>LR991044.1:4882500-9760000 GCA_905163495.3 Cosmia trapezina
CATAAAACTAGTTTATCTACACCCATGCTATAAATCCTTTATAAAAGTTCCTGAAACAGTTAGCTTACTGCCAACATTAAAACAGCCAGTGTCATAGTAACCATGGTAACCATAATAGCATCCAAACGGGTGCTTTAATGTTGTACTGAATTTCATAATGCAACTCGTTTTCAAAAAAAGAACATTGTAATGCACGCGCGTTTCACTACAACAGCGCCGTAATTTAAAAAAAGAACTTATTCGAATTCACGTCGTATACTATGACGCCGGCCGCCATGTTCGATACGAGTATTAGTATTGCAAAAAACTGTTTCAGAACCTTTTTTAGAGGATTCATAACAGGGATGTAGGTAAAGTCTTGTATGCAACTGTACATAATTAGGTATTAAAACACTCATGTGATACTATTATCACACATTCGTGTTTTAATACCCCTTATTATACGTCAGTTGCATAAATAACTATTGTAGTTTCCTAGGCTAGGCTATCTACTTAGATTATATTATTGAATTAGACGAAATATCATTATGAAATGATTCTGAGAGTAATAAATGGTAGGTAGGTACGTACCTACACAGTAAGATTTACATTATAATTTACTTTTTAAGTCAGATTTTGTATTAGGTAGTGAGGTTTTTATTGCTGTAGGTAGCGCACACGCGATGATTTGGTTGATATTAAGTAACGTTTGCAGCAGCTCGACAGCGGATGGGTGACCAAATAAATTGTTATTTCGAGTTGCTCCATGCTGTAGGTAATATGGGGACGTTAATAAGCTGAGATGAAAAAGATAAGTATTATAATTAGGTACTAGTCTGCTGTTTTTTTTATTAAATCTACTAATCAAAAAACACAACATGTATTTTTATTGATCACTCCCTAGCACACAACAAATTTAAAAAATATATATAATTACAAAACTAGAAAGAAACTCAAGTAGGTTGATGACATTAAAATACTGCTGCAGTAGCAGCCCTGAAGCGTATTTACGTACCGAGCGACTGTAGGTAATAATTAACAGGGCCGAGTCACAATACTGTAGATATTTTTATTGTGCTTGGGGGGTTAGCACATAATACTGACGCCGAGTATACCTACAGGCAAGCACCATATTAAGCTTTGTGTGATCAAAGAACCCTAATAATATTATTATTTGTGTATGTAGATCTGTAAAATAGAGGAGCTCGTGGCTAAGTGATAACAGCCGCACGGGTCGATCCGTCAGGTTAAGCTACGCTTGCCGGGGTTGGTCAGTGGATGGGTGACCATCTTTACATACCGAGATTCCTCCGTGCCTCGTAAAGCACGTTAAGCCGTTGGTTCCGGCTGTTATTCGTGGATCTTTGACAGTCGTTACGGGTCGTCAGAAGCCCGAAAGTCTGACAATCAGTCTTACCAAGGGGTGTCGTGTTACCCAGTAACTGGGTTGTGGAGGTCTGATAGGCAGTCGCTCCATGTAAAATACTCGTATTCAGCTGCATCCGGTTAGACTGGAAGCCGACCCCAACATAGTTGGGAAAAGGCTAGGCAGATTGATGTAGATCTGTAAAATAATATCTAGGTATGTGTATAGCTTTCAAGCAGTGTAGTTGCTGAACATAGCTCTAGATGACTAGAGTCCATTGAGATCAAAGAATTCCAGTCAATACTTTGTTTCCTTGTGTCTTGCATCAATATCTTAGCTAGAATAGTTGTAGATGCTAACATAGGATCAGAGCTTTCATGCTTTCATGCTCAGTATCAGATATTTGAGCTAGTTGTGAGAATAAGTAAGTGAGTAGTGTATGTGTGAGTACAAGGAGCAGTGCTGTAGTCAGGTATGCTGACCTAAAGTGTGTCTTGTGTACCTAGGTAGCCATTGTATAGGTACATACCTACATAAGCCAAGCGTTTTGACAGAAGCTGATGTAACATTGTGTTTCTTGTGTAGCCGAGTCTACATTGTATTAAAGTAGGTACCTATAATTATGGTATTTTGTGGTTAGATGACCACTCTTGTTCAGTTGAAAACCTGCTATGCTCAATAAGTCTATAGGTATGGTATCCGTATATACCTATAAGTAGCATACTCGTCGAGTATATGAGCTCGTGGCTAAGTAATAACAGCCGCACGGGTCGATCCATCAGGTTAAGCTACGCTTGTCAGGGTTGGTTAGTGGATGGGTGACCATCTTTACCTATACCATACTTACCTATACCATACTAGAACAATGTAGACCATTGTTCTAGTGTTTGCGAGCCATACAAATAGTCATCCAGACACATTCCCAGAGTTTTTAATATAGTCAGCTGCCTGCGGGTGAGTATCCGAGTGTGTGTCAAATAAATATGTCTGTGTGCGACAAGCTAAGTATGGGGCACTCTTTGTGTATCTGGAGTCTCCATAGGACCCTTTGTAAAGATGTCTGTTGTGAGTTTGTAAAGTCACACAAAAGAAAGCATACTTATTTATTTTATTTATATATACTTCAGTGTACACCACAAAAATAGGTACATAACAAAAAACATATTTAACACTACAAAATATAAGTACAATGGGCAGCCTTATCGCTTTCTGCAATCTCTACCAGGCAACCTTGGAATGGACAGCGATATACCTGTACATGAAATGTGGCTGTTGTTGGTGCTAATAATAAGCACTATACAATAATATACTAAAATAGATACATTCATATCCTAAATACACATACATGAACATACATATATCCTAGATTCATAAATACATACATGCTAAATATTTGTAAAGTCAGTGTTTGTTTGTTTTGTTTGTATCTGAGGATAATTTCTAAAAGATCATTGTATATGTTTATACCTTCATACATTGAGTGATATACCAGTGGATCTCTTGGCACTAGCATTGAAGACTAGGAACATAATGTTGTTGTTATACTGTCAGGCTTTATGACCGCTACATGAGGCATGTAGTAAGCGTGTGAATCTGTGGGTGAAAAATCCTCTATTGTAGTGAGCATGTTCTAACTGTATGAACTCATGTATGAACGCAACATTCGTGTTTACACTTACAGTACGCTCTTGGCATACTACACATTATAAGGCATGATTGCCGACTAACCTGTTGTTCCAGTTGAGTTACAAGTATGTGGGTAGCAACATTGACTTCACTTTCTATGTCCAGAAGTGCTTGAGCAGTGATCCACTGACCTGAAGCATGTTGAACCCCTAACAGAGCTGGGGAAAGCAACATTTGATATCTGTTAGTGTTTGTTACTAGTACTGTAGAAGGTGTAGTTAATGATGTGTTTGAAGATTGAGTGTGAGTTGGCCGTAAAGAACTTTGTTCTATGTGTGCTTGTGTAGGTAATACGGGCTGGTATCCGCAACTCCACGACAATGCGCGTATTTTGCGTATGGATGTGTGCTTGTGTAAAAGCTGTTGTCAAAGCGTTTGCTGTTGCAAGTGTAGAATCTACTGCCTGTGCTGTGTGCTGTCTACTGCAGCTTTATGAAGAATTATAAATGTGTGTTGACTGAGTTGGGATGTTTGCCTGTTGGCTGTGAGTAGTTGTAATGTAATTAACCTGTGGTTGAGGCCTGTCTTTGTGTATGAATGTGTGATGTTTACCTTTGCATTTTAGGCAGTGAATGTTGGAGCACTTATTCCTGAATTTGTAGGGCTGTAAACAGTGTTGGCCATTGCCGGATGTTCTCATTGAACTTAGGTAGTTCCAGTTGAGGCAGCTTGACATGTGGCTTAGCGTAGTCGTAGTCGTAGTGCGTACAGTTAAATTGATCAGCGTGGGAAGGTGATGCCGCCGCCGCGGGTTTTGGCGTCATGGCGTTCATCAATACATGCTTTCAGTCCATAAAATGAGAATCTGTCCTCGGAGGTACTTACTCCGCTCCTCTTCGTGAATTTCTTGTCAGTCTGCGGCGTCATCGATTAATTCGATTTGTAGCTGTAATTCCTCGAACCGCTGAACCAATTGTTCTGAAATCTAAATCGCCTTGCCGGACTTCGACTTCGTACACGTAGTGTCGATCTGCGTCGAAGTTTTGTAAATATTTTTCCATCATATAATAAGCAATAATGCAACCGCAAGTCAACCATCTGTCAAGTGTCAAGTTCATATTTAGTTTGACAACTATGACATGACGTTGACATTGAGTTTGGTGTAAGACGACGACGCCATGTTCAATAGAATATGGCAATCATTTGAAAAACTATTATTTTTGGTGCCGAAGTAATCTGGAGAATATTCAGGAAAGGATATTTTTCCTCAATTCATAGTATTGTTTCCTGTATTTTCATCATGGTACTCTTTATGGCCAGAAATGCAACATCTCCTTTCAATAGCAAATGTGCCGTGGTATGTCACCAATGCCGAACTGCAGCAAAGTCTGTCAGTCAAGACAGTTAAGGAGGAAATACGTGATGCCTCAGCAAAATATAAGAAACGGCTGATAAATCATCCCAATGAACTGGCACGCCAGTTGACCATACAAGACTATGTCAACCGGCTCAAACAACATAATGTTCTGGAGCTTTAAAATCGACAGTAGCACCAGGCACTACATATGAGTAGTGAGTATACTCTCGATGGAGAGTACACTCTGCATGCGAACATTCGATAACATCACATCTGCTCATAGTCCCAGGACTGAAAGTATTTTTATTTTTTACCGCAGCGAGCGGACTTTAGTATAATGGTATTTATTGTTCACTGATTTGCACATTAAACAGTTGTGGACATTTCATTTCATATCAGACTGCTATTGAAAGTATCACGACAAAAATTGTAATATGCAACTTAGGGATTATGCAAATAAGGTGATGGATGACATCGGGTAATTAGTAGCAAACTGTAATCATTAATTTTTTTATCAAGCGAGGTGATCGCGGAAAAATCACCACACTCGAAGGTTGGCCTTGGTAGTGGCTATTCACAGATCAATAAAATTTAAAGAAACCGCCACTAAGGCGACCCTCGGTCGGTGGGTCGTCTTAGGGGCGGAGTTACTACTACTACCAAATTAACTTATGAGCAAAATTTGAAAATCACTTACCCGCTGCACTTCGAGGATCTCCAAGAGCTATTTCCATATCAGAAAACAAACAGGGATAAGAATAGCGAAGTCGCTGCCCCTCTTCGTCAAATTGTTGTTTGTCGAAATGTTTAGAACATACTCTCTTGTTGATCAGTTGGCTTTTATTAAGTCCAGTGAGAACGGGATTAGTAGGCACTAAGAATGACAACCACAAAGCCCTTAAATTATCATTCTTGGGGATTAGAAATAACCGGTGGGTTTCACTTGTTGAAGTGCAACCACCAACACAACACTTCCGCAGCCCCATGAGAAAATAGGTACACAAACAAAAACAAAAACAAAACAAACAACAAAAACCAACAAAATTAACTAATAATAACAAAAATATAACAAATAATCCGGCAAAACACAGAGTACGGCAGAATACACAGACCAAGTAGTATTGGTAGAATATACTGAATGTCAATGAAAGTCAAAACAAGAAAACATGGCGTCAAAAATACCACAGATAACATAATTTTTAAATGCGAAAGTAGCGACAAAAGGCGGAAACGTGAACTAGAGCTGTCAGGCCTCTGCACAAAACATAGACAAGTCACAATAGAGATGCACCTGAATAGAATTATCGATATAATGGATGATTGAACATCATTGAATCGAATCTAAACTTTTGTCACTGACTGGGTTACGATAATGTAGTTTACTAAGGAAGTTACCTATGTATGATTCTTTATAAGTTAACAATTCAATTTCTTCAATATTTCTAGTTGTAAAACACGATGCTAATAAATAATATTATCTCAATATTTTTGTTTGTAGAAAGAATCGTTATCGATTCAACAAAATTACTTAGCAACTCTTCACTTACCACGTTCCGTTCCATTACGGGCAAGTGTCAATCGTTAGCGCTGATCGTAAATCAGCTCGTCATAAGATGAAAATAAAATAAAGCGCCTAAGATATACATAAATAGGACCTGGCGCTATTTTTAGATAAATCATGACCGCAACTCCTAATTACTTGTGATTCTTCAGATTTCTTACAGATCACTGGAAAAAGCACTGATTCAAAAAGTGTATCGTAAAAAGGAAAGACAATGACATGACCAATCACATCGTTCGCGAGAGTTGAGACTATTCCCCAATAGATGGCGTTGATTGGCAATTAATACAACAACGCACAGACTCAACCACAGAGTACATTATACTATACTGAAACTGGACTCAACGGCAGTATGTGGCCCAAAGTGGGCCCAAAACTTAGACTCACAGAGTACTTTTTTTTAGACTCGAATTTGTGAAATTGTGAGTAAACTAAAACTATTCTTTTGGATATTTTAATGAGAATAGATGCCAAGTAGATTCTCAGTTAGTATAGGAGAATAAGTTTTAAATTACTTGGTGGACATATCAAAAATGTCGTAGGTACCTACCTGACTGACTTTTCAGGACCAAAAACAAAATTTGACGTAAAACACGCTTCGATCATTATTAGCATCTTAGCACTATATGTAACAGCAATAATAGTAGTATTATTGATCGAAGAAAACACGTAATAAATTTTTAAATTGTTGTCGAATTTAAATGATTTCTAGACCAAATTGTTTTAATAGGTATTAATTTAAGAAAACCGATGGGTTACACCCTGCGATTTTTGTAGAGATGGTCCCTCCCTTACCTACCTATCAACGACATCAAAAATGCGCGATTTAAATTAGTTACAGTTACACCACCACGACAGCACTAGTCAGCAAGATATCTAAGTCAAAACCACGTTAGTTAGGAAAGCTGTTACCAGTGGCGTAACTATACCATTCGGGGCCCGTGGCCAGTTCGTCGGATGGGCCCCCCAAAGAAAAAAAAACCGGTCAAGAGCGACACCCGCACTCGCGCACTCGCGCACCGAGGGTTCCGTTCCGATTTCTGAAAAAGTGTGCAATTAAGAGACATCGTTTTATTTTTCCTGTAATCTTTACATAAACTTATATCACACAGAATAATTTCAGATTTTTCTCTTTGCAAACTTCGGAGATAGGGGGGGGGGGAGAGGGCGGTATTTTTTTAACATTTTTCATCAAAAGTCGAAAACTATGCTGACTAAAAAAAAGAAAAAAAATGTTTGAGAATGTGCAAACAGCGCTCTTTCATATGACACCCCACATGCCCTAGTAGTCCTACTTTTAATTTTTAAGACCCCCTTTCAGTCACTGTTACAAAAAAAATATAAATACTTTTATTTCTTTCTTATTTGCAAAATAGTTGGGTAAATGTCATCTAAAACTGTTCCAAATTTCAAGTTGATAGCATTAGTAGTTCTTGAGATATCCAGCTGTGACAGACAGACAGACAGACTGAGTGACACCATAAGCGTTCCTTTTTTACCATTTTGGAACCATCAAAAAGCAAAAAAAAGAAAGAAGCTGAACCAACAATGATAGTATTTTTAGGGTTCCGAACCAAAATGGTAAAAAGGAACCCTTATGGTGCGACTCTGTCTATCTGTCTGTCTGTCACAGCTGGATATCTCAAGAACTACTAATGCTATAAACTTGAAATTTTACATGACGTTTGCACAACTTTTTTACAAACAAGAAAAAAAAAAACATAATGATTTTTTTTTTCAGGCATGTGGTGTATTAATTATTATATGAAAGAGCGCTGTTTGCACATTCTCAAACATTTTATTATTTTTTTTAGGCCGCATAGTTTTCGACTTTTAATGAAAAATGCTAAAAAAAATACCGTTCCGCCCCCTTATCTCCGAAGTTTGCAAAGAGAAAAATCTGAAATTATTCGATGTGATAGAAGTTTATGTAAAGATTACAGGAAAAATAAAACGATGTCTCTAAATAGATTTCTGAACAAGTGTGCGTTCAGAAATCATCAACAAAAATTAAATATAAATGATGGTACGGAACCCTCGGTGCGCGAGTCCGACTCGCTCTTGACCGGTTTTTTTACTTGTTTAAGCAACTAAGTACAGAGAGTAACTTAAATAAATTAAAGACAAAACAATTTTTTTTATTAAATTAAAATAAATAATTTTTAATAATAAGTAACCCCACCGCCGTATCTCTACGTTGATGTCGTGGTGGGGCTTGCGCACTCCAAACTGTAGGTCTGTGCCGGTAGAGTTTACTTTGCCGGAACAGATGAGGAGCCAGACCAAGAGGGATACCTCATGAAACCGCAGAGTAGCATGTGGCGAGCTGTTGGGCAGTAGCGACCCCACGGACCCTTTCTCCCGGGAGAAGCCTTGTTCTTCACCTCTGGCTTGCCTTTATTGGCCGGCTGGAGTGAACGATGACGAGGAACAGTGCTCCCACCTCTTTCTTGCTTTTATTGGCTGGCTTGAGTGGGGACTCGTAATAGCAGAAGAGCTCGGAGGAAGGAAGTATTCCAGTAAGTAAGATGCTGGTAGGGATCTTGACCGTACTTCCGGGATTGTCCTGATAGCCGTGGAATGCCTCTCCACTCCTCAAGCACCTCAGGACATGTTGCCCCTTGTGGCTACGTCACTATGTGTTAGCGACCGTTTCCGGGGGCCCATTATTGAGTGTGAAAGTCACACCCTGCCAATTTATCTGTGTATATTATACAGAATTGGTCAAGCGGGAACATACCATAGTTCTACCATAGTTCAAGATCCACTATAGCCACCCAAACCCATAGCCCAATATGTTTAGTTTCCATGTTCTGCAATAGTCCTGCACCAATCGGAGGTTGTCCTTAGGTGCAATTGCATAGTGCATACAGGGATAATCGTCGGCTGGTGCCTTCTCGTCATTTATAATTTGTCTAGGCTCCACTGTACTATCACACCCGCGCGTCCGAAACTTCACATTGGTGAATCAATTGGGTTAGGTTAGAATAGTGACCATTACCTCTATTGCTGGTGAATCATTTGGGTTAGGTTAGGTTAGGTTAGAACAGTGACCCTTAACGCGCGACGGCGAGCGAGCGAAGCTAGCGGTGCCGCGGCAGCGGCCGCCGAGCGCCATGTCCCCTCTATTATTGGTGAATCTTTTGGGTTAGGTGAGGCGGTGAATGTCTCGCATATTAGACGATGAAAGCCTCAGGGTCACTGACCTAGAGGTCAAGGTCAATGGAGCTCGTACTGTAAAAATTTTTTTTTTCAGCGTCTATTATTTTGCGAACTTTGTTGTTTTCAGTAATACACTAAAAAGGGTCTATTGTACCCAAAAAAAAATAGCTAGTATATAAAATCGTCAGGTGCGTTTGTAAAGTGGTTCCTTTGTCTAAGGGGCCTCTGCGAGTTGGCTTCGGCCCCTCGTACGCCTTCCAAAGGTCTGTGACCCCAGGGTCCCGAGATATGTCAAAGAATAATAAGTAATAATAAATGTTGGGAGTTGGGATTCTCCTCTGACCGGGGGCCCCTTCCGGCTGGGGGCCCGTGGCATTTTGCCGACTTGCCACCCTGTAGTTACGCCACTGGCTGTTACAGTAGGTACCTAAGCTAATTGTTGAATTTCTAGTCACACTAATATTATAAAGGTGAAAGTTTGAGTGTGTCTAGATAGCTTAAACCCTGGATTAACACATAAGCTACTTTTTATCCCAGTCTACGCAGGTGAAACTGCGGGGCGCAGCTAGTAAAACATAAAACGAAACACAGGGAATAGCCACTAACCCAATGAGATATAATAATACTAGAGGCGCAGCGTCCTACAAAAAAAATCAGAAAAACGTACCGACTTACGAGTATATAGACGTAGCTTTGAAACGGATACATAAATGTCAGTCAAAATAATCTGTGTTTGTCTCACTTCTTCTACCGTCAAACTAATTACGTTGGAACAAGACAAGACATTGTTACCGGAAAAACGGCCAGAGTTGCCAACAATCAACATAATTTCCCCAGAATTTAATGAAGGTTTTTATTGAATAAATTATAATGAATGGTTGTAATATGGAACTTTCAATGGATGAAAGATTTAAAGAAATTGACAAGGATTAGGTACTTAGAAGAAGAAAGAAAAATGCGTAGTCGGTTTCTTTACGTAAAAGTCTTATATTTATTATTATTATTTATTTAATTTCCAAGTAACAAGACTCACAGTGTTAGTAACAATATACTTACAAACTATGTTAGTAAAACATTAACACAAAAAAAAACAACTTGTGACATTAGTAAAACATTAACACAAAAAAAAAACAACTTAACATAAAAAAAAAAAAAAACAACTTGTGACATCGCTGCTGCAAGGTGACAGGCCCAGCCGATACCTTGCAATGCAACAGTGGTTCACAAACGCACAATCTAGCCTGCCGGCTACGGTTATATTTTTTATCCACTCCTCCATGTGCTTCTGATCTTTAGGTACCCTGGAAAACAAATAAGAGTACTGCACCTATTGACGTGTTTCTGATGAATGTACGTTGCGATGAAATAACGTAAATTACTATAGTCTAGCTGTTTCGATCCATTTTAATAATAATAAAAACCGGCCAAGCGCGTGTGGACCACGCAAAATGAAGGGCTCCGTAATTGAAAAGAATGTACTTATCCCAAAAACAAACATAACATTTGTAGTTAAAAAACAAGAAATTCCAAAAAAAAAAATGTTTATGCGCTAAAATTACAAAATAACGATTTTCAGACTTTTTCTTTTACTTCTGCTGTGAGCCAAACCACCATACCATACCACCAAACCATACCATGCTTCTTGCCAAATTTCATGATTCTGGGTCAACGGTAAGTACCCTTATAGGTTTTGATTTACTTGCAAGTATCAAAATATGTTGCATAATGGCCGTATTCTTTTACTGCCTACACTTAGAAGCTTGATTTTTTTAGAGCTCCAAGGGATCATAGACGACTTACGTATTTGATATTAATTTCAACTGGATGCCTCCACGCGTTCCTGATAAAAAGGGTCTTGACAGACAGTTAGACAGACAGACGGACAACGAAGTGATCCTATAAGGGTTCCGTTTTTCCTTTTGAGGCACGGAACCCTAAAAAAGTACGTCATTTAAAAGAAATTACGACGACTGTTCTGGATTTCACTACTAAGTTAGATAAGTTAATCTTAATTATCTTAATAATCTTAAAAATTCTGAAAGGTATATTTCACTAGGTACTGAGTTAGATAAGTTTGTCAATCTTAAAAATTCTGAAAGGTATCTTAGTTTTATAAACTAACTTGTATTTGATCGTAGTTTAACAATTCGATTCAATAATCGATTACTAATCACATCACACTAATATTATAAAGGCAAAAGTTTGTGAGTGTGTGTGTACGTTTGTTACTTCTTCACGCTCAAACGGCTGGACCGATTTGGATGTTTGGTAAGTAGATAGCTTATAACCTGGATTAACACATAGGCTACTTTTTATCCCGGTCTACGCGGGTAAAACCGCAGGGCGCAGCTAGTTTACTTTAAGTAATTGAAAATGAACCAATTTATTTTCGTACAGCACAACACTATTTAACACAATATGATCAAAACCAATCTATTATTTTTCATTTAAAAATTATAAACTCACTAAGTCTATGATTATTTATTGCTAATGAAATTAATTTTGGTGGACGATGTCGTGATATAATAAGTTAAAACCTTTGACATACACGTGACATGTGTTACTTTTCCATTTAGTGAGTGTTTGGATACTGTACAGTATGTTTAATCCAAGAAACTACAATAATAATTTTGACTTACAGGAACATACATTCGTCATTCACTAAACTCTCAAAAGTTGGGCAAAATCAAAATCGTTTTTACTGGTAACAGTGATGGCAAAAACAATGTTTGATTTTCTGGATAATCTGAAGAAAATTCAGCAAAGTTACTTGTGAAATGTATTACCACTTGCCTTATTAATCTTTTCAGACCGTGACATACAAATTTTAATCGCACATTTCACCATTTTGATATTTTTATCGCTAATATAACATCATTGCACTAACCTATCTCGTGTGGGCGCCGTATAAAGCGATTAGTTGGACGTACTAGAGGAGCATATGCCTCCCCTAACCCTGGTTACGGTACCGTTGTACCGACGAAGTAATGGAGAATCAGGAGGTTTTCTATGAATACCAGGCAGAGATCAAATTACCACAACCAACGTCGACTGACCGTGGCAACGTACACTCACGTACACAGCGGAACAACATTAATATTCTCTCAAAGATTGAGAGCAAGTTACGATGGGTACCTATTATTATAGTGTTATCTGAAGTCCGAAGAGAGTGGAAGCAAGCGATAATAATAAAATCCGTTAATTTTCTTTTTTTTTTGGAGTTTTCACACGACTCTGGATCATCAGTTCCACGGTTGTGTTGTGTTCGTCCACAAGGCCCTTGTGAACAACCTGGAAGTTCGAATGTGTGTCAACCAGCGTGGCGTACCTTATACAGGCCGCGAGGCCTAAGCTGGTGAGCTTTGCATTTGTGTGAGTGATCACCAAAGAAGCGGAGTTGCGTCGCGCGAGGGCCGCATCGCGCCTCAGGCCGATTGCCTAAAAGCAGTATAAACCGGTTTTAAACCAAGCAAAGGACGCGTCGCGCTCTAGGCCGGACGTCACACCTACACTATCTATGTGCACTCACACAAATGCAAGCTCAGCTTAGGCCTCGCGGACTGTACATACTAAACCCCCGTTTCCACGAGCGTAATAAAATCGCGGCGGGATTTTATCGCGCACTGGATTTTCAACTCTCGTTGTTGAGCCGAGCGTTGAGAATCCAACTTAACAATAACAGAGTGCATTCTAGCGCGTCGACAAAACACACTGTTGGATTTTCAACTCTCGGCGCTAAGCAGAGAGTTGAAAATCCAGTGCGCAATAAAATCCCGCCGCAATTTTATTACGTCCGTGCGAACGCCGACTTAGAAAATGGAAAAGGTATTCGTTGAAGGTTGTACAGTTATACACTTTCTATGAGGCTATCTCCAGAGCATGGCTCTAAAACTCACTTTTTTATTTGTTATGGGCAAGTGGGCAAGAGAGACGAATTTATAGAAGACAGCAATGGGAAGCAGTGGGAACAATATAGGCTGAAAGCATAATCAGCCTATAACGTTCCCATTGCTGGGACACAGGCCTCCTCTCTTCGAGTGTTCTGTAATCTACCACGCCGGCCCAGTGCGGGTTGATAGATGTCACGTGTCTTCGATTTTTTGGTTCTAGGACATGCCGGTTTCCTCATTGTGGCATTAAGGGTAATGAATGTGTTGATGCTTTGGATGCTTGTTCATCTGCAACGTCAGATCTCACGTACAATTCTTATCAGGGTTACGATCTATTGTCCCTCCCAAGACTGAATTTGCAGTGTTCCTGGCACAGGAGCAATGGAATAAGTCCAGCAAGAAGAAAGGCAGTTTTTTCTATGCAGTGCAACCGACCATAAAACCAAAACCATGGTTTTTCGGTCACAAAAAAGTATCGAAAACTGTCATTTGTGTTCTCTGTAGGATCCGCTTAGGTTTTTGTTGCACTCCCGTTTTTCTACATAAAATCCGTGTTCGTGACTCCTCTCTCTGCGAGTGTGGGCTGGATGAGGTCACCCTTGATCACATATTTTTTGAATGTTCTAACAACATTCCTCCTCTAGACCTTTATAGCCGTCTCCCTAAATTTAAAATCCCTCTGCCAATTAATTTCCCCTCCCTTTTAACATATTCCTCTGCTTGTGGCGTTGATGATTTTCATCCGTCACAATAATATAAAATTGTGATTTATCTCCACAAATATCTGTATGTGTGGATGTGGCATGCAATCTAATTAATGTTTTAACAATTTGTAATAATATTTAAGTAATTTTTATCTTTTCGTTTGTTTCAGTCCCGTACTAAGGACTAACCCCACAAGATCAACTGTATCGTCATATTTTTTATTATTATTATTTTTTTTTCTTTCTCTTCAATGCACACTTGCTTTCCTTATCACTTTTGACATTGGCAGAATAGTCGACATCGGCTTTGCTTGCCATATTAAGAAATAAATAGAATAGAATAGATGTTTTCCTTCACCGTTTTGGGAGCAGTGGTGACGAGATAATTTACACAAAGTAAAGCGCCTGTCAGGGTCCAAACCTACGACCTAGTCGTAACTCGCGGCCGTTACCACTGGGCACCACTGCTCTAACTACAACGTTTACCTAAAACTTGCTGTTTTCCATTTCATCAATATCTTCACCCACTTCTGACAGCTCGACAAACGTCTTCCCCATAATAGCACGCTATTTACCTCAATCCTTGGCCACTAACCCAGCTACTACAAACATTGGGTAGATCGTCATTCCACCTTCCTTGAGAGCGTTCTACCCTACGCTTGCCAATTTGGGGTTCAGGGTCTCCAACTCCACTCAAGAACAAGTCAGCTTCCTATCTGACCCGAACATCTTTTTTGGCGTAACAAGCTCAAAGACTTTATCAAGTTCAGACATAATCTTGGTCACTTGGTCTTGTTTCGTTCTCACTACTCTATTTCTATTCCAAAACAGCTTTGTTGTCTGTTTGCAGCACTTCTAAGTACAGATGCCAGCACATCAAGCTACTAAAATCTGTCAAATTTCTTTTCATCTTTTTCGAATTCTCGCGGGTGGACTAACTGAGTGCCTGTCGATGCATCTTGTCATCACAACGAAAATGCTGAAGCCGTGAGGCGTTATCTACGTTTTATCGACGTCACAAATCTACAGGAAATGTTGAGATACATAAACAATTTTCTTTTTGGGTCCACGACCTATTTCAGTAATGATATATTCGCGTGCATTTTTCATTTTATTTTTGTCCGTTGATGTATTTTTAAATACATTTGCGTCATTCCATAATTAATTAGCAATTTCTTTTGCACGCAATAAATGTGTCTCAATTTTTAAGGACATGTAGATTAATTGCAAGTGAGTGTCTGTCTGATGTTTGAATCTCCAAAAAAGATGTTCCAATTATTTTTATTACCGGAATTGCCTCAAAAAAATTTCGAAAGTAGTTAATCGTGTATAAAACTTTCAATCAATCCGGCTAAAATGTTTCAGCAGTCTGTAAGTCTTGCGACAAAATTAATGTTAACGTTTGTTATGTTAGCACGTTCGTAAAATATTCGTTTAGAGTTGGTAACACCCGAAAATACCCCACGCCACAGCTGAGGTGGTCATAAATGTCAAATTTTTAGCGGGAAACCCGTTCGTCAGAGATTAAACTGTTAAAGTTCGTATTATTAACTTTTGTCGGGTTATTAGTGGATCGAGAATGTCCACAACAACGCTCTGAAAAAAGATCGAATACCTAATTCAAATAAAAACTGTCTGTGCAGGAAATAAATAATAAAAAAAATATTTTGCTGCTTTATTTTTCATTCATGAATGTTGAAAATGTGAATATACTTAGGTGATTTTAATATTTCACAATGAGTTAGTTGTGCATAAAAAAAAAGGTAGAGAAACGTATCTAGATATTCAGCTACATGACTTACTATATAGTACCCAGTCGTAAGGCGGGGGTGCTACAATAACAAGAAAAATAATGATTCTCATGCGTTACGAGACAATAATCGTATTTTCTATATGTCTGGATAAGGCTCAGTTCACACCAAAGAATTAAACGATAAGGCATTGATGTATAAAATTAGGAAGATAGGCCGTTCTCTAAGGTCACGTAAACATTATTGGACTAGAAACACTTACATGTAAACACACCCACACAACTACATTTTGCGATGTCATGCGTCATGTACTCAACAATCGAAGTAGAGAGACATATTACGCGTGCTGTAGAGGGAACGAGATAGCAATAATTGTCACTGTTACGTACCCATAACAACTCGGAAACAAACTACGATGTTGGCCGAATGTTTACGATTATGAATGACATATGGTATCTATCTCGCTCTCAGAAACAACGCGAAGCAAACATTAAATCTTAATATATAAAACAAAGTCGGGTTTGTTCGAACACTTATAACTCGAGAACGGCTTAATGGATTTTCATGGTTTTTGATTTGTTGTATTTTTCTTCGTCCCGAATAGCAGAATAACTATTAAAAATATATGAAGTCACAAAAAAAAATATGAAGAAAATTAATTTTCACAAAACGTTTGAACAGGGCTGTCGGGAATCTTTCATTCTATTAAAATTCCAAATTCAGATTAATTTTATAATCAGTTGTTCATTTGTTTTCCCGCCGTTCGATTTAATCAAATTTGACAGGACACCTGGCGGGTCAGCTATGTAGTATTGTAAAATAAAAATCAATTGCCACTTCAGAACGGATGCAGGACAAGGTTAGTATGAAAGAAACTTCTAAACAGTTTATTGTTACAGAGTTAATTTACTCGCCGATATCTCATTGAAAAAGCATCGCAGAGGTCTGAAGTGTTTTGTAAAACCTAGATTTGAATTTGTCAAAATTTGTGAAAATTTATAAAAATACAAAAAAAAATCCTAGGTTTATATTCTAGGAGCCGCCCCATTGAAACGGTGAAAAACACGTTATCGCCGATATCTCACTGAAAAAGCATCACAGAGGTCTGAAGTTTTTTGTAAAACCTAGATTTGTATTTGTAACAATTTGTAAAAATACAACAAAAAAATCCTAGGATTTTTTTCTATATTTTTACAAATTATTTACAAATTCAATTTTTAAAATTTCAGGTCTGTGCAACGCTTAGTTTTAGAGATCTCCGTGGCCGCGCGGTTCTCAGCGTTTCGATGACGCGGCCACGTCCAAACCCTTCTCACTTTTAACCATAGCTTTGACAAAGTGGTTTGGGAATAAATTTTTACAAATTGTTACAAAATCTTGGCATAGTTTTTTTTTTTTTAATTAACGCCATGGCAGCGCTGTTGAAACGCACACGAATTCCAAAGGAAAGTAAATTTCGTTTTTTATATGTGTTATTGCTTTTTTATTTATGCCATACATTCTTTTCATACATTTATTACATGTAGAAAAAAATAGTAATCGTCGTATAATGTTCTGTAAACTGTTAATACATTAATAAAATCTTCTTAAGTAGGTAGGTACCTATGATATTTTATTTAAAATAGCACGTCTGTCGAGTTGAGTTTTGCGAATGCACTATTAGGGTGCGTACATACTTGCACTCATCCATTCATCGATCAAAGTCAAAGTCATTTTCAGTTCAAATCATTTATTCCAATACTATATTTTGTCCGCGGCTTCGCCCGAATGGATTTTGGAAAACATCCCACGGGAATATACTACCTTCCTTATTTCTTGTCTACATTATAAAGGGAACCTCTCTGCAAAATTTCAGCTTTCTAGGTTCAAAGATTTGGGCTGGGCGTTGAAGAGTCAGTCAGAACTTCTCTTTTTCCGCGGTTTCACCCACGTAGACCGGGATAAAAAGTAGCTTATGAGTTAATCCAGGGTATAAGCTACCTCCATACCAAATTTCATCCAAATCGGTCCAGCCAGTTGAGCGTGAAGAAGTAACAAAAATACAAATACACACTCACAAACTTTCGCCTTTATAATATTGGTGTGATTAGTGTGATTAAATAAAATATTATTTTGTTTAAAGCACCTAGGTACTAAGGACTACCAGTAGGTTTCTGGAGGTTGTCGCATAAAAAGAAAATTTGACTCCATTTTCATCAATTGATTTTCTTTTTGTGATCGTTCATAGATTTTCCGAACAAGGACATTTTCTCAATTGCACAGAGACGGTGTTATGTATGACTCAGCTTGTGTACTGACCAGTTATTATTTCCATGCAACCGTGTCGCATGACTTTATGACGCGATCCAAAATACATCGTTACCCGCCCAGCATTTCACCCGTGCCACCTAAATTTTATATTATAAGCACGTGAAACAGTCTTAGTCACGAATGTTCGCTGGACGGGCGCAGACTACGCGATAAAAATTCCAACACCCGACACTCATAAACTTGATAGTAATATAATTATATAACGACGCAGTTGTGATACCCTCGTCGGCGATATCACTTGCCGCCTGAAACTTTTCGCGCGCTTTCGACGCCATCTTGCGCGCTTTCGAGTTTTCCGCCACGGAAGTAAGTGCAATGGAATTTGTTTAAAGAGCCTATTTATTTGTGCTTTACATCCTTTTTCGGAGTGTACTGTGAGTGATCTCTTTTTATATTTAAAGTATTTGCTGTAAGGTAAGGTAGAATTAAGGGCTTAATAGTAAACAGTTTTTACATTGTTATTAAACGTTTCGAAACGATTTTAAAGCTTGCAAAATCGTTGTTTTCCTTTGCCAAATTGTCCAAGTGCGTTCAGTGGACTAATTATTACGCAGAAAGACATTAAATTGGGCTTGGCATAAATGCTGGATTTCGCACAAATTACGAGTAATATTAAACGGGTAGATCGAGAATGTCACGATGTGATGTAATCGGTTAGCTGAACCCGCTATTTTAGGATTTGGTTGTACCGTTATTTTAAAAGTATCCCTCGTGATTTTTTGTGTAGGACGATTTCTATTTATGTTTAAATGTTGCTATAAGTTGCAGCTGAATGACTATACATGAAAACGGTGTAAAATTACGATTTGATTCGTTAAGAGGATACATCGAAGCGTTGTTTAGCTCGGTGTGTAATTGAATTAGCGTATGGCTGTCTAGTTTGACGTGCGAGATAGAAGACTCTCAGGCGCACCGGAACTAAACACGCTTCGTTTAAATGTAGATTTATAACAAAATACTATAGTTAAATAAATTTTTAGCTTAGTAAGTTCATATTATATTTAAATACCTTCGATTTAAATCAAATTTTACTGCACATTATGGAACTGTTTACGTATAATCGTATAATAAAACAGAAAATAGACGGTGCTACTTTGGATTTTTTTCTATCGAAAAAATTTAAAGTACGTTATCATTAATCATGTTTCGCTTTCCGTACAGCAGTAGACGATATAGACAAATAACACATGGAAAATCCAAATGATTTAACCCTTTATACATTTAGTTTTGTAGGAATTTTAAAAACACAAAATTTATCTATTTATCCCCTTAACTGTTTGTATGGTGTAAGTATGATCAACAACATGTTTTTTTCATATCCGCAGTCATTCGAAAGATCAAAATAATAGTATTTTCTAGGTGCACTTGTTTCTTCGTAGACCATCCATTTCCACTTTCCACCAGACCAGATCGAGGTCAAGATCTGACCCATTAATTAATAAAGATGACAGATGTCAAAAATTATCTTTCCAAAAGTGCTTAACACAGCTTTTAGAGCTTTTAAAACTTTTAATTATTAGATGCAGTAAAATGACACTTCTTATCTGTCATTTCGTTAAAAAATGTTCCCATTTGATAACGAAATGACAGTAAAAATGACATTAGAAGTGTCAGTTTACTGTATCTAATTAAAAGTCCGACCATAGACATTAACTTTCTTTTTCGACTTTTCCTTTGAAATATTTATTCGATACTGGTATTTCGGTTCGAATAAGGGGCGAGTCAGGTAGAGGGAGGGGAGTCGGGGAGAGATGAGAGTCAGGGGAAGACCTGGATGAGACTCGCACAGACCAGGGGAGAATGTCACAAAAGGGAGGAGGCCTATATTCAGTAGTGGGTGCAACTATTCTG
The DNA here is from genome assembly GCA_905163495.3 of Cosmia trapezina. Taxonomy (NCBI): domain Eukaryota; kingdom Metazoa; phylum Arthropoda; class Insecta; order Lepidoptera; family Noctuidae; genus Cosmia; species Cosmia trapezina. The sequence goes on from LR991044.1 coordinate 4,902,058, forward strand.
CCAATGATGATGATGATGTGAGTATCTCTACAGGGTCAAATTAAATTAGCTAGAGAAACTCCGGAGTCGTGATGGTATTAATATCGAAACTTGATAAAACAAACTGCCAGCCCTATTAATTAATAATTGTTATTATTCTATTAATGATTTTTTAAATGACACTACACTGTAGTTACACAATATTTGACATTTTGTTTACATTTCTTTGACATTTACTAATACTCGTTTAATTTTTTTATTTTATGTTTATTTTTTTTTTACTATTTTAAATTACTGACGTGTTTTTTTATTGTAAATTTTATTTTTAATGTTTGCAAGCCAATGTGGTAGATTGTATGTACATGGAACACAATTTTGTATACAGAAATAAAATTGATCTAAGCATTAATAAATAATACAAATTCGAAGTAAACTATTCATACTAGAACATTATTACAAAACAGACATTTTGAAAAAAAAATCGTTAAAAAATTCGAAATTCAAATCTTATGCACCCTGCATAATTACGATTTAAATTTCGATTTTTTTTAATGTTTTGAAAAAAAGAAAAACTATATTGCTTGTTGTATGGCTTCTACTCCTTTCACCTATAAATAGCCTGTTTTTTCAAGACGGTAAAAAAAGGCATCCAGTATATTTTTATATATTTTATTTTCCTTCAGTCCGAATGGGTCTGAACCACTGTCTCAATGAACCAATCCCGTGACGTTACTTACTCTATTTTCCACCAAAATTGTGACAAACTTTTGAAAAACGAATTCATCCACAAGACATGACACGTGACGTCCCTATCTTGTCGTCTCCGACATTATATCACGGCGTTAATAATATTTATGTACACTGAAGTTATTTACGTCGTTACTGTCTGGTTCCTTAATTAATTAGCAACGGTATATAGGACAAGGATGAATTTCAGACCATTTTGTTGCTACCAAGAAAATGGGACGCTAAAACGTGTATCATATCATAATTAATGGTGGCGAGTAAAAAGTTGTTGATAGGTGGGGTTGTAGAAATGTATACGAATCCTTGAATTATGAGGAGCACTTATTTCAAGATGATTGTGAAAAAATTATTAGGTCTGACAACCAGTCATAACAAGGGGCATACATACTATTATTATAACTGGGTTGTGGAGGTCAGACAGGCATTCGCTCCATGTAAAATACTGGTATTCATCTGCATGCGGTTATACTGGAAGCCAACCCCAACATAGTTGGGAAAAGGCTAGGCAGATGATGATGATGTGAAAAAATTATAAAATCAATTCGTTTTAGATTAGTAAAATGTTATGGTTTTATGAAAGTGATAAATATATGGCATGAAAGAAAAATGAAGAGTACCTAGGACGTAACAGCTCGCTTTTTGCGATGGAAAATTAGTAAGGAAACAGTAGTCAGCATATTTTTTCCATAGAAATATGTCTTCTTCGATGCACGGCTATGAATCCGATGTAGTTGAATGTGGGCTACTTAGTTATATTTATATTCATGAGTCATGAATCATGCGAGTTTCGACCATTGACAGTTAACAGTTTTTATTTATATTTTCTTCGATTTATAATAATCTAGTCGGTCTTTTGGTACTGTGAGGGATCGAGCCTCACAGGGGGATAGCTACACTATAAATGAAAGAGGTAGACGGGAGGCAAGAGGGCTGAGGACCACTTTTATATTTTAAAAGACTCAGTTTCAACAAAATAAATATCACTGTGCTATCGAAGCCCTAGCTAGAATCCACAGACTAAGTTAGTATTCTTGAATCTGACTCCACCATTCAACAAAAGATGGTTCCAGTTTTCTTCAAAAGTAGTTCGATGTTTGAATTATAGAATGTCTGCCAGTAACATACCTACCAAGGTTGACTAATGCAACAAACCTCTACAGTACCTAGGTATTAGTAATTCTATAAAAGTGCCCAAGAAACTTTTTAAAGTGACGTGATGCTACTTTAAAGGATATGCACCATGCATAGATGGAACCACCACAGCTTTGTCAGCTTCGAAGTTTTCTTTATCCATCTTCTTGTAAATCGGTGGAAGCATTAAGTCAGCTGTCAAACTCAAACTCAAATTCAATTCAATTAAATCAAATACAGCAAATTTTGAATTACCAATGAGTCGTTCAGTTAGAAAGATGAAGCTAGTTGCACATTCCAAAGCTATATGGAGAAGAACGGTCTAGAAACACCATGGATAGTCTTTCTCTGTCAATAGATCTTCAAAGTTTAGCATTTAACACGTTAGTGTTAAAGACTATCGATATTATAGCAATGAGGTTTAACTCTAGCCCTCGTAAACAGGAATTTAATAGCTCTAATTGAGAACAATACTCTGCCAATAATAATTATGTTAATGGCTTAGCGTCAGTCTTGACACGTTTACGTTTGGAAACAGGTTTAAGTACAAACAATAATATTAGTTTAAACGTCATAGTAGTAATTAGTTACGCAAATACACATGTCTTCGTTAATTACTTGCGAGGTTCGACAATAGTAGTTATAAGTTTTTAAAGTGTGATGGTCACTAACATTATTATTAACACAAACGGGATATTTACCATGTTTATTGTTATGTTCGAGTTCCCGATATTTCGGCACTGCAAGCACCATGATCACGGATAAACATAACAACAGTGCCGAAATATCGGGAACTCGAACATAACAGTAAACATGGTAAATATCCCGTTTGTGTTAATAATAGTGATAATAGTAGCTCGTGGATAAGTAATAACAGCCGCAGGGGTCGATCCATCAGGTTAAGCTACGCTTGCCGGGGTTGTCCGTGGATGGGAGACCATCTTTACATAACGAGACTCCTCCGTGCCTCGGAAAGAACGTTAAGCTGTTGGTCCCGGCTGTCATTCGTGGATCTTCGATAGTCGTTACGGGTCGTCAGAAGCCCGAAAGTGTGATAACCACTCTTACCAAGGGATATACTGGATGACTTTTTTTACCGTTTCGAAAAAAATTGGGTACCTATATTAGGTGAACAGAGTAGAAGCATATGGCATACCTAGTTTATTTTTTAATAGCTTAGACAGAAAAAAAATATCTAAGTACCAATAAATACTACAAATTCGATGTAAACTTTTCATTTTTGTACCATAAAAACAGAAATTTTGAAAAAAAATAATAAATCGTTTAAAAATATCGAAATTCAAATCATATGCAGCCTAATTTTTGTTTTTTTTTATTATTTTTTTGAAAAAAAAAAAAAAGTTAGGTATGCCATAGGCTTCTACTCTGTTCACCTAATATACCCAATTTTTTTCCAGACGGTAAAAAAAGTCATCCGGTATAGGTATCGTATTACCCTGCAGTAACGGGGTTGTGGAAGTCAGATAGGCTGTCGCTCCATGTAAAATAGTGGTCAGCTACATTTGGTTAGACTGGAAGCTGACCTCAACATAGTTGGGAAAAGGTTAGGCAGATGATGCTGATGGATGACCAAATTGGGGCCTTTTTCGTAACCATTTCGCTATTGCAGCATATTTGGATTTAATTTTTGGATGTTATTTATATTTGTTGACTATTTGATTAATACTCTGACACAATTTTATTGGGTTAAATTTCCTCGATAGAATTTAATTCTAAAAAGACCTCTACTTTTTTATATTTGTTCTGTGATTCTAAAATCTTGAAAACTCTGGCTGAAAATATTGTTGATAGATACCTAGCTTAATTTATTTTTAAACAATTTTTATTTGATTTGGCCCTTTTATTTTGGTTCCAGCGCATTTTTGCGCTCTCCGTTTTTCGCTTGTGGAATAATTTGAATCTGTCACTTTCTTATTCCCGGCCAGTTCGCTTTTTACATATCACCTTTACTACAAAATGTCTTGAAGATACACTTACGACACCCGACACGTATAATTACGAAGCGGGAATAAATCACCTACGCTAGCCAGTGTAAACACTGCCCGGTTTAATTTATAGCTAATGTTACGCTCCTGAGTAGATTATTTATAGACAGTGTTGCCATCTGAAATTTCCTTTGATACAAAGATACGTGTCATTTCATAAAATAATGATGCTGTGGTTACCTTCATTATGTCAGAAGTCGATCAATTGTTTGTTTTTTAGTGGTCTTGATTTTGCTTGTTAAGAGCCCATACTACCTCAGTGAGAGAGAGACTGAGTGCGGTGTTGAGCACCGATGGTTTAGGTAATTGCTTTTTACTGTAAAATTAATTTGAAAAAATAAAAAACATAGGACCTGCTTTATACTCGTAGTTAGTTCAGTTAGTATGCAAAGTTTCAAGAGCTAATTTTAAGTATTTTTTGAATACCAGCGGTTTGTACGTAACTTTGGATTTTTTTTTCTACCGAGAAAATTTTATGGAATCGTGTTTTCGTCAAACATAGAACTTAACATTAATCCGCTTTACCATATATTTATTTCAATATTAATACTGCAGTATTTTCGATATAACGGAGGATCATGCTAAGCCATTTGAGGTAGTATAATGAATTTGGTAGGTTTAATGGCTTCAATAATAATTATTAAGCTAAAATTAAGATGACACCTCGGAAGATGTGTATTTGTATAACCATAGGCATGACTGTAATATTATGCCTATATTAATTTCCTGTAATACAGGTATTCAGCTGCATCCCATAAATCCAGTTAGACTGGAAGCCGACCCCAACATCGTTGGGAAAAGGCAGGCAGATGGTGACTAATTTCCTGTACATTTCTGTAACTAAACGATAGATTTTTCAAAAAGTGTTGGTTGAAATCTCCTGTATTTCATTATTTCATTCGAGTATGCAGAAAAGCAATAAAGCTACGTGAAAATTTGACAGTTTGACGTTTACTAATGGTGTTGCCAGGGCATTCGAAGAATTTGGCCAAAAAATAAATAAACTTGCACCAGAAAATTCAAGATCGGTAAATAGTGCAGTATTTTATGAGGACACTTTGTTTTTGTTTGAAAAACAATTCGTGACAATTAAATGGATTTTAACGTTTTGGAAAGTAATTGTGTTCTTAATGTTTTGTTAATGTTACTCTATTTTTGTATTGCATTGTCTTTTTAAATTAGAAATTGCATTTACAATTCACGGAATTAGATAATCTTTTGGCGCTACACCAAACATTATCATGAATAGTTTCGAGAAAAAGAGTTTTCGATTAATTTCGGAGTCAACGAATTTTCAAGGGTTAAGCATGAAATCTTACTGGTCAGCAGCAAAGTACACAGTTTTTTAAGGGCAAACGCTAGTATTGAAGCGCTTTTGTAGTCATACGAGGCTATTGGTACCATACCATGCGGGGTTTCTTTCAGTTACGTAGCGAAGTTTATGTTCAATAATTATAAGCATTTTATTACAAAGCACTGGAGGCAGGGTACGTTCTTTATATTATTCACATTTATTTTTAAGTTAGGGGATCGTGGATAAGTATTAACAGTCACACGGGCCATCAATCAGTTTAAGCTACGCTTGCTGCGTGCCTCGGAAAGCACGTCAAGCCGTTGGTCCCGGCTGTCATTCGTGGATCTTTGACAGTCGTTACGGGTCGTCGAAAGCCCGAAAGTCTGACAACCAGTTTTACCAAGGGGTATCTAATTACCCAGTAACTGGGGTGTGGAGGTCAGATAGGCAGTCGCTCCATGTAAAGTACTGGTATTCAGCTGCATCCGGTTAGACTGGAAGCCCACCCCAACATAGTTGAGAAAACTCTAGGCAGATGATGATTTATTTTAAAGTAAAGTAAAATAATATATGTAAAGTAAAGTAATTAAACGAAAGTTTTGTCAAAGCATTATCCTATTCCGTGAAAAGGGGCTTATTTATAGACAGTTCTTTTTTCAAATTGTCTTGCTCATTAATGTTGCCAGCTACAAAAACATAAATGAATTATACTTTTTATTAAAAAAAAAAACTATTTTGAAACAGTTCAAAAATACGTGTGTTGCATTGTTGAATTAATGTAAGAAAGTTATTTATAATGTGTTTTATAGCGGGATCAGTCGTGGCCTGGCCACTGCCCCAGTCATGTGATTATGTCACATGAATAGTCTATATTCTGGGTAGAATGGTGATATTGTTTCGTGTGGTGGGACGACCAAGATTAAAGTAAATTGCTATAAATAAAGACTAGTTAAAAAAAAACCGGTTAAGAGCGAGTCGGACTCGCGCACCGAGGGTTCCGTCCTGATTTCTAAAAAAGTGTGCTATTTAGAGACATCGTTCTATTTTTTCTGTAATGTTTACATAAACTTATCACATGTAATAATTTCAGATTTTTCTCTATACAAACTTCTGAGATGGGGGTGGGGGGAACGGTATTTTTTTTTACATTTTTTAGTCGCTCCATGTAAAATACTTTATTCAGCTGCATCCGGTTAGACTGGAAGCTGACCCGAACATAATTGAGAAAGATGTTGATATATGCAGATTATGTCTACTTTAATGTACTTATCAGTACAATAAATCCAGGCAATAATTCCCTGACTACTACATATTTTCAGACAGATGCTCGACACATGTATCCACTTTAATATCTTGACGAGGAAGTCATCACGGGTCATTTTAGCCGTCCGTCCGTCCGTTCGCCTGACAGTTATAATTAATAAGCTTATTTATAATATACTCTATGATTATGCAAAAGCGTTACAAGTTAAAGGTGGGGCTAGACGAGCGTAGTTTGCGTGGCGAAGAGTTTACGTTTTTGAGAGCAGTGGTAATGAAATTATTTAAATACACAAAATAAAGCACCAGCCTGGGTTCGAACCCATGATAATATGTAAAAAAAAAGCATTATAATACATTAGATTTAAGTTTTCAAAGCTTCCTCTCTCCTACTATTGTTGCTGTGCCCGACAGGGTCCATAATGATCACATATTTTTAAGTTACCATCTAAATACACATTATGGAATGCAAATAAATTATTGAGTTCAATACTCAATAATTTATTCTACAACTCGTAAGTCGAGGCCGTTATCATAGGTCCACTACTGTACGTCGATTCTGTAAAAATCTCACCGTGACAACTTGCGTGGAGTGAGCTGTCAGTGTCATCCCACGGATGCTAGGGATTGACCAAATTACATTTACAATCATAATCGAGATTTTAATTATATTTTTTATGCTAATTTTATAACATAATCATTTTATATTATTTGTAAGCTGGGTGTATAAAAATTACTATTTAGGTGGTTTTAAAATAAAATAGTAAAATATAAATTTTTGTTTTATTTATTGTGCGTGCGTGACGCTCTCGCACCTCAGTATAAGTACCTACGGAATAGTCTTGCAAAAAAAAAAATTTAAAAAACAAAATTGAGTTTGTGACTGAATTTCTGTTTTGCAATTTTATTTAAAAACCCCCTAAATAGTTATGTTTAGATAATTAAATACTAGCTTTGAAGTAATATAAAATGATCACTAGAATAGAAAAATATTATTAAAATCTCGATTATGACTGTAACAATTTGCTTGGTCCAACAATAGCATCAGGTGGAATGACACTGACAGCTCACTCCACGCTCAGTTCACTTAAGTTTTCACGGTGATATGATTAGAGAATAGCATTGCAGCTCTCCTAACTTTAGTCTTATTTCATGAATAAAACGTCTCCCTATAAGACTACACTTTTCTCATTACAAGCCTGTCTGTCTTCGCAATGGATGGCAGTTAATTGGTACAGCTTCGTTTAGACAAGTCGGTTAAATAAAGCCTACCTCATCACTGTCATATGCACTGTCATTTCCAAGACATAAAGAACTAAGAGCAGCTTGATCTGTTTCCGCGTTAGCCAGTGTGGGGACACCCTGAGGCGTGGTTTATAATTGCGTAGTTATCTACCACAGTATAACAAAGTAAGCAGTACTACATCTTCATAGAAAATGGCCGAAACAACGCGCTTCGACATCCCAGTATACAGGGTGTAAGGGACAGCCCTCCGCAGACTGATGGGGTGAATTCTGTATATCATACTAAGGTGACCGGTACATGAAATTATTTCAGCAACGTTATGGGAATCCAATAAACCTGATTTGTTTGTGTTGTTGTTGGGAGGGGTAGGTTATAGGTATGCGGTGAGTTCGATGAACTCTGTAGCTAGACAGAAAGTAAACGATGACGAGGAGTGTGTGATTTCACGCGTCGTTAGTTAGAGTATTCCAACATCCATTGCTGGTTTTTTTTTTTGCTGTTTTTTATATAAATGGAGTGCTGCAAACACATAATGTAATTTTACATTGAAATAAAGAAAATGTAACTGAACAAACTATTAAAAAAATGAAAATTTTCCTGTGAAATATGATTCGCACGGACAGACGCATATTTATCTACCAAGCGGTCGTAGGTAATTAATTAACCGACTTCAAAAAGGAGGAGGTTCTCAATTCGTCGGAACCTTTTTTTTTTTTTTTATGTATGTTCCCCGATTACTCGAAAATGGCTGGACCGATTTGGATTTTTCTTTTTTTTTCGAAAGGGTATACTTCCCAAGTGGTCCCATGATCATCAAGTCAGGATCTGATAATGGGATCCCATGGAAATCGAGGGAAACCCTCAAATTTTATGGCACACTTATATTGATTTCGGTATTTTTTATAGTAACTCGTGCATTTGCTCTCGGAAAGTACCATTTGGTGAACTGGAACTGATGATGAAGACCACAGATGGTCATCGGAAATACTCAATTATATCTAAGTATATCACAGGTTGCGATTCGATTACTTTAATATGGTTTATGCTCGTCAAAATGCATAATGGTGATGGTGACTTTACCATGAGCTCCAGTTCTCCTGATTCTTACTAGGAGAACTCCTCAACAATTAACGTCCCTGCATCGGGAAAAGCAATATTTTGTAAAACGTGATGAGCAGTTGACATTGGGTTATTGTAACTTAGATAAATTACAAACTGACCCACTAAAAAGTGAAAAATAAAAACTTTTTTACAAAAAAGTACGTGTGTCTTTGGATCTGTATTGTAGGTTTTTGCCCCCGAATTCCGAAATTAAAGTTATTTTTCACTTTGTAGTGTTTTTTTGGAAGTCGGTTTTGTTTTTTGTAAAAAAGTTTTTATTTAAGGTCACTGCCCAGATATACTACTGTAGTTTTATTATCCTGTGTATGTACCTTCGTTATAAATTACTCGTCACGCACGAGTGCGTCTCTAATCATCTGACATTTAAACAATTTTCATACTTCCGCGCGACTCTGCTGTTCGCGCTTACGGCGCCGGTCGGACTCTAGCAAGCAACCAAGATTTAAAAGAAATTAAGAAATGAAACTGTAAGAAACCTGATTTATATTTAAATGCTGTGTATTTAAGGTCCGCACAAAATATGTCGGGCGGGGCGGACCGGATCCGGGCCATGGTCCGCGATTTGGTGACTCCTGACCTACTCTTACAAGATGAAAAACGTGTCCTGCATTATAAGTCTCTTGCTCAGAGACTTATAATAAGTCTCTTGCTTTAGGCAATACAATTAGTAGATTGTTAAACATGGGATGTAAGTAATCAATTACACCCGAGATATTTAGGCACACGAACGAGCGAAGCGAGCGGGGGTGCTTATAGTTCGAGGTAGTAATTGATCACTTACACCTAAGTTGATCACTCTACTTTTCATCACTAATGCGAGGAAATTAAAAAAACAAACAAAAAACATCTGATCACTTAATTTAAAAAAAAAGTATCTCTTATAAATTGGTATAAAACCGCTTAAGACGCGGTCTGACTACGATTTTAAACGTCACACAACCGCGTAATATATTGTCACCATTAGCTAGCTTGAAATAAGGTTGAAAATTGAAAATAATATTTGTGTTGCCGAGATGTGACTAATCTGCGAATGTGCATTTATTTTGCCAGTTTTCTTTAGATTATTTAGAATATACACAATAAATTAAATAATTGTCCGGTTTAAGTTTTAAAAAAATGCTAATTCTATTAAATTCTTAAAAAAAAGAATGGCGTTATTGCTGAAAATATAGAGATGTTCGACGCCAAAGTTTATTTTTGTGGAGCAAATTCCAAATTTTTTATTGGGAATATTAAACTATTTTTTACTATTCTAATCGGTTAAAGTTTTTCTTTAAACCCTTCTGTGTCCACTGTATTTTTTGCGTCGGATAGTTTCATTGCGTTATGTCATACTCGACAATCCAAGAAACCAATATTTGTGAATGTTGAGCTAACACCGCGCCTTAAGTAACACAATGAATTGGTGTTATTTTAAAAACGCACTGGCCAGCAAGACGATCGCACGAAAAAAAAATTCGAAAGAAAAAAACTTGGCGCCAAGCAGATTTTCTTGTTATAAACGTTGTTGCAAACAAAATTTCAATTAAAAAATGTGATGTGTTCAAGTGAAGATGTTTTGTATTTGACGCCGGAATCCGTCAAACTAGCTAGAGCCAAAGGCAATCGCAGAAAGTCTGTTACCTCCACCTCGAATATCTAACCTGCCTGCTTTCCACGTTGCGGACTGAAAAAAATGAGTTGGTGAATGACAGGATGCCTCGTTCGATTTTCAAATTTACTTACTTCCCATGTAGACCGAGAGGTGACAGGATTTTTCATAACGATCATGGATACGGTTAGATTTACTTCGATGGGTTGTAGAGTAGTCCCCTAATGTGAATGACGTCGGTCTGCCTGCTGTGAGTGGTTGCAACTTCGAGTTATAGCGCTTACAAGAGGGTTCATTGTTGCAAAAAAAAAACGATCAGAGAAATGGTCAGTTTTAGTACACAATCAAAGTATGGCGTCTCCGCAGACGAAATAAGTTGGTCTGCCGGCTCTCACTGGTTGCATTTCAGAGCTATGATGCGCGCAACATTGTTGCGAAAATGAAACGATAAGAGAAATGATCACTTTTAGTACCTATTCGAAGTATGGTGTCTCCACAGGTGAAACCAGTTGGTCTGCCGGCTCTCAGTGGTTGTATTTCAGAGCAATTGTTGTGTATGCAAGACGCTTATTTGTGGAGCCTCAAAAATACATCTAAAAACGGGACAATAGGCGAATTTTTCTAGTGCACGCCGGCCGGTGTCGTACCCCCAGCCTACACCTGCGCCGAGCACCACCCGCTACGCGACCGTCCCCCCCGTAAAGGAATAGGGGAAAAGCTAGAGGTGTCGAGAGGTGTCAATAAGAGAAATGGTCAGTTTTAGTACCTATTCAAAGTATGGTGTCTCCACAGGTGAAACGAGTTGGTCTGCCGGCTCTTAGTCGTTATATTTCAGAGCATTGTTATACGCAAGGCACTTAGTTATAGAAAAATTCAACTTAACTGCAATCAATAAAATAAAGAATGAAATCGAACAAATATAATTTTTAATAATTCAACTTATTACTTTGGGTAAATCACAGATTAATAATTTTGTAGAATATAGCTAATGAAACAACTCAAAAAATATAGAATATTAGAAGTAAGTAAATATTTAACTCTAAGTCTTAGCTATATTCTACAAAATTATTAATCTGTGATTTACCACAGTACAAAGTAACAAGTTGAATTATTAAAAATTGGATTTGTTCGATTTCATTCTTTATTTGATTGATTACCGTTAAGTTGAATTTTTCTATAACTAAGCGCCTTGCGTATAACAAAGCTCTGAAATACAACCACTAAGAGCCGGCAGACTAACTCTTTTCACCTGTGGAGACACCATACTTCAAACAGGTACTAAAACTGACCATTTCGCTTATTGACACCTGTAGCTTTTTCCCTATTCCTATACAGTAGTAATAGTAGTAGTAGTCGCCGCAGGCGTAGGGTGGGGGTACGACACCGGCCGGCGTGCACCTGAAAAATTCGCCTATTGTCCCGTTTTTTGATGTATTTTTTAGGCTTTCTCCACAAATAAGCGTCTTGCATACACAACGATTGCCCTGAAATATAACCACTGAGAACCGGCAGACCAACTCGTTTCACCTGTGGAGACACCACACTTCGAATGGGTACTAAAACTGACCATTTCTCTTATCGTTTTATTTTCGCAACAATGTTGCGCGCATCGTAGCTCTGAAATGCAACCACTGAGAGCCGGCAGACCAACTTGTTTCATCTGCGGAGATGCCATAATTTGAATGTGTACCAAAACTGACCATTTCTCTGATCGTTTTTTTTTTCGCAACAATGACGCCCCTTGTAAGCGCTATAGCTCGAAGTTGCAACCACTCAGAGCAGGCAGACCGAATTCATTCACATTAGGGGACTACTCTACAACCCATCGAAGTAAATCTAACCGTATCCATGATCGTTATGAAAAATCCTGTGATCTCTTAGTCTAATGTGAGGTAAATCGAATTTACAACCCGCATTTTTTGTTAAATTACTAGCTACTTTCAGAGCATCAGTGATGAAAAGTAATTAAATTAAATAGTGCCTGTCCGTTCGCTGGGTAACCGCCAAACTAAATGCAGTCATTATACTGTCTGACACTATTCGATATTTAGGAGTTCAATGCGCTGCTATACACAGAAGTCCAATTCTCGAACCTAAAAACGTTCAAATTCAAGTCGCAATCTCATGCTAGCGACAATCAAATGTTAAAAATTTATAAACGCTCTATGTTATACAAATTTTTGACAGATTGAGACTGAGATGATATTGCGAACTATGTTAAAAATACGGGAATTGCCCCTCTGATCTTTAACAGTCGTAACGGGTAGTCAGAAAAAAAAAATAGTTTTTTTTTAATTTAAAAAACCCAAAAGTTATGGAAGATGTTATTATGAGAGTTATGATGATTCTAAGTCAACGGGAAGTACCCTATAGGTTTTGATTTATTTGCGAGTATATATGTCGCTTATAGGTAATGGCCGTATTTTTTTATTGCGTTGACTTAGAAGCTTGATTTTTTTAGAACTCCAAGGGACCATAGACCTACGTATTTGATATTACTTAATTTCAACTTGATACCTTCACGCGTATCCTGAGAAAAAGGGTCTTTATAGACTAACAGACAAACAGACGGACAACGAAGTGATCCATAAGGTTCCGTTTTTCCTTTCGAGGTACGGAACCCTAAAAATAAACATTATAAAAAATAATTAAGCAAATTATGTTTATTTAAATAATTTAAACCCGATGCAATCAAGCACAGATTAACGTATTTACACTAAAAATACGCATTTTGAAGAAGCTGACGTGAGATGAGATGAGATGTGGTCGAGCCAAATCTCACGACATCTCACCAAGGAGGCGAGGGGGTCGAAAAACCGGCTCCCCAGGTAGATAGACCGACGACCTGGCGACGACAGGCGGCTGGGACAAAGTGTGTGCGAAAGGCTGAATAGAAATAGGATGGACTTACCCCTAACTTGGGGGAGGCTTGTATATCATTGGGCTTGTTTGTGCAGATTTACTCGTGATGTTTGCCTTCACCATACTTATTTCAGGGTAAATAAATGTGTGTTTATTTATACATATTTAATGTAGTGCATCAAACAAGACTCCTCTAAATTCATCACGGCGCAAGAATGTCGGTACCAACAAGCAGAAGTTGCCAACCTTCTGAATTTATTTAGCTAAGTTTGTATTTTGACACTTGCTGGAAATATTAATATTTAGGGATAAACAGAATAGGCTAAACCTTGTTTATTGAATGTGTTTTAGATTCTGCGAACAGTTTCTGGGTTATAGAGATGTAGGTCAATGTGTTGACGGCCTAAGAATCATTTCAAATAATTATTATTCTTGACGTCCCAATTGCTGAACCAATATCAACAAAGTTACGCACAGAGGTCAAATATGATGAGGAAAAGGGCAAAGGGTACTTATGGTTTTGCATCCTCGTCAAATTTCAGGGTGTGATACAGAACATCAAACCGAACAACTTTCTCTATGGGAACAACGTCGTAATCGCAAAAAAAAAAAATAACTGTCCCATTCTGTCCCATAGACGACACGGTTGGCGCAGTGGTTGAGCGATTGACTGCTGCGCAGCATGTCGCGGGTTCGATTCCCGCACGGAACAAATATTTGTACGACCTGCAAGTATTTGTTCCGAGTCTGGGTGTTTTTCTATCTATAATATGTATGTATTTACAAAAAAAAAATGTATATAAGTAGTTTATCAGCCATCTCGTTACCATAACACAAGCATTAGGTTGCTTAGCTTGGGACTAGATGGCGTTGTGTGAAATGTCCAAGGATATTTATTTATTATTTATTTATATTATTTATTCAAAACTTCAATGCTCACTCGACGCAAATGTATGGGACGGCTGATTATTTTTTCTCGATTACGATGTTGGTGCCATGGAGAAAGTTGTTCGGTTTGATGGTCTGTACCACACACGACGATGGAAAACGACACGTTGTATACTGAAAACTAGCTTGCTTTTCTAACGAAGACTTCAAGAACACGACCAATTAGGTGCCTATAGGCGAATTAACAGTAACAGTTAACGAATTAACAGTAGTATTAACAGTATGCCATAGGTTTGTTCCTAGACATGACTAAGGCATATGACAAGGTTTCCCATGACATTTTATTACAAAAATTATATGGCATAGGAATTAGGGGTGCGGCCTATAAATGGCTAAAATCCTACCTGAAAAATAGAAAACAATATGTTGAAATAGAGTATTATAATAAAGAAGCAAAAGAAATACAAATAGTAAAATCACGAACAAAGATTATTAACCATTCCATTCCTCAAGGCAGTGTGATAGGGTGTATGTTATTTATTGTGTACATAAACGACCTACCTAAAACAATCGATTCGAAGTGCGTTCTATTCGCAGACGACGTATCGCTAGTGTTTAGAAGCACTGAAAACACCGAAACCTTGACTAATATAGAAAATACTTATAGAATAGTTAAATCATGGTTAGAGAAACACAACCTACAAATTAATGTGAACAAAAGTAATTTACTACAATTTAGGACATACCAACGTAAGCCGCTAAACATGAATAACCTTAGTAATAAATTAAATATCCCAGAAACAGACAATCAAACCCTACTTGGTTTAACATTGGACAATAATTTAACTTGGAAAAAACATGTTGAAAATCTTAAGACTAAATTATCAAAATTTACATACGCATTAACCAAATTAAAAAGCACCACAAACTATGAGACCGCGCTCTCAACATACTATGCTTATGCTTATGCTTGGTTTAACTATGGCATAATATTGTGGGGCGAAAGCACGGACTTCTATGACATCTTTATTATGCAAAAGAAGTGTATACGCATCCTTATGAACATTAAGCCATGGGAAAGTTGTAAACCACATTTTATAGAAAATAAAATACTAACGCTACCCTCTATTTACATATTAAATGTAGCTACGTTCGTACAGAAACACAGGAATTACTTTAGATCAAACATAGAAGCAAACCAAAATTATAACCGAAGATACAAAAACAAGTTGATTACACCGACACCAAGACTAAAAATAATGAAAAATAGCCCAAACTATAGAATCGCAACAATCTATAACAAATTACCAAATTATGTGAAAGATGAAGAGAATACAAATTCATTCTGTGGCAAACTACGATCACTTTTAATAGAAAAATGTTATTACACAGTAGACGAATACATGAATGATAAAACTATAGATGTAGCTTGTATGTAGGTCAATGTTTTAGGTACTTAATTCGTAACTTTTTATATAATATATTTCTAGTATTTTTTATATTTTTGTAAGATCCGGACTGAGCTGAGTGACATTAAATCTGTTTTTATTTTATTTTTGTATTGTAAATGACATACCATAATTCAATTTTATTATTAATTTGACTACCTACCTACTAAATTAATACCACCTGACTAATAGACTGTATCTGTTATCTGTGCTATTGTGTGTTATGTATTTTTTATTGTGTTTTTCATTGTGACTTGGACATCTTAATGACATCTAGACATACAACAAAATATTTTTCGAAAATTATGCTAATTAATGTTACTAATCTTATGTTATTTTATTTTATGTTAATCAATTAAAATCTACAAACTCGACAGCAAACCAACATTGTGCTTTGCAGCGCCCTGACAGGGTTCATGTACAAAAACCGACAATTTTTAATTTGTAAAATGTGTGATGTGCATGAAAGCAAATAAATAAATAAATAAATTAACTGCGGGTAGCAAGAATCTAAAAAAAAAAAAACGAGCGAGCCTTACAGAAGTCGCATATTATTATTTATTTATTTATTTTATTTATTTATAAATTACAAGTTTCTTAAAGGTGTAACAAAGCACACAATTAGACCTCAGGGGTCTGTCTTAGCATGCCATGGCCTGAGATTGATCAACGCGCTGTTAAGGTTGATGTGCCAGGGTAGCCCGCGAAATTCAAAATTTCTTACGTTTTTTGCAATTTGTAGGTCAGTGTAAGCTTGTATGTTGATTAAAATATGATTCGCGGCTGTAGCTAATATGGCTTTACAGAATTATAATCATTAGAATCAGCAATACAACTCCATAAGTTAGCATTTACCTCAAATCTAGCGATTTCATGAAATCATGAGGTTTGAGGTAAATGCTAACTTATGGAGCTGTATTGCTGATTCTAATGATTATAATTCTGTAAAGCCATATTAGCTACGGCCGCGAATCATATTTTAATCAACATACAAGCTCACACTGACCTACAAATTGCAAAAAATGTAAGAAATTTTGAATTTCGCGGGCTACCCTGGCGCTTTCGCCTTAACAGCTGTTTAACAGCACTACATCGACTCGGCTACAACTCAACTAGTTAAGTTATAATCGAGTCGATGCAATGTTCTTTCAGCTTACGCTTTACGTTTTTAATATTCATTGAGTCTCTAATGTCTACAGGTATTTGGTTTAGTAAATTGGGTATTAAGAAGGATGCGGTACGCCTGCCATAAAAGTATATTATGATGTGTAACACCTGACATCCATCCATCCATCCATTCATCTGATCCTTAGTAAAAGAACTTTCTAGTTCCATACCAAATTACAACCAGCATTTCAATCCGTCACTCAAAACTTAGAAAAATATTTTCACACATTTTCAAAAGGGACGGAAGTGACGCAAATGTGTAACAGACTAACAGGAAGTTACACATTTGCGTCACTTCCATCCCTTTTCACGAAATCATTCGCACAGATTGCAGGAAAGCGAGAGGAAACATGTTACATATCAAAAAAGTAGTTTTAAACCCCTGAACCCCTTAATTTCGGGGACAGTCCACAGTAATAATCTCGTAGGATTAAATATGGCGTAAGACTGAAGGAAAAGCTGAAAAAAGCAATCGTAAATGTTAATGACACTGTTTTTGTGAAATAAAACTTTATGGGCTGATTCGTGTTTAGATTTTATTTCTTCTCCGCACTGGAATGTTGGTTCATCGTGATGTTAATTAAGACATCTGCGCGTGAGTAAACCTGTCTTCAAATAGACCAGTAGTGTTTCTTAAGGCCCAGATTTCCTGAAAACGATCAAAAAGGTGGTTTTTTAAAGCTGTGTATCTCATAAACCGTAAATAATTTTGACATGTAAAAAAAATATGATATTTTCAAGTCCTTTTCGCATACAGTGATGGAAGCCAAAACATAATTATACATATTTTAATGCACCAAAAAAATCTTTAAACATACCTCCTAATAATTTAAAAATATACCATGAAATGTCAAATTCCAAACTGCATCCAGTGATGGATTACTTTTTAATAAATAGTTAATTTCTAATTTTATACGATTTTGTTTGCACTTTTACGACATAATTCCGGTGCGCGTGAGAATCTTCTATCTCGTGCGTCAAACTAGACAGCCATAACGCCATTTCACTTACACACCGAGCTAAACCAATCTTGGAACCTGGGCCTTAAGTTAGTTTAGTGATTTGTGGGAAGTAGTAGAGTGGTCTTAGTTGCTTTTGCTATAAGAACAGGAAAATGAACGGTAAGTAATCTCAGCGAAGAGATAGATTTAACGGGAACATTACTTATTTGTATAAATATCCGGAGATATGCTTCACTCTATATTTGTTCAAGTTCAAGTGTCGCCACCTTTCCCCCACTCTTGCTACTCGCACTAAAACAAAAGAAATACAGCACACATGATGAGTTTTTCGACGCACACAAGAAAATATGCGTAAAGCTCCATTTACACGGCGCCAGTTTATTGCCTGTGGCATACCATAAAATTGAAAGGCAAATATCAGGCACCGTCTAAACAACACGTACAATATTGTTGCGCGATACGGGCAACTTTGAAAACTGGTATAAGCTTGTACAAGAAAATCGCACAGTACATACAATAATTGCTCGTACAATAAAATCGCATTCAATTCTGGCATGATCTGACATTCGTGCTGTCATTGAAATATGAGTGCGGTGAGTGAGGGTGTGGTACCTAATCGTTGTTGCTATTTTGAGGCAAGAAATCAAATCAAGAACAACTTGAAAAAATATCTTGAGAAGCGTTCATTAAAATTTAATGAAATATCATGTCTAGGCAAAACTTGTATGCAATAATCGACTGTCAATTTTATTGCCTGGTGTAAGTCGCATGCGATTTTATTGAATGGCAAAACTTGCATTCAATTATTGCACATGCCATTTTATGGAATCGCACGCGTGTAAACACTTCATGCAGTTCTTGAGTGTCAAAAAACTTGAACGTGCTTTATGGCATGCAATTATTGCTCTTGAACGTTCCAGAAACTTGCCCCGTGTAAACGGCGCTTAACACTTTTGTGCTATCTTATTGCACACATGCTCAAAAGGGGCGGACACTAGAAAGTGCTCGCCCCTTTACTTACTGCCATCATGCCTTACAGAAGTAAGACCGCAGACATGTGTTGCTATTTGTCTCCCAATCTAAGTTATTTACCTCAACTCAATTTCTATTATGCCAAATTTTCGGTCGTTTTTTTTTCGAAAGAAAATGAAACTTGACCGTCTACTGTATTGACATATTTACAGCCACGCTAATACCAACATGACAAAAAAGTGTCAGCACGTAAAAGAAAAACCGGCCAAGTGCGTGTTGGACCACGCACAATGAAAGGTTCCGTAGTTGAAAAGAATTTATCCCAAAGACAAACTGAACGTTGGATCACAAACAAAAAAAAAATATATCATAAAAAGTAAGTTTAAAAACTAAAACCCGACTACTGAAAAATCACGCTTTAAAAAGTATGAAACAAGAAAATATTCTCATCTGAAATTAGAAAAAGACAAATTAAAAATCCGGAGTCACACGTAATCTGTTTCATTCATGTTTAATAACATGACGTGTGACTCCGGATTTTTAATTTGTTTTTTTCTAATTTCAAATGAGAATATTTTCTTGTTTCATACTTTTTAGAGCGTGATTTTTCAGTAGTTGAGTTTTAGTTTTTAAACTTACTTTTTATTTAAAATTATTAATTAAAGTTATAATTTAGTGATAAAGTATTTGCAGAGCCACTTTACATTTTTAAAGAAGAATAATTATTACACATGTATTTTGGGTAGGTTTGCAGAGGAAATATATGTTTGGCTCACATCTGAGGCTTGATTTTAGAAATTATTCCCAATATTATATATATATATATATATATATATATTTGAAATGTGCTAATGAAGGCCTTTCATTTGATACCCCACACGACATAATTAAAAAAACATTTTTTTTTAGTTGATGACTTTATGTCCTCTAGAGGGCGCCATACTCATTTTAGTGTGCCGTGCTTCTAATGACACCTTATTTGTCGAATTATGATGAGTAATTTAGAAGCTATGAGGGAACAGTTGAACATACATACATACATACAAACAAAACAAAACAAAACAAAACCAAACAAAACAAAACTAAACAAACAAAACTATGTAATGTTTCTTTGAAATAAAAAGTTTTAATTTTTATTTTTTTTACCGGTCAAAATCATAACCCTCCTTTTTGCTTCGCCGTAGTCGGGTAAAAAATTACAAATTCACAATTTTCGGACTTTTTCCTTTATTTGTACTGTGAGACCTTGCTTCTTGCCAAATTTCATGATTCTAGAATAATGGGAAGTACCCTATAGGTTTTGATTTACTTGCGAGTATCAAAATATGTGGCATAAATGGCCGTATGTTTTTATTGCATTGACTTAGAAACTTGAGTTTTTTAGGACTTCAAGAGATCATAGATTTACTTACGTATTTGATATTAATTTCAACTTGATACCTCCACGCGTTCCTGAGAAAAAGGGTCTTGACAGACTGACAGACAGACAGACAGACGGACAACGAAGTGATACTATAAGGGTTCCGTTTTTTCCTTTTGAGGTACGGAACCCTAAAAACAAAGAAATGATATGTTTATTTTGTAAAATAGTTTGCAAAATTAAAGGGTCGAGGTATGGCAGTTTGCCAGCTGAATATTCGAGCTGAATCGTTTCCACTTACCTACTGTGTCAATCACTGGTTTATGTTGATTTAGCAACAGATTAAAGTATGATATGCTTATAAAGTGTCATGACTTGATAGTTTAAAAGAAAACAGTGAACGTACTTATTACAAAATTTTTCAGCTTTTCCTATTAACGAAATGTGGGTGTATTTAATACACTTCTGTTTACCCCTTTGCTTTTGGGGAAACAAATGACAAAATATTAAATATAATGTATTTTAATTTTTAAATGATCGTTATTCGTTGATTTTTCACAGCAGTTTTTAAAATATAAAGCATAATTTTAACTTCAACATTCAAATGGTTACCGATATATCTTTATCTGGCCATTTTATAAAATTTTCTTTTCGGAAAATTCTTCAATTCTTCACGAGAAGGATTTTCCCCAGAAAGCAGATATTAACATAACTGTAATAACAAGTCGAGCTGCTGATCAAAGAGCCTGCGAATATAAACGCGATGAACTCCAAGCTAACCTCCCCTTCGCCAAAGGACTCGAACGATTAAACAAACAATTAGGAATAAACAATAAACATGTCTGTCAAAGTGAAGTAATCTAGCATTGTTTAGAAGTTCAATCGGCGACGGGAATAGGACTACAGAGGTGGTAGAGATTATTTATTAAACTGTCATGAACCACATGTAAAAAGCTAGCTGGGCGGGAATAAGAAAGTGACAGAACCAATTACTTCCTCATGTGAAAAAAAGAGAGCGCAACCATGCGCTGGAACCAAAATAAAAGCGACAAACCAAATAAAAATTGTTTAAAAATAAATTAATATAATTATTAAAAATATTTTGATCCAGAGTTTTCAATTATCTAAGCACATTTTAAATGCAATTTTGCAATGATAATTACTTAAGATTTTAGAATTACTTACAGAAAAAAAAAATCTTCTTGTCCGGAATTAAATTCCTTCACTTTCTTTCTTCAGGATTTCCTTCACTCAAAGTATTAATCAAATAGTCCATATACCCAGAAATGAAATCCATACATGTTGTAATAGTGAAATAAATGGTTACGAAAAAGCTCCCAATTTATTATTAACCTAGTAACCTTCATTATCAGCTTATAAATATCAGTTTAGTGCTGGACTTAGTCCCATCCAATTGCTGACGTCATTAATTGCTGAAGTTTGACAATTTTCGGTAACGACTAGAGAACACTGTTCCAAGAGCCCTCGTTTGTTCCAGTGGATAGACCACAGCTGCTTCATCTTTGTTATCATATAGGCTGTCTCACTTCATAGAATTTCAAAAATTTAAACATTATTGTAGTAATTTAGTGACCTCAATAACTTCATAAACAGTAATGGGCAACATAACGGTTGTAGCCTTCAAAGTTAATTCATACGCCACTCTGAAAGGGTCTTTGATGCGGTCCACAAAACTGTACAAAATTATTTTATGATAGGTGGTATTATCAAAAACCAACTAAGTAGGATAAAAATCAAATTCAAAAACTCAGGACTCGAATGAAATAAACACTCTAAAAAGTCTTAAAAGTAAGGGACTCTGAGGCCTTGATTCGATTCGAAGGACCAAAACATTTCTCACAAAAGATTGAACAATTTTCTATACTTTATTACTTACTCGTAATGCTGTAGTTCCACAACGATACTTCTTAACTTCACCATAATGATATGTATCATCTCCACTGTGGTCCAAACAGACTTACCATCATTTTTGATTCTTAAAACTAACACTGCCTTATCTTCCAACCGTAGTTTTTATAAAGAATTTGCGGAGCAGTGGTGACCCAGTGGTAACGGCCGCGACTTACGAGTTGTAGGTCGTAGATTTGAACCCTGACAGGCACTTTACTATGTGTAAATTATTTCATCACCATTGCTCTCAAAACGGTGAAGGAAAACATCGTGAGGAAACATGAAATGTCCTAGTACCAAAAATTCGAAGATGTGTGACACCCACCAACCCGCACTGGGCCCGCGTGGTGGATTACGGCTCACTACCTCGCACAGAAAGCAGGCCTGTGTCCCAGCAATCAACTCAGCCTATCGCAGTCCAATGCTGGACATAGGCCTCTCCCAGGCTGCGCCACAACACCCTGTCCTCTGCCTTCCGCATCCAGTCTGTCCCAGCCACTTTGTTCAGGCCGTCGGTCCAACTAGCTGGGGGGCGTCCCACACTACGTTTCCCGATACGCGGTCTTCACTCCAGGACCCATCTGCTCCATCGGCCATCGGTCCTTCGAGAAACATGGCCATGTTTCTGCCACTTCAGTTTGCTTACTTTGAAAGCTATGAAGTTGTCCGGAAAAGAACCGGAGTAACCCGGTTCTTTTCCGGATAACTTCATTCTTGATTTTATCCTTCAAAGAAACCAGCAGTGGGTATAATGTTCCCACTGCTGGGTTTATTTGAAGGATAAAATCTAAAATACTGATTATATTTAGAGAATTTGATTTTTTAGAACCAATGAACGCTTCAGTCCCTTTTTAGACCGTAGAGACTGTGTTATATTGAGTAAAATTCCCTCCAAAAGGTGCCCTAGTTACTAAAAGTACGGTTTATATTTATCTATTTACTGATACACTTGCTGCTGATGAAATATTAAGATACAGCTGTGAAACACAGATTTCCAGAAGAGGTCAGGCTCGCTCACCGAGAGTGAATGATTTATGATCAAAATCTGACTCACCCAGTTTTTCTGGATCAATAAATATCTCTACCAACTACATGTTTACAAAAAAAAACATAGAAAAAACTGAAATCGATATCAAATGCCATTAATTTAATGTAACAGTTCAATTTTGTCATCCGGTTGTGTATGAAATATTTTTTCGTTGAATCACGGGAAAATAATAGACTCAACATGTTAAGATTTGGAATGATTCCAAATGATGGAGGATTTGATTAGATACCGACTTTTAGTGAATGAATTCGTGGAAACTATCAGTTTGAGATGCTGTAATTTGATCGGGTGGCTACGAAGATAAAGTAGTGCTTCAATCTGTCCACACATTTCGGATTTTCTCGAAGAAATAGAAGCATTTGTATGCTGAAATAATTTGTCGTTCTGGGCACTGGAAAAAGGAGTAGGTACTTATATTGTTTCTTTGTATAGTATTTTATTTTCTTATTTTTTTATATATAGATAGAATACGCTTTATTAAGCACACCATAAAATTTCAGATATAAATGTTGAAATTTATATATTTTTATCTGATTCCCCTAGTGGGCCTAGTGGGATTTATAGATATTCACAAGTGTGTCCGTAGCATCACAGCGGGCCCTATTAGAATGCCAGAGCGCTGCGGTATTTATTTAATTTTAGGGTTCCGTACCAAAATGGTAAAAAAGGAACCCTTATGGTGTGACTCAGTCTGTCTGTCTGTCTGTCTGTGTGTCTGTATGTCACAGCTGGATATCTCAAGAACTACTAATGCTATCAACTTGAAATTTAGAATAGTTTTAGATGACGTTTACTCAACTATTTTGCAAATAATAAAGAAATAAAAATAATTATATTTTTTTTGCAACTGGGACTGAAAGGAGGTCTTAAAAATTTAAAGTGGGGCTACTAGAGCATGTGGCGTATCATATGAAAGAGCGCTGTTTGCACATTCTCAAACTATTTTTTATTTTTTTTTAAATTGCATAGTTTTCGACTTCTGATGTAAAATGTAAAAAAAATACCGTCCCCCCCCCCTTATCTCCGAAGTTTGAAATCTGAAATTATTCTATGTGATAGAAGTTTATGTAAAGATTACAGGAAAAATAAAAGCATGTCTCTAAGTAGCACACTTTTTCAGAAATCGGAACGGAACCCTCGGTGCGCGAGTCCGACTCGCTCTTGACCGGTTTTTTAATTTTTATATCGCAGCATAGGTGTGATAAGAGCCTTTTTGTCCTCGCACAGGACTCACACTCCTTTTTTTTGTATTTTGGCCTTTAATGTTAATTTTGTTAATTTTATATGCTCTTTTTAGGGTTCCGTACCTCGAAAGAAAAAAACAGAACCCTTATAGGATCACTCGTGTGTCTGTCTGTCTGTCTGTCCGTCTGTCACAGCCAATTTGCTCCGAATTTAATGGACCGATTAAGTTGAAATTTAGTACACATATGGATTTCTGTGACCCAAACACGTGCGGCTAAAGAAAATAAATGAATTTTGAATATGGGGGTCACTTTTATTTTACTGCAAATAAGAAAATTAAAAAAAAAAGTTTATTTTTAATTTAGTTGTTTTTAGTTTTTATCTTTTTCATTACGGACGCTTTTAACGTGCACGTCTTTCTACATTGTTCTCACATCTATATTTTCAATATGAACGATGTAACCAATATTTGATTTAAAAGAGTGTCCGTGGAGTTTCTTGCCCGTTCTTCTTCTTAGCTTCATTTTTCTGACTGACCGACTCAAGACCGACCCTTTGACAATTCAAAAGTGCCTGTAATTGGTTTATTTGAAATAAATGCTTTGAGTTTGAGTTTGAGTTTGACTGATATGTATAGGTCTCACATTATTAGTATCCCTTACATTGCCTTTTATCCCACCTACTACAGTATATCTAATTGCAGCTGATGATTATAAAGCATGCTACAAATCACGAGTGTCCACACATACCTCCTCAGAGCATAGAATGTGACGGACAGAGCAAGGGCAGACAGTTTTAGCGTTGCTTCGTAATTAAAACACTTTAAAATACTAATTCACCGTTTCCACGAAACTGTAATAATTTGCAGTTGTTTTGTGATCTTTATGTTGATTTTCTGTTTTATTTACTACGTTAGGTTTTTAGGATTTGTTTTGAAATCTATAGGTTGTATTTTGGTGAAATTAGGGGCATTTGAATCGTCATCGTCATTATTTATAGTATTTTCATCATCAATCATATTTTTTGTTAGTATCTATCTTTTAACCAGTCCAGTCTAACCAGATGCAGCTGAATACCAGTATTTTTACATGGAGCGACTGCCTAACTGACGCCACAACCCGGTTACTGGGTAATACGGTATCCCTTGGTGAGACTCGTCAGAGTTTTGGGCTTCTGACAACCCGTAACGACTGTCAAAGATCCACGAATGACAGCCGGGACCACCGGCTGCTGCGTGCTCTCCGAGGCACGGAGGATCACCCATCCACGGACCAACCGCGGCAAACTGATCATCTACCAGTGTGACTGTTATTACATTACTCATATTTTTCGATAGTATCTGATTATCCTCTCTCAGTATATTTCCAAATGAATGAGTAAAGCAAGGTATTTTTACTAGCGCTATTAGCTACTTTCATTGATGTAATTTCCTTCGTATAATTACATTCAGGTCTTTCCTGCAATCTTTATTTTGATTTCCAGACTACTAGTTGACCAAGGCTCTTCTTGCAGACTCTCAACAAAATTATGAAATAAATCAAAACTACAACAAATTTTAATGATTTATGTTACATTTATGTACCATTTTAAACATCAAATGGCTCAATCTGTTTTATGACGAATGTAATGAAATGTAAATTAGACAATATCATCAAAATATCACCAATATCCACTATCTTTAACATTCCTGTATGTATATGTACTGTAACCTATTTGCAATGTCGTCAAATTTTTCACCGACTTCCTTTGGATTTCCAGGGAATAAGGTTTCGATTCTTTTCTTGATTATCTCTCACGAGTCCAAATGGGAGAAAGTTTATGAAAACAAATCCAGCATAAACTCCGTAGGCCAATTAATGAAAAAATATATGATACGGAAGCACTATTTGTAATGACGTTCTCGAAAACGGCTCGAACGATATCGATGAAAGTTGCAATACGGAGGTCTCGTATCTGGGAAAATTCGTTTTGTCTATTTTCACCCGAGCAGAGCTCGTTCCACAGGTGCTGTTATTTAAACTGGCTTCAAAGTAGGTAAGACTTATGATATAGTTTGAGAGATTTTTTGAAAAAAATCTCTCAAACTATTTCTATTTCATTATGAAAGTCGTTGGAACACATCCCGAAATACCGATAAAAATCAATAAGCAGATATTGTATTCCACAACGCATATTTAAACACCAACATAATTAACATTGATTTTTCTGTGAAAATGGGATACTTTGCAGCCAGTTTAAATAACAGCACCTGTGGAAGTTGTGGAACTATACCAGAAAGGTGGTGAAATAAATGTAAACAATCTTGATGTGTCTTTTATCATTTTTTATTTTAAAACCTCAGTTTAAAAATAAAATGCAAATAAAAACCATTGTAAATACAACAATAATGATTACTAAATCAATTGAACCATTAGTTTAAGCAGTAGTTTATTTGTTTAATATAATTATGTTTGTGTAAAAGGTCACGTCAAGATTGTTTACCTTTATTTCACTACCTAAACCTTTCTGGTATAGCTCTGCTCGGGTGAAAATATACAAAACGAATTTTCCCAGATACGAGAAATTTCTGCTCGTTTTACTAACGAGCAGAAATTTCTCGTATCGTTCCAGTTTACTTAACGTTTAGAAATTAATAGGGTATTACTTAAAAGTGGAAGTTTGATATTTTATTTTAAAATGAATATTTTTCTTGTTTAGTTTCTACAGACTTTTCTATCTATCCATTGTCTATTGGAGATATTTAATAGTTATTAACGATGAAATATTGTGGTGTAGACCGTTATTATGTATTTCGCACATGGGTGTACAACCAAAACAAAATTACTGAGATGTCAGAAAACACATAAGTAGTATGAACCACTGAAACCCATTTGGAAATTTTGGTCGACCCGATTTCGAATCCCCTAACTTTCTTCCTTCACTTTCTTGCAATATTTTAATGTAGTTTATTCACTTCACAAAATTAGCTCCATTACGTAATTTCATTTCTCTAAATCTATTTTTGAGTGTGTTGTTGTAATCTCAAGAATGTATCGCGCGCTTAGCATTCCTAGAGGATTTAGTAAAACTGTTGTTTTCATACTTTTTCCTGAGAAAGCAACTGCGTGAAAACACAATTTTTAGGGTTCCGTACCAAAATGGTAAAAAGGAAGAGGTATTCCACTTAGGTCACTGATTTGAACGGCACTTCCACGAACGTCACCTAAACACTTCCGCTAAGGGCACTGACACAAAATTTAGTAAAGTTCCGTTCGGTGGAATATTTTATCGATATTACTTTCAGTCCCCGAACGGCACTTACGTTTTTTTAGACTGTTTGTTTGTAATGCTGGGACGTATGTACTCTTTGTTCAGGACATTACCGACTATAACATATCAATACCTATATTAAACCTCGTAGGTTCGAAGCCTAGGAGGTTTATAGTGTTGATTTTTTTGACCTCACCTGACCTACCTCATCTGACTAAAAATGTGAGCATATGAGATTTCAAAACTGACGACACGGTTGGCGCAGTGGTTGAGCGATTGACTGCTGCGCAGCATGTCGCGGGTTCGATTCCCGCACGGAACAAATATTTGTACGACCTACAAGTATTTGTTCCGAGTCTGGGTGTTTTTCTATCTATAATATGTATGTATTTACAAAAAAAAAATGTATATAAGTAGTTTATCAGCCATCTCGTTACCATAACACAAGCATTAGGTTGCTTAGCTTGGGACTAGATGGCGTTGTGTGCAATGTCCAAGGATATTTATTTATTTATTTTAAAATATTCCATATCTCCAGACTTCTGATTTTTTTCTCAATGGTGGCTCTAGTTGGCGGCACTACTCGCCTTAACATTTTCCACGTTTAGGTACTTAGTTAAATAAATGAAAAAGGCTATCTACGCCACTATTTTTTAATTAGTACAAAAAAAAATAGGGCTCTATCCGTACCCGTTACTGATCAATGATCATATTTGCGTAGTCAAAAGTAAAAAAAACGAAATACCAAAATTGTCCACGAAAATTGCTCATAATTGGTAAATTCATGATTATTACAACGTGTAACGTTAAATGCGCAAAACCTCTTAAGGGGTCATTGTACTCATCATTATGAACAACTTTTAGTATGGGACCAAACCTGAAATCGCGAAAAAAAAATCAGCTGTTCAGTACATTTTGACGAATTATGCAAACAGAAATGTACTGAACAGCTGATTTTTTTTTCATATTAAACTAGTTTTTGCCCGCGGCTTCGCCCGCGTGGGTGTCGGAAAATATCCCAAGGGAACAAAAATCCTTCCATATTTCTTATCTAAATCATAAGGGGAACCTCTGTGCAAAATATCAGCTTTTTAGGTCCAAGGGTTTGGGCTGGGCGTTGATGAGTCAGTCAGTCAGGACTTTTCTTTTTAAAATTGAGATAACTTCTGCAACCGATCTTAATCCGCGTGTTTCTTGTTCCCCGATTTATTTTATCAACAATTTTTGTTTATATTTCTAACTTTTTTTTTTTTTTTTTGTTGACTAAATAATAATCTTTAATCGTAAGAAAAAAATGGATAATTGTCACTAAAACAATAATTAAAATGGCTCCCAAGCATTTTTTCAATCGATTTACTTGATATCTTAGGGGATGGGGTAAAAAAATGCACCATAAAACTTTCCGGCAACATCCAGAATCATAATTTGCAAGCTTTTCTGAGCTTAACACCATTTACAGAATGCGATCCTCATATTTTACAGAATGCGATCCTCATATTTTGCATACTCAACTTTCTTTGGCGCCTGCACAGCGTTTTTTCGACTTTTTTTCTTTTTGCTCGGCACCTAATGGTCCTAGCTATGTTAGTGATGTTAAATATGCCTATAGCCTTCCTTAAAAATTGGGCTTATCAAATGCAAAAATAATTATTTAAATCCAACTGGTAGTTCCAGAGATTAGCACGTTCAAACAAACAAAAAAAGGGTGTGTCAGCTCCAACGCACGACTGGAGTTTACTCCTGTTTTTGTGCCGTTCCGAGTTTCCGACTTTCTATTTCTCGGTCATTTCTGTCAGTTAAATTTAAGGTGTAAAGGCACTCGTCCCCCCCTATCACTCTGACCCCCGTCTAACTCCCTCCCCTTCCGCCCTCTCAACCCTCCCCTATCATCCCCCTCACTATCCCTCTCACCCCCTCAAGCCCTCTATCTCTATCTAACCCCTCAATCCCCCTACCGCTAACCTCCACCTCCCCATATCACTCCCTCTCACACCACCTATACCGCTTTCCTCTCCCCCACTACCATCGCCAACTCCTCCCCTCCCCCTGTTTCCTTCTCCACACCTTTTCCCTCACTACCACCTGTCATATAAAGTAAAATTAAAGAAAAGTAAAGATTATAGTAAAGATAAAATATAAAATTATTTAATGGAGCTACATCTGTCAACAAACTGCTGTGCAGTTTGGCAGAAGTAAAACATTTGTAAAAAGATGTCACCACTAATAAACGCTTTTTAATTTTTTTTTCATCCATCACCCACTCTCCGCCTCCCTCCTCACCACCCCTCCCCTCCCTCTCCCTCTCACCACACCCTCCCCTTCCCACTTTCCCTCCTCTCTAGTCTTTCCCTTCCCTCTTTCTATCCTCACCAACCCCTCCCCTTCCCCTCCTCACCACCACTCCAAGCATTGGTTATTTCCTCTGGAGGGAAAACTATTAATGACAAACTTTATTACTTGCTTAGGCAAGTATTTGTGCCAAGTTTCAAGTTAATTAACCAAATTAATAAGATTTTTCATCTAAACTATATTCCCCGTTTTCACCCCCACATAGATGGAATTTTAAAAAATCGTTTGGGATATTTCCGTAACTTGACTGAAAGATTATTTACACCAATTTTCGAAGTCCCGCCCCGCCCTGCCCTGCAAATTTCGAACCTGCTCTGTAAAATTGACTACCCCTTTTCACCCCTTTAGGGGTAGATTTTCGAAAAACCCTGATACATATTAGTCTTCATTTTTGGTCTCGAGTGTAAATACTGAGTTTCAAGTCAATCGGAACACGCGTTAAAATTCCTCCATACAAAATTTGACACCCCCCCAATCCCTCCTGAGGGGGTAGTTTAGGAAAACTAAAAATGACAAACTTTATAATTTACTTACATAAATATTCATCCCAAGTTTCAAGTCTATTAACTCAAGGAATAAGACTTTTCATACAATCATTCATCCCCTATTTTACCCCCTTACGAATGGAATTTCCAAAAATCCTTCCTTATTCGATGCCTACACTATATAAGGTATCTATGTGCAACATTTGAAATCTCTAGGTCCAGCGGTTTGGGCTGTGCGTTGATATATCAGTCAGTCAGGACTTTGAATTTTATAAATATATAGATAGATATTACAAAGGCATTTTAAGATTTAAATATTTTTAGTTTTTTAATCATTTAATGTCGTCCCTCAGAAAATAGTCAGAGCTCAAAGAAAACTTGTTAGTTTTGTTCCGGTAAACAAAAGTCGCTTAGAACAATTTAAAAAGAATTTAATAGAAAAACTACCAGATTTGCCTTATCACACCAACCCCGATCAAGCTTATACTATACTATTTAACCTCATCAATTGTGAGTTTAGGAAGGTATTCACATCAAAAACATTACCTGTTTGTGACCGCGTTATATTTAGTGATTGGGCAACACCAGGTATTTATAAAAGTAGGCAGAAATTATATGAATTGTACCATGAAAAAACCTATAACTATGATGAAACATTTAAAGAATTTGTTAAAAATTACTCTAAGGTCCGTATTACAGAACGTCACTCAATACTCAAGCATTACTTAAAACTAGATTCAAGCCATTTGATTGGTTGAATCTAGTTTCAAACTAGATTTAAACAAAGATCAGTGCTTGAGTTTCCTTCTGTAATACGGACCTTAAACTTTTAAAAAAGCCTGTACGTCAGCAAAAGCCATACACATTAAAAATAAAATAAAATGTTCTGGAAATAAAATTAAAACAACTTGGAATATTATTAATTCAGACACGGGAAGAACGACAGTTCGGAATCGTGACTTCCATCTAAAAATCAATGATGTAGATATTAAGGCAGACGTGGAGGTGGCTACTGAGTTTCATTTCTTTCTAAATTTCTTCACTAATATTCCCATTTTAACAACCAAAGCTCTGTCATCGTCGTCCTCCACTTCTGCTTACTCAATACTAAAAGAATGTGTACCAGAATGTGATAAACACTTTAAATTCGCAATTGTTACTGCTAAAGACGTTATAGATTCTTTTAAAGATCTCGAGGTAAAAAAAACTGCTGACCTTTGGGGGTTATCAGTACATACCATGTCTTCAATAATTGATATTATTGCACCGTTTTTATCAATTGTTTTTAATTCTTGTATTGCATCTGGTGTATTTCCTGATCTGATGAAACTTAGCAAAGTGATTCCACTGTTCAAATCTGGCAGCCCGACTGATCCCACTAATTTTCGGCCTATTTCGATATTACCTACATTGAGCAAAATCTTTGAAAAAATAATTTTAAAACAAATGTTAGGACTTTTCAATACACATAATTTACTTCATCTGAAACAGTTTGGTTTTACAAAGGGTCGTTCAACTACAGACGCGGGCGTGGAATTACTGAAGAGCATATTCGAGGCCTGGGAGGAGTCGCAGGATGCTCTTGGCATTTTCTGTGACTTGTCCAAGGCCTTCGATTGCGTAAATCATGATACACTCATCAGGAAGCTGTACCACTATGGTATAAGGGACAGGGCTCTCGACCTTCTGACTTCTTATCTGAACAACAGAATTCAAAGGGTAGATGTTAATGGCAAGAGATCTGCAGGATCTGCGGTCACTATGGGCGTTCCACAGGGTTCAATTCTGGGTCCTTTCTTGTTTCTTATTTATATAAATGACTTACCTTATCACATAAGGGACAATCACAAGATTGTATTATTCGCAGATGACACTTCCCTCATTTTTAAAATCAAACGTCAGTTAGTCAACTTTGAACAAGTTAACGATGCACTCTCTAGGGTTGTCCATTGGTTTAAGGTAAATAATCTTCTCCTGAATGAAAAAAAGACTAAACTAATCAAATTTTCAACGCCAAATGTCAGGCAGCTAACTACCAATGTTCAACTTAATGGAATAGAGTTGGACCCTGTTGAGTCGACGGTTTTTCTTGGAATAACCATTGACGGTAAATTGCAATGGGGCCCACACATAGAAAAATTGTCAGGAAGGCTTAGTTCGGCCGCCTATGCTGTTAAAAAAATTCGACAGATAACTGATGTGGATACAGCCAGAATTGTTTATTTTAGTTATTTTCATAGCCTTATGTCTTATGGGATTCTTCTCTGGGGAACCTGTGCGGGCATTAATACTATCTTTGTTTTACAGAAAAGGGCTGTTCGAGCCATTTACAATCTAGGTCCAAGGGATTCCCTTCGAGAGAAGTTCAAGGAAATAAATATTCTGACTGTAGCCTCTCAATATATATTTGAAAATCTATTGTATGTACACAAAAATATATCCAATTTTAAGAAGATGTCCGATATTCATAGTTTAAATACTAGGAATAAACACAATCTTGCTGTACATCGCACTCGTCTCCACAGAGTAGGCAACTCGTTCATGGGTCAATGTATATGCTTTTACAACAAACTTCCCATTGACATTCGAAACTTGCCCATTAAACGATTTAAAAGCTGCATTAAAACCAAACTTTGTAAAAAGGGCTACTATACAATTTCTGATTATTTAGAAGACAAAAAAGCTTGGGTTTGAGCTATTCAATCAACTTTGTAATATATATAATACCAAAACTCATTATAATAAATAAAATGACAAACCTTTGTTAAAAAATCAATGTAAATTGTTAAAAAATTAAAATTATTGTAAATGTGAGCACTATGTGGATCTTTTTTTTTTCTTTTTTAGTATTATTGATGGTCTGATATTTTTGAGTACTGTATGCGACCTACCCAAACGTCCTTTCTTTGGTATTGTTCGTCGAGTTATTGAGCTCCTGAAATCCTGAGTTGAGCTGCACGATTGTTGACAAATGCTTGCACTGACTGGACAGGTCCACTCAAATTTGTATGGTTCTTTCCTCAAAAGACCATTTCAGACTGGATCTACATGGTCCTCACATGATCTGACCAAGATTATGTCTGGACTTTAAAAGAGACTTTGACCCCTGAGTTTGTTTCGCCATTTCTTCTCAGGGTAGTCAGATAGGAAATGTCGACTTCATCTAGCTTATTTAAAAAAAAAAAAAAATATGACGTGTAAAAGTGATTTCGATATCCTATTTACAGAATAAACAATTTCATTTCATTTCATTTCATTTCATTTCGTTATTTCTTGATTTTACACAATAATGTTAATTAAACAAACTTTTTAATACAATTACTATGCTTGAAGTATTCTGCAAAAAAAATCATTTAAGCTTGAATTTTATATGACTGGCTAATCCAGTAAATCCCGTCTAATTCCACATGGCATTCATAAGATTAAAGATGGCGTAGGACTGCTGGAACAGCTGAAAAGGAAATAATACACATCTGTAGGTAGAAATATATATCATAGTTTGGAAACAAAGTCTTCTGCATTGATTAATTAATTAACTCGATTGTTGTTTTGTAATCTCTGGAGAATAATTGTCTAAAAAACTTTTTTACAAAAAAAAACAACCGACTTCCAAAAAAAAAAATGCTACAAAGTGAAAAATAACTTTAATTTCGGCAGTCGGTGTCTTTGGCTCTGTATTTTAGTTTTTTGCCACCGACTGCCGAAATTAAAGTTATTTTTCACTTTGTAGCATTTTTTTGGAAGTCGGTTGTTTTTTTTTTCACTTTTCACTGGGTCAGTTCGTAATTTATCTAAGTTACAAATGTTACAATAGCCTAATGTCAACTGCTCGTCACCTTTTACAAAATATTGTTTTCTCGATACAAGGACGTTAATTGTTGATGAGTTCTCCTAGTAAGGAACCAGGAGAACTGAAACTGATGGTAAAGTCACCATCAACTCCACTTCACGAGCATAAATTGCTTAGCAATCATATTAAAGTAATCGAATCGAATCGCAACCCAAGTTACAGTAGCCGGCGATAAATATTGCACATCGACCTTTGGAAAGAGACAATCGGCTAATTTCGGCTTCGTAGAGCGTTATCTCTGTCGCACACTACCTATGTGACGTTTTGTCAGTCGTTGTTCAAAATATATATTTAGAGTTGTTAACACCCCCACAAAATAATTTAAAGTTGTACTATGGCATCTTTATGAAAAAGAGGGAAACCTTTACGAGGTCAGTCACGCGAAATTATCTACAATGTTTATAAATATTTTGTAACCGAAGCTGACAGATTTACAAAAAATGAAGATGAAAATGTAAGTTGTTATTTTAAGAAGAAATTGGCTTTTTTACTCCTTTTTTCTTATCATCACTCCAAGATTTCCCTTTAGTGTGGGATGTATGTATGTAAGACTCATCCGTGTAGACGATATTTTTTCCTGATTCGCGAAATTTGCGTATTTTATCGAGGTATTCCATTCGTTTGAGACTTACATCGTGCTTTTCCATTAGAACTTTTCGATTATCTTCCATTTTAGTGAACTGAAATCCCATCTCGTGAAGTATTTTTCTCAACGTCTTTTGAGACCCATTGTAATTAATAGCTTCAGATAATTTAGCTTTTAATGATTTTCTTGTTGGCAGTTCATTAAATCGTAAGTGAAAATCATACACCATTCTTCGAACAACATCATAATCAAAATCATCCATATCCAAACGAAATTGCTTTTTGGTCTCCCTTTTTTTGGAGAGCTGAACTTAATTTCAGTAGAATGTGTTTCAGTACTGACTTCGTTTAATATATTGTTCAAAGTTCTTCTTGAAATTCCAGTGGCATTTGCAACCCGCTCTTGAACCTTCTTAAAATAACAACTTACATTTTCATCTTCATTTTTTTTAAATCTGTCAGCTTCGTTTTTAAAATATTTATAAACATTGTAGATAATTTCGCATGACTGACCTCGTAAAGGTTTCCCTCTTTTCCTAAAGATGCCATAGTACAACTTTAAATTATTTTATCTACACCCATGCTATAAATTTTCTATAAAAGTTTCTGAAACAGTTAGCTTATTGCCAACATTAAAACAGCCAGTGTCACCATGTGTAACCATGGTAACCATAATAGCATCCAAACGGGTGTTTTAATGTTGTACTGAATTTCATAATGCAACTCGTTTTCAAAAAAAGAACATTGTAATGCACGCGCGTTTCACTACAACAGCGCCGTAATTTTGAAAAAAGAACTTATTCGAATTCACGTCGTATACTATGACGCCGGCCGCCATGTTCGATACGAGTATTAGTATTGCAAAAAACTGTTTCAGAACCTTTTATAGAGCATTGATAACATGGATGTAGATAAAGTCTTGTATGCAACTGTACATAATTAGGTATTAAAACACTCATGTGATACTATTATCACACTCGGCTTCGCCTCGTGTGATAAACCCACATTCGTTTTTTAATACCCCTTATTATACGTCAGTTGCATAAATAAGTATAAATTTGGGGATGTTAACAACTCTAAATATATATATTGAACTGGACGCGACCGCACTCTATCGCATTTGAACAATGACATTATACATCTAGACGTTGCCATGATTACAGTGTGAAGTGTGGAAGTGAGACATATATATACGAAATAATTAGGAAAATTTAGACAAAGCATCGTATCTTCAGTCCCTTACGGCGTGCCGTATTTTTGCTTTAAAAATGTTGCCAAACAAAGTACTTTGCATGCCAAAATTTAAAAATGTTGCCAAACAAAGTACTTTCACTGTTAATATTGCTGTCTCATGACCGGCCACGCGGTGGCTCGATCTAGATGTATATTATCTAAGCACTTGAACAACGACTGACAAAACGTCACATAGGTTGCGACAGAGATAACGCTCTACGAAGCCGAAATTAGCCGATTGTCTCTTTCCAAAGTTCGATGTGCAAAATTTATCGCCGGCTACTGTAAATACATATTATTGAGTAGTACCGATGGCCATCTATGGTCTTCCTCATCAGTCTTCACCAAATGGTGCTTTCCGGGAGCAAATGCACGCGTTACTATAAAAAATACCCAAATCGCTGTAGGTGTGCCTATAAAATTTGAGGGTTTCCCTCGATTTCCATGGGATCCCCTCCCTCATCAGATTCTGACTTGGTGACAATGGGACCACTTCGAGAGCACACTAATTCAAACAAAAAAATAATTTTCAAAATCGGTCCACAATTGAAGGAGAAATCGGTGTATATACATAAAAATATATATATATATATATATATACGCGACGAATTGATAACCTCCTCCTTTTTGTTTTTGAAAAGTCGGTTGATAAAATGTGGATGCACGTGCGCCCGACTGATTCATTTTTGGTCCTATAAATTCAAAATTTTTCAAATCGGACGACTGTGTAAAAAGTTATGCGTAACGTATCATACTTAAAAAAAATATCTATGTGTCGAATTGAGAACCTCCTCCTTTTTTATCGTCGCGCGTCGGTTAAAAAATAGAAAAAGCTCTAATCAGAAAATTCTCCTACTGAATACATCCTATTTTCAGTCTAGATTCTGTACCTACATTCCTACAATCTGAGTATAATCCCACCCACGGCACAGGAAGTCCTAGTGGATGTTTAGATATTTTCTGTCGCTTCAATCATTGTTAGATGTTTTATAGAGGGAAGTTATTAATATTAATATTTGTCCGTATTTTCTTGTTTATTGGAAAGATGATTTGTTAATGTTTCCTTTTCATAATTATGTGTCATGATTTCCAAATAATAATAAGTTTTGTTGATGTTATAACTAAATATAAAGTTGAAAGTATGTGATTTGATATTTCTCAAATGATTTGTGTCTGTCTTAGATAATATACATCTAGATCGAGCCACCGCGTGGCCGGTCATGAGACAACAATATAATACTTTTTCTAGGTTATGTGGTATTAGAAATGAGGTTTAACGTAAGAAATCTTCCATATGTTGCACTGAAACCCATGTCAATACATTCGCACAATGCAAAAACTGTCCAAAAAAGTTAAATTAATCGACGCAAGATAAATTTTGTGACAGTGAAAGCACTTTGTTTGGCTAACATTTGAAAGTTCGCCAAGCAAAAATACGGCACGCCGTAAGAGACAGAAGATACGATGCTTTGTCTCAATTTTCTTACTAATTTCGTATATATGTGTCTCTCTTCCACACTTCACACTGTAATCATGGCAACGTCTAGATGTTTAATGTCATTGGTATCTGTGTATTCATGAAGTTTGAAAGTGTCTCATTTGACTGTTACCGCCAAAAGTACTGGTTTTTTCTAGAGCAATGTAATGGAATGGTCGCCTAGTTAGTTCTCTTCGAGCCTCGGAACCTGAAGGTTGTTTACAAATCCAAAGTCTATACTGATATTTGTTGAGTGCCTAGTTAAATAGTTTGTTAAATATGGCTATTCTATACCAAGTTTGTATGTGTGCAAGAATATAAAATACAGAATTATCTTACCGAAGAGGTTTATCATTTCTGAAATTACATTATTATTAACAGATTCCAATTCCAAAATGTAATAAATATACATTTTTTATTGGATTTTGCTAACGTTTTTTAATGTAGGTAAATAGTATAATAAAGGTACAAGATATTGACTAACCAGTTTTCGAAACAGAGGACTTTGGATTCTATGCAGCAGGTCAAGTTACCACAAACTGTCAAATTTACTCATTCGATTTTGAACTAAACCTTAAGGTTTAAAATCATTTGGAGAAATTTGACAGTCTGGTTTATCCTGATGTGCTCTTGTACCCTGTTTTCCCTTTTCCTTCCTTCATAGACTTTGGGAAAGGTTGCAGGTTCATGATAAAAAATTAAATATTACTCGAAATGTTACATACATCAGTTAGAGCATCTAGACACAGCAGCCTGAATATAGTCTGTATGGCTATGGGTCTGAGCGCGTTCTGTAGCATCAGCTGTATAGTCGTGCGCGTGCGCCGGTCGTAGTGCAGCTCCCAGCCGCAAGTGTAGAGGGCTACGCGGACGTTTTCTCCCTGAGGAGTAAGCATATAGTAAAATCTGTTATGAAAGACAGAGACAAGCGAAAAATATTTAGAGCTAAAATCTACAATCTGATATTACCCGCTGCATTGATAAATGCAAAAATTTTCTGAGTGTTAAAGTTTAGTACCTAATTATGAAAAAACTCTAAACGTCGTCGTTCAGCTGTTTTACATAACGAAGCCGTTTTTTAAAACAGATAGCAGTTATGTAAAACAGTACAGACATCCAGGGTGTAAGGGACAGCCCTCCGCAAAGTAACAGGGTGCATTTAGCTCCTCATGTTGAATCATATTCCACCGGAAAATTGCTCAGGAAAATTTTCATTTTTTGAATAGTTTTTTCAGTTACATTTTCTTTATTTGAATGTAAAAGTACATTATGTGGTCGCAGCACTCCATTTATGTAAAAAAACAGCAAAAAGAAAACCTTGAAATACTCTAACGAACGACGCGTGAAATCAGCTTTTCACTTTCTGTCTAGCTACAGAGTTCATCGAACTTACCGCATACCTATTACCTACCCCTCCCAACCAGTAATAGACGCTCCGATTTTTGCACAAAAACACAAACAAATCAGGTTTATTGGATTCCCATAACGTTCCTGAAATAATTTCATGTACCGGTCATCTTAGTATGATCACAGGTATGATATACTGAATTCACCCCATGAGTCTGCGGAGGGCTGTCCCTTACACCCTGTATGTATTCTTTTATATTCTTATTCTATATTTGATATTCTCCAATGTCAGTCAGTAGTGCAGCAATGGCAGAAGTTCTGAATAAACTTACACTACCCTCAGAAAAAACTTATCGATCAACAAGGACTAGGTACTTTCCAATAATACCTACCTTTTCCATGAGTAGGTCGCTGTAGTAGCATGGAGAGCTGCTGATCAGGATGCCTCCGATTATGAACGCGAGGAATTCTAGGCTCACTTCGCCATTTTTTAATGCCTGCAAACATTATTTCATTAGCAAAATCAAATAAATACAGTGTCAAATTAAATTAGAGAAGCAGCCGGTTGATTCTGTAAAAATCTCACCGTGAAAACTTAGGTGAAGTGAGTTTGTTTTTGCTAGGAATTGACACTATTGACAGCTCACTCCACGCTCACTTCACCTAAGTTTTCACGGTGAGATGGTTACAGAATCGCATTGCAGGTTACCGGTTTCTTTATAAGTGAGCGCATAAGATAACATAGAAATTAACACCTGCACCCATTGATGTATAAAATTAAGAAGATAGGCCATTATCTAAGATCACGTAAACATTATTGGACTAGAAACCTAGAAACACTTACATGTAAACACACCGATGTCATGCGTCATGTACTCGACAATCGAAGTAGAGAGACATATTACGCGGGCTGTAGCGGGAGCGAGATGGCAATAATTGTCACTGTTACGTACCCATAACAACTCAGAAACAGACTACGATGTTGGCCGAATGTTTACGATTATGAATGACATTGTATCTATCTCGTTCTCACTAACATGGCGAAGCCAAATAACAAATAAACAAATAATAATAAATAATTTTCAACAAATTAACATTTTTGGCTGTACTTACGAGTGAAAAGTAATCCCGTGGAACTTGTTTTTGGTTCTTGAACTATTTGTGCACATTTTGAAAGCACAGGAAGGCATTGTTGCTGCTTATTAAGACGATTACGGTAATTTTACTTAACGTGCTACACATGTGCTGCACAAACGCCAGTTCGATTGTGACTAAGGTCAATTGTGTGCGTGAACCTATTATATGCGGTCCACGTCGAGGAGCATGAACCATAACATCTTCCTAATTTTGTACATCAATGCCTGCACCGATCGATATCGACCCGCCCGTACCGGGAAACCTGTTTCTTTATGTAAGCACCCTATCGATTTAAAAACAAGATAAAACAAAAAACAACACATAGCTATGTGTTGTTTTTTGTTTGTACTGTGAAGTTTACACAAAAAGACTGATTTGAAACCGGAAGCTTGCTTTTCTATTTTCAGAGTCTTTAAAATAATTATGTTTCATTTGAGTAATGGTTGACCAGTCTTACCTCTAGAACTTCATAGCAAGTTACAGGCAGCAACAGTGTAGAACCTTTCAGGGTAAGATCATAAGCGACCTTGAAAATGCGCTTTATGTGGTCCACGAAGCTGCATTCAATGAAAAAGAAAAGAATTATGATATTTCAATCCTTCATCATCATCATCACCATCATCATCATCATCATTGGGAGACTTTCCAACGCTACGTCTTCTGGTACGCGGTCGCCACTACAAAACCTTTCAATACTTACATAATATAAATTTGTATTTTTGCCAAAATTTAAATAACTCATAAATCAACTCTTATAAAATAGTTTTTATGATGCAGAAACCACAACACTGTCTTTCTTTTTTTACAGCTGACATTTTACTGCTTTTTTTGATCAACAAAGTATAATTTTTACTTCATAATATTATTATATTACTGAGGTTATCCCCGTTACTTTGAGTCTATATAGGCATAACTTTGGCCCAAATCGAGACAGATGTTTAGTGTCATAAAACCCACACAGTACCGCAAGTACTCGTCTATATCGCCATCTATCAGTTACCAAAGGACATACGACGTTCGGTTGTGTGGTCGCGATACTTCAGGCAGTGTAAAAATTTGTTTCGATTTGGGCCAAAGTTATGTCCTAGGTTAAAATAACCCGCCTACCGTTACGGTATCCCATATTTTTTTCGCTTTTCATACTCTCCTTTCCTCTCTTTCACTATAAACGATGGGTCTATTATACCTCTTTACCTGTAAATATACTGCATCTGGACGATAATAACTTTCAGCTTCCTCCTAATAACTTGATCATCACACTCCGAAAACAGATCATCAATTTGATTCTTCACCAACTCAAGCTGTCCACACGCATGCAGAATGAAAATCGGACCCAAAGGCACATATGCACCATACATAAGCGACGAATAATAACCAAAAGAGAACATCAAAGAATAAGTCAGCAAAAACACGTAAATATTATCTTTATTCTCTTCAATAATCGTCGGATAAACCAAATCGTAAAAAGGCACTAGTTTAAAGTCATTGATGCAATAATAATAAAACATTGATATTAAACTTTTTGCAAGAAATGTATTCGGTCCTATTATACAAATCACAAGCCATTGCTTGCATACCCAAATGCCTTGATTTGCGTATTTGTTCATCACATCTCTTTCTGCAGAATTCCAATTTTTGGACTGTTCATAATCCCTTTTCATGTTGTTAATCAATTCAACGAGAGCGTCTTGGTGCCACACTAAAACGCAGTACTGAAAGGTAATTTCTACGTAAACGACAAATAAGACCCCGTTTTTGCAGATTTGGGAGAAGTTGTTAGACTTCAAATCGTGGTAAAAAATGTTATAGAGCATGACGAGGACGGCCAAAGTATAGAGGCTATGGATAATGAAGAATTGGAGGGCCCATTTCCTGTCCCTTGGTATGTAAGGATGAGACCGACTAATTTTCAAGGCTATGGTTGGAATTTTAAAGATATTATCGAAATCTAACTCCATTTTGATGGTGATCATGTATGTTGGGCTACGTATTTACGAGCAATGGTTGGAAAATGTTGCAAGTTAAGCATTGTTTTGTTAAATTACAGTCCCTGACTTAAGTGGTAGACTGATAAAAATGTAGAAATGTATCTACCACAATTGGCACCTCGCTTAGAAACATTATTATTAAAAAATTTCGCTCCAAATAAAATATATCATGATCATCCTTTACCGGAGAAGCTCTCTGGTGGTTAATTTGGATGCCAGCTGTAGCAAAAATTTTATCCTCTATCCTGTTATTCCATGTTAATTCAAAAAATGTTAACTTTTCTTGTCTTCTCTTTAAATCTAGTTAATGTTTTCCCTCTGTGATCACGTTTGGGCTAATTTGCTTTTTGCTTTGTCATTAAATTCTAGCTTTAAATATTGTGAAATAACCTTTGAGGTTCTAAAGTGGCTTGTGTTCAGTAGGTCTCATTATGTGTGCCTGCTTTGTAATCTTGAAAATTAGGGCTTATAGCTTTGCAGTAGTAGGTAATAAGTAAGGAGGTAAGTTCTAGTTTCTAAAGGCTAGCACAAATTAGGGCGGGCTGTATCGCAACTCATTGCAAAAATCCTTCTTCGTCACTTTCATACATTTCCTATGAACCAATCCACGTATGAAAATGCGCTTGGCATAAAGATACACTATATATTATCAACAGAATATTTTATCATCATCAATTGTCAGATTTCATTATCAAGAATGGTTGGGTTTGGTTGTTGATAAGATAATATAAAATTAGTGTTTTGAAGAGAAAAAGATTGATGGCAATTTTCGCTATGAGCCTTAATCTGAATGGTTCCAATCAAAATATTTTCAAACATTTGTTCAAGTTTCAAAGAAAAAAATAAGTATACATTCATAGCATATATTTTTTTTAATGTTAAATTTCATGGAATATCTCCCGTGATTTATGTGAAACAATTATATAACAAATTGGCGAGTTTTCAGAATATTTCTTATGACTACAATGCTCGTTATTCACAATTACTTTTGTCGGATGGATGAATATTTTTTTAAATTTATTGTTGGCTGGTTATTTGGTAATAAGTATGTTTTTATATTATGGAAATATTGTAGTAGTAGTAGTGTACACTGCATTATTTACGGTTTAAAGAAAATAGTAACATGTTGAAGATTTTTAATTAGGTACTCGATATAAAGTGGTCGTGTTCGTTTGCCACCATGCATCATACCTTTGAAATTAGAATAATATTATTGTACACTGTTAATACCTACTTCACCGTATATGGACCTACCACATACGGTGTTAGTTAGTTACTTCCTCAGAAAAAATCCTTTACAATCAATATATCACTACATTTTATAAAACAAGGTCACCCGTCACGAATGTAAGTTCGCGATGATCTCAAAAACTGCTGAACGGATTTTCATACGGTTTTCACCAATGGACGGCACAATTCATGAGAAAGGTTTGGGTGTGTAATTAATTAAGGTTGTTGTAAATTATCTGAAATATGACTATGATTGTTGAAGATGTCGGAAAAAATCATGCCGACTGGCAGTGTTAGAGGCATGCGCGTTACGATACTACGTTTCCGTGGAATTATTTCCGACCTCCACGCGGGCGAAGCGGCGGGCAATAGCTAGTAATATAAAAAGAAAAGTCTTAACTCACTCACTCACTGACTGACTTATCAACGCCCAGACAAAACCATTGGACCTAGAAAGCTGATATTTTACAGAGACTCCCTTTATGATGTAGACAAGGAAAAAGGCGGATATTTCTAAATTCCCACGGCAAAGGAAATTCACGGTTGGACGAAGTCGTAGGCACGAAATGCTAGTATCTTTTAAACTTAAAAGGTATTATTATGTTGTCTTCACCTTAATTGTAGGTATATCCAAAATTATTATTTTTTAATTGACTTCAAGAGGAGGTCCGATTATATCGGATTAGAACAGAAACTCTTGGAATACCCCGAACTTTCACAGATGTTCTTAACAGACCCAGAGATTTGATTAACTTCTGGAGGGAGGTGGGCTGGTTGGAATAACCCCCGAAGGCCGCCATGGCTCACGCACAATGGTCCACATGAAGGACTAAGTGCGGAAACCAAATCCTTAACATAGAACATAGGAGGAGGTTCTCAGTTCGTCGGAATCTTTTTTTTTTTTTGTATATTCCCCGATTACACGAAGACAGATGAAAATTTGTTTTTTGTTTGTAAGGGTATACTTTCTAGGTTATCCCATATTTTTACTAACTTTTCTTGGGTAGTTTTTGAGTTAGCTTCATTAGTACGTATTTTTTCCCCACTTAGGCTATGTGGATAATGTTATAATAACTTCCTGTCATTGTAATTCACATAGCAGGTAATGGTATTCGAATTTGTGTGGGCTAGGTACCACAACTAAAAAGTGAAAAATAAAAAAAAAATTACAAAAAAAAAAAAAAACGACAGACTTCCAAAAAAAAAACATTAAGAACCTAACTACAAAGAGAAAAATAACTTTAATTTGTAGGCGGTAGCAAAAAATCTATATAAATAAAAAGAGAAGTCCTGACTGATTGACTGACTCATCAACGCCCAGCCCAAATCCTTGGACCTAGAAAGCTGAAATTTTGCACAGAGTTTCCCTTTATAATGTAGACAAGGAATAAGGAAGGAATTCCCGGTAACACGTTCCCGAGGGATATTCACGGCAACACATCCACGCGGGCGAAGCCGCTGGTAAAAGCTAGTGAAAATACAAAACCAAAGACACCGACTTCCGAAATTAAAGTTATTATTCACCTTATAGTGTTTTTATTTTGCTAGATCTTTGTTTTTTTTTTGTGAAAAAAAAGCGTTGAATAACTTTAATTACTCGCCATAAAAATGAAATGGAATTGTTACCTTTCTTCTTACCTGCCTTTACTTGCAGTTAACTTTTCTCTGTGTGATTAAATGAAAAAGGTTTTGGTGCAATATTTTTATTTAAATATTACAACCGTTTTACAACTGCGTGTTATGCTAAAGGTGCAGTTTTAGATAGAAAAAACATTAGTGTTTTTATTTTTTTGCTGTCGTTATTTC
The DNA here is from genome assembly GCA_905163495.3 of Cosmia trapezina. Classification (NCBI taxonomy): domain Eukaryota; kingdom Metazoa; phylum Arthropoda; class Insecta; order Lepidoptera; family Noctuidae; genus Cosmia; species Cosmia trapezina. The sequence continues at coordinate 4,946,973 of LR991044.1, forward strand.
TTGGACAAGTATAATAATGTTAATTATAGAAAGTTTTTAATAGGCAATATGCATAAAGTATTTTGCAAATAAGCTTGAATTTTATATAACTGGCCAATCCAGTAAATCCCATCTAACTCCACATGGCATTCATAAGATTAAAGATGGCGTATGATTGCTGGAACAGCTGAAAAAGAAATGAAACAATCCAATTAAGTCATTTCTATAACTTTGGAAATAAAGCTTTCTGCATAGCTTTATATAACTAATTAAACTGTTGTTTTAATCTCTGGTCAAGTATATATAAATGTGCGTTTGACTACGTACCCTAAAGGTTTTGATTTACATACTTGCGAGTATCAAAATTCAAGAGACCGTAGTCCGTCCGTACGTCTGATATCTCCACGTCCTGAGAAAAGGGGTATTGACAGACTGACGGAAAACGGAGTGATCTTGTAAGGGTTCCGTTTTTTCCTTTTGAGGTAGGTACGGAACCCTAAAAAAAATAATACTATAAATATCCACATACATCAGTTAGAGCATCCAGACACAGCACCCTGAATATAGTCTGTATGGCTATGGGTCTAAACGCGTTCTGTAGCATCAGCTGTATAGTCGTGCGCGTGCGCCGGTCGTAGTGCAGCTCCCAGCCGCAAGTGTAGAGGGCTAGGCGAACATTCTCACCCTGGGGAATGAAAAGTACAACGTAATTTATATATTTGTGTTCATCTGGGCATTGGATAGTGACTATAACGGGAGTAAAAAATAAAAACTTTTTTACAAACAAAAACAACCGACTTCCAAAAAAAAAACACTACAAAGTGAAAAATTATTTTAATTTTGGAAGTCGGTGTCTTTGGATCTGTATTTTAGATTTTGCCACCGACTTGCAAAATTAAAATTATTTTTCACTTTGTAGTGTTTTTTTTTGGAAGTCGGTTGTTTTTTTTTGTAAAAAACTTTTTATTTTTCACTTTTTAGTGGGTCAGTTTGTAATTTATCTAAGTTACAATAGCCCAATGGCAACTGCTCATCACTTTTTACAAAATATTGCTTTTCCCGATGCAGGGACGTTCATTGTTGAAGAGTTCTCCTAGTAAGAACCAGGAGAACTGGAGCTCCATGGTGAAGTCATCATCACCATTATGCATTTTGACGAGCATAAATTACTTAGCAACCATATTAAAGTAATCGAATCGCAACCCGTGAAATATAAATTTAGTAGTTCCGATGGCCATCTGTGGTCTTCATCATCAGTTCCACTTCACCAAATGGTGTTTTCCGAGAGCAAATGCACGAGTTACTATAAAAAATACCCAAATCGCTATAGTTGTGCCTATAAAATTTGAGGGTTCCCCTCGATTTCCATGGGATGCCCTGATCAGATTCTGATTTGGTGACAATGGGACCATCTCGAGAGTATACCCATTCAAACAAAAAAAAAAAATTTAAAATCCGTTGACAATTGGCGGAGTATTCGATGAACAAACATACGAAAAAAAAAAAAAAAAAAAAACATGAAATCAGCCCACAGTACCTCCTCCTTTTTGTGAAGTCGGTAAAAATACGCTTAACGGAGCCGAAAGTCACATAAAATACAGGGTGTAAGGGACAGCCCTCCGCAAACTGATAGGGTGAATTCAGTATGTCATACTAAGATGACCGGTACATGAATTTTTTTCAGGAACGTTAAGGGAATCCAATAAACCTGATTTGTTTGTATTTTTGTGCACAAATCGGAGCGTCAATTACTGTTTGGGAGGGGTAGGTAATAGGTATGCGGTGAGTTCGATGAACTCTGTAGCTGGACAGAAAGTGAACAGCTGATTTCACGCGTCGTTCGATAGAGTGTTTCTACATCCATTGCTGGTTATTTTTGTTTTCAGTTTTGTTTTTTTACATAAAAGTAGTGAACACATCCTGAAATACCGATAAAAATCAATAAGCAGATATTGTATTCCACAACGCATATTTAAACACCAACATAATTAACATTGATTTTTCTGTGAAAATGGGATACTTTGCAGCCAGTTTAAATAACAGCACCTGTGGAAGTTGTGGAACTATACCAGAAAGGTGGTGAAATAAATGTAAACAATCTTGATGTGTCTTTTATCATCTTTTATTTTAAAACCTCAGTTTAAAAATAAAATGCAAATAAAAACCGTACAAAGCTCAAGTGGCTTCCCATACGTCTTCGCCGGAATTCTCATATCTTGTTTCAGCTCTACAGTATTCTGTTCAATCCTAAAACCCCTTCTTATCTTAAGAGCGTTGTTGCATTTTTCATACGTAAATCGAGAACTTGGGAGATTTTGAAGTGATTTTGGTCACATAATTTATTTTTTTAGCTTCTTTTGACTTCAATCATCGTAATTATCATATATTTTTATTTAAAGTCTATTAAAAAAAACTTGTTCAAATTGAATTATTGACTACGAAAACAGTCGATTTCGAAGGCGCGATTTCCATATGACGCGCGAAGGCTCAACTTTGAAGTAATCTTACACCAATTATTACTACTAATTAAGAAGGTAAAGTGGTATTCATTCGAAGAGGCATATCCTGAAATTTAAAATGCATTGGGAAAAGTTTGATTTTTAATTCATTAACATGTATTTTAATCACGTCTAAGATAATCAAAAATCGAGAAATCGACTACAAAAAAACACGTCATTTCTCAGAATCTAAAAGTCATTTGGCAACACAAATCATTTTATACGTAAGAAGAAAGATTGTACTATATATGTGTAAAAAATAAAACATATCTGTCTTCAATCATTTACGAAAATAATTTTTTAAAGTGAGTATAAAATCGGGTGCATCGAACGGCCTAAGTCAGTCGCGCTCTGGCGCTCTTCGACGCAGGACTTATGTCGGTTGACCTCCCGCCGCCGCGCATGCGCCTCGCGTGATATATAGTCAATTGTAGTGCGACTAAATATTTTTAATCCTTTCATTTAAGTAATATTTTAAGAAGCTAACGTGGTAGGCACACTTACTTTAGGAGAATTATGTTACAATTCTTGAATTATGTTGTATTACTTGTAATAGTGATATTGTAATTACAATATCAATAATACAATATAATTTGGTCAAAATGTAAATCCAAGATGGTGGCTGCGAAAATTTTTAAATTTTTCGTCATGGGGATCGTTCCCATTGTTCTCGAGGATGCTAAAGCCGATAGTGACGTTAAAATGTAAATCCAAGATGGCGGCTGCGAACATTTTCAAATTTTTCATCATGGGTATCGTTTTCATGGTTCTTGTGGGTGCTAACGTCGATAGTGTAGTCAAAATGTAAATCCAAGATGGCTACAAGAATTTTGGAGGATGAATATGGAGAAAAAATTTATATCACATTTTTATTTGAAATCTCTACTGCCACAATCTCTATTGTGGATCCGTGACAAAGGAGACGGAAACCATGTCATATAAACTTGGGCCTGGGCCTGGGTTGTAAAAAGATGAAATTGGTGTCAATTTATAGCTACTATATTATCAAACCATCACTGAACATTTTGCGGATTTTCGCGGTCTGAGTTCCGAGTTAAAAGAGATGTAATAAAAGTGAGATTACATAACGATCTACATATAGGTACTTAACAGCTGATTTTTGAAGTTCTTCAGCTCGACGTAAACTACAGCCTCTAGTCACTTTGTCACAATTTACACAACGATCCATGGTGCCAATATGAAATCAGTAGGCTGGTCGTAATATACAAAATAACAAGTTCAAGTCCAACGTTTATGCGGGGTTCTCCGTACCGTGTCCGGTGTGGTAGCAAGGTTCGTACAAGAAGCAAGATCAGAAGTCCGCAGAAAGAAAACAGGGGTCGAGGAAAACATCAATAAAACTATGGGAAATACACTCAAATCGCGACCGCACTAAACGATACGAAAAGAGTGAGGCATAGATAAAGGCACTATATAAAGGTGTGTCCAAGTATAGAGCGGCATTTGAGTGCGGCTGCCACGCGCGGCTAGCCGCGCTCTGATCGGACAAGGGCCGCGCGCGGCGGTGTTGAGCGTAATATATCTTCTCGTCTCACATAAGTGATGACCTCTGGCACTGAAACGTGCTCGCTCACAACATAATGGGTCTCAATCATAATCAGCCTATAATGTTCCCACTGCTGGGACACAGGGCTCCTCTCGGTGAGAGGGAGTGGGCCGTAATACACCACGAGGACCCAGTGCGGGTTGGTAGATGTCACATGTCTTCGAATTTTTGGTTCTAGGCGGTTTCCTCACGATATTTTCCTTCACTGATTTGAGAGTAGTGGTGATGAAATTATTTACACAAAGTGCCTGCCTGAGTTCGAAACCATGACCTACTCGTATGTCGGGATCGTTACCATTGGGCCACCATTGCATTGCTCTCTTGGGCCGCATAGTGCAGTCAATCATCCCTTCTAGGATGATTGACTTCACTATCGGCTTCATCCTCGAGAACTATGAAAACGACATCCATGACGAAAAATTTTAAAATTTTCGCAGCCGCCATCTTGGATTTTAATTTTGACTTCACTATTGGCTATAGTCGAAATCGAAAACTATGAAAACGATACCTGTACAAATCCTTATCACTTACCACTGACGTGCGACGTGTGGTCGACTGTATAGTCATTAGGTCGACTGGGCACGTACAATACCTGCCTAGGCTAATAAACATTATAAAACCAACCCCACACGAACGCAGCAGTACTATTATTTATTCTGTGGCAGCGGGGTGACCTACCTATTTGAAATTTGAAATGAAATGAAATGAAATGAAATGAAATGAAATGAAATGAAATGAAATGAAATGAAATGAAATTGTTTATTCTGTAAATAGGATATCGAAATCACTTTTACACGTCATATTTTTTTTAATAAGCTAGATGAAGTCGACATTTCCTATCTGACTACCCTGAGAAGAAATGGCGAAACAAACTCAGGGGTCAAAGTCTCTTTTAAAGTCCAGACATAATCTTGGTCAGATCATGTGAGGACCATGTAGATCAATGTCTGAAATGGTCTTTTGAGGAAAGAACCATAAAAATTTGAGTGGACCTGTCCAGTCAGTGCAAGCATTTGTCAACAATCGTGTAGCTCAACTCAAGGATTTAAGGAGCTCAATAACTCGACGAACAATACCAAAGAAAGGACATTTGGGGAGGTCGCATAAAGTACTTACTCAAAAAATGACAGACCATCAATAAAACTAAAAAAGAAAAAAAAAAAAGATCCACATAGTGCTCACATTTACAATAATTAAAGAAAAAAATATATTTTAATTTTAAACAAAGGTTTGTCATTTTGCATAATATAATGATTTTGGTATTACATATAGGTAATACAAGGTTGAGCGAATAGCTCAAACCCAAGCTTTTTTGAAAACAGTAAACCAAACATTTGCGCATGAGGCGGCTTTATGTATTTATGCATTATTGTTGGTTCAAATTGAACTGTTTTAAGAACTTGATGCGGTTGCTAAACCTATAATGCCGCAAGAAAAATAAATAATTATAGCTAGCGCGTGGCGTCTTTATCTACATTGAAATAGGGCTTAAATTGAACTGTTTTACACAAAAAAACGATGATTTTGGACAAAAGATGGCTCCGCTGTTAACAAAATTTTATTCTGATTGTGTTCTCCCAGAAATTATAGATCCAAGGAAAAGTCGATCAATCCCCTTAGACAAATAAATAAAATACATAATAAATAAATATCCTTGGACATTTCACACAACGCCATCTAGTCCCAAGCTAAGCAACCTAATGCTTGTGTTATGGTAACGAGATGGCTGATAAACTTCTTATATACATTTTTTTTTATAAATACATACATATTATAGATAGAAAAACACCCAGACGCGGAAACAAATACTTGTAGGTCGTACAAATATTTGTTCCGTGCGGGAATCGAACCCACAACATGCTGCGCAGCAGTCAATTGCTCAGCCACTGCGCCAACCGTGTCGTCAAATACAAATACTTTTATAAAACTTCAATTACTTATAAGTATACAAATACTTAAGCAAATAAGTAAAATGAGTTTAGTTTTTATAAGTACCTACATAATATTATTTTCTTCATCCATATTTGTATAAATTTAATTGAAATACACTAATAATGTATTGTGGACAGTCTTTTTATTTTCTCCGTAAACCTCTAGCTTTTACTTCAAAAAAATATAGGTACGCCATAGCTACAGATCAAGATCATTTAGTCGTCGCAGCATCGCAACTGTGTGCCGTACATGAGGAAAAACGCACACACGCGCACTCGCTACGCGGCGTCGAGCGTCAGATGTTTAAAATCCGAGCGCGAAAATATGCGACCACAGTCTGCGTTTCACTTTCAAGTTCCTTCATGACACACATAATAGATATCTGAGGTCATCGGAAAACTTGAGGCTAGAGATGCCGCTACATTCCACCAGTTTTTATGACAGATCATTCACTGTTCAAGCAGTACGATTGTGGAATGACTTACCCGTGTCGATAAGGTGTGCACAATCTTTGTCAACTTTTAAAATTTTGGTAAAAAAACATTTCCTCTCTCTTTAAGAGCCTATACTACCTCAAATGGCTTAGCATGATCCTCCGTTACGTCGAAAATACAGCAGCTTTAATTTTGATTTAAATATATGGTAAAGTTGAGGATTAATGTTAGGTACTATGTTAGACGAAAACACGATTCCTTGAAATTTTCTCGATACAAAAAAATCCCAAAGTTACCTCCAAACCGAACAAAAAACCGCTGTTATTCAAAAAATACGTCAAATTGGATCATGAAACTTTGCATACTAACTGAACTAACTATAAAGCAGGTCTTATGTTATATACTTTTTTTAAATTACCATTATTTTCACTGTAAAAAGAAATTACCTAAACTATCAGCGTCTTGACGTTCATTCCCTTCCGCCCGACACCCCCGTTCAGTCTCGCTTCGGCTGTCGTACGGGAGGGCTGTGTCGCTTGCGCTCAGAACACAAATTACACAACAGGACGACGTAAAATTAAAATACATTGAAGTACTTAGGTTTATAGTGTTGGCGCAATGGGAAATAACCGTAATAAAAATAAGAAGCGACGGGGTTGGCGTAAAGAAACAGGCAAACATATGATAAACGTACTGAAGTAAGTAGGGTAGTTGCGCCGGTTGGCGACTTAGTTGAGTTGCTAACTTTAGACAAATCAAAATATACGCCATTTACACGTAAAATAGTTGGCATGTGAAGATTTGTGTTTGTCCACGATTTAGGATAAATCCAGGTGGGGATAACTTTTATAAAAAATAAAAAGTTACCTAAATAGGTTTGTTTTTGTTTTGACACAATACCTATACAAGAAATAGGTAGGTATCTATGTAGTAGGTAATTGTTTTTTTTTATAATGTTGCCTCACTCCAGGACTTCTCCTGAATATCGGAGACGGTGCCAACATCCATGGTATATACAAGTGCAGGGACAATTACATGTCACCGGTAGGCAAAAATGTATTTTCGGAGTATGGTCTGGATGCGACAAAGACATCAAAGTTGAAATTATAGAGAGAGATGACCAATATTGGGAAGAAATGGAACCAAAATTAGAACATTTTTACATTACATGCATGTTGCCTGAGCTATGCGATCCCAGACATGTTCGCAATATGCCAATTAGAGATTTAAGCGAATTAAAATAATTGTTGTATAATTTTGACGATCTTTAATTACTTTCAAAATACTTATGGTATATACCTACCATACCTACCATACCTATCTACCTACCCTACCCACCTACCTACCTACCTACCTACCTACTTGCCTGCCTACATTCCTATCCTACCTACCTACCTACCTATCCTACCTACCTACCTACCTACATACTTACCTACCTACCTATCCTACCTACCTACCTACATACTTACCTACATCCCTATCCTACCATTCCTACCTATCTTATATTTATACAAACCTTATGCGTACCTACAGAACCCTCAACGCAATGGTGACTCGCACTTGACAAGTTTTTTGTAGCAGTGGAATTTAGTGTGCGTCTATCTGACAGGCCCCAACGAGATTCATCAACGGGTGATAGCTTTTCATAAAGACAGTATTTTGTACCCAAAAGAAAATAAATAAGATATATTTTGTACCTCGACAGTTTTTGATTAAATGACGTTTTTATGAAGTGTCTTGCTAGCGGGCCCTTTATGGTTATTTTTATTGTTATTATACTTACAGATCGCACAATAGTGTTAGGAGCTTGATACTATTATGTACCTTACAAATCCAAAATCTCGACTTTCTGTGAGCTACACTTCAGAAGATATTCGTTATTTAAACAAGCGTCCAGCCAGCGGGCCCCTTTTTTAAATACTACTATTTTATATCATACAATAGTGTTAGGAGCTTGATACTATTATGTACCTTACAAATCCAAAATTTCGACTTTCTGTGAGCTATACTTCAGAAGATATTCGTTATTTAAACAAGCGTCCAGCCAGCGGGCCCCTTTTTAAATACTACTATTTTATATCATACAATAGTGTTAGGAGCTTCATACTATTATGTACCTTACAAATCCAAAATTTCGACTTTCTGTGAGCTATACTTCAGAAGATATTCGTTATTTAAACAAGCGTCCAGCCAGCGGGCCCCTTTTTTAAATACAACTATTTTATATCATACAATAGTGTTAGGAGCTTGATACTATTATGTACCTTACAAATCCAAAATTTCAACTTTCTCGAGCTATACTTCAGAAGATATTCGTTAATTAAACGATCGTCTAGCTAGCAAACCCCTTTTCAAACATTATACCTACGTTCATAATCCAATAGGGCTATAACACCAAAACTGGGATTAAGAAAAAGAGTAAGAGAGTTAAGTACGACGCTAATGATGACGATGTAAATTAAAAGAGAAAATGTAATAGTAATTATAATCTTTAATCTGTTTAAATTGTTAGGAACAAAAGATGTCTAAACATGTCGACAGTAATTTTAAATAATTTTAAAATTTCAGACAACGCGTAACAAATGTCAATTTAGAACTTAGAAATTTAAACAACATCAAAAACCTTATACAACATCCCTATACTATTAAACGAGTAATATTTGTACTCACGTTCACGAAAACGGCTCTAACTATTTCGATGAAACTTGCAATATAGGGGTTTACGGGTGCAAAAAATTGATCTAGCTAGGTCTCATACTTGGCAAAATAAAAAAAAAATAAAAATTCGTTTTCTGTAACATAATAATGACTGATGAGCTAAAGCAAATAAAAAATCACAATTAACCCCTCAAGTGTCGAATGCACCCCATGTGTGCATAAGAAAAACCCTTTTTTTGTTCGGTACATAAGCTTATATCACATATACAATAAATGTAAAAAAACATCATCCGATGGAAAACCAATCAAATCATTAGTTGTGAACTTATGGAGTTCGCAGCTAACCTCCCCTCCCCCCCCCCCCCGCGTGTCAAATGCACCCCAAGTGTGCAAAAGGACAAAACTTTACATAATAGATATATAAGCTTAGATCACGTATATATAAACGTAAAAAAACATCATCCGATGGAAAACATATCATTATCAGTAGTTGTGAACCTATGGGGTTCACAACTAACCCCCAACCCTCCCCACTCGCTGGGGTTTTGGGTCTAAAATCAGCCAAACTCAGACACTTGAGGGGTTAATTAACGAATATCTTCTAAAGTATAGCTCGCAGAAAGTCGAAATTTTGGATTTGTAAGGTACATAATAGTATCAAGCTCCTATTACTATTGTATGATGAAAAATAGTTGTATTTAAAAAGGGGCCCGCTGGCTGGACGCTTGTTTAAATAACGAATATCTTCTGAAGTATAGCTCACAGAAAGTCGAAATTTTGGATTTGTAAGGTACATAATAGTATCAAGCTCCTTACACTATTGTATGATATAAAATAGTAGTATTTAAAAAAGGGGCCCGCTGGCTGGACGCTTGTTTAAATAACGAATATCTTCTGAAGTGTAGCTCACAGAAAGTCGAGATTTTGGATTTGTAAGGTACATAATAGTATCAAGCTCCTAACACTATTGTGCGATCTGAAAGTATAATAACAATAAAAATAATAATCATAATAATTCATAAAAACGTCATTTAATCAAAAACTGTCGAGGTACAAAATATATCTTATTTATTTTCTTTAGGTACAAAATAATGTCTTTATGACAAGCTATCACCTGTTGATGAATCTCGTTGGGGCCTGTCAGATAGACGCACACTGGAATTTATGAATCGATTTGCAAAATATGTAACATATACGTAGGTATGTATATGTAGGTACTTGCATAGACCTACTACCTACATAAATACACGGCGCAAACTATAAAACGTAAACTTACTACTAAACCAATGGGCGGAACCTTCAGCGCTAAGCTAGCTCGCTCTTGACTAGTATTTTGTAGCAGTAGGTAAAATACTGCACACGGCTACACATCAAGCTATAACTTTCCAGTATAAGCTGATCTCACATTGTATAGGCTTTCCGTACCATGAGAGGTCAGCTTATACTGGAAAATATAGCTTGATGAGAAGTTAGTAGGTACTTAGTACATTGAAATTAATTTTGCGATATATAATTTCATGTTCGTACCTATAATGACAAGTTAATATTAAATTATTATTGATAATTTTATTACTTAGTACTCGTCCGATATTAGTGTAGTTTACTCTAACAAAATCGCTTTGACCTTGTGTGTCCGCGTCACCGCGAGTAGTAGTGTGCGAGCGAAATAAAGAGTGAGGTGGCGCGGGGAAGTGGGGGCGAAATTTGAATTTGAGCTGAGGTTGTATAGGCTCTTAAATATCGTCATTACGTGTATAGTTCCTTGCTCTTTTTCAAGTAGTATATATAAGTATATATTTATATAAGTATCTGTATTTATGTATGTATATATGGTACACCACAGGAGGAGCTCGTGGCTAAGTAATAACAGCCGCACGGGTCGATCCATCAGGTTAAGCTACGCTTTCCGGGGTTGGTCAGTGGATGGGTGACCATCTTTACATAAGGAGACTCCTCCGTGCCTCGGAAAGCACGTTAAGCCGTTGGTCCCGGCTGTCATTCGTGGATCTTTGACAGTCGTTACGGGTAGTCAGAAGCCCGAAAGTCTGACAACCAGTCTTACCAAGAGGTATCGTATTACCCAGTTACCATGGGTTATGGAGGTCAGATAGGCAGTCGCTCCATGTAAAATACTGGTATTCAGCTGCATCCGGTTAGACTGGAAGCCGACCCCAACATAGTTGGGAAAAGGCTAGGCAGATTGATTGATATGGTACACCACAGACTACCTACAGTATTCTCTCCTTTCTCCCCATAATCCATTCAAAGGTTGTCTGTAAAAGATCGCTCTTAGCGATAAGACTGCCCATTGTGTCACCCTATGTAAAATTTCAACATTTATATCTGTAATTTTTATGGTGTGCATAATAAAGAGTATTCTATCTATCTATCTAAAAACCATTGTAAATACAACAGTAATGATTACTAAATCAATTGAACCATTAGTTTAAGCAGTAGTTTATTTGTTTAATATAATTATGTTTGTGTAAAAAGTCACGTCAAGATTGTTTACCTTTATTTCACTACCTAAACCTTTCTGGTATAGCTCTGCTCGGGTGAAAATATACAAAACGAATTTTCCCAGATACGAGAAATTTCTGCTCGTTTTACTAACGAGCAGAAATTTCTCGTATCGTTCGAGTTTACTTAACGTTTAGAAATTAATAGGGTTGTTATTACTTAAAAGTGGAAGCTTGATAGTTTATTTTAAACAGTCTTTTCTATCTCTCCATTGTCTATTGGAGTTATTTACGAGTTATTAACGATGAAATATTGTGGTGTAGACCGTTATTATGTATTTCGCACATGGGTACACCCAAAACAAAATTACTGAGATGTCAGAAAACACATAAGTAGTATGAACCACTGAAACCCATTTGGAAATTTTTGTCGACCCGATTTCGAATCCCCTAACTTTCTTCCTTCACTTTCTTGCAATATTTTAATGTAGTTTATTCACTTCACAAAATTAGCTCCATTACGTAATTTCATTTCTCTAAATCTATTTTTGAGTGTGTTGTTGTAATCTCAAGAATGTATCGCGCGCTTAGCATTCCTAGAGGATTTAGTAAAACTGTTGTTTTCATACTTTTTCTTGAGAAAGCAACTGCGTGAAAACATAATTTTTAGGGTTCCGTACCAAAATAGTAAAAAGGAAGAGGTATTCCACTTAGGTCACTGATTTGAACGGCACTTCCTCGAACGTCACCTAAACACTTCCGCTAAGGGCACTGAAACAAAATTTAGTAAAGTTCCATTCGGTGGAATATTTTATTGATATTACTTTCAGTCCCCGAACGGCACTAGTTTACGTTTTTTTAGACTGTTTGTTTGTAATGCTGGGACGTATACTCTTTGTTCAGGACATTACCGACTATAACATATCGATACCTATATTAAACCTCGTAGGTTCGAAGCCTAGGAGGTTTATAGTGTTGATTTTTTTGACCTCACCTGACCTACCTCATCTGACTAAAAATGTGAGTATATGAGATTTCAAAATGTTCCATATCTCCAGACTTCTGATTTTTTTCTCAATGGTGGCTCTAGTTGGTGGCACTACTCGCCTGAACATTTTCCACGTGTAGGTACTTAGTTAAATAAATGAAAAAGGCTATCTACGCCACTATTTTTTAATTAGTACAAAAAAAATGGGGCTCTATCCGTACCCGTTACTGATCAATGATCATATTTGCGTAGTCAAAAGTAAAAAAAACGAAATACCAAAATTGTCCACGAAAATTGCTCATAATTGGTAAATTCATGATTATTACAACGTGTAACGTTAAATGCGCAAAACCTCTTAAGGGGTCATTGTAGTCATCATTATGAACAACTTTTAGTATGGGACCAAACCTGAAATCGCGAAAAAAAAATCAGCTGTTCAATACATTTTGACGAATTATGCAAACAGAAATGTACTGAACAGCTGATTTTTTTTTCATATTAAACTAGTTTTTGCCCGCGGCTTCGCCCGCGTGGGTGTCGGAAAATATCCCAAGGGAACAAAAATCCTTCCATATTTCTTATCTATATTATAAGGGGAACCTCTGTGCAAAATATCAGCTTTTTAGGTCCAAGGGTTTGGGCTGGGCGTTGATGAGTCAGTCAGTCAGGACTTTTCTTTTTAAAATTGAGATAACTTCTGTAACCGATCTTAATCCGCGTGTTTCTTGTTCCCCGATTTATTTTATCAACAATTTTTGTTTATATTTCCAACTTTTTTTTTTTTTTTTTTTTTGTTGACTAAATAATAATCTTTAATCGTGAGAAAAAAATGGATAATTGTCACTAAAACAATAATTAAAATGGCTCCGAAGCATTTGTTCAATCGATTTACTTGATATCTTAGGGGATGGGGTAAAAAAAATGCACCATAAAACTTTCCGGCAACATCCAGAATCATAATTTGCAAGCTTTTCTGAGCTTAAAACCATTTACAGAATGCGATCCTCATATTTTGCATACTCAACTTTCTTTGGCGCCTGCACAGCGTTTTTTCGACTTTTTTTCTTTTTGCTCGGCACCTAATGGTCCTAGCTATGTTAGTGATGTTAAATATGCCTATAGCCTTCCTTAAAAATTGGGCTTATCAAATGCAAAAATAATTATTTAAATCCAACTGGTAGTTCCAGAGATTAGCACGTTCAAACAAACAAAAAAAGGGTGTGTCAGCTCCAACGCACGACTGGAGTTTACTCCTGTTTTTGTGCCGTTCCGAGTTTCTGACTTTCTATTTCTCGGTCATTTCTGTCAGTTAAATTTAAGGTGTAAAGGCACTCTGACCCCCGTCTAACTCCCCTCCCCTTCCGCCCTCTCAACCCTCCCCTATCATCCCCCTCACTACCCCTCTCACCCCCTCAACCCCTCTATTTCTATCTAACCCCTCAATCCCCCTGCCGCTAACCTCCACCTCCCCATCTCACTCCCTCTCACACCACCTATACCGCTTTCCTCTCCCCCACTACCATCGCCAACTCCTCCCCTCCCCCTGTTTCCTTCTCCACACCTTTTCCCTCACTACCACCTGTCATATAAAGTAAAATTAAAGAAAAGTAAAGATTATAGTAAAGATAAAATATAAAATTATATAGGGAGCTACATCTGCCAACAAACTGCTGTGCAGTTTGGCAGAAGTAAAACATTTGTAAAAAGATGTCACCACTAATAAACGCTTTTTTAATTTTTTTTTCATCCATCACCCACTCTCCGCCTCCCTACTCACCACCCCTTCCCTCCCTCTCCCTCTCACCACACCCTCCCCTTCCCCCTTTCCCTCCTCTCCAGCCTTTCCCTTCCCTCTTTCTATCCTCACCAACCCCTACCCTTCCCCTCCTCACCACCACTCCAAGCATTGGTTATTCCCTCTGGGGGGAAAACTATTAATGAGAAACTTTATTACTTGCTTAGGCAAGTATTTGTGCCAAGTTTCAAGTTAATTAACCAAATTAATAAGATTTTTCATCTAAACTATATTCCCCGTTTTCACCCCCACATAGATGGAATTTTAAAAAATCGTTTGGGATATTTCCGTAACTTGACTGAAAGATCTTTTACACCAATTTTCGAAGTCCCGCCCTGCCCTGCCCTGCCCTGCAAATTTCGAACCTGCCCTGTAAAATTGACTACCCCTTTTCACACCTTTAGGGGTAGATTTTCGAAAAACCCTGATACATATTAGTCTTCATTTTTGGTCTCGAGTGTAAATACTGAGTTTCAAGTCAATCGGAACACGCGTTAAAATTCCTCCATACAAAATTTGACACCCCCCCAATCCCTCCTGAGGGGGTAGTTTAGGAAAACTAAAAATGACAAACTTTATAATTTACTTTAAATATCAACACACTACAAGTAAATAATAAATCTAAGGCATTGGTCGAAATTGTTCAAAATTATGATCTAGTGCTCCATATTCAAGAACCAACACGACAAAATTCTTGTATAGATCATCTAATTAGCAACATCAAATCTGCTAAAGGTGAACTTTTACATCTGGGTCTTTCTGATCATGATACTGCACAGTTATTGACTATACCTGTGAGAAACAAAGAACAGGCATTGACAGAATATTTAACGTATAAGAGAGACTATAATAAACATCATATTATTAAATTTAAAGAGTGTATGTCCGAACTATCGTTTTCAGAAGTATTTAAAGAATCCGATATTAATGTAGCTTACGAAAAGTTCTACGAGCTTATATATCTATTTTATAAATTATGTTTCCCTATGAGAAGAATAAAGGTGTCAAACAGGGACCGGCCCCTAAAATGGATATCTAAAGGTATTAAAACAAGCTGCAAAACCAAAAGATCATTACGAAGCAAATACTACACTAACAAATCTGTTGAAAATAAAACAAAGTTTAAAAACTACTCTAAACTCCTACGGCGTTGCATACATGGGGCTATAAAAAGAACTAATCATCTATTTATCAGTAATTCTAAAAACAAATGCAAGGCAGCATGGCAACTGATAAAAAATGAGTCCGTCGGTACTAAGAGCAAACAAATGATAGAAAACGTTAGGTACAAAGGTTCTATAGTTAATAGCCCGGACAAAATTGCTGAGACATTCAATGACTATTGGATTAATCTGACAAATGATACCCACAACAATACTCGTATTAACGTTAAACAAACTGTTAGTGACAGTATTTTCCTAAGACCATATGGATATGAAGAGATGCACAGAATTATATTATGTTTGAAAAACACAAATTCAGTAGGCTACGATGAGTTAGCAACAAGAATTCTAAAATGTTGTTCAATAGAATTAACACCAGTTTTAACATTTCTAGTTAATCTATAGTTTGAATCCGGTTGTTTCCCTAGCCTACTTAAACAATCGGTTGTAAAACCTCTTCACAAAAAAGGTAAGAAGGAAGATCTAGATAACTACCGACCAATTACTCTCATACCCATCATATCAAAAATCTTTGAAACGGCCATGCATAAACGCCTTACTCAATTTATCGATAAGCATGCTATCCTAAGGGAAGAACAATACGGTTTTCAAAAGGGAAAGTCCACAACTTTAGCATGTTTTAACCTAATTCACACAATCGTGACTAATTTAGATAAGCGAATTCAGACAACGGGCGTATTTTTTGACATGTCAAAAGCCTTCGACTTTGTATCGCACAAATTGTTAATAGAGAAAATGGAAAAGTATGGGATACGGGGACCAGCACTTCAATGGTTAGAAAGTTATTTAAACAACAGAATGCAGTGTGTAGAAATCGAAAAAATTAATAGTAAACTAGAATTAAAATCTTATAGATCAAATTATAGACATAACAGGTCTGGTGTGCCCCAAGGGGGTGTGATTAGTTCCCTATTGTTTTTGCTATATATAAATGACCTTCCTGAAGTGACCAATCAACCCTGTTTTCTGTTCGCTGATGACATATCGTTAATAATGACATCGAATAATACTGACATTAATAAATATACAACTGACATAAATAATACAATTGAATCTATAATAACATGGCTTGACGAAAACAATCTGCGTGTAAATCTAACAAAAACGAATTTTATTCAATTTAGTACATATGGACGAGAAAATAAGAATTTAGACATCAATTATAGAGGACTTAAATTAAAAGAGGTAAACGAAACGACATTTCTAGGTATCACAATTGATAAACACTGCAACTGGAAGGCCCACGTCAATAAAGTATGCAATAAAATAAATAAATTCGTGTACGTTTTATACCAACTTTCAAAAACATCAGCGTTAGAAACTGTATTATCTGCATACTATGGGTACGTGGATTCTGTGTTGAGATATGGTCTTATTACCTGGGGTTACTCAACAGAAAGTAAAAGAGTGTTCATCGCGCAGAAAAAATGCATTCGCGCCATAGCGGGAATACGCCCGTGGGAATCTTGCAAACCCTTTTTCAAAAAGTTCAAAATACTAACCCTTCCAAGTTTGTATATCTTTGAATGCGCTAAATTTGTTAAAATGCACCCGGAGTTATTTAAAAAAGCTCATGAAATGTATGCAAAAAGTACTAGGCACAGGAATAGAATAGTTTTGCCCATAATTCCTAGGACAGCATTATATAGTAAAAATAGCTATGCAATGTGTACTCGCATATTTAATGCTATACCTGATAGTGTTAAAAACTTACCGGCTAATAAATTTGCAAGGTGTCTCAAAGTATGGTTGGGGGAAAAGAACTTCTACTCAGTAAATGACATATTTAATAAGAGATTGGACAGTAAGTAACACTATCCCCGGACATTAATAGTATTATTTTTTTTTTGTTTCTTTTAAATGTATTATAATAATATTATCAATTTCTCAATTTTAATTTTAATTTTTACTGAACTATTTACTTATGACTTAATAATAATTATGTACTTATTTATACCCAAATGTTTGCATGTCGCATTATTATGACTAAGTGTTATGGATCTCTATAATTATTAATTTTAAGACCGAAATTTGTACCAACACTTAAAGCGAATAAATTGATTTGATTTGATTTGATTTTGATTTGATACTTACATAAATATTCATCCCAAGTTTCAAGTCTATTAACTCAAGGAATAAGATTTTTCATACAATCATTCATCCCCTATTTTACCCCCTTACGAATGGAACTTCCAAAAATCCTTCCTTATTCGATGCCTACACTATATAAGGTATCTATGTGCAAAATTTGAAATCTCTAGGTCCAGCGGTTTGGGCTGTGCGTTGATATATCAGTCAGTCAGGACTTTGAATTTTATAAATATATAGATAGATATTACAACGGCTTTTACATCTGAGTGTTAAGTTAAAGAGGCATTTTAAGATTTAAATATTTTTAGTTTTTTAATCATTTAATGTCGTTAATTCTTGATTTTACACAATAATGTTAATTAAACAAACTTTTTAATACAATTACTATGCTTGAAGTATTCTGCAAAAAAAATCATTTAAGCTTGAATTTTATATGACTGGCTAATCCAGTAAATCCCGTCTAATTCCACATGGCATTCATAAGATTAAAGATGGCGTAGGACTGCTGGAACAGCTGAAAAAGAAATAATACACATCTGTAGGTAGAAATATATATCATAGTTTGGAAACAAAGTCTTCTGCATTGATTAATTAATTAACTCGATTGTTGTTTTGTAATCTCTGGAGAATTGTCTAAAAAAATTTTTTACAAAAAAAAAACAACCGACTTCCAAAAAAAATGCTACAAAGTGAAAAATAACTTTAATTTCGGCAGTCGGTGTCTTTGGCTCTGTATTTTAGTTTTTTGCCACCGACTGCCGAAATTAAAGTTATTTTTCACTTTGTAGCATTTTATATGGAAGTCGGTTGTTTTTTTTTTTCACTTTTCAGTGGGTCAGTTCGTAATTTATCTAAGTTACAATAGCCTAATGTCAACTGCTCGTCACCTTTTACAAAATATTGATTTCTCGATACAAGGACGTTAATTGTTGAGGAGTTCTCCTAGTAAGGAACCAGGTCGATGGCCATCTATGGTCTTCCTCATCAGTCTTCACCAAATGGTGCTTTCCGGGAGCATATGCACGCGTTACTATAAAAAAATACCCAAATCGCTGTAGGTGTGCCTATAAAATTTGAGGGTTTCCCTCGATTTCCATGGGATCCCCTCCCTCATCAGATTCTGACTTGGTGACAATGGGACCACTTCGAAAGCACACTAATTCAAACAAAAAAAATAATTTTCAAAGTCGGTCCACAATTGAAGGAGAAATCGGTGTATATACATAAAAAATCTATATATATAAAACAAAGTCGGGTTTGTTCGAACACTTATAACTCGAGAACTACTGGACCAATTTTCATGGTTTTTGATTTGTTGTATTTGTCTCCGTCCCGAATAGCAGAATAACTATTAAAAACATAGGAAAATTCACAAAAAAATATGAAGAAAATTCATTTTCTCATACATGAAAGGGCAGGGCAATGTCTGTCGGGAAACTTTCATTCTTTTTAGAATTCCAAATTCAAATTCATTTTATAATCAGTTGTTCATTTGTTTTGCTGCCGTTCGATTTATTGAATTTTTGACAGGTCGTCTGGCGGGTCAGCTACTTATGTAGTATTCTAAAATAAAAATCAATTGCCGAATGTATGTAGGTACACGCATCACTTCAGAACGGATGCACGTATTTGGCTAATTCTTTTTTGTTGTATTTGTAATTGTCAGGACAAAGTTTGTATGAAAGAAACTTCTACACAGTTTATTGTTATAACGTCAATTTACTAACACTACTGTACTAAATATGTGGAGATTTGATACAAGTAACAACCTCAGATTTTTTATAGGCCCAAAATAAATTGGGATAGTAGGTTGTTACCGTAGAACAACCTACTATCCCAATTTATTTTGGGTCTGCGCAACATGTCCCTTTCTTCCATACTTCTCTATTATCGGTAGTCACCCCCTTTATTAACCGACTTCCAAAAGGAGGAGGTTCTCAATTCGTCGGAACCTTTTTTTTTTTTATTTTTTTTTTTTTTTATTTTTTTTTTATGTATGTTCCCCGATTACTCGAAAATGCCTAGACCGATTTTGATTTTTGTTTTTTTGTTCGAAAGGGTATACGTCCCAAGTGGTCCCATGATCATCAAGTCAGGATCTGATGATGGGATCCCATGGAAATCGAGGGAAACCCTCAAATTTTATGGGCACACCTATATCGATTTCGGTATTTTTTATAGTAACTCGTGCATTTGCTCTCGGAAAGTACCATTCGGTGAGCTGGAACTGATGATGAAGACCACAGAGGGCCATCGGAAATACTCAATTATATCTAAGTATATAACAGGTTGCGATTCGATTACTTTAATATGGTTTATGCTCGTCAAAATAATGGTAATGGTGACTCAAAATCAAAAATCAAAATCAAAATCAAAAGTCCTTTATTCAAATTAGGCTGAGAATCAGCACTTTTTGAACGTCGAAATTACAGTAAGACAGTCCCCACAAAACGCCCGCCCTTCACCACTTCCTAGTGCTTTAGCTGGGAAGAAGAAGTAGCGGAACAAACTCCCCAGCAGACTTCACCATGAGCTCCATTTCTCCTGGTTCTTACTAGGAGAACTGCTCAACAATTAACGGCCCTGCATCGGGAAAAGCAACATTTTGTAAAACGTGATGAGCAGCTGACATTGGGTTATTGTAACTTAGATAAATTACAAACTGAACCACTAAAAAGTGAAAAATAAAAACTTTTTTACAAAAACAAAAACCGACTTCCAAAAAAAACACTAAAAAGTGAAAAATAACTTTAATTTCGGAAGTCGGTCGCAAAAAACTAAAATACAGATCCAAAGACACCGACTTCCGAAATTAAAGTTATTTTTCACTTTGTAGTGTTTTTTTTGGAAGTCGGTTTTTGTTTTTGTAAAAAAGTTTTTTAACCATAATTATCATCTTTCACACAGTCCATCCATCGTTTCTTGATCTTCCCCTACTCATATAACCATTGACATTCATACTCAAAACAATTTTTTTTTTCAAATTAATTGGCTCCAATTAATCATTTTCATGTTCTTGACTTTTTACTAAGTATAAATTTATTCCGGTATTTTACTTTTCAGCAAAAAATCTTAGGTTCATTCTTAAAATATAAATTAAGTTTTCCTAAACAATTCAAAATGTACTCAGCTTGCGCCTTCAGGAACTTCGCGCGTTTACATTAGAATATTCATAGCTAAGACAGGACAACGTCTGTCGGGTCAGCTAGTATATATATATACGCGACGAATTGATAACCTCCTCCTTTTTGTTTTTGAAAAGTCGGTTAATAAAATGTGGATGCACGTGCGCCCGACTGATTCATTTTTGGTCCTATAAATTCAAAATTTTTCAGATCGGACGACTGTGTAAAAAGTTATGCGTAACGTATCATACTTAAAAAAAATATCTATGTGTCGAATTGAGAACCTCCTCCTTTTTTATCGTCGCGCGTCGGTTAAAAAATAGAAAAAGCTCTAATCAGAAAATTCTCCTACTGAATACATCCTATTTTCAGTCTAGATTCTGTACCTACATTCCTACAATCTGAGTATAATCCCACCCACGGCACAGGAAGTCCTAGTGGATGTTTAGATATTTTCTGTCGCTTCAATCATTATTAGATGTTATAAGAGGAAAGTTATTAATATTAATATTTGTCCGTATTTTCTTGTTTATTGGAAAGATGATTTGTTAATGTTTCCTTTTCATAATTTTATTATGTGTCATGATTTCCAAATAATAATAAGTTTTGTTGATGATACTAAATATAAAGTTGAAAGTATGTGATTTGATATTTCTCAAATGATTTGTGTCTGTCTTAGATAATATACATCTAGATCGAGCCACCGCGTGGCCGGTCATGAGACAGCAATATAATACTTTTTCTAGGTTATGTGGTATTAGAAATGAGGTTTGACGTAAGAAATCTTCCATATTTTGCACTGAAACCCATGTCAATACATTCGCACAATGCAAAAACTGTCCAAAAAAGTTAAATTAATCGACGCAAGATAAATTTTGTGACAGTGAAAGCACTTTGTTTGGCTAACATTTGAATGTTCGCCAAGCAAAAATACGGCACGCCGTAAGAGACAGAAGATACGATGCTTTGTCTCAATTTTCTTACTGATTTCGTATATATGTGTCTCTCTTCCACACTTCACACTGTAATCATGGCAACGTCTAGATGTTTAATGTCATTGGTATCTGTGTATTCATGAAGTTTGAAAGTGTCTCATTTGACTGTTACCGCCAAAAGTACTGTTTTTTTCTAGAGCAATGTAATGGAATGGTCGCCTAGTTAGTTCTCTTCGAGCCTCGGAACCTGAAGGTTGTTTACAAATCCAAAGTCTATACTGATATTTGTAGAGTGCCTAGTTAAATAGTTTGTTAAATATGGCTATTCTATACCAAGTTTGTATGTGTGCAAGAATATAAAATACAGAATTATCTTACCTAAGAGGTTTATCATTTCTGAAATTACATTATTATTAACAGATTCCAATTCCAAAATGTAATAAATATACATTTTTTATTGGATTTTGCTAACGTTTTTTAATGTAGGTAAATAGTATAATAAAGGTACAAGATATTGACTAACCAGTTTTCGAAACAGAGGACTTTGGATTCTATGCAGCAGGTCAAGTTACCACAAACTGTCAAATTTACTCATTCGATTTTGAACTAAACCTTAAGGTTTAAAATCATTTGGAGAAATTTGACAGTCTGGTTTAACCTGATGTGCTCTTGTACCCTGTTTTCCCTTTTCCTTCCTTCATAGACTTTGGGAAAGGTTGCAGGTTCATGATAAAAAATTAAATATTACTCGAAATGTTACATACATCAGTTAGAGCGTCTAGACACAGCAGCCTGAATATAGTCTGTATGGCTATGGGTCTGAGCGCGTTCTGTAGCATCAGCTGTATAGTCGTGCGCGTGCGCCGGTCGTAGTGCAGCTCCCAGCCGCAAGTGTAGAGGGCTACGCGGACGTTTTCTCCCTGAGGAGTAAGCATATAGTAAAATCTGTTATGAAAGACAGAGACAAGCGAAAAATATTTAGAGCTAAAATCTACAATCTGATATTACCCGCTGTATTGATAAATGCAAAAATTTTCTGAGTGTTAAAGTTTAGTACCTAATTATGAAAAAACTCTAAACGTCGTCGTTCAGCTGTTTTACATAACGAAGCCGTTTTGTAAAACAGATAGCAGTTATGTAAAACAGTACAGACATCCAGGGTGTAAGGGACAGCCCTCCGCAAAGTAACAGGGTGCATTAGCTCCTCATGTTGAATCATATTCCACCGGAAAATTGCTCAGGAAAATTTTCATTTTTTGAATTGTTTTTTCAGTTACATTTTCTTTATTTCAATGTAAAAGTACATTATGTGGTCGCAGCACTCCATTTATGTAAAAAAACAGCAAAAAGAAAACCTTGAAATACTCTAACGAACGACGCGTGAAATCAGCTTTTCACTTTCTGTCTAGCTACAGAGTTCATCGAACTTACCGCATACCTATTACCTACCCCTCCCAACCAGTAATAGACGCTCCGATTTGTGCACAAAAACACAAACAAATCAGGTTTATTGGATTCCCATAACGTTCCTGAAATAATTTCATGTACCGGTCATCTTAGTATGATCACAGGTATGATATACTGAATTCACCCCATGAGTCTGCGGAGGGCTGTCCCTTACACCCTGTATGTATTCTTTTATATTCTTATTCTATATTTGATATTCTCCAATGTCAGTCAGTAGTGCAGCAATGGCAGAAGTTCTGAATAAACTTACACTACCCTCAGAAAAAACTTATCGATCAACAAGGACTAGGTACTTTCCAATAATACCTACCTTTTCCATGAGTAGGTCGCTGTAGTAGCATGGAGAGCTGCTGATCAGGATGCCTCCGATTATGAACGCGAGGAATTCTAGGCTCACTTCGCCATTTTTTAATGCCTGCAAACATTATTTCATTAGCAAAATCAAATAAATACAGTGTCAAATTAAATTAGAGAAGCAGCCGGTTGATTCTGTAAAAATCTCACCGTGAAAACTTAGGTGAAGTGAGTTTGTTTTTGCTAGGAATTGACACTATTGACAGCTCACTCACCTAAGTTTTCACGGTGAGATGGTTACAGAATCGCACTGCAGGTTACCGGTTTCTTTATAAGTGAGCGCATAAGATAACATAGAAATTAACACCTGCACCCATTGATGTATAAAATTAAGAAGATAGGCCATTATCTAAGATCACGTAAACATTATTGGACTAGAAACCTAGAAACACTTACATGTAAACACACCGATGTCATGCGTCATGTACTCGACAATCGAAGTAGAGAGACATATTACGCGGGCTGTAGCGGGAGCGAGATGGCAATAATTGTCACTGTTACGTACCCATAACAACTCAGAAACAGACTACGATGTTGGCCGAATGTTTACGATTATGAATGACATTGTATCTATCTCGTTCTCACTAACATGGCGAAGCCAAATAACAAATAAACAAATAATAATAAATAATTTTCAACAAATTAACATTTTTGGCTGTACTTACGAGTGAAAAGTAATCCCGTGGAACTTGTTTTTGGTTCTTGAACTATTTGTGCACATTTTGAAAGCACAGGAAGGCATTGTTGCTGCTTATTAAGACGATTACGGTAATTTTACTTAACGTGCTACACATGTGCTGCACAAACGCCAGTTCGATTGTGACTAAGGTCAATTGTGTGCGTGAACCTATTATATGCGGTCCACGTCGAGGAGCCTGAACCATAACATCTTCATAATTTTGTACATCAATGCCTGCACCGATCGATATCGACCCGCCCGTACCGGGAAACCTGTTTCTTTATGTAAGCACCCTATCGATTTAAAAACAAGATAAAACAAAAAACAACACATAGCTATGTGTTGTTTTTTGTTTGTACTGTGAAGTTTACACAAAAAGACTGATTTGAAACCGGAGGCTTGCTTTTCTATTTTCAGAGTCTTTAAAATAATTATGTTTCATTTGAGTAATGGTTGACCAGTCTTACCTCTAGAACTTCATAGCAAGTTACAGGCAGCAACAGTGTAGAACCTTTCAGGGTAAGATCATAAGCGACCTTGAAAATGCGCTTTATGTGGTCCACGAAGCTGCATTCAATGAAAAAGAAAAGAATTATGATATTTCAATCCTTCATCATCATCATCATCATCATCACCATCATCATCATCATCATTGGGAGACTTTCCAACGCTACATCTTCTGGTACGCGGTCGCCACTACAAAACCTTTCAATACTTACATAATATAAATTTGTATTTTTGCCAAAATTTAAATAACTCATAAATCAACTCTTATAAAATAGTTTTTATGATGCAGAAACCACAACACTGTCTTTCTTTTTTTACAACTGACATTTTACTGCTTTTTTTGATCAACAAAGTATAATTTTTACTTCATAATATTATTATATCACTGAGGTTATCCCCGTTACTTTGAGTCTATATAGGCATAACTTTGGCCCAAATCGAGACAGATGTTTAGTGTCATAAAACCCACACAGTACCGCAAGTACTCGTCTATATCGCCATCTATCAGTTACCAAAGGACATACGACGTTCGGTTGTGTTTGGTTATATTTTTTTCGCTTTTCATACTCTCCTTTCCTCCCTTTCACTATAAACGA
Source organism: Cosmia trapezina (assembly GCA_905163495.3). Lineage (NCBI taxonomy): Eukaryota > Metazoa > Arthropoda > Insecta > Lepidoptera > Noctuidae > Cosmia > Cosmia trapezina. Next base: position 4,972,221 of record LR991044.1, read on the forward strand.
TGCGTCTATTATACCTCTTTACCTGTAAATATACTGCATCTGGACGATAATAACTTTCAGCTTCCTCCTAATAACTTGATCATCACACTCCGAAAACAGATCATCAATTTGATTCTTCACCAACTCAAGCTGTCCACACGCATGCAGAATGAAAATCGGACCCAAAGGCACATATGCACCATACATAAGCGACGAATAATAACCAAAAGAGAACATCAAAGAATAAGTCAGCAAAAACACGTAAATATTATCTTTATTCTCTTCAATAATCGTCGGATAAACCAAATCGTAAAAAGGCACTAGTTTAAAGTCATTGATGCAATAATAATAAAACATTGATATTAAACTTTTTGCAAGAAATGTATTCGGTCCTATTATACAAATCACAAGCCATTGCTTGCATACCCAAATGCCTTGATTTGCGTATTTGTTCATCACATCTCTTTCTGCAGAATTCCAATTTTTGGACTGTTCATAATCCCTTTTCATGTTGTTAATCAATTCAACGAGAGCGTCTTGGTGCCACACTAAAACGCAGTACTGAAAGGTAATTTCTACGTAAACGACAAATAAGACCCCGTTTTTGCAGATTTGGGAGAAGTTGTTAGACTTCAAATCGTGGTAAAAAATGTTATAGAGCATGACGAGGACGGCCAAAGTATAGAGGCTATGGATAATGAAGAATTGGAGGGCCCATTTCCTGTCCCTTGGTATGTAAGGATGAGACCGACTAATTTTCAAGGCTATGGTTGGAATTTTAAAGATATTATCGAAATCTAACTCCATTTTGATGGTGATCAAGTATGTTGGGCTACGTATTTACGAGCAATGGATGGAAAATGTTGCAAGTTAAGCATTGTTTTGTTAAATTACAGTCCCTGACTTAAGTGGTAGACTGATAAAAATGTAGAAATGTATCTACCACAATTGGCACCTCGCTTAGAAACATTATTATTAAAAAATTTCGCTCCAAATAAAATATCATGATCATCCTTTACCGGAGAAGCTCTCTGGTGGTTAATTTGGATGCCAGCTGTAGCAAAAATTTTATCCTCTATCCTGTTATTCCATGTTAATTAAAAAAATGTTAACTTTTCTTTTGTCTTCTCTTTAAATCTAGTTAATGTTTTCCCTCTGTGATCACGTTTGGGCTAATTTGCTTTTTGCTTTGTCATTAAATTCTAGCTTTAAATATTGTGAAATAACCTTTGAGGTTCTAAAGTGGCTTGTGTTCAGTAGGTCTCATTATGTGTGCCTACTTTTTAATCTTGAAAATTAGGGCTTATAGCTTTGCAGTAGTAGGTAATAAGTAAGGAGGTAAGTTCTAGTTTCTAAAGGCTAGCACAAATTAGGGCGGGCTGTATCGCAACTCATTGCAAAAATCCTTCTTCGTCACTTTCATACATTTCCTATGAACCAATCCACGTATGAAAATGCGCTTGGCATAAAGATACACTATATATTATCAACAGAATATTTTATCATCATCAATTTTCAGATTTCATTATCAAGAATGGTTGGGTTTGGTTGTTGATATGATAATATAAAATTAGTGTTTTGAAGAGAAAAAGATTGATGGCAATTTTCGGTATGAGCTTTAATCTGAATGGTTCCAATCAAAATATTTTCAAACATTTGTTCAAGTTTCAAAGAAAAAAATAAGTATACATTCATAGCATATATTTTTTTTAATGTTAAATTTCATGGAATATCTCCCGTGATTTATGTGAAACAATTATATAACAAATTGGCGTGTTTTCAGAATATTTCTTATGACTACAATGCTCGTTATTCACAATTACTTTTGTCGGATGGATGAATATTTTTTTAAATTTATTGTTGGCTGGTTATTTGCTAATAAGTATGTTTTTATATTATGGAAATATTGTAGTAGTAGTAGTGTACACTGCATTATTTACGGTTTAAAGAAAATAGTAACATGTTGAAGATTTTTAATTAGGTACTCGATATAAAGTGGTCGTGTTCGTTTGCCACCATGCATCATACCTTTGAAATTAGAATAATATTATTGTACACTGTTAATACCTACTTCACCGTATATGGACCTACCACATACGGTGTTAGTTAGTTACTTCCTCAGAAAAAATCCTTTACAATCAATATATCACTACATTTTATAAAACAAGGTCACCCGTCACGAATGTAAGTTCGCGATGATCTCAAAAACTGCTGAACGGATTTTCATACGGTTTTCACCAATGGACGGCACGATTCATGAGGAAGGTTTGGGTGTGTAATTAATTAAGGTTGTTGTAAATTATCTGAAATATGACTATGATTGTTGAAGATGTCGGAAAAAATCATGCCTACTGGCAGTGTTAGAGGCATGCGCGTTACGATACTACGTTTCCGTGGAACTATTTCCGACGTCCACGCGGGCGAAGCGGCGGGCAAAAGCTAGTAATATAAAAAGAAAAGTCTTCACTCACTCACTCACTGACTGACTCATCAACGCCCAGACAAAACCATTGGACCTAGAAAGCTGATATTTTACAGAGACTCCCTTTATGATGTAGACAAGGAAAAAGGCAGATATTTCTAAATTCCCACGGCAAAGGAAATTCACGGTTGGACGAAGTCGTAGGCACGAAATGCTAGTATCTTTTAAACTTAAAAGGTATTATTATGTTGTCTTCACCTTAATTGTAGGTATATCCAAAATTATTATTTTTTAATTGACTTAATATCGGATTAGAACAGAAACTCTTGGAATACCCCGAACTTTCACAGATGTTCTTAACAGACCCAGAGATTTGATTAACTTCTGGAGGGAGGTGGGCTGGTTGGAATAACCCCCGAAGGCCGCCATGGCTCACGCACAATGGTCCACATGAAGGACTAAGTGCGGAAACCAAATCCTTAACATAGAACATAGGAGGAGGTTCTCAGTTCGTCGGAATCTTTTTTTTTTTTTGTATATTCCCCGATTACACGAAGACAGATGAAAATTTGTTTTTTGTTTGTAAGGGTATACTTTCTAGGTTATCCCATATTTTTACTAACTTTTCTTGGGTAGTTTTTGAGTTAGCTTCATTAGTACGTATTTTTTCCCCACTTAGGCTATGTGGATAATGTTATAATAACTTCCTGTCATTGTAATTCACATAGCAGGTAATGGTATTCGAATTTGTGTGGGCTAGGTACCACAACTAAAAAGTGAAAAATAAAAAAAAATTACAAAAAAAAAAAAACGACAGACTTCCAAAAAAAAAACATTAAGAACCTAACTACAAAGAGAAAAATAACTTTAATTTGTAGGCGGTAGCAAAAAATCTATATAAATAAAAAGAGAAGTCCTGACTGATTGACTGACCTAGAAAGCTGAAATTTTGCACAGAGTTTCCCTTTATAATGTAGACAAGGAATAAGGAAGGAATTCCCGGTAACACGTTCCCGAGGGATATTCACGGCAACACATCCACGCGGGCGAAGCCGCTGGTAAAAGCTAGTGAAAATACAAAACCAAAGACACCGACTTCCGAAATTAAAGTTATTATTCACCTTATAGTGTTTTTATTTTGCTAGATCTTTTTTTTTTTTTGTGAAAAAAAAGCGTTGAATAACTTTAATTACTCGCCATAAAAATGAAATGGAATTGTTACCTTTCTTCTTACCTGCCTTTACTTGCAGTTAACTTTTCTCTGTGTGATTAAATGAAAAAGGTTTTGGTGCAATATTTTTATTTAAATATTACAACCGTTTTACAACTGCGTGTTATGCTAAAGGTGCAGTTTTAGATAGAAAAAACATTAGTGTTTTTATTTTTTTGCTGTCGTTATTTCTTGGACAAGTATAATAATATTAATTATAGAAAGTTTTTAATAGGCAATATGCATAAAGTATTTTGCAAATAAGCTTGAATTTTATATAACTGGCTAATCCAGTAAATCCCATCTAACTCCACATGGCATTCATAAGATTAAAGATGGCGTATGATTGCTGGAACAGCTGAAAAAGAAATGAAACAATCCAATTAAGTCATTTCTATAACTTTGGAAATAAAGCTTTCTGCATAGCTTTATATAACTAATTAAACTGTTGTTTTAATCTCTGGTCAAGTATATATAAATGTGCGTTTGACTACGTACCCTAAAGGTTTTGATTTACATACTTGCGAGTATCAAAATTCAAGAGACCGTAGTCCGTCCGTACGTCTGATATCTCCACGTCCTGAGAAAAGGGGTATTGACAGACTGACAGACAGACGGAAAACGGAGTGATCTTGTAAGGGTTCCGTTTTTTCCTTTTGAGGTAGGTACGGAACCCTAAAAAAAATAATACTATAAATATCCACATACATCAGTTAGAGCATCCAGACACAGCACACTGAATATAGTCTGTATGGCTATGGGTCTAAACGCGTTCTGTAGCATCAGCTGTATAGTCGTGCGCGTGCGCCGGTCGTAGTGCAGCTCCCAGCCGCAAGTGTAGAGGGCTAGGCGAACATTCTCACCCTGGGGAATGAAAACTACAACGTAATTTATATATTTGTGTTCATCTGGGCATTGGATAGTGACTATAACGGGAGTAAAAAATAAAAACTTTTTTACAAACAAAAACAACCGACTTCCAAAAAAAAAACACTACAAAGTGAAAAATAATTTTAATTTTGGAAGTCGGTGTCTTTGGATCTGTATTTTAGATTTTGCCACCGACTTGCAAAATTAAAATTATTTTTCACTTTGTAGTGTTTTTTTTTGGAAGTCGGTTGTTTTTTTTTGTAAAAAACTTTTTATTTTTCACTTTTTAGTGGGTCAGTTTGTAATTTATCTAAGTTACAAACAATAGCCCAATGGCAACTGCTCATCACTTTTTACAAAATATTGCTTTTCCCGATGCAGGGACGTTCATTGTTGAAGAGTTCTCCTAGTAAGAACCAGGAGAACTGGAGCTCCATGGTGAAGTCATCATCACCATTATGCATTTTGACGAGCATAAATTACTTAGCAACCATATTAAAGTAATCGAATCGCAACCCGTGAAATATAAATTTAGTAGTTCCGATGGCCATCTGTGGTCTTCATCATCAGTTCCACTTCACCAAATGGTGTTTTCCGAGAGCAAATGCACGAGTTACTATAAAAATACCCAAATCGCTATAGTTGTGCCTATAAAATTTGAGGGTTCCCCTCGATTTCCATGGGATGCCCTGATCAGATTCTGATTTGGTGACAATGGGACCATCTCGAGAGTATACCCATTCAAACAAAAAAAAAAAATTAAAATCCGTTGACAATTGGCGGAGTATTCGATGAACAAACATACGAAAAAAAAAAAAAAAAAAAAAACATGAAATCAGCCCACAGTACCTCCTCCTTTTTGTGAAGTCGGTAAAAATACGCTTAACGGAGCCGAAAGTCACATAAAATACAGGGTGTAAGGGACAGCCCTCCGCAAACTGATAGGGTGAATTCAGTATGTCATACTAAGATGACCGGTACATGAATTTTTTTCAGGAACGTTAAGGGAATCCAATAAACCTGATTTGTTTGTATTTTTGTGCACAAATCGGAGCGTCAATTACTGTTTGGGAGGGGTAGGTAATAGGTATGCGGTGAGTTCGATGAACTCTGTAGCTGGACAGAAAGTGAACAGCTGATTTCACGCGTCGTTCGATAGAGTGTTTCTACATCCATTGCTGGTTATTTTTGTTTTCAGTTTTGTTTTTTTACATAAAAGTAGTGAACACATCCTGAAATACCGATAAAAATCAATAAGCAGATATTGTATTCCACAACGCATATTTAAACACCAACATAATTAACATTGATTTTTCTGTGAAAATGGGATACTTTGCAGCCAGTTTAAATAACAGCACCTGTGGAAGTTGTGGAACTATACCAGAAAGGTGGTGAAATAAATGTAAACAATCTTGATGTGTCTTTTATCATCTTTTATTTTAAAACCTCAGTTTAAAAATAAAATGCAAATAAAAACCGTACAAAGCTCAAGTGGCTTCCCATACGTCTTCGCCGGAATTCTCATATCTTGTTTCAGCTCTACAGTATTCTGTTCAATCCTAAAACCCCTTCTTATCTTAAAGAGCGTTTCACTTTCAAGTTCCTTCATGACACACATAATAGATATCTGAGGTCATCGGAAAACTTGAGGCTAGAGATGCCGCTACATTCCACCAGTTTTTATGACAGATCATTCACTGTTCAAGCAGTACGATTGTGGAATGACTTACCCGTGTCGATAAGGTGTGCACAATCTTTGTCAACTTTTAAAATTTTGGTAAAAAAACATTTCCTCTCTCTTTAAATATCGTCATTACGTGTATAGTTCCTTGCTCTTTTTCAAGTAGTATATATAAGTATATATTTATATAAGTATCTGTATTTATGTATGTATATATGGTACACCACAGACTACCTACAGTATTCTCTCCTTTCTCCCCATAATCCATCCAAAGGTTGTCTGTAAAAGATCGCTCTTAGCGATAAGACCGCCCACTGTGTCACCCTATGTAAAATTTCAACATTTATATCTGTAATTTTTATGGTGTGCATAATAAAGAGTATTCTATCTATCTATCTAAAAACCATTGTAAATACAACAGTAATGATTACTAAATCAATTGAACCATTAGTTTAAGCAGTAGTTTATTTGTTTAATATAATTATGTTTGTGTAAAAAGTCACATCAAGATTGTTTACCTTTATTTCACTACCTAAACCTTTCTGGTATAGCTCTGCTCGGGTGAAAATATACAAAACGAATTTTCCCAGATACGAGAAATTTCTGCTCGTTTTACTAACGAGCAGAAATTTCTCGTATCGTTCGAGTTTACTTAACGTTTAGAAATTAATAGGGTTGTTATTACTTAAAAGTGGAAGCTTGATAGTTTATTTTAAACAGTCTTTTCTATCTCTCCATTGTCTATTGGAGTTATTTACGAGTTATTAACGATGAAATATTGTGGTGTAGACCGTTATTATGTATTTCGCACATGGGTACACCCAAAACAAAATTACTGAGATGTCAGAAAACACATAAGTAGTATGAACCACTGAAACCCATTTGGAAATTTTTGTCGACCCGATTTCGAATCCCCTAACTTTCTTCCTTCACTTTCTTGCAATATTTTAATGTAGTTTATTCACTTCACAAAATTAGCTCCATTACGTAATTTCATTTCTCTAAATCTATTTTTGAGTGTGTTGTTGTAATCTCAAGAATGTATCGCGCGCTTAGCATTCCTAGAGGATTTAGTAAAACTGTTGTTTTCATACTTTTTCTTGAGAAAGCAACTGCTTGAAAACACAATTTTTAGGGTTCCGTACCAAAATGGTAAAAAGGAAGAGGTATTCCACTTAGGTCACTGATTTGAACGGCACTTCCTCGAACGTCACCTAAACACTTCCGCTAAGGGCACTGACACAAAATTTAGTAAAGTTCCATTCGGTGGAATATTTTATTGATATTACTTTCAGTCCCCGAACGGCACTTACGTTTTTTAGACTGTTTGTTTGTAATGCTGGGACGTATGTACTCTTTGTTCAGGACATTGCCGACTATAACATATCGATACGCAAGTGTGAATCACGCCCAGGGCTCCGATGTTGTTTTTTGTTAGGTTTTTAATGTTTTTGTGTAGTAAGCCCTCAAAGTATTTGTAGTAATTAAAAATTTGTGGTGTATAGTGTTACATATTAAACTAGCTTTTGCCCGCGGCTTCATTATAAGGGGAATCTCTGTGCAAAATATCAGCTTTTTAGGTTTAAGGGTTTGGGCTGGGCGTTGATGAGTCAGTCAGTCAGCACTTTTCTTTTTAAAATTGAGATAACTTCTGCAACCGATCTTAATCCACGTGTTTCTTGTTCCCCGATTTATTTTATCAACAATTTTTGTTTAAGTATATTTCTAACTTTTTTGTTTTTTTTTTTTGTTGACTAAATAATAATCTTTAATCGTAAGAAAAAAATGGATAATTGTCACTAAAACAATAATTAAAATGGCTCCCAAGCATTTGTTCAATCGATTTACTTGATATCTTAGGGGATGGGGTAAAAAAAAATGCACCATAAAACTTTCCGGCAACATCCAGAATCATAATTTGCAAGCTTTTCTGAGCTTAACACCATTTACAGAATGCGATCCTCATATTTTGCGTACTCAACTTTCTTTGGCGCCTGCACAGCGTTCTTTCGACTTTTTTTCTTTTTGCTCGGCACCTAATGGTCCTAGCTATGTTAGTGATGTTAAATATGCCTATAGCCTTCCTTAAAAATTGGGCTTATCAAATGCAAAAATAATTATTAAAATCCAACTGGTAGTTCCAGAGATTAGCGCGTTCAAACAAACAAAAAAAGGGTGTGTGAGCTCCAACGCACGACTGGAGTTTACTCCTGTTTTTGTGCCGTTCCGAGTTCTTTCTATTTCTCGGTCATGTCTGTCAGTTAATAAATCAGTGCTATACAAATAGCAAATTTAAGGTGTAAAGGCACTCGTCCCCCCCTCTTTCTCTTACCAATCCTCCCCTCACTCTGACCCCCGTCTAACTCCCTCCCCTTCCGCCCTCTCAACCCTCCCCTATCATCCCCCTCACTACCCCTCTCACCCCCTCAACCCCTCTATCTCTATCTAACCCCTCAATCCCTCTGCCGCTAACCTCCACCTCGCCATCTCAGTCCCTCTCACACCACCTATACCACTTTCCTCTCCCCCACTACCATCGCCAACTCCTCCCCTCCGCCTGTTTCCTTCTCCACACCTTTCCCCTCACTACCTCCTGTCATATAAAGTAAAATTAAAGAAAAGTAAAGATAATAGTAAAGATAAAATATAAAATTATTTAAGGGAGCTACATCTGCCAACAAACTGCTGTGCAGTTTGGCAGAAGTAAAACATTTGTAAAAAGATGTCACCACTAATAAACGCTTTTTAATTTTTTTTTAATCCATCACCCACTCTCCGCCTCTCTCCTCACCACCCCTCCCCTCCCTCTCCCTCTCACCACACCCTCCCCTTCCCCGTTTCCCTCCTCTCCAGCCTTTCCCTTCCCTCTTTCTATCCTCACCAACCCCTCCCCTTCCCCTCTTCACCACCACTCCAAGCATTGGTTATTCCCTCTGGGGGGAAAACTATTAATGACAAACTTTATTACTTGCTTAGGCAAGTATTTGTGCGAAGTTTCAAGTTAATTAACCAAATTAATAAGATTTTTCATCTAAACTATGTTCCCCGTTTTCACCCCCACATAGATGGAATTTTAAACAATCGTTTGGGATATTTCCGTAACTTGACTGAACGATTACTTACACCAATTTTCGAAGTCCCGCCCTGCCCTGCCCTGCCCTGCAAATTTCGAACCTGCCCTGTAAAATTGACTACCCCTTTTCACCCCTTTAGGGGTAGATTTTCGAAAAACCCTGATACATATTAGTCTTCATTTTTGGTCTCGAGTGTAAATACTGAGTTTCAAGTCAATCGGAGCACGCGTTAAAATTCCTCCATACAAACTTTGACACCCCCAATCTCTCCTGAGGGGGTAGTTTAGGAAAACTAAAAATGACAAACTTTATAATTTACTTACATAAATATTCATCCCAAGTTTCAAGTCTATTAACTCAAGGAATAAGATTTTTCATACAATCATTCATCCCCTATTTTACCCCCTTACGAATGGAATTTCCTTTCATTTAATTTATCATGTTTGTTAGAGAGATTTCATCCTTATAATTGACCCTAACGATCGATGCAATAAAAGTACAGGGTATAATTTTTTCAGATTTTAGCCGGTTCGATTCCCGGGTGTGGGAGAAGACAATTTTCGAAAATCTTTGAATGCAGTTTGCTTTCTATTCAAAAATAAAGGAATGTTTCCTTTGAGTAAAATTTTCTATCTGCATAAGAGTACTTTCCCTCCAGGTGGCATTACAAAATTCCACCCTGTATATATAGATAGATATTACAACCGCTTTTACATCTGAGTGTTAAGTTAAAGAGGCATTTTAAGATTTAAATATTTTTAGTTTTTTAATCATTTATTTATTTATTTATTTATTTATTGAGCAAGGCACACCAACGATATATTTACAAGGGTAAATAACAATAGGTAATTCAGTCTTCAGTACTGTGTAAATACATCACTTATAGGCGTGCACAACATTCATAATAATTTAAAAGGTTACAATTATTCAATTAATTTTTGAATCATTACAATAAAAATTTGATACTAATAAAATTTCCAAATAAGATTAGATTATAAAATAAAATAACATGAAAAAAAAACATATACAATTTCGTCACATTGCGTGGGAGCAATACAACCGTACAAAATCACAATAAAGTAAAATAAAATAAAATATTGGCACATATCGTTCCAAAAATAATTAAGGAATAAAATAAAATAACGGTAAGTATTTAAATGACGTCATAAAAGTAAAAGATTAAAAAAGAAAAAAAATAATAATAAGAATAACAATTAACGTAAGTCCAATTAAACTAAATTAAATTATTATCATTCAATTCGATAAAATTATTAAATTAATATTCAATATTCAATTACTATTCAATACAATTAAATTAAAATTACATTATTTATTAAATTAGAATAAGTATAAGTAGGCAGTTACAGGTCAATTTTAATAATTTTAGTTTTAAATGTTGGCAGACTGTCAAAGAAAATATCGACATTGCTGTCAACTGAACACGCTCTGTTGTAGAAAGTCAACATTCTGTTTAGGGGAGCATGCTGGCCCAGGTTGGTGCGACATGCCTTAGTGGCACGCTTGGACCGGAGGTGGGAATGACGAGGTACATCTAGGTTGATTTTGTTAAGGAGATCTGGAGTTGATGTTATCCCGTTTACAATTTTATAAAGAGTTGACAGATCATTTAGAACTATTCGGCGCTTCAATGAGTCTAATTTGAAGTAGCTTAGCCGTTCTGTGTAATCGGCTCTATATGGACATTTATGGTCTTTATACCGCAAGCACCTCGTCATTTTTTTTTTTTTTGAACGCGCTCAATACGGTCTTTATGAATATTATAGGACGGACTCCAGACGGGAGATGCATATTCTACGAGGCTGCGCACAAAGGTGTTATAGAGCACTTTCAATGCCAGGGTTCCCTTAAAGTCTTTGCCTATTCTGTTGATAAACCCAATCGTTTTCATTGCTTTTTTAATTATATTATTGATGTGTGTGGTAAATGAGAGATCGCTGCTAAGCACTACGCCTAGATCCCGTATGTTTTTGACGTGTTGCAGTGACGTGCCGTTCAGGGAGTACGTTGATGGTACGGGATGCTTTTTCCGCGTAAATGTTATGTGATAACATTTGCTGGCATTCAGAACCATCCCATTCACCACACACCAGCTCTGTATTGAGTTCAGATCAGATTGAAGTAGAGCAATGTCTTCTTGACTTTTTATTTGACGATAGATTTTAAGGTCATCGGCAAATAAGGAACATTGGCTATGTTTTATGCAATTTATTATGTCATTAATGAACACAATAAAGAGAATTGGCCCGGTATGAGATCCTTGGGGTGTTTAGGCTTGCTCCTGCTTACCATCGATTAGCTACGTCGTGCGCGCTGCATAGATACCTACATTTGCTACAATGCATTTGAACAACGGGCGGTGTTTGTGAAAAACGACAAAAGTACTTCTTGACTTGACAACCGCACGAGCGGTCGAAATATTTTCTGTCCTGTAATAACTAAATTAAAGTAAGTTTAAAAAGTGCAAGAGTATTATTGAAGAAACCAATTACCAAAAATATCAACCTTTATGTCGTAACAGACATAAAAATTGGCGACCGTGACAGGACACATAAAACTAAATTGCAAAAATTGCTACGTTGAGTTGGCGCGTGGCGTGATCATCGAGACCACAAAAGGCCGAGTTCTCGTCTTGTGAAGCTGAAATCAACAAACATCCTGAAGCCTAAGCATCGATGCAGCTAAAGTATCGACACAGGTGTACGGAAGAAAAAGCAATTGCAGTACATTCATGTGAATTGGATCATCATACATAAGTTAAGTGCCCGTCCTTCCTCATTCTTATTACCTACCTATTTTCTAAATCATATCCTCAGCTATCCTAATTCCCATATCCCATTGAAAGGTGTGAAAAACGTGCCTTCCAGTTGTGCAATAATTTCAATTAATTGTTTAGGTATTTCTGAAGGGTAAGCAAGGTCAAAACTTTCTTGATCGAACTTAATTGTAATTCATATAATTCACTATAATATCGGTGTATATCACTAAAAACCATCATTTATATTCCATATCAGCAAGTTGGCATGAAACTTATCGAAATAATCATACTAAATTACTAGATTTTAAAATAATTTTCATTCGTTTTTTCATCCACCGACATCGTGAATTTCTCATGCCATTCTAGGAAAGATAACGTAACGTTCCCAATCATTTTTTAATATTGTTCGACGAATTTTCCAGACAACTCGGAACATCACGCTAGCACCATTGGTACGAGCAGAGCTTGCGTTCCGTGCTTGACATCGTGGATCCGGCTTCCGGTCGGCGGGTGACGTCGAATTGAGGGGCGTGAGATTTCTTTATTTAAATAACTTAGAAAATTATTGTTTTTTATGCTGAAACGTAGTTGAGCTACACTGACTGGTAATCGAATAATAAACTAAACTTACAATATTTTCTTTAACTAAATTGTACTTTTAAAAAATGGCGACAGAAGCCGATTTAAAGAAATTACGTGAATTGACTGTCAGGCGTAGCTCAATTAAAGGCCAAATTACCAAGTTTAATAACTTTTTGGATAAATTATCGTCTTCGGACTCATTAACAAATGTGGAAATAGCTGAATTAAAGATTAAGCTTGGTAGATTTGAGAAATTATCAGCTAAGTTTGATGAGTTGCAAAGTCAGATTGAAGTCTTAAATAGTGGGAACCTGTCATTAGAGCTTGATGAGCGAGACAAAATTGAAGCTGATATGGTGAGTGGGCTTGCCATTGCGAAGGATTTGTTGGACAGCTGTATGCAATCATGTAGTCATGACTGTCATGAATCCCGATCTGAACCTCTTGACTCTGGTATCAGGTTGCCACGTATACAAATTGCAAAATTTGACGGTGCATATTTTAGGTGGCTCGAGTTCAGAGACTCTTTTTTGAGCTTAGTTGATCGTAATAAGCAACTCTTGCCGGTACATAAATTTCATTATCTAATCTCTTACCTTGAAGGAGACGCGGCACGCATAATTTCCAATCTTGAAGTATCATCTGAAAATTACAAGGAAGCTTGGAAGTTGTTGTGTGATCGTTACGACAATAGAAGACTTCTGATTGATCATCACATGAATTCATTGTTTAATATACGTTCATGTAGCAAGGAAACTGTAAAGTCGTTACGATTTTTAGTTGACCATGTTACAAAAAACTTAAGAGCATTATCTAGTCTAGGAATGCCCACAGATAATTGGGATATGTGTGTCATATTTAATTTAACCTCAAAATTAGACAATAATACACTTCTAAAATGGGAGGAATTTAGAAACCAGCTTGGTAACGACATTCCAACCTTAGAAAACTTTAAAAAGGTTTTGATAGATCGCGCTGATGTGCTTGAAGCTCTAGACAGGAATAAAACGGACAATAGCCACCAAAAAGGTTCACAGAATCAAAATAATCAAATTCGTTCGAGTAGCAACACACAAAATAATCATAATAACAAACAGGATAAATATCAAAAATGTTTCATTAAGGCAGCAATAGCTACTAATAAAGATAATTCAAGTTCATTTGTATGTATAATCTGCAGTCAAAATCATAAAATATATGAGTGCCCTAGTTTCAAAAATAAAACTATACAAGATAAATGGTCAGATGTAAATAAATATAAACTTTGTTCTAATTGCCTTAAACAGGGTCATCCAGCAAGGGCTTGTGGATTTGGACCATGTCCTGATTGTAAACAAAGACATAATCGTCTCCTGCATGACCCTACCCAGGCAGTTAATAGTAATCATGCACATTCAGAAACGGAATCTATAAATGTTAACTCATCGGAATATCAGTTCAATCATGTTCTCTTATCTACTGCTTTAATTGAAGTTCATAATCCTAATAGCAATCAATATGAAACAGTGCGTGCATTGCTCGATTGTGGTAGCCAAGGCAGTTTTATTACAAAATCTTTAAAAGATAAACTGTCACTTGATTCCATTCCAATAAATAGTATTAATATTATAGGTATTGGAAACCACTTGTCTAATAAGGTAGATGAGAGTTGCATTGTTAAATTGCAATCTATTTATAAACAGTTTGATGTTACTTCTAATATGCTTGTCATGAATGATTTAACTGGTTATTTACCGAAAAAACACGTTAATATTAAATTCAAAATACCTAAACACATAAAATTAGCCGATCCTAATTTTAATGAACCCTCTCAAGTTGATATCTTGATTGGATGTGATCTTTTCTGGGATATCTTAGGAAATGAACAAATGTCTCTAGGCCCAGATAACCTAAAGTTACGAAATTCCAAGTTAGGCTGGTTAATAGCCGGTCCTATAAATAAAAATAACTTGAATAGCATATATTGTAATAATAGCATAATTACAAAAAATAACAAGATTCAAGAGTCTTGTGTTGATAAATTACTTACCAAATTCTGGGAGATTGAAGAACTCCCAAACAAACCCATTCTCAGCGAAAGGGAAAGGGCTTGTGAAAAGCATTTTTTACAAAATACGGTCCGTTTGAGTGACGGACGATTTAATGTTAAATTACCTCTAAATAGATCTCCATGCAATTTGGGTGAATCCTATAATACTGCAAAAAAAAGATTGTTTAATTTAGAATCACGTTTTAGGAAAAATCCTACACTAAAATCACAATACGTTGATTTTATGAAAGAATATGAACAGCTAGGACACATGTCTGTAGCACCTAAAAGTAAACCATTTCCCTCATACTTCCTATGCCACCATGCTGTTTTTAAGGACAATAGCGAGTCAACAAAGGTACGTGTCGTTTTTGATGGATCCGTCCCCACCTCCTCGGGTATATCTGTCAACGACATTCTTATGGTGGGCCCAAACATACAGGATTCTCTTTTCTCCATACTCATAAGAGCACGTCAATATAAATATTTAATTACTGGTGACATTGAAAAAATGTACAGACAATTAAGAGTAGATGAATCATGTAGAGACTTGCAATTAATTCTATGGAGAGAAGATGAGTCCTTGCCCATCAAAACGATGCAAATGAATACTCTTACTTATGGCACCACAAGTGCGAGCTATTTAAGCACTCGCTGTCTGTGGCAGGTGGGCGAGGAGTGTGGGGACGAAACTATAAAAAACATAATACAACACGACTTCTACGTCGACGATTTAATAACCGGTTGTGATAATGAAAAACAATTAGCCAATATTCAAAATTCCATATCCTCCGCTCTAAAGTCAGCCTGTTTTAATTTACGAAAATACAAAACTAATTCTAAAAATCTATTCAAAAATTCATCTCTAAATACTCAAGAAAAATTAACTATAAGTGAAGCGTCAAGCACGCTGGGTTTAGGGTGGGAGCCAAAAACTGATAATTTAAACTTTCCTGTACAACCGTATCACAATCATGATAACATAACAAAAAGGCGAATATTATCAAATGCATTTAAGATATTTGATCCTTTAGGGCTGCTAAGTCCATGTATAATTACAGCAAAAATGATATTACAAAATTTATGGCAACAAAAAATAGACTGGGACCAATCTATCCCTCAAGAAATAGAGGAAAATTGGTTAGAATTTGCGAGTAATTTGAACTGTTTATTGAATTTGCAAATACCTAGAAGAGTCTTATGCGATTCACCGAAATTAATAGAACTTCATTCATTCAGTGACGCTTCACAGAAAGCGTATGGAGCATGTGTGTACATGAGAAGCACGGAAAATAACCGGGACTTCACGGTACGACTATTAGCTGCTAAATCTAAGGTAGCTCGTATAAATCCTATGACAATACCGCGATTGGAACTTTGCGCTGCATTGCTGGCTGCTAAACTATGCAAAAGTATCCTTGAATCTATTCGTTATAAGCCGTCACGAATCGTTCATTGGTGCGACTCTAGCGTAGTGCTAGCATGGCTCAGAGGTGATCCGACCAAACTCAAAACATTTGTCGCGAATAGGGTGGTTGAAATAACCGAGCTCACTGACACACTCTCATGGCGATATGTTCCCACGGACATGAACCCAGCCGATCTCATTTCTAGGGGTATAAATGCTAATCAGATAATAAATAATAGCCTGTGGTGGTCAGGTCCAAAATATTTAATGAATAGTGAAAACGATTGGCCCGTTCTAAATTCCATTGATATTAATAATGTACCTGAAATTAAAAATACATCTAAATCTAAAACTACACCTAAAATTACAAATAAAACCAAGTACTCACCTAAGACCGTCCCACCTGCTCCGCTCGTCTCAACCTTGACACCGCCGAAGCAAGCAGAGCAATCAGCATCTGAAACAAAAACTCATAAAACACAAAATTCATTAGTTACATCTAATAAATCCTTAACTGATCAAAATTAAATAAATACTTACCTTAACACTGACACACTGCAACCTTTAATAGATATTGAAAAATATAGCAACCTAAATAAACTTATAAGAATAGTCGCATGGGTAAAAAGATTTTGTTTTAACATTCGTAATGTTCCTAACAAACAGGTGTTAGCTCTCAGCGCTAATGAGTTAGATGACTCATTTCATTATCTATGTCGTGTTGCTCAGGTTAAGTGTTTTCCTATTGAATACAAAGCGTTATCTAAAAACTTACCATTAAATGTTAAATCTAAATTACTATCTTTGTCACCGTTTTTAGACAATAAGAACTTAATTAGAGTTGGAGGTCGAATAAGTTCTTCACCTTATAGTTTTGATAAAAAACATCCAATACTACTTGATTCATCTCATCATTTGACAAAACTTTTATTTGAAAGAGAACATTTACGGCACATGCATGCTGGCCCGCAGCTGTTGTTGTCAATGATAAGGGAATCAGTATGGCCGGTAAATGGCAGAAGGTTAGCTCGGCGCACAGTTCACAATTGTGTGCGATGTTGTCGTGTCCGAGGCAAAACTTTTTATCCTAAAATGGGTGATTTGCCTTCACAACGTGTGAGCGCTGATTTCCCATTCAGTTCAGTGGGCATAGATTTTGCTGGACCTTTTTACATAATTAATCGTAAAGGTAAAGGTGCAAGGGTGAACAAATGTTACCTTTGCGTATTTGTGTGCTTGCGTTATAAATGCGTTCATTTGGAAGCGGTCTGTGACCTTACCAAGGATGCATTTGTGATGACATTACGCAGATTTATTGCCCGTCGTGGCAAACCCAATGAAATATTTTGTGATAACGGGGGCAACTTTGTGGCTGCTGCTAAAGAAATAGGGGCTTTTCTTAAATTACATAATAGAGACTTAGCTGAATTTGCAACTCATGAAAATATAAAATTTGTATTCTCACCTGCTCACGCTCCTCACTTTGGCGGCATCTGGGAAGCCGGAGTAAAATCTGCGAAATTCCATATAAAAAGAGTTATGGGAAATACCCATCTTACCTTTGAAGAAATATCTACACTTTTCGCACAAGTGGAGGCCGTTTTGAACAGTCGCCCCTTGTGTCCTTTGTCCTCATCTCCTGATGACTACCTCCCCTTGTCCCCAGGGCACTTCCTTATTGGAAGACCGCTGATGTCACTGCCTGAACCAAATTTAGAAAGCTTGAAAGAAAGTCACCTGCGAAGATACGCTCGACTGCAACAAATTCGGCAACATTTCTGGTCACGCTGGCAACGTGAATATTTACATGAACTACAACAACGACTCAAGTGGAAGACAAACGCAAGATCTCTAAATATTGGTGACCTTGTATTAATCCATGAGGAGCATATACCTCCCTTGTGTTGGCGCCTTGGACGGATCACTAAATTATTCCCTGGCCCGGACGGTATTTCCAGAGTGGCTGATTTAAAAACAACTCGAGGCGTTCTACGGCGGCCTATCGTCAAGCTGTGTCCGCTGCCCACTGCTGAAGACTTACAGTTGAAAGACAAGCCTTTCAACGGGTGGGAGGATGTTTAGGCTTGCTCCTGCTTACCATCGATTAGCTACGTCGTGCGCGCTGCATAGATACCTACATTTGCTACAATGCATTTGAACAACGGGCGGTGTTTGTGAAAAACGACAAAAGTACTTCTTGACTTGACAACCGCACGAGCGGTCGAAATATTTTCTGTCCTGTAATAACTAAATTAAAGTAAGTTTAAAAAGTGCAAGAGTATTATTGAAGAAACCAATTACCAAAAATATCAACCTTTATGTCGTAACAGACATGGGGTACACCGGAGGTTGCGATATACTCCGGAGATTGATAGCCGTTTACCACAACTCTTTGTGTTCGCCCGCATAAATACGATCTTAACCACTCCAGCAGGGGCCCGTGTATTCCAAAACCATGCAATTTCAGCAGCAGGATTTCATGGTCGACCTTATCAAAAGCGCTGCTGAAGTCGGTATAAAGAGCGTCGATCTGTTGGCCAGAGTCAATGCTCATACAGACTTCGTCAAGGTATGATACCAAATTGGTGACAGTGGATTTGTTGCTGCAGAAACCATGCTGTTGAGGGGAAAGTTGTGTTTTAACATGGGATGTTAATATAGGGCAAGTCATTGATTCAAACAGTTTTGAGAATACGGATAAGATAGAGATTGGACGATAATTTTTAGCATCGGCACAATCACCTTTTTTGAATACTGGAACTACGTTAGCTTTTTTCCATTCAGTAGGAAATGTAGACGTTTCGAGCGATTTATTAAAAATTACGGTAAGGGGATATGTCAAATTACGAGCACATTTTTTTATGAAGAGCGGTGGCAACCCGTCTGGACCAGCACCCTTGGTAACATCAATCTTGTTAAGTTCTTTAAAAACTTCCCTCTCAGTAAAAGCTATTTTATTTAGTACAAATTGAGGAAATGATAGGGCATTTGTTGCTGCTCTAGTATTTAAGCTAGCGATAGAAAACGTAGACGAGAATTGAGTAGCAAAAAGTTTGCATATTTCATCGCCTGTCGTAGCTACTGAGTCGTCTAAAATAACTTCGGATGGTATAGAACTAGATTTTGAATGTTTGGTCTTAACGAAGGACCAGAATGCTTTGGGATTTGACTGGATATTTTCCTCCACAGAGTGGACATATTTTCTGTAACAACTCTTAATAATCGACCGTGCCCTCTCATCAAGTATTCTGTACTCAATATCATCACGCGGATTACCGTATTTTTTGAAACGTTGCCTTAGCTTGTCTTTTTCATTGAGAACTTTCACTAAGATTTTGGAATACCATGGAGGAAAGTTTTTACTTACATACTTAATTTTAGGAATATTCTCAACAATAATTGTTTGAATGGATTCATATAGTACCTCTATCATAAGATTAACATTTGCGCATGGCTCTAGTAGGTCTCTCCAATTTAATTCTCTTAATTTTTTATTGATTAGTACATAATCGGCTGCCCTAAAATTGAATCTAGCTTGTCTTACATGTTTAAGTGGTACGTACGCTTTTAAAATAAAATCAATTTCTAAAGGAGGGTGGTGACAGTCTTCTTTACAGATAGGTGAGGCAGACCTTCTGACCATTGCATTTTGTATGTTCGAAAACACTTAGTCTAATGTCCTATTATTCGTGTTTTTAATAACATTGTATTGAAACAGACTGTTTAAAGACATAAAATCTACAAGGGAGTATCCTAGGTTGTTACTATAGTTTGACGGAATAGTAGAAGTTACAGAAGAGTGACTCGGGTCCTGGTTCCATTCGACGAAGCCGAGATTAAAATCTCCGACTACTATAATTTCTTCGCCAGTAGTTTCATTAACGCTTGTGACCGAACTGAGAAACATGTCTAGGTGCTGCTGCGTCACGGGGGTGGTAAGTAGATAGCACAAATGTTTAATTTCTTTACGCGTACCCAGAGGTCTTCTGCAGTAGTTTCCCACTGACAAGCCCGCGCGGAATCATATGCCTTGGACACGGCAATAAGAACGCCACCTCCTTCTTTACCTGTAAGTGCGCTGGACGCCCTATCTCTCCTGTAAATATTATAGCGGGCGTTAAATAGCTCTCCGTCGTTGATGTTATCATTGAGCCATGTCTCAGTCACCACAATCATGTCATATTGATTGACATTAACCGCAATATTGATATCACTCAATTTTGTTCGCATTCCTCGGAGATTCTGGTAGTAAACAGTGAATTTAAAGATTTACTCACGGGTTCCCGCTCCTGTATTTTTGGTTACCTACTTACATTAAAGAGGCAGCATGCAGGCTCTTAATCTGTACAGCACGTGCTCCATCTTCCTTACGGACTAATACGCGGCCATCGCGGACCCAAACATATTTATAGTTCTTCTCACGCGCCATTTTCCTAGCTTCTGCATGTATGGCTTTATTCAGGGGTGACAAATGTTCGGAGACAAAGACGGGCTGTTTGGTGCCACCGTAGCCCAAGTGACTTGAATTAAGTTTATTGGAAGTATGAGCACGGTTGAATTTCGTTATTTCTTGATTTTACACAATAATTTAATGTCGTTATTTCTTGATTTTACACAATAATGTTAATTAAACAAACTTTTTAATACAATTACTATGTATTCGCGACGATAGGTCTTTGTGCAGCAAATGAAAGCTATAGCGGACTGTATTACACGTATAATGATTAAGGTTGATTACAACGGTGTCGACTAGAGGCAAACAAGCAAATAAGAATTAACGCTAAGAAGACGCGTAAGCGCAGCTGTGCGTGGAGGCGTGCCACAGCTGACTCGTCAGACGCGCGGGCACAGAATAAATAATAGTACTAACGTACAGAAGTTGCACTCCTTTGATCTTGAAGAAAGCCGCTTTTATATTAGCCTACAAAATCTTTTCCTACCCATGCGCAAGCTAAATTGCTTTTAATCGCCGCGCTTGAGAGTTGTTATTACTTTGTGTCGTTATTCGTCCGTAACATACCTACGCCGCTTAGCCGAGTACTAGGGCTGTCCGCAAAGAAAAATAAAATATGGTACCATACCACCATACCATACCATACATACCATATGGTATGGTGGTGGTGGTGGTGGTGGTGGTGTATATGGTACCTTTTTATACTTTTATTGTATTTATGAATAGTCTATCTAGAGTTGTTTCACTTTACTGTAATGTCTTATAATTTTCAAACGTTATTTTTTATTAATCAATCAAACAATCATTATTAAATCATGATCATCATTCAATCATTAATTATATTTAATACACCATCATCTCGTATAATATTTAGAAGTGTTCTAAAGTAAACAAGGTACAAACACGTCTTAAATTGAAAGTAACATTTGGTCCACTTTAGTCGTCTGAACATGGTCATAAAACAACTAAAGATGTCTCAACGCACCAGTGGCTAAGTTTGTGCGATCGTACGATCGCGGGTAGGTACAGTTGCTTGTTAATCCTAAGTTAATCCTTAATTACTTTAAGCGATTTTGGACATTACTCCTGAAACAATACGACGCGCACACAAACCCCCACCACTCCGCCGAGAGCTCAAGTTAAATATCGGCAACTATATAATAGTAAGTAGTTAATAGGTAAAAAAAAGGTAGGAACAAGACTCGACATTTCGTAATGGATTTTCGTCATTAAAAAAGTAACTATATCACTCTTATATATGTATATTATAGTGATAATATGAATAGTATACTTAAATTTAAAATCTAAGATTTAATTTTTTCATGGGCGGCCGTACGTGTCTCGCTCGCTGAGCGCGTAATACACCCTGACTGACTTGTAACCCAGAGTTGCCGCGAGCTGTAGGTACTTATCTCGAGCGTAATGTACCAGTGCAAGAGGCCTGGCGCGGGCCTGCGCTCAGCCGCTCGCCCGGCTGCCTCGCCGCTGCCCTGCACCCCTCGTTCACTGCCGCCAGCGCGCGGCGATGTAGAGAAGAGCGTTCTCAACACTATGCTTGAAGTATTTTGCAAAAAATATCATTTGAGCTTGAATTTTATATGACTGGCTAATCCAGTAAATCCCGTCTAATTCCACATCGCATTCATAAGACCAAAGATGGCGTAGGACTGCTGGAACAACTGAAAAAGAAATAATACACATTTGTAATAGTTTGGAAACAAAGTCTTCTGCATTGATTAATTAATTAACTCGATAGTTGTTTTGAGGAGCTCGTGGCTAAGTAATAACAGCCGCATGGGTCGATCCGTCAGGTTAAGCTACGCTTGCCGGGGTTGGTCAGTGGATGGGTGACCATCTTTACATAGCGAGATTCCTCCGTGCCTCGGAAAGCACGTTAAGCCGTTGGTCCTGGCTGTTATTCGT
Source organism: Cosmia trapezina (assembly GCA_905163495.3). Lineage (NCBI taxonomy): Eukaryota > Metazoa > Arthropoda > Insecta > Lepidoptera > Noctuidae > Cosmia > Cosmia trapezina. The sequence goes on from LR991044.1 coordinate 4,994,628, forward strand.
GGATCTTTGACAGTCGTTACGGGTCGTCAGAAGCCCGAAAGTCTGACAACCAGTCTTACCAAGGGGTATCGTATTACCCAGTAACTGGGTTGTGGAGGTCAGATAGGCAGTCACTCCATGTAAAATACTGGTATTCAGCTGCATCCGGTTAGACTGGAAGCCGACCCCAACATAGTTGGGAAAAGGCTAGGCAGATTGATTGTTGTTTTGTAATCTCTGGAGAATTGTCTAAAAAACTTTTTTTACAAAAAAAAACAACCGACTTACAAAAAAAATGCTACAAAGTGAAAAATAACTTTAATTTCGGCAGTCGGTGTCTTTGGCTCTGTATTTTAGTTTTTTGCCACCGACTGCCGAAATTAAAGTTATTTTTCACTTTGTAGCATTTTTTTTGGAAGTCGGTTGTTTTTTTTTTCACTTTTCAGTGGGTCAGTTCGTAATTTATCTAAGTTACAATTGCCTAATGTCAACTGCTCGTCACCTTTTACAAAATATTGTTTTCTCGATACAAGGACGTTAATTGTTGAGGAGTTCTCCTAGTAAGGAACCAGGAGAATGGATGTTTAGATATTTTCTGTCGCTTCAATCATTGTTAGATGTTTTATAGAGGGAAGTTATTAATATTAATATTTGTCCGTATTTTCTTGTTTATTGGAAAGATGATTTGTTAATGTTTCCTTTTCTTAATTATGTGTCATGATTTCCAAATAATAATAAGTTTTGTTGATGTTATATACTAAATATAAAGTTGAAAGTATGTGATTTGATATTTCTCAAATCATTTGTGTCTGTCTTAGATAATATACATCTAGATCGAGCCACCGCGTGGCCGGTCATGAGACAGCAATATAATACTTTTACTAGGTTATGTGGTATTAGAAATGAGGTTTAACGTAAATCTTCCATATTTTGCACTGAAACCCATGTCAATACATTCGCACAATGCAAAAACTGTCCAAAAAAGTTAAATTAATCGACGCAAGATAAATTTTGTGACAGTGAAAGCACTTTGTTTGGCTAACATTTGAAAGTTCGCCAAGCAAAAATACGGCACGCCGTAAGAGACAGAAGATACGATGCTTTGTCTCAATTTTCTTACTAATTTCGTATATATGTGTCTCTCTTCCACACTTCACACTGTAATCATGGCAACGTCTAGATGTTTAATGTCATTGGTATCTGTGTATTCATGAAGTTTGAAAGTGTCTCATTTGACTGTTACCGCCAAAAGTACTGTTTTTTTCTAGAGCAATGTAATGGAATGGTCGCCTAGTTAGTTCTCTTCGAGCCTCGGAACCTGAAGGTTGTTTACAAATCCAAAGTCTATACTGATATTTGTAGAGTGCCTAGTTAAATAGTTTGTTAAATATGGCTATTCTATACCAAGTTTGTATGTGTGCAAGAATATAAAATACAGAATTATCTTACCTAAGAGGTTTATCATTTCTGAAATTACATTATTATTAACAGATTCCAATTCCAAAATGTAATAAATATACATTTTTTATTGGATTTTGCTAACGTTTTTTAATGTAGGTAAATAGTATAATAAAGGTACAAGATATTGACTAACCAGTTTTCGAAACAGAGGACTTTGGATTCTATGCAGCAGGTCAAGTTACCACAAACTGTCAAATTTACTCATTCGATTTTGAACTAAACCTTAAGGTTTAAAATCATTTGGAGAAATTTGACAGTCTGGTTTAACCTGATGTGCTCTTGTACCCTGTTTTCCCTTTTCCTTCCTTCATAGACTTTGGGAAAGGTTGCAGGTTCATGATAAAAAATTAAATATTACTCGAAATGTTACATACATCAGTTAGAGCGTCTAGACACAGCAGCCTGAATATAGTCTGTATGGCTATGGGTCTGAGCGCGTTCTGTAGCATCAGCTGTATAGTCGTGCGCGTGCGCCGGTCGTAGTGCAGCTCCCAGCCGCAAGTGTAGAGGGCTACGCGGACGTTTTCTCCCTGAGGAGTAAGCATATAGTAAAATCTGTTATGAAAGACAGAGACAAGCGAAAAATATTTAGAGCTAAAATCTACAATCTGATATTACCCGCTGTATTGATAAATGCAAAAATTTTCTGAGTGTTAAAGTTTAGTACCTAATTATGAAAAAACTCTAAACGTCGTCGTTCAGCTGTTTTACATAACGAAGCCGTTTTGTAAAACAGATAGCAGTTATGTAAAACAGTACAGACATCCAGGGTGTAAGGGACAGCCCTCCGCAAAGTAACAGGGTGCATTAGCTCCTCATGTTGAATCATATTCCACCGGAAAATTGCTCAGGAAAATTTTCATTTTTTGAATTGTTTTTTCAGTTACATTTTCTTTATTTCAATGTAAAAGTACATTATGTGGTCGCAGCACTCCATTTATGTAAAAAAACAGCAAAAAGAAAACCTTGAAATACTCTAACGAACGACGCGTGAAATCAGCTTTTCACTTTCTGTCTAGCTACAGAGTTCATCGAACTTACCGCATACCTATTACCTACCCCTCCCAACCAGTAATAGACGCTCCGATTTGTGCACAAAAACACAAACAAATCAGGTTTATTGGATTCCCATAACGTTCCTGAAATAATTTCATGTACCGGTCATCTTAGTATGATCACAGGTATGATATACTGAATTCACCCCATGAGTCTGCGGAGGGCTGTCCCTTACACCCTGTATGTATTCTTTTATATTCTTATTCTATATTTGATATTCTCCAATGTCAGTCAGTAGTGCAGCAATGGCAGAAGTTCTGAATAAACTTACACTACCCTCAGAAAAAACTTATCGATCAACAAGGACTAGGTACTTTCCAATAATACCTACCTTTTCCATGAGTAGGTCGCTGTAGTAGCATGGAGAGCTGCTGATCAGGATGCCTCCGATTATGAACGCGAGGAATTCTAGGCTCACTTCGCCATTTTTTAATGCCTGCAAACATTATTTCATTAGCAAAATCAAATAAAGCAATACAGTGTCAAATTAAATTAGAGAAGCAGCCGGTTGATTCTGTAAAAATCTCACCGTGAAAACTTAGGTGAAGTGAGTTTGTTTTTGCTAGGAATTGACACTATTGACAGCTTACTCCACGCTCACTTCACCTAAGTTTTCACGGTGAGATGGTTACAGAATCGCACTGCAGGTTACCGGTTTATTTATAAGTGAGCGCATAAGATAACATAGAAATTAACGGATCACTAGTATGTCGTCAGAAATGCATGTGGTCAAATACGCATTTCGTCATCTCTCAGGATGGACTCGCAACTTGTCAGAAACAGAACTCGACAGATACGCAGTTCGGCAGACACGCAACACGACAGATACTCATTTCGTCAGATATTGATTGAGAATTTGTATTTTTTTTTTTTTCAATGGTATGTGTAGCTTGGCACAGAGGGCACGCTTTTATACCTAGGATTGGTACTCGACCGCCGATGGGACTTCGGCCCTCATTTTCAGCGACTGGTGCCCAAGCTGATGGGCGCGACGGGAGCGCCATCAACGCTGCTTCCGAATTTGGGGGGGCCGAGCACCGCCTGTAGGCGGTTATTTGTGGGATCGATGGCCTTATATGGAGCCCCGGTGTGGGCAGTCGACCTGACGGCCCGCCACATCGCAATACTGCGCAAACCGCAGAGAGCGATGGCCGTCAGAGTCATTAGTGCCGGATCCCCGTCCTGGGACCTGGAGGCAAAGACACTCGTGGCTCTGCATCTGTGGCGCGAGGAGGCCAAAACACGGGGCGAGAGACTGGTGCAGCGACAGATTACGCTGCGCCGGTCACAGCTCCGTCACGTCATTGTGACGGAGTGGCGGGAGAGGCTCTTGCACCCTACCGCGACCTGGATACAATTCAGGCGATCCGGCCAGTGCTCGACGATTGGCTCGGGAGGAGGCACGGCTCCCTGACGTTTCGAGCGAACCAGGTGAACACCTGGTCGGGGTATGGCTGCTTCGGAAAGTACCTACGTCGCATAAACAGGGAGCCGGATGCTCGGTGTCATCACTGCGTCCACTGTCGGGAGAATACGGCGCGGCATACACTGGCAGAGTGTGCCATATGGGAGAAGCCGCGCCGTGCCCTCATATCAGAAGTCGGAGCCGACCTGTCGCAACCGGCCGTCGCTCGCTCGATGGTCGGGAGCTCCGAGTCGTGGGACGCGGTGGTATCCTTCTGCGAATCAGTCATCTCGCAGAAGGAAGCTGCAGACAGGGAAAGGGAGATGACGAGTGCTCTCCCGTCCCGCAGCAGTCGCACTGGGCGTTTGCGGAGGGCAGATAATGACCTCTTCCAGCCCCCCTAAATGGGTACAGGGGCGGTGGACTCGGGGACATCCGTCGCCCCCATTCCACAGGACCCGAGATGGTGGCGCGTAGTGTCCCACGCGCGCCTCTCTGTGACGTAAGGGGGGTCCAGCACCTTGCTCCCCCCTATGGGACGTGGCCCGCATGGCGCGGGCTATCACCAGTCCAGGGCAGCGGAAGTCACACTCGCGCCCGCAGCCCCCGAAGCAGGTGTACGAGGGAACACCAGGGTTTTAGTCAGTAAGAGTCTGACAGATCCCTTTGCCCACCCCAGGGCGGAGGACATCCATGAGAATTTCCACCCCGACAACAAAAAAAAAATAAAAGTGGTCAAAAAGTTAATCATATTACTTTTTTAATGATAAAAAACGAAAAAGCAGATTACTTTGCGTTTAAATCCTATTAATTAATTGACTGTCGAGTTGCGTGTTTGTCGAGATGCGTCTTTGACGAGGTGCAAATCTGACAAGATGCGTTTCTGTCAACATGCGTTTTCTGGCGAAATGCGTATTTGACCACTTGCATTTCTGACGACATGCTAGTGATCCAAATTAACACCTGCACCCATTGATGTATAAAATTAAGAAGATAGGCCATTATCTAAGATCACGTAAACATTATTGGACTAGAAACCTAGAAACACTTACATGTAAACACACCGATGTCATGCGTCATGTACTCGACAATCGAAGTAGAAAGACATATTACGCGGGCTGTAGCGGGAGCGAGATGGCAATAATTGTCACTGTTACGTACCCATAACAACTCAGAAACAGTTTACGATGTTGGCCGAATGTTTACGATTATGAATGACATTGTATCTATCTCGTTCTCACTAACATGGCGAATCCAAATAACAAATACACAAATAATAATAAATAATTTTCAACAAATTAACATTTTTGGCTGTACTTACGAGTGAAAAGTAATCCCGTGGAACTTCTTTTTGGTTCTTGAACTATTTGTGCACATTTTGAAAGCACAGGAAAGCATTGTTGCTGCTTATTTAGACGATTACGGTAATTTTACTTAACGTGCTACACATGTGCTGCACAAACGCCAGTTCGATTGTGAGTTTGTGACTAAGGTCAATTGTGTGCGTGAACCTATTATATGCGGTCCACGTCGAGGAGCCTGAACCATAACATCTTCATAATTTTGTACATCAATGCCTGCACCGATCGATATCGACCCGCCCGTACCGGGAAACCTGTTTCTTTATGTAAGCACCCTATCGATTTAAAAACAAGATAAAACAAAAAACAACACATAGCTATGTGTTGTTTTTTGTTTGTACTGTGAAGTTTACACAAAAAGACTGATTTGAAACCGGAGGCTTGCTTTTCTATTTTCAGAGTCTTTAAAATAATTATGTTTCATTTGAGTAATGGTTGACCAGTCTTACCTCTAGAACTTCATAGCAAGTTACAGGCAGCAACAGTGTAGAACCTTTCAGGGTAAGATCATAAGCGACCTTGAAAATGCGCTTTATGTGGTCCACGAAGCTGCATTCAATGAAAAAGAAAAGAATTATGATATTTCAATCCTTCATCATCATCATCATCATCATCACCATCATCATCATCATCATTGGGAGACTTTCCAACGCTACGTCTTCTGGTACGCGGTCGCCACTACAAAACCTTTCAATACTTACATAATATAAATTTGTATTTTTGCCAAAATTTAAATAACTCATAAATCAACTCTTATAAAATAGTTTTTATGATGCAGAAACCACTAACACTGTCTTTCTTTTTTTACAACTGACATTTTACTGCTTTTTTTGATCAACAAAGTATAATTTTTACTTCATAATATTATTATATCACTGAGGTTATCCCCGTTACTTTGAGTCTATATAGGCATAACTTTGGCCCAAATCGAGACAGATGTTTAGTGTCATAAAACCCACACAGTACCGCAAGTACTCGTCTATATCGCCATCTATCAGTTACCAAAGGACATACGACGTTCGGTTGTGTGGTCGCGATACTTCAGGCAGTGTAAAAATTTGTTTCGATTTGGGCCAAAGTTATGTCCTAGGTTAATATAACCCGCCTACCGTTACGGTATCCTATATTTTTTTCGCTTTTCATACTCTCCTTTCCTCCCTTTCACTATAAACGATGCGTCTATTATACCTCTTTACCTGTAAATATACTGCATCTGGACGATAATAACTTTCAGCTTCCTCCTAATAACTTGATCATCACACTCCGAAAACAGATCATCAATTTGATTCTTCACCAACTCAAGCTGTCCACACGCATGCAGAATGAAAATCGGACCCAAAGGCACATATGCACCATACATAAGCGACGAATAATAACCAAAAGAGAACATCAAAGAATAAGTCAGCAAAAACACGTAAATATTATCTTTATTCTCTTCAATAATCGTCGGATAAACCAAATCGTAAAAAGGCACTAGTTTAAAGTCATTGATGCAATAATAATAAAACATTGATATTAAACTTTTTGCAAGAAATGTATTCGGTCCTATTATACAAATCACAAGCCATTGCTTGCATACCCAAATGCCTTGATTTGCGTATTTGTTCATCACATCTCTTTCTGCAGAATTCCAATTTTTGGACTGTTCATAATCCCTTTTCATGTTGTTAATCAATTCAACGAGAGCGTCTTGGTGCCACACTAAAACGCAGTACTGAAAGGTAATTTCTACGTAAACGACAAATAAGACCCCGTTTTTGCAGATTTGGGAGAAGTTGTTAGACTTCAAATCGTGGTAAAAAATGTTATAGAGCATGACGAGGACGGCCAAAGTATAGAGGCTATGGATAATGAAGAATTGGAGGGCCCATTTCCTGTCCCTTGGTATGTAAGGATGAGACCGACTAATTTTCAAGGCTATGGTTGGAATTTTAAAGATATTATCGAAATCTAACTCCATTTTGATGGTGATCAAGTATGTTGGGCTACGTATTTACGAGCAATGGATGGAAAATGTTGCAAGTTAAGCATTGTTTTGTTAAATTACAGTCCCTGACTTAAGTGGTAGACTGATAAAAATGTAGAAATGTATCTACCACAATTGGCACCTCGCTTAGAAACATTATTATTAAAAAATTTCGCTCCAAATAAAATATCATGATCATCCTTTACCGGAGAAGCTCTCTGGTGGTTAATTTGGATGCCAGCTGTAGCAAAAATTTTATCCTCTATCCTGTTATTCCATGTTAATTAAAGAAATGTTAACTTTTCTTTTGTCTTCTCTTTAAATCTAGTTAATGTTTTCCCTCTGTGATCACGTTTGGGCTAATTTGCTTTTTGCTTTGTCATTAAATTCTAGCTTTAAATATTGTGAAATAACCTTTGAGGTTCTAAAGTGGCTTGTGTTCAGTAGGTCTCATTATGTGTGCCTACTTTTTAATCTTGAAAATTAGGGCTTATAGCTTTGCAGTAGTAGGTAATAAGTAAGGAGGTAAGTTCTAGTTTCTAAAGGCTAGCACAAATTAGGGCGGGCTGTATCGCAACTCATTGCAAAAATCCTTCTTCGTCACTTTCATACATTTCCTATGAACCAATCCACGTATGAAAATGCGCTTGGCATAAAGATACACTATATATTATCAACAGAATATTTTATCATCATCAATTTTCAGATTTCATTATCAAGAATGGTTGGGTTTGGTTGTTGATAAGATAATATAAAATTAGTGTTTTGAAGAGAAAAAGATTGATGGCAATTTTCGGTATGAGCTTTAATCTGAATGGTTCCAATCAAAATATTTTCAAACATTTGTTCAAGTTTCAAAGAAAAAAATAAGTATACATTCATAGCATATATTTTTTTTAATGTTAAATTTCATGGAATATCTCCCGTGATTTATGTGAAACAATTATATAACAAATTGGCGAGTTTTCAGAATATTTCTTATGACTACAATGCTCGTTATTCACAATTACTTTTGTCGGATGGATGAATATTTTTTTAAATTTATTGTTGGCTGGTTATTTGCTAATAAGTATGTTTTTATATTATGGAAATATTGTAGTAGTAGTAGTGTACACTGCATTATTTACGGTTTAAAGAAAATAGTAACATGTTGAAGATTTTTAATTAGGTACTCGATATAAAGTGGTCGTGTTCGTTTGCCACCATGCATCATACCTTTGAAATTAGAATAATATTATTGTACACTGTTAATACCTACTTCACCGTATATGGACCTACCACATACGGTGTTAGTTAGTTACTTCCTCAGAAAAAATCCTTTACAATCAATATATCACTACATTTTATAAAACAAGGTCACCCGTCACGAATGTAAGTTCGCGATGATCTCAAAAACTGCTGAACGGATTTTCATACGGTTTTCACCAATGGACGGCACAATTCATGAGAAAGGTTTGGGTGTGTAATTAATTAAGGTTGTTGTAAATTATCTGAAATATGACTATGATTGTTGAAGATGTCGGAAAAAATCATGCCGACTGGCAGCGTTAGAGGCATGCGCGTTACGATACTACGTTTCCGTGGAATTATTTCCGACGTCCACGCGGGCGAAGCGGCAGGCAAAAGCTAGTAATATAAAAAGAAAAATCCTTAACTCACTCACTCACTGACTGACTTATCAACGCCCACCCAAAACCATTGGACCTAGAAAGCTGATATTTTACAGAGACTCCCTTTATGATGTAGACAAGGAAAAAGGCAGATATTTCTAAATTCCCACGGCAAAGGGAATTCACGGTTGGACGAAGTCGTAGGCACGAAATGCTAGTATCTTTTAAACTTAAAAGGTATTATTATGTTGTCTTCACCTTAATTGTATGTATATCCAAAATTATTATTTTTTAATTGACTTCAAGAAAAGGAGGAGGTCCGATTATATCGGATTAGAACAGAAACTCTTGGAATACCCCGAACTTTCACAGATGTTCTTAACAGACCCAGAGATTTGATTAACTTCTGGAGGGAGGTGGGCTGGTTGGAATAACCCCCGAAGGCCGCCATGGCTCACGCACAATGGTCCACATGAAGGACTAAGTGCGGAAACCAAATCCTTAACATAGAACATAGGAGGAGGTTCTCAGTTCGTCGGAATCTTTTTTTTTTTTTGTATATTCCCCGATTACACGAAGACAGATGAAAATTTGTTTTTTGTTTGTAAGGGTATACTTTCTAGGTTATCCCATATTTTTACTAACTTTTCTTGGGTAGTTTTTGAGTTAGCTTCATTAGTACGTATTTTTTCCCCACTTAGGCTATGTGGATAATGTTATAATAACTTCCTGTCATTGTAATTCACATAGCAGGTAATGGTATTCGAATTTGTGTGGGCTAGGTACCACAACTAAAAAGTGAAAAATAAAAAAAAAATTACAAAAAAAAAAAAAACGACAGACTTCCAAAAAAAAACATTAAGAACCTAACTACAAAGAGAAAAATAACTTTAATTTGTAGGCGGTAGCAAAAAATCTATATAAATAAAAAGAGAAGTCCTGACTGATTGACTGACTCATCAACGCCCAGCCCAAATCCTTGGACCTAGAAAGCTGAAATTTTGCACAGAGTTTCCCTTTATAATGTAGACAAGGAATAAGGAAGGAATTCCCGGTAACACGTTCCCGAGGGATATTCACGGCAACACATCCACGCGGGCGAAGCCGCTGGTAAAAGCTAGTGAAAATACAAAACCAAAGACACCGACTTCCGAAATTAAAGTTATTATTCACCTTATAGTGTTTTTATTTTGCTAGATCTTTGTTTTTTTTTTGTGAAAAAAAAGCGTTGAATAACTTTAATTACTCGCCATAAAAATGAAATGGAATTGTTACCTTTCTTCTTACCTGCCTTTACTTGCAGTTAACTTTTCTCTGTGTGAGGTTTTGGTGCAATATTTTTATTTAAATATTACAACCGTTTTACAACTGCGTGTTATGCTAAAGGTGCAGTTTTAGATAGAAAAAACATTAGTGTTTTTATTTTTTTGCTGTCGTTATTTCTTGGACAAGTATAATAATGTTAATTATAGAAAGTTTTTAATAGGCAATATGCATAAAGTATTTTGCAAATAAGCTTGAATTTTATATAACTGGCTAATCCAGTAAATCCCATCTAACTCCACATGGCATTCATAAGATTAAAGATGGCGTATGATTGCTGGAACAGCTGAAAAAGAAATGAAACAATCCAATTAAGTCATTTCTATAACTTTGGAAATAAAGCTTTCTGCATAGCTTTATATAACTAATTAAACTGTTGTTTTAATCTCTGGTCAAGTATATATAAATGTGCGTTTGACTACGTACCCTAAAGGTTTTGATTTACATACTTGCGAGTATCAAAATTCAAGAGACCGTAGTCCGTCCGTACGTCTGATATCTCCACGTCCTGAGAAAAGGGGTATTGACAGACTGACAGACAGACGGAAAACGGAGTGATCTTGTAAGGGTTCCGTTTTTTCCTTTTGAGGTAGGTACGGAACCCTAAAAAAAATAATACTATAAATATCCACATACATCAGTTAGAGCATCCAGACACAGCACCCTGAATATAGTCTGTATGGCTATGGGTCTGAGCGCGTTCTGTAGCATCAGCTGTATAGTCGTGCGCGTGCGCCGGTCGTAGTGCAGCTCCCAGCCGCAAGTGTAGAGGGCTAGGCGAACATTCTCACCCTGGGGAATGAAAAGTACAACGTAATTTATATATTTGTGTTCATCTGGGCATTGGATAGTGACTATAACGGGAGTAAAAAATAAAAACTTTTTTACAAACCAAAACAACCGACTTCCAAAAAAAACACTACAAAGTGAAAAATAATTTTAATTTTGGAAGTCGGTGTCTTTGGATCTGTATTTTAGATTTTTCCACCGACTTCCAAAATTAAAATTATTTTTTACTTTGTAGTGTTTTTTTTGGAAGTCGGTTGTTTTTTTTTTGTAAAAAAGTTTTTATTTTTCACTTTTTAGTGGGTCACTTTGTAATTTATCTAAGTTACAATAGCCCAATGGCAACTGCTCATCACTTTTTACAAAATATTGCTTTTCCCGATGCAGGGACGTTAATTGTTGAGGAGTTCTCCTAGTAAGAACCAGGAGAACTGGAGCTCCATGGTGAAGTCATCATCACCATTATGCATTTTGACGAGCATAAATTACTTAGCAACCATATTAAAGTAATCGAATCGCAACCCGTGAAATATAAATTTAGTAGTTCCGATGGCCATCTGTGGTCTTCATCATCAGTTCCACTTCACCAAATGGTGTTTTCCGAGAGCAAATGCACGAGTTACTATAAAAAATACCCAAATCGCTATAGTTGTGCCTATAAAATTTGAGGGTTCCCCTCGATTTCCATGGGATGCCCTGATCAGATTCTGATTTGGTGACAATGGGACCATCTCGAGATTATACCCATTCAAACAAAAAAAAAAAATAATTGAAAATCCGTTGACAATTGGCGGAGTATTCGATGAACAAACATACGAAAAAAAAACATGCAATCAGCCCATAGTACCTCCTCCTTTTTGTGAAGTCGGTAAAAATACGCTTAACGGAGCCGAAAGTCACTTATAATACAGGGTGTAAGGGACAGCCCTCCGCAAACAGATAGGGTGAATTCAGTATGTCATACTAAGATGACCGGTACATGAATTTTTTTCAGGAACGTTAAGGGAATCCAATAAACCTGATTTGTTTGTATTTTTGTGCACAAATCGGAGCGTCAATTACTGGTTGGGAGGGGTAGGTAATAGGTATGCGGTGAGTTCGATGAACTCTGTAGCTGCCGGTCGATTCTGTTAAAATCTCACCGTGAAAATTTAGGTGAAATGAGTTGTTTTTGCTAGGAATTGACACTATTGACAGCTCACTCCACGCTCACTTCACCTAAGTTTTCACGGTGAAATGGTTACAGAATCACACTGCTGGACAGAAAGTGAACAGCTGATTTCACGCGTCGTTCGATAGAGTGTTTCTACATCCATTGCTGGTTATTTTTGTTTTCAGTTTTGTTTTTTTACATAAAAGTAGTGCTGCGAGAACACACAATGTAATTTTACATTGAAATAAAGAAAATGTAACTGAAAAAAATATTAAAAAAATAAAAATTTTCCTGAGAAAATTTCCGGTGGAATATGATTCAAAATGAGGAGATAAATGCACCCTGTTAGTTTGCGGAGGGCTGTCCCTTACACCCTGTATAATTTTTTTGTACTGCAATTTTTTTCACAAAACAAATTTTAAATGCTTTGCGTGTGTTATATTGCGTGCCGCTGGAAACAGCGATTTTTCACACCCTATATAAAAGTTGTTTCCCATCCCAGCAATATTTTATTTCCCTATGGCCTTTTTACACCTTTTGTATACCTATCTTCATGGCGATAACTAGAGCTGTCTAGTCTGGCTTTCATCCTGCATCGGGACAATAGCACATAATATACAATAGTATAAGTACAAAGATCACTCTGCAAAATCATTTAAATAAATAGCGACTCTTGCTACGACACAATAAAGTGCAATTCAGATCACACAGCGTTAATTACCTACAGTTATATTCACTCCCGTCCGTCTGTCACAGCTGAATATCTCAAGAACTACTGATGCTATCAACTTGAAATTTGGAACAGTTTTAGATGACGTTTGCCCAACTGTTTTCCAAATAAGAAAGAAATAAAAATATTTGTTGTCTTTTTGCAACATGGATTGAAAGGTGGTCTTAAAAATTCGAAATGGGGCGACTAAGGCATGGGTTGCATCATATGAAAGACTGCTGTTTGCACGTTCTCAAAAATTTTTTTTCTTTTTTTAGGCCGCATAGTTTTCGACTTTTAATGAAAACTGTTAAAAAAAAGATACCGTTCCCCCCTTATCTCCGGAGTTTGCATAGAGAAAAATCCGAAATTATTCTGTGTGACAGAAGTTTATGTAAAGATTACAGGAAAAATAAAACGATGTCTCTAAACAGCACACTTTTTCAGAAATCGGAATGGAACCCTCGGTGCGCGAGTTCGACTCGCTCTTGACCGGTTTTTTTTTAATATTCTTCGACTTAAAGGCGTCGCATCAGTTCTGTAATAAACACATACCTAGTACAAGGCCCTCAGAAAAATCTAATCGATCAACAAGGACTATAGGTACTTTCCAATAATACCTACCTTTTCCATGAGTAGGTCGCTGTAGTAGCATGGAGAGCTGCTGATCAGGGTGCCTCCGATTATGAACGTGAGGAATTCTAGGCTCACTTCGCCATGGTTTAATGCCTGCAAACATTATTTCGTTTCGATAAAAAAAAAAACTTTACTTGATACAAATAATAAATATAATTAATAACTATAATTAAAAACTAGGTCGCATGAATTTCAGTGAATAAAGGTCATACAGATAGAGTAAACCCTGACTCCTAAACTAGGAAATCATGAATAATTAGGAGTCTGTGTGTGTGGTGGGTGTGTGTGGGGGTGTGTGTGGGGTGTGTGTGTGTGTGTACATTCACTGTTGTTGGAATCGTTCAATGTGTCATAGAGAAAAAGATCATACTTGGTACAGAAGAAATTGAAAGTGGAAACTGTAGAATGTAAAGTAAATTAGTCTAGTAACCTTGTCGTCTGAAAGGTGAGCTACCTTGCGTCAAATCCGGTAGATCTGATTTTTTATGATGTGGGCTCAATGGATAATCCATGTTTGAGACCTCGAGCATCGTCCGAAACCTTGTCATTAATCGAAAAAACTGCGAAATTTTTTGTGTTTGTTTCAGTTTTTGGCGAGTTTAAGCCTACAGGACTAGCTTTTCGAATACTTACATCGTTTTTAAAGTAGACTGAATTTGCTCCAATATGAGACTAGAACTGTCTCTGTAGACCGAATAGTTTTCGAGATAAAGCCTTTTATTTATATTTTTTTCGAAGTTCACAATATTTTGTCGTTCTAAATTAATTTAGACCCTGTTTCGGAACCCCCCCGCCCCCACTCCTATTATATTCTAGTGGATCCTGAAAAGATTTGAGGGGCCCCCAGATTCCTCCCCCCACCCCTTTACCTTTTTACATATCCCTGTTATATTATCGAAAGCCTAAATGTTTTAAGTTGATGTTAAAAAAGAAAAAGAGAAGTGTGTGTGAAGTTCGAAGAACCGGGAGACTTCTATTTTCAGTGTCTTTAAAAGAATACGTTTCGTTTGAGTAATGGATGACCAGTCTTACCTCTAGGACTGCATAGCAAGTTATCGGCAGCATCAGTGTAGTAGCTTTCAGGGTAAGCTCATAAGCGACCTTGAAAATCTGCTTTATGCGGTCCACGAAGCTGCAGCCAATGAAAAAGATAGGGATTATAATATTTCAATACTTACCCAATATAAAACTCTAAGTGGCATATTACATTTCGACCGTGATTTTTGCGTATTGCCACAGATTAATACAGATGGGACACTCCGCAAAATCATTTAAATAAAATGCGACTCTTGCTACGACACAGGAAAGTGCAATGCAGGTCGCACAACGCTTATTAGGTACCTACAGTTATATTTAACTACAAGTTGCCTCTCTTTCTATCGCGTAACTCTTATACCTCCTGACCTACTGAATTAGCCCCACGGACGGGGCCCGCCGCGTACTTGTAGCTTCATACCTGAACTGCGGAGTGTCCCATCTGTATTAATCTGTGGTATTGGCCAACTTTAACGTTTTTATTCTGAGAAACTGAAAGACTTCGACTCATAGAGTAGGTAAATAAAATAAAAATAATTTGTTGGTTGGTTTTTTTCTGGAACGAAGTTCCTTATCGGACGGTACGAACTTGGCGAATGGGGGCTAGGCGAAAAAAAATTAAGATTTTTCCGTCACGAAATTCCGTCACGCACGCGGCACGACCCTTGTGTGTTTTGTTTTTATATTCTAACCAGCGGACCCGACAGACGTTGTCCTGTCTGAACGATCCTAGAACCCAACTGCAGCGCCACCTACCGGGTCCAATTGTATTTTCAAACCATCCAGGAATCCATTGAAATATACACACAAAATTTCATCTAAATCAGTCCAGCCGTTTAGGAGTTGACAAACACACGTACAGAAGAATTATGTATATTATTAAGATATTTAAAGATGTAACATACTCGTATAAGATGAAATAAAGGAAATAATAATAATGACATGGGTGTAATTTTCATGGTTTTTGAGTCCAAGATGGCGGATCCAAAAATTTTCTAATTTTTCATCATGGGTGTCATTTTCAAGGTTTTTGAGGTCGCTGAAAACGATAATGAGGTAAAAATTAAAATTCAATTCGATGGCGGCTGCCAAAATTTTTAACATTTTCGTCATGGGCGTCGTTTGCGTGGTTTTCGAGGGCGCTGAAAAGGATAATCAGGTCAAAATGAAAATCCAAGATGGGGCTTCGAAAATTTTCAAATTTTCTGTCATGGGTGTCGTTACATGGCAGCAAATATGACATATGCTTGTAGCATATTTGCTGGAAATCGAAATTGTGAGCTCCCTAGGAAACCATGGAAACGACACCATATTATTATTTTTCATCATAATTATTATTAATAGGAACTTCGTTCCAACCGAGAGTTCCACGACACTCACGCATTTAAAAAAAAATATTATTACGTGAAATTTATACCAGAATAAACGTTAGGTACTTACTTTAAACAAAAATAAATTAATAAGACTCGAAATAAACATAGTTACAACTTGCTACATAAAATTGCTTGCCAAATTGCTACATAATGCGATGCATCGCCTTCCTTCAATACATTTAATCTGTCAAAACTCAATTTTGTGATAGGCCCCTTAAGGCGAGTAGTAATGCCAACAATCATTCATGTATATGTTGAATAGCGTAGGCGAGCATAACCACCCTGCCTCACGCCGCACTCCAACCCATTCGGCTTAGACAGGGCACCCGCCCACCTCACACTATTGACCTGGTTTTCATAACAGTATTTTAGAGTTTTTATCACCTCTGGCGGCAAATTTACCTTTTCCATCTTCCCCTATAAAATATCGTAGGAAACCACCTCAAAATAAGTAAAAGTACTTATTTATTTTTGTGAATAATCTGGATTTAAACGCTATTTACAGGTAAATACAGTTAAATAAGTTTACGTAAGTTACTTACCTGTATTTACAGATAAATATAGTTAAATAAGTGTACGTAAGTTACTTACCTAAATTTACATGTAAATACAGTTAAATAAGTTTACGTAAGTTACTTACCTGTATTTACAGGTAAATACAGTTAAGTAAGTTTAAGGACTAATTTAAAGGGTTACCTGTTTACCTGTAAATATACTGCATCTGCACGATAATGTTTTTAAGCTTCCTTCTAATAATTTGATCATCACACTCCGAAAACAGATCATCAATCCGATTCTTCACCAACTCAAGCTGCCCACACGCATGCAGAATGAAAATCGGACCCAAAGGCACATACGCAGTATACATAAGCGACGAATAACAACCATAAAGCAACATCAAAGCATAAGTCAGCAAAAACACGTAAATATTATCCTTATTCTCTTCAATAATCGTCGGATAAACCAAATCGTAAACAGGCACTAGTTTAAACTCATTGGTGCAATAATAATAAAACATTATTGTAAAATTTTTTACAAGAAATAAACACGTTCCCGTTGCAGGAATCGCCAGCCATTGCTTGCATACCCAAATGCCTTGATTTACGTATTTGTACAGCACATCTCTTTCTGCAGAATTCAAATCTTTGGACTGTTCATAATCCCTTTTTATGTTGTTAATCAATTCAACGAGAGCGTCTTGGTGCCACAATAAAACGCAGTACTGAAAGGTAATAACTACATAAACGACAAATAAGACCCCGTTTTTGCAGATTTGGGAGAAGTTGTTAGACTTCAAATCGTGGTAGAAAATGTTATAGACGATGTTGAGGAAGGCCAGAGTAAAGAGGCCATGCACAATGAAGAATTGGAGGGCCCATTTCCTGTCCCTTCGTATGTAAGGATGAGCCCGACTAATATTCAAGGCTCTGGTTGGAATTTTAAAGATTTTATCGAAATCTAACTCCATTTTGATGTTGAAGTTGTGCAGCAAAGGGAGTTTGTTGTGTTACGTATTTACAAGTAATGGTTGGAAAATATTGGGAGTTAAGCATTGTTTTGTCAGATTACAAGCCCTGACTTAAGAGGTAGACTGATTCAAATGTAAAAATAAAAACAATTAAAACAAAGTAGAAATAATTTACTTGTTTTGTCACAATTGGCACCTTCCTTAAAAACTTTATTATTAGAAACTTTCGCTCCAAGTACAATATCATGATCTTCCTTTACAAGAGAAGCTTATCTGTAAACCGAATTTGGAACTAGTATGGACGCTTCAATCACTAAAATCATCATCGTCATCATTTCAGCCGAAAGACGTCCACTGCTGGACATATGCCTTCCCCAAGCACGGTTACTTCGACCGGTTCTGTGCTTCCCGCATTTAGCTGATCCCTGCGGCCTTTACAACGTCATCGGCCCTCCTTGTGGGAGGCCTTCCAACATTACGTATCACTAAAATAATCTGAATGTATTTCATCGGCTATGTTCAAATTGGATTTCAGCTTAGCAAAATCCTCTGTCTTGTTCTTGTCATGTTAAATACTTTAAGATCTTTAAAATCACTCGCTTCTCTTTAAATCTAGTAAATGTTTTCCCTTGTAATCATGTTCCTGCTAATTATTATTTATGAAACAGTGCTTTTTCATTAGTAGTAACTTTAAATATTGTGAAACAGTCTTTCAAGTTGTACATAAAGTGGCATGTTTTCAGTAAGTTCTCATTAATGCTGCACTTAAGTTGCTTTGTAATCTTGAAAATTACGCCTATGCTTTTCAGTAGTAGGTTATAAATAATTAAGTAAGTTCTAATTTCTAAAGGCTGGCGCAGATAAGGGTGGGCCGCCCCGCAACGCAACTCATTGTTTAGGGCGGGCCGCACCGCAACGCATTGAAAATTAGGGCGGGCTGCATCGCAACGCAACTCATTTTAAATTAAGGCGGGCCGCACCACAACGCAACTTATTGCATATTAGGGTGGCCCGCACCGCAACGCAACTCATTGCAAATTAGGGCGGGCCGCATCGCAACACAACTCATTCTAAATTAGGGCAGGCAGAACCGCAACCCAACTCATTCTAAATTAGGGCAGGCCGCACCGCAACGCAACTCATTCTAAATTAGGGCAGGCCGCACCGCAACGCAACTCATTCTAAATTAGGGCAGGCCGCACCGCAACGCAACTTGTTGCAAATTAGGGTGCTCACTTTGGTACATTTTGTATGACCCATCGCACACTAGAGGCGGGCCGCACCGCACTTTTCTGTATGAAAATGCGTTGCGTAGGCACAAAAAAAAGGTCTGGCCAACTCAAAAGTTTCACTGAAACTTGCAAAAACGTCACTTTTGATAACTTTGGCGTAAACAAGAAGTCACTCAATTTTCTTCAACTTATTCTAAACAATTTTTTACTGTTTTCCCTATCATTACTTCTGTTTTGCGTAAAAAGTTCGGAATTTTTTTGAATTTTCACGTCCGAAATCTCCATACAAATTACTATGGCGAAAGTCAGAAACTTTCACCAGTCAGTGAAACTTATCCAACACGATTTCCTAGAACAGAATATTTCTATACTCATTAATTTTCAGATTTCCAAGATCAAAAATGATTGGTTTTGGTTGTTGATAATTAAATAGAAAATCAGTGTTTTGGAAAGAAAAAGACTAATGGCAATTTTCCATGAGCCATATCCTGCATGGTTTGTAGTATTGTTCCAATCAAAATATTTTCAAAGAAAATTCGTTCCGCTTCAAAGACAACAATGTAGGTACTTTTCACAACATATATTTTTTACATGGAATGTCTCCCGTGATTTATGTGAAATAATTATATAACAAATTGGCGAGTTTTCAGAATATTTCTTATGACTACAATGCTCATGCTCGTTATTCACAATAATTCTTTTGACGTTTAGATACAGGCCAATTTATCGGATGGATGAATATTTTTTTTTTCGATTTATTGTTGGCTGCATAAGTTTGCTAATTTATTTATTTATTTATTTAGGGAAAACAAACCATTGTACAATATGTTACAGTAAATATTACAACGTAATAACGTATTAGAAGCTAATGTACAATCCACGACGTTTCCAAATATTACCAAGTAGTGTTAGTAGTAGTAGGTAGTCTATTACTAATGTTTTAATTTTAATTTATAATCACAATGTTGTTTATGGAATTTCTGTTGTTTTTGGAATGTTATCGTCTCTATGCCTCATCTTTCATATTTATCTTGGGACTCGTTTCACCAACCCAATATTATAACCCCAAAAGTAAGAACTTTGTTCTATTCAAAAATATTTACAATATTTATGTTTTTCTGTATTATCACAAAAACCAGCAAAGTGAGTGTCGGACTTCGCACATTTAGGGTTCCGTACCAAATCTGATTTACTGGTATTTCAAAACATTGTCACCAAATTTCAAGTTCATACGTTAATGGGAAGTTAAAAAATTATTTGGAAGAAAATTTTGTAGAAAAAATGACTTTGGTGGCTTCTCATTCCTTTGTTTTCCAATATTATTTTAAAACAAAGGATACAGTATTTGTCTATTCAAGGAGCTCTAAATAACGATACCCCAGTCGATATTTTTTTTCGTTTCCTTTACCTTAAAAACATTTAAAAATAATTTTTGACAATTTCTATGGCTTTGGGTCAACAAGATGCATACTCGTATACTGTGAAAATTTGAAGGCTGCAATGGCTATGTTTATAGCTAAAATGAGTAATAACATAAACGTTTATATGATAAAACTTGTTTAGGTTGAGATTATAGATGGGACTGGATGTTTAGGTTATCCTTCAAATAAACACGTCACACATTCGAATGAAATTCGGAGATATTAGTTTCTATAAGGCTGTTATATTTAATACGCGTGTGTTTGAATGCACTGCACAAGCCTAGTTTTGAACTAGAGAAGAGTAGAGAAGAGTAAGTGACCTTCCATCATAGGTAAAAGAAAGAATTTTATATTTCTATGCCTTCCACTCACTGGGTCCACTGGGTCCTCTACTCGGTAATAATTAAAATCACAATCTAACACAATCGGTCCAAATTAAAATTAACACTACTGAGCACAACGAATCGAATACAGTTCCGCGTCGTAGTAACCCCGATGCGATCAGACACTAGACTGTCCTCCTCGCCATGAGCTTAAACATCACGACTCTGTAGAAGCGCGCTTAGGTGTGGATAGATCACGTGATGTCGCCAGTGGCGCGATTGCGATTCGTTTCCTGACTGTACTATTGACCGGATCCGACATATACAATAGTCAAAGCTGTGAACTCGTCCAAAAAAATAGCGTCTAACTATTCGCCGCAATTTTCATGCACACTAGAGAAGCACAATGCAAGCACCTGGCCTGTCCTGTTTGTTTTAGTTATTTTGTAGCGCGACACTCTCGGAGCTCGTGGCTAAGTAATAACAGCCGCACGGGTCGATCCGTCAGATTAAGCTACGCTTGCCGGGGTTGGTCCGTGGATGGGTGACCATCTTTACATACCGAGACTCCTCCAAGCACGTTAAGCAGTTGGTCCTGGCTGTCATTCGTGGATCTTTGACAGTCGTTACGGGTCGTCAGAAGCCCGAAAGTCTGACAACCAGTCTTACCAAGGGGTATCGTATTACCCAGTAACTGGGCTGTGGAGGTCAGATAGGCAGTCGCTCCATGTAAAATACTGGTATTCAGCTGCATTCGGTTAGACTGGAAGCCGACCCCAACATATGAGAAAAGGCAAGGCAGATTGATGGAAGCAATAACAGTGTTTCGAAGCCCTGTATATTTTTGTTAAGATCCTTCCAAAATCTGATGACGTAAATATTTTTTTCGCGACACGACACACGAAAATTCCGGTTATTTATGAAAACCGATATCCCATAAGCATATATGTAGTACACTATTATTCCGCGCGTTAACGAATTTTCATCATACTCAGTTTTATTTTTAGTCGTGCGTTCGTTTTCAATATAGTGCCATGTTTTGTGTGGAGTGCAGGACACGTATGCTCGATGTTGTTCGTTTTTAGTTTAGTGCTTATTTTGTGACCTGGTTTTTAGCTGCAGGCTTCAGGGATTTTGGTAAGTGAGTTTTATGTAGTTTGCGTGAACGTAGGATTGTTTTTTTGAAGGTTGTTGGACGTGATTGTGTGAAAATTTGATTATTAACTTTCGGGATTTTAACTTTCATGGTTTCAGTATCGTACTTACTTATAACGAATATTTCAGCTGTACCGAAAATACTAGTCTAATATTTTGTTTTTGTAGTACTGAGATAATATTAGGTATTTATTTGACTGTTGATAATAACTATACAACACTGGGCGTTTCTTTTTCGTGTTCTAAACTGTATACTACTGTGTCTGCATCTATCTATATCTATGAAAATCAATGCCACTTTTCGTTGTAATTTTATAACTCAAGAACGGCTGGGTCGATTTAGCTGATTTTGGTTTTCAAATGTTTGACGTAGTCCAGGGAAGGTTTAAACGATGAGAAAAATTGGAAAAGTTGCCTGGAAAATTGGAAAATTCTGGAAAACTGAAAGTGGATTTTATATGGGAATATTGAAATTGGGACAGGACAACGTCTGTCGGGTCAGCTAGTACTGTATACTTATACAGTGTGAGTCTTTATAATGTGCACATGTTGAAATGAGGGAATCTAAGCTTAATTTTATCGACGGCAAAAATATTTAAAAATATCTAAATATTTTTTTAAATTTTTTTTATGGAATTTTTAAAAATTTTGTTCGCTACTTTACCACTGTAAACAAAACGGTGTAACTTTTAACCTTAATGATTGGACGTAATTAGGCGTCGTCATAAAATGAAAATTGTGGAAAAAAAAACTACCCTCAATTGAAAATATCGTGATAGATCATTGAGTTTAAAAGTCACACAGTTTTGTTTACACTGGGGTCAGCGAACAAAATTTTTAAAAATTCCATAAAAAATTTAAGAAAACATTTAGATTTTTTTTTATATTTTTGCCGTCGATAAAATTAAGCATAGATTCCCTCATTTTGATATGTGCACATTTTATAGACCCACACTGTATACAGGGTTATTGGTAAAACACCAGCAACCTCTTAAGAGGTCATTGTACTCATAATTATGAACAACTTTTACTATGGGCCAAACCTGAAATCGCCAAAAAAAGTTTTTATTTATTTTATTTATTTATTTATATCCTGTTGTAAGCAGCTACATGAGCCACCAGTATCACGAACGTGAACAACAACGCGACTTGCAACAACTTCATGATGACAAACAGTAACACAAGCTAGTGTACTAACTAGCTGTGTGTGTGCTGTGTGTGTGTGTGTGTGTGTGTGTGTGTAGCTGTGTGTAAGTGTTTGTGTGTAGTGTGTGTAAGTGTAGTGTGTGTGTGTGTGTAGTGTAGTGTAGTGTGTGTGTAGTGTAGTTTAAAAGTTCTCAATATTTCTGGCTTTGAACAGATATTTATAGTTAAAGTTATTATCCTATGAAAAATTGAATTGATTTGTGTCCATGTATAAATGGTGTACTTAATTTAATTTATGTAGCATAGACTATGAACACAAATCAAAAATAAAATTGGCCGTGCAAATGGAGCGTAACTAATCTGATTTATAGAAAAACTAGCTTTAGATATCGGAAAATATCCCACGGGAACGTCCTACTGGGAAAACCTTCCTTATTCCTTGTCTACATTATAAAGGGAACCTCTGTGCAAAATTTCAGCTTTCTTGGTCCAAGGGTTTGGGCTGGGCGTTGTTGAGTCAGTCAGGACTTCTCTTTTTATTTATATAGATAGATAGATAGATCACACTAATACTTTAGGTAAAGGCGAAAGTTTGTGAGTGTGTGTGTATGTTTGTTACTTCTTCACGCTCAAACGGCTGGACCGATTTCGATGAAATTTGGTATGTAGATAGCTTATACCCTGGATTAACACATAGGCTACTTTTTTAAACCGCGGGGTGCAGCTAGTAAAACTATAAGGCTAGTTTCACACCAAGGCACAGCGCGATGTATCAAGTTCTACATAATAGACAAAGTGTTTTTATCGTGTTTTATAGATATCGATAGTCTATCACGTCTGTGTAATTTAGATAGCTAATTTAATTTATATCTGTGTTTTTGCATAAATAAAGACATCAAGAAAAGTTAAATCAGAAACAAAAAAATCTACATAAAAAAGAGCCGTCCAAACTATTTAACACTTTTCAAAAGTCACATTGTTTGAAAATGAAACAAATGAGGCGGGAAAATAAAAAAATAATAAAAAAAACAATATGGCGCTTGTTTGCGCTATGCAAATTAACACGCTCGGATGACAAGCACCTGTCATTGGCTGAAAAATGAAAGGGAAAGTGTAATTAGATTTTTGTTGCGTGTATATTTTTTTTCAGGAACGTTTACGGAAATAGGTATTCTAAAGACAAATTAAAAGGTTTCTGTTATAGTCCGCGAAGTTTATTAAGCTGAGCTTTGCATTGGTGTGAGTGCACATAGATAGTGTAGGTGTGACATCCGGCATAGAGCGCGATTCGTCCTGGTGATACAAAAAAAGTGAATTGGGCGAGAATAAGAAAGTGACAGAGTCAATTACTGCCACATGCGAAAAAAAGAGAGCGCAACAATACGCTGGAACCAAAATAAAAGCGCCAAATGAAATAAAAATTGTTTAAAAATAAATTAAGCTATCTATCAAAATTATGTTCAGCCAGAATTTTCAATTACCTAATACGCACATTTTAAATGCAATTTTGCAATGAAATTACTTAGGATTTTAGAATTATAGAAAAAAACATAAAAAAGTAGAGGTCTTTTCGGAATTAAATTCTATCGAGGAAATTTAACACAATCGTGTTTTCCTTCAGTCAAAGTATTTATCAAATAGTCAATAAACATATATCCAAAAATTAAATCCATACATGCTGCAATAGTATAATAAATGGTTGCGAAAAATCCTCCAATTTATTTTGGTAGCGCCTTAAAACGGGTTTATACTGCTTTTTGGCAATCGGCATGTCAAAGTTATTTATTTGCTATAAATGCGGTAATACAAAGGTGGTATAAATATTCTTGTGCGATGACACATTTTGCAATATTTTGGCATGCAAATATTAATGGTAGTGCTTATTTATTTAGGCAATAAGTAAACAAACAGTTGAATAAAATACTAATTCGGAACATGAAAATAAGTTTTCAAAGTACAACTTACAAATCAATCTGCCTAGCCTTTTCCCAACTATGTTGGGGTCGGCTTCCAGTCTAACCGGATGCAGCTGAATACCAGTATTTTACATGGAGCGACTGCCTATCTGACCTCCACAACCCAGTAACTGGGTAATACGATACCCCTTGGTAAGACTGGTTGTCAGACTTTCGGGCTTCTGAAGACCCGTAACGACTGTCAAAGATCCACGAATGACAGCCAGGACCAACGGCTTAACGTGCTTTCCGAGGCACGGAGGAGTCTCGGTGTGTAAAGATGGGCACCCATCCACCCGGCAAGCGTAGCTTAACCTGATGGATCGACCCGTGCGGGTGTTATTACTTAGCCACGAGCTCCTCCTTCAAAGTACAACTTACACAACCAATAAAAAAAAAAAAAATACATGTTTGGCACAACATAAAAATTAACAATAAAACTGTATATCTACAATCACGGATTTCAATAATAGGTATTCAATAATCTACGTATAATCTACAATGCATTCCTGTAATGATAGGACCGACAAGAATTTTTTTTAGAAATTCACTTATTGAATAAAAACTACTTATGTGAAATGAGCCATTTTTTTAGTACTACGCAGAATTTTCTGTAAGGAAGATCAGTTATAAAATTTGGAATTGAATTATTTAAGTGGCGCCATATATACGCAACTGCGTCGGAATAGTTCGATCCTAGGAACAGGCTAGGAACATCCTAGGCTTTTGTTCTTTTAGTACGAGAGGCCATGACTAAAACCATGTCGCCTTCATGTCGCATTGTTGTAAAGCAATATGACGATTGAAGATTGTGTCTTACGTAAAACGATAAGACAAACGTTTTGGTCATGGGCTCTCGTACCATTTTGGTGATCACTCAATCTGCCTAGCCTTTTCCCAACTGTGTTGGGGTCAGCTTCCAGTCTAACCGGATGCAGCTGAATACCAGTATTTTACATGGAGCGACTGCCTATGTGACCTCCACAACCCAGTAACTGGGTAATGCGATACCCCTTGGTAAGACTGGTTGTCAGACTTTCGGGCTTCTGACGACCCGTAACGACTGTCAAAGATCCACGAATGACAGCCGGGACCAACGGCTTAACGTGCTTTCCGAGGCACGGAGAAGTCTCGGTATGTAAAGATAGGTCACCCATCCACGGACCAACCCCGGCAAGCGTAGCTTAACCTGATGGATCGACCCGTGCGGCTGTTATTACTTAGCCACGAGCTCCTCCATTTTGGTGATCACTCACACAAATGCAAAGCTCAGCTTACGCCTCACGGACTGTAATTTGATTACAAGATACTTTGACGTATATTAGATACAGAAGAGTTATTTACTAAAAAGACTAAAGTTATACGTTTTAAGGAACATGTTAACCTTGTGTTATGTTTCTTCTAAGTTTAACCTAACATAACTTATCGCCTCTAATCCGCGAAGGGTTAGGCGGGGGTGTAGGTACTGTAAGGACTCGAACCTCCCAGGGGAATAGCTATCTATATATATAAAATTCAAAGTCCTGACTGACTGATTGACTGACTGATATATCAACGCACAGCCCAAACCACTGCACCTAGAGACTTGAAATTTTGCACATAGATACCTTATACAGTGTAAGCATCCACTAAGAAAGGATTTTTGGAAATTCCATCCCTAAGGGTGTCAAATAGGGGATGAAAGTTTGTATGAAAAATCTTATTCCTTGAGTTAATAGATTTGAAACTTCGCATGAATATTTATCTAAGTAAATTATAAAGTTTGACATTTTTAGTTTTCCTAAACTACCCCCTCAGAAGGAATGGGGGGGGGGTGTCAAAGTTTGAATGGAGGAATTTTAACGCGCGGTCTTTCGTAAATCTACCTCTAAAGGTGTGAAAAGGGGTAGTAAATGTTACAGGGCAGGTTTTACTGCGGAGCTCGATTAACTCGAAAAGTGGTGTAAATAATCTTTCAGTCAAGCTACGGAAATATCCCAAACTATTTTGAAAATTCCATCCCTGTGGAGGTGAAAACAGGGAATATAGTGAATATGAAAAATCTTATCCATTTGGTTAATTAACTTGAATCTTGGCACAAATGCTTGCTTGAGCAAGTAATAAAGTTTGTCATTAATAATTTTTACCCCAGAGAGAAGGGTAGAGGAGGAGGGGGAAGGATAGGGGATGGTGAGGAGGGAAAGGGGTAAGGGGAGGGGGTGGTGAGAAGGGAAAGGGAGAAGGGGAGGGTGTGGAAAGAGAGGCAGGGGAGGGTTAGTGGGTGAGGGAGAGGATGATGTAGGGATGGGAGAGGGATAGGAGGGTGCAGTGAGAGGGGAGTGTGTAGTGAAGTGTGGAGAAGGGAAGAGGGTGAGGGGAGGAGCTGGTGAGGGTAGAGGGAAAGGGGACAGCGGTGAAGGGGGTGTGAGAGGGTTTGAAAGTGTGAGGAGGAGGATAGCGGGAAGATGATGTGGTGAGATGGTGATAGGAAGAGAGGGATGGAGAGGGTGAGGGGGTGAGAGGGGGTGTTGAGGGTGATCATGGGGAGGGTGATAGGGGAGAGAAGGGGAGGGGTGAGAGGTGTGAGAGGGGGATTAGAGGGAGGGGTGAGAGGTAGGGTAAGAGGGGGGGGGGCGAGTGCCTTTATACCTTAAAGTTGCTTTTTGTATAGCACTGACTCGTTGAAGAAACCCAGCTCTACAGAAATGACTGAAAAATAGAAAGTCGGACTCGGAACGGCACAAAAAAACAGGAGTAAACTCCAGTCGAGCGTCGGAGCTGACACACACACTTTTTTTTGTTTGTTTGAACGCGCTAATCTCTGGAGCTACCAGTCGGACTTTAATATTTATTTTTGCATTTGATAGCCCAATTCTATAGGCATAATTAACATCACTCTAGGACTCTTTGATGCCAAGCAAAAAGAAAAAAAAGTCATAAAGAACGCTAAGAAAACGAAGTAATAGCTCGGGCAGGCAATGCCATGCGACGGGGTGGGTCGGGGGAACAAGAAATGTCACGAGGACGAAGTGGCGGGCAGAAGCTATCTCAATATTTTTGTTCCTGTGGCATATTTTCCGACATCCACGCGGGCGAAGCCGCGGGCAAAAGCTAGTATGCTATAAGATTGGTATTTAATAATGAAAATACCAAGTTAATTAAATGTAAGTATTACTGTTTTATCTGTATATTAATATCTAAACGTACGGCCACCCACCAAAAATCATTCAACCTTCAATGTGCAAATCTCAGCTCTGAAAACCTTTATTTCACGACCTTGGCCTCGAGGCCTCAAATCGGATCCTCGCGGCCTCGCAACAAGGTCGCTCCCGGAGCCCAGACCTTGAGCAAGGCCACGTCCTTCTTCCGCGGCCTCGATCCAAGGGCAGGCCTTGAGGAAACCTTGTCTTTTAAGGTCAATGAAAATACCAAGTTCATGGAGGCCAGAGATGGGTCGATAGTCCCTACAATACGTCATCGGTGAACTTGGTGGAAGGTCGCTGTTTGTGACCTTGAATTTTTGCTTTCAGGAAAGTTGTGACGTATTTATGTTGCGATTTTTATAGGTTGGAAGTTTATTGTACGTATCTCTTAGATGTAAAGAGTTTTTGGGGCATAATTCGATAGATAAGTTTCTGTTAATCAAGTCAATCAATCTGCCTAGCCTTTTCCCAACTATGTTTGGGTCGGCTTCCAGTCTAACCGGTTGCAGCTGAATACTAGTATTTTACATGGAGCGACTGCCTATCTGACCTCCACAACCCAGTAACTGGGTAATACAAACTTTCGGTCTTCTGACTACCCGTAACGACTGTCAAAGATCCACGAATGACAGCCGGGACCAACAATTTAACGTGCTTTCCGAGGCACGGAGGAGTCTCGGTATGTAAAGATGGTCACCCATCCGCGGACTAACCCCGGCAACCGTAGCTTAGCGCTTAACCTGATGGATCGAACCGTGCGGCTGTTATTACTAAGCCACGAGCTCCTCAAGCTGTTAGTCTAGTAAGTTGCTGTTACTCTAGTATTAATGCTTTAAAGTTCTATGACCTGGCCAAAATACGTAGATGGAACGTCTCTTGGTAGTTAAGGTTTAGCCAGAGACGGATTTGCAGTCTTGGCCGCCCTAGGCCCCAGGCAATGTACAGTCAACGGCCAGAAGTCCACTTACACCGCAATGACCATTATCGCCTGCGCTATACGGGCTGCGGCGCTGAAGAAGGTCATAAGTAAACTAATATTGCTATGCCATTGTTTTGTGAGATTGCTAGTCGACTTCTGGCTGCTACTGTACCTACCACCTACCAGCCGCCCCTTTCTCAGCACCCATCATAGGTATACACTACATAATGAATTTACTTTATTGCAAACTTACATCGAAATCGATTTTTTTCGCGATTTCAGGTTTGGTCCTATAGTAAAAGTTGTTCATAATCATGAGTACAGTGACCCTTTAAGAGGATATTGGTTAAAAACCAGTAACCCTGTGTGTACGAAAGTGATTTAGGAAGATTATTGTTATACGATGTGGTGCAGTGCGGCCCGCCACAATGTGCGCGAGCCTTTAGTTAGAATATTTAGGTAGGTACTTTCAGTTATTTCTTCTTATCATCAGATTTTTGTCATATTGGCCGCCCCTAATATCTGGCCGCCCTAGGCCTAGGGCCTTAGGGCAAATCCGCCTCTGGGTTTAGCTATTTTCTCCGAAAGCATTTTACGGTTAAAAACTCTTGTTGTTTTTTACATAATTTAATATTTTTTAAAGAAAGAAAGAAATACGTTTATTTGCGGTAAACATGATGCAAAGCACAACAAAATAAAATAACAATTTGTAAAACAAGTTTGGGGAAAATATGCGTCACATCTACGCAAAACGGCTACCGCTAAGCATAATGCCGCGACCCCATGCGAAACGGAGCCCAAACGCTGGTTTTCAGTGATAGCCGGCGTTGACGCGATGACGTCGACCGGTACAGCATGTAACAAATAATATGAAATTAAAAATAAATAAAAATATAAAGTTAATTCTAAAAGTATAAAAATATTTTTCTAGACGACTTTTTAAAGACGGCCTAGACGCGTTTTTGTCGACGTTTCTTTTTATTAATTGTTACTTTAAATCATGGCTAGTGAAAATAATGATAACCACGGTCATAACCTAATATTTAAAAAATGAAAATATCGATGGAAACTCAATATCTCGATCGATAGATTTAGAATTAGCATCAGAAACCCATCGACAAATGCAGCGTAGGTTGAACTGATTGATTGATCCGGAACCATTCTGGATTATTGATTGAAAATCCTCTCAAACCACTTATGATTTAATGGATGTACAGTAAAATACTTACTTACAGACAATTCATATTACATGGTACAATGTATACCTGGCTAGCCTTTTCCCAACTATGTTGGGGTCGGCTGTCAGTCTAACCGGATGCAGCTGAATACCAGTATTTTACATGGAGCGACTGCCTATCTGACCTGCACAACCCACAACCCAGTTGCTGGGTAATACTATACCCCTTGGTAAGACTGGGTTGTCAGACTTTCGGGCTTCTGCCGACCCTTAACGACTGTCAAAGATCCACAAATGACAGCCGGGACCGACGGCTTAGCGTGCTTTCCGAGGCACGGGGCAAGGGGGTCTCGGTATGTAAAGATGGTCACCCATCCACGAACAGACCGCAGCAAGCGTAGCTTAACCTGATCGATCGACCCGTGCGGCTGTTATTATTACTTAGCCATGAGTCCCGAATCTGTCGAATCGATTTTTTTTTTCGTCTTTAAAATCTCTCCGTGAAAACTTAGGTGACGTGATTTTGAAATGAGCTGTAGTCCGGTCAATTTAGACCAAAAAATGAGAGTGAAGTTACATAAAGTCCCAACAAGCTGAATTTCAGTGAAATTGTTCAAAATATAATTATAAACAATGTCTAGAAGTTCCCCATCATTCCCCTGTAAGGAAAAAATTTTATTCAAGGTCAAAGATCAAAAAAATGAGTTTTTCGCGATTTTCAGCAAAACGGTAAGTTTTATCATAAAAGTACCTCAGACAAAAATTGTAGATCATAAAATTATCTATAAAAAATGTATCAATACTTTTTTTCTTACGAGCCACTGTTTCTGAGATATAACGATTCATAAAGTTATAAAAGTTGTTATCGTCATAATATACATGAGTACGCCACGTATATACATCTAGAGTTATTATATTTAAAAAAAAAAAAAAAAAAAAGAAGCTGAAGTTTTTAAAAAGAGTAATTCAACTCAACAAGAAGTTTCGTTAAAAATACTAAAAATAAAAAACAAGTTCAATTAGCTTGTCTTCCTCCAACCTCAGTTGCTGCTCATCAACATCTTTTTCGAGTATATTACCAAGTTCAAGTGTGACTTGGTTATCAGCTAGACCCTACAGACTGGGGTTGGAAGTTGGTCAACAATATATTAGAGCCAGTTCAAACTTTACTTCCACCTGCGCCGGAAAAACTGCTGAACACTATTTTTTGCAACTGCAAAAAGGGATGCAGTGCTAAATGTGGTTGCAAAAAAGTCGGACTGTCTTGTTCTTTGGCATGCACAAATTGTCAAGGCCGGTCGTGCTCTAATATTGAATCACAAACAATGGAGGATTCGTTTGACTCCGACGAAGTATCATGCGATACATCGCTATTGACGCAATTTACTTGCATCCAAAATGAAGATGAAGAAGAAGCAGGAGAAGAAGAACAAGAAGAAGAACAAGAATTTGAAACTAACGAATAAGACGAATAAACTTCAACACTTTTTTTTAATTTACATCGCTTTTATCTTTCCCAATCTTTGAAAATTTCCGTTATTATGCAATAGTTTTACATTAAACAGGATCACAACTGACCCGTGGAGTAGGCCACTGGGAAAACCTCGTTAAAAAACGCGCTAAGTACACTACCTCATAGGTGGCGTGGAAACGTGTGCATATTATGACGATAACAACTTTTATAACTTTTTGAATCGTTATATCTCAGAAACGGTGGCTCGTAAGAAAAAAAGTATTAATACATTTTTTATTGATAATTTTATGATCTACAATTTTTGTCTGAGGTACTTTTATGATAAAACTTACCGTTTTGCTGAAAATCGCGAAAAACTCATTTTTTTTACCTTTGACCTTGAATAAATTTTTTTCCTTACAGGGGAATGATGGGGAACTTCTAGACATTGTTTATAATTATGTTTTGAACAATTTCACAGAAACTCAGCTTGTTGGGACTTTATGTAACCTCGAATGTCTAAATTGACCGGACTACTGTTGATAGTGTCAATCCCTAGCATCAGGTGGGCTCCACTGTACTTTAACACCCGCGCGTCAGAAACTTCATAATTTTATAGCGTGTTGATGTATTTGAGTAAAACACTTTCGCAAAATATTACACTGCGCAAACGACTAGTTTTTGAGAAAAAAAAAATCCTAAAGTTTGAGTTTACCACAGATAATGTACGAATTTCAATGTTAACTTGAAGCTCACTTCACCCAAGTTTTCAGGATTAGATATACAGAATAGTCCGGCTGTTAACCAAATCAAATGTTGGCAATAGGGATGATGACTAAAAATTTATTTTTTGTCCGTCATAGAGATTATTAAAAAATATTGGACACGTATTTTTTCTTTTTTTACGTAATCAAAAAATTACGGCGATACATTGAGTTAAAATATGGCATGACGTCACGCGTAGCTAGGTTTTATACGTATAAGTGACGTAGCGAGCCCCCACTCCCCAACTTTAATGCGTGATAGCTAAGTATTTTTTCCAAAGTCAAAGTCAAAGATTTATTTGCTTAAAATATATTAATATGATAAAGCAAAAAATACGTGTCTAATATTTTTTTATTATCTGACTGACGGACTAAATAGAATTTCTTTTTTTTTACCCAGGCATCATCCCTATTGTGTAATACCGGAATTAGAAGATATTTATCATCCTCATTAATGAGTTTACAAGATTCGACATAAACCTAATGACTTTTGTGAAAGGTGGGCTATCAATATCTTTGCAAAATACCCAAATAATAATTACCAACATTGCACAAATTACTGAAAAAACTTTTTTTTTGTTACATTCCGAAAGAACATCATCATTATGTCAAGTGGGATCGATTTAATGAAATTTATTAAGTAATTTACTGTTAAAGAGTTAAAAAAGTATCTCAGCCAGTTATTTAAACCTAGAGTAAAAAGAGTTGTAGTCACAACTAATGTGCAATGTGTAAAGATATTCTCAGCTTAAAACTTAATTAATTCATTCATCAGCATTCTTTAACACACTATAAAGAATTCACATAAATTATTCGCAATAACATTGTAAATTTCGACAGCAACAGCTCGGAAATAAAATTCTGTTCAAAAATACGGGAAAGTAAGATGGCTGCCATAAACCGTTGAAACTAACGCGTTTATATTTATTGCAGACGTTTTAATTTGCTGTTAATGTAAACGGGTTGTACGCGTGTTACACACACGTGGTTACATGCTCAAGTGGGCATGCTGGAATTAGCATTTTTGTGGTTGAATTTGTAAGAAAACAAACAAACGTCATTATTGTATTTCCCAAAGAGGTTGGTTAATGTATATACGTTATCAGAGAAACGAAAAGCATCTATAGCATCGTAATGTTGTAAAAAAAACATATAAAAAAGCAATTTCATACCGCAGGACGGCTTTTGGGATTTTCTTTACGTAAAAAAAAAAAATAGTCAGCTGCATGTAAGTGGGGGGAATATACAGGGTGTAAGGGACAGCCCTCCGCAAACTCACAGGGTGCATTCAGCTCCTCATTTTGAATCATATTCCACCGGAAATTTTCTCAGGAAAATTTTCAGTTACATTTTCATTATTTCAATGTAAAATTGCATTGTGTGTTCGCAGCACTCCATTTATGTAAAAAAAAACTGCAAAAAAAACAGCAAAAAAAAACCAGCAATGGATGTTGAAATACTCTAACCAACGACGCGTGAAATCAGCTGTTCACTTTCTGTCTAGCTACAGAGTTCATCGAAATCACCGCATACCTATTACCTACCCCTCCCAACCAGTAATAGACGCTCCGATTTGTGCACAAAAACACAAACAAACCAGGTTTATTGGATTCCCTTAACGTTCCTGATAAAAATTCATGTACCCGTCATCTTAGTATGACATACTGAATTCACCCTATCAGTTTGCGGAGGGCTGTCCCTTACACCCTGTATTATGTCAGTCGCGTAAAACAACACAATTGTTGATATGGCACATCAGGGTAAATTCGAAACTTATATGGGTAATAGGGAAAAGGGATCAAAGGAACCATGATCTCAATTTTGAAGAAAAATAAAACAGCATTTTTGGTTTTTTTGAAACAGCTTCCGTCCCAGCCAGGAATCAAACACTTTTTTTTTACGAAAATAGTACTTTTATGCCACTAACCGATAACCACTAACTGTAACTGGTATGCATCAGATGCTGAACAAATAAATAATGTGACGAATCAGAAGAAATGGCAACTTTTTAAATTTTTCGTAATGTAAGAAGCAAAAAAATTGCAAAAATCTGACGCTTCCTTTCAATCTGCCTAGCCTTTTCCCAACTATGTTGGGGTCGGCTTCCAGTCTAACCGGATGCAGCTGAATACCAGTATTTTACATGGAGCGACTGCCTGTCTGACCTCCACAACCCAGTAACTGGGTAATATGATACCCCTTGGTAAGACTGGTTGTCAGACTTTCAGGCTTCTGACGACCCGTAACGACTGTCAAAGATCCACGAATGACAACCGGGACCAACGACTTAACGTGCTTTCCGAGGCACGGAGGAGTCTCGGTATGTAAAGATGGTCACCCATCCACTGACCAACCCCGGCAAGCGTAGCTTAACCTCATGGATCGACCCGTCCGGCTGTTATTACTTAGCCACGAGCTCCTCTGAAAAAAATCTGACGCTTCCTTTGCAGAAGGTATTTGATCCTTGTCAGCAACACTATCGCTCAGTATGAAAATACGCAGGATGCTTTTTAGGGTTCCGTAGTCAACAAGGAACCCTTAGAGTTTTGGCATGGATATACATATTCATCACGCCGACAAAGTGGTAAAACAAAATCTTGAAAAAAATTTTTTTATGGTACCTTCTGTACACGTAAAGTGAGGATGCTTTTTTTTTCTTGTGTACCATCTAACAACACCCCACCTCATGGGGTAGCCCATGGGGTGGGGTCTTGTTAGATGGGTCTTTCAAAAAAATTGAGAGTTTGTGATACCAATTTTTCGATTTAGGGATCTGTTTCTGAAATATTAAGCTTTAAAGTGCTAAGTTTTGTTAGAGTCAAGTGTCCCCTCCCCCTGCCAGCTAAACGGTTAGTTTTGGATGGGTGAAAAAAATTCACGGTAGTAGATAACGAAGTTAAAAGAAAAACAATCAGGTTTTTGAAGTTTACGAGTAATAGTCATTTGTTCATGAAACAACAAAAAGCACTTTTCTTAGTCCGCATTATTGTGCAACTACGGAACCCTATTACTGCGCGTGGCCCGACACGCACTTGGCTGTTTTTTTTATAAGAGAAATCGAGTTCCATTCCAGCTTCAGGCAGAAGCTCATTCCAACAAAATTTTCTATTTACATAGTTCCTTCTCAAAACGAATGTAGCTTTTATGTCCAGATGTTTCAAATAGTACCATTTTATCGTCAGACGGTTTGGCTAGCACATTACTTGATAAATCAAAACAATATTCTCATCAATTGATGATATGCACCTTCATTTCGAAACCGTTACTTAACGAAATTTTCACGAAAATGAGATAAAAACGCCATCTTACTTAAATCGGCAAAATCTACATACTAATTAAATTATATTTTATGACTACACCCATAAAAAGAAACCAATAATTTAACAAATAATGCCAGAAATATCTAATAGGTGTTCATTACTATTTTATTAAGAGGTAAATAGTCATGCAAAAATCGTAAATTTTTTATTTAGTTATAGTTTCGAAATGAAGGTGCGATATGTAAACATTGTTTAGGTATTCAAATAGTTTGGGTGTTCGAGAGTAATGGTGGCCCAGTGGGAACGGCCGCGACTTACCAGTTGTAGGTCAAAGGTTCGAACCCTGACAGGCGCTTTACTTTGTGTAAATTATTTCATCACGACTACTCTCAAAAACGGTGAAGGAAAATATCGTGAGGAAACCGGCATGTCCTAGAACCAAAAATGGAAGACATGTGACATCTACCAACCCGCACTGGGGCCGCGAGGTGGATTACAGCCCGGTCCCTCTCACCGAGAGGAGGCCTGTGTCCCAGCAGTGGGAACGTTATAGGCTGATATTAAGAGCGTTAACGTCGCGCGCGCTGGCAACGTCGCATTTATAAAGGTTTTTTGTGATTATTTTAATAAATTTAAATCAAATGACAATTTCCTCTCTCAAGTTCTTAGATCGTTGGTATTTATAAGTATGTATGCTATTTTTTGACGGTTATTTTGGTATTTACTCTTAGAAAATGAAATATTGTCAATTATTTTCTATTATTCTATTTTCTAAATAGTAAATACCAAAATTACTGTCAAAAAATAGCATACATACTTATAAATACCAACGATCTAAGAATTTGAGAGAGGAAATTGTCCTATGATTTAAATTTATTAAAATAATCACGAAAAACCTTTGGAAATGTGACGTTGCCAGCGTGCGCGACGTTAACGCTCTTAAGGCTTCTTCGGTTTTCTAGATGAAGTTTTTTTACACGACTTTATTAACCTATGTGGAAAGGAGGTTCTGTGTCATCCTCAAAACAAAAATCTCCTATCATCAAGTGGGTGTCAAAAAAGTTGCGTAGGTACTTATGGACTTTCATAATTTCGTAGATTAGTAGACCATACCGTCTAGCCTACAGGCTATCAGGTATCGTCTACTAATCTGTCTACCTAGCATGGTTATTAGGGATAATTCTACTTTTGTTCTTAGCAGAGTATGGACATTAGATATAAGACATAATGTATTTCTAACATTTCCATAAACAATGGTTGACGTCATCACGTCATCATTTTCTTACTTTTCTAAAACTGTCAAACCTCAAAATTATTTTTGGAGATAAAAAAGTTACCAGTTGGTCTATAAAATTGCTTCTAAACTCTCTAATTAAAGTAATTATAGTGCATTGGTGCATTTCATTGTGAAAGGTAAATAACCTTAACAACTTGCACCATAATATTAACAGCAAAACCAAATATTCCGCTCAATTGGCTAGTTGAAATAATGGCTCATACATTGTTAGTCATATAATCACAATGGCGGGCACAGTGCCAACAGCTGTCAGCGCCAATCATAGCGATAGGCCACACCGGTGGAGTCTTGCTGTAGTGGATATGGTGTGGATAGGGATCAAAAGGATTGAGGTTTTCGTAGATGTGATATACATTTATAGCATTGAGAAGTCATGTGCCCAATGGGGGCTAATCGACCAGAGGGGAAATTCCCGTATTTTTAATAACGTTCACAATCTCATCTCAGTGTCAATCTGTCGAAAATTGTATAGCGTTTACCTACATTTTTGACATTGTTTTGATTGTCGTTGGCATGAGATTGCGACTTGAATTTGAACGTTAAAAACGTTCAAATTCAAGTCGCAATCTCATGGTACGAGAATTGGCCTTCGTTTAGCTACGCTTGGCGCGGTTGGTCCAAAGATGGGTGACTATCTTTACATACCAAGATGCTTCCTCGGAAAATACGTTATGCCGTTGGTTCCAGCTGTCATTCGTGGATCTTTGTCAGTCGTTACGGTTTGTTAGAAGGCCGAAAGTCTGACAACCAGTCTCACCAAGGGGTATCGTATTATTACCCAGTAACTGGGTTGTGGAGGTTAGATACGCAGTCGCTCCATGTAAAATACTGGTATTCAGTTGCATCTGGTTAGACTGTAAGCCGACGCCAACATACTTGGGAAAAGGCTAGGCAGATGATGATGGGATGGATTATCAAAAAATCCTTCTTCCATAGTGCTCACCTCTCTCTCTCACAGTTACTTTTACTTGGGACCAAAACTGAAATCGCAAAAAAAAAGACAAGTGTTCCCTACATTTATTTTTCGCATAACTCGTCAAAATGTAGGGAACACCTGATTTTTTTTCGCGATTTCAGGTTTGGTCCGAAGTAAAAGTTGTTGATAATGATAAGTACAATGACCCCATACAAGATGCACATGAATTCAATTTTATCCTGAACGTAGTGACCAATATGCTTTTAACACCACCAAGCCAAAATATAGAAGATCCCCAACATGATTGACATTTCAGAACACGTGAACCAAAATCCTCAGCATGTAACTCGATCGCACGACGACTCCTGCGCATGCTAAAAATAACGATATCAAACAAAATAGTTGACTAAAATAAAATACGAGATTTATAAGAGTTGAACGCTCTGAGAGAACAAAGTTTTCATAAAATGTGCGTTTTTATGAATGAATGTTATAAAATAAAAGCGGTTTATTGGCTGTTTCGTTTTAATACGTGATGTTCTTTGCGTTCTTATACGATTCTAGTACTTGTGCGCTGAATGTTGCATTTTATTGGTAGGAAATAACAAATCCTACTTATTTTTAATACAAAACCTGTCAATCCTCAATTTTATTCCTCAGATATAAGTTTTCTGAAGATTTAGAAATTGAAGGCATTAAGGCTACTCTTCCGAAAAAAGCTTAAAAACAGCGTGCAGATGAAGCAGTTTTTCGCCGGAACCTACAGAGAAATTACATCTTAAAAAAAATTGTTAGTAATCTACATGATATGAATCGTAATTTGGTTTAGCCATAATTTTTCTATCGGTATCACATAATAAGAAAAAAAAACCCCAAATCACCTCCAAATCGTTAAGATGAAACCATTTTACTCCTTCATTTTTTATCAAAAGAATATAAAAAAAATATCTACTACTTTGCAATACAAACGAAAATGATTTGGTTTTGTTACTTTTTAAAAACATGTATATTTTTTATTATAATAAATTAAAAATGCGTCTAATTTGGGACAGCGCTCCTTGATGGGCGAGTCCTATTACTGGCTGGACGTACGACGCGTTGCGTGAGCTCAGGCCAGAATGTGCAAGCTAACCACTCAAGGTCATTGGCGTATAGTTCGGCCTTAAGTACGGGACAATTTCAAGGGGACTTGTGGCTAGGTAATAATGGCCACACGGGTCGATCGATTAGGTCAAGCTATGCTTGCCGCGTTTGGTCCGTGGATGGGTGACCATTACATACCGAGACTCCTCCGTGTCTCGGAAAGCTCGTTAAGCCGTTGGTCCCGGCTGTCATTCGTGGATCTTTAACAGTCGTTACGGGTCGTCAAAAGCCCGAAAGTCTGACAACCAGTCTTAACCAAGGCGTATTGCCGTATTGTATTACCCAGTAACTAGGTTGTGGAGGTCAGATAGGCAGTCGCTCCATGTAATACTGGTATTCAGCTGCATACGGTTCAATGACATTAATTCCCTGTGATTCGAAGTAATTTATTTTTTATATAAGGATTGGAGTACTGAGGCACTGTCTGCGAGTCAATCACGGACCAACCCCGGCAAGCGTAGCTTAACCTGATGGTTCGACCCGTACGGCAGTTATTACTTAGCCACGAGCTCCACTGTCTGCGAGTATACGTTGGGTATCCGTAACTCTCCTGGCTTCTATGGTGTAAGGCGCTTGTATGATGCCCACCGTGAA
This sequence comes from Cosmia trapezina, assembly GCA_905163495.3. NCBI lineage: Eukaryota > Metazoa > Arthropoda > Insecta > Lepidoptera > Noctuidae > Cosmia > Cosmia trapezina. Next base: position 5,033,886 of record LR991044.1, read on the forward strand.
ATGTTTTATATTTAACATAAAATAAGTATATCATACGGAACTCGGCAATCCTGTAGCTTCAAATTAGAGAAATAATTTTCAGAATCGGATCAGCAGTTCCGAAGATTACCCCATACAAACTCACTGTTACCTCTTAATATTAACTAAGTACCTACATGTATGTTTGTGATTATGTTTATTATCAAAAACGTTATATTATCATATAAAATATAATAGTAAACACATAACATGCTAACAGTCTATTTACTGAAAAACATATGGCACATAAAAACTTCTTTTGAAGAGAATCAATAAATAATATATTATCTGCAGTAAGGTCGTAAAATCATATCATTTGGAGCTACTAAATAATAATTTATAGATCGTCATAGCTTAAATGATTTATATCACAGTTTATAATTTATAGGTACGTATTTTTGACGGACTTTAAGACTAAAATTATGTCTTGAATTTGCAGTTACATCTCTTTCTATAATAACCCGTCAAACGTTTATTATATACTTATGATTTTAGGTTCACAACTACTGTAAGCCGGCGGTTGCCATTACATGATGGTATTTTACGTTTATATATGTACAATATACGTTTATATACAATACATCCTACGAGTACTATCCTACTAATATTATAAATGTGAAAGTTTGTGAAGATGTTTGTATGTTTGCTACTCAATCACGCAAAAACGGCTGGACGGATTTAGATGAAATTTGGCACACAGATAGTTTAAAACCTGTGTTAATACATATAATACTTTTTATCCCGGTAGTCGTTTCCCGTGGGATAATATCCGACATCCACGCGGGCGATGCCGCGGGCAACGGCTAGTATTATATAAAGTTTTCTCCTTATGTACACTTGGTGTATGTCCGACGTTTGAGGAGCTGATGAAAGCCGGCCTTCTTGAAAAACATTGGATAATTACTCTGTTACCATCCCAGATGACAACTGATCACTTAAATGAGTTCTTGAGGTCTATACCGCTAATACCAACCCTCTTGTGATGGCATTCGCAGAAGCAAAAGGAGAGGTAGACAGAAGAACACTATACTGCCCATCCTCCTGAAGAAATCACTTCATCATCTTATGATACCCACGCAGTAGCCAAGAGCCCTGGCCGAAACGATCCACAAAAATTCTCACTATTCAACAACTACAGCCTCCTCTGTTGGAGATGGACTTCTCCCAAGTTGTCACATGCCTAGCCTTTTCCCAACTATGTTAGGGTCAGGTTTCAGTATAACTGGATGCATCTGAATACCAGTATTTTACATGGAACGACTGCCTATCTGACTTCCACAATCCAGTTACTGCATAATAAGATACTCTTTTGGCAAGACTGGTTGTCAGACTTTCGGGCTTCTGACGAACCGTACGAACTAGCTAGGAGAGCATCCAGCACGTATGTAGAAAGAAGAAAGAAAGAAATACGTTTATTTGCGGTAAACATGACGCAAAGCACAACAAAATAAAATAACAATTTGTAAAACAAGTTTGGGGAAAATATGCGTCACATCTACGCAAAACGGCTACCGCTCAGCATAATGCCGCGACCCCATGCGAAATGGAGCCCCAGCGCTGGTTTTCAGCGATAGCCGGCGTTGACGCGATGACGTCGACCGGTGCAGCATGTAACAAATAATATGAAATTAAAAATAAATAAAAATATAAAGTTAATTCTATGTCTGTGGAGCTGAGCTAATCGTGCCGATTCCCTTCAACCAGTTACGCAGGAGTTCACCCACATACAAGCGGAGAGGTGATGGTTCTCGACACCAGGCTGCAGGCAATCCATGGAGGCTAATATGCCATTCCTGGACGGTAAGCTTACCAGGTGGTTATTACGTCTGGATAGGGACGGGCTGCGCCTATTGACGGGGACCATCACAGGACACTGCTCATTAAACAAACGCTTCCACACAATAGGAATAACGGACAGTCCTCTATGAGTATGCAGGGCCTGCATGGACAGTGGAGGTCTGCCCGGCTTGGGCAGAGCACCGCCGTGTTCTCACGGAGGCGATCGGCGGCGGCGATCTCTCGCGTCCGAGCCTGGTCCAGGCCATGGTGCGGAGCGAGAGTGCATGAAAGAAAGAAAGAAAAAATTTTTATTTGTGGCATGGGAGGCCGTCACCTCCTTCTGCGAAGCAGTGATGCTCGCGAAGGAGGAGGCGGAACGCGTGAGGGAGATGCAGCCTCACGCCCTCAGTCGCCGCAGCAGACGCCCTGGGCGGCGGGAATCGCGGGGCGACCACCGTAGGCGCGGGCCTGCGGACGGTGAGCAGCGGGTAGCTCGCCGTCCGGTAAGGACCAGGCCCGAGTCGACGGCGCGTTGTGTTCCACGCGCGGCTCAAAGAGATGTCAGCAAGTGACGGGGTCCAATAGGGCCGACGCCGCTGGGGTCGCGGGTTGTTTGAAGAGGATACCGCGGCCCTGGCATAGGCAACTGAAGGAACACGGGTGGGTTTTAGTCAGTAAAAGTCTGACACGCCCTTCCGCTCCACCCAGAGCGGGAGAAGTTATTTGATGATTTCCCACCCTCAAAAAAAAAAAAAAAAAAGGGCCTGCATGGAGGCTGAGGAGACCGTTGCGCATTTGCTCCTTTGAATGCACAGGCGTTACCCATATTAGAACAGAAACTCTTGGAATACCTCGATCATAGAACATAGAACCCACATGTCTGGTTGTCAGACTTTCAGGTTTCTAACCAACATCACAACAACCAGAAATCTCGTTGTCCTTGACATAAATGACAGCATTCCTCTAGGAATGCATACAATGTCCGGTTAGTTTTAATAAAACCTAATATTAGCAGATCACAGGATTTGGTAGACCACTGAATAGCACAATAATGCGTCGTAAAATCCAGGAATTTGTGTAAACATGCTATTATTATAAATTATGGGTGATATTAATAGTAGTTTATATTATTACAGCGCGGAGAGGAGCTCGTGGCTAAGTAATAACAGCTGTACGGGTCGATCCATCAGGTTAAGCTACGCGTGCCGGGCGAGGTTGGTCCGTGGGTGGGTGACCATCTTTACATACCGAGACTCCTCCGTGCCTCAGAAAGCACGACCGGCTGTCAGAAGCCCAAAAGTCTGACAACCAGTGTTACCAAGGGGTATCGTACCTATGTAAAGTACCTACTGGTATTCAGCTGCATCCGGTTAGACTGGAAACTGACCCCAACATGGTTAGGAAAAGGCTAGGCCCCCTTCTCACCACTCACATACTCAGGCGGTGACTAGCACTTGCGCACACACTATAGTATTTACTTCTGCTATAATTTCATTTCATTAGTTATAAATAAATAAATAAATAAATTCTTTATTCTTTATTATTATTCTTTCTTTATTATGTATTGCTAGTTGTCAAAACAACACGTTTCGTAGTTATTAGTACATGACAAACGTAATAAACGTACAGTACTGTGAGTTATATTCTTGGATGGATGTTATGCAAGACAAGACTATCATTAATGTGTTTTTCTTTTGTCAATTGGTTAAAATTAACTCTTCTCTACATTGATTTTTTAATTGAATCTTGTTGTGATCGGTGTTTCCTAATCATGTTTTGGTTTTCACATATCATACTTATGTATCAATAGCTACAATGCGATTCAAATAAGAATAGGAACGTTAATGACCCCTACCTGTCAAATGTTGATTGAAAAGTACGGTTTGCAAAGAAAACTTATTTGCGTATCAATAGGAACGTTTGGTTTTGTTTAAAAGACATCAAAAAGTATTCATAATTAGTTTTTTATAAATTATACTTCTTTCATATTTTCATTGTCGGCAACCACTTATTTAATTTTTTTCAAATTCTTCGTTCATGATTCGTAAATAAATGTTATATAAAAAATATCTTGTTTTGCTCACCCTACCCAATTTATTTGATTTGACAGCTATGACGTCACAACATGGCGCTAAGTCGATCCTATTCTTATTTGAAACGCGTTGTACTTCCTAATTACAATAAAGGTATCCACAGTAAGGTCTAGCAGTGCTTGCCTTTTATACCAAAACTAGCTTCAGCCCGCGACTTCGTCCGCATTAAATTTCTTGTTCACCAGTCCCACACCGTCGCATTGCACCGGCGCCCTTAGAATATTATTACTTAGTTTTAGAATTTTATACTTAGGCAAAATTTTGCTACGTTGGATTACATTATTGCAATTTTCTTAAAGATATCTATTTTTTTCGAAAATAAATTATAGCCTATGTTACTTCCTGATAATTTCGCTTTCTATTGGTGAAAAAATTATGAAAATCGGTCCAGTAGTTTCGGAGCCTATTCGGTACAAACAAACAAAACAATATTAATATAGAAGTCATAGACGTATAAAAAAAGGAGGACTCCACGCCACGTATATCGAAAGTGAAGCACCGTACCGATCTATGTGTGCGTGATTTGAGTACCTGCAAAGACGCCGACGCTCGTGTCACGTAATGGCGGTCAGTCGATTCTGCCCGCTTTCGCCGACAGTCGTTTCTCCTTTGGACGGTTCACCGACAGGACGTTTCGTTTTTGAGAGATTCGCCCATAAAACGTTTCACCGATGGACGTTTCACCGATGGACGTTTCGTCGACAGAATGGTTCGCATCTGTTTGTTTCCACGACAGAACTTTTCAACTATGGAATATTCGCCGTCAGATCGTGATTTTTTCGACTTGCCTTTTCACTACTTTACTATTTAACTTTTTTTTTTTTTGAAATCACTTTTTTTCTCTATTTTTTCTTTTTTTGTCTACGATTTTTTCGACACGGCTTTTTCACTACTTTACTATTAACATCGGCGTAGTATGATGTAAATGTTTGCGTGAGGCGTGTTTGTACAAACGGTCCCGGCATACTTACTATGCTTCACTTTCGATATGCGTGGCGCGGAGTCCTCCTTTTTTTATACGTCTATGATAGAAGTATAGTTAGGTAGACACGCTTCACTATTTTAATTTTTTCCACCTGTAGATATGTACCACCGTCATAACATTAAACAAAAGGTAAGCTAACTTTGTGTGCATCCAATTCTACGTTGGTATTTCCATCTGCAGAATCAGTGTTTTCTCAGTCATGCACATTATTTACAATGTTACTCGCCAGACGTTTCAACTCATCTGTAAAAATAATGGCGAGCCGACGCGACGCTCTATTTATTTTTATGGTATGAAAATATTTTGATTAAAAGTTGCGATATCTGTAATTATTATGTTTGTCTGGTATCACGCAAGATTTGCAATTTTATTATTCTGCTGAGCATTTTCAAGGTAACTCTTTTCAATAATATTCATGTTGTTAAAACTATTTGGTACCTACATATTTGATATCATCATCTGCTTAGCCTTTTTCCCAACTATCTTGGGTTCGGCTTCCAGTCTTACCTACCGGATGCACAATTTAAATATCGATTGTATCGAAATATCGAAAATTGTTATACGTAAGTATAACAATTTTGCTTGAAATGTTTAGGATTGAAATGCCGAGTGATAAAGGGCCCTCGCCCACGGCGACTTTTTGTAGCGATGCAGTAGCGATGTCGTCGCGCGTTTGCATCGATACAGTCGCGATGCGGTGCTATTTGTTTGCCCTCGCCTAAACCACGATTCGATTCGAGTAGCTACAAAAAGTCGCCGTGAGCGAGCGCCCTAAAATAATAAAAATGTCTATAGTCATTATACCTTAGGTCAAAATTTCAACATTTAACAGGTGTATACCTACACTTAAGTTCATATTTACGTCAAAAATACCTTCTAGTTAAAATATCGAACACATTTTGATATATGTAGTATGAGTGGAAAAAAATGTATTGTCCTCTACAACCCAGTTACTGGGTAACACGATACCTCTTGGTTGGTAAGACTGGTTGTCAGAAGTTCGGGCTTCTGACTGCCTGTAACGACTGTCAAAGATCTAGGTACAAATGACAGCCGGGATGTAAAGATGGTCACCCATCCACGGACCGACTGCGGCAAGAGTAGCTTAACCTGATCGATCGACCCGTGCGGCTATTATAAGTTAGCCACGGGACCCTATAAGAAATATAATAAATAAATAAATTTCTTTGGATGGGCTGTGTGAAAGTTGATATAATACGGCTAGAAAGGCGGTAACTACCGACTCTACCGATATGACCACAGTGGTCTTATTGGTAGAGTCTACTATAGAAGTATTTAAGAAAATGATATGTTGTGCCGAAATAAATAATTGGGAGAATGAGAACCTAAATAAAGTGCAGACTTAATCATCAATAAACTCGAACTTTAGCTTTACGAAACGAAAAACGAAATATGCGCAAACTTTTTAGCTAAGCCATCTCTTACTGAATAGCAGAACTATTTCACCGGCGATCGATGTGAAAAGCGCCATCTGTTTCCGCAGCTCGGAACTACCAAGAGCTCCGACTTTCAAATTTCACCCGCGAAAAGCGACGCAAACGCAAGCGCCGCGTTTATTTTTGCATCTATCCAACGTGAACTTGGGGATGTACAAAAATAGTTCCGAGTTTGACATATGGTGGAAACATGTAGTTTTTATTTTGAATATCGCCTCGCGAATTTAATTTTATGTATTATAAACCCGTGCTCCTTTAGATGACAGTAAAAATGGATTCAGGGTAAATATTCTGACCGGCTTTTCCTGCATGATTGCTATCAGATTTACAAAAGGCGTTGGTCCCGAATGTTTTGATTCGTCATAACCTCACAATGTGTGTTTTTCTTACGTTTTTCGCTTAATTAATGGCGATCTGTTTTTATATTTAGAGTTTTACACGTTTATATTGTACTTTCGCGTCCGATATAAATTCTGTTGCATTGGTTTTGAATGAATGAAACGGAAATCATGAATGAAATTTTCTCGAAGATTGTCTGCTTTATTTTTGTTTCAAATAGTTTACATATAATTTGAATACGATCTGCCATTTAGAATACTACTTACTTTAGTATCAGGTAAAGTTTATTTTGCCTTGGTTCACTGGTTTCATTAGGGCAAGGTCGTAGGTACTTGCTGACTTAAGATCTGGAATACAGTCGTCTTTTTATAAACGCGTCAGAAATAACTCTAATACCCACAACACAGTCATTTTGCTATCAATTCTTAAAAAAATATTATTATAGTAGATGGATATTTTATAAGAAATTCTTTTAGACTGAATATTCGTAGACCTAAAAAAGGTTGTAAATCGTAGGATACGACCACCTTTATATTTTATAAACCCTTACCACTCAATGAAAATATGTAGAACCTAAGGGTAGGAAGACTCTGTAAGAATAAACTTCCCGGGAGAGAACCCCAGAAAGTAACGCCACATTCAACGCAGATTGTGACCCTTTGATGAGTTTGGCCTTAACCCTTTAAGAGGACTGTGAAATCCGCTTGCTCTGCCCTCCATCCGAGCGTGATAGAGAGAGTTGAAAGTCTTGGAGGGAATTATTTCTTTTTTGAAATATTGTTTTGGTCGATAACGTTTACACCCTCCTAAACCTTTACGAAATAAGACAATTTTGGTCTCATTAGATTCAGTACACCTCAAAATAAATCTAGATCTACCTACTTATACGTTTTTTTTTAGTTTAATAAAAAAAGTAAACGTCATAAATATAGATATATAAAAATGATACTAACTTTTATCGTACGCAATATTATTTCTGTTAACCCATCGCACACCAATTAGCAGACACAATAGATTTTTTATTGTTATCTGAACACCTGGGTGTCAATCGACGTTTAAAGAGTTAATAAAAACTTACGGACCTAGTTTTTCCATTGTACCTATCTACAAAATTTTGAAAATTACCTACACTATGTTTACGAGGAGAAAACGTTATCGCCTTTTGTATGAAAATTTACAGCTTCCCAATCCTCTTAACTGCCGAAAACGCGGTTCTACGAGAGATACAATGGCTTTTTCATTGTTACTGTAATTACGGCATACGAAAGGTTAATCAACTTCATCATTGCTCTTACAAAGTTACTAATGAATTCTGTTTTCTCCCTTCCAGAGGCAGCACCAGTAGGCTGGGTGAACAGCGTGACCCTCACTGGTACATCGACTCTGCGTACGCATCATCCCTCAAAGTCTCGCTACGTTTACCCACCAGACAGTTCTTAGAAGGTTAGTACTGATTTTGCCATATTTTGTCTCTATCCTCGAATACCCGACGACACTATATTTTTGTTACTACAACAAAGCATCTTCATGTTTACCTGCATGAGACCACACGAGACTTAAAATTGTCTCAAAATTAAGTTGCATTTGAGTATTCAGTTTAGGGGTGATCGATTACTTTACAAAAACACATTAGAGTTCTGCACTATCTCACATTTGGAACGTACAGACGCTAGTAGGTCAAGCCACCCGAAACTGACAAATTTTCCCAATCAACCTTGAACCTAATGCTTTAGGGATAAAGCTCAAAATCTACAGAAATTTGACAGATTGTAGTAGTTTGATGTGCTGGCGTCTGTACCTCATACTTCTAAAAGTTGCAAGTAATTTCCAATCGTCATAATTTTTGAGCTCTTATTTATAATGAATAGAGGAGATAGGCTGTAAAAACTTCTTCAAAGCTTAGTACAAAACTTGCAGTTAATTTAATAGTCAAACCTACTACCGTCGAAAGCGGCACTGGACTTATCTACCTTTGCGCCATCCGTAGTAGATGTACGAAAGCTGGACATTAAAATGACACTGCATTTCAGACTTCTACCATCCGCGGTTTCGTCAAAGCGATATCAGAAGATACATAATTGGTATGCTAGTCATCATCTTATAATTGTTGCAATCAAAGATTACTAAATGACTTTGACTGCCTTTTCTTTCTCGTGTTGTGTTTTTCTTTGAGACTTTTTTACGCCTTATTTTAATGTTGATTTGTGTATTGCACATAAACGATATATCCCTATGTGCTGTCCATTTTATTTGTGTCCGTCTTTTGAATGTGTGCTTCTTTTTGATAAAGTATTAATGTTGACAAAATAATGCGAACTCATTGTCTAGACGCTCTATTTAAAAACTCGTGTTCATGTGTTTTGCGCCAAGCGCCATCTGTTGAGTTTGTATGAAACTGAGATGACGTTATGGAACTTCAGAGTTTGCTGATTCAGCCATTTGAAGCTAGATGGCGTTATTATAAAATTATTTAAAACTTTATATTTAGTACTATGTTTATTGCACGGCGCATATTGTAAAACTATATTATTTTTTTCTAATAAACCATTTACATTATTATTCTGTAGCTTTCATAATCACTCTAGAATTGATCGCACTGCCACAAAATAATATTGGAAGACATTTAATTATGGGTTATTCCACCCTTAAATCCTCATTATGACCTAGACGTCAATAAAATGGGGATTTCTGGACAAAATACCCATTGATGGGGATTATCAGTGGGGATTTGTTTAATAACCCATAATTACCTTGAATTCTTGATGAATATAGCGCCCTTATGAGCTGCAGTTGACAAAAAACTTTTTTACAAAAAAATCCAACCGACTTCCAAAAATAACACTACAAAGTGAAAAATAAAACTTTAATTTCGGAAGTCGGTGCCTGGTTAAATGTATTTTCGTTTTTTGCCACCGACTTACGAAATTAAAGCAATTTTTCACTTTGTAGTGTTGTTTTTGGAAGTTGGTGGTATTTTTTTGTAAAAAAGTTTTTATTTTTCACTTTTCCACACAAATTGCAAAAAGAATGAGAAAATCATCTACCTAAAAGTGGGGAAAAAATACGTACTAATAAAGCTAACTCAAAAACTACCATAGTAATGTTTTTATAGGACTAGGACTAACTTTGGGGTACCCTCTTGAATGAAACAAAAAAAATTTAAAATCCGATTTTCTGTAAAAAGTTAAGCGTGGTCAAACATTAAAAAAAAAATAAGTGTCGACTTGAGAATCTCCTCCTTTTTTTTGTCGGTCAAAAATATTTTTCATCACACCTAAAAGAAATACCGGTAACGTAAAAATGTCTGATAAGTATTTATATTTAATTAAAGTTTGACGTAAACATATTATGTTTTATGAGAGCAGGACGTGTTTAAGATTTTATAAATATAATGTTATTAATATTTTATAAGTCTGTCCTTCTGCCTGTCCAATTTTTGCAGGAAGTGCGAAGTTTCAGTAATCAATCTGCCTAGCCTTTTCCCAACTATGTTGGGGTCGGCTTCCAGTCTAACCGGATGCAGCTGAATACCAGTATTTTACATGGAGCGACTGCCTATCTGACCTCCACAACCCAGTAACTGGGTAATACGATACCCCTTGGTAAGACTGGTTGTCAGACTTTCGGGCTTCTGACGACCCGTAACGACTGTCAAAGATCCACGAATAACAGCCGGGACCAACGGCTTAACGTGCTTTCCGAGGCACGGAGGAATCTCGATATGTAAAGATGGTCACCCATCCACTAACCAACCCCGGCAAGCGTAGCTTAACCTGACGGATCGACCCGTGCGGCTGTTATTACTTAGCCACGAGCTCACGAGCGAAGTTTCAGTAATAAGTGTCATAATATTTACGATGTTTTAAATTGGTATTCTTAATAAATGATTACCTATGTTGTGATTTAATGATAGGTATAATTTTATTATGAATATAATTTTGCTGGAATTTTTAAGGGTTTCGATTGATTGGATAAAGTGTCGGAAGCAGAAAACTACTCCTGTGCCTATCGACAACAAATAAAAAAAAAAAACAGACGACTTCCAAAAAAAAACACTACAAAGTGAAAAATAACTTATAGGGAAGTTGGTGTCGTCTTTGGTTTTTAACCGACGAAGAAAAAGGAGGAGGTTCTCAAGTCGACAAGTAGGTATATTTTTTTTTGCATTTTCGTTTTTTGCCACCGACTTCCAAAACTAAAGTTATTTTTCACTTTGTAGTGTTTTTTTGGAAGTCGGTGTATTTTTTGTAAAAAAGTTTTTATTTTTCACTTTTCTGCAATTTAGCAACTTTATACTTACAACGAATTATAAATTTGCTAAATTGAAGAGTACAACTGAGACACGTGGTTTTTTTGTTTACCTTTAATTAATTACCTAAACCGATGGAGTATAGTGCTCGCTCTGGGAGAGACTCGTAGCTAAATTATAACAGCCGCACGGGTCGATCTTCAAGGTTAAGCAACGCTTGCCGAGGTCAGTCCTTGGATGGATGACCATCCATAAGATACCGAAACCTCTGCGTGCTTCGTAGATTTTTGACAGTCGTTACGGCTCGTCAGAACTCAGAAGCCCGAATGTCTGACAACCAGTCTTGACAAGGAGTATCGATTCCCCCGTTACTGGGTTGTGGAGGTCAGATAGGCAGTCGTTCCATGTAAAACACTGGTATTCAACCGTGTTCAGTTATACAATATTTGGGGGTCCTCCAACTACAAACTGCCTCTTTGTTACTGAACATGTTTTTGACCTTGTTTGAGATTTGATTAAAAAGTACCTACTTTTCGAGATTTGGGGGGCGCCCAGAGACCGGAGGCCGAGGGGGATATAAACACGAATAATTAAACTTTTAATAACTTGCAAAAATCTTTCGGGGATTCCCCGCGAAACGCAACGCCAGCAAATGTTGCTAGACTAAAGAAAAATAATCGAATTTGGTATGTCAATTCGTTTTATGACGAGTAAAATTTTTTCACGGCTTTTAAGTAATGCATAAAGCTTCAAGGCGCGAGGCCCCTAAGACCGCGAGGCCTACTCCGCCTCTGTCTGACAGTGGCCGCGATTTAGGTCCTGAAGGCAAGTTGAACAAAGTCTTGGTCTACTCTTTGCTCTATCATTAGTGAATACTGAGTTATATATATTTTTACTTTTATTTTAGATACAAGACTCATCGTCGACACAGACCATTAAAACGACACTTCCTTTGCTAATAGACATTAATGACGCAAAAATGTGGCCACTGTATTATAATTAGCTACATTGAGATAGTCACATCGCGATAGTGACTGAGTGATAGTCAGGAGGCGATCATCCGGGGTGTTGGGAAGAGAGGTGATAGTTATCAACTACCCACATACAGCTGTTAGCGAGAGAGTTTGAAAAAAGCGGCCAAGTGCGTGTCGGAGTCGCAAGAAGGGTTCTGTACCACCGTGCAAAATTAAGCGAAGTAACTCGCAAGTAGACTGTTTTTATTTTATACAATATAAATATATATATATTTTTTTTTGTGGATGGGAAATCATCAAACGACTTCTCTCGCTCTGGGTGGAGCAGAAGGGCGTGTCAGACTTTTACTGACTAAAACCCACCCGTGTTCCTTCAGTTGCCTATGCCGGTGGCCACGGTATCTCTTTCGAACAGCCAGCGACCCCGGCGGCAATACGATACCCCTTGGTAGACTGGTTGTCAGATTTCCCAGCTTCTGATGACCCGTGACGACTGTCAAAGATCCAAGAATGACAGCCGGGAGCAACGGCTTAGCGTACTTTCCAAGGCACGTAGGAGTGTAGGTGTAAAGATGGTCACCCATCTACGGACCGACCGCGGCAACCGTAGCGATATTATTGTGTGTTTCACAAAGAGCATAGCAGTTGAGAGTATGTGAGTGGATGGTTCAGAACCGCGTCATGTTCGTGAACGGGCGCCGTAAGTTGAGACTGGTCATCTCTTAACTGCCAGGGCTTATCTTTTATCTTATTTTTTAAATTGTTTCTTATAGTCCTTTTTAAGGTTCCGTACTAAAATGGTAACAAGGAATAATTAAGGTGCGACTCAGTCTGTCTATCTGTCCGTCTGTCACAGCTGGATATCTCAAAAATTATAATGGTATCAACTTGAAATTTGGAACAGTTTTAGATGAATTTTGCCCAACTATTTTGCAAATAAGAAAGAATTTTTTTTTTTTGCAACGGACTGAAAGAGGCTCTTAGAAATTCGAAGTGGGTCTACTAGGGCATGTGGGGTATCATATGAAAGAACGCTCTGTCCTCATTCTCAAACATTTTTTTTTTTTAGGCCCCATGGTTTTCGACTTTTGATGGAAAATGTAAAAAAAAAATACCGTTCCGCCCTTATCTCTGAAGTTTGCATAGAGAAAAATCTGAAATTATTCTATGTGATAGAAGTTTATGTAAAGGTTACTGGAAAAATAAAACGATGTCTCTAAATAGCAAACTTTTTCAGAAATCGGAACGGACCCCTCGGTGCACGAGTTCGACTCGCTCTTGACCGGTTTTTTTTAACATTGTTCTGTAAAGAAGCAACAAGAATAATGTACCCAGAATTTTGTAATATCTTGAATTCTTGATTTAAAAGAGTGTCCGTGGAGTTTCTTGCCCGTTCTTCTCCATAGAGATCTACATTTTGGAATGGGCAACTAGCTTCAACTTTCTTACTAACTGACCGACTCTTTGGCAATTCAAAACTTCCTAAATGCTTTGAGTTTGATCTGACTTATCTTCCGAAGATTATCTGTTACAATAAACAAAAAAAAATATCTCTTTAAAATATTAGTTTTGATTATGTAGTAGGTACTTCTGTCATATTAATTAATAGTTTTGGTGAAGTTTTGGTGTATCGCCAATCTGAATATTTTTACTAATCTTATTCTTTTCTATGGGCGGTGCGGAATTCAGACGAACACGGCCCAATCTGTCTCCAATTTGTAATTAAATAATTTTTGAACGTTACACTATTTGAAATGTACGATTTGTCATCGGTAATGAAGGTTGACATCCGGATGTCCGGAGATACCTCCCTAGATTTTAGTAGACATTTAAATATTAAATAAAAATTTGTTTGGTCTGAGATAGAGAGCAGTGGTGTCCAGTGGTAACGGCCCGGACTTAGGTACGAGTTGTATGTCGTCTGGGTTCGAACCCAGACACGCGCTTTACTTTTTGTAAATATTTTCATCACCACTGCTCTTAAAAGGAAAACATCATGAGGAGACCAGCATGTCCTAAAACCAAAAATTCGAAGACATGTGACATCTACCAACCCGCACTGTCGCCGCGTGTTGAGCCTGTGTCCCAGCTGTGGGAACATTATAGGCTGAATATGCAGAGATAGAGTAAAGCTATAAACATTTGTTCGTCCATAACTTCACGCCCGTTTTCCCCGAAGGGATAAGCAGAGGTGTATCTATAGTACACGCGCATTTCACCACTTATGTTTAAGCCCCATGTAATAGGGGGCGAGCCTATTGCCACTGTGGCGGCATCTACATCGCCACATAAGAACTACGCATCACAATGACATGACGTCACGAAATCCTGCATCGCGCAATTAGAGTTTACCACGCGACTAACATATATACAACGTCCCGACATCAACCGTCGGGCAGTAGCCCACCAGACACAACACCCGTCTGGTCGGAGGATCCTCCCTTTTCTATAGAGGATGAGTGAACTTTACACCCTGTTCCTCATGCACAAACCCAGACTCCGGGCAGCTCCCAAGAAATTACTCAAAGCAAAACCCAATTACACTGTGTCCGACCTGGTAATCGAACCCAGGACTTCATAACTCAAACCCTGTAGCTCGGTTGGCCCTGACAACATTCCAGCCTTTATCCTTAAGGGGTGTCACGATATCTTGGCAGCTCCTCTATGTCATGTTTTTAACCTAGCCCTCCAGTCCGGCGTATACCCAGAGCAATGGAAAACTTCGCGAGTCACTCCCATCCCCAAAACCAGTGATAAAACATCTGTAGAGGAACACAGGCCCATCGCTATCTTGCCAACCATTGCCAAGGTTTTCGAGCATATACTCCATACCTTCATTTACAAACGCGTAAATGTGTCTCTTTCTGATGCCCAACACGGTTTTAGGCCGGGTCGCTCTGTAAATTCGAATCTACTGATTCATGTAGACTACATATCCAAAGGCTTGGACATCGGTACGCAGGTTGACGCTCTGTATTTCGATTTCCGGAAGGCATTCGACAAAGTTGACAATGATGTGCTCTTGACAAAACTGGGGGCCATTGGTTTCTCGTCCGGTCTTCTTAACTTCTTTGCCGACTACCTGCGGGATCGCAAGCAGTTTGTCAGGCATGGTTGCTTCGAGTCCAAGCCTTTTAACACACGTTCGGGCGTGAGTCAGGGGTCAGTGTTAGGGCCGCCTCTGTTCTTGATCATGATCAATGATCTCATAGCAAATGTTAAGTTTGCCAAGTGCCTTCTATATGCCGACGACCTAAAGCTTGTCGCACACATCAGAACAAGCGAAGATTGCAAACTCCTACAAAAAGATATTGACGCCGTCTTTGAGTGGAGCAGTGTGAACAAGTTATTTTTCAATACTAGCAAGTGCTACGTCATGACGTACGGTAGGGGGTTGCGACCAATTCATTATGAATATAGTTTGGGTGGTGAAGTAATTACTCGTGTCACCAACATAAAGGACTTAGGAGTGACTTTCGACCGCTGTCTTACTTTTAGAGATCATGTTTCTACCCTTGCAAAGGAATCTTTCAGGCGCCTGGGGTTTGTTTTGCGAAATGCTCGTGACTTTCACAACCCAAATGTTATTAGGCTGTTGTACACCACTCTGGTTCGAAGCAAACTCGAGTCTAGTGCCTGTGTTTGGCACCCCTATACCGCGACTCAAACTCTGATGCTTGAAAAGGTGCAGAAAACCTTTCTAAGATGCCTATTCCAAAGGTTATATCATTTCTTTCCCTATATGTACCCTTCAAACTATCTTTTAGGGATGTTGGGTTTTAACTCGTTGGAGGTGAGAAGAGGCCTTGATCAGCTCGCGGTAGCCTGTAAAACCTTACGGGGACGTATAGACTGCCCAGAGCTCCATGGCCTTTTCTGTCGACTATTTGTGCCCGACAAATATATCGGGCACCGTCCGAGCCGCCGGCACAATCTGTTTGCGCAACCTTTGGCCAAAACTGTCGCCAGAGCTGAATCCCCCGTGTGTCGTACTTTGAAGATGCTCAACGCCCTTCTGACTGCCAACCCTGAATGTGATATTTTTGCGGATGAATGGAGTAAAATTATGCGTATATGTCTGGTGTTCTGTGAGAGAAAGTATGCAAGGGAGTCTACTGTACCATGTTAGTTTTTAAGTAAAGTATGTTTCTACGTTAATTAATGTAATTGGTTTGCACCGCTTTAATTAACTATAAATAAATAAATAAATAAATAAATAATAGATAGGTAATAATGCTACGACCTACTAAAAGGCTAAACTTTCTTGTCTCTTGCTCCCTCATCATCGCAACATCGTGTCGTTATGTAGGGACTACAGGTAGCAGAAATGCTAGCAGTGCACAAATGTTCCTTAGCGGCCAGTCGTTTTCCGCGCGTGCCCACACCAAAACTTTCTGGTTACTGTTCGTTCACTTTAACGCACTGTCCGTACCTATCTTAATTCTCAACAACCACGTCTCTAAGATCACGTCGGAGTCACGAATGTTGGGACCTTATGAGTATCGTGGTTGGAGGAGATAAATGAAATTCAGGTGTACAAGATAAAGTCTATTCAGATGACCATGAATTTTACGCACTATGACGGTTCTCGCTTCTTCACAAGTTATAGGCACTGCGGCGCTAGGAAAACGACTGGCCGCTAAACTTAATGCTTAATTAAGTTTGGCGTATAACGCCAATGACCTTGAGTGGTTAGCTTGCGCATTCTGTGCTGAGCTCACGCAACGCGTCGGACGTCCAGCCAGTAATAGGACTCGCCCATCAAGGAGCGCTGTCCCAAATTAGACGCATTTTTAATTTATTATAATAAAAAATATACATGTTTTTAAAAAGTAACAAAACCAAATCATTTTCGTTTGTATTGCAAAGTAGTAGATATTTTTTTAAGTAAGGAGTAAAATGGTTTCATCTTAACGATTTAGAGGTGATTTCTGGTTTTTTTTTCTTATTATGTGATACCGATAGAAAAATTATGGCTAAACCAAATTACGATTCATATCATGTAGATTACTAAAAATTTTTTTCAGATGTAATTTCTCTGTAGGTTCCGGCGAAAAACTGCTTCATCTGCACGCTGTTTTTAAGCTTTTTTCGAAAGAGTAGCCTTAAGGCGCGCTGTTAGCTCAACATTGGTTTCTTGGACTGTCGAGTATGACGTAGCGCAATGAAACTATCCGACGCAAAAAATACAGTGGACACAAAAGGGTTTAAAGAAAAATTTAACCGAATATAATATAGTAAAAACTAGTTTAATTTTCCGAATAAAAAATTTGGAAGTTGCTCAGCAAGCAGTTTGACGTTAAACATCTCTATATTTTCAGCGATAACGACATTCTTTTTTAAAAGAATTTAATAGAATTAGCACTTTTTTAAAACTTTAACAGGACAATTATTTAATTTATTGTGTAGATTCTAAATAATCTAAAGAAAACTGGGAAAATAAATGCACATTCGCAGCTTAGTCACATCTCGGCAACACAAATATTATTTTCAATTTTCAACCTTATTTCAAGGCAGCTAATGGTGACAGTGGATTACGCGGTTGTGTGACGTTTAAAATCGTAGTCAGTCATTGCATTTTGCACCGCTAGCATTTCTGCTAAGGTCTCTATAATCAGCGTAGGTATAGGAATTCATTACGCATGTATTGTACACATAAAACTTTCTCTTGAATCACTCTATCTATTAAAAAAAACCGGTCAAGAGCGAGTCGGACTCGCGCACCGAGGGTTCCGTTCCGATTTCAGAAAAAGTGTGCTACTTAGATAAATCGTTTTATTTTTCCTGTAATCTTTACTTAAACTTCTATCACATAGAATAATTTCAGATTTTTCTCTTTGCAAACTTCGGAGATAAGGGGGAAACGGTATTTTTTTTACATTTTTCATCAAAAGTCAAAAACTATGCGGCTTAAAAAAAAAATTAAAAATAGTTTGAGAATGTGCAAATAGCGCTCTTTCATATGATACCCCACATGCCCTAGTAGCCCCACTTTAAATTTTTACGACCCCCTTTCAGTCCCTGTTGCAAAAAATATATAAATATTTTTATTTATTTCTTATTTGCAAAATAGTTAGGTAAACGTCATCTAAAACGATTCTAAATTTAAAGTTGATAGCATCAGTAGTTCCTGAGATATCCAGCTGTGACAGACAGACAGACAGACAGACTGAGTGACACCATAAGGGTTCTTTTTTACCATTTTGGTACGGAACCCTAAAAACCGCATCAAAATCCGTTGCGCAGTTTTAAAGATATAAGCATACAAAGGGACAGTTAGACAGCGGGAAGCGACTTTGTTTTATACTATGTAGTGATAAGGTATATACAGGGTTATTGGTAAAACACCAGCAACCTCTTAAGGGGTCATAGTACTCATCATTATGAACAACTTTTACTATGGGACCAAACCTGATATCGCGAAAAAAAAATCAGTTGCTCCCTACATTTTGACGAGTTTTATGTAGATAAATGTATTGAACAGCAAATTTTTTTTTCGCGATTTCAGGTTTGGTCCCATAGTAAAAGTTGTTCATAATGATGAGTACAATGACCCCTTAAGAGGTTGCTGGTGTTTTACCAATAACCCTGTTTATTTGGTTGCATTCCAATGAGGTCGTTCTTCCGCCTTCTATTGACGACACGTTTGGCGCAGTGGTTGAGCGATTGACTGCTGCGCAGCATGTCGCGGGTTCGATTCCCGCACGGAACAAATATTTGTACGACCTACAAGTATTTGTTCCGAGTCTGGGTGTTTTTCTATCTATAATATGCATGAATTTACAAAAAAAAAAAATGTATATAAGTAGCTTATCAGCCATCTCGTTACCATAACACAAGCATTAGGTTGCTTAGCTTGGGACTAGATGGCGTTGTGTGAAATGTCCAAGGATATTTATTTATTTATTTTATTATTTATTTATATCATTAGTTTATTATTATCATTAGTTTTCTTTTGTAACTTTGAAATTAAGAAATTTATTGTAAAATTTTCAAACCTATTTCATGTATACGAGTAGCAACAGATGTTAACGGAACGAAGGAGCCTGGATCTCACGACACAGGGAATCCTAGTGTGAGTTCCAGGAAACAACACAACAAATGTAACTTATTATACAATAAATTATTCTTATTCTTATTCTTATTCTTATATTTATTCTGTGATAGACTTTAGACATAATTATGTGACTGATGTGTATACACTTTTCTAGCGTGGATCGCCTTGTTTAGCCAGTAGTGCACTGCTGGACAAAAAAACTTCTTGGCGCCACAACACACGCTTTGCCAAATTCCTCAGTAACTTTATTTAATTTTCAAAGAGTCATGTTTTGTAAAATGATGATAGATCGTTTAATGACGTGTTGACAGCGCAAGATGGCTCCTCGTCGTGAGGAGTGCGGTGAGGAAATGTACATGACAAACAAGAGATTAGTACGATGACAGGAAAGTGAATTAGTTCGTGAGAGATATTTGGAAACTGCATCAAGGTTTAGTGGTTGAGAGAGAGGCGGTTGAGGGTGAAGTCCTGGGTTAGGTTCATGAGTCGGATTAACTGTATTCCGGTTTTTAGGGTTCTGTACCAAAATGGTAAAAAGGAACCCTTATGGTGCGACTCAGTCTGTCTGTCTGTCTGTCACAGATGGATATCTCAAGAACTACTAATGCTATCAACTTGAAATTTGGAACAGTTTTAGATGACGTTTTGCAAATAAGAAATAATTTTTTTTTTACAACAGGCACTGAACGGTCTTAAAAAGTCGAAGTGGGGCTACTAGGGCATGTGAGGTATCATTATGAAAGAGCGCTGTGTGCACATTTTCAAACATTTTTTTTAAGCCGCTTATTTTTCGGCTTCTGATGAAAAATTAATAAAATACCATTGCCGCCCCCCCCCCCCCCCATTCTCCGAAGAGAAAAAAAAAGAAAAAAAAAGATGAGAAAAATCTGAAACTATTTTTTTCTTTCGAATTAAAGAAAAAATAAAACAATATTGCCCGCGATATGAAATTCGACTCTAATATGTACCTTTTTTTACAAGAAAAGTAATCACTGTTTGCAAAAGTTTATCTTTAATTATACTTATCTACAATATACTGCATATTTTTGACAATATACACAGTTGTTTTAAAACTCTCCTAATTCTGTCCATTTAATTTATTAGAAGAGTACACAAGAACTTTTTCACTAATTCACAGCAATTTCTCAGAAAACGATCACAGTATACAAGTGACTATATTGCATAAGAGACTATATTAACAAGACGATTACAGTGCAAATAAATTTCATCGATTTCCTAAAAATAAGTTCACATAAGTTTGTCGTTTAGAAGCACCGCGTGACTCACTGCGACTACGTATTGAACATTTTTACACTTTTTCTAACATTCTGAAACATTGCCAAACATTAGATGACGTTTTATTATATTAAATATTATAATTATTATAAAGTTGAGGTGGGGCAGAAAGCGGGAAGCGGTAGGCGGAAAGGCTTGATATAGCGGTTGTGAAAACGGGGCGGACCTGATTCGGCTTTCGCCAAAAGCTGATTTTTATATACCCCGTTTACACTCAGCCCATTTCCATAGCAACTTGCAAGGAAATAAAATGGGCAACGCGAATGTGTAAACAGGGTCCATAATGCTCATGTCTTTGAAACCTTACCACCTAAGTTTACACTGTGGAATGCAATAAATTTATTGAGTATTAAGTATAGAAATTCTTGTCTAAACAGAAAAAAAGGAGATGAGTTAGAATCGCTCTTGTTTTTTATTATATAATAAATAATAAATTTATTGTTCAAAGAGAAACACATGAAGTCAGTAGGTACTACACGAAACTGTACAAGTGGTGGTAAAAATCAGGTTGAACATCTGGCTCCTGCATTAAACAAAAAAATACTTGTAGGTACCTCAGGAGCCACACATTTAGTATTTTCTTACTTCAATGAGTAAAAGAACCAATTTGATAGATCCGCTTCGCTTATAGTTTCGCTACCCGCTACCATCATAACCTGAGCTTTACTCACCGGTATGTGGTGTCCCAAATCGCATAGGTTTTATAAATTTGGCATCGCACACAATTTTGTCCGTCCTATTAAGATGCAGTTTAATCATATAATTTATGTACTTGTATCCAGTGGACTATTTGTGCAGGATTATAATTACATATTAGTTTCAGAAAATATATGCTGTTTCACACTAAAATTATTTTGTACCTAACTATTTGTGATGTTTAGCGTATATTTGGAGTTGACTAAGTTTCATAAGTCAGTGATCGTATTATAGTTGGTGATTAGTATCTATAATAGGGGATTTTGTTCGTTTAATTAATTAATTAGTCAGGTATGGTAGTGTCCGTGATGTTATTATAAAATGGTCAAACTCGGTGGTTGTTTGTTCATTATTATTATAATTCTGAAGACGTTGTGGTATAAATATCTAGGCAAACTGACTTTTTATATTACGGCACTAGTTTGTACTCACATCAGCAGGTTAAGTTACAACAAACTGTCAAATTTTCTCATTCGATTTTGAACTTAACCATCAACATTTGAGGTATAAAATCATTTGGAGAAATTTTACAGTTTCGTATAATATAACCTAATGTCTGTACCTTTTTGTGTTGTTACTATAGATTGGATATTCGGATGCATATTTACCCAAATATGAGGTGTTGGCTATTATGGAATGCACTTTTCTAAGGAAAAAATCCCGGGCTTCAAATAATAATTTAATTCGAAGTTTACCTTTGCTCGATCAAAAAACTTAAACTTATGACTCAATATTGACTAATGGAAATTATTCTGAAAATCGATTTCAGCAGAAAAGTCAAGACTAAAATGTTTTCTTTCTAAACCAAATCGTTGCAGTAATCACGGAAATACCTCAGTGACCAAGTTCCTGGAGCTGCTGACATATAGACAGACAGATATTTTGATATGAGTGAGTCAGACACGGAGAGCCGAAATAGATGGCGATCAGATTATGTCAATTAATTTTGCGAAAGATTTTTTAAGGGTTAAGTTAGTAAACTTCCCTATCAAAATCTTTTTTCTTCTTTCTTTTTTTTTTTTCTTTCTTTCTTTTTTTCTTATTTTTCTTTCTTTCTTTTTTTCTTTTTTTTTCTTTTTTCTTGTTATAACTACCTAAATGTAACAAAGCACTTATTGTTAGTTCACTGAATATTGCGTGATCGTCATTCTATGGACCGTTTCTAGATCCTACTTCCTACTAATATTATAAATGCGAAAATTTCTATGTATGTTTGTTACTCAATCACGCTAGAACGGCTGAACGGATCTCGATGAAATTTGGCACAGAGATATATTAAAGTCTGGAATAGCACATAGGCTACTTTTTAGGGTTCCGTACCAAAATGGTAAAAAAGGAACCCTTATGGTGTGACTCAGTCGGTCTGTCTGCCTGTCTGTCACAGCTGGATATCTCAAGAACTACTAATGCTATCAACTTGAAATTTAGGACAGTTTTAGAAGACGTTTACCCAACTATTTTGCAAATAAGAAAGAAATAAAAATATTTATATTTTTTTTTGCAACAGGGACTGAAAGGGTGTCTTAAAAATTCAAAGTACTTGTGGTTCTACTAGGACTTGTGGGGTATCAAATGAAAGAGCGCTGTTTGCACATTCCCAAACATTTTTTTAATTTTTTTTAGGCCATAGGCATAGTTTTCGACTTTTGAAGAAAAATGTAAAAAAATACCGTTCCCCCCTCCCCCTTATCTCCGAAGTTTGCATATAATATAGAAAAAAAAAATAAAAAAAAATCGAAAACTATTCTATGTGATACAAGTTTATGTAAAAATTACAGGAAAAATAAAACGATGTCTCTAAATAGCACACTTTTTCAGAAATCGGAACCGAACCCTCGGTGCGCGAGTCCGACTCGCTCTTGACCGGTTTTTTATTATCCCGGTAGTCGTTTCCCGTGGGATATTTGCAACATCCACGCGGGCGAAGCCGCTGACAAGAATTAGTATTTTAAACGTCTTAATAACTGAGTTCATGTTTTTAGTACCCAATTTAGTAAGTCTAAACATAATATCAAAGGGTTAAGCAAAGGAAGTGAATATTTAGGTTCTTTTTATTAATCGACTAGAATCTCGCCTGATCATATCAAACGCATGATTAACTCATTAGCGAAAGTCTATCAACTGCCTAGACAGTAAATCATTACAGGGGTTTTTTTTTTGTGGATGGGAACTCATCAAATGACTTCTCCCGCTCTGGGTGGAGCAAGACGGCTTGTCAGACTTTTACTGACTAAAACCAACCGGTGTTCCTTCAGTTGCCTGTGCCAGGGCTACGGTGTCTCTTTCGAACAACCCGCGACCCCGGCGGCCCCGCAACCCCAGCGGCTAAAGAGAGGATCCTACGACCAGACGGGTGTCATGTCTGGTGGGCAACTGCCCGACAGCAATCGTTCTGTGTAAGATTTTATATAAGTAGATCATTTTCACTCTCATAGTTAGACAGGCCCGTGGCTAACTTATAATAGCCACACGGGTCGATCCATCAGGTTAAGTTACGCTTGCCGTGGTCGGTCCGTGGATGGGTGACCATCTTTACATACCAAGAATTTACATACACTTTACATCGCGGCTGTCATTTGTAGATCTTTGACAGTCGTTACAAGCAATCAGAAGCCCGAAATTTGCTATCGTGTTACCCAGTAGCTATGTTATGGATGTCAGATAGGCAGTCACTCCATGTAAAATACTGGTATTCAGCTGCATCCGGTAAGACTGGAAGCCGACCCTATTAAATTTGGGAAAAGGTTAGGCAGATGATGATGATTTTCAGTCACATAGTTAAACCAGAAGGTCAGACTCCAGGCCCCAAAATAGAATGAGAAGTTGCACGTTAGTTGACAACTGTAATTATAAAGGCAAGGCAAGGCACCTCCTGATACATTGTAGGTGATTGACTCTGGCGTGAGTGGGACGCCCCGCAGCTGTTTCATCATAAATTCTCCAGATCCAGTTTTTAATGGAAAGTTAACTATTGAAAATATACTAAATCATCTTGACTATTTTATTATCCTGTTGACAGTCTATAAAAATGCTCCCTCGACGATAGAGCTAGATTAATCTAGCAATTTTGATAAATTTCAGGGATGACTTAGTTATCCAATTGCTTAAACGAGGTATACTAGCTCCAAATATAATATTTATACAGTCCGCGAGGCCTAAGCTGAGCTTTGGATTTGTGTGAGTGATCACCAAAATGGTACGAGAGCCCAATCCATGACCAAAATTTTTGTCTTATAGTTTTACGTAAGACAAAATCTTCAATCGTCTAATAGTTTTACGTTTTACAACGATGCGATTTTGGTCATGTCCTCTCGTAGGTACTAAAAGTATAAACCGGTTTTAAACCAAGCAAAGATGTTCTCAGAATAAATGACAAATATCAACGAAAAAATTGTCTGTGTGTCTATGTGCAGTACCTGCCACAACATCATTCTCCTGCCCTTATCCCAATTTATTTGTGTTCGGCGCAAAATGTCCTTTTTTTCCATACTTCTCTATTAGTCGTCATCTCGGTAGTCACTCCCTTTCCAGCTATGTCATCTTTCACACAGTCCATCCATCGTTTCTTTGGTCTTCCCCTACTCTTATAGCCATCGACATTCACACTCAAAACTTTCCTCACGACATTTCCTCATTCCTCCGCATCACAGCATGCCCATATACCATAACAACCGATTTCCGCTCAACTTTTCAGTCACCGGTGCCACTTTCAAACGTCCTCTTATGTACTCATTTCTTATTCTATCCATTCGTGTAACACCACACATTCCTCTTAGCATTCTCATCTCAGCTGCATGCAGTTGCTTTTCATTCATCCCTTTTGTGGCTCATGACCCCTTTTTCAAAGAACTGTAACTTATGGGATATACGCGTCTTCCATTGGATTTCGATTGTATTTTTCACTAGAATTTGTTTCGCCTAATCGAAACTCGTCATCTGTCTAGCCTTTACCCAACTATGTTGGGGTCGGCTTCCAGTCCAACCGGATGCAGCTGAATACCAGTTCGTCTAATGGAAACTATTTTATATTTTATTTATAGTGACATAGTGATGATTTCTTTTATCTTTCTTATGACAAGTTTCCAGACGCCAGACGATTTGATTATGATAAGTAGCTCATAAACTATGAGTTACTAACAAGTGTTACTTTTTTACTTTTTAGCGCTGATGATTTGATAAGACACAGTTGAAAAGTTTGTCTCAAATTTTTTTAGGTTTTTTTTTTTTGAGACAAACTTTTAAACTCTGAAGTTCCGTTCCGATTTCTAAAAAAGTGTGCTATTTAGAGACATTGTTTTATTTTTCCTATAATCTTTACATAAACTTCTATCACATAGAAAAAAAATCAGATTTTTCTCTATGCAAACTACGTAGATAAGGGGGGAGAACGGTATTTTTTTTTACATTTTTCATCAAGTCGAAAACTATGCAGCCTAGAAAAATTAAAAAAATGTTTGAGAATGTGCAAACAGCGCTCTTTTATATGATCAGCCTTTTCCCAACTAAGTTGGGGTCGGCTTCCAGTCTAACCGGATGCAGCTGAATACCAGTATTTTACATGGAGCGACAGCCTATCTGACCTCCACAATCCAGTTACTGCATAATAAGATACTCTTTTGGCAAGACTGGTTGTCAGACTTTCGGGCTTCTGACGAACCGTAACGACTGTCAGAGATCCACAAATGACAGTCGGGACCAACGGCTGGTAACTAAATCCGCTCTCATACTACCCTCGGCCCTCCCCTTTAAACTAGAACACAGTCATGCTGCTAGGTGGCCGAAAAAGGTCAAAGTCATTTATTATGGTTCCGTACCTGAAGGGTGCCAAATGGAACCCTATTACTGAGCCTCCGCTGTCCGTTTGTGTGTCTGTCTGTCGGCGGATCTCATGAACCGTAATAGGTAGACGTTGAAATTTTCACAGATTATGTACCTATTTCTATTGCCGCTATAACAACAAATAATACAAATAAAACAAAGTTAAAAATTTAAGGGGTCCATTACAAGGAACGTGTTTTCTTTAAACTGAAGTTTTTTTATATAAGATAAGTACGTGATACGGAACCCTTCGTGTCGACGACCAACAAAAACTTGCATTTGGCTAGTTTAATTTTACGGATCATTCGTTTTCTGAATTCAGCAAGATATCCGGAACGGCCCGACCTAAGACGAAATCATCTAGAAGTCTATTTGAACTTCCAGAGCCGTCACAAAGTAACAACCAACCGCAGAAGTCTCCAGAGAACCATTAACTCAACCCCGAAGGCCATCGGACACTTTAAACAAATGTCACAAAATTACTCGGCAACTGATCGGCGTCATATTATTTTATTTTTATATAAATACACTCAGTTACGCCAAATTATACGTTTTTATTGCGTACGTATGATATTTTAGTTCTGTGACTAGGTGCTGGAATGTATGAAACTGAAATATTTTGTGCAACTTTTTGAGAATGAAGTTTGATGTTGGATTGATAACAGGTGTAGTAATACCGTTGGGTGAACCTCCTTCCTTGTGAAAAGAGTCTCTCTGGCCCTTCGAATTGAAACGTCTAAAAGACTATCTTTACCAATGACATTCTTTACATACCAAGACCACTCCGTGCCTCGGGAAGCACTTAAGCAGTTGGTCCCGGCTGTCATTCATGGATCTTTGACGGTCGTTACGCCAGAAGCTCGAAAGTCTGACAACCAGTCTTACCAAGGGATATTGTATTACCCAGTAAAATACTGGTATTCAGCTGCAGCCAGTTAGACTGGAAGCCGACCCCAACATAGTTGGGAAAAGGCTAGGCTAGATGATCATAATCCACATCAAATAACTGGACATATTAAATAATTATATTCAACGGAAGCAATTAAAACTTTTATTGACATCTTTGTTTTTGAAATAAAACTATGTCGTAAAGTAGTGAGTACTTTGGTGGTGGGTTCTTTATTCCGCGAACTAGAGGGTTATTTTATCATTGGTTATTTTGGTATATTTTTGCATGCCAATAACGACAAATAATGGTCTTTGGTCCTTATGATCTAAATATGTATATATTTGTGTCAATCTAAAAAGTCGAATTTGACATGAGGGTGACCCTCTTTGTCCCGCTGTTTGTCTCTCTTTGGAATATGAAACTATATGGGCTGTCAAAAGTGACTTATTATTTTGTCGCTCGTATAGTTCTCTTCTTCTTTTCGTGTCGATAGTACTTTGTTTTTATTACTGTTTGAATCCAGTAGTCGATAATGTTGACTGCGGCATCAATGGCGTTCTTTAAGTTTTCTTTAGTGCAAGGGAACGGGCACTTGGAACACTTCAGCACTGGGTGTTGGAAGGGTTAGAAATACCCCACTTCGACAGATTGTGCTTGGGCCTATTAATGTTATGAGAGGAGCTACTGGTCACTCACAATGACCTTATTAGAAGGCTAAAAGTCACTCAAAGGGCAATGGACAGGGCTATGCTTGGAGTTTCCCTACGTGTTCGAATCAGAAATGAAGAGATCCTCAGGAGAACCATAGGTAACCGACATAACCCGAACAATTGACAAACTTAAGTGGCAGTGGGCAGGGCACATTGCATTGCGACTGCGTGCCGGAAGACGTAACGTTGAAAGGCCTACCCAAGGTGGACCGATGACCTTGTGAAGGCCGCAGGAATCCACTGGATGTGGGAAGCACAGAACCGTCGAAGTGGCGGTGCTTAGGGGAGGCATATATCCAGCAGTGGACGTTTTTCGGTTGAACTGATGATGATGATGAGAGAACTTTTTATTCAAAGCTAAGGGGGCTATTATCCACTCGTTCGACAATTGCACGAAACTGTACCTGAACGAAAAGCCAGGATTGTCGGACTACACGAAACTGTACCTGAACTTGCGGCTCTTACTTTTTAATTTTTTGTAATTTTGGTAGCGGACCTCGTTACCCCTTGCGTTCTAAGTTCTTTGGAAAGGTGGTTAGGTATTGGTCCTGCCCGGTAGGAACAACGTCTACTGTGGGGTGCTTTGACAGTCATGGTAAGGAAATTGACGTTTGAAATCCCTGCGTAGATTGCTGGATGAATATGTTGTCTTCTTGACGATAGAATTATCCTTGTAGAGAGGAAGAGACAATTATTATTCTCAAATTCTCCTTCCTTCTGGAAATAATAATAATAGATATGAGTTCGAAATTTCTCAGTGACCATATAAACACTTCGACATTTTACTGCCTCGGTATGTGCTGTCTTTGATGTGTACTTACGACAGCAAGAAGTAATTTTGTGAAGAATGTTAAAAGCCCCAGTATAACAACATAGTTTTAGTATGTTTGTGTTCGAAAGGGTTTAAAACTGGAAATGTTTTGTTAAAGTCAGATATTATTTTGAGTCAGAATTAAAGTGTTTGCTATAGTTTTATTGGTTTAGTTTTAGATTAACTTTGTGAAAAAGGAAAAAATGGAACCCTTATAGAATCACTTCGTTGTCCGTCTGTCTGTTAGTCTGTCAAGAGTCTGTCCTTTTTCTTAGAAACGTGCGAAGGTATCAAGTTGAAATTAATATCAAATACGTAGATCTATGGTCCCTTGGAGTTCTTAAAAAATCATGCTTTAAGTCAACGCAATAATAATACGGCCATTTATGCGACTACTCGCAAGTAAATCGAAACCTGTATTCTCGTTGACGAGAAATACCATACTGTAGTACGGGTTTCAGTGTAAATAATACTCCAAGATAATACTTGAGACCTATATTTTAAATAACACACAACACACAGGAATGTTATACAAAAAGAAACACAAATGTGGGTAGAAAGTAAAAAAAAACTAAAACCTATCTTAATGCCAAGAAGGTAATACAATAAGCAGCTAAGCTAATATACTAGTAGCCACAAGGTAAGCGTTAAGACAAAAGGAAGTTAAATGATACGCTAATCACATAAGCAAAACAAAACGAATCAAGTAAACACAACTTAACGAGGTGGAAAAAAATTACAGTGCTATTGCTAAACAAAGGCTATCTATTACCTATAAACCTATGCGTGAAGCGCTAGAAGCTAAATAACTCCACGAACAATACGGCACACTGGTAATATTCCGTGTTACGAAAGCACTACCAAGTGTGTGACGTATCGTATGCAGAGCGCTCAACCAGCTACGGGAGTTGTTCCGAGTCGTCGGATGCAATGCCCGCGCAGAGTCGAACTGCCGTTGCCGGGCGGCGGCACGCCTTATATACGCGTGGCGCTAGGCGGCGACGCGTAAGTATGTGTGTGTCGAGTGCTTGAGAATGTGTTAAGGTGGGCACTCGTGTTAGCCGTGCGCGCATTTGTTTACTTTGTTACAGTCTCCCCCTCTGGCTCCGAAGACGTCTCGGCGAGGGAGACAGGCTCGATGGTTTCTTTCGTGGTCGTCCTCGAGCTGGTTTCGGAAGTTGAGTGGTGGTGGCTTTAACAGAGGTAAGTGGTCCAGCTGTTTTGGGTGGTCGTCCACGCTTTCGAATTGGCAGAGCTGGTGTTGGTAGTGGACTTCCAGTGTCACTTTGGAAAGGGCGTAGTGCAGATGAATGGTATAGCCCTACACTCTGATTTGGTGTTTTAGGGTCTGCGACATGGTAAGAGCTTGGTCCATGATTCCTCAAAATTATATAAGGGCCATCTCGGCGTGGGGCAAGTTTTGAGCTGAATCCTTGGGCGGTCCTACTAAGGGTGTGTGTTTCAACGAGGACTTGATCTCCAGGTTTATATTTTGGGCTAGGTCTCCTGCTTTTATCTACATATTCCTTTCGTTTTTCTTCTTTTCCTTCTTGTACTTCTCTAACTCTTTTAAACGTTTCAGCCAATATTAACAGTTGGGGTGTGATTTCGTGAATAAAATTTTCAGACGAGATTATTTCACGGAGATCGTGTTCATTGTCATCGGGCGTTCTTAATTCTCGGCCGAATGTGAGGTACGCTGGAGTATGTTCAGTCGAGGAACAAACTGCAGTGTTCATGGCAAATCGAATGCTTGGTAGTTTCTCTGACCAGGTCCGATGATCATCTCCTACAAGGATGGCGAGCTGAGTTTTAAGATCCCGATTGCGGCGTTCTACTGGATTAGTTTCAGGATGGTACACGGGCGTAAAGGCGTGCTTGATGTCAAAGCAATAGGCTACTTGCTGCATAACAGCGCTGACAAACTGAGTGCCATTGTCACTGATTATTCGTCGTGGCATGCCGTACCTTAAATACACCTCATTAATGAGAGTCATCGCGCAATTCGTTGCAGTTGCATGTTCTAGCGGGAATAATTCTACCCATCTAGAGGCAAGATCTTCAACGATGAGTATCCAGGACATTCCATTGGATGACGTAGGCAATGGGCCAAATAGATCAAAGGCGATTACTTCGAACCTTTTGTTCATCGCAGTTGTTTGAAGAAGTCCAGCTGGTTTCATATTGGACGGTTTGTACCTTTGGCATGACAAACAATTTCGAATGTAGTTCTCGATGTCCTTCCTCATGCCTTTCCAATAGTACCGTTGAGCTATTCTAGCTAATGTTTTATCTGTACCGTAATGACCGGCAGTAGGTTCATCATGATATGCCGATATTACATGGGTTTGTTCTTGTACAGGCACAAGAAGCTGACTGTTATCATTATCACCATCAGGATTGTAGCGGTATAGTAAACCGTTATTCATGACGTAACCCTTTTGACACCAGTAGCGTGCTTCTTCTTCATTAGTACTCTCAAACGAATTTACTATCTTTTCTATGTCTTTGTCTTTCATTTGTGCTTCTCTTATTTCTTTAGGATTCTTCCCTGGCGTATCTACCACAATACTACATATTCCACAGCTTTCTTTAGTTTCAGCATCACAATTAGGGCGAGACAACGCATCTGCTACAACGTTCGTCTTTCCAGAGATATACTTTATTGTGATATCATACGGCTGTAGCTGGAGAGCCCACCTTGCTAACCGTCCAGTTGGGGATTTTAATGACATTAGCCATTTGAGAGCCTGATGATCCGTCAGGATTGTAATAGGCGTCCCTTCTATATATCCTCTAAACTTGTTAAGTGCCCATACAACTGCGAGTGCCTCGCGTTCAGTCGTAGAGTAATTTCTTTCGGCTTGATTTAGCAATCGACTAGCATATTCCACGGGGTGTTCCTGTTCACCCTCCCCCTGCACAAGAACTGCACCGATAGCATAATTGCTGGCATCAGTTTTGATAATATAGGGTTTTGAGTCATCTGCTTGAGTCAATATGGGACTAGTCGTGAGAAGTTGTTTGAGTTTATCATAGGCAGTTCTTTGTTCTTCCTCCCACAGCCATTTAGCCTGTTTCTTAGTTAGCCGGGTTAGGGGTTCAGCAACTTTGGCAAATCCGGGAATGAATCTCCTATACCAAGAGCACATTTGCAAGAATGAAAGCAAATGTTTTAAATTTGTAGGTGCAGGCATGTTTACAATTGCACTAACTTTGTTAGGATCCATCTGTAGTCCCTTTGGGGTAATATAATGCCCTAGGTACTTGATCCTTGAACAACAGAATTTGCATTTATCCTTATTAGCTGTCAAGTTATATTCGTGAAGTCGAGAGAAGACATCTTGAAGATCGCTCAGATGTTGCTCAAAAGTTGGAGACAGGATAATCAGATCATCGATGTATATACACAATTTAACATGGCTCAGAGACACGCGAAAACCATCCATCAGTCGTTGAAAGGTGGCTGGTGCATTGCGCAAACCGAAAGGCATCCTTAAAAACTTGTAAAAGCCAAATGGTGTTACAAAAGCAGTTTTGCATTGGTCCTCTTTCTTTACTCTAATTTGCCAGTAGCCTGCACGGAGGTCTATTGTAGACATATATGGCGTAGGTTTAGCGTCGTGCAACAAATCATCTATGCGAGGTAGTGGATACACATCCGGCGTAGTAATTGCATTTAGTTGACGATAGTCAATGCAAACTCGTGTTCCACCATCTTTCTTAGGAACCATAACTACAGGTGCAGACCATGGAGAGTTGCATGGCTCTATTATCCCTTCTGCAAGCATTCTGCTTACTTCATCCTTCAGAATTTGAGTTTTTGCAGGCGGCAAGCGATATGGTGGGACGGTAATTGGTCTGTGATCTCCTGTGTCAATGAAGTGCTCTGTTTGTGTTGTAGGTTTACCATTGGAAACAAACGCATTTGCATTCCTCTCTATAAGATTTTGCATGCGTACAAACTCCTTGTCGCTTAGAACACAGTCAGACTCTTCGGCATCTATCGCTGAAATATCCGTTCTAGGTGAATTAGACAAGGATCTAGAACCTGGTGACAATTCCATGGTGCTTTCTTCTATCGACCTTCTAGCATCTCGATACAATGCATCTACTACTGGAGAATAGCCATCAAACAATCGTTGACGCTTACTCGGTGGAGTAGAAAATTCAGTTGGCACTGGTGGGCCATACGTAGGTGTCTGTGGACGTACTGCACTAGCTTGACAAATCTCCATATTTGTAGGTGCGTCAATACCAACTAATGGCTCACTTTGAGGTTGTACAGTTGTATTTTGGGATACGTCAGGAGAACACACACTCACTATGGGACCATACGGTCGAATTAAATTTTGTTCGACATGACTCGATGTTAAAGTTTTCGGAGTTACAGCATTTTCTGGTGAACTTGACATTGGAAAAATAATCTCTGGTAGACTAGCGATGCCAATCAAATCGGCGATCATTGTCTCGCAGACATCTTCTTGTTTCAAGTCATAAACTTTCGCAGGATCATCAAGAAAACGACATGTTAGCTGAGGCAAGTTAAGAACCATCTTGGCATCTTCGATAAAACCAACTCCCAGTAATGTCTTGTTACTTTTAGTATGAGGCAAAACAATGAAAGGAGTATTGATTACTCTTCCATAAATAGTAACTGGTGCTACAACAGTCCAGACAGTCTGCATTTTAGGTATACCATCGGCCAACGTTATGTTCATAGTCTCCTTTCCGAACTTATATCCGTCTTGCGTCAGACAAACGAAAAGCTGATATGAGGCTACACTTGACTTAGCACATGTGTCTATGAATCCATCACCTTTTATGTCACCAATACTAATTGGTACTGTGGGCCTAAGGCGTTTGGCACTAGTGGTGTTTATGGAACAGAAATTGATGTCTTCCGTTCCCACACGCTGAACATTGCACTTCGGACAACGACTTCGTACGACACCTGGTTCGCCGCATCCGTAACATGAAAATTTGGGCTTCACTGTTTCATCAGGTTTAGTTTCTACTGGCTTCCCTGGAAGTTTCTGCTGCTCAACTTTCTGTCGTTTTCTACAGACATCCACAGAGTGTCCTGGAAGTCTGCAGTAATTGCATCTAATTTTGGACTTAGGATTGCTTACTGTTGTTTTAGACACCTGTTTTTCTTCAGCTCTCTCTCCCAAATTACGCTCAATCTCTCTAGCCTTCTCTAATAAATCATCGAAATTTTTTATAGCTTCTCTAGATATTTTTTCTCTAATCTCAAAACGAATTTGGCCGAATACCAAATCTATCTCCTGCTGTTCACTATGCCCTGGTGCAGGAAATTCAGCCATGAGAGCACGTTTTTCCGCTATGAATATTTCCGTTAAAGTATCCTTTCTTTGCTTTCCTTCCACTATCTCTTGATATATTTTATATGCCAACTTCTTGGGCGCAAATGCGTGCCGCAAGCGTTCTTCAAACTGGCTCCAAGTTTCTACCTGGTTCTTAACGCCTTGCCACCAAGTAGCAGCATCATTTGTTAAAATTAATGGCAGCCCCGTTAGTGCGTCTTCATCTTCTATAAGCTCCACTTTCTTGAATACACACACCGCTGCTAAGAAAGACTCGACCTCAGAAGCGCTCTTATTGCCACTATATTTCACTGGACATCTTACCATTGAACTCTTGTGCTTTGACCCTGAAGCAACTGCAGCCAGCAGTTGGTGGAACTGTTCAGACGACATAGTTATTGTAGATG
Source organism: Cosmia trapezina (assembly GCA_905163495.3). Classification (NCBI taxonomy): domain Eukaryota; kingdom Metazoa; phylum Arthropoda; class Insecta; order Lepidoptera; family Noctuidae; genus Cosmia; species Cosmia trapezina. The sequence continues at coordinate 5,067,791 of LR991044.1, forward strand.
AAGCTGAAGCGGAACCACTCTTATTACCATCCATTGAGTCCTTCTTCTTCCTTCTCTGCGGGTTATGCTGTACTATAAACCTCTTGGTTCGTACTGTTGGTCTAGGTCTCAGGTTTCTCTCTGGAGGATCCACGATGGGCGCCAAATTGTAGTACGGGTTTCAGTGTAAATAATACTCCAAGATAATACTTGAGACCTATATTTTAAATAACACACAACACACAGGAATGTTATACAAAAAGAAACACAAATGTGGGTAGAAAGTAAAAAAAAACTAAAACCTATCTTAATGCCAAGAAGGTAATACAATAAACAGCTAAGCTAATATACTAGTAGCCACAAGGTAAGCGTTAAGACAAAAGGAAGTTAAATGATACGCTAATCACATAAGCAAAACAAAACGAATCAAGTAAACACAACTTAACGAGGTGGAAAAAAATTACAGTGCTATTGCTAAACAAAGGCTATCTATTACCTATAAACCTATGCGTGAAGCGCTAGAAGCTAAATAACTCCACGAACAATACGGCACACTGGTAATATTCCGTGTTACGAAAGCACTACCAAGTGTGTGACGTATCGTATGCAGAGCGCTCAACCAGCTACGGGAGTTGTTCCGAGTCGTCGGATGCAATGCCCGCGCAGAGTCGAACTGCCGTTGCCGGGCGGCGGCACGCCTTATATACGCGTGGCGCTATGCGGCGACGCGTAAGTATGTGTGTGTCGAGTGCTTGAGAATGTGTTAAGGTGGGCACTCGTGTTAGCCGTGCGCGCATTTGTTTACTTTGTTACAATACTAGAATCGTAAATTGAATTTAATATATATATTTTTTTAATTTGGCAAGAAGCAAGGTCTCACAGCACAACTACCTAAAGGAAAAAGTCCGAAAATTGTTAATTTGTAATTTTAACATAAAAAAAAGATATTGTGATTACAAAGTTAAGTTTGTTTTTGGGATAAATTCATTTCAACTATCCTAACGCTTTATTGTGCGTGGTCCAACACGCACTTGGTCAGTTTTTTTCTATGTTTGTAATGGCAAACATTTGTCTGTCGAAATAGTAGGTACAGTCCTACACTACTAAACTCCTTTGCAAAAAAAACGGGCACCTTACAGTCATTGGCTTTTCTATGGATAATATTAATATTTTTAGTATGTCATTAGCATAAATGATTAGAAATTTCTTATCATCATTGGGAATATAGTTTTTAACCCCTAAATCCTGGAATCGGTGTTTTAGTCAATGTAAACAGAGAGTCGTGTTAAAATGAAAATTTTTAGGGTATAATTAAATTAAGACTACGAGTATTTTTATTGTATTTTAATTAAAAAAAGACGTTAAAAAATAAAAATTTATAACGAGTATGACCTCCCCTTGCAGCGATTACGGCATGTAATCGTCTTGGCATGCTTTCCACCAGGCTTTTGATGGTGTCCTGTGGAATGTGTTCCCACTCACCCGAAATCACACTTTTAAGCTCCCTGATGTTTTGTGGAAGGGATTGGACAGATCGTACTCGCCTTTTTAGGAGGTCCCAGACGTGGTCAATGGGGTTAAGGTCGGGGCTCCGCGCTAGCCAATCCAGACGACGAATACCGACCTCTTGCATATAAGCATCTACGTCGCCAGAACGGTGGTCCCGAGCATTATCGTCCATGTAAATGGCATCTTCACCAATTACAGTCAGTGCGGGCTGTGCATGTTGACAAATTATTCCTGTTATGTACCTTTGCGCATTTAGTGAGCCATTTTCAATGAACACTATCTCGGTACGATAGCTGGAAGTTACGACCGCCCAAAACATAACGGACCTTCCAACATAAGGGGTGATTTCTTCAAAACACACGTCGGAATAGCGTTCCCCTGGTCTTCGTAACACTCGCCAACGTCGGTCCTCACCATTTAGACAAATTTGAGCCTCATCGGAGAAGAGTACGCTACTCCAGTTACCTAGTGTCCAAGATAGACAATTTCTAGTGAACCTCAGTCGAGCAATCCGGTGCTCACGGAGTAACTTGGGCGCCCGCGCTGGTCGTCGACTGCGTATATCAACCGCTAAAAGCCTCCTCCTTACTGTCCATAGGCTAACTTGTACTCTTCGTACCTCTTCAAGGTTTCTTTTGAAGTCTATGTAACTGCATTTGCGGTTCTTCAGCGCCTGAGTCACTAAAAAGCGGTCGTCTCGTGGTTGTGTGCAAAGTTTTCTCCCAGAACCTTGACTTCTTTGAACGGAACCTGTCTCTTGGTATCGAGTCCAGGTTCTTTGGACGGTTGAATGACTCACGTTTAACCGCTATGAGCCGTAACATTAGCTACACCCTACTTCCAGCAGCGCTATAATTTTAATAGCTCTTATTGCTTTTTCTGTCATTACAATCGACACAAAGATATCTGTTTTAAGTCACAATAAGGCAGGATTATGCGACAAACATAAATTATTCTAATAAAAATAACGAGAAGTTAGTTTTAGTTGCCTGATAACCTTTTAACCGCAAACCCGCGAATAGTAAGTAAAAAGTCACAAACTGAAAAAGGGATTATTATTTTTAAAAACAACAGTTTCGAATTTGAAATTAACTTTTTTTTCATACCCAGACTCTTTATTAGGTGCCAGTAACATAGTTTGGCTATTAAAACCTCTTTAGAACTAAATGATTACCAATAATGTAGAAAAATCCAAACCGCCCGTTTTTTTTGCAAAGGAGTGTATTTGGTAGTTTTACATGGAAAGTTTACCGGGAGTTTTGAAATGAGTTTGACGTGCTCTCTTCAAATTTTCACTTTGACACCTCGTATCTTTGCCGCTCGCGTCGCCATATTAGAAAAATAGCGCTTAATAGCAGTTTTTAGGGTTCCGTACCAAAATGGTAAAAAAGGAACCCTTATGGTGTCACTCAGTCTGTCTGTCTGTCTGTCTGTCACAGCTGGATATCCCAAGAACTACTAATGCTATCAACTTGAAATTTAGAATACTTTTGCACAAGAAGACGTTTACACAACTATTTTGCAAATAAGAAAGACATTAAAATATTTATATTTTTTTTTTGCAACAGGGACTGAAAGGGGGTCTTAAAAAATGAAAGTGGGGCTACTAGGGCATGTGGGGTATCATATGAAAGAGCGCTGTTTGCACATTCTCAAACATTTTTTTTCTTTTTTTTAGGCCACATAGTTTTCGACTTATGTAAAAAAAAAATACCGTTCCCCCTTATCTCCGAAGTTTGCAAAGGGAAAAATCTGAAATTATTCTATGTGATAGAAGTTTATGTAAAGATTACAGGAAAAATAAAACTATGTCTCTAAATAGCACACTTTTTCAGAAATCGGAACGGAACCCTCGGTGCGCGAGTCCGACTCGCTCTTGCCCGGTTTTTAGTTAGGGACAAAACTATTAACTTCTTGAACAAAGTCACAAGCAAAACCTTATAAGTATCCAAAAATTTGTCCTTCCACGTGCAAAACACAACATAATCATAATCATAATCATAAAAAATCTTTATTTTTCTCATTCAGTATTACAGGCACTAGATATTATATGCACAATCTTATATAGAGAAAGGTGTCTGAAGTAGGAGGGCCCTGAGTTACAGATCACCCGGCTCTTTAGTTACACATGTTAAATTACCAAATGGTTAGTCAAGATATACTTTCAATAAATTGTACAAATTATAAGTAGATATATTAATATTAATGATACGTTTTTAGACAAAACAAAATAAAATAGAAATGAGATTAACGAAAAATGAAGAATAAAATGAATGAGTGTATGAATGAGAGTAAGGGTGAGTGTATGGATGATTGTAAGTGTAGGAGTGTGAGTGTAAATGCGTGGGTGTTAAGACACTGGTTTTAATAAGTTTTCAGTGGCAGTGTAGTCGAGATTTAAAAGCCAAATGCGTAAATTTCTTTTACAAATAGCTTGTATGTGTGTAAATATGTATTTTGCTATTGATAGAGTTGTATAGAAAAGTGCCAAGAAAACAGAAAAACTTATGGGAGAAAGCAGTGTTAAATCGGATGATTACATAGATATTAGATTATTAGATTATAATATATTATTATATTATATTATTAGATCATTACATAATAATATTACATTACACATTACATACTACATCATAGCTATTGGCTGATCGTCTTTCAGCCCGAGTATACAGGGTCAAATTAAATTAACTAGGGAAACTCCGCAGACGTGACGTGAAAATAAAAATAAAAAATCAGTCAAGAGTGAGTCGGACTCGCGCACTGAGGGTTCCGTACCATCATTTACGTATATTTAATTTAGGTTTATGATTTCTGAAAAATTGAGAGGAGCTCGTGGCTTAGTGATAACAGCCGGACGGGTCGATCCGTCACGTTAAGCTGCGCTTGTCGGGGTTGGTCAGTGGATGGGTGACCATCTTTACATACCGAGATTCCTCCGTGCCTCGGAAAGCACGTTAAGGCCCAGGTTCCAAGATTGGTTTAGCTCGGTGTGTAAGTGAAATGGCGTTATGGCTGTCTAGTTTGACGCACGAGATAGAAGATTCTCACGCGCACCGGAATTATGTCGTAAAAATGCAAATAAAATCGTATAAAATTAGAAATTAACTATTTAATAAAAAGTAATCCATCACTGGATGCAGTTTGGAATTTGACATTTCATGGTATATTTTTAATTATAATTATAATTGTTAATGAAGGGATAAACTGCTTTTAAAGATTATTAGGAGGTATGTTTAAAGATTTTTTTGGTGCATTAAAATATGTATAATTATGTTTTGGCTTCCATCACTGTATGCGAAAAAGACTTGAAAATATCATATTTTTTTTACATGTCAAAATTATTTACGGTTTATGAGATACACTGCTTTAAAAAACCACCTTTTTGATCGTTTTCTGGAAATCTGAGCCTTAAGCCGTTGGTACCGGCTGTTATTCGTGGATCTTTGACAGTCGTTACGGGTCGTCAGAAGCCCGAAAGTCTGACAACCAGTCTTACCAAGGGGTATCGTGTTACCCAGTTACTGGGTTGTGGAGGTCTGATAGGCAGTCGCTCCATGTAAAATACTGGTATTCAGCTGCATGCGGTTAGACTGGAAGCCGACCCCAACATAGTTGGGAAAAGGCTAGGAAGATTGATTGATTTCTGAAAAATTGTGCTATTTAGAGACATCGTTTTATTTTTCCTGTAATCTTTACATAAACTTCTCATAGAATAATTTCAGATTTCTCTCTATGCAAACTTCGGATATAAGGGGAAGGTATTTTTTTTTAAATTTTTCATCAAAAGTCGAAAACTAAGCGGACGGAAGCGGAAAAAGAAAAAAAAATGTTTGAGAATGTGCAAACAGAGCTCTTTCATATGAAAGCCTACATGACCTAGTAGCCCCACTTCGAATTTTTAAGTTTTTGAATTCTCAGTCCCTGTTGCAAAAAAAAAAATTTTTTTTTCTTTCTTATCTGCAAAATAGTTGGGTAAACGTCATCTAAAACTGTTCCAAATTTCATCAAATTAATTTATTTTGTCTGCGTAGTTTAGCTAGTTAATTCAATTTGACCCTTTATAATGAGTCATTAGGTGTTACTTGGCTCTCGCTACCTGGCCTTAGTTACGATCTGTCGACGTATTTACTCTCAACACATTCAAATTCATAACCTTGTAAGATTTAGGATATTTATGACCAATCTCCTTGCATTTTCGAGACACGATCATCGACTTTAATCTATACGTATTAATAATGAAGCTTTTATATGCTGGTGGATGCACATTGTTTAATGCATAATAATAATCAAACAATTTTCTTTTTAAAGTTTTTATAGTACGCACGGCTACAGATCAAGCTATACATTTCCAGTATAAGCTGATCTCGCATTGTATAGCATTTCCTTACAGTGAGAGGTCAGTGTAAACTGGAAATGTATAGCTTGATGTGTAGCCGTGTGTACCGATCCTCAAAGCTGTCTCTTTGAATTGCAATAAAAATAAAATCTCCCTTTTATCTCGAATACTCTGCAAAAATTCTGACATTACACTAAATGCTCAAATATGTCAAGGTATATTCACATCTACCCTCATTTTGGATATCTCCCAAATGCGCCGGAGTCGAGTAAACATCGATTAATATTCCAGATTGTCGTTATTTTCGGTATTTGTGGAGTTAATTTAGTGCATAACTATATTGCAAAGATTTTCTGAGATATTTTTTGTTTGCATTATCGTTCGGACGTTACCTCTACTATGTTGCGATCAAATAGAAAATTAATGACGAGGTTTTTTTGGATTTTATTAGTCTATGACATTACAAAAACTTAAAAAGGTTACCTTGTCAATGATTTTGATCGGGGTTATCTGTCCAGAGTCGGGCAAAGTTTATTGTAACATTTCGTTCATTCATGAGTTTGCTTTTATTTAATTTATTCGTTATTTTCGGGTAATTCAATATTTTTAATCAAGTATTTGACATGGAAAGTGTTGGAATTGAAACCTTAAATATATTTACTAACTAGCTTTTGCCCGCGGCTCCGCCCGCGTGGATGTCCGAAAATATCCCATGGGAACGTTCATGTGGAAAACATATCATATCCCTAACTTAAGAAATGCTGGGTTTCCCTTACAAACTTTCATCCCCTATATCACACTCTGTAGTATTGTTTTTGAAAGTATCCTATGTCCTTTCCCAGGATGCTATATAAATATAAAGCCTTGCCAAATTTTGTCGTGCAGTTTTGTAAATTTTAAAATCAACCCCTATTTTACCCCCTTAGGGGATGATTTTTCAAAAACGCTGAACAACATATTTATATATTTCCTATCAAAAGCATACATTTTAATTTTCACATCCCTAACTTAAGAAATACTGCGTTTCCCATACAAACTTTTATCCACTATATCACCCCCTGAAGGATTATTTTTTAAGACCAAAAGTAGCCTGTGTCCTTCCCCAGGATGCTATATAAAGCCTTGCCAAATTTGATCGAAATCCGTACAGTTTTGTAAATTTTAAAATCAACCCCTATTTTACCCCCTTTGGCGATGATTTTTCAAAAATGCTGAACCGCATATTTCTTAATTTCCTACCAATAGCATAAATTTGTTATCCCTAACTTAAGAAATACTGGGTTTCCCTTACAAACTTTCATCCCCTATATCACCCCCTGTAGTATTGTTTTTGAAAGTATCCTATGTTCTTTCTCAGGATGCTATATAAAGCCTTGCCAAATTTTGTCGAAATCCGTGCAGTTTTGTAAATTTTAAAATCAACCCCTATTTTACCCCCTTAGGGGATGATTTTTACAAAAACGTTGAACCGCATATTTCTTTATTTCCTATCAAAAGCATACATTTTAATTTTCACATCCCTAACTTAAGAAATACTGAGTTTCCCATACAAACTTTCATCCCCTATATCAACCCCTGTAGGATTATTTTTTAAGACCAAAAGTAGCCTGTGTCCTTCCCCAGGATGCTATATAAAGCCTTGCCAAATTTGATCTAAATCCATACAGTTTTGTAAATTTTAAAATCAACCCCTATTTTACCCCTTAGGCGATGATTTTTCAAAAATGCTGAACCGCATATTTCTTCATTTCCTACCAATAGCATAAATTTGTTATCCCTAACTTAAGAAATACTGGGTTTCCCTTACAAACTTTCATCCCCTATATCACCCCCTGTAGTATTGTTTTTGAAAGTATCCTATGTTCTTTCTCAGGATGCAATATAAAGCCTTGCCAAATTTTGTCGAAATCCGTGCAGTTTTGTAAATTTTAAAATCAACCCCTATTTTACCCCCTTAGGGGATGATTTTTCAAAAACGTTGAACCGCATATTTCTTTATTTCCTATCAAAAACATACATTTTAATTTTCACATCCCTAACTTAAGAAATACTGAGTTTCCCATACAAACTTTTATCCCCTATATCACCCCCTGAAGGATTATTTTTTAAGACCAAAAGTAGCCTGTGTCCTTCCCCAGGATGCTATATAAAGCCTTGCCAAATTTTATCGAAATCCGTGCAGTTTTGTAAATTTTAAAATCAACCCCTATTTTACCCCCTTAGGGGTAGATTTTTCAAAAATGCTGAACCGCATATTTCTTAATTTCCTACCAATAGCATAAATTTGTTATCCCTAACTTAAGAAATACTGGGTTTCCCTTACAAACTTTCATCCCCTATATCACCCCCCGTAGTATTATTTTTGAAAAAAATAGTATCCTATAGCCTTCCCCAGGATGCTATATAAAGCCTTGCCAAATAATGTCGAAATCCATGCAGTTTTGTAAATTTTAAAATCAACCCCTATTTTACCCCCTTAGGGGATGATTTTTCAAAAACGCTGAACTGCATATTTCTTTATTTCCTATCAAAAGCATACATTTTAATTTTCACATCCCTAACTTAAGAAATACCGAGTTTCCCATACAAACTTTCATCCCCTATATCACCCCCTGTGGGATTATTTTTGAAAAAAAAAGTAGCCTATGTCCGTCCCCAGGATACCATCTATAGCCTTGCCAAATTTTATCGAAATCCGTTCAGTGGTTTAGGCGTGAAAAGTTAACAGACAGACAGACAGACAGACAGACAGACAGACAGAGTTACTTTCGAATTTATAATATTATAGTATATAGTATATAGTATGGATATAATATTAGTATGGATAATCACTTTCTTCAATATGTTTCGAATATTGTTTGATTTAAAAAAAATCTTGACGAATAGCTTTAAGGCGCGGACTGACTACGATTTTAAACGTCACACAACCGCGTAATCTATTGTCACCATTAGCTGGCTTGAAATAAGGTTGAAAATTGAAAATAATATTTGTGCTGCCGAGATGTGACTAAGCTGCGAATGTGCATTTATTTTCCCGGTTTTTTTTAGATTATTTAGAATATAAACAATAAATTCAATAATTTTCCGGTTAAAGTTTTTAAAAAATGCTAATTCTATTAAATTCTTAAAAAAAAGAATGTCGTTATTGTTGAAAATACAGAGATGTTCGACGCCAAAGTTACTTCTTGTGGAGAAACTTCCAAATTTTTATTGGGAATATTATACAATTTTTTACTATTCTATTTGGTTAAAGATTTTCTTTAATCACTTGTGTTTCCACTGTATTTTTTTGCATCGGATAGTTTCATTGCGTTACGTCATAATCGACAATGCAAGAAACCAATATTTGTGAATATTGAGCTAACAACCCTGACTTAACACATAGGCTACTTTTTATCCGTGTCTACGCTGGCGAAACCGCGGGGCGCAGTTCTCTCGGAAAATGGTGAATTTAAATTTCGGAGTTTTTAGGAACACAACAACTCGTCATTTTCGCAAAAAATTCGACAAAATGTACCTTGTGGAAACTCCGCATATTGTTTTGGTCGGGTACAGTTAGCATGAGGCTTTCTACATTTCTAACTACTAAATATACCCGAGTTGGAGTATCATAATCGGGTATATTTAGGACCTAGTATTACGTGACTAAATAATACTAAATATATCCGACCAGCGAAAGCGTCTGTAGTGAATTATAAAGATAAGGTACCTTTTTACCCGACTTCAAAAAGGAGGTGCTGTATTCGACCCTGTATGTTTGTTTGTCCACGATTTTCGCAAAAACTAATGAAATTAGTGAATAAAAAATTTAACAGCTTCTGAAGTCGGTGTCTTCAGTTCTTTAATGCATCTTAGTCTGGCACCGCCTTCAGAAGCTGTTAAGTTTTTTTATGAAAGTTATTTTATTCGTTTTTGGTTTTTCAAGTCGGTTTTTCCTTTTTTTAAAGTAAAATTTTAAATAGTTTGGCGTAGTCTAGAAAGGCATAGTCGAGGAGCCTCGCTACGCGGGGCTTAACGGTTAAAAAGAACAATTACCACGAAGGGGACGGCGGAGTCTATGTTGAATATAAATAATTTAAAAAAAAATAAACTATCACATTAGCTTACTAGCCTAAAAATAAGGATATTCTGTATACTGGAGACCAGACTGACTAGCTTGCTAGCTTACTAGCACACATTCTTGCTACCCTAGCTTGAATAACTAGCTTCATGTACAATCAGCAACAAAAGTCGATTAACACTTGTGTTTTCTAAATCTTAATTATTGAAATTGGAACAGATGTAAATTTTCAAAGAAACTTAACTGTCATCTAATAAATTAAATGCTAAAAAGCAGGTTATCGTATCATTTTGTGTTAATTTAGATGATGTCAAAAATTATCAGTGTTAACCGACTTCTGTTGCTGACCGTACCTAACCCGTGCATTACTTTCACACATAATAATAATATTATTATGATGCTACTTTAGAAAGTTAAATATAACGAAATCCCAAAGGTTCTTGAACTATCGTCCTTGTTCAATATTGTTTTATTTACGTTAAAGATAACACCCTTGCGCATCTTTGGAGTTATTCGTGCTGTTTTTAATGGAAATATTTTTGGAAGAGCTTTCAAAGGAAAGCTGTTTAATTCCTTTCTTGTTGTTGCAATTAATGTGTTATTGTCTTTAAGTTCACACTTTTGAATTAAGTGGGATTTTTAACACCGGCCTGTAATTTTACTGATAAAATGATGACCTGCGAACTTAATGCAGCAGATATTTTTAAAATGGTAAAAAGGAACCCTTATGGTGCGACTCAGTCTGTCTGTCAGGCCATCTGTCACAGCTGGATATCTCAAGAGCTACTAATGCTGTCAACTTGAAATTTGGAACAGTTTTAGATGACGTTTGTCCAACTATTTTGCAAATAAGAAAGAAGCAAAAGATATTTTTTTTTTGTAACAGGGTCTGAAAGGGGGTCTTAAAAATTCAAAGTGGGGCTACTAGAGCATGTCGGGTATCATATGAAAGAGCGCTGTTTGCAAATACTCAAATATATTTTTTCTTTATTTTAGGCCGCATAGTTTTCGACTTTTGATGAAAAACGTAAAAAAAAGTACCGTTCCCCCCCCCCCCCCCCCTTATCTCCGAAGTTTGCATACAGAAAAATCTAAAATTATTCTACGTGATAGAAGTTTATGTATAGATTACAGGAAAAATAAAACGATGTCTCTAAATACCACACTTTTTCAGAAATCGGAACCGAACCTTCGGTGCGCGAGTCCGACTCGCTCTACAGGAGCTCGTGGCTAAGTAATTACAGCCGCACGGGTCAATCCATCGGGTTAAGCTACGCTTGCCGGGGTTGGTCAGTGGATGGGTGACCATCTTTACATACCGAGACTACTCCGTGCCTCGGAAAGCACGTTAAGCCGTTGGTCCCGGCTGTCATTCGTGGATCTTTGACAGTCGTTACGGGTCGTCAGAAGCCCGAAAGTCTGACAACCAGTCTTACCAAGGGGTATCGTATTACCCAGTTACTGGGTTGTGGAGGTCAGACAGGCAGTCGCTCCATGTAAAATACTGGTATTCAGCTGCATCCGGTTAGACTGGAAGCCGACCCCAACATAGTTGGGAAAAGGCTAGGCAGATTGATTCTTTTTTTTAAATCCTGAATAAAAGAATACTACTACACATAGATGAATGAGCCACACACACATAACATCACGCCAGTACTCCATAAAGGGTAAGGCAGAGGTGTAGGGTACCTAGGTACCTATTAAGTACACCCACATTTCGTCAGATATGTTTAAGCTCCCATCTCTTCATCTGCCAAGCCTTTTCGCAAATACGTATGTTGATGTCGGCTTCCAGTCTAACCGAAGGCAGCTGAATACCAGTATTTTACATGAAGCGACCCGGTAAGACTGGTTGTCAGACTTTTGGGCTTCTGACATCCCGTAAGGACTGTCAATATCCACGAATGACAACCGTGACCAACGGCTGAACGTGCATTGTCTTGTTGTCTTGGTATTTATAGACGGTCATCCATCCACGGATCTACCGCGGCAAGCGAAGGTTAACCTGTTATTACTTAGCCACAGGCCCCTGCCACCACCAAATACATCTACATCATTAGCCCAAGATGTTCTCATACCTCCTATATGAGAGACAGCGAGCCGTATTGCCACCACGCGGGCTCTGCGCGGATTGGTGGATCTCACAAGTCCCAAAATTTTCGGTTCAATATCATGTAGAGGTATTAATTAGCTTTATTTTTATATCCCTTACAGTTGTTCTTATCTACTATTTCGTGTTGTGTACTTATTTATTTATCTGTTAGTAATGTTAGTTTTGTACTTAATTAAGGTTAGTATTGTTAGGTGTAAGGGCCGCCTATTGCGGTAAAAGTCTCCTCCAAACCGATCCAGGCGGCTCTATCCTTTGCCAGTCTTGGCCATAAGTTGCCGGCTATTTGTGCAATGTCGTCACTCCATCTTTTAAATGGTTCCTTCCCTTCCTTCTTTTTTTGTATATTGGATATGTAGTTATATAAGCATATAATAATATATTCAATTTACGACAAATACGTTCGAACAGGTGGGGCTCCCGACATCTCTATAACCTTGGACTAATAATTTTAATAAAATTCTCGACATTCCTATAATATCAAAAAATATTATAACCTCATAAAAACCGCTAAGAAGATTATGTTTGCTAATAAAGTGTTCAAAATAATAACGATTTGGCAACACGCTGTTGTTAACGTAATGCTGATGAAGTTTCCAAAATATCTCGTGTCACATTGATGTTTATGTTATGAAGTAATTGACTTTTGGCGTTTAAGGAAGGTTACGGTAAATAAATCTAGTAGGTGGGTAAGGCGTATTTACCCTTGCTACCATTCCGGACAAGCTACGGAGAACCCCGCATAAACGTTGGACTTGGACTTGTTGTTTTGGATTCTACGACCGGCCCACATACGTGGTATTTGAGACAAAACCTGGCCAAAATTATTTTGTTGTCTCCTTAAGTTGAAATCAATGTTAACCAAATATTTTAATACTTATTAATAGAAAATGTGAGGAAACTTTGAAAATATGTAATACTAAAAACATGAAAATGTTTGACTTTATTCTAAAAATATTAAGAAATACATAAAAGAAAATTATTTCTGGTTTTTTTAGGGTTCCGTGCCTCAAAAGGAAAAAACGGAACCCTTATAGGATCACTTCGTTGTCCGTCTGTTTATCGATCATTATTCTCAAAGTCGCTATCTGACGATATCCCTGGAACATGTGTGGCTGGTGATGGCAATAAGAAATCCAGAGATTTTTTCGAGGATGATTTTATTTACTTTTTGCTCTCGAGTCAGAACTGCACGAAATAAATGAGTCCTCTAATAACCCGTCGCACGCCAATTAGCAGACACAATAGATTTTTTATTGTTATCTGCACACCTGGGTGTCAATCGACGTTTAAAGAGTTACGCACATCGAGATTGCACAATTGCACCCTGGGACATTTTCTGGAAAACTCTTATTGCCTAAAATGCTTGTTCCGCGCCTCAGCCGCTACCATCTTCAAACTTCAAAAATCAGTCGTCAAGTATAGATTGTTACGTAACCTCACTTTTACTAAATCTCTTTTAACTCAGCTCTCAGACCGCCAAAATTCGCAAAATGTTCAGTGATGGTTTTATAATGTAGTAGATTATCAATTGACACCAATTTCATCTTTTTACAACCAGGCCCAAGATTGTACGAAGGCGTATCCGTCTCCTTTGGGGTCTCGATAAAAATGCCCAGTGAGCGAAAATCCATTGGTCTATTCAATCAATTCAATTCAATTCAATTTAATTTATCTCGGCAAGTAAACAAGACTCATTTGTTAGTAAAAAACTTATCCTATGTTAGTAATTAAAAAACAACTTTCAAATACCTATTTAATATACATGGTGGCAGTACTGTCCGACGCTTCATCGCGGCTGCACCATTCCATGGGAGCAGCATCGCAGCAGCGATTCACGTATGGACAGTCCAGCATGCTCGAAATTAGAGACAGGATACTGTTGCTACTGCCCCACACCCCACGCACCAGGGACACACAGGGCTTACGCATTGTGGCAAAGAAACAATCCACATGTGCGTCCGCGAACATCCCTGATGCACTACAGTAGCGGGGCAGCCTCAACAGTACCCTGAATACGTTGTTATATTGCACGCGGAGGGCACCGTACGATTTTTGAGTATACCTAGCCCACAGGCTGCTCGTGTAAAACGTAGTGCAGTACGCTCTGAAAAGACTACTAAAGATTATTGATGTTCGAAGCTGGTAGTTCTAACTAACTAGGGGAAAGGCTAGGCAGAAGATGTTTTACAGGGGTGAAGTAATTATTGTTTTACTGTAAGACACCTGCGGCAGAAATCGGTACTGTATTTAACTTTATAGCCATTTTATTAGTCCTTACATACAGTGTAAAACACAGATGTCATTTAGAGATCTAAGCATTTCAGCAAATGATATCCATTTCATATTATGTTTATGATTGTGAGTCAAACAAATTATAGTTTTACTATCCATATGCTTAGTTAAGTAACGTTTCATGATAATATGTTCTTATAACTAGTACAAAGAGATTAAAAGAAACCTAAAGTATTTTTTTTTTGTAAAAATTAAAAATAACTGGTAAGTAATAAAATTTTAAAATAGCCTGGGTAACTTAAATTAAAAATGTGGGTCTGCAAACCCTAGATAACAGAACAGTCTTATCACACTAACAACCAATGGGCGGAACTATACGCCAATGACCTTGAGTGGTTAGCTTGCGCGTTCTGTGCTGAGCTCACGCAACGCGTCGTACGTCCAGCCAGTAATAGGACTCGCCCATCAAGGAGCGCTGTCCCAAATTAGACGCATTATTAATTTATTATACATAAAACAAAAGGCATTTTAATAAAACACGTATACTAAAAGATAAATAATTAAATTACCTTTAAAATGGTGACAGTTGTTGCGTGATTCTCAGTTTCTTATCTGCGTTAGACATAACTTTACAAATTAATTACACTATTTAATATAAACATAATCTAAAATATTCACATATTAAGTTATTAAAAAAATGCTCTAATTTAACATATATTTTTTCCAAATCATTAACACTACTCGTTTAGACGTGATCTTCAGTTTAAAATCATCAAAAGTCAGATAGCGTCGCCTTAAGGGCCTATTTCACGATGTCCAAATAGCCACTACTCCCCAAATAAATTAAAAAATAGAACAGAATTTGTATGAAATTATCTGCCCAATAAGTTAATAGGAAAGGATAGGTAGGATAGTTAATCGTAGGTGGTGAAATAGGCCCTTAGCCTAACATCGTTCGGATTATGTCAGTTTACATTTAGAATAAGATCTTTTTATTAACTTGTGTTTACCATTCTGTTAACAGAAATTAAAAACTAAAAAACAAACGTATTTTACAATTAATTTTAATAATTATCACTATAGAACATAACCTATAAACAACACAATTAATTAGATGTGTGATGTGATAATAATGATCTTATAATCGACTAACTATAGCTGAAAATAACTAGTCTGAACCCCGTAGAAAATAAAATTGTGGAGATGCAAAATTTCTCCGACAGCAGTACATCGTTGAGCTAACACATTTATGAGCCGGCAAAATTAAGACTCGTCTCGAAAGACCACGTAACTATGTCAAAACCACGTCACTGTCGAACCTCTTTCATTCCAAGTCGGTTAATCATGCATTCTACCCGAATGCCTCACTCGACTAATTTTAGGGTAAGTACAGAAAAAACACTAACAAAGTACTTTAGGACAATCACCGAAAAGACGTCAAAACACGATGATTATAATTCAATTTATCGTTACAAAAATATCTCGGAATATGTACATAATTAGTGTTTAATATAAATACGTAATTTTCGCGTTTCTACTGGTCGGGCAGGCTGCTGCCTAGTCTCGGCGCACGCGTTAACCCGTACGGTACATTCTGGAGATTTTTTTTAAAGTGCCAAGTGTGAAGTGATTTAAAGTGCTGGTAAATTGTACCGGTCCGTGTTGATCATGGCGCCAGTACGAAATTTTCAAGTTTTTCCACATTTCTACACTACACAGTTACAAATAATTATTTTGGAATAGAAATAATTAATATGTGACACATACAGTGTTGGTGGGCGCGTGCTACGAAACAGCTACGCGCTTTTGTCCGGTGCTACGAGATTCTAAAACGATGAATGGCGGAGGTTTTTGATGATTAAAACTGCGAATAATTATTTTAATGTTTATTAATTATGTTTTTAAGTTCTTGTTATTAATTATTTGAATTATTTTTTGGTTGAAATATTTTGAAAAATATTATTTATAAAAAAAGATCTCGTGTAAAAAAAATAAATAAAATAGTTTTACCTAATTATCCAAAAAAAAAAAACAATAAAAAAAATCTAAAATATTATTATTAAAAATATTGAGTCACGTAAAACTGACGCGTGAAAAAAATTAAAATTACCGCCTAATCTTCAAAATGACAAAAACTAATAAAAAATATATAATCAACATAGAAAAAACCTATTCAATACAGAAAATCCATAAACGCACCCCTGACACAAGTAAAACAATTTCAACAAACAAAAAAAAAAAATAAATGTCTGTCACATAATTTCTCCAGCAACTTTCTACTAATCCCGCTCAAAGTATTATATTACTAAAAATCCCACCACAGCACACTCCACGTTTATTTCCAGCACTCATAACTGTGAACAGTTGTGGTCATTTTATAGAACATAATTTAGAATTTATTATGTTTTTTCATATAAGATGGAGGAGCCAAATATCTTGATGATTATTTTTAGTTGCCGTTAGGTAACCCACTACTTGAGCTTTCCGTGAATTCAATTTGTCACTGAGCCCGTATAATCACGCAGTGCACTTAGAGGGCGCGGTTGAGCAATCATGTTCGAGCTACGACAGTTTGGTAACGATTATGGTATGTAGTCTTTTATTATCTATTGTTCTCAGGATGTAGGGTTAATTCATAGATTTTTTGTTTAAAAAAAATATTTTAACCTAATATTTTTTTTTATAATTCGTATATTTTTTGTGTTAAAAAAAAAATTCTCATTTATTTTTTGATTTTTTGGGTAAAAGTGAGAATTATATGGAGACTTTGAACTTGAAATAATTTTGAGGGAAATTCTCACTTTTAGCCAAAAAATCTCATTGATTTTTTAGACGAAACTGAGCATTTTAGTGAGACTTTGAACTTGAAATAATTTTGCGGAAACTTCTTAGGTACTTTTAGCCAAAAAATCTCATTGATTTTTTGGCTAAAAGTAAGAATTTTAGGGAGACTTTGAACTTCAAATAATTTTGCGGAAATAATAATTAGAAAAAAAAAATCTTTTACCTTTTTATCTCGTCCCACGGTGTTAAATAATCAAATTAACATCTATTAAATAGAAATGCTTTACAAACAATTTTTTGTTTTTAAAAGTTTGTGAATAAAACCCCAAAAACATTTACGAAATAATATCCTGGTATTTCTTGCAAGAAGTAGGCTTGGCTCTTTCATTAAATAAACTGTCCATGGTGCCAAGTGATATTACACATCGTTATTCACATTACACTCATTTCAATGAGATGTAGAAGCCAGAAATATTAACGTCAGCCTTAGTAATTAGAGCGAGACTTCTAATTACTTTACCAAGGTCCTCAACCTGCTTGACTTGGCTTGTTGCAAAATCAGTATCCACAATTTCAAAGAGAAAACTTGCTCTTGATATCAGTGATTTGTCCTTTTGTAATAATTTTCACATATCTTTTTATTCAGTTGGTCTAGGTACTTCCTTATCGCAGTCTCCCTTTTTTGCCTATATTGCCTGTAGAGATTTATAAACAGCTGTACCTAATAATTAGCATCGCATAGAGTCAAATGGACATAAAATGCCGCCGATATTCAGACAATTTTTGTTTTACAAAAAAGGGCTATTCGTTCAATTTACAAATAAGTCCCAGACACTCCCTCAGAGATAAATTTAAAGAAATTAATATAATGACTGTGCCTTCTCAGTATATCTATGAAAATCTTTTGTATGCTCATAAAAATATCAATTTGTTTAAAAAATACAGTGACTTCCATAATGTGAATACTAGAAACAAACACAAATTTGTTGTTCCTACAACCAGGCTTAAGAAAATAAGTGGTTCGTTTAGTTGCCAATGTATACGTTTTTATAATAAACTACCTAGCCACATTCAAGAACTAAGCCTTAATAAATTCAAAAATTGCATAAAGCGGAAACTTTTTCAGAAAGCCTTTTATACTGTCAAAGACTATATTGAGGACAAAGAGGCTTGGGATTGAGCTGCTCCAATAAATTTACACTATTAATGTTGATTTAAATACCTTTTTACATATTCTATACAATGACATGAATATTTACTTTGTAAAGTATTACTTATACTATTTTTAATTATTGTGAATGTGAAGACTACGTGGATCATTGTTTTTTTATTTATTTTATCCTTTTCTCAGTTTTAGTTATAGTCTGACAGTTTGAGTAATTTATGCGGCCTACCCAAATGTCTTTTCTTTGGTATTGTTCGTCGAATCGTTAAGCTCCTTAAGTTTTGAGTTGAGCTGCACGATTACTGACAAATGCGTGCACTGACTGGACAGGTCCACTCAATCTGTGTGGTTCTTTCATCAAAAGACCATTTCAGACTGCAATCTACATGGTCTTCACATGATCTGACCAAGATTATGTCTGGACTTTAAAAGAGACTGTGACCTCTGAGTTTGTTTCGGCGTTTCTTCTCAGAGTAGTCAGATAGGAAACGTCGAACTCATCTAGTTTAAAAAAAAATATGTTTGACGTGTAAAAGTGTTTGTACAAACCTACTTACAGAAAATAAATCATTTATCATTTATCATTTATCATAGCAATATTAACAAGTGCCCAGTATTTAAGTTTTGAATTGTGTCAGTCAGAATGATAAAGCTAGTTGCCCATTTCAAATCCTAGTAAGGTTCCGCTGGAAAAGAACAAAAATATTGTATATTAGCTTTTGCCCGCGGCTTCGGATGTCGCAAATTATACCAGGGGAAACTACTACTGAGATAAAAAGTGTTGTATGTGTTAATCCAGGTTATAAACTATCTGTGTGCCAAGTTTCATTAAAATCCGTTCAGCCGTTTTTGCGTGATTGAGTTCAAAGATCTAAACCTACAAACTTTCACATTGATAACTTAGGGTGAATTCGACCAAACTTTTATACACGGTACAAGTCCTTCGCAAAAATTTTGAATGTTTGACTGTTTCTCCATACAAAAACTGTCAGTCGTCAATTTTATTCCACGGATAAAAAATATCCGACTTTGGTCAAATTAGCCGTTAGTAATGCTGTCAAGTGAGATCTCCCTTGTCTTTGACAATCTTCTTCTTTGCCTTCGCCTCTTCTCGTTCGTTACGCGGGGTCGGTTTAATCTTTCGGCCCCATTCATTTTGCTGGTTAGCATCGTCATCTGTAAAGCCAACCTTTTGCATGTCCTTCCAAACATTTGTCATCCAGGTAGTTTGCGGTCTACCTCTCTCTCTCTTTTTTATAGCCATGGAAAGGGACTTTTTACCCGACTGCGGCGAAGCCCAAAAGGAGGGTTATGTATTTGACCTGTATGTAAGTATGTATGTATGTCCGTTTCTTTGTTCCCTCGTAAGTCCTAAACGAATGAACGGATTTGGATGAATTATACGTCTTTAGGTTTGTCTTGGTAGCGCGAGTGTCACTGGCTACATTAAAATCAAAAACAAAGTAATGTGGCGGATTTGGGGTGCCATATTGTGGAGTTAATTTTTTTTTTTCTTCTAATACCATCGAGTGGGATATCAAATTGAAGGGTTTTAAAAGGTGATTTATATGGTTAAAAGCAATTCGAAGTGACAAATCGCAAAAAACACGAAAATAAAATCGAAATGAAAATAACCCTCAAAACTTCTTGCAAGAACTAAATCGTCTGCGAAATTTCACACATTTGTAAACTAAAAAGCTGGAAATAAAAAAGTAATTAAAAAAACTAAAAAACCCGACTGCGGTAAAAGGTAAGTTAAAAAAACTGAAAAGCTAAAAACAAGCCCATTTTAAATTAAATTAAATTTGGAAGCAGGCGGGACCCATTCCATTTTTTATATTTTCAAACACAAACGGGTCCCACCTGCTTAAAAAAAAAAATTAAATTAAAAATGGGCTTGTTTTTAGCTTTTCAGTTTTTTTAACTTACCTTTTACCGCAGTCGGGTTTTTTAGTTTTTTTAATTACTTTTTTATTCACGATATGGTCATTGGGTCTACGCGTAACATGTCCGTACCACCTTAGCCTGGACTCTGTAATCTTCTCAGTTTTTTTTCAAACTCATAATTATTCTCCTGCCTTATCCTAATCTATTTAATGTCGGAGCAACATGTCACTTTTTTCCATACTGCTCTGTTAGACGGCATCTCGGTAGTCTCCCCCTTTTTAGCCATGTCTTCTTTCACACAGTCCATTCACCGTTACTTTGGTCTTCCCCTACTCTTATAGCCATCGACATTCATACTCAAAATTTTCCTGACGACATTTTGCTCATTCTTCCGCATCACAGGCCCATACCATGACAACCGATTTCCGCCCAACTTTTTAGTCAACGGTGCCACTTCCAAACTCCCTCTTATGTACTCATTTCTTATTCTATCCATTCGTGTAACACCACACATCCCTCTTAGCATTCTCATCTCAGCTGAATGCAATTGCCTTTCATTCATTCCTTTTGTGGTCCAACATTCAAATCCATACAAGAAACAGCCCCCAAGACAAAATTCCTTTTCGGTAAGCGATAACGCCAATGGAAAGATCAAATTGTATGGAGTTGACATTAGCTTCAGAGATGTCACGTGACTGCTGCTGTCAACTCCATACAATTTTACGTTTCCGGTGACGTTAACGCTTACAGAAAAGGGATTTTGTCTAGGCTCCCAGGTCTATCTATTGTTTATGAATGATTTTATTAAGTCAGATGGCAGTAACTGTGTGTGATAATTAATTACCTATCATTGACCTGCCTAATTAGACTGCAAGCCAACATATACCTAAAAACCTATTACGATTGACTTGATAGCTAGATTATATCAACAATTTAGGTCGACATCTAGCACCTGTTATTTCAACATACATTGAAGTAAATTAAAATAACCGACAAATATATGAAAACGAGCACGATGAATTTTACGGCAGTACAACATAGATTCTTGATAATTTTAGATCAGAATATTCAGGTTGTTAATGATATAGTTGATCAACATCAGTTAGGGAAGTTTGGGGACGGTAATAGGATGTTAGAGGTCGTGATGTCTTCTGGGAGACATTGAAAAATACGGGAGAGTTTGAAGGTTGTGATGTGAGAGTTGTGTTATGTTAAAGTTATGATCTCAGGTGAATTGTCAGTTTTGATTAGGATTTTGTCCAGTGGCGTTAAGCTTAGTTCTTTTTCAAATGTGAGATGTGCGGAGTCTTTGGTTTGTCGAAGTGATAAGTAAATTTTATGTAGGTAACTATAAGTGTAAATGAACGTTTAAGCTTACAAAAGTATATTGCCAATTTTAAGACATTTCTTGAACATGATAAAAATCAAAGTTATAATTATGCAGTCCTTGGATACAAAAAGAAAATTGACTTCCTGTGCTCTCGGTGTCAAAGATGGAGGCAAACTTATTCGTTTTTTGGAAAAGTCAAAAGATAAACTCTTCACTTGAATGTCTTTCATTGACTTTTGCTTAGCCTTGTATCAAATGTTATCCTTATCCGTAAATTGAACATAAAAATCTATCTCTTACTGAAGCTATTGTCCATTGCTGCAGCTGATATTACTTTGGTAGACCAATGATACTCTTTGATAGATTAATGTCAAGTTTACTGTCAAAATTCTACTTCTTAGAGTATCGATGGCAATCTCAACAACACGAAACTTAGCTTCAAGTTTAGAAAAATCAGTAGCTTCTCAGCGTTCATCAGATCCTGTAAAGAGTGGTTCAGATGAGCACCTAGGAGAAACTGTATTCATCATATAATATGTTATTAAAATGTCTTACCCAACAATCGGGCTATCCCAGCACACACTCATTCTTCAATTCATACCAAGACAGGTGCACTTTCCCACAATTCCAAATTCCAACCACATTGAAACGTTTCACCCAGTATTAAGGTAACTACAAAAATTTGCTCTCAGACACCAGAAATTAACGTCAAATAGTTCATTACTCGTCGCCTTCACCTGATTTATATGATCGACGTCACTGCCCGTTGCGTTGTTACACATTATTTATTATAATATATATAACATATTCGGCGGATATGTAATTTGGTGGGTAAATTCTTGGCGGTACGCCGTTGACATGCTTCTACGATCTATGTCCCTGATTATTTCTACTTCGCCGGCTAATATATCGGCAATTATGCGACATTTTCTTGGATATTTATTTATTTTAATTTTTTATTTTTATTTAGGTTTGTAAATATATTTTAGAGGCGCTGAGAGTGGGTAGGGCCATGGTCACAAGGTTTATACTAGCACATGTGTTTAAAACGTAGTTTTAGGGATAACAATTTTTTAATGCTTTGTCTTTGTCCTTTATGGATAAGTGCTCAATTATCTTTTTAGGGCTCCGTACCTCAAAAGGAAAAAACGGAACCCTTATAGGATCACTTTGTTGTGCGTCTATCTGTCAGTCTGTCAAGACTATAGATATAAGAAAGAAGGAGATGTGCCCAGTATGTTAAAATTTATCGGAACCCTGTGTCTCCACTTTTTCCCCTTGTCACTTTCATGATTTTAAAGACAAATACGGTAAAATACTTGTGCTTACATATGGAAAGTGATTCCATGATTTACATGGCTTCGGTTTTTACAAGAAACGACTGAACTTGCCACTTCTCCTGTTTTTTATATTTCTATGGTCAAGACCTTTTTTCTCAAGAACGCGTGGAGGTACCGAAATGAAATTAATAATTATCAAATACGTAGGTCTATGTTCCCTTGGAGCTCTAAAAAATTCAAGCTTCATTAGTCAACGCAATAAAAAAACACGGCCATTTATGCGACATATTTTGATACTCGCAAATAAATCAAAACCAAGGTAGGTAGGGAGGTACTTCCCGTTGACCTAGAGTCATACAAATTGGCAAAAAGCAAGGTCTCCCAGCACAAGTAAAGGAAAAAGTCCGAAAATAGTTAATTTGTAATTTTATCACATTATTTTTTTTTGAGATTATTAAATTTTCAGTTGGAGAATAGACCGTGATGCATATCAATGTACCTATGGGAGAACATGTTTTTCAACTACCTGCAATGTTAAGTTTGTTTTTGGGATAAATGCTTTTCAACTACGAATCACGCACTTTATGCCGGTTTATTCTTCTTATTTTTTTTCTATCAGGAAATTCTCAATAGCAGCTTGAAGTCTGGATTTGTCTCCGGGTAATAATTTTGCCACCTATTACATGGGACTTAACATAACTGGCAAAAGGTGAGTGTACTATAGATACACCTCTGCTTAAGGGTGATGTTATGTTATGTACTATCGGAGAAGCTCCTTAAGTTTTGACTTGAGCTGCACGATTACAGACAAAAGCGTGCACTGACTGGACAGGTCCACTCAATCTGTGTGGTTCTTTCCTCAAAAGACCATTTCAGACTGCAATCTAAATGGTCTTCACATGATCTGACCAAGATTATGTCTGGACTTTAAAAGAGACTGTGACCTCTGAGTTTGTTTCGGCGTTTCTTCTCAGAGTAGTCAGATAGGAAACGTCGAACTCATGTAGTTTTTAAAAAAATATGCTTGACGTGTAAGAGTGTTTGTACAAACCTACTTACAGAAAATAAATCATTTATCATTTATCAGAAACGAACATTTATACACCGTAAGGACTATTCTTACTTGCAGCGCTCGGCCGCTACAGCAACGCTTGCTAACATATGTGGTCATCGTGTGCACAGGATTTTGTTTTGAAATTGCTCAGACGTTTCCTTGAGTTTCCTTGATAGTACATCTTTTCTTAATTTGTGGTAGCAAGTAGTCCCCATTCCAGCTATCTGTGGCTGTCGTAGGACTAAGGAAATCATTTCAACAGTCGTGTCCTCGTCTTCGTCAATATATTCGTCTGCCAAGCATATTTGTGGCAATTTCCCTTCAGAATGTCCATGTTCAGGAGTAGGATTTACTGGAAGATGAACTTTAAGATCATGTGTAATCGTCCCATAAGTCCGCCTTACGAAGGATTTAAACTTGAATAAAAATAAAAATATTATGTGTGAATTATTGAGTGAGGTTGAAGATTTCAAGTCGTATAAAACATATTAGAGATCTCGAATTAGAACTGCCAATGTTTTGGTTTTAACCTTGGGAGATGCTCCGGATGTTTAGTGCATTCTTATAAAAATGAAAGAGCGACGTAGATTATTAATTGGTGTCATTCATGTGAAGTAGTTGTGTTGTGGTGAAGAGGTCAAATTCAATCTGCTTAGCCTTTTCCCAACTATGTTGGGGTTGGCTTCCAGTCTGCAGCTGAATGCCAGTATTTTATATGGAGCGACTACCTATCAGACCTCTACAACCCAGTTACTGGGTTAACACGATACCTCTTGGTAAGACTGGTTGTCCGACTTTTGGGCTTCTGCCTACCCATAAATACAGACAAAGATCTACGAATGACAACCGGGACCAGCGGGTTAACGTGCTTTCCGAGGAACGGAGGGGTCTCGATAATTACGTAATGGATGGTCACCCATCCACGAACAGACCGCGGCAAGAGTAGCTTTACCTTCGATCGACCCGTGCGACTGTTATTACTTAGCCACGAGACCCTACGCTATATATTATTTTTGCAGGTTTGTTGCTTGTATGTTGCAGTGACCAACTTTTCAATTCTGTATATCTGTAGGAATTTAGTTCTTTTTCTTCGTCATGTCAAATAAACATTTTTTTATGTCGGTATTTATTTTAAACTAGCTTAGAATTTTACCTTTCACAAATCCTCCTATTCTAAGTAGGTATCAGGACTGTAAATTGTTTACAAGAAGACCCCATTATCAGGAACACTTGCTTGTTTTCTTGTTTATAATAATGCTGTGGTAGTTTACAATTCAGTCTATTGCGGTTTAGATCTTACATCAATCAATCGAGTGATTTGTATGATATTTGTGGAATTGGGATAAATGAGGAAAGCTTGGGAGCAGTAATTAGCAAACCGTTTGATCTTAATTTGCAATGAATTACCACCATTAAGATAG
Organism: Cosmia trapezina; assembly: GCA_905163495.3. Classification (NCBI taxonomy): domain Eukaryota; kingdom Metazoa; phylum Arthropoda; class Insecta; order Lepidoptera; family Noctuidae; genus Cosmia; species Cosmia trapezina. The sequence goes on from LR991044.1 coordinate 5,092,941, forward strand.
ACGTACGTTGTGGCATATATACCTATATCTACAAGATTGCGTTTGTTTGAAACCTATTAGAACTAACCCATCTTTATATAACGTAACCAATCTTTATTTTAGTGCCCCCTTAAAAACGATTTTATTACGTCATTGAGTCAAACTTTAATAGGGAAGCAAGTGTGTATGTTTTTATACATCATACACAAAGCTCAGAGGGGTAAAACTAGGGTAAAAGAATATTATTATAATTTAATTTAGTCTGTGCTAACTAAATGTATTTTCTTTCTTTTTTCTTCCTTTATGGGCGCCGCACTGGGTGAAAGACCCGCAAGATATTCTTTAAATCTCATAAATACTACACTACCGATGTACTACCTACGCGATGTATCTTGGCGAGATGTCACATTTGGTTCCTAAAAAAAAACTTTTTACCTTTTCTTACCCCCAGTTCAAACGCCCGAACTTTGATTGGCAGACCTTCGACGTTGCAGAGCATTATGCTCATAAAGGGCCCTACAAATTTACCGTCCACCGGATATCACAGACTCACAGTTTCCTTTATGGTTTTGGATTGACGACCAATGCGAACCCAGAATGTGTAGACCTGCATCGACAGGTATCGGTGACAATCGCTGTAGTGTGTGGGCTATGCAGATGTTGATGGATGGAGAGGCAGAGGAAGGCCAAAGAAAAGATGGATGGATTGTATGAGGAATGATATGAAAGAGAAGGGAGTGAATGATAGCATGACGGTTGACAGGGAGAATGGAAGAAGAAAACGTGTTGCGCCGACCCCAAGTAACATGGTATAAGGGCAGGATGTGTGGGCTATGCAGACCTTCGACAGCAGACCGCCTGACAGGACCAGAGACTGCACACCAACTGTTAATGTATGAAGCCCTTGAGGCACAATTATAATAAAATATAGTCAACATGGCAACATATCCATCATCTTCTCAAGACATTCGCCAATACTAATACATCCCACAATGTATATCACAGGAATTCAAAGTGCACCTCTAAATCAAATCTGTATACGGAACCCAGCTGCTATCCTTGAAATATTTTCACGAGTGTACTCTCGTCAAAACATGCAACCGTCATAAACGAGTGACGTCAACTTTGGCCAGAAATATGAGTCCATTTGTCAAATGAACACTTAGATTTTGAAGCCGGTGTTATATTTGTAGTCTTTGCAAATGTGATGGGAATATTGTCTATCTAATGGGCCTGTCGTATGTGAATGAGATTTGTGTTTGGATTGATGGAAACCGGCCTAAGTTTAATAAAGCATTCTGATTTTGAAGTAGATGATAGGGAAATTCTTTTAGTTAAATTTTGGTCCATGGAAGCGTTTGTTTCATAGTGATAATTTGTCCGTCATTAATCTGGAACTAAACTTGTCTTGATTATTTTTGAAAAATTATGAACACTTTATTTACACTTTACTTTTTTTTAGGGTTACTTTTTTCTGTTCTGAGGAGCTCGTGGCTAAGTAATAACAGCCGCACGGGTCGATCCATCAAGTTGAGCTATGCTTGCCGGGGTTGGTCCGTGAAGGGTGACCATCTTTACATACCGAGGCTCCTCCGTGCCTCGCAAAGCACGTTAAATCGTTAGTCCCGCCTGTCATACGTGGATTTTTGACAGTCGTTACGGGTCGTCAGAAGCCCGAAAGTCTGACTTACCAAGGGGTATTGTATTACCCAGTTACCGGGTTGTGGAGGTCAGATAGGCAATCGCTTCATGAAAAAAATACTGGTATTCAGCTGCATCCGGTTAGACTAGCCTACTCCAACATAGTTGAGAAAAGGCTAGGCAGATTGATTAACTTATTTCTGTTCTAATGAGTTTCTGCAACTTTTTATTAATTACATAATAATTAATCAGAAAAAAAGGAGGCCTGTAGGTGCCCAGCAGTGGGGGTGATCATTATGATGAAGATTCAGACTGAAATTATGATGACATCATCATTCTCCTGCCCTTATCCCAATTTATTTGGGGTCGGCGCAACATGTCCTTTTTTTCCATACTTCTCTATTAGTCGTCATCTCGGTAGTCACACCCTTTCTAGCCATATCATCTTTCACACAGTCCATCCATCGTTTCTTTGGTCTTCCCCTACTCTTATAGCCATCGACATTAATACTCAAAACTTTCCTCATGACATTTTCCTCGTTCCTCCGCATCACATGCCTTTTTTTAGGGTTCCGTACCAAAATGGTAAAAAAGGAACTCTTATGGTGTCACTCAGTCTGTCTGTCTATTTGTCTGTCTGTCTGTCTGTCTGTCACAGCTGGATATCTCAAGAACTACTAACGCTATCAACTTGAAATTTGGAACAGTTTTAGATGTCGTTTGCCCAACTATTTTGCAAAGAAGAAAGAAACAAAAATACATTTTTTTTTTGCAACAGGGACTGAAAGAGGGTCTTAAAAATTTGAAGTGGCGTTACTAAGGCATGTGGGGTATCATATGAAAAAGCGCTGTTTGCACATTGTCAAACATTTTTTTCTTTTTTTTTAGGCCGCATAGTTTTCGACTTTTGATGAAAAATGTTTAAAAAAAATATATCCGAAGTTTGCAAATAGCATAGTTTTTTAGAAATCATCATCAAAAATTACATATAAATGATGTTACGGAACCCTCGGTGCGCGAGATCGACTCGCTCTTGACCGGTTTTTTTAACATGAAATTATGATGATGATAAATTCACACCTTTGACATTGATATCTTAACTTCTAAAAATATGTGAACCTCAACCAAAAAGCTGTCTTAGGACTAGGAAAAACATCACTTCCTTCCACCTTTTCTAAAATACTCCTTCTTGCCAAAGAATACAATAAACAAATCGTCTCATCAAACATTTAGGTAAAATCTTAAGTATATTGTATATCTGTGTGTTTTCGCGTATCTTGGAAATCTGCTCCAGTTTCCAGAATTAAAATCGCCCTCGCCGTTGCGCTTGCGCAAAGTAATATCTAGATACAGGGCGATGTGTTAGCTTTGATATTAAATTTAGTGTTTTGAGGTAGGAATAAGCTTGAGTCTAACGTGAAATCTGGTGTTTACTTTACAAAGGCAATCGGAATTCCACTGCTAAGTAGTAATGAGTATCTCGCAGGAGTATACCTATACATATTTTGCTCGAGTGGTTAGATCTAAATTAGTCGTTACGTGTAGTGAGAAGCTCAAAAGTCTGACAACCAGTCTCATCAAGGGGTATCGCGTTACCCAGTAACTGGGTTGTGGAGGTCAGATAGACAGTCGTTCCATGTAAAATATTGGTATTCAGCTGCATCCGGTTAGACTGGAAGCCGACCCCAACATAGTTGGGAAAAGGCTTGGCAGATGATGGTACCTAAGATTGTGTCAGATCTAATCATATTTTTTTTAATTCTTCACTCGGGTAGTCAAGTACTATGATTTATTATATTTTATCATTAATTTTAATGTTTTCTAGGGTTCCGTACCCAAAGGGTTGCTAAGACTCCGCTGTCCGTCCGTCTGTATGTCCACCTGTCACCAGGCTGTATCTCATGAACTGTGATAGTTAGACAGTTCAAATTTTCACAGATGATGTATTTCTGTTGCGGCTATAACAATAAATACTAAAAAACAGAATAAAATAAATATTTAAGGGGCCCCCATACAACAAACGTGATTTTTTTGCCGTTTTTATAGATAATGGTACGGAACCTTTCGTGCGCGAGTCCGACTCGCACTTGACCGGTTTTTTTTAAAGGAAAACGTCATCTTGTGCTTCTTATATCTTACTGAAAGGGTATATTTTGGTAAATTTATGAATAATCCAAACAAATAATGACTAAAATCTATTTGTGTTGACAACCATGACAGAACGAATCGATAAAAAAACCGATTCAAGCACCCAAGTACCGTTTATTTCTCAATTAACCAATATTTTTATCGGATAGTGTAAAAACTAAAAACGTTGACAAATGCATTACAACAGTATTCAAATAACTTTTAACCTTAGTTGTAAAAACATTATTAGTTGGGCAATGTTAGTATCGACTGCAATTTAAATATCCGATTGATCTGTGTAACTTGATATTTCACGGTTTCGGTACGAGTAAACAACCGTTAACAATTGATGCAAGTGATATTATTTCGTCAAACGTTCTTAAAATTTTGCAGCACTTTTTTGCACTTATCTTTGAAATACACTCATAATTATGAAAGTCTAGCTGACCCGACAGACATTGTCCTATCGAAATATCAATAATTCATACAAAATTCCCGTATAAAATGCACATTCAGTTTTCCCGAATTTTCGGAATTTCCCGGCATTTTTTTAATTTTTAACCGACTTTTCAAAAAAAAGAGGAGGTTATCAATTCGTCGGTGGCAAAAAACTAAAATACAGATCCAAAGACACCGACTTCCGAAATTGTTTTTCTGTTCATAAGAACCTTCTTCGGACTTTTTTAAAGAAAGTAAAAAAAAATACTGAATTGGTCCAGACGTTCTCGAGTTTTGCGCTAAGCAACACATTTAGCCATTCATTTTTATTTATAACTAGCTTTTGCCCACGGCTTCGCCTGCATTATACCTTCTTCTTGAATCACTCTATCTATTAAAAAAAACAGCATCAAAATCCGTTGCGTAGTTTTAAAGATCTAAGCATACATAGGGACAGACATACAGCGGGAAGCGACTTTGTTTTATACTATGTTGTGAAGATGAGTGCAATGGGTTCTTTATAAAATATTACGCCTTTTCAGGATTTTTTATTATGATAACTTACAAAATGAAAATTCAAAATAATAAAACATAATGTTTATTACCCTGTTAGGTACAGGGTAATAAACATTATGGTTTATTATTTTAGCTAGCTATCCGATCTAGGTAGCTATCCGATCTGTGTTTTTCTTTAAATTTAATATTAATATTTAGGTACAAAAAGGATATTATTTTGAAAATAAACCACCTAAATTCGACTAAACTTTTATACCCAGTCTTAACCTTCGAATAAATTTTGAATTTTTGATAGTTTCTCCATACAAAAACTGTCAATCGTCAATTTTATTAGTTAGTTGATAAGGGTCGTCAGAAGTCCGAAAGTCTGACCACCAGAGTCTTACCAAGGGATATCGTACCCCACTAACTGGGTTGTGGAGGTCACATAGGCAGTCGTCCATGTAAAATACTGGTATTCAGCTGTGTCCAGCTAGACTGGAAGCTGACCCTAATGCAGTTGGAAAAGGCTAGGCAGATGACAAGGATATGCAAACTTTGCAATACAGAATGCGTAGAAAATCAACATTTTATTTTACTAATAGTAGCCTTTAGGACTTAATGATCCTTGATAAACCGGAAAATGAAAAACTTGACTTGGCTACAAAATAATGTCTTACAAAAAAAGTACTTATAGTAAAAAATATGAAAGTATTTTACACACGACTTCTTTTACAAATGGCTACTTGGCTACCCGACAGATTAGGTGACAAGTAAAAATTTTATATTAATACACATACCAACGTTATTTAAAACTCCGTAACTAATCGTATGTTTTTAAAATATTTACAATTATAAAAATAATCTTCTTGCTAATATTATGTTGTGACACATTTTTCTTATAATGTTTATACATTCCAAAAATTGAACACGAGACAAGAATTTTCAGGGTTTGTCATTGGATTGATCGACCCGAGTATCACGTGTCTTAGGCGGAACGGAGCGGAGAATAGCAATGAAAAGTGGCAAGTGGTTCTACTGAAGCGTGAAAGTCTCGGAACCGGTTTAAAAAATACCGGTTGTTACCGGTTTATTTCGGTTTTCCTCCGAACTTTTCTTAAGAACGTGAACGTTTCAAGAACCTTATTTTAACCTGAATGAACCGGTTTATCCGACGAGCGGAATGTCGATACACGTGAATTGCAACTTGTGACTACTTGTAAGGATGCCGCGCATAGCATACTGAATAAAAAATGAACAGCACGCGACGTTTGCTTATCGTGCGTCCGTATTAACCGGTTTTTATTGCTGTAAACCGCTTAATCTGAAAAAACCTTTATGTATAGCTCTTTCAAATACCGGTTTAAAAAACCGGTTTATGTGAACGAAACCGAATGTAAAGGTACATAATAACGGTTTGAAAATTTTACCGGTATCCGAGCCCTGGAAGCGTGAGAGATTTCGAGCACTGTGATTGGTCGGACCACCCTGCTCATCTTCGGTATGTCCAGCTCGGGGCCTCGTGTTATATACTTTTTTTTTTTAACTGTAATAGTAATAGTAATCTATTTCTCTATTATTATTATCTCTATAATATTTCTCTCTTCACAAAGGTTCACTTCGTTTGTTTTATAAATAGAGACAAGAATAATAACGTAGTTGCAAAATAAAAAATATGATCCTTTGTGAGAGACTGGCGTCCATGTTAGGATACCCTGTGTGACAGATCACTAGAAAGAATTTGAAAGTTCGCTCAGCTCCGCTCCGCTCCGCTTACTCTGTTTCCAGAAAGGTGTTTCAAGCTCAACATCTTTCTCCATGGGACAATTCAATTCAATTCAATACAATTTATTCATTAACAGTTGTGTTTGAAATAATTTTACATAATAAAAATAAAAAACACAAATACACATACAATTACAATTTAAAAATTACCAATACAACACATAAAAAAAATACAATATTATTCAATGTCAACTTTAAAAATAATAATAATAAGTACCTAATAATAATTAATTTTAAAAAAATAAAGGGAATGAAACACTTGTCATTAAAAATATTATCCATAATTATCATGTACATCAAACAAACAGTAATTTCAGTCGACTTTAGTAATACCTATACCTACTCACAAGTTGTTCACCAACATTGTAATCGCGAAAAAATTATCAACTGTCCCATAGAAAACTTCAATACTTAGTCGACGCAAATGTATGGGACGGCTGATTATTTTTACGCAATTACCTACGATGTTGGTCCGTGGAGAAAGTTGTTCAGTTTGATGGTCTGTCGGTCCCACGCCCTTTGACCACAACTTTATCGTACAACCTGAGGTTGCAACCAGATAGTAGTCGCTTCTTGAAAAACAATGATTTTCAACTGTTTATCCGATTAGATTGGAAGCCCCACAGTATTGATGTGAATAATGCAGAATTTCCCTGCGCGTGATATCTCGAGGTCGTGTCCTTACGAATATATAAAATAACGGACAGACAGACAAACGGTCGAGTTTAATTTCTGACATTAATATATACGAAAATGACACGTAATTATGAAAATGCCATGTAACTTTAATGATGATATTATTTTAATGGGCATCTAGAGTTAATTTATTTAATTTCAGATGAAATATTATTTTAGTAGACGTGGATTTAGGCGCAGTGTTAGCACGGCTATTTTGATTGGGTTTACACCTGGTTCAGGTGCAAGTTTAACCAGGTTGAAAACCTTATCACCTAACGAGTTTCCATGAGGCAATTTCTAAGTTAATCATAGACACACTTTTACTCAAGTTGAAGAAATACCTCGTCAGGAAATTCGGGTTAGTCAACATAGTGATATTTAAATATTTTTTTAAATTATTGTTCCTCTCAAACAGAGCAACTGCCATCTCTCTTCACCACCCTTGATTGACTGGTAGAGAATGCCTAAGGCATTAAATCCGCCTTTGTACCTTTTTTAAATGCGAAAAGTTTAAATAAACAATTAATAGTGATCAGCATAATGCCTTATTCCTTCTCTGTATCAGAAGAGGTTTTACTTTTGTCATACCACGAAATAGAACCCTTTCAAAATAATGGACTGTTCTAGAAAATCTGTAGCTTTTAAGCCAATTATTTCAATTTCAACTAAAAGTACAGGATATTGGGGATACCTACAGTAACAGTAGGTATTGATTAAAAAAAAAAAACGGTAAAATATTTTTAATCCGATCTCAGATTATACCTACTAGAAAATAAAGAAGGAAAAGTTTATTTATTTAACCAAACATTAATTTTACCACTAAACGATGTTGCGAACACTAAAAAATCCTTAATTTACGTTGTTTTCATATACAAATTTTATCGCCGACAGGTTACGACTGAAAAAATCTCAATAGTTCGAATTCAAGTCGGATTTTAGAAAAGTTTAAGATATAAATTAGTCTTACATGTCATTATAAAGTGTAATACACATATATTGCATTTTTATAGTGTGTCACGATTTTGTGACATATGTTTATGTCATTTTGAAATGTGACAATAGAAACCGAGAGAATTCGGTTTTAATTTTTCGAGGGATATTCAGAATAGTGACTTAAACATTGGTAGTCGGACTGTAGGTATTAATACGACTTTTGTTTGACTGTGATTTTAATTTTTATAATTTTTAATATAAATGCGAAAGTGAGTTTGTTTGTTACGCTTTCACGCTAAAACGGCGGAACGGATTTGGATGAAATTTGGCAAATGGGTAGACCACGACCTGGACTAAGACATAGCATACTTTTATCCCGGTAGTACGTTCCCTTGAGATAATTTCCGACGTCCACGTGGTCGATGCCGTGGGCAAAAGGTAGTATAAAATAAAGAGACATAGTTCCTCCATTCCTACTTTTGTTTTCATGTTGAGGTAGGGCATAGGCATCTTCTCCCAAAAAAATATGTTTTTCAATACACTTTCTCGAAAACTGCTTCATATCGCACTACGATTAGGTTCACAATGCAATGTATGTTGCACGCGTGCGATTTTTCATTTTCCCACCCGTGTGCGGGAATAAAAATTGCCACAGATAACTTATAGCTATACTTAGTCCAAATTGGTTCAATGCCTCTTATTCACAACTCTCTATTCGGAGGTGAATGATTTTTTTTAATCTCGGCAAAGAGATGTGCGTCTTTAAGTCGTTAATATTTTTTGAATATTCAAATAATGTTTCTTAGAATATTATCAAAAACCATGTTTATCACAATAAAAAAAACGATTATGAACAAATTAACATTTATTTGTGTTCTAAACTCAAAAATATTTGAATTTTAAATTTTTCATATTAGGCTGTTTATCGGCTTTATACCTTTGCTTCTCTTTCAACCTGGCGAAAGCAAAGCGCGGAAAAAAAAATTAAATCATAGTTCCCTATTAATTCATGACAAAAATATTTTCCGTTATTATAGGTGTTTTTTATTTTATTTCTTCAAAAGTGTATTCAAAAACGTCGTTTGATACTCGTGGACATTTGTTATTGCAGTTATCGGCTCAAAAACAACCTCGCCTAAGGCTCGGTTGTTTTAATTCCGCCTCGAATGCAATAACAAACGTTCTCCACTTGTATCAAAATGTACTATTCCTTCACCGGATTCGTCACAAGATTTTTTTTAGATATTTCTATTTTTATTAAAAGTGAATCAAAGGAAACACTTAATATTCATAATGTCTTGAAAATCAGCGAATTAGAAATAGAATTGCACCACTTCTTATTTAAAAATATTACATTCATGAATAAACTTATTTTGAATTATTTAAATGGTGCGTAGCGTTGCATTTCTCGCAGTTTGTGAGATAAGTAATATTATTTATTGGTACATTTGTCAGTTTTTGCGGGTGACACTTTCATGTTCTAGAGTTCATTTTGAATGAAAATATTATAGTGATGTTCTGCGTAGATATCGATAATTATGCTGAAACTCAATAAATGTTTTCCCATCAAAAATTAAGTTGCTGAATTTTGAAGGTAGAATTTACATTTACCTATTCTAATATTGTGGATAATATATTGTGTCATGTCAAATTTCCTGAATTTGGGAGCACAATCCGAAAAAGCTGCACACACAAAAAAATCTATCGATATTCTTTTATGAGTGCTTTGTACCATGTAAATTTAAAGCCTATTTCGTGTTGACAGTGCCCATCGGAATAATGAATCATGTTTACACAGTCAAGTTATTAATTTCTAATAAGATTTCAATTACATTTTCCATCGACACGGGACCACCCACGAAAAAAAACTCCCACACACTATCTTTACATACACCTTTAGAAAGATACCTACTAGTACTACCCAACTGAACAAAATATTAAAATTATCATCATCGCATCACTAAACAGTAATAAGTATAAATCACAGGCAGGAATGTTGCACTCGCGAGCTGTCAGCAAGGGGCGAACTTTATTGTAACTAAAATAGTGTCCATGTACTAAGACTAAGTGCACACTAGAGATTATAAAACTAAGGATAAATCTGAGCGGAAAAACGCGGCGGAATTTCACGGAGGTCAGATAGGCCATTGCTCCAAGTAAAATAAATAAAATAAAAATAAAAGTCTTTTATTTAAAAAAAAAAAAAAAAAACTACTGGTATTCAGCTACATCCTGTTAGACCGGAAGCCAACCCTAACATAGTTGGGAAAAGGCCACACACGCCAACAGCTATCAGCAGAATGTAAGAAAGAAATATCATGTCACAGACATCCGGCTTTTTTCGCTTAGATAAACTCAAACTGAAAGTAGCATTTATTTCACTATACTTTTGAATTTTCAAAGAGTCGATCAGTTAGAAAGCTGAAACTATTTCCCCATTTCAAAACAATCTCAATGAAGAAGAACGGACAAGAAACTCCACGGACAAGGTTTTAAATCAAGTTAAGTATTACAAAATCCTGGGTACATTATTCTTGTTGCTTTTATAATTATGTTCTCACATATCACAATGTAAAAAAATAATAATTTAGAAACAATTCAAAATATAAGATTAAAAATAAGCCCTGGCAGTTAAGAGATGACCAGTCTCAACCGACGGCGCCTGTTCACGAACATGACGCGTGGATCAGCACCATCCAGCTCAACCACTTTGTAGGGAACCGAATGATGCAACACTTCCATGCCATGAATACATGCACTTTATGAACCTTTTAGCTTGCTAAAATGAAGCAAAATTGCAAGATTTGCTCTTAGCCAAGTTTGAGCCAGCCAATTTGTTTGTTTCTAATATGTTATATTTTGTTTTGTAGGTGTTGCTATGAGATAGTCTGATATATGATTTTTTAAAATATATGGGAACGGAAACTTTTTTATTCTTTCTTATCTTTTTTCATTATTTTAGTATTAGTCCGGTAGTTATTCATATTTATGAGTACTTTCACCCCCTGTAAAATTGCTAGTAATTACAAAATTATCCTGGTACGATTTGTCTGACAACGTAAAAGACTCCAGTATGTGCTCGCCCTAATTGGACCTACTACGAAAATAGTGCATAATATATGTACTAATTACTTGAAATACTTCGCTAAGAAACGGATACGTATGTTGTGTTAATGCTTTTCTCTGATCTTTCGTTGCATGTCGGTGTTTTCATTCAGTCGTGATATTATTATGTTTTCTAGGTATTGTTGTGGTTGACTTTTGTTTTGTTAAAGTTTCAACGTTTTTTCATTTTGCATTATTATTGTTATGCATGGTCTTATGAAGTTTGAGTTCGGGATATTGTATTTTTTTAAACTGTGATTGTCTGTCTTGAGGAGGTTAGACAGCCATCGTTCCGTGTAAAAAAATACTGATTAAGTACTTTAAATCGACCTTTAGCAGACGATTAAGAGGATACATTGAAGAGTAGTTTAGCTCGTTGTGTAAGTGAAATGGCGTTATGGCTGTCTAGTTTGACGCGCGAGATAGAAGACTCTCATGCGCACCGGAACCAAACTAATATACATTTGGTTTTATAGGAATTTTAAAAACACAGAATTTATCGGTCGATAAGGGAATACCCTTAAGACTAAAAGGCAATGATTAAAAAAAATAAATGATTACTCTAAAAGTAATAATAGGTAAAGCTATTCAATTTTAATATAGTAAATGAGTTACAAGAGTTAATTATTGAAGTCAAAGAATGGAAGCCTGGATGATGATGAATTATTCAAGTCTACAACAAATGGACTTAAAATATTACCTTGCAACGATTTACAAAACCGACTGCGATCATGCCAAAAACCACTTTATCAAAATAATTACAAGCAAACGAATCATCTCTTCTCTCGAATCTCTGCTCTTTTCTCTCAATGCAATGCAAAGAGAATTAGAAAATTTTACATTATTTTTCAGAACTAAATGAAATGAAATTAGTTTTAATATTTAGTCGAAACACTAAATAATATAGGCACCAAATCAGCAAAAAAAAAAACAATCTGCTTAGACTTTTCCCAACTATGTTGGTGTCTGCGACTGCCTATCTGACCTCCACAACCCAGTTACTGCTGGGCAACACTATAACCCTTGTTAATACTGGTTGTCAGACTTTCGGGCTTCTGACGTCCCGTAACAACTGTCAAAACTCCAAAAACGAAAACCGGGACCAACGGCTTTACGTCCTTTCCGAGGCACGAAGGATATGTAAAGATAGTCACCCATCCACTGACTGACCGCGGCAAGCGTAGCTCAACCTGATCGATCGACCCGTGCAGCTGTTATTACTTAACCACAGCCACTCGTCAAAATCAACATTGACATTTAAAATTAATTAAATAATCTGTCGTAATTTTTCAAACATTTTTGTCACAAGTAGGTTGATATGATAAATAAAATCTAAAATATTACGTGTCTGTTGGAGTTTTGCTAAAAATGTGAATTTCTTTGATATATTTTCAATGTTATATTAAATCACAGAAGTTTTGCTTTGAACATGAAATAAATTGTATTTGAATGAAATACAATTTATTTGGAGGTTGAAAAAAAACTATGTTTCTGGGATATGTAGAAATATGTTGTGCTTAATGTTGATAGATTAAGCACTGTTTGAGGTACGGACTATGAAATGGGTCGGAATAGATTCCATGGTTAGAAAGGATAAGACCCAAAATGGAACACAGTGTACCATCTTCATCTTCTTGCCCTTGTCCCATGGTACGTGGGGCTGGCGCACACGTTTTCTCTTTCCATTCTCTCCTGTCAACCGTCACGCTATCATTCACTCCCTTCTCTTTCTTATCATTCCTCACACAATCCATTCCATCTTTTCTTTGGCCTTCCTCTCCCTCTCATCCATCAACATCACTCTTTTAGTTACATGCGTTTCCTCCCTCCTCATAACATATCCATACCAAGCCCAACGATTTCCTTTCAACTTTTTTGTCACTGGCGCCACTTTCAAACTTCCCCTTACATACTCATTTCTTACTTTATCCATTCTCGTCACTCCACATATCCATCTCAACATTCTCATCTTCGCTGCATGCAATCTTTTTTCATCCGTCTTCACATACCTTAAGCAGGGAAGAAAAATATTTTGTTCATAAACTGCTATTATTGTCCTATGAGAATGAGAATGAATGATGAGAATGAGAATTTTATTTGCTAAGGATGTAGGTATGTATGTATAAGATGTTTTAGATTAATTAAAAAGATCGGCTACAGTCTACCTTACGGCTTGCAAATTATTACATATTTTAAAATATTATTATTACACACAAACAAAAGAATGTCAGCAAAAACAAAACAGAAATTATAGGGAAGTCAATTAATACTATTATAGTCAGGTAGCTAAGTCTTACAGCGTCAAATTTGCAATTAATTATAACAGTCATAATCCGGATAAATTCATATCATTTAGAAAGTCTTTCACTGAGTAATAACATTTGACTAAAAGCAGTTCAGTTACCTTTGATTTAAACATGTTCAAAGAATAATCCACTCACATTGTTGACATAAAATGACAAAAAATTAAAACAAGTAGTTCACAAACACGGTTTCTGAAAGGCTGCGGCTCTCATACCTTATAACCTACCGTATTCAGTCTGTCATTCGGCCTAATAATTCTGGTACGTCGTCGGCCGTACTCGGACGATCGAACCAAACATAAAATAATGTAAGTGTGTACTTACATTATTTTAACTAACATAATCCAGTAGCAAAATGATAATGGGATCGTGTTGGAATGACGAATTTCTAAAAAATAGCAGACTTGGGCCCAGGAGGCCTACTCCCTAAGTGCGTCCGTCTTTCCGTCCGTCCGTTTATCCGTCCGTCTCACATTACGATCCATTAAAACAAGTGTAAAAGTTAAATTTTTCGGGCGGGCAACAACACATCGGGAGTAGAGACAACTGGCAAATCATGTTGTCATTCATACTTCGTTCGGGCCCCGAACCAATTATCCATCCGTAGGTGATACGGAGTAAGAAACGCCAGTAACGAAGCCCGAAACTAAGGGCTTCGTGCTTAAGGAGTAGGCCCCTCTCTTTTTCCCTGTCTTTTTCTTAATGTTTGGTTCAATCGGTGGAGTTTGGTCGACGACGTACGAGCATAGTTCAGCCAATGGCGGGTTAGGAGAACGCCTAGAGGTCTGTTGGAACAGATCGTACGCTTTTCTAGCAATTTCTTCTTGAACGTAAGAGGTAGTTTTTTTTTAATAGTTAAAGAGATCAGTACAATTTAAAATAGCATTAGCCTCCACACTAGGTTTCCCTGTCTCGTAATATCGATCGGTAAGATTTGTTAGGCGACAATAATCAAATGTTATTCCAAAACAATAAATTCTTCTAAACATTATAAGTGATAAATTTAGGTGTACTTATTGAATTTAAACGTATGTAGTGTATTGTATACGTACATCACGTGGTGTGAGTGTGTGATGAGTGAGTGAGTTAAGGTAGGTTTGGAGGTGGGTCTCTTGGTCTTAACTAATAAAGAACATCAGTGGACTTCATTCTTGATGTCCCACACTCTACTCTAAATATCTAGAGATTCGTCCCTCCAAAGTGCGCACACGCATGTCTCTCAGAAGTGATTTATATCAAGAATGTTAATCGACTACCGGTGTCTCAGACCAATAAATATAAATTATATCAAAATATAAAATTATATATATAAAAACACATTTTAGCTTAACTGTTGAATGACGCGTATTTTATTAGCCGTGAAATTGTAATGTAAAATCAGATCAGATATCAGATTTTAAAAACGCCATTTTTACTTCGTTTTGCTCCGTTTCAGAAACGTCAAAATATGTCTAAATAGTACTAATACTAATGAGTGCCAAAGACACGCACAAAGTGTCATATGACACTAATTGGGCAAGTGTCAATTGTAGAAAACTGTAGTAATTTGTTAAAATGTTAATGCCAGAGAAAAAAACTGCCACCATAGCTACGTATCTGCCGCCAAGAAAGATTGTTGTTACCATATTGATCGTATATATCACTTAATACGTAGACGATCATATTACAGGCACGTCTTTTTTATTTATTCATTATAACGCCAACCGCATATACCTTCAAATTTTCTTACGTTTTTTGCAGTTTGATAGTCAGTATAGGTTGTATACATATGAGGAGCTCGTGGCTAAGTAATAACAGCCGCACGGGTTGATCCATGAGGTTAAGCTACGCTTGCCGGGGTTGGTCAGTGGATGGGTGACCATCTTTACATACCGAGACTTCTCCGTGCCTCGGAAAGCACGTTAAGCCGTTGGTCCCGGCTGTCATTCGTGGATCTTTGACAGTCGTTACGGGTCGTCAGAAGCCCGAAAGTCTGACAACCAGTCTTACCAAGGGGTATCGTATTACCCAGTTACTGGGTTGTGGAGGTCAGACAGGCAGTCGCGCCATGTAAAATACTGGTATTCAGCTGCATCCGGTTAGACTGGAAGCCGACCCCAACATAGTTGGGAAAAGGCTAGGCAGATTGATTTTTAGGTTGTATACGGGATGAAATTTAAAACATGTTCCAAATCGAAATGGGAGATTGTACTCATCATTATGAACAACTTTTACTATGGGACCAAACCTGAAATCGCGAAAAAAAAATCAGCTGTTCAGTACATTTTGGCGAGTTTGATGTAGATAAATGTACTGAACAGCTGATTTTTTTTTTCGCGATTTCAGGTTTGGTCCCATAGTAAAAGTTGTTCATAATGATGAGTACAATCTCCCATTTCGATTTGGAACATGTTTTAAACTTCATCCCGTATTAAGGGGGATGCGCTGTGGTAGCCCGCGTAATTCAAATTTTCTTGCGTTTTTTTGCAATTTGCAGGTCAGTGTCAGATTGTATCTTGATCAAAATATGATACGCGACAATAAAACATATGTATTTACATAATTTTAACCATAAAAATTATCAATACATCTCTCTAAGTTACATTTGTTCTAAAATGTAGTGATTTCGGAAATCATGACATTGACATGCAAATTGCAAAAAACGCAAGTAAAGTTGATTTTAGCGGGCTACCTTTGCGCATCCACCTTTACTTAGTGGAAGCCTTGAATATTTTAACACCCCCTTTGGTATGAGACTTTGGGCACTTTAGGACAATGGGTATGGAGATATGGAGATTGTACGATGTAAGAGCCAAAAGGCAATCTCGAAAATTTTAACACCCCGTCTATTATGTCTCTTGACCGTTGATACAAAAATATTTAAATTACTTTATCGACTTATGCAGAAAAGCTAGAAAATTATAAGAACGTAGTATGCATAAATGATCTCGAAAAATTTAGCACCTGCCTGGGATAAGTTAGGTTTTCTTTTGACAGCCCCTAGCACGCTGGCAGGAACCCTGTTCCCCCTGGGCCCCATGCATCGCAGGGCCCTGGGCACTTATCTAGAGTGGCCAATGGAAAAGACGGTCCTTTCATATACAGGCTGTATCAGAACGATGTGGTCAAGTTTAAGGGTACAGACCATCAAACTGAACAAATTTCTCCATGGGACCAACGTCGTAATCGAGAAAAAAACATAAGCTGTCCGATACATTTGGGTCGAGTAGGTATTGAAGTTTTGTACGGGAAAGCTGATAATTTTTTCTCGATTACGATGTTGGTCCCATGGAGAAAGTTGTTCAGTTTGATGGTCTGTACCATAACCTTATGTTTTAGCACACTTTTCTGATACACCCGTATATAGTTAAATCATCTCCCAGAAGCCCAATGGCTTAGTCGAAGAACTTGGAAGCTTGAAGCCAAAATGAATTAATTCTTTAATTCCAGCCAACACTATAAGTAATTGACGTAATTTTTTATTGGAATGATAAAATTTTCAAAATATTATCTATCTATCTATCTCTATATCCCTTGAACCTAGAAAGCTGAAATTTTGCACAGAGGTCCTTAATAATGTAAACAAGAGAAGGATTTCCCGGTAGTACGTTCCCGTGGGATATTTTCCGATATACACGCGGGTGAAGCCACGGACAAAAGCTGGTTACGAAATAAACGAATACTATAAGATCGTCTCAAGAGGAGTCTATTTCAATCCAAAACAGAATTATTTATAGGAGCGTACAAAACTTTATTGCAGAATAACATCATTTTAACCTCAAATTAATATAATTAGAAGCATTGGTCGACAACATTTTGGCGACTTGACTGACAGATCGATATTATTTATAACGATAATTTATTGGAACTTTGCCTGCCATGAAATGCGTATTTTAGACAATTTTGTTTATCAGGAAAACATTAAAATGTAAAACGTAATTATTTTCGGTAATGTAGATGATAGTCAGGCGTCAAACAGACCTGATGTGTTTTTATTGATTCCAGTTTTCAGAAAAATAAGTTACTAGTATGTTATATATTTGATTTACTTTCGTCAAGATGGGTTGGCTTTACTGATTGGTGATTTTGATTTAGGAAACAAAATATTTAAAAGGCACAGGGAAAGGTTTAAACGTGGTTTTTTTTTTCTTAGCATATTTGTATAATCTTTGTGTCTTGTAGTAACTGTGACATTATTTTCTTGTATTAACTTGAATGACAGAACGATTTAAGTTTTCTGATTACCCTTATTTTATTAAGATTTTGTTTATGGATGATGATAGCTTAGCCGCCTAAATTATTACAAAAAATATCAATCTTTTTAAACCAATGAAAACACGCGAATACGATGATAAAAAGCTGTTTTTTACAGAAATTTTATAATATTTTTGGTTATTTTCATCAGTCACATGATTTTACGCTTCAGAAATGCGTAAGAAAATTAGATTTAAATGGCGGCTTATCTGTCAGCGGAAATCGTAAAATTCAACCAAAGGAAATGAAAGTCACTATCACAGCAATAGGCTAACGAAGGATTGCTATAAATCTTAGTGTTAAATGGCTTCAGGGACTAATTTACTCTGAAACTGACTTATTTTATGTAATAAATTGCCAAGCCCTTCCTTATTTACAAGGTGATACAAAAATAACATATTTTTTACGACTAATATACAAGTCTCGACTTAATTTATGTAAAAAACGATGCTTACGTCATTTATTTATTAAAATCACCTGTAAAACTAATAAAAATATGATATAAAATCTCCAAAAATTATGTGTTAACATTTATACTAAACCTATTAATAACGCCCTTATAACTAAAAATCATGTTGCAGCTATTAAATAAATAATTTTACTAGTCATTTATAAAAAATAATGGAGCTAAACGGTTGAAGACATCTGACTACCGATGAAATTGTCATCGGGCAGAGGTCATAAACATTTCGCGGTGACGCAAAACATCCGTGATTTTTTTTATCCAAAATGCGTCAGGGGTTGCCAACTATTTTTGTGTTGCGTTACGATGTCAAAAATAAAGAATAAACATTGTGTTTCATAATGTTTCACGCGATCACATGTCTTCAGATCGTATCGCCGGATATTTTATACAAATTGATGTTTTGTAGAACAAGTCAATAAAATTTCTAAAATAATATCATACGTGCTGTCAAGTAAGAAGATAAATTAGGCCTCTTACAAATGAGGCGGCACGAACGCCAGTTTTTGCCACATCAAAGCGTTTTTTTTTTGAGCCCGGAAATAAATTATTATATATTAAAATGACTGCGACACGAGTAAATAGGTTAGACAGACATTAAAAATTCAGTTCAGTGGTGTATGATTTTAGGTAGCGTACATTTTTTTAAGGTACAAATACCTATGTTATGTAAAAATAGTGACAAAAGTGACGTCAAAAGTCACCTGACAGTAATAATCAAAATTAGTATAGTAAAAAATCATAATCCTATGAGTATGACTGAAGAATATGACACATTTTTCAGCAAACAATTGCAATATTTTCACCTTTTTATTTTTGAATGAAATTCTTTTGTATAATTTTGTATTTTAAATGCGTACTCTTTTCATATTTTCTCCAATGTTTTGACATTCGGAATTTTTATATTATAATACGTGTTGGTTTAAAATTATCTGCCTACGTTTTCTGTGACGAATCAGATTTTATGCTTTTTAATTTGACTCATACCTAAGCTATTATTAAAAGCAAAACATTTGCGAATATATTTCAGTCGGTCTGGACAACAGCTGTATCAGACTGACATGAAAACGAGTAATTTTATTCCTTAAAAAAAAAAATGGTTTGCAAACGCAATGCATTTCTTTCTCTCGCCGGTGGACTGACCTCTTCATTTTTGACGACTGAAGTCTATCTGTCTGCGCCCTAAGCTGTACTAGCCGATTTGCGGTTTTTGAGTGTGGTGGAAAAGTGGAATTTACAGTTCATGTGAAATCAGATTTATTTAAACAGTCATCATCATCATCATCCTATAGCAAGCCACTGCTGGACATAGGCCTCTCCTATCGCACGCCATTCAGCTTGATTCTCGGCTACTCTCATCCAGCTGCTGCCAGCCACTCTGCGAAGATCCTCGCTCCACCTAGCCTGAGGGCGTCCTACCTTACGATTGCCGATTCGCGGTCTCCACTCAAGAACACGTCTACCCCAACGGTCATCAGTTCTACGGCTAATATGCCCGGCCCATTGTCCCTTCAGCTTGCTTATTCTGTAAGCTATGTCGACAACTTTGTTTCTCTGCCGGATCATCTCGTTCCGGATTCGATACCTCAGAGAGACTCCAAGGATAGCCCGGCCTTGAAACCTTTTCCTTAAACGAGGAAATGCGAGCGGCGAGACTTTTGAAAATTAGGTATTTGAAGAAACTATTACTGTTGCTCTGCGAGCGCTCCGCCCTCAACTTCGTACGATAGTTCAACTGCAGATCCGACTGAATAGCCTTTGTGAAAAATCATATTTCGAGGTTTGGCTGTCGCCTATTTCCTCCTCCAATATTGGACCAATTTAAAAGATATTTCATAAACTGAACAAGAAGGATACCTATATACTATGCCCCTATGTTTTTATTTTCGTTAATAGTTGTCTTTGTTGACAGCGCTCTGATTCTGAATAGGCAATTTTGAGCATTTTTTGGGGGTTCTTATAAAAATAATGTATCATCAAAAAGGAAAATATAGGGGCATACAAGTAGCTAATATTTGTATTTCTGTAAAAAATCATTGCTTTATGGTCATTAACCAGAAAGAAAACAGGCGAGAGCGTTTGTATGGAGAAAAGAGCACCCGCATTTCCTCATAAACAATATTTTACGTAAATCTAACAGTTTGTCGAAAGTTTCGCACAGTCCGTCGAAACTTTAGCATAAGTTTAGAGCTGCGTGAAATAAGCACAAATAAATTTGAAACCCGTATCAATTAAGCAAAAATAAGCAAAAAACTTATTGAAAAAATGCGTACCTACGTAGCACCGACAAATTCACAAAAATACTTACCTATATTCCAACACAGGGACCAACACACAAAACTAAGTGAGCACAAAACGATGACACACACTTGACACACACTACACAGTAATAATCCTATTTTCCGCACCAGAAGAAACCCATTTCTTTTTAAATGGCGTTTGTAAGCGACCTCTGGAATTCTCTCGTTGGATACAACGATAAGCAAGACTTGACCTGGCAAGAATTGTCCAGGTTTTACTTCGATGATAGTCGGAAATATTTCTCAGTATCTGAGATAGACCAGGAAGCAATACCTATAGTGTTTGGGGAGAGTCATAAGATCGCATTCAATAAACACGGGTTTGGATATAACTTTACGCCGCTGAATTTCGTCACTGTATACCACATTGATAGCAGAAGAGGTTTGTATAACTTTCTTGTTCCTTTTGTAATTTTTTTCCGTTTTTTTTTTTGTGTTTGAAAAAATGTTAAAATAAAGCGCGTTTTTGCCGCGTGATCGTAATGTGTATGCGCTCTTAGCAAAAAAAAAATATTTACCAGAATATAGCGCCTCTGGTTTCCTTATTGATGTCTGAAAAAGTTCCAATAATAGATAATTTTCTTAAATTAAATATCTTATAGCCACAACATTTTCTTCTCTTCAAGGTTCCGTCAAAGATTTTTATACAATATTTTTTTAATAACCCGTTCATGGTTTGTGACACAGTTTCCCATCAACTGTTTTGACCTTGTTACAAGGTCTGATTTAAGACCCCTGTTTACATACGCTAATATATTTAAATACTTAAATATCCGTCGGTTGACGTAGCAAACGCGTCAACCAGGCCTGAAAAATAAAAATATTTTTATGATGGTGAATTCCTTATTTAATTTAATGTCGCATTTCTGGAACATTTATAACCATTGGCACTTCAGTTTGTACTTGTGTGGCTATCCCGTAGCTAGAAAAATATTTATTTTAAAACGAAGAGATAGGAGCGTACAAATTATAAACAAAAGCAGTCATTAAATCTCAATGGGGAGGAAAACTAACTTTTTATCACGCTAGGTGGCACATGATCGACTGTCCTTTTTTCATTGATTTGACATAACGAACGATTGTCAAATTGTATGGATTTGTTTGTAAAACAATGTTACAGTCGTTCAGAGCGCCATCTTCAAACAGCTTTGCGTGTGGCTCCCCATTGGACAGATAACTCTGTTGAAAAATGTTTATTACACCACTACGAAATCATTTTGCGCTCTTACTTGGGTTTGAAAAAATGGATAACCATACCTCAACTGGCTCCAATTCTTCCTTCACTCCCGATACCATAAATTGACCATGCATCTATTTCTTTTCCAGCCGAAGTCAAAATGCCATCAGGCCACATAGACCAGCCCCAGATCGAGGACAACAGAGACGGCACAGTCAGCATCAAGTATGAACCTCGAGAGGAAGGTGTCCACGAGCTCTTTGTCAAGTACAATGGTGAACATGTGCAAGGTAGGTCTCTGATGATGATAATAATGCTGATACATAGGGGAAACTTTCTTTGCTCTGTGTGTCAAGGATAAGAGCACTCTTACCACCAGATGGATTCTAAAACAGCAACTGAGTATGAGTTATAAAAGGGAATGGGCAGCAGCATCGTTGTAAATACAGGAAAACAGCCTTACAGTGATGACATATGATGTGTAACATCTGACATCTCACTTTGATAAAAGTACTTTCTAGTTCCATGCTTTCAACAAACATTTAAAACTTTTAGAAAAATATTTTCACTTCCTGTTACACACTTCCGTCACTTCCGTCCCTTTTCACGAAATCTCTCCCACAGATTGCAGGAAACCGAGAAGAAAGATGTTACACATCAAACATGACCAAACCTACGAGTAGGTTAGAGCTTATGGTTATAGGTTTTTTTTTTATGATGGGATATGATATGATAGGATGATAGGAGTGCTTTAAGACAGTAATTTCTTTCTGATTAAGAAGAAAATTATTTCCTTGCCTGTTTATAATGATCATGAAAAGAACCCAATCGCGAATGCATAACCTTGCATAGCTCTAATTACTAGCATGAAACTGGAAACAAAATTTGAGCTAGCATATCAGATCCAATATAAACTAAATATCCAATGTAGAATATTTTTTTTTATCCGTCAAGTAGATTATTTAGAAATATTGGAGAAGTATTTTTTTATTTTTTTTCGTAATCAAAAGATTATGGCGATATATTGAGTTAAAAAAAAAAAACAAAAAAAAAAAAATACAAACATCCGAATTGAGAACCTCCTCCTTTTTTAGAAGTCGGTTAAAAATGTGGCATGACGCACGTATACTTATGATGTAGCAAGCCCCCACCTCCAATTTTAATGTATTTTATCTAAGTATTTTTTTATTAATATGATAAAGCAAAAAAAATTTTTTTAACCAACTTCTAAAAAAGGAGGAGGTTCTCAATTCGGATGTTTGTATTTTTTTTTTTTATGTTTGTTCGCGCATAACTTCGTCGCTTGCCAACCGATTTGAAAAATTATTTTTTTGTTGGAAAGGGTATACTTCCCAAATAGTCCCATTTTCGTCAAAATCCAGTTCTGATGATGGGATGCTGGAGAAATCGAAGGAACTCTTCAAATATTATAGGCACACCTATAGCGATTTGGGTATTTTTTATAGTAGCTCGTGCATTTGCTCTCGGAAAGCACCACTTGGTGAAGTGAAACTGATGATGAAGACCACAGATGGCTACCGGAACTACTCAATGATAAATATTTCACGGGTTGCTATTCGATTACTTTAATATGGTTGCTAAGCAATTTCCGCTCGTCACACAATGCGTGTGGTGAGTGGTTGTTGAGGAGTTCTCCTGGTTCTTACCAGCAGAACTCCTCAACAATTAACGTCCCAGCATCGGGAAAAGCAATATTTTGTAACATGTGATGAGCAATTGACATTAGACTATTGTAACTTATACAAATTATAAACAGACCCACTAAAAAGCGAGAAATAAAAACTTTTTAACAAAAAAAAAACCGACTTCCAAAAATCACTACAAAGTGAAAAATAACTTTGATTTCGGAAGTCGGTGGCAAAAAAAAAGAAAGTAAATAAAAAACAAAAGACACTGACTTCCGAAATCAAAGTTACTTTTCACTTTGTAGTGATTTTTGGAAGTCGGTTTTTTTTTTTGTTAAAAAGTTTTTTTATTATCTGATTGACGGACTAAATAGAATTTATTTTTTTTTACCCAGGAAACATCCCTATTCTGGACATAGCAAGAGGCATTACACCTTCGCCTTTGCTTTTGCCAAAATATACCACTGATCACCCTAAAACATTCTCATTCCAGGCTCCCCATACAAGTTCCACGTCGACTCCATATCATCAGGGTACGTGACAGCCTATGGACCTGGGCTGCTCAATGGCGTCAGCGGCGAGCCTAGCGAGTTCACCATCAGCACCAAGGGAGCCGGCTCTGGTGGACTGTCCATGGCTGTGGAGGGACCTAGCAAGGCTGAGGTAAGAGATCATTTCGTCAAAGTAAACGACGAATCAAACACAGGACACGTTTGGTATATAGATCTACTCGTAAGCAGAGGACAAACTGTTCAAATTAAGTATCATTCACACCATGAATGTTATTTGCGAATGTAGCATTCTCTCTGAATAATGTAATTTCTCCCTAATTTCTCCTTACTCTCTCATGTCTCACCAAGAACGTAATAACCAGCAATGTAACTTTTTGAGTCTCCTGTGTCGATGTTGCTGGTATGATATTTGTATGGTGGTGGGTAGATCGATAACTTGGTCAATAAATTCTTGGTATTTCAATCCTATCTTGCAGTAACAGTTCCTTCTAGTCTTTCTTCATCGTTTCAATATTTAACAACTTACCTTTTATTAATTAAAAAAACCGCTTATGAGCAACTCACCAGATTCTCAACTCACCAGATTCGCAACTCACCAGATTCGCAACTCACCAGATGTACAATGAAACACAAAATCAGAAAAATAACAGAATAGGCAACTATAGTCAAAACAAAAAAAAAAAAAGTATAAGTAAATCCAAACAAAATCAAAATAACACCAAATTCTTAATGTAGGCACTAGGCAGTTCACCTGTGTTAATATTCGTCTAGGTGCATTAACAATATTTTTCGTAAATATTATTCCCCTGGGTGCATCAAAATGATTATGATGTAGACTAGGCAGTAGCTAAAAAAAAAATAAAAAAATAAACATGTTTATGAAATGAGGTTGTCTATCAGCTATTTAATCCGACCTCTTAGGTATTTGAATCGATTTTATCAGTTTATGTAAGGAGGTTTTGTCTGTCAGTAAAATATAAATTTATGTGTTGGATAGTACAAATAGCTGATGAGTTGCGAATCTGGTGAGTTGAGAATCTGGTGATTTGCTCATGAGGGAAAAAAACTTAAACGCTCTACAAACCAATTTTAGTTAAAATAGTGTTTTGTCTTCTGCTTTCAAATTCAAATCATAATTCGAAAGAAATTGACAACACTATTTTAACTAAAGTACCTAGGTTTGTAAAGCGTTTTAGTTTTTTTTATGAATAATAAGGGGGTTAGTGTTCAATCCCTCTTTTTATATCTACTTTAATTTTTTCTTTCTTTTGTACACATTTTTTTATTGGCCTACTATAAAATTGCACGTCCTCCATCCTCGTCGCTATGTACCTGTTTATCGTTTCTTAATCTACTATCTTCAACTTACCCTAGTTATACATATCTGCTTTAATTTTTGCTCTCTTCTTCACACAATCTTATAAATCATCTACCATAAAATTGCCCGTCCTCGTCTTCATCTACATCTTTATCGTTTCTTAATCTACTGTCTTCTTCTTCTCCTTCCAGATCACGTGCCACGACAACAAGGACGGCACAGTATCGGTGTCGTACCTACCTACTGCTCCTGGAGAGTACAAGATCTCAGTCAGGTTCGGAGACAAGCACATCAAGGGTTCACCTTACACAGCCAAGGTATGTATCATTTTTGTATTCTTATTTTATCTTTTTGGTTAGGGCTTACGTTAAACTGCTATATAGTCCTTTTTCAAAGTTTTTATTTCATGATGTTAATACATGCAATTCCTGTGAGCTATGGGGTTTGTCATCGCATCGGAAAAATGACGAAGTTCCATGCAAACTTTCAGCCTCTAATAAATCCCTTGAGAGGATGAATTTTCAAAAATTGTTCTGTGTATGATTTATAAAGATTTTTTAAACTAGACTACTGGATTTATGGTGAAAGACCGTCGTTTGATAAGGTTTTGATTTTTATTTTATTTTGAGACTCTTTATTTACCTACTTTTTGGAAACGCTGCCCGATATTTAAAGACGGACTTATTGCAATGTATTCCCACTTCATCAATTCAGTTGATAGATATTTTAACCTGTCTTATAGAAATCTTACATCTACGTTTTGTGTACCTTCCAGGTCACCGGCGAAGGTCGCAAGAGAAACCAGATCTCTGTGGGCAGCTGCAGTGAAGTCACCCTCCCCGGCAAGATCAATGACAATGACATCCGTACTCTCAACGCTTCCATCTGTGTAAGTAGTCTGTGCTTCGTCTTGATTTTATTTAAGGTGATATGTATGTAAAAAGCGAACTGGGCGGGAATAAGAAAGTGACAGAGTCAATTACTTCCACATGCGAAAAAAAGAGAGCGTAACAATGCGCTGGAACCAAAATAAAAGCGTCAAATTAAATATATTGTTTAAAAATAAATTAAGCTATCTATCTATCAATCAAAAATATTTTCAGCCAGTTTTCATTTACCTAATACGCACATTTTGAATGCAATTTTGCAATGATGATTACTTAGGATTTTAGAACTGTAGTTTTAATTTTTTTTTTCTGCAGAAAAAAAAAATATAAAAAAGGGGAGGTCTTTTCGGAATTAAATTCTATCGAGGAAATTGTGTTTTTCTTCAGTCAGAGTATTAATCAAATAGTCAATAAACTTATATCCAAAAAAACTTTTTTACAAAAACAAAAACCGACTTCCAAAAAAACACTACAAAGTGAAAAATAACTTTAATTTCGGAAGTCGGTGTCTTTGGATCTGTATTTTAGTTTTTTGCCACCGACTTCCGAAATTAAAGTTATTTTTCACTTTGTAGTGTTTTTTTGGAAGTCGGTTTTTGTTTTTGTAAAAAAGTTTTTATTTTTCACTTTTTAGTGGTTCAGTTTGTAATTTATCTAAGTTACAATAACCCAATGTCAGCTGCTCATTACGTTTTACAAAATGTTGCTTTTCTCGATGCAGGACCGTTAATTTTTGAGGAGTTCTCCTAGTAAGAACCAGGAGAAATGGAACTCATGGTGAAGTCACCATTACCATTATTTTGACGAGCATAAACCATATTAAAGTAATCGAATCGCAACCTGTTATATACTTAGATATAATTGAGTATTTCCGATGGCCCTCTGTGGTCTTCATCATCAGTTCCAGCTCACCGAATGGTACTTTCCAAGAGCAAATGCGCGAGTTACTATAAAAAATACCGAAATCGATATAGGTGTGCCTATAAAATTTGAGGGTTTCCCTCGATTTCCATGGGATCCCATCATCAGATCCTGACTTGATGATCATGGGACCACTTGGGACGTATACCCTTTCGAACAAACAAAGAAAAATCCAAATCGGTCTAGCCATTTTCGAGTAATCGGGGAACATACATAAAAAAAAAAAAATAAAAAAAAAAAAAAAAAAAAAAAAAAAAAAAAAGGTTCCGACGAATTGAGAACCTCCTCCTTTTGGAAGTCGGTTAAAAATACAATCCATACATGCTGCAATAGTGAAATAAATGGTTACGAAAAATCCCTCAATTTATTTTGGTATCGCCTTAACAAAAGTGTTATAAGAACACACGAATGACCCTTTCGAACAAAAAAAGAAAAATCCAAATCGGTCTAGCCATTTTCGAGTAATCGGGGAACATACATAAAAAAAAAAAAATAAAAAAAAAAAAAAAAAAAAAAAAAAAAAAAAAGGTTCCGACGAATTGAGAACCTCCTCCTTTTGGAAGTCGGTTAAAAATACAATCCATACATGCTGCAATAGTGAAATAAATGGTTACGAAAAATCCCTCAATTTATTTTGGTATCGCCTTAACAAAAGTGTTATAAGAACACACGAATGAATGAAATTAAGATCATTATTAATGGCAACAATAAACTGATTCAGAAAGCTCTTATTGAATGTTCTAGTTCTGAGAGACATTAAAAAACATCAAAATTTTCCTAATGAAACAATAATTAAACTTATGTTAAAACAATTTAACTAGTGCAATTTTTTTTCTGGAATATGTCAAATAAGTCGAACTTGATTGCTTGGCAATCATAAAAAACTGGTTGTAAATACTAAATAATGCACATATTTACCATGAGCTAAAGCACTGCAAATGTTTCAAAAGCGTAGCTTTCAGAACTTTCCAGAAGATACTCATCATAAAAACTGTAAATAACCACATTTCTCCGTCATCAGGCGCCCTCAGGCCTCGAAGAACCCTGCTTCCTCAAGCGTCTTCCCTCCGAGAACATTGGCATCAGCTTCACCCCTCGCGAGGCTGGTCAGCACATCGTCTCTGTGAAGAAGATGGGTGTTCACATTCAGAACTCTCCTTTCAACATCACCGTGCTGGCCCAGGAAGTTGGTGACGCTAAGAAAGTGAAGGTGAGTCAGAACGTTGAAACATTAAACAATTACTCTAATTCTAATTGCGTAAAAAAGAGCTCGTGGCTAAGTAACAACAGCCGCACGGGTCGATCCATCAGGTTAAGCTACGCTTGCTGGGGTTGGTGACCATCTTTACATACTGAGACTCCTCAGTGCATCGGAAAGCACGTTAAACCGCTGGTCTCGGCTGTCATTCGCGGATCCTTTACAGTCGTTACGGGTCGTCAGAAGCCCGAAAGTCTGACAAGAAGTCTTACCAAGGGGTTTTCACTCCATATAAAATACTGGTATTCAGCTACATCCGGTTAGACTGGAAGCTGACCCCAACATACTTGGGAAAAGGCTAGGCACATGATGATGATAATGATAATGCTAATAATTATTTCTTTCTCAGGTTTCTGGCACCGCCCTGAAGGAAGGCAAGACTCACAGTGAGAACACCTTCTCAGTTGACACCAGGAACGCTGGTTATGGTGGTCTCTCACTTTCCATCGAAGGTAATTTGCACTTACCTATTATACTTAATTAGAAATCAACCTAGAAAGGCGAAGAGGAGAAAGATGAAGAGGCTACCGAGCGCGCAGTGGAGCCCTCATCGTTACTATTTGTAATATTAATAACGTATAGTCTTGTGGAGCACAACTATTCCGGCTTATTTTCTGCATTTTCATTCTAAAATAAAAGAAGTAAGTAACCACCAAACGTTGAGGGCGACACTGCGCGCTCGGTAGCCTCTTAAAAATATAGGTCGATAGCGATAGGCTTCAAATTATCATCTGGCCTACATTAAAGATTTAATTTGTCGACATCATTACTTGCTTTGGTGATGCAATTAACGATAATGTCGATGACCTTGCAAAATATTTGTCAAGGTTATCTTTTTCCGCCACCTAGTGACAGTATTGTTATGGGTCACAGCAAAAATAAGGTGGTTATAAGCTATAACAGTGCTTGTTTGAATGTGTCAGGGTGACTAACAACCTATGACTAGTCCTTGGATTAAAGGTAGACGTGATCTACATTGCAGTTCCCTAGTGGAAGTATGCAAAGTTGACATTAAATGTCAGTTGAACTGTTTACTAATTCAGTTTTCAGGAAAACTAATACTTAATGCTCCTCCCTGTATGCAAAGGTGACTTTAAATGTCAGTTGAACTGTTTACTAATTCAGTTTTCAGGAAAACCAATACTTAATGCTCCTCCCTGTATGCAAACGTGACATTAAATGTCAGTTGAACTGTTTACTAATTCAGTTTTCAAGAAAACTAATACTTAATGCTCCTCCCTGTATGCAAAGGTGACATTAAATGTCAGTTGAACTGTTTACTAATTCAGTTTTCAGGAAAACTAATACTTAATGCTCCTCCCTGTATGCAAAGGTGACATTAAATGTCAGTTGAACTGTTTACTAATTCAGTTTTCAGGAAAACTAATACTTAATGCTCCTCCCTGTATGCAAAGGTGACTTTAAATGTCAGTTGAACTGTTTACTAATTCAGTTTTCAGGAAAACTAATACTTATGCTCCTCCCTGTATGCAAAGGTGACTTTAAATGTCAGTTGAACTGTTTACTAATTCAGTTTTCAGGAAAACTAATACTTAATGCTCCTCCCTGTATGCAAAGGTGACTTTAAATGTCAGTTGAACTGTTTACTAATTCAGTTTTCAGGAAAACTAATACTTAATGCTCCTCCCTGTATGCAAAGGTGACATTAAATGTCAGTTGAACTGTTTACTAATTCAGTTTTCAGGAAAACTAATACTTAATGCTCCTCCCTGTATGCAAAGGTGACATTAAATGTCAGTTTAACTGTTTACTAATTCAGTTTTCAGGAAAACTAATACTTAATGCTCCTCCCTGTATGCAAAGGTGACATTAAATGTCAGTTGAACTGTTTACTAATTCAGTTTTCAGGGAAACTAATACTTAATGCTCCTCCCTGTATGCAAAGGTGACATTAAATGTCAGCTGAACTGTTTACTAATTAAGTTTTTAGGAAAACTAATACTTAATGCTCCTCCCTGTATGCAAAGGTGACTTTAAATGTCAGTTGAACCATTTGCTAGTTCAGTTTCAATAAAAACTAATACTTAATGCTCCTCCCTGTATGCAAAGGTGACTTTTAATGTCAGTTGAACCATTTTCTAGTTCAGTTTCAAGGAAAACTAATACTTATGCTCCTCCCTGTATGCAAAGGTGACTTTAAATGTCAGTTGAACCATTTGCTAGTTTAGTTTCAAGGAAAACTAATACTTACTCTTCCCAGGTCCCAGCAAAGCTGAGATCCAGTGCGCAGACAGCAAGGACGGCGTGTTAGCCATCAGCTACAAGCCAACAGAGCCAGGCTACTATATCGTCAACCTGAAGTTCGCTGACCACCATGTGGAGGGATCGCCTTTCACTGTCAAGGTAAATAAACTAAAGTTAAGATATTAAAAGATCTTAGAAGAATATATGGGCGTTACAGAAGGTCTCATACTCAGTCTAAATATAAGGTCCCATTAAATTAGATGAACAAATTTTCACAGGGTGTTCTACCCATGAATATGAACAACTTTTATTATGGGACCAAACATGAAATCGCGAAAAAAAAAATCAACAGTTAAGTACATCTATGTTCGCATAATTCGTCAAAATGTAGGGAACAGTAGTGCTATTCTGTAAATATCTCACCGTGAAAACTTAGGGGAAGTGAGCTTAAAGTGAGCTGTCAATAGTGTCAATCCCTAACATCGGGTGGAATGACAGCTCACTTCACGCTCACTTCACTTAAGTTATCACGGTGAGATGTTTACAGAATAGCATTGCTGCTGATTTTTTGCCACTGTTTACACTTACACCCTGTATAATGTGATCGCAAATCACTTGCCTTGAGCACAGATGGGACACTCCGTAAAATCATTTAAATAAAAAGCGACTCTTGCTACGACACAATAAAGTGCAATTCAGGTCGCATAACGCTAATAAGCGTACCTACAGTTATATTCAACTACAAGTTGCCTCTCTTTCTATCGCGTAACTCTTATACCTACTGAATTGGCCCCGTGAGACGGGCCTGCCGCGTACTTGTAGCTTCATACCTAAACTGCGCAGTGTCCCATCTGTATTAATCTGTGCCTTGAGCTAGAAATATTACTCTTCCTGAATATAATTAATTTATTGAAACGTACTCAGGTTACCGGTGAGGGCAGCAACAGGCAAAGAGAGAAGATCCAGAGGCAGAGGGACCAAGCACCTCTCACAGAGGTCGGAACCAACTGCAAACTTACCTTCAAAATGCCTGGTGAGTTCCAGAACGTATTTTTTATTATGTCTTGATGGTTAGCCTTTGACCACGATCTCACTTGATGTTTCGCGATGATGTGGTCGAAGATGGACTTTAATCTGACAATAAAAAAAGTTGGCACTGTAAAAAAAAAACATTTCAGGAAATTCATACATAATACTAGCCACTTGGGTTTTCTTTCTTATTTTCTTTTGAATCGAATGCTGTTTATCTATACCTATAAATTACTATAATTTTTCTTGATGGACCTCAATTTAAACAGAAACGAAAATACACTATGAAGCGATACTTAAACAAATGCAAATAAATATACTATACTAGCCGTTGCCCGCGGCTTCGCCCGCGTGGATGTCGGAATTTACCACACGGGAACCTACTACCAGGATAAAAGTATCCTTGTGTTAATCCAGGTTTTATATAACTATCTGTGTGCCAAATATCATCCAAATCCCTTCAGCCGTTTTTGCGTGATTGAGTAAAAAACATCCAAACATCTTCACAAACTTTCACATTTATAATATTACTAGCTGCACCCCGTGGTTTCACCCGCGTAGACCAGGATAAAAAGTAGCCTGTGTTAATTCAGAGTGTCAGCCACCTCCATACCAAATTTTATAATAATTGGTCCAGCCGTTTGAGCGTGAAGAAGTAACAAACAAACAGCACACTCACAAACTTTCGCCTTTATAATTGCTTTTTTTCGTATCACACTAGATAGTAGGATTAAAAAAAAAGAAATTAGGTACTTCAAGAAAGTCTTAGTGCATCAGTACTTACCTATCTGTACAATCCTCCACAGGCATCACATCCTTCGACCTGGCTGCCACCGTGACCAGCCCGGGAGGAGTGTCCGAAGACGCAGAGATCCAGGAGGTGGAAGACGGCCTGTACTCCGTGCACTTCGTACCCAAGGAACTGGGAGTACACACAGTGTCTGTGAAGTACAGGGAGATTCATATTCCTGGTTAGTATTTTACTCATAGATATAAGAAAGAAAGAGATGGCCCAATATGTTAAAATGTGTCTCCACTTTTTCCCTTTGTCACTTTCTTGATTTTAAAGACAAATACGGTAAAATACTTGTACTCACATATGGAAAGTGATTCCATGATTTACATGGCTTCGGTTTTTACAAGAAACCACTGAACAATACGGCATTCTTATAAATTGTCACGGTCGAAAGCGCACTAGTTCGCGGAGACGGAATTTGTACTATGAACGGCTCATACCGTATGCGCGGCTCATGTCGCGCGGTTACATTTTCTCCCGCTTGCCACTTCTCCTGTTTTTTTTATATTTCTATGATTTTACTCTTTACCTAAGTACATATTGATGAAAATATACCGCCAGCTCGCCAAAAAATATACAGGGTGGCACATTGAGGCATAATCTATTACCATGGATTCAGTACCTAAATGATTCTGGTCAACGGTTATCAAAAATAATTCGCTGTTCCAAACATTTTGACCGCGTAGTTAAAGCACTTTTGTAGGAAACAGCAGATTTTTTTAATAACCGACGAATATACATATTTTTTTATGGACATAAATCGTTTTTCGTCTGAAATACAAAATATTCAACGTTTTTAGCCCGTGCATTAATTTTTATCGGTTAATTAACCGTTTGTTGATGACTACTTTTTGGGTGTTTTGCGATACGAAACGAAACTATTTTCGATGTACTTTTAAACGTTGCCAACCAAAAAAAAAAAATTTGACATCCATCATTCTTCCTCTGTATCGACTGTATCCTTCATAATTATGTAATACTCAATCCTGGTGTGTACCTATACGATAAGGTCTTGGCACTGCTGAGGGTTATATCCTATAAACTATTTTCACATCGTTGGAAAAATTAATGTTTCAAGCCTTTGCTCACCCGTTAAGTTTCAGACAAAGCTTTAAATTTTCCCTAATCCTCTCATTTCTAACTCTACCTAGTCTGTACATTTTGCAAGTAGGAATATTTGTTAAAAAGCACTCTCAGCTATTTACTAAAGCCAATGAAAATAAAAAATTCCTTTCAAGAGATCCAACCCGACTGGCTGTCACAAGATGTAGAAGCACACTATTCCAGAACAACTGTTATAATATGTCTGTCAAAATATATAACCAAATACCTAAACAGATCAGAGAGCTACCATTAAATTATTTTAAGGAAATGGCTCTGTATTAATGTGTTCTACACTTTAAGTGAATTTTTAAATTATAAGCTAAGCATAAAATAATTAAGCTAACTTAACTAGGTATATTTAAATTCATCAATTTATGATCTCACTGTTCTCATTTTTAATTTTTAAATATTTTCTTGTTCACATGATCTCAGTAGGCTAGTAATAAGTGTTTTTGTTTATATTTTTAAGGTGTTTTTTTGCATGCTGAAATAAGTAAGCAAAATATGTGGAACTAATTTTATATTTAAGACCTTTTATGTACCATATTTTATGCAAATAAAGATATTCTATTCTATTTCTTTTCAGGATCACCATTCCAGTTCACAGTAGGACCTCTCAGAGATTCCGGCGCCCATTTAGTCAAGGCTGGAGGTCCTGGCCTCGAAAGAGGCGAGGCAGGTCGCTGCAACGAGTTCAACGTATGGACCCGGGAGGCTGGTGCTGGTCAGCTCGCCATATCCTTGGAGGGACCTAGCAAGGCTGATATTGACTTCAAGGATAGGAAGGATGGATCCTGTGATGTTTCATATAAGATTGAGGAGCCTGGTGAGTTATTTTTTTTAATATTTGTATTTTATGAAAAATGTGCTGAACAGTCGATCCACCTGAGGTTGCCGAAAGCAGTGATAGGGTAACCAAAATAGGAAAGCCGAGGTTAACTAGGTATAATTTCGAAGTTGAACCTGTAGTTTTGCATAAAGGCTCCTTACAAACAGGCGAGACACGTGTTAAAATCGCGCATGTTTGTAGGAACCTTAAAAGTCTGCGATATTTTCACAACTTACCTTGTATTTATGAGTCAGATAACATGTGTGTAACAATACATTGTATTTCTTAAATTCTGAAGACGATAATAGTTTTTTAGAAAATACATGAGCTTCTTCTGGAGAATAAAATAGGAAAGGATGAAAATATTTTAATATTGAGTCGAAAAAAATCTGAATATTTTATACCTATTGCTACATTGCTATAAATCAATCACAAATAATACTAAAGTCCGTCACATTGTGCTTCACAGTCTTTCTTCAGCCTAGTATCCACCATCAAAATTAAAATATTTTTAAATAAACCCCTTACAACAGTGTTTCCCAAACATTGTTCTACCACGGCCCGGTAATTTTTACACTGCCCCTTCGTGACCCACTTAACCCCTCAAGTGTCTGAGTTTTGCTTTTAGACCCAAAACCCCAGCGAGTGGGGAGGGTTGGGGGTTAGATGCGTACACCGTAGGTTCACAAATACTGATGGTGATATTTTTTCCATCGGATGATGTTTTTTTACGTTTATATGACATATTTATATCGAATGACATTTTTTACCGTCTCGAAAAAAATTGGGTGTATTAGGTGAACAGAGTAGAAGCCTATGGCATACATAGTTTTTTTTAGAAATATCTTTGACAGAAAAAAATATCAAAGTACCAATAAATACTACAAATTCGATGTAAACTTTTCATTTTTGTACCATAAAACAGAAATTTTGAATAAAAAATAATAAATCGTTTAAAAATATCGAAATTCAAATCATATGCAGCCTACATTATGATTAGAATTTTTGATTTTTTCTTACTTTTTTTTTGAAAAAAAAAAAAAAAAAAAGTCTGGTATGCCATAGGCTTCTACGCCGTTCACCTAATATACCTACCCAATTTTTTTCGAGACAGTAAAAAAAGTCATCCGGTATATGTGATCTAAGCTTATATACCTGGGTGCATTTGACACGGGGGGGGGGGGGGGGGGGTTAGCTGCGAACTCCATAGGTTCACTACTAATGATGATGATTGGTTTTCCTTCGGATGATGTTTTTTACGTTTATATATATGTGATATAAGCTTATATACAAAGGAAACTAACTTCAAACATGACAAAAGAATTAGCGCCATAGAAAAACATATTAGACAAAGGAATATCATATTCTTTGGAGTAGAAGAAGTCGAAAAATCATATCAGGAGTTGGAAGGAACCGTTTCACAAACTATTAAAGACCAGCTAAAGCTGGAATGTGACAGAAAGGAATAAGAGTATTTTAATGGTTTTTCTTATGCACACATGGGGTGCATTCGACACTTGAGGGGTTAATACTTTTAAACCTAAGCTGGCTCCATTAGGTAAAATAATACATATTAAAGACCAGCTAAAGCTGGAATGTGACAGAAAGGAATAAGAGTATTTTAATGGTTTTTCTTATGCACACATGGGGTGCCTTCGACACTTGAGGGGTTAATACTTTTAAACCTAAGCTGGCTCCATTAGGTAAAATAATACACATTTATTAGTAGGTAGGTAGTAAAAATGTTTTATTAATACTACATATTTTGGTATCGCGTATTTAGTCACTAAATATTAGTGCGAAGTATGGAGCTGCTGCTTATTTTATACCAAAGAATCCAAGTTCGCGGAAAATGACGAGTTTTATCCTAAGGTCTGTTTCCACTTCAAGTAGGTTTCTATATTTATTTTTAAGGTAAACTAGTCTTGAAAACCCCGCTTCACATTTTATAAGTTGTGACAAAAGGCATTAAAAAAGTTATTGCTTGATGAGCCAATTTTGTGTATTCTTGATGACAAGATAACCAAAAATCTATCAATGGTCTTGTGTCAAAACAAGGCGGGTATGTTGCGACCCGGTATTTTATTTTGATGGCCCGGTACCGGGTCGCGACCCGGTTAATGGGAAACGCTGCCTTACAAGATTCAAATATTTCCACAAAAGAATTAAAGCATCGAGATGAAAGAAACTGTTCAATATATTTAAATGCTTGCAGTAAGTGGATGCTATTCAAATATATTTAAACACAATTTCTTGCTATTTGTATCAGCGACCCCCTCCTATAATATATGTCGCAAAAACAACTCAACTTCTGTTCATAAATAAACAGTCTTGTATTTCAATTGTTGACCACGCCTACTAAGCAGCCGGCCAATCAGCGTGCAGCGCGGCAAAATTTACTGCGAACCATTTTGACAGTTCGATTTTTAGAGTTCCTTGTTGTGGGGTAAAAAACGGACGGTGAATAGTGTAGGTTCCGGTTAGTGGCATACCGTTGGTTTGCTAGTAGTATTACATTGGATTTTGGCTAGTTTGTTTGATTTTATTCCGTATAGAAAGACAGTATTTCCATTTATCATGGATATGGAATTTAAGGAAAACGTGAAAATCTGTTTGGGTTAAACATGCGTGGTTTTTTCATAGATTTCCTTTTCATCAAAATTATTGACAATGGCCTAAAAGACATTAAAAAGTGGCTCTTTATAAATTACTCATACCAAAAATGCGCTTAGCATATAAGTATGTTAGATACTTCATCAATTTTAGTCTTTTGATATTAATTGTTTTTACACCAAAACTTAGACAAAATAGAAGAACCAACTGCCTCAAGTAAAAAGTTTATGAAATTCTTACGGAACGCACAATCCAACTCAACTTCGATCTTGTCCTTACATTTTTTCAATTTGTTTTTATTTTTTTCGGCCACTGACCATAGAGGGACGAGTTCGTTTTTTAAACCTCAATGCTCGTCGCGTTTTCGGCACATGATTGTACCGATTTACGTTATATCTTTTTGCTAATGAATCTCGTAATTCTTGAGGAATTCCTCACTTTTTTTTAGCTTTTTGCTTAGTGCGTTGCTGTTTCGATATAGTTTCGAGAATAGACATATTGCAGACAGTCTCATAAACCGGTTTCGAGTGATTTAAGGTGATGAATTATTTGTTTGAAGCTTTTTTTTTGGAATTTTATTATGACACTGGTTTATTTTTATAAGAAAGTTTCGGATTCATAAAAAAACACAATCCCATTGCCTACTTAAGGATTCATATCCGGTACGGATCTAATAATCTTTCCATATCCTAAGGGCACGTCTTCTCTACCATTAAGTATCGCACCCCCGGTCCACTCCATGATGTGCAATGGTCTTTGTAGCCTCACGAAACATGAGGCTCCAGGGGAGCTAGTGGAATCTTGTTGTTCATTCGATTAATCGAGTGTGGTCAAATCATGCTGGGGTCGGCTTTTTATTAATTCATAACGACAAATTAATGACAGTGTTAAACATTTCAATAGGTAATGTAAGCCATTTTCATACTGGAAATTATAAAATTCAGAGATTCTAAAATAGTTTGTATAACATAGAAACAATTTCATCAGCCATTCAAATACTCGAATATTCAATACAATTTCTTCTGACAAAACATTAACTTTTACTTTAAAATGAAACCATTATCGTTTTCTTACTTTATAATCTGTAAAAGTATAATAAAGATAATATATTCGCATTCGTTGGCAGCGGCAGCTTTGTCGGTCGTGCCTCGCGTTCGAATTTTAAAAAGTTAAAATTTTTTATCTGTTCCCCGTGTAGAAACAAAAATGGATGCTGTTTTGATAATTTAGGAATATCTTGAAATTCGTCAATGATATTATCAGCGGGGGTTATTGATAATCATGCAGTAAAATAATTAATGAAGACTATCTTTTGTTTCAATTTAGAAGTTAATTTCATTCATTGAATTGGAAAAAACGGAATGATACAGGACTGATGTTTTTTGGATTTTGAAAAGAGAAACGGAGGTAACATATTACTGTGGTTTTTTTTTGTATTATATTGGTACTAGTAGCATGTATTTAGCAATAATTGTTAGCTTTTCATTTAATTTCTCTCCAGTTATGGAGCCATAGCGCTTGATGGCGCGTTTCTCTCAATCTGCCGAATTTTGGTATCTCGGTTCACTCGTGCAAAGCGATGGCGAAGTAGAGCACAGGATTAACACTGGATGGATGAAATGGCAGCTGGTCATGGAAACAATCTGCGACTCCCGCATTCCCCTTAAACTTAAAGGGAAGATATATAAAACAATGGTTAGACCTGCTGTCTTGTATGGATCAGAATGGTGGGCCACAAAAGGGATGAATGAAATGCAATTGCATGCAGCTGAGATGAGGATGTTAAGAGGGATGTGTGGTGTTACACGAATGGATAGAATAAGAAATGAGGACATAAGAGGACGTTTGAAAGTGGCACCGGTGACTGAAAAGTTGTGCGGAAATCGGTTGTTATAGTATGGGCATGTGATGCGGAGGAATGAGGAAAATGTCGTGAGGAATGTTTTGAGTATGAATGTCTGACTGTGTGAAAGATGATATGGCTAGAAAGGGGGTGACTGCCGAGATGACGACAAATAGAGAGAAGTATGGAAGAAAGGGACATGTTACGCTGACCCCAAATAGATTGGGATAAGGGCAGGAGACTGATTAGCTTTCCATTTGAAGTAAATGGTGCCAAAAAATCTTATATCAGTAGGCTAATTACTAAAAATGACATTATTACATTATCTTTTCAAACACGATTATAAATACAACAAAAACACATTCAACTTATTAAATACCAAATAATTTTCAATAGCACAACAGTGAGCCAAACACAAACGTCTTCCCGCCAAAAAACATAACCAATCACAGAATAACTGTCGCCTAACAAAACTTAAGTCATTATTATTTTGGGATTGTTCAAAATTTTCTAATCGCGATACACTTATGAAGTATCTCGAGACAAAAAGGGACCGCTTCTTTGTCGGAGAGTTTCGCCATTTTTTTTGTCACACAGAATACAATAGAATACGGGACAAATTCAGTTGGAGCCGGCATTCCTCGTCTGTGGTGTGCTGCAGCCATTTTAATTGACCGTCCGATGGTAATAATCGTTTAGGAAAAAAACGTTTTTAAAACGTACAAAAGGGTGGACGCGTTTTGATGGAATGTTACTTTTGATTCTTTGGACGAGTTTTTGACCGACATTCGGAATACTGGGCTGATTTGGATGGCTAGAACGTTTGTTAAAGTTTTTCGGTGACGCAATGTTGTTATGAAGGGTTTCGTAATTTTTTAGGTTAAGTGACTTTGGTTTTTGATTGTGATGACATCATGATTACGCAGATTTTTACCTGTTTTTCTAGGGGATTATTTTTACCTGTTTTTCTAGGGGATTATTTTTACCTGTTTTTCTAGGGGATTATTTTTTTTAAACAAGCTTCTATTAGTCTGGATGTCATCTAGGACCAGAGTCCTTGTCAACGATCGAACGAGCTGAGACTTGATAGGGTTGCGTAGTTTTATTACTGAGTTCCTGTGGCCACCTTCCGGCTCCATCTTCAGATCAGCTCGATGGTACCAAAATATTGCATAGTCAACGATTTTATGCCAAATTTCTACTCAATCGAACACCGGGAAGTGGATCAAAAACTCGCAAATTTTGAAGAGGACAACTTAGGTACATACGAACATTGCAAGTTAAATAAAAGCTTGTGAAAGACCCTTCATGATGTAGGTTACCGTCTATTTATTCAGTAAATTTTACGTAATAATATTAATGTAGCAAGGAGAAATGTGCAGTTAATTCTGAGCCTTTTTGGTAGTTTTATGGTTTTAAATGGGTTTTTGTAGCTTTTCCATACATATTTCAAAATTCTGAGGCTGCTATGAACTAAACCACTATTTAAGAGGCATATTATATATTTTTCATTTCATTTACACACACACACAGTACAGTAGTCAATCCATGAGGTCGAAAAAATGCAGTCGCGCATTCTATAAAAAACTTGTTTCGGAATTTTGTCTTTATTCATAGAGATAAAAAAAATTGTGAAAAGCGAGGCCGCTTTGGACTGTACTAATAAATATTCTTCACCATTCAATAAGTCAAAGATGTCGAAGTCTTTCAGTTTCTCAGAATAAGAACGCCAAAGTTTTACGCCAATTTACGCAAAAATCAATGTCCATCATCTGCCTTTCCCCAACTATGTTGGGGTCGGCTTCCAGTCTAACCGGATGCAGCTGAATAACCAGTACTTGGAGCGACTGCCTATCTGACCTCCACAACCCAGTCTGGGTAATAAGATACCCCTTGGTAACACCTGGTTGTCAGACTTTCGAGCTTCTGACGACCCGTAACGAATGTCAAAGATCCATGAATGACAGCCGGGACCAACGGCTTAGCGTGCTTTTCGAGGCACGGACTCGGTATGTAAAGAAAAGATGGTCCCATCCACTGACCAACCGCAGCAAGCTTAGCTTAACCTGATGAATCGACCCGTGCGGCTAAGCCACAAGCAAAAATCAAGGTCCAAATGTGCCTCTTAAATACTTATCTAAAGTCTGAAAACTCTCTGCAAATGTAGCTCAATGTGACAAATCGATTAATGCGGTCGTCTGATAATTGAAAAACTAAATTATTATAAAATTATAACCCCTTAATTCAAACCTCGTAATGTTCTAATCATAAAGCAATTAAACTTACCAACTTAATTATGAATACAGTATGCTAATATGACATTAGCAATACAAAATGGCGGCCCACCCCATTTAACATCAGTTAAAATGTCATTAAATGCAGCTGACGTGTCTTTCTCTTGCGTTTGTTACATTGTGGTATGTTGACATATCTATAGCCGCTGATAGACTTGAGCATTCACTTGTTTTAGCGTTTAGACCACTCGGCCCCTCGACCCCTAAAAAAAGATTTGTTTATTTGTTTCCTCTCAACCCCTAAACATAGTTCACACTCGACCCCCGGGGGGTGAGACTGAATTTTCATACAAAGGACGCATATCTCATCTAAAATTAGAAAAAGACAGACAAATTAAAAATCCGGAGTCACACGTAATCTGTTCGATTTGTTAACATGACGTGTGACTTCGGATTTTTAATTTGTCTGTCTTTTTCTAATTTCAGATGAGAATATTTTCTTGTTTCATACTTTTTAGAGCGTGATTTTTCAGTAGTTGAGTTTTAGTTTTAGGATTCCGTACCAAAATGGTAAAAAAGGAACGCAACTATTTTGCAAATAAGAATAAAATAAAATATATGTATTTTTTTTTGCAACTGGGACTGAAAGGGGGTCTTAAAAAATCATAGTGGGGCTACTAGGGCATGTGGCATATCATATGAAAGAAAGCTGTTTGCAGATTCTCAAACATTTTTTTATTTTTTTTTAAGCCGCAGAGTTTTCGACTTTTGATGAAAAATGGAAAAAAATACCGTATAAACTGCGGAGATAATAAGAGGGGGGTTATCTCCGCAGTTTGCAAAGAAAAAAATCTGAAATTATTCTATGTGATAGAAGTTTATGTATAGATTACAGGACAAATAAAACTATGTCTCTAAATAGCACAGTTTTTCAGAAATCATCAACAAAAAATTACATATAAATGATGGTACGGAACCCTTCGGTTTTTAAACTTACTTTTTTAGAATGAATAAGTTACCTATTTTGACATATAATATATATTATCACGCCACTTAGGTCTTATTTTGTAACAAATTTAAATAATATTGATACCACTTTTTCCAAAAGGACTGTTTTAGAGAAGTACCTACAAATGCCATTGGATTGCCAAAACTTAATGCTCGTTAAAAATGTATTCTTCACGAAGATGTCAGACTTGACTTGAAAATTGCGTTTCGCTAGAATGCTCGCTAGAATGCTCGCTAGAATGTTCACTAGAACGCTCGCTAGAATGCTCGCTAGAATGTTCACTAGAACGCTCGCTAGAATGCTCGCTAGAATGTTCACTAGAACGCTCGCTAGAATGCTCGCTAGAATGTTCACTAGAACGCTCGCTAGAATGCTCGCTAGAATGTTCACTAGAACGCTCGCTAGAATGCTCTCTAGAATGTTCACTAGAACGCTCGCTAGAATGCTCGCTAGAATGTTCACTAGAACGCTCGCTAGAATGCTCGCTAGAATGTTCACTAGAACGCTCGCTAGAATGCTCACTAGAATGCTCACTAAAACGCTCAATTTTAACATTCCCTGGAATGCTCATTTCAAGTGAATGCTCAGGTTTATCAGTGGCTTAATGATGATAATTTTATAGATGGATTTTCCAAGTAAACAGGACTTTATAAAAATGTTAGCTGCAATATAGTTCGATCGATCAGGTTAAGGTACGCTTGCCGCGGTTCGTCCGTGGATGGGTGACCATTATTACATACCGAGACCCCTCCGTGCCTCGGAAACCACGTTAAGTCGTTGGTCCCGTCTTGTCATTTGATAGTTGTTACAAGTCGTCAGAAGCCCGAAAGTCTTACAACCAGTCGTCGATTACCAAGGGGTATCGTATTATCCAGTTACTGAGTTGTGGAGGTCAGATAGACAGTCGCTCCATGGTGGTGTCAGCTGCGGTTAGACTTGAAGCCGACTCCAAATTACTTGGGAAAAGGCTAGGCAGATTGAATTGTCACCCATCGTCAATTCTAACCCAATCTTTGGTGACATAATTCCTCTTTTGCTCTCCATTCAAAAAACTGACGCAGGTAACACCAACAACCACCTGCGAAATGTTTTATCCGCAAAAAGTTAAAATTCAGTTTTTGCTTCAACAAAAACTTTTTAATAAGAAACAGGAGGAAACGGGCCGGGCATCGAACCTTTAACATGTTAATACCACTATTTTGCATAGCATACGTCATTATTTGAAACACTGCGTGGTGGGTTGCACTGTTTGGTTAACTGTGGTTAGTTTTGATGACTTGAGACTTTAGACACACAACTACCCGTTATATAGTAAAAAATCTAGACTGTTGAATGCATAAACAGAGACTTCTCAATTACAATAACTAAAAACAACTTTAATTGGAAAGTCACTTTTCAGAACTTTATTCAGATTAAGGCAGGCCAGAAAAATTATTAAACAAGTCGCTCCTAGCGTAGTTTTATGGAAAATTATACCTTTTAATGATCTCCTGTTGTTTGTTCCATGCTGCTTAAAAGGATTAAGGTTTGTATATTATAATAACTAGCTTCTCTGCCTGCGATTTCTTTCGCGTGGAAGTCATAATATACCTACCTACACAATATACTAAAATAATAGTCACATTTTTATAAAACTCCCTCGCCCGCCCGCGGTCTTCGTTTTTTGCATATCGTTCTTTCTGACTTTTTTTCGTTTTGCTCTGCTCGCGTGTTTTTAAATAGCATAAAACATTTCGCAAGGATTGGGCAATCAAATGCAAAATTTTCAAATCTCTCTAACAGCTCCAGAGATTAGCGGGTTTAAACAAACAAAAAAATAGTATAGATAGATATTAATGTTATAATCTGTTAATTTAATAAGTACGATCGATTATCTACGAAAGTAATAACATCTATGTTCCGTAAAGGATATCGAACTACTTCTTGAAAATTCGTTCCTTGAACTTTTACCTTGCTGATTAAAGTTTTAAATCAATGGTGGAGTCGACCCTTCAACTAATTCCGAAACAAAAGGATTGTTACCGAAAAAATCTACGATCAGTTTTTTTTTTCGTCCAATCAGCAAAAACCCTATCGAAAAAAGTCCGACTCGGATGTAAATAAATCTGTAGCAACTATATGGCCACCGCGGAGAATTCGTTCATATTGAAAAACGATAATCAAGCGAGAGCTGTTAGTCGAATTCAAGGGTTCTGCAGCAATACTTTTGGAATACAAGATAACGTGTAACCTAAGGTATACGTAAAGCAGTAGACCCTAATGTGGTCTACCAATGATGTGAAATCTAGTGAAGTGAATAAGTACCAAGTTTATTAGTAAAAAAAAATATTTTTAAACAAGCTTTTATTATTCTGGAGTCCTTGTCAGAACAAATCAAACGAGCCCAAACTCGTATAGGTTTGCGTCGTTTTTTACTGAGTTCCTATAGTCACCTTCCGGCTCCATCATCATCATCATCTCGTTGGCATCAAAATCATTGTCACCGATTTTACATACGTGTATCAAATTTCACAACACACAGTTATTTGAAAGTTATTTTAGAATTTACTCCATAATTATTGCCAATTATTTTCTATTTTCTAAGAGTAATTACCAAAATAACTGTCAAAAAATAGCATACACAAATACCAACGATTTAAGAATTTGTCAGATGAAATTGTCCTTTGATTTAAATTTAAATAATCAAGAAAAACGTCTTGAAATGTGACGTTGCCAGCCCGCGAGGAGTTTAGAAATAGCTTAGATTGTAGGATTCGAGAGATAGGTTACTGTAATATCTACTGTTCTAGCTGTACCACTTTCTGATGCAACTAGAGTACTTTACAAACTAGCTATGCCAAATTAGTATGTTTTTGTTAACACGTTGGTGGACAGTACTATCTTAGTGGTTGCGGCTACTGAGACACTACTTATTTTCATACATTGCCCACGGGCGTAGTGTCACAACGCATGGTATTTTGCGTAGAAACTTGAATGTGTGCGTGGAGGTACTTTCTTTGACGTAACGACATAAATTGTGTAGTGAAAGTACGAAAGTCTTAAT
The DNA here is from genome assembly GCA_905163495.3 of Cosmia trapezina. NCBI lineage: Eukaryota > Metazoa > Arthropoda > Insecta > Lepidoptera > Noctuidae > Cosmia > Cosmia trapezina. Next base: position 5,137,845 of record LR991044.1, read on the forward strand.
TATAACTGTGGTGACAGTATAACATGACGTTCTTTATGATAGTATGGAAAATCGGTCGTCGTGTGGCGTACTGATTTTATGCAAGTAAAAACTCAGACGTCGACAGGCGTACTGCAGTATGACTGTTAGCAACCTAGTCGCCTGTCGTTGTTACTGTCCGCCAACGAGGGCGACATAATCGCATGTGCGACAAAGTCCATAAATTTTTAATAAAAAAAGAAATCTTAAAGCAGATGAACTGATGAATGATGACTCTAGGCTTCCCGAAACTTTCTTCCCAGCATAGAACCCTAAATAAACGTAGAAAATTTAAATATCTCAAGTCAGTCGCCAAGAATTATTGGATGCATCGTTAGCCGGAGCGACATGTACTCCTCATTTTTTTACAAACCAAACAGTATTTTTTGCCATTTCGTCAGGTTTTTAGAGCTTTGCGAATTTATTAGTATATTTGTCGGTGTTTTTGGGTGGTTGGTCGTATTAGAATACGATGTGTTTCGATATTTAATTGGATGTTCCGGTTTTTTGTGGGACTCGGTTGTAGGACGTTTCCGGAATGGTTTACGGTTTGATTTTGATATGTGAGATTGGGAGGGTTAAGGAGTGTTGGGTTAGGAGTTTTTGACGAGAGCACTAACTAAGATGGGGTAATATAAGACTAAGACTGAGGGAAAATTGTTTAATCAATCAATCTGCCTAACCGGATGTAGCTGAATACCAGCATTTTACATGAAGCGACTGCCTATCTGACCTCCACAACCCAGTTACTGGGTAATACGATACCCCTTAGTAAGACTGGTTGTCAGACTTTCAGGCTTGCTTTTGCGCTTGCCGGAGTTGTCCGTTGATGGGTGACCATCTTTACATAACGAGACTCCTCCGTGCCTCGGAAAGCACGTGAAGCCGGTGGTACCGGCTATCATTCGTGGATCTTTGACAGTCGTTACGGGTCTTCAGAAGCCCAAAACTCTGACAACCAGTCTTACCAAGGTGTATCGTATTACCAAGTTACTGGGTTGTGGAGGTTAGATAGGCAGTATCTCTCGCTCCATGTAAAATACTGGTATTCAGCTGCATCTGGTTAGACTGAAAGCCGACCCCAACATAGTTGGGAAAAGGCTAGGCAGATTGATTTGTTATCAGTGCCCTCCGCAATTAAACCATTTTTCTTTTTCACCAGGTGAATACCGCATCGGTCTCAAGTTCAACGAGCAGCACATCCCAGACTCCCCCTTCAAGGTTTACATCTCCCCAGCAGTTGGAGACGCTCATCTTCTTGAAGTGGCCCAGTTCCCAGACTCGGCACAAGTGGACAAGCCCACCCAGTTCTATATCAGGCTCAATGGGGCTAAGGGTAGCTTGGATGGCAGGGTAAGTTGTGAAGACTTTATAAAACTTCTGTCTTGCCAAAAAAAGAGTTTCACAGATATTTACAACTGAACGTAAGCATGACTGAAATAATGTTATAAATTCTTATAACTTTAATATTATAAAGGCGAAAGTTTGTGAGAGTGTGTGTTTGCATGTTTGTTACTTCTTCACGCTCAAACGGCGGGACCGATTTGGATCAAATTTGGTATGTAGATAGCTTATACCCTTGATTAAAACATAGGCTACTTTTTATCCTGGTCTACGTCGGTAAAACCGCGGAGTGCAGCTAGTCTATTAATATAGACTCTCCACGATCTGTTACCAAAGGATTCTCGGCTACTTTGGTCACATTACCCGTCGGAACCAGATAACCTTGAAAAGTTGGTGGTGATGGGCAAGGTAGATGTGAAAAGACCTCGCAGCCGATCACCTAACCGCTGTTCAGACCAAGTAACCACCGTCACTGGACTCTCTGTTTAGACCGCCCTTAGAGAAGCGGAGAACCGAACGAAGTGAAGAATATAAAGCCACGAAGGCCTTTCACCCACACACGACCTTCAGTAATGAAGTACGCGACCAAGAAGAGAAGAAGAAAGAATTTGTATCAAAGGGAAATAAGTGTGAAGCATGTTACGCACGGCTCAAGATCATCTATAGAATTCCAGTATAAGCTGATCTCGCATTGCACTGGAAATGTATAGCTTGATGTGTAGCCGTGTGTACTAAGCAACACTTACATACTCTTACGACAAACTATGGTTTTTTGATGGCACTAGCTTTACAACAATCTTCAACTGTGATAAACAGATGGTACTTCCCAAACGCCCTCCAAATAGCCATTTTTTTCATATACACCCGAGTGTGTATGAATGTAAGACATTGCCCGCGAATACGTCTGCGATCCAGGATGAAAAGTATGCCTATGTCCTTCTCCAAGCCATGGTCTACCAATGTGCCAAATTTCATCCAAATCCGTTTAGCCATTTTAGCTTGAAAGTGTAACAAACAGAGTCACTTTCGCATTTATAATATTAGCTAGCTAACCGACAACCGCCGTTTCTACCCAAATGGACCAGATATTGTTAATTTTACAATTTGTGATTGATTCGACGGTGTATACTTTAAACTATGGATTCACAATCGGTCCTATAGAAATAGTACAAAGATTACCTCCCCTTGAGCCTTTGAACTGATCAATATTATACAAAGGTACAAAATTACACACTCCCGTAACATCTTTAAAAATTTACGAAGTGAACTAGACAAAGTCTTCTAATATACTCTAACTTACCCCTGGGTCGGTTTGATTTATCGTGAGAACATGACGATCACCCATGTCCGGCTGTGTCCAAGATTTATGATCGATGGACCCTGTGCGGTATCATACGTGCGATTATTCCGCGTTTAGGGCAGTTTTTTTTTGTGTAAAGCAGGGATTTGGTGCAATGTGTGAGTTTTGATTTTGTATTTTTGTATGGGGGACGATTTTATAGCCATCTTAATATGTAGCTTTTCTTCATAATAATTAATTGTAATTGTAGATTTTCTTATCAAAGTATCAAGAAAGTTCTTCGTTGTACCTTATCAACTCAGTCAGTAATTTGCGGCAGAGCAGTGGTGGCCCAGTGGTAACGGCCGCGACTTACGATACTTACTTACGGTCGTAGGTACGAACCCAGACAAGCGCTTTACTTTGTATAAATAATTTCAACACCACTGCTCTCAAAACGGTGAAGGAAAACATCGTGAGGAAACCGGCTTAGAACCAAAAAATCGAAGCCATGGTGACATCTACCAACCCGCACTGAGCCCGCGTGGTGGATTACGGGCCACTCCCTCTCACAAAGGGGCCTGTGTCCCAGCAGTGGGAACATTATAGGCTGATTATGATGTACTTCGATACCTACTTGTAATAGTTCCCAGTTTTAAGCCAACACTGCTAATTAGAAAAGGAATCATACTCTTATTAAAAAATGTATCACAGTATTATTGTACCTTAAACAGTCGCCGTCCAAGTGATTTCAAACCATTTTCCCTCAATTCAATTCTAGTGCCTACCTACCCAATTACAAAGTATATAAGGGACGCTCTGTGACCCTCTCTGAGGAGCTCGTGGCTAAGTAGTAACAGCCATCAGGTTATGCTACGCTTGCCGGGGTTGGTCCGTGGATAGGTGATGATGAGGTCGATCCATATACAGGGTGAAATTGAATAGATGCGACAAAATTTAAGGGGGTGTTCTACGCATCAATATGAACAACTTTTACTATGGGACCAAACCTGAAATCGCGAAAAAAAATCAGCTGTTCAGTACATTTAATGTTCGCATAATTCGTCAAAATGTACTGAACAGCTGATTTTTTTTTCGCGATTTCAAGATTGGTCCCATAGTAAAAGTTGTTCATATTGATGCGTAGAACACCCCCTTAAATTTTGTCGCAGCTATTCAATTTCACCCTGTATAATACTGGTATTCAGCTGCATCCGGTTAGACTGGAAGCCGACCTTAACATAGTTGGGAAAAGGCTAGGCAGATTGATGGGGATGATCTGATACATGTACAAAATCCTTACTAAATAAAAAAAAAAACCAAAAACAAGTAATATCTACCACCAAACATAACTAAAACAATATATTCTCGCACAGTGTGTCTAACCCCACATTTTGTGGCCAAAAAAATGTAATAAAACGGCCTGTCCGCACGTGACCGGGTTGTTACAAAATAAATCATTTTCACGCTAATATTTTATAACAGTGTGCCAGGATGAATATTGTGCCAAGTTATGCCAAGTTGTGCCATAAAAATTAATATGGGGTTGCGAAGTTTGCCTTTTGTTTCTTGAGGGGATAGTGGAGAAAAAATGGGTGAGTTTTTATGTGTACATAATACACTTATCTTTTGAGGAGCTCGTGGCTAAGGTAATAACAGCCGCACGGATCGATCCATCAGGTATCTACGCTTACCGGGGTTGATCAGTGGATGGGTGACCATATTTACATACCGAGACTTCTCCTTGCTTCGGAAAGCACGATAAACCGTTGGTCCCAGTTGTCTTTCGTAGATCTTTGAAAGTCGTTACGGGTTGTCGGAAGCCCGAAATTCTGACAACCAGTCTTACCAAGGGGTATCGTATAACCCAGTTACTGAGTTGTGGAGGTCAGATAGGCAGTGGCTCCATGTAAAATACTGGTATTCAGCTGCATCCATGAAATAATTTGTTGCATCAATTGTAGGTATATTGATGTCAGTTTGACCTAGAGGTTTTCACCACCGCACGCGCAGACTGTGATAATTAAAGAAAGTGTTTCAAAATGGATTATAAACAGGTTAACCAGAAACATGTCTAAATTGAAATATTTATTCATCAGATAAGAGTTATCTGACTATTGAAAAATTAGCACTAAAACACGTAGGTACTTATACTAAAAGATAAATAATTAAATTATCTTTAAAATGGTGAAGGTTTCATAAAAATACGGTTGATAGTTTTTCCGTGATTCTCAGTTTTTTATCCGCGTTAGACGTAACTTTACAAATTATTTACACTATGTAATATAAACATTATCTAATCTAAAATATTCACATATTAAGTTATTAAGAAAATGCTCTAATTTAACATATGTTTTTTCCAAATCATTAACACTACTCGTTTAGATGTGATCTTTAGTTTAAAATCATTAAAAGTCGGATATCGACGCCATAAGAAAATTATGTATATTCATTTCTAGTGATATTGAGTCGTCCTTTTTATTTACATCCGTAATTATTTCATTACATAATGATGTCCGGGTTACACCAACGTCAACGTCAATGCCCATCATCGCCATAAACATCGCCCTAATTATTCCAATAATTATCGCAATAAATTATATGGCCACACTTAAACGCCGCCACCCGAGTTATCACCACGTCAAATCGGCAATGTGAATGCCGTTGTCAAATTATCGCGATAAGTTGTGGCTAAACCTTTAGAGGCATAAGGAACAGGCTGTAAAATTCACTCATCCTCCATAGAAAAGGGAGGACCCTCCGACCAGACGGGTGTTGTGTCTGGTGGGCAACTGCCCGACGGTTGATGTCGGGACGTTGTATATATGTTAGTCGCGCGGTTAACTCTGATTGCGCGATGCAGGTTGCGTGACGTCATGTCATTGTGATGCGTAGTTCATATGTGGCGATGTAGATGCCGCCATACACCTATGGCCTACGTCCATTATCGCAATAATCAACGGCATATCCCGTTGGTGTGGCCCCGAGATGAGAGAGCACTAGAAACTACAAGTAATATGTTAAACTTTTTAAACTTTCGCGATTTGTACACATTATAAAACACTATCGAAAACGGGTCTTATCGCGATATTCTTTTTAATGAGGTAAACTGGTACCTACTTGTTTCCCGACGTTTCGACCGCCTTGCAGCGATCGTGGTCACGGGAGGACTGATGACAGCTCAGCGACGTCTTCGTAAAATTGTGAAGACCAAGTGAGGGTAGATGCACATACCCGCACTTTACGAAGACGTCGCTGAGCTGTCATCAGTCCTCCCGTGACCACGATCGCTGCAAGGCGGTCGAAACGTCGGGAAACAAGTAGGTACCAGTTTACCTCATTAAAAAGAATATCGCGATAAGACCCGTTTTCGATAGTGTTTTATAAGTAATATGTTACTTACTAATAACTTAACCTAAACTTTCCTTGTCCAGGTAATGGCCCCATCAGGCAAGACCGACGACTGCTTCATCCAGAACATCGACGGGGACCAGTACAGCATCAGGTTCATGCCGAGGGAGAACGGAGTCCACAACATCAATGTCAAGTTTAATGGAGTTCATATTCCTGCGTCTCCGTTGAGGATTAAGGTTTGTCATGGATTTTTACTTCTCTTCTATTACTTATTAGCTGTAACCTAACTGGGTTGTGGAGGTCAGAAACAGTCGCTCCATGTAGATTTAATTTTGTTTTAATTTAACCTCTACGGTGAATCTCTTGGCTTTCACCTCACCGTTTGTTTATATTTATGTGTTTATTGATTATGAGAAAAAAAAAGAAAATAATAATTTTACAAATGTCTAGTCAAATCATTACTTTTTACACAAAAGTGTGTTCATTAAATAAAATGCTTTGCATTATTAAAATGTTTTTGGTCGAATTGTTGATAGATGTGCATGGTACGATTCTGAACTATAAATATAATAATTTTAGATAGGTACATTTTCTCAATAAATGTACCCAAGTAAAAATTTGCACTTCGGTACATTTATTGACAAACTATACCTATCTAAAATTATATTTGTAGTTCAGAGTCGTACCATGCACATCTATCAACAATTTGGTCAGAAAACATTTTAAGAAAGCATTTAAAAAAAAAAAAATAAAGAAAAGAAAAAAATAAAATAAAAGAAAGTAATGATTTGACCTAGGTACCCATTTGTAACAGCGACCTTATATATATTCTATTAAACTTTTTCAGTGTTAGGTTGGTACAAAATATTCTGGCTACGCTAGGTAACATCCATCTGTGCACTACGAATGTAGCACACACATTATAACGACAGTTCCCAGTTCGCGTCATAGATGGCGCTACCCATCCTTCATCTAGGGCATAAGACAACGAATTCACCTCAGAAGAACAATAGTTGTTCTTCTGAGGAATTCACTAATGAGTCCTGTATGCGAACGATTCTGAAAGCACTGTCCTAAAACTGCTATTACAGAGAGAGAAAGAGAGAGAGTTTATAATGCCATTGGTTTAAATAAAAGATCTGAAAATATGACTGTGTCAAACGGTTCTAGGTCTATCTATACATATAGACCTATTCACCCTTTATGCTAAAATGATAACTCAGTACCTATCTACAGATTTTTCTAGCTTTGAAAATTAATATTAAGATGTTAGGTAAAAAGCGAACTGGGCAGGAAAAAGAATGTGACGGAGTCAATTACTTCCACATGCGAAAAAAAAGAGCGCAACAATGCGCCAAACCAAATAAAAATTGTATAAAAATAAATTAAGCTACCTATTACAAAATATTTTCAGACAGAGTTTTGAACTAGGTACTTATTTCGCACATTTTGCATTTTTTTTAAAATTTCACATGATGCAATTTTGCAATGCAATTACATAGGATTTTAGGAATACAAAAATAAAAGTTGGTCTTTTCGGAATTAAAATTGACAAAAAACGCAATTGCGTTTTCTTTCAGTTAGAGTATTTAATCAAATAGTCAATTATACAGGCTTACTGGTAGTGCTAACTCGACGTACTCCTTTTAGGGCGTCATAGTAGGGTTAAAATTCCACCAATTAAGCCTCCAAATATTCTACCGAAATTCAGTAAGTTAGTTTTTTTTATGAAAAATCCAATTTAATAAAAACTTTTTGACAAAAAAAAAACCGACTTCCAAAAATCACTACAAAGTGAAAAATAACTTTGATTTCGGAAGTCGGTGTCTTTCGTTTTTTATTTACTTTCTTTTTTTTTGCCACCGACTTCCGAAATCAAAGTTATTTTTCACTTTGTAGTGATTTTTGGAAGTCGGTTTTTTTTTTGTCAAAAAGTTTTTATTTCTCGCTTTTTAGTGGGTCTGTTTATAATTTGTATAAGTTACAATAGTCTAATGTCAATTGCTCATCACATGTTACAAAATATTGCTTTTCCCGATGCTGGGACGTTAATTGTTGAGGAGTTCTGCTGGTAAGAACCAGGAGAACTCCTCAACCACTCACCACACGCATTGTTTGACGAGCGGAAATTGCTTAGCAACCATATTAAAGTAATCGAATCGCAACCCGTGAAATATTTATCATTGAGTAGTTCCGGTAGCCATCTGTGGTCTTCATCATCAGTTCCACTTCACCAAGTGGTGCTTTCCGAGAGCAAATGCACAAGCTACTATAAAAAATACCCAAATCGCTATAGGTGTGCCTATAATATTTGAAGAGTTCCTTCGATTTCTCCAGGATCCCATTATCAGAACTGGATTTTGAAAAAAATGGGACCATTTGGGAAGTATACCCTTTCCAACAAAAAAATAATTTTTCAAATCGGTTGGCAAGCGACGGAGTTATGCGCGAACAAACATAAAAAAAAAAAAAAAAAAAAAAAAAAAAATACAAACATCCGAATTGAGAACCTCCTCCTTTTTTAGAAGTCGGTTAAAAATAATTTACGGTGCAATTATACTAGAATTTAAGTTATTGTCATAGCTGATGCCATATCAGATATTTGTTAATAATTAAAAGTTCAAAAATGCCTAAAACTTTGGCAAAGTTTACTAATTAAATATTTTATTTTTCGTAATTTTTGTCGGAGAGTTATGTCGGACTTCTACCGACTAAAACCCCACTGTTCCTTCTAGTACCATGAGTCGGGGGCCCGGGAGATACTTGTACATTCGCCGCACCCCCTTGACGTCGTACGTCGAGTTACCAGTAACCCTGTATATCCAAACATTAAATCCATACATGATGTAACTAAACATGGTTACGAAAAAGCTCCCAATTTATTTTGGTATCTCCCTTTACGTCCATATAAGACAGAAATTGGTAATTCTAAAATAGTCTAATATTTATCTTGAATCGCTTGTGTAGGTCGGAAAGGATGACGCTGACCCCGCGGCAGTCCATGCCCACGGACCTGGACTGGGAGCAGTCAAGACTGGTAAGTCACAATGAAATTAATTAAATCAATTAACTAAGCATAACATAAGTAGTTAGTGCAATCCACGAAGACGCGCAACACTCTTCTTCCTAACCGCTTACAGTGCAAGTATGGAACATTTTACAAGTCTACGCACTAATTACCTATAACCATAGTTAATTAACTGCAATTAGTGTGTATCGACAAAACTAAAACACTAGCGGAATGGTGCACACTTGGAAGAAGAGTGGAGCGCGTCTTCGTGGATTGCACTAACTATACAGGGTATATCAGAAAGTTGTGGACCATATAGGCCATCAAACTGAACAAATTTTTCCATGGGACTAATATCGTAATCGACAAAAAAATTTCAGCTGTCCCGTACAAAAGTTCAATATCTATTCGCTGATAAATTTTTCTCGATTACGATGTTGGCCCTATGGAGAAAGTTGTTCAGTTTTATGGTCTAGATTCTGGTAATAGATTCGCAGATAGAAAAGCCAATCCGCCTATTGGATAGACCTCTATCACACACATCATCTCTAAAACACCAACTCTGTCTTTTTAGGAGTGAAAACGGATCTCATCATCGACACATGCAACGCTGGAGTAGGACAGCTGGCCGTCACTGTGGATGGACCTTCCAGGGTTGCCATGGACTGCACGGACGTCGACGAGGGCTACAAGGTAATCATCATAAATATTTTATTAGTCAGTGAAGATCCACTACTTAATTTCAGTCTTAATTGAATAATCTTCTTTTTTTATCCATTCGTATTCATTTTTGCAAGTGGAGCACTGCTAAAGGCATAGATAATGATTATGACGTCATGGCATATGTTTTTGCATACAATGGAAACATTTCGTCTCTCGTTCTTGAGCTACTCACCTCTTATCATATCCACATGAACATGAGAGCTGGTCTTCTGTTCCGGAGATCATAATGTCTTAAAATCTTCAATACTTATCTATCATTTTTGTGCTCAGGTGCGTTACACGCCTCTGTCTCCTGGTTTCTACTACATGAGCATAAAGTACAACGGTGCACACATCGTTGGATCACCATTCAAGATTGAAGCTACTGGTAAGTTTCTCCCGGTGTCTTTTTGCTGCTAGAAAGCAGAATAGCAGCAAAGTTTTTGACCTAACAGTAGTGAACTTAGCGTTATCACCACTAGGATGTAAATCCTCAGAAGAAACGAAAAGAGGAATTACTGATTTTCGTTTCTTCTGTTACCAACTTGAAAAGTGTTCATGTTTTCCAGTTAAGCATTAATGATGAAGTTGATGATGAAGTTTTCAGTCCTTCAGATATTCTCAACTATGAAACTTCTATTGGCAATGTTTCCTTCATAACTTGAATTCGTTGATCAAAGGATATCCACCAACCCGCACGTGGTGGATTACAGCCCTCTCACCGAGACGAGGCCTTAGTCCCAGCAGTGGAAACATTATAGGCTGATTGTGATCAAAGGATTAGACCATAATTTATTAACCCTACCTATCTTTCCCACAGGTGCAAACTTAGCCGAAATAGGAGCGCAAGAAACCTCATCAGTAACAGTGGAGACAGTGCAGAAAGTGGCCAAGTCTATGCAGAAGCAGGGACCAGTACTGCCGAACTTCAAGTCAGACGCCACCAAAGTGACCAGCAAAGGAATGGGTCTGAAGAAGGCGTATCTTAACAAGCACAACCAGTTCACGGTCCATGCTGGTGACGCTGGTAAGTTTTTGAAGAATATTTTGAGGATTCGTTTACTATTCTCAGTTTAAGTTTATTTTTTTAACTGTTTCTCCGATCATTGACCATAGTCTGCTTTGCCTGAAAACAAATGAATCCTACAAATTGCATAGGTAATGAATTCAGCAATGGTGTGGATTTAAACCGTAATATGATCAGAGGTCCCAGACTAGTAACAATCACTTTCAAAGTATCTATAGAGGCATGAGGAACAAGGTATAAAGTTCACTCATCCTCCATAGAAAATGGAGGATCCTCCGACCAGATGGGTGTTATTTCTGGTGGGCTACTGCCTGATGTTGATGTTAGGGTGTTGTATAAATGCCAGTCACACGGTAAACTCTGCTTACGCGATGCAGGAGTTGTGTGACGTCAGGTCTTTGATGCGTAGTTCGCATGTGGCGTTATAGATGCCGCCACAAGTGTTTCGTATTTCTACAACGACTTTCAACGGGATTGACATTTAAGCTTTTCGGTAGCATAAGGAAATCCCATACATTTTTGATTTTTAAATCTTATCGCTGATATAATGTAATTTGGTCCAGGCCCTGATTCCAATTATTATAGCAGTGGGACCTAACATCTGAGATGATCGCCGCCATCGTAGGCCGAAGAACAAAAATCTGCTTGGAATTCAGAATTTTGCAGTTACTGCCTCTTGTCATTACTCTAAGGGACGACTGTCAAGATTTAAAAAAAAAATCAATAGATCTATTCTGCCAATAAGGTCTTTATTACCAATCCACATCAATTCTTAGTGTAAGTCGTAGTCGGTTTTCAGGCATATTTGTCTTCAGTCTTAATAAAATTTCCTTTCTCCCTTTAGGTAACAACATCTGCTACGTCGGTATCTACGGACCCAAGGGTCCTTGTGACGAGGTGCAGCTGAAGCACAAAGGCAAGAACAACTATGAATGCTGGTACGTAGTCAGAGACAGGGGAGACTACATCGTCATCGTCAAGTGGGGCGATGAACATATCCCCGGATCCCCCTACAAAGTTGAGGTCTAAAGGATGAAAGGAGGATGGTAGTGCATACAGATATTTTAACAAGTTCTTTTTTTAAATATTGTAATTTGAATTTTGAAAATTCGGTTGGATTCTTTTCTAGTGCATTTTTTATCTAGTCAAAACTTAGTATATTGATAGTTAAATCTTATTAGCTAGATTTTTTATTAAACTCAAATCTGTATGCGCGGGAGTAGTTTTAAGTACCTAATTTTATTTTTTCCTTAAAACATATTCAGATATAGACTTGAAAATGGCATCTCAAAGGATTGTGTTTTAACTCTAGCAAAGCTCTATTAACTTTTGAGAGTAAATACTCTGGTACTAATTTAACCTATCAGTGTACGAAAATATAATACAAGCAATAAAGACAAAAATATTAATAATTAATTGTGGAGTCTATATTTTTAGTTGCTATTTCTAAGATGTATCTACGTATGTTTTAAGGTTTCTATCTTTCATGATCAAAAGCTTGATTTATGCTACAGGATAACGAAAAGGTTTCTGTATCCATCTTCTAAATGATCTCTTATACACCGCACCGTGACTGTTTATTGTTTTCATCTTGTGTTGTGGTGATTCTGTTATTCGTACTATCGATTGGTGAATTGAAATCGATTACAACTTAGGTACCTACACCAAATCAAAGTGTCTCTTCACCATCTTCTGATTTGTTACTGTTTGGTCCTGCATAAGTCAATTTGCTACGCCTCTGGCCAAGCTTTCTTCTTTTGGATTTTACTTCCACCACCATTCGAGTTTAAAATGGTTGAAAATGATATGTCACAGTTTAGTCTCGTCTTACTAGTCCAAACCTTTTCAGTATCCATCCCGTGTTTTTCTTGATCCTTTATTCTTTGTAATTTATTTAAATTCATCAAATTGTCATCGCAATTTCATGTTACATTAAGGTATTTTTTCAGAAGTTCTAACAAAGTAAGATATACGTAATCATTTACTTTAATAAAAACATAAATTCTTTCTTTTTTGTTCTGCGACAACGATGTCGATATGTCAGTTGTAATGTCGATAGATTATTGTGGTTTTGTTTTATTTTTTTTGTAGTTTTTTTCAGTTTTTTTATCAATGGAGTTATTTTTATTTGTTTTTTTTTTGCTTATTTAGAAGTTGTAGGCGTATTTGTGTAACTCCATTAAGTTTTTTTTTTACTAAAAGTCTAAGTAAAATCGTATTTTAGGTCTATGTTATATTTTTGTCAGACTGAATTTTTTATTAAATATTTTAACAATTTTTCTATCGATGTTTTACAAAATATCTTTTGACACTTGGCAGATAAAATGTTTCGGTATTTGCCAAAGTTATTTTTATTTGCTTTAATTTTGCAAATAAAAGTAATTTTTGACGTTGTCGTATTACAGTATTCTGGCCAATTTATATGATTCTCGTTTAGTATTTAGGGCGACTAAATGACAATACATATAAAGTATTAACTCAAAAATATTCCCTTTAATTTATAAGTTTAGCGAGACACAATTTGCTGCCCAAAAATTTTTGCGAATTTTTACTGTTTTTTTTTTTTAACTTTTTTACAAATTCCTCTACGGCTTTTTTTATTAAAAGTTGTTAAATTGTTAGAGGAATTTTTGATAAATTCGCTTATAATTTTTGGTTGTCAACTTTTGGCAGAATTTCAATATTTTTGTGAATTTCTACCAAAAGTTTATTTGTTAATTATGCCTTAGCCTTCTCATTTAAGTATTATGTATCTGCTTTCTAATTTTTGTATGGTTTGTGTATGGACTTTGCCTACGTAGGTAGAATGATCCCGTATTTGTAAATACCTATTTTTTAAGTGTTTAATTATTATAATGTATTTTGCGACTGTTAACTAAATAAAAAGAGGAAAGTTCTAAAAGTTGTTTATTTTTCGAATGGTCCTTTAGATCATATTACTGTTCTCTTCAACCCTGTTTCTAGTAACTTCCCTACTCAGACTAAATAAAAAACCAAGATGTCGCGCTGTCACCTGACGTGAGGCTGGTTTCGTAAATGTATTTACTTAATAAGTTTGGTGTAAAAATATGTGCGTGTGAGCACACAGCAAGGTGTAGTTTTGCACAAGCTTCACTGTATTATTCGCAGTGTCTTGGTTTTTTAGTATGAGCTTCCACACTACAAAATACATTCTTTCTTATTTAATACTCACATGATCCATTTCGATAATATCGCACTGATTGATGTGCCTACACTTTCTAAATGCAGTGATGAAGATCCAATGTATAGGAGATCTTTTACATTTCAGCGTTTTCATATTACTGTATAAAGGTAAGTATTGGGGCGTATTTCCCTTTTCGTGTTCAATACGAGACGCATGAAATCACCACGTCTTAGCACGGTACATGCGCACCAAAAAACCGTGTTCAGTTTGCATCAATTATAGGTCTGAATTCCATTAGTTTGTAGACAAATCGTAAACTCTGTAGTAGACAAAGCGTAAACAGGGAATCGAACCCGTTAACAGATAATACGAACTTATGATTCAGAGACAATCTAAGGATGAAAATTGCTAGAATTTTCATTACCTAATATCAAAGACATTAAAGATAATATAGAGATGTCAGAAGAAATGTCATAGAAAAAAACTGTGATCCCATTTGTCAGTGACTTTTGGTAGACACGCGATGTCATTACGCATGCGACATGACATAATTATATATGTGTAGACTTTTGTCCACTGGTCATAAGTATCGGATTACGATTTTGTTCGCATGTCCCGTCTATTATTAATAATTATTATCTTGTAGGTAATTTCAGAAATATAGATTTTTGTGAAGTTGTGAATGTGGTGTCAATAGTTTTAAGTAAAAGTATTAACAACAGTTTAAGGGGAATTCATTAAAAAATAAAAGACACAGATATAATTCTTGGCATAGTTGTAATTAATTTTTAATCAATTTTAAGTAACAAAAAATGATTTTCGTTCATTTTCATCAATAAATCTTAAAAACGAGAACGCTAGAAAAAGCGAAAACTAACGTAAAACGAAAAAAAAAATTACTTACAAAAATATCGTATTCATAATAATAAGTTTACACTTAACTTAAAAAAAATCAAATTACAATATCACATGTCTACTTACAATAGAGAGATATTGGCGATTTTTATTCCCTTAAATACAAAGTTCGAAAAAAAATGGGTATTTAATAACACTTGGCTCATTGTCATGACATTTAATATACAATAGTGCTTACTTAACAACAAATGATCGGAAGAAATACTTATTGCCGTTATTTAACATTAAAGACAAAACATATTTGTACAAGAAAAAATAAAGATTTGGCTAATTTGTGACAGACAGACGGCCATCTTGCCCCGCAGACCCCTAACGAATAACCACAACCTAACATTTTTTTTATAACTAAAAAGATCAATAGCAAATTAATTTAGAAGGAAAATAGACATTCCTCCAAAAATAGTCACTCTTTCCCTTTCCATCTCCTATCACAATTTTTAATAATTTTACCTACTAACGCTGATTCGTTCGAAAAATTAAAACAAATCAACAGTTTCTGTGTTCGTATACTTGAAACTAGTCTAAAAAATCGATGTACGAAGGGCCTATTAAGTACGGAAAATAGGAATACTATACAATTCCGATGTACGCCACTACCCCTGAGTTCTTAAGGCTAATATAATTGAGCATAAGCACTTTTAGATATCATAAAGTAAACAAAAAAAAACTTTTCTTCAATAATTTTCAAGGATTTTTTTCTCAAAAAATCGTATTTACAAAATATTTACAAAAAGTGCACCTTTCATTGTGTGACATAAGAAGCAATTTTGGCCACTCATAAATGTATTATACACATGGGGAATATTCTTTTAACATTAGAAAATATATTCGACCCGCGACGGCTTAGTAATAATAACTTAATTTTTTGTTCGTTAAAACATTTTAAAAAACAGGAAGAATACATTTTCTAAATTTTTTGAAAAAAATAAAAATACTAAAAATGATAGTTGTACGATAGATAAAGCTAAAAAAATACATAATATGATCTAAGTAGGAACTGAGTGCAAATGTGATGATTTAAGAGATCTATTTATTCTTAATGAATATAGTAAAAATGCAACAGAAGTAAGAAGTGAAGAACTTGTTATAATATTTTGTTCAACTTGAACAAATACAGTACAAATACTTGTGTTTGTCAGGAACTTTTTGATTCAAAAGTGTTTTATTACTTACGTTAATTGTGAATAAATTATATCGAAGTTCAATTCACTAATATCGAAGTAGATTTCCAATGCAGTCTCACTCTAAAAAAATTAATACGACAAAAAAAGTGTCTAAAAATTGAGATGCGATTTGTTCGTAACTTTCAAAATGTAATATAACATTAAAGTAATGTAAAATGATAATTTTCTACTAATTACTGTACCTACAAATAAACAATCACTGGGTCTAAATTATGCATCGATAAAACATTATTATGCATTAATTCCAGAAAAAAGAAAATATAATAAAGATATCAAATATGACTCCGCTAGAGTTTTGTCCGTGTTAAAGATTAGTTTTTTTTTTTACTCAGTGAAAATTAAAATGCCTCCGAGTTGCTACGAATGTTTGATCGATAATTGTAAAGTGCTGAAAAATTTTGAACAAAGACAAACCAATAAAATAACATCAAAAGCATAAAAATGTAACATATTACAGCTTTAGATAAAATATTTAATATCTATACCCATATCACAAATATAAAAATTCAATTCAATACGAATCGTGATTTCTCAAGTCTTTTCTTCTCCAAATTAATTCAGCAATCTAAAGAATAATAATTGCTATCAACCATAATTGACGATCAAACTCCCGGATCAACTGGGTTGAAACGAAAAAACCATAAAATATAAAAAACTAATCAATAACCCGTAAAATTGGAAAATAAGTCCGAAATCACATTCATACCCATAAAATTTTGTCATCTATTCACAAAATTTCGAGTATCCATACAATTTTATTTCTAAAAACATGAATTTGTTTCTCTAACGTTAAAACCGTAATACCACTGTCTTCGAGAGCGAGATTCTAAATTTTTTTTAAATATTTCGTTAATTATACAACTAGTAATACCATTATAAGTACATACTATAGTGAGTGTACCTACGGTAAGTTACTGCTTATCCTTGTGCGATAATGCATGGGGGAGGATGTGTTCCGCGGGTAGCAGGGCCGAGGGTTGGTGAGCGTAGTTCCTGATCTGATGCAGGGATATCAGCTGGTTGGGGAAGGAGTTGGGCTGCTGCTTGCCTTGTTGGAAGTGGAGGGGATCGTAGAGATACGGCCGCGTGGGGAGGGCGCTATGATGCGACAGTCCGTTGAGGTGAGGAGCCATCGAGTTGATGGGAGTAAACGCCGAGTTCGCCGCTGACGACACAGGGGGTTGAATGCGGTCGTCCTGGCTCTCATGCTGAGCAAACAGAGCTCGCTGGTGTTGCAGCTGGTGCTCATGATGCTCATCGGCTTCTCGCTGCTGATGGTAGCCACCTTCATCAGACATGTGTGCCGCTGAATCAGGGCTAACCTTTGGCCAGTAAGGATGGTCGCCGAAGGGTACAGCTGTCGGCGCGGCCGCTCCCAAGGATCGATTCAACCCACTCAATCCTAAAGCAGATATCGGCGGCCGCTTATCGGCCCTTTCCGCATGCTTATTCATGTGCTTACTTAAGTACGTCTCCTGCGTATAACTCTTGCCACAATACTGGCATATATGAGTCTTTAAGTGCTTGGATTCTTTGTGCTTAGGGATGTGCTCAAGGAGGTCCTTCTCGTGGGTGAAACACTTGTAGCAGGAGTTGCATTTGAAGGGCTTATCTGTCTGGTGGCAGCGGCTGTGGCTTTGGAGGTTGGAGAGCTGGGAGAAGGCTTTGGTACATCCTATTTGGGTGCAGCGATAGGGCTTGTCTCCGGTATGTGTTCGGATATGCTGTTGGAGGTGCGACAGCTGGGTGAACTTCCTCTGGCAGATCTCGCAGCGGTAAGGCTTGATGCCTAGGTGGATGCGGGAGTGTTGCGCCAGGTACGAAGAGTTGGCGAAGGCCTTCGGACACTGCGTGCAGCGGTAGGGCTTCGCCTCACGGAGGTGGATCTGGGTGTGCAGCTGCAGATCCGCTTTTGAACCGAACACCTGAAATTAATAGAGAAAAAATCTGTTAGTTCTATTGAAAGGTTATAAAGTATTTTTGGAGGATATAAAAAGGTAGTTAGCACATACACATGTTCACAAAATAGTATTTAATAAATATTGTTAATATTGTTGTTGTTGTTGTTGTTGTTGTAAATATTGTTGTTTTTAGTATTTAATTTAGTTTTTTAGTTTTATAAATGCTATTTTGTTGCACAAATCGATTATAAAAAAAACAATTACTATAGGTGCAAGCGATCACCACAAATAAACTCTTAAACAATCTTAATCTTACAAACAATTTTCAACACCGTTGTAAACATCATTGAAATCATCAAAAAGTGAATTTCGCCCTTGAACGACATCCGCGGGCAGCCGGAACAAATGATTCTCGTCTTTTTTTATTTGCCCAACTCTTAATAAAGGCAGGATGTCGGCTTCACGGCGTCTTCCACGCGTAGTAATCGCTTTGACTTCCTTATATACGTCTGGGCAATCAGAATCTTTGACTCAGCTTCTGTCTGTACCTATAGCTTATTAGATTTCCAATAGAATTAAACAGAGCCTTTGAGGTTATATATTCTGGGTATGGTATTGAAATAGGAAAGAAAACTGTTTAATAGAGGTAAGTATAAAAGGATAGTTCAGTAACAGATGGTTATATAAATTATCTAAAACATAAATAGCATGAAATTAAAGCCGCTAGGTTCCTCTGCTAACTCAGTACGAATCAACATTATCGAAGACTGAATTTTAAATAAGTATTTGTATACACGTGCCAACAAAAGCCGGTACTTTCGGCGGCACTGTTCGCGCACTAAAGTGTTTCGGTACACCATTGATACTCTTTGTGATAGCCCAAATTAGTTTCTAACTTAAAACTGACACGTCATCTCTTAGAATCGTTTTCATCTAACAATGAGGCTGCTAGCCACGTTCCTTCGGGCGCTACCAATCCACGATCAAACGATAATGATCTCAAATCCAAAGCAAATAAAGCTCAAACTATAGCATCACCACTTGACGCTGACGGTTGTAGTGCCTAACAATGAACGTTAGGGAATGTATTTGATAAAATAGATGTAGTAGACGATTTTGGATTTAAATAAGGTTTG
Organism: Cosmia trapezina; assembly: GCA_905163495.3. NCBI lineage: Eukaryota > Metazoa > Arthropoda > Insecta > Lepidoptera > Noctuidae > Cosmia > Cosmia trapezina. The sequence continues at coordinate 5,156,860 of LR991044.1, forward strand.
TATAGAGTTCCTTTTGAAGATAAAGGTGTAGGTTTTGATACTGCCGGCCGGATTCGTTCGGTAGCACGTTGCATGACTGGCGAGAAGTGCGAGACACGAACGCAATTGGTCACAGATGGAACATAATTAAAGTTTGGGGCACTACTTAATGTTGTGAAGCTGTAGATTCGAGGTGGTGGATGACTTTTAATAGGTCTTCGTGAAGGATCGTCTGGTGAGGAATCTGTGTTAAATTGGTGGAACTAGGAATGTCGGTTTGGTAAATCGGTTGTAACAGATAACAGTTAAAGGATGCTGTAACATTGCTCTAAATTACATCTCAGATATCTAATAAGATGCGTACAACACCAAACGATTTTGAATATACGAAACGTTCTAAGCCTTGAATAACAAAGTTGACGAAATGACTGTAAAATCCAACACCGACATAAAATTCATGTTTATTTTCCATTCAATATAAGAGACGTTCCATTCAATTAGTCAACAAGCAGCAACATAAAGCTTAGTCTTAGGTAATCGAGAACAGCACAAAAACTGATTTGACAATTCAATTGCAGGAAAACTGACAAAGCGCCCACAACACGAAGTAATTGAATAATAAGAAAAAATCTAAATATTTTCGTACAATGAGCAACAGACAGACATAACAGCTATTGACTGTAATGTCTCTTACTGACAGTAATCTTTGATATACTATTTTCCTCTTGAATTCAATTAAGGAACATCAATAGTTCAGGGGACTATAAAGAATTGCTTCGATGTAAAAGCACTAAATGTTTCTGTTGAAATAATCTTACAATTTACATTGTTTAAGCAGTTTCTAGATTTATATGAGCTTATTTTACATTTCAAATGACTTATTATGGTTTGATTCAATCTGAAATTAAATGTTTTTCTACTAAATTAAAAGTTCCTTTAATATCTAAGCGCACTTCTTCGTTATCAACATTTCATACAAAATTCACATCGACATCGAAAGATATTATAATATAAACTATAAAGCCATCAAAATTGAACAAACTATGCTTTATTGCCTAGAAAATTTGGCTTCCAAAGTGGTTTCGTTAAAAATAAACCTGTATCATTACAGCTGACCTTGGTAACTGGTTCTTCAAGATAATGTGTGTTACTATATGCAACATTTTTACACGAAATTTTATTCCTTACTATGTTGGCGTTTTGTAGAGTTCTTTATTATTTTGCTATCAGAAAGCAAAAGAAATTGGCGTCTTAATTATACAATATTGTTCTTCACTCTATAGAGAGTCGAAGATACTGTTTAATCCATAGATTGGACTGTAGAAATATCATCATGTATGTCCTTAGTTTTATTTTGGTTTTAGTGTTATTTTTGTTTTATCTCAAAATGTTCATCTTGGTCGATTTGTTGACGATTATGAATATTTACATAATATTTAAATCAAGTAGTATCTACATAATTATTTTAATTGCTATATGAAAACTATATTTATGATAATATTTTTACTGCATGAAATTGATATTCCATCTTTTGCCTTAACAAATCAAACTAAATATAAACACATTACATTACAAAAGTATTTCTTAACATTGTAATAATAAAATGTTTATCAATATTATTGCCATTAATTACGAAGCAAATGTGTATTTACTGCTTGTAGGAAATAATGAAATCAGCGAACCGTAGCGATGGAAGAATTAAAGTGGTTTTAATGTTAAGATAGTCCATTTTGCCTAAAATTTTAGGAAACTACTGTGATTATTTTTTGTTAGTTGTTTTGGCAAAGATTGGAGAGGATTGGCACAAGATAGAGGAAGCTGTGGTCCATAGCATTACAACGTTGCGGGCTAAAGACGCTAATGATGTCTAAGATTAAGAATTTTTGAGCTTAATTGTTAGGAAATATTTTTTTGGCTGATTGGAAAAATTTTGGCATAGAAAAAATTACTTGAAGTCTCAGTACCTATAATGAATTGGAAATCAATCATGAGAAGGTAGTAATCGCAGCAGATTTGTAGTAATCGCAGCAGATTTGAAGACAAATGACGTTTATTTAAAGCTAGATATGGGTCAAAAGAAAATCTATCTGTCACACTTTAAAACCTAAAGATAAAACATGACAGCTGTCATAATAACCCTATTAAAATCAAGACAAGATTATGCAAGGGTTGAAGTGACGGCTGAAGGGTTAAGGGTTATTAAACACTGGTCATCTGTTACGGTTGTCACGCTGAAAAATGTAGTGCGTTGGAGGAGGGTTGAAAAAAGGTGTAATTTTTTAATGGTAATTTTTCTAGAAGACAAAGGTTTTTTTTAGATTGGAAAAACGAATATAGAAACAATGAAACACCAATCTCAATTTTGTATTAATTCAGTAGCAGCAGTAGTGAGTAAAGGCTGAAGTTTCAAACATGCAACATTTTTTTCCGTCGAAACACAGAAATTATTCACATAATTATGTGATATATTTTCGATACTTGTATTTTAAGAGATAGCACAATAAATTCAATCAATCTGCGTAGCTTTGTTGGGGTCGGCTTCCAGTCTAACCGGATGCAGCTGAACCAGGAGTTTTTACATGGAGTGACTCCGTTTCCGACTTCCACAACCCAGTTACTGGGTAATATGAGAGTTAACACAATAATTAAAACCGCCTAATTAAAAAAGTATATTTAAGGACTAGACTAAACATGACTGACGAGCAAAATATATTATTTATTCGAGCACAAAGGCCTCTTACTCACACAAGCATTTTAAGCATTTCTAACTAGAGGCATCTTGAGCAGGTTTAGCGAGTTGGCATTCCATATCATAATCAATTTCATCATCATTTCTGATCAGACAGCAGCCAACTGGTTATCATAGCGTGATAATTTTAGGAGACGTCTGAGGAAAATATAATTATGATGGATTGAAAGAAAAAACATTACATAGAAGGTAAGTAGCCAACTACCTATTCGCAATCAGCGTTCGTTTTTATTTACACTGTATTTTTAGAGGTGTAATTTAAATAACGCACAACCTCTTAAGGGGTCATTGTACTCATCATTATGAACAACTTTTAGTATGGGAGCACACCTGAAATGGCGAAAAAAAAATCAGCTGATCCCTACATTTCACGTTCGCATGACTCTTTAAAATGTAGGGAACCGCTGACTTTTTTAGAACGATTTCAATTTTGGTCTCATGGTAAAAGTTGTTCACAATGACCCCTTAAGAGGTTGTGTTGTGTGTAGATCTGTGATATATTTTGGTTTACCTCTACTACTTATTCCTTGTTTCTATAAGAAATTTCTAAAGAATATTGCCTGGGCAGAACTTTTACCCATAGCAGCTGAAATGTTTTCCGAAAGCTTTTTTATCTAATCATCGCTATTTTTACAGCAATGTCATGAAACACTATTAGGGAATACTCAGCAGGTAAATAAGCTCTTTCACAAAAAGAAGCTGCAAATATTTTTGCGCCTTTTCAGCATACAAACAAAGCCTTCGAAAAACACAAAAAATGAAAACTAATTTTCTTAAAACCCTCCACTTTTCAGTGACAAAAAGTGTAGCCTACACTTTTTGTCACAAAAAGAGCAAGCCACGTCGGGCCACTTTTTGCCACCCCAAAATTATTATTAATTGTAAGCATACATTTTGTCTGTTTATCTGTGGACATTAGACCCTAGCCAGGGGCGGATTTTCCCCTTAATAAGGCATAGTTTTTGCCCGCTCAGATTAATTTTCGCGAAAGCTTAGGGTTTCAAAATGGCGGCCATTCTGACGTTTTTTGGCTGAAAAATTGTGTACAAGATTTGTGGTAGGGCTTGTTTATCGTGTTTTTGTCTTCAGGGGTAAGCAGAACTGCAAATACAAAAGGTTTTCATGCCAATAGATCAGTACGTACGAACGTCAGGACTTTTGTAGTAATAAAATCGTCTATAGGTCAATTTTATGTTATTTTTTTGGTAAAACAGTTAACAGTGCCATACTTTTTGTGGCCGTGTTTGTTAAAAGAGATTGTTTGTAACTAAATAACCCCCAATCTACCGGTTTAATTATCTACATCACTAATTAAAAATACGAAATATTGTTCCGCAATTAATGCAAACAAAATTATCAAGAAAATAACCCTATACTACGCTAGTACCGAATAACATCGTATCTGCAAATCCATGTCAACAAAATGACATATGAGTGACACTGCATAGATTAATTCTTAAGACCGACCTCAAGGCAGATTAAACAGCGCTTAAAATATCTCGTTTACAAATTAAATCTTTTCATACTGCTAAATAGATCCATCGATTTGTCTATGTAAATTAGCTACGATAAAAATGTTATCATGAATTCATAATAGGTACTATTTGGAGAAAAAGTAAAAGTTATGTCTTTTTTTTCTGTAAAACTATCAGAGAGATTGTAGTAATTGATTTATGTATTTTTTACTAGGCACCTGTTCTTTGATTATCATCTATATAAATTAAATAAAAGACTCATACAAAAAATAACGTTAAAAAGAACTAAGTATCCAACTAGGAAGTAATAAACGCTTTAAAAGGAGGAAAAGATTCACAAACTTCAATTGCCGGCTTCCGAATTGATTACGATTCAATTGTACAGATAATGTAACGGAATTAATTCCCCACTTATCCATTGAACCAATCCAATTATAATTATTTAATTAAAATTTAGTTTTTGCAATTATTTTCAGTGTCACTTGATTTATTAATTAAGTGCGTTTTCATTAATTGTTTATGGTTTACAGTATTTTTTTACTGTGACATCGGATTTTACTGTAAACGATACTGAAAAATTAAATAAATATATTATCCTTAGTATTAATATTTAATCATTCAGTATCGTGAAATGGAAAAAAAAACACTCATAACTAATTTCAAATGATTTCGCAAATAATTGACTAAACACTTTAGTGCTTCACGACAAAAATTTAGAAAAAATAATAGGTAATATTAAATCAAAATCGCAAGCTATTGTTATAAAATTTTGATTATATCTCACGTTCCTCCAATGAATTGTATGCTTGACCATTTAATCCGATCCTTTGTATTTTCAACGAAAATCTAATCTGTGGATAATCGTGCTAAAAGTTTGATTTTTACAATTTTTCAGATATAAAAATTCAATCAGAAACGTGAAAAGACTTATAACTGTAAGCATATTTTATTTTTTCTATTATTATGTCATGAAAATTATTGGTAATGAAAAAAGTGTCGTTTTTCTCAGACGGCCCTGGCTCATGATTTTGGCGGCAAAAAATTGATTCTAAGCCAATGTCACTATCGGCCATGCGTTAAATATTGCCGCAACTGTTGAAAAAAACCGAGTAATCTAGGTAAATAGCGAGAAATCAAGCGGCAATGTTACTAAACACGACCACCGATAAGTAGATTGATATTGTAAAGTTTCGTATAGTGAAATAAAAATATTTGAAACATCGAAATTGTCATTTACGCGCTCATTGCTTAAGGGTGACGCAAATTCAAATATAGAAACTAGGCCTAAGTCACTTCCTAAAGTGATTTGTTTTATTCATTTTATAAACTTAACGCAAGTATAACTCTAATTTTGCCTGTATTAAGACCATACATTCGACCTTAATTAACAATTACACCTATGTCAAGTAAGGAAGTAGGAACCCTGTTCAAATTCAGAAGGATCTGTTAAATGGATATATTGAGGTAAGGGACACAACAATAAATGTTAGCTTTCCTGATAAAAGGATAGTTGCACAGTAGGTACAGTTACGAGCATATACTATTATAAACAGCTCGTGCAATAATATCTGATTTCATGATTCATCCATCATCCATCTGTCGTCAAGGTGACGGCAAATATATGTGATAAATTTGTGGAAGGCATAAAAATGCCATCACAAATATGTGACATTGAAGGAACTCCAAAACTATCTGACGAGACAAGCGACACCAAAATATAGTATGCTGCATAGGCATCAAAGAGACGTGTCCATACTAGGTACTTCACCTAAGACAGACATACATACATACATAACACATAATCAGCCTATAATGTTCAAACTGGACACAGGCCGCAGGCAGGTTCCGTGAGAGGGAGTAAGCTGTAATCCACCACGCGGCCCCAGTGCTGGTTGGTAGATGTCACATGTCTTCGAATTTTTAGTTATAAGAAATGCTGGTTTCCTCACGATGTTTTCATTCACCGTTTTGCGAGCAGTGGTGATGAAATAATTTACATATGTCTGAGTTCAAAGCTGTGACAACTCGTAAGTCGCGGCCGTTACCACTGGGCCACCACTGCTCTTTCGTTTATGACATGTATTGCTCAAAATGCTCTAAAAGGTGTCGACTATCCCCCTTAAAACTTTGAACCCTATTTTTATGCTCGTGATCCTGACTGTACGTACACCATCATTAGAACCAAACGTATGTCATATTCTGCCATACACTATTTATTTATCGCCAATTTTTAGTCCCAAGGTCTCACAATATCCTCCTAAAGCACAGTATTCTATCAATGTCCACAAGTTATCTGATCAAATGCTGTCCAAATGTTAAGTAATATGGAATAATGGCGGCTCTAACGTATTTTACTGTATCACATTTGAATATGTTAAAGAGCTTTATGTTTGATGCGGTTATGCTTGATATTTTTGTGTTTATTGATAAAAAAAGGTGATTTAGACATAATTAATGATAGATGAGATGATGAATGGAATTTAAAGAATGAAGATCTAACAGAGATGAAAAAAGAAGAAACCAAGATTTTATAGTTAAAACGTTATGGAAACAATAGATTCTAATCATGGTTTTGAAAATAATCCCATGAAAACCAATCCTAAATTACCAGAATCAAGTCAATTTAAGGATAATGAAGACAGTAAAAAACATTTCTTTGAGTAACGACCAAACAAACATACTATAAAATTAACAATAGATGTCAGTTATAAAGCTACTATTAAAAATAATGCAAAGCACCTTTTCGTTCATTCAGACATAGTAAAACGAATGTGAGTTGAATTCATTATTTATTTCTATATTTAGTAGTTTGGAGACTTAATTTTAATGAATTACAATGATCACTTGCACGTGTATGAAATCTTAATTTGGCAGGGGTCAGTAAATGTTAACATTGGATTAGAAGGTGGTTATAATTATAATCCAAAAGCCCAATGCATACTGTTAAATAATGACCACGGCAAAAGATATAGTTATTTTTCTTATATAATACGTTTGTTGAACAAGGAAAGTGTCACTGCGTGTAAATAACTGTTCAAGTAGCAATTTTTCTTGTGGAAATGTACCACCTAAACCACTGTTACTTTCAATTAAATGAGCATGTAATGCAACGCCAAATGGCACAACCTAAAACCACGAAATTTACAAAACGCAGGCGAAACCAAATGATATTCAAATCCGATCGCGACGGGTGGCGGGCGCGTGCTCAACGAAAAACGCTGAACCAATTCAAAAAACCGTTTTTCCGAACTCCTAAAGAAGCCAGTGACCAAGACCCAGATAGGACCCTACGATACTACCAACATTATCAACGAAAATGATCTTTATAGCAAAGAAGTTAAGACCAAACGAAACGCAGAACTTTTTTTACATGGTTCCATTTTTTTACAGTCTTTTGTCACCCAAGCGAATGAAAAAGTTGGAAATCGTGAATAAAAAAAATCCGTTTAATATTGGCATTGAACGGTCTGCAGATTTGAGCGTAGAAATTTGGTTTTAAAACGTATAATTTAGACTCGTGTCGTGCTCGGCTAGCTAAAATAAATGTCACGTTTCAAGCTATTGTATAGATGGAAGACAAGAAATTGATATTTTTCTATCATCTTCCGCCAGTTGAGATTAATAAAAGCATTTTGATAGTTCACTCCCCATTCATTGTCGTAAAAACTAGTCAATAACATGTTGGAATGGATGACGTTTTTGTTGCACACAATTGATTTTGATTTGTCTCTTTGGATTTTACGGGATCAGAATTTATTTCAAAATATGTGAACTTGTCGATAATCTTCACGTTTTCAGTAATTTCTATTATATTTTTGATTGTAATGCCTATTGAACAATGGTTTGGATGGATCTCACCCATTCAATGTCGCTTTACTAAATTAGCGTTACCGTGACACGAGTCAAGATCGTGTTGACCGACATGGATGGCTGCTGATGCTCATTCTTCTGGGATAATTAGTTCCTTAGAAGCATGTTAGTCATCGGAAGCTCTTAATTTATCTTCATCATCAACTGAGCCTTCAGGTTTATTTTCCCTTTCCTGTCTTCATTATTTAATCTACAGTTTAGACCACTAGCAACCCAACCCTGCTTTGCACGGGTGCAATGGACATTGAGATTTCTGTGAGATGTGAAATATTAATCTACATATTCTAATATTATAAAGAGGTAAAATTAGTTCGTAATTTTGTAGGTATGGGTAATCTTCAGAACTACTGATCCGATTCCGAAAATTATTTCACTGATGGGAAGCTACAGCATTCCCGAGTGTCACAGGATTATTTTTCACGCGCACAAAGTCGCGGGCAGAAGCTAGTGTTTTATACACAAGGTTTTATTGAAAGTTTATGATTTCGAAATATACTATGTACCAAATGATGGTGAAAACCGACAGACACGAAAAGTGACTTTGATTTATAAGAATATGTATATATAGCAGTTACAAAATACCTTCATGTGGGTGTAATATAGGTATGACAACTCTGCCTAACTTCCCCGGGAGTACAGGCACAATGTTATTTGTTTTAAAATACCTTTATCCACATCTTTATGGAAGTAATACATATCACGAAGTAATTCATCTTTACATACTATACCATGACAAGTAATTGTCACATTGACATCTTCCATTCCAAGATCACTATCCAATTCATCATTAGAAATTACATCAAGCATCTTAATACAAACAGGGGTATCAGAATTAGTTCCAGATCCTGATCGAATGTGGTATGAAGCGTGTCGTGCAAATCTCGATGATGTTACCTTTTCATCGGCGCTTGAGCACCCTGAGCAAATATGGAAGCGTAATGACGTATAGAGCTTTGATATTGTAGACTTGGTTTAGGATGATATTTAGAAAACTTGTGATAATTTGATTTTAGTTTGTTTTTATTATTGATGAGCTCGCGTTTGATTACTTTCTCACCTATAAGCAATGATGTGGTCGATAATGGAGCAAGCTTGCCTAAGAGTAACTTTTTTTCTCTTGGATTCACCCGGCTAGTTCGTGGATGGGTATCTTTACATACCCAGACCCCTCCGTGCCTCGGAAAGCACGTTAAACCGTTGGTCCCGGCTATCATTCGTGGATCTTTGACAGTCGTTACTGGTCTTCAGAAGCCTCGAAAGTCTGACAACCAGTTTAACCAAGGCGTATCATGCTACCCAGTAACTGGGTTGTGGAAGTCAGACAGACAGTCGGTCCATATAAAATACTGGTATTCAGCTGCATCCGGTTAGGCTGGAAGACGACGCCAATATAGTTAGGAAAAGGCTAGACAGACGACGATACCCAGGTGACCCAGGCTTATATCAGGATATTTATTAAATGATGATACTAATCAATATGTGTCTATGGCAAGAAAAAAACTTTCTATGAAAAAGATGCTAAACTTAATTTTTTATGTAACCAAATACTTTTATTCTATTATGTTGTCATTTCATCATAATCTATTAAGAGTAACCAAAAAACTACAATATATTTAAACACTGTCAATGTTTACCATAAACATATGATCGTGGGCCCAACAAAAAACCCAAGACATAAATAAAAAAAGCCCATAAAATTATGTAAATTGTCAATTCATTAGATAATTAATTAGTTTTTCTTTAATAAAGCGCGTGAATTTTATTATTACGACCGTGTTTGACCCTGAACTTGATAGTGAAATGTTGTCACTTTTTTTGTAGATTACTCATTGTTTTTTTTTATGGGACGACGTCAAACTGAGAATTTGTCATATGTTTGTTTTTTTTTGTGTTACCAAACATGGAAAATTGTATATGTTTGCCAAAGACCTAGGGTATTGAAAATATTACTGGCATCACCACTAATAAGTCAGATACACAGTCGCTCCATGTAAAATACTAATATTCAGCAGCATCTGGTTAGACTGGAAACCGACTCCAACATACTCGTAGTTGGCATAAGATGGCGATTATGAGCACGATTATGATCATCATCTATCTAGCCTTTTCCCAATTATGTTGGGGTCGGCTTCCAGTCTAAACAGTATTTTACATGGACCGACTACCTATCTGATCTCCACAACCCAGTTACAGGGTAATACGACACCCCATGGTAAGACTGGCTATCAGATTTTCGGGCTTCTGTCAACCCGTAACGACTGGCACAGATCCACGAATGGCAGCCGGGGCCAATGGCTTAACGTGCTGTCCGAGGCACGATGACGAGGCTGACGAGGATGACGAGGCTGATGATGATGATGATGATGAGTTAGTAACTGTAGTTAGTGTACCAAAACAGCAAGAAGCTATACCAGATTACCATACCATTATCATAAATTATTACTATACCATATACAAGACTTGCGAGATGAGTTGAGACTTGAGACCCATTGATTTACCATTTTTCAACATTTACAAAATCGTGACATCGTAGACTTAAATCACTACCCGCCATTTAGGCTTCGCCGTAGTCGGACAGAAACAAACTCATAAATTTTTTAGAACAGGATATAGACCATGTCTAAAAATTTCGATCCCTACAATCTGAGATCGATGGGTTCCATCGTTAGTTCGTTCCAGGACCCATTAAGGTTTCCGCCCGCCATGAGATGCGCGGGAGCAAGTAATATGCCCATTTTCGAAACATCACAACTGATCTGTATCAGCACCAAGCGAATTTGAACCTTATTATACCCAAAATCGCTTAGACTCATCATCCTTTACAGGAAAATAATTAGAAACGAAATCAATATTTGAGTGAACTTTTCGGTTTATCTTCTAAAGCTTCTCTGATGATAATAAGGTATATTTTTCCTTGTCGGTACAACAAATTGCATATTGTAAAGAAATTCAATTTTGTTCGAAGCAACTTTAACTTTATGCCTTGGGATTTAAGTTAAGTTTTGTATGTTTTAAAGCCTTCTTCTCAGAAAACCGCCCGGTTGTTTAGTATCACTCATTTTTATAGTGGTTTTAAGATAATGGTATTGATTTACCACTGTACATGGTTATCCGAACAATATCTATAATAAGTTTTCTCTATAGGCTGCTGTAGGTACAGTCTTGCAGATTTTTTTTTGATTTTGGTAAAAATTGCCTTGTAACGACTTATGGTATCAGAATACGGTCGGAAATTCTTTTAGTCACCGCTTTATGTGCCCAAAAATGTATAATTTTTAACTAAATGATGAATGTATCTTCATCAATAGTAAAAATTAAGTCTGAAGCATAAACAGATCCAATAAATTTCAATGTTTTCTAATGATTATTCATCATACATTTTTCACGGCTGAAATCTATTTTGGAGAACATGAAGGTAATTTTGACAATGATTTTCTAATCAACTGCTTTAGCTAATCAACCGACGCTAGCATTAACCATGTTTATAGTAAACGATACCAAGAACTCAAGAGCATCCAATATCTTAAAACCCAATGAGAAAATCATCAAAAATTGTTTCCGCACGTCTGCACAAAACCACCTGACAATCCCATAAATATGCAATAATATTATCTTCAATACATAGAATTGCAATTCACAAAAAATCTTCTACGTGGCTCCTGCGCAGGAAGTGGCCTATGCTTTGTCTCATTCACACTTGGGATAAGAGCTATTGTCATCTCGCTCTTGCGTAATACCAGTTTTGGCGGATAAGTGTGGCATGGCAAGGCATGGGTGGCCATAGAATGATGAATATGGTGAAGGGATTTTTTTTTTATGGTGATGCTACTACCAGTAGAAATATAGGATCGGTATTGGTTGAGGATGTTGTAAGAGGTAATGTAGAATCTGATAACGAAGGCAATGTAGAGTCAAAAAGAGCAACACATTTTTTTGAGAATAATTTGAAAATATTTGCGAGGACTAGTAATTCAAAGGGAACTGAATGTCGACAGTTGGATGTTTTTGTTATGTTAATAAGTATCTGTAAGTAGGTCAAATTCTATGAAGGTTTCTGTTGTTCTTATAGATTTTTTTTTTGCTAAACGAGTAAAATATTCTAAGAAACATACTTTATGAGAACTAATTTAAGACTAAAACACTGTGTAGTGTAGAGTTCCACTGTAAATAGTAAAGCTGGTCTAAGATTTTTGCAAACAATGTGAGGATCTTAAAGCAAATAAGGACTAGACAGGTCTAAAGGAATTCCCAGATCTATAACAAGGTATGAATGGTGTAAAACATGATGTAACGCAGCAGGTGACCACAATTTCTCTTTAACCACCATAACATATAAAACAACCCTTAAATCCTTTTGCTAAGAGCCATTTTCCCTCGACTGATATTTCAAAATGACAGGTGAGTGACGAAAGACATTTAGATATGTACTTTATGTAGTTATAAATAAGAGTTATTGTTGATAGTGTCTGAAAATGTCAATCATAAGTTGATACAGTTGATGACAACGGATAATTATGCTGTAATATGTAAGAATTATGTTATTGACTGATGTTTTTAAATTAAAACGATGTATGAAGTTCAATTTTGCACTAAATTACCGTAAAGAATTGGAAATGTTGTCATGTAAGGGAAAATTATTAAAACAATATCAGCTGTATATCGTGTCCTTATAAATTGTATATCATCTAAAAGACTTATTGGTAGTAGGCATATTTTTCATGAGTAAGATAAGAATGAATTAAAGCACTAAATTAATTTAAGCACGTAAACTCATAAAAAATAACCAGCATAAAGTAGCATATTATTAGCATATAATATTCCCACAGCTGGAAGTTACATAGGTCTCCTCTCAGCGAGAGGGGGAAAATGATCATACCACGCCATTATAATCAGTTTTTCCGCAAACCCTATTGATTAAGATATGTAAAGAGACAAAACAAAAAAAGACTGGATGTATCGTGGGACACCCGTTGGAATGAAGTTCCTTTCGCTGTATGTTGTGCATCTAGAATGGTCAAGTTTGTAAACACTTAAAACGGACTTTTTCGGGTCCAACACTATTTCGTTACGTGACGATTTCTATCAGTTTCCTCCTACTGCAAGCCGCGTTAAAGAACTTGTGCCAAAAACAGTAAAAGAAATATAGTAAACTCTAAGCCATAACAATGGATACAGTGATATTTAAAATCGCATCAATTTTGTCAGCGATTACATATTAAGTTATACATTTCCATTTCCAGCTGATCTCTTAGTGTACGTATATACTACACAATGCGAGATTAGCTTATACTGGAAATGTATAGATTGATATTATATTATGTAGTCATGTGTAAATATTAGCATAGTTATTGAAGCATCATCTTTAGTCACTATAACATAATTTAAATAATGACAACATTTTTTAAATCCAGTTTTATTTGCGAAAGAGACTGGCCATTAAATTCTTCAAGATCAATTTCTCCCCTTGCATTCAATGAAGGCCAGACATGGTCTAATCTTTTGAAAACACCCTACAGCTTTCTTCTTCAGTCCATCTCCCCATAAAAACTAGGTTACCGTGTCATTGTTCGATCCCATTGATGTATCCAGTACTGCAGATATACACACCCCATGGAAACACCATAAATTAGGGGACCGGTCATTGTCCTGCATGGGTTGACCGTTAAGGGGTCGCGACTCGCGGATTATTCTATAGATATGTCCACAATATATGTTTGGATTATTTAAAGCTAATTTTTGAGTGATGTTTTTAATGTTGATGGTTTTGAAACTGTCTTTTAAGGGAGTGAAAGTTATCGTATCAACTGTTTTATTCTTTTTGAAGTCGATTTTGTTTCTAAGAACATGTATGATTTATCAATCGTTATATTTGGATTTGCTATATCTTCTTCTGGTTCAACATTGTTTTCGTTAGTATGCTCAGTTGGTAAACTTACTTCTATTGCATCTTAGAACTTTTCTGTTGTATAAGCTTTATCTATTTGGATTATAGGAGTAATGCTATCAAACTTATGACCAGTTCATTGTTTTTATGAGACCCGTTTTCATGCTATTTTCAAGTACTTCATTACACCATTGTAAAGGGCGCTATTATCCATTCTATATTGATCCCTTACACTCAACTCAAAAGTGAAATTATCTAAACAAAAATCTCCAAATCAACGTAAATTCCCACACTATTGAAAAGCCAATAAATTAATGCATTTAAAAGATATTTACGAAACTAATGCATCACATATTGCATCTCGTTGCATAAGACCATTGACGGAAACACATTGTTAGAAAAAAAGCTTTTGAAGAATTCCCTCAGATGCGTAAAATTTCGTTCCCATGGGATATCAAAGGAAATCACTCTACCAATCCAAATTTCACCTTCCCTCACAAAACTTAACGTCGAAATTCCAAAGTCTGCTTCAGTGGTGGAAAAGACGGTATGAAAAAAGTGATTTTGAATTTTGGGCGTATTACGTTAAGAGTGGTTATTCCTTGTTTATGGGGGTGGAACACCATCACCTGCCGGGTCGTGGGACAGGTCGCGAGCATCCCTCTTATGGCACCGAATTGCACATCCTGTATCAGATTTTGACGGATAAACAGTGCGTTTGTTTAGTGCAAAGATAATGTAACGTGAAGATTTTGATAGATTCGGCATAAAAGGCATTTAAGCTTCGTAGTTGTGCATAGTTTTAATTTTGTAAGTATGACTAAGGGCCGATCTGAGGAGCTTGTGGCTAAGGAATAACAGCCGCACGTGTCGATCCGTCAGGTTAAGCTATGCTTGCCGGGGTTGGTCCGTGGATGGGTGACCATCTTTACACACCGAGACGCCTCCGTGCCTCGGAAAGCACGTTAAGCCGGTGGTCTCGGCTGCCATTCGTGGATCTTTGACAGTCGTTACGGGTCGTCAGAAGGCCGAAAGTCTGACAACCAGTCTTACCAACGGGTATCGTATTACCCAGGGTCTGGGTTGTGAAGGTCAGATAGGCAATCACTCCATGTAAAATACTGGTATTCAGGTGCATCCGGTTAGACTGGAAGCCGACCCCAACATAGTTGAGAAAAGGCTGGGCAGATTGATTTTGACTAAGGGCCGATTTCTCAATCATCAGATAACTTTTAGCTGAGCAAAAAATATGACGGATTGACGACAGTTTTCGTACGAATGACTGTGAAAGATCCACGAACGACAGCCGGGACCAACGGCTTAGCGTGCTTTCCGAAGCACGGAGGGATCTTGGTATGTAAAAATGGTCACCCATCCACGGACCAACCGTGGCAAGCGTAGATTAACCTGATCGATCAACCCGTGCGGCTGTTATTACTTAGAAATGCAACAACATAGGGTAAGCATGTAGGATTTAATAGTCACAAAAATAAATTTTAAAAATCAGTCCTAGAAATGTAAAGTGGCGTGCAAAAAAACACAGAACAATTTTTTTTTCTGAAACCCACGATTGGAGCAGAGAATACGTAAGACTTAGTGAATCCTTAAAATTTAAAAATCAACAACATAAATTAAAATGCATAGTTAGGTACAATTCAATCTTACAATTTTCTAGGAAAAACATTTTACCACATTTTTTCGTGTGGGCAGCACCAAGGTGACACGATTTATCGGTGGCCAGTATTTTTAGACGTTCCAAATTTAAATCTAGTTCTAATTTGAATCTTATTTTTAATTTAAAGATTTGACTTTAGAGTTCAAGTTTAGTGGCGAAAAATAAAATATTTTAGCATAATAAAATTATCGAACTGTTCACCTAATAATTAAACACAATTAAACTGACATTTAACACATAATTAAACTGTTTTGCAATAACCTCATTAATATAGAATCATTTAACTTTCTAAGCTGTATAATTATTTAGTAAGTATTACTTCTTTAAACATCTATCTATAATTACAAATGAAAAAACAACTAAAATAAAACGTACTAAAGCACTAGAACCTTGCAAAATATATTGATGAATAGAAAACCAGTCCCTGATACTATAAACAAAGACCAAGCACATGTCTTCTAGCATGTGGGCTGTTATATTCAGACAAAAATCCATCTTATCAACGTACAACTACAGTTGAATATTAATTGCCAGCAACGGCGATATATTGAGGAAATGTCTCTTTAGTTCAAAACAATAGGTTTTATTGTGCGATCGTGCAGTTGCGTGCAGAAAAATTGTACGCCATAAATAATTAATTAAAAACTTGATGAGGTATACATTAACCCATCATACGATGAGGTAATTAAATGATGTAATTGAGAGTACTTAAGATGTCTTAATCGAAATGAAAAACTGGACAATTAGCCAACATAATTTTGGTAGGACAATAATAATTAAGTACGGAATACAATACTGTAATTAATTTAAAAATTCTTTCCACATAATTGTTTTACCCGGTGTAATGTGAAATCAAAATGTTTGTTTCACAAATTAATTTACTGCCAATAATTTTGGCCATGCCTGTACTAAAAAAAATACTTATGTGTAATCAAAATTGAACTCTATTCCTTTCGGGTTAAAGTTCATAATCTAGTAAGTACTGTCTAGGGTCTTATAGACGGCTATGTAGATATTTTATGGCGTGACTGGGCTAAAACAGCTGACGTCATCAACCGAAAATCAATGCTTAAGCCCATGGATTGGCTAATGATAGGGGAAAGGATAGAAATTAGTTGCAATATTTTACTTGTTCGTATTATTCCTAGATAGAATTTGATTTATAAAACAACTGGTATCATAACATCGCACCTGTATTCCTCAAATGGTAAGGCAGAGGTGTAGAGGAGGAGGGGGTGCTGGTGTGGAGGTGTGGTGGTGTGGTGTGTATAGGACACCTACACCCACATTTCACCAATTATGTTTAAGGGTGATGCGCTAAGGTAGCCCGCGAAATTTAAGTTTTTTGCAATATGCAGCACCCTAATTGTGTATTTTATATATTATCAATCGGAGTTGGTTTTATTTTGACTGTTCAACAACATTCATTGCGTTAGTTACGTCGTCGAGCAGACAAATTTTTCGAACATATGAAGCAATGGATTAGCAATTTGTTTCAAAATGATTCAAATTCAGATTGATAATGTGTTACGCAATTAGAGTGCAGGTCAGCATCAGGTTGCATATTGATCAAAATACAATTAAGTAAGAAATATGTATTTACAAAAATATAATCATTAGAATTATTAATATAACTCTCTAAGTTAGAATTGGAATCAATAAATGTAATGATTTCATCAAATAGTCATTCAATATGGTAATTTGAACTTAGACAATTGTATTGATGATTTTAATGATTATGTTTCTTTAAATACGTATTTGTTACGTAGTCGCAAATCATATTTTGATGAACATACAACTTAATACTGACATGCAAATTCCAAAAGACGTCAGAAAATTTGAATATCGCGGGTTACCCTGGCGCTTCGCCTTAAGTACACACACACACACACACACACACACACACACACACACACACACACACACACACACACACAACACACACAACACAACACAACACAGGATTTATTTGCAAAATTAGACTATCTCGTTCTCCTATTACACTTAATAGGAGAACGAAATTAGACTATCTAGTCTAATTTTGCAAATAAATCCTTTGTTTTCACTCAAATCTAAGCATTGCATACTCAATAATAGAGATGATGACTACAAACGTTTTTGTTTGATATGTAGATTATTAAAAAATATTGGACACGGATTTTTTTCTTTTTTTACGTAATCAAAAGATTACGGCGATACATTGATTTAAAATATGGCATGAAGTCACGCCTAGCTATGTTTTATTTATTTATTTAACTTTAATTAGCACGGTTAAAAACCAATTACAATAATTAAAGACACATATACACAGAAAACAAAATTTGTAAAAATAAAAAACAATAAAAAAATTTGCAATAGTACCTTTCATGAATCCCTCTCACAGTACTTCTGACATGCCAATAATATCTTCGTCCATTCATCCGCAAACAGATCGTTTTATACGTATAAGTGACGTCGTAGCGAGCCCCCACTCCCCAACTTTCATGCGTGTTATCTAAGTCATTTTTTATTAATATGATAAAGCAGAAAATACGTGTCTAATATTTTTTATTATCTGACTGACGGACTATATACAATTTCTTTCCCAGAATTTTTTCTTTTTTATTTCTTTTATTTTTTTTACCCAGGCATGAAAGAAAGAAAGAAAGAAGAATATTTTACTTGGGACACGCACAGGAAGTACAGTTTAGAAGGAGCATAATTATAAAAGTAACAAAGTACATTAAAAAAGTAAAAAATAAATAAAAATTCAAACTAAAAAAAAGACCTGTGCGAGGCCAAAAAGGCTGGATCTCAGCATAAAACTGCTATATTTAAAAAATAAATACCGCAACGCTGGTATTCTGACAGGGCCTACTGAAATATGGAGTCATTACCTAAACATCTTGAAAACGAATTCCATTTTTATAACCAGATGCAACTGTCCCTCACAAAATCTTTTCAGCAATATGTCAAAGCAAAAATCCCCCTTTAAAAAAAATACAACAGACACTATTTTCCTAAGGCTTCAAACAGGTGTGCGCAAAAAGTTAAAAAATATATAGGTCAGGTGGTCACCGGGACCACCCGGGCTATGGTGGGCAATTACATGGGAGAGTGGACAATATGTGCATTGTGCACACTTCAGCACCCAGTTGTGATCATCACATGTCATTGGGTAAGTCACTGATGTTATAATTGGGTGAGAAAGTTCTACATTCATATAAGCAGACTGTTCTCAGATCAAAAAAATACGCGCTCGTTTTCGTTATAAATCATCTTTTATTTCACTAAATAGGAGGAATGAGGAAAATGTCGTGAGGAAAGTTTTGAGTATGAATGTCGATGGCTATAAGAGTAGGGGAAGACCAAAGTAACGATGGATGGACTGTGTGAAAGATGATATGGCTAGAAAGTGGGTGACTACCGAGATGACGACTAATAGAGAAGTATGGAAGAAAAGGACATGTTGCGCCGACCCCAAATAGATTGGGCAGGAGAATGATGATGAATGATATTTCACTAAATACATAAAGATTAAACAAATAAGTGCTAAACAAATAAAACTAAATATATAAAGTAACTAAACAGCATGCATATTAGCCACGCCACCAACGAGTTCGAGCCACCGACTAGTGGCTCCTTAAGGTCCCAGGTTAAGAAAACCCATAGTACCCATAAATCTACCCTCAAACTAGCAGAGGTCAGACAAAACGGATAAATTATAGACCCTCCTGCAATTAGCATAGATACGCGGACCCCTAGATTAGAGTGGGTCCTGCTTATCTCCTAGATGGGATAGATTTATTGTTACTATATTTGTTGGTTAAAGTCACGAATAGTCTCAATATAGCTATACTCTATTGGCTTCAATTGGCAGTTACGTGAGTTGGAAAATTGAGCAAAAATTACATGGATGGAAAAGCTGTAATAAATATTAAAAAATTAACAGGTTTTCCAAGAAATAATCGAGATGTTATAGTGGAACTTATTTTAAAATCTAAATATATTTAAAAAATAACAGTTTAGGCGAAGAAATAATCGAAATGTTACAGTGGAAATTTTAATGATTTTAAAATGTAAAGTATGTGAGTATATAAAAGCACGTGACCAGAGGGCTGGCCTATTTTTTGGCCAAAGAATCAGCATTGCCATACAACGTGGCAATGCTGCCAGCCTTTTGGGTACTTTTCCTGTTGACAGCGATGCGGACGAATTTTTTGATGCCCTATGATCCTTTCCTCTCCTTTTTTTATACAATGTGTATATAAAAAGTATTTATGAGTGAATAGTAAGGAATCTACCTACATACCGCAAAAAAGGTCCTTAGAAATGTATAAAATAATGTCGATAGGTACTCTCTCCTTTCCAACCAAAATTGCTTAAAATAACTAATTAGTGGTAACTTTTAAAGGTCCCTCGGTCAACTTCAACCCTTGAATGATGACTGGCGATTTAAAGACCTCTCCTAATTTCGCCTGCACTTGCTGTTTTAAGGGTCCCAAATTAATCATTTTAGGGTTAAAGGGAACTATTTTGATTTATTATTCTACTAGTGGTTGCCCGCGGCTTCGTCCGCGTGGATCAGATTTTGGTCACAACTTAATGTTTTAATTTTTTTGCGCAGAAACCTAAATCTTTTCTAAAATAAAAGTAACGTAAGGTACTCCTTATAACCAGCCAGTCAGCCAGCTTATCTGCCAGTGAAAGTCCCGTCAAAATCGGTCTAGCAGTTTTGGAAATTAGCCGGAACAAACAGACAGACAGGCAAAAATCATCATCATCATATGAATTTAGTAAAAGGCTGTTATTTTGACGTTACAATAAAGTTCAATTTTATTGATTTGTTTATATGCGTCGTTGAACTACTACTTTTTTCTTTTCTCAGTTTTAATAATCATGGTCTGGCAGTTTGAGTAATTTATGCGGCCTACCCAAATATCCTTTCTTTTGGTATTGTTCGTCGAATCGGTTCTGAGTTGAGCTGCACGATTACTGACAAATGCGTGCACTGACTGGACAGATCCACTAAATCTGTGTGGTTCTATCCTCAAAAGAATATTTCAGACACCAATCTACATGGTCTTCACACCATCTGACCAAGATTATGTCTGGACTTTATAAGAGACTGTGACCTCTGAGTTTGTTTCGGTCTTTCTTCTCAGAGTAGTCAGATAGGAAACGCTATCTCATCTAGTTTTAAAAATATGATTTACGTGTAAAAGTGTTTGTACAAACTAACTTACATAAATAAAATCATTGAAATCATTTACGATGGCAAACTAAGTTGCTAAGCATAACATGCTACAAGGAAGAAATTTTTTTTTTCTAAATGTTTTAACAACTTAAAAGAAATTATAGATTGTAATATCGTTTAAATTATTCATAGAAATAATGAAGCTATTAAATTGTCAGTAATAAATCCTGAAACAATTTCTTATATGTTAAATTAGGTGCCAAAAAAAAGTGTAGTAACCATTGCAGATCACATAATTTACCGCCAACTCAAAAATAACCGGTTCAAAAACCATTCAAATTACAAATATTAAAGTAATTTAATTAATTAAAAAAGCAATTGAACTGTCAAATTGTCGATTATTAATGCTTTGATTAGAAACGGATTAGTATTTTCGCGGCTGTATTTAATTTTGTCCGAGAGTGTATTTTTTTAATGCGGCAGTGCGTATAATTTCGGAAGGTCGTCAATGCATCAGCGATTCTGAGGTTTCGGATGTACATAATAAGTACTTAATTCTGGTACTTACTGCTTTGGTGGTAGACTAATTGTGGAGATAAATTGAATGCCTAAAGATCGTGACTAAGTATCTGGTTTTAAGACAGACTAATTTTAATAATTGGATAATAGATTGACCAGGATCATTCGATTTTTTTTAACCAACTTCAAAAAAGGAGGTTCTGTATTAGACCCGTATGTATGTACGCGATTTTCTCAAAAACTAGTGAACCGATTTTGATGATTTTTTCACGTAAGGTTTTAGTACATTAGGTAATTATTCTTATGTACGAAGTATATGCATTAATGTACTGTATCTTCGGCATTTCTAAGCGGACTTTGATGATTCTTATTACATAAGTAATTATGTAATTGTATGTTCAACTAAAAATGGAAAAATAAATTTACTTTTAAAAAAGTGAAAACCGACTTCAATAACCTAACACGAAAAAAACAACTTTCATAAAAAACTTAACCGCTTCTGAAGTCGGTATTTTCAATTTTATTGTTCAATGCATCATATCTTGGCACCGACTTTAGAAGCTGTTAAGTTTTTTCTTGTACTAATAGAAGAAGAATAAGAACATGACAGCGAAAAAGCGAGGAGAAACAGTCCTCATGAAAAAAGACAGTTCTATAAAATGTATTGGAATGCATAGACCCTATGCAGTGTGATAGTTTTTGGTATTTTTTAGTAATAAATTGGTATATTTGAGGGTCCAAAGAATGACGATAGCATATTTTTAGTAGACTAAATATCAGTATAATATTGGTACAATTTCAACTGTCACGGTTTTTTTTTTGGTATATTCACCTGGCAACAGCTGAAAAGGAAAATACGTAGGTTTATACAATTAGAAACGGTCACACTGAACCTATTGAGTGTGATTAAAAACATTTAACATTTAAAAGAGGGTTAAGTCTAAAAAAAACATTTCCTCTCTCTTTAAATATCGTCATTACGTGTATAGTTCCTTGCTCTTTTTCAAGTAGTATATATAAGTATATATTTATATAAGTATCTGTATTTATGTATGTATATATGGTACACCACAGACTACCTACAGTATTCTCTCCTTTCTCTCCATAATCCATCCAAAGGTTGTCTGTAAAAGATCGCTCTTAGCGATAAGACTGCCCATTGTGTCACCCTATGTAAAATTTCAACATTTATATCTGTAATTTTTATGGTGTGCATAATAAAGAGTATTCTATCTATCTATCTATCTATCTAAGTCTAGCCGTTGACTAGACGTAGATAAGGTTAAGTAGGTATAACAATTGGAACGATTATAAGAAGAAAGTGAACAAAAACTATTAGCAAACAATGAGTTACCGAACAATTGCGCAAGAAGTCTGGGGCAGCGCAAAAATTAACACATTGACGTATTATGTGGGTTGCCAGATAAACTTAACCTAACACCCTGATTTACGGGAGAAAAAATTGTGATGGTAGGACTTTTTGTTTGTTTGGTTTGGAACAAAAATCTAACATTAGAGATGTATTCACAATTCTTATAAGTGGTTATAATTACGTAAATTCATATTTGTTATAGTCGCGAACCATATTTTGATCAACATACGACCTGACACTAACCTGCAAATTGCAAAAAACGTAAGAAAATTTTAATTTGGCGGGCTACCATTGTGCATTCACCAGAGATACAATGATAATTTAGTGTTTTTAAAATTCCTACAAAACCAAATGTATATGGTTAAATAATTTCGTTTTTCCATATGTGTTATTTAACTATTATTGCCTACTGTTGTACTAAAACCGAAACATAATTAAGTAGGTAAGTACCTACTTGATTTTTTTTCGATACAAAAAAATTCCAAAGAAGCACCATCTATTTTCTGTTTTATACGATTATACGTAAACAGTTCCTTATTGTGTAGTAAAATTTGCGTTAAATCGAAAGTATTTAAATATATTAAGACCTTACTAAGCTAAAAATATATTTAAATATAGAATTTTGTCGTAAATCTACATTTAAACAAAGTGCGTTTAAATTCCGGTGCGCATGAGAGTCTTCTATCTCGCGCGTCAAACTAGATAGCCATAACGCCATTTCACTTACACAACGAGCTAAACTACGCTTCACTTGGCTTTTTATGTTCGCTTGTGTTAATTTGTTGAACAGTGTAACAATTATAGATATACCAATAAATAAATAAATAAAACAAAACTAATAATAAAACTTCTATTGTACTTCGTTCAGTGTCCTTCAATTCAACCGATTAAGGAAGTCCTAATGAAATTAACCATTTTAATTCATAAAATTAAAATGGTCAAACGATTACAATAAAGGGTCAAATAAACCGTTGTTTTGCGAATTTTTTATTTGGAATTTTTTTTTGCAGTTTTAATAGAGAGTTTATTTTTTTTTATTATTTTTATTTTTTAACAGCCGAGTCAATAATACTATAATTTATGGCAAAAACTAAAAAAAACATGCCACCCAAAAAAAAAAATCATCAAACATTAAAAACCGACATGGCAACACACCACAAGAATAGCATGGATGCGCCACCTGCGCTCGCGCCTAATTTCTGCTGGCATTGAGCGGCGTCAAGGTCACGTTACTCAGATGACGTCATTCAAACGCTTTCGGTTGCGAGTGCGACTGGTGGATATGACAAGACGCATATCCGTGTTTTAGAGTAACTACCTACTGATCGCCCATTGTTTTTGCTTGTAGGAAGTTGGGTAATGGGTATTATGTTTACGATAGAAAACATTTTTAAGTGTGACGAAAGAGTGCAGGACGTCATGTCCATGTAAGGAATTAGAGTAAAAAAAATATACAAAATATATACTGGATGACTTTTTTTACCGTCTTGAAAAAAATTGGCTATAATACGTGAATGGAGTAGAATAATATGGAATACCTAACTTTTTTCTTTGTTCAAAAAAAAAAATTAAAAAGCAAAATTCAAATTTGGATATTTGTAAGCGATTTATAATTTTTTTCAAAATTTCTGTTTTTATTGTTCTAAAATGAAAAGTTTACATCGAATTTGTAATACTTAGATCATTTTTTCTGACTAAGCTATTAAAAAAAAACTAGGCCACAGGCTTCTACTCCGTTCACCTAATATACCCTATTTTTTTCAAGACGATAAAAAGTCATCCGGTATAAGACGGAATCAGCACTTTTTGAACTTCAAAAATAACATACTTAAGACAGTCCCTCAAAACCTCCCTTCACCACTTCCTACTGTTTAGCTGGGAAGAAGTAGTGGTGCAACAAACTCCTTAGATGTGGATCCCCCTAATGTGGATGGCTAGAACAAGGTCGGTCTACCAAAGGGTATCGTGTTACCCAGTAGCAGGGCCTCAAGTCTGCTATTACAATAGTGTCAGAATGGTCTATCATTGATTTCATAATTGTTGATTTTGACAAGTTTGGTAATCTACTAATATAATGGCGTCATCATGACTTTCCAATGGTCAACCACTACACTCCATTGTATGAAATTATGAATTTAGCAGATTACGAACTTTTAGCAAAATGACAATGCAGTGACAATGGGATTATGTTGGAATGTAAAAAATAGCAGACTTGGGGCCCTGGGTCGTGGAGCTCAGATAGGCAGTCACTCTATGTAAAGTACTAATATTCAGCTGTATCTGGTAAGACTGGAATCCAACCCCAATCAATCAACTCAGCCGCAGTACACCGCTGGACAAAAGACCTCTCCCAGGCTGCAGCACAAGACCCTGTCCTCCGTCTTGTGCATTTGGTCTGCCCCAGCCTCCTTCTTAAGGCCCTGCATCCAAGCGTGGTTTAGCTCGGTGTGTAAGTGAAATGGCGTTATGGCTGTCTAGTTTGACGCACGAGATAGAAGATTCTCACGCGCACCGGAATTATATCGTAAAAGTGCAAATAAAATCGTATAAAATTAGAAATTAACTATTTAATAAAAAATAATCCATCACTGGATGCAGTTAGGAATTTGACATTTTATGGTATATTTTTAATTATAATTATAATTGCTAATGAAGGGATAAACAGCTTTTAAAGATTATTAAGAGGTATGTTTAAAGATTTTTTGGTGCATTAAAGTATGTTTAGTTATGTTTTGGCTTCCATCACTGTACCTATGCGAAAAGGACTTGAAAATATCATTTTTTTTTTGAATGTCAAAATTATTTACGGTTTATGAGATACAAAAAATCACCTTTTTGATCGTTTTCAAGAAATCTGCGCCTTAAGGTCGTCGGTCCATCTGCTGGGGGGCGTCCCACACTACGCTTACCTATCCCAATATAGTTGAGAAAATGCTAAGCAGATGATGACTGTGAAGTGCTGATGGCTAGAACATGGGAAGACCAAAGAAACGATGAATGTGTTGTGTGAAAGATGATATGGTTGGAAAGGGGGTGACTGCTGAGATGACGACTGATAACATATGCTGACGAACCCAATTAAGTTGGGGAAAGGGCTGAAGATCATGATGAGGTGCCGCTTAAGTTGGACTCGCAGATTTAAAAAAAAAACCGGCCAAGAGCGAGTCGGACTCGCGTACCGAGGGTTCCGTTCCGATTTCTGAAAAAGTGTGCTATTTAGAGACATCGTTTTATTTTTCCTATAACCTTTACATAAACTTCTATCACATAGAATAATTTCAGATTTTTATCTTTGCAAACTTCGGAGATAAGGGGGGGGACGGTATTTTTTTTTACATTTTTCAACAAAAGTCGAAAACTATGCGGCCTAAAAAAAATTAAAAATGTTTGAGAATGTGCAAACACACTGTTTTAAGAAAACTCACCCTTGAGAAATCTAACAGTAGGTTGAAGTTTGAATGCAAATGAAAAATCGCGGGAAACATCTATGCCAGATATTATTATTTTTTTGTACAAAACCATGTTTATAATTATCAGACTTTGATATAAAGAAACCGGATTTAAGTTGATATATACGATATTTTCAGTCGAATAAATTTGAGGCTTGTTTGTTAAAAAATTGCTTAGCCCAAGTACCGCCAATTAGTCTTCGAGTGTTGATGAAAACATAAAGAAAACTAGTTGGGACGGGTAAGCTACAATGCCGGTTATTGAAGATAGTGTTCAAGAGGATGTTGCTATGATTTCTTTATATATCCCGTACACAAGAACAAAGAGTGCATGAATCTGTATTTATGCACTCACTTGTGCACTTCAAAATCTCTTGCGTACTTGGGTAGTCTCCGTTGAGATAAACCGCGGTAAGCGAAATTCGGATGAAGCATATTAAGTATTTTTTTTTATTTATGTCCAGTAGTAAGACACTAATATCTATGTTTCTTGCTTTTAAGGTCAAGGTAAACATTTGAGGGCACGAAATTACTGATGAAATTGATGAAGTAAGTATAGCATTACTCCCAAATTATAAAAGCATTAATAATTTTTTTCGTAATCAGCAGCTTTTATTTAAGGATGATATCGCTATAAAGAAAATAATTATTTATAATCTCAAACCAGTAGAAGACCGATCCAGCAGCTGGATTATCTAACAGTGCGTTAATTTTGTTAGGCCATTGTCTTTTATGGCCCAGATTCCCTGAAAACGATCAAAAAGGTGGTTTTTTAAAGCAGTGTATCTCATAAACCGTAAATAATTTTGACATGTAAAAAAAATATGATATTTTCAAGTGTTTTTCGCATATAGTGATGGAAGCCAAAACATAATTATACATATTTTAATGCACCAAAAAAATCTTTAAACATACCTCCTAATAATCTTTAAAAGCAGTTTATCCCTTCATTAACAATTATAATTATAATTAAAAATATACCATGAAATGTCAAATTCCAAACTGCATCCAGTGATGGATTACTTTTTATTAAATAGTTAATTTCTAATTTTATACGATTTTATTTGCATTTTTACGACATAATTCCGGTGCGCGTGAGAATCTTCTATCTCGTGCGTCAAACTAGACAGCCATAACGCCATTTCACTTACACACCGAGCTAAACCAATCTTGGAACCTGGGCCTTAAGGTCAAGTTCGTTCAGCACAACACGTGTGGGCGTTCGCGGAATAGTTCTGGTTATCACATGTTTTGAGGTTAATTCTAATATAATATTGCTACTTATTTTTGGATTAGAAAATGTATTTAAATAATTATGTTTTATAAGAGCATAAATACTGCGTCATTTTTAAATGTTTTATTTCATATTCATTTTGCTCATATTTCAATTAATTTGTGGTTTTCAGTCGCACGGCATGTTTTCTTCCATATACTTCTTTAGGATTAGATTAGACGCTTCGTGCCCGCACAGTACGTCTATCCGTATATTTCCACCTACTTAGAACTTATCTCTCTTAAATTTCGACGCTCAAATATAAAATTATTATTTGCCTAATACAATTTTTTTTTTCTTGATTGACAGACACTGAGTCAGATGAAGATAAATTATTTAGCGAGATGCCTTTTGAAAATATTTTGACTTAAACTTTTTTGCAAGTTATTAACTATAGTTAAATTCTTCTTACTATTGAATTGACTGGTGATGTATTTGGCACTACAGGTGTTAACAAAATTACTATTGTAATAAAGCTTTCAAATGTGTGCCTTGCATACGGTACTGTGCCAATTAATATTTTTATTTATTCCTTTCTTTAAACATCTTCATTTCAGAATTTCGTTTTCGATTGATCAAACTTGATTATTTTTACTAGTATTCATATTTTACTACTGTTCTTGTACCCCTTGTTAAATGATAAATCATCAAAAATTTACTTACTTTTTCGTTTAAAACCTAACTGTTAACTTTTCTGTTTCTTATATTCATGCAAAAAACACCTTTTACTTCACAAAATTGCGTTGTCTCAGTCTCCACAATAATTATTGTGGGTACGAATGACACGACATATGGTGTACTTACCTACCTATATAGGTACATAGTATTTAAACAATGTGAGGTCCCCAAAACCACAAGCAACATGATATAACCATGTGACATTTTACATACAAGTATTCGGTTGAATGATTTATAACATGCTCAAACTGGTTCTTAGTGGAAAATAATAGCGAGTTTTATTAAAGATCAGTAGGAAACAATCTAAATTAAAGATCTATTTATTGGGCTTTTTCTAATGACGATTTTTAATGGATATCTGCAACTTGGTTTAGGTCCTATTTAGGAGAACGAAAACAACGCGTTCGTAGTGGTGAGCACGTCAGTGATTTCGCGGATGTTGGCTACGGCGTACCGCAAGGCAGTGTTCTGGGCCCCACATTGTTCCTGATCTACATAAACGACCTATGCTCTCTTGAGCTCCGTAATGCCACCATCTTTACCTTTGCAGATGATACTGCAATAATCTTTCATGCGAAAACCTGGAGTGATGTCGTTTGTGTAGCTCAGGAGGGACTTGAAAAGGTTGCTATCTGGCTACAGAACAATTTGCTGACCTTAAACATCGGCAAAACCAAGTCGCTGTGTTTTAGCATTACTGATCGGTCTGCACCTGACGAAGAACTGAAAATAAAGATCCATGTATGCGGCAGTGTCAGTAATGAGAGGTGTTCCTGCTTGCAAATTGAACAGGTTTCGTGTATAAAATATCTAGGGATACTAATCGATAAACATCTAACATGGAAAATGCAAATTGATGCACTAGTGAAACGTATTAGAAAACTTTCGCACATATTCAAAAAGCTAAAGTCCGTAGCAAAACCTAAACTTATCCGTATTGTTTACTATACCTTGTGCCAGTCAATATTAAGCTACTGTGTATCAGTTTGGGGAGCATCCAACAAAACAAATCTGCTTGCGCTGGAACGAGCTCAACGATCTATTCTGAAAATAGCTTACAAAAAACCCTGGCGATATTCTACTGATGCCCTGTACTCAGAATGTAGCCTCCTCCGTGTGAGGCAGTTGTTTATTGTTTCAACACTGCTACGATTCCATAGGCATGCTAAAGAACTGGCCCGCCATTCATCCAGAACGTTAAAGTGGGATCGGCCAAGAGTAAATTCTTCTTTTGCACGCAGATCTTTTGCATTTCTTGGGTCATATCTTTACTCAAAATTCTACTCCCACAATAGATCTATACTCACCTTAACATACACCAGCTGCAAAAATGCTATATTTAAATGGCTGCACCCCAAAAATTATGACGAAACGGAAGACCTTTTGCACGTACAGTCGTAATATTGACATACCTACTCACCAACCTACCCATTTTCACCACATACACCCAACACACCACACACAACCCACACATCACACACACCCCACTGATTGATTTTTGTCAAAATTTAATTTAATTTATTTAATTTTTAAAAAATGTTTGTTTTACTTGGGAAGAGACTGGACCCCACGACACAGGGAATCCTAGTGTGGGGTCCAGAGAATTTGTAAAAATCTAACACCTAAGGACATTTGATTTGATATTGATATTTTTATCTGATACTAGATTTCTTTTTTGTTAAATTATTGTACCGTGTTTTTTTTCTGAACTGAATAAAGTTTTTATTTTTTTTTTTTTAACTATTTTTGATGTAGTAAAGTAAGATGAATATAAGAACAGATAAAGACCAGAAGATGGATGGATTGTGTGAATGATAATATGTCTAGGACGGAGCGAATTCAAAGAAAAGACGACGGTTGATAATATGGAAGACGTACTGCATCAACCAAAAAAAGTTGGAATAACGGCTGGAAATAAAAATGCATAGATCAACTGAAGTAGGAATAATTCTAACCAATAAATGAATGCATTTGAACATCTAAATAGCGTTGAAACTAATGATTTAATTGCAACTATTGAACTTCATGTGCCAACAAAAAATATTGACTAAACGTTAATAAATCAAACATTTGCATTAGCTGCTAAATCATTTGGCATGACCTACACTGAACTTGACTACTTCCTGTAAGGAATTTAAACTATTGATTAAATATTAGACTAATGCTAAAATGCCGTCTGTGAATGCATATATAAATGAGTAGTTAAATTACAGTTTTATTATTGGCTTGATGTAAAATTATTATCCTTCAATAATTTGAAGATAACGATAATGATGAAAACCTCGATATGAAAGAAGCATTGATTGCCAAAGATGTGTAAAAAAATGTACCGATTAAAGAATTTCAAAAGCAGAAACAACTAAAATCATATAGGAAGACAAAGTTTTCATGGGAATGCATAAATATGGATGTAATTTAAGAATCATTAATAAAGGTTTCAGAAGATACCAACAAATTAGTGAACAGATCAATGCCAAATGAATATAAATGGCTAAAACTAGTCACAACACTAACCAACAATATGTCAGTCCTTCCAACAACGTACTTCGGGCAATAACTTAAACTGACTACAACATAAACAAAAATGTATTCTATTCCTATACTATTAAAGTCATTAATGCAAGAGATACTTAGAAGGAAGTAATGCTATTAAGCATGTGCTTATTATAAGTAACTTAACGAGTGAGCTCAAGAACGAGACGTAGGTTAACCATGTCAAAGTTAATTCTACGGATAGTATATTTTTGAAATTGTGACTTGACAACGCAAAATTTTAGGATGAAGATTGTAGAAATAATTAAACAAAATTAGGTTTATAACATGGTTGGTTTCTATAGTTCTTATAAATTGGAAGTGTTGGTGAAGTGTTTTTCCTCGTCAAGTTTGTTTTCATCTTTGACAGAGATGATGACGCAAAAGCAAAAATTATAGGTACTGTTATCGTGTCTACGTAATTTTCCATGTATAGTATAAATACGTCTAGTTTTACGTACACTTTTAATTTATTATCAATTTATCATATCTGTGACGTCGGTTTTTATCTTTCATTGGAAGCCTATCGAATATTTAAATCTCACGAAGTGTTTTAGATGAATATATCTTTGGGGTTAATCAATGATCATTTATCTCTGATATGGAGTTTATTTAATTTGTTGATAGATATCTGTTATATATTTGTTGCACACACATTTTTTATATATAACTTCCTCTCTGTTGTTTGTGGTTTCTATCCCATATTTGACTCGCTCAATGTTGAAGTTTGTTTTTTTGTTTTATTAGTCATCACGACTCTTTCGAAGACATGGGACTTCTATCTACAAATTGGGGCCGCGTGGTAAAAAAAAACGGTAACAAATCTACTGGCCTAGTGAAATAAAAGGGGCTAAAAAATAGATTTGAACAATATATTAAAGAAAAGATAAA
Source organism: Cosmia trapezina (assembly GCA_905163495.3). Taxonomy (NCBI): domain Eukaryota; kingdom Metazoa; phylum Arthropoda; class Insecta; order Lepidoptera; family Noctuidae; genus Cosmia; species Cosmia trapezina. The sequence continues at coordinate 5,188,382 of LR991044.1, forward strand.
AAATAAAGACCGATTTTAAAAAAAAACACCCTACCTAACACGCACAGATAGTAAGAAAGATGGAGGTTTGCTTGAAGTAGAAATTTGAGTCAGGACAGGTTAGGCAACAGGCCTCGTCAGCTCTGTGGCGTTGAGTTCCGCTTCCCAGTTTATATGGGTAGATATCAATAACCCTCCTCTTGGTCTTGGCCGCAGTCGGGTAAAACACAAGTCACTAGGGGTCAGCGTAGACAGAAAGATTTCCCGGACGTAGTTTTATGCTAGCGAAGGAGATGTTACAGCCCACTCCCTCTCAAAGAGAGGACCCCTTAGTCCCAGCAGTGGGCAGAGGGCTGATTATGCTTATGCATCAGCCTCTTCATACTCTATTAAATGTATTTTCTTCAGTAGAATTTTCTGGCAGCCTATTTATCTGTTAGTCAGTTAATGTGTCAGGAAGTATTGATTGAACTATATCTTTACCTTAAATATCTAAAACTATTCTCAGTTCTCTTAAACATGTTAGACCAACAAAATTGATGGTAAAAATATTATATCAACGTCCTGAAAAATCCAAGAAGTGTACACACAAAGCAAACAAAGAATGTTGGGCATAGCCTGGGGGCCAAATTATATCGCGAGATAAAGATAGAGGAATCGCGTGACGGTACCACCATTAGTGTAATTTCGGTACGGAGTAACATTTGGAGTTTGGACGTCATTCACGAATCATGTTGGAGTATCGATAATATGTTCGAGTGATGGTGCACATCACTAGTTGTGTTTAGATTTATTTGTTCGAGAGATTATTAGATAACTTATCACATCATCACGACTGTAATCTTTGAAGGGTTTTGAAGTTTTTGAAGGGCTTTTGAAGGGCACTAGGCAGAGGTGTTTACAAATTAAATGTTTTTCTAAGTTAATCTTAGGGGTCCCCGAAACAGAGATACCGTGGCCCTGGCATAGGCAACTGAAGAAACACGGGTGGACTTTAGTCAGTAAAAGTCTGACACGCCCTACCTCCGCGCAGAGCGGGAGAAGTCATTTGATGATTTCCCCGAAACGATCAATTGCCATCAATTTCTATAGTAGTAATATAGTCAATCGCTTCAATTGCATTTGATAGACGATGAATTTGCGCATCAATGTGTATCAATCACGTAAAAATTGACAATTGCAATTGATCGTTTCGCTAACTGACAGTCAGGAAAAACACCGTAGGTATAACCACAGAAAAATAATACTTATAACAGTAGTACACCTAGAAAACGGCCGAAACGAAATCTTCGCTTCGTAATCTCAGTATATACCAGCACGCGTAGCATGACGTCGTTTTGTCGACGGAAGAATAGACAAAACTACACATTGCCATGCTTAGACGCGTAGAATGCGTACAAATATTTCTACTGTCTGCCATTTTGTCTATTCTTCCGTCGACAAAACCCATTTCTATGACGGTCATGCTAAGCGTGCAGTAGGCAACAGTTTGAGCATAATGTATTGTGGTTCAAGTGCGCGGCATTTACACACGACGCGGATTTATCTACCGAGCGACAGTAGGAAATTAATTCAAGATCACTTCCCATACGTGCTACTGTAACTATATTTTATTTTTCTGTGGTATAACAGACTACTAATAATAGTCTGAAATGGCCAACATGTAAGCAAGCATGGTTAATTGCAAGCATCAATAATTGGGGTTACCCCATTAAAGGGATTTCCCTGCAGAAAAATATAATACAAGCTGATATTATGGTTTATTCCGATCTAATACCAACAAACTAATACTGGTATTAGATCGAAACGGGTATTTGTTTGAACTTGTATTTATTTTCTATTCCGAACGGATACCACTTTTTAAAAGTTATACAATTAGTTTGTACGTTTACAATGGTATCCGTTCGGAATAGAAAATAAATACAAGTTCAAACAAATACCAGTGGTATTAGTTTGTTGGTATTAGATCGGAATACTATACTAATATAATTGGACATTTCACACAACGCCATCTAGTCCCAAGCTAAGCAACCTAATGCTTGTGTTATAGTAACGAGATGGCTGATAAACTACTTATATACATTTTTTTTTTTTTTGTAAATACATACATATTATAGATAGGAAAACACCCAGACTCGGAACAAATACTTGTAGGTCGTACAAATATTTGTTCCGTGCGGGAAACGAACCCGGGAATAAATCAATATTATAATTTGAGGCTGTCTCAAGATTTCCCACATTTCCATAGTTTGATGATTATGAAAATAGATGTAAGTTTATTGAGGAAAAAATCGATGACTCATAACTATTCATAAGCTACCTATTACATAAACTAGATTTCTAACAGGTATTGCTCAATGCTCATGCACGGGGGCTCGTGGCTAAGTAAAAAACGGTCGCATAGGTCGATCGGTCAGGTTAAGCTACGCTTGCCGAGGTTGGTCCGTGGATGGGTGACCATCTTTACATGTCGAGAACCCTCCGTGCCTCGGAAAGCCCGTTAAGCCGTTGGTCCCGGCTGTCATTCGTGGATCTTTGACAGTCGTTACGGGTCGTGACGTGAGAAGCCCGAAAGTTTGACAACCAGTATTACCAAGGGGTATCGTATTACCCAGTAACTGGGTTTTGGAGTTCAGATAGGCAGTCGCTCCATGTAAAATACTGGTATTCAGCTGCATTCGGTTAGACTGTAAGACGACCCCAGCATAATTAGGAAAAGGCTTGCCAGATATTATTGCTCATGCAACAGATTGCATTATTATAAATATCATTAAAAATAATTATCAGGTTATTGTTTTTAGGGTTGCGTACCAAAATGGTAAAAACCCTTAACCCTTATGGTGTGACTCAGTCTGTCTGTCTGTTTGTCACAACTGGATATCTCAAGAACTACTAATGCTATCAACTTGAAAGAAACAGTTTTAGATGAAATTCCTGGCCAACTATTTTGCAAATAAGAAAAAAATAAAAATATTTTTTTTTTTTGCAACAGGGACTGAAACGGGGTCTTAAAAATTCGAAGTGAGGCTACTAGGGCATGGGGGTATCAATTATGAAAGAGCGCTGTTTGCACATTCTCAAACATTGTTTAATTTTTTTTCATAGTTTTCGACTTTTGATGAAAAATGAGAAGTTTATGTAAAGATTACAAGAAAAATAAAACGATGTCTCTAAATAGCACACTTTTTCAGAAATCGGAACGCAACCCTCGGTGCGCGAGTCCGACTCGCTCTTGACCGATTTTTTTTCTGGTGTCAATACAATACATTCTAGACTTGAGTTTCATTGATCTACATACTTTTCGTTTGCAGTAGTGTTTTGTTCCAAGTTCATTAGTAAGCTTACTTTGATATTATTATTAGTGAATAAAGTTCTTTGTGCATACAAAGGGCAATTTTATGAAAATCCTTTGAAATCATTTTAGAGGACGCCAGGACGTTTCTGACCTATTAACGATTGCACGTTAATTTACAAAACTGAAACTTTTCCTTTAAAACATAATGTTCAAATTCCTTTGTAAATAATAGTTTCTTCAAATAACCTCTACGAATGAATTAAGGCTTTATAATGAAGACTGTAAGATACAAAGTAACATGACATAATTGGGTTTTATCTCATGCGTCGTTATGTATGACGCAATACCTACTCAGCCGTAATGGCTAGTGTCAATCAAAATTATAAACCAACAAACTTATTTATGCGCTTACTAAAATAATTGCTATGCCAATGTCGACTGTATGCCCTTGAAATTGGGTTCAAGGATTGTGAAACAGCGTCATTAAAGAAAATGATTTTGGTAATACGTTCTGAGAATTGGCTTGGATCAAGATGTTTGAGTTAGACTAAAGTTAGTTAATTTAAAAATATTTTTAGGAAGTACGGTTACACCAATCTATTTAATAATACTCTGTAAGTAATAAAAAATGCGCAAAATTTAAATGTTAACTTAAATAATTATATTAAATTATAATTATAATTGTAAGCTTAACATAATTTAAATGATCAAATTATTTAAACTCCATTTAATAAAAACACATTAAATAATATAACGTGTAAGATCGCATGAAAATTATAATTTTAGTAGGATAATTGTTATGTTTTATTATTAATTAAACAAGCAAGATAAAAAGTAATGCAGAAATGATTGAATTAAGTATAGGTACTAAATGATTATTTTGCCTCAAATAAAACATTAATAAAATGATGTCCGTGATTATTTTATGTAAATCTAAATCGTTATATTAATAATTTTATTTGGCGAATTACATATAAATCATCTTAAACTAATTAATCATTTTTCAATGTTGTAAGTTCGTATTCGCACGTGTTTGGCAAACGTGACTTTTAGCTGGTGAGTCTGCTTATCCCTTAAGCTTTTCTAAATATATCAAGGTTTTATTTTTAATAATCATTGTGAACGCAAAATGCTTATAAAAAAAATTAATTATGTATAATTTTATTTTGTAAGTATTGTAATTAGTCAATATAATTGTTTTACAAAAAATATTTTGCTAAAATATTTAAGTAGGTAGTTATGTTATGTTGTATCTATCATTCTGACAATTACCTATTATTTGTTATTAATAACTATTATTTATTTTCGGCGACCTGATGCATGATTCTAAATTAGATACCTACTTGACTCTGATATAGGTATTTGATAGTTACCTACCTAAAATTAAGGTCGAACCAAGTACGTTAGAGATATTAATTTTCAGCATTGAAATATGTGATGTATGCATTATAATTTATTTGACTTATATCTTGAAACGTGAGGTGAGGAGTGCTGACCTATCTAACATTTTCTTACTTTTATAAAAAAGTTCTAATTACAGCGTGTTTTTTTTACTTTCGTGGGGACCATGTTTTATCAATTTCTACAACTAATGTGTATTAGCTTATCTGCCAATTTAAAAAAAAACTGTCAAAGATAGTGACAGCGGAATTAATTAAGTATTTTTCAAGTCAATGAAACATATAAAAAGTTGTTCGTACATAATTATTTATTACGGAGGTACATTTCTATAAAATGTGTTACATTAAACACTCTGTATAAGTGAATATTTTAATAACGAATTTATCTTAAACCTTGGTAAGGAAAAGAACCGTTAAATAAAGGTCTTAATTTAATGGATAATAAATATTGTTTTATTTTGACACTACCTAAACATAATTTTATAAATCGACGATTATTAGGTGCTGCTGGTACTTTCTGTATTAACAACTATCTTTTAAATTATTACTTTGCTAAACCTTATTTGATTTTACAGTAGGTACCTATTTTAATTTTCACGTGTTAGTATTATTTTAAAAATAAACATTAAGTACAGATTATTATTTTACTATTTACGCAGACATTTTTATCGTCTTAAACAAGAATAATATCGAAGAAAAAAAACATTTTTGCAAAAAAAAAACAATACGAAAAAAAATCTGCAATTAATTCCCGCCATCCATTGTAACACACACATCCGTCATTCGCGCTAGCCCGCGACATTGACAATGGACGGTTTGGACTTGGTATGCGGCCTTGAAGCGAATTCGGCGCTCGGACGGGCGCGGGAAACGAGATCGGGTTTTTTATAATCGATATTAGACGTGCAGAATAGATTATTCGATTCGACGTGCAAAATATATTCTGTTGTATCGATTCGGGATGTTTCATGTGAGGTAGCCGTTTTATGGTTTATTTATTGATTGATGTTCTAGGTATTAAAAATAAAATAAAAAAAAAATAGATTAAATTTTAATATAATTAATGTACCTACTTACTTTAATTTACTACATTACCGTTTTTTTTTCTGAACAGCGTGTTTTAAGGATTTCAAATAATAACAAGTGGTTTAGCCATATTAGCATAAAAAAATCTGAATGTTAGATACAAAACCAATAATAGTAAGTGCAACAAGAATTTGATTATTCTTATAAGAACAAGGTTGGTATTTAATTTTTGAGCGATTTATAAAAATAATGGAAAAGCAAAAAGATTCTGTAGAAATAAGAAAAACCATAACATGAAAGTAGCTAGCTATATTGTTTAAAGGTTTTTATTTTCTCGTTTATTTATAAAAAACGATTTATTTGTTTATTTAAAGAACGCCAGCAGAGTTCAACATTAATTTGTTTACAATGTTTTTGTCACGTTTTGTTTCTGAAAAAATAATTAAAACCCGAAAAATCGAGAGATACAAAAAGGAACCTCATCAAATAAATACATTTTCCTTTAGCAGATGAATTAATATCTGTTATAAGAAGTCTTCGAAGGTTAAACAGAAAATTGAGAGTCAAATTTTTACCAAAAAAATATGGTTTCGGGGTCAGACGAAAACGTAAACAGTGTAAAACTGAAAAGAATACATAAATAATATTCTACATAATTTTTTCATGACATTGGGTATAAATTTGCAAAAATAAGAGTGACATCGTATGATGATTACGTTGTTATTGAAAATGTAGTAACCGTGTGGATTTTAAATGAGGTATCCTACAATATTTAATTAAAGAAGTTTATTTTTTTAATTTTTTATAAAATGTTACATAATGTTTATCTTGGTACTGGCATAGGTGAAGGAAAACATCGTGTTACGTACGATTTTGAGAGAAATTCCTAATCCATTGCTTCATAGCCTAGGTTTGAAAAATTCGTCTGCTCAGCGACTAAAATAACGCGGTGAACGTGACTGAACTATCAATATGAAAGATATTGTGATCAATTGTCATTATATTTGTGTTACAATATTACCCCGCTGGACTTAATCTCCAACCCGTCTCAGCGTGCCTTCTCTATATGAGAAGCGGCCTTTGCCCAGCAGTGGGACATTAATATGCTGATATAATAGTAATGATTTTTTAGTGTGTGTAATTTCATCAATTTACGTATTCTTCCCATTACTTAAAGCTATTTTTTTAGAAAACAAAACACTTTTTAAGACTTCCAGCAATTTTATTGGGGTTAGCAGTTTTATTACATTAATACTTTAGATGCAAATTCAGCATAACCTTGAAAATACTCGAATTCTGGTAATCCTATCTACAAGATAACGTGAGCAAACTTGATTTATACGAATAGGTACATAGCTAATACCGATATTCATAGTAGGTACCTACGTTCTCGTAGCTGTTTATTATGATGCCATTTATCTTAAACTTGTGTTTTGGCTTTTTCACCTCAAAAGTTTTTTCCAATTTGATAGTAAAAAGGTAAAGAAGATTCTAATTTTAATATTAAAGTTAAAACTTATAGGAAGCATTTTTTTAGCTTAAAAATCATTCTTAGAAACATAACTCTTGAGTTTTAATTTAAAGCCCACAAGCATGAATTTTATTTCATCAAATCTCTAAGCACCTAACCAGTTTCCAGTCTAGCATAACCATTTAAATACTAAACAACACATCATAATCGTAAATAAATGTCCAAAATTCCAAGCAAACCCGGATAGCAACACAAAACTTACATAATGCGAGCCAGAGGGTTCCTTATCAACGTCCTTGTAACCGTTTGGGAGCCTACCGGGTCACAAGTTATCGTGTTTAAAAGCCAAAGCTTGTGCGGAATTACTTAATTGAATGTTGAGGAAATATTAGGGTTTTTTTCTGTGGTTAGGTACAAGATTTTGTGGACCTTTTCAGGTCAGCGGTTCTTTTAGGAAGTTTTCAATAAATGTTTAGCAAAGATATATTTTTCATATTTCAGCGTAATACACAGCAACTTGTGAAGCAAACGTATTTCAGCGTGAAAGGAAAACGAAAATGACATAAAATTTAAATATAGCATAGCTATTGGAATAGGTTCCTGCTAAAATGTATTTATACATATTCCGTATAATACTTCAATGAAACCAAAATAACAACGAAGTTAATGATAAATATCATCCCGGAAAACATAATAACAAATACCAAATTCATTAAACCACACGGTTCGTTATCTATGTAATTGCATTAAAAAAACACAGCAGTCAATGTATTACAACCTCTGCCGACTGAACTGACCTTGACTATTTTCAAGGCTCATCCGTGCTCATCTGTCTTATAAGACTCGGCTTTCATTTACGGGATTAGATAAATTTAATTAAATAATTATTAATGAAATAATTATTTATAGTTATTTTGTTTTGTAGAAGTTGAATGGGTTAAATCTAAAATTAAAATTAAAAGTCGTTGCAAAAATATAGAAAGTAATAATTATATATAGTGCAATAGTAATTTAAAGGTTGAAATTAAAAATTTATGAAATTATTATTTATGTCATGTTGAAAATCGATTCCACTTTCGAAGTCCACCTTTGTTTGTACGATTTTTACTTGTGCTAGCTTAGCTATATGTTACATTAAATAAATTAAATAAAACAAATCACAGGAAAAATATAGACACTATAGTTACTTACGTAATGATTTCATTTTAATTAAAGGTGTCTAGTCTAAACGGGCATGCAAATTCTATTGTTTAAAATAATTTGCATAAGTAAGCCAAACATATTCAAGTTAACCGTGAGAATATGTCACCGAATTTGCATTGCAATACTTGCAATGTGAACCAAAATTGACATTACTCTAATGATTAAAATCGTCTATTTTAATCATATAAGTATTGAATCAATCAAATTAAAACAAATTGCAAATTCGACTATTAATAATAGTCGAATTTCCAATTTGTTTAAATTACAATCCGTAATTAGATTGTAAAAATTCACAATGTATAAAGTTCTGCTTAAAATCGTGTCAGTATTTCCAGTAAAAGAGTTCCAGTAGGCAGAGCTATTAGTACACTGGTACACACTTCACTAGATATAGGTATTAAAGTACCAACCCATGTTATAGGCATACATAACACCTGTTTAGAGAGAAAAAAAATACCTGACCTGAGGTTTGAATTTCAACCCCATAATCATCAGTACCGCTTACGACCACGAGGCAGTTCTATTTAAAAAAAATGTAATATTCGGTAATCATTATCAAAGTCAAGGGTTAGATATTATTGTAAACTGATGAAATAAGGAAGAGATAAGAAGTACAAAATAAACATTATATTTTTATATAAGAGTGCTTGATAGCTACCGCGTATGACCGAGGTTTTGAGTGTACTTGAATTTCGCATTGGTGTGGCGTGTGTAAACATTTTAGGAATATCTTGAATCTGTAATAAGTCTGTTGCTTAGAAACAGGACAAAGGGCTTCCGTGTCTGAAGGTGTCAGTCAATATATTTTTAAACAATCAAAGTCAATAAGAAGTCCCATTCGTCTAGAATGAATCGACATGAGACGAAGATGTTCACAAAAATATTGATGAATATTGTGACGTAAATAACTGATAACAATTGCATTCTAAAATATCAATGTTATAGTCAAAATAAACTGACAGACTTTAAATTCTAATTCATGCCAAAATTTTTGTGTTCCTATAAGATTTCTCGGAAAATGTACTACATTTTCAGATTAGAAAATATCTGATAGGAAAGTTAAAATGAAAACGCCCGATATGACAATTTTTAAATAATACGCAATAATACCCCAGTGAACTCTTATTTAATAGTTACTGAAATCACGAACTTAACAATTTTACAGTCTACAATATAATAGCAAAAGGTTTATAATGGGCATCATCATAGTTTTAATGGTGTTGGATGCGGAATTGATGCATCGTGATGAAGTAATGAACGACTATTGTTCCACTGTTCGCCTGACGTCGAGTAAGTTGAAGACTTCCGAAATATTCAAGGTGGTTTATCATTTGACTAGCCTATAGCTGCGGTTTTGTTTGTAATTTGCCTTTACATTTTTGCATCAAAAGATCTGAATAGATTGGCTATTTAGGCTTTCAAGGTATCATGATTTCATGAACAAAGCAGATGAACTTATAGATCATGTCTTGTCAGTTAAGAAAAGCTAATCATTTCAAATACGAAATGAAAAAATCGAATAAGACACACTGTTTATTAGACTTATAAGACTAAAAATATCTCTAACCTTTTCCTCCTGCATGGACTGGCCTCCGTTTTCTGACAGCGGCGTCGATGGTGCACTGTATCCCTTATGTCCATCATCATGAGGCGTCATCTGTCTTTGTATTTCGTTCTCCTGATCATGCTGTGCCCTCAGCTCTTGTAAACCACTTTTGAATTCAGAAAGTCTAAGCACGGACGGTTTTATCTCCGGCATATCATCCGGATGTTCATATCTTCTCAAATCTGCTAGGTTAGTTGCTAAGTGTCTGTGATGGTCCATAGGAGTGGGTACTCCTATAGATCTTAAGTGTTCTATACTTCTATGTATATGGGAATAATTTTCTACTGGTATTTCCGCCATTAAAGGCGAATTGTGATAATCTAAGCCACCTCCATCGGGCCTGTAATCGATTGTCCTTCCTTCCATCATCTTGGCTACTATAATTTTATTCTATCTAATGTGTATAAACTGTCTCGTGTTTGGCACTTATAAAAATACGTGTCTTATGTTTCCTTTGATATTAATGTCATGGAATTTTTCCGAGATCCTCCGTTTTCATTGGGCTGCAAAAATAAAGTCCTTCTGTAAGCTTTTTTTAAATACTGCTCGAAGACCATAATATTGTTGCGAAAGTTTCATCTTTAAAAAAAATCTAATCGATTTCTGTAACAAAGTTGTTTGTCTGTTTATTATAGATTTGACGTGTAAAAAAGATGGCAGTTTTTTTAGCTAGCAGGTGACGAGTTGGCGCGTAGGTTGTGTCAATGATCTAGCCTCTAGCCCACATGCCGCAACGAATAAGGCTTCGATAATCACATTGTACAGACGTGCCTACAACATGTGCGTTCGCTTATTGATGATTTTTATCTCTGACGAGTAATTTCTGTATGTTTGGCGTCGAGGCTGCTTTAAGAAGACGCTGTTTAACCAAGATGCTTTGTTTTAAATAAATTATGCATTTATGATAATTATGGTAGTGATTGTTGGTGTTTTTAAGTTTTTCTTTTTAGATATTTTTATTTAATTATTTTTTTGTTAAGGTTAACGAACGGTTACGCAAAGCAGTTTAGTTTAACTATTATTTTATTATGTCATCGTCTGTACTCGCAGACCCAACATACACGGCTGTCAAAGCTATAATTGCGGGTATAGAAAATAAAGCAACATCGGTTTGCGGTTTTGATCCGCAGCTGTCGTTTGATAATGACTCTTGTACCAGTGTATTAAAGGTGTTTTTAGTTATTTTGGGGATGGTAGGAGGCTGGGTATTTGATGATGTGTATAGAAGGCTTCATGGTTGATCGAGTTCAAGATTTGTATCACTAGTTTGGTCCAGGGAAGTGGTTTTAGGCATGTAATTAGATTTTTTTAAACATCTACTTGTTTTAGATTATTGAAGACCAATATGTTTTTGTTTTTATCATTAAATAATGGCAAACAGTTTTTTTAAGTTGTACATAGGTATACTACAAAATTAGAATGTTTTTTATTTTTTTAAATTTAAATGACTTCCAAATTATCTAAACATTAGAATTATGTCACAAAAAAAGTCACTATAATTATTTAATTAAAATGGACTAACAAAAAAAAATATCCATGCAAATTAAATAAAAGTCTTAAAAAATCAATCTCATCATATTATTAAGGATTGGAAGTTACAACTTTTTTATAAATACGAGTAGGTACACAAGCACATTTTTTTCGATATAAACCGACCTGTCAACTTCTTTTTTTATGTTACTTAGTTTAATACTTTTAAATATGCGTTTACTGGGCTTTGTAAAGCCATTGGTGATTTCGCAGTTAGTGAAGCGTAAGATACAAGGTTGTTTGACAAGAAATACTTATCATGGATAAGACCGTTTCTAATAATTAATTTGTTGCGTAAAAAGTATTGTGAAACAATTTTTTTTCGATTGCGGAAATATGGGTGACGGGTTTTAAGTTTTAAAGTTAGGGGTCTTTAAAATTGGGTTGGGTTTTAAGTCTTTAAAATTTACAGCCTGTTAATGAAGTGACGTTAAGTACCTAATTTTAAAATATAGCTAATTTTATACTAAAAAATATTCTATAATAATTTCCTATTTTCGTTTATGTTTTCAGGAACCTAGGTAACTAGGTACTGAATATGTAATACATACCAAAATATTAAGTTAATTGATAAATTTAATTATTTCCGCATATGGTAACTAGTTGCTTTGCTTAGTGATTCATGTTATTTACAATTATTTTTTTATTACTTTATAAACTTTTATGTAATACTGACGTAGATACCTATTGGTTTTGGGCATGAGTGGCGATTTTATTTATAAATATTTATTTAAAAAATCGACCAGTCTGGAATTGTCACTTAAATATGTTTTTTCTTGCCATTTGTCAATATCGATATTTGAATATTCTAGTTATGTTTGTGTTATCTATCAAAAATAGAATTGCATCGATATTTTTAGTAGTAAAAAAAAATGACAACAACAACAATTTTTTTAGCAACAACATTATAGACTTCAAGTTTCTGTCAAAATTCACTGGAAAAAAAATCTTGGAAGCAGGACAGCTGTTTTACATAATTAACTTAAAAAGCTTCCGATAACTCTAATGACAATCTAAATGTTTTCAAACAAAGAAACAGCAACACATCGCAAATCAAGTTAATTTGAAAATATCGTCACGGTACACTGTCCAAAAATATTTCCGTATTTATAGTCCGGGCATTATTCAAGGTCGCCGTTGACAGACGGCGAGCGCCCGACTCACAATTACAACATACACCTCAAGCGGGAGGGATCTTACGTAAAATCCTCTCCCCTCGGGAACACTCCCCCACCTCACAGTGAGGGATAAACAGCGATCCAACTTCCAAATTAATTAACAAAAAAATTACCTGTCACTATCCAAAAATCTTCACAATCACCAACTATATCACCATAATAAATCACAGTTTGTTCCTATCTAATGTCACTAAAAATATATCACATAATAAAGGTAACACTAATGTCACAACACGTCCCAAAGGCAACAGTCCAAGGCTTTATCGCCAAAATTACTCAAAAAATCCACGTGCTCCTTGCAAATAAACATTTAAAAAATGCCGGCGATTGAAAAAAACACCGAGCCGTGCTCTTGACCCTGCGGTAAAATTATGAATGCCGGGCGTCGTTACTAGGATCCAAATTACCAGATTTTTTTGTGCTCAATATTTTAGTGTGCTATATAAATTATTATAGCTATGGGTAATCCACACGTGAGCGCTCCGTCTCGCTCGCACTAGGCGATTCGCGCGTGCACCGGCCTGCAGTAGCGAGTGTGAGGTTCCTCAAGACGACATGTGGTCGCACAAAAAGCCGGCCTCTCCAGACGCAATGTTGCTCAGATAAAGTACTACGAGCCACCACCGGCTACTCGCATCACAAAAATGCAATACAAAACGCCCGCTCGTCCGCCTTTAGACCGACGCGGCAAAAACGAGACTGAAATTCAGATCTATAGTAGAAAAAGTGAACTACACCGCGCGAGGGGTACACTAACACATAAAAATGAAAAAAATCACACGGACGCTAACATCGACAGCGGAGCTTAAAAAATCGGAGTGGGGAGTAGTTGTTACTTGTCTGTCAACTCGCTGTATCTCGCTCTAGCGGCGTGAGGCCGCACGCACACAACGAAGCGGTGGTTAAGCGAAAAAAATGTGTACACATTTTTTTATTATTCACGATTTTTATGTGTGTAAGTGGGCTCGGTGCGAGGGGGACGGCATGCGGCGGGCGCCATACAGCCTCCGCAGCGGGAGCGAGATAGCGCGCGTCGCCACGTGCTCGTCCCTTGGTATTAAATAATAATTAAAATGGCTACAAGACCGGCGATACGAGATACTGTTCGGTAGACGATTTTTTGGACGAGCTTTTGCCTTTTTTGCCAAGCTTTTTGCGGAATCGTCGAAAACGAGGTAAGACGCGTTAGACGCGTGGTTCATAGAGAAAAAACCGCGAACCGATTGACACATAATAAACGAAATACGCGCAGAAAAAGTCGCGCCGGGGAAAAAAACCAAGGACGCCGAGCGCGAAAAAGAAGTTATTGATTAAAACAGGGCTGTCATTGACCAGACGTAAATGAGGGTGGCTAATTGTATGCAGTGGATCCGGCAGGAATCGATTACTCAACGCCTTGAAGAAAGAATTTAAAATTGAAAACAGTGTTTGTGCAAACAGCGAGCCCAATGTCGGCCATAATGAATCGGGGGATGTTGTTAAACTTAATGAGAATCCTATGAAATAATTAAAAAACGTCTTTAAAAATGTTTTTAGCACGTAGCGCAAAAAAATAACTTAGAAAAGTACCCAGTTTGTAAAAAGAGCTAAAAAGTTATTTTAAAAATTATTTTTTTAACTGCTAAAAAAGTTTTTTATATTTTTTTTGCAGTTTTTTGTGCAATTATGAATCATTTATTTTATTAAATTACTTGCTTGATCGATTGTTGATCGATTGTAGGTCGGTTTTTTTATTTTTATTTAGTCATAAGTAGTGGACTGTTTAAAAAAAGAGGGTCCTATCGAAAAAATAATCCTGTGCATCTGGACAATGGTCTTTGTCAATGACCCTAAGGTAGATAGCACTATTCTATTCATTCCTATGTTAATGTATGCATTATTGTAATTAAACATGCACGATGTAGCATTATTAGTAGATAAAAAAGTATAGCAGATGTGGCGACGCAAACATTAAAAGGGAACTATTTATTCCGAGATATTTATAAAATTATATTAAACGAAAATATTTTACAAGAGGTGCGATAAAAAAATAAAACAAAAAAAATATGAACATGTCAAGTATTAATTAGACTCAGTTTTGAATACAATTTAGAAAGTTTGCTTTACAGGTATTAACTTCTTGTATAATACCTACCTATAGCAAAATTACGAAAAACATCGAAACATATTAAGTACTTAATCATTATATCGAAAACCTAATTAGATTTTTACGAAATATGATTAATGTAGGTACCTACTCTAAAAAATAAAAACAATTACTCTACTTACAAGTTGCTATTTAAAATTTTAAAATTAAATAAAATATAATGAAATAAAAAAGGATTTTTTGAAAACCACACAAATTTAAACTACTGTAGATCTTGCAATAAATATACTGCAAGCTCATTGCAATATTTAATGGAATGGCGATTTTGAAAGTAAGATATTACAATCTTCAAAAATCTTACGACGAAGTGGTTTTCAATTGTAAGTATATGAACATCTAACACTGAAGATTTGGACTCACTTGAAACAATCGAAACTCAGCAAGAAGTGTAGTCAGAAACTTCATGAAGTGTAGTCAGAAACTTATAGTATCCTGGATAAAGAATCTGAGCAGCAAAGGAAGGATCCCAACTCAGCCTATAGCAGACCACTGCTGGACATATAAGCCTCACCCAGGCTGCACCACAATATCCTACCGCATCCATTCTGTTCCAGACACCTTTTTTAAGATCACTGCTCACTACCTAGCTGGGGGCGTCGCACACTACTCTTGACGATACGCGGTCTCCACTCCAGGACTCGTCTCCTCCTTCGGCCATCGCTCCTTTGACAAACATGGCCAGCCCACTGCCACTTCAGCTTGCTTACCCTGCAAGCTTTGTCAGTAACTCTGGTCAGGAAGTAAGATCTACTTTCAAGCAAAGAGCATCGAAGGCTACAAAGAACTAAAAGAATTTAATGCTAGCTGTGGTGGCCTAATAGAAACGGCTGCAACTTACGAGTGATACCTAATTATACAGGCCGAAGGTTCAAACCCAGACAGGCACTTTACTTTGTATAAATTATTTCATCACCACTGCTCTCAAAACGGTAGGTAAAGAAAATCATTGTGAGGAAACCGGCATGTCCTAGAATTAAAAATTCAAAGACATGTGACATCTACCAACCCGCACTGGGCCTGGGATTACGGCCCACTCTCTCTCACAGAGAGGAGGCCTGTGTCCCAGCAGTGGGAACATTACTACTAGAAGATACAAGAGATAAGAAACTTATAGATGCTACTAATCTAAAACATTTATTATTTAAACGAGTAATAAAACTCGCCTATATAATAGATCGTCTTGAATAAAAAGTAAGCTGTAATAAAAATCATAAAATAATTTCAACCAATTGTCGGGCTCCTTTTTAAACTTTTCATGACAATGAAGTGACAAAACAGAATAAAGTTTAATCACTTTATGACAACATCGCCTAATTACAGTGTCGTAAAAAAGTTTGACTTTATTTTTAAAACTTTCGATTTCTCTAAACTTTAAAAAAATGACGTCAGTTTTTGTGACGTTGGCGGTAAAAAATTTTGCTTTGTTGACAAGACAATCTTAGCGAGTAAAATAAAAATGTAAAAAGCATGAACTAATTGGGTAACTAGAATAATAATTAGATTTGTTAAAATGTGAAACTTCTAAAGGATTCTACTTACTTGGTAATTGAAATAAATTAATTGGTTTAGTTACTAAAGAACAATATTAAAAATATTGATTTTAAATATCGTATACCTACTTCAATAGGTAGGTACAACCTACAAATAAATAAAATCATCGACGCTGCAAGCAATATTTCACATCACTGCTTCAGTGATATTTTTCGCTACAAAAAAGCAGAAGCTCGAAGTTTTGTTTTACAATTTGTTTTTACACTTTTTTCCCACCATTTTACGAGATCACGCGTTTCATAACACTTTTGTTTTCAATTCCATTTGACTTTTTTACAATTTCTATTTCGTTTTGTCCTTGAACTTTTTTTTACACACGGTGCCTTATTCATATGCATTACATTTTTTTTGTAGGCAAGGGATTGAAATAGTGAATAGATTTTTTATTTTGATTCTAAATTCACCTGTTTTGGGACTAGGAAGGAAGTTGATCGAATCTTTTCGATTTTTTCTTTTATTCCGATTCAAATGTTTTCAGGTGGGTTTGACAAGTAATTTTTTGTCCAAGTATTGTATTTTTTTTATACGTCCATGTTGTAGTGTAAATTGTTGAAAGATGGGGGCGTCAGTTTGAACTTTGAATATGAATTAAAAATTGTGAGAATTTATTGGGTCATATTTTTTCTAATCTACAATTTTTGTATGCTTTAAGTTAATGGTGAATGTGGGTTTATTTGACTGACAGTCTGTTTTGGTATGCAAAGAATGTACATTTTTGACGTTGCTTTAAAAATTGGACATGCATAAACCTTGTCTTTATAATTTTATTGTGAGAACAAATACTATCACAGCTATACCAACGTTTCGTACTAACACATTATTATTATATAGTAAAGATTAGTTATATATTGTTATCCCATACTTTACTAATCTTATTAGATATAATTCTTTGAATTAAAACATTTCATTATTCACAAGTAATCCGATAAGATTTAACCCTCAAGTAATTTCAAGTTGAACGAAAGGGTTCATGATTGGTAGATTTATATTTATTTTCATCGCTAATCCAAGGGCAATACCTAATGTCGAGTACTTCCAGCCTGAACTAAAATGGATAATTTGGCCGTACTATGAATTAGGTTCAAAATAAGTTAAGACCTATTTTTTGGCTCAGGTACTATTCCAATCCAGTCATTTTTGAGAGTTTTAAAATTATCTACACACACATACATAACATCACGCCAGTAATCCCCAAAGGGTCAGGCAGAGGTGTACCTGTAGTACGGCCAGCAACAGAAGTCGGTTAACACTGCTACTTTTTGACATCATCTAAATTAACTATTAAATTAGATAACAGTTAATTTTCTTTAAAATTTACATTATTTTTGTCCCGATTTTAATTAAGTATTTTTCTCAATAATTAAGATCTAAAAAACTCCAGTGATAATCGACTTTCGTTGCTGACTTTGCAGCAGGCGCAGGCAGGCGCTTTACTTTGTGTAAATTATTTCATCACCGCTGCTCTCAAAACGGTGAAGGAAAACATCGTGAGGAAACCG
This sequence comes from Cosmia trapezina, assembly GCA_905163495.3. Classification (NCBI taxonomy): domain Eukaryota; kingdom Metazoa; phylum Arthropoda; class Insecta; order Lepidoptera; family Noctuidae; genus Cosmia; species Cosmia trapezina. The sequence continues at coordinate 5,206,266 of LR991044.1, forward strand.
GCATGTCCTAGAACCAAAAATTCGAAGACATGTAACATCTACCAACCCGCACTGGGCCCGCGTGGTGGATTACGGCCCACTCCCTCTCACCGAGAGGAGGCTTGTGTCCCAGCAGTAGGAACATTATAGGCTGATTATATGTTGCTGACTTTACCTACACCCGCATTTCGCAGCAAGGGGGCAAGGGGCGAGCTTGGATTTGTGTCATCAACCGGGTACAAATCCAGACTCCAGGCTGCTAGGTACTAAGAAATTCCAGATAGAAAAACCCAATAACACTTTGCCTGACCTGGGAATCGAATCCAGGACCTCAATAATACCTCATGCTCAGCAAATCAATCTGCCAAGCCTATTCCCAACTATGTTGGGGTCGGCTTCCAGTCTAACCGGATGCAGCTGAATACCAGTATTTTACATGGAGCGACTGCCTACTTGACCTCCACAACCCAGTAACTGGGTAATACGATACCCCTTGATAAGACTGGTTGTCAGACTTTCGGGCTTCTGACGACCCGTAACGACTGTCAAAGATCCACGAATGACAGCCGGGACCAACGGCTTAACTAGGCACGAAGGAGTCTCAGTATGTAAAGATGGTCACCCATCCACTGACCAACCCCGGCAAGCGTAGCTTAACCTGATGATCGACCCGTGCGGCTGTTATTACTTAGCCACAAGCTCCTCCTGCTCAGCAGGGCCTCTATAATTATTCTGATAGCTGCGTCATTGTCAATGGTTCAATGATATTTCACCATAGAGAAAAGGCATAGTATCTATTATGATTAGACGGTTGCTATGTGGCCTTGGATTGCCCACTAAAAATACTGTATCATTTTCCATTACAAGAGGCTACTAAGGGATTTCAATGTAGGACGGCTTACGGTAAGCTTATTGAACAAATTAGTAAATTCATCATCATCAAGTGACTTGGTTTGATAAAGGAATTTTGCTCTAATGATAGCGGTTTTGAAACAGGAAAACTTTTAGGATTGGGAAGGAAAAAAGAAAAAGTACATTGTTATTGTTCTTGCACAGGAAATGTTAAATTTAGGTCCTATTTCACGATGTCCAAATAGCCACTACTTACCGAATAAATTCAAAAATGGAACAGAATTTGTATGAAATTATCTGCCAAGTAAGTTAATAGGAACTTAATCGTAGGTGGTGAAACAGGCCCTTAAAGTGACAAGAACAAATCACGCAACAATTTACATGGAAAAAACCAGTATTGGAGGGCAAAAAAGGGGTTATTCCCGAAATCCCCAATGACAATCCCCATCTATGGGGATTTATAAATTTTAAATCCACAAATCCCTATTGATATCTTGATCAAAGTATGATTCGCAATAGTAAAAAATATGTATTTACATAATTATAACCATAATAATCATCATTACATACCTATCTCTTTTAGTTAGATTTGTCTCGGATTCGTCTGATTTCCGAAATCAGGCCAATCCAGGGGAAATGTAACTTAGATGTCTTTATGATTTTTGTGGTTAAAATTATACAAATACATACATTTTATAATCGGGAATCATATTTTGATCAAGATATCAATAGGATTGTAGACAAAAAGTTCATAAATCCCCATTCATGGGCATTGTCAATGAGGATTTCGGGAGTAACCCCAAAAAAGACAAAAGAAAGAAGAAGAAGAAGAATTAAGGTTTGATATTTACGACCCCCTAAAAGATGCAATCTTACGCGTTAGTGGTTTCCTTGAACCGAAAAAAAAATAATTTTAACTATTTCTAGGACTCCTAGCCGTCCCGTGAACCAACTTGTGAGCCAACAAACCTATAAATAAAAAAAGAAGTAACACGAACTACAAACTTGTATGCAGCTAATTTTCTTACACATACTACCTACCATCACGGAACCTGTATTTTTGGGGGACCGCCATTTTGATCTACTCAATCTATAGCTCATCACTATAATGATCACATTACTCATTTTAAAACAATTGAAAAGTAAGCTCTTGAACCATTGCCGCTGCTGATCATAAAACAAATGCAATCGATGAAACAAAAGCCGCAATGGATGGCAATTAAGTTGGAGGTATCGAGGAAGTACGAGATGAAACAGGTCTCGTGGTAGGAGGGATGGTTCGTGCAAGTGCCCTGTCATTCATCACGCGAATGTTGGAACCGGATCCTAAAGACGGGTTCTGAGACTAAGATCGAATTTTTTTAATGTATCTTCATTACTCTGTAGGAATGAAGTCAGTACTATTAATACAAATTGTTTGAAAATTTTAATGTAATGAGTTAATGAGGCATGTGGGTGTAGAAAAAAACGGGAAGAAAAATATTTGGATATCTACTTGAAGAGATCCTACAAGGATGGAAACCAAAATAATAATTATGAAGAATAATATTAATTGAATGAATTCGAATTTAATGAAAACACCATAAAACACTCACTAATTTATACAATGTTGTAGACGCTTAACTGTGTATGTTAGATGCTTTTGTAATTCTGTCTGAATGAATCTGGATATTTTTTATATTTTTACAAATATTGAAAGCTCCTTGACAAAGCTTTTCTGCCCAGCACCGTTTTTAGATATGCTAACTAATATTATTTCATGTTTCCCAAACCCTAGCGGCCGGCATTTCAATTCCAAATCAAAATAATGACAAATGCATAATGTAACTATACATAAAGAACAAATATAAGTACAAAAGATGCCGCCAAGGATATCCCATACAAAGAAACATTTTAGAACAATAAAATCTGTAGCAACTACTGGACGAAATAAAGCAATAAAAAGTAATAAGCTCAAAAAGGAAACCGTTTTTTTAGTTTTACTAACAACTTCTTCGGAGCAATTTCAAAAGACAAAAAAATTAGCTTTCACTTTTCGATAATAATACTTTTAAGACAATGAAAAAAGTTTTTGGCTACTGAAAAAGTTGGTAAAAAAGTGAAGCGAAAGGGTGGCACTAGGAGCCGATATTACAAAACAAACAATGCTGAGTCGGGTTAAAAAACAAAGTTTTCAATATGCACCTGGTTTTCATTTTTTTATATCGATTCTAATGTTTATTATAATCAAATAAGTTCCTCTTCCGACAGGAAGATGGGCGCCGTAGTTTTTTTATATTAAAAAAAATATATGTTTCCTATTCTCAACCTTATTCTTTTCAAATAGGGTGTTTTATAGTAATATCGTCTTTTTTCTCAAGATTGAGGTTTTATTGTGGCAATGTGTTCGAATAGACCTTTTTTCTAGTGTTTATTCAAAATAGATTGTTTAATGCAGATGTCGTTAAAACTTAAGAATATTGTGATAAAAGATTTTTTTCTTTATTAGCATAGGGTATGTGATTAGATTTGGATTCTAATATATGTATATAATGTCCTTGGTTTCTATGCATAAGTTTGAATGCATTTGTTGGTGTGTAATCAAATTATCAAAATCATGCCATCCTGAAATAGCGTATTTATTCTACTAGAAAATTTAATCCTAATATACTTGTGCAAGTGCATTGTTGTGTACTTGCTTCTTACTAAGGCTCTTTTAAACTAAATATAGGCAAGTTTGCAAAGAAATAAAAAAATAGTTTAGTCATTGACGTACTACTGCCTCTCCCATAATCAGAGTTGATTGATTTAAATCAATGATTTATTAAAATCATGATTTAAATCAAATTTCATTTTTTTCATAAAAGTTGGATTGGATTACTCAGAATAATAATAATCAAATCAGTTACATGCAAGAAACATACTTATTCAAATGCAGAGGTAGGCCGCAAAATTAAATTTTTCTTACGTTTTTTGCAATTTGCATGATTCGCGATCATAACAAAAATATGTATTTACATAATTATAATCATTATAATTGATAAAATCAAAATCTACCTTTTACGGTGAAAATTAAGACAAATATAATTATAAAAATATCCGTCAGAAATAAAAAAAAATATGATTTTTATGGGGCCCATGATTTGCAACAAACTCAACGTGATCTATCAAATCTGTTTGAATATATTTTTGTTTGAATGAGTTAATAATGTAATGTTTGAAATAAAACGAACCTTTTATTTTTCAACATTAGCTATAAACAAACTCTCGCAGGTAATTTTAAACGAAAAAAATTTACAAAACCATCGTTCAACGAAATTATTGCTTACGTGGCCTCTAAATCTAACTGTTTACTACCCTTATCTAGGATCTCAGCAAATGGTCATATTCAATTAACTGCATCTATATAATATTCGAAATCTTGGCATAAATCTAAAACTGCATCCGTAGTCCATCCATCGCACCGCTTGACGCCAACACCATCCTTTGTATCTTAAATACGACCCTTATTTTTTCTTTCATCCCTCAGAATGTTCAAATTTCTTTACCTGCAACCATCCTTTTCATAAATCTCCACATATATTTAGTATCTCCGCTATCCACAGTTCAACTTTATCTAAAAGTGTTACTGCTTCTTTTGCTTTGTTTAATTGAAGAGTTACGTCTTTTGTATTTGGATCGTCATCTGCAACATCTTGAATAGCATCCCCCAAGACTTAATGACTTACTGCATGATAATTAGATATGCGATTCTATTTTTTATTACCCGCTCTTAAGGTTGGGATTGGTGTGCAGTTTTTTAAATTTTAATCAATAGTTTGACGGAATTTTGCTTTGGCATAGAAAATGTGCGTTTCCCTTATTTCGGAATTTATTGGTATTAATGCGCCCTGCGGCGCCTGACATAGTTTTAAGGATTTTAAAACTTTACAAAAGGGATGGATGGACAGCAGATGTCTTGGAGATTAAAATTTATGCATATTCACTCTTGTGTAAATAAGTTATCTGGTTTTGAGTGGACTTTGCTAAGTGTGTCCGTTCTGTTGTATTCGTTTTATAGAGGCTTCTGGCATCCTTTCCTTCCTTTTCTTCAACTAATTCTTCATTGTCTTTAGAACTAGGCAAACATCTCATAGTTCACATATCAAGAAGAATACCTCTAATACGTACAATTAAATAAATTCAACGCCACTTAATCTGGCATTGAGTAATCCCAACACATTTACTGGAAGCTCCTGCGATTCTGTCCATTTTAACAAAAAGCGTGACACACAAGTATTTTTTGGGACAATAATGCTCAATCAAAAGTAATAAAAGCTGCAGAAAGGCGCATGATGAAAGAAAAAACTGCATTACGCATCGTGGGACCATTTTTTCTCAAAAAAACACTTCTTTTTTGACACAAAAGGAGACTTCTTTGTCAAAACTCAGGTGTTTCGCATTGAATAGATGAATTTTTGTGTAAAATCTTTTGATATTATAAGAAGGGACTGGATTTGAACATAAATTATTGTAAAGTAGTCACAATTATGTTTCTGATTTCTGTTATGAATATTATGATACACATTTTATTGTATTTGATAAAGAAACAATAGAATAGAAGGTTCATCCAGTTAAGAGCCAATATAAGAGATGTGCTATGATGATGATGATCCAATGATTTTTTTTTTGATTTTGTAATATTTTTTTCCTAACGTGCGTTTTATTTGTGCAGAATAAACAATTTTTCTTTCTTTTTTTTTCTTATCTCTTTGCAGCCAATGCCAGCCTTTTCAGCATTTACAAAAAAGGCAGCTGGAAAAAATATGAGTTCTTCAATGACATTGAGAAAGAAGAAGCTAGGTAAATTGCACTGTCTTTCGCAGCTAAGTTATAGCAGTAACACGGGTCGATCCACCAGGTTAAGCTACGCTTGCCGGGGTTGGTCCGTGATGGGTGACCATCTTTACATACCGAGACTCCGTGCCTCGGAAAGCACATTAAGCCGTTGGTTCAGGCTGTCATTCGTGGATCAGTGACAGTCGTTACGGGTCGACAGAAGCCCGAAACTCTGACAACCAGTCTTACCAAGTACAAGTAGTAATACCCCAGTTACTGGGTTGTGGAGGTCAGATAGGCAGTCGCTCCATGTAAAATACTGGTATTCAGCTGCATCCGCTTAGACTGGAAGCCGACCCCAGCATAGTTCGAGAAAGGCTAACAGATGATGATGATTTAATTGTTTCACCAAACATCGATGTCATGAGATTTTCATCTAAAATTTCTCAGTGGGAGCTCGGAGTCTGGATTAGTGCCCGGTTGATCCCTATTACATGGGACTTAAACATAACTGGTGAAATATGGGGGTACACCTCTGCCTCTTAGGGGAATAGAGGCGTAATGTTATGTTTAGGTGTATTAATCATCTGCCTAGCCTCTTCAGCAGCAGCTAAATACCAGTATTTTGCAAGGAGCTACTGCTTATCTGACCTCTACAACCCAGTCCTTGGTAAAACTGGTTGTCAGATTTTCGGGCTTCTGTAACGACTGGCAAAGATCCACGCACGAATTACAGCCGAGACCAACGGCTTTCCGAGACACAGAGGGGTCTTGGCATGTATCAGTAATCGTCATCAGTTGTCATAAGTCTAATGTCTGGAGAAATGTCTTACTCAATCCTATAACAGAGTACTGCAGCAAAGTCCTACAGCCATTGAGGACAGTCCATAATGCCCCACCCTTCATCACTTCCTAGTGTTTGGGCCGGGGAGAAACATAGTCACCCATGCACCGAACAATCGCGTCGCGGCAAGCAAGATCCGTGCTGCTTTTATTACTTAGCCTCAAGCCTCTACTCTATGTACCTATATTAAAAACGTACTGAATCTAAGTGTTAAACATTACACGATTTAATTCATTTAAATCCTCAAAGGATGAACCAAGAAGCCACATTAGTTGACTTGTAACAAATTATAAGTTACTTGGCTCAATCTTGTTGACCTTGAGGTGTCTTTGCTCATTGAATCAAACGTAATTTTTTTGTTGTTCCATAAGCTTAAGGCGCTATGACCGCGCTTACAAGTTTTTTAAATCTACAAGTAACATAAAAAATAGTGATTTAAAATTCTGAAATAAAGATATAACTTATTTAAGGATCTGGCGGATAGCCAATCGCTTTTAATAACACGATTAGATTACTTTGCTGGATAGAAAAATTCCCAAAGTTACCCCTTTTCGTAATGTTTAATCAATCTCATAGCTACAAAATAGATGTTTTTTTCTTGTTTTTTATATAAATGAAAAGGTAGTAAGATTGTTTAGCACAATTCGCTGAGTTTGTCGTGATAAAATGATAATATGTTTAAATACCTACCAAATGCGCGAGGCGACCACTCGCGAGCCTACTTCAGTTTAGTACGCTACTCGAGCGCCATCATAGAGCCTTAAACATAATGATTTTCATGTTCATTACATACAAAGTTTCTATATAAGTACTAAATTATTTAGTTAACATTCAAAATACAAATGGGGAAGTTAATTAATGAATAAGTATTCAAGTTAAGTGCAATAATGAATACAATAAATTAAGTAATTGAATTGGAAATACAATGTTATTGAAAAATGTTAAATTGTTCAATAATATTAGTTTAGAAAATTTGTTCAGTAATTTTAGAGATTAGCTCCAGCTACAGCTATACGTGTCGCGATGACTTTATCTTATGTAGGAAATAAAAAACAGTAATTAAATAGTCCTTGTCGGTCTAATGGACCGCTGGCGTTGGCCGTGAATTCGATTCTCGGGTCGTGCAAGTCAAGGATGTTACTTAGTATTTGGTGAAGCATTGTTATTTATCTGAGACATAATTTTTCTTTATGTCATTACAATTGTGAGACTTGCGGAGACGAAGATTTACATTTTAATAAGCTTAGTTTTATAAAATTCTTCAGGACCCGATTCTGTGTTCAATTCCTGTCAAATAACATCTACGTCTTGTATTTTGTTTGTATTAATTTTCTTTATGTTGTACAGACAACAGCACATAAGGATAAACCAAACTGTCAAATTACAAAGCATTTTAAACCTTAAAATGTTGATGATTAAGCTCAAAATCGAATGAGAAAATTTTACAGTTTGTAGTAACTTGAACTGCTGCTGTGTGTACATACTGACAACCCAGGAATCCTTGCCGTAGATGCTATACTGGACCAACGAGACAGTCATCAAATTGAGATGGTTGTCATCATCATCATTTCAGCCGAAAGATGTCCACTGCTGGACATAGGCCTCCCCCAAGCACCGCCACTTTGACCAGTTCTATGCTTCCCTCATCGCGATTCCTGCGGTCTTCACTAGGTCATTGGTCTACCTTGGGAATGTCTGCCGGTACACTCCAGAACTTTTCGGCTCCATCGGCCATCTGTTCTGTGAGCAATGTGCCCTGCCCACTGACACTTCGGGCTATGTCGGTTACTTTGGTTCTCCTGCGGATTTGTTAATTTCTATGCAATGGGCAATGGAAAGGGCTACGCTTGGAGTTTCCCACGTGATCGTATCAGAAATGAAGTGGAATGAAAGTAGTGATTTGAAGGCTTACGGGTAATTTGACTTGATAGTCAATTGTCTTAACAATTTGCTTATAACCACTAATAGAGAAGTACCTCAATCAATCTGCCTAGCCTTTTCACACCTATGTTGGGGTCGGTTTCCAGTCTAACCGGATGCAGCTGAATACCAGTATTTTACACGGAGCGACTGCCTGTATAACCTCCACAACCTAGTAACTGGGTAATACGATACCCCTTGGTAAGACTGGTTGTCAGACTTTCGGGCTTCTGACGACGCGTAATGACTGTCAAAGATCCACGAATGACAGCCGGGACCAACGGCTTAACGTGCTTTCCGGCTATCGACCCGTCCGGCTGTAATTACTTAGCCTCGCATAGAGAAGTACCTACCTATGGAAGAAAAATACATGTTGCGCCGACACCAAATAAATTGGGGCATGAGAATGATGATGATGCTTATAAGCATAATCAGACTATAACGTTCCCACTGCTGGGACACAAGCCTCCTCTCGGTGAGAGGGAGTGGACCGTAATCCACCACGCGGTCCCAGTGCGGGTTGGTAGATGTCACATGTCTTCGTATTTTTGGTTCTAGGACATGCCGGTTTCCTCACGATGTTTTCCTCCACCGTTTTGAGAGCAGTTGTTATGAAATAAATTACACAAAGTAATACGTTTGTCTGACCTACAACTCGGAAGTTTGACCCGTTACCACTGAGCCACCACTCGGTAGTGGTGGCTCAGTGGTAACGGGTCCAACCAGATGATGCTTAACGAATTTTTTTTCTGACTTTAGGTACTTAAAGCATTGGTCTCAGGTCTGTGAAACAAAGAAAACCTTTGGAAGTACTGACATACAATCAATAACTTGTAATAAGCAGTTCCCAAACATGGTTGAAAGCGATGTTCTCTCAATAGATGATTAGAACAAATATGGCGCCGCTAATAGGAAGTAAAAAATACAAAAGGTTAATCATGTTATAGGTACGCAGTTCGTTAAATGGTTAAAATAAGTACACAACACTGGATTCAATTCTGAGGATGGTAAAGAGTTTAAAGTAGTTTATGAAAGGAAGAGTGATAAATAAAGACAAAACGATCAGTCTGCCTAGCCTTTCCTCAACTATGTTGGGATTTGCTTCCAGTCTAACCGGATGCAGCTGAGTACCAGTATTTTATACGGAGCGACTGCTTATCTGACCACAACCCAATTACTGGGTATTACGATACACCTTGGTAAGACTTTCGGGCTTCTGACGACCCGTAACGACTTTCAAAGATCCACGAATGACAGCCGGAACCAACGGCTTAAAGTGCTTTCCGAGGCACGGAGGAGTCTCGGTATGTAAAGATGGTTACCCATCCTCGGACCAATGCCGGCAAACGTAGTTTAACCTGATGGATTGACCCGTACGGCTGGTATTACTTAGCCACAGCGTCGCGCTTTGTCGCGCGGTTGCTTGTATTTACTTGCAAATGCAATTCACCGCGCGATCAGCAAATTATTTAAATAGTTTTTGTTGATGTACCTACATGCAAGTAGCAAAATTATAAGGTACTAAATAATTTGCACTATTAAAATCATGTTCCCTCTTATGTTTGAGCGTCGAGTTTATGGTGTAATCAGTTGCTAAGATCAAGTCTCGAAAACTTTGAAAGGCGAATCGTTAGCCTCATAAAGTGCTTCAATTTATGTGTTAATGTAGCTTAGGTTAAGTGCATTTTGTTATATTATTTTGATTAAATAAAGATATTTGAAAATGACAAATGATGACTTAGCCACAAGCTCCTCGAGCCACCACCACCACGAGAAAAAAAAAAGGAAAGACGATTCTTACCTAAATTGTTAACTCACCATTCGGCGAGAATGTCAGCACAGGAACTGACACACTTTAGATAAAGTCCTCTTCTAATACAAAGAAGGAAAGCTTGTTAATACATAAGTACCTGTCAATGCGTGTTGGCAAATGATATACAGGGTGTGTGGAAGCTGGGTGATAAGCCTTAAGAGGGAGGACACCATTTAAAGCATTTTGAGCCATACATGTCTTAGACGAAGTAATAAAGCCTCCGAGTAGTCTTCCGAGTAGACTCGGTCCGAGAGTACTCGTATAGTGAAAATATGTATAAGTATTTATATTTCTAAATTAAATAGACATTTGCGGCGCATTGAAAGACGGCCATGACACCTGTCTGAACCGACAGCTAATATGTAGGTAATATTAGCTAACGTATTGTCAATTGTTCATCCTTGACTGCTCTTGGCATGTTGCCAGGGCTTGATGTGGCAATACTGGCAACTTGGCGGTTTGGAACAGCTGATTTGTGTGGTTCCAACAGGGAAATAGGCGATTCTGTCCAAAGGTGACTAAGATAAGTCAAATTAAAGGGGTCGTGCTACAGCATTCACATGTTTGCTATTATGTAACAAATCTGATTGTCAATTATGGTGTGGTAGGTGATTATTGGAAAGCCCATGTATTGATTGGAAATGATGACTGCTGTCTAGTTTTCATAATTGGCAATCAGATTTGTTACATATTAGCAAACATGTGAATGATAGGTCATGATAACACTGACATGCAAAAGCCAGGGGGTCTACTCCCTAAGCACGAATTCCGTAGTTTTGGCCTTCGTTACGGGCGATTCCTACTCCGTATAACCTACGGACAGATGATTGGTTCGGGGCCCGAACGAATTAAGAATGACAACACGATTTGACAGTTGTCCCTACTCCCGATGTGTTTTTGGCCGTCCGAAAAATTTTACTTTTACACTTGTTTTGATGGATCGTTATGTCAGACGGACGTTTGAACGGACGGACAGATGGACGGATGGACTTAGGGAGTAGGCCCCCTGATATTGAATATCAGGAATATCAAATATTGAAATATTACCCAGGATTTTTTTATCTTGATTTAAAACAGTGTCCGTGGAGTTTCTTGTCTGTTCTTCTACGACTTCAACTTTCTGACTAACTCTTTGACAGTTCAAAAGTGCGTATTTGGTTTAATTTAAATAAATGCTTAGAGTTTTTTAATTAAACACTAGTACGCTACCAGTAACAGCAATTGGCGTTAAAGTTGCAGCTAAAAATCAGATCCATTATCAACAGAGAGCCACGAACGAATTACCTAACCTATCGTACCTATGATAGGTTAGTTAATTCGTTCGTGGCTCTCTGTCCTTATGGAAGAACCGAATCCCGATTCCGACAGATTCTTCGTAATCAACCGATTTTCCGTCAACGATCCATCATTGGTGAAAATGGGTACATTATATTACAACCCGCACGTTGCGCTGTCGCTTCGCACCTGTCTGCGGGAGTCTTAACAATAAACCCCAATGTAAAAAAAACTGGACAAGTGCATGTCGAACCTCGCACAATGAAGGGTTCCGTAGTTGAAAAGAATTTATACCAAAAACAAAGTTGACAAATATGTTCACCCATACATTGACATACTTCACAGTCAATTCTCCAACTGCAAAGTTAAGTTTGTATTCGCAAAAAAATATATATTTAAATTTAAATAATATGTGATAAAATAAAACTACAAATTAACAATTTTCGGACTTTTTCTTTTATTTTTGCTGTGAGACCTTGCTTCTTGCCAAATTTCATGATTCTAGGTCAACGGGAAGTACCCTGTAGGTTTTGATTTACCTTTTTGCGAGTATCTTATTATGTTGCATAAATGGCCGTTTTCCTTGATTGTTTTAGAACTCCAAGGGATAATTATACCTAAGTATTTGATATTAATTTCAACTTAATACCTCCATGCATTCCTGAGAAAAATGGTCTTAACAGACTGACAGACGACAGACAGACATACGGACAACGAAGTCATCGTATAAGGGTTCCGTTGTTTTCTTCCGAGGCACGGAACCCTAAAAATAGACAACATTACAAAACAGACGGCAGACACATTACTTTTACAAATTGTTACTGAGTACACAAATAAACAGTGTACAGATACAGACATAGGTAAGTACTTATAGAATGTTGACCGTGACTTTCATATGAACTACCAAATAAATTGTTTGTCTGTGTGCGTGCTTTGATTGGTGTTACGCGGTTCAAGTGTTGTGGAATAGACGGAATAGTAAATATTGTATAGCTTGTTTAAAATAACTGAGTAGCATTATTAGCTTTAACTGGATAGTTTATTTAAAATAACTAAATTACATTATCCGCTATGTCTGGATAGCTTGATTAAAATAACTGAATAGCATTATTAGCTATGTCTGGATAGATTGTTTAAAATAACTGAATAACATTATTAGCTATGTCTGGATAGCTTGATTAAAATAACTGAATAGCATTATTAGCTATGTCTGGATAGATTGTTTAAAATAACTAAATAACATTATTAGCTATGTCTGGATAGCTTGATTAAAATAACTGAATGGCATTATTAGCTATGTCTGGATAGATTGATTAAAATAACTGAATGGCATTATTAGCTATGTCTGATCCTGCTCCACAAGGACGCATAAAATAATTAATCAGCATTCGAAAATATTATTGGAGCTGCTGAAGATTAGGAAGACAGAAAACTATCTTTGCATTGTTTAAATTCAATCTCCTAATCTATATATATAAAACAAAGACGGGTTTGTTACAACACTTATAACTCGAGATCGGCTGGATCAATTTTCATGGTTTTTGTTTCGTTGGATTTGTCTTCGCCCTGAATAGCAGAATACATTTTAAAAACAATGAAAACTTAACGAATACATAATTATGAAAATGAATCATTTTCCATTTAATTATGTTCCTTTGTTTCGTACCTGTCAAACATTTGTTTTCCTCCTGTCATCCTGTCAAATACTGTGATTGACATTTATGCATGCGTTCAGAAATGTATTTTGTGTAAACTATTTAAAAAGGGTGAATAAACTTTTGTCTGTAATTTTTTTAAAGAATTAAAAAGGTTGAAAAGTGTATTAAGCAGATTTGAATAGAAGTTCCTCAACGGGCGAGGCGAGGTTGTAATTAGAGAGTGAATGAAGGGGAGAGGAAGGGGAGGTATGGTAAGCAGGGAGAGGGGAGGATGCTGGAAGGAGGAGAAAGGGGCAGGAGTTGGTGAGGAGAGGAGGAAGACCTGGTGAGGTGTGAGGGGGAGGAAAGGGGTTGGTGAGGGGGAGAGGGAGGGTCGGGGTGGTGAGGGAGAGAAGGGGAACGGGAAGTGGGAATGAAAAGAGTTAATCGTTTAATTCAGTCATTTTTTGCTGACACGTGTTTGAAGTACTTCATTTTTAATTTTTTAATTCTCTTTCTGTATGTATTATTTATCATAATAAAGTACTTTTTTATATCTATCTGTATTTTTATTTTGTATCATTGTATTACGTTCATCAAAGCCTAAATTAGTTCAGCTAAAAGGTAACACGACATTCATTGACTGTTAGGCGGTACGAAGTTCGCCGGGTCAGCTAGTATTGTATAATTGCATAGTACATGTCTGAGCACTATGTAGCTACTATAAAGCTACCATTTACTGGGTACGTCTTTCACTGACTTGAATGTGCCCTGGCGGTTGAGCGTATAAAATGGTTGAGCTAAATGGTGCTGATCCATGCGTCATGTTCGTGAACCGGCGCCGTCAGTTGGGACTGGTCATCTCTTAGTTGCCACGGCTTATTTTTAATTTAGTTTTTATATTTTTATTACGGACGCTTTTAACGTGCAAGTCTTTCTACATTGTTCTCACATATATACATATTTTCAACATGAATGATGTAATAAATTTATTATAACAATATTTTATTTGAAAGAGTGTCTACTGAACAGATTTTGATGAAATTTGGCATGGAGATAGTTTATAACCTGGATTAATATATATATAGGATACTTTTTATCCCGATGTTACTAACGGTTCGAGACTTACGCGGGTGAAACCGCGAGGCGCTGCCAAAATAAATTGGAGGATTTTTCGTATCCATTTCATTATTGCAGCAATGTATGGATTTAACTTTAGATATATGTTGACTGACTATTTGATTATATTACTTTGATTGAAGGAAAACACAAATGGGTTAAATTTCCTCGATAGAATTTAATTCCGAAAAGACCTCTACTTTTTCTATAATTTTTTCTATAATTTGAAAATCCTAAGTAATTTCATTGCAAAATTGCACTCATTTGTGCGTAAGTATTAGGTAACTGAAAACTCTGGCTGAACATAATTTTGATAGGTAGCTTAATTTATTTTTAAACAATTTTTTTTTCATTTGGCGCTTTTATTTTGGTTCTAGCGCATTGTTGCGCTCTCTTTTTTCGCATGTGGAAGTAATTGACTGTCACTTTCTTATTCCCGCCCAGTTCGCTTTTTAGAACTTAATTCGTGTAAATGAAGCTTAGTTCAAGTTCACCAACTCGCGTACCGAGTTACTAGCTTCACGATTGTGTGCAACCGGCAGAGTTCTTGACAATGAAACTGAGTGTTACATGTTAGTTACGCAACGAATAAAGATATATCTCGTTATACAACGATTACAACAAATTTTAACAACTTGTAGTTTCATTAGCTTTAGAGCTGATTTTTAAATAGTCAGATAAATCTTATCTGAAGAATAAATATGACAGTTTGACATATTTTCTATACAAAAGCTGTCAAATTGAGATATTTATTCTTCATATAAGGATTTTTTTTTTCTTCTCATGCACACTTGTTTCTCTAGCTCACTTTAGACATTGGCAGAATAGTCGATATTGGTTTTGCTTGCCATTTATTGAAAATAGAATAGAATTGAAGGGTTATCTGACTATTGAAAAATTTGCCCTTAGTTGAGTTGTAAGTTTATTGATGTAAAAATGTTAAAAGTTTTCTATGAGTATTTCTATTTTAAGGCGCTTCCCCGACTGAACAACCTTGAGCGTTCGGCCCTTCTCTGTCCCACCGCTCTGACCCGTTCTGTACCGCTCCCTTCGCACGCTTCTTTATCATAGAATTCAATTATTTAAATAAAATAAAAAAATCGATCTATGAAATAAAATAAAACGTGAATTATAATTTTATAATAAAATTATCATTCCATTAGTGTAATCCTCAAATAAATAGGACGTCACCTTTAGCAAAAGATGCATGCAATCAATAATTTTAGTATTTTTTAAACAAGGAAATTTTAAATGTATTTATAACACATAAAAACAAATAAGAACGGGCAATTGTTAAGATATCGGACATTAATAATGTGCTTTTAGATGTAATTTATTTACCTTAATTTCATGAATTAATAGCCTCTGAATAACGCACTATCGCGAGGTTTTGCTTGGGGTAGCGCCTTAATCTTTCGATTGATTTGAAACTTTGCAATGTCTTTCAAGATGTTGCAAAATGTTGTTGAATCTTTCAGGACATACAGGGCAAATAAACTATGAAAGGTTTCAAATTCTTTATTGGTTGAGTAAAATTTTTACATCAATGGGTTTAATATATTAATATATCATGGGTTTAATATTGTAATAATTTTCTAGAAGCAAAGTTGTTTAATAAAAGATCATTAGTCATTCACAGCCATTTTTTTTTTTTTTGTATGTACTATATCAACATAATTATGAGGTATGATGAGGTATGATGAGGTCTGCGTGTAGGTTTTTAGTCTTTGTCTATAAGGGAGTAAACTCTAAAATAAGCTAATAGTGCACATAATCTTATTGTTATACAAGATTGAGCGCGCATAACGTCCATGTCGTTTTATAAAATGAAAACCTAGTTAAAAAAAAAACTAATAATTTCAGAAAATATAATCATTATTTACTGAGGAATTGCGGTATCTTCAGTTGAATTCACTCACATGTTTTTTTGTTGACTAAACAAACTCTACCTAAATACAAGACAAAAAAGGTAAATAAAACATCTAACCAGTCACCCATTTACACCTCTATAACTGTGAAAATATAAGAAAAAATATAAACATTACAAAAACGTTCACCTTACGTCACAAACAAGTGAAATTCAGTAAAAAATTTAAAAGCAAAAAGCCCCCTTCGACATTCGTAATACGAATTTTTTCATTCGAAACTCAAAAACGACTCGAAATCTGCGCCAGCGCACGTCGTCAGGTAGAAGCTTTGGGTTCGCAGGTAGAAAAAATCTATGCTTGTTTAAAAAAAAAAGGTTTATGCGACCCACCCTCTGACTGTTCGCCCACGATTCTCACCCCTTAGGAGGCAGGAATGATTTTGATACTCGATAGTTTTGAAATTTTTGAGATATTGGCTAAAATACCTATTGGAAGCTTCCTGAAGATTATGTAAGATTGAGAGGGTGTTATTGATAAATAATGTCATCCCGCTTACAGTCCGATTCGTCATGTGATGAGAAGAAAATATTTTTATTTGACTCCATAATAATAATGGAAATCGAGACCCTCATAGGAGTCATGACAAAAAAGGCTTTAAATCTTGTATGACGTAGACAAACAATTTGTGCACCTACAATAATGACTGAAGTTATTCTGTGCCACACATCAAAAAAAAGTTTGTGATCTAGCCGAAGCTGATATTTTTTAAATTTAACTTTAGGTATCAAGAAAAGTGTTAACGTTCTATTTCTTTTTTTAATTGTATGTAATAATAGACTTGAACGTAAACACTTTTTCTTGATAAAGTTAAATGTTGAAAATACTTCTAACAGCTTTTGCTAGTGATCACAAACTTTTTTTGATAGTGTGTACTTACCTGTTGGGGAACTTGAATAGCTAAACTATTAATTTTAAATGAAACATGCAGATTGGATGCAAAAACGTGGTGCTTCAATTAATGCTCTCTTGTACAGTGAAATTAATGGCGTTAGACGTAAGTAACACTGATAGTAATGACAGATATATCATAAACTAAATGTAGTGTTGCCAACACTACCTCCTTAATCCATTAATCAATATTAATCACACTAGGTTATATTATAAAGGCGAATGTTTGTGAGTGTGTGTGTGTGTTTGTATGTTTGTTCCTTCTTCACGCTGAAACAGCTGGATTGATTTGGATAAAATTTAGTATGTTGGTAGCTTATACCCTGGATTAACACATAAGCTACTTTTTATCCCGGTCTATGCGGGTGAACTCGCGAGGCGCAGCTAGAAAGTATATTATATGTATAAGATGCAGATTGGATGCAAAAACGTGGTGATTCATTTAATGCTCTCACAACTTACAGGACATTAATGGCGTTAGACGTTAGTAACACTGACAGTAATGACAGATAAATAACAAACTAAATGTTGTGTTGCCAACACTACCTCCTTAATCCATTAATCAATATTAATTATATCTTTGTTTGTTTAGCTCCTTTATTCTAAAGCTTTTATAAACTTACTAATTGTGGATATACCTAAGCTTAAAAAAATCAGATACATTTCAAAAATAAGCCGCAGTAAAAAGTATCAAGCACCCCCAATCCACGTAGCGGGGGTGGGAAAGAAGCATGCAACAATGCAACATCTCTGCGTGCGCGCATTAGAGTCACCCACACACGCGTACGTGTCGTACGATAGTATCAGATTACTCGCACACTAGTGAAACAGATTTATCACTAACACAATGTGGCGACTATGAGGCGAAATTTTTTGAAACACATGCTGTTTGCTGTGGTTCTCATCCGGGATGCGCAGGAGTTTTGAAATGCAATGATTTTGATTACCTATATCATCGTTTTGGTTAGGGATAGTAGGGTGATATTACGTGGGATGTCTTTAAAAACTACATAATATTGTGAAGGTTATGTTAAAAGGCCTGATTTTTAAGTCCAAAAATGGATGGTAAGTGATGGTAAGTAGGTACCTACAACATAAGTCATCCTCTGAAACTATTCTGTTAGAATAACATTATAATTTACTAGCTGCGCCCCGCGGTTTCACCCGTGTAGACGGGGATAAAAAGTAGGCTATGTGTTAAGATTCCAAAATCTTTATAAATAAAAAGAGAAGTCCTGACTGACTGATTGACTGACTCATCAACGCCCATCCCAAACCCTTGGACCTAGAAAGCTGAAATTTTGCACAGAGGTTCCCTTTATAATGTAGACAAGGATTATGGAAGGAATTCCCGGTAACACGTTCCCGTAGGACGTTTTCCGACATCCACGCGAGCGAAGCCGCTGGTAAAAGCTACTAGTAATATTATAAAGTCAGCATTAAGGTAAATTTTAATCGAAACAGAAGCTCGAAGTAATAAAACGCGAAATCATAATTCATATTTTTTGCTCAAAAACCAGCGAACATTTTTTAGCACTTAGATTATGATGTTCACTAAACTTAATATTTTTATGACACCAATTAAAATTTTCAATTAGCATGGTGAATAGCATTAATCATTTGTATGTAAGAGGTAAGTATTTAAATCACTTTTTAATACATCAATGTATTTAAACATTTTATTTAGCACCCTTTCTATACTTGCCTTCAAACCTTAATTAGGTAAAATCCGATCTTAAAATAAAATAGTTAAAGTATATTTAATACTTAGGTAAGGTATACAGTACCTAGTAGGTATTTATAATTACAAAATAATTACATTCTAATAATATTCATAGCCAGTTAAATAAATAATATTTATTTGATAATAGGTATTATTTAAATTTACTAAGTATCATTATAATTACTGTGCAAGACAGTTTAAAATTCTTATTGCGATTTGAATTAATATTAATCAAACTTAAATAAAAATTATACACAATTTCAAAATGAGGATTATTTATGAAGTATTGAATTACATACAAAAACTCATTATAATAATTACTATCCTGGAAAAAAAAAATTGTTGGGTATTTTTCATGCAGGTAATTAAAGATGGCGATGGTGTTCTAAATCCTTCTGTGTGAGGACAAGGTACAAGTTGATTCATCGATCGTTATGCGAAGCTTTGTGCATGTTAATCCAAAATCCTATTTCCTTTGGTCACGCCATAACTTGAAAACGGCGTGACCGATTTGAATATTTGTTTTTTTTTCTATTCTCCTCTTGACCCCCCTTGTTTAAAAGAAAAAGAAATTTAAATTTTCACATGAAAATGTCTGGCGGGTTAGCTAATACTAAATAAATACGAAAGTAACTCTGTCTATCTGTTAATTTTTTTCGCGTTAACGGCTGATGGATTTCGATTAAATTTGGCACGTTTTCTTTTCTATCTCACTTAATGCATAAATACTAAATAAATAAATAGTAAATAAATAAAACTAAATAAATAAAGTAACTAAATAGCATGCATGTTAGCAAACCACCAACGAGTTCGAGCCGCCGACTAAGGTCTAAACTTACCACTCTAGTGTAATCCAGCATTGGTTAAACCTTCAGTAACTACTTCAGGGCTGAGCCAGCGAAATGCCGGTGCCAACCAAACTATATTTCACTTAGATACACAATTAGTGATGGGCCATATCTAGCCACAGTCACATAACTGCTCACAATAGGCATGAATGCATTATTACTAACTTTATAAACCACTTTTCTTCTTATACACCTCTCTGGCAGGGCACAGCTTCCCTTGAATGAAGTTTAAAACCAAAAACTACGTCACAAAATACCGTAGGGTGAACAGCCAAGTAAACGTCCAACGAAAAAACACCGACCACTGACCGTACGTTATGCAATCAAAGGCAAATGCACTATAAAAAGAACAGCGTAGGGCAAAAACACCTAACGGGTTCCGGGGGATCTGAAAGTCCTTTTTTTATTCAAAAACGGGAGCAAAAAGAAGCGAAAAAACAAAACACAATGAATAAATGTTTTTGCAAATCGAGAATCGACTTTTTCTTGGCGCGTGCATGAATTTAAAACTCTTTTTTGTGTTCTTTTTTGTGGCAATATTGTTGCGTTAGGTCGCGGAAGGCTTCGTATAGGCTATTAATATGCTAAATAATGTTTTATTTAGGATGAGACATGGTAATTGTGTACTTAGGTGTTTTTGTCGGTGAAAATATAGGATTGTAGGTGAATGAAGAGGCAATGTGCCATCTTTAAGTCGTATGGCATCACATATCGTCGCTAATTTAACTAACTGACGTATCTGACATTTTGGACTAAGCCGATAGCCGACCTAACTATGCTAAATTTGATACATTTTTCAAGTCGTATCGATCGGTCTAATCGGCGTATCTGTACTATGCCTTACGCTCCCTATGGTAATGCAAAAATCGAGACCGATATATCTACAGTTTACAAAAAAAAAAAAACTTGAGAGGTGTCAAGGGACACCCGGATGGAACGAAGTTCCTTTCGATTAATTAGTGAAGGAATTTTAACAAAATTTTATTTTTATACTTATCATCACCATCATCATCATCATCATCATCATCATCATCATCATCATCATCATCATCATCATCATCATCATCATCATCATCACCATCATCATCATCATCATCATCATCATCATCATCATCACCATCATCATCATCATCATCATCATCATCACCATCATCATCATCATCATCATCATCATCATCATCGCACTGTTCAATGCGAAATAGAAATGAAAATATCTGGCTTGCTTTCTATAAGAGAGAGAGAGAGAGAGACAGACAGAGAAACATGCGCACGCCGCACGGCTTACAATAGCTACCTATAGCAAAAAGTGTCGTGACAACTTTTCGTGAGACTTTTTTCCGTCTAGCCCCCTTTCACAACGCGCGATAAGGAACTTCGTTCCAAAAAAAAAATAGCTTGCCCTGTAAAATTTTCTTCTAATCAGTTACGTCACTTAGTTAGATTAGCGACGACAGGGCATGGAATCTTGGCGTAAATTGACTGAACGTCATGCAGGGACGTTTTCATGCCATCATGATTCTAGTGCGAGAGGAGACCGATAGCACCGTCCCTTTTCGGGCTGGAATCATGATGGAATTAATATACTTCATAACATAGTTCCAGCCCGCGGTGAGGCACCCACGAGCGCGACCTGACACTTCACCCCCCTCTCTAGGAGTGACGGACGTGTTCTATTTGATTTGTAGTACAGTCAGCAACAAAAGTCGATTATCACTTGTGTTTTCTAAATCTTAATTATTATTGAAAAAAATACTTTATTAAAATTGGTACAGATATAAATTTTAAAGAAAATTAACTCTTATCTAATAAATGAAATGCTAAAAAGCAGGTTATCGTATCATTTTGTGTTAATTTAGATGATGTCAAAAATTGCTGACCATACCTACACCTCTGTCTAACCCGTCAGGGATTACGGGCGTGATATTATGTGAAATTATCGTGAAGACAAAATGAGGAAATGTAACTTTTAAAATATCGTTCGCAAAAATAAAATGTTGGGTAGTGAATTTCCTACTGCTTTAATTATGTTTTGATTCCTACATACAAAATTAGCATAATAATCTACATTATGTAAACTATTTCTCATGTATATTAGCTGCTTTGTTATGTATGTGAGTGTGCATAATTGAAGTAAATTAACAATATTTGGATAATTTACATTTTCTTTTACAAAAAAACTAAACTTCTTGACTGGGACCGGTACAGTCAGCGTCAATAATATCGGGACGAACAGACTGTTAAAAATGATCTAAACGACTATGAAAATGAAATGTTAACTCAGTGACACAAGGAATGTTTCAGAATGAAGACAGTACACGACAAACTGTCATTCTGACAAGAACTTAATCCAATTGAGATAAAGTTTAATTTGTTGAGATCATTTTGAACAGTCTGTTCATCCTGATATTTTTGACGGCGACTGTACCTGGATTAAGGCATAAAGAGCTTTTTAATCCAGATGATTAAAATACAAGGTGATGAGGCCACCAGTTAAAAATAGGTAAAGTTATTGGTAAAGGCTACCACAGACGCAACGAGACTCCCGGTAGAACAATTTCCACAGATTTTTTTTAGTTTTCATAGAAAATTATTCCACCAGTTGTCGCATCCCAACAACTGCTGTCTGTCTGTGCTGGCTGTCTGTGAGAGCCTTATTAGTTTGTGCATATTTTATGACTAGCTTTTGCCAGCTTCGCCCGCGTTGATGTCGAAAAATATCCCACGGAACGTCCACCGGGATCCCTTCCTTATTCCTTGTCTACATTATAAAGGGAACCTCTGTGCAAAATTTCAGCTTTCTAGGTCCAAGGGTTTGGGCTGTGCGTTGATGAGTCAGTCAGTCAGTCAGGACTTCTCTTTTTAGGGTTCCGTATCAAAATGGTAAAAAAGGAACCCTTATGGTGTGACTCAGTCTGTCAGTCTGTCTGTCTGTCACAGCTGGTTATCTCAAGAACTACTAATGCTATCAACTTGAAATTTAGATGACATTGACCCAACTATTTTGCAAATAAGAAAGAAATTAAAATATATATTTTTTTTGCAACAGGGACTGAAAGGGGGCCTTAAAAAATCAAAGTGGGGCTACTAGGGTATGTGGGGTATCATATGAAAGAGCGCTGTTTGCACATTCTCAAACATTTTTTTTCTTTATTTTAGTTTGCATAGTTTTCGACTTCTGATGAAAAATGTAAAAAAAAATACCGTTCCGCCCTTATCTCCGAAGTTTGCAAAGAGAAAAATCTGAAATTATTCTATGTGATAGAAGTTCATATAAAGGTTACAGGAAAAATAAAACGATGTCTCTAAATAGCACACTTTTTCATAAATCGGAACGGAACCCTCGGTGCGCGAGTCCGACTCGCTCTTGACCGGTTTTTTTTATAGATAGGAGATGGCGAACAGACATACTCAGGATGAGTTACTAACCATTCTGACCCTATAGGAATCTATACCTCGCGCTAATTAAATTCTAAATGTAAATTTTTGACAGATGGCAACGCTGCCATATTACCAATATGGCGCAGTCGCTTAGCAACGGATGCGTAGGCGCAACAGGTGTTGCAGGATTGTTTTTTATTAAAGTTTTTTTTTTAATCCGTGGGGAGAAGGCGGCGATACGGCTTTTGAGATCCGGTGGGAAAGATTTTTTGTATTGAATTTTCTGTTTGTTAGTTATTAATGCAATCAAGATTATTTTGGGGTAGTAATGGAAGGTGGTTGTGTATACAGGTGCAAATACAGAAAATAAATGTATCACGACAGTAAGTATTTATGATTTTATTAAAGTGCTACCAAGTATCCTAAACATCATCATCATCATTTCAGCCGAAAGACGTCTACTGCTGGACATAAGCCTCCAAAACACCACCACTTTGACCGGTTCTGTGCTTCCCGCATCCACCGGATTCTTGCAGCATTTATAATGACCTCTTATGACTTCTATCAAAATGTCAACCATTTTAGATTTTTTTATAAATTTTCAAAGATACATAGGTACCGCAGGCTATTTAAAAAAAAAGTAAAATGTCAAGTTCCACGAAAATGGTTGATATTTGCATAGAGGTCATAAGGGGTCATTTGGTAGCAAATGACCTCCTACACCCCTTAAGGGATTGCCGACCTAATACCCTGTATACAACATATCGACATCAACCGTCGGACAGTAGCCCAGCAGAACACATCCCCGGTCTGGTCTGCCTTGTCTATGGAGGATGAAGAACTTCCGACCCTATTCCTGACCCCTATACTGGTGACCCCAACTTGAACGTCAGCGTAGCCTTCGCGTAGCTACTTCAACGTACCTATCATCATTTCCTCAAGCATTCGAGAAGCGAATCTTACAGCCAGCCAGCACTCACGGCTTCAATGGGTATCCTGACCAACAACAAGCTGCGTACGCGCATCCTCATACTCGAAACTATTTACCTACTTCAAACATCGACAATCATTAATCATCTGCCTAACCTTTTCCCTACTATGTTGAGGTTGGCTTCCAGTCTAACCGCATGCAGTTGAATACCAGTATTTTACATGGAGTGACTGCCTATCTGACCTCCACAACCCAGTTACTGGGTAATACGATACCCTTAGTATGACTGGTTGTCAGACTTTCGGCCTACTGACGACCCGTAACGACTGTCAAAGACCCACGAATGACAGCCGGGACCAACGGCTTAACGTGCTTTCCGAAGCTCGGAAGAGTCTCGGTATGTACAGATGGTCACCCATCCACGGACCAACCCCAGCAAGCGTAGCTTAATCTGATGAATCGACACGTGCGGCTGTTTTTATTTAGCCACAAGCTCCTCTCAAAATATCGACAATCATTGAGCCTCTTTTAAAAACGCACATAAATTCAAATGGGTACACACATATTATTTAATTTCAAGTACGAAGCTCACAAACACGTACGACCTTTGAAGTATCTCCTACGCTGCCGGAAGATATCAACTTAACGTGAGCAAGTTGTACTTAAGTGATTGATCATCTTACACTAGTTAGGTGGACGGGTTTGCTTGAGTTAGTTCTTGAAAGGAAGAGCAAATAAATGGGTTGTTACTATTTATCCGGTCCTGAATTAACACAGGTAAGTATGTGATGTTGTTAAGAGGAAATGGGGGCGAAAAATTAGGTATTTTAAGAAGGTATTGCTGTCGCTCTGCGAGCGCTCCACCTTCGAATTCGTGCGATAAGGACAACTGCAGATTCGACTAAATAGCCTGTGTAAAAAGTCACATTTCGAGGTTTGGCTCTCGCCTATTTCCTCCTCCAATATTGAACCAATTTAAAAGATATTTCATAAACTGAATAAGGAGGATATATACTATGCCCCTATGTTTTTCTTTTTTCGTTAATAGTTGTCAAATTGGTACACTAGGCGTCTGTTGACAGCGGTCTGAATAGGCAATTTTGGGCATTTTTTGAGGGTTCTAGTTCTTATAAAAATAATATATCATCAAAAAGGAAAACATAGGGGCATACAAGTAGCTGATATTTATATTTCTGTTAAAAATCATTGCTTTATGGTCATTAACCAGAGAGAAAACAGGCGAAAGCGTTTGTATCTTTTTGTATGGAGAGAAGGGCACCCACGTTTCCTCTTAAGCAGGGGAGGGACTTGTGGCTAAGTTTAACAGCCGCCTGGGTCCATGGATAGTTGACCATCTTTATATATCAAGACCCCTCAGTGCCTCGTCAAGCACATTACGCTGTTGGTCCCGGCTGTCATTCGTGGAACTTTGACAGTCGTTACAGGTCGTCAAAGACCCGAAAGTATTAGCAAGGTGTATCGTGTTACCTAGTAACTGGGTTGTGGAGGTCAGATAGGAAGTCGCTTCATGTAAAATACTGGTGTTCAGCTGCATCCGGTTAGACTAGAAGCCTACCCCAACTTAGTTGGGAAAAGGCTGGGCCGATTGAAGCGTAAATAAATTTATGCTTTAGAATGTTATGCTTAAACATTACCTATAATGGTTAGAGAAATTATACTTACTTAAAAAAATTATGCGTATAAGCTTTTCTGCGTAAATATTTAGGATAAACATATTGTATGCTATTAATAATTTTATGCAAATGGATAGGGAATCGTCTGAGGTATTGAATCCGGAATGATGTGATTCGACATAACCAGAGAGACAGGGCACCGCATAGCCCAAAGAATGACCAACCTTACCGTGCGGCATAACTTAGATGTAACATAAAGAAAATTTGTATTCATTGAATTAAATTTTACGAATGTATTTGGTTATATGGCTTTTTTTTTTTTTTTTTTTTTTTTTGAGGGTGGGAAATCATCAAATAACTTCTCCCGCTCTGGGTGGAGCGGGAGGGCGTGTCAGACTTTTACTGACTAAAACCCACCCGTGTTCCTTCAGTTGCCTATGCCAAGGCCGCGGTAACCCCTTCGGACAACCCGCGACCCCAGCGGCGTCGGCCCTATTGGGCCCCGTCACTTGCTGACATCTCTTTGAGGCGCGCGTGGAACACAACGCGCCGTCGACTCGGGCCTGGTCCTTACCGGACGGCGAGCTACCCGCTGCTCACCGTCCGCAGGCCCGCGCCTACGGTGGCCGGAAATCGCCCCGCGATTCCCGCCGCCCGGGACGTCTCCTGCGGCTGGTTATATGGCTTTACAAGTTATTGCGTTTGCGTGAAGATCATTTTCACCTAAAGCAGTAATAAAGATTGGTGATTTTAAAAGCGCACTCAGTTCGGATGGTAATCGGTTTTACGAATTTTGCCGATGCTACATCTAAGTTGTGTCGTACTGTAATTAGTGCTGAACATATTTTCCATAGAGCCGGTGACTGTTGGGGTAGACGTGTTTTTATGTGGAGACCGCGATTGACAGTGAATAGGACCTCTTTAGGCTGCCGCCGGGGTCGCGGGTTGTTCGAAAGAGATACCGTGGCCCTGGCATAGGTAACTAAAGGAACACGGGTGGGTTTTAGTCAGTAAAAGTCTGACCGTCCTGCTCCGCCCAGAGCGGGAGAAGTCATTTGATGATTTCCCAACCACAAAAAAAAGGACCTCGTTAGACTAGGCTGAATGAGAGTCGCCAAGAATCTATATCTACGTATCTAAACTAATGATAAAGCTGAGGAGTAAGTTTTTTTGTTTATTTGAACGCGATAATCTCTGGAACTACTAGTCAGATTTGAAAAAATCTTATTGTATTTGATAGCCCAACTGTTAAGGAAGGCTATAGGCTATTTAACATCACGCTAGGAGTCATAGGAGTCGAGGAAAAAGAAAGAAAGTCAGAAAGAGAGCTAAGTGAAAACGATGAAATAGCGCGGGCAGGCGATGCGATACGATGGGGTTGGGTGGAACAGGGGAACAAGAAATTTCACGGGGACGAAGTCGAGGGCAGAAGCTAGTCAAGAATATAATATCAATAGATAAATAATATTCAACTACACTCACAAAGCTACCATGACAGTTTTAAACCATTCTAAAATCAAATTATGACAGGTTACCACCCTACCTCCTTGTACAGTAATACCAACATAATAATTAAACACATTAAGGCGGCATTTAGACAACATGTGCACAACACTTGCCTAGACGAGACGGTGTCACTTATATTTCATTTATCGATGCCTGTTGGTTAATGTGGACATGCATTTGGAACAAAGAAGTAATATTAGAACGAAAATTAAACGTTTTTTTTTTTTTTTTTTAATTTGAATGTGTTCCAATTTTCTTGAGTTTTTTTAACAGAATTTTCAACAAAAAAAAATAAGAAAAAAAATGCAAAGGTAAACATTATAAAACACTATCGAAACGGGTCTTATCGCGATATTGTTTTTAACGAGGTAAACAGGTACCTACTTGTTTCCCGACGTTTCGACCGCCTTGCAGCGATCGATAGTGATCGATAGTGTTTTATAATGCAAAGGTAAGTTTATTTTTCTTCTACTAAAGTACTAGAACTTAAAAGATGCTAGAATTAAATTATAATGTTCCCACTACTGGGACACAGGCTTCCCCTTGGTGAGAGGGAGTGGGTTGTAATCCCAATGCGGGTTGGTAGATATCACAATGTCTTCGAATTTTTTTTGGTTCTATTACTTGCCGGTTTCCTCCGATGTTTTCCTTCACCGTTTTGAGAGCAGTGGTGATGAAAATAAGTGACACAAAGCGGCGCGGAAGTTAAAACAAGTACAAAATATTCTAGAGATTCAAACTCTACGTTCATTCAAATTTAAGCCATGTTATCAATATTGTGAGCCTCAGCCAACAAAATGAAAAAAAGTGTGTTATGTACTAAAGTAGGTACCTACTTACAAGTAACATGTATACATATGTGGGTAAAAAACACTTAATCATACAGGTCAAATAAAGTGCAGAACAAAAACTACACAAGAATGATTCTAATACGCAGATAAAAGTTTTTTTTCTTCTTAGATTATCCCAAGTCAATTTTGGAAGCATCAAATGGTAACACTAGCACTACGAAAATCACCCTTACTGACACGACATAAAGGCGTTGTCAATGTCAAATGTCAAATTGTTAACAATAATATGCAGTTGACTGTACGTACAGTCAGCCACAGCATGAGCTGACCCACCCTTGCATAAATGGTTGAGATTTTTTTGAATACGAATCGATAGAATTTTATAATTCTTTTATATTTTATTTGAATACCTTTAATAAATAAAATATAAAATTTTATCGATTCGTATTCTAAAAAATCTCAACCATTTATGCAAGGGTGGGTCATCTAATGCTGTGGCTGACTTTTTCTTTTTAGTAAAGCGTATGTACATACGCTTTACTAAAAAGAAAAAGTCATGTTTAATTAGTGAACTCACAATCAGTTATTTCATCGACTGGCTAGACTACCAAAAAATTTGAAGTTGGCGAGGTCAGGTTCATTGGCATGTCCAAATATAAAAATGTACTCATCTATAATTTGCTACTAAATAATTTGATGGGCTAGTTTTTTAAGTATGTAGTAAGTAGTAGGTAAGTCTGGGTTTACAAAAACAAAAAAAGTCTTCACGTAAGTTTTTATTTTAATTAATTAAAAATTTTAAAAAAAACTTCCGTGTCCTTTTTTTTTTTTTTTTTTTTTTCTCTTTATTTATTTAGAGGCTTTTACCTTACAAAGGTACGTCAGCCTCATCATAACCTAATCTAACTAATTATTACCCGTAATTATAATATAACTAATAATGTATTATTGCGTAAGCGAGGGACATAGTAGTGATGCAGCAACCATTTCGTAAACCAGTTTAGCTTCTCTCGAATTAGGTGTAGATAGTATTCTAATGAAAGCCCCAACATCATACATATTAACTTTTAACTCCCGCATCACTATCTCCCTCTCTCTCCTGTTCTTTTCACATTCCACCAGCAAATGTTGGACATCTTCGACTTTATTACATAATTGGCAATTAGGGGAATCGACTTTTTTCATTAGGTATCCAAATTTTCTGGATGGAAAGTGACCAGAACGCAATCTATGTGCCATAACAACATACGACCTCTTTGTATGACTTTCAGCGAACCAAGGGATTCGAGGAGGCTCACTTTGCATAGTTTAAAGTACTTTTATGGATTCATTTACCGTTATATTTTAAAGTGATAACCACAACCACCTATCTGTCACGAGTTTTTTTTCAAAACCACGATACGATCTTCGATCTCAATATATTATTTTGAAAAAAAAAGCACGACTCCAGACCACTTTTTCAAAATTTATTTCTACTTAGGCTGCATATATCTAATGTTTTTGCTGTTCAAAAACTACTCAAAGTAATTATCAAAACTGAAGGCAATTAGAAAAAAAGTGGGTTATTTATAATATATTTTGTGCATAAATAGAAACAAAAAATATCATGTCTAATAATCTTAGACATGTAATGCATGGAATTGGTTCCGTTGCACTACATAAAAGTACAGTAATACTCAACTAATATGGCTTATCGATGTCCTGCGCAGAAAATGAATTTTCAAAGCGCGGGAAATGCTATTGACCAATCTGCACGCTCCACGATTTTTCCTGTACCGCTATTGGTCGCAACTGCCGCCATTTTAGCGCGCACCGCTTGACAGCCGCCATACTTGCGAGTGAGATGGAACTAACAGCTGCAGTGTATTACGAACCTTATATTAGTGATCTAAGGTTGACTATAAGTTTTAAGCAATCTCGTTAATCTTCGGGGCCATACTTTCTTTTCTGCGCGAACAAAGATTCACGACGCGCCTTATTAGTTGAGTACTACTGTAATCGGGTTTGGTTTTCAGTCAGTGTGCTAAAAGTTGATTAATTAAACTGTCATCAGGTGGATTAATTGCCACCTCCCCAACTTTCAGTAATTAAAGGCTTTTTTTTCGATTTTTTTTTCTAGGTTGACTTCATAGGAATTTCAAAGCTTTTAATTTTTCTCCTATTCTAAATAATACCACCACATCGTTTCTCGCTATCATATCCATACAAAGCAACACATTGAAATTATTCTTAAAAAAATATATTTTTTAAATTTTTTGTTTGCAACTTGAAAAAATAAATAAATAAAAAAAGCTTTTTATTAATTCCCAACAGTTACAACTATGAGGTTTAAAAGAGAAATGTTTTTAAGTATGTTAGTGTATTATTAATGAAATAAAAATTTAATTTATATTTTTTATATTGTACACCTTGCAATTAGCATTCAATAGATATCTTCAAACAGACTAATCAACAGTATTTTCTTCTTTAATCTTGGTAAAAAAGTGTCACATTTTTTATCAGACAGCCGCAAATGATTCAGATAATAAGCAACCTTCTATAAGTCGTCATGGTTCAAAGTATTTGTTATCTAGAACAGTTTGTCAAGGTGACGTTTCTTTTCCTATACCTTTGCGGAATTCACGAAACCATTGGCCTTTGCTTAAATGCTTGTAACTTAGTAACAGTGAATTATTTCATTATTTTCTTGGTTTTTGAGGTTTCTGGGTTATTATCAGGGTCCATTTGGTTGTCTAACCTGTGGGTGGTTTTTGCCTAGTAATAATAAATTCGCCTTTGTAGTCCCACTATAGGGCAAAGGCCTACTCAATACGATCTTGCTAGATATGCAAAAAACCAGATCGGCATCTGGTTTTTTGCATATCTATATATATAAAAGAAAGTCGTGTTAGTTACACTATTTATAACTCAAGAACGGCTGAACCGATTTGGCTGAAAATTGGGGGAGGTAGCACTTTTATTTATACAGGGTGAAATTGAATAGATGCGACAAAATTTAAGGGGGTGTTCTACGCATCAATATGAACAACTTTTACTATGGGACCAAACCTGAAATCGCGAAAACAAAATCAGCTGTTCAGTACATTTTGACGAATTATGCGAACATTAAATGTACTGAACAGTTGATTTTTTTTTCGCGATTTCAGGTTTGGTCCCATAGTAAAAGTTGTTCATATTGATGCGTAGAACACCCCCTTAAATTTTGTCGCATCTATTCAATTTCACCCTGTATAATTCTTTTGTACATGTGTTTGTCACCTAACTCCTCCTAAACGGCTGGACCGATTTGGATGAAAATTTGTGTGTATATGTCAATTGGTTCCTGGATGGTTTGAAAATACAATTAGACACGGTAGGTGGCGCTGCAGTCAGGTTCTAGGATCGTTCAGACAGGACAACGTCTGTCGGGTCCGCTAGTTATACATAAAATAAACATGTAGCATATATGTGTAAAATGATATTCATTCTTTATTTTTTTTAAATTACTGCGTCTGGACTAAATTAAAATTAAAGTTGAATATTTTAAAAAATCATCATAATTTATAGTTAGTTGTCATTCGTGGATCTTTGACAGTCCTTACATCCGAAGCCCGAAAGTCTGACTACCAGTCTTACCAAGGGGTATCGTATTACCCAGTAACTGGGTTGTGGAGGTCAGATAGGCAGTCGCTCCATGTAAAATACTGGTATTCAGCTGGATGCGGTTAGACTCGAAGCCGACCCCAACATAGTTGAGACAAGGCTAGGCAGATGATGACAATTTATAGTTAATTATACAAAAACGTGGGACAAAAAAAAAATATATATAAAAAAAAAAAATGGAATCGCATCCACACAAGTCCAACGTTACAAAATATGGTAGCTGTAACTCGACACACTCTATCGACTCTCGCGCTTGGTATTATTTCAAATATGGCGGCTTTGAGAAAAGCAATAGTTTTTGGAAATAATCTCATAAAAACGTTAATCACTTCAATCTGTATTTTTAGTTTATTAGTTGAACGAATTTTAATTACTATTTTCAATAATGGTGATGATAAACATATTTCGAACGAAGTGTTATAAAAATTAATAAGACCGTTATAATTTCTTTCATTAGGATCATACTTGTTAAGATGTTATTTGTAAGCGGTGGCCCGGTTTAAATATGCTATTTTACGTGTGCAAAACTCATACTAGTGGTATGTCTCGCATACATAATAGAGGTAAAAAAAACTACTGTTACTTTTTGAAGAAATACAAAAGGACTTAAGTATTTTTGGAAATATAAAAGAAACATCTTTTTAGAAAAAACCGAAATAATTGGATTTGATTAAAGCTTGTTAATCAATCCTAAAGTTTAACCGTTAACACCAGTCATCTGTAGAATAAGTACGGAAAAACAAATTTTATGCTTCATTAAAAAAGTAGGTGCAGACATACATAAATCATATTACTTTCTGTAGTGAAAGAGTGAAACCTCAAAATTTCCAGCAAATGATAAATTCATTACGTTTAATTCTTCGTTTAATCTTTCAATGTGTTTAGCTTAGACACTTCTAACAGAATTAGGGTTCATTTGATCAAAATCGCCATCTTTGAATTTGCATTTTATTACATGGATTTGGCTCCCATGAAAAAAACTGGCCAAATGCGTGTCGGACCACGCACAATGAAGGGTTCCGTAGTTGGGATAAATTTATCCCACGAACAAACTTAATAATTATTAGTCTAGTTGAAAAACATATTCTCCCATACATTCAAACTGCAAATATAAGTTTGAACGCACAATATTGAGAGATTTATCATGATAGGTATTATCTATAGGTAAAGAACTAAAAGTATTTTTTTTTTCAAAATTTTAGGCTCAGTAGTTTCGGAGACACGGGGGAAAGTCAATTTTCGTCTATTTTCTTAAATAACTTTAAAACAATTTAGTTTTAAACTTATTTACAAGTATTTTTTGGGCCCACAGAAAGTCCTTTCATTTGATATGTCACACGGTACAGTTTGAAAACTTATTTTTAATTTTCTTATTTGCCCCCCCGAAAGTGACCCCCATATTCAAAATTCATTTATTTACGTTACACGTAGGTACGCGTTTGACTCACAGAAACTCATATGTACATGTACTTAATTTCAGCTTAATCGTCCATAGATTCGGAGCAACTTGGCTGTGACAGACGGACAGACAGACACACGAGTGATCCTTTAATTAATGGTTCTGTTTTTTCCTTTTGAGGTACGGAACGCTAAAAATACCGACTTCTCTAAATGGTGTAGTGCAGGTACTGCAAACCTTTTCACCATTAAGAATTGTCATAATTTAGAAAGAGCATTTCAGTCATCAAGTTTTACAACCTAATGAAGGGCAATGTTTTTTTATTTCACTCCTGTTTTAGTCTGCTACCAGATAATATTTGTTTCAAGTGTCAGGCTGATCAGCGGATAAACCCGTTAGGTCCCAATCTTCAAGAGGAACCTCGTCCTATCCTAATCTCCATAATTAAAGTTACACTTTTGTAGACCTGAGGATCAAACAAAACCACAAAAAGACAGATTTTTCTACTGTCCAGGAAAATCTAGATGACACAAAGCCACAAAACACACAACACACACAACACACAAAACACACAACACACAAAACACACAACACACAAAACACACAACACACAAAACACACACAACACACAAAATAAAACTTGATGAGCTAGCTTGATTTTTCCATAGAAAAAATTCATGCAAAGAAGACCATCATTACTTATTAATTCCATGAATGGTCCATTACAGGTTTGAGTGGTATGCCTGGTGCCCGCCGGGGTCGTGGGTGCAGCCGGGGTCGCGGGTTGTTCGAAAGAGATACCGTAGCCCTGGCATAGGCAACTGAAGGAACACGTGTGGATTTTAGTCAGTAAAAGTCTGACACGCCCTTCCGCTCCACCCAGAGCGGGAGAAGTCATTTGATGATTTCCCATCCACAAAAAAATATGCCTGGTGACGATTAGGTATCACATTTAGGCATTTTAATTTTGGTCCTAAAATTGCAATAGCGTCGCCCAACCCTGGTGTTATACAAAAAAAAGTAAAAAGTAAAAAGTTTATTGATACCTAAAGCACATGTTGCAAAAAAAATTTGGTATGACACTGGATCCCGCACTAAGATACCCTGTGTCGCAGGATCCAGTCTCTTTCGACCGAAGAAGGCTTCTCATCTACCACTTTCCATGTTAGCCAACATAAAAACAACACACAAGTCACACAACCAAAAAGGGCGCGAAGCTAAAAATAGACGGAACTACCAATCATTACATAATATTCAAACATGCTCGTTTTTTGCTCACTAGTACCAGAAGATAAAAATCAATTTATAATAATTTCGATGTATTATAGATTCTGAGTGTTCGACACAGTAATTCGGCGTCTCAATTTAACGCAAAAAATCAAGGTTATGTCTAATACTGGCTGAAAAGTAATAAATTCGTTACTAAGTGATAATACGTCAATTATTTTTGGCTTTAAGTGTGCTTGGATTAGCGATACGGAGTCAGCAGAAATTCAGGATTGGTGCAGAATTAGTAGTAAATATGGTAGTGATTACTAACCAAATTGATATCTCAAATAGCCCAATGAAGCTTCTGGAGGACTTTAGCTGGATCAAACTATGATCAGTAAACTGAGCGCCGATAGTTTAGGTAATTGCTTTTTACGGTGAAAATAATGATAATTTAAAAAAGTAAATAAATAAAAAACAAGACCGTTCAGTTATTATGCAAAGTTTCATGATCTAATTGTGAAGTATTTTTTAATACTAGCGATTTATTATTCAGTTTGGAGGTAACTTTGGATTTTTTTTCTATCGAGAAAATTTTATGGAATCGTGTTTTCGTCAAACATACAAAACATTAATCCTCAACTTTACCATGCATTTATTTCAAAATTAATGCTGCAGTATTTTCGGCATAACGGAGGATCATGCTAAGCCATTTGAGGTAATATAGGCTCTTAAACTCATATTAGCTGTTCACAGGTTTTTAAAAACAGTGGGTTTCATCCTGCTCTCGTTCATATGACCTACAGTGACGTCATGACGGTATCGCTATTGGTATGAATTTTAGTTCCCGATTATGACGTTTTGGCGCCGGGTTATTGTAGAACATTTTTTGTTGTTGTTGTAATTCAAAGCTAATAGGCGTTTTTGTTGTTTGAATGTTATGGTCAATTAAATACCCGTAGCGTAACTATATTTCAATAGTCGACAATATTGACTGTGCCATTTTTCAATATCGGTATAGAGTTGCTGATGCGAGCTTCCGAAGGGAAGCCGGTAGGAATCGTGTTTTAAGGTGCTTTCGCCACTGCTATCTTCTACATAAACACATCACAAACTTGTTAAATATTCTAGAGTAGAAATAAAACTTAAAAATCATTCATCAAAATCTTACAGGTATGTAATTATCGAGGTTAAAATCTAGGTGCAACATTGATGCTAGTGTGTCTGACCTGTGTCTAGACTAAACTAATAACGCGAGACTCATTTCCGTTGCAGAAAAATCTAGATCCAAAGATTTTTATTGAAGTTGATCCTACTTCTGCTATATACGAAGTAGATAGCTACTGAATTCTAAATAATGTTTAGAAGATATAATTTGTTGCTTCAATTTTTAGGGTACCGTACCGTACCTCAAAAGGAAAAACCGGAACCCTTATAGGATCACTTCGTTGTCCGTCAGTCAGTCTGCCAAGACTCTTTTTTCTCAGGAACGCGTGGAAGTATCAAGTTGAAATTAATATAAAATATGTAAGTCTACGGTCCCTTGGAGCTCTAAAAGCTTCTAAGTCAAAGCAATTAAAAAATACGGCCATTTATGCGACATATTTTGGAACTCGCAAGTAAATTAAAACTTACAGGGTTAACTTACCGTTGAACTAGAATCAAGAAAGGCAGGAAGCAAGTGCTAACAGCACAAGTAAAGGAAAAAGTCCAAAAATCGTTATTTAGTAGTTTTATCACATTTTTTTTTTGTGATTACATACTTACACGTGCTGTTGGAGAATTGAACGTGACGTATATATCGATTTGATATCATTCAGATAGCTCTTAGGTAAATACAATCCTTCTGTACAATTCATCATCATCATAATTCTCCTTCCCTTATCGCACTATATTTGTTACTACTTCCCTATTAGTTGTCATCTCTGTATTCACCTCCTTTCTAGCCATATCATCTTTCATATAATATCCATCTATCGTTTCTTTGCTCTTCTCCTACTCTTACAAGCATCCACATTCATACTAAAATCTTTCCTCACGACATTTTCCACATTCCTCCGCATCACATGACAACCGATTTCCACACAACTCTTCAGCCACCGGTGCCACTTCGTTCCTCAGAGCTTATACGGTTCACGGTTCTAGTACTAATTGTGCGAGAAGTCAGCTGCAATACCAATCTACTAAATGGCAAATTTTGTTACCACGACATGACCTTATATTCTAGTACTCGTACCGAAATGACATGAAGGAGACCTGTCTAGGAAAGTCTACCTAAATCCTGGGACCTTTCGGTTCTCCATGTTAATACAGCCAGGAAGAACAACCAAAGGAAACCTCAAGTTATTTCACGCCTATTAAAACAAATACCTACGTATATAACTCTGGTATACGTTATATAATTAATGTATATATTATACGATGATGTCATAAAAATGGATCCTGAATTATGACTCTTATGATTTAAATGCTGTGAGTTTTAACTCATGGAAATGTTTCGTAGGTACATTATTAGTTGGGCTGGCTATCACACCGGAACGTAACAAATAATTTGTTGTGATGGAATAGTGTTCGATAATTTTGAATTCTGAAGAGAACATAGCATAGCAGTTGAAGTCGTCGCCGCCTCCATACGTACCGGTCCGGGATGCTGAGTTCCAGCTGACGCAGCACTCCCGGGTTATGTGCCACGCAGTAGCTTCACTAAATACTCAGCAAGACTGAACTCCCGCCGAACTCTGAGCTCATTATTAAATACTAGCTTTTGCCAGCGCTTCGCCCGCGGGGATGTCGGAAAATATCGCACGGGAACGTCCTACCGGGAATTTCTCGCTTATTCCTTGTCTAAATTATAAAGGGAACCTCTGTGCAAAATTTCAGCTTTCTAGGTCCAAGTGTTTAGGCTTGGCATTGATGAGTCTGTCAATCAGTCAGTCAGTCAGTCATGACTTATCTTTTTATTTATAAAAAAGTTTTGTTATTGTCGCGAATCATACTTTCGAGACTACCATTTTAATTCGGCTGCATTGTATTTCTCAGAGGGACCACGGCACGGGCACAAAAATTACCCGTGGTCCCTTCCAGGGACTACAGCAGGGACCACAGGTAATAAAACTATATCTGTTATTGCAGACAAGCCATTAGAATCATCAATTCTGACTAATGTTTGTTGAAAATAAAAACCTCTAAACCGTTCTGCGGATTTTAGTTTCTATACTCTCTTTACAATAAGATTAGACAT
This sequence comes from Cosmia trapezina, assembly GCA_905163495.3. NCBI lineage: Eukaryota > Metazoa > Arthropoda > Insecta > Lepidoptera > Noctuidae > Cosmia > Cosmia trapezina. The sequence continues at coordinate 5,243,620 of LR991044.1, forward strand.
TTAAACAAACCTTTTTTACAGTCCGTTCAACCGATTGTGACTTCTATTCCGTAGGCATAAGGATGGGTTTAAAGGCAAAAAAAGTGGTTACAATACGAACTGTTTACTGTAGCTGCCATTTGTCATACCACCAACGCAATAGTAATCAAAATCGGTTGAACGGACTGGAAAAAAAGTTTGTTTAAATGTCTTATCTTATTGTAAATGGAGTAAAGTTCTTTCTATAGTAGAGGCTGAGATTACTTAACTTCGTCTGATCACCGGGTGGCTAGTCTACCAACTCAAACTCAAACTCAAACTCAAACTCAAAGCATTTATTTCAATTAAACCAATTACAGGCACTTTTGAATTGTCAAAGAGTCGGTCAGTAGGTAAGTCAGAAAGTTGAAGCTAGTTACTCTGTTAGCTAGTACAAATCTTCGGCAAGTCTAATTAAGGGGACACAACGATAATCTTGTGTTTTTAAAATTTACCAAATAAATACGGTTAAATAATTTAGATTTTCCATATGTGTTATTTGACTATAATATTGTCTGCTATTGTACTAAAATCGAAACATGATTAGGTACTTGAAATTTTTTCTATACTTAGAAAAAAAAATAAAAAGTAGTGCCGTCTATTTTCTGTTTTATACGATTATACGTAAACAGTTTGTTATTGTACAGTAAAATTTGCTTTAAATCGAAGGTACATATTTAAGTATGTTAAGAACTTACTAAGCTAAAAATTGATTTAAGGCGACGCTATCTGACTTTTGATGATTTTAAACTGAAAATCACGGTCTAAACGAGTATTGTTAATGATTTGGAAAAAATATATGTTAAGTTAGAGCATTTTCTTAATAACTTAACATGTGAATATTTTAGATTATGTTTATATTAAATAGTGTAACTAATTTGTAAAGTTATGTCTAACGCAGATAAAAAACTGAGAATCACGCAAAAACTGTCAGGCGGCGGTCGGCATTTTTATGAAACCTTCACCATTTTAAAGGTAATTTAATTATTTATCTTTTAATATACGTGTTTTATTAAAATGCCTTTTGTTTTATCTATACTAATATTATAAAGAGGTAAAATTTGTATGTAAGTTTGTATGTAGGGGGTAATCTCCGGAACTAATGATCCAATTCTAAAAATTTTTTCACTGGTAGAAAGCTACATTATTCCTGAGTGCTATAGGCTATAAATTATATTTATATCATGCATATTAGCCGAGCTATCACAATTTTTGTCTAACAAGTCGGAAAGAAATACCTCTTTAAACAGACTTTTTTGCATGCGCTGCCTAAACGGTTGTTTAAAATTGAGAACAATGAATGGCAGTCTGGTCTGTCTTAAATAATTCTACAAAAAAGTCCGCGGAACCATATTTCTATCTTTTATATTTTATCTTTTATACATCTTTTATTGCTTTAAAAAAGTATTTTTTAGACATACTTACGTTTGGATGATTATTTATACAGCAAAACATTAATCTTTATCAAAATAAGTTATTTATTGATCACAAGGACATCATGGAGATAAGATTTGGCCTTTACAGTATGTCAATTGGTCATACAGTTTCGGAGATAATATAAAATTACTAACACGCAAAATAACTTTAAATCATACCGGTCGCGGTCGCTCTTGAGCAAACATGTTTAGTGCGGACGTTTTATCAATTTACCCGTAGATGGCGTTGTACAAATAAGTAATTTTTCTGAATTGCGAGATTTTCCGCTGACGACCCTCATGATTTATTATTTCAATAATGTCGGTGGAATACAGCGAAAGAGTTTGTTTATTTGTTAGTTTGTTTGAACGCGCTATCTCTGGAACTACCCCAGTCGGATTTGAAAAAATCTTTTTGCATTTTATAACGCAGTCCTTGAGGAGGGCTATAGGCTTTAACATCACGCTAGGGCCCTTAGGAGCCGAGCGCGAAGTAATAGCGGCGGCAGGCGATGGGGAAGGAGGCTATTTACCATCTTGATAGGTCCCTTAGGAGCCGAGCGCGAAGTAATAGCGCGGGCAGGCGATGCGGAAGGATATAGGCTATTTAATACATCACGCTAGGGACCTTCGGAGCCGAGCGCGAAGTAATAGCGCGGGCAGGCGATGCGGAAGGATATAGGCTATTTAATATCACGCTAGGGCCCTTAGGAGCCGAGCGAGAAGTAATAGCGCGGGCAGACGATGCGGAAGGATATAGGCTTTTTAATACATCACGCTAGGGATCTTCGGAGCCGAGCGCGAAGTAATAGCGCAGGCAGGCGATGCGGAAGGATATAGGCTATTTAATATCACGCTAGGGCCCTTAGGAGCCGAGCGTGAAGTAATAGCGCAGGCAGTTGACGCGGAAGGATATAGGCTATTTAACATCACGCTAGGGACCTTATGAGTCGAGCAAAAAGGAAAAATGTCAGAAAGGATGCTATTAAGCGCAAACGAAGTAATAGCGCAGGCAGGCGTTGCGATGCGATGCGTCGGGGTTGGTGGGTGGGGGGACAAGAAATTTCACGCGGACGAAGTCGCGGGCAGAAGCTAGTGTATAATAAATTAATAATGCGTCTAATTTGTGACAGCGCTCCTTGATGGGCGAGTTCTATTACTGGCTGGACGTACGACACATTGCGTGAGTTCAGCACAGAACGCGCAAGCTAACCACTCAAGGTCATTGGCGTATAGTTCCGCCTTAAGTATAGCATGTTGTTATAAATCTACATTTAAACGAAGCGCATTTACTTCTACGCCATTTTACTCACACACCGAGCTAAAACACGCTTCGATATAAGTATCCTCTTAATCGTAGATATTACATCACGGTGTAAAATAATCCTTGGTTGATGATGACAGATACTTGATGCTCAAGAGTATTATTTAGAATTATTTTCCGAGGATCCAGAGGTCAGCTCAGACCCTGTCTTAACCAAAAACGTGTTTATAGGGCGACCATAATATTTGCATCTATGAGATACGAATTATTTAGGTACCTACCTACTGTAAGTTTGTCTAAAGTACAATTTAGAAGACCGGAATGAGTATCGAGTGTCGCAAGTCTATGTCTTTTATTTAGTTTGATTACAAGAAGAACCGGGCAGTCTTTTGCGGTTTCAGCCACGTATACCGTTATAAAAAGTAACCCATGTGTTAATCCAGGGTGTCAGCTACCTCCATACCAAATTTTATCAAAATTGGTCAAGCCGTTTGAGCGTGAAGAAGTAACAAACATACACTCTCACAAACTTTCGCCTTTATAATATTAGTTTGAAGTGTGATTATGGATCTGCACTCTAATTGCGTAACACACTATCGATCGGAATCTGAACCATTTTGAAGCAAATTGCTTATCCATTGCTTCACGTGTTCGAAAAATTTGTCTTCTCAACCATTGAGTTATAAATGTACTACGTACTTATAACTCAATGTTCTCAACAGCGTAAATAACGCAACTTTTGTAGAACTGCCAAAATGAAACCGATTCCGATCTACAGGGTGAAATTTTAATCGTTTTAATCCTCTTAAGGGGTCATTGTACTCATCATTATGAACAACTTTTACTCATTATCAGCTGTTCAGTACATTTATCTACATCAAACTCGTCAAAATGTAGGGAACAGCTGATTTTTTTTTCGCGATTTCAGGTTTGGTCCCATAGTAAAAGTTGTTCATAATGATGAGTAAAATGACTCCTTAAGAGGATTAAAACGATTAAAATTTCACCCTGTATAGTGTGTTACTCAATTAGGGTTTAGGGTAGTGATTACTTAAACAAACTTGTGGTCAGCTGTTTCAGAGATGTTGGGAGCTTGTTATAAATTTTTGGGGCTAAACAGAACATGCTTTTATGCATCAAGGCTTTACACTGTCTATCTCTTGACGACACGGTTGGCGCAGTGGTTGAGCGATTGACTGCTGCGCAGCATGTCGCGGGTTCGATTCCCGCACGGAACAAATATTTGTACGACCTACAAGTATTTGTTCCGAGTCTGGGTGTTTTTCTATCTATAATATGTATGTATTTACAAAAAAAAATGTATATAAGTAGTTTATCAGCCATCTCGTTACCATAACACAAGCATTAGGTTGCTTAGCTTGGGACTAGATGGCGTTGTGTGAAATGTCCAAGGATATTTATATTTATTTACTTGGTTTATGTTAAATTTCCTTATAAATTTGACTTATAGCAACTGTTTAAATACCTCGGTGGTTTGAATGTTGGTGAACAAAGACCTTAGTACAGTAATGGAGTCAACGAGACAGTATATCTTGCGCCACCATCTGCCTAGCCTTTTTCCAACTACATTGGGGTCGGCTTTCAGTCTAAGTAATGCAGCTGGATATCAATATTCTACATGGAGCGACTGCTTATCTGACCTACCCAGACACCCACCCACACAGTAAACACTTCTAAAAAAAACCGGTCAAGAGCGAGTCGGACTCGCGCACCGAGGGTTCCGTTCCGATTTCTGAAAAAGTGTGCTATTTAGATACACCGTTTTATTTTTCCTGTAATCTTTATATTACCTTCTATCACATATAATAATTTCAGATTTTTCTTTTGCAAACTTCGGAGATAAAAACTTCGGATCGGTAATTTTTTTTACATTTTTCATCAAAAGTCGAAAACTATGCGGCCTAAAAAAAAGAAAAAAATGTTTGAGAATGTGCAAACAGTGATCTTTCATATGTTAGCCCACATGTGCTAGTAGCCCCACTTAGTATTTTTAAGACCCCTTTCAGCATCTGTTCCAAAAAAAGTATTTGTATTTCTTTCTTATTTGCAAAATAGTTGGGTAAACGTCATTTAAACCTATTCTAAATTTCACGTTGATAGCATTAGTAGTTCTTGAGATATCCAGTTGTGACAGGCAGACAGACTGAGTCGCACCATAAGGGGTACCATTTTGGTACGGAACCCTAAAAGCATAATTTATATTATACCTAAGCGAAATGCCGGAAAAATGAAAAAGTCAAGGCGATATTTTGAAGTCGATTTATAGCTTTAATTGAAAACAAAATTTTTGAAGTCGATAAATAACTAGAAAATAATCCGACAAACTTCTAAAACGATGGTGCGCACACGCAAACGAACATAGAAGCACGTATTACGCCTAATGCCTCCACGTCAATCACTTTGATTGGACCGGCAAAAACATTGATTCATATACATATACATACACGGCGTGTTATGTTTTCCGACTCATTTGAAACATCTCGCTATGTGTAGCAGGGTAGCAGCAGAGTAGAGCAGAGTATGTAGTTTTAGAAGATGAGATTATCAAACAATAGGCTGAATTTAGTTCGTTTTTACTTGGTTGAAAATAGCATCATTTATATCGTCATTTTGAAAAGAGTCCGAATGTTCTATAGGCTAATTTTTTAATTAAGTGTTCTACCTGTGAATAAGAACAACCCCACGAAATTGAACATTCATAATTCTTGTAGAAGCGCATTACATAAAAAGAATAGCTATATGATGTCCATCAAAGTATACAACCATATTCCACGACGGTTGAGAGAACTTCCCTTACTTATATCAGTTTCAAAAGCAAATGAAACGATGGTTAATAGAGAACTGTTTTTATACCTTAGGTGATTTTTTTAACTTTAAGACTTAATTCCTACTACGAAACTATGTAATGAATTGTATTTGTGAATTTTTGTATTTTGTATTTTATTTTTATTTTGACTGTAATACTTTGACTCTATAGAATAATAATGTATGACTAATAGTAAATTTTCACATGCTTCCTACAGGTGAGATGTGTGAAGCACTTCTTTATTGTAACACCAATTGTACCATATCTCTGGCGAAATAAAGATTTATGATTTATGATTTTACTATGTAACCAAACCTAAAATCGCGAAAAAATAAACAACAGCTCCCTACATTTTGACGAGTTTAGTGTAGATTCTACACCAAACTCGTCAAAATGTAGGGAGGAGTACACTAATAGTACATTATTACTTTCCCCACTGACAGCGATGCGGACGAATTTTTGATGCCCTATGAGCTCTTCCCCCCTTTTTTATTATTTATACCTACTTGTACCTAATATAAATAATTTAGTGTTTAATAAGGTTAAAAAAAATGGTACATTTATCTACACAGGATAAATGTTAGTGTTCTGATATATTACTCAAAATAACACGATTTCATTCGAAGTAATGAATCTTAATTTATTTCAATTTACCTGAGACTTACTACCTACTGATTTTATTCATTAAACTATCATAGACTATTGTTATACTTAATATATTCTAAAAAATATTATTATATTCGAAATATTTAGACTGTGATATGCAAACGTATAAAGCCAAATGGGGAAAAGTGGAGGATTATATTATTAGATATTCTCAACAGTTCAGAAAACGCAAAAATTTTACATTTTCACTTAGATTTTTTGACCCTCTGAACTCGGAAAATTTTCGACGTAACGATTGCAAATCTGGTTGAAAGATGCTTTGATAGTGTAGGTACAAGATTATATTCATATTTACGTTCAGTGTGGCTCCGCAACGCTTCAGAATTTATTTTTACTCGTCTTTTCTAATTTTTATTAAACTACTAGCAGCGCCCCGCGGTTTCACCCGCGTATACCGGGATAAAAAGTAGCTTATTTCCAGAGTATAAGCTATTTACAAACCAAATTTCATCTAAATCTATCCAGCCGTTTGAGTGTGAAGAAGTAACAAACATAAAGAAACTTTCGCCTTTATAATATTAGTGTGACTGCGAAACTTTCTAAGAACAGATTAAAAAAATAGTACATTTTGATACAAGTGGAGAACGTTTGTTATTGCGATCGAGGCGGAATTAAAACACCCGAGCCGTAGGCGAGGTTGTTTTTGAGCCGAGAACTGCAATAACAAATGTCCACGAGTACCAAATGACGTTTTTCAATATACTTTTGAAGAAATAAAATAAAAAACACATAAAATAACGGAAAATAATTTTGTCATGAATTAATAGGGAACTATGATATAAATTTTCTTTTTTTTCCGCGCTTTGCTTTCGCCAGGTTGAAAGAGAAGCAAAGGTATAAAGCCTTAGGTATGACCTTGAGTGGTTAGCTTGCGCGTTCTGTGCGGAGCTCACGCAACGCGTCGTACGTCCAGCCAGTAATAGGACTCGACCATCAAGGAGCGCTGTCCCAAATTAGACGCATTATTAATTTATTATACATAAAACAAAAGGCATTTTAATAAAACACGTATACTAAAAGATAAATAACTAAAATACCTTTAAAACGGTGAAGGTTTCATAAAAATACGCTTGACAGTTTTTGCGTGATTCTCAGTTTTTTATCTGCGTTAGACATAACTTTACAAATTAATTACACTATTTAATATAAACATAATCTAAAATATTAACATATTTAGTTATTAAGAAAATGATCTAATTTAACATATATTTTTTCCAAATCATTAACACTACTCGTTTAGACGTGATCTTCAGTTTAAAATCATCAAAAGTCAGATAGCGTCGCCTTAAGACTTTTAATTAAGAGAATCGTATGCACCCGCGCGCGTGCCCGCAACTCCCGCAAGTGCCCTTTGAATTTCGTTTTATTCAGAAAAAAGTTGTGATTATCACTATAGTCAGTGTTGCCAGTTAGCCAGTGTAGCCAGTGTTGTGTGTGTTGTTGTAGTGTTGTTATGTTTTGTTGTGTTGTTGTGTGTTGCTGTAGTTAGTGTTGTTTTAGTCTGTGCTAAATAAATGTATTTTCTTTCTTTTTTTCTTTTCTTTCTATTACTAGTTTTGGTAAATTAAAAATTACAAAATTCATGTTTATTATTCGGCAGTAAAAACTTTAACAACTAAATAAAGACTGGTAAAAAAACTAAAATTAGACTGCGGTGACAGGTCATAAAAAAACGACCTCGTACTTAAATTATAATTATTAATTAAACTGATGAGCATTGACTATACATACCTATAACATTGATAAGTAATAGGAAATAATATTTTTATATTTTAACTAGCTTTTGGCCGCGGTTTCTCCCGCGTGGATGTTGGAAAATACCGGGATTAGAATATGATACATCGAGTCAATACTTATTAAAACAATGATTACTAGAAGACTGTGAGCCTAAAATCAAATACCTTGAATTCCTAACCTACCAAAATTCAGGATATAAACACAAAATAATCGTTACCTAATAAATCATAAATAACTAATTAAGTAGCAGAATATTTTTGCATGATCATTTTAATATATTGCCATGATGTCGGTCTTAAATATTATGTATTTCTATTTATATATTTCTAGCTTTTGCCAGCGGCTTCACCCGCGTGGATGTCGGAAAATATCCCACAGGAATTCCTTCCTTATTTCTTGTCTACATTATAAAGGGAGCCTCTGTGCAAAATTTCAGTTTTCTAGGTCCAAGGGTTTAGGCTGGGCGTTGATGAGTCAGTCAATCAGTCAGTCAGTCAGGACTTCTCTTTTTATTTATACAGATGTTAGACTTAGACATAGATTTAAATCTGACATTGGTAGGCCTTTAAGTTATTTGCGTGTTTGATATTTCTCTGTTTTTTTCTTTCATTACATTTTAAATAATTTACGGTATCTAACGCCTTAGAGGTCTGATAGGCAGTCGGTCTATACAGGGTGAAATTGAATAGATGCGACAAAATTTAAGGGGGTGTTCTACGCATCAATATGAACAACTTTTACTATGGGACCAAACCTGAAATCGCGAAAAAAAAATCAGCTGTTCAGTACATTTTGACGAATTATGCGAACATTAAATGTACTGAACAGCTGATTTTTTTTTCGCGATTTCAGGTTTGGTCCCATAGTAAAAGTTGTTCATATTGATGCGTAGAACACCCCCTTAAATTTTGTCGCATCTATTCAATTTCACCCTGTATAAAATACTGCTATTCAGCTACATGCAGTTAGACTGGGAGCTGACCCCAACTTACTTGGGAAAAGGCTAGGCAGATGATGACGGACTTTTTGTCAGTGTCATATTATAATTTATTGCATTTCCTATCCTATCCTTTAGATTCTTTACGCAATGCAGGGTCATCAGCGTTTTACCAACTATGTTGGGATCAGTTTCCAGTCTAACAGGATGTAGGTGAATACCAGTATTTTACATGGACCTACTGCCTAACTGAGTTATCTGACCTCCAAAAACCAGTTACTGGGTAACATGATACACCTTCATAAGACTGATTGTCAGACATTCGTGGGTAAGCGACAAGAAAATTTGAGGAAAATCGTGGATAAAAATTATCTTAACATCTGACTTACATACCTATGAAGTTACATAAAAAGACTCAATTATTAGGCACTTTGCATCCTAAATGTACCTACATGGATTAGAGCGTGTCTAAATGTTTTAAGATAAAAACATAAAGGTGTCGGGCGAATTAAATATAATAGTCTTCTCACGTTTTATTTATATTATTTTAGTTAGCTATCAGTCGTTTAGACTTATATATTTATCACGATTTTAGGTAATTGTAATAAAACTAAATTCTTTTGCGGAGTAGGCATACGTATCCTGGGATGCTTTTTCCGCATGACCTGTTGTACCTAAGTTTACAAAAGTACCTACTGTAAATATGTGTTAGTAAAAGGACTTCTTTATAATGTTAATATCACTTTTTTTTTTAAATTACCTTAGCTACGACATTGCTTCAGTTCCCGGATCCAGAGACTAGAGAGAAAGCTTACCACAGACTATTTACATTATTTCTTTAACCATATACTAACTACTAAATGTTTACCTAAAGTCTAAAATATCTGAAGTGTCAGTAAAACCTTTTAGCAAAGCGGATCCATATTAATAAAACCCGGGAAAATAGTAGAAAAAATAATAATACACAAAGCCGGTTTTAAAAATAACATTAATAACTCCACATTGAAAGCGTACAATCTCTACTAATTATTCTAACAAAAAAATCTTCATCAACATAGACAAAGTTATAAGAAATCTCAAAAAAACTTCTTTAGACGTACTCAAGATGATAAAAGAATCCATTCCATGTTTTATTAGACATGAATTCGTTTATAAGTTTATAAATATTGCAGTTAACAGTTAAATGAGTCACATGATGTTTAAATTTGAATAAAATTCTAGTATAACAGTGACCCAGAAATACCGTAAAAAAATTAATAAAAAACATTATCTAACACAGTTTTTACGATAAAACGTTTTTTCGCGCCTTTTTTAAACATAGAACAATATGGCGGCGCTAGTCGTTCGGATACGAACAATGAATGAGTTTTTATTAAGGTTTTATGGTTTGAATCGTGTGTGATAACGAAAGTTATACTTTTTTTGTGGTTTGCTTGGCAAAAAGTTCTTATTCGCGTAATGTAGAAGCCATTTTTTTATTAATGAGGTCGTAAATATGAAATCGAATGGGTAATAATGGACTTGTTGTGTTAATTTGACATATTTTTATTGCTACCTATTTAATTTGTACCGGTGGCGGTGTAGGTTTTTTTTGAGATTGAAGACTTTTTCTAAACATTAAAGTCATGCAAGTTGCCCCATAAGGAAGTCAATAATATCAAAATGGTGTTAGTATCGAGTCAATGTACTCGCCGGCACCACAATTATGTTTAAAGAATCTCTATAAAGTTTCCGAACGCACTCGATGTATACCTACTTCAGTCTTCCCGCGGTTCGAACTGTCATTTAGTTTAAAGATGTATCTGCTGGGGCTGATTCTACATCTCAAGGGTGTAGGTTGATACGACCTGCTAACTTTAAGGAGGGTGGGACTCATCATCTTCGGACGAGACAACAAGGAGCATAATTATACAATCAAACAATTGATACCACGCAGTGCTACTTCACAATATCTTTTTGAAATAAGAAAATACTGGCTTTACTAAACATTTTTTTATTATTTTGTTTTTTAATTGCGACAATTTTTATCGCTCAAATTGCCCCAATATTTACCTACTTTTGTAATAAATAATATAATAGCACGCTATTTTACAACGAATCAAAACTAAACAAAACGCAAATTACTACATTAATTAACCGTTTAATTAATTATCTGTAACTTTTTTAATTTGCCACGGAAATCAAAGTCGTTATTTTGACATTAACTGATAGTTTGTTGTTTTTTTTTTAGTTTTCCAGCATTTCAATGCTGGGTTCCTTTCTCTTGTTTACCTACCTCGACAAGATTCAAGATTCAAGATTATTTATTTGACATAACATGAGTATTACATACATACAGAGCATGCAAGTTGTTCAATTACGATATAAAATTTTGAGCATTCACGTTTGGCATACACATATTTAAATGTCAATGGAATTATTATAACTTATACAAAAAATAACTAGTAAAATGTCTTACAATAGAAAATACGAGTATAATAATTGTGCATTTGAATAAATTACTAAAATGAAACTGACTAATAAGTTGATAACATGTGAATTTGAGAAAAAAAAATTATATGTAAGTAAGTATAAAAATTTCAAATATAAGCTTCTAATGAGCCGTTTGGGGTTGAAACCCTTGGGCCGTGGGGTCCGAGTGCTCATAGTTTGTTTAAGGAAATCTCCAAACGGCTTGTTGACACTTCCCGTGACCCAAGGGCTGGCTTTTACCTTGGCCAGAGGATTAGCATTGCCATACAACGTGGCAATGCCGCCAGTCTCTTGGGTACTCTACCAGTCGACAGCGATGCGGAGGAATTTTTCGACGCCATATTTTAGTTTTTTATTAGTTTTAGTTTAAGATATTATATTTTTAAGTTATTTTAGCTTCTAATTATATTTGACATTTTTATACTTACTTTTTTTTTTTTTTTCAAGCAGTACCTACTTCTGCTTGATTTTCCCACGTGAAGTCTGGTCTAACCTTAGAATGATGACTATCAAACAGCGACAGTAGAGTAGGGAATGTAACTTGGCTAGCTAGTACTTTTTACAGGATCCGGTTATATTATACAGATTAAACTAAATTAGGTAGCGAAACTTCGCAAATGTGTGCAACATTATAAGGCAAAAAATAATTTTATGATTTTTTTGGGGTCATCAACCGCAGTGTAGTTGAAATAACAGTTTAAAAAAACCGGCCAGTGCGTGTCGAACCACGCACAATAAAGGGTTCCGTAGTTGAAAAGAATTTATCCCAAAAACACACATAACATTGGATATCAAAAAAAAAATTACAAATTCACAATTTTCGGACTTTTTCCTTTACTTGTGCTAAGAGACCTTGCTTCTTACTAAATTTCATTATTCTAGGTCAAGGGGAGTTACCCTATAGGTTTTGATTTACTTTACGGCAGTTGCGAGTATCAAAATGTGTCGCAAAATGGCCGTATTTATTTATTGCGTTGACTTAGAAGCTTCGGTTTTTTAGGACTTCAAGAGACTATAGACTTACGTAATTGATATTAATTTCAACTTGATACCTCTATGCGTTCCTCAGAAAAAGTGCCTTGACACACTGACATCTTTGAAAATATTTTTTATGTGATAGAATTACAAATTAACAGTTTTAGGACTTTTTCCTATATTTATGTTGTGAGACCTTGCTTCTTGCAAAATTTCATGATTCTAGGACGACGGGAAGTACCCTATAGGTTTTGATTTACTTGCGAGTACCAAAAAATGTCGCATAAATGGCCGTTTTTTTTTATTGCGTTGACTTAGAATTTTGATCTTTTTAGAACTCCAAGGGACCATAGGCCTACGTGTTTGATATTAATTTCAGATGGATACCTTCACGCGTTCCTGATAAAAACGGTCTTGACAGACAGACAGACAGACGGACAAACAAGTGATCCTGTAAGGGTTCCGTTTTTTCCTTTTGTGGTACGGAACCCTAAAAACAGTTTTTTTTGTGTAAACTTCACAGTCGTGATAGATATCTATATACAGGGTGTAAACGTGTAAACAGTGGCAATTATTTTAGGGGTAACTCATCATTATGAACAACTTTCCTATGAGACCAAATCTGAAATTGCGAAAAAAAAAAATCTGCTGTTCGCTGTTCCCTACATTTTGACGAATTATGCGAGCATAAATGTATTGAACAGCTGATTTTTTTTCGCGATTACAGGTTTGGTCCCATAGTAAAAGTTGTTCATAATGATGAGTACAATGACCCCTTAAAATATTGCAACTGCTTACACTTATACCCTGTATAAACACGCCAAAGAAAAACAAACCATATTTCTCAACTCATACTTCATGTAACTATACTATCAGCGGTCGTTGAGCACAATAAAAAATCATAAAACCATTTTTATTTTCTCGTGTTTAGATATCAATCACGTCTCCGGAGTTTTGCTAGCTAATTTAATATGACTCTGTATTTTGAGTCGCATCGCGCCTGTCTGCGGGTGCCTTAAAGTTGGATTACCTACCTACAATAGTTATGATGTCATCGATATGTATCTAAAGTCAGATACTGAATAATGAACACTGGATACTCTCTGAATCAAACTCCGTTTAAGTAATATTCGCGCCCAACAAATACTTTTAACCTTTTAAAAGCCGCTTAGTCACAAATTCTCAATCTTCAAATAAACAATTATCTCCAACGCGACAGCATTTTAATTCATAAATTAAAATCCAATGAATATTCATGGAGATACATGAAATAAATCTTAGAATATCTAGTTTTGAATTTAATATCAGTAATAATTGCATTAAAAACCAGCAATTTACATAGGAAATAACCCTGGGACCGGTTCTTAGCGATTATAGAAAACCATTTTATCTAGACACGTGGCGGACTTTGGAACTAATTAGAATTTTGTATTGAATTTGACACGTTTTTGACGTTTGTCATAGCAAGCAGCGCCACCAAATCATATTAACTTCTACTGGTTTAGTTATTCTGTCGTTTGAACTATAATTATTGTAATGATAATGATCGACTGAAATTATTAAAATTAAATATATTTGAATATGACACTTCCTTAGTGCAAAATTTTAATGTCGACCATTGACACCAGCCTGTCTGTATATCCTTGAACGTGGTTTATAAGTGATAGTAAATATTATTATCATTTTATATAATTTTAACTTTAAATATAATTACCTAACTACATATGTGTCCTATATTATTAACTGAAAATTTTAAGCCACAAAATATTTACAAAACCCAAACTTAGTCAAAGAGCATAGGTATTACATAACCACTATCTATAGATTAAATAAATTTACTTTAAAAAAAGTAAAAACCGACGTCAAAAACCTAAAACGAATAAAATACTTTCATAAAAAACTTAACAGCTTCTGAATTCGCCAAGCACCGTGCATTGAAGAATAGAAGATACCGACTTCAGAAGCTGTTAAATTTTTTATGAAAGTTATTTTATTCGTTTTAGGTTTTTGAAGTCCATTTTTACTTTTTTTAAAAGAAATTTATTTTTCCATTTTTAGTTGAATATAGGTAAGACGAACTCAAAGAAGAATCATCAAAATCCGCTTAGAAATTCCGGAGATATGCTACATTTATGGATATAACTTCGCACCTATGAATAATTATTATCTAATGTAATAAATACTAAAACTTTCCTCAGTAACGTGATGTATGTAAATCACGTTAGTGAAAAAAATCATCAAAATTAGTTTTTGAGAAAGTCGCGGACATACAAATATACATACCTACATAATTATATTCTTTTTTGTAGTCAGTTAAAAACAATCACGTTAACCGAATAATTATATAAGCACACTAAAGGATAAACAGATAGTCGTTACGTTTTACGTAATTTTGTAGTCAAAATCAATCTGCTTAGCCTTTTCCCAACTATCTTGGGGTCGGCTTACAGTCTAACCGGAAGCAGCTGACTACCGGTATTAACATAGAGCGACTGCCTATTTGACATACACAACCCACTTACTGGGTAGCACGATACCCCTTGATTATGAAAGATAATTTCAGTCTAATATCTGGGCTTCCCAATGAGCACTACATTGCACACAGAACTGCCCAATGTCGCCAAAATTGTAGCCAGTGGGTAGTGGTTTTCTTGTCTAGTCGATGGGTAGGACATGTAAGAATGAACGAGGCCAGAGAGCATCCAAACGTTTACTTGATAGTAAACCGGATGGATAGAGTGGACCAAGATTTAAGAACTGTTGGAGTGAAAAATTGGAGAGAATAACTGGAAATAGGTCACAATGGAGAACATAAGTACACGACCAGGCTAAGGTGCACTCTCTGCTGTAAACCCTGAGATGATGATGAGATGGATAATGGTTAGTAAGAATTTTATAGGTTACAATTACATTCCGAGCTGGAAAAAAACAACGAGGAGCGGTCTGACCGCGTCCTGGATATTCTGCTGCTGACAACTCATCAGAACGAAGAAGAAAAGAATCGAGAAGGCAAATTACCTATAATACAGCACAGCAGCGACAGAAAAAGAGTGAGAGAGGAGCTCGTGGCTAAGTAATAACAGCCGCACGGGTCGATCCGTCAGGTTAAGCTACGCTTGCCGGGATTGGTCAGTGGATGGGTGATCATCTTTACATACCGAGACTCCTCCGTGCCTCGGAAAGCACGTTAAGCCGTTGGTCCCGGCTGTTATACGTGGATCTTTGATAGTTGTTACGGGTCGTCAGAAGCCCGAAAGTCTGACAACCAGTCTTACCAAGGGGTATCGTATTACCCAGTAACTGGGTTGTGGAGGTCAGATAGGCAGTCGCTCCATGTAAAATACTGGTATTCAGCTGCATCCGGTTAGATTGGAAGCCGACCCCAACATAGTTGGGAAAAGGCTAGGCAGATTGATTGAGCGACAGAAAAAGAGTCAAAAACGCAGTTTAAACGCCAAAAGATTCACCGGGGAAGCTGAACTTGAAGCAACATGGCGGCGTCGTCTTAAAAAGAGCCCATCCATAATTATATTACCCGTCTCTCCACTATTCCATTGCTTATTTTACGGTGCATACTGGATAGGCTGTATAATCCTTAACCATATCCTAAGGGCACGTTTTTCCTACCATTATCGCGCCCCCCGGTCTACTCCTTGATATACAATGGTCTCTGTTGCACCATGTAACATGAGGCAACAGGGGCTAGTGTGAATCTTTGGGTTCATTCGAGTAATCGAGTCTGAGGGATCGGTGCATTTCATTCATTCATTCATTCATTACTAGATGACCCAACAGATGTTGTCCTGTCCAAATTTCAATAGTTCATACAAAATCCAACGGAAAAAAGTTCGTTCATGTTTTCCCGAATTTGAAGATTTTCCGGGAAACTTTTACAACTTTTATTTCCTTTAGAACCTGATTCGGAATATTCCGAACATTTTTAAATAAAATTTTCCCGGCAAATCTTCGAATCGCCCTAAGACTTCAACGAATATTACTTACAAAAAAAAAAACTTGGTGCAGCCGTCCTTGAGTTTTGCGCTTAGCAACACATTTAGCCATTAATTTTTATGTATAGAGTGTATCCCAGAATAATGTGCCCAAACTTAAGGATGTGGTACAAACAACTTTTTCCCGGGGAGCAACATCGTAATCGAAAAAATAAACAGTCGTCCCATACATTTAAATTTTGGAAGGGATGACTGTTTTTTTTCCACGATTACGATGTTGGTCCCCTGGAAAAAGTGGTTCAGGTTGATGGTCTGTACCTTATGTTTGAGCACGTTATTCTGGGACACACTGTATAGATTAGAAGGCAGAACAAAGAGACTGCTTCGTTGGCCTAGTGGTAGCAAGTGCGACTGAAGACCATGTGGTCCTGGGTTCGTAACAGATTAAGTGTGGCTTAGTAACAGACTAACAGCCCGTACTTTGGAAGTCGTTGGCCCTGTGCCTGGGGGTCTACTCCATAAGAAGCACGAAGTCCGTAGTTTTGGCCTTCGTTACGGGCGTTTCCTACTCCTTATCACCTACGGATGGATGATTGGTTCGGGACCCGAACGAATCAAGAATGGCAACACAATACGACAGTTGTCCCTAATCCCGATGTGTTTTTGCCCGTCCGAAAAATTTAACTTTTACACTTGTGTTGATAGATTAAGTCAGGCGGACGTGTGTTGATAGATTAAGTCAGGCGGACGGACGAACGGACGGACGGACGGACGGACGGACTTAGGGAGTAGGCCCCCTGATCTCTCTCTGGTTGTGTCGGATTGCCGTCCCATCGGATTATGACAATGAGGGAAGAAAGAGTGCATCTATGTCTGCGCGCATACGCAGCCTTCAGCGTGGAACATTATTATAGTGCACACACTATGTCTCCCGCGTAGAAGGGTGGTATCCGCTGAGGTTGGTCGCCGTAGTCGAAATTCATTTTACGTGGGACTTAAATATATTAATTGGTGAAATGTGGGTGGTACTATGGGTACACCCCTACAATTATAAAAAACAGGAGAAGTTGCAAGGGGGCGAATCTGTGTCCGCGCGACATGCTCAGTATGAGCCGCTCATAGTACAAATTCCGTCTCCGTGAACTAGTGCGCTTTCGACTGTGACCGTGACAATTTATAAGAATGCCGTGTTGTTCAGTGGTTTCTTGTAAAAACCGAAGCCATGTAAATCATGGAATCACTTTCCATAAATGTAAGTACAAGTATTTTACCGTATTTGTCTTTATAATCATGAAAGTGACAAAGGGACAAAGTGGAGACACAGGGTTCCGATACATTGTAACATACTGGGCACCATCTCCTTCTTTCTTTTATCTATGGGTACACCTCTGCCCAAGCGAATTAGGCGTGAAGATATGGTCATGAAGAAGAATGCTGTCACCTATCCTCATGATCTCATCTCATATGTCATCTTATACTTGAATACGATTCGATTATAAGGTTTTTAGGGCTAATTATAGTAGTCTCATTAAAATCAACTCAGTGGTTTCTGAGTTACGTGCTTGTAGAGACACAGACAAAAAATAGGCGCGAAATTCTACGTACTAGATAGTACACTGAACTTGATTTTTTGTAGATGTTTAGTAATGTAGACATTATTTTGCATACATTAACACTATTCTTTAAATAGCATACATTGCTAATTTATTTAATCCATACATGACATATTAAGTATTTTTAGAGAAGTTCGTGACTAAACACCTGCACGGGTCGATCGAAGGTTAAGCTACGCTTGTTGCGGTCGGTTCGTGGATGGGAGATCATCCATTCCATATCGAGAGCTCTCCGTGCCTCGCGGAAATCGTCGTTACGGTTAGTCAGATGCCCAAAAAGTCTGACAACCGGTCTTACCCTGGGGTGTATCGTGTTACCCAGTAACTGGGTTGTGTGTGGAGGTCAGTTAGGCAGTGCTGTATGTAAAATACTGGTACCTATTCAACTGCTTCCAGTTAGGCTGGAAGCTGACCCCAATATAGTTGGGTAAAGACAAGGCAGATTAATTGACTAACATATTTTAATGGGTTGTAGATTTTATATTTTACTTTTCTTCATATTATATCGTAAATATGAACATTATTTAAGCAAAAGGAGTATGAGGATCATAGCATTTAGCGTTCTATAGTTTCTGCCTACCGCCATGGGAAGGAGGCGTATGTTTACCTATGTATGTTTAAATATATTATAGGATAATAATTATTCTCCACAGTTTTTAAAATAATGGTGGAGAGATATGCACTCATTATAGATTTTTGTATACTTCATTTCGACTTTTTCGACTCTAGTTTTCATCTTTAGTAAGTATCGCAAACTCAGTGAGTAATGTCACAGAAATTTACTCTTTATGTAAGTTCCTTAAACACAAAAAAATTGTCGTTTCTTAAATCAATATAAGTTTTTAAACTGTCATGGTCACTAACATTGTTATTAACACAAACGGGATATTTACCATGTTTACTGTTGCTGTTGTTTGTTGTTGCTGTTTTGTGTTGCTGTGTGTATGAGCGGATACAGTGAGTTTCGTATGTCGGGAACAGAATCGAGTTGCGAGTGACAGTGGTAGTGGTACTGAGTGCAAAAAAACGAACAAGAAAGAGGGTAGACCGATTTGTCTGCTCATAAAACACCCACCCGCAATAACTTCAGTTTATCCGTGATCATGGTGCTTGCAACAGTGCCGAAATATCGGGAACTCAAAAACAGTATACATGGTAAATATCCCGTTTGTGTTAATAACAATGTTTCTTAAATCATCAAAGGTGCTTTCAATGTAATCTAATCAAACTATAATTGTAAAAAAACTATAAATAAACGAAAAATAACAACAATGTGTTAAATGAAACACGGAAAGCTGTATGCGGAAAAACCTGGCATGTAGGTAGCAATCTCAGGCTGGTACTTATGCGTTAGAGCGTTAAGATATTCACAAAAAGTCTCAAACACCACCAAAAAAAATTACAGAAAATTTAACGCAATTTGTTCCAAACTAAGGTGGCTATTAGAATGGCACAGCATAAAAATAAGGCATTATAAAATATTATGATGTAATACGCGTCGCTACAAGGTCAGTTTAGACCGAAAATCAGGTTTTGGTTCTTTCCCCGCCGCCCGCGCACCGCCCCGCCCCCTCGTATGCGCGTGAGCAGCGTCATAGAGGCGCCGGAGTGTGTTAGTGTGGCGGGTACAGTTGCGATTTTGATGGTTTGACCGATTGTGACTAGAGAGGTTATGTTTTGACAGGATCCCAAAGAATTGGAATATTTTAATTGCAAATGAAATGTGAATTATTGTCATTATTAAAATAATAATTATGAGTGTTTTCTACAAGGTAAATAATTTGTTATTTTTGTGGCATCTTTAGAAATGAAATAACTACCTACTATTAAAACACAATTTAAACACGATAATTTTGGTTTAAAGTAAGCACAGTGTTTTGCTATATGTCAAGAGATTCGTGAGGTTTTGTATTGGGGATTCGGAGGCTTAGTACCTACGTCTAAATTAGAAAAAATAGGTACCCCCTATTTATCCCAAAACTAAAACTATGGTCGAGGAGGAGGTTTAGTTACAAGTAACTGAATAGTTAATCTATGTTAAATCATATAGTAATAAATAAATTTAATAAATTGAACGGTTGCGAGTGGTTTGCTAAATTAATTACTTGATAACGAGATTTTACATCAGATTAGACAGAATAGGGTTTCAGGAACTGAGGTTTAGTATTGAATCGCTAATTAAGCAGATAGAAAGAAGAAACGATACAGATATGATACCGCTATTATATATAAAAAAAATATTATTATAAATCAATATTTATAATAAATTTATAATAAATTAATATTTCTATTAATATAAAAAAGTCGGGAGGTACCGTGGGACACCCGGTTGGAACTATGTTCTTTTTGCTGTATATTATGTATTAATACAGAGCCATCTAGTATGGTCTCAAGTTTCATGCGTCCAAAGTTTTTGATTTTGTTTTTTAATAAACAAAAACCAAAACTTCTGACACTTGAAACTGACGGCACAATGCTTTTTCGTTACGACACAATTTCTGCCAGTTTACTCATACCACAAGTTGCGGTAACGAACTGCGTCCCAAAAATATAAATAAAAACTATGTTGTTATCTAAATAAATTATAAATTGAAGTCACTTTTCGTGTCTGTCTGTGTGACCGCGTTGTTCTTATAAACTACTTAATGGATGTTGATGCGGTTTTCATCATCATTTAGAAAATTATTCCGAAAGATTTATGTGTATATTATTATTAAACTTGCACATAATAAAGAAATCTGAATGTTTTGTCAAGCCTTAAAAACCGTGCAAAGCAGGCGAAGATCGCTTGTAAATAATAAGATAAATAATGTAAATTGAAATTACTTAATGTGGTATTACGTAAGTAAACACTTATACAATATAGATGATTGATTAAGAAAGCAATTAAAAAAAACTGTTACGGTCTATGTGAATAGCCTGTGTATGAAAAAATAATAAATGTTTCAGTTATTTATAGACGCACACGCAAGTTGAAAATGATTAAGAAAAGTAGAACATGTAGCCAATAGAAATAAAACTAAAAATATTTTTTAACATTCTATTATTTTAAAACTTTTACTCCGAGCCAAGTAACTATAAACTAAAGCTGTTAGGCACCAAATGAAAGGCACATAAGGTGCAATTGGGTATAATTATTTGTTTGAATACAAGATGAACACAAGAGATTATTTATAATAAAAATTAGCAAAAAAACACACAAGCCGCCCGTCGCTAGCCAACAAAACATATAAACAGCCCCTAGCAACGGGGTTGCCAGATCTGTCGCCAACAAAAGCCTTTAGAAAATTTATGTTATTTTTGATACAAGACAGAATCGGATTAATTACATGAAACTAAAGGTTAGTTTCGTATCGTCTTGTTCACAACGTTTTGAAGAAAATTTCACTTCATTGCCTCTAATGAAGTTAAAGTTTTCTATTAATAAATTCCTATGCCACAAAAATGAATCTGAATGTGCCCCCGCTAGCGCGATGCACACCCTTGTCTATTCGGAATTCGTCAAAATACTCGACAACGGACTACCACATGGCTCGCAAGTCATTTTTCATCGGCGTTTGCGCATGTATGAGTGTGTAAGTCTGTGTGTGTGCATCAATGGCATCACTTTGTATGTGTGTGTGTGTATGCGTTCGCGACGATCTACTAAAGAAAGAACCTTTTTATGTCTCTGGTAGTGATAGTAAATATAAACGGCAGTTTTAGCACTATAATCTACATAATTAAGTTATAATATAATAATATCTGTATCCTATTTAGGATTTGTTTTAACCTTGGTTTTGTCTAGTGATGAACTTGAACTTTTTGCTGATAATTTGCACTTAGGAAGTTGTGGTTAAAGATTAAAAAATAATGTTAAGGAAGAGTCATTAAGACGTTGCTAATCTTGATAATCTTCTATTCATAATAATGAAAATACCTACATAAACGAATCATAGTTTAAAATTAGCTATCCGATAGCCGACAGTTTCAGTATGGATGAATGACGTTAAGGATGAAAAAATTACTAATAATAGATATTTAAGAAATGGGTATTACTAAAATGAGCGAAACACTGACAAACCAATGCTAAATCTCTGTACCATAATAAATTATGTAAATCCATAGGATGTTTTCTTTACATCAAAAGCACGTACACAAATATAGACCTAAAACTAATGCTGATCCAGAGAATATGAATGATTATCCGAATCGAAAATTTATTCATAATAGAAGTTATTGC
The DNA here is from genome assembly GCA_905163495.3 of Cosmia trapezina. Classification (NCBI taxonomy): domain Eukaryota; kingdom Metazoa; phylum Arthropoda; class Insecta; order Lepidoptera; family Noctuidae; genus Cosmia; species Cosmia trapezina. The sequence continues at coordinate 5,265,716 of LR991044.1, forward strand.
CACGAGATGTCGGTTTGTAAAATAAAAGACAGAGACCAAATAAATTCCACAATTATAGACATAGCTCGCCTTTTTCAAGAGATACTGGCAATAGTGTCATAATCTTCCTGTTTATACTAAGGAAGCCTTCATTCCGACGTATATAATTGAATACAACTTCAATAATTATAATAATTTTACCCGGAAATCTTATAATTGACATTTGATTGACCAGTACTTATAAACCATAGTGCCGAGGTTACATCACCTAAAATGTAATTATTGTTTAAAAACAAGTTTAACAATCATTTTTACGATTCGTTAATTTGATCAACATAACGATTTATGTTTATTGATGCCTATAAAATGCCTTGTAGGAAACTATCATCTAGAAAATCACGCCTAAAGTTATGGCCGCAAAGATCTATGAAGTTCCGGCTATAGTAATAGTAGCGCCATCTAGTAATGATCGATAGAAGTAGTCAAGTTTCTCCGCCAAGCCGATAGATGTCGCTACAGTGCTACTCATGATGTATCTAGATCTTTTGAACGAGGGGTACATAAATGAATAAATAATTTTGTGTTGTGTATTTTTACAAAAAGAGTAATTAGTATTGATAAAAGTAAGGACTTACGGTACATTTTCGATGATTGTATCAGTTGTACGTACCTGAAAGAGAAAATACATATCAATAAGTAATTTCATTATAATTATGTAATTATATTATTTTTGTAAACAACATCATGTTTATTTTTGGTTGAACTTCTTATAATATACAACGTCTTGCTCTTTTATTTAAATATTAGGTCATCAGGCTAAAATATGTACCCACCTATTCTATTTAGTTATTTTAACTTTAAACTACAATTAAAGTAAGTAATGTCTTAAAACAATACATTTAAATATTTACTAGTACATAGGTACATAATTATTTAATTTGTATGTTTTCAAAGGAAATGAATCTACCATCACCTAATCCCCCAAATCTGTTTCTTACGTTCTATGATATTCCTCTTCTTAATTTTAATTAATTCAACGGTCTATTATTAAATCACTTCCCATATAACAAACATCTTTCTTAATAAAATCAGACAATACCAAAACTCGTTAGAGCGATTGCAGATTCCTTTATCTTTTTTGTTTCATCCAAAAAAATCTTACCAACGGATCTCACCCCGAAACCAAAAAACTAGACAACATTCCCACAGTCTCAGTTTTAAACTATGCTTTTGATTTGCATACGACCAGTGATTAATATAATTCTCCACTACCATTTTTTCGAAACACTCACCCCACAACATTTCAATAGAATTAACACAATAAGATGCTATTAAAATAAAAGATTGTGCACCATAGCCATTTGCATACGGAAGTATGAGAAAGGTGTTCCTCAAGGGACGATCGCAGGACCGTAGAGAATTTATGCAAAATTTGTCAGTCACCCATAGAAGCGGTTTTTTCATTCTATTTGTTTTTATCTTCGCACGACGATTTGCATATCTAGTTCGAATATTTTGCATATTAAAGTCCGTGAGTGTTTACTTTGAGCTTTATTTTAATTCTGTTTAGGGGTCAGGTTTTTCTTTGGTAATTTTGCTTGTATTGTTGGGATGCTCAACGTGAATAATTATTAATGCTAGGAACAAGACGTGTGTCCCTGCTTTCTTTTGTATGTCTAATTGAATTCCGATTTTGGTGCAGAGTCATCTTCGTTTTTTATTAATATATTTTTTTGTATGGTTTAATTTTGTGCTCTGGGAGCATCTGCTTTTTGCAATTAATGTCGTGAGAACAGAGGATACGAATTAATTATAAATATTGTTCACAGAGCTTTTTCTATAAGTTGCGTTTTATGTCGTTGAAGAAGTTCAGTATTCAACGGTAGACGGTTTTGAAATATGTAATTGGGTATTCTTGCTTCCTATTGTCACTTTATAGAAAAACATTTTGACGTTTTTAATTTTGTATAGTCAGCAATTTTAAGGAGTTACATTTTTTAATTCATATGCACAATGGCTAACTCTGACAAAAACAAACTTAAAAAGATCCTTTACTTTATGAAATTCCCATTTTATGAAATTCACGATTTTACTTGACAAAATATGGGGGAAATTTTATTTATTTCAACATAGTGAATTAGACTTGAGATGTATCTTGAATTGATCAATATCGATTGGAATTGATATGGATCAATTCATTGGATACTTATCAAGTCCAATCACTATAATCATTGGCTTATGGCACATCAAACTGGAGTATGGTAACCACCTCAACAATGTCTACATACCTTGATTATTCTATTCATCTACTTTCAATCAGAATATCACCTATCAAATTAAACTATTATGAAGCAACAATAACACAATCGCTTTATAGCAATCGTGCGCCGGCGCCGGTGCAACCCTTAAAAATATTATATTTCATCAATAGCCATTCGAGGGTTGATACAAAAATCATATACTAAAATTTTATCGATCACAATAGTTGACATTGACGCGTGCCCGATAATGATCTATAGATCAATGATTTGCTATGAAATACGATAGGTTTTTTGCGCTGACCGCAGTCACGATGGTTGACGGTTCGATCAGGTTGTATTCGGTTTGTTTTCCGGTCAATTATATTGTCCGGAATATTTGTAATTCCGTTTTGTAAGCTTCGGTGACAGAATTTCATGAATGTTTTGTAATTATTTGGAGAAAATGTAAAAGTAATTGCAATTCTTGCAGTCCTGCCGTCATTATTTTTACTTTTTGCTTGTTTACAATAAGCTAGAATATTACAGTTAGAAATCCAATACTAACTATTAAAATAAATACGAAAGTGAGTTTGTTTATTTGTTTGTTGGTTACACTTTCACACTAAAACGGCTGAACGGATTTAAATGAAATTTGACACATTGGTAGGCCATGACCTGGATTAGGACGTAGAATACTTTATATCGCGGTAGTACGTTCCACTGCTGCAGTGGTAGCTCAGTGGAAACGACCGCTACGTACAAGTTGTAGGTTGTTGTAGGTTCGAACATGCGCTTCACTTTGTGTTAATAATTTCATCACCACTGCTCTCAAAACGGTGAAAGAAAACATCGTGAGGAAACCGGCATGTCCTAGAACCAAAAATTCGAAGACATTGTGACATCCACCAACCCGCACTGGGCTCGCGTGGTGGATTTCGGTCCACTCCTTCACCGAGAGGAGGCCTGTGTTCCAGCTGTGGGAAAATTATAGTCTGATTATGATTGACGTTCCACTGGGATAATTTTTTTTTACCTCCACGCGGGCGAAACCGTGGGCAAAAGCTAGTTCACGTTTACGTATAAGCAGTTTTAAAGTTTTATGATTACCTACCTACTTGAACTAAATAATAAAATGGTAGTTGAAGCTAGTAACCATTACCACGTATTATTACCATTATTATTCTTTCGGTCATTAATCGTATTATATATTCATACAACTACCATTATTTAAAAATAAAACTCATAATTAAGAGCATCGGAAAACTTATTAGACCAAGACAGTATTACCTACAAACAGAAATGATTGAAACTCAATCACGGCATCGCATGATCGATAGTACTAGCTAAAAATATACCAAGACAAGGCACCGTATGCAGTTCCACCCATAATAAGAACGCCTGTCGATACATTTAAGACGCCCTTCATATACAAAAGCTAATATTAATCCCAAGACAATATATTGTTTTTGAACTCGTCAGTCATGCAAAATCGGCTTCCACATAAAAAACCTATTGTAAAAGGTCTTAAAGGGTTAACCCTTCAATACTATCTATTATAAGATTATTGAGTATTGACGCATTGTGGGGGGCGCGAAGGGTTAAGTACTGTTAAGACCCCTTTGCTTTTTTGAGTTATATTGACGTGTTGAAATCGTTTAGTAGAGTTTATGGAATTGGTAAGAGTAGATTGTTGAACGATATATTATGGAAAGACGAAACTTGCTACAATCATTTACTTATTTGCAATTTACTTACCTAATGCATTATATTTGATTTCAATGGCCGTTCTACCAGGAACATAATATTACATAATATATATTAATTTGAGTCCTATAGTTGCACGCCTCACAACTGTTCAGCGTGAGAGAGTGCTCTACTCTCGAATATTCTCTATATGTTGCCGTGTCATTTTCCAACATAAAATCACTTCTATATTCTCAATTATATATGGAATTTATATTAGTAGGGAAGTTTTTAAAACTAGAAACTTGAAATTATAAGATTAATATATTTTTAGATAGATACCTTGATTTATATAACAAAAAATGTAATTAAAAATTACGCGTAGTGAGTGTTTTCCATTGGGACGTGTGTGTTTGTCGTCACGATTCAACATTCAAAATTCACACACAATGGATTATTCTAAATCTTCTTCTAGAAGTTTTCTTTCATCTTTCGGATGAGCCTTATTTTCGTTATCAAACTCATAACCGTTCAAAAAATATTATCAGAAACCTAGATTTTTTTGCGCAAAATATATATCGTCAACAAGTTTCTGTCTGTGAGACGTGCACTTTTGAATTTTTTTTCATTCCCATACTAATTTCTTCGAAGTTGGGGTCGACGGAGAAAAGTAACATATAGGCAACATATTACTTTTTTCCGTCGACCCTAACTTGGAAGAAATTCTTCTACCATAATCTCATTGCAATTGTGAGAAGCATTCAGAGGTTTTCTTTGATGCTGTGATTGTCATAGGTCATAATAATATGAAGATGCACTCTTAAAATATACAGGGTGTTCGGCGCATGGACCGACACAATTTTTTGGGGGATTTGGGGGGTCATTTGCTAGGTTTCACCTAAAGACCTCCATGTCCTAAGTGTGACGGTAATTGAGATATGTTTTTTTTGGTTCTTTCTTTGAATTACCCAAAATCTCGCCTTTAAATCGATATATTTTTTTTGTTTATGGTTGTAAAAGAATAAAATAAATTTATAATAGTCTACAATGTATTATTATTCGAAATAAAATAAAAAAATATAATTACCGTAATAAGTCTTTTCTTAAAACACTCCATAACTGACTCTCTAACTAGTATTTTGACTACATTTGAATTGCTTTTCATAGCGTGTAGCATACCCTTAGAAAGGGTAAAAGCTAAAGAACTTTTTGAGATAAAAATAAGGTCAAAATGGCTTCATTAAAAAAAAAAAATGAATTTATGAGTAGTAATTTTTCATACATTTAAACATTTTTAAGACTTTGGAAGCACATAAGTCATTTTCTACTGATCAATTACATCAAATAATAATTTATTTAGAATAAAAATACATTGCAGACTATTATAAAATTTATTTTGTTCTATTGCAACCATAAACAAAAAAAATATATCGATTCAAAGGCGAGATTTTGGGTAATTCAAAGAAAGAACAAAAAAAAACATATCTCAATTACCGTCACACTTAGGACATGGAGGTCTTTAGGTGAAACCTAGCAAATGACCCCCCCAATCCCCCAAAAAATTGTGTCGGTCCATGCGCCGAACACCCTGTATAAGCATTTGAAATTGCTAAAGTTGCTTTACATAATACATATATTCCATAATCCTAATGATAGTACTGGTAAAGATGGTACAAAGATTAATCAAACAGTATTATTCATAATAAAAGTTTCGTTACTGACAGCTGATCTTCCTAATGACATATCATTAATATTATTTTCTCCCAGTTCTCACAAAAGCTAAACACAGTAATATGCAAATCCATATCTTCAGCCTTAATCCATCCAAAATTCCATTGAATTTGGACCACAAATTTGGCACTGACAAATTACACTCGAGAACATGCAGTTTCCTAGATGCGTTCTCACATACAAATGCACAGACCCATCTGCTCTTATTAGTGAATAATGTTTTATTCAATAATTGTCAAGGATTCTGGTTATTATGCAAAATACCCATATTGTGATGGTGTATGTTGACATAATACCATCAATCTGGTGTTTGATTTATTTGTAGGGTTGGGGTGTTGCATCGATGTCGATAAAAATGTAGTTTTATTTGGCCAAGCTTATTGTTTCCAATGGAATTAATTTTTAGTAATATGTTTGGTCTTGTGTACAATAATATTATCTTCTTGATGGAGCTATTCAGTACGTCACAAGAAAATTTCATTTATGGGAATGCTAGACTTTAGTTTGTATAAACTATCTTATCTAGGTTGCTCTCATTCTTGATTACAATTTATAAATTATCGAATAAACTCTCCTTATCTTCTTCTACATCTATCGATAAACAACCCCAACTCTACCCATCCCTGATTATCATCCTTAAGACCTTTCACAATAGCTGTTTCGCACCGCAACGCCTATTACGACGCAAAAGCATTGTCATTTAAATCCTGTGTTTAACCTACCTGAATACCCCTTTACGTCCCAGACATGTTCAGAATAGAATATGGCGTCTTAGAAAAGATTAGTGGTATATTTATTGCGGTTTAGTATCCGGGAAGTGTTATTGAAACCTGTATTTTTTGGTATGATTAATACTGAGCTGTGTTATATTCTTTTTGTGTGGTCTCATGGAATTACACTTACTCAGGTTATTCGCACTATCTTTGAGTGGGTGATACTGTATCAGTTAAACGGGCAATAGCATTCACTCGAACAAATGATTTTTCTGATGAAACAACGTGTCCTAGTTAATCTAAATCTCCTTTAATTTAATTTCTGTAAGAGCTAGCGCAATAGCTGATGCTGTGGTGATAATAATAATAACTTGAATATCAAAAGTCTAAATTGTACCATACTTATTTTGTTTCTTGAATCATTCGTAAGTTTTTCTTTAGTGTGATTACTTATAATTGACAGTTTTGTTTTTGTTCAGCTGAATTTAGGCCTACTTCTGTTTATGTCGTTGTTGTCGTGCCCATCTCATTTCCTTTATAATTTATTGAAATAATCTTTTCTTCATTCATATTTATTACATTGAGGTCTTTATAATTTATTTTCTTAGGTTTTTTCTTACTTCTCTTGATAAATAATACCACTATCTCACTGCAGGGCAAAGGCCTCTTCTCATACAGAGAAGGTATGAGCATTGATCACTACGATTGCTCAAGACGGGTTGGTGATTTCCGACTTAAATTAACATCTTCTTCTTAAGGGTTCCTTCCGCTGAAGGGTTTACTTTCACCGATGTCAGTAATGTCCATGATAAACTCAGAAAGTACTATGAGAAGATAAAATAAGATAATATTTATCGATAAGACCGCCCATTGTGTCACCCTATGTAAAATTTCAACATTTATATTTGTAATTAATAAAGAGTATTCTATCGATCTATTTATCTATCTATGAGAATTGAAAAAGTCATACTGGTATTTGCTCGGATTTTAACCCTCTTGAAAAGTCTTGATAGTTTAGTGGAATATATACACTATTTCTTGCTTCTCTGTTTTGTGTCATAACATCATAGTAGACATATATGGATGATATGACACAAAACAGAGAAGCAAGAAATAGTGTAGATAACGTGCGTTTTGTTGTAGAAAGAGTAGACATCTTTCTACAACAAAACGCACGTTATCTACTTCTCCTTTATCTATATCAAAACCTACATCATTACATCTCACAAAATGTTATGTAAATACAGAGATAACATCTCCAACAAGGGAGGCTGTTACCGCAACCATCTTGCGGTCAGTAAGACCCGTTGCACGTTGTTAGAAAGTCTACAAACATTACATTTTCTTCAAACCACATATAAGTGGTTAACTTTGTCTGAAACGGTTTAAGTGTATCGTTTTGTAGGTTAAACTTGAAATTAAGTTAGAAATATACAGACGTTCAGATGATTGATAATATAATTACCTACTCATCTAAGTACGACTTGATCAAATTCAAATAATTTTATTTCATAAAAACCTACATGGTTAGGCGTATGATTAGCAATATTATTAATTACCCGAGTTTATCTAAAAAGAAAAGTTTCAGACGATGGACTGTGGTCAGATTTGATGAGATCATCTTCTAAGTTTTTCCTAGTACCTGCAAAATTGTTCAGGGCTTTTGTGATCTCATCATTTTGTGTATCTGTTTTATGTGTTACTGTCAGAAAGTTGAGTTGAGTTGTTTACCGAAGATTTGATGATGTTGATGCCTCCGTCCTTATCTATAGTAATTTTGTCTCATTGATGTAAAACTTTATGAAATACTAGATATAACACAGTGTAGATCCTAAAACAAAACCCTTATGTCGACCATAATATCAAAACGTTTATATTTAAAAGACGTTTGTTTGCTACTAAGACGGTTGCGGTTTGCGGCAGCTTACCTTTGACTTGTGCCGACCCCATAAGAGTAGGTACAGTCTTAAGATGAGCTTAACGTACCCTCATGTGTGGTGACTTAGAGAAAATATGTTTTGGAGAAATGATTTGTAAATTCATGGAATACCCTTATAGAATATTTTACACATTTAAGAATGGCGAGTAATCTACACTTAGCAAACCGAGAGAAGTCAACAATTTATTAAAGAAAGAAAGTAAAAAATATTAAAGTATATAGGCGGTATATTGGTTAGGACCTTAAGTACATGTCCACAGGATAAAGATAACTTGTTTAACACCAAAATAAGGGTGTTTTCGCCCCTTTTTACTAAACTATTGTGCATTAATCTTTACGTCATCTACACTACCGGGTTGAATTTGACATGAGTTCTAAACCGATGGAATACCTAACTTACAACCTAAGTTATAAGTTATTTTTGAAAGGCCAGCTGCTGTAATGAAAAGGTAAAAATTATGATTATATTAACATTTATACTTAAATATGTAATTTACGCTTTTTTCGAAGTGCAAACTTCTTTAGGGGCGCTGAGCGATATTTGGTAGGGGGAAATCTTATGGGTTCACATCACCGCGTCACCGTGACATGCTATTCATGCTATGCATAGTTTTCACTTCTATCGGCATTCCCTGTCTGCCAATTTTTTTTAACTATTTCAGAGTAGGTCATCTGCCTAGCCTTTTCCCATATGTTGGAGTCGGCTTCCAGTCTAACCGGATGCAGCTGAATACCAGTATTTTACATGGAGTGACTACCTATTTGACCTGCACAACCCAGTTACTGGGTAACACAGTGATCGGTATCCCATACTAAATTAAAGTGCTCTTGGTTAATACCTGCCGATGATTTAAAATTTTCAACAAACACCTAATTTTCAAAATAAAATTGAATTTTCTGTCCGTACCTGTCCAAGTCCAGAAAAATGGCTAAATTACCATTATTCTAAAGCTATTAAAATATCATAATTCAACATAATATCCATTAAAACGAACTCAAAGTATTAAATAGACGTGAAATTGCCAACTTCCTGCGTCGGCGCAAGTTTAGCGAAGAAAAATGTTTGTCTTTAACTTAGGGTTGGCGCGTATAGTGAAAATTATTGTTGAGTAGGTAGTTAAGTTTGTTTGATGGCAGTATAAAGAAAAGGTCATTGTTTCCGTTTATTTTAGTATTTATATATGCAGAAAAATAAAACAGTAACAAATATGGGAACAAATGTGGGAAGTATAGAACATTTCTATACTTTTGGTACTGTTACTAGTTGGTGTTGTAAAAGTACGCTGTTGACTGACTCTTGTACTCGTATAGTACCAATAGAAGAGCTCGTGGCTAAGTAATAACAGCCGCACGGATCGATCCGTCAGGATAAGCTACGCTTGCCGGGGTTGGTCCGTGGATGGATGACCATCTTTACATACCGAGACTCCTCCGTGCCTCGGAAAGCACGTTAAGCCGTTGGTCCCGGGTGTCGTCCGAGTATCTTTGACAGTCGTTACGGGTGGTCAGGAGCCCGAAAGTCTGACAACCAGTCTTACCAATGGGTATCGTAATATCCAGTTACTGGATTGTTGAGGTCAGATAGGTAGTCGCTCCATGTAAAATACTGGTATTCAGCTGCAACCGGATAGACTGGAAGCCGACCCCGACATAGGTGGAAAAAGGCTAGGCAGATTGATTGACTCGTACCTACTATAGTACCAATATTTACAATAGAAATGTGTTTTTAATAATTACCTATTAAATTAATATTATTTACTAGTCTGATAATTGATTACATTTTTCAAAAAAGCATCTTTTCTATAACAATCTTAAAAATTTACACTTATCGTATGAATAAAAATGTTGTGTTTTTTTAGTGGCTTTATTAGCACTATAGAATCTAATTGAGACACTTTTCAAAAATGGGTGTAATACACTAATTGTCTAGTTAATGTAACTTAAGTTTTTTTTAAGAATATAGATACTGTTCTCGTTCTGTGTCGTTGGTCTAGTATAGTGGTCGCGCTACTGCTAAGCATGAGGTCCTAGGTTCGATTCCCAGGTCGGGAAAAGTCTTATTGCGTTTTTCCATCAAGAATGTCTCAGTCTGTCACCCTGGAGTCTGGTTGATGGCAATAGGTTTGCCCCTTATTACATGGGACTTACAGCCAGTTTCTTCATCAAAAGTAACAGCCAAAGTAACGTCACAAAATCAAAGTAACGCTTAATTTTGTTTCTTCACAATTTTCGCTGTTGCTTTTATTGTTACTTTTGAGGAGCTCGTGGCTAAGTAATAACAGCCGCATGGGTCGATCCGTCAGGTTAAGCTACGCTTGCCGGGGTTGGTCAGTGGATGGGTGACCATCTTTACATACCGAGATTCCTCAGTGCCTCGGAAAGCACGTTAAGCCGTTGGTCCCGGCTGTTATTCGTGGATCTTTGACAGTCGTTACGGGTCGTCAGAAGCCCAAAAGTCTGACAATCAGTCTTACCAAGGGGTGTCGTATTACCCAGTAACTGGGTTGTGGAGGTCAGATAGGCAGTCGCTCCATGTAAAATACTGGTATTCAGCTGCATCCGGTTAGACTGGAAGCCGACCCCAACATAGTTGGGAAAAGGCTAGGCAGATTGATTGATTTTATTGTTACTTTTGCCTCTAACTTTTTACTGATAACTTTAGTTGTTGTTGAAGAAACGAACTATTAAACATTATTGGTGAAATGTGGGTACTTACAATTCTGCCTAACACTTCGGGAATTGCAGTCGTGATGTTAGGTTATATCACTTCTACTTCTCCACAACCCTACTAACCAACTCGCCATAATAACCACTTGTGAATTAATAAGTTGATAAGCGTCAACCAACGGTCATAAAATTGTTGTTTATTATTATAAAAATGTTAAATTACATGTTCAGCTAACGCCAGGTCTTAGGCCATTAAATTGAACAAGTGAGTTGAGCAAAAGTGGCAGGTTGATTCGTATCTTTTTGTTTGACTGAGTTTTATATACTGTTAATAAGCCCTTAGGGTTTGAGTAGTTAAATGGGTAGTTAAAATGTTTAATTTACGAGTATTATCTGGCAAACAAAGAAAATAGAGCAACATTTATCAGGGATAAGTTTTGCTGTGCTAAGCAATTGCATTGGCTAGTGAATTGCGTCTACAGTTAGCACCTTGGGTCTATATTATATTTTATAAGTACGATCTCATTTTAGATACCACGATCACTAGGCCAAATGGTATGTTATGTTGTAAATAAAATTAAAAATTTAATTGAATTTGTCATACATATTAAACTGCCAAGGACCAATCTTTATTAAAGGCATCCAGCTCATCCCGCCATCTCCGTCGGGGCCTGCCACGATGTCGTTTGCCATTAAGCGGGACCCACTGGGTCGTAAGTTTGGCCCATTGATCGTCTGACATGCGGCAGATGTGTCCAGCCCAATTCCATTTAACCAATCTGCCTAGCCTTTTCCCAACTATGGCGTCGGCTTCCAGTCTAACCGGATGCTTCTGAATACCAGTATTTTACATGGAGCGACTGCCTATCTGACCTCCACAACCCAGTAACTGTGTAATACCCCTTGGTAAGACTGGTTGTTAGACTTTCGGGCTTCTGACGACCCGTAACGACTGTCAAAGATCTACGAATGACAGCCGGGACAAACGGCTTAACGTGCTTTCCGAGGCACGGAGGAGTCTCGGTATGTAAAGATGGTCACCCATCCACTGACCAACCCCGGCAAGCGTAGCTTAACCTGATGGATCGACCCGTGCGGCTGTTATTACTTAGCTACGAGTTTCCGAGTGACGTCAGTTATTTTAGCGATGGAACGGATTGTTGTATTCTTAACCTGGTCCACAAGTTCCTCTGGGTATACTTTGTTCCATAGCTCTCAGGCAACCCCTGAGCGTAGACCTCTGCTGAATTATCAAAGACCATATTTGAGAACCATACGTGAGCATGTGAAGAATTCACATGTCGATGAGTCTTCTCTTGAGGGATAGAGGAAGATCGCCCTTCATTAGATTAACTTTAATAGAATTCTAAAAAAATATAATGACAAGTATAATCCATTTACTTGTTTTTCTAAGCTAAACTTTACACTCCATAAAACTAACTATGAAACTGTTAACTGAAGTTCAAAGTTCGTTAACCTATGTCCAGTCCACAATAGTAATGGCCGCTAACCGTCTCGCGACAAGTTTTAATTGCGCGCATGCGCGTACCACCTGCGCTCGCGCATGCTACGGTATTGACATTCTATCGATTGGAAGTATCTATTAGTATCTAATGGTTGGGTGACTTAGGTAATGGTTGCTGTTGGTTTTATAATGGTCTTATTAAAAAAGGTGTGAGTTAACAAATAAATTATTTGTTTGATGAATGAAACAATTAGTGAAATGTGGGAGATGAAATATTTTTCCTCTCCGACATTAAAGGTCGATTCACACATATCAGTGAACCCACAGTTCCGGCACAGTACCGTTACAGTTCCGTATCCGTGCTACAGTGGTGCGTCAGTGCTTCAATTCACACATATCAGGCACAGTACAGTTCTCTGCGGGTCTTCGTGCACGAGCGACGTTCCCTTCAGACTAGCGTTGACGTCGATTGTTTTGATGGCACTCTTCAATAACACAGAATTAGCTATGATAGCCATTGCTTTAGACGAAGAAGAAGAAGAGAATCGAGGAAAAAAAAGAAAATGGGTACATGAAGCATGGAAGTTAAGAGAATCTGAAGGAGAATTTGTGACATTATACAAAGAATTAATTAAAGACGAAAGAAAGTATTTTGAATATTTTAAAATGTTTTTGTATTTTGTATCCATATACTTTGCATGAGATAAATCATACAAAACAGTATTCTCACGAACTAATTCAATCAACACCTCGTCCTCCATTTTGTTTTCGATGCAGCGGCGTCAGTGATCCGTGATAAAATATCGTCGTCGCCGATCACGTCCGTGATGGCCGGTGCCGGCACTGACACTGACGGTACTGAGACGACACTGACACTGACAAGTGTGAATACATCCATAGAGAATGTTTGAAAGAATAATTATCACTGATGCGGTACTGTGCCGGAACTGTGGGCTCACTGATATGTGTGAATCGACCTTTAAGTTCTCCTAGTAAGAACCAGAACTGCACCATATGCATTGTGACGAGCATAAATTGCAAAATATTCGAATCGCAACCCGTGACGTACTTATTATTGAGTTGTTCCGATGGCCTGTGACCTTCGTAATCAGTTCGACGACACGGTTGGCGCAGTGGTTGAGCGATTGACTGCTGCGCAGCATGTCGCGGGTTCGATTCCCGCACGGAACAAATATTTGTACGACCTACAAGTATTTGTTCCGAGTCTGGGTGTTTTTCTATCTATAATATGTATGTATTTACAAAAAAATAAAAAATAATAAGTAGTTTATCAGCTATCTCGTTACCATAACACAAGCATTAGGTTGCTTAGCTTGAGACTAGATGGCGTTATGTGAAATGTCCAAGGATATTTATAATATTTTATTTATTTATATTTATATTTTTATTCCACTTCACCAAATGGTGCTTTCCGTTACTATAAAAATACCGAAATCGCTATACGTGTGCCTATATACAATTTGAGGGTCTCCTTCGATTTCCATTGGATCCCCTAATCATATTCTGACTTGGACACAATGAAACTACCTCGAGAGCATGCTATTTCAAACAAAAAAAAAAATTTTAAAATCGGTCTACAATTGACGGAGAAATCACGTAACAAACACACAACAAAAAAACATACAGTCGAATTGAGATCCTCCTCCTTTTGGAAGTCGGTTAAAAAAATAATAGGCAATGCTATACTCACAATAGCATAATTTTGCGTTTACGCTTTTTAGCTTTTTAGGGTTCCGTACCAAAATGGTAAAAAAGGAACCCTTATGGTGTCACTCAGTCTGTCTGTCTGTCACAGCTAGATATTTCAAGAACTATTAATGCTATCAACTTGAAATTTGGAACAGTTTTAGATGACGTTTACCCAACTATTTTGCAAATAAGAAAGAAATAAAAATATTTATATTCTTTGCAACAGTGACTGAAAGGGGGTCTTAAAAATTAAAAGTGGGGCTACTAGGGCATGTGGGGTATCATATGAATGAGCGCTGTTTGCACATTCTCAAACATTTTTTTTCTTTTTTTTAGGCTGCATAGTTTTCGACTTTTGATGAAAAATGTAAAAAAAATACCGTTCCCCCCTTATCTCCGAAGTTAGTGATAGAAGTTTATGTAAAGATTACAGGAAAAATAAAAAGATGTCTGTAAATAGCACACTTTTTCAGAAATCGGAACGGAACCATCGGTGCGCGAGTCCGACTCGCCCTTGGCCGGTTTTTTTTAGTTACCACCCTTACATTGCAACAATGTAACAAGCACACAACTAGAACTACTAATCATCCGTTATTTTTCATTATTTCAAAGTTTAATTAAATTCATTTATCAATAATTATCACCTAGCACTTAACAGACATGACAGGTTCGTTAGAAAAGTTAACGATAAATAGTATTTCAAAGAAAAAATATTGTGTTTTAAATGTTAGAACAGTCGGCTTACGTTTTCTTATGTATTTAGGTTAGAAAATAGTTGTTCACTATACAGGTTACTGGTAACTCGACCACTTCCTTGCAGGATGTCATAGTAGGGTTAAAATGCAAAAAATTAAGCGACCAAATTTTCTACCGAAATTCAGTAGTTTTTGAGTTACTTCTATTTTTAGTTTTTATATGAAAAAAAATGATTTACGGCGCGACTATACTGGAGTTTAAGTTAGTAATATAGCTGGTGCAGCAGCAGTTCTTTGCTAATAATTAAAAGTTCAAAAATGCCTAAAACTTTGGGTTGGCGTTCCCATTGAGGGACCACATTTGAATTTTGAGCTTTTGAATGCGTCAGCTTTTAGTAAAAGTTCTTAAACAATTGTAAATTCAGCCTCTAGTTTGTAAAAGTAGCCACTCAAAAGATACAATCGGTCAAAGGTGGTCCCTCAATCGTGACTGCCAGGCATCCATATCTCAAAACCTAGTTAAAATTTACAACTGCTCTAAATGACTACTCTTAGTAAAAGATTTGTAAAACTGATTTATTGAATATCAACTCTTCCTTTTCACAGAATAAAAAGATCTAGCAAAGGAAAGGTGGTCCCTCAATCGATCACCATAAGGTTCAGTTTGAGTGGAGATCACAATGGAATTTGAAATTCTGGGTCTAGCGTTAGTAAAAGTACATAATACGATTATGAATTCAACCTCTAGTTTGTAAAAGAAGCCATTCAAAAGTTACAATCGATTTAAGGTGGTCCCTCAATTGAAACGTTTGTTTTTAAGAAAAATCAATTTACGTAGCATTCAGAAGGTAAATTGACCAATGCTACAGTCTATCCTTTAGTAAAAATTTTTACTAACGATTACTTTACTAAAAAGTATCAAAATATATACCGTTTTATTTCAAATAATTATCGAAATCCTGGGAAGAAATACTAAGATAGAGGTGACCACACAGCAAGATTTTTCTAGAGACTGTTTGTTGATACACAAATTTTTATTAAAAATAAAATATATGCGTCGACTTGACAACCTTTTGGTTTTCGTCGATTAAGGCGAAAGCGCCAGGGCAGCCCGCGAAATTCAAATTTTCTTACGTTTTTTGCAATTTGCAGGTCATTATCAGGTTGTATGTTGATTAAAATGTGATTCGCGGCCGTAACTAACATGGCTTTACAGAATTATAATCATTAGAATCAAAAACACAACTCCATAAGTTAGAATTGACTTCAAATCTAGCGATTTCATGAAATCATGGGGTTTGAGGTAAACTCTAACTTATGGAGTTGTATTGCAGATTATATTGATTATAATTCTGGAAAGCCATGTTAGTTACGGCCGCGAATCATATTCTAATCAACGTACAACCTGACACTGACCTGCAAATTGCAAAAAACGTAAGAAAATTTGAATTTCGCGGGCTACCTTAGCGCATCAACCTTAAAAAGTTTCTGATCATCGTGGAAATTACGTGAACAACTGAACATACTTAAAAAAATATTGGCTCAATGACTAGTAACTCAACCCGAAATGAATTAAAAAAATTATGAATATCCTCAATCAAATGACACTGTTTTAAACCAAATATTTTACAAAATATTGGTTACATCGTTCATATTCAAAATGTTTATGTGAGAACAATGTAGAAAGACGTGCACGTTAAAAGCGTCCGTAATAAAAAGATTAAAACTAAAAACAACTAAATTAAAAAATAAAAATAAGCCGTGGCGGCTAAGAGACGACCAGGCCCAACTGATAGCACCCGTTCACGAACATGACGCATGGATCAGCACCAATTAGCTCAACAATTTTGAAGGGAACTTAATGATCCAACACACACGCCACCACCAGCGAGACATTTGAGTGAGCATGATAATACTCTCAACCGCCAGGGGACATTCAAGTCAGTGAAAGACGAAACCAGTAAAAGGTAGCTTTATATTAGCTACATAGTGCTCACACATGTGCTATGCAATTATACAATACTAAGAGATTGAATTTAAACAATGCAAAGAAAATTTTCTCAGCAGCTCCAACAATATTTTCGAATGCTAATCAATTAGTTTAAGCGTCCTTGTGGAGCAGGACCAGCATTTAGCCAAGCATTTTTGTCAGCGATGTAATCTCCCAACTTATAATATGCATGGCTGCATAGTGTGCGTTTTATACATGATTTAAATTTCGTTACATTCAGCTGTAGTACTAATGTGCGGAGGTATTTTATTATAACATTTTAAACAGTACCCCATGAAGGATGAGTCTACTTTAGCTAGTCTGAAACCTGGTTGAACTAAATGGTCTCTATTTCTAGTCCTATAATTGTGTCTTTCACCTATTTTACCGAAAAGATTTAGATTTTTCCTTACGTACATGATGTTTTCGTAGATATATTGACAAGGTACCGTCATGATGTTAATATTTTTAAACAGTTCCCTTAAAGAATCGCGTCTGCGGAGGCCATATATTGCTCTGATGGCTCTTTTCTGAAGAATAAAAATAAACTCTATATCTGCAGCATTATTACAAGCATTATTTTCTTTCTGTGTTTTTAATTAGATAAGTTATGTCAAACATTAATAAAAAATAATATTTTGTTAGCTTTGTTTTATTATCATAAGCATTATTTTCTTTCTGTGTTTTTACTTAGCTAAGTGGTGACAAATATTAATAAAAAATAATGTTTTTTTAGTTTTTTATATTATCATAAGCATTATTTTCTTTCGGTGTTTTTAATTAGCTAAATGATGACAAATATTAATAAAAAAATAATATAAACAAACAGTCACTAGTTTTTACTTATTCAAAAAAATCCTGTTGTGTGGTCACTTCTATCTTAGTATTTCTTCCCAGGATTTCAATGATTATTTGAAATAAAACGGTATATATTTTGATACTTTTTAGTAAAGTAATCGTTAGTAAAAATTTTTACTAAAGGATAGACTGTAGCATTGGTCAATTTACCTTCTGAATGCTACGTAAATTGATTTTTCTTAAAAACAAACGTTTCAATTGAGTGACCACCTTAAATCGATTGTAACTTTTGAATGGCTTCTTTTACAAACTAGAGGTTGAATTCATAATCGTATTATGTACTTTTACTAACGCTAGACCCATGTAAATTTCAAATTCCATTGTGATCTCCACTCAAACTGAACCTTATGGTGATCGATTGAGGGACCACCTTTCCTTTGCTAGATCTTTTTATTCTGTGAAAAAGAAGAGTTGATATTCAATAAATCAGTTTTACAAATCTTTTACTAAGAGTAGTCATTTAGAGCAGTTGTAAATTTTAACTAGGTTTTGAGATATGGATGCCTGGCAGGCACGATTGAGGGACCACCTTTAACCGATTGTATCTTTTGAGTGGCTACTTTTACAAACTAGAGACTGAATTTACAATTGTTTGAGAACTTTTACTAAAAGCTGACGCATTCAAAAGCTCAAAATTCAAATGTGGCCCTCAATGGGAACGCCAACAAACTTTGGCAAAGATAATTAATTAAACGTTTTATTTTCGTAATTTTTGTCGGACAAAAATAAAAATAACGAAAAATAAACTGAATTTCGGTAGAACATTTGGTGGCTTATTTTTTTGCATTTTAACCCTACTGTGACATCCTGCAAGAAAGTGGTCGAGTTACCAGTAACGCTGTATAGAGGCTTGTTTATTCATAAAGTATAGATGCAGGTGATTCTTTATAGCTTTTATTTTAAAATACTTTCATTAGACCACAAGCCCCCCTGGCTTGTGGCTAAGCAAATGACAGCCGACCGGGTTAAGGTTAAGCTACGCTTTCCGTGGTTGGTCCCTGGATGTGTGACCATCTTTACATACCAAGACCCCTCTCCGTGCCTCGGAAAGCACGTTAAGATGTTGGTCCCGGCTGTCTTTCATGGGTCATAGCTAAGAACAATCTCTCAGTCACCTTTCAAACAAAATTTAAAAAAATCTAAATCGGTTAAGTCGTTTGGGAGCTATGATGCTACAGACAGATAGGTACACAGGGACCACTCTGTTTTCCTCAGGAGTTAAAAATAACCCAAAAATCGAATTACTTTTTTCCAAACTATTAACCCAAAATCATCTTCACACAAAACCGCATATCCCAAAATACATTACAAGATCCACTGCACCATCTTGAAAGCCCTCCCTCAGAGGGACTCACTCCGGACCCTCTAATGACGTCATTAGCAGTGGCAAAAACTAAAGGACCTCAGATCATGTTTTGGAGATAGTACGAGGATATATTTAGTTGTATTATGTAGTGACCGGTGAGCTCGTGGCTAAGTAATAACAGCCGCACGGGTCGATCCATCAGGTTAAGCTACGCTTGCCGGGGTTGGTCCGTGGATGGGTGACCATCTTTACATACCGAGACTCCTCCGTGCCTCGGAAAGCCCGATAAGCCGAAGATCCCGGCTGTCATTCGTGGATCTTTGACAGTCGTTACGGGTCGTCAGAAGCGCGAAAGTCTGACAACCAGTCTTACCAAGGGGTATCGTATTACCCAGTTACTGGGTTGTGGAGATCAGATAGGCAGTCGCTCCATGTAAAATACTGGTATTCAGCTGCATCCGGTTACATTGGAAGCCGACCCCAACATAGTTGGGAAAAGGCTAGACAGATTTTGTAGTGAAAGTAATACAATGGCGGGTAACTAGGGATGAGAGGGTTTTCTGACCTTCGTTTGAAGTGACATAATTACCTTCTCCTCACCTGTATTCCTCAGAGGAGAAGGCTTAGGGACTAACCAGGGTAACTGCTATAGTATTTAGCCAGCCTATAGTAACTGGCCACTAATAAAAAAAAAACCGGTCAAGAGCGAGTTGGACTCGCGCACCGAGGGTTCCGTTCCGATTTCTGAAAAAGTGTGCTATTTAAAGACATTGTTTTATTTTTCCTGTAATCTTCACATAAACTTCTATCACATAGAATAATTTCAGATTTTTCACTTTGGAAACTTCGGAGATAAGGCTGGGTATTTTTTTTACATTTTTCATCAAAAAACTATGCGGCCTAAAAAAAATAAAAAAAATGTTTGAGAATGTTTCTTATGATGCCCACATTTAGCCCCCACTACGAATTTTTAAGACGCCCTTTCAGTTCCTCTTGCAAAAAAAAATATCCTTTCTTATTTGCAACATAATTGGGCAAACGTTATCTAAAACTGTTTCAAGTTGATAGCATTAGTAGTTCTTATGACTTACAGATACTTCATGGGTAGACAAGTATCGCGGGGCGCTCACACGCGGACTGAATTAAGTTGTTTTTTTTTTAATATTTATTATTTGTGTTTGTAACGTTTTACATTTATCTATTTGTATCTATTTATAATTATTTATGTATTTTTGTATATCTGCCCGTGACATCACAGCGGGCCCTATCAGAATACCAGCGCTGCGACACTCATGTTGAAGTGCCGCAGCATCATGCTGAGATAGGGACCTTTTGGCCTCGTACAGGACTTTTTGTTTTTTAATTACTTATTTTTATTTTTTTATATATTTTGTTTCTCTTTTGTTTTTAACTTTTATTTTGTGTGTTTTAGTTTTAGCTCTGTGCGAGTCACAATTAATACTTTTTCTTTCTTTCTTTTTTTCTTGAGATTTTTTTTTTTCGTCGATAAAATTAAGCATAGTTCCCTCATTTCGATATGTGCACATTTTAAAGACTGCACTGTATAATAGGTACCGACTAGGAGGATGAAGCAAGTGATGATGAAGTATTACAGCTAAAACTCCCATGTAATCTCATAAAGGGCCAGCCAGTCTGTTACCGAGCGTAAAACCAGACTCTGAGCAACTTCTAATTCATAATAATATTCATATTAGAACATGAAAAACCAAAGTTGTTTAATTGATTAATAAAAATAAAATATATACTAGAACAATGAACCTAAAACTAAAAACCGTATTATCTAAAATATATTATTAAAAGGAGTCCCTTTAGGCAAGGTTCCGAAGATACTGGCAGCGTTCCCCCTTTGAATAGCTAGACTAATTCTTTGTCCGAAGTAGCTGCTAGCTCTTCGGTCTCCTGTGATGTCGACTATATTCATTTATTCATTGTTTGTCACAGGTGAAAATAGTTCTTAGGGTTAGCATTTTTGTATCACTGAAACATACCCATGGGGTGCACAATGTTTATTATGTATGTCAATATTATTCATAAAAATACAATTATAATTTTAATTTTTGGAGGTTATTATCCATTGCATTGGCTCTTTTAGTCAACCTCGTTTTACATTAGTTATTATACATAATCATTACGGTCATTCAATTTACGTTTCAATCTGCCTAGCCTTTTACCAACTATGTTGGGGTCGGCTTCCAGTCTAACCGGATGCAGCTGCATACCAGTATTTTACATGGAGCGACTGCCTATCTGACCTCCACAACCCAGTAACTGGGTAATACGATACCCCTTGGTAAGACTGATTGTCAGACTTTTGGGATTCTGACGACCCGTAACGACTGTCAAAGATCCACGAATAACAGCCGGGACCAACGGCTTAACGTGCTTTTCGAGGCACGGAGGAATCTCGGTATGTAAAGATGGTCACCCAACCACTGACCAACCCCGGCAAGCGTAGCTTAACCTGACGGATCGACCCATGCGGCTGTTATTACTTAGCCACGAGCTCCTCCAATTTACGTTTCTTCAATTTCTGTTTGATCAGGCAAAAAAATAAATAAAATAAAAAATATGTTTAAGTCTAAAATGTTCCTAATGCCACAACCCAATAAGGGGTCCCCAAAACGATCAGTTGCTGTAGTAATATTGTCAATCGCACTGAGCAATTTGTGCGTCTTATTCAGCCTATAATGTTCCCTCTGCTGGGACATAGGCCTCCTCTCTGTGAGAGGGAGTGGGCCATAATCCACCACGCGGATTGGTAGATGTCACATGTCTTCGAATTGACAATTGCAATTGATTGTTTCGCGAACCCTTTATTTACACTTTGTCTGACCCAGGAATTTAACCTAAAACCAGTCAGTCTGCAGTTGTTCTAGTGACCACTAAACTAAATAGGTGAATTATACTTTTCTAAATTAACCAAAAATAGCCTGACTTTCTCCAAATCTCCAGTTCTGGAAGGTTCTCTAATAACCAGACCACAATAACATCCTGACCACAAATGACCGTCAATAAAAACCTTACATTCGTAATGTCCGCTGAAACAATCGGAAACCGGAAATGACGGGATATGAAAAATAGACACTTAACAGTGACGACACCTTATGATTACCAGAGAAAATTCTACCTTATGTCCTAAAAGATAGAGCTGAAAATAGGTTTGACGGATTTGGTAGAACATTTTCGACTCTGAAGGATTATATTAGAATATGCTTTATTACATTGTGGGTTGTATAGTTATGGAGGTAAGGTGCGTTTTTCTTTGTAGAGTAAGTGGGTGAAGGAAAAGATTAGGCTCTTGACAAACTGATGGTTTGTAAGATCGTTTGGCACATTATTGAATGGTGCCATCGTAAAGAATCGTGTCTATTATTGAAATGAGGGTAGACCGATGAAAAATCGATTGAGGGAACAATATTGGATATATTTTGTAATATTTGAAGAGCAATATGTTGGAGATTGGGACATACTTATTGGGTAAAATGAATTTCTTTTTACCCGACTGACCCTGAAAGAGGGTTATGCTTTTCGCGAGTATTTAGGTATGTCCGTTCCATTGTGACTTCCTGTAGCCTAAACGGCTTGACCGATTTTGAAGAGTCATATGTCGTTAGATTCGTCTTTGTTGCGCCAGTGTCACTAGGTACACATTAAAATGAAAAAATCAAAATGGCGGATTTTTGTCGGTAAAATGTAAGTTATCAAAAAAAAAATCTCCCAAACCTATCGAGTGGGGTGTCAAAATGAAGGGTTTTAAAACCCTTCATTTTGACACCCCACTCGATAGGTTTGGGAGATTTTTTGTTTCAAGGTGAATACAAAAATGTTAACAAATTATATGTTTAAATGTAGTTTGGAATGAGTAATAATAAAAAAATAATCTCGTACTTTTGGAGGGAGAGGTTAATGTCTTCAGCCGATTATATGTGGGTATTGTACGCTAAAAAGTTTAAAATAAAAAAGTAAAGTTTTCAAATAAAAAATCCGACTGCGTAAAAAGTGAACTTTAAAAAACCTCCTCTCTGTGAGAGCGGGTTGGTAGATGTCACATGTCTTCGAATTTTTAGTCCTAGGACATGCCGGTTTCCTCACCATGTTTTCCTTCATCGAGCAGTGCTGATGAAATAATTTATACAAAGTAAAGCGGCTGTCGGGGTTCGAACCTACGACTCGAACCACCACTGCTCCTCAGTATTATATGTCCAGCAAATATTGATACCATTAACCCAAACCATCTTTAGGAAAAACCCCATAAGACAGATAAGGCGACCATGATAATATAAAAACTGCATCCACCATCAAAGTCGGCAGGCGACATACCACCGCAGGAATCCGAAAATTTACACAAACGAGATTAGTCCTGCACCAGGATGATAAGCTGAAGCGGATTCTGAAGCGGACGCGATTTATCAATTGTTGAAACCGCTTTTTGCGTCCATAAATAAGTTTACTGAGGCTGGTTTATTGTTGTTGTTGCAAATGTTGTTTTTTTTTATTTTTTATTATTGCTATTTTAATCTGCTGTTATTATTTTGTGTGCCTCTTTAAATCTAGGATAGTAAGCTAGTGGTAGTAAGCTAGCAAGCTAGTAACTCTGGGTTCATGTTTGGAACTAGCTTCATTTCTAGGGTAGTAAACTAGTGTGAAAGCTAGTAGGGTAGCGTCAACAGGGACTGAAAGGGGGTCTTAAAATTTCGAAGTGGAGCTACTAGGGCATGTGGGGTATCTGAAAGAGCGCTGTTTACACATTCTCAATTTTTTTTTTCTTTTTTTTAGGCCCATAGTTTGTGACTTTTTATGAAAAATGTTTAAAAAAATATCGCCCCCCCCATTTATCTCCAAAGTTTGCATAGAGAAAAACCTGAAATTATTCTATGTGATAGAAGTGTTCTAAATGGCACACTTTTTCAGAATCGGAACGGAACCCTCGGTGCGCGAGTCCAACTCGCTCTTGACCGGTTTTTTTGAGCTAGTAGCGCCCCTAGATATAAATAAAAAGAAAAGTCCTGACTGACTTACTGACTGACTCATCAACGCCCAGCCCAAACACTTGAACCTAGAAAGCTGAAATTTTGCACAGATGTTCCCTTTATAATGTACACAAGGATTCCCCGGTAGCACGTTCCCGTGGCATATTTTCCGACATCCAGTCGGGGGCAACAGCTAGGCAAGTAAAAGTGATTCAATGCAAAACTATTTTTGAATTGTCAAAGAGTCGGTCAGTCGGTCCAACCAATGCTACGCCTTCCGGTGTTATTGTCAACTAATACTCCATTTACAGTAAAATTAGACATTTAAACAAATGTTTTTTACTGTCCGTTCAATCGATATTGACTTCTATTGCGTTGGTGGAATGACAAATGACAGCTGCAGTAAACAGTTGGTATTGTTACCATTTTTTTACCTTTAATGCCATCCTTAAGCCTACGGAATAGAAGTTAAAATCAGTTAAATGGACTGTAAAAAAGGTTTGTTTAAATGGAGTATAATCGCGACCGCTACCGTTCCCGCTACCGCAAAACTTACCGCGCATTCACTCTGTACGAGGCCTTACTATCAACTGATTCGGGTTTTTGTTTGTCCGTTCGTCCGACGTCGGGAACAGTCGGCATTTCTGCGATGACATTCTCGGGCACCCGTTTTGATTAGAAGTCAGTCATTCGATGATTTTTTTTTACTTTAACTTTTAGTTTTAGTCGCATTTCTTTGAGTTTTCGATTTTTTGGAGAAATGAATATGGATAGGTTTGAGAGGCTGGTGGTTTTGTTGTACGGTTTTTTTTTACAAAAAGAAATTGTTGCGAAATTAAAGTGCTTTCATAAAAAAGTTGGCGGCGCGGCGGTTAAATAGCAGTCGATTCGTGATCAAATACCTGCAGAGCAAGATATTTAGAAAATGTGTAAGTTCATTACTTATAGACCCTTTTAAAATGATGGCATGATTCTGTCAATGAAACGGCTTCTAGCAGAGAAGGCAGTACAAGAAAACATGAGCAAAGTTGAATTGTTTTGAAGATGTTTCCCAACGAGCGATCTTGCCTAGCCTATTGTTTGGTGAATAGATTCTATCCTACGTCGGGGGCACACCAACGTCAACGTCAATGCCCATCGTCGCCATAAACATCGCGGTAATTATTCCGATAACTATCGCAATAAATGGAGCCCCCGCCACCGAGTTTTCGCCACTCCAATCGACAATGTGAATGCCATTGTAAAATTATCGCGATATGTTGTGGCTACTCCTGCGGCCTACGTTCATCATCGCGATAATCAACGGCATATCCTGTTGGTGTGGCTTCCAGCGGGGCAATTGACTAACAATCAGAATCGGTTTTATTTTGACAAATCAACAAAATTCATTACGTCAATTGACTAACAATCAGAATCGGTTTTATTTTGACAAATCAACAAAATTCATTACGTCAATTGACTAACAATCAGAATCGGTTTTATTTTGACAAATCAACAAAATTCATTACGTCAATTGACTAACAATCAGAATCGGTTTTATTTTGACAAATCAACAAAATTCATTACGTCAATTGACTAACAATCAGAATCGGTTTTATTTTGACAAATCAACAAAATTCATTACGTCAATTGACTAACAATCAGAATCGGTTTTATTTTGACAAATCAACAAAATTCATTACATCAATTGACTAACAATCAGAATCGGTTTTATTTTGACAAATCAACAAAATTCATTACGTCAATTGACTAACAATCAGAATCGGTTTTATTTTGACAAATCAACAAAATTCATTACGTCAATTACGTTGTCGAGCAGACAAATTTTTCGAACATATGAAACAAATGGATTAGCAATTTGCTTCAAAATTTAGATTCTGATGTGTTACGCAATTGGGGCTTGTGGCAAAGTAATAACAGCCGCACGGGTCGATCGATCTGGTTAAGGTACGCTTGCCGCGGTGGGTCCGTGGATGGGTGACCATCTTTACATACCAAGACCCCGCCGTGCCTCAGAATGCACGTTAAGCCATTGGTTCCGACTGTCATTCGTGGATTTTTGACGGTCGTTACGGGTCGTCAGAAGCCCAAAGTCTGACAAAGTCTGAAAGTCTGTCTGTCTGGGTTGTGGAGGTCAGATAGGCAGTCGCTCCATGTAAAATACTGGTATTTAGCTGCATCCGGTTAGACATGAAACCGACCCCGATATAGTAGGGAAAAGGCTAGGCAGATGATGTGTCGACGTTCGCACGGATGTAAAAATATCGCAGCGATTTGGTTTCTCGCACTGCATTTTCAGCGCTCTACTTAGCGTCGAGAATTGAAAATCCAACAGTGTGTTTTTTCGACGCGCTAGAATGCACTCTGTTGTTGTTAGGTTGGATTTTCAATGCTTGGCTCAACAAAGAGAGTTGAAAATCCAGTGCGCGATAAAATCCTGCTGCTATATTTTTACGTCCGTGCGAACGACGGCTTAGGGTGCAGGAAACTCACCGGATACGGTTGTTTCGGGAGGTTCCTGTTTCGCATAAGGCGGGAGGAAACGGCCGGGTGTCACCATTGTTTGGATCGCCCGGAGGACACGGTGGAGCATGCAGTGGAGGTCTGCCCAGCTGGAGCAGAGCACCGCCGTGTTCTCACGGAGGCGATCGGCGGCGGCGATCTCTCGCGTCCGAGCCTGTTCCAGGCCATGGTGCGGAGCGAGAGTGCTTGGGAGGCCGTCACCGCCTTCTGCGTAGCAGTAATGCTCGCGAAGGAGGAGGCGGAACGCGTGAGGGAGAGGCAGCCTCACGACCTCAGTCGTCGCAGGAGACGCCCTGGGCGGCGAAAATCGGTAACCGATTCCCGGCCACCGTAGGCTCGGGCTTGCGGACGGTGAGTAGTGGGTAGCTCACCGTCCGGTAAGGACCAGCCGGTCGATTCTGTAAAAATCACACCGTGAAAACTTTGGTGAAGTGAGTTTGTTTTTGCTAGAAATTGACACTATTGACAGCTCACTCCACGCTCACTTCACCTAAGTTTTCACGGTTTAACCATCTCAGGTTACAGAATCGCACTGCAGGCCCGGGTCGACGGCGCGTTGTGTTCCACGCGCGCCTCATAGAGATGTCAGCAAAAGATGGGGTCATAGGACGATGCCGCCGGGGTCGTGGGTTATTCGAAAGAGATACCGTGGCCCTGGCATAGGCAACTGAAGGAACACGGGTGGGTTTTAGTCAGTAAAAGTCTGACACGCCCTTCCGCTCCACCCAGAGCGGGAGAAGTCATTTAATGATTTCCTATCCACAAAAAAAAGGGTGCAGGAAACAGAAGATCTTGTTGTTTTTTCAACACCAATCAAAATTCTATTTTCTTCAAGCTCATTCAAATAACCACGAAACGTGAAAAGTTTATTCTAATCTACCTCCTAACACTAACTCAAATTGAATTTTCTATCGAAATCAAAATTACACCAACCCACGCTTCAAATTAATTAAATCCCGATTAGAGGGTACAAAGCATCCGCAATATTTAGGTATAAAATATCAAAGATGAGGTGCCTCCTAAACGCGATGTGACGAGCAAAAAACACTAAAATAGAGAATTAATTGCAAGTTATACAGGACACTGCTACTGGGTAGCGATAGCAGAAAAAGTGAGGATGTGTATATTTTGTTTTCTATTACTAAAAATGGTTTTTGACGAATAAAAAAATGGTTTCTGTCCCTAAAAAAGTAGACCAGGTATGCTTTCTTCGTTCTAAAAACAATAATATGATGTACACCTACTTAGTATCTTATGAAAGGGATGATAATGATCCCTCTAACAAGTATATCTGGAATACATTAGATATAGTAAAACATTAACGAATAATTTTTTTTCGTTTGACTGTTTTGTTTGGATGTATGTTCCGGATTGGCGCAAAAACGGCTGAACGGATTTGGATGAAATTTGGCTCATAGATAGTTTATGACCTGGATTAACACTTAGGGTGAAGCCGCGAGAAATGCTAGGTTTTCTTATAAAAAGGCACATGTGAGGGCAGTTTATGTTTACTTGTTGCTACTTTAATATGGCTAAAGAGAAAACGGTTAAATCGTAGTTCCAGTTTCAATAAAATAAGCCCGTAGCAGCAATTTTTGGTACTATGTAAAAGCTATGAACCTATTGATTCGCATTAAGCCAAGTTTAAGTTTTTTTATTAAGTTAAGTCAGCTTTGGTAACTGGAAGCTCATGCTGAGTAACAAGAGCCACAAGGGTTAATCCATCAGGCCCATGGATGGGTGACCGACACTCCTCCGTGCCGCGGAAATCACGTTAAGCTGTTGGTCCCGGCTGTCATTCGTGGATCTTTGACAGTCTTTACTGGTCGTCAGAAGCCCGAAAGTCTGACAATCAGTCTTACCAATTGGTATCGTATTACCTAGTTACTGGGTTGTGGAGGTCAGAGGGGCAGTTGCTCCACGTAAAATACTGGTATTCAGTTGCATCCGGTTACACTGGAAGTCGAGCCCAACATAGTTGGGAAAAGGCTAGGCAGATTGCTTGACTTTGGTAGCAAAAGAAAGCAAATAAACCAAAAAAAATACCGGTCAATTTTTTTTTCATAATAATCATTCCATTTAATTTACAGAAACATCTGCCACATTCTTAATAATTACAACAAAAATAATAAAAACACAAAAAAAAACCATTTCACTTTATTTGCCAACCGTACAGCACAGTTGACGAATTGAATTTTGATGAGTTACAGCCGGCGTTGGTTGCTCATTATCATTTCACCATAGCCGTTCGAAACACATAGCATGACGCATGCGATCGCAGAGGGTTCACTCTGCACGTCATTCGAGATTAATCAAGAAAAAACGTTAGTCAAATTCTTGAATTAATGAGAAGAATGTTACAATATTGCTTACGATCAGTTTACATGTGAGTTTGCTTGGTAATCAGATTATAAGGAATGTCAGTACACGCATAGATTTATAGAGAGATGATCATTATCTATAACAGCCTGATAAAAAGTGTACATTTGTCTTCCTCTAAACGCTCCATCCTCTGCCTAGCCTTTTCCCAACTACGTTGGGGTCGACTTCCAGTCTAACCGAATGCAGCTGAATACCAGTATTTTATATGGAGTGTCTGACCTTCACAATCCAGTTAGGTACTGGGTTATAATACGATAACCCTTGGTAAGACTGGTTGTCAGACTTTCGGGCTTCTGACGATCCGTAACGGTTGATGCTCAGACGGCAGTCGCTCCATGTAAAATACTGGTGTTCAGCTGCATCCGGTTAGACTGGAAGCCGACTCCAACATAGTTGGGAAAAGGCTAGGCAGATTGATTTAAATGTCTTATACACGTAAACCTTTCGGAATAAATTCTCTAAATGATGGTGAAAACCGCATCAAAATTCGTTGCGTAGTTTAGAAGATCAACGTGGCCACACAGACAGACACGAAAAGCTACTTTAATTTATAATTATGTAAGTATAGAAGGAGCAATATTTCTGACTACGATGCGATATTTCGGTTGCATTAGATATCTTATTGATAGCCTCCTTGATCTACTGCTTTCCTCACACTGTGTCTCCGCGAACACGTTTGAGCATTGACTCAAGGTATGAATTGAAGATAGCTTCATATCGCCGGAATCTCGCCCCGACACTATCAGAGGAGCGACAGGCATAAAAGATGCCTTAAACATCGCCAAATGTGGACAAAATCTTTATTTATTCTTCATAATTCTGACTAGTATGCGATATTTCGGGTGCATTAGATATCTTATTGATGACCTCCTTGATCTACTGCTTTCCTCATACTGTGTCTCCGCGAACACGTTTGAGATTGACTCAATATATGAATCGAAGATAGCTTCATATCGCCGCAATCTCGCCCCGACACTATCGGAGGAGCGACAGGCATAAAAGATGCCTTAAACATCGCCAAATGTGTACAAAATCTTTATTTATTCTTCATAATTCTGACTAGTATGCGATATTTCGGGTGCATTAGATATCTTATTGATGACCTCCTTGATCTACTGCTTTCCTCACACTGTGTCTCCGCGAAAACGTTTGAAATTGACTCAATATATGAATTGAAGATAGCTTCATATCGCCGCAATCTCGCCCCGACACTATCGGAGGAGCGACAGGCATAAAAGATGCCTTAAACATCGCCAAATGTGGAAAAAATCATTATTTATGCTCGATTTTTCTATGTGATCTGAAGACCAGAGCATGAAAGTTTAGATTGATCTGCTTGAAATCAGTGGTTATAAAGAGTTCATTATACATTATCTACCTGATAACTTCTGCCCGTTCGTTCGCGCGTGGAAGTCGGAAGACTCCACATTATACTAAAAATTGCTGCCACATTTCCCCCCCCGCGCTATTACTTCGTTTTCGCTTAGCGTTCTTTCTGGTTTTTTTTTCTTTTTGCTTGTCTCGTAAGGATGTTAATAGCCTGTAACTCAATAATTGGGCTATCAAATGCAAAAATATTTTTTTCAAACCCGACCGGTAATTCCAGAAAACAAACAAACATTTAGTTCAGCTTTATTATTTAGTAACTTGCTTTCCACGGTTTTAGGGACTTGACAAAAACATCGAGATTTCTTTTTGAAGTGAAAACTTTATTGAGTTTGGTAGAGGGAAATCTAATGGGTTTGCGTTACCTCGTCACCGCGATACCTCGACATGGTAATGCTAATGTTAATATTTACCTACGTTTAAATTTTCACTTAATTTTTTTTTTAATAAAAATTTTTAAAAATGCAAATGTATTTTTTTTATGCAATGCAAATAAAAAAAAAAATACAAACATCCGAATTGAGAACCTCCTCCTTTTTTAGAAGTCGGTTAAAAATATCTTATCTTCTGTCGGTAATCTAGATTGCCAATTTTTTTAAATATTAGTTTGGAATTAAGTGAAGGAAAACATCGTGAGGAAACCGGCATGTCCTAGAACCGAAAATTCAAAGACATGTGACATCTACCAACCCGCACTGGGCCCGCGTGGTAGATTACAGACCACTCCCTCTCACAGAGCAGAGGCATGTGAGCCAGCAGTGGTAACAGTATCGCCTGATTATGGAGAACTGCAACAAAACCCGTTGCGAAGTTTAGGAAAACAACGCGGTCAACAGACCGACACGGAAGGCGACTTTAATTTATACATTGCAGGTAGAGATTAAGCATTAAGCTATTTGTATTCCTAGGTTCTCCTACCCAAAGATGCCTGTGTATTTCAACTCCAAAGGTCAACATCTAAGCAGTTTCTTAGGACTGCCGTCTTTGGGCAGTCGTTTTTCCGATCAAACGATCATTCGCGCGAACATTCTTCGGAAAAGTGAACTTCGGGCATTCGTTTATAACAGGTTTATAAGAGAAGTTTATCTTCTTTATTTTCTTTATGCCACTCAGGGTGCTTGCATATCACCGCAGTGTTCTCACGGAGGCGATCGGCGGCGGCGATCTCTCGCGTCCGAGCCTGGTCCAGGCCATGGTGCGGAGCGAGAGTGCATGGGAGGCCGTCACCTCCTTCTGCGAAGCAGTAATGCTCGCGAAGGAGGAGGCGGAACGCATGAGGGAGAGGCAGCCTCACGCCCTCAGTCGCCGCAGGAGACGCCCTGGGCGGCGGGAATCGCGGGGCGATTTCCGGCCACCGTAGGCGCGGGCCTGCGGACGGTGAGCAGCGGGTAGCTCGCCGTCCGGTAAGGACCAGGCCCGAGTCGACGGCGCGTTGTGTTCCACGCGCGCCTTAAAGAGATGTCAGCAAATGATGGGGTCCAATATGGCCGACGCCGCTGGGGTCGCGGGTAGTTTGAAGAAGATACCGCGGCCCTGGTATGGGCAACTGAAGGAACACGGGTGGGTTTTAGTCAGTAAAATTCTGACACGCCCTTCCGCTCCACCCAGAGCGGGAGAAGTTATTTGACGATTTCCCACCCTCAAAAAAAAAAAGAAAAAAAAAAAGGGTGCTTGCATATAGAGGAGTGGGTTCTTGGTAAAGACAAGTTGGACAAGTTGGATCAGTGCGGATAAAATAGTCCCGTGTTATGCTGCAGCCAGACCTGAGTGTGAAGTAGCGGGACGCGGGTCGCGAACCCGGAGCATCTACAACGCGAAACATTTTTGTACAACGCGGTCACATTAACTTGACGCTTGGCGTTGATGACGTCATTTTGGTAATATTAATATAACAATATTAATATTAATATAACAACAACAGAAATCTAGCCAAATTATCGACGCGCGTATCGGTGACAAAAGATGCTGACCATACTGACCCTTGCCGGGCGAGCTAAGGGAATGCGGGGGGAAGCGGGCGGGGCCTCGCATTCCAGAGATGCGTCAAGTTAATGTGACCGTGTTGTACACACCTGCGCGAGCCGCGAACCTCATTTTTAGTGAACAGTCTCTGAAGCCGCACGTCTATAGCTCAGTTTAACACACATATCAATACAGATGGGACACTCCGCAGTTTAAGTATGAAGCTACAAGTACGCGGCGGGCCCATCTCACTGGGTCAATTCAGTGTGGGCTGCCGCGCACCGGCCGGCTCGCACGTTAGTTCGATACTCACTCACGCGCCGCCTCGTAAAAGAGGACAACCCTAACGAGTCAGAAGGTCCAAGAGTTACGCGATAGAAAGAGAGGCAACTTGTAGGTGAATATAACTGTAGGTAATAAGAGTTGTGCGACTTGAATTGCACTTTGTGTCGTAGCAGGAGTCGCTTTTAATTTAAATGATTTTGCGGAGTGTCACATCTGCATTAATCTGTGGTTTAATACCTCAATTGTTGTCAAACAATAGAAAGTCGTCAAACGAAAGGACCGTAGGCCCATTGTTTTCATCATTTGTTTAAAATCCGACATAATCTCGAGTCATCCCAGATAGACAATATTATACCCATTGGAATTTCCTTATAAAGTACCTATGCTATGCTTTATATGCCATGTAAAACTGATGTTTCCACGTACCTGAGGACACATCTTGCAGTGGTACTTCCTGGCGTGTGCGTGCAGCGGCTGCAGCTTGGTGGGGCCCTTGCCCAGGGGTTGGGGCACCACCAGCAGCCCGGAACCTGTGTTGGTGCCCCCCACTGGAGATGATGATGATGAGCCTGGAAGAAGAGGGTGGGGGAGTTAGTATTTGACAAGTAGAGAATAGTTGCAAAGAAACAATATTTAAAATGGACTTTATTATATTACATCCTTTAATGTTCATTTTCAACTTGATACCTCCACGCGTTCCTGAGAAAAAGGGTCTTGACAGACTGACAGACGCATAGACTGACAGAATGTGGGTGTACTATAGGTACGCATCTGCCTATAGTCCACTCAATAAATGACAAAAAAAGGGGTGTACAGTGCGTTAGCTGGGACGTAAGCGACACACACACACAGCGCGACAGTGGGTGGGGCGATTTCTTCAGAAAGTTGTTCAGGGTGCTTAGAGAATAAACATACTAAAAGTTCCCGCGTCTAGGAGGTGCGCCGGAGTGGGGGAGGGCGATAAAAGTTCCCACTTTTGAGTTTTTCGCTAATATCTTTAAAACGATGCGTCGTAGAGAAAAAAATATTTGCTATGTAATGAAAGCTCATAAAATGTTTTACAACTTTTATCTTACACACTTTTTCGAATTCCTACCCATTTTCGAACTACAAGTGAAAATTGTCGAAAAAACTACTTTTATCAAACACTAGCCGTTGTTGTTGTGTTCTTCGTTCAAGTTATTTCAGGATAAAAAGTAGCATATTATTGTTAATCCAGGTCCTAATCTATCTACCTACCAAAACTCATTCAAATCTGTTCAGCCGTTGAGTTATCCAAACTTTTATGTATGTAATATATCTCCCGCGTGGATGTAGAATATTATCCCACGGGAACCTACCACCGGGATAAAAGTTTCCTATGTGTTAATCCAGGTTATAAACTATCTGTGTGCTAAATTTCTCCCAAATCCGTTCAGCCGTTTTTGCGTTATGTCCCAGCTCACGGACTCTACAACCCCTTTGTTGAGTGGACTACTAACCCTTCCGGGAATACAGGCGTCACGTTATGTTATGTTAAATTTCTAATCAATGTGCAAAATGTCACTGTACATCATAAGAAATGTCTACTTTTGCTT
The DNA here is from genome assembly GCA_905163495.3 of Cosmia trapezina. NCBI lineage: Eukaryota > Metazoa > Arthropoda > Insecta > Lepidoptera > Noctuidae > Cosmia > Cosmia trapezina. The sequence continues at coordinate 5,299,798 of LR991044.1, forward strand.
TTGCCTAGAGCGAGAGGGTCGTCTCTTTCAATACTCAGTACAAATTATATTTAAAAACACTACACTCAAAAATACAGGTACATACAATACCAACCTGATCGTCCAGGCCCCAGACCAGCTCCGTACAGCATCTGACTCATGGACTGATGATGTCCAAGACGGTCATCAGTCTTCTGGTGGCCTCCCACAGTTCCATCTCCCGTGCTCATCTTGGCCTGGAAGGTAATGAGAGGAGAATGGTTATTTTAGGTTGTTTAATGGTCAAGAATTATGGAAAATATGAGGTGTTATTTGGTCATGGTTGTAGATATTAAGGATTTAGTAACACTAAAACTCCATTTGAAACAGAATTAATTCCCATCGTTAATTTGGGAGTAATAAAACAAAAATGTCGTACCTATTTATCTAAGTACTCAACGAGCTCTAAACAACGACACTAAACTCGATGGCTTAGGTCAATTTTTTTTCGCGGCCTTTTCTGTATGGGAGGAGCCAAAAACCTTTAAAAACAGTAAAAAAAAATTGCCAATTTATGTGGCTTTGTGACAACAAGATGGCTATACTGTGAAAATTTGAAGACTGTAACTCCAACCGTTTGTCTGTAAAACCTGTGTGACAGACGACGGACAGACGGACACGTTAGTGACAGCAATTATAGGGCTCCATTTGGACCCTTCGGGTACAAACTACGAACCCTAAAAAGAAAGTAAATTGCTAGTACCAACCAAAAATGCAAATAATATGCAGTTTAAGCCATAAACTACACAGAAATTCAATACTAACAAAACACAATTTCTTAACCTAACAATCTAAAATCTAATAAATTAACAAACGCAATCTGTTAATAGATAATTTACGACTACCCACAGTGCTAACAAATTATGAGCAAGTTAAAGTTTAATAAATAACATTAGACGGAGGGACGGTGGTCAGTCGAGACACTGAGTCACAGAAGTGTGGTCTGATAAATCATTTGGGAGGGTGACACACGGGTAGATAGTTTAGCAAGGTTGTGACAAGAAACACTATAACAGCCCAACAGTTATGGCGTCAGACATTCGAGAGAGAGGATCGGACTTTGAATTTAATCAGCACCCTAATTGTCAAACGTTCTAAACTAGAAAGATTTAGGTAGTGAAATAAAGGTAAACAATCTTGATGTGTCTTTTACCTTTTTTATTTTAAAACCTCAGTTTAAAAATGAAATGCAACTAAAAACCAATGTAAATACAACAATAATGATTACTAAATCAATTGAATCATTAGTCTAAGCAGTAGTTTATTTCTTTAATATGTGTTTGTGTAAAAAGTAATATCAAGATTGTTTACCTTTATTTAACTACCTAAACGTCCTTTCTAGTATAGGAATGACAATTCGTTTTATGTTGACAATTCAATAATATCCATTGCGTTATTTGGGCTGTCAACCAGATAAATTTTTCAAACATATGAAGCGTTGGATTTGGTTGTATTGTCAAAACTAAAGGAATTTTTATTCTGTGGGAGCTAAACAATATAAGGATACCGTTATTTTTGCGGTGACACCATTCCCAGTATAAGTATATTTAGGCAAGGTGAAGAAGTTTACAGGAATAATGGTAAGTAGGTACCTGGGTGACCGAGATCTGCTCGGGTGAAAATAGAGAAAACGAATTTTCTCAGATATGAGGAATAGCTAGACCGATTTTTCGGTGTATTCCCGTTCATCCCACGATGGAACGAACGGGAATTTAAAAAGTAATATTAATATATTCACGAGTGGTGTTAATGTTTTGGAAAAAATATGTTCATGTTAAATAAGAGAACTTTCTTAATAACTTAGTATATGAATATTTTAGATTATGTTTATATTACACAGTGTAATTAATTTGTAAAGTTATGTCTAACGCGGATAAAAAACTGAGAATCACGCAAAATCTATCAAGCGTATTTTAATAACTTTTTCCTTTAACATCTGCCTAGCCTTTTCCCAACCATGTTGGGGTAGGCTTCTAGTCTAACCGGATGCAGCTGAATACCAGTCTGTTACAAAGAGCGACTGCCTATTCGACCTCCACAATCCAGCTACTGGGTAATACGATATCCCTTAGTAAAACTGGTTGTCAGACTTTCGGACTTCTGACGAACATGTCTGTGTGTCCTTTTCTTCCATAGTTTTCTATTTGTCGTCATCGCGGTAGGTTACTCCCTTTCTCGCCATATCATCTTTCACACAGTCTATTCATCGTTTCTTTGGTCTATCCCTACTCGTATAGCCATCTACATTGTAGGAATTGATACCAGTCTTAAAACCTATTAACAGAAAAATATCAATCATATTACTCCTTTCTCTCCTTTCTCTTTTTTTTTCTTTTTTTTCTTTTTTTTTTCTTTTTCGTGTGACCACCTGACACGAGTTTTTTTTATTCATGCCCCGTATTTATTTTATTTAATATGAAATATCTCTCAGGCACGGGTTTCCTCACGATGTTTTTATTCTTTATAGAAAGAGACGTAATAACAGCCGCACAGGTCGATCCATCAGGTTAAGCTGCGTTTGCCGGGGTTTGTCGGTGGATGGGAGACCATATTTACATATCGAGACTCCTCCGTGCCTCGGAAAGCACTCCCGGCTATCATTCGTGGATCTTTGACAGTCATTACGGGTCATCAGAAGCCCTAAAGTGTAACAACCAGTCTTACCAAGGGGTATCGTATTACCCAGTTACTGGGTTTTGGAAGTCATATAGGCAGTCGCTCCATGTAAAATACTGGTATTGGTGGAAGCCGACCCCAACATAGTTGGGAAAAGGCTAGGCAGATTGATTGAATAATCTTTAAAGAATTACGAACATTTTCGAATACTCGAAAAGCACTTTTCATTTCCAACTTGCCAACCCAACAAAATTAACCCTACCAACGTCACCGGTCATACTAAAACTAATATTTTAACTAACTAAGAGGTCGAACGGTCATAATTTAGTGCGACCAGCTACTATGGGACAAATCGACCGTTACTAATGAAGCGGCCCCGTGTTAGCCAGGAACGGCTAAAAGTCATTTGTTTAAATGCACCCTTTAGTGTTTAAGGGTTAAGATTTAGTGTATGACATTAGATTTGTTGAGATGACTCTGGCTTTGTGCGGAGAATGGGCTTTATAATTTGGTTGAGTAAATTGATAAGAACATGTCAATATATCTGCCTAACCTTTTCCCAACTATGTTGGGGTCAGCTTCCAGTCCAACCGGATGCTGCTGAATACCAGTATTTTACATGGAGCGACTGCTTAACTGACCTTCACAACCCAGTAAATGATAAATGATTTATTTTCTGTAAGTAGGTTTGTACAAACACTTTTACACGTCAAGCATATTTTTTTTAAACTAGATGAGTTCGACGTTTCCTATCTGACTACTCTGAGAAGAAACGCCGAAACAAACTCAGAGGTCACAGTCTCTTTTAAAGTCCAGACATAATCTTGGTCAGATCATGTGAAGGCCATGTAGATTGCAGTCTGAAATTGTCTTTTCAGGAAAGAACCACACAGATTGAGTGGACCTGTCCAGTCAGTGCACGCATTTGTCAGTAATCGTGCAGCTCTACTCAAAACTTAAGGAGCTTAACGGTTCGACGAACAATACCAAAGAAAAGACATTTGGGTAGGCCGCATAAATTACTCAAACTGTCAGACTATGACTAAAACTAAGAAAAGGATAAAATAAATAAAAAACAATGATCCACGTAGTCCACATTCACAATAATTAAAAATAGTATAAGTAATACTTTACAAAGTAAATATTCATGTCATTGTATAGAATATGTAAAAAGGTATTTAAATCAGCATTAATTGTGTAAATTTATTGGAGCAGCTCAATCCCAAGCCTTTTCGTCCTCAATATAGTCTTTGACAGTATATAAGGCTTTCTGACAAAGTTACCGCTTTATACAATTTTTGAATTTATTAAGGCTTAGTTCTTGAATGTGGCTAGGTAGTTTATTATAAAAACGTATACATAGGCATCTAAACGAACCACTTATTTTCTTAAGCCTGGGTGTAGGAACAACAAATTTGTGTTTGCTTCTAGTATTCACATTATCGACGTCACTGTATTTTTTAAACAAATTGATATTTTTATGAGCATACAAAAGATTTTCATAGATATACTGAGAAAGTAAGTAACTGGGTAATACGATACCCCTTGGTAAGACTGGTTGTCAGACTTTCGGGCTTCTGACGACTCGTAACGACTGTCAAAGATCCACGAATAACGGCCGGGACCAACGGCTTAACGTGTTTTTATACTGAATTGTGACGTAGCGACCGGGGGGTCCTCAACTTTAATTTGTTTCATGTAAGATTTTTTTTTATTAATATGATAAAGAAAAAATACATGTCTAATATTATTTTTATTATCTGGCTAACGGACTAAATAGTTTTTTTTTTTACCCAGACATAATCTCTAATATAATCATCTGATTATAAGTTCGGGCCAGGCAGGCGCTTGTGTATTTAATTTCATCACCACTGCTATCAAAACGGTGAAGGAAAAACGTCGTGAGGAAATCGACACGTCCATAAGAACCAAAAATTCGAAGACATGTGACATATACCAACCGCACTGGGCACGCGTGGTGTATTACAGCCCACTCCGTCTCACATAGAGGAGGATTATATGATTATGATTATGAGGATTATAATCATCGGTCACTAATACCCAAAAAACTGAATCATAATTCCAATTCTAATTCTAATATCCTGTTGTTACCATCCCAAATTTTAAATCACACGATACGTGTTTCTAACTCAAAACTGAACCCGAAACCGTAACATTAATAAATCATTAACTATTTGGAGGTCGGCAGGACCACAGGACGGTATTCGTTGCGAATTAATTTAGTACAGAAAACGCCCCCTGGACGTGAGATGTGAAATTTAATTTTAGTATTAATCGCACCCGCAGTTTAGGGTTAAGTTGTGGGTACAAACTATAACTATGTGAGGGTTGGAATTGATATTTGTGTCCGATAGATTTCATTTTGGCTTTTGTTTCAGAATATCACACTAATATTATAAAGGCGAAAGTTTATGTGTGTGTTTGTCACTTCTTCACGCTCAAACGGTTAGACCGATGGTATGTCGATGGTATATTTGGTGGTAAAGCAAAGCTGACTAATTGGTTGCAGAATTTGTCTTACGACGATACAGAGGATATTCCGGCGGTCGCCTCATGATTATCTGAGTAAGGTATTCATGGGGTGATCGTTGGAATGTCTTCTGTAATTTAAATGTATTTTTTTCGGTTTCTCTCTATTTAAATCTACATAATATTTGCATAAAATGTGTTCGATGTTCACAAATGTAAAGCATTATAGTAACTACTGAGCTTGATTGTATTTAGTTGTACTTTTCAATGTTTATGAGGAACTTTGGCTCCTGAGATACAAGTATCTTGTTACTTAGTTCAGGAGCCAGCTGTTCAACCTGTCTGACTGCCACTTGTACTATCATGTTTAGTGTATGTGTTCTATGTGTTTCTCTTTGTACAATAAACTTATTATTTATTTATTTATTTTATTTAAATTAACGATTTTCGGACTTTTTCCTTTACTTGTGCTGTGATACCTTGCTTTTTGTCAAATTTCATGATACTAGGTCAACGGAAAGTACCCCATATATTTTGATTTATTTGCGATTAATTACTTATCAAAATATGTATGTCGCAAAATGGCCGTATTTTTTATTGCGTTGACTTAGAATTTAGATTTTTTTAGAGCTCCAAAGAATTTGTAGACCTTCGTATTTGATATTAATTGCAACTTGATACTTCCACGCGTTCCTGAGAATAAGGGTCTTAACAGACTTAGCTTATACCATAGAGTAACACATTGTTTAGGTACTTTTTATACCGGTCTACGCGGCTGAAACTGCGGGGAGCAGCGGGGAGTAGTGTACGTATAAATATAACAAAATATCACGCCTATAATCCCCGAATGGATAGCCAGAGGTGCACCTTTTGTGCATCCATATTTCGTCAGTTATGATGACATAAGAGTCTCATGTAAGGATAACGTATTTGCCATCAACTGGGTATAAACCCAGATACCGGGTAGCTACTAAGAAATTCATGAGAGAATAAAACTTTTTTGCAAAAAAAAAAAAAACTGACTTCCAAAAAAAAAAAAACTTAATAAAGTGAAAAATAACTTTTATTTCGGTAGTTGGTGTCTTTGGTTTTGTACCTATTTTCGTTTTTTGTCACCGACTTCCGAAATTAAAGTTATTTTTCACTTTGTAGTGTTTCTTTTTGGAAGTCGGTTGTTTTTTTGTGTAAAAAAGTTTTTATTTTTCACTTTTTAGTTGTGGTAGGTACTACCCCACATAAATTCGAAAAACTTACTAAAGAAATGAGAACATAAAAAGTAGGGAAAAAAATGTATTATTGAAGCTAACTCAAAAACTACCCAAGCAAAGTATAATTATCTATATATATATTTTAAAAGGCATTTCAAGTGATTAATGCGGTCGATGACAACACAAAAAGGAATCATCAGATTATTTTATTTTTTAATAGCTGACCCGACAGACGTTGTCCTGTCCCAATTTCAATAATTCAAAATACCCATAGAAAATCCACTTTCAGTTTTCCAGAATTTTCCAATTTTTCCGGCAACTTTTCCTATGTTTCTTACCGGTTTAAACCTTCCCTGAACTACGACAAACATTTTAAAACCAAAATCAGCTAAATCGTATAGTCGTTCTCGAGTTTTAGCGAGACAAACGAACAGCAATTGATTTTTATATATACAGATTTCATCGTGTTTAGATATCACTCACCGCGTCTGCGTAGTTTAGCTAGCCAATTTAATATAACCCTGTGTAAGATTTGTCTTATAAACTATTCAGAGAATTGATTGACCTTTCAGAAACAAGGATTTAGTATCTTTCGCGTTCTTCCCGTCGCAGAATATTGCATACCTATTCCTATCTACATACATAAACTATACAAACAAAAACTAGCATCATATAACTCATCTAAACCGTTGCATAAAAGCAACTTAGTATATAGGTCACACAATATTCTCGAAAACTTTTATGTTTGCGTCGTAAACTGGCGAAATACACTCCAGTCATCATTGGACGAAATTCTTTAGTACAACGCCATCTATCGAAGGCTAATGGTGACTTTTGACGTAAACTGCTCGCCGGGTAACAAACAACCCGGGTGTTTTTCGACCCACTTCGCCGTTTTAGGGTTAAAGGAAGGAAGTAATGTTTTTTTTATATATTTTAATAATGGTGGTTTGTGTGTTTTTTATGATGTGGAAGTTAGTAGATTCGTCGAAAGACCTAATGAATTGGTACCTACCTAATGGTCTTGGATAAAAGTAATTGCTTACATATTTTAGGTGGTGTACCCAAGGCCGGGGCCGCACTGGTAACAAATAAACGCTGCAGTGCGGCCAGTCGGCCACCGACCTAAGTTTATATGAGTTTGTTTTCACGAAATCGTCGTCGCGTCGGAGTCGCCGTGCCAGTGCGTCCCTGGCCTAAAAGGCGATTATAAAATATAATTGTAATAACAAAATCCTATCATTAAGATAACGGTCAATAAATAAATAAATAAATATCTTTGGACATTTCACACAACGCCATCTAGTCCCAAGCTAAGCAACCTAATGCTTGTGTTATGGTAACGAGATGTCTGATAAATTACTTATATACATTTTTTTTTTGTAAATACATACATATTATAGATAGAAAAACACCCAGACTCGGAACAAATACTTGTAGGTCGTTGCAGCTGAATACCAGTATTTTACATGAAGCGACTGCCTATCTGACCTCTACAACCCAGTTACTGGGTAATACGATACTCCTTGGTAAGACTGGCTGTCAGACTTTCGGGCTTCTGACGACCCGTAACGACTGTCAAAGATCCACGAATGACAGCCGGCACTTTCTGAGGCACGGAGGAGTCTCGGTATGTAACGGTGGTCACCCATACACAGACCAACCCCGGCAAGCGTAGCTTAACCTGATGGATCGACAATAGGGATGATGACTAAAAATTTATTTTTTGTCCGTCATAGAGATCATTAAAAAATATTAGACACGTATTTTTTCTTTTTTTACGTAATCAAAAAATTACGGCGATACATTGAGTTAAAATATGGCATGACGTCACGCGTAGCTAGGTTTTATACGTACAAGTGACGTAGCGAGCCCCCACTCCGCAACTTTAATGCGTGATAGCTAAGTATTTTTTTATTAATATGATAAAGCAAAAAATACGTGTCTAATATTTTTTTATTATCTGACTGACGGACTAAATAGAATTTCTTTTTTTTACCCAGGCATCATCCCTATTACTTAGCCACAAGAACCTCTTTTTAAAACGGTATCCTCCAAAAAAACGCCCTACGTGGTAGATTACAGCCCGCTCCCTCTCGAACAGAGGCCCGTGTCCCAGTGGTGGGAACATTATAGGCTGATTGTGCGTGAGTTTGAAACTAAAATATCAAGTTATTAATGTCATTATTATTAACACAAACGGGATATTAACCATGTTTACTGTTAGATTCGAGTTACCGATATTTCGGCACTGTTGCAAGCACCATGATCACGGCTAAACACACGGATGATCACGGATGATCACGGATGATCACGGATGATCAGGGATTAATGTCAACCAACTACAATCCTCCTCTCTTAGTACCAAACATTTTCACAAAATTCTCCAGCATTCTTCATGGTTTGTGTCTAACATATCGCACACCTAGATCTAAACTGAGACAACTCAAAAAAGGTTATTTTTCATGAGACGATAAAAACGTAGGTATATCTGCATTTTTTGTTAGGGAAGTTATACAATTTAATTTGATTACTTATAGATAATAAATAGCTTGTAACTGTATACAAACTGGGGCTAAAATTCAATATTTTTATCGATAAATCACCGTTTTTCAAACATAACTCACAATTAACGATTTTTTAGTTGTCTCAGTATAGATCTAGGTGTGCGTTATATTACGTCAGCCAACGTTTTTCTAGTAGTCTTACGTGTTCAGTTGCAAATCGATCAAAGACATTGAATATTTATCATTCTACTTCAGACACATGCAGACTGTACTGAAGTACTCTGTACCGACATTCAGTTTGTGCTAGACACAATATTACATCGATACCTACATGCTTAGGCAGGAATAATCGGGTAACCGGGTAGTTTCCTTACTGTTCTTGGAGGGTGCGCTGTGGTAGCCCGCGAAATTCATTTTTTTTTTGGTCTTTTTGCAAATTCGGTCCGTGTGAGGTTATATCTTGATAACAATATGATAAGTGGCAGTAAAACATAACGTATTTACATAATTTTAACCATAAAAATCATTAATTCGATTTCGTGCAGATTCGTCGAACGAACGAAATCTAACGAATCTGCACGAAATCTAACTTAGAGAGATGTAAAAATTTAATTTCGCGGGCTAGTACAGCGCATCCTCCTTAACACAGAAGAATATTAAGGAAACTACTATTCTTCTGCAAATGTAAAAGTTTGTAATCGCATAAAAATATTTTTTTATGTGATAAAACTCTACAAATTAACGATTTTCGAACTTATTCCTTTAATTTTGCTGTGAAACCTTGCTTTTTGCCAAATTTCATGATACTAGGTCAACAGGAAGTATCCGGTAGGTTTTGATTTATTTGAGAGTAGGTACCTACTTATCAAAACATTTATGGTCGTATTTTTTTATTGCGTTGACTTAGAAGCTTGACTTTTTCAGAGCTCCAAAGAACCGGTAGGTAAATTTGATATTAATTGCAACTTGATACTTCCACGCGTTCTTGTTAAAAAGGGTCTTGACAGACAGACAGACATAAAATTAAGTGATCTTAAAAGGGTTCCGTTTTTTCCTTATAAGGTACAGAACCCTAAAAAGCACATCAAAACTATCCTAAAAACATTAATTCTAACACTCGAAAATCTACACAACTAAGAATTCTACCGCAGACACACACAGATCAAAATAAACGCATTGTAGGCGTGCTCCTGCACAGGACAGTTGCAAATGAGCGTCTTTTGTCATAGGACCCGAGTTCACAAGTGTGGGGGGACCCTAAGGAATACTTACGTTGATTCGCAAATCTGTGCTGTTGGGGGGTTGGGTTGACCACACTTGGTGTTCAGTTTTTTTGGGAATGGCACTGATTAATTTTGGAGGTGCAAAGTGTAAATAGCTTGATGTTTTGGTGAATGTTAAACTTTGCAAAAGTTGGAAAACATTAATTATTAAATTAATATACTTTTAAAAAATACACAAAAAGATTCTACAATCTAATACTTATTCAATTATGGAATATTTAAAAAAAACACGTTTACCGAAATGTGACGTTTTTCTCGCAAAGATTATGAACCCACAGAGTTACTGAAAAACCGCATTTCTAAACAACAATTACTAACAAAATATCAGTGCAGTACAAAGTAACAAGTTACAAGTGTTACAACTTAAATAGTAGCAATTAAACTAGAATCATAAAGTTGAACCAATTTGTAATTACCAGAGGTGTTTCGTATCAATCAGTGAATTAACTAATACTATGCAATTAGAAGTTATAAAGTAATAAACTTGGAGTACATAATCATGTTATGATTCTACGAACTACAAATTAAATGGTAATACAGGAAGAACTACAAAACATACCATGTGACCACATACATTTTGTTGTTACTGACTTGGTCACCAAAGTCAGTCACATCGCCTCTTTGCAAGAAAAACGTGACATTTCGGAAAAGGTATTTTTTATTATTGTTCTATAATTCGATTGTAGATTTTTTTTTTGTATTAAAAAAAAAATCATTCCATGTGACCACATATTTTTTTTTTGTTACTCACTTTGGTGACCACATCGCCTTACTGCAAGAAAAGCGTGACATTTCGGAAAAGGTGTTTTTTTATTACTGTTCGATAATTTAATACTTGATTGTAGAATTTTTTTGTGTATTTAAAAAAAACATTCCGTCTGACCACACATTTTTTTTTGTTACTGGCTTTGGTAACCACATCGGCTCTTTGCAAAAAAAACATGACATTTCGAAAAGGTGTTTTTTATTATTGTTCGATAATTTAATATTCAATTGTAGATTTTTTTTGCGTATTTTTTAAAAGTTTATTAAATAACTCATTTAACGTAAAAACACATTGATTTACTTATCGTGTTTTTTTTAAAGATTACAGTATCGCTTCCTGTAAAATTGCATTTTTCGAGATAGCACGTTTTTCTCGCAAAGATGCGACATGCTTATGCATGCCACCAAAACAGTGACATAAAAAAATGTCACCACAATGCCTCACTGTAGTGACATTTTTTTATAGGAGAAAATAGATTTGTTTCAGGAATTCTTACATGCTCCTTATATTAGGTATCATGCAATGTTTTCTATTTGTGTATTATTATTTATTTTTTATTGTCAAGGAAAACTATCTCTATAGGTGCGTTCCCAACAATAATCCTGTGGGATTTCTTTGTTTTATCGTAACTACATAGTTTAATAACATATCAACTCACTACAATAAAATTAACTCTACGAAAAATAAAAGACTAGACCACAGGTCATAATAAACAATGAATTAAAATGTCTAAAAACGCAAACCTAAAACAAAAACTCCACAAGAAGTACAGTCAGCTATACTCCATCGATTTAGGTAATTAAATAAAGGTAAACAAAAAAAAAACACGTATCTCGTTAACCGAGCAAACGTAATACCAATCACTTCAGTCGTCATGTTACGATACAGTTGTACTCTTCAATTTAGCAACGTTATACAACGAATTATAAAGTTGCTAAATTGAAGAGTACAATGGTGTCGTAGTATGACAACTGAAGTGACAGGTATTACGTTTAGTCGGTTAACCACGTCACGTGTTTTTTTATTTTTTTACCTTTATTTAATTACCCAAACCGATGAAGTATAGACAATATGAATGTCACTGATTCTTCTAACATTCATCTACCGAATGTTTTAAGTGCCAAATTTGACCACACTACTCACTTGCATTCAATTAACAAAACAAATTCTCTACTACACAGTTACCACATTCGACCACTACATCTCACCTCATAGCCCTGCTTGATGGCCATGGCACCCCGTGGTCGCGACCACGCGGCGTATTCCAGGCCATCTTTCTGTTGGCAGTGCTGTTGAACAGATAATTTCATATTTTAGCAACACTTGATTGTTTTATCTTTTTTAATTAAACTGTGGTTTTGATAATATCTGTTAATAGTTTTTAATAATTAATCATTTATTATGTACAACATTACTAGCATTTCCTCCTAGGCTTCGCCCGCGTAGATGTTGGAAAATATCCCACGGGAACGAATATCCTTCCCTAATCCTTGTCTACATTATAAACGGAACCTCTTTGCCAAATTTCAGCTTTCTAGGTCCAATGGTTTGTGCTGGGCGTTGATGAGAAAGTCAGTCAGTCAGGACTCCTCTTTTTATTTGTAAGGAAGAAGATAAAACATGGCGCACTAACAAATTTAAAAAAAAAATCAAAATCAACCGGGCACAAATCTAAACAAACACAAATGACTAATAATGAATTTGTTTAGCTTACAAATAAATTATTCTATTCTATTTTAGCCTGTTAGCGTTAAAACTATGAAAATTACGCTTCGATACGAGTTTTGCAGACAACCAATAAGTACCAATTAGTCATAAGATTGTGCATTACCTACATCATATTTTTAAGGGTGCCTATAGGCGAAACTTTGAAGAATAGAGTATATTGGGGTAAGTTCGGCGCAGGGGTAAGAGCGAACGTATAAAATTCCCGGCTAATTTGGCAATATTTTATTATTAAAACTACAATACGTTTAAAACCATTAAACATTTGAGCCATATTTCAGTTATTTGAAGACGAGAAAATAAAGTTTTTTACAACACTCTTTCAAGTAGTCGAAAATCCCTCCGGTATTACCCCTAGCGCTTTATTACGAAGATTACTCAAGGTAATGCATAGGTAACATCGGCGTTAATCAAACATTTTTCTTTGCCAACTTTTCTAAAGAATATTTAGAAATTCTTAAAGACGGGGAAGCCCTATTTTACGTGACCTACCCTAAGGGGTCTGCGAAATCACTATGTATAACTACGAATACTCTCCGTCTGCTTCAACGTTGTACTAGACAAGGGTCAATATCTTAGTGAATGAAAGTCTATCAGTTATCTGTGTAAACTCAAATTGCTACAACAACTTAAATTGTCCGTATATTCAAATTACAACTGTCATTCTATGACAGATGTATGAAATGCCGATAACACGGCAAAACATAGGGTTTCAAATTGATTTAGGTAGGTACAATTCAATTCCCTGACTGTATACAACGTGTTTCTTTTGATATCCCATAACTACAGGGTAGTAATGAGACCATAATTTTGAACAACTTTTACTAAAGGACCAAACCTGAAATCACGAAAAAGAAATCAGCTGCTCCGTACATTTTGACCGAGTTATCTATACTAATATTATAAAGAGGTAAAATTTGTATGTAAGTTTGTAAGTTTGTAAGTTTGTAAGTTTGTAAGTTTGTATGTAGGGGGTAATCTCCGGAACTAATGATCCAATTCTAAAAATTTTTTCACTGGTAGAAAGCTACATTATTCCTGAGTGCTATAGGCTATAAATTATATTTATATCATGCATATTAGCCGAGCTATCACAAGTTTTGTCTAACAAGTCGGAAAGAAATACCTCTTTAAACAGACTTTTATGCATGCGCTGCCTAAACGGTTGTTTATAATTGATAACAATGTATGGCAGTCTGGTCCGTTTTAAATAATTCTACAAAAAAGTCCGCGACAACATATTTCTATCTTTTATATTTTATCTTTTATACATCTTTTATTGTTTTAAAAAAGTATTTTTTAGACATACTTACGTTTGGATGATTATTTATACAACAAAACATTAATCCTTATCAAAATAAGATATTTTATGATCACAAGGACATCATGGAGATAAGATTTGGCCTTTACAGTATGGCAATTGGTCATACAGTTTCGGAGATAATATAAAATTACTAAAACGCAAAATAACTTTAATTCATACCGGTTCCTCTTGACTTTGAGCAAACATGTTTAGAGCGGACGTTTTATCAATTTACCCATAGATGGCGTTGTGCAAAATGTCGGTGGAATATAGCGGAAGAATTTGTCTTTAGGGTTCCGTACCAAAATGGTAAAAAAGGAACCCTTATGGTGTGACTCAGTCTGTCTGTCTGTCTGTCTGTCTGTCACAGCTGGATATCTCAAGAACTACTAATGCTATCAACTTGAAATTTGGAACAGTTTTAGATAATATTTACCCAACTATTTTGCAAATAAGAAAGAAATAAAACGATATGTATTTTTTTTGCAACATGGGCTGAAAGGGGGTCTTAAAAATTCAAAGTTGGGCTACTAGGTCATGTGGGGTATCATATGAAAGAGCGCTGTTTGCGCATTCTCAAACATATTTTTATTTTTTTTAGGCCGCACAGTGTTCGACTTTTGATGAAAAATGTAAAAAAAATACCGTTCCCCGCCCCTTATCTCCGAAGTTTGCAAAGAGAAAAATCTGAAATTATTCTATGTGATGCAAGTTTATGTAAAGATAACAGGAAAAAAAAACGATGTCTCTAAATAGCACACTTTTTCAGAAATCGGAACGGAACCCTCGGTGCGCGAGTCCGACTGGCTCTTGACCGGTTTTTTTTTGTTAGTTTGTTTGAACGCGCTATCTCTGGAACTACCCCAGTCGGATTTGAAAAAATCTTTTTGCATTTTATAACCCAGTTCTTGAGGAGGGCTATAGGCTATTTAACATCACGCTAGGGCCCTTAGGAGCCGAGCGCGAAGTAATAGCGCGGGCAGGCGATGCGGAAGGATATAGGCTATTTAACATCACGCTAAGACCCTTAGAAGCCGAGCGCGAAGTAATAGCGTGGGCAGGCGATGCGGAAGGATATAGGCTATTTAACATCACGCTAGGGCCCTTAGGAGCCGAGCGCGAAGTAATAGCGCGGGCAGGCGATGGAGAAGGAACTACCCCAGTCGGATTTGAAAAAATCTTTTTGCATTTTATAACCCAGTTCTTGAGGAGGGCTATAGGCTATTTAACATCACGCTAGGGCCCTTAGGAGCCGAGCGCGAAGTAATAGCGCGGGCAGGCGATGCGGAAGGATATAGGCTATTTAACATCACGCTAGGCCCCTTAGGAGCCGAGCGCGAAGTAATAGCGCGGGCAGGCGATGCGGAAGGATATAGGCTATTTAACATCACGCTAGGGCCCTTAGGAGCCGAGCGCGAAGTAATAGCGCGGGCAGGCGATGCGGAAGGATATAGGCTATTTAACATCACGCTAAGACCCTTAGAAGCCGAGCGCGAAGTAATAGCGGGGGCAGGCGATGCGGAAGGATATAGGCTATTTAACATCACGCTAGGGCCCTTAGGAGCCGAGCGCGAAGTAATAGCGCGGGCAGGCGATGGAGAAGGATATAGGCCATGGACCTAAAAAAAAGGCGGACGCCGTCTCCTTTAACAATAACTGAAGCACCCATAGTAAGTCAGTGCGCTAATGTCTACAAGCCAGCACGCACACATTCACACCATAGTAAGTCTACCGGCCGTCATTACGTGACACGAGCGACGGCGTCTATGCAGGTACTCAAATCACGCACACATAGATCGGTAGGGTGCTTCACTTTCGATATGCGTGGTGCGGAGTCCATCTTTTTTTATAAGTCTATGATATAGGCTATTTGACATCACGCTAGGGCCCTTAGGAGCCGAGCGCGAAGTAATAGCGCGGGTAGGCGATGCGGAAGTATATAGGCTATTTAACATCACGCTAGGGCCCTTAGGAGCCGAGCGCGAAGTAATAGCGCGGGCAGGCGATGCGGAAGGATATAGGATATTTAACATCACGCCAGGGCCCTTAGGAGCCGAGCGCGAAGTAATAGCGCGGGCAGGCGATGGGGAAGGATATAGTCTATTTAACATCACGCTAGGGCCCTTAGGAGCCGAGCGCGAAGTAATAGCGCATGTAGGCGATGCGGAAGGATATAGTCTATTTAACATCACGCTAGGGCCCTTAGGAGCCGAGCGCGAAGTAATAGCACGGGCAGGCATTGCGATGCGATGCGTCGGGGTTGGTGGGTGGGGGTTACAAGAAATTTAACGCGGACGAAGTCGCGGGCAGAAGCTAGTGCGAACATAAATGTAGGAACCAGGTGATTTTTTTTTCGCGATTTCAGGTTGGTCCCATAGTAAAAGTTATTCATAATAATGAGTACAATGACCCCTTAAGAGGTTGCTGGTGTTTTACCAATAACGCTGTATATGGAAGCTAATATCAAGAGTCACTTTTTAGCATGGATAAATAGCTATTGGTACAAGATTTGAACAGCCATTTATGCTAAAAGAGAGTAGGTGTTTCTATAATCTACATTATCATATATTGAATTGGCAATGGTCTCAATATTATCTGTGTATGGCATAAAAGTCATCTGCCAACTTCCTAGCCTTTTCCCAACTATGTTAGGGTCGGCTTCCAGACTAACCGGATGCAGCTGAATACCAGCATTTTACATGGAGCGACTGCCTATCTGAGCTCCACAATCCAGTAACTGGCTAATATTATTTGATACCCGTTGGTAAGACTGGTTGTCAGACTTTCGGGCTTCCGACGACCCGTAACGATTGTCAATGATCTACGAATGACAGCCAGGACCAACGGCGTAACGTGCTTTCCGAGGCACGGAGGAGTCTCGGTATGTAAAGATGGTCACCAATCGACGGACCAACCCCGGCAAGCGTCCCTGGAGGCTGTTATTACTTAGCCACGAGCTCTTCTCCTCCTGTATGGCATTAAAAATCAGCAATGTATGCTTTGTTAATTTGTTTGTAAATATTATTTATTTATTTATTTTATTTTACAGAAAGCTTACAGACTAATAGCTAAAATTTACAATATTTCGTAGGTCGGAAAAATTGCTAATGACAAGCTTCCACATTTAAACACTGAAGTTTAGGAAAATTGGATTTAAATATTTTCTTGATTCATCAAACTATATTTTTATACCTACTACCTTTGCTTGAAGCATATCTATGTATTATTATTTGATTTGTAGAGGATGCCACTTTTCTCTTTTCCTGCACATAGATATCATACAGATATTGTTCTTCTTTTGCGCCTTTTAAGTTATGAAAAATCGTGGCATTCTCTTTGCTGAAACCTCACTTACGCCTTAATACTAAAAATATCTTAGACTATTCTTCCAAGAAACTTTAAAACAACATTCTAACAACATAATACGAGACAATAATCTTTAAAATAGCAGTACAATGACCATATTTCCACGTTATAGTGGATACCTAATGCCTTTACTGACGCACTTACGAACATATACACATCTAGCTATATATATGTCGAGAAAACGATTTTTATATCCATGACCCAGCCAACATATAAAATGTTAGTCCTAAACTGAAGTTCCGTCTCTTTCTAAAGTTGTGGGGAAGAGGGAGAAGGTGATATGCACGTGTGACGTCGGAGAAGACTTATGTGTATGTACGACGAGGGAAATGGCTAAAGGCATGGAGAGGAAATTTAAAAAAAAATATTTTCGTGGTTGTGAAAAAAGCAATTATTAAAGAAAGTATGTTATTGTATAATTCTGTTTCTTCAATTATTCTTATAATTACAATAGAGTGTTTTTTTATGGTAGCTTTCATTAAAAATAAATATTGTGCAATTAAACAGTGTCACTATAACTCTTGCTATGGACAAAGTTCAGATAGGTAGAAAACAAAAATATTTAATACCTGCTCATCCTATTCACATCAATGACACTTCATTTAGTACTTAATCTACTGCTTATGGCGTTTCTTTTTTTATTTGTGTTGCCATAAATAACCAACATCATAAAAATAATTATATAATCACAAAAAAACCTACCAAAAAAATTTACAAACAACATCCACTCCACACCACTCCTATTCCCGAGAAAAGCCCGCGACACGAGTATTTTTCTTAACCCACACATGAGTAAGTCCACACACACACGTTGTATGTGTGCGTGCAAATACATGAACGTACGTCGACGTTTGTATGTGTGCCGTCTTGGGTAGTAAAATATTATGCTGTCGGTTGAAATAACATTGTATAGATAATCAATAACAGGGGAATTTTATGTTAGATCCTGAATTTCAGGGCGTTTTACGGTGCCTAGGGTGGGTAGGTACCCTAGATTTAATGTTAGGCTAGGTTTTACAGCCTAATAACAAAGAAATTTGTTATTCAGGATATTAATATCGCCTCCTCAATCAATCTGCCGAGCCTTTTTTCAACTAAGTTGGGGTCGGCTTCTAATCTAACCGGATGCTGCTGAATACCAGTTTTTTTATATGGAGAGACTGCCTATCTGACCTCCACAACCCAGTAGCTGGGTAATACGAAACCCCTTTGTAAAACTGGTTGTCAGACTGTCAAAGATCCACGAATGACAGCCGGGACCAACGCGCAACGGCTTAACGTGTTTTCCGAGGCACGGAAGAGTCTTGGTATGTAAACCCATCCATGGACTAACCCCGGCAAGCGTAGCTTAACCTGATGGATCGACCTATGTGGCTGTTATAACTTAGCCACGGGTTTCTCGATAAACGATTGCATCTGAGGTTTATAATTTAATCAAGAAACAAATGAATGCGTTTAGTTTCGAATGTTTTCATGTTTATAAGCCATTTTAAAATCAGAACTTTTCATATCTGCTTATCCATTTAAAAAATAAAAACATGATATTACTTACTTATATAATTTTATTTTCACAGCATCTTTCAATCTTACAGTAGCGAAAAAGTCTCTTTTCTTGATCCAAGTTACCTTCACTTAGGATAACTTAACAAAAAAAGTTTCGCAGACTTGTCTAAGTGACGTCTAAGTTGAGTTAAGTAACCTTTCACTTAAGGGCGCCGTGGTAACCTACTCCCCTCATTACACCCTTTCTTTACGGGAATGGTAAGGCTCTGTGTGTTACGATAAAATATTGTTGTTGAAAGGAATGTTAGGAGTTTTTAAGTTAGGAATAAGTAATATTTGTGCAATAAATGGTAATGGGAGAGGCCTATTTCCAGCAGTGGACGTCATTGGTCTGAAATAATGATGATCATGATGAATGACAATGAAAATTATTGCTTAGCAAATGAGTTTTCATGATTTATGCCACCAGTTGGCGCCATATTGACAAGAGGTCTTCCATTTCGAAAATTAGTACAAAATATATGATGACGTTCATCATTTAGTCACAACTAAAGAAAATATATTTATTTATTTAATCAAGAACAATTGACATTGTGTGTGATACATTACATACTTAACTTAATAATATTAATATTAATTCTAAAATTAACATGCAGCAATAATAATAAAAATATAAAAAAAAATATAGTAAAAACATAATTTCTAAAACAATAATAATAAATAGCATTTTTTTTTTAAAGAAAATTGGAATAATATTACAGTTCGTCTATTACAACTTTTTACTTAGCAGAAATGCTTTGAGCTTAGCTTTAAAAGAGTTAGTATTTAACAAAAAATTTAAATCCGCTGGCAGTCTATTAAATATTTGTACAGCTTGGTATTGAGGGCTATGCTTGACAATGTTGAAATTGGGTACAGTCTTATTATTAAAGTCTTTCCTACGAGTGTTTTCCCTGGCGCTTTGACACTTTTTACAGGTGCCCAGAACTCCTGGTGAAAATCATTTCATAAAACCCTTATTAATTGTCATCTCAAATTGTCGATTATTTTAAAATATTCAAATGAACATAATTTCTCGTATGAAATGAGAAGGAAGAGAAAAATGGGAGAGCTCATAGGGCATCAAAAGATTCGTCCGCATCGCTGTCAATGGGAACAGTGCCCAAAAGGCTGTCAATGGGAACAGTGCCCAAAAGGCCAGTGCCCACAAGGCTGTCAATGGGAACAGTGCCACGTTGGATGGCAATGCTTTGGGCTAAAAATACGACAAAATTCTTTTATTTAAAATGTGACCAGCCTAAGAAAGCAGTGAAATAATTTAAAACAAACCCCATTAAAAATCTTTTAAAACTTTTCTTTCAATATTCTCGGCATGTATTAAAATAGAAAGAAAAATCACAAATACCCTCCGTAGAAAATAAAGAAAACGTCTAGAGTTGTGGAATGATTAAACGTTTAAACGTCTGCGGGCATCTAAACTCAATTTGCGGTGTTCGTCCATTTGTCACCGCGCGTCTCGGGAACCGCGCTCTGTGCAGGAAGTAGCTGATTATCTGTATGTGTGTACGTCATTGGATACCTAAGATTTGAAGAAACGTTTTTTTTTGGTGTAGGTATAGGAAATCTTTTTTTTAGGATTAACTCGAAATGCTGTGTTAAAGGTTTGAAGGTACTGGTGACAGACAGCCAAACAAAACATTAATAAAACTTTGTTTCTAAGTTTATAGCATGCTTACCCCTTTTTTTTAAAGAGTAACCTTGGAGTTTCTTGCCGGCTCGTCTTCATAGGAAACAACCAATTGGAACCGTGCACCTAGCTTCTGACGTTTCATACGTGCCCATGTAGGTTTATGTGAAATAAAATGTTTTGATTTTGATTTATTATCTTCTCCTAATTCTTGAGGAACTCGTGGATAAGTAATTACAGCCGCATGAGTCGATCCATCAGGTTAAGCTACGCTTGCCGGGGTTGGTCAGTGGATGGGTGACCATCTTTTCATACCGAGACTCCTCCGTGCCTCGGAAAGCACCTTAAGCCGTTGGTCCCGGCTGTCATTCGTGGATCTTTGACAGTCGTTACGGGTCGTCAGAAGCCCGAAAGTCTGACAACCAGTCATTGCAAGGGGTATCGTATTACCCAGTAACTGGATTGTGGAGGTCAGATAGGCAGTCGCTCCATGTAAAATACTGGTATTCAGCTGCATCCAGTTAGACTGGAAGCCGACCCCAACATAGTTGGGAAACGGCTAGGCAGATTGACTTTTGTCTGTCGAGTTCTGATGCTCTATCTACCTTTACTTAGGATACCCCAACTAAACACAGCCAAGGGTCAAAGAAGAAATAAAAGAAATAGCTCCAAATACGGCTAGATGGTCAATTAAGGAAGAAATACCAGGATATACCTATGCTAGAAAGAACGCTAGAACCATTTTAACTTTAGCTAGGAAAATGTTACAATGTAGGAAGTAAAACTGCCTATAAATTTTGAGAGGCTTTTCTTAGGAATGGTTTGGTAGCACAATAGAATTTCGATTTATTTTACCTTCTTTATACTGCATTGCTATAGAAGGAGATGATGACATGTGTTCATTTGTACGTATGAAATACTATCACACAATATTATATCGGCGAAAGTTTGTGAATGTTTGTATATTTGTTACTTCTTCACGCTCAAACGGCTGGACCGATTTGGATGGAATTTGGTATGTAGATAGCTTATACCAGGATCGGCGTGCCTCACCCAGCTTATGAGGAATGTAAGTGTTACTAACACTAGGTTATAAGTTCACATTGTTACTAACAAAATATGGAAGTGATTCTGAATTAAATGCTTATTTATTTATTTTATTTTATTTTATTTATACCCTGGATTAACACATAGGCTACTTTTTATCCCGGTCTACGCGGGTGAAGTCATAAAGATCACTCTTTATGTGCCACCGACTTTTCACCCTACAATTATTTAAGTTTAGAATTCAAGATCACATTAAGATTTTTCCAAACGATGGAATTGGACAAGACCAGACACACACGGTACCTACTATAATTTGTTACTTAAGTACTTATATCTCTATACACAGAAGAATTTGCCCGACCAGTCATAGTTTTGAGACTTGCTTTATTTTCATAAGAAATACGTGTGCCATTTAATTAATTTTCACTTCAGGAAAAATATATATTAGGTGTAAAAAAATTAACTGCAAGAACTTCGTCCACATACTCGACATCGAAAAACAAACACATTACAAAAAAAAATTTTCGCGGAATCGCGAAAAAAAAATCAGCTGTTCAATACATTTATGTTCGCATAATTCGTCAAAATGTACTGAACAGCTGATTTTTTTTTCGCGATTTCAGGTTTGGTCCCATAGTAAAAGTTGTTCATAATGATGAGTACAATGACCCCTTAAGAGGTTGTGGGTTATTTATTTTACACCTTGTATAGGCTCGCCTCCTATTACATAGGACTTAAACTAACTGGCGAAATATAGTTGTATGTACACCTCTGCCCAACCCTTTGGGGAAACACGGCGTGATGTAATATATGTATATTGGCAAAAAAATTTAACTCATAAAATATTAAAGTAACTCGCACTTTTAAAACACATTTTCCATTTGTAACTATACTATTATCCTAACATAAATAAATCAATCTGCCTAGCCTTTTCCCAACTATGTTGGGGCCGGCTTCCAGTCTAACCGGATGCAGCTGAATACCAGTATTTTACATTGAGCGACTGCCTATCTGACCTCCACAACCCAGTAACTAAATAATAATAATAATTTATTTACGTCTTTTTACAAAGTAAAACGTTTACAAACTTATAAATACGTAGTACCAAGTTCTTAAACAGATTAGCTTAAATACTTATAAACAAACTAGTTCAATTTAATTTACACATGTTGTCACCTATGAAAGGTAACAAACTGGGTAATACGATACCCCTTGCTCAGACTTTCGGGCTTCTGACGACCCGTTACGACTGTCAAAGATCCACGAATGACAGCCGGGACTTTCAGAGGCACGGAGGAGTCTCGGTATGTAAAGATGGTCACGCATCCACGGACCAACCCCGGCAAACGTAGCTTAACCTGATGGATCGACCCGTGCGGCTGTTATTACTTAGCTACAAGCTCCCCCACATAAATAAATAAACAATAAAAAAAGAATCTCTTTTCCATTCATTTTCCAAAATATTTCCACTCTCATTTCTCAACGTAGTGTGTACGTTCACACAGTGGGTGTGTATGTGATTGATAGCCAATCGTCTCGGCCACACTGTCATCGTTAGCTCTGCCTACCCCGCTTTCGCTATTTATCTTCAATCCACTAGATTTCACGAGATTATGAGGTATTAGGACTTTGGTAAGTCAGTGGCCAGGAGGACATTCCGTTGTAGCTTTTTAGTAGGTGTGTTTGGAAAATGGACCTTTAGCGAAAAGTGGGCTTTGTTTTTGTAAATCGACATTTTTTGTTTTTATAGATTTTTATTAGTTTTTTTTTTGTTTGGGTTGTTATTTCTTTGCTCGACATTCTATCTAGGTGGGTTCTGTCATGTTTGGGTTTGTAGCTGTTATATTTATGACATAAAGAATGTTTGAAGCTTTCATAGTTTTTATGCGTCATGTTCGTGAACGGGCGTGTCAGTAAAAACTGGTCATCTCTTAGCTGCTACGGCTTATTTAATTTTAATTTAATTTTTGAATTGTTTTTTTTTATCGTTTTATTACGGACGCTTTTAATGTTCTGCAACGTTCTCACTTGTATAATTTTAACATGAATGATGTAACCAATATTTTGTAACCATATTTATAAGAGTGTCCGTGAAGTTTCTTGCCCGTTCTTCTCCATAGGTAAGTACCTACTACGCTTTGGAATGGGCTTCATCTTTCTGACAACTCAAAAGTGCCTGTGCCTGTGCCTGTGTTTGGTTTATTTATATATATAGGTAAATAAAAAGAGAAGTCCTGACTGACTCATCAACGCCCAGCCCAAACCCTTGGACCTAGAAAGCTGAAATTTTGCACAGAGGTTCCCTTTATAATGTAGACGAAGGACGAAGGAAAGATTTCCCGGTAGGACGTTCCCGTGGGATATTTTCCAACATCCACGCGTGCGAAGCTGCGCGGGAAGTGCTAGTTTGAAATAAATGCTCTAAGTTCCCGTTTGAGTCCATACACTTTGTCACTGGTGGCACCGAAGAAGCTTCGTTGCAGCGTATATCCCTTCGGAGAATTTTTAAGAAGTTCCTGCCTGATTACTCACTAAGCAGCTATACTTTGAGGATTTTGAACATTCGATCCAGCCAAGGAAGTTCCCATATACAAACGGAATTTTGGTCAAAGATGATCTACAAAGATTATGTAAATAAAAATCTTGGTCCCCTAATATCTATCAGTTTCATTCAACCGCATCAGTCGCGACACATCCGTCTACGTCACACGCAGGGTAACGCCTCCAGTTATCGACCATGCGAACTTTGTTCTTATAAAAAAGTTTAAGTTATTATATTTTTGGGATGACTTTGGTACTATCATTTTACGTAGTAAAAAAATCCGGCTTATTCAATGGCTGTATTGTATCCTTATGTCTGCGATGACCAATCCGTCTACTGTAATTATCCATTTTACTGTTATTTGTGTGGGTATTATACGAATACCAATAGTGGTTATTTATGGCTGATAAGACGAAACCATGCCTTCCACGTACGCTAAATTTATTTTAAAAAAATATAGTCAAAAGTTTAGAATGTTTTACATCGCACTACATCGCAGCGTAAGTATCTACATCTATAATGGATGACTTTTTTACCGTCTTGAAAAAAATAGGCTGTACCTAATAGGTGAACGGAGTAGAAGCCAATAGCATAACTAGGCTTTTTTTAAAAAAAAAAAAAACGAAATTCAAATCATACAGGGTGAATACTAAAATTATGAATTTTTTAACGATTTATTATTTTTTTTCAAAATTTCTGTTTTTATTGTTCTAGTATGAAAAGTTTATTTCAAATTTGTAGTGTTTATTGATACTTAGATCAATTTCTGTCTAAGCTATTAAAGAACAAAACTGGGTATGCCATAGGCTTCTACTCCGTTCACCTATTTATATACTATTTTTTTCAACACGGTAAAAAAGTCTTCCGATATACAGCCTAAAAATATTTAAACATTTGTTTAATAACGCTGTCTAGATAATAAATTGTATAAGTTCATGGTTAAGAGTTACACAATACCTTTGCCAATAATTTTTATTTCATTTTGTTTTGTTTTACAGAAAGCTTAGAGACTAATAGCAAAAATTTACAATAGTTCGTAGGTCGGAAAATTTGTTAATAATAATATAATAATAATAATATATAATTTATTTCGGGTAACTATGACCCATAACATAAATACCTTACAGACTATCATACATATTTATAAAAAACACAAAATAAACTATTGCATACGAAGTGACACGAGCTTCCACATTTAGACGTCTAGTTACTAATAATGGGAGTAATAGTAATAAATTCGTTATAACAAAAGTCACTGACAGTATTCTTAGGAAACTTTTTGAAACTAGATTACCCACCAAATTAAAGAGACATTTAGAAAACCTCATAAACAGCATAATGTTTATTTTTAACTAGCGACCCGACCCTGCTTCGCAAGGTTTTTACGACTTGACAAAACATGAAGGTCTAGATATTTTAAATAAGTTAAATATTATGTAATACATATAAACCTTCCAGATTAAATTCTCTAAACGATAGTGAAAACCGCATGAAAATCCGTTGCATAGTTTAGAAAAACAACGCGGCCACACAGACACGAAAAGTGACTTTATTTTATAATAAGTCTTTAAAGATAAATAATACAAATTGTGAACAAGTACTTTGAGAAGTATGTACGGGAAAACTGAAACTAATGAAATTATTACACGTAAAATATTTTCTTTCAGCCGCCCAGAGTATCAACAGATCTCAATCAGTAATATCAACTTACTGTAAAGGCATCTCCACACTACCGTCGCATCAACGTCACGATAACGATCGTGTGTGTCTGTCGGTGACATTGACAGATACGCCGTGAAGATTACCCGCCTTTGTGGAGGATCACACCCGGATTATCCGGGGTGAACAGGGGAAGAATATTTTTTTATTTTTCTAATTGATGTCTTATGAAATTTAGAGCATGGTGGTAAGTATTTATGATTGACATATTTAGGATTTAAGTACTAATATTAAAGTTTTTTTTTAACAGGAGCTCGTGGCTAAGAAATAACAGCCGCACGGGTCGATCTGTCAGGTTAAGCTATGCTTGCCGGGGTTGGTCAGTGGATGGGTGACCATCTTTACATAACGAGATTCCTCCGTGCCTCGGAAAGCACGTTAAGCCGTTGGTCCCGGCTGTTATTCGTGAATCTTTGACAGTCGTTACGGGTCGTCAGAAACCCGAAAGTCTGACAACCAGTCTTACCATGGGGTATCGTATTACCCAGTAACTGGGTTGTGGAGGTCAGATAGGCAGTCGCTCCATGTAAAATACTGGTATTTAGCTGCATCCGGTTAGACTGGAAGCCGACCCCAACATAGTTGGGAAAAGGCTAGGCAGATTGATTAAAGTTTTTTTTTAACATTATCAAGCTTCAGCATTTCTTGGCCACTACCTTAAGTTGGGTTCATTAACGGCGTATGTTACCTCAAATGGCTTAGCATGATCCTCTGTTATGCCGAAAATACTGCAGTATTAATTTTGAAATAAATATATGGTAAAGTTGAGGATTACGTTATGTACTATGCTCGACAAAAACACGATTCCAAAAAAATCCAAAGTTACCTCCAAACGTCCAAACAATACACCGCTGGTGTTCAAAAAATTCTTCAAATTAGATCATAAAACTTTGCATTACTAACTGAACTAACTTTAAAGCAGGTCTTATGTTTTTTTTTTATTTTTTTTATTACCATTATTTTCACCGTAAAAAGCAATTACTTAAACTATCGGCGCTCAGCACCACACTCAGTCTCGCTCTCACTCAGTCTGCGAGCAGTATCGTGCGAGCGAGATAAAAAGCTGAGGTAGTATGGGCTCTTAAGTTGCGTTGATTAAGTTATGGCAGTATTTAGTTCACTGTGTCAGATTATATCAGCTTCAGCAGTACCTAAGTTGCCAATAATTGTACAAATAATTTGTATTATTTCACGAGAAAACTGGATCTTGTAACTATCATTACCCACTCAGGCTGGAGCCAAGGTCACATATTCAGTGCTATTTTTTTTTAAGTTTATGATACGGTAAAACGGGGTTACTTTGATAGTACGGGTTTACTTTGATAACAGCTTTCGTCTTATGAAAAAATCTGTAGGTACAGATTTTTGGAGGCATCCAAAGGTTTTTCTTACCTTAAAAGTGCCCAGTAACCGGTACGCCAACAAAACCTTATTCACACACTGATTATAATTAGTTTTTATTAGTCGAAAGTTGTTATCAAAGTAAACCCGGAGTATCAAAGTAACCCCATTTCACGGTATTGATAAGATAAGATACATAAGATATTTTATTTTGCAAATATGGGTACAAAAGATGGTGACATAAAAAATATAATTAACAACAGCCACATTTAACCAGATGGCGTGCAAAAGTACAAAATAAGAGTGTATTTTGTACTTTTGAGATGCTAAGTAGGTACATAATAATAAACATAAACAATAGCAATAATAGCAATAAAGATTGATTAACTATAATTACAATTTCATTATGAAGTGCTTCAATAGTTATTTGTATTATAAACAATTCTTCTGCAGTCAAATTGTTTCAAAGGTACTAGCTTTTTCCAGCGGCTTCGCCCGCTTGGATGTCGGAAAATATCCCACGGGAACGTGCTACTGGGAATTCCTTCCTTATTCCTTGTCTACATTGTAAAGGGTACCTCTGTGCAAAATTTCAGCTTTCTAGGTCAGTCAGTCAGTCAGTCAGGACTTCTCTTTTTATTTATATAGATAGATTGGAATTAAATTAAAATTAAATGTCATATTTTTCTAATTTCTAATCATCTAAAAAGTACCTAATTAAGAAATTTCTTTCTCCATTAAAAATTCCGTCACACTATCGGTGAAAAAAACACAAAACCACATTAATTTAATGGAACCTTTAAATTGATGCTGTCACTTTCTTTTTGATACATAATATAAGGGATGGCATCAACTTAAAGTCTCCATTAAACTAATGTGGTTTTGTGCAACTCATCGTATATTAATTAAGATATTTATCCATGATTATTTTGCTAAACATTTAAGCTCGACAACTTTCACTTATCTACAACACTGCTAACCCTCAAAACAAACAGTACAAATAAGGAAACAAACCGACTGTAACGAAAAGTCTACTTAAGGCCGTGAGCACACAGTGGCAGTGGAAACAAATTAACGAGATGAGTCGCTCCGAGTCGGTCCGTCGACGCCCTAAGATGGATGGCGGCGCGATCACGTGACGTCTCGCTACGACGAATTTGGGAAAACGTTTTGCGAATATTTTTGGTTGGTTTAGAATTTGGCTGGTAATATTTACCCTTCTGTATTTATTTATTTAAGGATTACCAACTTGTATAATAAATACGTTATCCTGTAATGCATACTCAATTACAGGTAACCACTGCTTACCTGGGTATAAAAAAAGAAATTTTATTTAGTCCGTCAGTCAGATAATAAAAAAATATTAGACACGTATTTTTTGCTTTATCATATTAATAAAAAAATACTTAGCTATCCCGCATTAAAGTTGGAGTGGGGGCTCGCTACGTCACTTGTACGTATAAAACCTAGCTACGCGTGACGTCATGCCATATTTTAACTCAATGTATCGCCGTAATTTTTTGATTACGTAAAAAAAGAAAAAATACGTGTCCAATATTTTGTAATAATCTCTAAGACGGACAAAAAATAAATTTTTAGTCATCATCCCTATTATCGAGCATTTACACATTTTCATAGATTAGATACTATGATATTTATTTATTTATTATAAGGTATTTATTTATTATAACTTCAATAATATGCCACCACCAACACATCCTACTTTGCTGTTTAATTAATTATTTATTTTTTCCTTGTCTTAATTTTTTATTTTTTTTATTTTTCATCAACATTGTCATCTATTTGTATTAGGTACTGTGACTTGTCCGTGTAGTTTGGAGGCCTGAAGACCTATAACACAGGTATTCCTAGTACAGGCTCCAGTCTCCACTACATCAATGTATTTTTGTATACACAAATTATGTACTTATTGTATGTAATAAGTTTTCATTATGTAATGGAGAAAATAAACGTTTTATTTATTACCAGCTGCGCCCCGCGATTTCACCCCATAGACCGGGATAAAAAGTAGCCTATGTTTTTATCAGGCTATAAGATATCTACATACCAAATTTATTCCCAATTGGTTCAGCCGTTTGAGCGTGAAAAAGTAAGAAACACACCCCCACACACACCCCTTCACACACACTCACAAACTTTCACCTTTATAATGGTAGTTGGATATGCGATTGCTTCGATAATAAGGCTTTTTTCGCTAAAAAACATTGCCTGCCGAGCGAGGGTGGGGAATCACCCGTGTTCCTTCAGTTGCCTATGCCAGGGCCGCGGTATCTTCTTCAAACAACCCGCGACCCCAGCGGCACAACCCGCGACCCCAACGGCTGCCTGCCGAGCCTGGGGCGATCCCCGGTTCCGAGCAAAGTGCGTCTGGGTGTTTCCGTAAAGAAATTCTCAGTATCTGCCCGAAGTCTGGATTAGTGCGCTGTTACAAAGGGATCGCTGCCTATTACATGGGACTTATGACTTTATGACGTTATTGGCAAAGCATTTGTATAACAACTTCGAGGAATAGGTATACAAGGTGGAGATGATAATACGATAATTAATTAAAATTCGTATAAACAACGTGCTGCCGCTATAGCGACATTAATTAAAGACACAGCTAGTGGCTAGTAGTCATACAAATTATACTAAGATATAAAATAAATCGTAAATTGAAAAAAATAAAAATTCAAACAAACTAAATAATAACCAAAATAAGGATCACTCTATTGCAGAGGACTCATTCATGAAGCTTTTGCTCTATGCCAGCTGTTAAAAGGTCATTGACCGACACTTTTTTTTTGTTCATCGTTTGTTTATTGTTCTGACCCAGCTGTTAAGTAACTTCATGGAAAAAAAACTCGAGTGGCGTGGTCTTTCTTTTCTCGTTCGTTTTAATTTCATCTCTGTGCTACAAGTCGCTCCAAGATACTAATTTAGAAAATTGAAAATAAATCAATGATATTTAATTAAATTAAAATATCCTTATAAAACGAAAACGCAGAACCGTATACGCATGTCAAATTAATGTCGACATTACAGCGGCACGTTGTTTAATGACGTTCCCAGTCTCCATTAAAAATTTCAGTCAAATATTTCCTATAGTATTTAGGCACTATAGCTAGACGGCTAATCGGCCAAACCCATAGTTGGACCATAAATATCAGTTTATTTGTAAAAATACACTTTTTTAATTTCGATACTAGGATTGATTCCAAAATACTCCTTTGCAATAGTATTGTCAGTATTTTTATTTTTGCTGTTTTGTCAAAAACCACAAACAATATTCCTAAGTTAATCAAGAACATTCGTCACTATGCGGCCGCTTCCCGCTAATTATTAGGTAGCATTTTCTGAGCAATTGATTGCTCATTGTCTCTTCGTGCAGATGAGCTAATAATCGAAGTGTACATTGTGTTTGTAACTAGGAAGAGCCTATATTTTTCTTGTATTGTTAAAAATCATCACTCTCTCGTTTATTTAAAGCCTCAATCCGCCTAGCCTTTTCCCAACTATGTTGGGTGGGCTTCCAGTCTAACCGGATGCAGCTGAATACCAGTATTTTACATGGAGCGACTGTCTATCTGAACTCCACAACCCAGTAACTGGGTTAAACGATACCCTTTGGTAAGACTGGTGGTCAGACGATCCGTAACGACTGTCAATAATCCAGAAATGACATCCGGGATTAACGGCTTAACGTTCTATTCCGAGGCACGGAGGAGACCCGGTATGTAAAGATGGACCCATCCACGGACCAACCCCGGCAAACGTAGCTTAACCTGTTGGATGGACCCGTGCGGCTGATTATTACTTAGCCACGAGCTCCTCTCGTATTTAAAGCCTATTCAATTTAACATGCAGTCTATCTTGTGTCAAATTATATATAGGGTTATTTGTAAAACACCGGGTCAGTGTTCTCATCATTATAAAAAAACCAGAAATCGCGGAAAAAAAATTTCAACTGTTCCCTATATTTTATGTTCGCATAGCACAAAGTCAAAATGTAGAGAACAGCTGATTTTTTTAGTGATTTCAGGTTTAGTCCCCTAATAAAAGTTGTTCATAATAATGAGTACAAAGACCCCATAAGAGGTTGTGCGTTATTTAACTTAACTTTGTTTATTGGTGTTCGCTACAGCATCATATTACCCAGTTACTGGGTTGTGGAAAAATACTGGTATTCAGCTGCATCCGGTCAGACTGGAAGCCGACCCCAACATAGTTGGGAAAAGGCTGGGCAGATTGATATCGGTGTTCGCTAGTTTACCTGACCAATCACAACACGACAATGATTTACTGATGGAATCATCTTCGAATAATAGTATTTACTTAATAGTATTTACTTAATAGTATTTACTCAATAGTAATTTACATAATTAATAGTATTTGAGAGGCTAAGATTTAATTTTTCGGTGTCTTAATGAAATAGGAAAATTAAGAAGAACCAAAGGTCATCTTCAAACCCAGCTTTTTAAACCCTAGACCCTTTTTTGAATTCCGAACTTTATTCCATCACATTAAGTTGTCAGTTTTACAAAACTGACAACTTAGTACCGGACTAAGTTGTCAGTTTTGTATAAAGAACTGTATTTCTATCACAGATAGGTTCTTATTACAAAAACTGGCTCGATGGTTTAAATCATGACTGAAGAAAAACCTCATTTTGTACTATGACCGAGAAGGTGATAACGCTTTTTAAATGATCGTTTATATCTAGAAATAAACCAGTGTAAGGCAGAAGTTAAAAAACCCCTCCACTAAAGTCTCCATCAGTAAAGCAGCATAAACTTACTAACAAGGATAATCCAACTGTCATTGACTGTTCGAGCACCATAATTATCTTCTAAACCAAAAAAACTAACAAAGACATTTAAATCTTCTTATAAAAAAAAATATGGTGACAAATACAGTTAGGAAAGAAAGAAAGAAAGAAAAAAAGTTGCAAAAAATGTAGCGGTTGCACCCTTTCATTTAATACTGTTGTCGTATGAGAAACGAATGACAAGACAGGTAATTTATGCTTTTGTAGAAGGATTTAGTGGTTTTGATACTTTTGCAAAAATATAAGCTCAGAAGAAAGGAAAAAAAGTAAAGCAGTGAAATGGATTTTGTTCTTGTGTACTGAGCGATGATTTTTTACTAATATAATGGGAAAATTGAGTGATATTTTAAATATTTTTCTTGATTATTAATAAAGCAACCGACTCAGCTGTGTAAATCAAATTGCTTTAGTTTCGAACAGCATTTTATACAAATGTGCTGTTCAAAACTAAGTTTTTACTACTTGTTAGACAATTTTCATCTTTGTAAAAATAAAGTCGCTTTTCGTCTCTGTCTGTGTGGCCGCGTTGTTCTTCTAAACTACGCTACGGATTTTGATGCAGTTTTCACTATCATTTAGAGTATTTATTCCGAAAGGTTTATATGTAAAGTCGCCAGCACATCAAGTTACCCCACTTTGACCTTGAGCGCGTTATGAGCAACAACAGCGCGAATCGTACGAAAGGGATAAATAACTTTTTATCAGTTCTTACTCGTAATGTTTCGTGCTGCAGTGCGACGTGAGTGTGTTTATATTATAGGTACCTATAATATATTAATATTTAACTTATATATAATACCTATAGAAACCTTCATGTTTTGTCAAGTCGTAAAAACCGTGCGAAGCACAAAAAATATTTTCCATAAAACTCTGTTACCCAAAATTGCAATACTTACTTCGTTAATTTTATCTTGTGCAATATGGACTCTATGTCGAAAGTAATAAGTGGATTATGTAAAGCGATATTGCGATTTCAAGCAATCAAGTATCAAAACCAGTCCATCCACCTAACCCTACTTTACTCAAGATCAGAAACAACCCCATAAGATAGTTCAATCACCCCTTACAAATAATACTTAAGAGTAGCGACCTCAGAATTTATGTGCCCAAAATATATGGCGATAAAACTCCATCTATTGTAAGTAACATCATAATATTGTATTGTCATATTATTTATTGGGTATTGTCAATATGGTGTGGAACGAGATGATGATAGAAAGGAATGATGGAAGGTGTGATTTTTTTGTTTATGAGAAATAAAAAGTGTTTTAAAAATCAATAAAGTATGAAATCAATGAGAAACAATTTCCAGCGATGTGAATAGGAACGATAAACAATACGGTAAAATATGTTGCAAAGAGAATTTAAAAAAAAACCGGTCAAGAGCGAGTCGAACTCGCGCACCGAGGGTGTGCTATTTAGAGACATCGTTTTATTTTTCCTGTAATCTTTACATAAACTTCTATCACGTAGAATAATTTCAGATTTTTCTGTATGCAAACTGCGGAGATAAGGGGGGAACGGTATTTTACATTTTTCATCAAAATTCGAAAAATATGCGGCTTAAAAAAAGTAAAAAAAATGTTTGAGAATTTGCAAATAGCGCTCTTTCATAATGATCCCCACATGCCCTAGTAGCCCCACTTCGAATTTTTAAGAACTCCCTTCAGTCCCATGTTGTAAAAAAATATACTTACATATTTTTATTTCTCTTTCTTTCTTCTTTTTTGCAAAATAGTTGGACAAACGTCATCTAAAACGGTTCCAAATTTCAAGTTTATAGCGTTAGTAGTTCTTGAGTTATCCAGGACAGACTGAGTCGCACCATAGGGGTTCTTTTTACCATTTTGGTACGTAACCCTAAAAACCTAGAGATGACAACATGATGTACAGGTAGCGTGAGGCATGCGCTTCGAACGGATTCGGGTACCTGGTTAAAACAGTTTACAGTTAGAAGGGTTAAACGGAGTTACCGACATAGCCTGCAGAAGCAAGCAAGCTGAAGTGGCAGTGGGCTGGCCATGTTTATCGAAGGCCCGATGGCCAGTGGAGCAGACGAGTCCTGGAGTGGAGACCGCGTATCGGGAAACGTAGTGTGGGAGCGACGACCTTAAGAAGGTGGCTGGGACAGACTGGATGGGGAAGATGGAGGACAGGGTGTTGTGGCGCAGACTGGGAGACGCCCATGTCCAGCAGGGGACTGCGATAGGCTGAGTTGATTGATTGATTGATTGAGAAGAGTTAAAGAAGTAATAGTCATTCTTGCATTTACAGAGAATCTAATGAATTATGATGACTCTATGGATGGCTCTGACTTGCTATTCAGAGTCAACCAAGGCATAAAAATCAATCTGCCTAGCCTTTTCCCAACTATGTTGGGGTCGGCTTCCAGTCTAACCGGATGCAGCTGAATACCAGTATTTTACATGGAGCGACTGCCTGTCTGACCTCCACAACCGAGTAACTGGGTAATACGATACCCCTTGGTAAGACTGGTTGTCAGACTTTCGGGCTTCTGACGACCCGTAACGACTGTCAAAGATCCACGAATGACAGCCGGGACCAACGGCTTAACGTGCTTTCCGAGGCACGGAGGAGTCTCGGTATGTAAAGATGGTCACCCATCCACTGACCAACCCCGGCAAGCGTAACCTCATGGATCGACCCGTGCGGCTGTTATTACTTAGCCACGAGCTCCTCAACCAAGGCATAAAGTGAAACATCAATTAATTGTTTGAATTAAATTCCTACCACCAACATTCAAGAAAACAGCAATTACTGTGGAGAAAGGCAGAAACAAACGACACAACGACAGATTTTAGAAATATTTCTACGACGCGATGTCAAAAATGAAGAAAAGAAACGTCACTTTGTCTAAAGAGAAATATGTCTATTCTTCCCGAACGTGTAGCATGACCACTTCTATCTCTACAATAGTTATTTATGCAACTGACGTATAATAAGGGGTATTAAAACACGAATGTGGGTTTATCACACGAAGCGAAGCCGAGTGTGATAATAGTATCACATGAGTGTTTTAATACCTAATTATGTACAGTTGCATACAAGACTTTATCTACATCCATGTTATCAATCGTCTATAAAAGGTTCTGAAACAGTTTTTTCCAATACTAATACTCATATCGAACATGGCACCGGCGTCATAGTATACGACGTGAATTTGAATAAGTTCTTTTTTTAAATTACGGCGCTGTTGTAGTGAAACGCGCGTGCATTACAATGTTCTTTTTTTGAAAACTAGTTGCATTATGAAATTCAGTACAACATTAAAGCATCCGTTTGGATGCTATTATGGTTACCATGGTTACTATGACACTGGCTGTTTTAATGTTGGCAATAAGGTAACTGTTTCAGGAACTTTTATAGAGAATTTATAGCATGGGTGTAGATAAAAGTGGTTATGTGGTGCAATAAACCTACCTCTATTATAATACTATGATTTCCCCACTAACCACGGGAACGACAATAATAACACATACTAAAACTAAAAATCTCACAAAACTTGAAAGTTGTAACAAACTTCAGCGTCCTCAATAGCTAGACATCGCAATCCTAACTTCAGTTCCTAAAAGTATACTAATAAAAAAGTTTTCCTGTCCATTTATTGCCTCTACGAGCAATATATCGGTTTGTCTGTTTGTTCGTCACCAACTTTCTTTGCCACAAGACCCTGGGGTATTTATAAAGTTCTCTGTTTATAACGGCCAGAATATCAAGGGCATAGTAAAGATGAGGTTTCTATGAACATCGTAAGGGGACTATGGAATACGTTCGGGACTTACTCACTTTGATATTTTGTTGACAATTATTATTCTTCTCTTGCACAAAGATAAAATTCCTAAATTTTGGTGCCCAAGTAATCACCAATTTAGATCATTAACTCCAAACGGACTAATAATCGGCAAAAGTCGTGTTAGTAGCAACGGTTCTCCTTGAGGAGCCCTTTCCATTGGTATAAGTACATATTATGTATATCTTATGACTGCTGGGCGTTATGAGAAATACCCATTATTCGTCGCCCAATCTTTTGCAAAAGCCATTGTCTCTCACGTTCAACCTGACTAGCCTTTTCCCAACTATGTTGTACATACCTACTATGAATACCAGTATTTTACATGGAGTGACTGCCTATCTGATCTCCACAACCCAGTTACTGAGTAACACAATACACCATGGTAAGATTGGTTGTCAGACTGTCAGACTGTCGGGCTTCTGACGACTCGTAACGACTGTCAAGGATCCAAGAATGACAGCCGAGACCAACGTGCTTTCCGAAGCACGGAGGAGTCTCGGTATGTAAAGATGGTCACCCATCCTCGGACCGACCATGTAGCCATGCCCAACCAGCCCCTTAACAGGTTGATATGCAAATAAATGAATTTGAATTCGAACTATACGAGATTAGCTCATACCGATTCCGCATGGCCGTGGTCAAAATATAAGCCAGTCATAAAGGTAGGGGGCTATTTGATTGCACCCTCTCAAATGTTTATTGGTAAAAAGTGGTAGTTGCAATTATTTTATCTGTCTCTTGACTTCCAAACTAAACAGATAATCTAATTATCTATGTCTAGAACTCTATAAACTTTAATTCCTAGCTATCAAAACCAGGAGAACCTAAAAATCTATTAGCTAGTAACTTTTTGAGTTAATCGATTTCACCATCATCTTAATTAAAGGAAAAATAACCCAACAAATAAACAAAAATACACAATAAACAATACAAAACTATTATCATTAACAATAAACAAGGAAATTAGCCATACACAAGGGTGTCCACGATTAATTCGCTGAATTAGTCCCGTCCGAAGTAAAATCGATTAGGGAACGAATTTCGGGGCAGGGGCAATTCGCAACGACGCTGCGTCCCATCCAAGATAAACATGCCAGGCTTTTTTCTACGGTTGAGACATTAACCAAGGATGTTCTGGTGGTGACTGTGAGTTCTGTAGATGTGGGATCGTCCTGGTTTGACTTTTGTGTTTAGGGTGGAGGGCTTTTGTGTTAGTTGGAGTGTTTTATTGGCAGTTTTTGGTTAGGTATTTTAGAAATTGTAGTTGCAAGTAGTTTTCACTTGATTATTCTTCTCTTTGTTAATTTATAAATACGTAGGAATATTATAACATTTATACAGAACTATAGAGAAGTGTCTTGACGCTGCGTCCGTGATCTATAGCCACCCGTTCGATGTCCACCGCGCACAGGATGGATAGAAAGCAGCGCATGAAGTTTCTTTTGTTGGTTTAATTGCTGTAAGGCATTCCAGTGCGCAGTGGAAGAATAAATAAATAAATAAGGTACATTATTTTTTTCTGGTATTCATAAAAACATATCAAAGGGAATAAACAAAAAATAAAAAACATGCATAGCATCAAAAACAATTACAAAACAACGTATTAACAGTATTTCAATAAAATATCTGGTTGTTAAAACAGAAATATAGAACAAGTGGATTCTAAAATTCTATATTTTATTCAACAAACTTGCCCTGTCTAAAAAAACACTAATCCTTAACTTCCACAGGAAAAACCCGTCCAAAACCTAGCCACCCTACACTGTATGTCATTAGACGAAGCGGCGGGGGCGTCATTACAGCGATGAGTAGAACGACCATTAATCTTCCAAGACCGGTCTCCGCGCTGTCAAAATTGTGGCCACCGTCCTACGTGCGTACTTAGTTCACTGTGTATTCTTTTGTTTTTGGTCATTCTAGTGTGTGCGTTGATTGTGATTATGAAGGATAGTGTTGTGTCTATGATATGTTTAGTGAAGGGGTTCGTAATTTAAATTTTGGATCATTTTACATGCAGGTAGAGATGACATGACTTTGGTCTGAGTTAAGTCAATAGATTTAATTTTTAGAGTCTATTTTGTACAACCAAAAGCATAAGTAAGTAGTAGAGGTAGTCGTCCAAGAATCACTTATAAATCGAAATGAAGGAGAAAGTCTTGTAGCTTTGAGGCACAATATATCGTCGCTAATCTAACTAACTGACGTATCTGATATTTGGACTAAGCCGATAGCCGACCTAACTATAGTAATTTGATACATTTCCAAGTCGAATCGATCTGTCTAATCGGCGTATCTGTACCTATGCCTTACGGTCCCTATGATAGTGAAAAATCGAGACCGATGTATACCTACAGTTTACAAAAAAAAAAGAAAAATAGCTTGCCCTGTAAAATGTCCTTCGAATCAGATACGTCACTTAGTATATGTATAACTATTGTGGCAGAACGAACTGGACGGTTTCTTTAACTGTCCGTATCTGTGACTTTCACCTTAGAATAGGATAGTTTAATTGTAGAAAATGGAAAGCATACCTTCACCGCAACCTCAAAACGTTTTTTTTTTAAATATTTCTAAAATAGTGGCGTCAACTTGAATATATTTTCTAAATGTAAAATATTATTAAGATTTTAAAGCACTCCATTTTTATAGTAATATTTGATGTTCATCTTAGGCCTAGGAGACTATGTAGAGTAGGCATTCCACTATAGCACAGCGATTGCTAAAAAGCGAGACGGGAAAATATTGGTACCTACTCAAGTTGTCTTGTTTTAAGGGGACTACAGGACCTAAATCGCGGTCACTGTCAGACTGCATATAAAAGAAAGAGAATCGCGACGACACAACCCTGGTAATTTATTGCAAAAATATGAAGCAATTATCTATTAACAAAAAATCTATTGATTGGTCTAAAAAAATAAAACACTAATACGTTAATATGTTGCTTGTAGAATAATCTGAAAAAATCTGAATAATTGCACGTAGGTATATTAGTATGCCGCTGGGGTCGCGGATTGTCCGAAGGGGTTACCGCGGCCCTGGCATAGGCAACTGAAGGAACACGGGTGGGTTTTAGTCAGTAAAAGTCTGACACGCCCTTCCGCTCCACCCAGAGCGGGAGAAGTTATTTGATGATTTCCCACCCTCAAAAAAAAAAAAAAAAAAAAAAAAGGTATATTAGTATGGTTTTTATTCGTTAAAATAAATGTTTAGAGGTATCTTCGTGATTTTTTTCTATCGTATCAAATTAGTAGTATTATGTTTTCAACACACTATCTAACTAGCATATATCCTGAACAATATCATATATTTTTCTGATTTCGTTTACTGCACTAGATCATATACTTTTAGGCATTATAAAACTTGCGTTTAGTTGCGTTTAGGTCTGTAGTCCCCTTAATAAACTCAAAATTAAGTGTGAGCAACCTGAATGAATGGCCGCCAAGTCTTTAGTCAATACAGTTAACAAATTGCTTGACTTGACTCAGGTAATCGTACTAGAGCGGTAATACCCACGAGCCCTTCGTTCAAATCGGTAGGGGTGGCCCCACGGATTGTGACGTTTCAATTCGATGTTATATTTCTGGAATTCGGAGATGTTAACTCAATTATTAAACTTTTCTTGGTTTAATAAATCAGGACTTGCATGAAAAGTGTTCGTGGATAGAAAAATAGGTCAAAAGTATTACTAAAACTCCTTAAGAGCCCATTACTACCTCAGCTTTTTATTTCGCTCAAACGATACTGCTCGCAGACTGAGTAAGAGCGAGACTGAGTGCGGTGCTGGGCGCCGATAGTTTAGGTAATTGTTTTTTACGGTGAAAATAATGGTAATTTGAAAAAAATAAAACACATAAGACCTGCTTTATAGTTAGTTCAGTTATTATGCAAAGTTTAATGATCTAATTTAAAGTATTTTTTTAATACCAGCAACTTATTGTTCGGTTTGGAGGTAACTTTGGAATTTCTGTCAAACATAGTACTTAACATTAATCCTCAACTTTACCATATATTTATGTCAAAATTAATGCTGCAGTATTTTCGACATAACGGAGGATCATGCTAAGCCATTTGAGGTACTAAGTATAGGCTCTTAAAATCATCAATCGACTCTCCTGTTTCAGTCTGGCAGTTTAAGGCTTGTCTTCCCTAAAATAAGTAACTTTGTTTCCATTTTTTACAGTAACTATAGCACCTTTTTGATAGAAAAAAATATCTATAATACATAAGAAGTGATTTCATTTGTCCTGAAATCTATTTTAGTTTGTAGAATTAAAGAAAAAAAAAGGCCCAGGACTATTTCTGTCTATTTTTTCGAGTTTTTACCATAATTACTCCTACAGTTTTCATTAAAAGTGTTCATAAATTTATACAGTTCTTTACAAAATAATAAGGAATGATTTCATGTGATTACTTTTTTAGTCCAATCCCAAGATTTTTTTTAAATCGGTAATTACTTCATATTTTGCAAGCGTTGTGTTATCGCGCTTCTCTTTCCTTTCTATGCAGTCCGACAGTGACCGCGCTTTTTACGGCGGACAAGCCTTAAGTGCCTGTTTTATAAGCGCTTTCGGCTTACTGCCTATGCCAAACAGACTTGTTTGTCCGTCAGGGATCACCAGCGCTTGCACCTCTCATGAATATATT
The DNA here is from genome assembly GCA_905163495.3 of Cosmia trapezina. Lineage (NCBI taxonomy): Eukaryota > Metazoa > Arthropoda > Insecta > Lepidoptera > Noctuidae > Cosmia > Cosmia trapezina. The sequence goes on from LR991044.1 coordinate 5,340,205, forward strand.
CGAATCTTGCATGTAACGCTACTACAAGCTAACCTAATTCAGTTTACTGCAGAAACATGAGTAATAGTCAGTGAAGCGGAACAAATACTGACAAAATTGTGGTTACATTGCTGTATTTCTGGGGTTTATGTAATTTAGTTTTTAGGTGGAACAAGTAGCTTACAAGATTAGAGAAAAAAGAATGAAAATGGGTACTGTACCCAGATTGAACACAGAACTTTAGAGGTTTGTTGCATTGGTCCACCTTAGTATGTTACTTAGGTCCGTATTACAGAACGTCTCTCAACAGTCAAGCATTACTTAAAACTAGATTCAAGCCATTTGATTGGTTAGAACTAAATTTAAACAAAGATCAGGGGGTCTAAAACGGCCACATTAAGCAATTCCTCTAGAAGCGATTCAGTTCCTGAATTCCCAGCAACTTATTATGATTGACGTATTTGACATTAAACTTCAATAAAGCAATTCATAATTTGTGGACCATTTTACGAATCTCCATACAAAACTGTCAAACAGATGAATTGCGTGCTATGAATTGTACGCAGATAAATTTATGAATTGTCAGTTTGTGACAGTTTTACGTTTTCAAATATGATTCATAAATACCTATTATCCTATTATGATTCTGCCAAAGCCGCCGTTTTAGCCACCCTGTGCTTGAGTTTCCTTAATCTGTAATACGGACCTTATTGGGTACTGTACACGGGTTGAACACAGAGGTTTGTTCATAGGTCAACCTTAGTATCACAGGCTGACATTCTTCCATTTAAAAATCGAATTACTTTTGAAGAAAAGCGGAACTAGCTTCAAGAGTGTAGACAGATTTTAGCTAGGGAAACGATAGGAGTGTGATATATTTTAAGTTGAAACTGAGTTATTTTACAATATACGGCCCTCAGCCCTCTTGACCTCCCTCTACCTCTTTAATTTTTAGTATAGCTATCCCCCTTTGAGGTTCTACCCCTAACAGAACCTCCTTTTTTGAAGTCGATTTAAAAATATTGCAAAAGAATTGAAAAACAAATGAGGTGCAATTAGGGTTAACAGATGTCAAAAATAGAAACTGAGTATTGCATTGATATTTTCTGTTAGAAAATCTGACAATAGGTAGTTAGGTCATGATAATTAAAATATAGGTAACTATTAGGTTTACTGTTATATTTTATTTGTCATAAGCAAATCAATTTCATTGTCTGGCAGTCATGGTGAATACTCGAAATTAGGTGGGCTATAAAAAAGTTAGCTAAAGTTCTTTAAAAATGGATTTGTCTTTTAAATTCCTAACAAAATCAGTCTGCCTAGCCTTTTCCCGATTATTTTGGGGTCGGCTTACAGTCTAACCGGATGCAGCAGAATACCAGTATTTTACATGGAGCGACTGCTTATCTGACCTGCACAACCCACTTACTGGGTAACACAATATCCCTTGTTAAAGCTGGTTGTCATACTTTCGGGCTTCTGAAGACCCGTAATGACTGTCGAAAATCCAAGAATTACAGCCGGGAGCAACGCGCGTCGGCTTAACGTGCTTTCCGAGGCACGGAGGAGTCTCGGTATGTAAAGGTTAACCATCCATGGACAGAGTCTTTTAAAATCCTAACATCATGTCTTATCATTTACATTACCCGTTCTAATAATTCTAAGAAATATTAAATAGCTGTCTACAATAATTTCTCACATGGAACCTGTATTAAAATCACTTTACCATTCACAGAACAAATTAAGAACATTACAAATTGCTTCTGGCGATCCTCAATGCATAGAGGCGTGATATTCAAAAATACTAGTAACACACCTGGTACACAATATAATTAATATCTAAACAACAAAAGAGTATTAATTCGTGCAAAATCAAGCATAACATCTTTGGGACGCACCCTTTATGAAAAGGTGAATTCATTCATTGGTTTTATGTGAAATAGATTATGTGCATGTTAAGGGTTAAATGGGTTCTGTATAAGAGTATTTGTCTTTTTATGTATTGTATATATATCTTTAGTTGCATTCCATAATGTTTAAATATCTTACAATTGCTTAAAGTTAAGGTACAATTAATGACCCCGTAGGGCATAGCAAAAAGTATAAAATATAATTTAAAAATAAAGAAAAAAAAATTGATTCTACCTAATATTATGTAGGTAAGTATCTATGTAAATTATTATTAAGATCAGTTCTAGTTACCTATAGCTTCATGGGATTCATTTAATAATACATAATATTCAAAGTTAAAGTCCTAGTTCCCTGAAATCCAACATTTATTTTTTCCAAATCATTAACACTACTCGTTTAAACGTCAACGTAAACTTAATTTAAATCTTCAGTTTAAATTCATTAAAAGTCGGTTAACGTCGATCCCGTTCAGTTTTATTGGTAAAAATTGTTCTTAAAAATGTTATCAATACTGCCCTGCTAAGCCGAAAGGCGCTATCCCTGAGAGACGCCCTTTTAGTTTTTTTTCATTCCATTCAAATACAGATAACGTAGATAACCATGTAGAGATAGACGTATTCACATACCTAATATTATTGCCAAGCAACGAATTTACTTGAAAATTAAAATTTTTTGTCAATTTTTGTAATAACAACATTTTAAAGTCGACTTGCCTTTAGCATCACTGGCTTCTGTAATAGACAATATTATAAAAATAGAACCGATTAACGATTAAAACTAACCCTTTCTCTCGACTTTCAAAATCGATTTTCAACAGTTCCAATTAATCGTTTTAACCAAAGGAAACAATGAAGGGTGAACCTCCCAATTGTCGGTATTCATTCAGAATACCCCTAAAGGGATTTTGACAAACGATTATAGAATACATCTTATTCAAATTATAAAAGATTTTTGTGCATAATTGATTTTGACATTTAGTAATTAAGACATCGGATTTGAACGGTTGGTTAGTGTTCTTTGTCAAATATTAATCTAATTTTGACGGGTGACTGATTCGGAGTTAAATCTTCCTGTGAGAAAGATTTGATTGTGATTTTTTATTTAGGATTTACGTTTTGATTGACGAAGATTAATTGTTGTTTTGGTTATGCTTATTATTTGCTATTATTTGAATTATATTTTACAATTTTTTTTTTTTATTAATATTCCTATTCTCCTGATATCTAACAATATGATTCAAAGACGCAATGGCTTTAGGTAAGCAAAATCGTACTCTGAGAACCAATCAACCAATTTGACGACACGGTTGGCGCAGTGGTTGAGCGATTGACTACTGCGCAGCATGTCGCGGGTTCGATTCCCGCACGGAACAAATATTTGTACGACCTACAAGTATTTGTTCCGAGTCTGGGTGTTTTTCTATCTATAATATGTATGTATTTACAAAAAAAAAAAATTATATAAGTAGTTTATCAGCCATCTCGTTACCATAACACAAGCATTAGGTTGCTTAGCTTGGGACTAGATGGCGTTGTGTGAAATGTCCAAGGATATTTATTTTTATTTTATTTTTTTTAATCTCAGTATAGTCCGTCCGGCGAGGCGTCGAGAGAATTGACATTGACGTCAGTTTCATAAACGAATATGTGGTTTGTGAATTTGATCCTTATTAATAAGTAGGTATAGTACTAGAAATTCTCTTACTGACAGGTGTCATGTAGGAACGCAATCTCTCAACGGCTGGACTGGAGATTAGCAAGAATTATGAGTGAGTTTCATATAGACATAGAGCTAAATGGACTGAGCGTTAGCCTCACAAAAGTGACCACTCTCTAGAAAGAGACAAAGCTAATTTGCAGCCAATACCTGTAGTACCTACTAATAAAGAGACAACTCTGCTGACCGCAAATTCGCTTTGTCTTTCTCGTAATTTTCTGTGTTCACTACACAATTGAATACAGAACGCTCAGTTTATGGTGAGTTTAGTATTATCATGCTACTTGTCTATTTATATAAATAAAAAGAGAAGTCGTGACTGACTGACTCATCAACGCCCAGCCACGCCTTGAACCTAAAAAGCTGAAATTTTGCACTAAGGTTCCCTTTATAATGTAGACAAGGAATAAGGAAGGTATTCCCGGTAGCATGTTCCCGTGGAATATTTTTCGACATCCACGCGGGCGAAGCCGCTGGCAATAGCTAGTTTAATTATAAACTCTTATTTAATTGATTTAGGTACCTACCAGTTTTGTATCGACTATCAAATACCATTCCAAAGTTAATAACAGAATTTAAGTATTCAGAAATATCTAAAAACTGAATCAAAATCTTTAACAAAAATCACAAACCTCAATTTTTATCCCGTCTTATAATTAAAATCAAAAACATAATTCACACTTATAAATTCCCAGCACAGTTTTTTAACATTAGCGCCGTATATTATCACGGGCAATATTTTTTGTTCGCACAAACGTCTGTTACCCCTCTTGGGAGCACAGTAGTCTTATAAACTTTTTCTTATTTTTGTGTTTTTTTTTTATTATTTCATTATATTGTAAGCTCATGGCAGTCATCAAAAGATCGTTAGCAGACTCACAATGTATATATTGGCAATTTTTTTCTCGTAACTCAAAAATTGACTTTGGGTCGCCATTTTATTTTGAGATATTGTTATATTATTATGATGTATCAATGTGGTATTGTTATTAGTTTTTGAATTGTGTGAAATAGTGTCAGCTTTTGTTAAGGAGTGACAATTAAAATTGATTTTTGTTTTTTGTATGTCATCTTTGTTGGTTATGTCGCCAACAAGTGGGGTGACAAGTCACGTTTTTTTCTATATTCTGTCGTGATTTATAGATACCTACAAATCTACTATCTACGGAACTATGTGTAAAAAAATATCAAGTCATAATCTGAAGGCTCTTAAGAAAATTGACTTAGTAGTACCTAGAGTGTTTTTCTGTTACTATGTTTGCACACGAAAGGTTCCGAACCACCGTAAAATATTTAAACACTACATATTTAACAAATAATTAAATTAATAATAAAAAATTGCTTAAAAATTGCTTTAAGTATTTTTTTTAAAATTTTACTACTTGTTGTTATAGCGGCAATAGAAATACACAATGTGTGAAAATTTCAACTGTCTACCTATTACGGTTCATAAGATACAGCCCGCTGACAGACAGACGGATGGACAGCGGAAGCTTAGTACTAGGGTTCCGTTTAGCACCTTTCTGGTACAGAATCCTAAAAATATTATATTTCTGTCAATCGTTTGAAGATTACAAAGACAGAATGTTTCGTTAAACACGCTTAGCGTCAAATACATTTACTGAGTTGTCTACCTAAATTCAATCTGCCTAGCCTTTTCCCAACTATGTTGGGGTCGGCTTCCAGTCTAACCGGATGCAGCTGAATACCAGTATTTTACATGGAGCTACTGCCTATCTGGCCTCCACAACCCAGTAACTGGGTAATACGATACCCCTTGGTTAAGACTGGTTGTCAGACTTTCGGGCTTCTGACGACACGTAACGATTGTCAAAGATCCACGAATGACAGCCGGGACCAACGGCTTAACGTGCTTTCCGAGGCACGGAGGAGTCTCGGTATTTAAGGCCTTGGTTCCAAGATTGGTTTAGCTCGGTGTGTAAGTGAAATGGCGTTATGGCTGTCTAGTTTGACGCACGAGATAGAAGATTCTCACGCGCACCGGAATTATGTCGTAAAAATGCAAATAAAATCGTATAAAATTAGAAATTAACTATTTAATAAAAAGTAATCCATCACTGGATGCAGTTTGGAATTTGACATTTCATGGTATATTTTTAATTATAATTATAATTGTTAATGAAGGGATAAACTGCTTTTAAAGATTATTAGGAGGTATGTTTAAAGATTTTTTTGGTGCATTAAAATATGTATAATTATGTTTTGGCTTCCATCACTGTATGCGAAAAAGACTTGAAAATATCATATTTTTTTTACATGTCAAAATTATTTACGGTTTATGAGATACACTGCTTTAAAAAACCACCTTTTTGATCGTTTTCAGGAAATCTGGGCCTTAAAGATGGTCACCCATCCACTGACCAACCCCGGCAATCGAATCTTAACCTCATGGATTGACCTGTGCGGCTGTTATTAATTAGCCACGAGCTCCTCCCAACCTGTCTACCTAAATTGTTTTTCATAATGACATCATTATTTAATTGTAACCCTACAACAGTACACAATAATTAAAACAAAAGCAATAAACAAAAACGCGTGAAGATTATCAAAACATGCAACATTTTTAACTTTAACCGACAAAAAGGTGCAACAGTTAAACCAACGTTAAGTACAATTATCATTTTAACCACAAAATAATAATTATATAGTATACTTTCACGCATGCGCAGTAAGGCGTTCGCGTGTACCCATGCGAAAATTCGCGTGATTTGATAGTAAGTGTGGATAAAAAAATATCGGAAAGTGTGAGCCGGCCGATCTGATAAAAGTGAAGTTTGACGTATGTAGTGTAAGAGTGTGAGGGTAGGGGTTTAGTAATAGGTGGATACTAAAACAGTTTAGTTTATTTTTAATTGAGTATCAAAATCAAAATCAAAAGTCTGCTGAAAATCAGCACTTTTTGAACGTCAAAGTAGCATAAGGTCCGTATTACAGAACGTCACTCAATACTCAAGCATTACGTATAAAAACTTTTTAACAAAAAAAAAACCGACTTCCAAAAATCACTACAAAGTGAAAAATAACTTTGATTTCGGAAGTCGGTGTCTTTCGTTTTACATTTACTTTCTTTTTTTTTTGCCACCGACTTCCGAAATCAAAGTTATTTTTCACTTTGTAGTGATTTTTGGAAGTCGGTTTTTTTTTTGTTAAAAAGTTTTTATTTCTCGCTTTTTAGTGGGTCTGTTTATAATTTGTATAAGTTACAATAGTCTAATGTCAATTGCTGATCACATGTTACAAAATATTGCTTTTCCCGATGCTGGGACGTTATTTGTTGAGGAGTTCTGCTGGTAAGAACCAGGAGAACTCCTCAACAACTACTCACCACACGCATTGTGTGACGAGCGGAAATTGCTTAACAACCATATTAAAGTAATCGAATCGCAACCCGTGAAATATTTATCATTGAGTAGTTCCGGTAGCCACCTGTGACCTTCATCATCAGTTCCACTTCACCAAGTGGTGCATTCCGAGAGCAAATGCACGAGCTACTATAAAAAATACCCAAATCGCTATAGGTGTGCCTATAATATTTGAAGAGTTCCTTCGATTTCTCCAGGATCCCATCATCAGAACTGGATTTTGACAAAAATGGGACCATTTGGAAAGTATACCCTTTCCAACAAAAAAATAATTTTTCAAATCGGTTGGCAAGCGACGGAGTTATGCGCGAACAAACAAAAAAAAAAAAAAAAAAAAAAAAAAAAAAAAAAAATACAAACATCCGAATTGAGAACCTCCTCCTTTTTTAGAAGTCGGTTAAAAACTAGATTCTAGCCATTTAATTGGTTGAAACTAGTTTTAAGGCCCTGGTTCCAAGCCTGGTTTAGCTCGGTGTGTAAGTGAAATGGCTTTATCGCTGTCTAGTTTGACGCACGAGATAGAAGATTCTCACGCGCACCGGAATTATGTCGAAAAAGTGCAAATAAAATCGTATAAAATTAGAAATTAACTTTTTAATAAAAAGTATTCCATCACTGGATGCAGTTTGGAATTTGACATTTGATGGTATATTTTTAATTATAACTAGCTTTTGCCCGCGGCTTCGCCCGCGTAGATGTCGGAAAATATCACACGGGAACAAAAATCCTTACTTATTTCTTGTCTACATTATAAAGGGAACCTCGTACAAAATTTCAGCTTTATAGGTCCAATGGTTTGGGCTGGGCGTTGATGAGTCAGTCAGTTAGGACTTTTATTTTTATTATACTGAGATAACTTCTGCCCACAACTTCATCCGCGTGAAATTTCTTGCTAACCCGAACCACCCTTCGCATCGCTTTGCCTGCCCGCGCTATTCTTCTGGTAGTTCCAGAGATTAGCGCGTTCAAACAAACAGAAAAAAAAGTGTGTGGCAGCTCCGACGCACGACTGTAGTTTACTCCTGTTTTTGTGCCGTTCAGTTTCTGACTTTCTATTTTTCGGTAATTTCTGTAGGGCTGGGTTTCTTCAATGAATCAGTGCTATACAAATAGCAACTTTAAGTTGTGAAGGTACTCCCCCTCTCCGTCTTACCTCTCCGTCTTACCTCTCCTCATCTCACTCTAACCCTCTTCTCATTCCCCTCCCCTTCCCACCCATCTCACCCTGCCCTGTAATCTCCCTCACCGCCCCCTCACCCTCCTCAACCCCTCTCCCTCTCACCCCCTCACCACATCGCCTTCCCGCTAACCTATCCATCCCCCTCACCCCCTGTCACACACCCTTTACCGCTTTCGCCTCCCTCTACCCTCTACCCTCACCAACTCCTCCCGTTCCCTTCTCCTTCTCCACACCCTCCCCCTCACTACACCCTCATAACCCTCTCCCCCTCTCTCCATCATCCTCTCCCTCTCCCTCCCTCTCACCACACCCTCCCCTTACCCTTTCCCTCCTTACCACCCCCTCCCCTTTCCCCTTTCCCTCCTCACCACCTTCCCCTTCCACCCTCCCCATTACCCTTCTCTCTGGGGGAAAAACTATTAATGACAAACTTTATTACTTGCCAAACCAAACCAAATGAAGATTTTTCATATAAGCTATATTCCCTGTTTTCACCCCCACAAGGATGGAATTAAAAAATATCGTTTGGGATATTTCACCGAAAGATTATACACCTATTTTCGAGTTAATCAAGCCCCGCATTAAAACCTGCCCTGTAAAATTGACTGTCCCTTTTCACCCCTTCAGGGGTAGATTTTCGAAAAACCCTGATACACGTTATTCTTCATTTTTGGTCTCAAGTATAAATACTGAGTTTCGAGTTAATCGGAACGCGCGTTAAAATTCCTCCATACAAACTTTGACTCCCCCCAAATCTCTCCTGAGGGGGTTGTTTAGGAAAAATGAAAATGTCAAACTTTATAATTTACTTAGTTAAATATTCATGCCAAGTTTCAAGTCTATTAACTCAAGGAATAAGATTTTTCATACAAACTTCCATCCCCTATTTGTCCCCTTTAGGGATGGAATTTCCAAAAATCCTTTCTTAGTGGATGCCTACACTGTATAACGTATCTACGTGCAAAATTTCAAGTCTCTAAGTCTAGGGGTTTGGGCTGTGCGTTGATATATCAGTCAGTCAATCAGTCAGTCAGGACTTTGAATTTTATATATATAGATTATCATTGGTAATGAAGGGATAAACAGCTTTTAAAGATTTTTAGGAGGTATGTTTAAAGATTTTTTTGGTGCATTAAAGTATGTTTAATTATGTTTTGGCTTCCATCACTGTATGCGAAAAGGACTTGAAAATATAATATTTTTTTTACATGTCAAAATTATTTACGGTTTATGAGATACACAGCTTTAAAAAACCACCATTTTGATCGTTTTCAGGAAATCTGCCCCTTAAGTAATGCTTGAGTATTGAGTGACGTTCTGTAATACGGGCCTAAGAGTGTGAAGATAGGGGTTTAATTAGATACTAAAACAGTTTACCTAGTTTATTTTTAATTGTGCATCAAAATCAAAAGTCATTGATTTGAACTAGGCTGAGAATTAGTACTTTTCGAACGTCAAAATTACTTAAGACAGTTAAAAATAATCACTTTTCACGCTTTAGTTCTATTTATTTATGAAAGTTCCCATTCTAAGATATTTAAATGATTTAAATCTGGAATTTAAATAAAATAGGTATTAATTTTTAATGGCACCATCTTCAATTCCACACTATCTTCCCAGAATATTCCCAAGCTATTTATGCAAAAATATCACTTGTGAGAACAATATGGTGAACCCATTCCGACCTCAAGATAGATAGGAAATCATTAATCAAAAATATCATTTAAATCCTTTTAAGTATCACGATATTTACCTAATCCGTCATACTTATCATAATGAGTATCAATCACTTGACATCCGACTCCCAAAAATATACTTTATTGCATTTCAATAGAATTTAATATCGAAAAACTCTCATTAAATATCGCGAAAAAAGTATGTTTATCGCGAAGAAGCATTCTAATCCACCGTAATAAAATCTAAATTCGTAAAAAATAGAACTATCACAATACTCAAGAAAAATGTTCCTTATTTGAATAACACTTAGGGCCGTGCTACATTTATACAAAGGTAGGGTTGTCCAAAAATTTGCATACATTGGCGCCACAGGCGACTTTTCTTCAAAAAATACTCTGAGAAAAGGGGTGACAAATTCTATGCGTATGCGAAAATGCATTTTGATTCTTCTGTAAACGTGATATGGATCAAATTTTATATGAGGGTTGTTAAAATAAATTGGTTTTCTAATATTTCCTAATGATGCGTTCTGAATCGCTAAACAGGTTTTGTCTATTTAGTATACGATGCGCGAATCCTTTTCTTTCTTTTTTCTAGTAACAAATGATCTATTTTTTGTAGGGTAGGTATGCAAATATTTTAGTTTCGTGAGAAAAAGTGTTGGTAACGTTTCTTTGGTTCGTCTTCGTGAGTAGCATTTTTTTTGGTAATAAAAAAGACCGATGATACTTATGTACTATATACTCCACCGGTTTAGGTAATTAACTAAAGGTAAACAAATGGTCAAAAGGATTTCTAAAGATGACACTTTCTGGTTTAAAAATACGATTAAATTTATTTAAATTTTTTCCGATAGTTTCCTCTTTGCCTAGCTTTTTCCCAACCATGTTGAGGTCGGCTTCCAGTCAAACCGGATGCAGCTGAATACCATTATTTTACATGGAGCCTGACCTCCACAACCCAGTTGCTGGGTAATACTTACGATACTCCTTGGTAAGACTGGCTGCCAGACTTTCGGGCTTCTGACGACCCGTAACGACTGTCAAAGATCCACGAATGACAGCCGGGACCAACGGCTTAACGTGCTTCCTGAGACACGGAGGGATCTTGGTATGTAAAAATGGTCACCCATCCACGGATCAACCGCGGCAATCATCGAACCATGCGGCTGTTATACTTAGCCACAAGTCCCTCCCCTCATGTAAATCCACTCAAGACGGATAATTCAAATTCCACATAAAGGCGCGGTATTAGCTCAATACTCACAAAAGTCGGTTTCTTGGATTGTCGAGTACGACGTAACGCCATGAAACTATCCGACGCAAATACAGTGGACAGAGAAGAGTTTAAAGAAAAATTTTAACTGAATAGAATAGTAAAAAATAGTTTGATATTCCCAATAAAAAATTTGGAAGTTGCTCCACAAAAATAAACTTTGGCGTCGAACATCTCTGTATTTTCAGCGATAGCGATATTCTTTTTTTTTTCAAGAATTTAATAGAATTAGCATTTTTTTAAAAACTTTAACCGGATAACTATTTAATCTATTGTGTTTATTCTGAATAATATGAAGAAACCCCGGAAAATAAATTCACATTCGCAACTTAGTCACATCTCGGCAACACAAATAGTGTTTTCAATTTTCAACCTCATTTCAAGCCAGCTAATGGTGACAATAGATTTCGCGGTTGTGTGCCGTTTAAAATCGTAGTCAGTCCGCGCCTTAAGGCCCTGGTTCCAAGCTTGGTTTAGCTCGGTGTGTAAGTGAAATGGCTTTATGGCTGTCTAGAGTCGACGCACGAGATAGAAGATTCTCACGCGCACCGGAATTATGTCGTAAAAGTGCAAATAAAATCGTATAAAATTAACTATTTAATAAAAAGTAATCCATCACTGGATGCAGTTTGGAATTTGACATTTTATGGTATATTTTTAATTATAATTATAATTGCTAATGAAGTGATAAACAGCTTTTTAGGATTCAGATTATTAGGAGGTATGTTTAAAGATTTTTTTGGTGCATTAAAGTATGTTTAATTATGTTTTGGCTTCCATCACTGTATGCGAAAAGGACTTGAAAATATCATATTTTTTTTACATGTCAAAATTATTTACGGTTTGTGAGATACACAGCTTTAAAAAACCACCTTTTTGATCGTTTTTAGGAAATCTGCGCCTTAAGATTAAATCTCTAACAATGCGAGAAACAACTGTTAGAACAATTACCGTAGCGACTGCTATTAATTGCTGCGATTATAATGCAACTGCTCGAGTATTTGCATAACGAGTGTCAGTCACGCTTATTTAGACAGCCATTAATTGCAGAACATTGATATTGGTAGTAATGTTACTTATAATACTAGTCTATTATTGCCCCTCTGCTGGGCCATTAAGACCTCTTCTCACACAGAGAAGGCACGAGCATTGATAACCACGCCTGCTCAAGACGAGAGAACAAAAACAAAAACAGAAATAAAAAACAGTAATTAAAAAAATTAAAAAACCCGACTGCGGTAAAAAAAAACTGAAAAGCTAAAAACAAGCCCATTTTAAATTAAATAAAAGTTGGAAGCAGGCGGGACCCATTTGAGTTTAAAATATAAAAATGGAATGGGTCCCGCCTGCTTCCAAGTTTTATTTAATTTAAAATGGGCTTGTTTTTAGCTTTTCAGTTTTTTTTAAACTTAAGTCTTTTAACGCAGTCGGGTTTTTAAATTTTTTTAATTACTGTTTTTTATTTCCAGCTTTTTAGTTTACAAATGTGAAAGATTTCGCAGACGTTTTTCGTATTTTTTTTTCGTACGTGTTTTGTACGATTTGTCACTTCGAGGTACGTTTAACCATATAAGTTGTATATATTTTTGTTATCACCATTTAAAACCCTTTATTTTGGATTCCCCACTCGACAGGTTTTGGAAAAAAAAATTTTTAAGACATAATTTGGCGACAAAAATCCGACATTTTGTTTTTTTTTTTTTGGATATACCCAGTGTCACTCTCACAGGAAATACGAATCTAACGACACCTCTCAAGCTAAAATCCATCGAGCCGTTCAGGCCGCAGAGCGTGCCAAACAATTATTATACATACATACTCTCGAAAAACATAACCCTCCTTCTGGCGCAGTCGGATAAAATTTGTTTTTGACAAACAAACATTGAAAACAAAAATGACAAAAATTGAAGTGCCTTTTTGTAATGTCAAAATAACAGCTCTTTACTAAATGCGGAGGAAAGTACGAGATACGGCACCACGGAAGAACAGTTTTCGTAAAAAAAAAAAAATTTTGTCTGTCTATCTGTTTGTTTCGGATAATCTCCGAAACCGCTAGACCGATTTTGACGGAACTTTCATGGGCAGATAGCTGATGTTATAAGGAGTAACTTAGGCTACTTTCATTTTGGAAAAATGATTAGGGTTCCACACAAAGTAAATAAAATCCATGAAATTGTGAACAAGAAGTCGGATTTGAAAAATTATTTTTGCATTTGGTAGCCCAATTGTCGCTAAGGCTAATTAACATCACGCTATGACCATATTAATTTCAACTTGACCTCCACGCGTTCCTGAGAAAAAGGGTCTTAACAGACTGACAGACAGACAGACAACAAAGTGATCCTATAAGGGTTCCGTTTTTTCCTTTTAAGGTACGGACCCCTAAAAATCAATGCAGGATTGCAGGTATACCTACTTAATGCTAATCTACTTATTACTAAGAACCGTTTAGCTAAATTATATGCCTATGCGCCGGGTCTACTAGTGCATATCAACGTAGTTCCGACATTTATGAATATTGAGTATTTTTTAACACGCAGCTTGAAATACAATGTTGATGCCATAGACTTATAAAAAAAGGAGGACTCCGCGCCACGCATATCGAAAGTGAAGCACACTAAGTATGCCGATAACCGTTTGTACAAACACGCAATACATCATAGTATGCCGACCGGCCGCCATTACGTGAAACGAGCGACGGCGTCTTAGCAGGTACTAAAATCACGTACACACAGATCGGTACGGTGCTTCACTTTCGATATGCGTAGCGCGGAGTCCTCCTTTTTTTATACGTCTGTGGTTGGTGCAGTATTCTGCTAACATTCTTCAAGTAGGTGCTGATCATGTTTTAATTAAATTACCACTTAGGTGCTACTTCTTGAACCTAGAGAATAGCTGAACTTGGTATAAATGAGGAAGGAGGAGCTCGTGGCTAAGTAATAACAGCCGCACGGGTCGATCCATCTGGTTAAGCTACACTTGCCGGGGTTGGTCCGTGGATTGCGTGGCTCGGAAAGCACTTTAAGCTGTTGGTCTCGGCTGTCATTCGTGGATCTTTGATAGTCGTTACGGGTCGTCAGAAGCCCGAAAGTCTGAAACCAGTCTTACCAAGGAGTACCACATTACCCAGTTACTGTGTTGTGGATGTCAGGCAGTCGCTCCATGTAAAATACTGGTATTCAGCTGCATCCAGTTAGACTGGAAGCCGACCGCAATATAGTTGAGAAAAGGCTAGGCAGATTGATAGGTGCTTATGAAGAAACTGTGATCCAGTGTAGTATTTTTTTTAATAAATATCCATCCTGAGTGTAGATCAAAATATTATTTAAAATTTTTAAATTGTTTAGGGTATACAATCATACAGGGTGTAAGGGACAGCCCTCCGCAAACTGATAGGGTGAATTCAGTATGTCATACTAAGATGACCGGTACATGAAATTTTTTCAGAAACTTTAAGGGACTCCAATAAACCTGATTTGTTTGTGTTTTTGTGCACAAATCGGAGCGTCTATTACTGGTTGGGAGGGGTAGGTGATAGGTATGCGGTGAGTTCGATGAACTCTGTAGCTAGACAGAAAGTGAACAGCTGATTTCACGCGTCGTTGGTTAGAGTATTTCAACATCCATTGCTGGTTTTTTTTTTTGCTGTTTTTTTTTTGCAGTTTTTTTTACATAAATGGAGTGCTGCGAACACACAATGCAATTTTACATTGAAATAATGAAAATGTAACTGAAAAAAAATTTGAAAAAATTAAAGTTTTCCTGTGAAAATTTCCGGTGGAATATGATTCAGAATGAGGAGCTGAGTGCACCCTGTTAGTTTGCGGAGGGCTGTCCCTTACACCCTGTATAGTAAAAACTTTTATCTTCTTTAATAAAATGATGAGTAAATTCATTCTAAAAGATAATGTTATTTCTCTTCCTCTCGCGTTAGACTCTGAGCGTAAATCGAAATATAAAAAATAATAACAATATCTAGAAATCTTTAAATTGTTTAGGGTACCTACATATTAAAAAATTATAACTTTTTTAAAAAGGGTGTTTAAGAGTAAATTCACTCTAATTCCAGTATCGGGAAATATAAAAACTCATAAGTTACGTATTCATTTCAATATTCTACCATGTCTTCTGTGATCGAATCACCATAGAAATCTACCCACCTTCCAGAAATACCTTACCATCTAAAACAAACTCTACATTAATTAAACATTAAAATCTAGCACTCACATCAACACCACCATTGTTCCAGGGCGGCAGTGCATAATGGGAGGGGTCATGGTGGCCCCCTCCCATGTGCTCCGCCATCACTGACATCCAGTGCACCAGACCCTGGGCCCCGCCGCCGCCGGTCGTGCCTGGAACAACCAGGATAGATTAAAGACTGGTAAAGATTATGACCTGGTCAAAGATCCATGATATTTAAAGACTAAGATGTCAAGTATTCGAGGATTCACAAGTACACTTGTTCGGCTCTTTATCACATACTTGGAAATAATTATTATAGACAATATAATAAGGTGTTAAAAATTTACTCTAAAACGTTTAAGGAGTGCTGAAGACCATCGAACTGAATAACTTTTATCTCATAAAAAATTTGGTGAAGATTTGATGACGATCTTTGGCGTTATAAGCAGAATAGCTCCACAGAATGTAGTAAATATAATTGCTCACTTTTAGATTTCTACCAATGGAATCGGCCCTATAACTACTAGGTAGGGTTTAGTGGTGTTTGTTTGTTGCTCGCGAGTAATAATCTAATATATTTAGTTTCAAAGTAATTAGACTCACTTTCCATTCCATGTAAAATTTGCAAAGATTTTTGGAGCAGCCTAAAATTCATAATATCCGGAAAGCTGTTAAAACTAACCTGTCGGCACGGCGGCGGGCTGCGCGGCTGCCTGGTCTTGCCCCCCACCGCCTGTCACCCCCCCTCCACTCCACACGAATGCTGACGATGCACCCGCCTTCTGAAACAATACCAAACACGGTTTAGTCACCTGTTGACACAGTTTAATTCTTGAAAATTGTAACAGCTTGGTATGACCCAGTCCATGAATGGACTAGGTCTTCAGAAGTATCGATCGATTTTTGTGTACTGCTAAGCATGAAGCATGGGAAGTAAAATTATTGCTTCAATACCCTGTATGAATCAGAAATGAATTCAATGAGAAATTTTATTTGCGATATGGCTAATTTGATACCGTAATATAGATAACGCTCGTTATTTACGTGTCTTTGCGAAATATATTAATGTCAATGCAAATCATCACATAATATCATCATGTAACAGAAGATAATTGAATATCAAAATCAGAAAACTACTTTCCAATGTGATATTTTGCAAATTTCTTATTGGAACTTCTAAAAGTCTTAGTTCTAATTGGTTAACGCTTTTAGTGGATTACTTTCAAATTGCTTATTATAAGCATGCATCAAAATTATCACCATACACATTTCCAATTACCTCATCCGGCGAGTCAGTAACTCTATCACCATTATTTTCGTCATCTGAAGCTTCCAAACCAAATCCATTCGAAAACAGCATGTTCCTCGGATACAGGGAATAACATTCTGCCACATTCCTTCTTCGCTTGCCAAGGCTTGCCAGAAAGCTCTTGTACAGCTGACTCGAAAGCAAAAACGGGGTATTCTGAAACCCATCTTTAAAGCCCAAATTCTGGTTTCTAAAAGGATTACTGAAGTCAAACTCCGGCAGAAATTCTTTCTTGATAAAATCTGCTACAGGATGCATGGATAAAGCGTTTTCTGTATAATCCAGAGCAGTAGTTGTATCTTCATTTGGACCATTATTTTCTAGATCACTCGTCTCTGAGTTACCATCACTAGAATTATTGCTATCAATAGGATCCATTTTGTTATCATCAGTGTTAAAATCTTCAAATTCCCTCTTCATTTGTAGATTCATCGGGTTTTTCATAAAAAGGTTCGAACTTGTTAACGTCACTGACATTATTGGCACTATATTACTTATAAATATATCACTATTCAACACTAGTGTCTATCATATACTTTTTCGAAATAAAAATAAATATATCTTCGTAATTATGTAGGTATTTATAGGAACTATCGTTGGGTAGGAGGTGCCTGGACCGAAACTATATTGGGTTATTACATTTCTTTGGTTTGTATTTTCTTCACCCGTCTCAAATCATTTTATTTTTATCGCAATCGAATATTAATTACTGCTCATAAATTAATAATTATGTTAATTTTCATTATTTATTGCAGTCACCGTAATCTTATTACTCTTGTTGGTTTATTTCTTGGAATGCATAAACGGTATTTTTTTATAATATTTGTTTTAGTTGCTTTGAAATTGTTTTTCGATTTAAACCATTTTATATTTTTATTAATTAACGATAAATTTCATCTATATAAATAAAAAGAGAAGTCTGACTGACTGACTGACTGACTCGTCAATGCCCAGCCCAAACCCTTGAACCTAGAAAGCTGAAACTTTGCACAGAGGTTCCCTTTATAATGTAGACAAGGAATAAGGAAGTATTTCACGGTAGCACGTTCCCGTGGGATATTTTTCGACATCAAGGCAAAGGCTAGTTTGCCTGTGTTCAAATAAACGTGTTTCTTTCTTTCTTTCTAATCAAAATAATGACGACAAGCTCTAACTCCAGGCTCCAAGAAAGAAATAGAAATGTAGCTAAGCCTTTTAAAATCAAAAGCGATAACAAGGTAGAAGTAGGTAACACACATTTAAATATAGAACCAAAACATCGAAATGTCAAAAGGCAGACTGAAAACATCGAAAATGTGGGTAGATCAATACGCCGCGACTTTTTATTTTAAGATATAGGTCATGGAAGCTGAAATATATTTCTGGCCAGGATGGAAATGTTGGGAGGTAGACTGATTTTAGACGTTTGAGAGTTGACTCGAATAGACCTGGGATTTGAGGGTTGATATTAACAGAGGGAAGATTGAGGTCACGTGGGTTTTTTTTTCGTAAGATCTAAAGCAGTTGGTAAGTTAAAAATCAGCCAAGTGCGAGTTGGACCACACACAATGAAGGGTTCCGTAGGATGAATTTATCCAAAGAAAAAACTTAACTGAAAAACATGTTCCCCCATACATTCCAACTGAAAATGTAAGTTTGTACGCACAATATTGAGTGATTTACCATGTTATTTTAAGACCAAAGACTTCTAAAAAAAATACTGTATTGTTTAGGTATAGAACTATTCTCTGTATGTTTTTTTAATTTTAGGCTCAGCAATTTCGGAGGTAAGGGGGGGGAGACAGACACGAGTGATCGTACAAGGGTTCCGTTTTTTCATTCGGACGTATGGAACCATAAAAAGAGCTTTGTGAAATTAATTAAGCTAACGACGTATTCGTGATTCTACATTATTAGGTATTCTCATTCGATTATAGTGATACGTGGTTCATCTTAGGTAATGGAAATACTTGTAAGAGTACCAACACCAGTTCAAAAATACAACTTAGCTCCTTCCTATTAGTATTTTATTTTATAGTAAGATTTTGCATTTAACAAGGAAAATGGTTTGACTAATAGGAACTATGTAAAACTCTAAGAAGAACACAATCACTTATCAATACTATAATTGTTATATAAATATAATTGTTATGGGGAAATTATTAGTCGCACATCAGAAAAATATTCTTACATCAACATACTTTACATCTAATAATCTACATGTACACCAAATCAATTATTGCAATACTAATTAACTAATTGAATATCAAAACATATACAAATTACAATTATTGGGCACCCTGAGGCTACGTTCGGTTCGGTTCCTGCAGACAGAATTAGGAGCCCCGCTCACCGGGGCTCCATCGACCTGACGTTAAGATTAATTTATTTAGACATGAAAATTTTGATGTGCAAACAGTATTTATAATGTACGTATTTTGTTGGGAAAATTTGGTAATTTTTGATGTGCGTTTATATAAATACTACCAATTGAGTACAAAAATCAATCTATCGGCTTACAGTCTAACCGGATGCAGTTAAATACCAGTATTTTACACGGAGCGACTGCCAATCTGACCTCCACAACCAGTTACTGGGTAACACGATACACCTTGGTCAGACATTTGGTCTTCTGACAACCCGTAACAAGTGTAAAACATCTACAAATCTGGGATCAACAACGGTTTAACGTACTTTTCGAGGCACGGAGGGGTCTCGGTATGTAAAGATGGTCACCCCATCCACGACCAAACGGGGCAAGCGTAACTTGAACCCCCACTCCTACTAAGCACAAGCAATTAGAATGTATGTAAGTACTCCTTTTCAAGAGATTGCCAGTACATGGTTACGTAAAAAATATTTTAAAGAAAGACTCTCCCGGTGGTAATTCTGAAACAGCCCTAGGTCAGGTGGGACAACCTAAAAACCTACTTTTCTTTCCAGTGAAGATTTGTGCTCTAAAAGTTTTAAAGTATCTTCACGGGTGCGCACTTTTGGAGTAAGCAGGGAGATTTGTTAATAACAGTAATGATGAAAATTTACAAGTTAGATTTTTGTGTGAAATAGTTGTTGTTGTTAGAATTAAATAAAGGTGCCAAAAACAAAACTGTAAGGAAAGTTATAAGAGAATTTAATTTTCCCGAAAACAATAAATGGATAAATGAAATGAAATGTTTATTTCTGTAAAAACACTTTTACACGTAAATATTTTAAAACCAGATGGAGCCAGCATTTTCTAGCTGACTTGATCCCTGAGAGGAAATGGCGAAACAAACTCAGAGGTCATGGTCTCTTTTGAAGTCCATACATTATATTATTAGGATTTTATGGTGTAACAATGCAGGGTCTCATGTCTGGAAGAAGAAACATTTGAAGAAAAATTCAACAAACGCCTTGTCAAATATTAATAAACTAGCGACCCGCCCCTGCTTCGCACGGTTTTACGAATGAATGAATGATACTTATTTGCAAGAAGGTTTATACCTTCCGGAATAAATTCTCTAAATGACAGTGAAAACCACATCACAATCCGTTGCGTAGTTTAGAAGAACAACGCGACCACACAGACAGACATGAAAAGTGACTTTATTTTATAATAGGTACTTAAAGAAGCTGTCTTATCACTGACGCCGATTGCTTACAGTAACTTTGGCGATCGGCAGAGATGTTAGCAAAATAAGACTAGAAACATATAACATCAGAATGTCCTTTAAGTTTTTCTACAATTTTCATGTAAGAATAGAACTTACAAGAATAATCCTACAAATCAATATTCTTATAAGTAACTTCTGAAGTCTTGCTAAAACTTGCAGACGGAAGCCGTCTAAGTGAACAAAGAGCTTTATAGATGCTATAAAATACACATATAGAAGCTTTACAACACAATTATAGCTGTTACTAGCGATGCACCCCTGCTTCGCACGGTTTTTACGACTTGATAAAACATCGAAATTATCATTATTCTTTATCATATGTGTTAGTTTAATATCAATGTATAAAACATATAAACCTTCCGTGAACGTGCCGATGATGGCTAGACATAGCTTTCTTTAATAATTACAACATCTGTACCTAAACTACCTCTGTTCATCTAATTTGTAAAAATATATATAAAATATATCACACTAATATTATAGAGGCGAAAGTTTGTGAGTGTTTGTATGTTTGTTACTTCTTCACGCTCAAACGGCTGGACCGATTTGCATGAAATTTGGTATGTTGATAGCTCATACCATATATTAACACATAGGCTACTTTTTATCCCGGTCTACGTCGGTGAAACCACGGGGCGCAGCTAATAAAAATAGAAAATCAATTTTATTGTTTAGAAGAACTAAGCACACACACACACACAGACACAAAAACCGATTTGGTTTTATACTATTTAAGTAGATACAAATACAACACGGGCGCCGTCGTTTAGAGTGTCACAGACGTATATGATGGATAATAAAACAGTATGGAGGGACAAATAGTGTGCTGAGATTGAAAATAGAAGGTCTGATATGTCTACCAGTCTTTCAAAGGTAGGTAGCGTGAAGGTTTTGTG
Source organism: Cosmia trapezina (assembly GCA_905163495.3). Taxonomy (NCBI): domain Eukaryota; kingdom Metazoa; phylum Arthropoda; class Insecta; order Lepidoptera; family Noctuidae; genus Cosmia; species Cosmia trapezina. Next base: position 5,361,348 of record LR991044.1, read on the forward strand.
TCTGGGCGAGTTTGTAAGCAGAATGTGTCATAAGAAGTATTGTTTTATTTTTGTTATGTGTTACATTAATGTTAATTTAAAATATGCATGATAGATCAACTAACAGTTATTTTATAAAGTTGTTAACTTGTTAATGAATTAATGTAGAGGACATGGAAGTAAGTATGTAGATTTCTATAATTATATGAATAAAACCAACATAATTATATTATTCGCCGCCTATTACATATGACTTAGCTTGGTTGTAGGTAATATGGGCACCACTGCCTTACCCTTCGGGGTTTACAGGCGTAATGCTATGGTAATTATATTATTATTTTGACGTTTTTCTTATTTACTTTGCTTCTTCTAATAAGACATTACTGTAAATGCAACGTATAAGTACTATATAAATCTACTTGGTAGTTTATCAGAATAATCAAACTAGAAATATGAACGACAAATCTTATTAAATAATGTATTACAGGACTGTAAAACAATGTCCTTGACCTTGAAATACTAACAAAGGTATAATTCCTTTCTTATTAGATATGTATCATTAGAGAAAAGTTTTCTTTGTGCATATGAATTTGGTCTTTAATCTAAGAGTAATAATGAACTAAATTGCATGAAAAGGTTAGTAGGATTAGTGACCTTAGAATGCAGATTAGTTAATTCATGCGCGGATAGACTTCAGAAAAAAAAGAAAAAATATAAAACATGCTAAATTTGTGTGTAGTTTACTTTATGCCGTTAGTAAAATTACGAATATTAATAATTTTTTAGTGAGATAAATAATAATGAATAAACAAAATAACAAAATTTCAAACAAATCAAGCATCAAGCATCAAAAATCTAAAATACTTAATAATATAATTTGCCCAGCAGTTTTACTACAAATAAAAAAAATGAGAACTAAAAGTTATGCAAGACAAATATTATGTAAAAATTATAATCGATCATTTTCCTTTGTCCACAAAACACGGCATATAATTACGTCATAGCCATTTAGTATCATAAATCGAAACGCATTTTAGTAAAATTATCTTCAACGTCATAATTATCGACTCGAAACATCAAACGAAAATTTATAATGACACAAAAATGCCGCGAAATTTTTAGCTACACGCAAACTGCATCTTTACACACAGACAGTCCTAACGCACACATACACACACTCATTAACGAACACATTTACATCACTAATACACGTGTCTTTGCCGATCAACTAAGTTAATAAGTCCAATCAAATTTTCAATTAAGAAATAATCTACTATTACTGAAACACGACACTAAACGCTTGGCGCGAACGCCTAAACAGTTTTTTTTCGCGCGCCTTTTTTGTCACATTTTCGAATTTCGAACGCGTTTTTTACACCGCGAAACGGGTGAAGAATTCTTTTGAGTGCACGGCCGGCATGGCCGATCGATTTAAGTATAAAAATAAAGTGCTTCTCAAGTATTAGTTATTGTTTCCAATTTTCATAGCTTTGTATTATTTTTGGTTTTTTGTTTAAAATTTGAAATTTTAGAGAACGAGCAGTCTTTACCGCGAGGTATTCGCTATGGAACTCTTCCCGTGAGGTTGCTGCAAGGAAAAGCATTTTCCAACACATGCAAGGTTTTCTTCAGTCTATGACGTGTGTGGGTGTGTTTCTATATGGTTGTGAATGTGTGTGTGATCAACTTGAGGCGGGGTGCGCATGTGTGCGACAGGTTTTACATCTGTGTGAGTATTTTATGACTCTGAGTGCATCCCTTTCGAGCTGCATGCAATTTATATGTGTGCATTTTATTTTTTTTCTAAACGGCGCGGTTCCGTGTGTATGCGAGCAAACTACTCATGTACGGGTGCTCTGTTTTTTCGGTCGCGTTGATGGAATTCTAGGCCTTATATTGTGCACTTTAAGGGTGATTTTGTGGTGCATACAAGAAATGTATTTTTCAGTTTTATATCGCCGATATGAGAATCGCGGATAGCAAAGAAAATGTAAAAGGAATAAAAAAACTCGTGCATCGTACGTTTTCAGGTAGACACATTTTTCTTTAACCCATTTATAGGAAGCTTCATGTGTGTGTATGTGTGAGCTTGCATCTAGGGGGTGGGTGTTCAAAGGGTTGAGGGGGGTGAGGGGGGGAGAACATATAAAAATGATAACGCATCGCAAGACGGCTGGTTTTATGGTTTTTCTTTATTTTTTAATGTTTTTTTTATTGAAGCGAGGAGTAGACGGGATATTTTTCATACTGGTTATTTAAAATTTATGTTTTATTTTTACGTTTATAAAATAATGTTTTTAGTATCTCTAGGAATATCTAAAAGTAGTGTTCTATGTTTATGGTTTTTCTTTTAATAACTAGAGCTGCTAGAACCTTCATTATTAGATTATTTTTTTGAACTTCTGATAGGTAAATACCTATAACTCACATATGGATACACGCAATATCTATTATAATCTCTTCACGTAATTACCAACTGGTATATAGATTAGTGTCAAAATTCTAATTAGCATAAGTTGTGCAATTGGTAACAAGGCATAACTTTTTAATTAGTCTTCCTTTACATAATTTCTGATGCCGTTTCTTTGTATTATCAAGAGACACGTAAACAATACCAGCCCATTAGGTACTGTTCCACGGGTCGATCTATCAGGTTAAGCTACGCTTGCCGAGGTTGGTCAGAGGATGGGTGATCATCTTTACATACCGAGACTCCACCGTGCCTCGGAAAGCACGTTAAGTCGTTGGTCCTGGTTATTCGTGGATCTTTGACAGCCGTTACGGGTAGTCAAAAGCCCGAAAGTCTGACCACCAGTCTAACCAAGCAGTATCGATTACCCAGTTGCTGGGTTGTGGAGGTCAGATAGGCAATGGCTCCACGTAAAGTACTGGTATTCCGCTGCACCCGGTTAGACTGGAAGCCGACCCCAGCATAATGCGAAAACGCTAGGCAGGTCCGAGAAATAAAATTATTCGAAGGACCCAGTTACTGGTGACATACTTACCTTCTCACGGATATAAGGGTGACCTACGCTACCTTATTCATATGGATCTTAACTTTCTGTTTAAAACTTTATTGAGTTGAATCTATTGTGAAACCAATTTAATTAATATGTCAATTTAGGTATAGGTAGGTTTAAGCTGAGCTTTGCATTTGTGTGAGTGTACATAGATAGTGTAGGTGTGACGTCCGGCATAGAGCGCGACGCGTTCTTTGTTTGGTTTAAAACCGGTATAAACTGCTTTTTGCCAATCGGATTTTGTTCTTTTAGTACGAGAGGCCATGACCAAAATCATGTCGAATGCAAAGCTCATCTTAGGCCTCGCCGACAGTAATTAGTTGATGCTAATTTGGTCAACTTATCCGAACACTGCTAACATTAGATTTACAGTAGATTTTCTGATCCGTGACTCAATGAAACTTTAGAGCAAGCGTAGAATAGGAGCGAAATAATATTTGCAAAGATATTTAAAGCAAAGTAAAGGCTGATTTACACAGGGTCAGTAGCTGACTCCAAATGAACTGACTTTCACTGTTTATTTGCAGTCAGTAGTCGTACTACTGACTTCCAAATCAATTTAAATGAAGACAGTAACGGGTGAGCGCTGACTTGGTTCGAGTTTGGAGTCAGCTACTGACCCTGTGTAAATCTGCCTTCATTGATTACTATTGTGGCTACATGAATATAATAATTTCTACCAGGATTTTTCAACAAGAAACGAAACAAACATGTAATATTTCCCAAAAAGGTTTTGCCCCCAGGTGAGGATTGAACTCACGACCTTAAGATTATGAGACTTACGCGCTGCCTACTGCGCTACTGAGGCTATGAATCCTGTGACGAAATAGCCAATGTAATTCAAGGACGCCATGATCCTTTTTTTTAAAATAGAACACAGGTAAAAAGAGATTTTATTGAAAAGTTATTTCTTATTTGATCTGGCACTTCACATTACCAATTTACCACCCTTACGGGGCCGCGGGGTAAGATTGATCGTCAATTTAAACCAGTGGCCATATTGCGAGTTTTTAAACTTACTCGATCGCGTTTACGTTAACGTTGACGTTCGTCAATTTGTATGGAATAATTGTGTTTCCCATTACAGTCAGCAGACGGCGCTTATTCAGTTTCAGTACTTTCAGTACAAATTGAAGTTTACACCATGTGTACAGATAATTATCTAATTGTGAATGACATTGCAGAAAACCCTCATTCCATTTCATGCATATAAAAGTTTTCTTATTAATTGAACCTTTAAAAGTACTCAATTAGTTTTTTGAAATATACTTTATATAAGTTAATATTAAGTCTGAAATACCTAATGTCAGTCAGCAAATTATTCAGATATCTAGTTCTCTTTTCTTTTACTAAAATAAAAAGCGTTTGCTGAAATGTATATTTACTTAGACATGACTGTATCTTTTATTAAAAGAAATCCTTGATCTAGGCCACGCCGTCTATACATTTTAGATAAATAAGTATATTTGTATTCCATGTATGTAGGGTTCACTTAGGACCATTTTACATTTTTCAATCTCATTATTTTAACTTTGGCAACAATAGCCTAACCTACACTCTTACCAGGTGTTTTGATATGCAAATAAAAAAATTAGCAGCCATGATGGGGATTCCGTCAGAAGAGAATATTAAACGTAAAACTATGGTTGAGCTGGATGGTGCTGATCCACGCGTCATGTTCGTGAACGGGCGCCGTCAGTTGAGACTGGTCATCTCTTATCTGCCAGGCCTTATTTTTAATTTTATATTTTAACTTGGTTTTAAGTATTTTTTTTACATTGTTCTCACATGTAGAAGCAACAAATATAATGTACCCATGATGTTGTATTACTTATCTTGATTCAAAAGAGTGTCCGTGGAGTTTCTTGCCCGTTCTTCTCCATAGATCTACGTTTTGGAATGGGCAACTAGCTTCAACTTTCTGACTAACTGACCGACTCTTTGACAAATCAAAAGTGCCAGTAATTGGTTTAATTGAAATAAATGCTTTGAGTTTGAGTTTGAGTTTGTGCTTAGCATGTCGGGGTGTGGAGGTGTCGAGGTGTCGTGGTGACGTGAACCCGTAAGATTTCCCCATACTTAAAAATTACTCAACGCACCTGAAGAAGTTTTCATTTAAAAAAAAAACCGGACAAGTGCGTATCAGACCTTAGAATTTATCTCAAAAACAAACTAAAAAAAATTTATGTGACAAAATTACAAATGAATAATTTTCTGACTTTTTCCATTACTTGTGCTTAGTGAGACCTTGCTTCTTACCAATTTTCATGATTCTAGGACAAGTGGAAGTACCCTATAGGTTTTGTTTTACTTAAGAGTATCAAAATATGTTGCATAAACGGCCGTATTTTTTTATTGCGTTGACTTAGAAGCTTGATTTTTTCAGAACTTCAAGAGACTATAGACCTACGTATTTGATATTAATTTCAAATTAAGGTTTTGTGTAAATTGCCTGAAATATGACCTTTACCCAACTAAGTTGGGGTTGGCTTCCAGTCTAACACGATGCATCTGACTACCAATATTTTAAATTAGCTTTTGCCCACGGCTTCGCCCGCGTGGATGTCAGAAAATATCCCACGAGAACGTACTACCGGGAATTCCTTCCTTATTCCTTGTCTACATTATAAAGGGAAGCTCTGTGCAAAATTTCATCTCTCTAGGTCCAAGGGTTTGGGCTGGGCGTTGATGAGTCAGTCAGGACTTCTCTTTTTATTTATATAGATAGATGGAGCGACTGCCTATCTGACCTCCACAACCCAGTTACTGGGTAGCACGATATCTCTTGGTAAGACAGGTTGTCAGACAGATATGTAAGACACTCGAAATACTCCAATGTAAGTTTCTCCACAATACCTCAGCCTCAATTTTCTCAACGCAAGAATAAAAAAACTTCTACAAGCATATGTACTCAACCTATATGTATGTATATAGGAAAAATATAAAATACACCCACTAAAAAATATATAAAAGCTACAAAAATATGTTATTCTCAAGACTAGTACACACAGGTGGTGTTTCAATGTGTGTGTCTGATTTTTGTGTATGTGTTTCGGGTTAGAAAAGGGAGTGGAGTAGTGTTAAATTTTTTTTTAGTTTACAAACATTGTTTTTTCGCATTTGAAATGTAAACAAGCCTAGATTTACATTATTTTAGACATACCGAAAGATTTAGGGTATTTAAAATATAGAAGTATTCATGACACAACTAAATAAAAAAAAAACCGGACAAGTACGTGTCGGAACACGCAAAATGAAGGATTCCGTAGTTGGGACGAAATATTGATAGATTTAGCATGTTATTTTAAGAACATAAACTTCTTATAGGGTTTCCTGTAATCTATAGATATAGAACTATATTCTGTATTATTTTAAAATTTTTAGGCTAAGTAGTTTCGGTGTGGGGATGGTAATTTTTTGTCTATTTTCTTAAATTAATTAAAACAATAAACAGTAAGCCCTTTCATTTTACCTTTATGTCACACGGTACAGTTTGCAAAACTTTTTTTTTTAATGTTCGTATTTGCCCCCCAAACCTTGAACCTCCATATTCAAAATTCATTACGTTACACTTCCAACTTCCATGTTTGAGTTACAAAAATTCATATTTGTACCAAATTTCAACTTAATCGGTCCATTAGATTCGGAGCAAATTGGCTGTGACAGACGGACAGACAGACAGACACACAACAAAGTAAACACTAAAAACATTGATTACCGACTTAAAAAAAAATCCAACGCGTTATAGTCACACTCGTAGAAGTCGTAGACCAAGCGCTCGTAGCACTGCTACGACGTAGGCGCACTGTGCTACGAGCAGTGATTGCTCGAGTAGGGCGGCTACGCAATGGCGCCGTGCATAGATCATTCAATTCTTACAATAATTGTTTTAATAAACAGTTTTAATTTCAGATAGTGACTTAACAATGGACTATAATTCTTACAAATCATCATAATTAAGATATGTATACCTATATTTTATATCTCATAGTAATGGATTTTGCTTCCCGTGTCTTTATGATCTCGATATTTATTCCTTGTATTTATATTTATGAAAATGATGTTAGTAATCCTACAAGAAGAAAGAAGCTACAAAAAAAAAAGAAAATCATAGACAATATGCAAAGCAGTTTGTTGGCAGACGTACTCATATCTCCTTTTTAGGGTTCCGTACCAAAATGGTAAAAAAGGAACCCTTATGGTGTCAAGAACCACTAATGCTATCAACTTGAAATTTGGAACAGTTTCATATGACGTTTACCCAACTATTTTCCAAATAAGAAAAAAGAAAAATTTTTTTTTTTTTTTTTGTAACACGTGCTGAACGGGGGGTTTTAAAAATTCAAAGTGAGGTTACTAGGGCATGTGGGGTATCATATGAAAGAGTGCACATTCTTAAATATTTTTTAATTTTTTTTAGGCCGCATAGTTTTCGACTTTTGATGAAAAATGTAAAAAAAAATACCGTTCGAAAAAGTACCGTAAAGGGGGGGGGGGGCAGCCTTTATCTCCGAAGTTTGCAAAGGGAAAAATCTGAAATTATTCTATGTGATAGAAGTTTATGTAAAGATTACAGGAAAAAATAAAACGATGTCTCTAAATAGCACACTTTTTCAGAAATCGGAACGGAACCCTCGGTGCGCGAGTCCGACTCGCTCTTGACCGGTTTTTAGTACATAAACATAATAATCCATATAAATAAAAAGAGAAGTCCTGACTGACTCATCAACGCCCAGCCCAGACCGTTGGACCTAGCAAGCTGAAGTTTTGCACAGAGGTTCCCTTTATAATGTAAACAAGGAATAAGAAAGGAATTCCTGTTAGTACGTTCCTGTGGGATATTTTCCGACATCCACGCAGGCGAAGCCGCTGACAAAAGCTCTAGCTCTAGCTGGTAATAACTCTTTTTACCTTCATGGTAATGAAACTGACTTATCAACGAAATGGGTTAATTATTTAAACTGATAACGAGTGAGGTAAACTACCAGTGATATGCAGACTCAACAATTCATACATCCCGACATCCACGCGGGTGAAGCCGCGGGCAAAAGTTAGTTTTTTTTAATTTTATGAGTAATAGAGAACCTGACACACTTAACCCCTCAAGTGTCGAATGCACCCCATGTATGCATAAGAAAAACCCTTTTTTTGTTCGGTACATAAGCTTATATCACATCTATATAAATGTAAAAAAACATCATCCGATGGAAAACCAATCAAATCATTAGTTGTGAACTTATGGAGTTCGCAGCTAACCTCCCCTCCCCCCCGCGTGTCAAATGCACCCCAAGTGTGCAAAAGGACAAAACTTTACATAATAGGTATATAAGCTTAGATCACGTATATATAAACGTAAAAAAACATCATCCGATGGAAAACATATCATTATCAGTAGTTGTGAACCTATGGGGTTCGCAACTAACCCCCAACCCTCCCCACTCGCTGGGGTTTTGGGTAAAATCAGCCAAACTCAGACACAGGTTTTTAGGTTTTCTCAGTGAGGCTTTAAAAAAAAATATCATAGTACTCATATATTGTATTTTATTTTCAAAAGAGGTTTTTGTGATACAACTGTTTTAACGACAAGGCATTGCATGTAATACAGGGTGTAAGTGTTAACAGTGGCAATATTTTAAGGGGTCATTGTACTCATCATTATGAACAACTTTTACTATGGGACCAAACCTGAAATCGCGAGAAAAAAATCAGCTGTTCAGTACATTTATGTTCCCATTATTCGTTAAAATGTAAGGAACAGCTGATTATTTTTCGCGATTTCAGGTTTGGTCCCATAGTAAAAGTTGTTCATAATGATGAGTATAATGACCCCTTAAAATATTGCCACTGTTACACTTACACCCTGTATATAACATAAATAACACATTAGGTTTGATTTACTAAAACGTTTCCAAGCGAATGTAAGAGTTAAAGTCAAAATTAAAATGTATAAGCTGATTAGTAATTTAAACGCGTAAATCGTATTTATAAAAGCAATAAGCGATGCGTACAAGTGAAAATTCTTACCTATTTGTAATCGAATAATAATATAGAATAATCAGACGTTATATATTGACGTGTAAAAGTGTTTGTACAAACCTACTTACAGAAAATAAATCATTTATCATTTATCATTCATGGAGACACATGAGAAAGATGTATTAAGAACAAGTGTATTATTTAATTTTTAATATTACTAGTCTGGATATCATCTAGAACCAGAGTCCTTATCAAGACGAATCTAACGAGGCCAAACTCGGGTTGAAAACAAAACGGGTTGCGTCATTTTATTACTGAGTTCCTGTGGTCACCTTACCGGCTCCATCATCAGATCAGGTTTTAGATGCGACTGCCAAATTTCAGCTCCGGGAAGTGATCAAATTTAACTTGCAAATTTTGAAAAAGGACAACTTAAATACGAAAATTGCAAGTTAAATAAAAGCTTGTAAAAAAAACGCAAAGGATTTTTCTTTTGACTGGGAAGTTAAACAGTTCTTGCCGAGATCGATTCGTGGATGGGTAACTATAATTGATTATTAACATAACATTGAGACCCCTCCATATCTCAGTGAGGTCAGTCTCTAATATCATACGAATCTATCTAAAAATCTATGACATTTTCATGTTAGTAAAAAACGCTCAATGCAAAAATTTTTCTAATTTTCTGGTTTGAAAAAATGTATTCATTATTATTATTAAGTAATCATTTTATTTCAGAATAAAACATTCCATACATTGTACATACATTAATTTTGATTTTTTTATATTTTTGATTGATTTATTATGCCGTGCCTCGGAAAGCACGTTAAACCGTTGGTCCCGGCTGTCATTCGTGGATCTTTGACAGTCGTTACGGGTCGTCAGAAGCCCGAAAGTCTTACTTACCAAGGGCCATACCATACTACCCAGCAACTGGGTTGTGGAGGTCAGATAGGCAGTCGCTCCATGTATTCAGCTGCATCCGGTTAGACTGGAAGCCGACCCCAATCATAGTTGGGAAAACGCTAGGCAGATTGATTGATTGATTGTATTATACGCGTGTATGTCGGAAAATATCCCACGGGAACGTACTGCCGGGAATTCCTTCCTTATTCCTGGTCTACATTAAAAAGGAAACCTCTGTGCAAAATTTCAGCGTTCTAGGTCCAAGGGTTTGGGCTGGGCGTTGATGAGTCAGTCAGTCAGTCAGGACTTCTCTTTTTATTTATATAGATAGATAGGTAGATAGATAGATTTGATTCGCCTCACGATATCTCGCCATCTACTCAAGTTTTTTACAAGAGATCGCCCACTGCGGATTGAATTTGGTCAGTCCATCTCATGGGTGAGCGTCCGCGTGGTCTGTACCTCCACCCCGCACGAAGAGGCACTCTATAGAGTGACCCTCACGCCTCAACACGTGTCCGAAGTATATGAGCGAACACGCGAAGTGAACACGCACTTGTCCGGTTTTTTTTCAGTTTCAAGTAACATTTATTTAATGCTCATATAGGCCAGATGAAGGTCTCTGTCGAGACATTTCATATGAAAGAAATATCTGTAAGAAAATACTTTACTGAAAATTATAAAACATCAATGTTGTAAAAGCATCTCCACATCTTTCCCTAGTAGTTATTCCTAGACCAAATAGGTGATGTGTTGTATGTGTGTGTAAGCACCTTTACGTACGAAGCACTAACATTGATGTTAGAAACAAGCACTAAAACTAGATGTGGCCTGAATAATGGAGCACGTAAATATTGTATAAGGGTACGCTTTATCAGTGTCTGATATGAGATTGTTGGGAATCGAACCCAACAAAGCACTCTGCATGCGGTCTACACGCGCAAGCAGCGTGATCATCGCGTCATCGGCAAGCTGAGGCGCGGCGCGGCGGCGACACGGCTCGGCCCGATGACCACTCGCGTTCACGAACTCCACCGCGATGGACGACACTCCTCTCTTAAACTCAACGATTATTAATTGTTTGTCTGGGAAGTTATATATTGTTATATTAGACGTCAATATACCAGCCTTATTTGATACAGTCCGCTTTTCATTGCTCCCCGCGCTAACAGAGATGCAATCAATAAATGCAGTCTATGTAAGAGCAGTGGTGGTCCAGTGACAACGTCCCCACTTGCGAGTTATGGGTCGTGTGTTCGACCCCAGACAGAGGCTTTACTTTGTGTAAATAATTACATCACCACTGCTCTCAAAACGGTGAAGGAAAACATCGTGAGGAAACCAGCTTTTCCTAGAACCAAAAATTTGAAGACTGGGACATTTAACAACTCGCACTGGGCCCGCGTGGTGGATTACGGGCCGCTCCCTCTCACCGAGATGAGGCCTGTATCCCGGCAGTAGGAACGTTATAGGCTGATTATGGATGCGTTGTATTCTCTGAAGAGGTAAGCGGGCAGATGCTTTACTTTGTGTGAAGGAAAACATCGTGAGGAAACCGGTCTAGAATTTTATTATATCTCGACTCAAAAATAATCTCCGAGACACAGCCACATCTAGAAAAATCCATAAACTTCTAGCCTATATCTCTGTCTACCCACACACTGGCTTGCATGTATATGGCACAGCGAACCGAACTCATATCGTACTTACGCCCTTCTAGTGCGCAAGCTTGAGGATACACTTCCTTGCAAAATAAGTGTGAACAGAAATAATGTTAAGAAGAGTATTATTTTGTGAGAGATCTTTGAAATGGAATCTGAGGTTTGAAATTAAACAACCCGATCATTTAAAATTTAAATACTCGTGTCTACTAAGAGAGGATAAGATTATTTGACTACAAATTGTGGACATTAAAATCTCCGTCATTAACAATACATTCAAAAGAGTAACCATTTTTCTTGTATTTATCATTGTTTGTGTTTTATATAATTATTATCGTAATAAACTACCATTTCTCAAATAGGTATTTAATAAGACACTTTTCCTAATCTAGAAATATATCACACAAGTTGACAGGAATACTGACTATCGCTAGCACATATCCATTTATACGCTTAGCGTTTTTGTATAACAATTGATACTATGCGTGTCCCAAACACGATAACAGTATTTTCTATCATGCAGTGAAATTCTTGCTTTAACCAATTACCATCACAAATTCTGTGATAACGATAAATCTCCGGAATCGGAGTGAAAACCGTTTACTGCACACATTTGTTTTTACTACAAATTTTCTCTTAAAAATGTATGAAATTCAGTTAAATACACGATAGCACTTTTACATACAAATAAATTAGATGGATCTTTTTATCGGGTTTTCCCGATTCGGTATGATGTTTTGTTTTTAAATTGTTTTTTTTTTTTTTTTTTTTTTTTTAATTTATTTAAAGGGCTTTGTCGCTTAGCGACCACATCGCCCAGTGCAGAAAAACACAAAATTATTAATTATAATCTACCTAATAACTAACTTGTACAATTCTTTAGCCTTATCGGACACTGGAAAAGCAAGGATGGAATTACAAAAGCCAATATCGTAACTTTTATACCGTCCGAAAACATTACTTCTAATATTTTCATTCCGGACACACTCCATCAAAATATGACAGACATCATCAACCACTCCACAGTCATCACAATTTGGAGACAAAGCTTTCCTCATTAAGTAATAAAACTTATTTGATGGAATATGTCCGGAGCGAAGTCTTAAGGCTATAGTAATTAGGTTTTTATTTAGGTCACAATCAATCCACGGAACCCGAGAAATCTCTGGCTTGATAATAGATACAATAAATGCCGTGTGTTCTTCGCCTAAGAAATGGCCGCAAACTTTCTTATGCGTGCGGTTATAAAATTTGATTGACAGCGAGCTAGGTGCTTATCAATGTAGCTATATAATTACAGTCTTTCAGTTGAAACTAAAGGATTGACAGTAACATCATACTGTAAGTTAAATACATACTGATAATATCACAATTATAGTGATTAGCAATCAGTGTGGTAAATAAAACATGGTTTTGAAATTATAATCGTGAATATTTCAAGAATGTGATGTAAAATGTTTAGGCAGCTCGATTGGCAGACACGATATAGGAGAAAACCTTTACGTAAGTGATATTTGTCAGATAGTAACTGTAGCTTTTTATTTACTTTAGATAAAATATTATAGTCATTCCATTCAATAATGTCAAGTAAACGTCATGGAAATAAAATTAAGAGCGCTGTCACATTTGATCACCTCTCACGCTCACACGGGACCAAATTTTTAAGATTGTTAAATGAAAAGATGCTTTTTTGAAAAATGTAATCAATTAGCGACATACTAAACAATATTAATTTAATAGGTACCTAATTACTAAAACCACATTTCTGTTGTGTTATCAATAAACTCAGCTTTTTGAGATGAGATAGATAAATGCCACAATAAAAATGTGTTTTTAATAATTACCTATTAAATTAACATTATTTACTAGTCCGATAATTGATTACATTTTTATAAAAAGCATATTTTCAATTAACATTCTTAAAAATTTGGTCCCGTGTGAGCGAGAGTGGTGACAAAACGCAACAGCTCTCATAAATACCTATCATGAGCAGAGAGATTTTATTTAAATACATAATTACCTATTATGAACTCTCGAACATCATCATCATCTCATCATCAGCCTTAGCCATTTTACATGTTGCAAATTATTATAATTAAAAACAATGAAAAAAAACCTAAGAAAGATCATGACCCATTAATTTGTCCCCAACTGTAAATGGAAAGCCTCGTACGGTCAGAAAACACATAAAATATTCTATGAATTTATTTCAGAAGGTTTTCAGTGAAATTGCAAAACTGAATAAACTCCCGTTTTTTTTTTTCTTCATTCCGCTTTTTTTTCATTCAAGAGCTTTTCGACTTCATTCGCGAAAGAAAGATTTTGTTTTACAAATACAATTTCTTATGTAAAATATTATATTTTCTTAAAGCTACTGTTTTTCCTTAAAATTCTGGAAAAAAATAGGTCAAAAAGTACTGCGTTCAAATATTGTTCGAACTTGTGTACCTTTTTAAAGATGATAGGAATTAGCTGCACTAAAATGACACTTTTATTATTATTTCGCTCTCAAACGGGAACATTTTTTAGCGAAATGACAGATAAGAAATGTCATTTTACTGCAGCAAAGTCCGAGCATGGTTATGTTTTTTTTACTGTGGTATAAGGGTATTTGTTAAAGGAAACGTAGACAAACATGTCAAAGTTTCTTCACCTTGTGGCGACATCTACAACGCCACATGTGAACTACGAATCTGACGTCACACAAATCGTGCATCGCGTAAGCAGAGTTTACCGTGCGACTGGCATACAACATCCCGACATCAACCAGATACAACACACGTCTGGTCGAAGGAACCTTAAACGCAATTAGCCCTCGTTTCTTGTACTTGATCAAATCGTTTGGAAATGCTGAAATCACCAATCGCAGTGATAATGATGGCTATTTCAATGGATATTGAAGATATTTCTCTATCAACACTAAACTTCTTCAGTCTAGCAGTGAACTAAACAAAATTGCCATACAAAGTGGCAATGCCACCAGTCTCTAGGATACATTACCTGCTGACAGCGATCATCATCTTCCTACCCTTGTTCCATGGTACGTGGGGCTGGCGCACACATTTTCTTCTTCCATTCTCCCCTGTCAACCATCACGCTATCATTCACTCCCTTTTCTTTCATCAAAATCAAAATCAAAAGTCCTTTATTCAAATTAGGCTGAGAATCAGCACTTTTTGAACGTCAAAATTACAGTAAGACAGTTCCCACAAAACGCCCGCCCTTCACCACTTCCTAGTGCTTTAGCTGGGAAGAAGAAGTAGCGGAACAAACTCCCCAGCAGCACAGCTGTCTGTTCAGTTAGAAGAACTAGTTATACTCATATCAGTTACACCAGTCGACAGCAATGCGGTTTTAGTTAAGTGAGAATATTTTATTAATTTATTTTTTAATCTGTTTAAATAACTAAATATTTTACATATTTTTTATTAGGTGCATGCATTTAACCATGTTCTGCTGACGCTACCGCCTATCTCTCTAGCTATAACTTATAGTTTCGGATAATGCATTAGAGAACTTCTTTATGGGTCGGAATATTCTCGTATATGTGTGATATATAATATATATTTATAGCCTATTTTATATATCGTCCATTATATTTAATATTTTGTATATAGATAGTCGACGACACGGTTGGCGCAGTGGTTGAGCGATTGACTGCTGCGCAGCATGTCGCGGGTTCGATTCCCGCACGGAACAAATATTTGTACGACCTACAAGTATTTGTTTCGAGTCTGGGTGTTTTTCTATCTATAATATGTATGTATTTACAAAAAAAAAAATGTGTATTTATAAGTAGTTTATCAGCCATCTCGTTACCATAACACAAGCATTAGGTTGCTTAGCTTGGGACTAGATGGCGTTGTGTGAAATGTCCAAGGATATTTATTATTTATTTATTTTATTTATAGTCTGTAAAAAGAGCTGGGTTTTGTTACATATTTGCGTGGGACAAAGAAATCTGGCAATTGAAAAGTATGTGGAAAATGCAGAGGTTTCTATGTTCTTAGTATACTAAATAATATAAAATAACATCATGCCGTAAGGGGCAGTTATACAGGGTGACCTGAAATTAGTGGCGGACCCGTTAAGGGGTGATAGTAGGCATCAATTCCAGTCGATATCACTCTTAGACCTACTGTCCTAAAGTTAACCCATTTCAAGATATTCCTACTTAAAGAATTTTACAAAAAAATCCTACTTTAACTCACGTAGCGGATGTTGGAGAAAAACAGCCAGGCTGAAGTGGGAATGGGCTGGCATGTCGCACGAATGCACCCGGAGAGATGGGCAAAAAAACCCACTGGACGCCTGAGGGAGGGCATCGCCGTCGAGGCAGACCACGGCGAAGGTGGTGTGACTATCTGATAAGGTTTGCATGGT
The DNA here is from genome assembly GCA_905163495.3 of Cosmia trapezina. Lineage (NCBI taxonomy): Eukaryota > Metazoa > Arthropoda > Insecta > Lepidoptera > Noctuidae > Cosmia > Cosmia trapezina. The sequence goes on from LR991044.1 coordinate 5,377,273, forward strand.
CAACATGGTCAGAGATCGCACCAGACAGGGAGGTTTGGAAGGAAAAAGGGGGGCCTTTTCCCACCACTGCTGGCTCAGTGTCACAAATGTAGACTAAGAAAAAAGAAAAGTAAGTACATTCAAATTACATATTGACATTATGTACATACATAGAACTGGCGGCTTCATTAAAGGATATAATATCCAGCTGTTTACCATTTAAGTTGTAAAAGTCAAGTAAGGGGGAAAAAGGTCACTTACTTAATATTAACCCTATATAGCTTATAAGTTAGACTTAAGTAATTATGTAAGTTCTTTAAGTATGATAAAGTCATTTTGTTAGAAAGTTATTACTGGAGTAAAATATACACTTTGAATGACTCGCTGGTATAGTCGCCGCAAGGTTGACTGCTGAACGAGGGGGTCTTGGGTTCGAACTCTAAATTGTAAAGTGTTACTGGGTTATTCCAAAATTATGGAAGACGGGCACACGGATATTGAATGAGACATGGGCTAACGACAATATGGGTCCCAGAAAACGCCAGACGACATCATGAGAAGATGGGACGAGGTTGACACCTTCAGGCAGGATTAGTGCACACTAGCTCAAGACAAAGAGGAGTGGAAAGGAGAAAGAGAGGCCTTTGCCCTTCAGTGCCACAACATAAGCTCAAAAATCTATATAAATAAAAAAAGAAGTCCTGACTGACTGGCTCGATCAACGCCCAGCCCTTGCACCTAGAAAGCTGAAATTTTGCACAGAAAAACCCCCCTTTATAATGCCCTTTTTTGCCCTTTATAATGTAGATAGGGAATGAGGAAGGAATTCCCGGTAGTATGTTCCCGTGGGATATTTTCCAACATCCACGCGGGCAAAGCTGCTGGCAAAAGCTAGTAAAATATAAAAACATGGAATTTCTCAGAAGCAGACCGGAGTTGAGACTCTGCCTGATTGATGGTAGGCTCGCCTTCTGCATGGGAATTTAACGCACCTGGCAAAAAGCGGTTGAACCTAGTGTCTACCCATTCCTAGTTCCAATCAATAGGCTATGAGGAAAAAGGTTAAATCCTAATAGAAAAACCCATGCACCACCTGAACTAGTTGAACCTAGTATACCCAACGCTCATTAGTCGCATTTGCAACCACTAAACCTACATGCATTCTCTGCAAAAAAAAACCTATTCAGTCCCATGTAATAGAGAACCAGCCTATCTCAATTCAAAAGAAAAATAATATATTTCGTGATAACTTATCATCTGCCTTTTCCCAACTATATTGGGGTCAGCTTCCAGTCTAACTGGATACAGCTGAATACCAGTATTTTACATGGAGCGACTGCCTATCTGACCTTCCACAATCCAGTTACTGGGAAATTCGATATCCCTTGGTATAAGACTGGTAATAAGACTGGTTGTCAGAAATTCACGCTTCTGACGACCCGTAACGACTGTTAAAGATCCACGAATGACAGCCGACACCAACGGAACCAGCTGATCTTTTGTGATAACATTGTTAATTCAAAAATGGCTTACTTCTTTCCAATTTGCAAAAAAGCGTGAACACTTTTTCTGCAAAGTTTTCATCGTTTTCTTTACAGTAAAAGTTATAAACAATGGCATTAGGCTCTCACAGCCATCATAATTGTCTATGGTTCTCATGTTTGTAACAATATCTAATCAGTTTTCAATTACGAGTTTCATTTGAAAAAACTTTTATAAAGTGTGTTGTTTATTTAAAAATAATGTGGGCATTAACTTTCAAGTTATAAATAAATAAATATAAAATATCCTTGGACATTTCACACAACGCCATCTAGTCCCAAGCTAAGCAATCTAATGCTAAGTATATAAGTAGTTATAATAAGTAGTTTTAGTTATATTTATATTGCTTCTTAGCTACAAGGTTAGATTGCAATGTGAATAAAGAATCACTAAAAAAAAAAACCGGACAAGTGCGTATCGGACCACGCACAATGAAGGGTTCCGTAGTTGGGATAAATTTATCCCAAGAACAAACTTAACATTGTAGTTGAAAAACATGTGTTCCCATACATTCCAACTGTAAATGTAAGTTTGTACTCACAATATTGAGAGATTTACCATGTTACTTTAAGTCCACAGACTTCTTATAGGTTTTCCTGTATTTTACAAGTAAGAAACTATTTTCTGTATTTTTTTCAAAATTTTAGGCTCAGTAGTTTCGGAGATAAGGAGGGGGAATGGTCAGTTTTCGCCTATTTTCTTAAATAACTTTAAAACAATTTATTTTAAAAGTATTAAAAAATATATATTTGAGACCCCCATATAGCCTTTTCTTTTGATATGGGAATTGAGAACCTACTCCTTTTTATCGTCGGTTAATAAGAAGTAAGATAAACTTGCACCATCTCTCGTGAACTCCACCACGCGTAAAGTAACTACTCTACTTACATAAATATTATTATAACAAAGAAAAAAAAAACTCATAATAATACCAATCGGTAATAATAACTACCGACCAACAAAATACCGATATTATTGAAAGTTAAGCGCATATTACCTGAACCTCTGTATTTCCATCATTAATAAAATAATGATGGCGGTTGAAAGCTCCCGAGATTTAAAGCACCTTTTGATCGAAGGATGTAGGTTATTTAAAGCAGGTAATGCAACATTTTTGAATGTTTTTGCAAATTTGTTACACTGAATTTTTAAATATCAGTTAGTGTTCTGAGGAACGTGATAGTTCGTCGTTTGACGGCGTTCAAGAATCAATCAATTTGCCTAGCTATTTCCCAATTATGTTGGAGTCGGCTTCCAGTCTATCCAGATGCAGCTGAATACCAGTATTTTACATGGAGCGACTGCCTATCTGACCTCCATTAGTAACTGGATAATACGATACCCCTTGGTAGGACTGGTTGTCAGACTTTCGGGCTTCTGACGACCCGTAACGACTGTCAACGATCTACGAATGACAGCCGGGACCAACGGTTTAGCATGCTTTCCGAGGCACAGAGGAATCTCAGTATGTAAAGATGGTCACCCATCCACGGATCAACCCCGGCAAGCGTAGCGGCGGCGTTCAACAATATCTAGGTTATTCATTCTTCTGCCCTTATCCCAATCTATTTGGGGTCGGCGTAACATGTCCCTTTCTTCCATACTTCTCTATTAGTCGTCATCTCGGTAGTCACCCCCTTTCTAGCCGAATCATGTTTTACACAGTTCATCCATCGTTTCTTTGGTCTTCTCCTATTTATACACGGCCGCTCTATAATATATCTCAACCTCAATCTTGACTCCGATCCTTGTCTGTAACAAAACAACTGCCGAGTTTGTCCATCTGAGTCTTTAAGAGGACGAATCACAAGCAGTCGTAAAAGACTGTGGATCAAGATTGATGGGATTGAGATATATTATAGAATTTTGGGTAAAGCCCTTACATACTTCTCTTACGTAATTTTCCTCATTCCTCCGCATCACATGCCCATACCATGGCAACCGATTTCCACACAACTTTTCAGTCACCGCTGTCACTTTCAGACGTCCGTTAATGTACAGTGGGCTGCATCAATTGGGTACCCCAGTTGTATTAAAATTTGAATACAACTGGGGTACCCAATTGATGCAGCCTTACTTATCTTATATTAGTACCTCCAGTACTTATTTATCTCATAATCGTTATAGTATAAGGACCCCCGAATTCTGATGCCAAAGATGCAAAATAGCTCCATAACTTGTAGATAAGGATTAAAAATTTTTTTGGTCCGTCATGTAGATTATTTAAAAATATTGGACACGTATTTTTTCTTCCTTTACGTAATGAAAAGATTACGGCGATACATTGAGTTAAGTCTTAAAGTGAAATGGTATCGTAACGGCGTTTGGAGCATTGGGTATGGCCAAACGGAGTAGAATTTTGAAAATATTTATTTTGAAAATATTTATTTTTAAAATTCTTCTTAAATGCTCTCTTACATTAAAATAAACCCATAATGCCCATATGTCTTGGTGGACGTGTAGACGAAATTTTATTGAAATCGCTTTAATTACAATTAATCTAATGAAACAGTTTTTCTCATAAAAATGCAAATTTTGAGGAAACTTTGCGATTTTTTTTTGTGTCGAGCCAAATTATGTCAGTCATGGCCCTTATAATTTACAAAAAAAAAATCTTAATTTTTTATAATCATGAAAAAGAATAAGGCAAAGTAGTTTTTAAAACAAAAATTATTTTGCGTGCAGTCGAAATTCGTCAGTAGAACTTCTTTGAGACCCATTTCGATTTAAAGTTACATAACCCTTCAAATCAAAACCCATCTAATACTAACCACTTGCTCAAACCAAAGCAAATCATTGACCAGTTAAACCAACTAGATCAAACAGCCAATAACTAAATATAAAACAACACATCAGAAACAATACCACCTACATTTCCAACCACCACAGAATCTTCCAGAAGCAAGAATGGGCTTCACAATAAACCAATATAGTTAGTTGACCACAATCGGACCACAACGGATGCCCGGTTGTTACAAGCTACCGATCGGTGTAATCGTTCGTAATACGTTATGTTTTGGCTACTGTTTGTAATGAGGCCTTTTTTGGTGTAATTGGTAAGATTTTATGGATGGTTGTGGCCACCATGGATTCAATGTAAAAAAGTGGTGTGTTGTAGGTTTTTTAACCTACAAATAACGACTTTTTTAAATAATACAAATAATAATAATAACTACAAATAACGACGAGGAGCTCGTGGCTAAGTAATAACAGCCGCACGGGTCGATCCGTCAGGTTAAGCTACGCTTGCCGGGGTTGGTCAGTGGATGGGTGACCATCTTTACATAACGAGATTCCTCCGTGCCTCGGAAAGCACGTTAAGCCGTTGGTCCCGGCTGTTATTCGTGAATCTTTGACAGTCGTTACGGGTCGTCAGAAGCCCGAAAGTCTGACAACCAGTCTTACCAAGGGGTATCGTATTACCCAGTAACTGGGTTGTGGAAGTCAGATAGGCAGTCGCTCCATGTAAAATACTGGTATTCAGCTGCATCCGGTTAGACTGGAAGCCGACCCCAACATAGTTGGGAAAAGGCTAGGCAGATTGAAATAACGACTTTTTTTGCGAATAAAAATATTGAACATAATCGAAATAGCTCGGTTCCAGGTACTTAGTCTATTTAAAATAACTAGTAAGTTTTGGTAAATTAAGTAAGTAATTATCAAGCAATGCATTTTGTCAAACGTTACTTATGCTTTGCCTTGTTTTACCAATTAATATGATTATAAAAAGATTAGTTTGTCAAATGAGTTACTTGCAGAAATAATAGTTTGTAAAGACCTAACGTTATTTGTAAAATGATTTGTGAGTCGCTTTTTTGTCAAATGACAGGACACCGTTAAAAACAAATGTAGTATGAAACTACCGTGTGATCCCAACGGTTTACCGTGAAATATCGTACTGACCATCGCAGTGTGATCGAGGGCTAATATAAGTGTTTTTCTATTGGCCGGAAAAAGTGAAAAATATTAGTTTCTTGATCACAGAACCAACAAAGACCATTGAAGGCCCTGGTTTCGAGCTTGGTTTAGCTCGGTGTGTAAGTGAAATGGTTTTATGGCTGTCTAGTTTGACCACGGAGTATAGAGTTCTTTTCTCCATGAGTTTGACGCACGAGATAGAAGATTCTCACGCGCACCGGAATTATGTCGTAAAAGTGCAAATAAAATCGTATAAAATTAGAAATTAACTATTTAATAAAAAGTAATCCATCACTGGATGCAGTTTCGAATTTGACATTTCATGGTATATTTTTAATTATAATTATAATTGCTAATGAAGGGATAAACAGCTTTTAAAGATTATTAGGAGGTATGTTTAAAGATTTTTTTGGTGCATTAAAGTATGTTTAATTACGGTTTGAGTTCCATCACTGTACGCGAAAAGGACTTGAAAATACCTATCATTTTTTTTTTATTTGTCAAAATTATTTACGGTTTTTGAGATACACATCTTTAAAAAACCACCTTTTTGACAGTTTTCAAGAAATCTCCGCCTTAAAGTAAACTTCTAGCTTACGGTCTTTATTTTTATACGTATTTTTATCAACTGCCACTCAACCAGCTCCAAAGGAACAGGTTTCAACCTCATTACAAACCCACCAACAGTTCTTTCATTCATGAATGAAAGAATTTCTAGTCACGTCTAACTCACTGACGTTTTGAATGTTGATCGGACACATCCGTTGTGGAGGAGGCAGGGATAATGAATGTCTTTATAATGGCTGTCATGGATCTTATAGGAGGATGGGCATGAACTTGTGGGGGTTGTAAAAGTTATTAAAATAAGATTTAGGCAAGAGGATGGGTAGCAGTTTTCTTTAGAGTGATAGTACCAAGTACTATCGAGGAAACTTACATCTGACCAATTTGAAAACAAAATCCCGTGCCCACGATGACCACTTCTGTTTTCTGTAGGTAAGGTTTTGCGCCTTACTATAGCGGCCGAGCGCTACAAGCAGGAATAGTCCTTACAGTGATCGGATGTAAGTTTCCTCGATAGTACCTGTATTATGTAACCTAGCTATAAGTAATATTTTAAGCTACTCATGTCGTCTCAACTTATTTTTAACATGTAAACCTGCTTACTGTATTACCTGGACAATAAACTATTTTCTATTTCTATTTTCTATTAATTTTGGACCAAAGTACGCAAAATTTACGCTTTGGTCGTGTAGTTGCGGATACCAGCCCGATAATAATAATAATACTAGCCTATTATTATCAGAAATGAAGAGATCCGCTGGAGAACCAAGGTAACTGACACAGCCCGAAGAATTGACAAACTTGGGCAGGGCACATTGCTCGTAGAACAGATGGCCGATGGGGCTGAAAGGTTCTGGAGTGGCGACCGCGTACCATAAGACGTAACGTTGGAAGGCCTCCCATAAGGTGGACCGATGAACTTGTGAAGGCCGCAGAAATCCGCCGGATGTGGGAAGCACAGAACCGCTCGAAGTGGCGGTGCTTGGGGGAGGCCTATATCCAGGTTTCCTCACGATGTTTTCATTCATCGATGTCAATTGTCTAAGATCAACTCACAAATATATGAATTAGAAAAGTCACAGTACTTGCCCGGATTTGAATCCACAACATCGTGTATGAGAGGCGAGACCTTAACCACTGGACCATCACAGACAGACGGACACACACACGAGTGATCCTATAAGGGTTTCGTTTTTTCCTTTTGAGGTACGGAACCCTAAAAACAAACATTAGCAACAAATCAAAACAAAACCAAACGTGCATTCTACTGGTAAAAACGGATGCATCGGGTGATCAAGTCATGAGCCGCGTTATGCGATTATCACCTTAAAGGTGAACATGCGGAAGTTTGGCCGATAGTACCTACAATCACATATTGTCTCGTAAAAAAAACACACCTTCACACATCACCTACAGTGGTTAAAGAAGATTTGTTCTGCACAGGTTTAAATGGAGGCTTAAGACGACTGAGCCTACAGACCACATTACCCATAGATTTCCAGCCATAACTCAATCTGCCTGGCCTTTTCCCAACTATGTTGGGGTCGGCTTCCAGTCTAACCGGATGCAGCTGAATACCAGTATTTAACATGGAGCGAGTGCCTATCTGACCTCCACAACCCAGTTACTGGGTAATACCATACCCCTTGGTAACACTGGTTGTCAGACTTTCGGGCTTCTGATGACCCGTAACGACAGTTAAAGATCCACGAAGACAGCCAGTACCAACGGAGGAGTCTCGGTATGTAAAGATGGTCACCCATCCACTGACCAACCTCGGCAAGCGTAGCTTAACCTGACGGATCGACCCGTGCGGCTGTTATTACTTAGCCACGAGCTCCAGCCATAACTAATTCCTATAAATCTAGCTTCCATGTTAAACCCCATCAAATGCAGAACAACATCAAACGAATTCCCGTGAACATTTTTGATCAAATAATATGAAACAAAAAATCTTCTAAATCAACTAAATTGGTTCGCGAATTCATCAGGCTACCGCATTACGTTGTAATCATCATCAAAGATCATAAGCCCGAAAACAATAATAACTTCTAAGAAAAAAAGTAAAAAAGATAAAAATACAAAAAGTATGGCTGTAGAAAAGAGGGGAAAAAGTTTAAAAAATGATCGATACGGGCAAAAGAAAATAAAAGGTTGAGCACGTGGTCAATTGTTTGAGGTTAGGTTCCGTAGGGTTTTTGTTTTGTGATAGTTTAGGGTTATGAAGAAATGTTGTGTTAATGTTAGAATTAATGTTTAACATTAGAAACATTTATTAACTATATCGTTGAATAATATTATTTTTTCTAAAACATCGTTGCTTATACAAACAGGGATATTCAATAAGATTATTAAGAAAGATTATAACGATAGAATTGGTTTTGAAAAGAAGTATTTTTATAATAACTCTTTTGAGTTTGAAAAATGAATAAATGTATTATTTTTAAACTAAAAATGAAACAAAAATAGTACCTAAAAGAAACTAAGTATGCTATGAAAACATTGGGCGATGTTTCCATAGCATTCTTAGTTTATTTTCTCCCCTACTTAGTTTATACTTAACAATTCAGCAGAATAACATTAACATTATACCAAATATAGACCCGCCATTAATTTTTCATAAGAACACCGTATAATTGGCGTATTAATAAACACCTAATGAGCATATTACGAACAATACACACATTGAGAATTTATCAATGTTTCTTTCATTCTTTATTTGTATGAAGACGGTTTAAAACTATTGTATGACAAGCAATGGGGAGCCACACGCAAAGCTGTTTGTAGATGGCGCTCTGAACGACTGTACATTGTTTTAAAAACAAATCCATACAATTCTATACAATTTGACAATCGTTCGTTACGTCAAATCAATGAAAAAAGGACAGTCGATCATGTGCCACCTAGCGTGATAAAAAGTTAGTTTTCCTCCCCATTGTTTTAGGTTAAGAGGAAACGTGGGTGCTCTTTTCTCCATACAAAAAGATACAAACGCTCTCGCCTGTTTTCTTTCTGGTTAATGACCATAAAGCAATGATTTTTTACAGAAATATAAATATCAGTTAATTGTATGCCCCTATGTTTTCCTTTTTGATGATATATTATTTTTATAGGAACTAGAACCCTCCAAAAATGCTCAAAATTGCCTATTCAGACCGCTGTCAACAGACGCCTAGTGTACCAATTTGACAACTATTAACGAAAAAAGAAAAACATAGGGGCATAGTATATATCCTTCTTATTCAGTTTATGAAATATCTTTTAAATTGGTCCAATGTTGGAGGAGGAAATAGGCGAGAGCCAAACCTCGAAATGTGACTTTTTACATAGGCTATTTAGTCGGATCTGCAGTTGTCCTTATCGCACAAATTCCAGGGCGGAGCGCTCGCAGAGCGACAGCAATACCTTCTTAAAATACCTAACTGGCCACCCGTCTTTCCTCTTAACATTATTATACACGAGAACATACGAAAAACCAAACTGCTACAAACCGTCCTTACCTTACTGGTTAGATAGACAGAATACTCTTTATCATGCACACCATAAAAAATGACAGATATAAATGTTGAAATTTTACATAGGGTGACACAATGTGCGGTATTTTATGGCTAAAAGCAATCTTTTACAGAAAACCTTTATTATTTGGTTATTTACCAGTAACGTAACATTTGACGGTGCACCAAGTGGCGCCCTCTAGTTTTGTTACGAAGTTACCGGAATTACCGAAAAAGTCGGATAACAGTGATACTGGCTGGTGACGGTCACTCTAGCAGGGCGTCGTATCGATGGTTGCATGGCGGCTATCTTCTGGATGACAGAGAGGCAGGGGAGCCGTTGGCGTACTACGTTCAGGATGGGCTGCCATATTCCGGCACAATCCTGATGATATTGAAACTGCTGAACCGGTGAATACCTTGAACACTTCTGGTAAAGGCTATCCTGTGCCATTTTATTTTTACCAAGGAATGACCTACTACTTTGCTGATAGGAGTACAAATTAAGAGCGTTGGCTCCGTACGGCATTTCATAAAAACTTTCAAGTCCTTTTTATCGAAATGAATGAACCGATTTTAATTAAACTTCATACGCCTAAGCAGGATACATAGGTCTAAAAAGTTAGATAAGAACATCTTCGAAAAATAGTGTTGCAGCTAAAGAATTTAAATATTCCATAGAAACAGAGATTTCCATTTATCTTTTTTTAAATAAGACATTTCGGAAATGTTACTAACATTTTAGACCTATGTATCCTGCTTAATACGTATGAAGTTTCATTAAAATCGGCCCATTAATTTCGATAAAAAAGGACTTAAAAGTTTGTATGAAATGCCGTACCGAGCCAATTAAGGACAAAACGTATTTTTTTCTCAATGAAAGTAAAAAAACCTACAATAAGTTTATTTTTCAATCATACAAAAAGGTGTTAAACATTCTGTTTCTGTCAATTTTGAGCGATTAACAGAAATATAAATACAATAATGTTTTAATTTATGTTAAGAAGAGTTAATTGAGCTTAATCTCCGTGCCTGATTTTATTGTGTAAATCTTTAGGTAATTACTGTAATTATTAGTGTACCTACTGAATTACATAACAGTACCTAACTAAATAAAAAATTGACAATTAAAAATGCCACTATAACTTTTTCTAGTATCGATATTTTTATTATATTCCAAAGTTAATTTAAAAGAAAAATATTGCAACCTATTTGGAACCCTAAAAATCGGCTTTAGAAAAAAAAGAGCAGTTCTAAATTTGAATCTGTGAGCGGAAGCTGCTGGGTCGCGGTGCGCGTAACGAATTTCGGTATCATTAAGTTTCTTACTTCTTTATATCTCATTTGAACGTAGGGCTGTCACGATTGAAAGTTCTTTTTTTATTTATCTGACTCAATTCTATCAGGTATTTAATTAGAACCGAAATGCTGTAGGTGCTGTTTGGTAAAAAATAACTAACACAGTTTGCCAATACTGTTAAAGAGGATTGCAATACCAGTTGATTCAGTAATCAACACTGCTTAAGAAATAATTAAAAAATGAAAAAAAAAAACCGGTCAAGAGTGAGGTGGACTCGCGCACCGAGGGTTCCGATTTCTGAAAAAGTGTGCTATTTAGAGACATCGTTTTTTTTTCTGGTAATTATCGCATAAACTTCTATCACCCATAAACAATCCGTGTTGCAAAAAAAAAAAGATTATTTCTTTCTTATTTGCAAAATGGTTAAGCAACCCTTCTTTCAAGTAAGCCTATAAAAATAGGAGTTAGTAGTAGGTACCCAAAGACAATACAGCATTGTACAGAACAATGTGTGTTGTTATTTTTTTTATTCCGACCCCCAAGATACAGGCATATGTCTCGTTTGGGGGTCACCTCCAATCTGTTCTTGTTTGCCTGATTTATAATGCCTGATAAATAAATTTGAAATTTTAGCCAAGGTTGGACTAATAAGAAATGAGTATAATTTTATTATAAGAGGAAGTCTAAAAATGACACGAGTGAGTGAAAAGTTGTGTGGAAATCGGTTGTCAAGGTATGGGCATGTGATGTGGAGGAATGAGGAAAATGTTGTCAGGAGAGTTTTGAGTATGAATGAGGATGGCTTTGGGGAATACCAAAGAAACGATGCATGGACTGTGTGAAAGATGATATTATGGCGAGAAAGGGAGAGACTGCCGAGATGACGACTAATAGAGAAGTATGATAGAACGAGACATGTTGCGCCGACCCCAAATAAATTCGGATAAGGGCAACAAAATAGATTTTTGAGCGTTTTCACAAAAAAGTGTACCCCCCACTTTTCGGTTGTCCCTTGTGTTTGAAGTATTATTAACAAAATATGATATGATCTGGTGAATATTTTAATAACTGTAAGCACTAAACACATTTTAAACTAGTAAATGAAGTGCCACAAATATGAAAAAAAAAATAAAGCAATTAAAATAATGACCAATTTTAATCAGCTAGAAGTCAGTTTTTGACGTGTCCCCCACTCGAATTTCTCGATGTTAAAAGCTATTCTGAATAATTTTTGTACGCGATACATTGACTTTTTGGTACGGTTTGAAAGAACTCTGAGTATTCTATCGTCTGTGGTACTTTTTAATTTAAACCTAAAACACGCATTTCCACAATTGAATTTCCAACAAACATGTAAAAAGTGGTGCCGACCGGACTTGACAGGTTTGTCACGGCTAAAACTGCTATTTAAATAATAAATAAGGACTTTTTCATTTCTAAACTGGCAACATTAACCTTACAATCCACCGTTCGAAATACAAAAAGAACCAGTTGTGATACGAAACTGAGTAAAACAACGTGTGTAGGTATTTGGTTGTGTCACGAACGTCAAGATTTCTTGTGTCGGATTTGAGACACAATAACTGCTGATTCAGGTAAGTTTACATCATTTCACGATATTTAAAAGATTAATAATTTAATAATGTAATTGTAATATAGTTAATAACAAATTTAGTGTAAATGTTTATGTTAGAATACAGTTCAGAATATAATAAGGGAAGAGAGCGTCACGTCAGGTTTGCGACATTTTATCATATTATATCACAATTAAAATCTGACAATAAATTCGGTCATGGTACACTTTATTTTGAAAACGCTCTTTTATGAGATTTTTTTTTTTTTTTTTTTATTTTTTTTTTAATTATCTTGCAATCGGCTTCTCAAGCCTTTAGCAGATGCGTTCGGTGCTTGTTCGCGTTTCGAGTACAGTCCTCCAACGAGGGCCGACCCTCTTCTTGTTGCTCGAAGCTAGAAGCTTCAAGCTGTGTCCCATGTGTACTGTCTTTTCAATCGACGTTTTTCTAGTGGGTTGGTCAGTACAGAGGCCAGGCTGTTGACGTGCTTTTCAATGCGCACTTTATATAGTTGTGTTCTGTGCTCAATCTCTTCCTTTACTGTATTGATTTTGAGGCAATCATGTAGCTCATTCATTTTGGTAAACCACGGAGCATTTGTTATAGTTTTCAGAACTTTATTTTGGTATCTTTGCAGGATTTCAACATTGGAGTTCTTGGCTGTTCCCCAGAGTTCAATCCCATAAGTCCATACAGGCTTCAGAATAGTTTTATAAATAAGTATTTTGTTGTCGAGAGATACTTGAGAGTGTCTTCCTAGTAGCCATTTCAGTGTTTGTAGGCGATGGTTCAGCTCATCTCGTTTTTTTTCAATATGTTGTCTCCAGGTTTGTTTCCTGTCCAGGTGCATACCTAGGTATTTGGCTGTGTCATGTTGGGGCAAGACCTCGTTACCGAGTTTGACTGGTGCACAATTACCTTTTCGTAGAGTGAACGTTACATGTACTGATTTACTGGCACTGGCTTTGATGCGCCATTTTTCCATCCATGTATTAATTTTATCGAGGTGCACCTGTAGCATTAGCGATGCTTTAATCGGATCTTGGTCACTACTAAGGGCTGCGGTATCGTCAGCGAAGGTTGCAGAGAGAATATTATCAGTATTTGGTAGGTCAGCTGTGTATATCAAATATAAAACCGGGCCCAATACCGAGCCCTGTGGCACTCCTGCTTTTATGTCATAGCAGGTGGAGTACGACTCATTAATCTTAACTCTGAAGATACGATTGTTGAGGTACGATTCCAGAAGCAAGTAAAGATTGTGTGAAAGATTACTTTTAAGCTTAAACAGAAGTCCTGGGTGCCAGACTTTGTCAAAGGCTTGTTGGACGTCCAAGAAGACCGCAGAACAATACTCCTTTTTCTCCATTGCATTTCTTATTTTGGTAACTATTCTATGGACTTGTTCGGTTGTCGAGTGTTTACGTCTAAATCCAAACTGGTGCTCTGGGATAACTTTGTTTTCCTCCAGTACAAGATTTAATCTACGTGATAAGATTTTTTCAAATAGTTTTGAAATTACCGGTAGGAGGCTTATGGGTCTATATGATGATACAAGGTGTGGTGGTTTACCCGGTTTTAGAATCATTATGATTTCTGAGACTTTCCATAATTTGGGGTAGTATGACAGCCTTAAGACACTGTTGAACAACTGTGTGAGGAATACTATCGCCTTTCTGGGTAATTGTTGTAGTACTTCGGCCGTAATCAAGCAAAATCCTGGAGCCTTTTTTCGATCTAGTTTCCTTATCTCGTGGTATATTTCTTTTGGTGAGCAACTTTCTATTGGTAGGCTTAGTTGAAGATCCGATTTTAAGAAGTTGTTTATTTCGTTATCAGTCTCAGCAACACTGTCATTTGGAGTAAAGACTTTGCTAAGAAATTTTCCGAAGGCTTGAGATCGTTCCTCGTCTGTTCTGGCCCAGGTATTGTCTTCTAGCAATAAGGGATGTTGAGCTGGCATAGGTGCTGCTTTGCTTGTTTTGACAGCGTTCCAAAGAGAATAAACATTTTTGGCTGAGGTTGATAAGTTTTCTAGTTTATTTTTCAGGGTTTCAGCTTCGATGTTCTTTAAGAAGTGTTTTAGTTCTGCGGCCATTTTATTCAGCGCCTGTTTGTCCAGGGGATGTTGACTGTTGTGCCATACCCTTCTGAGTCTTCTCTTTTCCAATACCTTTTCCTTGACTTCTTTAGGAATATTATTACTGCTGGTTTTGTACTTCGTCTCCGGTGTACACTTCCATGCTGCCTGTTGTATTAGGTTAGTAATATATGCCGTGGCCGAATCAATATCATCACAAGTCTTTAATGGCACCCTTAAGATGAGATTTGACTCAATATATGCTCTAAAGGCATCCCAGTCTGTCCGCTTATTATATAGACTTTCCCTTTTCGGCGTTGTAATTATTGTTGCACTTATCGTTCCCACAACAGGCGTGTGATCAGAGCTACTGTCGAGGCAACTTTCAACGTTCAGGTACAGGTTTGAGAGACCCTTATAAATAAAGAAATCTAAGAGACCTGGCAGTTTTTTTGGGTCTGTAGGCCAATATGTTGGTTGTCCTGTGCTTAGAATTTGCAGCTTGTTTTTATCTATGCTTAATTTTAGTTCTCTTCCTCTAGTGACGGTTAGGCGTGACCCCCAATGTACATTTTTTGCATTCCAGTCACTTCCAGCCACGAACCTCTGGCCAAGTGTTTTGAAGTATTGCGTGAAATCTTCTTCTTTCAGAGAATGTCTCGGTGGACAATATATGGCTGATAAGGTTATTGATCCCTTTTTATCGTGTGCTAGTACTGATGTAGCTTGTATCTCCGGGGTTCTGTATTCTTGCATAAGTTCATGCTTAATACTTTTTCTTATTATCACAGCAGTTCCTGCATGCGCAGTTCCATCTGGGTGACAGGTCGAGTACGTACAGTAGTTTTCCATTGCAAAGTTATTCTGTGTAGTTAGGTGAGATTCGGAGACTAATAAAACATCAATGTTGTGCAGTTTTATTGTTGTTATAACATCTTGCTTATGGTACAGGAGACCATTGACGTTCCACGTTGCAATCTTTAGGGTAGCCATTTATCGTACGAGTTTACTAATAACGGTTGTGAGTAATGTCATCATATTGCCCATTTGTTCAATAAGCTTATCTAGCTTTTCAGCTTGTTTTGTGAGTAAGACTTCTAGTTTGGATTCTTCTGTTGTGAAATTATGAGATTTATGAGATTAACGAACAAAATAAAAACAAAAGCCTAAATTATTCTTTCTAATGCGTGCCGGCACTGCCAGCCCTACCCCAACACGCGGTGCTTGATACTTTGATACCAACCGATCCTCCGACTGATTAGTTTTATTTGTTTATTTATAACTTAGATTATGTTGTTCCTATATAACGATGCGGTTATTTTCATTGTTCTCTATGTCAAATAATAATGTGGTTTAATGGTTATATTGTTATTACTATACGGACTACTGTTGTAATTGTGTGCGTATTATATTAAGGGGCGTTAATGTAATTATTGTTATTTTATGATCTATTATTTTTGTTGTAGGTATTTTATTTGTAATATGTAATTGATTAACTTACTAGCTTAGCAGAGGAGCTCGTGGCTAAGTAATAACAGCCGCACGGGTCGATCCGTCAGGTTAAGCTACGCTTGCTGGGGTTGGTCAGTGGATGGGTGACCATCTTTACATACCGAGACTCCTCTGTGCCTCGGAAAGCACGTTAAGCCGTTGGTCCCGGCTGTCATTCGTGGATCTTTGACAGTCGTTACGGGTCGTCAGAAGCCCGAAAGTCTGACAACCAGTCTTACCAAGGGTTATCGTATTACTCAGTTACTGGGTTGTGGAGGTCAGATAGGCAGTTGCTCCATGTAAAATACTGGTATTCAGCTGCATCCGGTTAGACTGGAAGCCGACCCCAATATAGATGGGAAAAGGCTAGGCAGATTGATTAATTGATTTAGCTTACCGATTCTGAGTATGACTGGAATGCTTAAATGTAAAAAGCGAACTGGGCAGGAATAAGAAAGTGACAGAGTCAATTAATTTCACATGCGAAAAAAGAGCGCAACAATGCTCTGGAACTAAAATAAAAGTGAATAGGTACTTAGAGTTTACCGGTATCTATACCTAGATTATTGATGGTAAATTGATTTCAATCATGATTGAAATAAATTCTTCAACCAAAGCACTTTATTGCCGTCTCTTTCTATTGAATGGCAAATGACAGAGACAGACAAGAATTATATGCTATTAATTTATTCAAATCATATTTTTTCTAAGTAAGATTTATTGCAGATCTGTTGCATGTCTTTGCATGGCCAATTCTTTGGAATCAAATGATGTAATTATACAAGTCATGAGTGATGAACTGATGAGGCTATATCCTGTCATTAGGTATGTTAGAATACGGAAAATAAATGCAAAAGCGCATTCCAGGATCGTCTTCTTCATCCTTTATAATATCCTAACTGATATTCTAAATGCGAAAGTGAGTTTGTTTGTTTGTTACGCTTTCACGCTAAAACGGCTCAACGGATTTGGATGAAATTTGGCACAAGGTCCTATGACCTGGAGTAGGACATAGAATAATTTTCATGCCAGTATTACTTTCCTGTGAGGTCATTTCCGAAATGCACGTGGGCGACGCCTATGGCAAAAGCTAATAAAATATATATAAATAGCATTCGTCGGTCTGTCCATATAATTTTAGTACGTACCTATACTTTGGCATAACTAGAACGTCTAGTCCACTCTCGGCCCCTCGACCCCCAATAAATAATGTGTCCACTGGACCCCTAAATATAGTTTATTCTCGACCCTTAGGGGGGCGAGAGTGGATTTTATTTTTCGGGCAAGTTTTAGTTTCCTCTCGACCTCCAAAGTACAGTCAGTTATGATGATAAATCATCAGTCTATCCTACAGTTGCATACTATTTAACTAAAATACCAATATCAATTCCTGAATTTTGTTTTCTGTAGCTTACTATACCAAAATATTAATTTTAGGTACTTACCGAACTAGGGGTCGAAAGTGGACGACGTATGCCTATCCTTTGTATGAAAATTCAGTCTCAACCCCTGGGGGTCGAGAGAACTTTTTTTAGGGGTCGAGGGGCCGAGAGTGGGCTAAACGAACTAGACAACACTAATCCAGTCGATGTAATTTTTGTTACAGGTCATTATTAATGAAATGCCATGATGTTTATTTCTGCATTTTAGGTATGAAGCTACAAGTACCTGTCGGGCTCGACTTGTCGACACAATTCAGTGTGGGCTGGCGCGCACCGGCCGGCTCGCACGTTAGTTCGATACTCGCTCACGCGCCGCGTCGTAAAGAAGACAACCCTAACCGAGTCAGAAAGTATTAGAGCTACGCAATATAAAGAGAGGCAAATTCTAGGTGAATATAACTGTAGGTAATTAACGCTGTGCGACCTGAATTGCACTTTATTGTGTCGTAGCAAGAGTCGCTATTTATTTAAATGATTTTGCGGAGAGAATCTGTACTTGTACTATTATGTATTCTGTGGCAAGACTGTAATTTTTTTACTCCTTCAGCGGATTGAATGTTTACAAAATTAAGACTCAACATGCTTGAATGTTAATATTTTATCTTTTAACAGAAAGTGGCCTTCTATGACCCACAGACCACATACCATGACCTATAAATGCCAAACAAGTACCTCTGATTTAACACTAAACCGCCTACCGACCAACAAAATAAAAAGTACCAAGTATTTGTTTAAAATGTTGAAGGAGTAAAATATATTGTAAGACGGCTCCTCCCTCGGGATTTTTGTGTGATGATGTATTTACGATGCTCAGACGAGACGGACCCGAGACGAGAATGAGCGAAGAAAGAATAGATGTCCTGATTTTATGGTGCTACTTTTTTATGGTGCCGCATTTTTCGGCTTACGGTGCATGGTGATGGGGTTATGGTGACATAAGCATGACTGTTACGATTAGGGGACTATTCTACCATGCCCGTATAGAAAGTATGGGATCTATAGGATCCTTTAAGAGTGTTCATCACGCGCGTGCTGGCAACGTCGCCTTTCTAGAGGATTTTGTGATTATTTTATTAAGGCTCTTCCTTCCTAAAATACGGCGAAACCAAGTACCTAACTTTGTGACCATCTTTTACAGTAAGTATAGCATCTTTTTGATAGGAAAAAATACACAGCAATCTAAAACACATAAGAAGTGATTTCATTTGTCCTGAAATCTATTTTAGTTTGTAGAACTAAGGGAAAAAAAATCTAAATCCAGGTCTATTTCAGTATATTTTTTCTAGTTTTTACCATATTACTCCTACAATTTTCATTAAAAGTGTTCATAAATTTATACAGTTCTTTACAAACTATTAAGGAATGATTTCATGTCATTACTTTTTTAGTCCAATCCCTAGATTTTTTGTAAATCGATAATTACTTCATATTTTGCAAGCGTTGTGTCATCGCGTTTCTTTCTTTTCTATCCAGTCCGACAGTGACCGCGCTTTTTACGGTGGACAGGCCTTAAATTTAAATCAAAGTAGGTACTATTTTTTTGTCAAATTACTAGATTGGTTTTTACACCTACATGTATGCAATTTTTTGACAGTTATTTTGGTATTTACTCATAAAAATTGACATGAATGATTACGATAATTACGATTAAATATTTTCGGTTATTCCATTGTTTATTCATTTGGCAGTTAACCAAATGAATAAACTGGAACTTATCCAAAGGTAAGTTAGTTCAAATTAGTGATTTAAACTGTAATTTAATCACACTATAACTACGGAAAAGAAAGGGTATTGAGGTTTTATTTATTTAGTTTTTATTTCATTTAATAACCTGGTGTATCTAACCCTACAATACTCTTCGAAAAACCAGACCATCGATATCCAACACAAAGACTTAACCCATAAACTGCAGAAGGGTATAAATTGTACCGTTTATTACATTGTAAACTTCGAACTCATTAAATATCGCAATAAAATAATACTTAAGTATCAACAACGTGGGATAGTTGGGTTAAACAAATAATTTTTTCGTTTTTTTTTTGGGAATACGAACATGATTCATTAGGTTTCATTGAGTAAAAGAACGTATTTTCATAATATTATCAATTCTGTGATTGGATTTTTACATTTAAAAACGCATGACAATTTTACATTCAACCCTTATTAAGACACATTTTTATAAGTATAAAATGTGTCTTATTCAGGGTAAAGGTGCATCAATAAAACTCATAACAACTTAAGGGGATTGTACAAGCACGCTCTACAGTTTCATGCTGACGCCCGCGATCACATGTAGATACCTACTTACGTTTATACATTGTTTCATCCACATTACTGTAATTACTGTTAGTTCAATAAATCTGCTCGGTGCATACACACATGTCGGTGTTTTCTTACACATAACACATTAGAATTTCCGGCGCACATCGCACCACAGCAGTTGGACTCCACATATTTTTGGTCCTTCGAGCCTACAAGTGAAGTGTGAGGGAAGGTGTCTTCATCAATAGCGAATCGGCTTGGCTGGCCTTCCACAAGTGGACCTCCCCAGTCAAGTAGAGAAGGCGCACATATTGGTGACGGGCATCAGCTCACACGGATCTTACAGGACCAGTGGACACACAAGACACACTACGTGCACTCAATATGGTGTCACAACATATTGACTGCTTCAATTGTACTCTGAGTGAATTCACACGGGCCGCATATTGTAAAATTACTCTTGGTTGTCCATAACTTATTCTATGATAGAGTCGCTTTTAGTGTCTGTCTGTTGTGGGGCCGCGTTGTTCTTCTGAACTACGCAACGGTTTTTTTGATGCGGTTTTTCACTATCATTTAGATAATTTAGAAAATTTATTCCGGGAGGTTTTTAAATATGTATAACACATTAATATTTAATTTATAATAATATAGAAACCTTATGTTTTATCAAGTCGTAAAAACATTTATATTTTGCTTATTTATACAATATACCTATAGAAACCTAATGTTTTGCCAAGTTGTAAGAACATTATTTATATAATACATATAATAGGTTGCTAGTAATAAATAATTGTAAGTCTTTCTTTGTAATCTTTATACTTAAGCTATTATAAGTACACTATCGTATTAGGTAAGCCTGTGATGATAGTTGTATGTGTGTTTTAAATAAATAACAAGTCCACAACAGTGACAGTGATTACGACAAACAGTTAGTTTCTTCAACACATCTACTACAATGGAAGGGCTACTACAACGTCAACGAATTATTGCTGAAGCTGTACAGAAGATTTCTACAAACATCAAGAAAAATTCTGCTATTCGGAAAACTGCCGAGTACACAAGAAAACGGCTAGTGAATCTTGAAGAATTTTGGGATGAGTTCAACAACAATCACAAAAAACTTACAGTGCTGTGTGATAACAAACACGAGTACTTACAGTCTGGTGCTTACCTCTCCGTGAAAGAGCTACATGTGCTCTCCACAGCTACATGTGCTCTGCTGATGGACATACCACCGACCGAAACCATGGCTCAACAAGGAACAAGCAGTCAAGATCAAGGTGACGAACAACACAATGTCAGCACGGAAGAGAAAGGTATGTTCTCCAAAACTGATGAGCTGATTAATCAGCAACGAACAAACTTTCGAGCCTTTTCAAGAGTCCTGCGAGGTATTGACATTAACATTATCTCTGAACAATGGGAACTATAAGACAAATTGCAGATAATACAGGCGCGCTGGAAAACTATTGACGATCTACATTGGCAAATAGATAATCTACTGATCGGCACGGAAGTGGATTATGAACAGGAGTACGCGGAGCATGAAAATAATTACGAAGCCATCAAGAGACAACTCAATCAAAAACTAAGCCATACATCGCACTAACAACAAACTATGCCGAAATTGGAGATTCCGGCATTTAATGGCAACTATGCTAATTGGTCAACTTTCATGGACCTCTACTCTGAAGCCATCCACAACAATCCCATGCTGACCAAGACTCAAAAAATGCAGCACCTCAAGGGCAAACTGAAAGATGAGGCAGAGCGTCTAGTGCAGCATCTCAACGTCTCAGCTCAAAACTACGACGCATGCTGGGATATACTCACACGAAGGTACAACAACATACAGCTGCTGTTTACAAAGCAAATCCAAATATTCTTAAGCCAACCCACAGTGCACAAACATTCTGCTCAAGAACTGAAAAACCTCCACGACACTACCTTGGAAACGATTCACGCCATACGCAATCTCGGAGTCGATACCACTACGTGGGATCCGTTTTTGGTGCACATACTTACAGAAAAAATGGATACAGAAACCTATACTTCCTACATGGAGTGCCGAAAAGCACCACGAAATCTGCCTTCATTCGACGAGCTTATGGTATTTCTGGAGAGCAAATTTACAGCTCTCGAGCCAGAAAACAAAACAAGACAGATTCCACGAAACATGAGGCCAAGAACATGGACAACAGTGAGGCCAAGGAATTTTCTTCCAAACACCTTCCTAAGAAGTTCAACAACAGGGCAAAGACATATCATGTTCGATCTGAAAGAAAATGTCCATTATGCAAGTCGGACCACATATTGGTTGCTTGTAAAACATTCCAAAGTATGGCGCCAGAAGATAAAATAAATACAAATGCGCAATTGAAAGTCTGTGAGAATTGTATGTACTGCCACAACGACAAGCAATGCAATTCCGCGAAAACATGTAAGGTGTGCAATAACAAGCATCATACGACGTTACATGATGCTATACAACAAAGGGCTCAACCAACAATTTCTGCTAATAACATAACACCTAAAAACGTACCGACAGTAGCGCAACATGAATCGCATCACGTAGCTGGGAATGTGAACGAAGTTCTACTTGCCACAGTTGAACTGTATGTTATGGCTGAAAATGGAATACCTACAAAACTTAGAGCTCTACTTGATCAAGGTTCCCAAATCAACTTGATTACGGAATCAGCTGCTCAACGATTGGGACTACACAGGCGTAAACAAGATGCAATCGTCTCAGGAGTTGGCATTTCGAACAACAAAAGCCATGGAACCGTAGTACTTACTAGCGAGTCCATATACCAAAACTACAACTTCACTATTGAGGCGCTTGTCATGACAAGAATGCTGAACAATTTACCCAATTACACGTTTGAGCGCCAACAGTGGTCACATTTAGAAAACATCAGCCTTGCCAAAAATTTTGTGTTTTTAAAATTAGCAAAATAGGCTAAGCAGAAGTGAATTAGTTATGGCACTAAGACTTCGTTCCGGTCACATTCCATCAAAAAAGTTTGGTTTTCTTATGAAAAAGGTTGTCACCCAACTGTGTAGAATGTGGAGTAATCGAAGATGTACAGCATATTTTGATGGAGTGTGTGCGGAATGAGGCTTTGCGATTTGATTTACTTGGTGCAAATAATAGATTAGACATTGGAGAGTGTAATGTTATCCTAGCTTGCCCTCTATCGGAACAAGCTAGGATTCTGTACAAACTAGCTTTTTTTGTTTTAAATTAAGATTTAATTGTTTTTTAGTTAATTAATTGTAAGTATTGTTATTACAGGGCGACGTTATCGCTCAGCGATAAAGCCCTTAAAATAAAGAATAAAAAAAAAAAAAAAAAAAAAAAAATAAAAAAAACAAATGTATATGCTTAACTCATTTGGATTTTCCAAAGGTGTTATTTGACTATATTGTCTAGTGGTGTGCTACAACCGAAACATGATTAGGTAGTGATCGATAGAAAAAAAATCCAAAATAGCACCTTCTATTTTCTGTTTTATAAGATTATACGTAAACAGTTCCTAATTGTGCCGCATAATTTGTTTTATATAGAAGGTATTTAAATATGTAAAGAACTTACTAAGCTAAAAATTGATTTAGATATAGCATTTTGTCATAAATCTACATTTAAACGAAGCGCGTTTAGTTCCGGTGCGCGTGAGAGTCTTCTATCTCGCACGTCAAACTAGACAGCCATAACGCCATTTTACTTACACACTGAGCTAAACCGCACTTTGATGTATCCTCTAACCGATAAAACCTTAAATAGGTAAATGTGTTCATTTTACGTACTTTTAATTAGGAAATATAATAAATATATGATCCTCTAAAAACTTAATGATCTTCTTCGCATGGGCAGGCCAGGCGCGGCAGTACGCGGCGGGCTCGACTGGTCGGGCTAATTCAGTGTGGGCTGCCGCGCACCGGCCGGCTCGCACTTTAGTTCGATACTCACTCACGCGGCACGTCGTAAAAGAAGACAACCCTAACGAGTCAGAAGGTCTATGAGCTACGTTATAGAAAGAGAGGCAACTTCTAGGTGAATATAACTCCAGGTATTAACGTTGTGCGACCTGTTATTTAAATGATTTTGCGGAGTTAATCATCTGTACTTGTACTATTATGTATTCTGTGCCATGGGGGTAGGCAGAAACTACAGATCGCCACATGTTTCGATCCTCACATACTTTTAAATTAGATTTAAAATGAATGAATCTCTAAAAACCTTTTGCGCTTCTGATGATGCACACTTCTTTAAATAATTGAGCTTCTTTTTATCTTCCTGGCCTTTTCACAGTTAGTTGCAGTTATTTAGCCATTTAGTATTTTTAAGACAAGAATTATGAGGTTCACCAAAAGAGATGTCAGAAATTATCCCACGGGTACCGTACATTTTACCGGGATAAAAAGTAGCTTATGTGCGATTCCAGACTACAATCTATGTCTGTGCCAAAATTTCATCCTGATCCGTTCAGCCGTCCATCCATCCATAATAGTAAGATATTAAGATTGTCCAATAATATTTGCATGAGCGCAAAATGGGAATTATTATAGGTTCGAATAAATAATTACGATTTTAATTAATTAAGCAAATAATCAATCTCTGCATTAACTCAAAACATCTATTAGTTTTGCAATAAAAACTATGCTTTAGTTTAGCGCCATCTCTCGTCGAAGTCCATGCATCATTTTCAGTCTATCCGAGCTAGTTTTGTAAGCATCGTAAGAACTAGGCTAGCTTCAGGAAGAAATGGAAAGAAGTCTCTTTTTCGAACAAGACTAGCTTTCCATGTTATATTTCGTTTCAATATTATTTTAAATAAAAATTGTTACGTGTTTATTTTCAATTATCAGAAAGATGAACAAAGAAAAGAAATAATGTAGTAATATTCATTCCACAGTGTGATATCATCAATATATTTGCATGTCAATCATACATAGATGTAAACTTAGATTCAGTTATGATATTTATGTCAACAGGTGGTTTTATATGTCATAGAAAATAACAGGAAGTACACTTTTTTATACAAAACTAGAAACGAATAAGTTTGAATTGATTTTTTAATTAAGATGAATCAAGTGGTAACGAGAAAAAGAGATAATGATAATTAGTACTTGTACAAACTAGTTACGATAAAAACTATAAAAAAATCACTAAAAGTTCAAAGCACTTACCCAGATTACATTTTACAGCCAATTGTAGACACTAATGATAATTAAAAATCCAATTTCAAGCCCACTCTTCCTTTAAAAACCGTCATTTCACAAATTCCCACCAAAACTGATCATTCAAACGAAGATTTGCAATCAAAACATAACCTTGACTCGAAGGAACCACTAAACTACACTCCAAACTCGCGAAAAGTGTTCAAAACCTGTGTTTTTTCACACAAAACCCTGTCAAAAGTACCACAAACAGTGGGAGTCGGAGGGAAATTAAGTCGATACGTAATTAAAGCTGGCACAACGCACACATACAAAGGATCGACATAAAAATGCCCGAGAGAAAAAAAAAGTATAGGTTTAAAATTTACCCGGTATAAATTTGTGTTTTTTTCCTTCTACCTACTTATGTATGTAGGCATGCGCAGTAAAGGGTTAAAATTGGATAACCCGACTAAATTGTGGAGTCCACTGTAGTGGTGTCTTTTAGACATCACTAGAGTTTCGCAAGTGACTATTTAATATGGTCATGTTATAATTTGTAATTAGTTCTTCGGTCCTCCGCTTCACTTTGAGCGCTGATGTGGCTCTGGAACGTATTTATGTGTCATTCGATATGGCGATTTTGGAAATGAGGTAATTTTAATTGCTTTTAAATCACCTGTTAAAATTACGGCTAGTACCTAACCGTCTCATGTCAAATCATAGGAAGAGAGTATTGACATCCTTCAGCCTAAACTGACAAATACAAACATGTCAACATAATCTGTGTTATGTAGGTAGGTACATATAACGAACTGGAACGCTGTAGAGGAAATTGTTACCATCATACACAGTTAATTATAATCCATACAATACTTACATTAAATTAAAATCAATTTAATTAAATCAGTTAATGTTTATTTTCGAGCCGTTTGAGGTTGAAACACTAGGGCCATGGGGTCCGAGTGCCCACTTAGTTTTCCAAGACATCGCTAAGCGATTGGTCGACTCTTCACGTGACCAGAGGGCTGGCCTATTTTTTGGCCAAAGAATCAGCATTGCCATACAACGTGGCAATTCTGCCAACCTTTTGGGCATTTTTCCTATTGACAGCGATGCGGACGAATTTTTTGATGCCCTATGATCCTTTCCCCTCCTTTTTTTTATACAATGTACATATTATTATTTTAAATCTGTGTTAGTTTATATATTATGTACATAAAGAATAAATATTAATTATACTTTATTTTCGTAATCAACAGGTCCTAGAAATAAATTTTAGAGGCCTTCTTTTAAGTATGGAGAAATACCTGTAACAGAAGACCTCAAAATGTTGAGGCTATATTATGTAACAATATCAGTGACTATATTAATCAGGCAATCTTAGACTGCTGTCACTTTCAAGACTAAGGGCCTATTTAACGATGGGCGAATAGCCGCTACTCACCGTATAAATTCAAAAATAAACGTAATTGGTATGAAATTGTACTGAATCGTGGGTGTTGAAACCTGTCAAAAATCGATAACCCCGTTGCTATTTAGCCATAATTAAGAAACATGCTTAGGCCTAAGCATGTTTCTTAATTATGGCTAAATAGCAACGGGGTTATCGATTTTTGACAGGTTGACAAGATGACATGAGAATGCACTTTTTAAATAATTCGAAATTTTCAATTCGCGATTTCGTGTAAAATACGGTCTATTACTGCAACTTGTTTTATTTAAATAGATAAGTAGTAACTTAAAGTCTGTTTTTTAATTTCGGAGACTAAATTGTCAAGTGTAAGTGTATGTTGTGTGTGTGTTGTATGTGGGGGTGTGTGTAAGTGTGTTGTGTATGTGTCTTGTCAATTTAGTGTCCGAGATTTAAGAAAAATAATTTAGTTTGTGAACACTATTCCCAAATAAATGCTAGAATTTAACCTGCTGTTGAATCGAGTACTCGATATTTTGTTTGAGCACTAGAAATATCGCACGCTTACAAAATACATCCCAATGTCAGGTCTTGTCCATTGATTTCTACGGCATTCTCTCCAAGTGTGAATCCATTATAAATTGATGTTAAAATCATGTAGAATACATTAAAGTGGATGAAAATTAATTACTAACTGTTCAATTTTGAAGGCAAAAAGTGCAAAAATATAAGGTGAATGTTTATATTTCCCAAAGTGAAGAATGTGGGTGTGATAAAGAAACATTTTTAAACAACATAAAGGATGGCTTATAAAGGATTATTAGAACGCCAAAGTGACTTTTATTGGAAACAGTGATTTTGTGATATAGATACTAGGGTCTTAAATCTTACTGGCCGGTTAATCAACATGTTTCCTCCAATAACAGTTCGTAACTTAGTACGGATGCTATTTATTACATTGTTTGTAAGTATTGTGCTAGAATTTATTCCAATGGTGACGTATTTGAAGAAACTTTTGAAGAAATACGTTTTATAAGATTTTTCGAAAATGGTGAAGAAGTTTTGACTATGATGGATTTTAATTTTTATATGAAAGGAGTGTTATAATGTAAAATCAAAATAATGGTCGAAATATTTTTGCGACTGATTAAATTGTGATATGACCTATTGGTGACCGGGTTCATATAGCTTAGGAAGACAAAGCAGCAGGTCAAGTTACCACAAACTGTAAAATTTTGTCATTCGGTTTTGAACTTAATCATAAACATTTTTAGATTTTAAATCATTTGGAGAAAGACAGTATGGTTTGTCTGTACCTACCGTTAAGTTGCTGTTGCCGAAATTAAGGATTCGTCACTTATTTTGTATAATATTTTTTTACAATGTTTGTGAGTATTGTTCATGGTGACAAAAAATCTTTATTTTCAAGCATTGCAATTCCAATTTTGAGATATTTAAAGGTTTTTTTTTGGGAAGTTCATTTAAAATTCAGGTAAGAATTATTTAAGAATGTAACAGGTGTATTTTCATGATAATTTATCTCATGAATGAGAAAGTAAGAGCCAATATAGAAGAGAGACAATCTTCTGTTAACTGATAAATCATACACTTGTGTTACATTCTTGAATAATTCTTCGCTGAATTCTAAATGAACTTCTCAAAAAAAATCTTTTAAATATCTCAAAATTGAAATTAAAAGAGATTACAAGATAATGAAAGAAACCGCAATACAGTCTTATAAATGAGGTGGTTTTTAATTTTGATAACTTTTCTATTTCAAGTTAATTTATTCCTATATAAGGTCCCATTAAAACTTTTCACAGGCTGTTCTACCCATGAATATGTACAACTTTCACTTTGGAACTAACTCCGATATCGCGAAAAAAAAACAGCTGTTCAATACTTTATCTAGAAAAGAAAGAAAGAAAAACTATTTATTCCCGCGAAAAATGACGCACATACATTTGTTTTTTACACAAACCTAAAAAATAAAAACAATTGGGTAGCTAAATTTAAACATAAAAAGAAAAACAACAAAATACTTAATTATGCGTCACTAACGCGCGAAACGGCTAACGCTCAGCGTCTACACCAAACTCGTCAAAATGTAGGGAGCAGCTGTTTTTTTTCGCGATTTCAGGTTTGGTCCCATAGTAACAGTTATTTTAATGGGACCTTGTATTATATCTCTAAGTATTTCTGCATTATCTCCGGAAAAAAACATAAAAAGTGACGCGATACCACATCGATCGCCAACTACCAAATAAAAACAGTAAAAAAAATCGAAAACTGACTTGTCAATCTGTCACCACATTCTAAGCTTAACAAGATATCGAAAAAAACGCAGAGACCACAAAAGACACCGCTCACCAGCGCCACCTAGTAACGGCTGACGCAAACTGTTTTTTCTAAGGCTTTTTTCAGGCAGTGGGCTGAAGCGAGGCATGAAAAAACTGCAAGAGGGCGCGACGCGAGGTTTTGGCTATTTTTTATATAATGACGGAGGAAAACAGAAATGGGGTTAACAGAATGATAGTAGGTAAGGGGGAACTAAAGGGTACTAGTATCTTACGGCGAAAACGGCAGAGTAGCCCGCGAAATACAAAATTTCTTACGTTTTTTTTTGCAATTTGCAAGTGAGTATTATGTTGTATGTTTATCTAATTATGATTCGCGCCCGTAACTAATATTTATTTAAGAATAGAATTACTTGTAATAATAAAAATTATCAACACAAGTCTCTAAGTTCATATTGCCCTATTGAATTACTATTTCATAAAATCATGTGATTTGAGGTCAATTTTAACCTATGGAGTTGTATTGCTGATTCCAATGATTATAATTCTGTAAATTCATATTCATTACCGGCGCGAATCATATTTTATCAACATAGAACCTGACACTGACCTGCAAATTGCAAAAAAAAACGTAAGAAAATTTGAACTTCGCGAGCGATTTTGCGATTTAAAAAAAATAATAATAAGGGCCTGTTTCACCTACGATTAAGTTCCTATTAACTTACTTGGCAGATAATTTCATACAAAATATGTTCCATTTTTGAATTTATTCGGTAAGTAGTGGCTACTCGGAAAATAGGCCCTAACAATAGCGTCAGTTAACAAATTTTCAAACGTAGTAACCCATTTTTTGTCTAACACTTTAAAGCGGTGCGTACACGAAGGTGCGATGTTCGTTATTGTTAGTGTGAGATTACAGTGGCAGCGGCGTAAATAATCCTAACTAATATTATATTAATAAATACAAAAGTGAGTTTGTTTGTTTGTAACGCTTTGACGCTAAAATAGCTGAACGGATTTGGATGAAATTTGGCACCACGAACCTGGAAAAGACCATGACCTGGAAAAGGACAAAGGCTACTTTTTATAGACATACTACGCGGGTGCAGCCTCGGGCGGAAACTAGTAGTTCATATAGAACATGAGTCCAGTACAAGGAAAATTGCTTAACTGTTTTATAAGGTGAGTGTTTCATAGCAAAAGAAAGTAAAGCATAGTAAAGGGTTAAATCAATCTGCCTAGCCTTTTCCCAACTATGTTGTGGTCGGCTTCCAGTCTAACCGGATGCAGCTGAATACCAGTATTTTACATGGAGCGACTGCCTATCTGACCTCCACAACCCAGTTACTGGGTAATACGATACCCCTTGGTAAGACTGGTTGTCAGACTTTCGGGCTTCTGACGACCCGTAACGACTGACAAAGATTCACGAATAACAGCCGGGACCAACGGCTTAACGTGCTTTCCGAGGCACGGAGGAATCTCGTTATGTAAAGATGGTCACCCATCCACTGACCAACCCCGGCAAGCGTAGTTTAACCTGACAGAACGACCCGTGCGGCTGTTATTACTTAGCCACGAGCTCCTTAGTAATAAAGGGTTAAATAAGATTTTGAAACGTAGTATTATTATTTTTTTAATTTTTTATTTATTTAAGAAAACTTACAGCTAGGTTATAGATAGTTTAACATTAGTGAAAGAACGCCAATTACAAGTTTTCACTGACAAAATTAGGATAGAAAAAGAGACAGTAGATATGTAAGAAAAAGTAAGAAGTTAAAGAATTTGGAAGCGATTACATATGGTATTTAGTTTTTATTTTAGTGTGTAGTAATATGAATATCCATCAATATCAGTCTAATATAAACC
The DNA here is from genome assembly GCA_905163495.3 of Cosmia trapezina. Classification (NCBI taxonomy): domain Eukaryota; kingdom Metazoa; phylum Arthropoda; class Insecta; order Lepidoptera; family Noctuidae; genus Cosmia; species Cosmia trapezina. The sequence continues at coordinate 5,407,665 of LR991044.1, forward strand.
CAAAACATATGCTTAGCATAGATTTAAAAATAATCAACTTTGTTTTCCAAAATCGTGGATGGATAGAATAAGAAATGAGAGTATATTAATGAGGACGTCTGAAAGTGACACCGGTGACTGAAAAGTTGTGCGGAAATCGGTTGACATGTGATGCGGAGAAATTATGAAAATGTCGTGAGGAAAGTATTGAGTACGAATGAGCATGGCTATACGAGTAGGGGAAGACCAAAGAAATGATGGATGGACTGTGTGAAAGATGACATGGCTAGAAAGGGAGTGACTACTGAGATGACGACTGATAGAGAAGTATGGAAGAAAGAGACATGTTGAACCGACCCCAAATAAATTGAGATAAGGGCAGGAGAATGTTGATATTTTCCAAAATCATTTCAATTCCTTCAATCATTCAATTTTCTTCAGAAAATGCTGTGACTGAGTTATAAACGTGGTATTTTTACTTTTAGAAAGCTATAAAACAATGTAGAATAATCTAAAGTAATAAAAAAAGATAGGTAATAGGGGATTTTATTGAGAAATTTTACAATTATTGTAAAAATTGGTAAAATAATACCAGATTTTTGTTAAATAAACACCTTAATTTTCAATTGAGGGAAGTTTTTTTCTTTAGTTTTTATTTTTATCGTGATAGATCGTTTAGTTTAAAAGTTATACTGTTTTGTTTACACAGGGGTCACAGCAGCGAACAAGAATTTAAAAAAATGCTATAAAAAAAAGTTTTTATTTTTAGATATTTTTCAATATTTTTTCCGTCGATAAAATTAAGCATAGTTCATTCCCCCTCATTTCGATATATATGCACATTATGAAGACTCACACTGTATAACAGAACATAATATCCATCTAGACTAGTGAAATCTCTATAATCTTACTTGAACTCGCAAAACCCCTGAACATTCCCCTCCTTAAGCCGCACACACACAGGCGCGCGACGAACAATTAATTTAAAAGACAAACGCTGTTCTTTCAGACACACGCTCCGATCATTAATATGTGTACCGCCTTATGGTGGTAACTGATGGAAATTGTTTAAAAGTTTTAAATATCATTTGATTCAGTTTTGAGTAGATTATACTATGCGAGCCAAATAAGAATAGTACCTACTATAAGTTTTTAAACTGTCATGGTTACTCGTACTAACATTATTATTAACACAAACGAGAACAGTAAACATGGTAAATATCCCGTTTGTTTTAATAATAAGAATAGTACTGTCAAGACGCCATTTTGTGCCGCAATACTCGCGAACTTCATTACCAATGCGTACTAATTTGACAGCTATCAGCACCCTAATTGCGTAACAGATTATCAATCGGAGTTGGTTTCATTTTGACATTTCAACAACATTCATTGCGTTATTTACGTTGTCGGGCAGACAAATTTTTCGAACATACGAAGCAATAGATCAGCAATTTCTTTCAAAATGAAACCAACTCCGATCGCTAATATGTTACGCAATTAGGGTGCAGATTGATTTGAAGTTGGCTGCAAGCGCGATCTTATCTTAGTTGGTTCGATTAGTAGAGCGAAATAGAAAACTTCTTTCCAAAAATTTTCTTTTTCTTTTAACATAGCATCACGCCTGTATTTTCCGAAGGTAAGGCAGAGGAGTACCTACTATTTAAATTACACCTACATTTTGCCAGATGTTTACAGTTATATTTAAGTCCCACATAGGTAGTAGGGGGCGAGTTTATTGCCATCAACCGGGCTCAAATCTAGACTTCGGGTTGTTCTTGAGAAATTTGTGATGGAAAAACCTATTAATACTTTTCCCGAACTTGCAATGGAACCCAGGACTTCGTGTTCAGCAGAGCGCTTGCGACCCACCAGGCCAACAAAGCCATCCTTTTTAACCGACGAAAAAGAAGGAGGAGGTTCTCAACTCATAACTTTTTACAGAGAAGTCCGATTTGAAAAATTTTTATTTCATTCGAGAGGGTATACCTCAAAGTTGATCCCATAAAAAAAATATTATTTTAACTAAACCAAGTAATAGGTATTTTCTTATCATGTAGTGACTGCGTTTCTCACATAGATAAACTGTATCAATATAAATAATGGGCAATGGAGAGGGCTATGCTTGGAGTTTTCATACGTGATCGAATCAAAATTGAAGAGATCTGCAGAAGAATTGCTGAACGTGACCATCTTTACATACGAAGACTCCTCCGTGCCTCAGAAAGAACGATAAGCCATTGGTCCGGCTATCATTCGTGGATCTTTGACAGTCGTTACGGGTCATCAGAAGCCAGAAAATCTGACAACTAGTCTTACCAAGGGGTATCGTATTACTTTGTAAAATATTATATTATTTTTAATTATTGTGAATGTGAGGACTACGTGGGTTTTTTTTTCCTTTTCTCAGTTAGTTTTCAATCATAGTCTGACAGTTTGAGTAATTTATGCGGCCTACCCAAATGTCTTTTCTTTGGTATTGTTCGTCGAATCGTTGAGCTCCTTAAGTTTTTAGTTGAGCTGCACGATTACTGACAAATACGTGCACTGACTGGACAGGTCCACTCAATCTGTGTGGTTATTTCCTCAAAAGACCATATCAGACAGCAATCTACATGGTCTTCACATGAAGGCCAAGGCTAAAACGGCCACTTTGGCAGAATCATAATAGGATAATAGGTACTTATTTTGAATCATATTTCAAATCGTAAAACGGTCACAAACTGACAATTCATAAAATTTATCTGCGTAAAATTCTTCTGTTTGACAGTTTTGTATGAAGATTCGTAAAATGGTCCACAAATTATGAATTGCTTTATTGAAGTTTAATGTCAAATACGTCAATCATAAAAAAAAAATCAAAAATAAAAAGAAAAAATTAAAAAAAAAACAATCATTAAATTGCTGGGAATTAAGGAAATGAATCGCTTTTAGAGGAATTGCTTAATGTTGCCGTTTTAGGCACCCTGACCAAGATTATGTCTGGGCTTTAAAAGAGACTGCGACCTCTGAGTTTGTTTCGGCCTTTCTTCTCAGAGTAGTCAGATAGGAAACGCCGACCTCATCTAATTTTTTTTAAAATTTGATTGACGTATAAAAGTGTTTGTTCAAACCTACTTACAGAAATAAATAATTTATCATTTACCCAACTACTGGGTTGTGGAGGTCCAATAGGCAGTTCCTCCGTGTAAAACACTGGTATTCAACTGGATCCAGTTGCACTGGAAGCCGACCAGGAAAACGGAAAGGCTAGGCAGATGATGACAACCAGGAGACCCAGACTTATATTGACAGATTGACTCGTCTCGCACCAAAACTGCTAAAGGACAGTAAATTGTATTTTCGATTCAAAAATTGCTCGAATTTAAATTACGTTAACTTCCGCATAACTTGGGGTCGGGTTGGGGTCAGCTTCCAGTCTAATCAGATGCAGCTGGATACCGGAACAGACAGCTATAGTGCTGGAGAGTTTGTTGCGCCACTTCTTCTTCCCAGCTAAGGCATTAGGAACTGGTGATGGATGGCCCTTTTGGGGGACTTTCATGCCTAATTTTAACGTTCAAAAACTGCTGATTGAGTTTGATTTTTTATACGATTCAACTGCTTATCTAACCTTCACAACCAGAGCCTGGTAGTAGCCTATATCACACATTATCAAAACATCAGCTGTCATTACTTTGACCGATAAACTATAAAAGCATCCCTCGGAGAGGACGCTAGGGGATGTCGGGAATGATCGTGAAAAATCGTTATTTTCCGTTTTTTGTGGCACTGCGCGGGATGTGTGCCACGCCTCGCTGGAGATGTCTTGGCAATTTATTTTTATCATCACGGGTTGTGTTTTGGGGTAAAGGTAGATAGATGTGTTTGAGGTTGGGGTATGAAAATAGCAATGGTAGGGATTTGGCTAAGAGTAAAGTCCCCTCGTTAGTTCTTTGGCGGGATTCAAAATTGGAAAGTGAAGCAATCTAACCATCAAAGGGGTCTATATTCGAGTTGTCTAGATCCTATGTTTAACCAATTTAATATTTATTTATTTTTTATTACTTTTATTTTCGCCACACATAATATTTCACGCATTTTTCCGCTTCTCTATTGTTTTTATTTTGATTTGGTTTTTTTTTGTTTTTATATTGTTATGCTCAGATCGTTATCACATTTACTGTATAAAATTATGTTATCATTCTGTGTGGTGGGACCTTGGATACAGGTATTCCTAGTGTAGAAGTCTTTCATAACTTTGTCACGTAGTTTTCACTACATAGGAAGGCATAAGTAATTCTATTTTTTTGACTATGTTATGAGTAACTAGACGACGACTCGTCACGTACTAAGGTCCGTATTACAGAAGGAAACTCAAGCACTGATCCTTGTTTAAATCTAGTTCAAAACTAGTTTCAACCAATCAAATGGCTTGAATCTAGTTTTAAGTAATGCTTGAGTATTGAGTGACGTTCTGTAATACGGACCTAAGAGCATTGATCGTGGTTTTAGTTGTATGTGTGTGCGAGAACGCGTATTTTACTTGAAGGAGCACAGTTTTGTGGCTTCACTTTTGATGTTCGGGGCGCTCCATCTTCATTTTTTTGTTGATCTCAGTGCTTAATTTTGTCAACGAAAAAATTATTTTAAAAAATCTAAATTGTATAAAAATATTTCATTTTTCTTTTAATTTAGTCGACATTAATTTTAACCTAAGCCCTAAACCGACTAGAAACATGTCAATCCGTGTTAAAAAGGCAAGCGAACATAATTATTTAATTTTAAAACTATGTAGTAATGATCGCTAAACTGTGATAGATCGCACCACTTATTTCTACTGCAATTTGCTTCGACGCCTTGCAATAAACTTTCTCTGCCAACTGTACGCTAGATAGAGACTTGACTAGTTGTGGTCCGCAACTTGGTTCTAGTAAGCACGACGACACATCTAGCTATAGGTATTTTCCAAAACTTTTTGCTGACTCTTACCTCTCCCCTTCCCTCCTCCTCCTCCCTAAAGGAAGGGGGGAAAGAAGGAGGATTGGTTTTAGGTGAGGCTAAAAGGAGGGGGGAAAGGAGGAGAAGGGGTGTTTGTTATTCAATCACGCCAGGACGGCTAAACCGATCTAGATGAAATTTGGCACAGAGATAGATTATAGACTGGAATAGCACATAGACTACTTTCTATCCCGGTAAAATTACGGTTCCCATGGCATAATTTCCAACATCCACGCGGGAGAAGCCGCTGGCAAAAGCTACAGTGTGTATTTACACAAACCTGTACCTAAACCTTTTAAGAGAAACCTGAACAGAGTTTATTTATACTCTGTTCAGGTTCTCTTAATCTAGGATTTAATTTTTACCTCACTACCGACTTCAGCACCCTCGAATAGAAAACTTTATCGAATCATTAGGTCTAGTCATTTAGTAGTTTTACTTGGAAAGTTTTCCGGGAGTTTTGAAAATTGGTGATTTTATTGAGTTGTGATGTGCTCTCGTCGAATTTTTATTTTTATTTTATAAGCAATTGAGATTTTTCTTTTTGACGTCACTATTTGGTCATAATATCAGAGATCATTGGTATTTGTGATTCTATGTCAAAAAAGGTTTTTTATATAACATAACATAACGCCTGTATTCCACGAAGGGTTAGACAGAGATGCACTTATTAGTATGGATAAATATATTTTAACGCGCGGTCCAATTAACTCGAAACTCAGTATTTATACTAGTGACCAATTTCAGTCAAACTACGGAAATATCCCAAACGATTTTTTAAAATTCTACCGCTGTGGGGGTGAAAACAGGGAATATAGTTTATATGAAAAATCTTATTAATTTGGTTAATTAACTTGAAACTTGATACAAATACTTGCCTAAGTAAGTAATAAAGTTTGTTATTAATAGTTTTTCAAAACTATCCCAGAAGGAAAGGGGAGGGGTGGTGAGCAGAGAAGGGGAAGGGGTGTGGTGAGGGGAGAGGGGTGTGGTGAGGGGGAAGCGGTGAAGGTGTGTGAGACGGAGTGAGAGGAGGAGGGGGAGCGGAAGTGGCATTAACATCACTCATATGTGCCGAGCAAAATGTGAAAAAGTCAGAAAGATCGCTAAACGAAAACGTAGTAATAGCGCGGGCAGGCAATGCGATGCGATGGGGTGGGTCGGGGGAACAAGAAATTTCACGCGGACGAAGTCGCGGGCAGAAGCTAGTACACCTATATTTCGCGAGCTATTTTTAATTTGTTTGCCATTAACCGGGCACAAATCCAGACTCCAGACTGCTACTGCGAAATTACAGATAGGAAATCAGAGGGGATCCAATAACATTTTGCCCGACCCAGGCATCGAACCCAGGACCTCACCACCACCAGGACCTAAGATCAACAAGACACTAAAGTTTCTTGAATCATCACCGTCACTATTAACTATTATTAAAATCGTAATCACTAAGGAAATATCATCATCATCATCATTCTCCTGCCCTTATCCCAATTTATTTGCGGTCGGCGCAACATGTCCTTTTTTTCCATACTTCTCTATTAGTCGTCATCTCGGTAGTCACACCCTTTCTAGCCATGTCATCTTTCACACAGTCCATCCATCGTTTCTTTGGTCTTCCCCTACTTTTATAGCCATCGACATTCATACTCAAAGGAAATATATTCCATCAGAATTACTGATAATAACCGGGAGTCGTCATTACCTACTATAATACCTTAAAATGGAAGATAATCATAATAATTAAGATGTCATGATTTAATCAAGGAAAAATCCATCATGATAATGATTAATTTCTTCATAAATACGATAACCCATTCATTAGAAAATTAACCAAACGTTTAAATACTAAATTAATCAAGAAATTAACACAAAATGACAATTGGTTGTCACAGTTCAGAACATCTATAAAGATGAACGTCCACTGGTCCGCATCAGCCGCAACGAACTCACGGCACGCAACGGATTTGGTGTGTTTGTATGAAGAAATGAAAATGCGGGCGGTACCGGTAGTGGATGCAGTGCTTTAGGAATTTATACAAAGCAAACCGAAATCCGTTGCATGCGGTGCGTGCGTTGCGGCCGGTGCGGACCAGTGGACGCTCACCTTTATGTGACAATGTTGTGAGACGTCAAATCGTTGTGCGGTGTATTTATTTTAATTTATTTTGATACACTATTTGTGAGGTTTAAAATATTATAACATTATTTAGTTATAGAAAAAGTGTTATTCTACGGTATTGTGTTTATGAAGAAGGTAAGTATGTCAATATAACGTTTTGAGGTTTATATTTCGAATTTTACCTCGCGAATCATATTTTGGTCAACATACAATCCTTAGATAATATACATCTAGGTAGATCGAGCCAGCGCGTGGCCGGTCATGAGACAGCAATCTAATACTTTTTCTAGGTTTTGTGGTATGAGAAATGAAGTTTAACGTAAGAAATCTTCCATATTTTGGACTGAAACCCATGTCAATTCAATACATAAGCACAATGCAAAAACAGTCCAAAAAACTTAAATTAATCGACGCAAGATAAATTTTGTAACAGTGAAAGCACTTTGTTTGGCTAACATTCAAAAGTTCGCCAAGCAAAAATACGGCACGCCGCGCCGCCGTAAGAGACAGAAGATACGATGTATTGTCTCAATTTTCCTACTAATTTCGTATATATGTGTCTCACTTCCACACTTCACAGTATAACTTAGATAATATACATCTAGATCGAGCCACCGCGTGGCCGGTCATGAGACAGCAATATTAACAGTAAAAGTACTTTGTTTGGCAACATTTTTAAAGCAAAAATACGGCACGCCGTAAGGGACAGAAGATACGATGCTTTGTCTCAATTTTCCTAATTATTTCGTATATATGTGTCTCACTTCCACACTTCACACTGTAATCATGGCAACGTCTAGATGTATAATGTCATTGAGGTCTAGAGGTTTAATGTCATTGATACAATCAGACACTGATCTGCGAATTGCAAAAACCAAAAGAAAATTTTAATTCCGCTACCCTGGCGCTTTCGCCTTAATCAATTATTACCGCGGTAACTTTATTGTGAACCTAAATATGTTGTTTCGTTAATAATCATTTCGTTAAATGATCGTCAGAGTTCCGAAGAATGTATCTCCTATTTTATGTGACAGCGTGGTGATACGCCAAATCATACGCTGCGTTTATCTTGATGTATTTAACGATGCTGCCGAGGAAAACGTAGTATCTGCATTTTTTGTACAGCTTTTTTTTTTTTAAACGTTCATTTTGTCTATTTACTTCTGTTTTTTCGAACTATTGGTTATTTAAATTTTTTTAAAATACCTACTTACATCAGGATTTTTTTTATTTTTATTATTAGACATTATTACCCCACTGCTGGGCAAAGGCGTCCCTACTCTCTTTCCACCACGCTTTTGTTTATCATAAATATTACTTTCAATAAAAAAATAACCAACAACCTACGTAAATAAATATGTTAATTTGTGTACAGTATTTATTAATCGTAAAGTGAAATTACTATAATTTTAACTGTGATAAAGTGGTGACTTAAAATTAAAACTTAAAAGTAATAGGTACTTACTTAGCTCTTCTTGCGGCTGTTGTTATTTTAATAATTCCCGCACGGAACAAATATTTGTACGACCTACAAGTATTTGTTCCGAGTCTGGGTGTTTTTCTATCTATCTATCTCTAAATGTATGTGTTGTATTTGTGTAAAAAAAAAATATATATAAGTAGTTTATCAGCCATCTCGTTTCCATAACACAAGCATTAGGTTGCTTAGCTTGGGACTAGATGGCGTTGTGTGAAATGTCCAAGTATATTTATTTATTTATTATTATAATTAACTATTGCAATTAATCTTTAAATCCCTGTTTCCCTTGATCACGCCATAACTTGAGAACGACATTACCGATTTCATTTAACTTTTTTTTTAAGTTTTGTAATACTTTGTAGAAGGTTCTTACGGATAGAAAAATTTAAAAAATTGGAAAATTTCAGAAAACTTAGCGACTATTTAACTTCGCTCATTTACATTAGAATATTCATAGCTAAGACAGTACAACGTCTGTCGGGTCAGCTGTAACAACATATTTACATTACAAAATTACAAAAGATAAGGTTTATCATTAATGTGTAAATGAGTTATTTAATTTATAATCAATAGCTACAACCTAACCAATAAAATAATAATTCTACACTAGCACTACGAGTACTAATAACACGGCATGCAAATTATGGTACCACGTTGTAAGGTGCACCTGTTTCCTTTTACAAATAATTGACATCATGAACTTAATTACTTATTTATACATCTTCACGCTATGCTATCGTTATTGGATGTTTGGAATTCTTGGTTATGAATATTAAAGTTTAGTTTCAAATTACTTACTTCCTTTGAATAAGATAAAAAAATAACCATTGTAACGGTAGAATCTATAGTTGCATGCTAAAGTCCACATTCCACAAAGGCAAAACAATGTTTTTTAAATGTCTGTTAATATGATTAAGTCTTTTTATTTTTTACGTCTGAAAACCTAATTATCTATGGAAACATGTTTGCAAAAGTTTTTTTTTTAAACCGCTTCGAAATTTTGCAGCTACAATGCAAAGCAAAAGCAAAAGCGTTTATTATAAACGTAAACATTTATGGAATCAGAAAACGTTCCTGTGGATGGCAATTTTTAATGCTACTTACCTACTTAGCGAGTGCTTTGATTTCATTATTTGAATAAAGTAAACCCGAATTTAAAATCACCCTATTGATGTTTTTCATTTTTTCAATTTAGATTTCAATTAATATTAGTCAAACAACTGATTTATTTTTATTTAATTTTTATGGGAAAATAAAACAGTAGTACCTAAACTAAAAAATAAACAGAAATAACTTAGGAAAATATATATTATACTACCCACTTCGTTTTCCACAGATTACAACGTAGATATTTAAAAATTGATGGCAAACGTAACTGTACTCAAGGCATCCAATCCTACTATAAAGGTGGATGCGCTAAGGTAGCCCGCGAAATTCAAATTTTCTTACGTTTTTTGCAATTTGCAGGTCAGTGTCAGGTTGTATGTTGATTAAAATATGATTCGCGGCCGTAACTAACATGGCTTTCCACAATTATAATCATTACAATCTGCAATACAACTCCATATGTTAGCGTTTACCTCAAACCTCATGATTTCATGAAATCGCTAGATTTCAGGTCAATTCTAACTTATGGAGTTGTATTTTTGATTATAATTCTGTAAAGCCATGTTAGTTACGGGCGCGAATCACATTTTAATCAACATACAACCTGACACTGACCTGCAAATTGCAAAAAACTTAAGAAAATTTGAATTTCGCGGGCTACCCTGGCGCTTTCGCCTTAAATGAACAATATTTGTATATTGTAATCACGTTCTCGAAAAATACGGATGGAAATAGTAGTAACACTTGAAGTTGAAACCCTCTAAATACAGATAAACGTATTACTAATTTCGTTTAGTCAGTGATTTCGTAAGCATATTTAAACCTGAACAGTGTTTACTTTCGGATTCGGAGGATTTCCCATCCACAAAAAAAAAAAAACTATGCTTCTGCCCAGACATTTTATTTCAACACGCTCAAAGATTCGTCCACACTCCAGTGAAACTAGCAACAAAAAATTGTTTTGCACTTTAGGATTCCACAAGTAAACAGCACAGGAAATAACAGCACACATACTTAGGATCAGAATAAGCACTATTCACGTTTACTTGTGCGTTTATAGATTGAGCTATGCTACCATACCATTTTACTTTTACTTAATATGCACTATGCATGTTAAAAAAACCGGTCAATAGCGAGTCGGACTCACGCACCGAGGGTTCTGTTCCGATTTCTGAAAAAGTGTGCTACTTAGAGACATCGTTTTATTTTTCCTGTAATATTTACATAAACTTCTATCACATAGAATAATTACAGATTTTTCTCTTTGCAAACTTCGGAGATAGGGGGGGGATCCTGGATTAACACATAGGCTACTTTTTATCTCGGTTTATGTGGGAAACCGCGGGGCGTAGCTAGTTAGTTATAAAGATAACAATGACGAGTTGTTTTACCTTATTGAACATTTTTTTTAAAATTATCACACATTGAAGTTTGTTGTTTTTTATAAAGCTCTGTAAAACATTAGATTAAACCCAACATAACGGAAAAAACATACACTCATTGTGCAATCCGACTCTGATCGTGGAAATGCGAAAAGGGTTTTTAGGGTTCCGTACTAAAATGGTTAAAAAGGAACCCTTATGGTGTGACTCAGTCTGTCTGTCTGTCTGTCTGTCTGACACAGTTGGATATCTCAAGAACTACTGATGCTATTAACTTGAAATTTCGAACAGTTTACCAAAAAAAATACCGTCCCGTATTTTTTTTACATTTTTCATCAAAAGTCGAAAACTGTGCGGCTAAAAAAAAAGAAAAAAAATGTTTAAGAATGTGCAAACGGCGCTCTTTCATATGATAACCCCCACATGCCCTAGTAGCCCCACTTTGAATTTTTAAGACCCACTTTCAGTCCCTGTTGCAAAAAAATATAAATATTTTTCCTTTTTTTATTTGCAAAATAGTTGGGTAAACGTAATCTAAAACTGTTCGAAATTTCAAGTTAACAGCATCAGTAGTTCTTGAGATATCCAACTGTGTCAGACAGACAGACAGACAGACAGACTGAGTCACACCATAAGGGTTCCTTTTTAACCATTTTAGTACGGAACCCTAAAAACCCTTTTCGCATTTCCACGATCAGAGTCGGATTGCACAATGAGTGTATGTTTTTTCCGTTATGTTGGGTTTAATCTAATGTTTTACAGAGCTTTATAAAAAACAGCAAACTTCAATGTGTGATAATTTAAAAAAAAATGTTCAATAAGGTAAAACAGCTCGTCATTGTTATCTTTATAACTAACTAGCTACGCCCCGCGGTTTCCCACGTAAACCTAGATAAAAAGTAGCCTATGTGTTAATCCAGGATATAAGCTATCTACGTACTAAATTTCATCCAAATTGGTCCAGCCGTTTGAGCGTGAAGAAGTAACAAACATACACATACACTCACAAACTTTCGCCTTTATTATATTAGTGTGAGTGTGATATTTATTTATTTATTTAATTATGAAGGTTGAAAACCATGGACATAGACATAAAAGAAAAAAAATATATAATCATCTAATTCAGATAAAAAATTAACAACACTTACATAAATCCCTCTCACAGTACTTCTGACACGCCAATAAAATCTTCGTCCATTCGTCCGCAAACAGATCGTTTAACCACGGTTTAACTAAGTAATACAACAGTTTTAAAAGTTTGAGTGGTTTGTGATAGTGTGTTATTATTTTTATTACGATTGCGTGTCAGTTATTAGAGTCTGCAACAATGTATTTATTTCATTAGGTTGTAACACTCACAAAAAATCCACAATACAAGGTGCATTAATTAATTCGTATTCTAGCTTAGAATGTTATATATGGCCCTAGCAGAATCAGTTATCAACTATGGACTCAGCAGCTATGGGAGAACTTATCATACATACCTGACAGATATCTATAAGCTACAACTAAGAATGTTAAAAGTAATTACGCCAAAACATATAAACAAGAAATTCAAAAATAGTGATAACGACCTCTTTAAATATTGTAATGTTATGAATGTGTTCAATAAAGTGGAATTTTTTACTCTTGCGGAAGTCAATAGACCTGAGCTGCTAACCGAAAAAACAAGACCTGACTTTCTGAGAACGATACCACTTAAAAATAAATACCTCCTACCAAAATTCAGTAACGTGTACGGGATGAGGATTGCAGAATATTTAGTGCCTTTTTGCCTTAATAAACTTCCAGAGGACTTGCAAACGTTATATAAAATGAGTTCGAAAAGTTATAAGTACAAATACAAACGTTTCTTTACACAAAATATGTACCAATAATTTGTTATGATCGCTTTATGAATGTCTTATGTATCAAGGTAGTTTAGTAACATCCTTGATAAATGAGCGGCTTGCCAGCACACAGATAAACCCTGAGAGGTTTTCGTGTGTGGCTATAACCAAAATTGTATAAGGTTAAGTGTTTTGGAAATAATAAATAAATAATAATAATAATAATAATAGTATTTGGGTATGTCGGAAGCGTTAGGCATCAATGTTGCTGACATGAAGCAATCGTTGAAGGAGCGCTTCTTTGGCCGCCTGAAAAAAGTATTTAATAGTCTTCTATCAGGCGGAAACAAGGTGCGCGCCTTCAACGGTTGGGTCATGCCGGTTTTGATGTACTCTTTCGGCATACTCAAATGGACTCAGACTGAACTCGATGCCCTGGATCGGAGGGTCCGTACGCTGTTGACTGCATATCGAATGCATCACCCACGGTCATCGGTAATGAGACTGTATATCCCGAGAAAGTGTGGAGGCCGAGGCTTTTTAAACGCTAAGACCCTCCACAATCGCGAGATATGCAGTCTCAGGGAATATTTCCTAGAAACCGACGTGGGGATGCATCGAGATGTGGTCGCGGTGGACAAGGGCCTCACCCCGCTCTCCTTGGCTAAAGAGAACTGGCGCAAGCCTGTAGTGCTTGATGCTAACGACCGCATGGAAGTATGGCAGAGTAAGGAGCTCCACGGACGCTTTTTCCGGGCCCTACATGGACCCGATGTAAATTTGCTAGCGTCCGTAGCCTGGCTGCGTTCCGGTGACCTCTTTGGGGAAACCGAAGGTTTTGTCTGTGCAATTATGGACGAAGTTATCATGACGAACAATTACCGGAGATTTATTGTGAAAGACGGAACGGTTGACATCTGTCGGGCATGCCACCGACCGGGAGAATCAATTCGACACATTATCTCCGGGTGTTCTCGTCTAGCTAACGAAGAGTACTTGCATAGACACAACCTTGTAGCCAGGATAATCCATCAGCAACTTGCTCTGAAATACAGCCTTGTGGAATCGGAAGTGCCGTACTATAGGTATGTGCCCGACCCAGTTCTCGAAAATGGACATATCACATTGTACTGGGACCGATCCATCATCACTGACAGGACTATTGTTGCCAATAAGCCTGATATAGTGGTGGTGGATCGAACAGAGCGGCGCGCAATGATTGTTGACATAACAGTCCCGCATGACGGGAACCTCGTGAAAGCCGAGAAAGATAAACAAATCAAGTATATTGACTTGGCTCGCGAGGTTGTCGACATGTGGGATGTGGACTCAGCAGTCATTGTGCCGATAGTCGTATCAGCCAATGGCTTAATTGCCAAGAGCCTCGACCAACACCTAAGGAGGCTCTCGTTGGGCAGCTGGATCAAGGGCTTGATTCAGAAAGCGGTGCTTCTGGACACGGCCCGCATTGTTAGGAGGTTCCTCTCTCTGGAGCCCTGACCGCCGGTAGCTTGGACCCTGTTCCCGATACCGGTGGGGTACTATTTTTATATTTTTAAATGTTTTTATTATTCTTTTTATACTAATATTTAAAAATGTAACAAATATGTGAAAAGTAAAATAAAAGAAATAATAATAATAGCCGATAGCCTCGACCAACATCTTTCGAGGCTCTCGTTAGGCGGTTGGATCAAGGGCCAGATTCAGAAGGCAGTACTCCTCGATACGGCTCGTATTGTGAGGAGGTTCCTATCTCTGCAGCCCTAACCACCGGTAGCTTGGACCCTGCTCCCGACACCGGCGGACCACTATTTTTTATATTTTTAAATGTTTTTTATTTATTTTTTAAGAAATATTTAAAAATGTATTTTATATGGAAAAAATATAAATAAACGAAATAATAATAATAATAATTAATTTATAAGGTAACGTTTGCTACAAACAATATTCCAGGTAATAATAATTTGTTTTAACAGTAGTAATAGCAAACATGAATTCTAAATAAATAGTAGGTACAGGATTTTTTAAGGCAAAAAGTTGCATTTTATCGTTATGAAAAAAAAAACATTGAATTTAGAATCAAGACAGTTAACTTCGCCAATATTTCTTATCTTATCAAATCTAAAGTTATCTACATAAAATAAAGTTAGAATAAAGTTTTTATTTTTTTATTAATAATTTATTTATAATACAAACAAAAAAATAGTTCACAAAATTTTTTTGCTACGTACCCTGTCTTTCCCGTCAGCAACCGATCCCCTGAAGACTATCCCTGATTAATGACGTCACCGACATGTAACCGGGAGACCCGGAGTCCGGGACACCGCGATCATTTTCCCGGGACTAGCGAGATGGATCGCTTTCTTAGCGGTATTGGTATAACGATCGATAATGGTAATGATTTGTATTGCTTCAGAGATTATTGTGGCAGAGACGGTAATTAAATGTAGTCGTAATTGCAATCAAAGACACGCAAAAGTCTCTATTTTTATTTTATATTAGAACATAAAATCACGCCTGTATTCAAATGGGATAAGCAGAAAACACAATTTTTAGGGTTCCGTACAAAAATGATAAAGAGGAACCCTTATGGTGCGACTCAGTCTGTCTGACTGTCCGTCTGTCTAAGAAATAAATATACATATGTATACTTTTTTTTTGCAACAGTGACTGAAAAATTGGAAGTGAGGCTACTAGGACATGTGGGGTCGCTAATTTAACTAACTGCCGTATCTGACATTTTGGACTTAGCCGGATAGCCATTTCATTTCATTTCATTTCATTGGTTCATAACAAATAAAACCGCCGACCTAACTATAGTAATTTGATACATTTTCCAAGTCGAATCGATCTGTCTAATCGGCGAATCTGTACCTATGCCTTACGGTCCCCATGATAATGCAAAAATCGAGACCGATATTATCTACAGTTTACAAAAAAAAAAGAAAAATAGCTTGCCCTGTAAAATTTTCTTCGAATCAATTACATCACTTAAATTAGCGACGATATGAAAGAGCACTGTTTGCACATTCTCAAACATTTTTTTTTCTTTTTTTGTATGAGAAAAATCTGAAATTATTCTATGTGATAGAAGTTTATGTAAAGATTGCAGGAAAAATAAAAAGATGTCTCTAAATAGCACACTTTTCAGAAATCATCAACTCAAATTACATAATATATGATGGTACGCAACGACCGGTGCGCGAGTCCGACTCGCTCTTGAACAGTATTTTTTATGATCCTAAAAATTACTTTAATTCTTTTCAAACAAAATGTTTCCATCTATCTATCTAATCTATGTGTGTATATGCATGTTTCCTATGGACTCCAAAACGGCGGTAGCAATTTTGACGAAATTTTCAGACTATCTTCAGATTAGCCCAGCGAGTGATCCTATGAAGTTCGGTAGCGATCGGATCAGCAGATTTTTTTTTTGGCTTTTTGCTAATTTTGTGTCATATTTTTTTTTAGATTTGGGTCTCAAATATTTTTTTTATTAGCAACTAGCACTTCCCGCGCGGCTTCACCCGCGTGGATATCGCAAAATATCCCACGGGAACGAAATACTTCCTTATTCCTTGTCTTCATTATAAAAGGAACCTTTGTGCAAAATTTCAGCTTTCTAGGTCCGATGGTTTGGGCTAGGCGTTGATGAGTCAGTCAGTCAGTCAGGACTTTTCAAGATTTCATTCAAATGCCTTCAGAGTGAGATCATGTCACCCAAAATCGCAAGACCATCAAATGCTTCCATTCAAAAACTAGTTACCCAACACCTCTATATTTACTTTAAAGCCCACCCAATAAAACCAAGACTCCAGGTCCATGACACTGCCCGTGCCATTACAACCACACAAAAAATTACCACAAGAAATCAAAAAACAGGTAGCTTATATTATTCTAAAATGTTCTCGCACGACTGCCCACGATTTTCTATGCCTTGGCATCGGGTGATCATTTTTTCCACTTCCTATAGATTCTGTGATGCTGGGTGAGATGAAAAAACTGGTCACGTTCCGATGACGTGAGTAATCATCTGGTTAGCTGTTGATTTTGGTCAGGTGGGTCCATTCATGAGGTGTGGGGCGTCAATGAGTGTGGTGTATGGGTGCTCGTGAATGGAGGTGTAGTTTTGAGGGTCTTACGGTTGTGTAGGGAATTTGGTGTAGTAGTTGAACTTTTCATGTAGATAGATAAACTTTAGGACCCCTCTGTTCTAGTAGGTTCCTTAGTTCTTATGTGGCTAGGGGATTTTTGTCATGAGGAGAGTCAAACGTGCGGTTTTGGTTTCGATTCTCAGGTCGGGCAAGTGTTATTGGGTTTTTCTATTAATAATTTCTCAGTAGCTCCCAAACTCTAGATATTTGGCTGGTTGGTGGTAATATACTTGCCTCCTATTACATTACATGGGGCTTAAACATACCTAACTGATGAAATGTGGGTGTAGTAATTAATTACACCTCTGCTCGACCCTTCGGGGAACACAGCCGTGATGTTATTCAAGTAACAGTGGCAAAAAAGCAGTCGTGACAATTTTCCCCTTTCACAATTAGATACAGCGGCTATTGATGACAAGTTATGCAAATCTCAGAAGATTGTCATTTAAGGTTCGATGCAGGCTAAAATATTGCCATATTTTCCATATACTGGTGAAAACTACTAGGCAGCAGTTTTTTGAAGGTAAATTGACAAATAATAATAAATATTAACTAGAAAAAGTGGTGACCCAGAAGTAACGGCCCCCAGTTACAAGTGTAGGTCGTGGGTTCGAACTCAGGCAGGCGCATTACTTTGTAAATAATTTCATCACAACTGCTCTCAAAACGACGAAGTTTACTTCACATCGTGCGGAAAGTGAATGTACTAGAACCAAAAATTTGAAGACTTGTGATATCTACCAACCCGCACTGGTCCCGCATGGTGGATTACAGCCTCTCACTGAGAGGAGGCCTGTATCCCAGCAGTGGGAACATTATTGACTGATTATGTGAACTAGTTAAACAGACTAAGTATCTTGACCTGGCTCACGTAGTCGACATGTGGGATGTGGATACAGCAGTCATTGTACCGATAGTCGTGACGGCTAATGGCATATTATAGCCCAGAGCCTCGACTCACATATGAGGAGGCTCTCGTTAGGCAACTGGATCAAGGGCTTGGTCCAAAAAGCGGTACTTACGGATATGGTGCATATCGTTAGGAGGTTCCTCTCTCAGCAGCCCTGAGCACCGGTACCTTGGACCCTGTTCCCGATACCGATAGGGTACTATTTTTTATATTTTTAATTTTATGTTTTTATAAAAATATTTTAAAAATGTTTATTATTATGTAAATAGATGATATAAATGAAATATTAGTTATAAGTGCAGGTAAGGTTTTATTTAGTGTTATATAGAATAGTATCCGGTTGCTCACAACAATTAGGTGTCCCTGAAGACCCAGTATACGAGGCAATGCCTATTCTAGAGTCAAGATCACTGGTTCTTACCATGTTGATAAATTCTGTCCATAATTCATAATATTTGGTGGCACCGGTGACTGAAAAGTTGTCTGGAAATCGGTTGTCATGGTATAGGCATGTGATGCGGAGGAATGATGAAAATGTCGTCAGGAAAGTTTTGAGTATGAATGTTGATGGCTATAAGAGTAGAGGAAGACCAAAGAAACGATGGATGGACTGTGTGAAAGATGACATGGCTAGAAAGGGGGTGACTCAAACTCAAAGCATTTATTTCAAATAAACCAATTACAGGCACTTTTGAATTGTCAAGGGGTCGGTCTTGGGTCGGTCAGTCAGAAAAATGAAGCTAGTTGCCAATTCCAAAGCGTAGATCCTGGAGAAGAACGGGCAAAAAACTCCACGGACACTCTTTTAAATCAAATGTTTTACATAATATTGGTTACATCGTTCGACCCCAAATAAATTGAAATATGGGCAGGAAAATGATGATGAATGCTTTTAACATTCGGTATAACGTGGATATATATCACTGCATTTACAGAACTACGAAGATTCAGTTATATTGACCACATTTTTAACAAAAAATCAATCTGCCTTTTCCACTCTAACAGGATGCAGGTGATACCAGTATTTTACATGGAGCGACATGCCTGTCTAACCTCCACAACCCACTTACTGGGTAACACGATACCCCTTGGTAAGACTGGTTGTCAGACTGTCCCGTAACGATAGTCAAAGATCCAAGAATGACAGTCGGGACTAACGTGCTTGCCGAGGCACGCGGAGGAGTCTCGGTATGTAAAGATTTTAACAATTAAACCAATTACGTTTGAATCGAAATTATTTCCGATTATCTATTTAATTTTAATGTTTTACTCAGAAGATTAAATTATATGACGTTAGCTCAGGTGATAATTATATATTTTCTATATGGCAGCTGGCTGTAATTTTCCTGTGTAATCTTAAGAATTCATTAAGAATCGCCATTTCATGGCAGACTTGGTTTGCTTGTAAGTTTGTGCGAATAAAGACACGCTATTCTTTTAGTATGATTAAAATCGCCTTTTTTGTGTGTGATGTTGTATTGTTATATTTTTATAGTTAGAGCGTATTAGAAAAGTAATAATTACTACTGTCGGTCGTCGGAATATCAATCAAATTGCATAGCCTTTTCCCAACTATGTTGGGGTGGGCTTCCAGTCTAACCGGATCCGGTTGAATACCATTAAGCGACTGCCTGTCTGACCTCCACAACCCAGTAACTGGGTAATATGATAATACGGGTATTTTGGTAAGACTAGTTGTCAGACTTTCGGGCTTCTGACGACCCGTAACGGCTGTTAAAGATCCACGAATGTCAGCCGGGACCAATACGGCTTAGCGAGTTTTCCGGGACACGAAGGAGTCTTGGTGCACGTACGGATCAGCCGCGGCAAGCATAACCTAACCTGGTCGATCGACCTGTGCGGCTGTTAGTACTCAGCCATGTCTTGAGTTATAAATATTCTACTTACTTAGTTCAGTTCAGAAGAATGTACTTAATATCTCCTTGTGATAAAAAATATATTATGTGACATTACTTTGGCCCGATATAAATATGACAGTTTACCGTTTAACGTATTTGTGCAGTATGTACTTAAAAAAAACTACTCCTCCCTCCTCCCCCTCTCCCTCTCCCCCTCCTTCAATCCTGCCCCCCTAAAATAAAGTCGCTTTACGTGTCTGTCTGTGTGGCCGCGTTGTTCTTCTAAACTATGCAACGGATTTTGATGCGGTTTTCACTATCATTTAATTTTAGAGAATTTATTCCATAAGGTTTATATATGTATTATGTATAATACATTTATATTAACCTTACATATAATAAAGAAATCTAGATGTTTTGTAAAACCGTGCGAAGCAGGGGCGAGTCGCTAGTTTAATATAAAAGTCACTACGTCCATCTCGCCTCTCGCTCAGTAGGTACCTACAAGTGCCAAGACTGATGACCATAGATCATGTTATGTTATTAGTTCAACACTTTTAATTTGTGTTGTTTGCAGCTAATACATTCTAATTAATTTAATAGACCAATTAGGTTTTTCATAAATATTAGATCATTATTTAGGTACCTAGAATCTAGACATCTATTGTTAAAAAGACTTTATGGAATCGCTAAAACCACTAAAGAAAATAATACAGGGTGTTTCTTTTAAGGTGTCAAGTCAGTGCGAGCTGATAGCAGAGTACCATAGGTAGGTTACCTATCGATTTAACACCCATGTATGTTCTACGATTTTTTGTAGTTTTCGAGTATGCCTTCAAAAATCATATCTTTTTTTTGGGTCAACTTTGAACAAGAGTGTACTAAACAGGACATTATTTGCTGAAATCGGTCGTTGAAAGTGGTGTATCTGAAATCTTGTAATTTTCACATTTTATAATTTATTATTATCTTTGCATATTTTTCTCAATCCTGATTTTTACTATTCCTCTACGTTTAAGCAGAGCTCAGTTGATACTAAAAATATAAATCTTATACCTACTAATATCCTTAACCACTCCATTGAAATGAAATGAGGGATCCAAAATAACTCGAAAACTACAAAAAATTGTAGAACATACATGGGGGTTAAATCGATTGGCATGGTACTCTGCTATCAGCTCGCACTGGCTTGACACCTTAACCCCTAGAGTGTCGACGGCACTCCATGTGTGCATAAGGAAAAACCCTAAAGTGGGGTTCCTATTTCGGGGTGGGTGCTCCAGATTGATGTACTGAATTCATGGTAACAGGTTGCGCGTCCATATCCGTACTTAATCCTGGGTATAAAAGACGAAAATTATTTCGGAATACTATATGACTGCCATTCTCCCTACCTATAATTTTTTTTTTTCGTTTTTATTTAGAAATTTTGGATTTAGCCAATAAAGACAAAACTTTACTAAATTTCTCAATTTAATCTGGACTAGAATCACATCAATCACTTAATTTAATTCGGAATTCTATAGGACTGCCTTTCTCCCCATAGTATTTTTTCATTTTCATTAAGAAACATAATATTTAGTTAGCCCAATAAATAAATTTAATAAATTCCTCAATAATAATCTGGATTAGAATCCAATAGTTCATTTTATTAGTGCATCCAGTTTGTAGTCAAAATAAACCCAATAATTTGTCATAATAATATAATATTGTATTTTTAAAGTATTCATATTGCAACATTTTATTTAACTAAAATTAAAAAAAACAACCAATAAATGTTTGTGTTATAGCAGCGGTTACAGAAATATGTAAACATCTAATTTATGCTCCAATCATTCATAATGATATGTGTTACATTTATTGGAATTGATTCAATTAAAACACTTGTTTTTAACAGATTACATGCAACAATGTAAATGAATTAATTTGTAATTTGGATTCGTTGATGGTAATCAATCCATCATTGGTAGATGCATGTACACCACATGTCTACAGGATGTCCTATTGAAAGTTAAAAATAATGATTTTAAACCTCTTTTTTGGCGTCAAAATGAGACATTAAACGTATGGGGTTTCAAACATCAAGTCGCGTGGAAATGCCGTAAACATTTAAAAGGAAAATTACAATAAAAACAAGCATTTTCCGTTATAAGTAAGAAGGAAAATCAGCGAAAATCTTACCTTAATCGGCGGCGCATAGTCCACAGCCATCATGCAATCGCTGTTGACACCAGCCTCAGTCTTTATCATGGGAGGGCCATGGTGGTACAACTGTCCCATCTGATGGTGATGGACCCCACTGTCACCACGGCTGTACCATGTGGTGTACATGCCGCAGTTTTGATCCCGATAGTCGTTCATAAACTCATTTTCACCTATCGCGTTCAACATATAGTCAGTTTCGATTTGCCACAAAATTTAAAATTTTTACCACTAGTTTTATAATGGTTTTTAAATTTAAAGTTTTGGTTGGACAGTTCATTATTAGGTTAGAGAGCGGGGTTAAAAGGTTTTTTGCGTTTTAAAAACATGGCTGAGTTTTAAAGTTCATTGTTAAGAGTTCACTCATAAAGTTTTTTTTAGTTTCACTTTTAATTTTTGTTCATCACTTAACAGTTTGCACATTTTAGTGTTTTAAATCGTTTTCGCAGAGTTAGTCTTTGACATTATTACACTTTTATACACAAAACACTTTACACTTTTGTTTTGAAGTATTTTTGTAGCGTTGCGTTCTTAGAATTTTAAATAATGAAAAATAAAATTGTAAATACGTAAATTATTTTTCATACAAAACACCTTTTTAAAGATTAATAGTATTTTAATAGTTATAAGTTAAACGAGAACAAATTCAAAAAATAATAATAAAAGCACCTTTTTCAATTAAATTGAACCCGTTTTAAAAACAATTTGATTCTGAATCAATTATTAATTTAAATTATTATTGCACTAAGTACATTTTTCAAAATAAATATTTTTGACTATTATTTTTGTGTTTCTCGTATTTCTATCTTGTGGGCAGCATCTGAAAAATATAAAGTACACTTAGTATTTTTGTAATATTACATTATTATTATATTTATTTTTAAAAAAGCGGCCAAGTGTGAGTTGGACTTGCACACGAAGGGTTCCGTACCACCGAACAATATTTAACCACCGAACTATATATTGTTTCGTTTCCTGTACTTAAGGGGTCTCCCTATAATTTTTAACATTATTTTATTTTTATTACATACTGTATAATTTCATTCTACATCTTAACACCAAACGAATAAATTCGTTTGGTGTTGCGTTCAAACTCGTTGGTTGTTTTATCCCACATTTTTTCTTCTCGAGTTTAAATTCGAATGACAGATAGTTCGGTACGTTATCAAATATTTTTACATGTGATACCAAAATTTCATTTTAATCGTTCATTATGTGAATATTTTTCTTATAATAGTAAAATGTATTGGAGTTGTATCGAGTTCTCCTTGAGAGTTTTCTGAGGTCCGCGAGGCAACTTAATTAATTGAGTTCTTCAAGGAAGTATTCATGAAAGGTCAATTTATCAAGATAGTTCGTATCGCGACGGATTGGATTTGGGTACGGAACCCTAAAAAAACTTTTTACAAAAAAAAAACAACCGACTTCCAAAAAAAACACTACAAAGTGAAAAATAACTTTAATTTTGGAAGTCGGTGTCTTTGGATCTGTATTTTAGTTTTTTGTCACCGACTTCCAAAATTAAAGTTATTTTTCACTTTTTAGTGTTTTTTTTGGAAGTCGGTTGTTTTTTTTTTGTAAAAAGTTTTTATTTTTCACTTTTTAGTGGGTCAGTTTGTAATTTATCTAAGTTACAATAGCCCAATGGCAACTGCTCATCACTTTTTACAAAATATTGCTTTTCCCGATGCAGCGACGTTAATTGTTGAGGAGTTCTCCTAGTAAGAACCAGGAGAACTGGAGCTCCATAGTGAAGTCATATTAAAGTAATCGAATCGCAACCCGTGAAATACTTATAAATTGAGTAGTTCCGATGGCCATCTGTGGTCTTCATCATCAGTTCCACTTCACCAAATGGTGTTTTCCGAGAGCAAATGCACGAGTTACTATAAAAAATACCCAAATCGCTTTAAGTGTGCCTATAATATTTGAAGAGTTCCTTCGATTTCTCCAGGATCCCATCATCAGAACTGGATTTTGACAAAAATGGGACCATTTGGGAAGTATAGCCTTTCCAACAAAGAAATAATTTTTCAAATCGGTTGGCAAGCGACGGAGTTATGCGCGAACAAACATAAAAAAAAAAAAAAATGCAAACATCCGAATTCAGAACCTCCTCCTTTTTTAGAAGTCGGTTAAAAATATCTTGAATATTAGATAATAATGAGCGCAATGACGGTTATCACCAGTTTTACTTTCAGTGGCTGTTATTTTGGCTATGATCCAAAAAAAAGTAGTTTTGCGATCAGAAATTCTGGGATTATTTTATTATTATATTATTATTTTTTATAAGTATGAGGCTACAGTGAACAGAAGGCGTTTCTTGAAGAGGTTTGAGGTTAAAAAAAAACGTTGATCTTCGATTGATGGCTAGCTGTGCTGGCCACGGACAAAAAAAAGATCAGCTTTTCCCTAGAGTTATGCAAACATAAATGTAGGGAACAGCTGATTTCAGGATTGGTCCCATAGTAAAATTTGTTTGTTATCATGAGTACAATAATGTGTTTACCTAAGTCAATCAATCAATCTGCCTAGCCTTATCCCAACTATGTTGAGGTCGGCTTCCAGTCTAACCGGATGCAGCTGAATACCAGTATTTTACATGGAGCGACTGCCTATCTGACCTCCAAAACCCAGTAACTGGGTCATACGATACCCCTTGGTAAGACTGGTTGTCAGACTTTCGGGCTTCTGACGGCCCGTAACGACTGTCAAGATCCACGAATGACAGCTGGGACCAACGGCTTAACGTGCTTTCCGAGGCACGGAGGCGTCTCGGTGTGTAAAGATGGTCACCCATCTACGGACCAACCCCGGCAAGCGTAGCCGTGAGGCTGTTTAATTGTTTAAGAATATGTCACTAATTACCAGTCATCCTAGGTATAAGTGAGAAAAGGCTCACTTAAGCGGTCCCACTGCTGGGAAACAGGCCTCCTCTTTCTGTGAGAGGTAGTGGGCTGCAATCCAGCACGCGGGCCCAGTGCGGGTTGGTAGATGTCACATGTCTTCGAATTTTAGGTTCTAGGACATGCCGGTTTCCTCACGATGTTTTCCTTCACCGTTTTGAGGGCAGTGGTGATGAAATTATTTACACAAAGTAAAGCAGCTGCCTGGGTTCGAACCCGCGACATACAACTCGTAAGTCGGGGCCGTTACCACTGGGCCACCACGGCTCAAGGCCAGTTATCTTCTACAGGAAATTTTTGTCTTTCCTTTTGGATGTTGATAATGTACTGGAATATTTTGTGATAATTTCTTAGTCACCATTCACGACACGGAGTCTCTACCACGGTCATAGTTAAAATCCAGCTCATCTTTTAATTAAATACCTACTACAAATTACCAACCAACTTAGAATTGCAAATATAGCAACATACTGATAAAGTTATATGTACATAGCTTTGTGTATAGGTCAATGACCGAGACGCCACGCCTACGGTACACGCCCATCCTAAGCCCCGCCCAGAGGAAATTTGGTGTGACGTAATTGTACTGTTAAGGCGAGTAGTAAAGCAACCATTGAGAAAAAAATCATAAGTCTGGAGATTATAGAATATTTTGAAATTTCCTATGCTCACATTTTTAGTCAGGTGAGGTAAGTCAAGAGAGGTCAAAAAAACCGGCCAAGTGCGTGTCGGACTTTAAGGCGCAGATTTCCTGAAAACCATAAAAAAGGTGGTTTTTTAAAGCTGTGTATCTCATAAACCGTAAATAATTTTGACATGTAAAAAAAATATGATATTTTCAAGTCCTTTTCGCATACAGTGATGGAAGCCAAAACATAATTAAACATACTTTAATGCACCAAAAAAATCTTTAAACATACCTCATAATAATCTTTAAAAGCTGTTTATCCCTTCATTAGCAATTATAATTATAATTAAAAATATACCATGAAATGTCAAATTCCAAACTGCATCCAGGGATGGATTACTTTTTATTAAATAGTTGATTTCTAATTTTATACGATTTTATTTTCACTTTTACGACATAATTCCGGCGCGCGTGAGAATCTTCTATCTCGTGCGTCAAACTAGGCAGCCATAAAGCCATTTCACTTACACACCGAGCTAAACCAAGCTTGGAACCAGGGCCTTAAATAGTGCAATCCACGAAGACGCGCCCCAATATTCCTCCTAACCGTTGCACACATATACTTTATACGGTTAAGAGGAGTAGTGGGGCGCGTCTTCGTGGATTGCACTATCTATACCCACAATGAAGGGTTCCGTAGTTGGGATGAAATTATCCCAAAAACAAACTTAACATTATATGTAGTTGAAAAACATGTTCTCCCATACATTCCAACAGTAAATGTAAGTTTGTACTCACAATATTGAGAGATTTACCATGTTATTATAAGACCACAAACTTCTTATAGGTTTTCCTGTAATTTACAGGTAAGTAACTATTTTCTGTATATTTGTCAAAATTTTAGGCTCAGTAGTTTCGGAGATAAGGGGGGGGGGGGGGGGGGGAGAATGGTCAACTTTCGTCGATTTTCTTAAATAACTTTAAAACGATTTATTTTAAAATTATAAAAAAAATATATTTGAGACCGTCACAGTAAGGCCCTTTCATTTAATATGTCACACGGTACAGTTTTTAAAACTTTTTTTTTTAATATTCTTATTTCTCCCCAAAAGTGACGCCACATTCAAAATTCATTTAATTACTTTACCCGTACGTGTTTGGGTCACAAAAATCCATATGTGTACCAAAATTTCAACTTAATCTGTCCAACAGATTCCGAGCAAATTGCCTGTGACAGACGGACAGACAGACACACGAGTGATCCTATAAGGGTTCCTTTTTTTCCTTTTGAGGTACGGAACCCTAAAAATCATAAGTCTGGAGATTATGGAATATTTTGAAATTTCCTATGCTCACATTTTTAGTCAGGTGAGTTAGATCTGGTGAGGTCAAAATAAGTAATACTAAACCTCCTAGGTACGAAGCCTTAGCAGTTAACACCAAAAACGGACTAAAAATGTGAGCATAGGAAATTCCAAAATGTTCTATATCTCTAGACTTATTATTTTTTTCTCAATGGTGGTGCTAGTTGGCGGCACTACTCGCCTTAAGTTAAAGTGAGTAGGTATGAGGTATCTTAACACTTTACTGTCTTACTGGTCAATCCTTCTCAAGGCCTTAGTCTAGTTTTGGATGTCATTGCATAGGTTATAGGTTCGTGGAGCTCGTGGCTAAGTAATAACAGCCGCACGGGACGATCCATCAGGTTAAGCTACGCTGGCCGGGGTTGGTCAGTGGATGGGTGACCATCTTTACACACCGAGACTCCTACGTGCCTCGGAAAGCACGTTAAGCCGTTGGTCCCAGGCTGTCATTCGTGGATCTTTGACAGTCGTTACGGGTCGTCAGAAGCCCGAAAGTCTGACAACCATTCTTACCAAGAGGAATCGCATTACCCAGTTACTGGGTTGTGGAGGTCAGGATAGGCAGTCGGTCCATGTGAAATACTGGTACATATTCAGATGCATCCGGTTAGACTGGAAGCCGACCCCAACATAGTTGGGAAAAGGCTAGGCAGATTGATTGCGCAGTCATATTAATATTGCAGTCTGTGTTTCTCCGAAAATACTTAGGGTACTTTTCTACCACAATTCACCATGAAACGATCACACACAACCAACTTCTAATTAACATACTAATCAGTACTCCAATGCTAGCCCACTAACATTGGCATTGATATCAAACAACTTACCCAACGAACGCAATGCGTCTTAGTAAAAACTTCCTACGCATGTGTAAATTAGTTGAAAAAAAGTGTATCTACACTACATGCAAATTATTTGCCAGTTATTTGCATTTCAGTTGGCTTTGCTCGTTTCCCGTGGCCGTGAATTTGTGGCATATACAGGGTGTCCCGTAAATAATGGATAATCTCTTAAGGGGTCATCGTACTCATCATTGTGAACAACTTTTACTATGGGACCAAACCTGGAATCGCAAAAAAAAAATCAGCTGCTCCCTACATTTTGACGAGTTTGATGTAGATAAATGTACTGGTCAGCTGATTTTTTTTCGCGATTTCAGGTTTGGTCCCATAGTAAAAGTTGTTCATAATGATGAGTACAATGACCCCTTAAGAGATTATCCATTATTTACGGGACACCCTGTAGTGTGGAGCGATGCTTTTGAGTGGGCTGTATTTGGGAAATTGCATCAACGTTTTGATGGGACGATGTAGTGGAAAATACACTAAGTACGTCTTTCTTTGACTTAAGGGCACGCTAGTCGGGAGAGGCAGCCTCACGCCCTCAGTCGCCGCAGGAGACGCCCTGGGCGGCGGGAATCGCGGGGCGATTTCCGGCCACCGTAGGCGCGGGCCTGCGGACGGTGAGCAGCGGGTAGCTCGCCGTCCGGTAAGGACCAGGCCCGAGTCGACGGCGCGTTGTGTTCCACGCGCGCCTCAAAGAGATGTCAGCAAGTGACGGGGTCCAATAGGGCCGACGCCGGATTGTTTGAAGAAGTTACCGCGGCCCTGGCATACGCAACTGAAGGAACACGGGTGGGTTTTAGTCAGTAAAAATCTGACACGCCCTTCCGCTCCACCCAGAGCGGGAGAAGTTATTTGATGATATCCCACCCTCAAAAAAAAAAAAAAAAGGGCACGCTAGTCGCTCATTCTTCCATACAAACGTAGTTTGGTGATTACACGTCTGCTTGACGGTGTACGTTCAAAACTAAAACTTACTTAAGTTTTTCTCGTCATTATCAAGGCCTGTAAGGAAGTAGAATTGAAAAAAAAATATTGGTTTGGAAGTTATTAGCGTCGAAACTTCCAAATTTCAACACTAATTTTAACGCATCTTTGGTCGTAAATAAATAGCTCCCGGAGTATGAAAATGGCAAAATTATTACCGTACAGGCATACATAATTTAGTGAAAAATTCAAATAACTTTACATAAAATGAATACATCCAGGACCTAGTTTTTTCTTAATATCTAAACGACCAAAGGTCTGTTCATGAAATTTTATGCGCTCGTTTTCGTTATAAATCATCGTCTATTTCACTAAATACATAAAAACTAAATAAATACATACTAAATAAATAAACCAAAATTAATAAATAAAGTGACTAAATAGCATGCATATTAGTCACGCCACCAACGAGTTCGAGCCGCCGACTATATAGGAGCTCCTTAAATGTGCTCTGGCGGCTGAGAGTATGTCATGCTCACTCTAATGTCTGGCTGATAGTGGCGCGTGTGTTGGATCATTTTGCTCCCTTTAAATTTGTTGAGCTGAATGGTGCTAATACATGCGTCAGGTTCGTGAACGGGCGATGTCAGTAAAGACTGGTCATCTTTTAGCTGCCACGGCTTATTTTAATTTCATTTTTGAATTGTTTTGTTTTTATCTTTCTATTACGGATGCTTTTAACGTTCTGCATCGTACCCTGAGGTCAAGGTCAATGCCCTCGAAGTATCCCACGGTGTTCAAAAGTACTGCCAATTTGTATCGATATGTATTATTATATTATTATTATTTTAAGAATGTTAAAACAATGAAAATTCTTTATTGTGCGTTTGTCCGTAGTCACCTTGAATATGCTTCTCAGGTTTGGAATCCAAATTATAATGTATACATTAATCGGCTTGAAGGTATACAAAGGCGATTTTTGAGGTACACTCAATATCGTTCAAATATCTATCTTCCAAATTACATAAGTCGGTGTAAAAGATTTCATATTCTACCTCTACACGAGCGAAGGAAAATTGCAGATCTCGCTTTCTTGTTTAGTGTTTTGAACGGATCTACTGACGTCCCCGAGTTGGTGGGCAAGATCGGGCTTCGTGTACCGAGTGCATTTCTTAGGAGACCACGTCTTCTCTATGTGCCTCAGGTTAGAACTGTATACAGGCAGAACTCGTACGTGATAAGAGCTTGTCGTACTTTTAATGTGGTGTGTCAGGATGTCGAGTTAGATTTATTTAATAGTAGCATTAAGGAAGTAAGGAAAAGTTTGAATAATTGTTTTTTCGATATATAACCATTTTTTTTTGTTTTTAACTTTTTTTTATTGTATTCTTTGAGCGTGAGACTTAAGTTATCTCTCACGTCGCTGTTTTCTCGTATTTGTTAATGTTACTCACTTTAATCGTTGGTGGAAGCTTGTAATTGGCCATCTTTTACACATTGTACTATATATATGGAAATATATTAGCTGTAAGCTTTCCTAAAATTAATAAAATAAAATAAAATTATTAAACACCCCGTCACTAGAAGCTACCGTACCGTAAGAAGGGAATAAAGTTGAATATTTTTTATTGTTCCCTTTTAAGCACCACGATAAAATATTCAAATAAGAATACCTTTGGTGCTCAAAAAATAGCTGCTCAAACGGGAATGCTTCGTTCTAACATGTATAATTTCGACATGAATAATTATGTAACCAATATTTTTTTTACCATATTTTGATATAAAAGAGTGTCCGTGAAGTTTCTTGCCCGTTATTCTCCATAGGAACCGACGCTTTGGAATGAGCAACTAGCTTCATCTTTCTGACTGACCGACCCCTTGATAATTCAAATATGCCTGTAATTGGTTTATCCATACTAATATTATAAATTCGAAAGTAACTCTGTCTGTCTGTCTGTCTGTCTGTCTGTCTGTCTGTCTGTCTGTCTGTCTGTCTGTTACCTTTTCACGCCTAAACCACTGAACGGATTTCGATAAAATTTGGCAAGGCTATAGATGGTATCCTGGGGACGGACATAGGCTACTTTTTTTTTCAAAAATAATCCTACAGGGGGTGATATAGGGGATGAAAGTTTGTATGGGAAACTCAGTATTTCTTAAGTTAGGGATGTGAAAATTAAAATGTATGCTTTTGATAGGAAATAAAGAAATATGCGATTCAGCGTTTTTGAAAAATCATCCCCTAAGGGGGTAAAATAGGGGTTGATTTTAAAATTTACAAAACTGCATGGATTTCGACAAAATTTGGCAAGGCTTTATAAAGCATCCAGAGGAAGGCCATAGGATACTATTATTTTCAAAAATAATACTGCAGGGGGTGATATAGGGATGAAAGTTTGTAAGGGAAACCCAGTATTTCTTAAGTTAGGCATAACAAATTTATGCTATTGGTAGGAAATTAAGAAATATGCGATTCAGCGTTTTTGAAAAATCATCCCCTAAGGGGGGTAAAATAGGGGTTGATTTTAAAATTTACAAAACTGCATGGATTTCGACAAAATTTGGCAAGGCTTTATATAGCATCCTGGGGAAGGACACAGGCCACTTTTGGTCTTAAAAAATAATCCTACGGGGGGTGATATAGGGGATGAAAGTTTGTATGGGAAACTCAGTATTTCTTAAGTTAGGGATGTGAAAATTAAAATGTATGCTTTTGATAGGAAATAAAGAAATATTCGGTTCAGCGTTTTTCAAAAATCATCCCCTAAGGGGGTAAAATCGGGGTTGATTTTAAAATTTACAAAACTGCATGGATTTCGACAAAATTTGGCAAGGCTTTATATAGCATCCTGGGAAAGGACATAGGATACTTTCAAAAACAATACTACAGGGGGTGATATAGGGGATGAAAGTTTGTAAGGAAACCCAGTATTTCTTAAGTTAGGGATAAAAAATTTATGCTATTGGTAGGAAATTAAGAAATATGCGATTCAGCATTTTTGAAAAATCATCCCCTAAGGGGTAAAATAGGGGTTGATTTTAAAATTTACAAAACTGCACGGATTTCGATAAAATTTGGCAAGGCTTTATATAACATCCTGGGGAAGGACACAGGCTACTTTTGGTCTTAAAAAATAATCTTACAGGGGGTGATATAGGGGATGAAATTTTGTATGGGAAACTCAGTATTTCTTAAGTTAGGGATGTGAAAATTAAAATGTATGCTTTTGATAGAAAATAAAGAAATATGCGGTTCAGCGTTTTTGAAAAATCATCCCCTAAGGGGGTAAAATCGGGGTTGATTTTAAAATTTACAAAACTGCACGGATTTCGACAAAATTTGGCAAGGCTTTATATAGCATCCTGGGAAAGGACATAGGATACTTTCAAAATCAATACTACAGGGGTGATATAGGGGATGAAAGTTTGTAAGGAAACTCAGTATTTCTTAAGTTAGGCATAACAAATTTATGCTATTGGTAGGAAATTAAGAAATATGCGATACAGCATTTTTGAAAAATCATCCCCTAAGGGGTAAAATAGGGGTTGATTTTAAAATTTACAAAACTACACGGATTTCGATAAAATTTGGCAAGGCTTTATATAACATCCTGGGGAAGGACACAGGCTACTTTTGGTCTTAAAAAATTATCTTACAGGGGGTGATATAGAGGATGAAAGTTTGTATGGGAAACTCAGTATTAAGTTAGGGATGTGAAAATTAAAATCTATGCTTTTGATAGGAAATAAAGAAATATGCGGTTCAGCGTTTTTGAAAAATCATCCCCTAAGGGGGTAAAATAGGGGTTGATTTTAAAATTTACAAAACTGCAAGGATTTCGACAAAATTTGGCAAGGCTTTATATAGCATTCCGGGAAAGGACATAGGATACTATTTTTTTCAAAAATAATACTACAGGGGG
This sequence comes from Cosmia trapezina, assembly GCA_905163495.3. Classification (NCBI taxonomy): domain Eukaryota; kingdom Metazoa; phylum Arthropoda; class Insecta; order Lepidoptera; family Noctuidae; genus Cosmia; species Cosmia trapezina. The sequence continues at coordinate 5,440,253 of LR991044.1, forward strand.
TGATATAGGGTATGAAAGTTTGTAAGGGAAACCCAGTATTTCTTAAGTTAGGGATAACAAATTTATGCTATTGGTAAGAAGTTAAGAAATATGCGGGTCAGCGTTTTTTTAAAAATCATCCCCGAAGTGGGTAAAACAGGGGTTGATTTTAAAATTTACAAAACTGCACGGATTTCGATAAAATTTGGCAAGGCTATAGATAGCATCCTGGGAAAGGACATGGGCTACTTTTTGTCTTAAAACATAATCCTACAAGGGGTGATAAAAGGGATGAAAGTTTGTATGGGAAACCCAGCATTTCTTAAGTTAGGGATATGCCCTATGTTTTCCACATGAACGTTCCCATGGGATATTTTCCGACATCCACGCGGGCGAAGCCGCGGGCAAAAGCTAGTTTGAAATAAATGCTTTGAGTTTGAGATTGTATGCTGCGAGATGGACCATGACACTGTAAAACTGGATGCATGTGTTTATAGGATCGAAGTCAGTGGTGAGTTTAAGATATGTCTTTAATGTAGAAGATATTATGGAGGGCTTGTCCTGAATAAGGAAAGCAGAATACTAGAATATGTTCAGGTGTTTAATTCCAGGCAATAAGCTACTTTTGGGAAACCATCAAACGAGTTTATTATCCCCCGTTATCTCCGAAGTTTGCATAAAGAAAAATCTGAAATTATTCTATCTGATAGAAGTTTATGAAAAAAAATAAAACGATGTCTCTAAATAGCACACTTTTTCAGAAATCGAAACGGAACCCTCGATGCGCGAGTCTGACTCGCTCTTGACCGTTTTTTTTATAACTTGTTCTATGGCACAGATTAATACAGACGGGACACTCCGCAAAATCATTTAAATAAAAAGCAACTCTTGCTACGAGACAACAAAGTGCAATTCAGGTCGCACAACGCTTATTACCTACAGTTATATTCAACTACAAGTTGCCTCTCTTTCTATCGCGTAACTATTTATACCTTCTGACCTACTGAATTAGCCCCGCGGACGGGGCCCGCCGCGTACTTGTAGCTTCAAACCTAAACTGCGGAGTGTCCCAACTCCCATCTGTATTAATCTGTGTCCATGGTTAGGTTGACACTCACTGCAATATGGAATAAGGCCCTAAAGCCGTAAAGAATTCCTCTCTTTTACAGCGTTAAGGCCATAAACGTCCTGACTGTCAATCTGTCACCAATTCATCATTCAATGTTATCTGACGCAGGCGCAGTTTGCTGGAGTTAGGCGTCCTCCATAGATCAGTAAGATGGATTATCCAGAAGATTTGCTGGTAGATAGTAGTTTTGTGGTCACTTAGATTACAGTTGGATAAACTATTAATATTGTACACACGGCTACACATCAAGCTATACGTTTCCAGTAAAGGCTGACCTCTCATTGTACGGAAATCCTATACAATGCAAGATCAGTTTATATGGAAATCTATTGTAGCTTGATGTGTAGCCGTGTGTACGTCACATCCAAAATATCTTCGTCACTTTAGGGGGTATTTTTATCTGCTCATTATACTCTATATAAATGCTTTATTGACTAAGCATTAAACAGTGTGATTCTTCATAATGTGCACATATCAAAATGAGGGAAACTATGCTTAATTTTACCGACGCACAGTGTTTTTTTAGCCCCAAAAAAGTGACATCATCTTTTTATTGAATATTTCTACTCAATAGTTTACTAAAAATGCACGTATAGAACTCCCGTGTGCCAATTTTGTATACTCTATTTAAAAAAAATAAGATATAGACATTGATAGTGATGTCATTAAATTTTTTTGAAGTGAAAACTTCTTTAGCCGCGTTGAGCGTTGGGTTGCCACGGACCCGTAAGATTTCCCCCTACCAAAAATATTGGAGGGGGAAATCTTACTAGTTCTTGTCACTGCATACACCTTGTCACCGCGATATCACGACACTTACGTTTAAGGCGAGTAGTAGGTATTGCCAACTAGCACCACTATTGAGAAAAACATCATGGGATAGGGAACAAAGAAAGAGAAAGAAATAATGAATAAGAAGATTTTTTACTTCAAAAGGTATTTTGTTTTTTACAGAATACATATTATTTAAATATGAAAACATAAAAACCGTAATTTTTTAATATCTTCCGTTTGCACTTCCATTCCATTATTTTAACCCGAGTAATTTGGGTGTCTTTGTTTGACTGCAAGTAATGTTACTTTCAATAACTTTTCAACATCAAAATATTTTATTTCACATAAACCGTTTCCTATGGAGACGAGCCGGTAAGAAAAAAAAAATACTATTAAAAAAATCTTTTTTAAACTTTCCATGGTAACAAAGCTGCGGGAACCCATCCAACATCTGACTTCAGCAACATTGCATTTCCACGAAGATTAAACCGTTCACGGTAAGTAGCGCCATAAACCGTTCAGATTTATATCCTGCAAATAATTATCATGCCACAAAATTCATAATTACGTACATTTTATTTTGATGAATGTGATTATTAAATACCTTAACAGGGATATTTATTACTTATACCTATTAATTAAGGTAAATGAACTCTAAATTAAAGTAATGGATTAAGTTATAAGCTGCAGTAGCTTAAGGCTCCTCCTTACGGTGAAACTAAGTAACTTTGTGATCATCTTTTACAGTAACTATAGCATCTTTCTGATAGGAAATAATACACAGTAATCTACAACACATAAGAAGTGATTTCATTTGTCTAATAATAATAATAATTGTCTTTGTGATAAATAAATAAATAAATAAATATCCTTGGACATTTCACACAACGCCATCTAGTCCCAAGCTAAGCAACCTAATGCTTGTGTTATGGTAACGAGATGGCTGATAAACTACTTATATACATTTTTTTTTTGTAAATACATACATACATATTATAGATAGAAAAACACCCAGACTCGGAACAAATACTTGTAGGTCGTACAAATATTTGTTCCGTGCGGGAATCGAACCCGCGACATGCTGCGCAGCAGTCAATCGCTCAACCACTGCGCCAACCGTGTCGTCAAAATAGATGGGTCACCAAGGTTATGCTTGCTCTCGCAGGGTAACATACCGCACGATAGTGCAATGTTGCCAAAAAGTGCAATAGTGCTACTGCAAATTAATCATGGCGTTTTTTTTAGGTTCTTAAAAATAGATCAATTAGTAAAAAAAAAATACTCGAACTCTCCAAGCAAAAAATTACGTAATGTTTAGGCAAACACATAACTTTTAAGAGGATATAGGTATCGAAGCGTTGTTTACTTCGGTGTGTTATTTAAGTGAAATGGCGTTATGCCTGTCTAGTTTGACGCGCCAGTTAAAATACTCTCACGCGCGCCGGAATTTTAACGCGCTTCGTTTATAATATGTAGATTTATGACAAAATGCTATACATAAATAAATTTTTAGCTTAGTAAGTACTTAATATATTTAAATTCCTTCGATTTAAAGCAAATTTTACTGCGCAATTTGGAACTGTTTACGTATAATCGTGCAAAACAGAAAATAGACGATGCTACATTGGAATTCTTTTCTATAAAAAAAATCAAGTAATCTTGTTTCGGTTTAAATACACAGCAGTTTAGACAATATAGTCAAATAAAACATATGGAAAATATAAATAAATGAAATAAATAAATAAAACGTTTATTTCAGAATCAATCCATAAAGCATAGGTAATAGTAACAAAAATAGTCAGCATACAAACATAAAAATTAACAAAATAAAATGATTCGAATTAATTACAAATACAAGAAATGAAATGAAAATACAGAAGATCAAATTAAAAATTCAATGTCAATATTAGATACAATTACGTCAATCAATTAATTAAATTAGAAAAAATCAATTCAATAATCAATCAATCAATTCATTAAATGATTTCACCATATTTTAAAGGAATTTTAAAAACACAAAATTATCGATGTATCCCCTTAATTCTGAAACAACGTTCAACAACATACGATGTTAAAAATGCGTGTTGAACTGTTGAGGTCATTGGTGATGTCACTTAGATATACGTAACGTATTTTATACGATCGGAGGAGCGTGACTCGGAAAGTGCGTCATAAGTAAGTATTTAATACTTGTCAGTAATAAATTACAGTAAACACACCTATATTATTATAACAATATTATAACAGTAGCTTTTACCTGCGGCTTCGCCCGAGTGGATGTTAGAAAATATCCCATCGGGAACGTAGGTACTTACTATCAATCTGCCTAGCCTTTACCCAACTATGTTGGGGTCGGCTTCCAGTTTAACCGGATGCAGCGAATACCAGTATTTCACATGGAGCCACTGCCTATCTGACCTCCACAACCCAGTAACTGGGTAATACGATACCTACTTAACGTAGGTATTTACTACCGGGATAAAAAGAATCGTATGTGTTACTCCAGGTAACAATGTCTAATCACACTGCAAATTAGGATTCCGACCTTTTAACCTACTTATACCATTTTAACTACCAAAATGACGATTTTCCATACAAACTTTCATCTCCTATTTTACTCCTTTAGAGGTTGAATTTCGAAAAGTTCTTCCTTGCTCCTTGTCTACATTATAAAGGGAACCGCTGCGCAAAATTTCAGCTTTCTAGGTTCAAGAGTTTGGGCTGGGCGTTGATGAGTCAGTCAGTCTGGACTTCTCCTTTTTAGGATTCCGTACCAAAATGGTAAAAGAACCCTTATGGTGCGACTCAGTCTGTCTGTCCGTCTGTCACAGCTGGATATCTCAAGAACTACTAATGCTATTAACTTGAAATTTGGAACAGTTTGTCTGTCCGTCTGTCACAGCTGGATATCTCAAGAACTACTAATGCTATTAACTTGAAATTTGGAACAGTTTTAGATGACGTTTTGCTGCCTAAGTGTTTTGCAAATAAGAAAGAAATAAAAATATTTTTATTTTTTTTTTGCAACAGGGATATTGAAAGGTGGTTTTAAAAATTCGAAAGCGTCATCAAATGAAAGAGCGCTGTTTAACTTTTTTTTATTTTTTTTAGGCCACATAGTTTTCGACTTTTGATGAAAAATGTTAATAAAAACACCGTTCCCCCTCGTCGTGTGTAGTTTGCATAGAGAAAAATCTGAAATTATTCTGTGATAGAAGTAGGTATATGTGTAGATTACAGAAAAAATAAAACGTTGTCTCTAAATAGCCCAGGTTTTCAAAAATTGGGCTGGGCGTTGATATAAATTAATGCCTTTATTTCAAATTAATTTTAACTTTACTCGCTACAATCTGTCACTTGCACCACTTATAGTTAACCGACGTTTAACGCTAGTTAAAACTAATCGCGTCCAACGGTATGAATTAGCGTGAACCAAACTATTGTTGACTCCGAATTACAATTATAATTTTTTACGGTTTTTTGTTCGTTGCTTAGAATTTACTTAACTAGTACCTACCTAAGTAGTTTTTTAAAGCGTGTTTACCTAAATCTTTTGTTTAATGTTGCTGATTTATAATAATTAACATTAATAAGATTTTGTATCGGATGCTTAGGTAATTTTGTAACTGATATTATATTGTCATTTTTGCAAATAAATTAGTATCTGGAGGGACGGTAGTGCGGGGCCACTATTGGTTTTCCATGATTAAATTATCATAGGCACATATAAAAAAGAAGAAATATGAGCAAAATGATTTTGGCGCCAACACGCCAACAAGTTTTTACGAGCGTTTTTTTACGTCACAATATTTTATTTCAATAGGTAATTTTACGTACCTACTTACATACCAATAGTACCATAGTTTTAAATACTACACGATAATAATTACTATCTATTCGTAAACACATTTGTAATTATATAACCGTGTAAAAAACGTTTATTCATAATTATCTACCGACGCTAAAATATATCAAAACAACGCGTTTTTGTTAAAACGAAAAAACAATTTAGCAACTGCTGCTGCGATAAAATGATGCAATTTTCGCAAAAACTGCATTGAAAGAAAAACACCACGTGTTCTTGTTTTTCTACATTATTTCAACATCATTTATAGGTGCACTAAAAATAAAGAATTGCCAAATGTTTTAAATGCCAATAATGTTTTAGGTTGAATTGAAATGTTCTTATTTTCAAACAAACTAACAGTCTTAAAATAATAATAACCACATGTTTATAAAAAAGGAGGGGAAAGAGTCATTAGGTATCAAATTCGTCCTGGCAATTCTTTAGTTTCCAAATCTCTACTCAATGCAGCGTGTAATCTAGCTCCTAATACTACTTTTTATTGCGCAAATTAACCATAAAGCAGTATTTTTCTCTGTCAAATTAGGATTTCTACGGTTTTGCGATTGGTTTAAAACCAACACAAAAAACCTACTTTTAGTAATAGTTCATGACTTTGTTACCAACGTTTTTGATTTGGTCACATGGTTCCGAAATGTCATCGTCAGCAAAAAACTTCAGTTTTTAACAAACACGCTTTTAAATACGGTCCTATTCATTATTTCTCTATAACCAGGATATTTACACGTTTTAATATTGCTTCTTTAAACAAATCTTTCATAAATCCCCCTTTTAAAAAAAATAAACGTTTTTTTTTGTTCTCTTTAAAAAAAAATGTGCTTTAAATTTAATTAACATCAGTATTTAACAATAAGTAACAGATAACGCCTTCCCATAACAACCACTCTTAAAAATAACCATAAAAAACATCAACAAAAATTACCTTCAGAAAAAAAAACACAACACAGTACACAACACAAAAATACACAGTCAAGAAGAACTAGAAACACCACTATCACACACTGATAAGAATACCACTGAAAAAACCACCATGCTCATAACGAAACGGAAAAAAAGCACGTTATTTTTTTTTCAACGCTATTTATTCTACCGAGAGCGTCAACACGGACGATGTCTTTTGATCGACTAAAAACTTGCCTCGGAAAATGTGTAGGCGTTATGCACGAGAGGGGGATGGAGATAGAATCCTGTGTGGGGGAGAGAGGGAGAGTAGATCGGTGCGGAGGCGTGTCTGGGTAGGAGTGGTCTAAGTTTGCATAAACCGCATCCACTGTCGACGGTTCGCAGTGGCAGTGTTAAGCCTGATTCGAGCAATATATTATACGATCCGAGACTTTTTGCTTCTAGTGCATTGTCTCGGCCTTTTTTTTTTGGATGAACTATGAAACAGTGTGGTGTTTGCTTTTTAATTCGATACGCTTGCGGTAGGTTAGGGTTATCTATGGATATTTTTAGCTGTACGAGTTGCTATTTATATTATATTCATGTATAACTGAACCGATTTATAAACCTATTAAAATAAGTTTATAAATCGGTTTAGTTTTTGACAAATCATGACAAAACATTTATTAACTATAGTTAAAAAATGTTTTGTCATTTTCTTTCGAATTATGACTTGAGTTTGAAAGTAGAACACAAAATCCTTTTTTACTAAAATAGGTTTATACAGCACTTTAGTTTTTTTTTTATTAATAAGGGGGGTTAGGTTTTATTGCGGTTATTATTTTTAAATGGAAGCTCTATAGTCTGCATTTATAGCTAAGACACGTGATCAATAAACGTGGGTTTAAATGGATGAAATTAAGATACTTTTTCTATAGGTACGAGAGTTGCCGGTTTTCATGTGTTTTCCAATAATCCATTATCAGTGTTACACCATCGTTACTAATGAGGATTAAGGAGGAGTAGTTCATTATTATGTCCTACGGTCAAGGAGCGATAATGTTAAGCTATTTTTAAACAAATTCTTTACCCACTTTATAACGATCGGTCGTTGTAAATGGGTTAAATAGGACGCATGTCACCATTTTGAACTGTATTTGTTTTATTCAAAATGTTGGCAATGACGTATTCGTAAAAATAAGAGGTGTAAGTAAAAATGAACCTTAAGGCGTAACGGGGTTTGAAGCATTGGTACTACGGAAAAACCTCGGAAGTCCTCATAAAAAATGCTAATTTTGAGGAAACTGCAATTTGTTTGTATCGAACCAAAATGTGTCAATCGTGTTTTGGCTCACATAATTAACTAAAAAAATCTTCAATTTTTATAATCATTATAAAGGATAAGGCAAAGTAGTTTTTGAGCACAAAAAAATATTTTGCGTACTGCCATAATGCGTCAAAATATCTTCTTTGGGACCCGTTTCGCCTTAAGGTATTTCACATATTTATTCCTTGACTGTACGTACCTTGGCCAGTCAGACATGTTACCAACTGACGCTTAGGCTTTGAGTATCTTTTCACACTATCCAGACAATAATTTAAAACCCTAACATTGAGGTTTGGCAATAAATACTTAGTAGGTATTTTATGTCTGATTGAAACTCTATAGTAAATGATGGTAAATAATGCCAATACAATTTTCCGAATACCCGTAATCCGTTTTGACCTAATTATGCATAAGATAATCTTCATCATTCCATCAGTCTACTCGTTAAATTTTCACAGCCCAACTTGATAACTAAATAGTAACAGAAAGCAATAGAATTAGGTAGTTCGGGAATTGATAAAAGCAGTTATTTCTTGAAAAAAAAATTTTTTTTATTGTTATAATTATTTTAAAAATGTCTTTGACATGTCTTGGGACCCTGGGGACCCGGACCTTTGGAAGGCGTCCGAGGGGCAAGCCAGCTCGCAGAAGGCCTTTTAAACAGTTTTAAATTATGAGGAATCAGGTGTTTTTAGACTGTGTTGTGCCACTGTGTCCAAATAAACGGTTTTTCTTTCTTTCTTTCACTATAGGGCAAATGCTTCTTGTTCTCCTTTCCACTCCTCTCTGTCTTGAGCTACAGTGGACCAATCCTGTCTGTAAGCGTCAAGTTCGTATCGTCATCTTCTCCTGAGTCTGGAAAATTTAATGAAGATTGAAAATATAATTTCAGGAATTAATTTAATTTCACTGAATAGTGTTAGTTAATTTATTTATGGGTAGTATTTAAACGCACATCAAACATTACCAATTTTCCCAATAGACAAATAAATTAAACTGAACGGTCGACGGAGTCCCGCTGCGGGGCTCCTATTTCTGTCTGCAGGGTTTGAAGGAACCTAACCAAACCGAACCTCAGGGTGCCCAGTAATTATAATTTGTACAAGTTTTTAATCAATGATTGCACTACAAAATCATTGATTTGGCGTACAGACGCCAGCAGGTCAAGCCACTCGGAACTGTAAAATTTACCCAAAAAGTGTCTTATTTAGACACATCGTTTAATTTTTCTTGTAATCTTCACATAAACTTCTATCACATTGAATAATTTCAGATTTTTTTCTATGCAAACTTCGGAGAAAAGGCGGGGTACGATATTTTTATTTTCATCAAAAGTCGAAAACTGTGCGGCCTAAAAAAAGAAAAAAAAAAATAAGAATGTGCAAACAGCGCTCTTTCATATGATACCCCCACATGCCCTTGTAGCCACACTTCGAATTTTTAAGACCCCCTTTTTACCCTGTTGCAAAAAAACATAAGTACATATTTTTATTTCTTTCTTATTTGCAAAATAGTTGGGCAACCGTCACGTAAAACTGTTCCAAATTTCAAGTTGATAGCATTAGTAGTTCTTGAGATATCCATCTGTGACAGAAAGACAGACTGAGTCCCACCATAAGGGTTCCTTTTTACCATTTTGTTATGGAACCCTAAAAAAACTATTGTGCCTGAGTGTACTTATTGTATGTCCAGGCCAATATAGCAGTGGATAATACAGGGTGTAAGGGACAGCCCTCCGCAAACTGATAGGGTGAATTCAGTATGTCATACTAAGATGACCGGTACATTAAATTTTTTCAGGAACGTTAAGGGAATCCACCTGATTTGTTTGTGTTTTTGTGCACAAATCGGAGCGTCTATTACTGGTTGGGAGGGGTAGGTAATAGGTATGCGGTGAGTTCGATGAACTCTGTAGCTAGACAGAAAGTGAACAGCTGATTTCACGCGTCGTTGGTTAGAGTATTTCAACATCCATTGCTGGTTTTTTTTTTGCTGTTTCTTTTTTGCAGTTTTTTTTTACATAAATGGAGTGCTGCAAACACACAATGCAATTTTACATTGAAATAATGAAAATGTAACTGAAAATAAAATTTGAAAAAATGAAAATTTTCCTGAGAAAATTTCCGGTGGAATATGATTCAAAATGAGGAGCTGAATGCACCCTGTGAGTTTGCGGAGGGCTGTCCCTTACACCCTGTATACAGCAACATTCTACTGAGCTTAAAGAAGCTTCTCACAAGGTATTGACGTATTTTCTGCACTAGAAACATGATGTGTGTGTAGCTGATTTTCATCGTTTTCATCGCCAGCTGTACATCCGAGACCAGGACGAATGGTTTGTATGTGCCTTTAATTACAATGGAACCATACCTACTTATCATAGAAAATCGGAACAGCATCGTTTTTATCAATCTCTGGATGGTGGTTCCTTAGTTGAAATCTTTCGCAAAATGTAAGAAATAACTTATGATAAGGGGATCGACAACCTTATCATAAGTTATTTCTTACATTTACGGAAGAGACAGGATTTTCCAAGATTTTATGGAACCAACGAAATAAAATAGGTACATAACCTTAGAATGGACTATAGTTAGTGCAATCCACGAAGACGCGCCCCACTCTTGTTCCTAATCGCTTACAGTGCAAGTATGTAGTTAGTGCAATCCACGAAGACGCGCCCCACTCTTGTTCCTAATCGCTTACAGTGCAAGTATGGAACATTGTACAAGTGTACGCACTAATTACCTATAAGTACCTATAGCTAATTACCTGCAATTAGTGTGTATCGACAAACCTAAAACTCTAGCGGAATGGTGCACACTTGCACTGTAAGCGGTTAGGAAGAAGAGTGGGGCGCGTCTTCGTGGACTGCACTAACTACATACTTGCACTGTAAGCGGTTAGGAAGAAGAGTGGGGCGCGTCTTCGTGGACTGCACTAACTACATACTTGCACTGTAAGCGGTTAGGAAGAAGAGTGGGGCGCGTCTTCGTGGACTGCACTAACTACATACTTGCACTGTAAGCGGTTAGGAAGAAGAGTGGGGCGCGTCTTCGTGGACTGCACTAACTACATACTTGCACTGTAAGCGGTTAGGAACAAGAGTGGGGCGCGTCTTCGTGGACTGCACTAACTACATACTTGCACTGTAAGCGGTTAGGAAGAAGAGTGGGGCGCGTCTTCGTGGACTGCACTAACTACATACTTGCACTGTAAGCGGTTAGGAAGAAGAGTGGGGCGCGTCTTCGTGGACTGCACTAATTATACCTGCTGTTGCACCGTCATGTCAAATGTAAAAGATAAAGTAAAAGCAGGGACATGACATTCGACACGTCTGACTGAAGTGACAGATATTTTAGATATTTAACAATAACTTTAACCAGCGAAGCGTGGCGGTTAAAGTTATGACATCAGCTAACAAATTATCAAATGGAACAAACCATTTTTTGTGTAACAGGAACTTTAACTATCATGGGTTGCACCGTCTTGAGGAGCTCGTGGCTAAGTTATAACAGCCGCACGGGTTGATCCATCAGGTTAAGCTACGCTTGTCGGGATTGGTGAGATTTGTGACCATCTTTACATACCGAGACTCCTCCGTGCCTTGGAAAGCACGTTAAGCCGTTGGTCCTGGCTGTTATTCGTGGATCTTTGACAGTCGCTACGGGTCGTCAGAAGCCCGAAAGTCTGACAACCAGTATTATACCCAGTTACCCCGTTACAGTAGTACCCAAGTAATATGGCTTATCGATGTACCTGCGTAGAAGATGAATTTTCAAAGCGCGGGAAATGCTATTGACCAATCGGCACGCTCCACGCTTTTTCCTGTACCGCTATTGGTCGGTAGCTGCCGCCATGTTAGCGCGCGCCGCTTGACAGCCACCATACTTGCGAGTGAAACAGAACTAACAGCTGCAGTGTATTATGAACCTTAGTAGTGATGTAAGGTTGATTGTAAGTTTTAGGTATTCTCGTTAATCTTCGGGGCCATACTTTCTTTTCTGTGCGAACGAAGATTCACGACGCGCCTTATTAGTTGAGTACTACTGTACTGGGTTGTGGAGGTTAGATAGGCAGTCGCTCCATCTAAAATACTAGTATTCAGCAGCATCCGGTTAGACTGGAAGCCGACCCCAACGTAGTTGGGAAAAGGCTAGGCAGATTGATTGATTGGGTTGCAACATCTTAAGGTACTATTTGGAACCGAGCTGCCAATCGCAACGGCCGATAGCACTTGCAGCGACTGCATGCCATCGGCCGCAGCAGTACGTCGATTCTGTAAAATTCAAACAACAACTCACGCGCATCTCACATCGCTATTCACTCTCACTTCGCATCACTTGTTTTTAGGGTTCCGTACCAAAATGGTAAAAAAGGAACCCTTATGGTGTCACTCAGTCTGTCTGTCTGTATGTCTGTCTGTCTGTCTGTCTGTCTGTCTGTCACAGCTGGATATCTCAAGAACTACTAATGCTATCATCAACTTGAAATTTAGAATAGTTTTAGATGACGTTGACCCAATTATTTTGCAAATAAGAAAGAAATTTAAAAAATTATATTTTTTTATCAACAGGGACTGAAAGGGGGTCTTAAAAATCAAAGTGGGGCTACTAGGACATGTGGGGTATCATATGAAAGAGCGGTGTTTGCACATTCTCAAACATATTTTTCTTTTTTTTAGGCCGCATAGTTTTCGACTTCTGATGAAAAATGTAAAAAAAATACCGTTCCCCCCTTATCTCCGAAGTTTGCAAATAGAAAAATCTGAAATTATTCTATGTGATAGAAGTTTATGTAAAGATTACAGGAAAAATAAAACGATATCTCTAAATAGCACACTTTTTCAGAAATCGGAACGGAACCCTCGGTGCGCGAGTCCGACTCGCTCTTGACAGGTTTTTTTTTATTTGACACTTTGAATTTAGAATGCCAATCAAGAAACTCCGGATTCAGATTCGAAGTTTAGAATGAGGTCTTACAGAATTACATGGCTAAACTATTTATTTATTTATTTAACACTTGTACAGAGGCGAACTTAATGCCATAGGCATTTTCTACCAGTCAACCTTTGTGTGATGCAGAAACAAATGGCAGGTGCAATTTCTAAAAATGAAGGATAAAATATTTATTTAAATATAAAGATACACATATACCTATTACAAACTATAAATATAATAATATATACTTACCTAATTATATATAAATAACTACTGGTTTGTATGTATTTATATTATGAAATGCTGTCGGCAGTTGCAGTTGGCAGCTCCGTTCCAAATAATACCTTAACTTTAACAAAAACAAACATCGAACTGAAGGTGCGGTGTCTATTATTGTTAAAGTAAGATAGTGCAACCAACCCTTATACTGCCGTATAATCTATCCTATTATGTCCTATCGTCACAAACTATGTCAATCAATAACAAACATCGAACTGAAGGTGCGGTGTCTATTATTGTTAAAGTAAGATAGTGCAACCAACCCTTATACTGACGTATAATCTATCCTATTCTGTCCTATCGTCACAAACTATGTCAATCAATAACAAACATCGAACTGAAGGTGCGGTGTCTATTATTGTTAAAGTAACCTAGTGCAACCAACCGTTATACTGCCGTATAATCTATCCTATTCTGTCCTATCGTCACAAACTATGTCAATCAAAAACAAACATCGAACTGAAGGTGCGGTGTCTATTATTGTTAAAGTAAGCTAGTGCAACCAACCCTTATACTGCCGTATAATCTATTCTATTCTGTCCTATCGTCACCAACTATGTCAATCAATAACAAACATCGAACTGAAGGTGCGGTGTCTATTATTGTTAAAGTAAGATAGTGCAACCAACCCTTATACTGACGTATAATCTATCCTATTCTGTCCTATCGTCACAAACTATGTCAATCAATAACAAACATCGAACTGAAGGTGCGGTGTCTATTATTGTTAAAGTAAGCTAGTGCAACCAACCGTTATACTGCCGTATAATCTATCCTATTCTGTCTTATCATCACAAACTATGTCAATCAAAAACAAACATCGAACTGAAGGTGCGGTGTCTATTATTGTTAAAGTAAGATAGTGCAACCAACCCTTATACTGACGTATAATCTATCCTATTCTGTCCTATCGTCACCAACTATGTCAGTCAATAACAAACATCGAACTGAAGGTGCGGTGTCTATTATTGTTAAAGTAAGCTAGTGCAACCAACCCTTATACTGCCGTATAATCTATCCTATTCTGTCTTAACGTCACCAACTATGTCAGTCAATAACAAACATCGAACTGAAGGTGCGGTGTCTATTATTGTTAAAGTAAGCTAGTGCAACCAACCCTTATACTGCCGTATAATCTATCCTATTCTGTCCTATCGTCACCAACTATGTCAGTCAATAACAAACATCGAACTGAAGGTGCGGTGTCTATTATTGTTAAAGTAAGCTAGTGCAACCAACCCTTATACTGCCGTATAATCTATCCTATTCTGTCTTAACGTCACCAACTATGTCAGTCAATAACAAACATCGAACTGAAGGTGCGGTGTCTATTATTGTTAAAGTAAGCTAGTGCAACCAACCCTTATACTGCCGTATAATCTATCCTATTCTGTCCTATCGTCACCAACTATGTCAATCAATAACAAACATCGAACTGAAGGTGCGGTGTCTATTATTGTTAAAGTAAGCTAGTGCAACCAACCCTTATACTGCCGTATAATCTATCCTATTCTGTCCTATCGTCACCAACTATGTCAATCAATAACAAACATCGAACTGAAGGTGCGGTGTCTATTATTGTTAAAGTAAGCTAGTGCAACCAACCCTTATACTGCCGTATAATCTATCCTATTCTGTCTTAACGTCACCAACTATGTCAGTCAATAACAAACATCGAACTGAAGGTGCGGTGTCTATTATTGTTAAAGTAAGATAGTGCAACCAACCCTTATACTGCCGTATAATCTATCCTATTATGTCCTATCGTCACCAACTATGTCAATCAATAACAAACATCGAACTGAAGGTGCGGTGTCTATTATTGTTAAAGTAAGCTAGTGCAACCAACCCTTATACTGCCGTATAATCTATCCTATTCTGTCTTAACGTCACCAACTATGTCAGTCAATAACAAACATCGAACTGAAGGTGCGGTGTCTATTATTGTTAAAGTAAGATAGTGCAACCAACCCTTATACTGCCGTATAATCTATTCTATTCTGTCCTATCGTCACCAACTATGTCAATCAATCAATTAATTCAACCTATCGCAGTCCACTGCTGGACATAGGCCTCTCCCAGGCTGCGCCACAACACCCTGTCCTCCGCCTTCCGCATCCAGTCTATCCCAGCTACCTTCTTAAGGCCCTGGTTCCAAGCTTGGTTTAGCTCGGTGTGTAAGTGAAATGGCTTTATGGCTGTCTAGTTTGACGAACGAGCTAGAAGATTCTCACGCGCACCGGAATTATGTCGTAAAAGTGCAAATAAAATCGTATAAAATTAGAAATTAACTATTTAATAAAAAGTAATCCATCACTGGATGCAGTTTGGAATTTGACATTTCATGGTATATTTTTAATTATAATTATAATTGCTAATGAAGGGATAAACAGCTTATAAAGATTATTAGGAGGTATGTTTAAAGATTTTTTTGGTGCATTAAAGTATGTTTAATTATGTTTTGGCTTCCATCACTGTATGCGAAAAGGACTTGAAAATATCATATTTTTTTTACATGTCAAAATTATTTACGGTTTATGAGATACACAGCTTTAAAAAACCACCTTTTTGATCGTTTTCAGGAAATCTGCGCCTTAAGATCGTCGGTCCATCTAGCTAGGGGGCGTCCCACCTACGCTTGCCGATACGCGGTCTCCACTCCAAGACTCGTCTGCTCCACCGGCCATCGTCTGTCACTTCAGCAGCTATGATAGTAACTCTGTTTCTTTTCCGGATAACTTAATTAATGATTTTATCCTTCAAACACCGAACATAGCCCGGTACATAGCGCGCTGAGTGACCTTAAATTTGTGGACCAGTCCGACTGTCTGTGTCCAGAAACTGTCTCAAACTCAAACTCAAAGTATTTAAAAATAAAAAAATAAAAAAATAAAAAAATATCCTTGGACATTTCACACAACGCCATCTAGTCCCAAGCTAAGCAACCTAATGCTTGTGTTATGGTAACGAGATGGCTGATTCTGTTTATTTCAAATAAACTAATTACAGGCATATTTGAATTATCATGGGGTCGGTCAGTCAGAAAGATGAAGCTAGTTGCCCATTCCAAAGCGTAGTGTAGGTCCCTATGGAGAAGAACGGACAAGAAACTTCACGGACACTCTTTTAAACCAAATTAATTTTACAAAATAATGGTTACATCGTTCATGTTGAAAATATACATGTGAAAACAACTGTGTGGGAATAACTTATGTCGTGGTCAAGATGTAGTCATCGAGGTGATATGTTTATCCGGCGCAGTCTGGGTTTTCAACCCTGGGTTGACAACCGTGCCCATCCATCTAATGACACACCCTACACACCTGTCACAGTCAATCTGCCTAGCCTATTCCCAACTATGTTCGTCGGCTTCCAGTCTAACCGGATGCAGCTGAATACCAGTATTTTACATGGAGCGACTGCCTATCTGACCTCCACAACCCAATGACTGGGTAATACGATACCCCTTGATAAGACTGGTTGTCAGACTTTCGGGCTTCTGACGACCCGTAACGACTGTCTAAGATCCACGAATGAAAGCCGGGACCAACGGCTTAACGTGCTTTCCGAGACACGGAGTCTCGGTATGTAAAGATGGTCACCCATCCACTGACCAACCCCGGCAAGCGTAGCTTAACCTGATGGATCGACCCGTGCGGGTGTCATTACTTAGCCACGAGCTCCTCTTACACCTGCCACAGTATTTGCGCTAAAACGGTGACTTAAACAAAAGAAATCCTACTAATATTATAAACTAGCTTTTGCCCGCGGCTTTTGCCCGCGGCTTCGACCGCGTGGATGTCGGTAAATATCCCACAGGAACGTACTACC
Organism: Cosmia trapezina; assembly: GCA_905163495.3. Classification (NCBI taxonomy): domain Eukaryota; kingdom Metazoa; phylum Arthropoda; class Insecta; order Lepidoptera; family Noctuidae; genus Cosmia; species Cosmia trapezina. The sequence goes on from LR991044.1 coordinate 5,457,256, forward strand.
GGGAAATCTTTCCTTATTCCTTGTCTACATTATAAAGGCAACCTCTGTGCAAAATTTCAGCTTTTTAGGTCCTTTTTAGGGCTGGGCGTTGATGAGTTAGTCAATCAGTCAGTCAGGACTTCTCTTTTTATTTATGTAGATAGATAGAAGATGTGAAAAATGTGAAGATGTTTGGATGTTTGTTACTCAATCACGCTAAAACATCTGCACGGATTTAGATGAAATTTGGCACACAGATAGTTTATAACCTGAATTAACAGATAGGATACTCTCGTGGAATAATTTCCGACATCCACGCGGGCGAAGCCGCGGGCAACGGCTAGTGGCTAATAAGCACGTAAATGTCAGTTAAAATAACAATAAACAATAATGAAGTGTTGCGTTTGACAACTTTAGGAGCTATAAACTATTGAAACACATAACATCACGCTTTGTTTTCCCAAAGGGTGGGCAGACGTGTACCTATAGTACCTACACTCATATTTCACCCTTTATGTTTGACGACACGGTTGGCGCAGTGTTTGAGCGATTGACTGCTGCGCAGCATGTCGCGGGTTCGATTCCCGCACGGAACAAATATTTGTACGAAAAACACCCAAACTCGGAACAAATTCTTGTAGGTACAAGTATTTGTTCCGAGTTTGGGTGTTTTTCTATCTATAATATGTATGTATTTACAAAAAAAAAATTGTATATAAGTAGTTTATCAGCCATCTCGTTACCATAACACAAGCATTAGGTTGCTTAGTTTGGGACTAGATGGCGTTGTGTGAAATGTCCAAGGATATTTATTAATTTATTTATGTCTAAGTCCCATGTAACAGGGTGCGATCCCATTGCCATCAAACGGACACTAATCCAGACTCCTGGCTGCTACTGACAAATTCCAGATAAAAAAAAACCGGTCAAGTGCGTGTCGGTCCACGCACAATGAGGTTTGCGTAGTTGAAAATAATGTATCCCCAATGGGGGTTTGTAGGCTATTGTCTTAGGAAAGTGGTTTGCAGATTTTTGAGGGGAGGGCAAATGAGTAATCCTTTTGTAATCATGGACCTAAAAAAAAAGGCGGACGCCGTCTCCTTTAACAATAACTGAAGCACCCATAGTAAGTCAGTGCGCTAATGTCTACAAGCCAGCACGCACACATTCACACCATAGTAAGTCTACCGGCCGCCATTACGTGACACGAGCGACGGCGTCTTTGCAGGTACTCAAATCACGCACACATAGATCGGTAGGGTGCTTCACTTTCGATATGTGTGGTGCGGAGTCCATCTTTTTTTATAAGTCTATGTTTGTAATACCGTTTGTACAGTTCTCACAGACAAACCGTGAAAACGGTTTTATGGGGCAAAGTTCTTAGCTTAAGATTTTTTTTGTAAAATGTTATAATAAAAATAAGTAATAAGTAAAATAAAAACAAACATAACATTGTAATCCCAAAAAAAATTGCTTTTATGTGATAAAATTACATATTCACAGTTTTTAGACTTTTTCCTTTACTTGTGCTGTAAGACCTTGCTTCTTGCCAAATTTAACTATTCTATGACAGCGGGAAGTACCCTGGTTTTGATTTACTTGTGAGTATCAAAATATGTCGCAAAAATGGCCGTATTTTTTATTGCGTTGACTTAGAAGCTTGATTTTTTTAGCCATACCCCTAGGTATTTTTTATTAATTTCAACTTGATACCTCAACGCGTTCCTGAGAAAAAGGTCCTTGACACACAGATAGACGGACAACGAAGTGATCTTAGGATGCTGATAAGCAATAATGTGTCAACCCACAAAAAGTCAATTTCGGAGATGCAGCTGATGTATTCTGAAAATACGTCCCGTATTTAATATTATGCAAAAGTGTTTCAAGTCATTTAAATCAAACAAGTACGGAAAAACTTCATCTTTAACATAAAACAAATGTGAAATCACGTATACAACATTTGTCAATACGCCGTCAAGCTCCTTAACACGGTCGACATTTAAAATAGTGTCATCTGTTGTCACAATAAAGAAGTTATGAGACTTAACACTGTGTTGCGAAATGTCATTCAGTACTTCGGCGCAGCGCTAAACAACGAAGTTCACGTAAAAATTTAAAAAATAACTCATATGCCCATTGTTATTACTTGGATTAGTTTTACAAACCATTGTTGTAGTGAATTGTATGCAATCCACGCTGGGGTCATCAAGGTAAGTCAGTAATTATTATGTTATATTAAGATTTTCATAAGTGATTTTTTTATAGGTTATGTGGCCGACATATATTAGAAAACGAATAAATTAAATAATTGTATGGTTACATTTCAAAGGTAAAGCTTTTTCTTACCCTAAAATAATGTAATTTGGTCCTATCAGATTGACATAATGTAACTTTTGTAAGAAAATAGCTATGATAACCACTTCATTGATTATTGCTAAATACAAAACAATACTGTATATCGTACTATGCAGCATAACACATTATTGCTAAACAGATAAGGACTTTTGAGTAAAACTTTAGCGCAGTTTACGGTGCTTAGCATGTTATTGCTGAATGTAAGCTAGTTGTTTACGAGAGATTTTTTTATTTTAAGTACCTGGAAATTATATTGGAAAAATTGCTATTATTCAAAAAGATCTGATAATCCTCATACAAAAAGGTGTCATGCTTGAGTTATATCGAGTTGCTTAGGTGTTATTTTTATAGACCAGCACCACTACTACTAACTTTTTCGTTATTTTGCTGTAGAAAGATGTCACCGCCGAAATCATGGGGTCAATTAGATCAAGAAGATTGACCAGTAATTGATCATGGGGTCAATTACTGGTCAATCTTGCGAAATTCAATACAAAAAAAGATTTTAATAAAAATACTGAACCTATCAACTCAAATAAGCCTCTTGATATCCCCGTACCTAATGTAAGAACTGATCGATATTTACTTTATTCTATCGAATAACCCTTGCCCTGCCCACTGCCACTTCTTCGGGCTATGTCGGTTACCTTGGTTCTCCTCCTGCGGATCTCTTTCTGTTCTGCGAGCAATGTGCCCTGCCCATTGCCACTTCAGTTTGACAATTCTTCGGCTATGTCGGTTTCCTTGGTTCTTCTCCTGCGGATCTCTTCATTTCTGATTCGATCACATAGAGAAACTCCAAGCATAGCCCTTTCCAATGCCCTTTGGGTGAGTTTTAGCCTTATAATAAGGGCCCATTGTGAGCGACCAAATTTCAGTGCCGTAGGTTATCACCACGCACTAGTTAAAGATTTTCGTCTTGAGACAAGAGAAACTGCGGTATATGTAAATGTGAATGCTGCCCAGCCGAGTTGGATTCGACGATTGACCTCTTTCTCGAAGTTGGACGTACCTAACTGGACAGTTTGTCCTAGGTAAACATACTCGTCCACAACTTCGAGTGAAGCGTCTCCGATCTTCATGAGAGAACCACTCTCATGAAGATCGGAGACATGGGCATTTGAAATGTCCATGTTTCATTTGACCTTTGTATTTTTCATACTCATTTTAAAACACACTCTTTCTGAAGCTCTACTGAGGTAGTCGAGCATTGTTATGAGGTCCTCCATAGTTTCAGCCATGACTACTATATCATCGGAAAACCGAAGATGAGTGACGTTCTCGCCATTGATGTTGATGCCTAGCAGTTTCCAGTCCAGAACCTTGAAGACATCCTCCAATGCAGCGGTGAACAGTTGCGGAGACATAACATCTCCTTGTCTCATACCTCGCTGTAGATGGATAGGTTTCGAGGTCCCGTCCTGGAGTCGGACTGACATAGTGGCAATTTCGTATAGACACTTCAGCACCGCAATGTGCCGATTGTCAATGTGGCACCGTTGAAAAGACTGCAGTACAGCCCATGTCTCGATCAAATCGAAAGCTTTCTCGTAGTTCACAAACGCTAAGCAGAGAGTCAGGTTATACTCTTCGGTCTTCTGTATATCCTGCCGCAGCGTATGTATGTGGTCTATGATACTAAATTAGACAGACGTCTTGTTCAAAAAAAAGTTAACTTTCTTGTATTTTCATGTTAATAAAAATAAAAACTAATATTTACGACTTTTATTTAAAACTATTTTACAAACTATAAGTGAGAACATACTTTTATCAATAGTCATTTAAGCTTCTTAGCATACATTTACTCTCATTAAATCTCGGAATCAGAATTTAGCAAAATTGTGTTAAGTTCCTTAATTTCCTGCTTCAAATATTATACCGTGTTCCATATTTTGCAATATGCAATAATCTCATTTATTGGAAAAACTTACTAGCTTTTTCTCGTTTTATGATACTAATCTACTTTCAATCTATTATTTCTTTTAACAAATATAGAAAAGAACCGTTAAATACATATTTTTTCGAACAAATGTATTAAGAATTGGTATGAAATCTTTAGACGCCATTTTCTCAGAATGAAGTCCGTGTGGCTTGACATTGTATTGCTTATCAGCGTCCTTATAGGGGTTCCATTTTTTCCTTTTTGAAAACCAATAACACTTTGCCTGACCCGGGAATCGAAGCCAGGACCTCATGCTTAGCTGTAGCACTTGTAACCACTGGACCTACGAAGCAGCCGGTCGATTCTGTGAAAATCTCACCGTGAAAACTTAGGTGAAGTGAGTTTGTTTTTGCTAGGAATTGACACTATTGACAGCTCACTCCACGCTCACTTCACCTAAGTTTTCACGGTGTGATGGTTACAGAATCGCACTGCAGTAAACGATTAAAGTTTTAAGTGAAGTGACCGTGTGACCCCCACCCAACCTTGAAATTACTTCAGGATGGTTACAAAATTCATTTATTATGGCATTACATTATTATTATCTAGGTATCAGGTACTACTTATCTATAATCATTTCTAAGATTTAGACGTAAACGATGCAAAAGTAGTTTGTAAGGATCGTAGCAACGCTGGAAATCCGAGGAGTTACTTACGAATGGTCAAAAGCTACCTCGCAAATCGGGCGCAATTTATAAAAATAGATAATCTCTGTAGCCAACAGCTCCCTATAAACTATGGCGTCCCTCAGGGTAGCATACCGGGCCCCACGCTTTTTACGCTATAATACATAAAGGACATTTCTAACCTAGAATTAGATAACGCCGAATTAATAACCTATGCGGATGATACGCTGATTCTGTTTCATGTCAAGTCGTGGGACCTTGTGTACGTCGTGCAGGGGAGGGTATGTCTTTTATTACAGAGGCACTTGATAATAACTTACTGTCACTGAAAACTGAACAAAACCAGCCAAGTACGTGTCGGACCACGCACAATGAAGGGTTCCGTACCTAGTTGAAAAGAATTTAAGTATCCCAAAACACACTTAACATTGTAATCACAAAATATTTTTTTTTTAGGTGGTATATTACAAATTAACAATTTTCGGACTTTTTCCTTTACTTGTGCTGTGAGACCTTGCTTCTTGCCAAATTTCATGATTCTAGGATAACGGGAAGTACCCTATAGGTTTTGATTTACTTGCGAATATCAAAATATGTCGCATAAATGGCCGTATTTTTTTATTGGGTTGACTTGAAGCTTGATTTTTTAGAACACCAAGGGACCATTTACTTACGTGTTTGATATTAATTGCAATTTGATACCTCCACGCGTTCCTGAGAAAAAGGGTCTTGACAGACAGATACACAGACGGACAACGAAGTGATCCTGTAAGGGTTCCGTTTTTTCCTTTTGAGGTACGGAACGCTAAAAACGAAATACATTGCCTTTTCAAATTTTTTTTTTGCGGTGCGTTTTTCTAACGCATAATCTGTGAAGTATGGAATGTCTTTGAAGTGCGCGCACTGCGGTCATGCGTTTTGTTACTTGTAGGCCCCGCCCCGTGCGGCAGAACTAACGGAAACGCACCGCAGTGCGCGCTCGCCCTTAAGGCAAACTCACACGCCATTATGATTTACCTGTGTGAGTTTAGTTTTAGTTTACATAGTTTGCATATTATAACATGCGTTACATTATTTCTTGGGAACTTATTACGCATTAAGGCAGAAAAGTTCAGAAATATCATTATTATTTTAACAGTTAATTTTCGAGTAAATACTTAACTCTATTACAAAAAAATATTTCTATGTTGTTCAAATAATTGATTGTGCTTTCAGAATCAGAATCAGAATCAGAACATTTATTTGTAAAACATAAGTATAAAGGTGTTAGGTTAACATATTTGGGCGCTACGTTTTGCCGTGAAGGCGTACAAATATAAAGTAAAAAATGTAATTAAAACTAAAATACTTAAAAACTAAATAAAAACAAAAATAAACTAAAAAATTCATCTTGTTGATTTTGCAAAGATAATTACTTACAGCAATTTTTGAAAAAAGAGGACGGAATTTTATGTAAATATCCCTGTTTATGCTCAAAGAGAAACTAACTTAGCATAATCAGCCTATAATGTTCCCACTGCTGGGACACAGGCCTCCTCTCGGTGAGAGGGAATGGGCCGTAATCCACCACGCGGTCCAGTGCGGGTTGGTAGATGTCACACGTCTTCGATTTTTTGGTTCTAGGACATGCCGGTTTCCTCACGATGTTTTCCTTCACCGCATTAAAACTAACTTAATGTGTGTGAAAATATTTAAACGATAGTAAATTTTAAATTCATACTGCTTTTGTTTACAGTGAAATAAAAGAAATGGAATTTAAAAATCGAATACTCCGACGGTTATTTTATGCTTAATTTAAAATTTCAAATATCGAACGTTTGAGTTCCAATTTTCAAATTTGAACTTGGAACGTCCAGTTCGGATGACGCGCAAAAACTGAGCGCGCGCTGCCCGCCGTCATCTGCGATGGACATAGAAATATGTGGACAGGTTGTAAATCATTTTTGTTTTTCATCATTAATATAATATTTTCAAGGGTACTGATTTTTATAACAATTATTTACAGTTTCTGCCACCTTTTTTATTTTCTCGTATATGCAGGAATACAAGAATGGCTCTTGTCGTCATTATAAAATAGCCCGTCTTATAGCGAAGACGATTGCCTAGAGCATTTCAAGCATTCCCGTTTGAGCACCTATTTTCTGAGCACCGATTTTTAGAGCACCCAAGGTATTCCCATTTGAGCACCTACGGTCCAGTAGCTTCTAGTGATGGGGTGTTTAATGAAACATATCGATACAAACATTATGAATGTCAAGATCTGCCTCCTAAGTTCACTGACCTTGACCTCAAGGACACCAACCATGAATATTGACCTGTTACTGCTTCTAAGAAACGCTGATCTTGACTTTCAGAATTCTGCAATTCTCCTAAGGTCGCTGACCTTGACCTCAGGGTCAGGGTCATTGACCTTGACCTCAAGGTCAAAATTACGAAAGTCAAGATCTGCCTCCTAAGGTCACTGACCTTGAACTTCGGGTCATTGACCTTGATCTCAACGTTAACATTCTGAAAGTCAAGATCAGCGATTCTTAGGAGCAGTAACAGGTCAATATTCATGGTTGGTGTCCTTGAGGTCAAGGTCAGTGAAATTAGGAGGCAGATCTTGACTTTCATTATGTTTGTATCGATATGTTTTATTATACACCCCATCACTAGAAGCTACTGGACCGTAGGTGCTCAAATGGGAATACCTTGGGTGCTCTAAAAATCGGTGCTCAGAAAATAGGTGCTCAAACGGGAATGCTTCCAGCATTTGTGCTGAACGTACTCGTGGACAAAATAATTTCTTTCCATTTAAACTTTTTACACTCAAATAGGCACAAAGGCGGACCTAATGCCGCAGGCATTCCTCTATCAAGAGTGGTGAAGAGATTAGATGGCAGGTGCAAAAATATATAAATAGGAATTATAAATAGAATAGGTACACAAGTATATAAAAAGGTTATGAACCTATAATACACATACATACTTAGTTACTGTTATGTTATATAAATATACAAATTAAAGAGAGAGAGAGGTGTTGAGATGACTACGCTATTTATTTAGAAAATAACTCTGCAATTTTCGCTTAAATGTATACTGACTGGTGGCTATCCTAATATCAAGAGGAAACACATTCCAGAGAAGAATGGACTGAATGTGAAAGGAAGAATGAACAAGTCAGAAGAATGAGAAAAACAAAGTAAGAGAAGACGTCGTAGCGTAGTAGCGTGTGAAGAACATAGATATTGGAAGTGAGATAAGAGGAGGACTGGGAGAGTTCTATAATTTTTCTTTCTAAATTACAAAAGAAATACTCTTTTAATGCACCCCTGCTTTACTTAAAAACAGCAAAGATAGTAATCTCAACCAGTTTTGTTTACAAATAATGGATTCATTCGCTTTTTCATAACGTTTGATCGCAGGTAAGTCAAGCGTAGCTAAATTTACTAGTGAATGATAATGCTAATATAAGCAATTACATCGATTTGCCTGCAATTTTGTGTAATGAAGAATCAATGTAATTGATGATTCTAGTTCATATTTGTGACGTTTTCAGTATGCAATTAAAGTTGCTTTGTAAATTAACATGGATCTTTTGACGTGGTAATTGTTATCTTACAAACGAGTTTAGTGGTTTTATATAACGAAGTATTTAAATAGTAAGAAATTGTACTGTCTGTTTGTTTGTTAATCGGTTTTGTCGAAACATATTTTGTCTTAAAGGGGTTTGTGAAGCCACTAGTTGTCATGTTCAGTATTCTTTTTCACTTCTGATTTGAAGTTGAAACCTCATTGTTTAAAAAATATTGATGATTGGCTTCATTTCGTTTGATAGTAGCCAACCTCAACTAAGTAAGAAAGATATAGTTGATAATTAAAGTAAAATAAAGTAAAAATATCCTAATTAAAAAGCATAGTTAGTCAAAATTTTTGTTAAAATTTCACTTCTGTGGGCAATCCCCATATTGCCCACAGAAGTGAAATTTTGACAGCGCAACACGTCAAGCACGTCGAGTGACGCGTGACGCGACCTGTTAAGATTTCCTCTACTAAACGTCACCTTAGCATGACGCGTGACGCGAACTCATAAGATTTCTCCTTAACAAAAATCGCTCCACGCACGTAAAGAATTTTAAAATTCCTTCAAAAATAAATTCCAAAAAGTTCAACTATGCAATACGTCTCTTCATCACTCACTGTTCTTCAGAAATATGCCGCCTAGTCGTGCAGACTATGCGCAAAAAGGGCGTCCTTTATACTCATCACATACGTTCCAAGTAAGAGCGAGACAGACACACAATCAACCACCATTACCTGAACTCCTTGACCACTGTACGTTCGGAAAACAGGCGCCAAAAGGAAAATTTCTTACAAAATGGCGGATCAACTTTTAATGGTAAGCGAGAAGAGAAGGCAAGAGAAAGCTTTTTGTCTTTGTTTATTATTGTATTGTGTGAAAGAGATGGAATGCTTAATGACAGTTTGTGGTCGTGCGATGTAGGTTTAAGATTTTGGATATTTCGTTTTGAAATTGTGATTTTGTTTTGAATTTTATGAAAATTCGTTGCGTTTGATGCTGGCGGCTTCTGATTCGTGTTCTGAATAGTTTTTATGAGGTAAATATTGCATAATAATTGCATAGATCGGACTAACTTACCTTGTGACGTCTGATGCTTAATTCAATCTGCCTAGCCTTTTCCCAACTATGTTGAGGTCGGTTTCCAGTCTAACCGGATGCAGCTGAATACCAGTATTTTACATGGAGCGACTGCCTATCTGACCTCCACAACCCAGTACTGGGTAATACGATACCCCATGGTAAGACTGGTTATCAGACTTTCGGGCTTCTGACGACCCGTAACGACTGTCAAAGATCCACGGATGACAGCCGGGACCAACGGCTTAACGTGCTTTTCGAGGAGGAGGAGGAGGAGTCTCGGTATGTAAAGATGGTCACCCATCCACGGACCAACCCCGGCAAGCGTAGCTTAACCTGATGGATCGACCTGTGCGGCTGTTATTACTTAGCCACGAGCTCCTGTCTGATGCTTAATTATGTGAAGTAATCTCGTTCGACCTATGAACGTCCAAAATGTGAAGCTTTTTCCTGTTATATTTCCTGGAACCAATTCAAAATTCAAAAGTAGTAAGTTATTCCAAAATTTTTGAAAGGAAGTGAAACTTTCTCGTGCATTCTAAAATAAAATATTAATCTATATTATTTTCTAGCTCGTGGCCAAGTAATAACAGCCGCAAGAGTCGACCCATCAGGTTAAGCGACGTTTGTAGGGGTTGGTCCGTGGATGGGTGACCATCTTTACATACCGAGACCTCTCCGTGCCTCGGAAAGCACGTTAAGCCGTTGGTCCCGGCTGTCATTCGTAGATCTTTGACAGTCGTTACGGGTCGTCAGAAGCCCGAGAGTCCGACAAGCAGTCTTTACCAAGGGGTATCGTATTACCCAGTAACTGGGTTTTAGAGGTCAGTGGCAGTCGCTCCATGTTCTAAACTGGTATTCCGCTGCATCTGGTTAGACTGGAAGCCGACCCCAACATAGTTGGAAAGAGCCTATAGGCAGATTGATTGAGGTATCTTTGTCTAAAATTCAACAAAATTTTAAGCCACTAAAGTACATTTATCAAAACGACTCGAGCAGCTTAGCAATAGTTTTTCCGACGGATACGACTTCTATGTAAAATCTTATAAATGACCTCTTGAAATTGCAGTTTTGGGGGTGATTGAAATAGGTCTGTAGGTGATTCAGGTGATGGATCACCCACAGTTAACGGTACATACATAATCAGTCTAAGTATAATGTTCCCACTTGGTACATGGCCTCCTCTCGGTGAGAGGGAGTGGGCCGTAATCCAGCACGCGGGCCCAGTGCGGCTTGGTAGATGTCACATGTCTTCGAATTTTTGGTTCTAGGACTTGCCGGTTTCCTCAGTTTAAACGCTAAGCCCTGTCTTATTACCAACAACTGCAGTAATGTTTCGTAGGCCATATTTATGAACCTAATCAATCTGCCTAGCCTTTTCCCAACTATGTTGGGGTCGGCTTCCAGTCTAACCAGATGCAGCTGAATACCAGTATTTTACATGGAGCGACTGCCTATCTGACCTCCACAACCCTGTAACTGGGTAATAACGATAAGTACCCGTTGGTAACACTGGTTCTCAGACTTTCGGGCTTCTGACGACCCGTAACGACTGTCAAAGATCCACGAATGACAGCCAGGACCAACGGCTTAACGTGCTTTCCGAGGCACGGAGGAGTCTCGGTATGTAAAGATGGTCACCCATCCACTGACCAACCCCGGCAAGCGTAGTTTAAGCGTAGCCACGAGCTCCTCCATTTATTAACCTAATATATTCCTAAATTCCAAAGTATGACATGAGATGTAATTTCGCTGTTTCGGCGGTGCTAAGGCCCTCATAGATACATTTATTCAGAACGAAATACATTTATGACTGAATCATCACTGATCAGGAACTTGGGAGCAGTGGTAGCCCAGTGGTAACGGCCGCGACTTAAGACTACAGGTCGTAGGTTCGAATCCAGTCAGGCTTTTTACTTTGAGTAAATTATTTCATCACCACTGCTCTCGAAACGGTGAAGGAAAACATCGTGAGGAAACAGGCATGTTATAGAACCAAAAATTTTAAGACATGTGACATTTACCAACCCGCACTGGGCCCGCGTGGTGGATTACTGAAAGAAAGAAAGAAAGAAAGAAAAATCGTTTATTCTGCACAAATAAAACGCACATTATAAAATAAAAATAACAAAGTACACACATTATGCAAAGGAAGCAAAAGCCTCGTACCCAAGTTGTCTTTTGTTATCAGACCAAAGACAACAATTTAAAACAGTAATTCTACAATACCACTTAGTTAGCCTATGAACTCTACATTGCCTCTGCTCTGTGTTGTGACATACGTAGTATCCCTAAGTAGTCTGTGGTTGTGACACTAGGAAATGTCAACAAACAAGCAACTCAATCACAACAAAACAAATCCGAATTGCATAGTGGAAAAATAATACTTTTATAACAAAAATGATAAGAACAAATTAATCCGTGCGTCGTATCTGTGCAAGAAAGGTCGTTGCTCAGCAAAATGCCGTGACGTCGGACGAGCCTACCATCAGCGGCGCCCACTCCCTCTCACAAAGAGTAGGCCTGTGTCCCAGCAGTGGGAATATTATAAGCTGAGTATGCTATGCAATACTACAATAGTTAAATTATCCATGTAAGAATGTGCTAGTAGTACATGTAAAATAACATGACAATAAAAAGCTATATAATTATTATATATGTAGTTCGCGTCATCTAATATGATCAGATAGTGAGAAAATGTCACAATACACGCACTCTCAGATTAAATAATTACTCTGTGAGTAGTATCTCGAAAGTACAGTCAGCGGGAGTTCATTGTTACACAACTGAATTCGCAAGCACCACTACTTAGTGTCGGTAAGGTTCTGGATTCACTGAAAAACGGTGGGTGGAGAAAATCACCTGTAGGATACAGGGTTATTGGTAAAACATCAGCAACCTCTTAAGGGGTCATTGTACTCATCAGTATGAACAACTTTTACTATGGGATTAAACCAGAAATGCCTAAAAAAAAATCAGCTGCTCCCTACATTTTGACGAGTTTGATATAAATAGATAAATGTATCTACTGAACAGATGATTTTTTTTTCGCGATTTCAGGTTTGGTCCCATAGTAAAAGTTGTTCATAATGATGAGTATAATGACCCCTTAAGAGGTTGCTGGTGTTTTACCAATAACCCTGTATATAAACCTTGCGGTGTTTAAAAATAAAAAAATGTATGGATTGGTACGCGAATGGTTAAATGAGATACAATAGAAGTTTTATTGTTATGACATCATCTACTTCTAGACGTCAAGCGCCCGCGAATGCGATAAAATTTCGCTCATCATTACTTAACTTTAAGCCACGTTATAAATAATGTGTTTTGATTCAAAATTTTCTACTGTCGATAGTGGTTCTTGTTCTACTGTCGATAGTGGTTCTTGTTCTCAATTGTGACTTATGTAGAACTAGCTGCGCCCCGCGGTTTCACCCGCTTATATCGGGATAAAAAGTAGCCTATGTGTTAATCCAGGGTATTAGCTATCCACATACCAAATTTCATCGAAATCGGTCCAGCCGTTTGAGCGTGAAGAAGTAACAAACATACAAACACACACACAGACACTCAAAAACTTTCGCCTTTATAATACTAGTGTCATTTAAATTGAACTGTCATCAGAAAGCTTAGACGATCGATGTCAGATTAGGTTCACCTGTACTTATACATTTTTCAATGACCAGCCAAATTTTCACAGGGTTTTCTACCCATGAATATGAACAACTTTCACTATGGGACCAACTTTGAAATCACGAAAAGAAACCAGCGGTTTCCTACAAAAGTTTAATACCTACTCGATCAAAATGTATGAAACAGCTGATATTTTTTTTGCGATTTCAAAGTTGGTCCCGTAGTGAAAGTTGTTCATATTCATGGGTAGAACACCCTGTGAAACTTTGGCTGGTCATTGAAAAAAAACCCTGTATATAGTACATCGGCGTATAATCTTGTGTTCTTAATTTCTAACTTAAGGCGAGTATAGCTCTAGCTGCTAACAGGCAGCGCCAGCATTGAAAAAAAAAATCAACACTAAACCTCTTATGGTCGGACTTTTATTTATCTGCAGTAAATTGACACTTCTAATGTAATTTTTCCTGTCATTTCGCTATCAAATGGGAACATTTTTTGTGAACAAATGACAGATAAGAAGTGTCATTTTACTGCAGCTAATTAAAAATCCGAGCATAAGTTCGAAGTTCGAACGCCAAAAACGGCCGTTTTTGGTGTTAACTTCTGTAACTTCGACTTGCAATAATGCGATAACTTCTTGAACTTTCTTAATGCTGCTATAACTTCGTGCTTAACGCACTAAACCTCCTAGGTCCTACGAGGTTTAGTGTTTTTTTTTTTAATACAAAAAATTCTACCTCATCTGTCTAAAAATGTGTGCATAGGAAATATCATAATGTTCCATATCTCCTGACTTATTATTTTTTTCTGGTTCAGTTAGCAACTATACTTGCCTTAAGAGGAAATGGGGGCGACCAGACTTTTGAAAATTAGATATTTTAAGAAGGTATTGCTGTCGCTCTGCGAGCGCTCCACCCTCGAATTCGTGCGATAAGGACAACTGCAGATCCGACTAAATAGCCTATGTAAAAAGTCACATTTCGAGGTTTGGCTCTCGCCTAATTCCTCCTCTAATATTGGTCCAATTTAAAAGATATTTCATAAACTGAATAAGAAGGATATATACTATGCCCCTATGTTTTTCTTTTTTCATTAATAGTTGTCAAATTGGTACACTAGGCGTCTGTTGACAGCGGTCTGAATAGGCAATTTTAAGCATTTTTTGAGGGTTCTAGTTCTTATAAAAATAATATATCATCAAAAAGGAAAACATAGGGGCATACAAGTAGCCGATATTTATATTTCTGTAAAAAATCATTGCTTTATGGTCATTAACCAGAAAGAAAACAGGCGAGAGCGTTTGTATCTTTTTGTATGGAGAAAAGAGCACCCACGTTTCCTCTTAAGGAGGATGCGCTAAGATAGCCCCCGAAATTCAAATTTTCTTACGTTTTTTGCAATCTGCAGGTCAGTGTCAGGTTGTATGTTGATTAAAATATGATTCGCGGCCGTAGCTAATATGGCTTTACGGAATTATAATCATTAGAATCAACAATACAACTCCATACCTATGTTAGAATTGCCCTCAAATGTAGGTAGCGATTTCATGAAATCATGAGATTTGAGGTTCTATTTGAGGCCATGTAAGTTAAGTTAACAAATTTATAAGGGTAAGCATGTTTTTGGAAAACACAGTTACTGGTTAACACAGATCCTTCTCAGAGTATGCTGCTGAAACCCTTCTTACTCCGTCGTGTAGCTAAGAAACATTCATCGTTCTGTCTCACGACTACAATCGAGACTTTTGAAGCGAGTCGAGGGGCTCATAGCTACGGAATAACAGCCGCACTGGTCGGGTTAAGCTACGCTTACCGCGGTTAGTCCGTAGATGGGTGACCATATTTACACACCGAGACTCATTAAACCGTTGGTCCCGACTGTCATTCGTAGAACTTTGACAGTCGTTATGGGTCGTCAGAAGCCCTTAGGAAAAGGCTAGGCAGATGATGATGACTTTTGAAGCGAGTCGTTTTTGAATTACCTAGGCAAAGTAGTCACATATTTTTAGCTGTGACTGTACCTATCAAATAATTCAAACCAGGTTAACAAGAAACATTGTATCCATGCTTACACACGACCCAAATGATCATATCGAGCGAAAGTCTACCATGGGAGTCTATGGTTTTTGTTACTCCATTGTTTTCTTATGGGAAAATATTCAGTATACATAGAATATCGAGTGTTAGTTTGCTCAGAGGTAATTTGATTGGTATGTTATGCGAATTGGAGGGGGTTAATATTGGTATTCTAATGTTTGGTTCGACAGCTTTGCAATAAATCAAAGACGCTAAAGCAGTTAGTTCAGTTTATTTCGACTGGTTTTAGGGTTCCGTAACTCAAAAGGAACAAACGGAAACTCAAACTCAAAGCATTTATTTCAATTAAACCAATTACAGGCACTTTTGAATTGTCAAAGAGTCGGTCAGTAGGTAAGTCAGAAAGTTGAAGCTAGTTGCCCATTCCAAAACGTAGATCTATGGAGAAGAACGGGCAAGAAACTCCACGGACACTCTTTTAAATCAAAATATAGTTACAAAATATTGGTAACATCATTCATGTTGAAATTATACATGTGAGAACGATGAACGTTAAAAGCGTCCGTAATAAAAAAATAAAAAAAAAACAATTCAAAATTAAAATTAAAATAAGCCGTGGCAGCTAAGGTATGACCAGCCTCCACCAACAGCGCCCGTTCACAAACCTGATGTATGGATTCGTTAAATGATCCAAGAACGCGCCACCATCAGCGAGGCATTAGAGTGAGCATGACACACTCTCAGCCGCCAGGGCACATCCAAGTCAAATAAAGACGTACCCAGTAAATGGTAGCTTTAGAGTAGGTACATAGTACTCACACATGTACTAAGCAATTATACAATACAAAGGTGATTGAGTCTACACAATGCAAAGCTATTCTTACAATCTTCAGCAGTTGCTTAACAGTATCTTCAAATGTCAATTAATTAGTTGAGGTTGTGGAGCAGGACCAGCATGGAGCCAAGCATTTTTATCATTTATGTAATCCCCCAACTTATAATATGCCTGCCTGCATAGTGTGCGTTTTATACAAGTTTTAAATTTCGTCTCATTCGGAACATTTATAGGATCATTTCAATGTCTGTCTGTCTGTCTGTCTGTCTTTTAGTCTATCAAGACCCTTTTTCTCAGGAACGGTGGAGGTATATGTATATGTAGTCTATGATCCCCTGAAGTTGTAAAAAAATCAAACTTCTAAGTCATCGCAATAAAAAATACGGCCATTTAATGCGATATATTTTGATACTCGCAAGTAAATCAAACCTTATATATGGTACTGGCCGTTAACCTAGAATAATTAAGTTTGGTAAGAACACAGCACGCGCGTCGCGAGCTGTGAGACCTTGCTTCTTGCGCGATGTCGAGTAGACCAAGCCGATGTCAACATATTGGATAGGATATTGCTTTGTGTGATGTCATTTTTGTTAGAATTACTATCGAAAATCGTTTTTGATAGATTCTTTTGCATAAATACTTATAAATTTTGAGCGTTTTCAAAACCCTGCAAAACTTTAAGGATCAATTTAAAATCAACTCGCTATATGAAGAATTTCAAATTATTAAAAAACACCGGCCAAGTGCGAGTCGGACTCGCGCACGATGCACGTTCCAAAAACGGCAAAAAAATCCCGTTTGTTGTATGGGAGCTCCCTTTAAACATTTGTTTTATTTTAATTTAATTATTTATTTTTAAAGTGAATATATAACTAAATGTTCTATGAATATTTCAAGCGTCTACCTGTTGCCGTTAATATCGATCAAAAACGAGCAAAAAAATCACGTTTGTTGTATGGCCACCTTAAATATTTATTTTATTCTGTTTTTTAGTAATTTTTGTTATAGCGGTAACAGAAATACATCATCTGTGAAATTTTAAACTGTCTAACTATCACGGTTCATGAGATACAGCCTGGTGACAGACGGACAGCGGAGTCTTAATAATAGTGTCCCGTTTTACCCTTTGGACCTAAACAAACCTAGATATTGCAACATTTTCTGATTTCAAAAGAACCCTGGCAATGCCAGTATTCGTCGGACGTCGGGAATGCTTATTTAATACATAGCCCTGCGCTTATTGAGTCTGTGAAGTTTCGCCAATACTTAAAAAAATAACCTTTTATAGGTACTTAGAGCAGAGTTGCAGACAGTATGAAAACGAGCAATTCGGAAATTAGATTAAAATTAATTAATTAAATAATTAAATTTACTTGAAAATAAGTTACTGACTTGATCTTCACATGTCATTTAACTGTTATGACTCATCATCTGCCTATATAGCCTTATCACATATATGTTGGGATCGGCTTCCAGTCAAACCGGATGCAGCTGAATACCAGTATTTTACATGGAGCGATTGCCTATCTAACCTCCACAGCCCAGTAACTGTGTAATACGATACCCCTTGGTAAGACTGGTTGTTAGACTTTCAAGCTTCTGACGATCCGTAACGACTGTCAAAGATCCATGAATGACAGCCGGAACCAACGGCTTAACGTGCTTTTAGGAGGCACGGTCTTGGTATGTAAAGATGGTCACCCATCCACGAGCCAACCGCGGCAAGTCTAGCTGGACCTAGGCCACAAGCCCCTTATTATGAATGTTATGAATGTGGGTATCTTTTTCTAACAATAGGTGCTTCAGACCATTTTTAGGGTTCCGTACAAACAGCGCTCTTTAATATGATACCCCACATGTCCTAGTAGCCCCACTTCGAATTTTTAAGACCCCCTTGCAGTCCTTGTTGGAAAAAAAAACATACATATTTTTATTTACGTTTACGTTTTACGTTTTTTTTTTTTAATATGAATGTAAAAAGAAGTTAATAACATGGCTTCACACTTTAAACTATAATGACGTAGAGTTACTTCTGCAACGTGTGACTTAATAATATTTAAGAGTGATGTTATTTGCTTTTTTAGTCACTCATGTACACCCAAAATCTCTTTCACACACACATACCTACACACACCCTCACACACACAAACACACCCCCACATACACAAACACACCCCCACATACACATACACACGCACACATATAAATCACGTACATACTCGTAGAAATTGATTGTATTTTTTCCTTTTTTTTGTTTCTTTATACATATACCTATTTGTACTCGTAAGTTTCTAATGTAAAGGGAAGAGCGGAGCCTTCAACTACAGGCATTTTATATGCCTAAATGGAGACTCCTCGACAGGCATTGTAAGCCAAATATGCTATATGCTATATTTACGCTTATTTATAGTAGTTTATTTCCACATGTCCACGTCCTATTTCATTTTTATTTGCAAAATAGTTGGGCAATTATCATATAAAACTGTTCCATATCTCAAGAACTACTAATTTAATGCTGATAGCAGTAAATTAGTAGTTGAACAGATCCAGCTGTGACAGACAGGCAGACTGAGTCGCACCATAAGGGTTCCTTTTTAACATTTTGGTACGGAATCCTAAAAAGGAAACATTCCAACTCACTCCTCCAAAATTAACATAAAAATGATCAACTCCATAATTGTCTAAGCATAATCTCAATAATATTCTCAATTTAAACGAATAAAAGTCTCAACAGATCATCGTAAAACTAAAAGGATTTCAAGCCTGCGCGGGCGCACGACTCGATTAGATAAAACTGTAGTATTTAACGAGAGCCGTTACACACACGCGGTCAGAACCACCTGACCTTTGCCTGTGGAAAGCACCTGTTTTTTTGCACGATCAACGGAATTATAGTGCATAACTTTTATATATAGAAATGTCAACGTTTCCGCTTTTGTAGTGTGTGTGATAGCGCCTTTATTGGACAAGTGGGGTGGAGTAGAGTTGTTCTCTTTATTTTTTTACTTTTTAGCAAGAGTAGTAATGTGTTGTGATAATTATTGTACATGCTATTGTTAGTCCGCATCATTCCTCTTCAAAAAAATACCCGTATAATATCGGTATCATCTCTGAAAGAACTGTCCCCCATAACGTAAATATCTGTATCTCCCCTGATAGAACTCTTTCCCATAACATATAATATCTGAATCACCCCTGATAGAACTCTTTCCCATAACGTATAATATCTGTATCTCCCCTGATAAAACTCTTTCCCATAACGTATAATATCTTTCTGAATCACCCCTGATGGAACTCTTTCCCATAACGTATAATATCTGTATCACCTCTGATAGAACTCTCCCCCATAACGTATAATATCTGTAGCACCCTTGACAGAACTCTCCCCCATAACTTCCAGTTACGTCGGTCTAGAACTAAGGAGCTCGTGGCTAAGTAATAACAGCCACACGGGTCGATCCATCAGGTTAAACTACGCTAGCCGGGGTTGGTCAGTGGATGAGTGACCATCAAAAAACACACCGAGACTCCGTGCCTCGGAAAGCATGTTAAACCGTTGGTCCCGGCTGTCATTCGTGTATCTTTGACAGTCGTAACGGGTCCTCAGAAGTCCGAAAGTCTGACAACCAGTCTGTCTGAGTCTACTGGGTTGTGCAGTCGCTCCATGTGAAATACTGGTATTCAGCTGCATTCGGTTAGACTGAAAACCGACCCCAATATAGTCAGGAAAAGGCTAGGCAGATGATGCGGACTGCATCCGGCAATAGGTATAGTATTTTACATGGAGCGACTGCCTTTCAATCCTCCACAACACAGTTACTGGGTAATACGATACCCCTTGGTAAGACTGGTTGTCAGATTTTCGGGCTTTTGGCGACCCGTAACGACTGTCAAAGATCCACGAATGACAGCCGGGACCAACGGCTTCCGAGGCACATTACATACCAAGATTCCTCATCTCGGTATGTAAAGATGGTCACACACCCACGGACCAACCACGCCAAGCGTAGCTTAACCTGAACGATCGACCCGTACGGCTGTTATTACCATCCTCAATCATTAATAAGCGATTTTTATTACTCTCCTCATACTTAAAACTTTTACACTCTGACAATCGTCGACTCAACAGTTTTATCCCCACAAACTGCACGGTTCATAACGCATAGACGTTACGATATTCAACTCCTGCGCACGCCACACAAGAATTATGCCGATGCGCAATTATATACTAGACGCGAGACTGGACCCGCCCCGCAGTAACTTCACACATTTTATTATTTGCCCCTGGAGACCTTAGAGTAGAGATATTTGAAGTGTCTCTAGACGGCTTTTGCAGGTTTTAAAGTGGGTTTGGACTGAGGAGTGAGAAGTTTTGATTTTAGAGCTTACTTGTTGCTATACAGGGTCAAATTGAATTAGCTAGGGAAACTCCACACTCCGCTTGAAGGTTAAAAGTTTTTGTATAAAATAAAGATTTTTTTAAATTTTATTGATGTGAATATACTATAGTTACTCCTATTAATGAGATTTGTAACATAATTAGGTACAGTCAGCGTCAAAAATATCGGGACGAACAGACTGTTCAAAATGATCTCAACAACTGAGAAAATTAAACTATCTCAATTGGATAAAGTTCTTGTCAGAATGACAGTTGTCGTGTACTGTCTTCATTCCGAAGCATTCCTTGTGTCATTGAGTGAATATTTCCTTTTCATAGTTGTTTAGATCATTTTGAACAGTCTCTTCGTCCCAATATTATTGACGCTGACTGTACCTATTTAGCGTAGTAATAAGTCTTGACAATTATAATTTTCATAATAATTTGAGCTTACAAGAATTACCCAGTTGCGGAGATTTTCAAATGGTTTCAGCTTCGTGTAAAATCTGTTTTTTTTTGGATCTGAATAGATCCAAATATAGAGATATAATTACCTTTAGGTATCCGCTGGATGCGGGAAGCACAGAACCGGTCGAAGTGGATGCTTGGGGTTAGGCCTATGTCCAGCAGTGGACGTCTTTCGGCTGAAATGATGGTGATGATGATGAATAGAGGCATCTCTTCTATCCATCCCCAATAAAAAGGAGTATGAAACCACTTAGAACTTTAACTTAACTTCCATAACCTTAAATAACCCTATTCCACTCGATTAACTACAGTTCCGGTTATATAAAGACAGTTTAGCGTGCATACACCTCGCCATTGGCACCTGTACTACGATTTATAAGCACCTGGTGCTATGCAGCATTAAAACTTTTAATTAATGATAAATTCATTGCTTAATGGTTGCCGAAGCGAGAGGATTCACAAGTCAGATATGAGTTTATTTGGAGTTTAGCTCATTGCATTTTGATACAAGAAAGAGAGATTTTAATTCAGATTTTCTTACTCTAAGTTGTAGTATGTTGTTTTGTGTTGTACTAAATGTGTTGTTGTTGTTGTTGTGTATGTGTACTATGTAGTTGTTAAAGCTTTTGGATTTGGAAGCGGTGGGTCACATAAGCATTTTCCTAGGTAGATTAACAAGATTCCTTGATATGATTTGATTGCTTTTTACCCGATTATGTCGAAGCAAAACGGAATGTTTTTGACCAGTATGTATGTATGTATGTTCATCTGTTCCCTCATAACTTCTAAACTGCCTATCATAATTTCACGAATGGATCAAATCAAAAAAATCCAATCAAAAGTCCTTTATTCAAATTAGGCTGAGAATCAGCACTTTTTGAACGTCAAAATTACAGTAAGACAGTCCCCACAAAACGACCGCCCTTCACCACTTCCTAGTGCTTTAGCTGGGAAGAAGAAGTAGCGCAACAAACTCCCCAGCAGCACAGCTGTCTGTTCAGTTATAAGAACTAGATTCTATACAATAGTACCTATGCAAAATAATTTACGCAACACAATACATTAAATTATATTTTTGTCAAATAAAATAAACAATTTTAGTACTTAACTCATGTAACCTGTCATTATGTAAAAATGTAGGATATCATTGGAAGCGTCTTGCTCGTCCGCTGGTGATGTGACGTCACATTATATTGAATATGGCGCCCTATATAGGACATAAAGTAATGAAATTAAAAAAAAAAACGAATAATGCCGTGTTG
The DNA here is from genome assembly GCA_905163495.3 of Cosmia trapezina. NCBI lineage: Eukaryota > Metazoa > Arthropoda > Insecta > Lepidoptera > Noctuidae > Cosmia > Cosmia trapezina. Next base: position 5,479,412 of record LR991044.1, read on the forward strand.
GGTATCAAATGAATGGGCAATATGTATATTGTTGGCTAAAAAAATTGTTATAGTTTTTTTACTAAAAAAAATTAAGCGGCTCTACCTACAAATACTTTATCACAAAATTATAACCCCAAAATAATTTAACTAAAAAGTAAGTTCAAAAACGACCCACCTACTGAAAAATCATCTAAAAAGTATGAAATAAGAAAATAATCTCATCTGAAATTTGAAAAAGACAGATAAATTAAAAATCCGCAAACAAGAAAATCATGATCACCACGAAATCATCATCATCACGTCATGTCAGGAAACTTGACGTGTGACTCCGGATTTTCTTATTTCATACTTTTTAAAGCGTGATTTTTCAGTTTGTTTTGAAGTTTTTTGTGAACTGTTGCTCGTAAGCGTAACACGGCTACGTCTTGTTGAGAGTTCGACTTTGATAAGCTTAATCAGTGTGTGTTAAGGTGTATCCACACCGAAGTTACTCAACGTTTGCAAGTGTTACTGGGCAACAACAGATAACAAAATTTCATAGCAAAAGCCGCAAAAGATAGGGAGAGTTACATAGTGTTATCATGTTGCAAAAGTTTGCTCAACAAAAAGTAACTGCGGTGTGGATGCAACTTTACAACATTATAAAAAGAAACACAACAATCTGCTTAACCTTTTCCCAACTCTATTGGGGTCGGCTTCCAGTCTAACCGGATGCAGCTGAATACCGGTATTTTACATGGAGCGACTGCCTATCTGATCTCCACAACCCAGTTACTGGGTAAAACGATACCCCTTGGTAAGGCTTGTAGTCAGATTTTTGGGCATCTGATTACCTACGACTATCAAAGATCCACGAATGACAACTAGGAACAACAGCTTAACGTGCTTTCCGAGGTACGGAGGAGTCTCGGTACGTAAAGATGGTCACCCATCCACTGACCAACCCCGGCAAACGCAGCTGATGGATCGACCCGTGCGGCTGTTATTACTTAGCCACGAGCTCTTCTGTATCGTAAGAAGGTAATACAATTGCAATGCTAATACCTACACTATTGAAATTCCTTCACTATAATTTCTACGATTGATAAATCCTATGAAACATAAATCATAACTTACAATGGCGTTGCGTTATTACCTATCAATCAATCAATCAATCAATACACGATAGTGTTGCTAATCTGTGCTAATACTAAGGTGAGTATGATTTCATAAAAAAACGGGATTATGTGTATTACGACACAGCCAAAAACTACGTTAGAACGAGTCAAGTCACACCTAGTAATACCTACATAACGTACTTATGTCAAGCTCCATCGATTCCAAAAGGCCTGTTTTACTGAAGGCCCGGTTTATATTAAGTCGGACCGACAGTTTTACCGGAACGACTAAAGTGTCGGATGCATATTTGGCAGTATTTCAAAAGCGCTGTTCACAATGTTTACTTTAGGGCGACCCAACGACACATTTACCGCACGCTCAGCCATGATTTCGGTCGGGGGTCGGATATTGGCATACTGCGACTCGGCGCACGACTCCATGCACCGAAACTCGCACATGTGAGATCACACTCGCAAACCTACAGTTACCGACAGGCAAGGATAGAGATAGGAGCCGGCGCTGTCGTGCAAGCGAAATCGTGTTACCCGCCGAATGTTTACGATTATGAATGACATTGCATGTCTATCTCACTCTCACAAACATGGCGAAGCAAACATTAAATATTATTGTGGCGGCATCTACATCGCCACATACAAACTACGCATCAATGACATGACGTCACGCAATCCTGCATCGCGCAATTAGAGTTTACCACGCGACTAGCATATATACAACGTCCCGACATCAACCGTCGGGCAGTAGCCCACCAGACACAACACGCGTCTGGTCGGAGGATCCTCCCTTTTCTATGGAGGATGAGTGAACTTTACACCCTGTTTCTCATGCCTATATACTGGTGACCCCGAGCATGAACGTCAGCGCAGCCTTCGTGCAACTACATCAGCGTGACGTCATCAGCATCACTTTCTCAAGATTTCGAGCGGCGAGTCACACAGCCAGCCAGCATCCACGGCTTCAACGGTTATCCTGACCACCAGCATGCAGTGGACGCGCATTCCTGGTCATCACCTTCAGCCTCAACCCAGCGCTGTACACTCCGACTCACTGGAGCATAACGCAGCGCCACCCCGACTCACTGGGGTATCACCGCAGACAGTTCCGACTCAACGTGAACTATGCGGTACCCGGTTCCGACTCACTGGAACCACAACTGGCACTGGCAAGCATCGCAAGATACACGACTCAGCCCACTATCGACCTCCGGTCTCCGGAGGGGAGTGATGTGGCGGCATCTACATCGCCACATACGAACTACGCATCAATGACATGACGTCACGCAAAACCTGCATCGCGCAATTAGAGTTTACCACGCGATTAGCATATATACAACGTCCCGACATCAACCGTCGGGCAGTGGCCCACCAGACACAACACCCGTCTGGTCGGAGGATCCTCCCTTTTCAATATGAGTGAACTTTACACCCTGTTCCTCATGCCTCTAAATTATTATAATTTTCAACAAATTAATATTTTTGGCTGTACTAACTAACCTCATCATCTGCAGTGCTCGTAGGGACGTAAATCTGATGAGGTTTAGATTCACCGGCGATGCTTTCAGCTTAATGCTGATTATCCGGTCACTTACTGACTCGTAACCTATCACACAGTTCCTTTGGTGAATATGGATTAAAAAGGCTACACCGTTCTGGCCGGTTTTTTCACTGCCTGAAAAATAGACGGCGTGGTTGTCAGTTAGGAAGCGCCCGTTATTTTTCCAGTGTGTCTCACTGAGCCCACAGATGTTAATACCGCATCTGTCACATTTGTTGTCACGTTGATTTAACTAAAACACTGTTCACTATAATAAATAATAAAAATATTTTAAATCTATTTACACTTTTATTTACTCGCTTTTTAAATGAAAATAGACACCGACAGTATAAGTACATGTAACAAGGCCCCTACAATAGAAACAAAATTAAATTTATATTACTTTACACCTTGAAAGCTTTATAGTTTATTTGATATAAATAAAGATAAATCATTATACACCACCTCTTTTATTTTATTTAATGTGTGTAAAGTGATATAATTTTGTTTTTATCACAGCACAATAAAAAGACACGGTACTCATGAAATCTCAATGTTTTCTAAACAAAATTAGTTCTAGTGTTTTTATTATATATAGATCTATTGCTATCAAAAAGACGTTTAAAAAATACTTGTAACATTCAACACCAGTGCATTTTATAATATGTGAAATGATATAATTTAAGTTAAAACATTATACACATAGGAACTTAAATGTGGCCAATGATATAACTCTAGTTTTTTTTTAAATTATCATAAAATCTAATTATTTTATAACGTCATCGAAGCATATCCCATATAAAAGTAACAATTTCCAATTGATAAAAGTTAAAACATCAAAAAATATCGCAGTAGTAAAAAAGTTGTAGCTGTTTAATAAATGAAAAACTTTTTACTTATTTTTCTCAAAACGACGGATTCTGACTTATACCACCTTTCACTAAAGGTACAGAATTAGCGACGAGATGTGCGAGTTTCAGTGCATTTATTCGTATGCCGAGTCCAGGTTTAGTGATTGCGATGTTAGCGCGTAACATATCTTCCTTTAAGATATCAATGCTGATTATGCTTACGCTAAGAAAATTGCTTTACAAGCTCATCTAATATAAACCTTATCAAGATCCAATCCATCCAATCACAGCACGCCATGGACACCCCACTACAACATAGACTAAAGAACAATGGCCTAACTACTAGAAAACTAGTCTGAGAAAATAAACTTTCTAAGAAGGCTAGTAATTACCTTACCTTTATTATTTACTTAATCGATGGAGTAAGATCTTCCCATAGTAACTCTGCATGATGATTAAATTACATGTAAAGTTGTGGTAGGTAAATAGGATTGGAAATCGATCTGAAAATCATGGGAAAAGGGGAGGAAATTCTATCTCGTATACTGTTACAACCTGCACTCTAATTATGTAACACATTATTATTCGCAATTAATGATTTTGAAGGACATTGCTAAAAAAAAAGTTCAATATCTACTAGACCAAAATGTATGAAACAGCTGTTTTTTTTTTGCGATTTCAGGTTTGGTCCTATAGTAAAAGTTGTTCATAATGATGATTACAATGACCCCTTAAGAGGGTTTGCGTTAATTACGAGATATGTGGTTTATACTAATTGATTTCAAAATTGAAAAGCAAACGACAAATAATATTAATGGCAGATTTAAAAAAGTCTATATTGCGATGATTACAAGCTTAATTGAAAAGAGTATAATTATCACCTTCTTAACCCATTCCCTTCAACCATCTACGCAGGTGGCTAGACAAACGGAAAGTTGATGGTCCTCGACACCAGGCTGCAGACAGTCCAGGGAGGCAGGTGGTAGGTTAACCAGACGTCTGGACAGGAACGGTCTGCGCCTGGTGACGGGGCCCTTCAGAAGACACTACTCCCTAAACAATCACTTCCGCACAATAGAAATAACGGACAGTCCTCTGTGCAGGGCCTCCATGGAGGCTGAGGAAACCGTTGCGCATGTGCCGTTTGAATGCACAGGCGTCAGCCAGATTAGAACAGAAACCCTCGGAACACCCTGATCTTTCACAGATGTTCTTAACAGACCGAGACTTGATCAACTTCTGGAGGGAGGTGGGCTGGTTGGAATAACCCCCGACGGCCGCCATGGCTCACGAACAGTGGTCCACATGAAGGACTAAGTGCGAAAACCAAATCCTTTAACATAAAAAGAAACGTCCTGACTGACTGACTCATCAACGCCCAGCCCAGACCATTGGACCTAGAAAGCTGAAATTTTGCACAGAGGTTCCTTTTGTAATGGTGACAAGGAATAAGGAAGGATTTTCGTTCCCGTCGGATGTTTTCCGACATCTAAGAAAATTTTAATTTCGTGGGCTACCCTGGAAACTTAATTTTGATGTTCATCATTGTGTACGATACCGTCCCTACTTAAGAACAAGAAAGAAGAAGAAACAAAATACATTTATTCAGCACAGGCAAAATTAAAGAGGCTTACGAAACAAAAAACAATATATGGTACCTACCTAATTTACTTAATGCTCACCTAGGCGACGCTATTTAAATAAATTCTCTTTACTGTAGTAATTATACTAAAAGACAATAATACTAAAACTTACCGATTATCAAGAAATAAAAATAAAAATGGAATCAGCAGTAAAACTTTAAGGCAGTGTTTACTTAACTATGCAATTAACTTTAACCGTTATATACCCGCAATCTTTAAAATTAAACTAAACGTAGTCATTAGAGATATTATAAAACTTTATATCGCCTGATAAAAGTTATATAAGTTTAGTAATTCCTGTGAATATAAGTATTGTTAATTAAAATTAGTTTTTTTTTCTTTATTTTTTTTTTAGAACACAAAATTATCGTTTATTCTTTATAATAATAAAATATACAAATTCACACTATTAATACAAATAAATACAAAACAAAAGGACACTTAGGCGTCGAAGTACTCGTCCGCATCGATGTCATCCGGAAACGTGCCCAGAAGACTGGCAGCTTTGCCACGTTGAATGGCAATGCTAATTCTTTGGCCAAAGAACGAGCCAGCCCTCTGGTCACGTGATGTCTCGACCAGTCGCCGAGAAATTTCTTTAAAAAGTAGCCGCGCACTCGGGACCCATGACCCGAGCGTTTCGACCCCAAACGGCTCAAAACTGTAGTTACCTATAAGGTATATTTGCGCCGCTTAAGGGTCTCAGCAGCCGCAGCAGCGGCGCCAGCACAGCACGTCGTGCTTGGAACATGAGATGGCGCAAGGGTGTCGACACAGGTTGCGTCCCACACCAGAGGCCTACCCATCTTCCAAGGCTTCTTTATTTCATTAAAAATACATTTAAATTACATTTTTAAATATTAGAATATAAAAAAAATATGAAAACATTTAAAAATATAAAAAACAGTAACCCACCGGTATCTGGGACAGTGTCCAAGCTACCGGCGGTCAGGGCTCCAGGGAGAGGAACCTTCTAACAATGCGCGCCGTGTCCAGAAGTACCGCTTTCTGAATTAGGCCCTTAATCCAGCTGCGCAGCGATAGCCTCCTTAGGTGTTGGTCGAGGCTCTTGGCAATTAAGCCATTGGCTGACACGACTATCAGCACAATGATCGCTGAGTCCACATCCCACATGTCGACAACCTCGCGAGCCAAGTCAAGATACTTGATTTGTTTTATCTTTCTCGGCTTTCACGAGGTTCCCGTCATGCGGGACCGTTATGTCAATAATCATTGCGCGCCGCTCTGTTCGATCCACCACCACTATATCAGGCTTATTGGCAACAATAGTCCTGATGATGGATCAATCCCAGTACAATTAAAATAAGTTCGGAATGAAAGACGGAGATAATGAACTTTTTGCTGTTCTGAAGGCTCACTCAAGTGGACTTCACACAATTTTAAGACGAACTCCTTCGTTTAAAGTACCTCAATCAATCTGGTCAGCCTTTTCCCAACTATGTTAGCATCGGCTTCCAGTCTAACCGGATGCAGCTGAATAACCAGTATTTTACATGGAGCGACTGCTTATCTAACCTCCACAACCCAGTAACTGGGTAATACGACACCCCTTGGTAAGACTGGTTGTCAGAATTTCGTTCTTCTGACGACTCGTAACGACTGTCAAAGATCTACGAATGACAGCCGGGACCAACGGCTTAAAGTGCTTTCCGAGGCACGGAGGACCGAGACTCCTCCGTGCCTCGGAAAGCACGTTAAGTTATGTAAAGATGGTGATGATATGGTGGATCGACCCGTGCGGCTGTTATTACTTAGCCACATAATACAATGTACAAACCTTAACAAAATAATTCCCATCACCACATTTCACAGCTACATAAGAACTGCCAATTATCGTAATTATCATACACGGTACATCTTTATCGCGATGACTGTTAGCAGGTTCAAATTTATAATTGTATGGGCATTGTCACGGTGTTTAAGTATGCGCAGGAGTTTAAATACGAATGTAGCCACATGTACTTGCAAAGTTTGACTTGAGTTGACGATATTTTGACAAGCAAGCGATGAAGTATGTGTCAAACAGTTCTGTGACTGACTGATTGACTGACAAGCAAATACCGCCATTAAACTAATGAAGTTAAAAGCATATTAGCTAGCTGCGCCTCACGGTTTTAACCGCGTATACCGGGATAAAAAAAATAGCCTACCTATGTGTTAATCTAGGTTATATGTTATCTACATACCAATTTTCATCCACATCGGTCCAGCCGTTTGAGCGTAAAGAAGTAGATAACATATAAACACACACACTCACAAACTTTCTTCGGTTAGACTGGAAGCCGACCTCAACATAGTTGGGAAAAGGCTAGGCAGATTGAAGGTTTGTTGTTTGTAACTGAGTTTTGAGGTACGGTATAGGCGAAGCTCGACAGATAATTGGGACACATTTCTTGCTAGAGTTCCATTTAGAAATTGATATAGACAATCAAAAAGTTATAAGAAATGCTAATTTTTAGGGTTTGGTACTGCCAACTATGGACACCAACAGCAAATAAAAATCAACCGTTTAATCAATCAATGAACTAGTCCACCGCTGGGCATAGGGCTCTCCTAGGCTGCGCCACAATACCCTGTCCTCCACCTTCGGTATCCAGCCTGATGCATCAGTTTCGATGCGATGCAGAGACGAAAAAAAAAAGTTTCTATAATTCGGAATTTGACCTATACAGGCATGAGGAACAGGGTGTAAAGTTCAGTCATACTCCAATGAAAAGAGAGGATTCTCCAACCAGACGGGTGTTGTGTCTGGTGGGCAACTGCCCGACGATTAATGTCGCTATGTTGTATACAACATCAGTTTTTGTTTACACTAAACCCGAAAAGGGGTCATTGTACTCATCATTTTCAACATTTTTTTCTATGGGACCAACCCTGAAATAGCGAAAAAAAAATCAGCTGTTCCATACATTTGTGTTCACTTAAATCGAGAAAATGTATGGAACAGCAATTTTTTTTTTCGCGATTTCAAGGTTGGTGACCCCTTTTCGGGTTTAGTGTAAATAGAAACTAATGTTGTATATGCACTAGCACGCGCGATAAACTCTGATTGCGCGGTGCAGGATTTTTCGTGTGAAGCGTAGTTCGTATGTGGCGATGTAGATGCCGCCACACGATTCTTATAACAACCAACACACAAAATAACACAATAAGTACACTTTAAACCAATTTTGACTACTTGCATTCCCAGAAGATTCCACAGTCGCTTAGAATTCTAAATAACACCATTTAGCAACACTGTATTGGCATCTTTTTAACCAACTTTTTCTAAACTTCTGCATAAAATTGAACAAAAAACAGAAATAACAATAAAAACAGAAAAAAAGGGAAACACAACATACAAGGAACTTGGTAGGTAACAGAAATTCACAGACAGTGAATATTATCAGATACAAATGTATCAGGACTCTCCGATCACAGATTGTGGTAAAAAAATCATAACATTGCTTTACGTACCTACATATTTCCCGTTTTTTTCACTTTCCCGTTGTTTTTGATTCCAGAGGGAATAGGTATAAAAGCATTGTTAATAATACAAAACGGTAAAATAAAGTAGATAGGTCATCTTCTTTCAAGTCAGAAAGTTATAAACGTCTTTTTTATCTTAAAGGGTCATTGTACTCACCATTAGGAATAACTTTTACTATGGGACCAAACCTGAAATCGCGAAAAAAAATCGTACATCAAACTCGTCAAAATGTAGGGAGCAGCTGATTTTTTTTCGTGATTTCAGGTTTGATCCCATAGTAAAAGTTGTTCCTAATGATGAGTACAATGACCCCTTGAGAAGATAAAGACGATTAAAATTAAGTACCCTGTATACGTTATCCGGGAGGTTACCATTTAATAACTTTGAAAGTTTAAGGTGGTTTCCTATAAAAATGGAAGCAGAGGACATACCAAAAACACGGCTTAAGCTAAGCAAACAAAAGCGAGAATGGCAAAGCTCTATCCAACTACTTTCGAAACTTCCGTCAAGTTTCTCATAAAAACTCTATGAATTTTCTTCCCCACCTGTTTTCGTTTACCACGTGCTAAAATAAGAGACTCCTAAGTCCCAAGATTGTAGCTAAAGTTAAAAATACTCAACACTATAAGTTCTACGAGTACAAACTACACGTCACGTATTTCTACTTACCCCTTTCAGTCGAGTCGCAATGATAAACAGTTATGCGTTTATCTGATACGGACACGCGAGCATTATTTATTGCAATTTTACATATTAATGTTGATAACGTTAAGGATTGGGCAAGCGTTTTAAAAGGTTGTGTAATGGTTCTGTAGAATAAAATATTTTGATTTGTTGGCATTATTATATCGTTTGTTTTTGAGTATTCGAGGGAGTAGCAATAGCATCCTGAAAGTCGTGGCTGAGGATCCGAGAGCTCCTGTAATGAGGCATCTCATGCGGAATCACTGTCCGCTTGAAGTGCCTCGTATAGATACATGACTCACTAACTTTTTTGTTACTAAACCTAGTGTATAAGTTGTAGTACCTAAGTTAAAACTAAGGTAAGGTAGTACTAACAAAAATGGTTCCTAGATGTTGTCCAAAATAAAACAAATTGTATTTGTATAATAAAATTTTGCAGTTGTATTGAAAAACTAACAGACAGAGTTCGCATGACAAGATTTTTCTATTTGCTTTTGGCAAAAGAAAAAAATATACTGTGGTAATATAAATTTTGAACGTTACATTTAGATTGGGAGGCCTTTTCTTCCTAAGTGGATCTTCTACGTTGTTATTTGGCTACCCGGAAAGTTATTATACTACAAACCAATTCGAAAAAAAAACAAGATAATCACAAGGTTTTTCCTTTTGATAACATAGATATTTCGTTAAAAATTCAATTTGCAGTGCCCTTAAGAAATATATTTAAAAAAAAACATTAATTTTTCTTGCAAGGGAAATGCAAACTAAGGCAGGTTAGGTACACGCTCTAAGCAACATAAACTTAAAAATAGAAAACCATAATATTCCCTATTTACCATAATCTACGTTCATTTGTACAATGTAAATCTATGGTAACTGCTTAACATTCTATGAGCAGTCGAGCGTAATAGACAAGCTGGCAATTCCTTTTACCCATTATAAGGAATTACTATGAATTTATGATGAATGCCTATGGTATAAGGAGACTTTAATAGACGATGTTTTTCTTTGTTTGTTTGTTGTTTTAACAAGTATTTGTTGTTGTGCAATGTGGTATTGTTATGGTTTTTGGACAAACATTAAACAAATGACTAATCAGCCAGACGTCTTTTGACTGATAAAGTTAGTCACCTCAAAAACCGAGATATTAAATCAATCTGCCTTTTCCCAGCTATGTTGGGTCGGCTTCCAGTCTAACCGGATGCAGCTGAATACCAGTATTTTACATGGAGCGATTGCCTATCAGACCTCCACCATCCAGTAACTGTATTACCTCTTGGTAAGACTGGTTGTCAGACTTTCGGGCTTCTGACGACCCGTAACGATTACCAAAGATCCACAAATGACAGCCGGGACCCACGGCTTAACGTGCTTTCCGAGGCACGGAGGAGACCCGGTATGTAAAGATGGTCACCCATCCACAGACTAACCCCGGCAAGCGTAGTTAACCTGTTGGATCGACCCGTGCGGCTGCTATTCCACGAGCTCCTCCTAAAAAAAACCGGATATATTAGAGTTACTATACCCCGATGTTTTAAAGTCTTATACATGGCGCAAACTATGCGACTTGCGACTGCGACTAGACGCAACGACTGTCTGCGGCTGACAACTTTCATATGTTTTGTTCAAAGCTCAGGACACTTGGGGTCGACTTGCAGCGAGTCGCAACAAAAGCCAGACAAGTCGCACGCTCTTGCTACTTGTCGCAGCGACTACGCGCACGGTGCATGCGCACACCAGACGACAGTCGGATACGCTTCGCCTTAGCATGATAAGCACCAAGGCAAGAAGCTTCATATTCACTCACAAGATAAAAAAACAACGATATCTTTCGAATACTCAAAGAAAATGATCGCTTCCTTCACGACGTTTGTCGTCGCGACAAGAATCAGATGCTGACGACAACTCTGCGTTCTGATGTAGTGACCAGACGCAGAATTTCAATGTGTTCTACTATGTAAGATTTGACGGCACATTTAGACAGACCACTTTTCATCTGATAAACCTTATCAGATGAAAAGTGGTCTTTTTATTTATGTTGATTCAAAATCTTTTCATTGATAACGTCGATGGGTCGTTCTTCTTTTTTACCGACAGTACCTCCGTCACACTTTTGAATATTATGTCACAATTATTTTGTAAAAAGCAGTAATAACAAAACGGAAGTGTTTAAGATTATTTTAATGGTTGTATTATCAAAAGAATTTTTTGTGAAAAAATATTTGTGACACTGAATATTTAGGAAGAAAAAATAACCATATCACACAAACACTACCTACCTATCTAATTTAATTACACAAAAAAAATAAAAATAACTATTTTATGGTAGATAATCTTGGGGATTTATTCCGATTTAATACCAACAAACTAATACACTGGTATTTGTTTGAACTCATATTTATTTTCTATTCCGAACGGATAGGTAAGTATTGTATAATCGCACCTATACTAATTGCACCTATAACTAAAAGTTGTTGGTATTCGTTCGCACATTAAATTTAATTATTTAAAAAGTGGTATCCGTTCGAAATAGAAAATAAATACAAGTTCAAACAAATACCAGTGGTATTAGATCGGAATAAATCATCTTGGTCTACATGAACTATTTATAATCATCATTATTAAGTATAAACTAAGTACAAAACAGGAAACAAGACCTACATTCACAAGTTTATAAAAATAACCAAGGAACCCTAAAAATAAATAAGGTTTTTTTAATTAGTACGATAATATGATAATAATATTGTTCGTTTTAATGAAAAAACCGTCTACGGCGGTTCTGTTTGCTGTTTTTTTATCGGTTTTTAGATGGAATGGAACCGGTTTTAGGTTAGGTCAAGTTTTGCATAAAATTGATACTATTTAGATTATGATATTATTTAAGTATTATTGATTAGATAAAGGCTCATCTGCTGAGTAGTTAGACATGTTATTTGATAATTGAATGCGTTGTCAAGACCCTTTTTCTCAGGAACGCGTGGAGGTAGCAAGTTGAACTTAGTATCAAATAGGTACGTAGGTCTATAATATGGACCCTTGGAGCTCTAAAAAATCAAGCTTCTAAGTCAACACAATAAAAAATACGGCCATTTATGCGACATAATATTTTTATACTCGCAAGTAAATCAAAACCTATAGGGTAGGTACTTACCGTTGACCTAGAGTCATGAAATTTGTCAAGAAGCAAGGTCTCACAGAGTCACAGCACAAGTAAAGGAAAAAGTCCGAAAAATGTTAATTTGCAATTTTTATCACATTACTGCAATTATGAATTCCACCGGAGAAAGAGTAGGCTATTGGCTGTGATGCTAAAAAGATAATTTATTGATGTAATTACGTTAACGAAAGAAGACTAGCCACATTGCTTATAATGTATAGTTTATTATATCAATATATGGGAGAACATAATATATTTTTCAACTACAATGTAAGGTTTTTTTTTTTGATAAATTCATCTCAACTACAGAACCCTTCATTATGCGTGGTCTGAAACGCACTTGGCTGGGTTTTTTTTTAAATTTGTGCTAAGTATTACCTACAATTTTTTTTTTACAAACAAAGTGTATATTTCAGTCAAGTATGCGGCGTTTGTTTATTTATTGTATGTCCGTTTGCCAGTCGGCAAAGGCTTTCTCCAACCTTCTCCATTATATTTCTCTCTCTGGCCACTCTGCCCTTCCCACCTTTTCTGTGGTCTACCTCTCTTTCTTTGACCGTTTCTTTGGTACCACTGGGTAACTATTCTGCTCCATTTGTCCTTCCCTCTTATCATGTGTCCAGACCCTTGGTCTTGTGTCTGATGGCTTTGTTTCTAATTTTGTCAGGTATTTTGGTTCCTGACATGCTTTTCTCCATCGCGCGTTGGCATGCAGCAAGTTTATTTGTTGAGCTTCTTATTATAAAAAAAAATAAAAAGTATTACTCATATCTCCCAATTTATTAGTGACCAGGTTAATGACCTGCTCCTGCCTATGCTACTTCGCACAGGTGCAATGGCATGTCGAAACATAGAAAGGATAATGCAACTTACTGGGCTCAATAATGAAAAGCTATTGCCCAAACATGAAACATACACCAAGTTATAGATCTCATTCATACGATCACTTTTTACTAAGGCGTCATAAAAATCTAATGCAGAGAAAAAAAGATACGTACTGCTAAAAACATGACTTATTAATTATATTGTCTCAGTTGAATTTTTGAACATTAGGATATGTAGGTACACCTCAAAAAAAAAAAATCCCGTGGTGCTATTTTTGTGACGCCATATCGAAAGTTACTAGCGACAATTATATCTACTGTTTGGTATAGGTTTTATGTGTGGGCAGCATTGTAACTAAAATGAGCCCAGAACACAAGGGAAAAGTTGCATTATCCTTTCTGTGCCTCCTAAGAGGTACCTACTCGTCATAATAAAAACTTACACTATGGGACCAAACCTGAAATCGCGAAAAAAAATCTGCTGTTCCCTATATTTTGACGAGTTATGCGAACATAAATATTCTTCGTATTCTTATTTATTTCTTTTTTCGCACGGCCCTTTCAGACGAACTATTACTACCTACTTAATTAAAAATTAATCGCATTTAGCCATCTAATATAATAAACCAAACACGACTTTTGTAAAGCCCATAGGTTAGTATTTTCTCACCCAATGACTACACTACAAAGAATATAGCGTGATAATATACCTTTAAGTAATCCTAATAGAAGGTATATACTGTAATTAAAACTAAAAAAAAATAAGTCAAAGTACCTACAACTGAATGCCATTACCCTTAGAACGCCCTATTAACGTTTTAACTTCATAACATCGTAACTGCACTTTCGCATAAAATAATAATTTTTCGCTCCAACATTAAAGTTGAGAATAAAATGGTTTGAAGCAAAAGGGGTTGTTTTTTTTCTAGTTAATTAAAGCGAAGATTTTAATAGCTGATGGCAATACACTTATTTGTTAGAAAACCATAGACCGTGGTTGTCTGAGCGCGGGAGAGCGCAGGGATCGCGAACCTTTGTGTAGAAAAAATAAAGAAGTTTTTTTTTATTATATTGGTCTGAAGTAAAGATAAATTTGTGTGCATCATCAGTATTGAGGTTCACTAATTCGTGAAAATTATGACATATTACTAGCTTAGCTACTTTCACAAAATTCGGTATAATTGAGATATTAAATTAATTACTTTCGATCAATATCTTCACGTTTAAATCATGTAAGCACGAAAATTTATGAACGTTAATTACCCAAATAAGAACCACTAATAACTAAAATTCAATAAAAAAAGAAAAGCGTTAACAGACACTAATCAATCACTCTACCAAAAACAGTTAACGCATCGATCATAAACAAGTGTCACTTACAAATTACCACAACCCGTGAATACAAAAGAAAAACGCTAAACACTCAATTGTCACGTAAAACCACAATAAAAATCATTATAAACAATATTCATTACTAAAAACTAAACGATGAACACGGAAAAAATGTAAACACATCATTATCAAATCATAGACATCGTGGTTCCTACATCACACACAAAAACGACACTCGATTCAGCATTGCAAAAAGAAATAATCGTAGTGTCAAAATAAAAAAGACGCAGGTTTTAAAAAAATATCGAGTTAGGCGCCCCTGTGCGGTGAAAAAGTGGCATCGAGGAATGAAAATTACATATAGCCGATGTGAAAAAGTTAGAGTAGAAAAAGTGCAGTTAACGTATTCTTTGTGATAAGCGAGACACGCGAGCGTTGCGTCTCGGCCGCGTTGTGTGGACACGGCTCAGAAATGAAACGTTTATGACTTATATTAACTTTTAGACGGAGGATATTGAGACAATAGTTACCTTGTTCATTACCTACAACGCCACATATGAACTACGCATCAGAATGACATGACGTCACGCAACCTGCATCGCGCAATCATAGTTTACCGCGCGACTAGCATATGTACAACGTCCCGAAATCAACCATCGGGCAGTTGCCCACCAGACACGACACCCGGCTAGTCGGAGGATCCTCCCTTTTTTATGGAGGATGAGTGAACTTTACACCCTGTTCCTCATGCCTCTATAATTGCTTAAAGTTGAACTAGTCGCAGTCTCGAAATCTCTGATGGGGTTGTCCCGGTTGTCTGAAAAACACGCTGTCTCCCCTGACATCGTGTTCGACAGAGATAGTATCATTAATGAGCAGATAGACGCCAGTAAAATAATAAATAGATAACAGTAGTAAAGTAAAAAAACTAGTAATAGTCAAACGAGGGCATAAAAATTTACGAAAAGTCCTTTGGAAGATCGAGTTTTCTGAAAAAAAAAACCACTGCATAAATCAAAAACAAAAACAAATAAAGTTTATTGAACTCTTCGTGAGCTTTGTCGGTGCGGTCTTTGATTTGGAGATTTTGCACATCTTTTATTACATGCTAACTTTTGCCAGCGGCTTCGCCCGCGTGGATGTCGGAAAATATCCAACGGGCATGTACTACCAGGAATTCCTTCCTTATTCCTTGTCTACATTATAAAGGGAACCTCTGTGCAAAATTTCAGCTTTCTAGGTTCAAGGTTAGTCAGGACTTCTCTTTTTATTTTTATAGATAGATTTACCCCCAAAGTTGGGTTACATTAGCAAGAAAAACGGATGTTTGTTGGCTCATAACTTTTTAGCGACTTTTTATTTTGCTATTCTGATTCCTCACAAACAAAATTAATAATGAGACAAAATGCTATCATATTTAACTTTGGTGTTAGAATTTAGTTATTCAAAGGAGAACGTCCAGACCTGTGCAACCTATATTGTCTGTGTCTACATCCTCCTTCTCTCTGTCTCTTCCTACATCTCTTCAAAAAGTAATGGAAGGAATTTATTTAACTTGAATGTATTATATAAAAGGAATGTAGAAAAACCAATAATAATCCTAATAGGTTATGGGCCCAGGAAGAATATTTCGACCATTTTCAACTTCAGAAGATAAAATTCGAAATAAAAATTTGGAATTTCGAAGATGGCGACTGTACTGAATTTTTCGCAATTAAAAGGAGACAATTTCAACCATCAGCTTTTCCGAGTACAAAGTATACTAGATAAGAAAAATGTGATTTATAATTTAATTAAACTGTATATAGTTCGGTTAAATTATAAATTCCTAACGTATGTCGCAATTAAAGTCAGTTAGGTATGTCCTACGAAATTAAAAATACCATCATCATCTGCCTAGCCTTTTCCTAACTATATTGGGTTCAGCTTCCAGTCTAATTGGATGCAGCTGAATACCAGTATTTTATATGGAGCGACTGCCTGTCTGACCTCCTCAACCCAGCTACTGGGTAATACGATACCCCTTGGTAAGACTGGTTGTCAGACTTTCAGGCTTCTGACGACCCGTAACGACTGTCAAAAATCCACGAAAGACAGCCGGGACCAACGGCTTTTAACGTGCTTTCCGAGGCACGGAGGGGTCTTGGTATGTAAAGATGGTCACCAAACCACGGACCAACCACGGCAAGCGTAGCTTAACCTGATCGGTCGGCTTACGAGGACTATTACAAGGCACTGCTCATTAAATAAACATTTCCATACAATAGGAATAACGGACCGTCCTCTGTGCAGGGCTTGCCTGGAGGCTGAGGAAACCGTTACGCACGTGCTCTTTGAATGCACAAGCGTCGCCCAGATTAGAACAAAAACTCTTGGAACACCCGGATCCTTCACAGATGTTCTGAACAGACTAGGACTTCTGGAGTGAGGTGGGCTGGTTGGAATAACCCCCCGACGGCCGATATGGCCCACGCACAATGGTCCACATGAAGGACTAAGTGCGGAAACCATACCCTCTAACATAGAACCTGATCGGTCGACCCGTGCGGCTGTTATTACTTAGTCGTATCCACTCTAAACTAACTCATGTTCACACCGGAGCAATCGCAAGTCTCAATGTATATCAGCGCAGTTTTTTCGCGAACACAAGCGATTTATTTAATATTATAATAATTACCATGCTTCGCTGGTAATGGTTGGTCGATACTACATCAGTTGCTCTGCTATTCATTGTCAGTGAGTTTTCTTTGTACTTAATTGGGGTAGGCAAAGATATTACTATCGCATAAAAATACCGACCTGCATTTTATTGGGAAATTATTAATCGCACATCAGAAAAATATTTTTACATCAAATACTTTACATCTAATAATCTACATGTATGTCATACTCAAAGGTCGATATGCATTCTATCCCGGAATGACTGGTTTATCCTAGGTTTAACCAAAGCCTTCGGGCATACAACGAAATAAATTCCAATTTCGGCCTTTGACTAAAGTATTTTTGGTCAAACCTAGAACTTCCTAACTTTTTAGTCAAACGTCGAAAGTAAAATAATCTGTTTCGGGCTTTGCCTAGTCGATCCTAGAAGCGACTGGCAGATTCGGTCAAGCGTCGACGTTAGGGGCAACCCGAGGTTCGGTTTGGTTAGGTTCATTTTTACCCTGCAGACAGAAATAGGAGCACCGCATAGCGGGGCTCCGTCGACCCGCTGACGAAAACCCTAAACCAAGCCTAACCTAGGTGTTTTGAGGTTAGTTAGTTTGACTGTTCAAACCTCGATTTCATTTGGCATAGTAATGACAGACACACACACACACATAGTAGACAGGGATAATCGTCGATTAGTGCCTCCTAGGAGGCAGGTATGCACTAATGGAAGTGCAACCAAGGACAACCCCCGGTTGGTGCAGGACATGGAAACAAAACATGTTGGGATACCAAGGACAATCCCCGGTTGGTGCAGGATATGGAAACAAAACATGTTGGGATACCAAGGACAATCCCCGGTTGGTGCAGGATATGGAAACAAAACATGTTGGGATACCAAGGACAATCCCCGGTTGGTGCAGAACATGGAAACAAAACATGTTCCGTCTTAATACAAAACAAGGTTCATCTTCAAACCCAGGTTTAAACCATGGACGCTTTTTTGAATTTTGAACTTTATTCCAACACGTCAAGATGTCAGTTTTACAAAACTGACAACTTAGTACCGGACTAAGTTGTCAGTTTTGCATAAAGAACTGTATTTCTATCACAGCTAGGTTCTTATTACAAAAACAGGCTCGATGGTTTAAATCATGACTGAAGAAAAACCT
Source organism: Cosmia trapezina (assembly GCA_905163495.3). NCBI lineage: Eukaryota > Metazoa > Arthropoda > Insecta > Lepidoptera > Noctuidae > Cosmia > Cosmia trapezina. The sequence continues at coordinate 5,497,845 of LR991044.1, forward strand.
CCTTTTGTATGTAATAAGGCCGATTGGGTTAAGAATTTGGGTGGCTATAGTGGATTGGGTATTACCTTGGACTATTGAAGAAATATGTCCCCTGCCTGACCAATGTTTTATAATATACACGGATAAAATGGAAGGGCGTGACTGGCATACTTAATAATGGCCCATCGGAAACTGGTAACTAGCACCAGTCTATACATCATATACAGTTGCCGCTGGGGTCGCGGATTGTCCGAAGGGGTTACCGCGGCCCTGGCATAGGCAACTGAAGGAACACGGGTGGGTTTTAGTCAGTAAAAGTCTGACACGCCCTTCCGCTCCACCCAGAGCGGGAGAAGTTATTTGATGATTTCCCACCCTCAAAAAAAAAAAAAAAAAAAAATACATCATACAGTCGTCCGACGAAGCCCGAGCTGCTTACGAAGTTCGGCGAACTACGTAAACAGCTCGGGCTCGCATAGTGACGTAGTGACAAGGAGACAACATGTCCTGCTGCAGATGCTGCTTGAGGAGTGGAGAGGCATTCCGCGGCTATCCCGGAAGTACGATCAAGATCCCTACCAGTATCTTTTGGAATACTTCCTTCCACCGAGCACAATTATTACGCTAACCTTTTCGTTACTGTGAATCACACGACGCAATAAAAGTCATTTATGATTCAATAAACAGAGTTTTATATTTCTAGAAAGCTCTTAAAATATTCATAATTTAAAATAAATTCAGACAGAAATAATTTAAAACAGCGCCATCTTTGAATTCGTTGCTAAACAATTTAGAACAACATAAACGTCATGATTGCAATGGATTCCGAGTAAGTTATCCTCAACGAGTTGGTATTACTACTAGTAATGATTAATTAACACAGATGGCGCAGTTAGCCCATTTTGGTACTAGTACTAATCCAATTAAATAGAGGGCGCCGTTTTCAAGGATTGTTTGGCTAAACGTCCAAAGAGCGTTGAATAAGAAGTGCCAATAATCAAAACTAGATGGCGCTTGTTTAAATTTTACGAAACTGAACCAAACACTTTCCAAATAGTTCCTTTATGGCAACATAACAGATGGCAGTTTATTAAACTTAAGATTTTTTTCTTAAAGACTGATGTTGGTGGGTTTATGTTTTTTAATGAGTTGTGGTCTTGTGGAAGAGCTCCTCCGGCGAAGTACCTTAGTAGCATGCTCTGTGATATTAGCTAAGTTCTCTCGCCAAGAAGCGTTGCTGTGTCATGGTTTGAAGATAAACACATGGGACATTTCGTTGCCCAGGTCATCTACCCTTGCCAAAATTCTAAGCTAAGTAATAACAGCTGCACGGGTCGATCCATCAGGTTAAGCTACGCTTGCCGGGGTTGGTCAGTGGATGGGTGACCTTAACACATTAGCTGCCAGACAATAGACACAATAGAAAATTAATTGTTTGAGGTCACCGGTGACCGGCGTGGCAGTTAACCTGTTAACATACTGAGACTCCTCCGTGCCTCGGAAATCACGCTAAGCCGTTGGTCCCGGCTGTCATTCGTGGATCTTTGACAGTCGTTACGGGTCGTTAGAAGTCCGAAAGTCTGACAACCAGTCTAACCAAGGGGTATCGTATTACCCAGTTACTGGGTTGTGGAGGTCAGATAGGCAGTCGCTCCATGTAACATACTGGTGTTCAGCTGCATCCGGTTAGACTGGAAGCCGACCCCAACATAGTTGGGAAAAGGCTAGGCAGATTGATTTGACAGGCGAACGCTGCAGTTTATTGTAATACATAGTTACAGTAGATACTTACCCTATTCTTACATCTAATGTTTAAATATGTATGCTGGATTAATTCATTCTGGATTGAGTCGTTTCTAAATCTTTGATAGTCCCTTCCTCCTTCCCTCCTCCTTTCCCTTTCCCCTTCCCTTCCTCTCCCCCCCTCCTTCTCCCCCCCTCTACCCCCCTTCTCCCTTCTTCTCTCTTCCTTTCCTTTTCCCTTTTTTTCCTTTGTCCTTTTGATAGTTAGTTCTTTTGTTTTTGATAGTAGTTTGTTAGTTCTTTGGTAGTTTGATAGTGACCTGAAAGTCTGTCAGGCCACCAGTCTTACCAAAGCACCCATTTTAAGTTAGAGGTACCTACTGGGTAGGTAATGAAGGTCAGATAGGCAGCAAGCTACATGTACCTACACACAGTCGCAACAAAGTTTGGCTGATGATGTTGATGAAAGCTGTATTGTTCTCTGGTTTACCGTAATTGTCTTCCAAAGAATTGTTTTGAAAATGATAATGAATGAAATAAAAAAAAACCGGTCAAGAGCGAGTAGGACTCGCGCACCGAGGGTTCCGTTCCGATTTCTGAAAAAGTGTGCTAGTTAGAGACATCGTTTATTTTTCCTGTAATCTTTACATAAACTTCTATCACATAGAATAATTTCAGATTTTTATCTTTGCAAACTTCGGAGATAAGGGGGGAGGAACGGTATTTTTTTTTACATTTTTCATCAATAGTCGAAAACAATGCGGCCTAAAAAAACAAAAAAAATGTTTGAGAATGTGCAAACAGCGCTCTTTCATATGATACCCCAACATGCTCTAGTAGCTCCACTTTGAATTTTTAAGAGTAAATGGGTGGGTAAATGTCATCTAAAACTGTTCCAAATTTCAAGTTGATAGCATTAGTTTGACATATCCAGCTGTGACAGACAGACAGACAGACAGACAGACAGTCAGACAGATAGACAGACAGACAGACTGAGTCACACCATAAGGGTTCCTTTTTTACCATTTTGGTACGGAACCCTAATGATATTTAAGGTCCCATTAAAATAGATGGACAAATTTTCACAGGGTTACCCATGAATATGAACAACTTTTACTATGGGACCAAACCTGATCGCGAAAAAAAAATCATCTGCTCCCTAAATTTTGACGAGTTTGGTGTAGATAAATGTACTGAACAGCTGATTTTTTTTTCGCGATTTCAGAGTTAGTCCCATAGTAAAAGTTGTTCATATTCATGGGTAGAACACCCTGTGAAAAGTCCATCTAATTTAATGGGATTATAAAAGTAATTTTAATAACTGCTCTATTTAGCAGCGATTTTCAGCCAACAAGAATCTAACTTGATTTTATATTTTCGTTTAGTTGAGCTACTCAACAACAGATGGCGCTACCTGTTGTTTACTAGTTATTAAGTTTTCCGAATTTCATTCTTTAGGCCTGTTTCACCACCTACGATTAAGTTCCTATTAACTTACTTGGCAGATAATTTCATACAAATTCTATTCCATTTTTCAATTTATTCAGTGAGTATTCGGACTCTAGATTATTTTAACTATCTGATTTTCACGCAAATAGTTCTGAAGCAGATTCTCAGCCAACAAATCATTATGAAACGATAAAACAGGCAAAATAAAACTTCAGAAAGTAAATATCTAGGTAAGTACTTACCTGATCTGTAAGAAAGTGATGGGATTTAGGTGTAAAGAAAAACGCTCCTATGAATCATCCTTTTTATTTTTTAAAATAATTATAGCTAACCGTTTCGGCAATAATAGTCACTATTCTCAATTTAATGACACAGTAAGCATTTTCCGTTGTTAAAATAATATTTTTCACAATAAAATTAATGGGTTAATTAAATTTGTTCAATAAAATGTAATAACTAAAAAAATATTGCTTAACATAACAACGCTAAACTTAACTATAAATTACATAGCAGTTCTTATTTTGACTAAATATCGAGTACAAAAAAAAAATAACTTTTATAAAAAATATAATATTTAATAAACACATCGAGTAAATCTAAAATAATTACTTAAAAACATGGCATCATTTTATATTAATAATTTTTAATAATTATTAAACTTAAAATTATAGGGTACAACTCTATACACGAGAAATAATGATAAAAATAAAATAGAATTACAAAATAATAAAACAAAATATTCTCTGTCGTGAACACTCGTTACTTAAGAGATTTAAGAATTATCCAACATGTATGTTTATTTGCCTAAACATCGATTAGGTACAGTAATATCGTCACATCACATTTCTAAAATTTATTTACAATTTTGTTTAATTTTTACTTTTTTTAAGTTTAAATACAGCATGCCAAACACGAATTTTGACTTCTACCTAATCCGTAAATTTTTATTCTAACGTCTAAACATTTTGAATTTTACAATTTTTACGCCGAAATATATTGTAGTTACAATAATTTTGATTTATACAAGTTTTCATTTTAATTTTTACAATTTACTGTTTCCAAAAACGTACCTACAACAACATTTTTTGATCAATCACGACATTATTTTTAAGGATAAAAAAGATAAGACTAGAATTACACCAATTGGGTAAAGTTTTTGCGAAAAACAGAGTAATGTTAACGACAATTTAACAAAACGTTTGTAACAACGCAAATGCCCTATGTGACATTACAGAGGCTAGGCAATACGATAAAGTAGATAAAAATTAATGCGCTGTCAGTGGTTGATTTATCAAAGTTATCTATTATTGAAACCCATTTTAATTTTTACTCCATTAAAAAAAAAAATGGTTTTTGAAATACTTTTTCTGACTTAAAATTAAAACCATTATTTTTGTAAAATGTCAATACGAAAATTGTTGATGATTGCATTTTTTTTTTTCTTAAAAATATGTATTATAATGGATACGACGCAAGAACGGGCTATTGTAATAAATTCCCGTAAAAAACACCAATAATAAATTCCATTATCTATGACATTTAAGTACGTTTAAGTACACTGATATTTTTTTTTGTATTTATTTGTTTTTTTTTATTCGTTGTTTACTACGGTATAATATAAAAAAACGCAGTTTTAGTGCTTATTTTATATTATATTTTCAGCCATTTATAAATAAACATTTTTAAATGTTTATTTATGAGTAGTTTCTGGTATTACATTACATTAATTATGCTAACTTACGATACATTAAGATATAAGACTACTATTGTGAGTTAAATTGAAAACCTGGCTATCCTGACTACACTTAATTATATGATTAATGATGTATATTTAGCTAAATATGTCCTAAAACAAGCTGAAATACAAACCACGTAAACGAACAAGCGACAAATTAAATAACTTTAACGGTCAATAAGGATGTTTAAGTCAAATCAACATCAATTCATTGTTTAAAAACTTAACAATTTTGAAAAATATTATCAACTGCTGTAGCTATGTTTCAGGAGCAACATTTTTGTTTTCCTGGTATCAAATGCATCATCCACTTTCGGATTATTTTTTCATCCCCTACTTCATTAGTTTAATCTATTAATTTACCGAAATAGTGTCGTACACACAATTTTGGATTCTAACCTCAAACAAATAATTGATTTTAACTTTTACCCAAACCTAGAAGATTACGCATCAATCTAAACATTGAATAATATTTAAATAAAGAAAGCACCCAGTATTTTCCCCAGTGTATGCATTTTAGCCAAGACTTAAAAAAAATGTTGCTGCAATAATATTATTAGTATTTAGAAGCAACAGTAGGTAATTTTCGAAACTTCAAAAATTCATTTTATTAGCAGCTGTTAACATTTTTCCCTTAACTTCGAAATAAAAAATGTAATGTAATCGCAAGTTGTAAGGTCGCGATTTCGATGTTCAGATGAAAGAATAGTTTGTAAGTACTTAATAATCACTTTTTTACTGCCCGAAGAAAAACAATCAATGATGTCAACTTTATCGAACATTAAAAAAGCGACACAAAAAACGTTCGTCAACGAATTTTTCTAGTAACAAAACAATTAAATAACACAATATTGTAACTTTATAATTAATTAATAGCCAATTAAACTACACATGTAAGGCGTCGTATCCATAGAAAATACTGACAGCGCATTTTAAAAATTGAGATTCATGCAGACTAATCTCTGCACGTGAAATGACATCAACTGAATCCAGTACTATTGATACTAAAAAACAGCCAAAAATATTACAAATGTGAACAAATGTAATATTCTTTGACTCCGTATTGGCGATCCAGTACATCGCCTTTACTGTTAATTAGGCATTATATTTAATGTACACTGCTTACCTACGGATTTTTTTCGTCATAAAATAAATGTAGAAAAACATTTTTTTACCTTTTTTCCGTAATAACGTTAAAAAAATTCACCGTCGAAAACTTAAAAGTAACCTCTGACACCTCGCAGACACGATCTGTTATAACTATTCCATTTCGATGATCACAGAAAATACGTTTTCATTCACATTTTTGTGTGGCGTAAATACCTAAACACTATTTTTCGTTTTATTTTTGTATCTTAATCAAAAAATTCTTAGATTTAAATTTTACCGTCTCGAAAATACAACTTGAATATTTTTTTTTACAAATATTTTTACAATAAAAGAACGCCACACAAAAATGTGAAGAACGATGCGACTGAACACTTTCTTGGAAACGTAACTTTTGATCTAAAAATCTAATGTTAGGATTCACGATCCGTGCTTTTTTTATTTTTGTACAACTCGACACCCTCCGAGTTAAGTTCCCTAACATGATGGTTCATTAATTATAACTTTAAAAATACCAAACGTTCATAAATTTTTCCTTCTACTAAGACCTAAATTTAAAACAATACCTTTTATACAATATTCATAGGAACTTCTTTTGTTGTTATATTAATTTATTTATATATTAAATTTATGAGGACATTTTTACATAAATAGCGATCCGTTCACTTGGAATTTTATTGCGATTATCATATTTTTGGTTTATTATCAGTCAAAATAGTTTTCACGTCCAATATAATTGAATTTGTGCTCACGTTTCCTAGAAAACATATGTATACGGTATCGGGTAACCATTCGCGTCTCGATGTAACTTGCCTGTCCGTACCAAAACAATAAATAAATCTTCGCCGAAAAGTTGTGTATTTCATAACTTAAATTAAGGATAAGAAATCATTTTTCAATTAAAACACCTTTCTTCTTCAAAAATAAGAACACAATACGGAAATAAAAAATGATTTTTGGGCTATTGCATTGATTTGTTTTCCTATTTACATTGATATAACGCAGCAGCAAAAATATCTACACTTTTTGATGGAGTGTAGATCACTGCACGATAATACCAATATTAATTCAAGAATGAAATAATTACGTACATTAAAATCAGCTTATTTTTACCTTACCTATATGTTACGATTATACGTAGAATACAACTTGTATGAACGAAATAAAATACATTCATTTGGTTCACATAAATTGTCCCTTATTATAAATACATGTTGATAATATTAAAAAGAATTAATATTCGGCAACACTTGACATTCTCTTAAATTTGAAATTGCAAAAAATCCCCCATATTTTTTTAAGAATTGGGGGATATTTTGCAATCGTGAACTATAAATCTATTGCGGCAACTGTATGCATTATTAAGTTTATTGATAATGATTTTATAATTGCAGAGTGCAACTATTAATCATTTTTAAATGATTTCTGGGCTATTGCTGTTTAATTATGCTTGTTTTTAAAATTAAAATAAAAAATGTAAGTATTTGGGCTGTGTGAACATCCGTGATGAAAAGAATGTCTTGTGTTTTAGTTCGTCTACTCAATGTTATTGTCGTCGAAAGTTATTATTGGATCTTACTTTTATTTTACTTCGACGTTTAGTCCAATTATCAATAATTGTCCTATATTGTCCTGTTGACTGTAAGTTCAGTGAAAAATCGCTATTTTTTATTTATCAATTACAATTCCATTTTGATTTATTTACATACAAAAGATAAGCAACGGCAGTCTTCTGAAAAAATAATGAATATTTATATATATATATATATATATATATACAACTATACAAATCATTTTGTAAATAATTATTTTCCAGTAAAAATAATCGTATAATGTTAAAATAAACTGTTATTTTTAAGTTATAATAAAACAAAAGCATCAACATTTACGTAAAGTGCTACGGTATTTACAAAATTATTATCTAATATGGCATTTAAAAATAAAATACGCCAAGAAATAAGAAAAATTTTGAAATGAAAATAAAAAATAAAAATAAAATTAATTTTTTTGTTAAATAGAATTATTTTGTGCGTTCAAAACGTGACTAGCATAAGACGTGTTATTGCGTGAAAAGATTAATAAAAATAATTATTAAAAATTGAATAATAATAATAAAATATCCTATGGAAACATAATGCAACTAATTATATTGCAATAAACCGTCGCTAAATGCGATAAAAACGTGCTTAAACCTGTTTGGCACATCCAAAAGTTTGTACTAAGCTAAGAAATTCACTGATCTGTGGTAAAGCTAATAAAAATAAATATATATTTCTAATAAAACACTCAATAATAACCAAACAAATAATAGAAGATTGCACTGTAATATTATTTGTCGTAACTCTACATCTAATTACTTGTTCGGGCGAGTTTTTGTTCCATTTTGTTCATCCATTCAACTATTTTTAGGTACTTTTATTTTATTTACAGTAAAATTTGTTTCCGCTAAAAGTTCCCCTATTTACAACAGTTAGTACTATCTAAATTAATGTTATTACTTTATATTTTTTTCATAATTGTATACTTTTGCCGGCTAAAATTAAACGTAAAAACACTTTTAGAGTCCAAAACTAACTCGGTAAAATAACAAATTAATTACGAATTACCAATCAGAGGCGATTTCGTACAAACTCCGGCCGAGAAATAATTTTCCATCCAAAAAATACAAAAAGTCCCCCTTTTAATAATTTTTCACTAAGTTTTACGAGCTAAATTACATCTATTGCGTCGAAATCGCATCGGATTAGTAATAGGTGAATTTTCATGGCTGAGGATTTTGCTGGAGGTGGACAGCTTGTTGAGCTGCTTGTTGGGCAGCTTGAGCGGCTTGAGCAGCTTGTGCGGCTTGCATGTGTTGTTGCTGGACGGCCTGTTGAGCGGCCTGCTGTGCGGCCTGCTGTGCTGCCTGCTGCGCAGCCTGGGCTGCGTGCTGTGCCACCTGCTGGGCAGCTTGTTGGGCAGCTTGCTGTGCAGCCGCCTGCTGAGCAGCTACTGCTTGTTGAGCGGCTTGCTGAGCTGCCTGCTGCGCCGCCTGTTGCACCGGCGACGGCAGGTTAAAACCCAACATTCTCGGATCATGCAATCTAAGAGCCTGCTCCAGTCTCTGCTCTTGTGCGATTCTGAATGCCTCAACTAGTTCAGGTGATATCTGTCCACTTCCATCATTCGGCGGTTGCTGAGGGAAACCTCCGTTGTGTCTTAAAGGACTGGTGGCATCGTTGCCGTGGGCCGCAGCGGCTTGAGAGACGGCAAGTCGCAGCGCTTCGGCCTGACTTCGCAGAAGAGCCTCAGCTTGCTGGATTCTCAGTGCGGCTTCAGAGGGTGCGGGCGGTGTTTCTGCAGGTGGTTGAGCCGGGGGTGGCTCTCTGGCCAGTTGCTGCCTCATCGCGGATACCAGGTTGGCAGCGGCTACCTGCACGGCGCTAGCACCTTCGCCAGGCTGGGCCATCATGTTGGCGGCGGCCGCGGCTATGGCTGCGACTCTTTCGTCTCCGTACGCTTGGTGTCCGTTGTTGGCTGATCTGAGTAGGTCCGTGAGTTTGTTGACTGCTGCCCCTGCTTCAGAGCCGGCAGAGGAAGACAGTCGTCCGTTAGAGGATGAGTCTGAGTGTGCGGGGGAGGGTGGTGCGAGGTTCAAGAGGCCGGACCCTCCAGCTGAGGCGGAGACGGCGGCGATGATGTCCCTTTCTCGTCTCTCGGCTGCAGCCCTGGACAGTACGTATTGGGCGGCGAACTGATGTTTTGGTTCCATTCTCATGTGTTCCATGTGGGAGAGGAGGCCTGGAATATTGAATAGCAAATGAGTGACAAAAAATATAAAGAGGGACCAAAATGATACCTGCCATTTATATTTGAACACTATATTTGTTACATCTACATCATTTTTATTGGTTCTATTGTTAGGTTGCGAATGCAAAAGAAAGATTAGGAAACGAAAATACATTGTTTGTTTAATACATTCATAACTAGCGTTTGCCTGCGGCTTCACGGCATCTATGATAAATGTCCTTCGGGAACGAGATTCGATTCCGGTTCAAAAACATTTTGTGCTTTAGTCCGTGTTGTGATTTATCTCCGCGTCAAGTTTTAACAACTATAGCCTAGCTGTTATCGATAAGGTGTTTGCATATTTGACTGATACGACCTGAAGTCAATATTAGACAAATATGCAGTCAGATACCTTCGGAATAATTAAGTACAATGCTTGTTTCTGTAGGATAATACCTACAGAAACAAGCATTGTACTTGTAGTGCCACTTTGGAAAATTAATATCATTCGTATTTCATCGGTCTACAACATGGTCTTAAGCTTGGCCGTTTTTTTCTAATTATTATGCATCCATCTTTTCTATCTACAGCCGTTGGTCCCGGTTGTCATTCGTGATTCTTTGACAGTCGCTACGGGTCGTCAGAAGCCTGAAAGTCTAACAACCAATCATACCAAGGTACCCCCTTATTACCCAGTAACTGGGTTGTGGAGGTCAGATAGGCAGTCGCTCCATGTAAAATACTGGTATTCAGCTGCATCCGGTTAGATCGGAAACTGACCCCAACATAGACACCATACATCTATCTTTTGGCGTTACAGATGATAGTAGCCAAACGTTGGTACTTCTTATTTATTCTTTCACTATATAGCTTTTGCCAATGGCTTCACCCGCGTGAATGTCGGAAAATATATCACGGGAACGTACTACCGAGATTTCCTTCCTTATTCCTTGTCTACATTATAAAGGAAACCTCTGTGCAAAATTTCAGCTTTCTAGGTCCAAGGGTTTGGGCTGGGCGTTGATGAGTCAGTCAGTCAGGACTTGACTATGCAATGATTAAGCCCAAATTTTTATACTTGACAATAACGTTCAAGACCATTTTGAACAATTTAGGACTGAACATAGCTGGATTCGAGAAGCACAGGACCGGTCGATGTGGTGACGCTTGAGGAAGGCCTATGTCTAGCAATGAAGTGCCTTTCACCAAAAATGATGATGATGATGAGGACTGTTAACTAAATACAGTGATCACTTACCACTTTCATGCGTAAACACAGCCTGACAGACGGAGCACGGCCACATCCTCAGACCACTGGTCAGCTGAGTCTCTGGGTGACATGCCAGGTGCTTCCTCAGGGAGCCTTCATTCACGTAGTGCTTGCCGCAGACAGGACAGGGGTGGTTCGCCGTCCGTCGCTTCGCTATGTAAGGATCAACAGGTTTAGCCTGTGCTGGGTACGGTGACGTGGCTGGAGGGCCTAGTCACCAGGATCAGGTGGGTTAGTAGGTTAGGGAGGGAAAAAGAAAAAAAAATACAGGTTAGTTCCATTGTTAGTGCAATTTTGATGTGACTGTACTTTGTTGGTGATGTGATTGTGAAATTGTGGGGTTTGATTTTATTTTTGGGCAACAATTTCTTTTTGTAATATTATTTTTATTTGAAGTTATTTTTATAATGTTATGAAAGGGGTTCTCCATAACAATAATGTAAAGGGTTTTCTTTCATCCAACAAAATGCCGTCTAAACACTTAAAATTACATTCATCTAACCAAACTGAAAACGCGAACACAAATGGAGCTTAAATAAATCAATAAGTAAAACCAAAACAGAAACCAATTAACTGAACATTGGATGCCAACGAAACGGAATTGACGATAGAAAACGAGGAAAACGCTGCCATTAGATACATAAACAAAATATGTTATGATAATATAGACTGAACGCCATCCGAAGAATTTGTATTTCCAGGGACAAGCAAGAAATGTTTGCAAAACACACTACCCTCAGAATGATGCTAAAACAATAACATTTAGACCCCGGACCGCGTTCAGCGCTTATTTATTAAGTTAACGTTTAAGATTTATGGAAACGATACGTTTTTGTTTTACGTTGATATTGAAACCAACACCCCTCATGGCTTTGTGCCAGCTGGAAGCTTTTATAACGTTTTAAACATAATGTTAGATAAGTACGACTTATCGCGCTGTTACGATGACCAGTTACAAACTTCCAGTGGCATAACTTACATGCTATATATCTCTCCTATTGTAACGTAGAAATTACATTACAAGAATAAAATGATTTTAACAATGCCATTATTAAAATAAAATCATTCATTTTAATTATTAAAATTTTGAAAAATACGTAAGCGATAGAAGAGATGATTAAAATCTAAATTAAAACTAAACCCAAACAAATTGAAAAAAGAATGTCAATGACGTTCCATTTCTCAACCAGAAATGGACCGCCGTTATCGACATTCAAATTTCGAGAGAATTCAAAAAAGGAACTTCTCTAGCGACGTTCGCGATTGAGGGAGTTCTTTTTTGAAACGGACCAGTCCTTCGAATATTGAAAAAGCCGAACACTGTGAAACTTACTCGCAACGCCGGATGCATTGGGATCCTTGTGAGTGTTCTTCATGTGTTCTACTAGGGCTTCGCCTCCGAACACTACTTTGTGGCATATTGGGCAGGGAGTGGCGGTTGCGCCACCTATCATGAGTGCCGCGTGTTGCTGCAAAACACCAAGGTGCAGCTGAAGCTCCTGTTCCACCGGCGGTGGCGATGCGGGCATAGCAGTTCAAAGATTAGGACACATTCGTAATAAAAACACATAACAAAAAAAAAATATACAGTCCAAAGAGAATTTTGAAAAAAATATTTCGGCCAAAAGTCAATTTTGATTTGTAAATTGCAAATTAATGTAAAATTGCCAATTCAGTTTACATATAATTTTGAAATTAATAGTAAAATGCTAAAATTATTGAAAAAATCAAAACAAGTTCCATGTTTTTGGGGAACTTGAAAAATTTCGTAAAATAAATGAAACACACAACATTGCCAAATGTCTTAACAACTAATTTTCACCAAGAATTTTAATATACTTTCAAGACTTCACTTTCTAATATTAAGTTTTTCGAAGTGGAAACAATTATGTGACGTCTGAGTGAATTGATCACTAAAATAGAGATATTAAAATCTTAATTCAATCAATTTAAAATCTAATTAATTTATATTATAACAACCAACAAAAATTACACAGAGATACTGACCTTTGCCGTGTGTGTTCTCAAACTGCTCTCAGTGGCAAACCCTTTACCACAAATATTGCAATGAAAAGGGCGGTTTTTAGCTCTTTCCACTTGAGCATCATGGTTCCTTAGGTGTTGTTGTAGGTTCGAGAGCTGGATAAAGGCTCTTCCGCAGTCCGGCAGGTGGCATTTGTATGGGCGTTCCCCTGTAAAGAAGGCTAGATTTAAGTTTTTGTTGAAGTTTGGCATATCTGTTTGGGTTAGGTGCCAAGAGGAATTTCATAGGAGTCAATATCCAGATTTGTTGAATTGGAGCCTACGCTTACAGAGCTTATGCTTGTACAATCTGCACATATAATTCTATCCGCCGTCCCTTGCAATTCTTTCATATCTGATAGTAGAGTCTATTTATAGAACACACATAATGTCATGTTTGAGTGAGAGCTAACACAACACATATGCATCTGACCCTAATAGTTAACGAGAATAATGTTTTTAAGATCCGATCTAAAAGATCTGAACCATATGCTCCTATTAAAGCTAAACCAAACATCAAAATTAGAACAATCAACGTTCGAAAATCGAACACTAACGGTAATCTTACACAACGGAACCGCAAACCAGTTCGAAATTCGAAACAATCTCAGCCAGCCGGGGCACGTTTGTTAAAAAGCCGAAAAATCACGACCGCGACCTAACCCAACGCGAAAGAAACCGAACGTGGCGTTCCATTTTTAAAATAAGACCATAATAAAACGAACGCATACTTTTAGCCTGTACTGCAAGCAAATGCATAGGTCGTTGAACGCACGCACACAAGCGCATTACTCACACAGGGACGCGTATGTCTATGGAGTCCTGGGCTTTGTTGGTGTATGTGAATTTTGCATGTCTGGGAAGAATGCGTGCATATTATACGCGTGAGGGACTAAGATTATTGTAGAATTATTTCCTAGATGCAACTAGATAGATATGTATGTGTATCTAGTGTAGGCTGTAACGGTCCTATCGCCATATTTATTGCTACTAAATTTTATAAGTCTGTATGTTTTATTAGTTAGCTGATAAAAGTGATTTAAATATTGGCTCGTAGGTTTTATTGGCTGTGTTTGGTGATTGCGCTGTCCTTGCTGGTTATTTTTCAATTAATTGGTTCGTTTAATTAAAATTAGGGTTTATTTATAGCAGTTTGTTCAATAACTATTGTTGTCGAAAATAATTATTTAGGGATAACGATTTTTTCATTTTATTTTAATTATAATAAACCTAATACAGTTAGTGAGAAACCTCTATAAGCGAGAATGAGATTCTGCTCCCTTGAACTCTCGCTTATCCAGGTTTGACTGTACATGGTTTCATTTTGATTATTATAGTAAATCTAATAGCAAACTAGCACTATTGGAAAATATTAACAATTGATTATGATTTGGTTATTCCTATGAACTATTTTTGAATTGCCTAAATATTTTTTTTTTTTGTGAAACTGCCATACATAGCGATTCTACCAAAGTGGTTTATCTCTGCTAAATCCAATGTAATAACTAAGTACATACTATGCAGATAGGTAGGTATTAAATTTTTGCCGTTTCACCACATTATAAAAGTGAATGTCTAAAACGAGGTCTCGGATAGTATTCCTGGAGTAAAACTTAGCTTAGCATAGGTGGGGTCAATAATCACCGATGTGTCACGGTTATTCTAGTTCCTAAGTGGTGATTATTTGCTGTGTCGTGGTGATTATGTTCTAACCTTAGAATGTGTGTAATTTATTGTTTTAAACACGTGTCACGATTGCATACATAAAACAGATCAATGCATTATAAAAATCGAATGATTTTATAAACTTAAACTTATAATATTATAATTATTTTAATAAATAATTATTATTTAAAATAAGCCTCAATATGGGACGGATTGAGAAATGGACGGATTTTTGTTTTGTTTCGGTTTTTTGGTTGGTTAGACTTTAAAAGAGACGATGACCTCTGAGTTTGTTTCGGTTGTCGGGTAGGAAACACCGAACTTTTCTTCATAAAAAAAAAAAATAGGACCTGTGAAAGTATTACAACACTGAATAAATTATCATAATTAATTTATAATTATTGATAGATTTGCATCGTAAAAGTGATTTAAAATAAACCTGAAAGAAATACTTAAAAGGTGCGACCGCTACCAATGCGGTCACGGGTTCGAATGCCGTCTCGAGGCAAAATATTATACGGTCTTTTAAGTATGTGTAAGTATATCTATGACAGAGATTCCTAGTGTGAATCGTTCATTGATGATTTTAATGTTAATATGGATTGAAATTCTGCTTGATACGTTGATACGGTTACGAGAAAAGTTTGAATTACGTAAGGAACTTTCTTACTTCTTGTGTACCTATACCAAAAAAAATATTGAGCAATATATTTTATTAGGTATATATTTTTTTATTGCAATAAAATATTGAGTATTGAATACTAGTATATTAACTACCGAGATGACGACTAATAGAGAAGTATGGAAAAAAGGACATGTTGCGCCGACCGCAAATAGATTGGGATAAGGGCAGGAGAATGATGATGATGATGATGATGACCTATACCTACTATTACCTAGGTATATTTAATGAGCTTGTAATAGGTGAACGGAGTAGAAGCCTATGGCATACCTAAGTAGTTTTTTTTAGATAGCTTTGACAGAAATTGATCTAAGTATCAATAAATACTACAAATTCGAAGTAAACTTTTCATACAAAAAAAAAAAAAAAGCTAGGTAGGTACGTCATAGGCTTCTACTCCGTTCACCAATTATAGCCAATTTTTTTCAAGTTGGTATAAAAAATGTCATCTAATATAAGTGGATAGACAGTGTATTCCTTAGGACTTGTAATTAAATTTAAAAAATATACATACTTATAACCACTAATCCATTAGGAGGAGGAGCTCGTGGCTAAGTAATTACAGCCGTACGGGTCGATCCATCAGGATAAGCTACGCTTGCCGGGGTTGGTCAGTGGATGGGTGACCATCTTTATATACCGAGACTCCTCCGTGCCTCGGAAAGCACGTTAAACCGTTGGTCCCGGCTGTCATTCGTGGATCTTTGACAGTCGTTACGGGTCGTCAGAAGCCCGAAAGTCTGACAACCAGTCTTACCAAGGGGTATCGTATTACCCAGTTACTGGGTTGTGGATGTCAGACAGGCAGTCACTCCATGTAAAATACTGGTATTCAGCTGCATCCGGTTAGACTGGAAGCCGACCCCAACATAGTTGGGAAAAGGCTAGGCAGATTGATTTTGACTTATAAGCACTAATAAATTATGGATATGTTGGCAAATCTATAGTTGCTAATGTGTATTCGATTAAAACAGCAAACGTTTATCACACTTCACACTAATATTGTAAAGGCGAAAGTTTGTGAGTGTTTGTTTGTATGTTTGTTACTTTTTCAAGCTCAAACGGCTGGACCCATTAAACACATATATAACCTGGATCACCACATAGAATACTTTGTATCCCAATATTCCTACGAGTTCGATACTTACGGGAGTGAAACTGCGGGGCACTGCCTAGTCAATCAATCTGCCTAACCTTTTCCCAATTATGTTGGGGTCGGCTTCCAGTCTAACCGGATGCAACTGAATACTAGGATTTTACATGGAGCGACTGCCTATCTGACCTCCACAACCCAGTAACTGGGTAGGTAAAACGATACCTTTTGGTAAGACGGGTTGTCAGATTTTCGGGCTTCTGACGACCCATAACGACTGTCAAAGATCCACAAATGACAGCCGGAACCAACGGCTTAACGTGCTTTTTGTGGCACGGAGAAGTCTCGGTATGTAAAGATGGTCACCCATCCACTGACCAACCCCGGCAAGCGTAGCTTAACCTGATGGATCGACCCGTGCGGATGTTATTACTTAGCCACGAGTGCCTCCTGCCTAGCCTAGTACCCTAATATAAACAGAATGTATGGCTAAGAGTAAGTATCGATTTTAATATTCTTCAGAGAAAAGTGTTCTTTAACATTTTATCTTTCATAAATTTCAGCACAGAACATTTTTATAATAGGTACGGTACCTATTTGTAAGGAAAGTGTCATAATAATAGGGTACTATTATTACTAGTACATAAATAATAATAGTCCTAGGATTACATTCAAGAGCAATAAATAAGAGTGCTTTATAGTTTTTCATTCAGCTAATAGCAAACATCTATATAAGTTTATTGGTATTTTTAAATGGATTGTCTATGGCTGGTATTCTAGTGAGGGGTTAAGTGACTTTTAATTAAAATATAGGTAGGTCTAGTCTAGTATGTGATATTACCTATCATTAAATCACTTGAAAGACTTTTATGTAATGATTTATTTTAATTGTAGAGTTTATTTGTAGAAGTATTTTATTTTTAGAAAAAAAAAAAAATATTTTTAAAAATAAAATGATTGGTTTAGGTCTAAGTTCTATTCTTCTTCAAAATAGATTTAAGACTCTAGTTGAGAGAACTTTTTTATAAAAGATAACAAAACACTAATTAATGTGTTCTTGAAAAACCGAGTTGATAATTAATTAAAATTGGAGTTATGTTACTACTTTCATTTCGTTGCAAAACGTTACAGATTCAGAATCATTATCATAAAAAAATACCAAACATAACACATTCCCATAAATGTCTTATTACACGTAATAGATTTCCACACAAAAAAAAAATCAAACGTACCAAAGATTAATCTTGTCTATGGTCAATATGTCTTCCGGGTTCGCCGTTCCCTATACTATTGTGGCTCCGCGGCCATTTTTCAACGTATACAGCTTGCACAACCTACGCGTGAACCAACCAGTGTGACTTAACCCTTCAATGCGATGGGACTAAATTTAGCCTGAGGTTTAGTTATGCTGGTAGTGAACAGTATAGCTATTTTTGTTATTTCACTATGAATAAATGGAAGGGAAAGGCGCTTACCTTAGCACAGTTCTACCGATGTGCGATGGTAAAGGATGGTATCTTTTAGATCGTGAACGGATTTATAGTTGGTTAATTTGTAGGTATATTAGGTTTTTGGATATTATTTTGAGGCACTTTTGAAAGCAAAAATATTTAAACTCCAAGAAACGATGAAATAATTAATAAAAAAGGCACTCAAAATGTTTTACTAAAAAAAGATAGGAATCTTTTTTGGTAATTTTTTTTTTTCTTTTTGTAAATAAAGCATATTTTAAACACCATCTGTAATCAACAGATGGAGATGTCAGCTTCTAATTTGGCTCACAAAACTGCCTTTACTTTTTATCGAAAAACATTAATTTAAAAAAAAAAACTCATAAGGACAATTGAATTAAAACATCACTCCCACAATTCAAAAATAACACCATAAAACAACTACCCAATTAGAAACCTAAAAACATTTCAAAGCTAACTGGAATCCAGGTATTACAAAGCCTAGACTAGACCTAGGTATCCTGAAGCCTACGCGTTCGATTTACATACAAAAGTACCTTCTAGCCACCTTTGACTTGACTGCGTAGGCATTAAACATTCTTATGTGGACAGTTAGTCTGTTCCTGGGTCGGCTTTTTGAGATAGATACTATAATTTACAGAGATAAAACAATATTATTGTCATATTTATGATTAAAATGGTCCTTACTTTAAACATTAGTGCTGATTTTATGGAAACTGACGACGTTAAGAGCCCTATATAACAAAATAGCGTTTTGACATATTATTTATATTGAAGCACAGCGACGCATCACATTATGTAGCAAGTTCGCAGTTGATTTCGTTTATTTTGAGTGTTATAATTTGTTTTTTGTTTAAATTATAACATTTTAATTTTTTATGAACTAAAGTTGATACTGGTATAAATTTTACGTAATAGTATTAATGTAGTAAGGAGAAATGTTTTTTTTTGCATGTTTTTTTATAGTTATAAAAATATGTTGTTGCATGGAATAAAAGGCTTTTTTATTTTATTTTTAAGGAGAAATGTACAGTTAATTCTGAGCGTTTTTAGTAGTTTTATGGTTCTGATTGGGATTTGTTTTGTAGCTATTATATACAAATTTCCAAAATTCTGAGGCCGCTATGAACTAAACCACTATGATATATTTTTAATTTTATTTGCCTAAGTAGGTACAGTAGTCAATCCACGAGCTCGAGAAAATGCAGTCGCATATTTTATGGAAAACTTGCTTCGGAATTTTTTATAATAAAAAATTGCGAAAAGTGAGGCCGATAAAGACTATACTAATAACTATTTTCCATCACTCAATAAGTCAAAGTTGTCGAAGTATTTCAGTTTCTCAAAATAAGAACGCCAATTTACGCAAAAATCACGGTATAAATGTAATAATATGACTCTTAATTAAAGTTAAAATATCTACAGCCAGTTTTATTAAGGGTTAAAACAAGAATGTTGGAACACATTGGAGCACCAAAGAATTCTTTTTAAAACATGCTCAACCTACTTGTGCTAATTGACAGCTGTCAATTTCTTCCATCTTTGTCGTGATCTCATGTTCAGTCACGAATAATTTTAGTGTAATTGCGGCCGTTCATAAACTAAGGTTCTGAAACTAATTTACAAGATACCTGGTCTTGCAAGAGTTTATTTCTAAATATTGAGTATTAGGATTAATTGTTATAATAAAGCAAATCGAAAAATGCGCAACCATTTTAAAGAACGAAAGAACACAATCATAGACATTGACAATTATTCTCGTTTACATTTCACAAAGGCAAAGGAATTCATTTACAGAGCCAAGTTTTGCAACATAATAATTATAGGTCTGTTAAAAACTTCACAGACATTACAAAAAAGGTATGAAACTTTATCTTTTTGAAGTAAAAAATAATGTAAAAAAAATTATAAACTCAAATAATAATGATTAAAATCTACGTGTCTCTCGGGACGTGACTTAAGAGAATTTAATTTAATTTGTCTTTTAAAAAGAACTTTGCTTTTTGTTTTATAAAAGATTAAAAATGTTGCAAGATAAAAGAGTTGGGTTGTGGTATTTTTTAATGTCCTTTTTTGACGTCGGCGAGTCCTTGTGAGTACTTAAATGGGAAAACAAATTATGACATTATACTTCATTAACTTTTCAAAGTATGGCTATAGACACGATTTCTGTACTTACATACCTAAGGCTTAGATTTAATTTATAATTTATCTCATAATAAAGTCGTTTTGTATGTTTGTTACTCAATTACTCGGTAGTCACCTTGGCTTTGGATGAAATCTGGAACATAGATAGTCACGACCTATGACCTGGATTAACTTATAAGATACTTTTTATCGGTATATTTGTAGTATTTTAAATAGGATGTGAGCAAAACCGGAGACATTAGCTAGTATTATAATCACGCATTCGTTTCAAGATTACATCATAGCTTCGTAAACTAAAACCATTTGACAGATTAATACTGGCCACCTCTAAAAAGGGCATTAAAAAACAGTAGACAAGACATATTAATATGACATGTCATGTATCTGTCATCTGTCTACACACATTGATATTATGATTCTTACTCACACATAGATACATTAATATACCCGTCGGTGTTGCAGGCGTTTGGAAAAAGTAGCGTTTGAGGTAAATGACTAGAGTTAAGGAAAAGTGAGCAAAACAATAAAAGTGTCAGACTGATTGAGTAAAATTAAACGCTTAGCATTTCCTGAGATCCGAAAAAAAAACATGAATTCCTTTGTTATTCAATTCAATTCAATTCCTTTATTTCGATCAACAGCTGGATCATAGCATTAGGTACCTACATTAAAATATATTAAAATTTTATAAAAAATAAATAAAATAAGACAAAAACACAACACACATTATAAATTACAAATTAAATTGGCAAAGTCAACATTTATACATATGTTATAGAAGGTACCTTAGTTAATTTACTACAGAAATTACGGCAATTTTGTGTGTCTTTTCGTTAAGGATTGCCCTTCCTAAAATACGGCGAAAATAAGTAACTTTGTTTCCATTTTTACAGTAACTATTATAGCACCTTTTTGATAGAAAAAAATACGCAATAATCTAGAATACATAAGAAGTGATTTCATGTGTCCTGAAATCTATTTTAGTTTGTAGAACTAAAGAAAAACAAACCGGTCAAGAGCGAGTCGGACTCGCGCACCGAGGGTTCCGTTCCGATTTCTAATAAAGTGTGCTATTTAGAGACATCGTTTTATTTTTCTCAGCTGTCGGACGTGGGGTAATTTTCTATGGACGCTGCCACTTCTCTTTTATACAGTTCTTTACAAAATAATAAGGAATGATTTCATGTGATTACTTTTTTAGTCCAATCCCTAGATTTTTTGTAAATCGGTAATTACTTCATATTTTGCAAGCGTTATGTCATTGCGCTTCTCTTTCTTTTCTATGCAGTGACCGCGCTTCTTACGGCGGACAAGCCTTAAGTAAATAAACGTATTTTTGTGAGCTAAATAAATAAGTATTTTCCAAATGACTAGTCATTTTGCTCAAAGACCACTTTCATTAATGCCTGCAACACACCCACACAGTTGCGCGTGTATATAGAACTACGTAAACATAGATATGGCAGTGGATTCGAAAATTAAAATTAAACATATCTCGTTGCGCGTCGATTTTAAAACACGTCGGCCGGTCGGCGCGTGCGCGATGCACAATTTATTTTTGAATTTGGAACGCAGACTTCGCGCCGTTTTATACTGCAAGCGAATTATTCGCAAGTTTTTGATTTTCTGATTGACATTTTTTGCGTTTTTATTTTGTTAATTTGGAACAGAACGAAATTTTAGTGTTTTCAACAGGTCAGGCTTAATTACCTATCTCGGTATTCTCAACGAAGTTTTTTTTAATAAAAAAACTTTCTTCTCTAGGTATTAAAGAAAATCTCATAGGAAAAAAACAATAAAACGTGTGAGGTCGGGGACCCCCGTCAGGAACAAAGTTCCTTACGCGATACACGCACGCACACACTCGTATAATAGAAAGAGACAGAGAGAGAGAAAGAGATTTTTACCAGTCACCTACTGAAAGCCGCCTTTTTTATCTTCTTCATCGTATGTCACATTTTCTTCGGTATATAACCTGGATGTCTGCTCACCCTTCATCCAATCAAAACAAACATCATTTGTCATACACTCAAACTTTCTCAAAGCTTAGATTATAATAACTCTATTCTATACCTAACCTAACCCGTCAACACCGGGGCGTTACATAAATCCAATAAGTTCTCGCGATTTCAGGTTTCGTCCCCATAATAAAAGTTTTTCATAATGTTGAGTACAATGACCCCTTGAGAGGTTGTGTGTTATTTAAGTTACACCTTGTATAGAAGGATATTAAAAATATTTCATAACCGATAGTTAAGAGGGCTGTCGCATTTTTTCACCTTTCTCGCTCACACGGGACCAAATCATGATGCTTTTTTGGAAAATGTAATAAACTAAAGGACTAGTAAATAATGTTAATTTAATAGATAGGTAAACTATTAAAAACACATTTTTATTGTGTCATTTAAGTATTTAACTCGTCTCAAAAATAGATAATACTTTTTGAACTGAGTTTATAAGATAACACAACAGAAATATGTTTTAATAATTAGGTACCTATTAAATTAACATTATTTATAAGTCCTTTAGTTAATTAATTACATTTTTCAAAAACGCAGCTTTTTGAAAAAGCTCGATGGTTTAAACCATGGACAGAAGAAAAAGCTCGATGGTTTAAACCATGGACAGAAGAAAAAGCTCGATGGTTTAAACCATGGACAGAAGAAAAAGCTCGATGGTTTAAACCATGGACAAGGCAAAAATCTCGTTTTGTAATAAGACCGGTTGATGTTCAATTTTAATCAGAGTATTATGTATTATCTCGAAGTTTGAAAATGTTCCGTTTTTTTATCGGATCGCAAAGCTTGAGTAAAAAACGGATATAGGAAGTGTCTGTAATACTGGTATATGAGTTAAATGAGGTATACTTTATACTGCAACGTTGTTTGCATACTGCAGTGAGTATTTAGAGCCGATATAAGCTTCGAATCACTTCCGAATGTGTAATTTGTTGCCGAAGTTTGAATCGGTTTTTTTTTTCATATTAGTGTTTTGTTTTTTTGGTGTTATTATTTTATGATTATCGTTAATGCGTTATGTAATGTTGCTATTTAAACGTTTTGATAATCTTAGAAATCCGAATTTTAGTGAGATAGATCCTGTCTATAGAAAAGAAAAGATTTTATTAATATACGTAACATAACATTAATAAAAGCAATTATTAGCTCTTGTAATAAAGAAACTCCTAGCACTAGAGCCAGGGAATCTGATTTTTGTGTCTTGAAATGAAAATAAATAAATTATTTTTAACAAATCGGTTCATGAACTAAAAGTGATTCAGTAAGTTGGTATACTTACCTACCTAAATGTAGATAAGTAATCAGTCAGAGTAGGTACCTACTGGATATCAATCTGCCTAGCCGTTTCCCAACTATGTTGGGATCGGCTTCCAGTCTAACCGGATGAAGCTGAATACCAGTATTTTACACGGAGCGACTGCCTATCTGACCTCCACAACCCAGTAACTGGCTAATACGATACTCTTGTTAAGACTGGTTGTCAGATTTTCGGGCTGACGACCCGTAACGATTGTCAAAGATCCACGAATGACAGCCGGGACCAACGGCTTAACGTGCTTTCCGAGGCACGGAGGAGTCTCGGTATGAAAAGTTGGTCACCCATCCACGGACCAACCCCGGCAAGTGTAGCTTAACTTAGCCACGAGCTCCTCAGAGTAGGGGTACTGGATATATTATTTCAAAACGGATAAGCTGAAAATATGCAGCAGAATTTTCTAAATCCTCCTCTTTCCTATTTCCTAAATGCTGCAACACTCAAATTTGATACCTCTAGGTAATTCAACATTTTACATATCTACCCAAAATCACCGAACCATCCGCGTACCTATTCAAACTATTTGTATGTATGTTTGTGAATTTATACAACATTAATCACTGCTATTGGAAATTTAAATTATTGGGCCTCGAATTTGCGTGCACACATGGATGTGCAACCTCGCCCCCAGCCCCACCCGGTGGGGGTGGGTTGCCCGAGGGGGGCGGGTCACGCACTCCCACCCAACTATTGCCTCCCTCGCCCCCAACTATTTCGGGGTGGGCAGTGGGCATGAAAAAAAATATAATAGTATTCCACCTGCGACCGTCGGTCGGGCGGAATTTGTATTGACGTTCCGTTAAATATGGATATTGTCCGCCATTTTGTTTTATGCTGATAATTTTGGCAACGGATTTTACATTTAAACTTGCTGCGTTGTATACATGTACCTATTTGCTATTGTATTTCGCGTTTCTATAGGTAGGTAGGTAGGTAGGTACACATTTTGGGCTAATAAGTTATTGTATGTAAGCTATAATTTAAAACTTAAACTATTGGCTAGATAGTGTTACCTATAGTAATTTACTTTATAATTTACTTAGATAAATATTCGTGCCAAGTTTCAAGTCTATAAACTCACGGAATAAGATTTTTCATACAAACATTCATCCCCTATTTGGAACCCCATTGGGATGGAATTTCCAAAAAATCCTTCCTTATTCCTTGTCTACATTATAAAGGGAACCTCTGTGCAAAATTTCAGCTTTCTAGGTCCATGGGTTTGGGCTGGGCGTTGATGAGTCAGTCAGGACTTCTCTTTTTATTTGTTCCTATTCTGGTAGATTACGAGTAGATTATAATTATGAAATTAAGAAAATTATTGTAAAGTATAATACCTATTGCATGTATAGCAATAAACGGAACGAAGGAGCCTGGATCTCACGACACCTGGAATCCTAGTGAGAGTTCCAGGAATCAATTTCATAAACATTACTTTTTATAGTAATTTATACGAAACAGTGGCAATATTTTAAGGGGTCATTGTACTCATCATTATGAACAACTTTTACAAAAAAAAAAACAGCTGTTCCCTACATTTTGACGAATTATGCGAACATAAATGTAATGAACAGCTGATTTTTTTTTCGCGATTTCAGGTTTAGTCCCATATTAAAAGTTGTTCATAATGCTGAGTACAATGACCCCTTAAAATATTGCCACTCTTTACACTTACACCCTGTATATGAATTGGGAACTCAATCTGTCGGTCTATTTTAACTCCGTGCTAGGTAACAGCGCATTCGTTTTACAAGCAAAACTTCGTCTAAACACCAAAAGTCATGCAAATGAATCGAAAGAACATCAGAATGCAAACATTTTTGTTACGAAGATCCGTCCCGAATTGGTATCGAGTTATATAACTTTTTAATTGTAATCGATTCAAGAAAAAACAGATTGTTAAAAGTATTTCTTAAGTTAGTAAAAGTAATAAAAAGTGCTTGTCGAGGGTTGAGCTTCCCACGTTGTGAAGTTTCGTACTGGGAAGAAGAATCCTTTTTTATCTCAAGGTTTTTTTTTTAATTTTCACCGCGGCGCTATCTCGCGAATGCTTCAGTGGTCAAATAAAAACTTAAGGAGTTTTCAAGGAATAAAAAGTGCTGTGGAGACTTTCGTTTATTTTTAATTATTATTTCTTGGTTTTTCAATGGTGTTTGTGACTAAAAATAGGTACATTTTCCTGACTGAACGATCCTAGAACCCGACTGCAGCGCCACCTACCGGGTCCAATTGTGTTTTCATACCATCCAGAAACCCATTTAAATATACACACAAAATTTCATCTAAATCGGTTCAGCCGTTGTTATACCACGTTTTACCCATTTTTTTTAAAGTATCCTATGTCCGTTTCCTGGTTCTAAGCAACCTTCCCATCAATTTTCAGCCAAATCGGTTCAGCCGTTCTTGAGTTATAAATAGTGATACTAACACGACTTTCTTTTATATATATATATATATAGATATAGATTTGTCTAGAATAGATGAGGTAATTGAACTGTTATATAATTATTTGCAAATTGTTTTCCTGAGGTTTAAGGTAACACCTATTTATTTTCATTATTTGCATTTTTGCGTTACAAAGAATACAGCGGTAATTTACCGACACCTAAAAATAAGTGTTAATTTGAGGAAAACATCTTATTTACGCCACTGAAATTTGTTATTACTATTATTCATATTTTTCGTTGCGATATAAAAACTGGGACTACTAATTGGTTATTTTAAAATAAAACGGTGAATCATACCTAAATGTTTTATTAATAAATTGTGAATTTATTTTGCAGTTTTACCTCTCTATATTTTCAAACGAATAGGTTTTTCTGCTAACATAACATAAAACCACGTTTTAAATAATTAAAAAAAAACTAACTCGCAACGCCAAAAA
The DNA here is from genome assembly GCA_905163495.3 of Cosmia trapezina. NCBI lineage: Eukaryota > Metazoa > Arthropoda > Insecta > Lepidoptera > Noctuidae > Cosmia > Cosmia trapezina. The sequence continues at coordinate 5,524,195 of LR991044.1, forward strand.
AGATGGCACAAGAAAAATAAATTAAAGAAAATAGCTAACCCTCTCCACGCCGCTTTAATTCTAAAGCAGTCAAGTTAAGAAAGATAGCCAAGCAACTCCTGAAAAGGGTACACGTTTCAGCGACGAGTAAAAAGATTCAACCAAAGGAGGAGCGGGTTTAAGCGAAAAAAAAAGGAAAAAACAAACGTTTTGCGCTCGGGAAAAATGCAAAAAGAACAAAACTTATAGTTGGCAAGTTTTCCTCAAGTTGGCGTAGTCTCTGCTAGGGCTGCTAACGACTTTCCTGTGTGTGTTTTATCTTAACGTTTTGTAGTAATTAATGCGTTTTTTGTAAATGTAAGTTAAGAGGGCTGTCGTATTTTGTCATATCTTTCCCTCACACGGGTCCAAATTTTTAAGAATGTTAAATGAAAAGATGCTCTTTTTTTGGACATAAATAATACTAATTTAATTGCCTGATTATTAAAAACACATTTCTATTGTGTTATCTAATAAACTCAGCTAAATAAGTATTATGATCAGTTTTTGAGATAAGTTATACCACAATAAAAATGTGTTTTTCCTACATATTAAATTAATTTAGTTCGCCAATTGATTACATTTTTAAAAAAAGCATCTTTTCATTTCATATTTTTAAAAATTTGGTCCCGTGTGAGTGGGAGCAGTGACAAATTGCGACACCTCTCTTAATGTCTGTTTAAAATAACCATACCGTAAGGGCGGGATACTTTGACTCTAAGGCATAACTTTGGCTCAAATCGAAGCTGTTTGAAGTGTCGCGACTATATGAACCGACCGTTGTATGTCCTTCGGTAACTATAAGACGGCGATATAAACGCGTACTTGCGGAACTTTGTGTGGATAAAAAACATAAATAAAAATAAACATAATAAACAATATCTAAATATTAAAAAATATATAAATAAATGAATAAATAAAAATAAACATAATAAACAATAAATATTAAAAAATATATAAATAAATGAATAAATAAAAATAAACATAATAAACAATAAATATTAAAAAAATATATAAATAAATGAATAAATAAAAATAAACATAATAAACAATAAATATTAAAAAATATATAAATAAATGAATAAATAAAAATAAACATATAAAAATCTCGATTTAGGCCAAAGTTATTATGCTATAGAGTCAAAGTAACCCGCCCGTACGAGAAATAGATAAGAAGTTATCAGTGTCTATAACATGTCGCCGAAGCAGGAAGTGTGAACTAAGAGGGAAAGGAATAGTGTCTTATAACGATAGAATGGCAGGCATTCTTTATTTAATACCTTACACGGTAGACTTTTACAACATTAAGTTATTTCACGGTATAATGACAATGTAATAGTTAGTGCAATAATACCTATGAGCTAAGTATCAATCAAGCATGCTATATCATACATTTTAAAGTGTTTTTAGGTTTCCGTACACGAAAGGTCCAAACGGAGCCCTATTGCTGTCACTCACGTGTCCGTCTGTCCGTCTGTCTGTCATCTGTCACACAGGTTTTACAGCCAAAAGGTTAGAGCTACAGTCTTCAAATTTTTACATTATAAGCATCTTGTTGACCCAAAGCCCAACAAATTGTCATACAGCTAAAGGGGGGGGCGAGAAAAAAAAGTTGACCTACCCCATCTAATGGGGAATCTTTGTTTAGATCTCATTGAGTAGATAAATATTGTTTTTTGTTTTAAAAAATATTGGAAACCAAAGGAATGAGAAGCCACCAAAGTCAGCATTTTTACAAAATTTTGTTCTGAAGAATTTTTTAACTTCCCATTGACTTAAGAACTTGAAATTTTGTGATAATGTTTATTATTACGTATATTTTATTAACAAACACCAATATATTGATAAATCAGATTTGATACGGTATCCTAAAAGTGCGAAGTCCGGTTTTATATTATAAAAGATATAACATTCGACATTCGTTATCCCATGTTTCTTTGCCCAAAATCTCCGAATTTATGCGCCAACCCTGTCACTAACTAAGATCGTGTGAATAGTAAGAGGTTGGCCGGGCATCAGTCCCGGGCGGCAATTATTTTTATTCGCCCCCACCTCCCCGTTGAGACATCGGAAATTTTCACAAAAAAAAAAATGTCTCCACCAACTTGGGAACGATTTAAAAATTCATCTGCAGTCGCAGTGTTGAATCGGATTTTAATGTCGATTTAAACTTCGTAGTTTGAGATTTTTTATTTTTTATTGCTGTGGCGATCTGGGAAACGGATGAAATGAGATTTTATTTTTAGTGTTTGATCGAAATGGTAATAAATGATTGAAAATGGAGTTTGAATCCTACTATATCCTACTAATATTATAAATGTGAAAGTTTGTATGTTTGGATGTTTGTTACTAAATCACGCAAAAACGGCTGAACGGATGTGGATGAAATTTGGTATACAGATAGTTTATAACCTGGATTAAGGCATAGGATACTTTTCATCCCGGTTGAAGGTTCCCATGGGATAATTTCCGACATCCACGTGGGCGAAGCGGGCAACGGCTAGTAGGTAGATAATATTATATGTCATTAGGAAGATGGTTACTGACACTACGCTTAGACGTTTAAACAAACAGTTTTACAGTCCGTTTAACCGATTTTGACTTATATTCCATTGGCCTAGCCTTTTCCCAACTATGTTGAGGTCGGCTTCCAGTCTAACCGGATGCAGCTGAATACCAGTACAGTTTTACATGGAGCGACTGCCTATCTGACCTCCACAACCCAGTAACTGGGTAATACGATACCCCTTGGTAAGACTGGTTGTCAGACTTTCGGGCTTCTGACGACCTGTAACGACTGTCAAAGATCCACGAATGACAGCCTTAACACTCAGAAAGATCCAAATTCAATTGCACTTATCTATGACATATTATAAATTAAAGTCACTTTTTATGTCTGTCTGTGTGAACGCGTTGTTCTTTTAAATTACACAACGGATTTTGATGCGGTTTTCTTAAGGTGATTGCGCTGTGTAGCCCGCGAAATTCGTTTTTTTTTGGGTTTTTTTGCAATTTGCAGGTCCGTGTCAGGTTGTATCTTGATCAATGTATGATATGCGGAAATAAAACATATGTATTTAAATAATTTTAACCATAAAAATCATTAATACATCTCTCTAAGTTAGATTTCGTGCAGAGTCTTTGTTTGATCAAGATACATTCTGACAAGGACCTGCAAATTGCAAAAAACCCAAAAAAAAAAATTAATTTTGCGGGCTACCACTGTACATCATCCTTAATAATTAAATTTAGTTCCAGAAGGTTTAACCTATGTAGGTATATTAAACTTATATAATATTGTAATAAACAAATCTCCTTGCGAAGGTTTGCTAGTTCAAAATAAAATAAAAAAATAGAACTTGACCGTTAACGAACTTCCAAAAACAAAACACAATACGTGTATAAAAATCTTCCGTTTCAAATTAACCCTTTGATCCAGTTTTTTGTCTTCCTCTATTGTTAGTCCCTTGAAGTTAACCCTTCGAATACCTGTTGTTTTTCATACATGGGCAGAGGGGTCCGGTGTGTCAATCTGTATTATTTTTTTTTAGAGTCGTTGTTAATTATTATTTTAACGTTTACAAACGAGCCATTTTATTAATTTCGTGCGATTTGTCCTCGTGTTTTTAATCTTTCACTTTTTGTTTCGTTTTGTACTTTGACCCTTGTATTATAATAATAAAAAAAAAACTTTAAATTGTAAAGAGGCAGTATCTCAGTTGTAATTTGAATAATAATTCTTAATTAAATATTAATACTCGTTAGTAGTCTTACATTAGTTTGCGAAATAAAAGCATGTACATATTTGGTTAGAGCACAATTCGAATGAAATTGTGAGAGCTAAAACTCGTAGGCGATGAGGTATTCAGACACTATACCAGTGAGCTTAATCCGATATGGCCGCACAAGGATTCAAACTACGCCAATTTAATAGTAAACTACCTACAGTTTAGACTTCCATTCAATCACAAATGGACAATAGACAGCCGAGACATTTATCAATCCTTTGTTAATTATAAAAATAATAATCAAAATTATTATTATCATACTTCCAAAGGGTTGTGACCCGCACATTGTTATCAAGCGCATCCAAATACCAATGGACAATGACCTCAAAAAAATGGCCTGCAGCTGCCCAGGCCATAATGGGCGTTTGTTAGCCAATATCGCCAAAATAATAGTACGGACCACTATTATTATGCTAATAAGGCGCAAAGGCTATTATTTTGTTCACAGGTACGGAAAGAATATCTTCCGGGACGTTTGTACCCCATTGTGTCCGAGTATTTGTCGTTGCAGTTGCAGGGTTGGTTTTTATATTAATTTTTATTATTGACCGACACGTCCGTGACTAATTTTGACGAATTATATACCATATGGCAGTGAATGGGTTGGGTTATGTTTAGTGCTGGTTTCGATTCTATGATTATTATTTTTATTACAAGTACAATTTTCAATTGAAGCTTAAACCTAATGATATTTATTATTTCTCTGTAGGATAAACTCAGCTATTCCTAAGTGCTTATTATAATTAATCACTACATATTTACATTTGTAGGCATTTACATAGCTATACGAATACCGCAATAATTTGCGTAAATAATATTTATTTATGAATTATTAAACTAACAATGTACTTAGGTATTACTTATTCGAATAAAAACATTACAACTTTCCTTAATCCTCAAACGGGATGGTGCTTTAAAATGTATGCTCAAAAATCGAACAATTAATCACGAAAGAATCAAAAATCGTTTCTCCAATTAAAATGCACCGCATCATTCTTAACACATTCGTTCGATTGTTCCAAAATTGAATTCTAATCACCGTTCCTTTCACAATGGCGCCGCCACGCCCCCACGGTGCCAAAAAATAAGGGAAAATGGAGAAAATTTTCCTTTCTCTTATAAAATCGGTTCGATTCTTGAAAGGAGGCGAGCAATTAACTCGAGTATCTTTTGAGTTTAAATTAAGTGAAAAAAAATATGGGGGATGAACGATTAACTTGGAAACGTCTGGGATATTCTTAGATCTATTGATTTTCATTAGCGTGTGTAATTTGATTTTCTTTTGTAAATTTATCGCGCACCTAGTAAATTACGAACCTACTTCGATTTCATATCATGTTACTATTTCCTATTCACGCAGTAATCATTCTTATGTATCAAAATTTACAATCTATTTCAGCTAGATAGCACATTTAACAACGATTTTTCACTAACAGCCTCACCGCCAATAAATTATAACAAAAATAAGATAAAATATCAATAAAACGTATACAAACAAGCTAACCCTACCGCTGCAAAGGTCGCGAATGCCCGCACGCAACAAAATCCAAGCGCGAGCTTGTTATATATCTACATATTTTTGTTAAACAAAACCAGTTTTAGTCGGTAACGTGCGGTATTGCACAGAGTGTACCGTTACTTCGCATCTGGTGATGCAACTTTTGATGCCAATAATAACATAATAGTGCACTTATCTTTGGATACATATCCAGGGAACATTATGTGTGATAGCGAAATGCAGTTAAGTTAGAAAAAAATATTTATTTAAGTATTTACTTAAAATTTTCGCACTAAAATAGGTAAGTACAAAGGCGGACTTGATACCATAGGTATTCTGTACCAGTCTACTAAGGGTGGTGAAGAGATTAGATGACAGATGCTCTGTTTGAGAGGAACAATGTAAAAAAAAACATCTTATAATACCTATACCTACTAAGGTATATACAAATTCAAGAGAGAGAAGTCGAAATTAATCCTCGAAACCGTAATGTGGTTTTTTGTTTTGAAAAACACAAAATAAAGCATCAAAATTACAAATGCATCAGCAACAATGAACTTACAATTCAAAGTAAGCAAACACCACTCAAAGGAAACCCTGGGTAAAATAACTAGTTCACAATACTTCCTATTATTTCACAGTCAAATCATTTATAAACAAAAGACTACAAAAATTTGCATGTCCTAACAATTAATTGCGAAACGCATTATCCATTGTCTTCTAGAATAAGTAATTAAATTTTAAAAAATTAAGAGCAACACGCAATCCTATTCTTTTGCTAATTAAAGAAGGAAGAATGAAAGAAACGGCTAAGTAGCAAGTTGGGAGTGTAAAAAAACAAAAGGTCTCCATAGGGATTTGAATTTCGAACGAGAGAGTTTGCGTGTTCGCGTCAGTTCGCGGCGTTCCATTTTTGAATTTTTATTTTTTCGCTAATTGTGTCACGATTTGCTTTTGTTTTCTATTCTTTTTGTTTTTGTTGTTGCTTTTGTAGGGTTAAGATATGATTTAGATTATTATGACATATATTAAATGTTACAACAATATGAGCAATAGAATATCAATATAATTTAAAATTAGCTAAAAGAGAAACGTTTTAACTTCAATACTTCCTAAGAAACAACACTTTCGACACCAAACAAATATCACTTCCAATCACCCGACTTCCGCGACCATTTCCATTTTTTCTCAGTTTTTAATCGAAATAACCATAAACAGCCGTAAAACTAATATTATAAATCGATTTAAAGTCCCGGAGAACATCTGTTGTCTCGATGCACTCATAAAGTGATCTTGGGATACCGGAATAAGCCCATCAGCATTGCTAGTGATTTTTAAAGGTATTTTTTTTAATGTTTTTGGTAACATGTGGGAAGAACAGATGTTGTGCGTCGAAATCTCGGAGTCAACGGACTGATCGATAAAGACTGTTATAAAGTAGTTTTTAGGGTTCCGTACCAAAATGGTAAAAAAGGAACCCTTATGGTGTGACTCAGTCTGTCTGTCTGTCTGTCACAGCTGGATATCTCAAGAACTACTAATGCTATCAACTTGAAATTTAGAACAGTTTTAGATGACGCTTACCCAACTATTTTGCAAATAAGAAACAAATTAAAATATGTAAGTATAATTTTTTTGCAACAGGGACTGAAAGGGGGTCTTAAAAAATCAAAGTGGGGCTACTAGGGCATTTGGGGTATCATATGAAAGAGCGCTGATTGGACATTCTCAAACATTTTTTTTCTTTTTTTTAGGTTGCATAGTTTTCGACTTCTGATGAAAAATGTAAAAAAAAATACCGTTCCCCCCCCTTATCTTCGAAGTTTGCAAAGAGAAAAATCTGAAGTTATTCTATGTGATAGAAGTTTATGTAAAGATTACAGGAAAAATAAAACGATGTCTCTAAATAGCACACTTTTTCAGTAACACACTTTTTCAGAAATCGGAACGGAACCCTCGGTGCGCGAGTCCGGTTTTTTTTTATGTTCATGATAGGTTTTTACGGGAAGTGCAGAGAAAGTTGGTACTTATTGCTGTTATGTAAAACCTTCTTACATAGATCCCACAATTAATAATTTTATTTGAGAGTGCAGTGTTCTACAGGTTTTTTGTACATAGATGCATTTTATTTAAATAATGACACTAAAATCACACTAATATTGTAAAGGCGAAAGTTTGTGACTGTTTGTATATTTGTTACTTCTTCACGCTCAAACGGCTAGACCGATTTGGATACAATTTGGTATATAATAATAATAATAATAATATCCTTGGACATTTCACACAACGCCATCTAGTCCCAAGCTAAGCAACCTGATGCTTGTGTTATGGTAACGAGATGGCTGATAAACTACTTATATACATTTTTTTTTTTTTTTTGTAAATACATACATATTATAGATAGAAAAACACCCAGACTCGGAACAAATACTTGTAGGTTATATAGATAGCTTATACTCTGGATTAACATATAGGCTACTTGTTTTATCCCGGGTCTACGCGGGTTAAACGGCGAGTACCTACTCGTAGGTAATAATTTCAATTTTTATAAGTTACTAGCTGCGCCCCGCGGTTTCACCCACGTAAACCGGGGTAAAAAGTAGCCTATGTGTTAATCCAGGGTATACCCTATCTACATACTAAATTTCATTCAAATCGGTCCAGCCGTTTGAGCGTGAAGAAGTAAAAATCATACACACACACACTCACAAACTTTCGCCTTTATAATATTAGTATGATGTAAGTGGGATTTCTATCATAACTATTATTGGTGAATTAGCACCAGAAACCGCAAGCTGCAGTTACGGGTTAAAGTGTGAATTCACTGACACGTCACTAAATTCCTGACATACTCGTGATTGGCTCAGTGGTTTCTGGCTATTCATAATATTATTACGATTATAATCATAAAGGTAGGTAACTACTTTGTTGAATCTTAATTACTTAGAAGGTAGGTACATTATTATGTAAGGTCTAAACATTCCAAAAGCTGTTTTCATTAGGTGTCTATAATCATAAGCAGGTAATATAATTATATTTACCCCCTTATTCATAAAAAAACTAAAATGCTCTACAAACCTATTTTAGATAAAATTGTGTTTTGTTAATTTCTTTCAAATTAAGATTTGAGTTTAAATTAAGAAGACAAAATAACTTATTTTAACCAAAATAGTTTTAGTTTTTTATGAAAATAGGGCTGTCTTTATAATTATTATAAAAGGGTCCATCATAAACTTGAAAAACAGCCAAAGTTGTTGTCCAAAACAAATAAAAAACAAACTTCATGTTTATTTAGAAATATCAATAAAATATTTTTTTAGAAAAAGATCTCATTACATAGATAAATGCATAACAAACGTATACTTCGCCTACCAACCTAAAGCGTAAAATATGTGCTAATCGGAAAATGCGCGTGCTTACTATTGCGCACCCATTTCGAAATGCGTCTCTTTAAAAAACAGGTACACTTTACACAAGAGAATAAAGTTTTGTTCAACAAAACGTATGTTTAGTAAGGAAACCTGTTTTTCTGTAACTATATTGTACTTCGTGTCTATTCATTATGCGATGGTAATTGTCATGTTAAAATCGCCATCTTTGTTTTACAAATTGTGTCCTCGATGTCTTAGAGTGGCGTAGAAAAAAAATTGTTTTTAGCTCACGAGTGGTTTAAAATAGAATTAATGTTTGTTATTGTTGAAACCTGTTATTGTTTTTTTAGTTTACGACATTATGAGTATGGTTTAGTGCTGTGTGAATTTAGCGTTGAGCATTGAAGGGTTCATATTTTTCTTCAATTTTAAAATTTATGTGCATTTGAAAAAAAATTGCATACCATGGATGTTAGTATTAGCAGTACCTATAAAACTGTATTCTTTTATATTAAAATTATTCTAAGCAATTCTTCTTTTCTCGTCTTAAGGCTCTTACAGACAGAGGCGATATCGCGGTCGCGACGCGATATTTCGATATTATATCCGTAGAAAAATATCGCGTCGCGACGCGATATCGCCTCTATCTGTAAGAGCCTTTAAGCAATTTGCACCCTAAGAAAAAGTACCAATTCCCCTACCATATGGTAGAACAAAAGATGAACAGTAGACTCAAAAGGAGTTAAAACACAAAAAGGTTATAATTAATATCAGTAATTATTCTTTGTGAGATTAATACAGAGCTATTTGTTTTTTTTTTATTTTCAAGTATTGTTTTTTTTACTGTGATTAGATTGTTAAGTCCTTTTGTTTCTTTATGCTCCGTTGGAGGTATTGTTTTGAAATATTTTCATAGAATTAATTAATTTTTGTGTTGAAGAAATTAACGCGTGTGCTATTACTAGTGTGGAACGTTTTTAGTTAACATTAGAGCCGTCTGTATTTTGAAATGTGGATAAAATTTCTAAATAGAGATGATGAATAAAAATACTCTTTTTGTCCGTCATGTATACCTAGTCAAAAAATATTGGACACGTATTTTTTCTTTTTAAACTTAATCAAAAGATTACGGCGATACATTGAGTTAAAATGTGGCATGACGTCACTCCTTGCTAGATTTTATACGTAGTTTATTATACTAGTTGTGACGTAGCGAGCCCCACGTTTTATCTCAATATTTTTTTATTAATAAGATAAAGCAAAAACTATGTGTCTAATATTTTTTATTATCTGACTGATGGACTAAATAGATTTTTTTTTACCCAGGCATCATGCCTATTGTGATTGGATCTAACATAGATAACACAACATAAAACTTCCAATAAATTCTTAATAATTCAATATTGCGTCATTTTCATCTAAAGATTTGTCTTTATAAAGGTCATTTTCCTCCAACTTATAAAACATCCGCACAATGGGGCAAATTAAAAAAAACTCCAGACAAAAATTTCCAAGACAATTAAAAGAGGGTGCGACACTAAGTCCGATTTAATAACCAATCGAGCCCGACACCTAAAGAAAGTAGCAAAAAATTCTAAGAAGAAATTCTTCCCCAATATAATTTCGTAATCACCGGACTGTGCGTCCGGTTCCGGCAAAAAACTGAGATACGACCTTCCAGAGCGTCTTGTCAGAATTCGTGTAGTGTGGATAAGATAGGACCGCCATTGACGTTCATTGACAAGATAAAAAAGATAAACCTTTTATGTAAATTATAAATAGGTTGAAAAAAATTCGTCTTTTTAAAAGTAATTTAAATTTACTTACTATTGAGTAGTAGAAAACAGTTTTATTTTAGTTAGCACAATTTGGTAAAGAAAATTACAACATTTTAAAAAAATGTACGTAGGTAACATAGATTACGAATAATTTGCTAAAACATGTATTTTTTTAATTTTGTCATACATAGCTATTGAGTAATTTTTGTGTTTGTTTATATTATAAACAAACTAGGTTGTACTCTGTGCCTATGTATGTGCCATAATTTCACAAAACAAATCACAATCAAACAAAAATCGAAAAAAATGATACGGCACATCCACCCAATTCGATTCGACAATATGATGTCAATATTTACCCGGGTAAAAGAAGGCGGCAAAAAATAAATTAGGCAAAAGCTCATTTTGGCTGAAAAATCTTCGCTGCGACATCTGCGGCCCGAGGGTTGGTTAGGGGTGGGGGAAACGTGATTTCTTTCCCATTACTATTTGAGCACTTAAGTGGTAATGGCGGACCACTGTGCAATGTTAGGTGGAGTAGAGTAGGTATTGAGTTTCACTGTGGTGGTTAAAATTGGAATGGCATTAGTGTTGTGATTATAGCGAGTGAGTTTTTTTTTAAATCTTTTTTCGTAAAAAAAATATTAAATAAATAAAAAAAGCGGTAAAGTGTTTCGTTAACTGTTTCCTTTTCTCGTAAATACTCGTAGTTACTGAATGAAATGTGGTGCTCTAATAATTATTAATCGATAGTCAATCTGTAACTATGTATGCCGTGTTGTCAACTTTGACACACTACGAAATAATTATTGCATCCCCTTGTTTTTCCTAGCATGTTTCAGTCATATTTCCAGAGCTTGGTTTGAAGAAGACTAATAGAAAATGTAGGTATTTTTCCCACAAGAAAAAGGGCGAGAAAATTTCAAAGAAAATTCAACTCAGAAAGGGGTAAACGTCAAAACTACATAATAACTCATCCCTATCTAACAAAAATCTTTCGGCCGAGGGTTAGAGGTGTACTTCAAATTAATAGAAAGATAACTCTGGCGGTTTCTTTTATTTTATAAAAAAAGCAAGGGTTTCAAACCTTTGGTTTACTTTATATTATGAACTTTCTGAACTTCAACCTTTTGCAAAACATTATTTTTAGATAGCCACGTTGCTATGGAAGTGTTTGGCGTATAATTAATATAGAGGAAGAGCGTAGGGAACTTTATTTTTCAATAAATAGAAGCTATTATTTCTAGTAAATGAGGAAATTGAATTTCTAGGCGCACCTAACTACTGGAAGGTATCTGTTAGTGACGTATTTAGTAAAGTAGGTTGTTCTCATTTTTATAACAACACATAAAGGTGTTTTGATTTTAAATTTTATCTTTTTAGGGTTCCGTATCTCAAAAAGAAAAAACAGAACACTTATAGTATCACTTCAATGTCCGTCTGTCTATCAATCTGTCAAGACCCTTTTTCTCAGAACCTCGTGGAGGTATCAAGTTGAAATTAATGTCAAATACCTATGTAAGTCTATGGTCCCCTGAAGCTCTAAAAAAATCAAGCTTCTAAGTCGACATGATAAAAAAATACGGCCATTTATGCGACATATTATGGTACTCGCAACTAAATCAAAACCTATAGGGTACTTACCGCTGACCTAAAAACATGAAATTTGGCAAGAAACAAGGTCTTAAATAAAGGGAAAAGTCTGAAAGAGTTAATTTGTAATTTTATCACATCATTTTTTTTTGTATTAAAAACCTAAATTTGAGAATTGACCGTGACGTATATCAATGTATGGAAGAACATGTTTTTCAACTACAATGTTAATTTTGTGTTTGGGATAAATTCGTTTCAACTACGGAACCCTTCATTGTGCGTGGCCCGACACGCAGTAGGCTGGTTTGTTTTTGTTGTAAAACGTCGTTTTTTCAGCAATGTATCTGTTTATCATGTACGGTCAGCAACAGAAGTCGGTTAACACTGCTTCTTTTTGACATCATCAAAATTAACACAACATGATACGATAGCCTGCTTTTTAGCATTTCATTTAATAAATAAGAGTTAATTTTCTTTAAAATTTACGTCTGTTCCGATTTTAATGAAGTATTTTTCTCAATAATTAAGATTTAGAAAACACAATTATTAATCGACTTTTGTTGCTGACTATACCTACCTAAGAAATTTTCTTAACATTTCAATGATAAAATCATGAAAACAATTACTTAAAACGTTTTAAAAAGTATTATATAAAACAGGAAAAATACGGAAAAACAAACAAAATACTCAATAGGACGAGACGGGCGCTAATTTGGACGCAAACATTTGTGAAAATCAAATAAAAGCCGATCACGCGAAACAACCTTTTTTCCATCTCGGCTTCTGCAAATAGGCTTCAGTTTTTTTTATACTGCAACACGATTTGATACTTGTGTTTTTTTTTTTCTATTTTTTGGTTGGCTAATTCGGTGTGCTTTTGGCTCTGCACTTATCTTGGATATTTTATTTATTTCAGCAATGTTTCAGTAACTATCAAGTTATGCATTAATATTACTTACTAGTGAGATTTAGGGCATTGGGGTAAACTGAATTGAGTAAGGATTAATTCGAAATTTCAACAGGATTGTTCTTTCACAAAACCCCGTAGATTTATTTGTATAACTATGCTTCGACTTTTTAATTGGCTGCAGTAAAATGACACTTCTCATCTGTCATTTCGATAAAAAATGTCTCCATTTTATAACGAAACTACGGAATAACAGTAGAAGTATAATTTTACTGCATCTAATTAAAAGTCCGACATTAGGCTATGATTATGTTTGTCATCAAACGATCTGCCTAGCCTTTTCCCAACTATTTTGGGCTCGGCTTCCAGTCTAACCGGATGCAGCTGAATATCAGTATTTTACATGGAGCGACTGCCTATCTGACCTCCACAACCCAGTTACTGGGTAATACGATACCCCTTGGTAAGACTGGTTGTCAGACTTTCGGGCTTCTGACGACCCGTAACGACTGTCAAAGATCCACGAATAACAGCCGGGACCAACGGCTTAACGTGCTTTCCGAGGCACGGAGGATTCTCGGTATGTAAAGATGGTCGCCCATCCACTGACCAACCCCGGCAAGCGTAGCCTAACCTGATTTTCAAAGGACAATAAATATTGTTTGCAAAACCTACTTTCGGAGCTTTTGGCACTTTACTCTACAGTTTATTAAACCAGAATCATGAACCCTATAATATATCTATATATTTTGCATCACAGTTGTGTCCCACTGAGAGAGAAGGTATGTGCAATACAGTTGGAAATAATACCTAAAAAGGTACTTAAGGAAAATACTTTTAAAAGTATCAAAACCTGCAATCCTTGTAAACAGTGCCCTCTTTTTCTGGAGGGTGGCACAAAGACGCGGTGGAAAATGAAAAAAAAGTGACAGAAAAAAGATAACTGAAACCCTCGGAGTTGAACCAATCATGGAAATTACGACGTTTTCTATTGGACGACTCTGTTTTGTAGGAATTATTTTAAAAAAAACATTTGTTTTTGGACCGACTAGGTATAGGTATTTCTTTTTTTTGCCATTTGAATTTAGAACGTGCATGTATTTTGTTTGCTGTAAATACAGTGGGACAAAGCATTTGTGAATCGAAAGAAAAAAAAATGTTCACTTGTATAGAATGTAGGTTCCTACAGGTGAATACAGGGATGAGTTGTAACAAAATATTTTTTAATTCTTATTTAATAATTATAAATTCAGTAAATTTTCTGTCATTTGAGCACTAAATGGAGAAGTTTCATCAATAATTACCAAATCTGGTTATCTGGTTATCAAAAAAACTAGTGAATGTTAACAACATACCTACCTAATTATAATACTTACAAGATTCCCTCCAAATAAATCAAGCTATTTAAAACCACTAAACCTGAAATTGCAAACTTATCATACAAACAAGATGGCACTCTGCCAAAAGCCAAAAAGATACCTTAAAATATTAATAATACATTATATTATAACACTAAAATACCACATTATATAAACCACCCCTTATCCCCAGTGGGACAAGGATTTCTTTTACATGGACAAATTTTTCCATTAATATTTTTCGAAAAATGATAAGATGGATTACGTGGTTGAATTAACGGTTATTCCCTGAGGTCCCAAGTTCATCATCCCCTTTTTTCTTGAGGTTATTTTTAGGGTACCAATGAGGTAAGTTTTTAAAGCAACTGTGAGAGATAATGGCGGCCTTTTTACGTCAGAATCTTTTGACGTTTCTTACATCACCTATGTTGGGGTCGGCTTCCAATGTAATCGTATGCATATGAATACTTGTATTTTACATGGATTGACTGCGTATCTGACCTCCACAACACAGTTACTGGGTAAACCGATATCCCGTGGTAAGACGGGTTGTAAAACTTTCGGGCTTCTGACTTCCCGTAACGACTTTCAAAGATCTACAAATGACAGCCGGAATCAACGGTTTAACATGCTTTCCGAAGCACGGAGGGGTCTCGATATGTATTGGAGGGTCACCAATCCACGGGTCGACCTCGGCAAGCGTAGCTAAACTTTCGATAAATCCGTGTAGCTGTTATTATTTAGCCACAAGCCCGTTTTTATGTTTCTTTTGTAAGCATTAAATGATATGGGAAATTATATTTTTAATTCAAACACGTAAGTAATTAAACACATCCAAAGACAGTAAGTTATTATAATCACGTGCTTAAGACGCATTATAGAAACACGTTGAAGGATCTTCAATGAATTTTGATCGCCATATTTGCTTTAAATACTGATCATATTGGTTATTTATTCAATCACACATCTTCATGACTAGTTCGTGGATAATTTTTATGATTATTAAACAGAGAATATTATAAGTAGGTAAATGTTATGTTATGTAATATTATAAAGGCGAGTGTGTGTGTGTGTTTTTGCATGTTTGTTACTTCTTTACGCTCAAATGGCTACACCGATTTCAATGAAATTTGGTGTGTATATAGATTATACCCTAGATTAACACATAGGCTACTTTTTATCACGGTCTACGCGGGTGAAACCGCGAGCCGCAGCTAGTATTTTGTAAGCGCCAGCTGATTATTATTTGATTCTGAAAGAAGCGACTACAATTCCACACCAGTCAGTGTGGAAAGTTTAGTATAAAAGTGTCCAGACAGTACATATTAAATAATGAATTAAGAAACATTAATGAATTATTATCCTCCATCGGTTTAGGTGATTAAATAAAGGTAAACGAAAAAAACCACGTGTCTGGTTAACCGACTACACGTAATACCTGTCACTTCAGTCGTCATGCTACGACACAGTTGTACTCTTTAATTTAGCAACTTCATAATTCGTTGTATAACATTGTTAAATTGAGTACAACAGACTATGTCGTAGCATGGCCATTGAAGTGACAGGTATTACGTTTAGTCGGTTAACCAGACACGTGGTTTTTTTTTTGTTTACCTTTATTTCATCACCTAAACCGATGGAGTATAGTTTCATACTTTTATTTTTTGTACCTTATATGCTCTATAAGACCAGCCTATTACTGTCCCGCTGCTGGGAAAAGGCCTCTTCTTATACAGAGATGGCACGAGCATTGATCACAAGACAGGTTGGCGATGTCAGACTTATATTAACTACAAGTCTAGGTTTCCTCACGATGTTTTCTTTCACCAATGTCAGTGAAGTCCAAGATAAACTCAGATACACATGAATTGAAAATTATGCTCTACTAACTGCGCCCCGCGTTTTCACCCGCATAAGTCTCAATCCCGTAGAAATTTCGGGATAAAAAGTATCCTATGTCCTAACCTAGGTTATGGTCTACCTATGTGCAAAATTTCATCCAAATCCGTTCAAAAGTATTAGCGTGAAAGCGTAACAAACAAACGCACATTCGCATTTTTTTTTTTGTAAATAACAAACATTATGCAAAGTTTTTGCACACAACTCAAAATCATCCACCGCATTTAGCAAGACAATGTCCAAATTATAATTTATTTAGCTCAATATCACATTAGTTTAATTTAAAGGAAATGCATTTGTGCGCTACGGAAGCCACAACACTGCGGTTTACTGTAGAGATTATTTTGACCGAAACCTATCCTATCTTCATTTTAATATATTGTATTATATTGCATAATACCTTTGTAGTTAGAGGAAAAAGTAAAAACATTTTTTTCCGTGTAAAGTGTGTTATGTAACACTGGGCGGTAATCTCATTTACTTATAATGTTTTTGTTTTAAATTTTTTGTACTCAAATTAGGAACAATGTTTTTCAACCCATAGGTAATAGATAATACGGGCTAGTGTCAGCAACTATACGACAATACGCGTATTTTGCGTAACGGGTGGGTTCCAGCTCCTCAATGAAGGCCAGCAACGCCTTGGTTTTACTGACAATCTCACGGACGGTACCTGGGTTACGAATGGGTGACCATCTTTAGGTACATACCAAAACCCTTCCATGCCTCGAAAAGCACGTCCCAACTATCATTGGTGGATCTTTGACAGTCGTTACGGGTCGTCAGAAGCCTGAAAGTCTGACCACCATTCTTACCAAGGGGTATCGTATTACCCAGTAGGTAACTGGGTTGTGGAGGTCAGATAAGCAGTCGGTCCATGTAAAATACTGGTATTTAGCTACATCCAGTTAGACTGGACGCCGACCCCAACATGGGAAAAGGCTAGGCATATGATGATTTTTACAGAATAGACCGGCCTATCTAAATATTAGACACTAGCTACTTATGCCCTTGAGTGGCATATAATTCCCTAGTTAACTTTTAGTTTAAGGAAGGGTAACGGGTAAATACAACGACTTTCTGACCAAAACCAAATTTTTTCGATGACATTTAAAAACAGTTCCTGCTTGATAAGAGAAAGCAAATCTAATTTAATTACAATCTTAAGCAATTTTTAATGAATATTACCAGATATATCCCAGATGTGAAGATTTTATATTACCTACAAGAGTTTATAGCAAGATAATAAAACAGCTTTCAACTGTGTGTTAGCTATAAAAGGAAATCGATTTGAAAATTATGTGAAATATATAACGTAACACACATTTAGAAATAATATGGGAATATATTGACCTACCTAGAGCCGGTCTCTAGGTAAGTAAATGTTAGAATCGTTTTTGAGTATAACCAGGTGAATTTAGCCTAGCAACAACTGAGACCAAACAAACAAATAATAAAAGACACAATTGGGCCTGAGCATAGGCATAAACATAATGCTTCTAATTTTCCCACTGCTGGGACACAGGCGTCCTCTCTGTGAGAGAGAGTGGGCCGTAATCCACCAAGCGGGCCCAGTGCGGGTTGGTAGATATTATTTTCTTTTGGTTTTATGACTTGCTGGTTTCCTCACTATATTTTCCTTCACCGTTTTAAGAGCAGGGGTGATGAAATAATTTTCACAAAGTAAAGCACCTGTCAAGGTTCGAACCTACGACCTACAACTCGAAAGTCAAGCTGCTCTCAATAGAGGTCAAGCTTATACCCAATAGCTACGAGTAGGTATAAATTCAGACTCCACTAATTTTCCCGAAAACAACGATAACACTACCCAACCCGGGGATCAAACCAAGGAATCCACAGCTTAGTACTCGCACTTACAACAACGTAGTAGGCCAAATAAGCTGAACAGAAACCGAACCTACCAAAGTATATGTGGTATTAGTAGGTACACAGATATCGATTTGGTCACACTAGAGGAGGCTATTGCACAGCCTGCAGAGACTATTGGTTCTAAGAACTTGCGTGGGACTACAAACATGTAGAGCGTACTTAGCTATACTATAGATCTGTGTACATGAGCAGTAACGTCTTTAAGTTGAGTTGCGTCTCAGCAGAAGGTTTAAGGTGATATGATGGAGATGATTACAAACTTGTTATAAAAATAAGTAATGAAGCAGGATGAGATGGATATATTTGGTAAAGGCTGCAAGAGAAGTCATCACGGGGAGCCGTCAACCCAGCGGTGGGATGGTAGAGGCTAGAAAAGATAGTGTGAAGAAGATACAAACTATAATAACACTTCTAAGTATATATGGCCTTTAAATCCTGTTCATTTAGACATATTGCGGTTATCTGCTGGTTCTTTTCAATAACTAAACTTGTGATTGGAATATTGAGATGGGATACTATCAAAAGAGCATAATATATTATGTAATATTTACAACTTCTGCCTATTCCATTAAGGTTTATAATTTACAATTGGTCCATATTTTGAAATAAAGATTGTAGCATCATCATTTTCTATTTCCTATTACATATTTAAGATTAAGCAATGAAGCTATTCATATATCATATTCATATTCATATATCATGTTAGTTTGTTATCTGAAAACAGTTATGTAATAAGGTTCTCATTACCTTTATGCCCATTTAATTTTCCAGATCATTGAATCCCTTTAGCGAATCATCATCAGTAAATTATAATAGTTCATTGTATACAAAATCATCAACTCATGCACGATTTTTATCCCCGCCATAGTACCGCAGTTTCGCTCGCGGATTCGGTAGAATCATCGTCTGTGAACCATGGCGCAATGATTCTATTGATTTCCACTATCCCCCTGCCCCCTCACCCCACTCGCGAACACACGAGATCACCCCTTCACCCCCTGTATATAAGTACATAGCGCCAATAATTTGCACAGGGCGTGATACCGTAAAAGGCTATGATGTTTACGTTGGTGTAGGTCATTCAACTTCCGAAAATGACGGTAATATCATATTTTCAGTAAATGATGATGACTTTGGTTGGGACTAATACGTTGTTTCTACTGCAAAATATGACGTTGTAGAAACAGAATTTAGTTTAATTGTAGCAAGTAAAGATTTGTCTCATTTAAGAACAAAAAAATCTATTAAATCTCTTTGTATTTCAACCAAAAATGTTACAAATACTGAATTCGGTTTTCTATCATTATAATCTAAAGTTAATCCATTTGTTGCCTTTTAAAGATCATCATTAATTTCACCAAGTACCTCACCAAAAAGGTCTTAGTCTGCTTTTCCAGCAAAGATATGCTATGGATGCGTTTGATATCCACTGATCATATTCATTGGTCCACATAGCATAGCACTGGCAGAGGTAGAAACGTTTTCAATTATGCTGTGTTTTTTTTATATGTAAAGATGCGTGCTGGTGCGCGAGTAGTTATGTGCAGAGCAGAGCATCTTCTTCGCACAGCTACCTCGCTGCAATGATGTGAAGGCTAATTAAGCAACAAAACTAGGTGACCGTTTCCACTGATGCTAAGCTATGTAGCGGAGCGAGTAAGATGTGCTATGAAGATGCGCCGCCGCGAGGTAGCTGTACGAGGAAGATGCGCAGCTCAAGCTATGAGATGCATTGACAGTGGGAAAGGCATGGGAAGGCTGGGAAGAAGGATTCCATAAAAAAAACATAACTTAGCTGTTGCAAGCACCATTATCACGGATAAACTGAAGTTATTGCGGGTGGGTGAAATATCGGGAACTCGAATCTAACAGTAAACATGGTAAATATCCCGTTTCTGTTAATAATAATGTTAGTGACCATGGCAGTTTAAAAACTTATAGCTTAGAAGAATCAGTTTCTACCAGTGCTATGCTATGTGGACCAATGAATATGATTGGTGGATATCAAACGCATCCATAGCAACGTAGCATAGCTCATCTCTGGTGGAACAGCAGCCTTAAACTTACAGCTAGCCTTGCTTCGTTGCTCAAATTCAGCTGATTGCCAATACACAGTCATATCAACATACAATCTGGTTTAGCATGGAGTTGGTATATATGGACATATAGAGACCTAACAGTGACGGATGTTATATATAGCGGCGTGAATGCTCTGGATTTAGAATGATGAGAATGCCAAAAAGAATTTGGGAAGCTCAATAGTGGTTTACGCTTTAAAGATTTTAATGAAAGAGATGTTGATAAAGGCATTTTGTAAGTTACGATTTTGATGGTCTTAATTATGGCAATTTTCTTTTGACCGTTTGTTGTAGTTTGTAGTATTAAAGTCGTTGTGTTTAGTTGTGGGTAGGCCTTTACCATCAGACGAAAGTTTTTTTTTATTTTTTTTATTTTTTATCATCATTTACCTGCCTTTTCCAAACTATTTTGAGGTCGGCTTCAAGTCTAACCACCTGAATAGGTACTATTATTTTACATCTTTACTATTTATATACTATTCTATGGAGTAATAATGACTCCTTAATCTACGTACAAAGTGTCTTAAAAAAAATCTCAACAAGAAAGTCACTAATAATAAGTTTAATGTTTAAAAGGCAGAAAGGTTCCAGTAAAATTATTCGAATATTTCTCTTCAGAGTTTCAAGAACATTGGACAGCAGTCTTTGTTCTTTTAGAGAATTTTTCACTGAAACTTAAAGTTTCAGTTTAATATTGAGTTTCAGTAGCGACCGGAAGAAGACTGCTCGAGTTTTGCGTTCACCTGTTATTTTTTTTTGCTTTAAAATTTGTTAATTTTCTTTGTAAGACTTGTGACAGTTTGTGATAAAAAGTAAAGTAATGACAGGGGCTATAATATTGAGGATTGGAGGGGCTCGTGGCCAAGTAATAAGAGCCACACGGGTCTATCGTGGATGGTTGATCATCTTTACATACCAAGACCTCTCCGTGCCTCGGAAAGCACGTTAAGCCGTTGGTCCCGGCTGTCATTCGTGGATCTTTGACAGTCGTTACGGGTCGTCAGAAGCCCGAAAGTCTGATAACCACTCTTACCCAGGGGTATCGTTTTACCCAGTAACATACAACAGTAGCATCTGGTTCGACTGAAAACCGACCCCAATATAGTTGGAAAAAGCTAGATAGATGATGATCACGCCTGTGAAATTTACACAAAAAGAACCGATTTTTAAACTGATTTTTTAAGTGACTACACTACTACCGGCAGGTGACCTCAAAAAAAAAACCATCAAATTAGTTTATTTTTTGTTTTCTCATGTTTATGTGTCCATACCCACCACGTCTTTGGAGTTTCTCTAGCTAATTTAATTCTACCCAATATAAACACTCAACAAACACATACTTTCCCCTACTTATTCAAACAAATGACATATAAATAAACAATAAAAACTTCTGCAATGAACATTTTCAAACGAAATGTAAGAGTTTTTGTCTTAACTTCCACTTGTGTCCAAGTTTTTTGGTCCATTGTCATGTAAAATCTTGAAAATAATTGGGAAGGGCGATCGATGAGTTTTTCGGCCTATTTGAAACGTATAAAAGGAATATAAGGCAGTATACAAACTTTTTGTCTGACACTTTTAGTACAAGAAGGGGACCGAGTGTTTTCTTAATTGAGTTGTCTGTGTATCGAAGGACCTAAGTAAAAATAAATCTATACATTTCCGTGACTGCCAAAGCTTTTTAGTCGCACAATGGTATATGGTATATTACAGTTTTAGTAGGTATCTTAGGGCTGCTATGCAATAAAGGTATCTGTTAGAAGAAACATCGTCGTACTAATAAACAGCAAAAAACACACTCACGCCGGTGGTGACTGAAAAGTTGTGCGGAAATCGGTTAATTGTCATGGTATAGGCATGTGATGCGGAGGAATGAGGAAAATGTCGTCAGGAAAGTTTTGAGTATGAATGTTGATGGCTCTAAGAGTAGGAGAAGACCAAAGAAATGATGGATGGACTGTGTGAAAGATGACATGACAAGAAAGGGGGTGACTCCGAGATGACGACTAATAGAGAAGTATGGCAAAAGGGACATGTTGCGCCGACCACAAATAAGTTGGGATAAGGGCAGGAAAATGATGATGATGGTGTCCATTCTAATATTATACTGGGTTATTGGTAATAGGTATGTTGGCAATCTATTAAGGGGATAGAGAAGGGGTCAATTGCAATAAATTACCCCTAATGACCCCTATGCAAATGTCAAACATTTTCGAGTAATTTGACATTTTATATTGTTTTGATGATAAAATGAACTTTGAAAAGTTAATGAACTTTGAAAATTTATTTTTAAAAAAACCAATGCAATAAATATCTTTTATTATTATAAACTAGCTTTAGCCAGCGGCTTAGCCCGCGTGGATGTCGGAAATTATCCCATGGGAACCGTACATTTTTCCGGGATAAAAAGTAGCCTATGTGCTATTCCAGACTATAATCTATCTCGGTGCTAAATATCATCCAGATCTGTTCAGCCTTTCTGGCATGATTTGAGTAACTAACATCCATGCATCCATCCATCCAAACTTTCGCATTTATAAGAGTAGTAAGATCTGCTTACTAACACATAACAATCATATAACATTCATTCAATACATAATAATTATTCACAAAACGATAATTATCTTTAACTATCGGCTTTTGCCCGCGGCTTCGCCCGCGTGGATGTCGGAAAATATCCCACGGGTACGAAAATCCTTCCTTATTCCTTGTCTACATTATAAAGGAAACCTCTGTGCAAAATTTCAGCTTTCTACATCCAAGGGTTTGGGCTGGGCGTTGATGAGTCAGTCAGCCAGGACTTCTCTTTTTATTTAATATAGATAGATTGCTAAAATAACTGTCTTTTTACGCCTAAACCACTGAATCAATTGTTATAAAATTTGACAGATACGTAGCCTGGGCCAGCCTTTATAAGAAGGTCACAGGACTTATGCTACTTTTCATACCTACAATACATATTTGTATGATAAAAAAAAATACAAAATACACGCACAAAAAGTCGCAGGCAACAGCTAGTTTAAAATAAACCCTACACAAGGAACCAAGACTTATTAAAACACAATTCATACGACGATACTGATACTCATGGGTATTTTTCACATCAAATACTGACAGGATATCATTTAGTATTACTCCACTGTTCCACCATAAGGGTGCTTTGAAAGGTTATGTACGTTATTATCGAGAATTTTATAGTGAAAAGTCTTCATCGATGTGGGAAAATTTCATTGTAATTCCATTGTCATTGAATGGCTGAAAAAGGTGTTCGGTTTGAAACCTATAATTAGGGCCTTGGAATACGTTGTTGGATACCTAGACAGACAAAGTAGATATGTTAATATGTATGGAGTTTTATGCTGATTCGACACGAGGGACAAAATTTTTTTGTGGCATTTGTTTTCACAAAAATGTGTCTTCATGAAATTAATTGGCTGATGTTCTCTTTGTGGATAATTTTGTAAGGAACAGTACTATAGAATAGCATTAGGCGAATAGGTTTAGGCGTTGTGTAATAGTTTCTGCCTTCCTCCATGGGGAGAAGTCGTGAGTTTAATATGTGTACGTGTGAACAATACTATCACCATATTATCTGGATTCATAAATCACAGTCGATCAATACACATAAGAATAGTTGAACTTGCGTACGGTAAATAAGTTCCTAAAAAAAGCTTATACAAAAGGATACATTTCTTCACACAATCAATAAATTAATAAAAACGCGACCAAACTGTCGACAGTACTTGTCGACATTGCCATAATTAAAAAACTCATTACTACTGACAACCTGCAATCAGTGGCTTGTAATAAATGCTTTAATTATTATGAACGGCCATGTCGAGTTTTTTAGTCTGTGATTAAAACCTCTTTATGTCTCTAAAGTGTTTTTAATGGACACTGTTTACTTTTTTGACCAATAAAGTAGTAGGAAGATAAAATATTAAAAGTAGAGGTGTGAAAGATGATATGGCTAGAAAGGAAGTGACTAATATAACGACTAATAGAGAAGTATGCAAGAAAAAGATATGTTGCGCCGACCCCAAATATATTTGCATATTTCGTAATGTTAAATAATGAGGCTATAAGGGGAAATTATTACAAAAATTGTTCGATAATATGTATGATATATGTCGAAATATATCCATGGTAGATTCTAAACCACAAAAGAAAAAAATATTTGTGAGAATGTGTTCTATTTACGTGATAATATCAGAGAATCAATTCAATATGCATAAGTACATAAATCTTCGCAAAACATTAAAATAAACAACCACTAATCATACAAACATGACAGACAAACAATCCATTATTTATTTCACATCGTTTTTTACGATAAACATGTTTCTAATACATACTTATTAAAACAAAATCAACCTATACTTCCAACTAATTGCCTTGCTAAGCGAAACAATAAAAATCTCAACAAAAACGAATGCTATTGAATTATAATGCAGATACAAATGGACGGACGACGGTCATTGGCTACAGCGAACGTGGAAAAACACGTAAATTTTTTTCTATCTAAGCCACGTAAAACGTACTTGGATTGCAACGCGCCCCTCCCATTGGTCGACGCCGCCGCTCGCCGCTGGCCATTGGAGAATTTTTTTTACCGCTTTTCACGTATACGGTTGTACTAATTTTTTTCTTAGAAACACTGGCCAATAGTGGGGAGCCTATTTTAATTATAACGTTCTATTTTTTCGTGACGCGCTAGTGTGGTGTTTTTAAATTTGGAATAGAAGTAGACATGTTGGATTTTAGAGTTTGTTCTGTTTATAATTCGTTTGTTTATTGCTTTTTCTTTATGATTGACGTTACATAGACAATTATGCTTATATCAGAGGAACATAGTTTTTTAGTGATGTGAATTGTAATGTTTTTGTTACAATCTAGGGATTCAAATTACTAGGTATTATGAACATTGTGTAATTATGATGAGCAGATAAAATTTTAATTTATCACGACCTTCATTTAGTGATTTCCATAATACAAATATTAGAGGAGTGCCTTTTATGTATATAACTTCCTTCCGTAAAACCATAGAGATTACCATAGTCGTTTGTAACCTATTTGCAAGCATGTTTTTGGTATTGCTTTATTTAAAAATAGTATCTTTTTATTTTTCGTTTCGTTGGAAGATGATTGTAATGTATGAGTAATGGCTAGAGGTGTAGAAGAAGTATTAATAAAGTTACGAAAATAGCTTCACGTAAGAATCTATTATGAGCCGGTTTGTAATGTAGATGGCAATGTTTTGATTATTTTTAAAACTTTTAGATGAGCGGAATAAAAATGTTTTTTATTTTATGCTGTGTTGTATATTATTGTTGGTTTTAGAATAAAAACCGGCCAAGTTAGTGTCGGACTACGCGCCATGAAGTGTTCCGCGGTTGAAAACAATTTATCCCAAAAACAAACTTAACATTGTAGTTGAAAAACTTGTTCTCATACAAAAATATACGGCCATTACAAAAATATACGGCCATTTATGCGACATATTTTGATACTCGCAAATAAATCATAACCTAGGTTATATGTTAAGTTAGGTTAGGTGGTATAGGATTTGATTTACTTGCAAGTATCAAAATATGTCGCATAAATGGCCGTATATTTTTATTGCGTTGACTTAGAAGCTTGATTTTTATAGCTCTAAGGGATAGTCCCTTAGAGCTATTAAAAAATCAGATAGACCTACGTATTTGATATTAATTTCAACTTGATAACTCCACGCATTCTTGAGAAAAATGGTCTTGACAGACAGACAGACGGGCAACAATCCTAATAAGCGTTCCGTTTTTTTCCTTTTGAGGTACGGAACCCTAAAAATTAAGGAATTGTATTTTACTTTTATTGATTTAATATGGCGTATGTAGGTAGTTTTATGATGCTTTGTCAATGATATTAAAACTTATAATAAATATCATTGTATTTTGTGGTGTAATTAGAGCAAGAATAAATGACGCAGAACTTTTATTTATTTTTAAATATAATAACTAATACTACTTAGGTAGGTAATATGTTTTTCTATAAAAGTTCCCTGTAGGTACCTAAGTATTTTTCTTGTTTAATAAATAAATACTTTGGTAGGTATAAGTGTCTTATTTGGTCTTATTATTTGTTTATAGCCACCAACGTGACTGTAGGTATATTGTTGACATAACACTTATATCCCTTTTTTTTTGTACTACCCGCTAGGTACCTACTTAGAACTGAAACTGACTACGTATACCGATATCATAATAGTATAGTCATACTAACAATTCATTTACCTAGGTTTAAGTATTGAATCCCCAAAATATCTCCACTGTCCAATAATTTATTTTACTTTTGACATTAGCAGCTTAAGTTCCTTAATTATTGACAGGCCACTATAGACGAAAAAATGCAATACTTCATTGACGCTGTTTTTCTTTACATTTTTCATTAAAATAAAATATCATGACGTGTTAAATCGATTAAAATTTCTTCGTATATAAAGTCGATTGTTATAAGTAATCGAATTGGTAACCCATTGGACATCACTAATTGATCAGTACTCGTGCTGTCAAAACTAAAAAATAAATGGTTGGAAAAATTATAAAGCCCCGTATTCATTGGAAACAAAGTTACCCAACATTGTTTCCCACAAATGTTCGCATCTTTTGTTTACCATCATGAATGAATCCAAGACATTAAAGCATTATTGCCAGCAACACTGCAACATTCCCTATAACCAGCAAGATGATTCCCGATTATAGTCATACTATTAATTAATTAACGTTGGTCTGGATAGTGATCTCCATTTTCATTAGAAATAAAGTTGAGAAACAGTTGCACAACATTGT
Organism: Cosmia trapezina; assembly: GCA_905163495.3. Taxonomy (NCBI): domain Eukaryota; kingdom Metazoa; phylum Arthropoda; class Insecta; order Lepidoptera; family Noctuidae; genus Cosmia; species Cosmia trapezina. The sequence goes on from LR991044.1 coordinate 5,551,200, forward strand.
TTCAACAAATGCTCACAACTTTTGTTTACCCTGACTCCGAAACGTTAATATTGATGCCGGCAACACTGCAACATTCCCTATTCTCAGCAAAATATTTCCCGCAACATAAAAACATGTTGATAAAACAATGTTCCTCAACTCATTTTCTCCATAAACACCATTTTTGTCAACCACTAACCTGTATGCAACCGTGTATGCTGTTGAACATGACTGAGCTGCTTGAACCGCCGATCACAGTAGGAGCACTTATAAGGCTTTTCTCCTGTATGAACCCTGATATGCTGCACCAGTTGGTGATTGGAACTGAAGGATTTTAGGCACTGTTGGCACTGGTGCGGCTTCACTTCCCCTCCGAGACCTCGCTGGAGTTCTCTTGCGTGCATCTGCATTGCGTTTTTGTGCATAAATATCTGTAACAATTTGTACCAGTGTTATTTTACGGTTAAGTTGGGGGTGTGAGGGCCTGACTTAGTGACTGATTTGAAAAGGTGACAGGGAATGAATAGAGAATCTGTGTTTATTTCAGTGTCTAATACCCAGCTTCTTTCAATATAAAGATAAAGGAAAATTAGCCAATGTTTACTGACGAATCTTATAATAAGACACGTAATTAGGTGATTTTATTTTGTCTACCTGTATACCAAAAGCAGTAACAGTTAATAGTGAGATTTGACAACATAAGTATTTTGTGGTTAGTGTGGATTGAGCTTTAGAAATTGAGTTTACCAAAGGCAAGGTAAATTAGGTCATCCAAAATACATATTATGCGTATACGTGGGGCATACTGAATGTTTCTGGAACTGACCACTTACACTTACAATATAAAAAAAAAATCAATAACGGAATTCGAAAATGGAACTCTCTGGGAACACGTTACTTTTTAATTTGGGAGACGGTCATTTGTTTTTTTCATTGTGGCGTCCTTTAGAAAATTGTGTTTGCTATTGCAATGAATTTAACTCGTGAAATTTTTCGCTCGATGATTGTTTACGATTTTCGCTGTGGCTTATGTCAACAAGAGAGTGTCCAGAGACTTCAATTGGCATTTGGTGATGAAGCCCCATGTCGCAGCTCTATGTATTCGTGGTTCGGAGAATTTAGACGTGGACGTGATCATCTCCATGACGATGCGTGAAGGTCGGCCGGCGACTGCGGTTACAGAATCCAATATGGATACCGTACGACAACAGATTTAAACTGACAAAAAAATTACTTGTCAGCAAATTCGCATTGGAATGAGCCAAGTACAAAACATTTTGCATGTACATCTGAAGGTTCAGAAGCTTTGCACTCATGGATACCACATGATGTAACGGAAGACCAGAAACGACTGCGTGTCAAGTGGTGCCGTAAAATGATAAAAAACTTTAATAGAGGACAGTCATTGGCTGTCTATAATATCGCGACAGTCCAATATCTGGTCTTATTTATCAGAATCCAGAGACTTTCAGTATGACCTAAATACAATCCATGTGGGTTCCTTTACTGTTTCATATAAGACCCAGTAATCTTCTGACATTAACAATATTTAAGTTATATGTATTACCTAATATAATATGGCTTCACTACGAGTAAGTTCTCCACTACATTTTTTTTTTCTTCTGGTTATTTATCTATATCGCCATTTTAATTATCTATATCGCAATTTGTTGACTTAGCCAATGTAATGTATAATGAAATTGTGTATTGTGTTTCCGTCTTATTTTTATTATTTTTTATAATAATTTTCAATTTTAATCCAGGTGTTGATTGAAATAAAGGAATTGAATTGAATTACCAATATGGTGTTATATTTTCAAGTGGGACTTCCTGAGATAATAAGTGGGTACTATTTGTTACTAGTTAAATAAATAATACGATAAGTATGTTTAGACGTTCGTTTTTCCCTTAGCATAGAGCTAGAAGTTCATCTACACTGACATCCTAGAACACCCATTTTCCGTACCTAACTACCTACCTAGATTTATATGTTTTTAAAAACACAACAAGCTCTTAATAAGCAACAGAAAACATTCAGACTTTTTTTCCTTTAGCATTAAAATCCCCCTCCACTAAAAACCCTTTCTAGCTCTCTAATAAATAAGCCTCATTACCCAATACATAATATTAAACATTCATACAAGTCTACGGAAATACCACCGCAAGTACATAACAAATACATAACTTATGTACTCTCTACGATGGTGTTAAGTTTCACGCAGGGTCCTATAATTTTGCTGTTGCAAAGAAATTGCCTTCTCCATACTGTAGATAAGGTGAAATTATAGAGACTTAATATTATTTAGCAGTATGGCTTAACCAGCTCGTGTGGTTGATTGCATTCGCTATTTCTAGGTAATAGTGACATTATTGGGTCAGTTTTAGTGTGGGCATGGAATAAGTATGGAAATGTATATTGAAGTGTGGGTTTTAAAGGTAATTGAGGACTGAAAACTGGTAGTTTATTGAGTAAGTTATATAAATTTGATCTTTCTATGAATGCTGAAAGAATTGAGATTTGTTTGGGTTTATTCTGACAATTTTTTCTATTACAGAAATGCTTAATTTTGTTCTGACTGAGGAAATTAATTGCAGACTGTTAAATTCCCAGAAATTTTAAATTATAAATGTGTCCAAGTAGGTAAGTATATGTGACGTAATAAATTAATTTTAATAATTATAGAAGAACAAAAACAATTAATTTATTCGGGGTTTTTAGTGGTAAGTTAAAAATAAACAGAAAACATACCACTAAATGAAACCTTTTTTTCTTCAGAAATTAAAACTTGACGGGCTAAATTTCCTTTCCTGCGTTACTTGACATGTTATTAAGCATCCTACAGAGGTTGGTTACTTTTGACACTGACTTAAAACAACGTTGAATCGTTTGAATTAGTTCAAAAATGGAAGAGAAACAAAAAAAAAACGTCAAAATTACTTAGTGAATATTTTTTTTTATGTTAGTCTACTGAGAAAAGTGAATAATAAATAGGTAGTAATAAAAAAATATTTAAAAAAAAAAAAAATAGTATTTTTTTTTATGCAGATGCTAGAGTGTACAAAAACCAAAATGGTACAACATAATGTCTCACGATTAAGTTGTACAACAGTGCCATACTTAAAAATCGAATGTTTGGCTTGTAACTAAGCAAAGAGCCTGTCTTAGGGTCAGTTTCCATCAAACGGAAAAATCCTAGTGGATCCTCGAGCAGTTTTTTAAATTTCACTAAATAAGTAACTCTATCAATATTGACTTTAAGTTTAAAATTCGACGCAGATATCACACTTGATGTTTGCGACGAATTTAATAATATTGATACAGTGTAAACATATTCAGTGAAATTTAAAAAAGGGCTCGAGTATCCGCGGAGATTTTTCCGTTTGGTGGAGCCTGACTCTACGAAACCAAAAATTGGTGCTATGTCTAATGATTCAGACATATCATAGAAGCTTGCATTTTCCTGAAAATCCTGCAAAACTTCACCAAACTCAAATAATTTACGTCATTAGCCTACGCTATCAAAACAGCAAAAGTTTTATCAATAGCGGTTGTCATGTTAGAATTGTTTAATCTCGAACTAATCTCAGAGTATATATTTTATACGTTTGCCTGTATATTTATTGAAAACCCTTCGTTCCTACGATTGCAAAGAAACGACTTTGGACACGCAACCGTACAGTGGCGGCCATGGTAACTGATACGTACAATATTGTAATAAAATCTATGTTACGCGACCTATGAGCCGTATTGTCGGGTGGAATTGTAGAAATATTAACGTTATTAGTGTGGAATTATTGTTGTTTAATTATTTTGTTAGTGGTTTCAATAGTGTTAGAATAATAATAAATAATTTTAAAAGTTTAATTTTGAAGTAAGCGTGTTTTTATATCTAGGTAGCGTATAAACATAAAAGAAATATAGGAAAAAAAGTTAAGAAAACCTTACAATATTTTTTTTTAGAAAAAAAAACAATAAGAAAAATGTTTTAATTTACCTACCTCGAACAAGACATCGGAATTTTGATTAATCCACATTTTAGCAAAACTATAATACTTATTTTTATTTTTACTCCAACTACTTGTAGGTATCGCGGGCAACGATATAACTGAACTTAACATTTTATTTACAATAATTTTATTCTGTCCCACTCTTAAGCGGAAGGAAAAATATTACAAAAATCAATTAAATATAATACATCATAATGTTTGTTTAAAAATTTATTAAATTACATCCAGCTTCTTCCTTGTTTGTTGAAGAGTAACATGTCTAAAACAGGGAAGAGTAGGTACTATGGGCTGGGGCTGTGCATTATCACTTTCAAAACTTTTTCGTTTGAACGTTGAAATAGTAGATTGCAACACCCTTATTCAGTTTGACCAATGAACGAAGGATGAGGCCATTATTGTAAAGTTAATTGTTTTTGTTTGACCAATGAGCGAAGAATGTCGCCTAAGAAAGCATGACCCTAAAATGAACAATGGCCCTTTTTTTACTAAACGTTAAGGAGGATGCGCTGTGTAGCCCATGAAATTCAAATTTTCTTGCGTTTTATGCAATTTGCAGGTCCGTGTCAGATTGTATCTTGATCAAAATTTGATAAGCAGAAATAAAACATAATGTATTTACATAATTTTAATAGATAATTTTGATAGAGAGATGAGTTGATGATTTTTATGGTTAAAATTATGTAAATACACATGTTTCATTTCCGCGTATCATATTTTGATCAAGATACAACCCGATACCTGCAAATTGCAAAAAACCCAAAAAAATTCAATTTCGCGTGCTACCACAGCGCATCCCCTTAATTGGTATTGGTATTCAGTTGCAATTTGCACTTCTTAAGATTTTTTGCACCCTTTTTTCAGTAAAAAAAAAACAGCTGGGCTGCTCAGCAACAAAAAAAATTAGGTAGAGGTATAAAAAACCGGTCAAGAGCGAGTCGGACCCGCACACCAAGGACTCCGTTCTCACTTATATTTAATTTTTGTTGATGATTTCTGAAAAAGTGTGCTATTTAGAGATCGTTTCATCTTTCCTGCAATCTTTACATAAACTTCTATCACATAAAATAATTTCAGATTTCTATGCAAACTTCGGAGATAACGGGGGTGGGGGGACGGTATTTTTTTTTAAATAAAATTAAAAAAAGCTTTGAGAATGTGCAAACAGCGCTCTTTCATATGATACCCCACATGCCCTAGTAGTCCCTGTTGCAAAAAAAAAAAAACAATTATTTCTTATTTGCGAAATTTGGAACAGTTTTAGATGACGTTTAACCAATAAACGTCATCTAAAACTGTTCCAAATTTCAAGTTGATAGCATTAGTAGTTCTTGAGATATCCAGCAGTGACAGACAGACAGACTGAGTCATAAGGGTTCCTTTTTACCATTTTGGTACGGAACCCTAAAAAAAAGACCAACGGCTTAACGTGTATTCCAAGGCACGGTTGAGTCTCGGTATGTAAATATGGTCACCCATCCACGGACCAACCCCGGCAAGCGTAGCTTAACCTGATGGATCGACCCGTGCAGCTGTTATTACTCAGCCACGAGCTCCTTTCGGCGTTTGTTTTAATGACCACTCAAATTTTCAGAGACGAGATGGTTCAGAAACGATAATATTTTCGTTATGTGAAACCAAAACAATGGTCTTTTACGGTCCGACCTTAGCCTGATTTGTATGAAAGTGGTTTGGTCATTCTCAACTGCGCCACTCATTGTTTCTAATAATCTTATGCTTTTGCATGTGTCTTTTGTTAAATAAAAAACCATGGGGCTGACGAACCTTCCGCACCGCTTCAAGGGTTTGAAGCCAATAAAACACAATGAGCGAACAGGCACCAGATGTAACATTTTTACGAAAATAATGATATAAAAGAGTGTCTCAGAACACATTAGCGGTGGACTTTTATTAGATGGAATATAAATTAGCTTCACAGACCAGCTTTCCGATTGTACTATTAAATAAGTTAATATTTTAAAAATGTGTAAGTAAGGTTTTTGTGTAATGTTGCGCAAAAAGACGCGCAGGAGACGGCTTTTGATACACAAACTGAATGTCATATAATTATGTGACTAAGTTCAAATTCCATTGCAGCCAAAATGTATTTAGGATGATTTAATAGCGAATGGTAACACAAAAATCAACTTAAGATGATTGCGCTGTGGTAGAGCGCGAAATTCAAATGTTCTTGCGTTTTTTGCAATTTGCAGTGCAGTGTAAGGTTCTATCTTAATCAAAATATGATTCGCGGCAGCAAGAACTATGTATTTACTTAATTTTAACCATAAAGATCATCAATACTCATCTCTAAGTTAGATTTCCTCCGCATTGGTCTGATTTCGGAATTTAGACGAATCGGCAGGAAATCTAACTTAGAAAGATTTTTATAGACAAAAGTAATTAAATAACATGAAATATTATTATGGCACATAAATAATTATAATATACGTAATAGCTAGTTATTTTTTTAAAATTCATCTAGGTCGATTATGTCAGGTAAATCAAGCGTTAAATACAGCTCTCTCGCGCCAACAACATTTCGAGTTATGTTTATATGCTTACTTTATGGCAATAAAGAATTCTTTTACGAAACCTGTTCAGAGCATAATTAGCTCAACACTCTATTCCTCAAAATGACCTGATTAGTATTTTCTATCCTTTAATTTTCTTAATTCGGAGATCACAATCTTCTCAAAATGCTCTGTTTTTAGAACGGTCTATTTCATAATAACATTGCATCGTGCCTTGGTAATAATTTAATTATTTTAATGACAAATGACAAGAGTTCAATAACGCTAATACTAAACAAAAATTGCACTTAAATCTCAAAATAAAAATAATTTCAAAAAAGCTAAGAAAAAGAGTTTTGTAAGTAGGTATTTTGAGATTATTATTGTTGTTAGAGAAAGGTGATTTAGGTGCATTTTTTTATAGTATTTGCTTTCATGAACTCTTAGCATTAAAATAGTCTAATTATTACATACATCCGATGCATTGTTAATATGAAACGAACCGTTTATTAAGAGATAAAAACAGATCATTTTGATGATCCGAATGAAGAAAATGAAAGATAATTAGAAAAAACTAATCAGCGCATTTTGCAGACGAGAACGTTGATTTATTTATAAGCTGAACAGATCTAACTATCTATCTGACCTCCACAATCCAATTACTGGGTAATACGATACCCCTTGGTAAGACTGATTGTCAGACTTTCGGGCTACTGACGACCCTTAACGACTGTCAAAGATCCACGAATGACAGCCGGTACCAACGGCTTAACGTGCTTTCCGATGCACGGAGGAGTCTCGGTATGTAAAGATGGTCACCCATACGCGGACCAACCTCGGCAATCGTAGCTTAACCCGATGGATTGACCCGTACGGCTGTTATTACTTAGCCACGAGCTCCTCTAGTACGATGGTAATGTGGGTATAATATTCCGTTTGATGATGGTGCAGCAATTAGGTCAAAAAGGAGAGTTTTCATTTTGAGTAAATTTAAACACTGTAGAATTGGACCACTAGGTCAATGAGTGAATGAACTTGAATCCTTGAATATGTGTGCAAATAAAAAAAAAAATTTTCGGTTGACAATGGATTAGGCACTATGGTGCACCGCAGGGGGCCCGCACCGCAGCTCGGTTGTCTAGATAGAGTGATTTCTTTGACTGAATTTATTTTGTTAGAATAAAATATTTTTTTTAATTTATGGGTTTTAATTTAATATTTATTACATATACAGTATTACTTATAGTTTGATTAGATTATTATTATTACACATGTTCCAGTTCCATACCGTAGACCCGTACCGTGGCATAGATGCCACTGCGTTTGGTAGAAATTATCATCAAACGAAATTTGAATTGTTTTTTTTTTTAATAATGATGAGATTGTATCTAAGCGGAAAAAGGTGCGCGTCTCAGGTTATTTATTTTCAACCTTATTTTAAGGCTCGCAATGTTGATTTTGGTTTGGCATTGACAAACCACGCTGTGCTGCGCCTCGCCAGATGTGCATCGGCCCCATAAGTTTCTTAGAAATTGGTATTTAAACATTTATGATAGGAAAACACAAATCGTAATAAAGTTTAAACAGTATTTATTTAATTTACATAATTTAAAATCTAAGTCTTAAAAATATATATAAAAAAATAACCGGTCAAGTGCGAGACGGACTCGCACACAAAGGGTTCCGTACCATATTATGTTTAACTATCGCAAAGATAACCATGTATTTCATAACGATACTGTGAATTACAAGGGTATTTTTTGCAGTTGCAGAAATTCGCCCATATTTAAACAAAATACCTTGTGAATCGCCGTTTTTAGTATTTGTTGATACTAAAAAAACTAAAAAAACGGTTTTTATTTTTAAATTTTTCATCAAAAGTCGAAAACTATGCGGCCTAAAATAAAATAAAAAAATGTTTGAGAATGTGCAAACAGCATTCTTTCATTATAAGATACCATACACGCCCTAGCATCACTTTGAATTTTTATGACCCTGTTGCAAACAAAAGAATATTTTTTTTATTTCTTTCTTGTTTTCAAAATAGTTTGGCAACGTCATCTAAACCTGTTCCAAATTTCAAGTTGATGGCATTAGTAGTTCCTGAGATATCCAGCTGTGACAGACAGACAGACAGACATACAGACAGACTTTATTTTATTGAAGTAAAGTTCCTTTAGTTAAATTGTCTAATTTGATCGGTTAATTCAGTGGAGTAACATACGAGTAAAATTTTAATTACCTACCTACACACTATTGTATTGATTTGTTTTATTACTTTTATTTATGTGTTAAATGTCACCAAACTTTAGATTATTATTAGAAATTAAAATGGTGTTGTCCGAGCAGAAGGACATCTATTTGAAAGTTGATATTTATTTCAGTTACATAAATTAAAATGGTGTTGTCCGAGCAGAAGGACATCTATTTGAAAGTTGATATTTATTTCAGTTACATAATTTAAGGTCTAAGTCTTAAAAAAAAATATAAAAAAGGAGGGGAAATAATCATAGGATATTAAAAAATTCGTCCGCATCGCCGTCGACAGAAATTAAAATTAAATAATTATCGTGAATTCGAATGTTTTATTCAAGCAAAGAACCTGTTTTATTAACTTAACAGTATTCTTGGCCGTTAGTCTGCAGATTACCTAGGAAGTCTGCAGATTATCTAGTTAATAGGATAAGAAATTAAACATTGTTTTCCACTTTAACGGAATCAACCCGATTAACAAGAGATTAACAAGTTAATCTGCACTCTAAGGGCCGTAAGATCAAAAGCAGTTTAAACTATGGATATCGGAATCTACGATACAATATAATCGATGGTGATATGATCCAATGGAAAATATGAACAGATTAGTTAAACTTCGATTAGTCTTTTACACATGGCAACATTCTCTAGTTTATTCGAAGTTAGTTCATCCATTACTAAAATAATGGCAAAAAAAAAGACCCAGTTGACTGTAGTAATAACAAGTAGGTATCAGTAGGTCGTATCTCTAGAAAAAACTCTTTAGATACTAATTAGGAGTACTTACTTAATTTAAATAAAATTTACCTTATCCGGATGACATATTTCGCTTCCGATTTCGCTGAAACCGGAAACACGAAAACGACGTATGAATTCTATGTCATTCCATTGATTCCAATGATTGTATCTTGATCTAACGACATACGGTCTACTATAATAACTATGTATTTAGATCGTTCAACTTGTGTATTATTTCGATATCTGAATCCGAGTCACTGTCATGTAACCAAAAACAAAGCTTCAATGAATAGATACTACGTAGAATTTAAAGCAGTCAGGTAGAAATGTTTTGTTTGTAGCAATTTTTTTGAAAGGTCGTCGCGTCTATTTATGCCATCTGGTACGCACACGGTCAGTTTAATCCATCCAAAGGAGTTTAACTGTCCCTTTGGCTTAGTTTAAACGAATCGATGGTTTAAACTGCCAATAATCGATCAACTACCTGCTTGATCTTACGCAATAATCGATGCCCAGTGATTAAACTATCTTCCGAGGTTTAAACTACAATTGATCTTACGGCCCTAACTGATTTACGCACATTAGCGGTAACATATCGATGTAACATTCCGCGATAGTTTATTCTGTAGATAACTATAGTTATCTACAAAATAAACTTACCTATATTCATATTTAAATATTATGAAAATACAAAAAGGTTTTTCTTCTCCGTAATTTCTAAACTTACTTTAGTATAGTTTCAGCACAAGTCTAAAACTTTTTATTTCCTACCTTATGGTTCCAAGCATTTCAGTCACGGCCCTTACAACACAACAATACAACATGACTATTAAAGTCATCTCAAAATGTTTAGGATACTTAAAATCAATCAGGTTGTTCAAATTACCAAACAAGGCTCATAAAACACCTACTTATTTAATTCAAAGCAATCAAATAAAGTTCCGTTTTGAAAGCTACGGCAGGCAAAAATAACATTTTTACTAGCTCATTGTTTACAGATTTTTTTATTAACTTGGGTACAACAACCCTTTCTTTTTTTTGTTAACTTGGGTAGAACGAAAGGGTCGTCTTTTGTAATATGCGCCGAAGCGCTATTGGCTGACGAAAACAATGCCATCAATCATCATCATCAATCAGGACCCGCCTGCCTCTGGCCGTGCAGGCGAAAAGCGACCTTATGGGGGTGCTGCACAAAAATCGTTGATAGTACGTTATGAATCTTATAGAACAATGGAAAAATAATAATTGATCTACTTTTATTAAACGTATTTCTAAACTTAACTGATTACTGAAACAGTAACAGAAAAGGGCGAAGTGAAAAAAAAATATTTGGCCCAAACACTTTACAAATTATACAAACCTGCCAAACTGCAAGACAGTTTGTCGGCAGGATTAGAGCTCCTCTCAGAACATTTGGTATTTAATCATACTAAATTAGATGAAAATATCATGTATAATAATGGCCATATTTCTGATGTTTAATCCCGTTACTTAATAGCTCATAACCTATTGCATATTATTTCACTAATTAGCAAAAAAAAAAACTTAAACATATCTGTCCAACTGTTTGGGGAAACAAGGCGTGATGTTATGTTACAGTCTTAATAGTAACTATAACATCATCATTTTACTATGAAAGAAAAACTATTTACTACGGATTTTTTATTAAATATTGGGTTATGAAATGTTTTAACCGACATATATGGTGCGACAGCATTGACCAGTTCCCTTGTTGCTTGGTATTTTAATAATAGTTTAACGCATAATATTATAGCAATGCAAAAATAAATTAATCAATAATGAACCATCTAAGCATTTTATATAAACATTTTAATGTTTATGAACTAAAGAATAACCATTTCAGTATCTCTCACGTAAAGCCGTTGGTCCCGGCTGTCATTCGTAGCGGGTCGTCAGAAACCCAAAAGTCTAACAACCAGTCTTACCAAGGGGTATAGTGTTACCCAGTAACTAGGTTGTGGAGGTCAGATAGGCAGTGGCTACATGTAAAATACTAGTTTTTATCTGCATTCGGTCAGACTGGAAGCAAACCTAGTGGCAAAAGGGTACGTTGACTGACTGATCTTAGTATCTTCAAGAACTTTGCAAAGTAGCACTTTCAAAAAAAACACCATGCACCATAAATGTTGTGTTAGCCTGTAAGTAATTTTTGCACTTATAAGTAAGTAGTAAGAACTGTTAGCGAAATTATTTTAAACGTTTAGTATAAAAAATTGTTGGCTAACCTAAATAAAAAAAAAATATAAAACACTAGCGACAAAATCCGTGCAAAACTCGATGGATGTGCCAATAAATTTGTCCTACAGTGTAACCCTTTCACGCGTGGTAGAAAGTGGGCCCCGTCGTATCACGCAACGAAGAAATTGCAAAGAATTTATGCTTTTGATACGATATGACGCGAGGTCTAAGGTTCTATTCGCGGAAGAACACTTGAATTATTGTTAGTATCGACGTAACTGCCATTTTCGCGAGTATTTATAGTTTCTTGAAATATTTAATATATAATAACGTTGGGTTTTAGGACTGTCGTCAAGTCAGTATGGAGTTATTGGCAATAATAAAAAATGAAACGTGGCATTTTATTTTTAGTTTAATAACGTAATATTTTTATCCCGTTAATGAACTCTATCGGAGCAGTTGCTGAGCGATCGGTTGTTGCGCTAAGGATACCGGGATTTATTTCCGATTCAAAATTAAATATGTCTATGGTATACTTTGTTTCTTTGTCGAAAGTTTTTGCATGTAAACGTTGATTTTGGATTGATGAATAAATCAATATTGGCTTTTAATTTTATATTTCGGTTGGTTAAGACAGTAACAGCCGATTTAATAACGTATGTGACAAATAAGGATACTTCACGGGAACAAAAAATGAGCTTCTCATCCATTCTTGCCTCGCTCATGGAAACATTTTTCTAAAATCTTCCTAATTCTTCTTTTCAAAACTTTTAAAGAGCTAATTAATAAAAACGGAATTTTCATGTCAGACGGTTAATGTGCTGAATGTCCCCCACCAAGTGAGCGCTGCAGAATAAAAATGACTTGTGTTCGTCAAGATGGAGAGAACACTTTGTCAGATACTAATATTTTAAGAGGTTAAATAAATTTTTTTTTAAATAACTTGGGCATGATAAGAATTGTAGTTTTTTATTAATCTTAGATTATAATAATGTAGCGTAACAGAAACTTTTATCGATACTAAGATTTCTGAAGAATCTTAAGTTTTTTCTTATTTATATTTTTTTTTTTCATTTTTAAACTTTTATCATTGTTTTTTTAGTTTTGTTGGTGATCTTTCTGTGCGAGTCACAATAAATCCTTTTTCTTTCTTTCTTTTTATCTAATCTGACAGTAACAACGGAGGCGTTCTGACAGAAACATTCATCTATAGGATCGGATACCTTAATTATACGTTATTTGAACTAACATGTTACATAAATACAATATACATAAAGGGTTGGTTGGAGGTATACGCACATTTTAACAGTTACAGTTTTACTCCCATGTAAAAGAAGGCGAACCTATTGCCATCAACCGGAATCAAATCTAGACTTTGGGCTGCTAATGAAAAATTCCAGATGGAAAAGCACTTTTCCCGATCGCGAGACTAACATCTTAAAATGTATTTTTATTTCCAAATGAAACTAATGACATTGCGGTTTTTAAAACCATAGGTAGTAACAAAAATATGCAGGCTATTTTCACAGGTTATTATGTAAATGAAACCTTGTAGTAGTGCGTTATACACCTAATTTAAAATAAAACATGACCGCAATAATACTATGTTAGGATAAGGATAATAATAAATTATTAATTTTAAAACTGTGACTGCATTTAAAAATAAAACAATTATCATTGTAACACAAGTACTTAATAAATAATTAAACGAGTCTGTAGTAATGTTTTTACAATTTTATTATTGTAAATAATACTACTGTTTGTTGTTTGTTTAGACACTGAAACTTCCTTTTTGTTTTAATGTTCATTAAAAATACATAACCACAGTTTGAGGTAAAAAACATTTAATAGTTGGACGACTATGGGCATGAGATAAGACTAATCGAGACATAAAAATATTTTCCGCATTCCGTGGCTAAATCAAATAGGGCAATAGGTTTTTTTTCTGATTCATCAAGCTTATTTAATCTATTTAAAGTATGTTCTTCATATTTCGAATGATGTTACAACTTTTTCACAGGAAAAAAACTCCGATAATAATAAAAAAAAAAAACAAATCAAATCTGAAAAAGCAAAAGCTAAAATTTAAAGTGGACCCGCTGCCTTCATGGACACTCGGACAAGCCCTTAGGGTGTAATTAGCGACATAAAAAATTGAGCACTTTACAGACATAAAAAAGTAATGAAATATGCACGCCTCATTTTTACGTAAATTGTCTCAACACTCAGTAATACAGCTCTATTAAGAAAAATTACTGCCCTTTTGGTTTTTACAGCGTTTTTATTACTGACCAGAATGTTGTTTTTTAGGGTTCCGTACCTCAAAAGGAAAAACGGAACTTATAGAATCACTTCGTTGTCCGTCTGTTTGTCTGTCAGTCTGTCAAGACCCTTTTTCTCACGAACGCGTACAGGTATCAAGTTGAAATTAATTTAAAATACGTAAGTTTATGGTCTCTTGGAGCTCTAAAAAAATAAAGCTTCTAAATCAACGCAATAAAAAAATACGGCCATTTATGCAACATCTTTAGATACTCGCAAGTAAATCAAATTCTATAGGGCAATTACCGTTGACCTAGAATCATGAAATTTGGCAAGAAGCAAAGTCTCACAGTACCTACAAGTAAAGTAAAAAGTCCGAAAATAGTTAATTTATAATTTTATCACATCAAATTTTTTTTTTTGGGATTACAACCTTACATTTGTAGTTGACCGTGACGTATAGGTATACATGTTTTTTCTGAAATTATTCTATGTGATAGAAGTTTATGTAATGATTACAGGAAAAATAAAACGATGTTTCTAAATAGCAAACTTTTTCAGAAATCAGAACGGAACCCTCGGTGCGCGAGTCCGACTCGCTCTTGACCGGTTTTTTTTTATATCGTCACACATCAAACAAAACAAGAGTCCAAAATAAACAAATGAACAATCAATCTGCCTAGCTGTTACCCAACTATGTATGTTAGGGTCGGCTTCAAGTATTTTACATGGAGTGACTGCCTATCTGACTTCCACAAGTCCACAACCCAGTTACTGGGTAACACGATACCCTGTGGTAAGACTGGTTGTCAGCTTTTTTGGGCTTCTGACTACCCATTACTACTGCCAAAGATCTACGAATGACAGCCTCTCGAACAACGGCTTAACGTGCCGTGATAATGTAATGGATGGTTACCCATCCACGAAACGACCGTGGCAAGCGTAGCTTAACCTTCGATCGACCCGTGCAGCTAGCCAAGTGCCCGTCTATATCAAATGAACATTCAAACAACAAAAAAAAAAATTCATTCAAAAGTAGGGTGTCCAAAATCAAAAATGATTAAGGACGCATTCGTTGCACAACGCAAAAAAATCGGTCAGTAAGGCACAGGAAAACGAGTCACTGTGTTTTTTCTTTATTTATAAAAGGCGACCTAAAAAAACGAATGAAGTCAAGTTCAGTAAAAATGCGTCATTCGCTTACGTTGTACTAACGTGTTTTATTTTTTATTGTGTTCTGCACTGTGGGTGTAGTGTGAGGTAGATCCTCGCTTTCATTGACATTCTGTGATTGTGTGAGATATGAATGACGCGTTAAAATACTGACAAAGGACACTTTTTATGGCCATTGATTATCCTGATTAAAATGACTGGATGGGTCGATTATTTTTGTAATTAATTATGAGCAACATTACAATTATTATTAGTTAAATAGTAAATTAAACTTTCAATACACTGATTTTACAAAAAAAAACTTGCTGTAGTGTCGCGAAAAAAAATCTTCTTTCTTTCTTTCTTTTTTTCTTTTTATTTCGCAATTTCAGGTTTGATCCCGTAGTAAAAGCTGTACATAATTATGACAGCTTAAGAGGTTGTTCTTTATTTAAGTTATACTTTGTCTATGCTCCTACCTACATTTGTTACTGATAGCGGCATAGCGACAAATCGTTAAATTGTCAACAGTCTGTCCACCTAATTAAAAAAAAAACCCACAATAATTATCACGTAATTAACTAACAACTTTCACACGTGTTTTAATAGTTAAAAATGTAAAAACACGAGTAAATCAAAAGCTATTAAAAACCTTACACACTACAGTTGCAGGTGTCAAACTACAAATTATCAACTTATCGCGCTATGCACACTGCAATTTGTAAAAATAACGCAGAGGGTGATATGACAATTAAAAAATTATAAAACTAGACTGTTTTTCTGGTAATTAGTGGCTAACGTCAGTAGCGACAAACGAGCCTTGCAATTTAGAAACGCAAAACGTTTTTACTTCCGAGGAAGGGTTGCAAAGGCAATTTTACCGATAAAAATAATTGGTTTTTTGACTATACAACGAGTGATTTCATATTTGCATAGGAATTAAGAGTGAAAGCATTTTAAAATAACATTATTTAGAAAATCTGATTTGTAGAGTTTTTTGTGAGACTGGGTATGTTCTATTTTAACAGACAAAAATTAAATAAACGCCCTTTTTGATCACGTCTTCCGATATTCATCCGTAAATCTAACACTATCAACAATACTTATGTTACTTTATTATGTAGGTACCAAAGGAAGGACACATCGGTAGGTAGAACTGCAATGCCCTTTAGAATAAAGAAAATGAATCCTACAAACAAACTCATATTGTTTTTATATATCTTGTTCTGTGTTGCCTAATAAAGAAATCACGATATATTTATTTTTGTAATTTCTAGGCATTATTAATGATTGGACTGATTTTTATTAGGTACTAGCTCTACCTATTTGGTTAAAATTCGTTATTTTGCTAAATTCATTTTGGTCCTATCAGATCTCAATACTTATGTACTTACACATCATATCCATAAATTATATATATTCAGTGTGATGGCCATCACACCATCAAACCAGACCATCAAATCGAACAAGTTTTTCCCGGGGACCAACATCGAAATCGTAAAAAAATTATCAGTCATCCCAGAGATTTTGGTCGAGCAGGTATTGAAGTTTTGTATGGGATAACTGATTTTTTTTGCGATTACAATATTAAAGATAGTTGTTCATATTGTTGGTCTGTATCACACCCTTAATTTTCGGACACCTTTTCTCAGACACATTGTATAATTAATAAAAAAGATTTAAAGAAACAAAAACCTGATTAATTGGAACTTTGAGTAAGCATACATCGTATTGATCTCCACATAAACATATCACGAAAGATTTATGATACAAATAAAGCATTAATAAATATACAAACACAAGAAGTCAGTTTTGTAAGAAATATGAATTTTTATAAGAAGTATTTATCGATTCAAGGCAACAATTACTCATTCGTATCAGCTCAGTGACTCTTTCTTTAAATAAAACCAACCTTGGACAAGAAAGTACTCGTAAACAATGAATAAAAAACATAAATATATCTACCATATGTGTATTTTAAAGGGTTCCAAGCATTTATAATTTGTAAGATCATGATTTTGCAGAAATTCGTGGTGAACTTGCAGAAACTACGATTATGCAATTTGAGTTTTTGATTGGTAAATGAATCATTAGCACAAGGACCATTTTTGGAGATCTGGGGGTCTAAAACGGCCACTTTGGCAGAATCATAATAGGATAATAGGTATTATGAATCATATTTGAAATCGTAAAACGGTCACAAACTGATAATTCATAATTAATCTGTGTACAATTCATAGCACGCAATTCATCTGTTTCACAGTTTTGTATGGAGATTAGTAAAATGGTACACAAATTATGAACTGCTTTATTGAAGTTTAATGTCAAATACGTCAATCCTTATAAATTGGTGTGGAATTCAGGAAATGAATGGCTATTAGAGGAATTGCTTAATGTGGCCGTTTTGGGCCCCAAGATTATTGCAGCACTGGTAAATAACAATTTATTCGAAATATTTTGGATATCACTAAGTGGCTAAAATAGTGAGGCATATAAATATTGATGCATGGAGAGGGAGAGGAAGACAAAGAAAAGATGGATGGATTGTATGAGGAATTATAAGAAAGAGAAGGGAGATAATGATAGCGGGACGTTGACAGAATGGAAGAAGAATACGTGGTGCACCGACCCCACGTAACATGGGACAAGAGCCTTGAAGATGATGATGACTAAATAAATCTTAGCCATGTCTCTAAAAGGAAATAAAATAGGAGCTAGGAAGGTATCGGCAGAGCCAATTCTATCTTATGATTGCAAATAGTACAGAGCTTGAATAAATATACGAGTAGTTCGTCAAAGATTGAAGAACCACCATTATTAGACCGTTGGCTGATAGGATCGGCGTGCCTCACGTAGCTTAGAATAAATGTTACTCATCTGCCTAGCCTTTTCCCAACTATGTTGGGGTCGGCTTCCAGTCTAACCGGATGCAGCTGAATACCAGTATTTTACATAGAGCGACTGCCTATCTAACCTCCATAACCTAGTAACTGGGTAATACGATACCCCTTGGTAAGACTGGTTGTCAGACTTTCGGTCTTCTGACGACCCGTAGCGACTGTCAAAGATCCACGAATGACAGCCGAAACCAACAGCGTGCCGGCAAGGCACGGAGGAGTCTCGGTATGTAAAGATGGTCACCCATCCATGGACCAACCATGGCAAGCGTAGCTTAACCTGATCGATCGACCCGTACGGCTGTTCTTACTTAGCCACGAGCTCCTCCTCAGAATAAATGTTACTAACACTAGTTTATAAGTTTACATTGTCACTAACGATTAAGGAAGTGATTCTGAAATAAATGTTTATTTATTTTATATATCTATAGTTACAGCAGTATCTGATCCCGAAATGTATTGTCCTTCTAGATCCAAGGTCAGTAATAGGCAATATTTAGTCTGTTCAGTTCTCAAAATGCTAAGAAACGAAGCCAGCATTATAGACAACACCCACGTGTGAGAAGTTATAATGTTATATTAATGAGATGACTAATAAACGTGTCGAGCATTGCACAAGATATTGTTCAAATAGTTGCAGTAAATGTCAAAGCTCTTTATAATGTGGGGGAAGAAATCAACGTTATGAGGTTTTTATGATAATAATACGTCAACTTTATTAGTTAAGGCTTGTCCGCCGTAAAAAGCGCGGTCACTGTCGGATTGCATAGAAAAGAAAGAGAAGCGCGATGACGCGAAGTTTGCAAAATATTAAGTAATTACCAATTTACAAAAGATTTAGGGATTGGACTAAAAAAGTAATTACATGAAATCATTCCTTAATAATTTGTAAAGAACTGTATAAATTTATGAACACTTTTAATGAAAACTGCAGGAGTAATATGGTAAAAACTCGAAAAAATAGACAGGAATAGACCTGGGTTTAGCATTTTTTTTCTTTAGTTCTACAAACTAAAATAGATTTCTGGACACATGAAACACTTCTCACTGATGATCACTTCTTATGTATTTTAGATTATTGTGTATTTTTTTTCTATCAAAAAGGTGCTATAATTACTATAAAAAATGGAAACAAAGTTACTTATTTTCGTCGTATTTTAGAGAGGACAAGCCTATAACTGATGTTTCTAACTTATACACATTTATATGATTTGTGACAAAAATTTAAAAGAGTATGCTTCGATGGTTTAATCATGTTGAGAGGATGAATGACAGGCGACTAAAAAAAGTTATTACAAGGCATTCGTGAATGGAAACGCCGGTAGGGGACGCCCTAGGAAGACATACAGTGACCTTATTGGTGATGTTCTTGAGAAAGGTCAGGGGCGTATTACTCGCAACCGTCGTGCGTGTATGACCAGATCATCTGCCTAGCCTTTTCCCAACTAGGAATGTTGGGGTCGGCTTCCAGTCTAACCAGGTGCAGCTGAATATCAGTATTTTACGTGGAGCAACTGCCGCAACTAAGTGTATGCCCAGCAGGGCTAACATGCGCAAGTCGACATATCTCTTAAACGAGAAGGCAAAATTTGTCGTTCTCGATTCGTTTGTCACTTTTCTTAACATGCGCACCACGCTCGAGAAGATATCTCGTCGTGACTTCGCCTTCTCGACGCGAGATAACCGATGTTACCATTTCATGAAAACATACCATAATATAATTTAGTAACGCCGGTTTCATTCATTCATTCGGTCTATTATTGGTGGGAATTGCGTGAACGCTGCCATATTTGTGAACGCGACCGTACAATTGTCTCTTTGACATTTTGTCAACTCAAAATTTGCTTAGCTGTGGTTCGCTCGCGCTAAATATTTTCGAATTTGAAATAAAATTGTTGAATTGTTTTATAGAAGATGGCTTTGGCATCAAAGAAATTGTAAGTAGATCAAAATCCCGTTACAGATGGCGGAGATGCATATTAGTTTATTATCACCTATTCAATGTTGTAATTGATTTACAAAACAAACCGTGTAAAGAATGGATTTTTCTAAGTTCTAAGATATGTAATCATAATACTATGTAACATTAATTATCTCGATGAAATGTACCTACTAACTGTAATGTACAAAATAAACACTATGCCATACATAAATCAACATTGAATGTTGACTATTCAGTAAGTACAAAGTTCTGAAATTGCTGTGAAACATTATTCGTAATACGAACGAAAGTTTACTTGTCATGTGTGTACTGTACAATAATAGTGCCCTTAATAATTGAAAGAGATAGATTGATAGTTACAAATTGAACTGTAAATGTTTCAGAATACGCAGTACAAAATGCCAGATTAAATATCTATGTGATTATATGCATCAACATGCAAATTTTGCGACAGGAGAATTCAAAACTCCGCAGGGTGCCGCTGAATATGAGCGGCCGCGGCAGTGGGAAAGAGTAAAAGCGGCCCTCGACGAGCTTGGGCCGCATAAGTCTATTGAACAATGGAAGGTGGTAAGTTTAGTCAAAAAAATTAGCCCAATTCGGATTTGACATCTACCAGAAATAATCTACATAGTTTTCAGTTTTCTTCTTTCGATCTTCTTTTACTACTTCTTTTTACACGTGCAGCCTGTGGGCTAGGTATACGCAAAGATCGTACAGCTCTCTCCGCGTTCAATATAACAATGCGTTTAGGATACTAGTGGGGCTGCCCCGTTTCTGTAGTGCGTCAGGGATGTTCGCAGATGCGCGTGGATGTACGTGGGTCACTGTTGTGCCGTCTCTCATGGGATGTCGCAACAGTGACCGTTATTTCTTTTTTTTTTGTTTTTGTTTAGTGTCTGTGTTTACTAACATAGTCGTAAGTTTTACTAACAATCTTGTTGAGTCTTGGTTACTCGAATAAAAACACATTCTATTCTATTCTATTCTTTAAGTATAAAAACATAAACGTAAGTATATAGTATATAAACGGCAATTAAACATGTAAGCACCTAACATAATAATATATATATTTCCAGTGCTGGCGGGATCAAAAAAGGAAGGCGAGGATGGAGGGTGGCGCTTTAAATAAAGCAAAAAACACAACTAGGAACCACGTAGTGGTCCCAGAATTATCCCAGACCTCCGAGATAATCTTGGACACAATTGGGTATGAAATGGCAGTGGGGTGTGGGCCTGAGGAATCTCCAATAGGGGTAATTTTTTATTTTGTCTAGCCGCAGTAGTTTTTAGGGTTCCGTACCAAAATGGTAAAAAATGAACCCTTATGGTGTGACTCAGTCTGTCTGTCTGTCTGTCTGTCACAGCTGGATATCTCAAGAACTACTAGTGCTATCACCTTGAAATTTGGAACAGTTTTAGATGACGTTTACCCAACTATTTTGCAAATAAGAAAGAAAAAAAAATATATGTATTTTTTTTGCAACATGGGGTGAAAGGGGGTCTTAAAAATTCAAAGTGGAGCTACTAGGTCATGTGGGGTATCATATAAAAGAGCGCTGTTTGCACATTCTCAAACATATTTTTTTTTTTTAGGCTGCACAGTGTTCGACTTTTGATGAAAAATGTAAAAAAAAAATACCGTTCCCCCCCCCCCCCCCGCCCTTATCTCCGAAGTTTGCAAAGAGAAATCTGAAAATATTCTATGTGATAGAAGTTTATGTAAAGATTACAGGAAAAATAAAACGATGTCTCTAAATAGCACACTTTTTCAGAAATCGGAACGGAACCCTCGGTGCGCGAGTCCGACTCGCTCTTGCCCGGTTTTTTTTTGAAATTAGGTATTCACGTAAGGTGATTGCGCTGTGTAGCCCGCGAAATTCATTTTTTTTCTCTATAAGTTAGTTTCTCTATAAGTTAGATTTCGTGCAGATTCGTTACATTTCGTTTGTTTGACGAATCTGCACGAAATCTAACTTAGAGAGATGTATTGGTAATTTTAATGGTTAAAATTATATAAATACATGTTTTACTGCCGCTTATCATGCTTTGATCAAGATACAACCTAACACAGACCTGCAAATTGCAAAAAACTGAAAAAAAAAATGAATTTCGCGGGCTACCACTGCGCATCATCCTTAAAGTTACTAAATACAACTGAGCAACTGAATGGAGCAAAAGCAGCATGAAGCTGGGCCAAGTGGTGTATTATGTCAAAATGTGGGTGCTATTGATACTATTACTATTGATAAAATGGAAAAGTCTTGACAAGACCCACATTTTGAATGACAGATTAGTCACAGTCAGTTTCACAGAGTTCTTGCTTTCAAATAATAACTTAAAAAAAATTACAAATCTCATTTCATAATTAAATTTTCTTTCATTTTAGTTCCATGAAAATCGAGAGTCATTGCTACCACAACCGTGCAGACCAGCACCAACATCCACAACAGCACAACCATCCACATCAGCACTACCATCCGCAACTACACCAGAACCATCATCCACACCAGCACCGTCATCCACACCAGCACCGTCATCCACACCAGCACCGTCATCCACACCAGCACCACCATCCACATCAGTACAACCATCCACATCGGCACCGTCATTCAGACCACCACCACGACGCTTACGCAGAACTCACCCTCCAGACAGGTTTATTGACGCTCAGTTGGAGCTAAATACATTAATAAAGGTAACTAAGTTTATATTGTTACATTAATTATTTACAACTAGCAACCGCCCGTGACTTCACTCGTGTGGTAGCCCTGTCCTGTCGGAATTAAAAGTAGCTAATCCAGAGTTGTCTGTACTGATGTAACAATATTGATAATACATTTCAGGAGTTAGTGAAGGAGGCACGCCACAGCAACATACTAAGAGGGCGTAATAACACCTTGCAAGAGCAGAATAATAAATTGAAGGAGCAGATCAAACTTTTAAAAAAAACGGAACCTGCAGTTAATGTAAGAATCTTTAACTTACTATGCAACTTCAAGCTGAAAGGGGGTGAAAGTACCCATTGATACGTACAACTTTTACTATGGCACATACAATGTAACAGCAGATTTATGGACCATCTCCAAAAATCTGCTGTTACATTAAAAATTTCAAAATAATACATATATTTAACATTTTTGATATACATAAAAGTTTTATTACATTAAACAAAGCGATTTATTAATTCAGCTCGTCTGGCTTGGGACAATCTTAGCAGACGTACAGGTGTTTCGTTAAATTCATTATTGATATCTCCATCGTCGTGGTTATCTTCCTCTTGCTCTTCTAATGGAACCCTGTAAAATTTAAAAAATACAACCTCACTCACAGTACTGTAATATTATAGAAGGGGTACAATTTGTATACAAAAAAAAAATTACCCAAAATGCTTCATCAAATTATAAATGATGCAGCTGGCATATATTATTTGTGAAGCCTTCTCCGGTAAGTAGTGCAGTACCCGATCTATCCCCAAGCACCTCAGACTTCCTTTTAGGTACCCATATTTTGTTCGCTCTATGCCATTGCGAACTTTGCAGTGCCAATCTGTGTAGCGCTGTTCTGGTGAGTTTGGCTCAGCATTTAACACTGGGGTCATGAGCCATGGTTCTAATGGGTACCCTGAATCTCCTGCATCAACAAAGGAAATATTTAGAACTCAGTAAAACAGTTTTTCTTGTTTTTGCAGAAAGTGCAGCCGCAGACGCTAAAATAGAAGAATGAAGAAGAAAGATGCTGGGAAGAAAGAAGAAATATTGATTTTATAATATTACCAACTTTTATTATTATGTTGATTTTTTAATGTTTATAGTGTTCCTCAATGAACAATTTTGCTATTTATCTGTTGATTTAAAAGAAGCTTTAATTAGAGTCAAATAAGTAACCAAACATAAATACTAAATAAAAATCCGTCGTCTCATTTAGTATGATAAATTATTTAGTTGTACCTAGCTTATCAGCTACTCCTTAGCTTCTTACTTTACTTACCCAAGAGATAATAATTTCTAATCCCTCTATCGTACAGCCTCTTCATCTCCTGTTTCACAGCACAATGGCTCCAAATAAATGCATCGTGAACCCTGCCAGGATACCTGGCGTTCACGCTAAGTATCCTGCATTCTGAATCGGCAATCTGCATTATAAACATCAGTATCAAAGTAGTGATAAGAGGTTCATGTATACATAATGTAGACATAGCTGAGCTATACTGAACCTACTGAACTAAGCTGGCTATCTGTTCCTTATATAAACGGAGCCACAGAGTTACATTCTTGACTGTACCACATAATTACACCTCATATTAGGGTTTGAAACCTCTTTCCTAGCTTTAAGCTTGATAAGTATTTATTAGTTTATAATGTACTAGATTTTGCCCGCGGCTTCGCCAGCGTTTATTATACAACAAACCTTCCTCTCGAATCAATCTATTTACTAAAAAAAAGCCGCATCAAAATCCGTTGCGTAGTTTTAAAGATCTAAGCATACATAGGGACAGACAGACAGCGGGAATCGAATTTGTTTTATACTATGTAGTGATGAAATAATTTCTTAGCCGCTTCAGTTTGTGTGTGTAATGTGTAGGTACAAAATATGCAGTTTTGGGTCTGACCAATAAATTATTATATGATTAATATAAATGTAAGTAAAATGAATAGGTTGATTCATGCTTAATTACCAGTTGGACATTCAGCGTATGAGCATCCTTCCTTTTATTTTTGTACTGGGATCCTTGTGGCCCAGAAGGAGGGAAAATTTTAACATGGGTGCAATCTATTAGCCCTAATATATCTGGCATATTAAATTTTTCCTCAAAACCTATGGCTACACTGCTTCGGGCAGGTTGTGAGGCAGGAAAGTGGACCCATTCGGCCAAGAGCCTGCGAATAATATACAGTAAGTGAACAATGTTGGTACCATAACATTAAGGGACTATAAAAATACTTCCTTATTAGTACAAAATGTATGTTAGACCAACCTCCTATAAATTGATTGCAGAAAGTGATCAAGATACTTGCTGACTGTGGTTTGTGCTTGGCATAATGTATGGTCCTGCCCAACCTGCCTTTGGTAACCTCCATTTGCTAAAAATTGAATGCAGCACAGAATCTGGAATTAAACATGAACAATCACACCTTTAGCAATACCTATATTGGACTCTGATATTACTTATTGCCAATTTTGCAGTTTACTTTTGGTTAAAATATTTAAGAATTGAAATCAATATTTTGGGAATTTCACTAACATAAGTTTAGGTGGTAAATAGGTAGATACTTACTTTTAAGAAGGCAGGTAAGCCACAGCCGTTTTGAGGCTCCAAATCGGCTTGGAGCTTATCTATAATATAAATAGCCATAGGCTTTGTAATTCGCCAAAGGGACTGGAACTCGTTATCCCTTAATTCAAATGGGTTGCAGACGTCGCGAATGACCTTCCTCTGTATTTTTCTTGATTCCCTCTCCTCATACACAGTTAAAATATAATTGTAGTACGGCACCGCCATTATGCTTAAAAGTTCACAGAACACTGTTACGCCTTTTCAGTTTTAAGTCACTGTTGTCGCGATTTCTCGTCTTCGAAAACCATCGACGAGAAACTTGTCATAGGTAAATGTCAAAATTCGACTAAATATAGCGCGCATGTTAGAGCCTGACGACAAAAACAGGTTTGACAGAACGACATGAGTTCTATGTCAGAACGACACGACATATAAGTGTCGCCATGTTAGCTCCCATCGACAAACAGACATATGTCGTCTCAGCACGAGATAATGTGTCGACAAAATTTTGTCGACTTGCGCATGTTAGCCCTGCAGATGTGTGAACGTAAACGAGGCAAAAGGAGTATGTAAGGATCATAAGCAGTTGGCGATCTTTAATTTCTGCCATGGAAAGAAGTCGTGAGTTT
Source organism: Cosmia trapezina (assembly GCA_905163495.3). Classification (NCBI taxonomy): domain Eukaryota; kingdom Metazoa; phylum Arthropoda; class Insecta; order Lepidoptera; family Noctuidae; genus Cosmia; species Cosmia trapezina. Next base: position 5,577,047 of record LR991044.1, read on the forward strand.
ATATGAGCCTTAATTCTACAACCACACATAATTTAAAGATACACTACAGTTTATAGTTTTATTTATATTTTTTTTTTTTTCTTTTTTTTTTTTTATATTTATAGTTTTTTATATATTTTTTTTATATTTATATATTTATTTATTTTATTTATATGTGTATGTATGTCTAAATTATACTTGGAACTAGTTGAAACCTTTACTTAAGGTTTTGAAATGTATTTTCTTAATGCATATTGACTTTTTGATGTTAGATTAGGTAATCCAAATTCTTATACCTACATCACAATTTAGTGAATTGCAGATATTGTAATAATTACGCAAATCGCTCTCATTAGAGGTCCTAATAACAAACGATTTGAGGTTTTCCATAATTCTGAATTTAAAATGGCAACAGTTTTCAAAATATTTTGTAATTTATGGTTCTTTAAGATTCTGCTTCTAGAAACCACGTGAGATTGGTGTATTAACACAGGCTGAAAAGTTTGCCAAAGGAATACCAACAGGCAAACTTTGGACATAACTTCAAGTCTGCAAATAGCTGTAGTAAATCCACCAGTATATGCTACAACCAGCATATCTGTTATAGAAAATAATAATGTTTAGTTATAATATGTAGAACTAATAATACATAAACATAGTTATATAAACTCACGCCTTCTTCTCATGGGGGTAGGCAGAAACTACAGAACGCCACCTGCTACGATCCTTATATACTCCTTTTGCCACGTTTACACCACACACCTGACCTTTCTGAAGAACATCACCAATAAGGTCACTATATGTCTTCCTAGAGCGTCCCGTCCCGGCGTTTCCACCTACATCTGCCTTGTAAATATCTTTGTTAGTCGCCTTTCGTTCTTCTTCTCAACATGACTAAACCATCTTAGCATACTCTTTTAAATTTTTGTCACTACTTCTTTTAAACCGCACCGTTGCCTTATCACATCATTCCTCAGCCTATCATTCATAGTCACACCACGCATGCTTCGATTAGTAAAATTGGTCCTAATGCACACAGTTATGAAACTAACAACTACGAGTATATTGTGTAACAAAGTTGGTCTTATAACAATTATTATATATTTAGGAAAATACATATAAAAGGCAATACTAAACCAATCCAACCTTATCTTTTAGAACAAATAACTTTTCATCAAACATAATTTTTTTACTTGGCCTTAATTTTTAGTATCTAGACCGGAGTAACCGACATAGCCTGCAGAATAAGCAAACTGAAGTGGCAGTGGGCTGACCATATCTGTCGAAAGACCGATGGCCGGTGTAGCAGACGAGTCCTGGAGTGGAGACCGCGTATCGGTAAGCGTAGTGTGGGATGCCCCCAGATAGATGGACCGACGACCTGAAGCAAGTGACTGGGACAGACTGGATGCGGAAGGCGGAGGACAGGGTGTTGTGGCGCAGACTGGGAGAGGCTTGAGCCCAGCAGTGGACTGCGATAGGCTGAGTTGATTGAAGATTTAGTAAGATTTAGCCATTGTTCTTTCCGTATTGGTCCTAAACTACAAATTCCTGAGTTTATACTTCTTACTCAATATTTCAAGGGTTACCTTCGACATTTACTGAACCCTTCCACCGATAGAACAGTCTTCGTTATCACGAGGAACCTCGAACTGGCCTTGAGTGAAGAAGGAGTGTGTTCAAACGTTTATCGCTACGTGTTTGATGTAATGATTACTTATTATAAAAGATGGCCGCTTACTGCAGAAAACGTGCATTTATCAGCGGTGACATAAAATGACAGTTTTTGTTGAAGTTAGGATGTGGGTCGTTATAAGTAGTGTATCTTTAAATTATGTGTAGTTGTAGAATTAAGGCTCCCACAGATAGGCGCGACGCGTCTCTAGTAGAACAATTTCTATAAAAACTTTATGATTTTTTTTTTATCAGAATCGCGTCGCCGACGCGTCGTGGCTCGCCTTTCTGAGCCTCTATGCTTGTTGGATACTTAATACATTATTCCATTCCACAATGTGTGTGTCTGTGGTAACTTAAAATTAGGTATTATATACATTGTTGACCCTGTCGGGCAATAGTAAGAGAAAAAGTATAAACTTAAAAGAAACAAAGAAAATACGTTTTATTTGCGGTAAATATGATGTAAAATAAAAACTTTTTAACAAAAAAAAAACCGACTTCCAAAAATCACTACAAAGTGAAAAATAACTTTGATTTCGGAAGTCGGTGTCTTTCGTTTTTTATTTAATTTCTTTTTTTTTGCCACCGACTTCCGAAATCAAAGTTATTTTTCACTTTGTAGTGATTTTTGGAAGTCGGTTTTTTTTTTTTTTGTTAAAAAGTTTTTATTTCTCTTTTTTTAGTGGGTCTGTTTACAATTTGTATAAGTTACAATAGTCTTATGTCAATTGCTCATCACATGTTACAAAATATTGCTTTTCCCGATGCTGGGACGTTAATTGTTGAGGAGTTCTACTGGTAAGACCCAGGAGAACTCCTCAACTACCACTCACCACACGCATTGTGTGACGAGCGGAAATTGCATAGCAACCATATTAAAGTAATCGAATCGCAACCAGTGAAATATTTATCATTGAGTAGTTCCGGTAACCATCTGTGGTCTTCATCATCAGTTCCACTTCACCAAGTGGTGCTTTCCGAGAGCAAATGCACGAGCTACTATAAAAAATACCCAAATCGCTATTAGTGTGCCTACAATATTTGAAGAGTTCCTTCGATTTCTCCAGGATTCCATCATCAGAACTGGATTTTGAAATGGGACCATTTGGGAAGTATACCCTTTCCAACAAAAAAATATTTTTTTAAATCGGTAAGCGACGGAGTTATGCGCGAACAAACATAAAAAAAAAAAAATACAAACATCCGAATTGAGAACCTCCTCCTTTTTTAGAAGTCGGTTATAAATAACAAAAACAGGAAAAGTACCCACAAGTTGGGGAAAATTATGTGTCATATCCAAGCAAAACGGCCATCGTTCAGCATAATGCTGCGACACTTATGTGAGACAGAGTCCCAGCGCTGCGCTGGTTTAAACACTTATCTTAGTTATCAGTCTTCTGAACTAAATCCTACTTCCTATTTTGTATCAATCAATCTGCCTAGCCTGCCTTTTCCCAACTATGTTGGCGTCGGCTTCCAGTCTAACCGGATGCAGCTGAATACCAGTATTTTACATGGAGCGACTGCCTATCTGACCTCCACAACCCAGTTACTGGGTAATACGATAGATAGCTCTATGTAAAATACTTTGTATTCAGCTGCATCCGGTTAGACTGGAAGCCGACCCCAACATAGTTGGGAAAAGGCTACACAGATCATGATGATAATCAAAAGTATTAAATATTATTTAATCCATGTGAATAATTAAAAAAACAACAAAAACAATTAAATTTCAATATCCTACCACATTTCCCTCCTTATTCAATCCAACTATGTTGGCGTCGGCTTCCAGTCTAACCGGATGCAGTTGAATATCAGTATTTTAAATGGAGCGACTGCCTGTCTGACCTCCACAACCCAGTACAGGGCCCCAAGTCTGCTATTTTTTACATTCCAACACGATCCCATTGTCATTTTGCTAAAAGTTCGTAATCTGCTAAATTCATAATTTCATACAATGGAGTGTCAGTAATTGACCATTGGAAAGTCATAATGACGCCATTATGACGCCATTATATTAGTAGATTACCAAACTTGTCAAAATCAACAATAAAATTATGAAATCAATGATAGACCATTCTGACACTATTGTAATAGCAGACTTGAGGCCCTGGGTAATAATACGATACCCCTTGGTAAGACTGGTTGTCAGACTTTCGGACTTCTGTCTGACGACCCGTAACGACTGTCAAAGATCCACGAATGACAGCCGGGACCAACGGCTTTCCAAGGCAGGGGGGGAGTCTCGGTATGTAAAGATGGACACCAGTCCACGGACCAACCCCGGCAAGCGTAGCTTAACCTGATAGATCGATACGTACGGTTGTTATGTTACTTAGCCATGAGCTCCTCATTTCCCTCCTTAATATGGCTACATTATTATATCTATTACATGTTCTAAAAATGTTGTCTATTACATGTTCTAAAAGGCCGCCCATTGTATGTTTTGTAGTGTATATTATGTTTTCTTTTGTTATGTATTTTTGTGGTGCACAATAAAGTATATATAAATAAATAAAAAATACAATCAATGCCTCAATCCCCAACACTATATACAAATCATCTTCTATCTCGTTTTGTCCCGCAAGAGTGAAAGAGACGGCAAACGAGCTAGTTTAGATAGTTGTTAAGATATGGCTATCGCTGCCGCCCACGGGGAATGTCCGTGCTCAAACGACAGTGTGGACTTCCTACTCCAATGCGTGTTCCGAATACATCGGGAATTTTTATTTATTGTCCGTGTTTATTCTGCCGTGTGGTCTCTAGGAATTGACCACCCTACATTTCTTAGGTAGAAAGAGAGCTAAGGTATTCTAATGCTATTGTCATTGAAAAGAACAAAATCTGTGCTCGAAAGTTGATAGTAATTTCGGTTAATTTAGCGTAGAACTCGGAAGTTGACGTCTGAAACTTGGACTTTTTAAATAAAACTCGGAAGGTTACGTCTTATTTCTATTTTATAAAATAATGAAGCCTATTTATAAACAATTAAGTAAGTAATCCAAATATGAAAAGAAAATAGAATAAAAGATCAATCAATCTGCCTAGCCTTTTCCCAACTATATAGGGGTCAACTTCCAGTCTAACCCGATGCAGCTGAATACCAAAAGTTTACGTGGAGCGACTGCCTATCTGATCTCCACAACCCGGTTACTGGGTAACACGATACCCCTTGGTGAGACTGGTTATCAGACTTTTGGGCTTCTGACGACCCGTAACAACTGCCAAAGAAATGACAGCTGTGACCAACGGCTTAACGTGCTTTCCGAGACACGAAGGGATCTTGGTAAGTAAGGATGGTCACCCATCCACAGACCTAACGCAGCAAACGTACCTTATCGATCGACCCGTGCGGCTATTATTACTTAGCCACAAGCCCCACAAACAAAATAGAATAAAATATATTACACTAAAACTACGATCGTAGGAATTTTATTCTACCGGTGAACAATTTCTCTTAACAGTAACATATTAATCTTCATTAACCTTAGTTTTCTGCTAACAGGGAAATAAACAATGCACTATTCCTATTAAAATGGTAAAACAACTCGATTTCAAACATAATTTTAATCCCAAATGGAGAAATCACAGTTTTAATTAATATCAGAGTTGAGCTTCCCAAAATATTTTGCAAAACTTCGGCCACGTTCGAGTCCGGTACCACCGTACAATATTTAACACTACATAATATTTTTTAAATACTTCAGTTTAAAAAAAAAACACATTTCTTGTATGGGGACCCCCTATAATTTTCAACTTTATTTTATTTTATTATTATTTGTATAGAGGCATTACATTACAAATAAATAATCTGTGAAAGTTTCAACGGTCTACCTATTACCTACGGTTTATGAGATACTAGCTTTTGCCCACGGCTTTGCCCGCGTGGATGTCGAATAATATCCCACGGGATCGAACTTCCGGGAATTCCTTCCTTATTTCTTGTTTATAAGTACGTAGCCACCTACATTACTCGTAAAAAAATACAAGTAACTAGAGTTGTGTAATTTGGCAGCCACAGCAAAACCTTATGCCAAATAAATGTTTATGACGCTAAAATTCTTTTGAAGATAAGCATATCTTTCAGTAAAACTGTTTGTGTGTACTGTCCCACATTTTAGCCATTGATTGACACTGACAAAACTTTTCAGTGGCTAAAAAGTGATGGATATAAAATAAATAGGTATAAAGCCGCCATTTTGAGCGATCCTTCACTTCTATATTTGAAAATTCTAGTAGTTAAGGATGCTATTACAAGTAGCTAGTCAAATCATTACTTTTTTAAACAGAAGTTTGTTTGTAACATAAAATGCTTTGCATTCTTAAAAAATTTTTTGGCCGAATTGTTGATAGATGTGCATGGTACGATTATGAACTATACATATATGTAATTTTAGATAGAGTACAGTTTCTCAATAAATGTACCGAAGTGAAAATTTTTACTTCGGTTCATTTCTCGAGAAACTGTTTTAAGAATGCAAAGCATTTTATTTAATATACATACTTTTGTTTAAAAAAGTAATGATTTGACTACCCACTTGTAATATCGTCCTTACAGCCATCATGGCTGATTGTATAGACTACTCTAAACCAACCAATCTCAACAGAAAAACTCTCTTAAAACAAAAAACCTTTCGGAGTGAAAACAGCATTTTTTCCTAATTGACACTGCAATGTTTTACCTTCAAGCATTGTCCCTACGAAGCGAGGCAGTACCAATAAAAAAACTAATAAAAGCCGGCCGGCAGTGGGCATCGGTACTGACCTATGTCAACAAACAGAACGGTAGGATTGTGTGTGTGAACGTGTATGTGTGTATAGACTTCGTAAGAGTATAGAATGTGTAAAAGAATGCATTTTTTGTTTGGTTCTATGGTTGTTGTAATGCAAGGTTTTTGTACTTTGGAATGAAAATTTGTGCTGCAAATTGTGTTTTTCTTGTGTATAACAAATGGTTGTTTGAATAGAAAAATGTTAAAGTTAATGGTAATTTTAGCTTGAATTCTTGCTGAGTTTTTTGGATATTAATGGAAAGCTGACTGATGAAGATTTTGGTTACTTAATCAATTTTAAGAAAACATGACTATTTACTGAGGTTTAGTATATTTCCTGGTTACCTGAAGGCGTCACATATAGTTTAAATCATCAAAATAAAAAAAAAATCTAGTATCCGAACACTCCCATTTCCATCTCACCGTTCTATTATCTTCATGACATTTCCTCGATTTTGTTAATTCCTTTCCTCAAGGCGAAAGCACCAGGGTAGCAAGCGGAATTCAAAATTTCTTACGTTTATTTACAATTTGCATTTCAGTATTAGGTTGTATGTTGATCTAAATATGATTCGCGGCCGTATCAAATAATTATCTATAGAATTATATTCATACAACTCTCTAAGTTCATATTACCCTATTGAATGACTATTTCACGAAATCATGAGATTTGAGGGCAATTAAAACTTATGGAGTTGTATTGCTGATTCTAATGATTATAATTCTGTAAAACCATATTAGTTACGGCCGCGAATCATATTTAAATCAACATACAACCTGACACTGACCCGCAAATTGCAAAAAAAAAATAAGAAAATTTAAATTTCGCGGGCTACCATACTGAGACTGATAAATGATCAACTCAAATAATTATTGTAAATTTTGGTCGCCATAAAAGAACACCAACCAGAAAATAATTATTTTTTCATTTCAGCCACATCTGTAGCAAATGGAGTCTACGATTGAAGTGCTAACAACGAGACAATGACAGGCGCATTCAGATAACCTCATTTCTTTCTGCGATAGCACACACACACATCCATACAAACAACTGACACACACTAACTCGCCGGCAGCGACTATCGGGATGAAATCTGAGAACGCCATTTAAAAATAATGAGATTTTTTTCTGAAATTAGTATTTGAAGTGTTATTTTTTTATTATGAAAGTCTGATTTGTCGTGTCTGATAGGCAGTATCCTATATTTTAATTAATGTAATATATTTTTTTGCAGTTGTAATACCTACCAAACAAAATGTTTTTAATCATTTGTGCTTATTGAAGTTTTTCAGGGTTTTCAGACTACAGTTGAGGCCATTTTTTGACTTTTTATTATGTCACGATTGTTTTACAAGCCAAGGTAATTCCAAATCCTCAACAGCAAAAATACTTTTTGACGTGAAAACTTCTTTAGGAGCGTTGAGCGATTTAGGGGGAAATCTTACAGGTTCGCGTGACGTTTCCTGGTCCCGAAAATCCCAGTATTAGACCCAGAAATTCCGAGATTTTCGGGATCCTACCCTCCTCTGATCTCTACTTTGGCGACTAACATTAAAAGCGTTTATTGTCGAGTAAAAACGTTGAGTTCAAAATGACTAATTAATAAAACTTAAATAAAATGCGACAGTTCGAGAATGCTGTTCTTTCCATGGCAAGGAATGACATAAAAAAATGAAGACAATACTTCAAGATACAATAAACTTAATTGCAAAAATAATTTCTATTTGAAAAACATAAATTAAGCATTTTTTGTAATTACTAACTCAATATTTTATTTAGTAGTTAGAGCACAAGTTACTCAACTTTTAAATCAGAAAGACGATCAAATATGAATACATCGAATCAAATATGAACGATGATAAAATCAAATAACAATGCAGCCGATTACAAATTATAATTAAGACGTAGTTTTATGAAATTACATTACCTTAATCGAATCTAATGATTTTACCACAATAATAAATATCTACACAATAAAAAAATATATTTTAGATGTGTGTGTCTGTCTTTAGTTTTATTTGTGTGTGTTCAATATGAGTTTATGTGTGTGTATGAACGATGATGCAATACCTAATCGTGTTTATCGGAGAAATGACGACGCGTTGCGCATTTTTTATTATGTTATGTAACGACGTATGTATGTGTTTTTATTATTAGACGTTTCGCAATTAACTGCTTGTAATATACAGAAAATAAGGTTATTGTTCAAAGATTATTGTATATGGGATTTGTTTTAGTATTTACGATGTATTAATAGATTTTGTTGGCTGATGAAGTTGCTCAAAGAATGTGGTAAAAACACGTAATTATTACCCTTCTAGTGTTAAAAGATTAAAGGTTTCACTCTTGTTGGTGTTGCTATTTAAAAAGGACAATAACACATTAATTTTATCTCTAAACTTTAATCAAATGACGGAATTCTCTAAAAACGCCAATCAAAAAAATTGGAGACTATCAATCAAAATGAGTATAATTATTTCATACCTAATCACAGACTGAAAATAAACTTTATAACTCATAAACTACATATCAGGGACCTTCAAGTTATAAAAGTGTAAACAAAGTATAATAAAATTGCGTCGCGATACTGTCAACGTCTTTTAGTTAAAAATGCAGGGCTAACGTACCTTCAGGGCTATATGATAAGGATGACAAAGGCCACTATCATTACGAAGAAAATTACTTGGCAGAGTAACAACTGGTTCACCTCGATTCTTTTTATAAAAGACATTTTTTTTTTAATAGGTACAATTTTTTTTTTACATGAACGTTTATAAAATAATCACGTTAGGCTAAGTAGGTAAGTGCTTAGAACTAACATTAAACACTAAACACATTTTTTTTTTAATCCAAAAAAAAATTTTTTTTCATATTGACTTAAAATCGTTTAAATTTCTCGTCCCAGTTTCTCATACTTTTTCTTTCGTTTTGTAGGTGTTGTACGTTTTTTTCTGCTGAACTGTTAACCCAATCTCACACATCCATTATAAGAAAAAACAAAGCCCTAAAAAAAAGTAACGATACATAATTTTCTCATACGTTTTCAACAATAAAATATCAGGAACACAAAGTTTCCCGACACAACACTATTGTACTTTCAAAAGGGACAAAGTAATGTTCATACAGTATTCATGTGCGTGCGCAGGTCACGATCACGGACATCGAACTTGCATTTTTAAATCGATTACACCACAATGGGTGCGCGGAATCGATTGCATTTTTATATTTATTTCCTTTTCCGATTGTATTCGTAATTAATCGAATTGTGTGTTAATCATATTTTCTTTCAATGTCATTTTTTTATAATTGATTACATCCCTAATGCTTGTTTTATTAATTATGTAATTCTTTATTTGTGAAAGTTCATTCGAATTCTGAAAAAATAAAAACTAACCTAAGTTTTATTCATCTCCATTTACAACCCAATAAATTTTATAAGCCGGAAATAATAAGTTATAGCTAATAACCCGACTAACATAACAGCTCTAAATATCCAACTAAACCTCAAAATCCCGATAAATCGTGCAAAGAGGAAGATAACGTAATAAAATCGCCATATACGTCCACTGCCGTCCACGTGTCGGGCCATAATAAAAATAAATGGTCTCTGCAAAACGAGAGAGTTCGCTCACCTCCCTAACCTAAGACAAGAGTTTGCGCTTACGCATCACGCACACAGGCGCGTTTGTAGGTCGCCACACGTGTGCACACACAGCCGCACGCACACAACTACGCCGCGCCCACATGCAAGAGGGGCGCGTGCTCCGAACAAGTTTAGACAAACGGAAGAAATATTATTCTCTTTTTAGGTACGGCATTTGCTCATTCTATTCTTGAAATATGTATTTTTATGGCGTTCTTTTTGTCCTAGGAATACGGATAGAAATTGTCGGTGTCAACTTTTATTGTTATTGTTTGGTACTTTCTCGATAAGTAATGATATTTTCAGTATTATTTTTCATGTTTTGATGCAATTGATTTTCTTTCCCATTCCAATATTATACCTATGTTTATGGAATATACAGGGGTTTAGCTAGAGCTACCCATTTTTTCAATTTAAATTAATAACTACAATAAGTATGATTCTAATTTAAATTACACCTAACGATATAATTTTTTTACAAAATAAGTTTAAATGCGCAATTCTATGAATCACCATGTTTATGCTAAAGAATTAATACCTACAACGTAATAGCCGATTTTCATTAAGTAAGAAAACATTTTCACACTTCCGATAACGCTGATTAAAACAAAACTTTCGACCTAATTACTACTAAAAGTGTCGTCTAAACGGTCTTAAATTACAGGTATGCACTAATAAATACCGATAAATCTTGTTTATTTCACAAAAACCGATACCGTAACTTTTTGCGTGCGTTGCTCTTTGCGATTTTTATTTGTGTGTGTGTACAGAGTCTTGACCTACGACAACTACGTGAGTGTGTGAGTGTGAGTGGGTTGCGTAATTTTTTCAGTGAGTTATTGTAAAAAAAAATGTATTGTGTTACATTATCATTGTAATTTAATATGTTTATTTATTGGAAATTGTATTACTTTTGCAGTTTGACGCTTTATTGAATGGGTTTTATTGGGATATTGTTTTTTTTTATATTGTTATTCGTTTTAGAACGTAAATCGTAATACGCTTGAATACTTATTTTTGTAGGTGAATTGAAATTTAAGTGGTATTTTGTAAAGGGATGTAAAGTTTTATCCTTATGTTCTTTTTAATACATTACTAGCTTTTGAGCACGACTTCATCCGTATGGCTATCGGAAAACATCCTCCGGGAATGTACTATCGGGAAATCCTTCCTTATTCCTTGTCTTCATTATAAAGGGAACCTCTGTGCAAAATTCCAGCTTTCTAGGTTCAAGGGTTTGGGCTGGGCATTGACGACTCTTTTTATTTATATAATAAAGATTATACTATAAAAGACGGTAATGATCGGCGGGTGAGGTACCTAATTGGCGTCTGCTGAATACCCTATATATAGCCTAGGTATACATTTAAGAATTTCAATGTTATTTAACTCATACATTTAAATACATTTTCTCGTCTCAGAAAGAAAGTAGGTAATGGTTAGGCTTACCTATTTCCCCAAAAGCAAAAACTCATAAACTTTGTAGAAAAAATTTTCGAAAAAGTTTTTAAACAAGAATGTCGTTGTTTTAAGATAAATATCATAATAATTATCTTTATACCAAAGTCTGAGTCATGCAGTTGAGTACTACAAAAGAAGTTTATTTTTAAGATCTGAGCACAAAGTGCCTCTTGCTGTAGGTACGAGTTTGAAATAATTAAATTTTTATTCACTCAAACTGTATTGAAGCTTTGAAAAAGTTTTTGCGATGTTGCTTTTGTGAAAGAGAAAAATGTTTTTTGTATTATTATAAGTAGAGATCGGATAATCGGATGCATATTAACCTAAAGTTGAGGTGTTGGCTAAGTATGGAGTGGGCTTTTGGATTGAAAAATCCCAGAATTCCGGTATCGGCCAATTTTGACTTCTGATTATAAAATCGAATGTATAATTTACTTAAGTTCAGATGTCAGTTAATATGGATTGCACTTTAAAAAAAAAAAAAAACCGGGATTCCGGTACGAAAATTTTTAAGTTCTGATTTTGGAATCGAATGTTTTAGTTAGGTACTTGCGTTCAGGTGTTGGCTAATATGGATTGCACTTTTGTATCAAAATCATCCCGGGATTCCGGGATTCACAAATTTATAGTTCTGATTATAGAATCGAATGTATATTTACTTACGTTTAGGTTTAGGCGAATATGGAAAGCACTTTTGTATCGATCGTCAAAATGTCGCGATTCCAGAATTGATAAATTAAGTATTTTTTGAAAGGGTAACTTTTTTATTACTAAATTTTCATAGGGTGTTCTACTCATGAGCAACTTTCACTGTGGGATCAAATATATAGATAAATCACGAAAGTCAGCTGTTTCATACATTTTGGTCGAGTAGGTATTGAACTTTTGTATCAAACATCGTATTTTTTTTTTTGATTCCAGAGTTGGTCCCATAGTTGCTGAAAATGTAAATCCAATATGGCGGATGCAAAAAATTTTAAAATTTTTCGTCATGGGTGTCATTTTATTGGTTTCCGAGGGTGTTAAAGCTGATAGTGACATTAAAATGTAAATCCAAGATGGCGGCTGCGTAAATTTTTTAATTTTTCTTCATGGGTGTCGTTTTATTGGTTTTCGAGGGTGTTAAAGCCAATAGTGACACTAAAATGTAAATCCAAGATGGCGGCTGCGAACATTTTTAAATTTTTCGTCATGGGTGTCGTTTTATTGGTTTTCGAGAGTGTTAAAGCTGATAGTGACATTAAAATGTAAATCCAAGATGGCGACTTCTAATTTTTCGTTATGGGTGTCGTTTTCATGGTTTTCGAGGGTTGTAAAACTGATAGTGGCGTTAAAATGTAAATCCAAGATGGCGGCTGCAAAATTTTCTAACTTTTCGTCATAGGTGTCGTTTTCATGGTTTTTGAGAGTTTTAAAGCCGATAGTGGCGTTAAAATGTAAATCCAAGATGGCGGCTGCAAAATTTTCTAACTTTTCGTCATAGGTGTCGTTTTCATGGTTTTTGAGAGTTTTAAAGCCGATAGTGGCGTTAAAATGTAAATCCAAGATGGCGGCTGCGAAAATTTTCTAATTTTCGTCATGGGTGTCGTTTTATTGGTTTTCGAGGGTGTTAAAGCCGATAGTGACACTAAAATGTAAATCCAAGATGGCGGATGCAATTATTTTTTATTTTTCGTCCTGCGTGTCGTTTTATTGGTTTTCGAGGGTCTTAAAACTGATAGTAACATTAAAATGTTAATGCAAAATAGCGCCTTCTTTAAAACTGTTGGTGGTTTTTTAGTTACTATCACACGTGTTTTCAGGTTAAAACGCGATACGCGCGTTAGTTAACCAAGCATCTGCCAAGCGTCACGCATTTTCACCCCACTATGGGCTTTAGCACACTCCAAAACCCATGACAAAAAAAAAAATTTCGCAGCCGCCATCTTGAATTTACATTTTAACGCCACTATCGGCTTTAAAAACCCTAGGAAACCATGAAAACGACACCCATGACAAAAAATTTGAAAAGTTTTGCAGCCGCCACTATGGATTTACATTTTAACGTCACTATCGGCTTATACACCATTAAAAACCATGAAAACGACACCCATGACGAAAAATTAAAAAAATTTGCAGCCGCGATCTTGGATTTATATTTTAACGCCACTATTGGCTTTAAAACTCTCGAAAACCATGTAAACGACACCTATGACGACAAATTAAAAATGTTCGCAGCCGCCATCTTGAATTTACATTTTAATGTCACTATCAGCTTTAACCCCTCAAGTGTCTGAGTTTGGCTGATTTTAGACCCAAAACCCCGGCGAGTGGGGAGGGTTGGGGGTTAGTTACGAACCCCATAGGTTCACAACTACTGATAATGATATGTTTTCCATCGGATGATGTTTTTTTACGTTTATATATACGTGATCTAAGCTTATATACCTATTATGTAAAGTTTTGTCCTTTTGCACACTTGGGGTGCATTTGACACGCGGGGGGGGGAGGGGAGGTTAGCTGCGAACTACATAAGTTCACAACTAATGATTTGATTGGTTTTCCATCGGATGATGTTTTTTTACATTTATATATATGTGATATAAGCTTATGTACCGAACAAAAAAAGGGTTTTTCTTATGCACACATGGGGTGCATTCGACACTTGAGGGGTTAATACCCCAAAACCATGAAAACGATACCCATCCCAATTTTTTTTTTTTGCAGCCGCCATCTTGAATTTACATTTTAACGCCACTATCGGCTTTAAACCCTCGGAAACCATGAAAACGGCACCCATGACAAAAGTTTGAAATTTTTTTCAGTCACCATCTTGGATTTACATTTTAATGTCACTATCAGCTTTAACACCCCCGAAAACCATGAAAATGACACCCATGACGAAAAATAAAAAAAAATTGCATCCGCCATCTTGGATTTACATTTTAGTGTCACTATCGGCTTTAACACCCTTGAAAACCAAAAAAACGACACCCATGACGAAAAATTAGAAAATTTTCGTAGCCGCCATCTTGGATTTACATTTTAACGCCATTATCGGCTTTAAAACTCTCAAAAACCATGAAAACGACACCCATGACGAAAAATTAAAAAATATTCGCAGCCGCCATCTTGGATTTACATTTTAGTGTCACTATCGGCTTTAACACCCTCGAAAACCAATAAAACGACACCCATAACGAAAAATTAGAAAATTTTCGCAGCCGCCATCTTGGATTTACATTTTAACGCCACTATCGGCTTTAAAACTCTCAAAAACCATGAAAACGACACCTATGACGAAAAGTTAGAAAATTTTGCAGCCGCCATCTTGGATTTACATTTTAACGCCACTATCAGTTTTACAACCCTCGAAAACCATAAAAACGACACCCATAACGAAAAATTTGATAAATGTTCGCAGCCGCCATTTTGGATTTACATTTTAACGCCACTATCGACTTTAACATACGGTACCTTCCAGGGACAACCATTTTAATTCAGCAGCTTTGTATTTCTCGCGGGGATCACGTGTAAGAAATGGAATATTTATGTAATCCCGATTTCCCGGTACTTCCAAATAAATAAAACCACATTATTTATGAAGTCGTTTCCATACCCTGTATCCGATTAGTTGTGCATTCCCACATTTTCTGGAATCCCGGTATTTATATTAAGAAAAAAAATGCTAAGAAGCCGCTTCCATAGTTTGTTAGCCAAATATTAACTTTAGGTTAATATGCATCCGATTATCCGATCTCTAATTATAAGTAAACAAACAAAGTAACAAAGTAATATTATTTTAAGAAAAATAAATGACTAAGCATAATAGTAAAAAAAGTATAAGTAAGTACCGGTAGGTACTTACTTATACTTTTTTATCTGTATCTTTCACTTTTTAGAAATATGGCAAAAAAAAACTGTTAAAAACCGACGTAACTTATTTTTTTTATTAGCTTTTATTGCCCCACTGCTGGGCAAAAGCCTTAGGTAAAAAAGTTAACTTAGTAACTTACCTAATAATTATTAAAATGTTTGACAGTTTTCTTTAGCAAAAAATAAATAAAATATGATTATTTCTTACCTACACTGAAGTGTAGTAGGTATGTAATGTGTTATGCAAATTGTTTTCGCTATTATATTTTCTATACTCGTAACGGCAAATCTATCATAACTTAAACTCATAAGTTTGAATAGAAATAAGAAAGTAAAGGAAATCTTATAGTTAAGTTATATTTTATGGTTCTTTATTATTATTTCTTACTTCTTTTGCGTATCAAATTTGCATGTCAAATGTAAGTAATAAAATCAATGTTGGCGTAACTTTATTATGTTTTAGCCATTTTTAATGTAATTAAGAATGGATAAAGCTGTCCGAAAAGAACAATATAATTCATAATCTCAGTATAAAAAAATTAAAACCAAAGTAAACCCGACGGGTTAACAGCGTTGCAAAAATATTACCTACCGCATTTGCTGTCGCTTAACATATTACAATAAAACGATATCATTGACAAACCATGTCTTAAAAACAGTATGTTAAGTATTATTACAATAACTTAAATCAACATAATATATCTTGCCACGGTTAAGAGCGTTGACTCGGTACGGCATTTCATACAAATTTTCAAGTCCTTTTTTATCGAAATGAATGAACCGATTTTAATGAAACTTCATACGCATAAGTAGGATACATAGGTCTAAAAAGTTAGTTAAGAACATTTTCTAAATGTCTTATTTAAAAAAAGATAAATGGAAATCTCTGTTTCTATGGAATATTTAAAATCGGTCTAATTTAGCTGCAACACTATTTTTCGAAAATGTTCTTAACTAACTTTTTAGACCTATGTATCCTGCTTATGCGTATGAAGTTTCATTAAAATCGGTTCATTCGTTTCGATAAAAAAGGACTTGAAAGTTTGTATGAAATGCCTTACCGAGCCAACGCTCTCTTTTAGAAACATACCTAATTGGCGACTCGGTAAAAACAGGAAAATTAATAATTTAAAATCGCTTTTATCTAGATAACTCTATTTGTTGAAAAAATAATTATTATTTCACGCTAATGTTCTCGTTACTAAACAAAAATACGTTTTGAGGTTATTTATGAAATAAAAACGGAAAAGTATTAAAAATATTAAATATTTAGTAGATAACAACATAGTAGTGAGGTTTAACAGCAATTTCGCATAAAAAGAATAAAAAAACAGTAAAAAAGAACCCGTTAAAAGCTAAGTTTACTTCCCAGCATTCTTAACTAAAGAAAAAAGACTAATGTCACACTGACTTTTACCGCTTTGCACTTTGGTTTAGGTTACTTTCTCTAAGTAAATACTTAAGTTAAACTAAGTAAATAAGTCTATAGGTATAAACTGCTACTTAAACTTTTACTTATCTAATTAAATTGGCTAGCCGGCTGACAAATGGACACTTTAAAAAATGTTTTTTTCACACAAAATTTTGCTAAGAATGTTGTAACTATGAATATTTTTATAAATGATGTTAAGTAAAAGTAGATATAGAGCTAAGGAAAAACTAATTTGCAGTAAAAGTATCGTAATTGCCATTATGTAAAGTTTCGTGCAAAAAAAGCTCGTCAATCGATTCCTACGATTTTTCTTCACTCATTTTTATTTTTATAGTAAACTTTCACAAATCTTTGAAGAATAAACTAGCATCAATTTAACTTAAATGCTGGGAATTTTTCCCACTTTATTTTACTAACAAATACCATTAAGATACACAGGAATGTTACCGGAATCTATTGTTTATCTGTTCTTTGAGCGGGCTATAAATCGGAAACTAGTTCGTGGAATTACGCAACAAGCTCTTATAGCGGCCATTAGAATAAAAATAAATACCTGCATTGAAATACTATCGATTCACATCCAAATCGATTCCTTATACTCATCCAACAACTGTCAACACTCTCAAAACAAAAAAAAAAACAAACAAAAAAAATTGAAACGTCACTTTGTTACGTCACATTACTTTTTTTACACAGGCGAAGGTAAAAAGTGCATTCGGCCTCAAAAAAACTTTTTTCGCGATTTTTTCAACGCGAAATGTGTGTGTTTACGTCAACATGTATTTTTCAAATGTAAGTGTGCGGCAAAAAAATGGTTGTGCTCGGCTCCGGCCGTGGGCGTTCTGTTATAAGTACTATAGTTATAGTAGGCACGGCTGGCATCGTAATGCACTTATGTGTACTTGCTAACTTTTTTATTATAGTCTGTTATATCCAAGCGGTTCCTTAGTTTGAGGCTCGGTGCAAGTGGTATACTTCTTGGTGCTTGCGTTATTACGTAACCAATTTTTTTTTCTTTTTTTGAATTTGGAACTTTTTCTTTTTTTTTTTTGCTAGAACGGTAGTGACTACCGAGATGACGAGTAATAGAGAGGTATGAAGGAAAAAAAAAACTGTTGCGCCGACCCCAAATAAATTGAATTTGGAACTTTTTTTTAAATAAACGTTGATCGCTTTGCTACTTTTTATACTTTAGTAGAAATAGTGATAATATTTAGTTTGTACAAGAAAACCCTACCACTCCTTATCTTGTTAGGTAATAATAATTACTTATAATAAGTATGTCAGTCAAACAGATTCTACATTATAGTAGTAACTCGACCATCGCTTTCGAATATAACAATCTCTACTTGCATTCCTTACCTCATTTCATTTTAAATACCTTAGGATAACCTCAAAATGATTATGCCTTTTGTTAGTACTATAGCAAGAATACTACACTGTTCTTATTTTTTATTACAACTTATATAGTCAGAATACTTTGATTCCTATTATTTACGGACCGTTATTGGTTAAAATTAAAACTCTTGTATACCAGTAATGAAACAAAGACCTCATAGCTATACATATAAGGAAGTAGCTATCACAGATAAAATTAGCTTACGAATCTATTTACATGCCTAGTTGGCAATAAAAAATGCTGCCATTGGTAAGTAAAAAGATTCGTTTTCGTTTATAAGAACCGAGCATATGTCGTTTTTCAGGACTAACTAAAAATATTTTAGTATATAAGTACGTACCTATTCCCAGTTAGAAATTCAATGAAAGAAAATCATCAGTATCACTATAAATTTCTAAACGTCACTATTTTAAAATATATTATAATGACTGTAAAGTATCAAGATTGTTTCTGTGACACATTGGTTATGAATGAGTGAGAATGAGTTAAGTTTTTATTGCCATCAATGCTTTTGGAAGATTCGTTTTAGCATATCAGTTTCGACGCTTAGCTCTATTACTGTTTCATGAGATGTATCTTAGTCTTATACTATTTTTTTTTAAATAAATTAATAATATTACAATAGAGCAATTACATGTTTTTATGGCAAATATTTATTTATTTCTTTAATTTCTCAGGCTTTTCCGTCTTGTCGTCAGAGGTCTTTTCCATCTCTCATCTTTGATTAGACTAAAAGTTGCTCAAAATCGATAATACCTACATTTTGGATTTATACTCTCTCTCTTTCGTCTTTCTTCTCTCTTAAATACTTTTTCATTTGTCTAATTTATCAACCTATAATATTTATTTATTTATTTATTTATTTGTTGACAATATATAAGGCCGCCAGTAACAGTCACAATACCCCTCGTACTAGTTTATACTGTATTACAGTAGGGTAAATATACTTTTTATCTTTAATTTATTTATTTATATAGGTAGGTATATTTTTGCAAATAAAATAAAAATAATAAAAAAAATTGCTTGACCTCGATCACGCTTGATGGAAAGCGATACTTTATAAATAAAGACTTTCATAAATACTTTCTTGCAACTCTCAGCAAAAGGATCAAGACTACAACATCGCAGTAAGTGATAGTGTGTGAGAGAGAGGGAATGTCTGCAGTTTTTCATCGCGCGCTGTACGGAGAAGTTTTTTGCCGGATTGTTTTTATATCAGACCTTATTCGATGCTTTCTTGTAGGAAATATTTATTTTTTGCACTAACTCGAGGCCTATGCTGGTGGTCTTGATTGCAACCTGTTTTTATCTGTTTTTTTATTTTATTTTCTAAGTTTTTAGTGTTTCAAGTTTAATTAGAACTTAGAGGGGCTTATGGCTAAGTAATAACAGCCGCACGAGTCGATAGATCAGGTTAAGCTACGCTTGCCACGGTTGGTCTATGGATGGGTGACCATCTTTACATACCAAGACGTCTCCGTGCCTCGGAAAGCACGTGGAGCCGTTGATCCCGGCTGTCATTCGTGGATCTTTAACAGTCGTTACGGGTTGTCGGAAGCCCGAAAGTCTGACAACCAGTCTTACCAAGGGGTATCGTATTACCCAGTAACTGGTTTGTGGAGGTACAATTCTTTTTAAATGGACTGCCTATCTTCTAACCTCATCCGGTTAGACTGGAAGCCGACCCCTACATAGTTGGGAAAAGGCTAGGCAGACGAAGAGTCATTCTCACGCGGGAATTCTTTTTAGTTTGGAGATGAGGTTTTGTTGTTAATGCAACAGGAAAAAAACTACAATCTCAGTAGGTATATTATGATTTATGACACTTGACCGGTTTTTTTCTTACATACCTATCTCTATTGGTATTAGAACCCATGGCTAGAGTTGGGGAGCTTTACTATTTGCTGAATAGAACTGCGTAACAAATAATTATTAATGTTAGAGACTATTCTGTATGATTTGTTTTGTTTTGAGTCTTAATATTTCTGCATCATCACTTGCAATACAATTCAATGTGTAAGCACCCACGCTAGATGATTGTCGGCAGTGTGTAATAGGTACCTATGTGATGTAAGTAGGTAGGTGACTATTTTAATTCGCTGGAAGTGATTTTCATTCCGATTATTTCGGTTATGTTATCTAGAGTTTTTTTTTTTAATTTATTTATTTAGATTTACAAACGTTCGTATACACTAAATAAATTACAGGATGCAACAGAGAATATAGAACCAAATGTAACAAACAATTATAGGTAAATACAGCATTTTCTTATTATCACCTATTGGGTGAACAATTGACATTATATCAGTTAAATTTTATTTGTATACAACAAAACAGACGGATACAACCGTCTCCATAATCATAATCATAATTATAATCATTTATTTATTTGTCAGAACATGGTACATTAAATGGTCTTGTTCTCCTTAATATTATTGGAGTTAAGTTATATCCTAATTAATGGATTTTTTGTGAAAATTATATAAGCTACTAGCCCCGCGGCTTCGCTCGCGTTAAGGCCCTGTACGTCGATTCTGTAAAATTCAAACAAAAACTCGCATCTCACATCGCTTTCACTTCGCATCACTTTTTCTCACTTATTTGGCACTTTTAGAACGCTAATCAAGAAACTCACAGCGGATTCAGCAGTGCGATTCTGTAACCATCTCACCGTGAAAACTTATGTGAAGTGAGCGTGGAGTGAGCTGTCAATAGTGTCAATTCCTAGCACAAACAAACTCACTTCACCTAAGTTTTCACGGTGAGATTTTTACAGAATCGACCGGCAGGTCCCAAGCTTGGTTTAGCTCGGTGTGTAAGTGAAATGGCTTTATGGCTGTCTAGTTTGACGCACGAGATAGAAGATTCTCACGCGCACCGGAATTATGTCGTAAAAGTGCAAACAAAATCGTATAAAATTATAAATTAACTATTTAATAAAAAGTAATCCATCACTGGATGCAGTTTGAAATTTAACATTTCATGGTATATTTTTAATTATAATTATAATTGCTAATGAAGGGATAAACAGCTTTTAAAGATTATTAGGAGGTATGTTTAAAGATTTTTTTGGTGCTTTAAAGTATGTTCAATTATGTTTTGGCTTCCATCACTGTATGCGAAAAGGACTTGAAAATATCATATTTTTTTTTACATGTCAAAATTATTTACGGTTTATGAGATACACAGCTTTAAAAAACCACCTTTTTGGTAGTTTTCAGGAAACCTGCGCCTTAATGGATTTTTAGTGAAAATTATATAAACTACTAGCCCCGCGGCTTCGCTCGCGTTAATTTAGAATTTGACAATCAATTCGGGTTGTACTCTGCTTGTAATAATATAATTCAATCATGATTCGAAAGAACCGTGGCGCCATTTACGAGTATTATAAGAACATGATTGTTGTTTTCCTCGGGAACAGTACTTTTTTTCGGGAACAGAACAGGAACCTGACAACGTATATGCAAAATTTCAGCATGATCAGTTCAGTAGTATAAGCGTGAAAAGGTAACAAACAAACAAACAAACTTACTTTCGCATTTATAATGTTAGTTAGACTACAGTCTGATTTTTAATTCCACGGAATTCTGACATTTCAGAAGTGTTGCCAATACTACAACGGTCCTAGTAAAAACGGAACGCATTTAAGCGAAATAAAAAAAAAACCTTTCTTGAATATAAGGTTTCAATTAGAAAAACTAAAACTTAAAAATTGACTGATAATTTTAAAATGGTAATCAGATTTTTTACTATCACATTATTGAAGTTACGATAGTTAGTAAGGTAATTATTTTTCTTTCACAGGAATCCCTGTCCAATAATGCATAGGTTACAAACCTTTTTTAGGAATATCTTTTTGTTTGTAAAATCATTGCTTCTTGTAACTACAGACAGACAATGATGATGATATTAGTGATAATGATACCTAAATGAATATTTAAATTTAAAAAAATATGTTCTTTTACGCTTTTTTCCATTTAGCCATATAAAATTAATATTTTATTTAGTGTGCATTGAATGCACAGAACAAACACTATTTACATTGTCATATAGTTTACTTGATACAATTCTCTTTCATGTTTTGTTATTTTATATCCCAAAAAATTGTAGTAATTTTCAACTTATAAAAAGGACAAGACAGAAAAAAGGTTTAGGATATCTGAAGTGTCAAAAAATTACTGCTGTCAGAATTCCGTTGAATTAAAAATCAGACTGTAGGATGTTGCTTAATCTTGACAATGTCAAATTGTTATTATGATAATTGTATTATTGTTACAAGTAGAAAAACAGGTACTTGAAATAGACCATTTATTTTCGTGTAAAATCACAAAGTAAAACTTTCAACTGTTAGGAAAAAGCAAATAGAATTGAAAAATGTGACAACTTTTTTACTTGTGTTTTTGTTTCTATTGCACATTAAGACCGTACAACAACACAACATTATGCCTGTAACCCCGAAGGGTTGGGCAGAAGTGCATCTACGAGTATAGTAGGTACCTACAGTCACACATCGCTATATACAGGGTGTTAGGTTAAACGAGGGACATACTTTAACGGAGTGTAGTACTCATGAAAATGAACAACTTTTACCATGGGACCAAACCTGAAATCGCGAAAAAAAATCACCTGCCCCATACATTCATGTTCGCATAACTCGTCAAAATGTAGGGAGCAGCTGATTTTTTTTTCGCGATTTCAGGTTTGGTCCCATAGTAAAAGTTGTTCATTTTCATGAGTACTACACTCCGTTAAAGTATGTCCCTCGTTTAACCTAACACCCTGTATAAGATGTATCTATTCAAACACGAAATATCTTGAGGGGTCGTTGTAGTCATCATTATGAACACCTTTTACTATGGGACCAAACCTGAAATCGCGAAAAAAAAATGAGCTGTTCAGTACATTTATGTTCGCATAATTCGTCAAAATGTACTGAACAGCTGATTTTTTCCCAGGTGTAGTCCCATAATAAAAGTTGTTCATAATAATGAGTAGGTACAATGACCCCTTAAGATATTTCGTGTTTGAATAGATACACCTTATATAATATTGTAACAGGGGGCGAACCTATTGCCCTCAACCGGGTACAAATCCAGACTATAGACCAAGATCTTAACTTGTCTAAATTAGAGACTAAACCTGTTTTAACACAAAAATAGTAGGTACATTAAACATGACCTATGTTATTTCTCGTGCTAAACATTATTAACGACTTAGCTATTGTTAACAAATCGATCGGCAAAGCATATTTAATTGGAGTCTACGCAATATTATGTCTACAGAAAACGTATTATATTGCTTAGTGAGACAAAATTGTGTTCCAAACATGCAAAGACTCCTCGATACAATAGTGCAAAGTATGACAAAACTCTGACAATTTAAATGGCAAATATTGTCAACAAGGGTAATTAGTAACAAAATAGCGTAAAATAAGATAATAATAAGTTCGGTATATCCTTGTTCCTGTGCTATTAGTAAAAATAATCGTCAAGAAAAGTTTGGCATAATTTATTGAAAGGTTCATTATAAATTTATTACGGTAACCTACTCAAATCTGCCTAGGCTTTTCCCAATTATGTTGGGGTCGGCTTCCAGTCTAGCCGGATGCAGCTGAAAACCAGTATTTTACATGGAGCGATTGCCTATCTGACCTCCACAACCGATACTCCTTGGTAAGACTGGTTGTCAGACTTTCGGGCTTCTGACGACCCGTAACGACTGTCTAAGATCTACGAATGACAGCCAGGACCAGCGGCTTAGCGGGCTTTCCGAGGCACGGAGGAGACCCGGTATGTAAAGATACAACCACCCATCCATGGACCTACCCCGGCAGCCGTAGCTTAACCTGTTGGATCGACCCGTGTGGCTGTTATTACTTAGCAACGAGCTCCTCGGTACCTACTGTGATTATTATAGGTTACCTACCTAGTAATAAACTTTTAATAGACTAAGAAAAGGTAAGTTGGATTCCATCAAAATAATTACTTAAATAAAAAAAAATGATTTATTAGTTAATACATGTGGATTATGATTATACATTTATTAAGATTACCTGAGACGACTTGTTTCAATTTATGAATACATTTTTACTTCCGACGCTTTCAACGTGCACATGTTTAATTTCAACATTAATTATTATGTAACCAATATTTTGTAACAATATTTTGATTTATAATAAGTGTCTGTGGAGTTTCTTACCCGTTCTTGTCCTTATGAACGCTTTTCAATGGGCAACTAGCTTCATCTTTATAACTGACCGACCCCTTGATAATTCGAAAGTGCCTGTAATTGGTTTAATAAATAAATTCTTTGAGTTGAATTATAGGACCTATGAAGACTACATTATAATTTGCAAACAACACAAAAATAAAAATAAATCTACAATAATTAGAAGCCACACCCTTTCCACATGACAATTTCCTGTGACAATAGTTACCGTTTTTCTATAATCACGGTGGAACTCTAAAAACTGTCCCCTAGGTAAGTACCTAGGTTACTTAGAACCCATCCAACCGATGAATGTCACAAATAAGGGGTTCCGTAATGATCACTTGTGGACTGTCGCCGATTATTGTCAATTTCGCTGTCGTTGAGTCCGCGTTTATTGCGTTTAGTTGCGGAACCCCGTCGTCGGTTAGTTGCATTGTGATTTAAAATTAGTTTGTTAATTTTTTTTTAAATCGTTTTTTTACCTAATTAGTAGCCAACGTTAATGATGTTTGTAATGATTCGGATTATTAAAGAAACTGAATGACTAACAAAACAACTAATTTTGAAAGGAACTACCGGAATAATAAATACCATGATAAGAATTTTATTATGTAGGTAGAATGGTTGTCAACTAAAATCAAAACTCAACTTAATTTTGTAAATCATTTTATAGATTAATTATTATTTTTGATAAATAATCAGGTACGTATTATATAGCCATTGATCACGTGACATTGAACGCGGATCAGAGCGTATCACTTCACGATCTGCAGTCTGATGACTGCTGCAGTGCGATTCTGTAACCATCTCACCGTGAAAACTTAGGTGAAGTGAGCGTGCAGTGAGATGTCAAGAGTGTCAATTCCTAGCAAAAACAAACTCACTTCACCTGAGTTTTCACGGTGAGATTTTTACAAAATCGACCGGTTGATCGTGAAGTGACGCGCTTAGTCATAATGTCATTTTGATAAAATAACATTGTTTCGGGGTTGCCCCTTCAGGATATTTTCCTCTAAATTAAGGGATTTTATAAAAAAAGTCACATATTTTAAAGAAAACAGACCACAAGGAACATTTTAAATCGGTTTCTTAAAAACTGTCAACTTGTCTATTGAACACATGTAGCTAGAAAGCAGACCACAAGGAACATTTTCAATCGGTTTCTTAAAAACTGTCAACTTGTCTATTGAACACATGTAGCTAGAAAACAGACCACAAGGAACATTTTAAATCGGTTTCTTAAAAACTGTCTACTTGTCTATTGAACACATGTAGCTAGAAAACATACCACAAGGAACATTTTAAATCGGTTTCTTAAAAACTGTCAACTTGTCTATTGAACACATGTAGCTAGAAAGCAGACCACAAGGAACATTTTAAATCGGTTTCTTAAAAACTGTCTACTTGTCTATTGAACACATGTAGCTAGAAAACAGACCACAAGGAACATTTTAAATCGGTTTCTTAAAAACTGTCTACTTGTCTATTGAACACATGTAGCTAGAAAACAGACCACAAGGAACATTTTAAATCGGTTTCTTAAAAACTGTCTACTTGTCTATTGAACACATGTAGCTAGAAAACAGATCACAAGGAACATTTTAAATCGGTTTCTTAAAAAACTGTCAACTTGTCTATTGAACACATGTAGCTAGAAAGCAGACCACAAGGAACATTTTAAATCGGTTTCTTAAAAACTGTCAACTTGTCTATTGAACACATGTAGCTAGAAAACAGACCACAATTAACATTTTAAATCGGTTTCTTAAAAACTGTCAACTTGTCTATTGAACACATGTAGCTAGAAAACAGACCACAAGGAACATTTTAAATTGGTTTCTTAAAAACTGTCAACTTGTCTATTGAACACATGTAGCTAGAAAACAGACCACAAGGAACATTTTAAATCGGTTTCTTAAAAACTGTCTACTTGTCTATTGAACACATGTAGCTAGAAAACAGACCACAAGGAACATTTTAAATCGGTTTCTTAAAAACTGTCTACTTGTCAATTGAACACATGTAGCTAGAAAACAGACCACAAGGAACATTTTAAATCGGTTTCTTAAAAAACTGTCAACTTGTCTATTGAACACATGTAGCTAGAAAGCAGACCACAAGGAACATTTTAAATCGGTTTCTTAAAAACTGTCAACTTGTCTATTGAACACATGTAGCTAGAAAACAGACCACAAGGAACATTTTAAATCGGTTTCTTAAAAACTGTCAACTTGTCTATTGAACACATGTAGCTAGAAAACAGACCACAAGGAACATTTTAAATCGGTTTCTTAAAAACTGTCAACTTGTCTATTGAACACATGTAGCTAGAAAACAGACCACAAGGAACATTTTAAATCGGTTTCTTAAAAACTGTCAACTTGTCTATTGAACACATGTAGCTAGAAAACAGACCACAAGGAACATTTTAAATCGGTTTCTTAAAAACTGTCAACTTGTCTATTGAACACATGTAGCTAGAAAACAGACCACAAGGAACATTTTAAATCGGTTTCTTAAAAACTGTCAACTTGTCTATTGAACACATGTAGCTAGAAAACAGACCACAAGGAACATTTTAAATCGGTTTCTTAAAAACTGTCAACTTGTCTATTGAACACATGTAGCTAGAAAACAGACCACAAGGAACATTTTAAATCGGTTTCTTAAAAACTGTCAACTTGTCTATTGAACACATGTAGCTAGAATACCAGATTGCTGAAAGTAAAGTTGTAAAAACTGGTGCAGATTATGCGCCATTGCACTCTCTAACCTAGTACAATAGGTATATGGTAAAGAAGGATATGTTTTTCTCAGTGATAGAACGAAGGGATTTCATTTGCTAATGCAAATTATAGAAACCATAGCAAAGTATGGGAAACCCGGAAACTTCACTGACATGAAATCATTGTAATCAGTCCCACTGCTGGGACTCAGGCCTCCTCTCTTCGAGAGGGACCACCACGCGGGCACAGTGCGGGTTGGTAGATGTCACATGTCTTCGAATTTTTGGTTCTAGGACATGCCGGTTTCCTCACGATATTTTCCTTCACCGTTTTGAGAACTGTGGTGATGAAATTATTTAACAAAGTAAAGCGCCTGCCTGGGTTCAAACCACGACCTACAGCGACCTACATGAAATGATTCTCCATAAGCACAAAAACTTCACAACCTATCCTCGCATCCTAGTATCATCATTAACCAACCCAAATGAAAGCCAACACGAGCCAATCCAATATGACTAAAATACACCTTCATCTTTACCTATTTTCTCCAAGAAGTGGATAAACAAAAAAACATCAGGGGCAAAGCGAATAAGCTAAGAACCATTTGAGTCGAGAACAGAGAATGGTGTTCGTTAGTATCTTTTAATTTCAGCTAATTTTTATCTTCGAGCGACGACTCCTTTTTTACCGTGTAGCACAAGCCATTAACTGAGATCTAGGGGGAAGCAATGATCTCGATACTTTGAGGCGCTTTTATCTGGAGTTCGAATTTTAAAAGATTTTAATTTTTTGTTTTTTTTTTTTTCATTCAAAACTGGCTTCGTTCGCGTGGAAGTTGATAAAATACAGCCCATGTTATTCGCTGATAATGTAGCTTTCTATATCTAGGTGTTTTTTTTTTAATTCATTTTTCGAGTTTATCTTTAATGGATGATTAAACGATTAAATGCATTAAATGAATGCATGATTAAATGATAAAATAATTAAATGATTTATTTTCTGTAAGTAGGTTTGTACAAACACTTTTACACGTCAATCATATTTTTAAAAACTAGATGAGGTCGGCGTTTCCTATCTGACTACTCTGAGAAGAAAGGCCGAAACAAACTCAGAGGTCACAGTCTCTTTTAAAGTCTTAATCTTGGTCAGATCATGTGAAGACCATGTAGATTGCTGTCTGAAATGGTCTTTTGAGGGAAGAACCACACAGATTGAGTGGACCTGTCCAGTCAGTGCACGCATTTGTCAGTAATCGTGCAGCTCAACTCAAAACGACGCTCAACGATGACGCTCGTGGAGCTCAACGATTCGACGAACAATACCAAAGAAAAGACATTTGGTAGGCCGTATAAATTACTCAATTTCCAGACTATGAGTAAAACTGAGAAAAGGATAAAATAAAATAAATAAAAAACAATGATCCACGTAGTCTTCACATCACTACATAGTATAAAACAAAGTCGCTTCCCACTGTCTGTCTGTCCCTATGTATTCTTAGATCTTTAAAACTACGCAACGGATTTTGATGCGGTTTTTTTTAATAGATAGAGTGATTCAAGAGGAAGGTTTATATGTATAACACATACGCGGGCGAAGCCGCGGGCAAAAGCTAGTTAATAATAATTAAAAATAATAATTATAAGTAATACTTATTTTACAAAGTAAATATTCATGTCGTTGTATAAAATATGTAAAAAGGTATTTAAATCAACATAATTGTGTAAATTTATTGGAGTAGCTCAATCCAAAGCCTTTTTGTCCTCAATATAGTCTTTGACAGTATAAAAGGCTTTCTGACAAAGTTTCCGTTTTATACAATTTTCGAATTTATTAAGGCTTAGTTTTTGAATGTGGCTAGGCATTACAAACATACAAACAATATTTTCTTTTTAATATTTTATAATATTAGTGTTATTATTTCTTTATAATATTAGTTTACAATGATAATAGGTAATAAGTAGATAGTAGAATGAGCAAAAATTTTATTTATCCAATAAAAAGGAACCAAGTGATTTTACTGGTGTTTTCATTGTAAGTTTTAAAGCTACAATAGCTTTAAAACTTACAATGAAAACACCAGTAAAATCCTAAAAGCCCTTAGCTGGTCCTTGGAAGCAAACATAAATCGTCAATATTAGGAATCCATATATTAATTTCTCAGTCTTGGCAGTTACAGTTACACACAAATAAGTATCTTGTTTTATATAGCAGTAATCACCTCGTTACCGCTATACAATTATAACTTTGATTATTGTGGCGCTAATCCTTAGTTCCTTATTTAGAAATAACTAGTAGGTAATGTTGATTAATTTTTCTTTTATACGTTCTACGGTACAATTTTATTGAGTTTTATGATGTGAACAAAATACCTGTCTTCTTCTTTATAAGGTTATTTATTTGTCAAACAATGGTATTTGTTTGCTAGTAAAAAAAGTATTACTTTTACTATGAAACAGATATTAAAATTCAAAAACATTGAGATATTGACAACCATAGCCAACAGAATAAGCATTGCCAAAAAAAGAATTTGCGGCATTATTACTTAATTATTGAATAATTTGAAACTTAAAAAAAAAAAAAATTAAAATCGGTTTTTTAAAACATGCGACCATTATCTTGCAAGCAAGCAGCCACACAGGTCGATCAATCAGGTTAAGCAACGCTTCCATCTTTACATAGCAAGACCCCTCCATGCCTCGGAAAGTATGTTAAACCGTTGGTCCCGGCTGTCAATCCTGGATCTTTGACAGTTGATACGGGTCGTCAGAAGCCCGAAAGTCTGACAGCCAGTCTTACCAAGAGATATCGTATTACCCAGTGACTTGGTTGTGGAGGTCAGATAGGCAGTCGCTCCATGAAAAACCAACCACTCAGTTGCAACCGTTTAGACTGGAAGCCAACCCCAACATAGTTGGGAAAAGGCTATGCAAATGATATCATGGCAAACGTAGTGCACCTATCTTTATTTTTTGTGGAATACATCACGCTTGTATTCCGCAAAGGGTTAGACAGAGGACAACTACATTAAAAGCTATCCTCTTTTAAAAGAAAAAATATTATTAGCTTTCTCCTCAGCAAGTATCAAAACTGTTTCATCCAACATCCGTACTGAAGAAATCTAATTTTTGCCGAGTTTTTCTCTTATTCCGGCGGCCCCCAGAGGGCGGTGTTTTCCCGCCAATTTGTGTGTGCTTGTGAAAATTTAACCGTTGTCATGTCGCACCGTTTCACTTCATGTTAATGAAGTGTTATTTGTGCCCCTGTTTGCTTTTAAATATTTTTCTTGTTTTTTCACGTTTATTTATAAATTATATTTTTTTTTTTTTTTTATTTTTTTTTAAAATGGCGGCTTTATTATTTTGTTATTTTCATAAAAAACTTTTGGGTATGAAGTTATTATATAAGTAAAGACAAAAAACTTTAACATTTAACGCGCCATCTTCATTAACGGCTGTATTAAAAAATGATCAATAATAAAATATTCATGGCCGAAAAACGGGCAGGTGTCGTTTCACACAAAAAACCATGTTTTTACGACCACTAAGAAACTTTTCTAATAATGTCTCGAGTTAAGAGTGTCCTGCCGCTAATTGCGAAATAAATTTTCAAGTTTTAACCAAAAACTCTTTTTCGTGAGTTACGGGCGAAGGAAAAAAAGATTATGGCGAACGGTGAAAGAAAAATGTTCGTGGCTGTACTGGGTCGTATTCATAGGCAGGGCCTAGATTATGTACAGTCGAGTTCATTAATATATTGGCACTGTCAAGGATTCAAAATATTGTGAGCGTTGGAAAGCTCAATAAATTCTATAGAACCTATAGATAAAAAATATGTCCTCATGTGAACGGTTCAATAATATATGACAATAAGGAGGAAGTACAGGATAGGTGCAGTCACATATTAATGAATCTAAACCTTGACCACAATTTAATGTTGTCACAATATTGTGAACTTTTTTGACATTCATATATTTTTGAAGCCTGAAAGGGCCAATATATTAATCAACTCGACTGTACCTACATAAGAATATAATAGAATACCTACTCTTATTATGTACACCATCAAAATTAAGTGAATGTAAAAATACGAATACCTAAACACGGTATCGGCACCACAAAAATGTACCTAACTGTAAAAATAACTAACACTGTAGTGAAAACCAGTTTTAAAAGTATGGCAGTTAACTTAAAAGTTTACAAAATAAATGATTCGAAACAGAATCGAACCATAATTGTCTTGGAATTATTGAAATATTGACATGTGCATTAGTGATTTTAATAGAAATTGAATGACAATGTCTGTACGTTTGTAACTTATAAGCCTAGCAGGCTCTTATTATTAATAGTAACCACTATCATATTGAAACGGTTACACGTGCTATTATGACAGTAGAACTTCAAACAAAATATTACTAACGTCAACTGTGTCTACCTATATTTATGAGAAATCGTTAGCAAAAACCTGATCTAATATACCATTTACTTATATCATTAACCCGTCGCACGCCAATTATCAGACACAATAGATTTTTTATTGTTATCTCCACACCTGGGTGTCAAACGACGTTTAAAGAGTTAAGTAGGAAAATATTTTATTTTGCGAGTGAAGCTTGGAGTGAGAGTGTAAGCTAGATTCTAATACGTCAGGAAAACAATCTAGTGCTAACGAAACTTGTTTCAACTGATTAGTTCATGTTTTATTTTATTATAGTGTATATTATGGTTCTTAGACGAACAATAAAATTGTCATTGACGTATTTTGAGACAATGCCAAGCTGTGGCTGTCCCGTTAAAGGCCAAAGCCCTCTTCTGATATAAAGAAGTAATGAGCATTGATCATAATGCTTGCTTGCTGCATGTTATTTTATGGTAACTAGCTGATAATTCTCTACTTATTTTCGGATTTTGTTCTCAATATCATGGGTTTTAGTGTTTTTGCGCGGTACCCTAATAATTTTTAGGGTTCCGTACCTCAAAAGGAAAAAAACGGAACCCTTATAGGATCACTTGTTTGACCGTCTGTCTGTCTGTCAGTCTGTCAAAACCGTTTTTCTCAGGAACGCGTGAAGGTATCAAGCTGAAGTTAATATCAAATACGTAGGTTTATGGTCCCTTGGAGTCCTAAAAAGATCAAACTTCTAAGTCAACGCAATAAAAAAATACGGCCATTTATGCGACATTTTTTGATACTCGCAAGTAAATCAAAACCTATAGGGTACTTCCCGTCGTCCTAGAATCATGAAATTTGGCAAGAAGCAAGGTCTCACAACACAGGTAAAGGAAAAAGTCCGAAAATTTGTAATTCTATCACATAAAAAGATATTTTCAAAGTTGTCAGTCTGTCAAGACCCTTTTTGTCAGGAACGCGTAGAGGTATCAAGTTGAAATTAATATCAAATTTGTAGGTCTATGGTCTCTTAAAGTCCTAAAAAACTCAAGCTTCTAAGTCAACGCAATCAAAAAATACGGCCATTTTGTGACACATTTTGATACTCGCAACTGTCGCAAGTAAATCAAAACCTATAGGGTACTTCCCGTTGACCTAGAATAATGAAATTTGGCAAGAAGCAAGGTCTCCCAGCACAAATAAAGGAAAAAGTCCGAAAATTGTGAATGTGTAATTTTATGACATATTTTTTTTTTTTGATATCCAACGTTAAGTTGGTTTTTACACGACTGCCCAAAAAAAGGAGTGTTATGTTTTCAGGGTTCATGTATGTTTGTGATTTTCTATATTCCACCATAACTTTTGAATGCCTGGACAGATTTTGATGTATGGGGTATCGTTAGAATCCTTACATCATCCCGAGTGACACTGGCTATATATTTTTTGAAAAGAAAATAGTATGGTGGCAGTATGACTACATTTTCAAATGTAAAAAAAAAAATGATGGTACGGAACCCTCGGTGCGCGAGTCTGACTCGCTCTTGACCGTTTTTTTTAAAGTGAAAGTAGCCTAAGTTACTCCTTATAATATCAGCTATCTGCAAGTCAAAGTCCCATCAAAATCAGTCCAGCCGTTTTGAATTAGCAGAAACAAACAAAAACTAACACAAAAAAAAAAAAAAAAAAAAAATTCTTGTTAGATGTAAAAAGCTGTTGATATTATAAACAGACACTTCAATTTTATTTATTTGTATAGATCAAAATACTGTTGTATTTTCCAATGATAATGCTACAAAACCATTGTTTCTGTATTTGGAATTATAGCTTATAAAAAAAGTGACAGTGAAGTGAAAAACCTAGTGACTGACTGTCCACCAGAAATGAAGTACAAAATAACAATTACTCTTATTGAAAGCGGTTTTTTTTTTCATTTCACTTAAAATTTGTTTTTGCTCGCGGCTTCGTCGCGAGGATGTCGGAAATTGTGCCACGGAAACGTTCTACTGGGATAAAAATTTCCTATGTCCTAACCCAGGACTAAGCAAATTCACTTTAGCAGTTAGCCCCGCCGACAATAATATTAATTAGTTAGGATTAGGATTATACTACGAAGAAAAAACAGAAAACGACGGAAGACAGACCACGAACGCACGCAGAAAGATAAAAGACGAAGAACTAAGACGGATTGCAGATTGATATTTTCAGCAGACAACCGGGCATTGCTATCTATTTTCATTATTTCCGTAAAACACCAAATTATTTTAACCATTTTGATTTTTTAAATAGTATCTAGAGTGTCACGAAAAAAGAACAAAAAAAAACTACCTGGCTATGAATACGGCTATAATGGGTTGGAAGAAAATTATGAGAGATAGGAGAAAAGTGGTAAAAATTACCAAAACGGGATGGGGCGATAAGTTGACGTCATTTTAAACGTTACCGTTTGTTGCGTCACGTTTTGTTGAAAGGGGTGAGCACTGTGAGGAGTATTTTGAGCGTAAACAATCATTGTTATTTTTTTTTTGTTGTTGAAATTTTTACTTCCTTGAAAATTGCACTGAAAAACGTAAAACCCATATTTTTCTTTTCCCCATACAAACTGTTCCTAGCTGTCAATTCTACGGATGCAATCTGATGTAATATAAACTACTTGAAGGCATCCATAGAAATATAAAAAAACAGGAAAAGTGACAAGCGGGCGAAAATGTGTCCGCGCGACATGCTCAGTATGAGCTGTTCATAGTACAAATTCCGTCTCCGCGAACTAGTGCGCTTTCGACTGTGACCGTGACAAGTTATAAGAATGCCGTGTTGTTCAGTGGTTTCTTGTTAAAACCGAAGCCATGTAAATCATGGAACCACTTTTCATATGTAAGTACAAGTATTTTACCGTATTTGTCTTTAAAATCATGAAAGTGACAAAGGAAAAAAGTGGAGACACAGGGTTCCGAATTCCGATACATTTTAACATACTGGGCACATCTCCTTCTTTCTTATATCTATGAATGCATCCGTATATTTGACACTTTCTCTTTCTACGATATACAGTTTGACACTTAAAATTGGACAGGACAACATCTGTCGGGTCAGCTAGTAGTATAATTATAATTCGCCTCTTTGCGAGAGAAAAGGTATTTTTTTGTTATTATTCGATAATTTTATTGTATTTTATCTTTTTGTGTATCTTTTAAAACTTTATTTGATAACTCATTTAACGTAAAAGCACAATTGATTTACGTGTCATAATTTTTTTAAAAGTTTACATATCGCTTCCTGTAAAATTGCATGTTTCGAGTAATCACGTTTTTCTCGCAAAGATGCGAATTATGCGAAAATGGGTCTGTTTGTTTATTTCTTTGTTACGCTTTCACGGTACAACGGCTGAACGGATTTAAATGAAATTTGACACAAGGATAGACCATGACTTGGACTAGGATATAGAATACTTTTTATCCCGGTAGTAAGTTCCCGTGGGATAATTTCTGACGTTGCGGACAGAACCTAGTGTAAATTAAAACTTAATTTCTTTGTAACAACCGAAATTCACAGATTTCGGTCTACGTAGGTATACATAGAAAGGTTAGTCTATTCCCAGACCGGTAGAGTACTAAAAGTTTTAATATAAGCGCGGAAAATTCGCCACTAATAATAATAACGGTTTCTTGGAAAAATCGATGTCATGCTAAATAATTCAGCTAAATCCAATTATGTGACAATTGAAATTCAGTTTACCTTCAATAAATATATACCTTGTTATGTTAACGAACTAATAACTCTTATTAGAGGTTTTGTCTGATTCATAAAATTGTATGACAGATCTTTAGCTGCTGTTAGCTGACACTAACTAGTGTAGTGACAATATTGGTCTACGGTAACTTTTTACAAACAACGTAATTTTACCCTTAGACAAAATTGTCACATCACTATCAACACCTCATTCCAAATTCAAAAAGGCGTAAAACATTACTACTACCTAATAAGATTTTATCGATTTACTTCATAAAAAGATAAAAAGTCTTAGAGACTATCAAGGATCCTTCCAAAGCTATTAACTTTAAAAGCTGGCTGGTCATTATACGTTCTTTTTTTAAACGTTCTACCCCCCTCCTCCCTTAGAACACTTTTCATAATTACCGCTCCCTACCACCCCTTGTTACAAGATGTTACAGTTAGCCCGTTTAAAAAAAAAACAATTTCATTATCTTTGCTTCTGTGATTTTAGAACGTCGCGTTCGGGAATTCTTTTTCTTTTTTTGAAAAGTTGTTGTTTTTTATCTACCTATACATCTATACATATTATAAAATTAAAGTCGCTTTTCGTGTCCTTCTGTGTGGCTGCCTTGTTCTTCTAAACTACACAACGGATTTTGAAGCGGTTTTCACCATTAAATTATAGAGAATTTATTCCGAAAGGTTTTTAAGTAGGTATAATATTAATATTAAACTTATAAAAATAATGAAGCAATACCGATGGTTTTGTCAAACCGTAAAAACCGTGCGAAGCATGGGGCGGGCAGCTAGTACCTATTATAAATTAAACTCTCTTTTCTGTCTGTCTGTGTGACCGCATTGCTCATCTAAACTACTCAACAGATTTTGATGCGGTTTTAACCATCATTAATAGAATTTACTCCGGAAGGTTTTATAATACACTAGCTTTTGCCAGCGGCTTCGCCCCCGTGGATGTCGGAAAAAAACCCACGGGAACGTACTACCGGGAAATCCTCCCTTATTCCTTGTCTACAGCATAAAGGGAACCTCTGTGCAAAATTTCAGCTTTCTAGGTTTAAGGGTTTGGGCTGGGCGTTGATGAGTCAGTCAGTCAGTCAGGACTTCTCTTTTTATTTATAAATTATAAAAGATTAATATTTAAGTAACTTAGATATTATAGCACCACAGAATTCTCGATGTTTTAAAATGTCACCACTTGCCTCATCAGTAGATTGCATCCGTGTGGGGACGTCTCGCTAGCTTTCGATAAAACGAAAATGTATATAAGTAGTGTTTCTTTCTTTTTAACCCCCAACGGAAATAGAGAGGGGTGTTATAAGTTTAACGCGTGTATATGTCTGTGTCATCGTAGCTCCCAAACGACTGCATCGATTTAGGTTTTTTTTTTGTTTTGTTTGAAAGGTGTTGATCGAGAGTGTTATTCGCTATAAAAATTATCAGCTCTTTTCTAGTTGATAAATGGAGAGCATCTTCCACAGGTCTGGATTGTGTCGAAATTTTTATGAAATATGGAGTGTGTTCTAAATAGATTAGCTTTCATAGGTTGAATTGATTAATAGTTATTTATGCAAGTTACGTATAATAAGGGGTATTAAAACACGAATGTGGGTTTATCACACGAGGCGAAGCCGAGTGTGATAATAGTATCACATGAGTGTTTTAATACCTAATTATGTACAGTTGCATACAAAACTTTATCTACATCCATGTTAAACCCTCTATAAAAGGTTCTGAAACAGTTTTTTGCAATACTAATAATACTCGTATCGAACATGGCGGCCGGCGGCGTCATAGTATACGACGTGAATTCGAATATGTTCTTTATTTTTAATTACGGCGCTGTTGTAGTGAAACGCGCGTGCATTACAATGTTCTTTTTTTGAAAACGAGTTGCTTTATGAAATTCAGTACACCATTAAAGCACCCGTTTGGATGCTATTATGGTTACCATGGTTACTATGACACTGGCTGTTTTAATGTTGGCAATAAGCTAACTGTTTCAGAGACTTTTATAGAGGATTTATGGCATGGGTGTAGATAAAAAATATTAGATTGATATAAAGTCCTATTGCTGAGTCAATATCTGTCAGTTATTTGTGGATCAAAATCTCTGCTAAGGATACCTAGTATTAATAAAAATAGATCATACCTAGTGTATGTATACTAGTCAAAGGATAGCTTTAAATCTATCACTACATAATAATAGTATAAAACAAAGTCGCTTCCCGCTATCTGTCTGACCCTATGAATGCGTAGATCTTTAAAACTACGCAACGGATTTTGATGCGGTTTTTTTTTAATAGATAGTGATTCAAGAGGAAGGTTTATTATATGTATAATAAACGCGGGCGTAGCCGCGGGCAAAAGCTAGTTAAAGGATATAATAAAATTGTGACGTGATAATGTTATATTATTATCCTATTTTCTGGTGTTTGTGATACAATGATTTTTTCATTACCTACATACTCCAACGATACATTAATTTCTGTTATATTCTAATTTTACTTGGAAAATTGTTTTTGTGCACAGTAGATGTGTTTTTTCGCAAATAAAAATTTATAATTTATTTATTTTATTTATATCTAGGTAGGTGTTATTGCATCTGCCTACACACCATCTCTTACACATCTAGGTATCTATTTCTGTTTATACCGAAAGATTGAGGTTAAGGCTCGTATTTATAATCAAAGTAATTACTTGAGTATTTACTTGCTACTAAGTAATTTCATGCTTGAGGGTAGAATTGTTAAGTAATGAAAATGGTGACTATTACTTGGCTAAGAATTCTAAGCTTTGACAGTTCTAACTTCAAGCAATTACTAAACTATAGAAAGAAAATCATTGCTTGAGCAATTACTTTGACTTAAGTAATTACTTTTACTTGACTATAAATACGAGTGTAAATCTAGCCAGTCTCTTTACGTCTCAACTCTCAAAAAAACCGGTCAAGTGCGAGTCGGACTCGCGCACGAAGGGTTCCGTACCATATTATATGTTTAACAATCGCAAAGATAACTTTTTACTTATTTTATAATGATACTGTGAATTACAAGGTTATTTTTTGCAGTTGTAGAAAATCACCCATGTTTAAAGAAAATACCTTATGAATCGCCGTTTTCAGTAAGTATTGTTGATTAAATACAGTATTCATGGTACCTACATTACATGGTATAAAGAAGTTTCAAATTCCTAATTTGTTGAATTGTTGCGCTAGAGCTCATACAAAAATGGTCTAAAATTTACAACTTTTGCGGCCCCCTATTTCATAATTTTAAAAGATTAAAAAAATATATGTTTGTACTCTACTCAATGAGTTCTAGACGATGACACACATGCTAGATTAAAATTTTTTTTTTTTCAAAATGAAAAGTTTATTGTATGGGGATCGACCCCTTACATTTTTAACTTTGCTTTATTTTTATTATTTGTTGTTATAGCCGTAATAGACAGCGGAGGCTTAGTAAGTTTGTACTGGTCTGTACGTGGTTGTCTGATTTCATGGATTTTAATTTTCTTGCGCGGAACCCTAATTATTTTTCTAAAATAAAAATAGCCTAAGTTACTCCTTAAAACATCAGCTATATGTCGTCAAAATCGGTGAAAATTCGTTTGGCAAGTTTCCTAACTTGACTCAAAGTACCATTTTTTTAATCGGACTGCGCTTTAAAATACTTCTATACAAACTTTAACATCCCTAACCTCATTTGAGGCGTAGTTTTGAAAAACTAATAATGACAAACATTATTAATTACTTATGCAAGTATTTGTGCTAAGTTTCAAGTTCATTAACCAAATTAATAAGATTTTTCATATAAACTGTAGGTATCTCTGTTTTCACGAACACAAATAAAGAATTTCAAAGTATTTGTGCTAAGTTTCAAGTTCATTAACCAAATTAATAAGATTTTTCATATAAACTGTAGGTATCTCTGTTTTCACGAACACAAATAAAGAATTTCAAAAATCGTCTACGTTATTTACACCAATTTTAGAGTTAATCAAGCCCCCAATAAAATCCTCCGCTATAAAATTAACTTTTCACCCCTTAGGGGTAGATTTTTGGAAAACCCTGATACACGTTAGTCTTAATTTTTGGTCTCAAGTATAAAAACTGAGTTTTGAGTTAATCGGACCGCGTGTTAAAGTTCTTCCATACAAATTTTGACACCCCCAATCCGTCCTTAGGGGGTAGTTTAGGAAAACTAAAAATGATAAACTTTATAATTTACTTAGATGAATATTCGTGTTAAGTTTCAAGTCTATTAACTCAAGGTATAGGATTTTTCATACAAACTTTCATCCCCTATTTTACCCCCTTAGGGATGGAATTTCCAAAAATCCTTCCTTAATGGATGTTTACACAATATAAGGTATCTATGTGAAAAATTTCAAGTCTCTAGGTCCATTGGTTTGGGCTGTGCGTTGATATATTAGTCAGTGACTCAGTCAGGACTTTGATTTTTTTATATATATAGATTTACCATGTTATTTTAAGACCACAGACTTCCTATAGGTTTTCCTGTAATCTGCAGGCATAGAACTATTTTCTATATTTTTTTCAAAATTTTAGGCTCAGTAGTTTCGGAGATAAGGGGGGGGGAATGGTCAATTTTCGTCTATTTTCTTAAATAACTTTAAAAAAATAAATTTTAAAATTATAAAAAAAATATATTTGAGACTCTCATAGTAAGCCCTTTCATTTGATATGTCACTCGGTACAGTTTACAAAACTTTTTTTTTTAATTTTCTTATTTTCCCCCTAAAAGTGACTCTCATATTCAAAATTCATATATTTACTTTAGCTGTACGTGTTTGGGTCACAGAAATCCATATGTGTACCAAATTTTAACTTAATCGGTCCATTAGATTCGGAGCAAATTGACTGTGACAGACGGACAGACAGACAGACAGACACACGAGTGATCCTATAAGGGTTCCGTTTTTTCCTTTTGAGGTACGGAACCCTAAAAACACAAAAATCTTCACTAAACACATTCATTCTATTTCAGTGCCAATAAACAAGCCAACATTCAAACTTGAACAAAAAGAAAGTTCTAAAAACTCAAACACTCAACATACATCATTAAAAGCATTTTTTAAAACGATATTTATACTTAAAGGGGCCGCAGAACAAAAACTAAGACAACTTAACCGAATTGATTTATACGAAAAACGTACCAAACGTACAGTCGGCAAGAAAATAAATAAACAAATGAGAGACAAACACATGTCCCAGTACGACGGCGAACGTCAAAATCGTCTCAATTTTTAAACGAAAAACAATTGCGATTTGAATTTTAAATTCGCTCAGTCATTTTCGGTGGATTTTTTCGGAAAGCGGCACTATAATAAATCTAGAGGCAATAACGATAAATTCATTGCGAATCGACATGCAAATGTTGAAGGATTTTTTTCGACAATGTGTATCGTACTTTTGTTTTGTGTGCCGAAAGCTGTGGAGTTGTCGGTTTGGCTTGGATTGTATTTTTTGTGAAGCGACGTGTTTTTGTGTGTTAAAAAAACATACTTGTCTTTAATGCCTCAGTATTAAAAGAAAACAGAGCGTCGGAATGTCTTGACAACTAAATAATACCCATAAAATTAATAAGTCTGAAGGCTATAGGTATCTCTGTTCAAGGACTTATTGAATGCTTATCTAAATAATATTTTGTAGCTTATCGAAATATTTGCGTTTTTGGGACTTGTGACACTTTGTATACTTAACCGAATAAATTATTTACATAAAATAATCTAGTCTGACTCTGTACCTAATTAAAATCAGTACTCTTTCTAAACCTAAAAATCTTCTATTTTCTAAACATCTTTTGTTTCACAATTAAGTAACAAGATTGTTCGAAAGAGTTTGTTTTTGAAGGACTAAGTGCGGAAACCAAATCCTTAACATAGAACATAGAACATAGAAGAGTTTTGTTTTTCTTCGACTCCACAGTTTTCGTCGGCGCCGCCCACAAAAGATCAAGTACCCGACCGCGTACAAAGAGTGCAGTTTTTATTTTGCCCGAGTACACTTTTCCGTTTCGGCCGACGTGGCGGGCTCTCTTTATTTTTTTCGAGCACCTGTGCTTTTTTACATTATTTACATGACTGTACTTTTTTAAAAAATGCACGCTGCCCTGTTTTTGTAAGAGTTTTACGTAAAAAAGCTTCTTTTTTTTCGTAATTTACGAGTAGTTCTTGCAAAAAGATTAGGTTGATTACAGCGAATTTATTGTCATTTTAAAATGCAGTGATTCAATGTGTTGCTGTGCATTTGTTCTGTGACCTACCTACGTATTATCAGACTAAATACCTGCAATTCTACACCTGATATTAGTTTAGTAGCCATATTATTTAACATGAACTACATTTAATATTTCTTTATCACCTAATAGTAAACCATCTTCACTTGCAATACTTATAGGTAACAAAACCTAGTAACACATGATTTAATCCGATTCCTCAATACCTTTAAAACTGCAACAATAAAATGCAGATGCATAACATCCCGTAACAAGTACTTCCTGACTTATCATACGCCACCTTTTGTACGCAGATGGTAACACAATTTAAAAAAAGAAAAAAAAAACAAAATGGCGCTGGAATCTCGATTAAATAAATTGTTAACACGCCCGCGGCGTTTTATCGCAAGTTTTTTTTAATCTTTTTTTAACATTTATCTTTTCTATGCAAAAACGCTTCCCTAGTAATGAATATGCAACATTTAGATTGAGTCTAGATACTTTATAGTTCCTGTAATATAAATAAAAAAGGTCGTACACCACCCACTGCTTAGATCCACGATAAAACACTTTAGTACTAGATGAAGTTGTATTTATTGAGGGCTAGCGGGGATTTTATGAAAATTAAAACACACCTTAAAATGCATACTTAAGTAATATTAGCTATATTGGTAAAGTAACCAATACCCAGTTTATTTGGGGACTGCGATTTAGCGATTGTGTATGACGGTGTCACTGTTACAAGTGTAACAAAAATGCTAAAAATTCAAAAATAAACTTTAATTCAAACCAAATTTTAAAAAAGAAAAACAAACATTTATTTAAAAAAAAAAAACAAAAAATAAACATTAAAAAAACAATAATCTTTTAGGTATTTAAATTTAAATTTAACAAAAAATACGGAATAAAAATTCCATAATTGAAACAGTCACACACACAGTCGCCGCCACGCGTCCCCTACTCTTGGAAGATAACAATACACATTGAAACAGATGCCAACTCACTCGCTGAAGTGTCGACCAGCACTCCTCGAGGGTTCTCTCGCTGATACTCTGGCCTGACCGCGCTTGTTGCTGTGGAAGAATTGACCAATTAGGATTAACGCAAATCTTCTAGTATCTGATACTCTTTGTAACGTTTTTGTAATTCGGAATATTTTTTTATGAAAAAAGATATAAAAGTGAACTAAACGTTTTTAAATTACAAAGAGTTACAGATACTTCGTGTTTTAAATAGTTATTAAAAGTATAGCACGAAAGTTTAAATGTCTTTCTTTTTTATAACACAACACGAATAGAAAAAGATCGATTAGTTTTATGAGAGTTAAGAATAACAGTGAGCTCCATCGCTTTTATGAAATGAAGATAAAATAAAAGAAGTGCCAGTATAATAAAGTGAAATGAAATAGAAACAAAAAAGAATAATGAAGCTCACTTCAGAAAACTCATTCAAATGAATTATATTTTATAACAAAAAGTAGATAGGTACCTACTTGAATAAGTAAAGGTACCTACGTTTTATAAAATTAAGCGAGTTTCTATTATTACTCGCTCATTAAATTAATATTCTCGTTTTGCAAAAGATAAATTAAATGTAGATAATTTTTAAAGCGTAATTCTTTTTTGTTCTCTTATTTTATCTTTTAGTAGAAAAAATAATGTAAATTTCCATAACAGACTATCTACAGAAGAAGGAAAGAAAGAAAAGTAATATTTACATCAATATTGAGGCTATTCAGGACATTTACCAGAGCGAAGGGTAACATCGCGTTGCGATCACCGAGCGGGGTCTCTCCTGTTGGCGACTGCTGTTGCGGCTGCATGCGGAAATAAAGAAACGTTATTTCCTTTTTTTTTCTTAAAAAAGATAAGTTTTTCTTTGCAAATTACAAAACAAAATATTGCTTTATGTGAAAAAAGATTAGAAAAAATAAATGAAATAAGT
The DNA here is from genome assembly GCA_905163495.3 of Cosmia trapezina. NCBI lineage: Eukaryota > Metazoa > Arthropoda > Insecta > Lepidoptera > Noctuidae > Cosmia > Cosmia trapezina. Next base: position 5,620,503 of record LR991044.1, read on the forward strand.
ATGATTTTCCATTTCCGAATTGCAAATTCAAAATGGAAGCGCAATTATTTCGGATATTGTTTAGTAAACAAAAGTAATTGGACGAGTTTTGTGATTCAGAAATAGAAGAGGATTTATTTTTGATTGTATGAAAGTTTATGTAAATAAGATGTTAATAAATCCAAAGAAGAAAATGAAGTTACAACACTTATAGAACAGGACAATTTTAAAAACCCTCTAAAAAGAAACATAGCAATGTTTTAATACAAGCAATTTTAAAAGTTAGATAAACCCATAACTTAAATTAGTACAAACAAAAAATAACACTTACCAAAACTAGGGTTGTTACCAAAATCTAACAACACTTCGTGCACATGCGGTTAACCAATGGTTAAAAACGATAATTAAATTAAACTAAACGATTAAAAAAAAATAAACGCTACAAAACCGGTTACAATGAAGCTCAATGTCCACTGAAATACGTATATCTTAACTGTTATTATAATTACTATGTACTTATTTTTTTGACAAGTCTTAAATAAATTTATCTTTCTTACTTGAGTATTACATCGTGTATCTAATGATGATTGGTTACAATATATTCTGCTGATATTACTGCATTTTACAGTGTAACTTCTTCAGGTATTAATAATTTTTCTTATTCGTTGTACTGACTTTTCATCAATATGATCATTTTGTCGTGTCAGTTTCGGTTTTTCAGCAAAAAAATTCCACACTGAGTCTTATGAAGTACGAAGTTAAAGAGAATATGGTAAAATTCATTTTAATATAGTTTTCCTGTATTTTCTTTACACAACAGTGGACAAAGTCTTCAAAAAAAGCGCAACAAAAAAAGTTATAGCGCGATAAAAACGCAAAAAAAACAAAAAATAAAATACAAAAAAATTAGAACAGACACGACATTTAGAGTTAAAAATGTATTTACATCAATATTATTGAGTTTTGATAGTAAATTTACCAGTGCAAACGGTACGAGGGATCTCTCGCTCATGGTGGAGTCGGCTGATGGCGATTGCTGTTGCTGCTGGCATTCCAAGAGGCGGCGTGAAAAAGAGACAGTGGCAGGTAAATTTTTTGTAGTGTTACTAAATTTTGGAGGGACAAAAATACATTTACATAAGCAGGTAGAACTTACGTGGTTTTACTGAAGAAAAATTCATATTATTTTATTGTTTTATGAGATTTTTTTTTTGCACGCGTCAAATGATAAATAACATTAGAAAGAAAATAATGAAGATAATGTTTTCTTTATAAACGAATCCGGTTTTTCATAATTTTAACGTCTATACTGAAACTTTTAGACCTTAGTTTTAGTTTTTTTTATGGTTTCCTAAACATTGAGCTTTTACCTTGAAATAATTTTCAGAGATGTTAATCACAATAAATACTTTGCCAGCGCTTGTTTTTTATAATATGTAAACACGGAAATGCCTACCACGAAACATATTGAAAGAGAAAAAAAAAACAATAAAATCCAGTATTTTGATAGCAAACCCTTGACTCAACAATAAAAATATTAATAAATCAAATTTTAATTAACTATTCTCCAAAAAACTAAACCACAAAAGCGCAACGCGACGAACCGTTAAATCTCAATTTACGCAAAAAAAACCATGAATGCGGAACACGAATCTCGAAAAACCGGTTTTGTTATTCAAACAGAAATTTTGTGAATAAAAAAAAAAAGATTTGGAAACAAATAACTGTCAACACCCCTTCGGTGAAACAAAAGAGTAGGAAAAAAATTAAAAAATAAAATGATCGCGTCCCTAATCCGCTGTGCCGTGGGAATCGCAAGGTGAAACGTATCTAAAACTAATTTAAAATGTAATATTCTTTCGTCTGTTGTTTTCGAATTTTAAATTAAGAAAGTTATTACTATTTGCGTTTTTCTTTTATATAGCAGCAACATTGTTTCGTTTTTTGAAATTTTAATTTTAAATTGAGATTCGTGTTCCGTGATTTGAAAATGGAAGGAAAACTAGTTTTGCGGGCGGAAATAGATACGCTAGTTACGTTGAAAATAGACTTTTATAAAATCTTTAGAGCTTTTCACATCTAGAGCTTTTTATTTGTAGATGCGTCAACTTGAATATTTTGAAACATTAATACACATACCTACAACCCGGAAATACGCACACACGAAAAAAAAATAAAAGTAAGACGGCCTAAATTTCCCGCCAAAACCATTTCGTTTTTTTATCGGAAGCTTTTTACATTCGTCCAACCAATTTAAAAACAATAATGGCAATTGTACAACCAAATATACGTTATTGTCACAAAAAAATATCACAGAAACGGGACGTCAAACACGAAATAATCAAACCATATGCCCAAACCAAACAGTCTGAGTCGTTGAAAAAGAAAAAAAGTAATCGACATTGCCGACAAGTTGATCACAGGTAATAATAGAATTATCACAGATTATTGTTATTTACATATCCTTTGTAAAACCGGATGCGACATAAGGACAAAAAAGATTTTAATAATATCTTTGACGTAGGACCTTAACCCTTTCTTGGGTTAACAAAGCTTTACAATATGTTGCCTTGGCTTGTTTCTTTTTTTAATTTATAAGGAAGGGATCATTCAAATTTGGAACGGGTTTCACCTCGGAGTAATCTGAGGTCAGTTGATCAAGAATGTTTGAAGAAGATAGACGTGATTTTAAAGTATTCTTGTTTTTGAATAAACACGTATTTGTTAACTCTTTTGATAGTAATATAAAGTGATGTGATAAAATGTTTTACATAAGGATTGCGCTTAGAGTTTCAGTGAAAACATTTTCTAACTTCAGGTAAGTTTTCACGGTTGTCTTGCCGTCGGAATAAACAATGTTCGTGAAAAACGTTTAAAGTTTCTACATTTCTAAACAAATAAGATTCCAAATAATTTCTAATCATACCACTTTTAATTGTTATTAGCAAATAATACCTAATAATAGGTACTTGTTATTCAATATAATAATTTTCCACATAGATGAGAATATTTTTTTAAACCCTAAACACAACCTAAAATTCCAGCTGAAAGTTATAAATTAAAAACTCACCTGAATTTCATTCACCAGCTTTTCAGTCATAATCTTGTGGTCTGGTGTTGCTGGCGGCTGCGGCGTAGGGGGAGCCGGCCCTGGCTGATTGTGGGCCTCCCCCAGCTGGTCCTGAGTGGGAGAGCCTCGCCGGCTTCTGTTCCAGAAGTCCTCCATCTTGAACTGTCTCTGCGCCTCAGCCGGTTGCTGCAGGGTCGGTATGTGGAGGGATAGAGGGGCAGCGCGGAGGTCCAGCGCGCTGCCACCGGCGGAGGCTTCGCTGTTCCCTTCGGCGGCTGTCATCTTGAAGGAGTTCTGAAGCCAGCTCGCTACGAAGTTGTCCTCCTCTTTGGGAGGATCCAGAAGCCGAGGGAACGGCGGCGCGGCGCTTGGCTCAAACGCGCCCTCGCCGCCGACCTGCTCGCCTTCCTCAGCTATTTTCGGAACTTTAGCCTCCCTCGGTGAGCTCTCCTCTACCGCTTCCGTCTTCCGATACTCATGGAGGTCCCTGTACCTCTCCTGCAGCGCTAGGGATATGTTCTCATTGAAGTATTTCAACATTAATTCCAGTTTCGGACGTATCGTCACAACGAGGACATGCGATCGCTCGCGGTTCTTTTATTCACACTCTTTTCGTACTCCGACGATGTCTTCGGATCTGCAATACAACAATCTTTTTAGCGCGACGCGTCCGAAAAATTTATTTGAAAAAAGTTATCGCGGTTTGAAAATTAATTTTAATTTTTCGCGGCCTAGTCACCCCCGGAAAAGCGCAAGTCCCGTGGAAAGCGGAAACGAGACCTTCTTGAGACGCGGGCGGACGACGACTAACTTCTTGGTGGAAAACTTGAGCGTCGCGACGCTTTCTTGCGGGGTGGGGCGGACGCGCGCGCCAGGCGAAGACGCCGGTCCAACTAGCAAGACGCGGCGCCGCCCCCGCCGCCTTAGACGTAGCCAAGAACATCCCCACCGGCGCCGGGCGCACGCGCCCCGCGTTTTTTCCGCGGAAAAATGCGTCCGGTCAAGGAAAAGACGACGCGGCCGGCGACGGGCGGCCGCCGTATGACCGCGCCACCTCGCCCCGCGCGCCGCGCCTCGGACACACTCGGACACAATTTCCCCAAAAACGCATGACGGACCACTCGGACTACGGCCGAAATAAGAACTATTAAAAAGGGCGCTAAGGACGCCACAGGGTGGTCGCCCCTCTCGCTCGCCCGACCCCGAGCCTATCCCACCCTTGCATGCCAGAACGGGACAAGTAGAGCTCCCCATTTTTTTCTAAGCCGTTATTAGTGAGGGAGGAAATGAAAAAGAATGGGTTTCTTTGTGATTTTTTCTTAATGACGTCTGTCTCGCTCGCACTTAGGGGGTTTGTATATCGCTGTTTCGCGTGGAGTTTTTAAGCATTTCTTTTCACGACGCCTCTTTTACTATTGTGTTTTTTTTTTTCTATTCAGGCGGGGCTTAGCTTATGGGGATTTAGCCAACGATATTTTTGTGAGATTTTATTTTTTCCTGTTCTACCTAAAGTTGGGGAAGTGGGTTGCGGAAGTTTTGTTTTTCCGCCTTCTTTACATATTTCTTTCTTTTTATCTAGGTAAAAGTTTTTTTTAAACATTTTGTAATCTTTTTATCAAATTCTTTTCTGTTTTCAGGTACGATTTATTACTTCCATTAGAGACTTCGACTAATGTTAAGTCTTTCTTAAGTTACGTTCAATATAAATAAACAATGTTTCGTATCTAAGTAGGGCGCTGTATTCGCACCCTCATGACGCTTTTCCTACGCGAAAAACTCCTTCCGCTACCCCCCGGTAGATGGCGTAACTTGCTACGAAAATTTTCTTCATCTCATACTTGAACTTAAATAATCATTTTCATTTAAATTTTAAGAAAATTTAGACCAATGTGACGTATATTTTAGTATAATTAGGTATTTAATTGGTTATTTAATGTATTTTTTTGTTGAAAAGTTTTAATAAGTGAATTTATTTGTACTATGAACACAGCTGCGCCCTCTACATCGTATTCTAAATAAGGGATGATAAAAATTTCAGATTCATAGTTTTTTCGAAGAAAGAGTTTTTCTTGTAATGTTTAAAGCTTATATTATTTTTATGTTTAAGTATAATTTAATTTCTAATTATAAAAGCTTTAGAGCTTTCTGTTTTCTTTCCTTAAACCTCATGATCTCATGAAATCGCTAGATTTGAGATAAATGCTAATTTATGGAATTGTATTGCTGATTCTAATGATTATATTTATGTAAAGCCATATTAGCTACGGCCGCGAATCATAATCATATTTTAATCGACATACAAGCTCACACTGACCTACAAATTGCAAAAAACGTAAGAAATTTTGAATTTCGCGGGCTACCCTGGCGCATCAACCTTAATAATAGATTAGAAATATTTATATAATGAATCCTTATTTTATTCAGTTGTTTTTAGTTCAGTGCAGTTAGTAATAAAATGCCAAAGAAGAGTGCTTTATTTTGCACAAAATATCATCGGTTATAAAACCAATTATTTTAATATTATAAAACTCATTAAGTACTTATGTATGTTTAACGAAATAAAAATGAAAATCTTTATTATTTCAAAATGTATTCTAGAACCAAAATCTGCAACTAACTTGTAAGTACCAAAACCCTGTAACCACCATTTTTCAAATAAACTTTTCTAACCTACACCAAGTATTTCTATCACCACTCCTTCGAACCTCCCGCCAAGTATACTTCAACAAATCATTAGCAAGTATAAATTGATGTAATGATATAATGTGCAGGAGGGGCACTCATGGGAGTGACTACAACACGGTGTCTGCACACGGTAGGTATTTGAAATGACTTAGAAAAATGGTACGTATTGTGTTCTCATTCTCAAGGTGAGGTGATTAGCAGTATCTAGGTAGAGTAAGTTGGTACTTATTTTTAATGACTTTATTTTTTATTAATAAGTCATTGCTAAGTTTAGTTTTTGTTTAGAATTAGAATAGAATAGAATAATTTATTGGTCGTTACAAAATAAATTACAAAAATAATATTGCTTACTGTAACTAAAATAAATAACATTTTTATTTGAACAGTGGTCCCCCAACTAGGCAGCGCCTGTATCTTGGGGGACCGAATTTATAGTATTGATGGCTAAGTAAATAAAACATTTCATAAACATAAAACACTTAGGTAAATAATTTTGCAGTTTTTTTTTTCTAAATATTCTATTCTTAATATTCTATTCTTAGTATTTTGACTTAGTATTGAGAGTCAGTCTATTCTATAAAATAATATGAAGGGGAAAGCCTCCGAAATTCATTTTTTTTTTGCAATTTGCAAGTTAGTATTAGGTTGTATCGTATATTGATTAATCAACTCGATATTCACGACCATAAGAAATATGTATTTACACAATTATAGTCATTAGAATCAGTAATACAACACCTTAAGATAATAAAATCTTGATATTTGAGGTAATTTCATGAAATAATCATTCATTAGGGTTGTATGAACTTAGAGAATAGGGATGATGACTAAAAATTTATTTTTGTCCGTCATAGAGATTATTAAAAAAATATTGGACACGTATTTTGTCTTTTTTTACGTAATCAAAAAATTACGGCGATACATTGAGTTAAAATATGGCATGACGTCACGCGTAGCTAGGTTTTATACGTACAAGTGACGTAGCGAGCCCCCACTCCCCAACTTTAATGCATGATAGCTAAGTTTTTTTTTATTAATATGATAAAGCAAAAAATACGTGTCTAATATTTTTTTATTATCTGACTGACGGACTAAATAGAATTTCTTTTTTTTTACCTAGGCATCATCCCTATTGTATTGATGATTTTAATGATTATAATTCTAATAAAAAATACAGATTAGTCACGGTCGCGAATCATATTCAGATCAAATACGACCTGAAAATTGAAAGAAAAGTCAGAAAATTTTAATTTCGCGGGCTACCCGGGCTCTTTCGCCTTAACGATATGGAAAAGTAACTATTTCTGAAATTGAAAAGACTTACAATTTGCCGTGAGTATAGTCAAAGGAGAATAATAATTAAGAATACTTAGCTAAAATATTCCCGAGCGCACTCTTAAAGTGCAGACAAGGGTCGAGAAAATTCTCGCTGAAAACGGAGGGTTGAAATAGTGGCCGGTAGATGGCGAAACTTGTTTCAAAAGTGGAGGTTCTAATGTCAATATCAGCTAATTATGAAGCATTTTGTTGCGAAACAAGACTTCAGGAAACATGTTTAACATTTTTTGTACTATTCTTCTAATATTCCAGTTCTACTAAGACCATTTAATTTCTATAGTGTTAAATTACCTCAAAAAGTTATTTTGTAGCTATGTTTGACTGCTTTAAACTTTAATCAAGGTTGCTTGGCACTTAAGAGCTGAATACTGAACTGTATTTTTTATTCTATGGACAACTTCTTTAAAGTTTAAAGAAGTTGTCCATAGAAAAAAAAAACCGGTCAAGAGCGAGTCGGACTCGCGCACGGAGGGTTTCGTTCTGATTTCTGAAAAAGTGTGCTATTTACAGACATATGTTTATTTTTCCTGTAATCTTTACAGAAACTTCTATCACATAGAATAATTTCAGATTTTTTTCTTTATGAAAACTTCGGAGATTAGGTTTTTTTTTTACATTTTTCATCAAAAGTCGAAAACTATACAGCCTAAAAAAAAGAAAACAAATGTTTGAGAATGTGCAAATAGCACTCTTTCATATGATACCTACCCCACGTGCTCTATCCTATGCGTTCAAATTTTAAGACCCCTTTAAGAACCTGTTGCAAAAAAAATATAAATGTTTTTTTGCAAAATAATTGGGTAAACGTCATCTAAAACTGTTCCAAATTTCAAGTTGATAGCATTAGTAGTTCTTGAGATATCCAGCTGTGACAGACAGACAGACTGAGTCGCACCATAGGGGTTCCTTTTTTACCATTTTGGTACGGTAACCCTAAAAACATTTAAGTTATCTTGACTTGGCGCTTAAGAGCTAGAATCCTTTAAATAAGCCAACAAAAAGTTCTTTAAAGTTTAAAGAAGTTGTTCATAGAAAAAAAACAGTTTTTATGGACCGACGCGGAAAGCTAAACGCATCCGTTCAGCTTGCCAGCTGTTCGGTTGCGTACGCATCTTCCAACAAAACTGTTTTTAGGGTTCCGTACCAACATGGTAAAAAGGAATCCTTATGGTGCGACTCAGTCTGTCTGTGTCTGACCGTCTGTCACAGTTGGATATCTCAAGAACTACCAATGCTACCAAGTTGAAATTTGGAGCAGTTTTAAATGACGTTTGCCCAACTTGTTACAAATAAGAAAGATTTTTTTTTGCATCAGGGACTGAAAGGTGGTCTTAAAAATTCGAAGTGGGGTTACTAGGGCTTGTGGGGTATCTATCATATAAAGAGCGCTGTTTGCACATTCTCAAACATTTTTTTTCCTTTTTTTAGGCCGCATAGTTTTCGACTGTTGATGAAAAATGTATAAAAAACCGTTCCCCCTGTCCGTCTGTCAAGACGCTTTTTCTCAGGAACACGTGGAGGTACCAAGTTGAAATTAATATTGAATACCGACGTAAGTGGTACTATAAAAAATCAAGTTTCTAAGTCAACTAATTAAAAAAAATACGGCCATTTATGTGACACAATTTGATACTCGCAAGCAAATCAAAACGTATAATAGGGTACTTTCCGTTGACCTAGAATCACGAAATTTGGCAAGAAGCAAGATCTCACAACGCAAATAAAGGTAAAAGTCCAAAAATTGTTAATTTATAATTTTATCACTTATAAAACTTTTTTTTTGGGATAACAATGTAAAGTTTGTTTTTGGGATAAATTCTTTTCAACTACGGAACCCTTCATTGTGCGTGGTCCAACACGCTGGTTTTTTATTTTATGCAGTTTACATATCAATACCCATCACGACTCGGCAGGAACTGGGGGATTAGCCCCAAGGTCACTTACTGGCTTTACACCACAGTTATCAGACCAATCATCACATACGGCTCACTAGTCTGGTGGCCCAGGACAGACCTGAGCACAGCCCGAAGAGATCTCGAAAAACTGCAGCGGTTCTCATGTGTAGCAATCACCAGTTGCATGAGAACTGCACCCACGGCCGCTTTACAGGCAATGCTTGGGCTGCCGCCACTACACCTTATCGTGCGATAGGAGGCGGCTCTGGCTGCCTTTAGGGTCAATACAGCAGGGACCTTGAGCAAAGACTCTAGAATCAAGCACACACGCTTAAAGGAGGACGCGATCAAACCAATGATGGCATCACCATGTGATAGAGCCCCGAAACAACACTACTTTCAAAAGCATTATGACATAATACTCACAGAAGAACGGTGGGACTACTCAGGACCGCAAGAGTTGAGAGTATACACCGACGGATCAAAAACCGACTCCGGGACTGCAGGAGTCGGAGTTGAGGAGTCACTACAATGGATAAAAGAACACAGCGAATCACTGGGTAACGACGCAGCTGACGAACTAGCTAGGAGAGCATCCAGCACGTCAGTCTGTGGAGCTGAACCAATCGTAGCCATCCCTTTCAACCAGTTACGCAGGTGGCTACAGGAGGCCACTCATACACAAGCGAAAATGTGGTGGTCCTCGACACCGGGATGCAGGCAGTCCAGGGAGGCTATGCCATTTCTAGATGGTAGGTTAACCAGACGTCTGTTACACCTGGACAGGAACGGCCTGTGCCTGGTGACGGGGACTATCACAGGGCACTGCTCATTAAATAAACATTTCCATACAATAAGAATAACGGACAGTCCTCTGTGCAGGGCTTGCCTGGAGGCTAAGGAGACCGTTGCGCATGTGCTCTTTGAATGCACAGGAGACGCCCAGATTAGAACAAAAGCTCTTGGAACTCCCGGATCCTTCACAGATGTTCTGAACAGACTAGCAGACTTGATTGACTTCTGGAGTGAGGTGGGCTGGTTGGAATAACCCCCCCGACGGCCACTATGCCTCACGCACAAAGGTCCACATGAAGGACTAAGTGCGTAAACCATACCATCTAACATAGAACATAGAACCCATCACGACACGGAGTTTAGCTAGCCAATTTAATCTTCTACGGGGTCTGTCGCGCGGGTTCTTATATAGGGTTCGGTATAAGAACCCGCGCGGCAAACCCGTAGAAGATGGTGGGATGAACTGGACAAAACAAACGACCAGTGGTCCACATTACCACTGGATCGCGAGCACTGGAAGTCATGTGGAGAGACCTTTTGCCCAGCCGTGGGGTGATAAAGTCAATAAAAAAAGAAATGCCCTTACAAGTTTAAATCCTACAGATAATCCTTCCTTAATAATAAAGCACGCTAAGCCGTTGGTCCCGGCTGTCATTCGTGGATCTTTGACAGTCGTTAGGTACGGGTCGTCAGAAAACCGAAAGTCTGACTACCAGTCTTACCAGTATTACCCAGTTACCAAATGGGTTGTGGAGGTCAGACAGGCAGTCGCTCCATGTAAAATACTGGTATTCAGCTGCATAGTTAGACTGGAAGCCGACCCGAACATAGTTGGGAGAAGGCTAGGCAGATGATGATAGTATTTCCTTAATAATGTTTACAATCTCCCTAACGGACAGACAGACAGTCGATCTAATAATAATAGCGAATTAAACAATGAATCGAATGGCCCGCGTGGTTGACCCTACGTTTTAGGGTGCCTGCTACAATGGGTTCAAAATTAATTGCAATATTTGATTTAAAATAAAATGAAATGGTTTATTCTGAAAAGGGGATTTAAGAATCACTTTTACACGTCATAAAAAAAAATAACCTAGTTGGAGTCGACTTTTCCTATCTCACTATCTCTAAATTTAATATACAGGATTTTTTTTAAGCAGTGCGCAAATTTTTACAGAGTGCTCTACCCATGAATATGAACAACTTTCACTATGGGAATAACTCTGAAATCGCGAAAAAAATACCGGTCAAGTGCGTGTCGGACTGCGCACAATGAAGGGTTCCGTTGTTGGGATGAAATTATCCCAAGAACAAACTTAACATTATAGTTTTGAAAAATATGTTCTCCCATACATTCCAACAGTAAATGTACTCACAATATTGAGAGATTTACCATGTTATTTTAAGACCACAAACTTCTTATAGGTTTTTCTGTAATCTACAGGTGTAGAACTATTTTCTGTTTTTTGTTTTCAAAATTTTAGGCTCAGTAGTTTCGGAGATAAAGGGGGGGGAATGGTAAATTTTCGTCTATTTTCTTAAATAACTTTAAAACGATTTATTTTTTAATTATAAAAAAATGTATTTGAGACCTTCATAGTAAGCCCTTTCATTTGATATGTCACACGGTACAGTTTGCAAAACTTTCTTTTGAATTTTCTTAGTTGCCCCCTAAAAGTGACCCTCATATTCAAAATTCATTTATTTACTTTAGCCGTACGTGTTTGGGTCACACAAATCCATATGTGTACCAAATTTCAACTTAATCTGTCCATTAGATTCGGAGCAAATTGGCTGTGACAGACGGACAGACAGACACACGAGTGATCCTATAAGGGTTCCGTTTTTTTCCTTTTGAGGTACGGAACCCTAAAAATCTGCTGTTCAGTACATTTATCTATACCAAACTCGTCAAAATGTAGGGAGCAGTATATCCTGTATTTATAAAGTTCATACCTACACCTAAGTATAATTTCAATGACTAAGATACTGTTAAACTTATTATTTTTAGCATCAATTTTCTACAAGTAACCCAAATTTTAATAGATGTAATCCTTGTACAACAGCACACCTCTGCCGAAATTATACTAAAATTTCATGTATTTATTTCCTAAACCCAAAGTAAAACTAAAACAACTTTTTACCCCACAAACACTCTTACAAAACAACCTACAAAACGCAGCTAATTAACAAAACATCCTAGCCAATAAAATAGAAAGGTGTAGCAGATCTATCACTGATACGGACAGCCCGATTTATTCCCGCGGCCAGTGACAGGTTAAAACGTAGCTTATCTTTATCTTTGAGTAGCTTGTAAAATATTTAGCTTAAGTGAGTGGTATTTTTAAGGCGGGTGCTGGTAAGGTTTCTGGGAAAATAGACTTTATTGTGAGTTCTAGTTGTCGATGCAAATAGCTATTTGTAAAAGGATTTTTCTAAACTTTAAGTAACTACAAAATTCATGATATACTTATCAAGAATTTTGTAGTTACTTAAAGTTTAGAAAAATCCCATCCAAAAATCACCTAAGCAGAATCAAGAATTTGGATTATTTTTATCCTAATTACTTGTAGACAGTAAGTTACTTATCTTACTTACTATTGTTGCAATGAAAAAACTGGGGGTTTTAACCAATTAATAAGTACTTTTAAAACAATTTTATTAAGACACTAGCTGCACCCCGCGGTTTCACCCGCGTAGATCGGGATAAAAAGTAGCCTATGTGCTAATCCAAGGTATAAGCTATCTACGTACAAAATTTCATCCAAATCGTTTTAGCCGTTTGAGCGTGAAGAAGTAACAAACATACAAACACACACACATGCACTCAGAAACTTTCGCCTTAATAGTGTTAGTGTGACGATACAAATAGCTATTTTTGTAAAAGGTTTTTTCTAAACTTTAACGCCTTGTTCTCATGGGGATAGACAGAAATTACAGAACGCCACCTGCTACGATACTTACATACCTAATCCTCATTTTGCCTCATTTACCTTCATACATTATGGTCATACACGCACTCCGGTTTAGATTACTATGCACCTGACCTTTCTGAAGAACATCACCAATAATGACAATGGGTATTTTATTTTTATAAAAAAAATTATAAGTCTCCACAACAAAAAAGTGATAAAACTAAATAAAATCATCGCACAATAAATTGATTGACCTCACAAGAACGTGTCCACTGTAGAAGCGCCTCGACAGCTGCTCACGACCATTGTTACTTTTATATTAACTTGCATAATTTCCGGCAGCCGTATCGCACATCATTATATTATATAACTATATTGTACAGTACCTATGTATTGTTATGTATATATACGTATGTAGGTATGATTTTTTGTATTGACGTGCAATATTTTTCAATACACTTCCTCGAAAACTGGTTCATATCGCACTACGATTAGGTTCACAATGCAATGTATTTCACACCCGTGCGATTTTTTATTTTCCCGCACGTGTGCGGGAATAAAAATTGCTACAGATAACTTACACCTATGCTTAGTCTAAATTGGTTCAATGCCTCTATTCAGAACTCTTTATTCGGATGTGAATGTTTTTTTATCTCGGCAAAGAGGTAAGCGTCTTTACGGCGTTAATATTTTTTTGAATATTTATATACTGAATGTTATCAAAAACTATGATTATTACAATAAAAGAAACGTTTATGAACAAATTAACATTTATTTGTGTTCTAAACTCAAAAATATTTGAATTTTCTATTTTTCATATTAGGCTGTTTATCGGCTTTATACCTTTGCTTCTCCTTCAACCTGGCGACAGCAAAGCGCGGAAAAAAAAGAAAATTGAAATCATAGTTTCATAATAATTCATGTGAATTTATGACAAAAATGTTGTTTGTTATTTTATTTAATTTCTTCAAAAGTGGATTGAAAAACGTCGTTTGATACTCGTGGACATTTGTTATTGCAGTTCTCGGCTCAAAAACAACCTCGCCTACGGCTCGGGTGTTAATTCCGCCTCGAACGCAATAACAAACGTTCTCCACTTGTATCAAAATGTACTATTTTGTACTGCATTCTTTAGGGTTCCGTACCTGAAGGGTGCCAAACGGAAACCTATTACTATGCCTCCGCTGTCCGTCCGTCCGTCTGTCCGTCAGCGGGCCGTATTAGGTAGACAGTTGAAATTTTAAATGATTGTGTATTTCTATTGCCGCTATAACAACAAATAATAAAAATTAAACAAGGTAAGTACAAATTAAAGGACCTTCTTTCTTTTTAACCGACTTCAAAAAAAGGAGGAGGTTCTCAATTCGGTTGTATGTTTTTTTTTTTTTTTTTTTTGTATGTTTGTTACCTCAGTACTCCGTCATTTATGAACCGATTCGGAAAATTCTTTTTTTATTTGAAAGGGTATACTTCCAGATTGGTCCCATTTTTATCAAAATCCAGTTTTGATGATAATAATATAATATATACCGGATGACTTTTTTTACTGTCTCGAAAAAAATTGGGTATATTAGGTGAACAGTACATACAAATATCAAAGTACCAATAAATACTACAAATTCGATGTAAACTTTTCATTTTTGTAAATACCATAAAAACAGAAATTTTGAAAAAAAATTATAAATCGTTTAAAAATATCGAAATTCAAATCTTATGCAGCCTGCATATGATTAGAATTTTTGATTTTTTTTTTGAAAAAAAAAAAAAAAAAGTTAGGTATGCCATAGGCTTCTACTCCGTTCACCTAATATACCTACCCAATTTTTTTCGAGACGGTAAAAAAAGTCATCCGGTATATATTATATTATTATGTATTTGTATAGTGTGTAGGTATAGAATGATGTAGGTAGTACCTATATAACGTGTAACGTTAAAAGCGCAAAACCTCTTAAGGGGTCATTGTACTCATCATTATGAACAACTTTTACTATGGGACCAAAACTGAAATCGCGAAAAAAAAATCAGCTGTTCAGTACATTTCTGTTCGCATGATTCGTCAAAATGTAGGTACTGGAACAGCTGATTTTTTTTTCGCGATTTCAGGTTTTGGTCCCATACTAAAAGTGGTTCATAATAATGAGTATAATGACCCCCTAAGAGGTTTTGCGCATTTAACATTACACTTTGTAGATGTAGATAAATTCTACTTTAATGTCCAGTGTGTACTAGCATGTTTACATCAGAAATCAAAATACATTATAACCAATTTCTCAATTTCAAGTACATTGAGAATATGGTACCTTCAACATAAAAGTACAGAATAAATTAAGAAAACAAAAATAAAAAAAAAAACAAATCATAATTATGCGATGGTTGTAAACAGTAAAAAGGTTCCTGATCCATATATACATATTTTTGGGACTGACAGTACACTTAGAAATTAATCAATCTAAATCTATTAATAATCAATTTTTTTTTTTTTTTTTTTTTTAATAACAAATATATCCTTGGACATTTCACACAACGCCATCTAGTCATAAGCTAAGCAACCTAATGCTTGTGTTATGGTAACGAGATGGCTGATAAACTACTTATATACAATTATTTTTTTTTTGTAAATACATACATAATAATATTATAGATAGAAAAACACCCAGACTCGGAACAAATACTTGTAGGTCGTACAAATATTTGTTCCGTGCGGGAATCGAACCCGCGACATGCTGCGCAGCAGTCAATCGCTCAACCACTGCGCCAACCGTGTCGTCAAATTAAATTGAAAATCATTTAAAACTACAATATTTTATTAACCCTACGGTCATTAGCAGAGAAACCTATAGATTTAAATATTTAATTCCTATTGTAACCAAAAAATTATAAAATTTTGTCAGGTGGAATGTTCCCACATTGGTTATACATACTAATTATCTATCACGCTTGCTTTAATCAAAGGGTAGGCAGAATAGTAGCTCATTTGAGCTTTGGTAATTACAAGCTGCAACAGTCTAACAACTGACTGACTATACAGGGTGTTTCTTTTAAAGTGTCAAGCCAGTGCGAGCTGATAGCAGAGTACCATACCTATCGATTTAACCCCCATGTATGTTCTACGATTTTTTGTAGTTTTCGAGTTATAATTTTTTTTTTGATATTTTTTCTGATTCATCGGCTTTAAAAAAATATATCTTTTTTTGGGTCAACTTTCAACAAGAATGTACTAAATAGGTCATTATTTGCTGAAATCAGTCGTTGAAAGTGGTGTATCTGAAATCTTGTGATTTTCATATTTTATTATTATCTTTGCATATTTTTGTCAATCCTGATATTTACTATTCCTCTACGTTTAAGCAGAGCTCAGTTGACAATAAAAACATAAGTTTTATACCTACTACTATACTTAACCACTACCATTGATATGAAATGAGGGATCCAAAATAACTGGAAAACTACAAAAAATCGTAGAATATACATGGGGGTTAAATCGATAGGTATGGTACTCTGCTATCAGCTCGCACTGGCAGGTCACCCTATAAGAAACACCCTGTATATACCTAGGTATAGGTTGAAAGACCTAGCACTAACCTATTTATTAAATGACTTAGGTATTTGCAATCATATAGCTCCTTAGTCAAAGCCATCTTAGGGGAATGGAAGATTATTACCCGGTTCCGTTGGGTTCCGTACCAAAATGGTAAAAAGGAACCCTTATGGTGCGTCTCAGTCTGCCTGTCTGTCTGTCTGTCTGTCCATCTATCACAGCTGGATATCTCAAGAACTACTAATACTATCAAATTGAAATTTGGAACAGTTTTAATTTACATGACGTTAGCCCAACTATTTTGCAAATAATAAAGAAAAGTTCTTTTTTTTGCAACAAATTTGCGTTCAAATTTGTTGCAAAAAAAACATTTCTTTCAACGGAGTCTTAAAAATGTATATAGGCTAGGGCATGTGGGATAGGTATCATATGAAAGAGCGCTTTGCAAATTCTCAAACATTTTTTTTCTTTTTTTAGGCCGCTTAGTTTTCGACTTAATGATTAAAAATGTAAAAAAAAAATAACGTTCCCTCCCCCTTATCACCGATGTTTGCATAGAGAAAACCTAAAATTATTCTATGTGATAGAAGTTTATCTAAATATTCCAGGAAAAATAAAACGATGTCTCTAAATAGCACACTTTTTCAGAAATCACAGCGGATCCCTCGGTGCGCGAGTCCGACTCGCTCTTGACCGGTTTTTTTAATTGAGAATTTGAAGTTGAAATCTAGTCAAATTCTACTTTAGCACTAATCAAGGTGATTCCTTCGATTAACAGCCCATGAAATTCAAAAGCTTATCTATTTAAATAAATAAAAAGAGAAGTCCTGACTGACTGATTGACTGACTCATCAATGCCCAGCCCAAACCCTTGGACCTAGAAAGCTGAAATTTTGCACAGAGGTTGCCTTTATAATGTAGACAAGGAATAAGGAAGGATTTCCCGGTAGCACGTTCCCGTGGGAACGTGCTACCGGGAACTACCCGGGAACTACCGCCACGCGGGAAGTGCTAGTACTTATACAAATCAATTCAAAATCAATTGCTGTCCGTTAGTCTCGATAACCCTAAATACAAACACTAAACACCAGCTGCCAATACCATGAATGGAGTCTTCAGCGAAAAGTTTTCCTGAAAATTATTCTAAACTAGATTAATTTATAGACTCACTGAACCTTTCTTCCGCTAACATCTTACCCCTCAAACAAACCAAGGAACACTGATCCATGTCTCATTTAAATAATTATTCTATCCGTATACACATCACTTTCTCACGAACTAGTCTTAGAAACTCTTTTATCTCGCAATCTTGTCTATGCCGTTCCCATAGACAACAAAGCAGGAACCCCATCAACCAAAAAGAACCGGTTCCTTTTTTGTTTTTTGAAAATAGAAACAAAAAACTGGCGACATTATTAGTGCCGTTATACACCTATTGAATTGAAAAGTTGATTTGCATAAATTAAAGGGTCAAATAGATCCTGTATGGTTTTTGCAGGGTTAAGTGCGACGGATTGATGAAAGAGTTTTAGTGTTGTGTTTCAACTGGTTTTTGAAGGGTTATGATATTTGTTAGATTTTTTTAGGTGTGCTAGTGTGTTGTGCTATTGAAGATGCATGGGATTCTGACAAGGTATACAACAGGGGTTGGAAGTTGTGATGTTGCTGATAAGGTTGCATTTAAAATCCTGGTGCAAATCATGCTTTGGGGTCGGCTTCCAGTCTGCAGCTGAATACCAGTATTTCACATGGAGTGTCTGCCTATCTGACCTCCATAACCCAGTTAACACGATAAAACCTTCCTAAGACGCTGGTTGTCAGACCTTCGGGCTTCTGATGATGTAACAACTGTCAGAGATCTACAAATGACAGCCGGGACCAACGGCCTAACGTGCTTTCCGAGGCACGGAGGGGTCTTGGTATCTAAAGATGATCACCCATCCATGGACCCGTGCGGCTGTTATTACTTAGCCGCAAGCCACCTCGTCGTGGGGGTGTCAAAACAATTATTTTTTTCTAGTGATTTCATTTTGATAACTTCATCATCATTTCAGATTGTCGGTACCTATTTAACTGAAAGAACAATGATCGTATACTTTATAGAAAGCCAAGCTAAGGTGCATTGAAGAATTGAAGACACCAACTTCAGAAGTTGTTAAGATTTTTATTGAAAGTTATTTTATTCATTTTAGGTTTTGAAGTCGGTTTTTACTTGTTTTTTAAGTAAATTTATTTTTCCATTTTTAGTTGAATATATCGACTGTTTGTAACGCCCTTTGTAGCGGTACAAAGGGCGTAAAGACCATTTTGGTACAAATTCACTTTTTTATGCAGTTTTACTTAGTTGACTGATAGCTAAAAGACTGCATCAAAAAGTGAATTTGGCCCAAAATGGTCTTTACGCTCTTTATAGCGGAAACAGTCGTTATGTACAATTACATAAGCCCAAGACCAATGGAAAGAATCATCAAAAAATCCGCTTAGAAATGCTGGAGATACAGTACATTTATGCATATAACTACGCACAACATAAAGTCAAAGTCAAAGTCAAAGTCAAAGTTTTATTTGTAAAACATAGGTGGTGTAAAAGACAGGTGTTGTTAATAAAACATAATGTTCACTATGTTTTGCCGATGACGGCGTACAAATATGAATAAATAGTGAATGTAGCCAAAAAATAATAAATTAAAAATGTCATTAATAAAAAAAATTAAATTAACAAAAATGTATGTCAAAATAAATGCTTTGGTCAGATAATTGCAAAATTATGTCATGATGTCCAATTAGAATTACATAAACAAATTTTTAAATAAATTCAAAATGTAATGTAATGTATATAATCAATAAGAATGTTTACCTAATGTATTATATACTAAAACCTTCCTGAAAGTAAATCGCGATAGTGAAAGAATCATCAAAATTGGTTCCTTAGTTTTGAGAAAATTGCGGACATACAAACATACATACATAAGGGTCGAAAACAGAACCTTCTTTTTTGAAGTCGGTTAAAAATAGCAAATGAATCAAACATAAAAAAAATAAGACTGGCTAAGAATTTAAACGAAATTCCCTCCTAAATAAACCTAACATAATTAATTTAACAAATAATATACCTACCTACCTACCATCCAATTAAAAATCAATCATGAAAATATCCGTTCTACGTTAAAAATAGGTCCTAAATATAAAATGGAACTAGCATCAGAAGGGTTGTTCGAATAAAAAGTCGTGGGGGTCATAACGACCGCCCGCCCTCACGCACCGCGACCTATTTTTAATCATTTTTGGAAGAAACCGTGAAGGGTTAAGATTGGATAGTATGGAAATGGCTCCGTTACTAGTGGAAATTATTATTTTTTTTGTTTTCTGATCAATTACCTGAGTAGGTAGGTACTTACTACATCGTAAAAGGTACCCTGGTCCTCTAGTAAGTTTTAGAGTTATTTAATATTCATAATATTTAGTATTTTTTTAAACTTTAAAAACTTTTTTTTCACTTTTTTTGCCGTGTTTGGTATTTTATTTTCTTTATACAAAAAATATATTTTTCTTTTTATAGGAATAGCCAATAATATCTCAGAATGTCATAATACTCTGGCGACCTCTAGGGTGTAATTATGGTTTTAAGTGATTTGTTTATTTTATTGTGAATTTAGTTTTTAATAGTATATTTATACTAATAACTATCGCTGTAGAGCAAACCTGTAAAGATAGATTTAAGGTTTAATATAATAAATAAATAAAAAAGATAATAACAATCGAACAGTTAATTTTATCTACCACGCTCGGTAAAACGTGATTCTAGATAAATACTCCTATGTATGTTCAATAAATCATTTTAGGCCAAAATCCGCTGCTGAACATAGAATTCCTGGTAATATTAGCAGTTCCGCAGTAAAAAATAATACATCATCATCATTTCAGCCGAAAGACGTCCACTGCTAGACATATGCCTCCCCCAAGCACCGCCACTTCGATCGGTTCTGTGCTTCCCGCATCCAGCGGATTCCTGCGGCCTTCACAAGGACATCGGTCCACCTTAAGGGAGGCCTTCCAACGTTACGTCTTATGGTACGCGGCCGCCACTCCAGAACCTTTCAGCCCCATCGGCCATCTGTTCTGCGAGCAATGTGCCCTGCCCACTGCCACTTCAGTTTGGCAATTCTTCGGGCTATGTCGGTTACCTTGGTTCTCCTGCGGATCTCTTCATTTCTGATTCAATCACGTAGGGAAACTCCAAGCATAGCCTTCTCCATTGCCCTTTGGGTGACTTTTAGCCTTCTAATAAGGCCCATTATGAGCGACCACGTTTCAGTGCTGTAGGTCATCACTGGCAACACGCACTGGTCAAAGACTTTAGTCTTGAGACACTGCTGTATATGAGACGAGAAGATATTGCGAAGCTTCCCGAACGCTGCCCAGCCGAGTCGGATTCGACGATTGACCTCTTTCTCGAAGTTGGACCACCTAACTGGACAGTTAGGTAAATATACTCGTCCACAACTTAAAGTGTAGTGTCTCCGATCTTCTGAGAATGGGTGCTACGTGGACATTTGACATGATCATTGTCTTATCCATGTTCATTTTAAGACGCACTCTTTCGGAAGCTCTCTGAGGTCATCGAGAATTGTACTGAGCTCCTCCATAGTCTCAGACATGACTACTATATCGTCGGCAAACCGAAGGTGAGTGACGTACTCGCCATTAATGTTGATGCCTGTACATAAAAAATAATACAGGCTGTAAAAATAAAAAAAAATATATAGGGCCTGATGCAGAAGGCAGTACTCCTTAATACGACTTTCATTGCGAGGAGTTTCCTACATAATACCAAGCTACCGGTGGTTAGCCCTGCTACCGGTGGACCACTATTTTATTCAATCTGCCTATCCTTTTCCCAACTAGTTTGGGGTTGGCTTCCATTCTAACTGGATGCAGCTGGTATTTTATATGGAGCGTTTGCCTATTTGACCTAAGGTACCCTTGGTTTAAAATACTGGCTGTCAGACTTTTTTGGGCTTCTAACGGGAAGTCAGAAATCGTAACGGCTGTCAAAGATCTACGTATGGCAGCCGGGACCAACGGCTTAACATGCTTTCCAAGGCACGGAGAGGTCTATATGTAATGGATGGTCACCGCGGCAATCGTAGCTTAACATTCGATCGATTAGTGTTAACATTTAGCCACGAGCTGACCACAATTTTACTATAAACAATATACCTCAATCTGCCTAGCCTTTTCCCAACTATGTTGAGGTCGGCTTCCAGTCTAGCCGGATGCAGCTGAATACCAGTATTTTACATGGAGCGACTGCCTGTCTGACCTCCACAACCCAGTAACTGGGTAATACGATACCCCTTGGTAAGACTGGTTGTCAGACTTTCGGGCTTCTGATGACCCGTAACGACTGTCAAAGATCCACGAATGACAGCCGGGACCAACGGCTTAACGTGCTTTCCGAGGCACGGAGGAGTCTCGGTGTGTAAAGATGGTCACCCATCCACTAACCAACCCCGGCCAGCGTAGCTTAACCTGATGGATCGTCCCGTGCGGCAATTATTACTTAGCCGCGAACAATATACCTATTACTTATAAATAAAAAAAAATATTAATACAAATAAAGCCGTCTCCACACTTTTCCAGTCACTAAAACATTATTGATGCGAGTATTCCGTGACAAGTGTACCGTACGAACAAAGGCAAGTGTGTCTGTTTGTGTGATCGATAACTACGAAACGAAATGCGTAGTTTTCTAACAAATATTCAGGTTATATTTTTTTATGGAATATTTTATTAGATTGGACTTGAGTGGTTTTTGGGTTGAAAGGGCAAGAAATGTCAAATATTGAAGACCTAGAAATGGAATGTCATTCAAGGTTATTCAATAGAAATCAATTAATCAATCAAACAATAAATAAGTAACTGGTTACCATTATTAAAAAAAACCGGTCAAGAGCGAGTCGGACTCGCGCACCGAGGGTTCCGTTCGATTTCTGAAAAAGTGTGCTATTTAGAGACACCGTTTTATTTTTCCTGTAATCTTTACAACTTCTATCACATAGAATAATTTCAGATTTTTCTGTATGCAAACTTCGAAGATTATTTACGGGAACGGTATTTTTTTACATTTTTCATCAAAAGTCGAAAACTATGTGGCAAATAAAAATGTTTGAGAATGTGCAAACAGCGCTCTTTTATATGATACCCCACATGCCCTAGTAGCCCCACTTTGAATTTTTAAGTCCCTGTTGCAAGAAAAAAAAATATCTTCATATGTTTCTCATTTGCAAAATATTTGGATAAACGTCATCTAAAACTGTTCCAAATTTAAAGTTGATAGCATTAGTAGTTCTTGAGATATCCAACTGTGACAGACAGACAGACTGAGTCGCACCATAAGGATTCCTTTTTACCATTTTGATACGGAACCCTAAAAAAAACCGAGACAAACTGACAACGCCCAATCTAAGTCGCTAAAAAGAAAAAAACTTAAATTTTAAAATCGTAGTGTAGCAAGCACAAAATATAGATCATCGTTCTGTTCTTACTCATTGTGTAACATAGGTACAGTCGAGTTCATTAATAAACTGCTTTGCAAAAAAAACGGGCACCTTACAGTTATTGGCTTTTCTATGGATAATATTAATATTTTTAGTATATCGTTAGCATAAATGCCTAGAAATTTCTTATTATCATTGAGAATATAGTTTTTAACCCTTAAATCCTGGAATCGGTGTTTTAGTCAATGTAAACAGAAAGTCGTGTTAAAATGGAAATTTTTAGGGTATAATTAAATTAAGACTACGAGTATTTTTATGGTATTTTAATAAAAAAAGACATTAAAAAATAAAAATTAATAACGAGTATGACCTCTCCTTGCAGCGATTACGGCATGTAATCGTCTTGGCATGCTTTCCACCAGGTTTTTGATGGTGTCCTGTGGAATGTGTTCCCACTCAGCCGAAATCACACCTGATGTTTTGTGGAAGGTCGTTGGACAGGTCGTACTCGCCGTTTTAGGAGGTCCCAGAGGTGCTCAATGGGGTTAAGGTCGGGGCTCCGCGCTAGCCAATCCAGACGACGAATACCGACCTCTTGCATATAAGCATCTACGTCGCCAGAACGGTGGTCCCGAGCATTATCGTCCATGAAATGGCATCTTCACCAATTACAGTCAGTGCGGGCTGTGCATGTTGACAAATTATTCCTGTTATGTACCTTTGCGCATTTAGTGAGCCATTTGCAATGAACACTATCTCGGTACGATAGCTGGAAGTTACGCCCGACCAAAACATAACGGACCTTCCACCATAAGGGGTGATTTCTTCAAAACACACGTCGGCATAGCGTTCCCCTGGTCTTCGTAGCACTCGCCGACGTCGGTCCTCACCATTCAGGCAAATTCGAGCCTCATCGGAGAAGAGTACGCTACTCCAGTTACCTAGTGTCCAAGATAGACAATTTCTAGTGAACCTCGGTCGAGCAATCCGGTACTCACGGAGTAAATTGGGGGCCCGCGCTGGTCGTCGACTGCGTATATCAACCGCTAAAAGCCTCCTCCTCACTGTCCATAGGCTAACTTGTGCTTCTCGTACCTCTTCAAGGTTTCTTTTGAGGTCTATGTAACTGCATTTGCGATTACTCAATACCTGAGTCACTAAAAAGCGGTCGTCTCGTGGTTGTGTGCAACGTTTTCTCCCACAACCTTGCCTTCTTTGAACGGAACCTGTCTCTTGGTATCGAGTCCATGTTCTTTGGACGGTGGAACCACTCACGTTTAACGGCTGTGAACCGTAACATTGGCTACACCCCACTTCCAGCAGCACTATAATTTTACTAGCTCTTGTTGCTTTTTCTGCCATTATAATCGACACAAAGATATCTGTTTTAAGTCACAATGAGGCAGGATTATGCGACAAACATAAATTATTCTAATAAAAATAACGAGAAGTTAGTTTTAGTTGCCTGATAACCATTTAACCGCAAACCCGCGAATAGTAAGTAAAAAGTCATAAACTGAAAAAGGGATTATTATTATTAAAAACAACAGTTCTGAATTTGAAATTAACTTTTTTTCATACCCAGACTCTTTATTATGTGCCAGGAACATAGTTTGCCTATTAAAACCTCATGAGAACTAAATGATTACCAATAATGTAGAAAAATCCAAACTGCCCGTTTTTTTTGCAAAGGAGTGTATATTGGCACGGTCAAGGATTCAAAATATTGTGAGTGTTGGAAAGCTCAATAAATTCTATAGAACCTATAGATCAAAAACCGGCCAAGTGCGAGACGGACTCGCACACAAAGGGTTCCGTACCATATTATATGTTTAACAATCGCAAAGATAACTTTCTATTTCGTAATATTTATATTATTATTCGTTATTTTTTGCAGTTGCAAAAAATATTTAAACAAAATACTTTAAGAATCGGCATTTTTAGTATTTCTTGATTAAGTATAAGGTACATTATATAATAGAGCTCGTAAAAAAATGGTATAAAATTAACAACTTTTACGGCCCCCTATTTCTTCATTTTAGAAGATAAAAAAATAAAAATATCTTTGTACTCTACTCGACGAGTTCTACAGAATAACATGCACACACAGGTTATTATTTTTTTTTCAAAATGAAAACTTTTCTGTATGGGGAAAAAAAAGTAAAGATAAAATTAAAGGGGGCAGCCTCTTTAATTTTAATGTTACTTTATTTTTATTATTTGTTGTTATAGTCGTAATAGAAATACACAATCTGTGAAAATTTCAACTCTCTACCTATTAAGGTTTATGAGATACAGCCCTGTGACAGACGGACGGACGGACGGACGGACAGCGGAGGCTTAGTAAGTTTGTACGCACAATATTGAGATACTAGCTAGACTGCCCGTGGCTTTGCCCGGCGAGGATGTCTGATTTCATGGGTTTTAATTTTCTTATTATTGTTTACTTTTCATCAAAAGTACAAAATACTGAATACTGAGTTTCAAGTTAATCGGACTGCGTTTTAAAAATCTTCCATACAAACTTTAACATCCCTAAACACCCTTTGAGGGGTAGTTTTGAAAAACTAATAATGACAAACTTTATTACTTACATAAGCAAGATTTGTGGTAAGTTTCAAGTTCATTAACCAAAACAATAAGATTTTTCATATAAACTGTATCCCCGTTTTTACCCCCACAGGGGTAGAATTTCAAGAATCGTCTGGGATGTTTCCATAACTTGGGTTAAACATTATTTACACCAATTTTCGAGTTAATCAATCCCCAATAAAATCCTCCGCTGTAAAATTTGCTACCCCTTTTCACCCCTTAGGGGTAGATTTTTGGAAAACCCTGATACTCGTTAGTTAGTCTCGATTTTTGGTCTCAAGTACAAAAACTGAGTTTTGAGTAAATCGGACCGCGTGTTAAAATTCCTCCATACAAACTTTGACATTCACCAATCCCGTCTTCTGGGGTCGCGGGTTGTTCGAAAGAGATACCAACTAAAGAAACACGGGTGGGTTTTAGTCAGTAAAAGTATGACACGCCCTTCCGCTCCACCCAGAGCGGGAGAAGTCATTTGATGATATCCCTTCCACAAAAAAAGGGGTAGTTTAGGAAAACTAAAAATGACTGATTTTATAATTAACTTAGATGAATATTCGTGCTAAGTTTCAAGTCTAATAACTCAAGAAATAAGATTTTTCATACAAACTTTCATCCCCTATTTTATTCCCTTAGGGATGGAATTTTCAAAAATGCTTCCTTAATGGATGTTTACACTATATAATGTATCTATGTGCAAAATTTCATGTCTCTAGGTCCAGTGGTTTGGACTGTGCGTTGATTATAATCAGTCAATGAGTCAGTCAGGACTTTGAATTTTTTATATATAGATTTACAAGACCACAAACTTCTGATAGGTTTTCCTGTAATCTATAGGTAAAGCACTATTTTCTGTATTTTTTTCAAAATTTTAGGCATTAGTTTCGGAGATAAGGGGGGGGAATGGTCAATTTTCGTCTATTTTCTTAAATAACTTCAAAACTATTTATTTTAAAATTATAAAATAAATATATTTGAGACCCTCACAGTAAGACCTTTCATTTGATATGTCACACGGTACAGTTTGCAAAATTTTTTTTTAATTGTACTTATTTTCCCCCAAAATCCCACCCCTATATTCAAAATTCATTTATTTACGTTACATGTCCGTGTTTGGGTTACCAAAATACATATGTGTACCAAGTTTCAACTTAATCGGTTCATTAGATTCGGAGCAAATTGGCTGTGACAGACGGACAGACGGACAGACAGACAGACACACGAGTGATCCTATAAGGGTTCCGTTTTTTCCTTTTGAGGTACGGAACCCTAAAAATGAGTCCTCATGTGAATAGTTCAATAGTACCTATGTGCTGTGCATTACTCATGTTACTGAGCAAAAGCAGTCACATAGTACCTAATGAATGAATCTAAATCTAGACCACAATTTAATGGTGCTTATAGTTGTCACAATATTAAGAAATTTTTTGACGTTCAAATATTTTTGAAGCCTGAAAGGGGCAATATATTAATGAACTCGACTGTACCTACTATCAATCGGAATTGGTTTCAATTTGACAGTTCAACAACATTCATTGCGTTATTTACGTTGTCAAGCAGACCATTTTTTCTAACATAAGAAGCAATGGATTAGCAATTTGCCTTAAAATGATAGCGTGTTACGCAATGGGTTCAATTTCAATACCGGGTTCATGTCAAGAAAAAATCCCCACAAAATATCGTCGCTAATCTAACTAACTGACGTATCTGACATTTTGGACTAAGCCGATAGCCGACCTAACTATAGTAATTTGATACATTTTCCAAGTCGAATCGATCTGTCTAATCGGCGTATCAGCAGTGCGATTCTGTAACCATCTCACCGTGAAAACTTGGGTGAAGTGAGCGTGGAGTGAGCTGTCAATAGTGTCAATTCCTAGCAAAAACAAACTCACTTCACCTAAGTTTTCACGGTGATATTTTTACAGAATCGACCGGCTGTACCTATGCCTTACGGTCCCCATGATAATGCAAAAATCGAGACCGATATATCTACAGTTTACAATAAAAAAAAAAGAAAAATAACTTGCCCTGTAAAATTTTCTTCAAATCAGTTACGTCACTTAGATTAGCGACGTTAAGTACTCATACACATTGTTGTACATTTTCACTTTGTTTTACAGGCTAAAACGGGACCCTAGTATTAAGACTCCGCTGTCTGTCTGTCTGTCTGTCTGTCCGTCTGTCACTAGGCTGTATCTCATGAACCGAGACAGACAGTTGAAATTTTCACAGATAAAAAACAGAATAAAATAAATATAGGGGCTCCTATAAAACTAACGTGATTTTTTTGACATTTTTATAGGTAATGGTCGTACGCGAGCCCGACACGTACTTGGCCGGTTTTTTCTTTTGTTTTTTTGTGTTTCAAGGACTTTTGTCCAAATAAACGTTTTTCTTTCTTTCTTTCATACTAACTGGAAAGTATGATGTAGAGTACGTACCTAGAGACTATTGGTGCAGTGCCTCAGTCGTGGTCGCCGATTTGCTTCCCGCACTGAACAAAATAATAATTTGTGTGTGACGAGAAAGTTTAACAGTTTCATTTTAATTTTTACTGCTGTAAAATTGTCATATTCCACCAGACAAAATCAATCTGCCTAGCCTTTTCCCAACTATGTTGGGGTCGGCTTCCAGTCTAACCGGACGCAGAATACCAGTTTTTTACATAGAGCGACTGCCTATCTGACCTCCACAACCCAGTAATTGGGTAATACGATAACCCTTGGTAAGACTGGTTGTCAGACTTTCGGGCTTCTGACAACCTGTAACGACTGTCAAAGATCCACGAATGACAGCTGGGACCAACGACTTAACGTGCTTTCCGGGGCAAGGAGTAGTCTCGGTATGGAATGATGGTCACCCATCCACGGATCAACCCCGGCAAGCGTAGCTTAACCTGATGAATCGATCCGTGCGGCTATTATTACTTAGCCACGAGCTCCTTATATTCCACCAGACAGCATCATATCGTCAACATAGGAAAATGCAAAGATGTCGTTGTAGGAGGAAATTCCTAAGACGGAATTAGATCTATTTAAAGCATTGCACGTGTACAATGAAGAAATGGGTTACAGCGATAGGTGGCAAGCTGGTTACATGATTGTTATGTACTCCATATATTGAACTTTAACCATGTATGAGATATTATATACGTAGGTACTTAAATTATTAAGTACCTACTTTGATAATTTTCCATCAACGTGAATGAAGGATTTTTTTTGCACTAAAACAAAGAGTATATAAAAAAATAAAACTAAAAACCGAAGAAAATATATTAAATATATCTGTAGCAAAATAATGAGTAAATAAAAAAATCGGCCAAGTGCGAGTTAGACTCGCGCACTATAAAAACGGCAAAAAAATCACGTTTGTTGTATACCCTTAAATATTTGTTTCATGTTATTTTAATTATTTTAATAACGTTTTACCCTTGGGTACGGAACCCTACAAACAGACAGCTAGAATACAGAATAATCAAAATACAAAAAATAATTTTAAAATATTCACTCAACACCATAAAGTGATAATATTTCTGTAAACACGATCTAACTCTAACAAATAAAACAATAACTCTTTATCAATTAAAAAAATTAAACTAGGCAGGATACATAAAAAACAACACCCCTCAAATAGACTGTTAAACAATTACAGAAAAAGTATCAATCTAAAATAAAAAGAAACAAAAAAAAGTAAAAAAAAACTCCACAAAAAAAGCCGACCCTATTCAAACATAGGATGTCAAATCCCACAGTTTACTAAACGGTAGCCCTCTAAAAAAATGCCCACGTGTTAATTCTGACACGTTTGTAAAAAATGGTAAAAAAAAACGCCCCTCCTATCGCTTCGACCAATAAAAAGTTGAAAAAAATATGTTTAAACGGCTTTTAGAAAAAAAATAAGTTAATTGGTGGCGAACGTGCCGCCTTTTTCCTATTGAGGGCTTTTTTTCGCCCGTGGGGTGCATTTTTTGTCCCTATTATGAGTGTTATAGGCTGTGAAGCTGTCAAATTGTATTAGAATTATAATTTGTATGCGTTTAACGCTGCATAATTTTGTTAATAATAGCCTTTGTAACGTAGCCAGGTTTTTACTACAGGTTTATTATTCTATCGTCTATTCATAACATTGATAAAAGTAGTACTTATCTTTTTTTTGTAAGTTTTTTTTAAGTTTAAGCCAAATTTTTTTAAGCGAATGATAAATTATAAATGACAAATGATTTATTTTCTGAAAGTAGGTTTGTACAAACACACGTCAAACATATTTTTTTTTTAAACTAGATGAGATCGACGTTTCCTATCTGACTACTCTGAGAAGAAACGCCGAAACAAACTCAGAGGTCACAGTCTCTTTTAAAGTCCAGAACATGTCCAACATGACCATGACCATGACCAACCACCACCATGATCACCATGTGACCATGTCTTGGTCAGATCATGTGAAGACCATATAGATTGCAGTCTGAAATGGTCTTTTGAGGAAAGAACCACACAGATTGAGTGGACCTGTCCAGTCAGTGCAAGCATTTGTCAGTAATCGTGCAGCTCAACTCAAAAATTAAGGAGCTTAACGATTCGATAATACTCGTAATAATACTTCGAATGCTACTCGCTATAGAATTAACTTCGGTTTCAAAATTATTAATAACTATAAAAACATTTTATCATGTATTTTAAGTTTCCGATGACCTTTAATGTCATAAGAAAAACTAATAAGACAATGATTTACAAAAGCGACATCTAACGGGGAATAGATAAAATGCGAATGTTCTAATTAGATATCATAATTAAAAATATATTACAATAAACCTAACTGATGAAAAAAAAAACTTTTGTTTTGTCTAAAGTCCGCTTTTAAAAAAAATGTTTCAAGTGTCCTAATGGATCTAATTTATAAGTTGTCAATCAAATTCTTATTAGAAAAAAACATGAAGCTCCAGAAGTGAAAATTCGGATGAATTTTTTTTTTTTGTAATTTTTCTAGTCTTTAGGTTCCCTGCTTTAATTAGTACTTACGAGTTTGACAAATTATTCACTTTTTTGTATAAGTCATATAGAATACCACGTTTCTTAGTCACAAAACCGCCCATAATAATCTAGGAAAACACTTCGAGAACGAACAAAAAAAACACTTGAACTCCAAACCAGAAAAAAAATAAAATGTAAAAAAGGCGACTATTATGTAACAATGGAAAATTTTTACCTCGTTAGTATGAAAAAACAACCGCCCTGCACTGCGTCAACTTATAAAATTTCCATTTAAAACGCAGCATTATTATCTTTTTTCTAACGAAAAAAATGCACTTTAAACCTCCACTTAGATGACGTAAAATCTTTTTCAGTTTATTCTATTTTCAACTCAATTAGAAGGACAGTAAAAGTGAATTTCAGTTGAATTTATTTCTGTGATACGTCATTGTGATTTGAGTTTTGTATTCCTTGGTCTACTTTATTGGTTAGTGATGTGACTATATTACTTTAAGATTTAGTCAAGATGAGTTGTATAGTCTAAAGCTAAGGGTAGGTGACATCAGAAGTGCAAACCTTTTCTATTCTGATTCTGATGTATGTTGTTTATGTTGGGGTCAGCTACCAGTCTAACCGGATGCAGCTGAATACCAGTATTTTGCATGGAGCGACTGCCTATCTGACCTCCACAACCCAGCTACTGGGTAACACGATAACCCTTAGTAATAAGCCTGGTTGTCAGACTTTTGGGCTTCTGACTACAGCAACGACTGTCGAAGATCTACGAATGACAGCCGGGACCATGGCTCAACGTGCATTCCGAACAAAACCGCTGTCATCCAATGCAATGTCTAAATTCTTCGATTAATATAAGTAGTTGAACACAATGTAGATATTGTTTACTTTCACAAATTAGAGGATTACCGTAACAAAATTATAAGGATTTATCCCCAATATTATGATAAACGAAACCAAAGACCGAAGAAACGATGGATGGACTGTGTGAAATATGATATGCCTAGAAAGGGAGTGACTACCAAGATGACGACTGATAGAGAAGTATGGAAGAAAAAGGGGATAATGTTAGATGCTAAATAAATAGAAAAACTCATAAAAAGGCACCAAACCACCATATACTATCATGCTTTTAAATTCAGTGTCAGTGATCATTTTGAGGAGCTCGTGGCTAAGTAATAACAGCCGCACGGGTTGATCCATCGGGTTAAGCTACGCTTGCTGGGGTGGTCCGTGGATTAGTGACCATCTTTACATACCGAGGCCGTTGCTCCCGGCTGTCATTCGTGTATCTTTGACAATCGTTACGGGTCGTCAAAAGCCCGAAAGTCTGTCAACCAGTCTTACCAACAGGTATCGTGTTACCCAGTTACTGGGTTGTGGAGGTCAGATAGGCAGTTGGTCAATGTAAAATACTGATATTCAGCTGCATCCGGTTAGACTGGAAGCCGACCACAACAAAGTTGGGAAAAGGCTGGGCACATGATGATATTAGTGATAATTTTGAAGTCATACATTTGTTAATATTATCAGCCGGTTTTTTGCCAATGCAAGGCAAAGGCGGGCTCCCTCCTCTTATAACCTACCTACTGCTGTTTCTTAATACATAAAAAACATGCATTATACATCAATAGGACCAAATAAACGAAGCTGGAAAAAGAATGTATGCTCCATTTTTATTCGCTTTATTGACCCTTATGTCACTCAATAAAAGAACAACTCCCTAATTGTCTTGATCATAATCTTTTGTTTCATCCAATTACGTTTTATTATCTTTTTTAAAGCTGTTCCAATTGTTTTGGCTAGAAGTAGGACTTTTAGAGGGCCACGGGTTATATTTTCGTATATTTATTTATCACCCAGATGTGAACTACATCAGGTTAATTTAACAGATTAATAATTTAGATTTCACAACTCCTAGTGGACCTTAATAATCTTTAATTAAAGTTATATCATTAAAATGAACTGAACTGAGTCGATCGATTGTCTTTAGTTTAAATCGATCTCGATTCAGATTGCACATGCACATCACTATGTGCACTAGTGTGCACGTTATCTCAACGTGCAGTTGATAAAATTTTGAAAAATCCACAACTTTTCCGCGATAACCCCGCCCCGTTGCGAGGAAAAAAAGCTCTAGTGTTCTATTCATAGTCGAGTCATTTAAAACTAGAAGTACCTGCCTTTTACTCTCAGTACAGAGTTGAACAGTACTTTTGTTAAGTATTATACTAAGTAAGTATTCCATCCGATTTCATGGTGTCGAAAAGAATATCGAAGAAAATGTTATTAAAGTAATATTAAGATATTGTGTAAACTTGTATAAATTGAGGAGCTCGTGGCTAAGTAATAAAAGCCGCACGGGTCGATCCGTCAGGTTGAGCTACGCTTGTCGGGGTTGATGTGTGACCATCTTTACATACCGAGATTCCTCCGTGCCTCGGAAAGCACGTTAAGCCGTTAGTCCCGGCTGTTATTCGTGGATCTTTGACAGTCGTTACGGGTCGTCAGAAGCCCAAAAGTCTGACAACCAGTTTTACCAAGGGTTATCGTACTATCCAGTAACTGGGTTGTGGAGGTCAGATAGGCAATCGCTCCATGTAAAATACTGGTATTCAGCTGCATCCGGTTAGACTGGAAGCCGACCCCAACATAGTTGGGAAAAGGCTAGGCAGATTGATTGTGTAGATTAGTCCCAAAATTTATATCCGGAAAACAGCTAAAATGTAAGGTAAAGTAGATAATACTGTACAATTAAAGATGACACGAGACAGTAGATATGAGTTTCACCAACATGTGGAAAATTTATGAGAAGTCTCACTAAACTACTTAATAAACTATTGCGCTGGACACTTGTACAATTAAACAAAACAAATAAACTTGTATAAACATCATCATACACAATCATAGTCATCTTAAGCAACCCTAAAACGCAAGAATACACCTAGCAAACAAGAAAACACTACGTGTAAGACCCAAACATACATACATATAAGCAACTAGTGCCCACACTATGGATACAGCACATCTTATAAATAACCATGTTATCTTTGAATAAGTACAAGTTGTATGTATGTTGCAATCATAGAGCTCTTTGTACGAATGTAGATAAAGAGGCACTTCTATTCGTACAACGATGAGAAACGAACGTCTACGCAAAAAGTATTTGAAGTATGTAGAAGTAAGTATGGCCTATATATTTTTGTAGAGGATAATTTGTGACCCAAAAACACACCGAAATTATAGATTTCTGTGAGTTTTGTAAAGGTTACGAAGTTTAAGGGTTAATTTAAAAGGACTATGTGCGAATTACTTGAATCTCTGTTTGTTTAAAAACGTTGTGATAATCTGTGTGAGTGAAAAAAGGGGTTTTTGATTCATTTTCATACTAGCGTGAAACACAGAATTTATTAATAATTTCAATGTAATTGATTGTTTTTGTGATACTTAGTAATTTTATTTCTGTTAGTAGGTTTGTACGGTCAACAACTGCTACTTTTTGACATTATCTAAATTAACACAAAATGATACGATAACCTGCTTTTTAGCATTTCATTTATTAGAAAAGAGTTTTTTTTGTTTTAATTAATATCTGTTCCGATTTTAGTGAAGTATTTTTCTCAATAATTAAGATTTAGAAAACTCAAGTGATAATCGACTTTTGTTGCTGACTGTACAAACACGTTTATTTTAAAAACTAGATGAGTTCGGTACTTCCTATCTGACTACTCTGAGAAGAAAGGCTGAAACAAACTCTGATGTCACAGTCTCTTTTAAAGTTCTTACATAATCTTGGTCAGATCCGTGACCGTCTAATAATAGACCATTTACGAGTAATAGTAACACTAACGTTCCAGCACCCTTACCATTTAATTCATAATACCTAAAAAAAAAAAAAAAAAAAAATTTAAAACTATTTATTTCCTGAAAAAATATATTTACCTAATTAAGTATATTTTCAAAATGGACAAATATGTCTTATAAACCAAATGTCAAGTGTCAACCATTTTCCAATAATTTGTCATTTTATATTTTACTAGCTGACTGACCCGCCAGACGTTGTCCTGTCAAAATTTCAATTTATTTTTTTTCTTTATTTTTTTCCTTTTAAACCAGCCCAAACAAACAAAACAAAAAAAAATTATTCAAGTCGGTCGAACCACTCTCGAGTTTTTGCGAGACTAATGCACGGCAATTGATTTTTATATACTTACAGGGTGTCGCAGAAATCGACCGACATACTGTAGGTGGTGATAGCTTTGGTCAAGCCCTCCCAGAATAACAAAACATAATTAGGTATGTTCCGCAAAATCTTATAGTTTTCGAGTTATACTAGATTTTTTTTTTTTAATTTTTGAGGAAAAATATGAATTAATAGTGAATCTATGTTGAATTTGTAAGTTTTTATGGTTAATCATAACTGTAATAATAAATAGTGTTTAATAATGTTTTAATGGAAAAAGTTATTAATAAAAAGATTTTATTTACACATGAGAGTCAAAAGAATTGCGCATGGCGGTTAATTGGTTTTTTTTTTTTGAAAACCCAATATAACTTAAAAAAGACGAAGAATTTCAACCAGAGGCGTTGAAATTTTTTGTCTTTTTTATAACCATAAAAAAAAATTGCTATTCCATACAATATTGACCGCGTTGGTATTGCACTTTTCTATGAAAAAGCAGTTTTTTTTTATAACGGACAAAAAATTACTACGCTAGAGATCTAGAATCATGTGCTGAATTCATGGTTACAGATCGTCGATATATTATATAAAAAAAATCCGCAGTTCCCTCCTATTTACGTCCACATAACTCGTCAAAATTAGCGAACAGCAGATTTTTTCATCGAGATTTTAGGTTTGGTTCCATAGTAAATGTTGTTCATAATGATGAGTACAATGACTCCTTAAGAGGTTGTGCGTTATTTGAGTTACACCTTGTAGATACAGATTTTCTGCTTTACTTTATTAGAATATTATGCCTAGCTAGCTACGTAGACTTTAACTTGGAATCTTTTTTTTTATTTCAAAACCGTAGTAAAGTTGCCGACAAACCAATCGCTTTGTGGTCGTGGTTGATCTTGTGGTTATAAAGTTGAGTGAGTCTAATATTTTAACCTTAGACTAGTCCTAATCTTGCAGGCTTGCATTTCTTGAAGATCATTTACATCCCTTTTATGGGATATCTATCTACAGTGTGAGTCTTCATAATGTGATCATATCGAAATTAGGGAAACAATGCCTAATTTTATCACTGGAAAAAATGTTTAAAATAATCTTAAACAAATAATTAAAGTGTCTACCTGCTGAAGTATTGTACGTAGCAGCGTGCAAGGCCTTTCTTTAACAGTTGATAGGAAATGCTGTGACTGAGTTATAAACGTGACATTTTTACTTTCGGAAAGGCAATACGATGTAGAATAATGTAAAGTAATAAAAAAGGTAAGTAATACGGGGTTTTATTGAGAAATTTTACAATTATTGTAAAAATTGGTGAAATAATACCAGATTTTTGTTAAAAAAAAAAACACCTTAATTCTCAATTGAGGTCAGTTTTTTCTTAGATTTTAATTTTATGAGGACGCCCTATTATTTCCAATCATTACTGAGTTTAGTTCATCGTACAGTAATACCCACGTAATAAGGCGCGTCGTGAATCTTCGTTCGCACAGAAAAGAAAGTATGGCCCCGAAGATTAACGAGAATACTTAAAACTTACAATCAACCTTAGATCACTACAATAAGGTTCATAATACACTGCAGCTGTTAGTTCCGTCGCACTCGCAAGTATGGCGGCTGTCAAGCGGCGCGCGCTAACATGGCGGCAGCTACCGACCAATAGCGGTACAGGAAAAAGCGTGGAGCGTGCCGATTGGTCAATAGCATTTCCCGCGCTTTGAAAATTCATCTTCTGCGCAGGTACATCGATAAGCCATATTAGTTGAGTACTACTGTAATAGATCGTTTAGTTTAAAAGTTATACTGTTTTGTTTACACAGGGGTCACGGCAGCGAACAAGAATTTAAAAAATGCTATAAAAAAAAGTTTTTAAAATTAAGCATAGTTTCCCTCATTTCGATATGTGGAGATTATGAAGACTCAGACTGTATATAAACTTGGGTATTATAAAATAAAGTCGCTTTTCGTGTCTGTTTGTGTGGCCGCGTTGTTCGTCGAAACTGCGCAACGGATTTTGATGCGGTTTACAATATTATTTAGACAATTTATTCCGGAAAGTTTCTATGTATAATACATTAATATTTAACTTATACGTAATATATATTAATTATATAATAATGGAAACCTTCATGTTTTTTCAAATCATAAAAACCGTGCGAAGGTTAGCAAGGCCAGTTCTCTAGTTCCTTATTAGTCCTTTTCTAATTACACTTAAGTATATTATCTGTTGTGCCAACAGTTTTGAGGTAGGTACCTAAGTCAAAAGGCGACTCAATACCAGTTTTCATTAATTTATTAATCATAACTTTAAACATTATTATTAGAAAATACTTAGGAAGTGAATATCTACACCAGTTTCCATAACTACAATGTAACAGTAGGTAATACTACTAGATTGTGGTTGTACTCTTATAAGATGTTAGCAAGGGTTGTATAAAATTATATAATATTTTATCGATAGTTTTTATGTATTATTTTAAAAGTTAAAGTTTAAGCTTACAAAAGCTTTGAATTAATCATTCAGTTTTTTTGACGACACGGTTGGCGCAGTGGTTAAGTGATTGACTGCTGCGCAGCATGTCGCGGGTTCGATTCCCGCACGGAGCAAATATTTGTACGACCTACAAGTATTTGTTCCGGGTCTGGGTGTTTTTCTATCTACAATATGTATGTATATAACGCGAACCTTTTTCTAACCGCTCCCGCCACAATCCGCTCGTCCAATAAGGTCGAGTCGAAGCTTCTAGAAGGTTCTAGAAGCTTCGAAATAAATGACGCGCAGCCTTGTCGTTGACTTTTAGCGAGACGTATGTCAACAGTCAACTAGGCTGCGCACATTTTTTTAGATACTTCTATTAGATTTTACAAAATTAGGTCTTCGCCCCCGACTATTTATGTTAAATGTATTTATAAAAAAAAATGTATATAAGTAGTTTATCAAACATCTCGTTACCATAACACAAGCATTAGGTTGCTTAGCTTGGGACCAGATGGCGTTATGTGAAATGTCCAAGGATATTTTTATTTTTGATAGTTTTTGGAATTTGAATATGAATTATGCAAGCATTTTTGTAATAAAGATTATTTTCATATTTCAGATTTGTGAGCGGCCTCAATAAGTTCAATGCACAGGGTGCACACTTTTTTGGAAGCATTTTCAGTAACTGGATTTACCGAGGTAATTTTTCAAAAAAAAAAAACATAATTATTTACACACTATAGACAAAGAAACTTAATAATGCTTCAAGTTTCATAAAATCAAGGGATTTTGTTAAAAATTTGAAAGTGAACTTTTAATAACCTTTTTGTGAACCTCATAAAATACACTATTGAACCGGCATTCTATTTGATTAAAGTTATGTATTAAACAGTTATATTTAATTATATTAATCCTCTCATTTCAGAATCAGTCGCAGCCAGCCTACCACCACAACAAACTCAAGAATATCCAAGCACTAATTAGAAAAAAGCCCGCCATAGCGAAAACAGCAATCCAATTAGACAAAATCTCGATGGAGATAAATTTATCGATATCGATATTCCAATTACCCCACACTAGAGGTCGCTAACGGCGAAGTGTGTTGCGCCGGCGCACTAGAGATAAATCTTTTTACTGCACACTTCGATTAGAAAATTCCTTTATTAATTGACTGGCTTAATTAAAGCGTTTTCTAAGGTTTCTTCCTTGTTCTAAAATAATTTATGTTAGGAGTTTTTAGTTGATTATTATAATAAGTATTATGGAGTCTGTGATCTGCATTCTTAGGCATACTAGATTATATTTTAATCTTTCGATTTATCATAATTATTATCAGCCCCTTTTTACATGGACCTCCCAATGAACGGTCTTAGGAATAAAAACTTTTTTGCTTCCAAAAAAACACTACAAAGTGAAAAATAACTTTGATTACGAAAGTCGGTGACCATACCTGAAATCAGCTGCTCCCTACATTTTGACGAGTTTGATGTAGATAAATGTACTGAACAGCTGATTTTTTTTAGCGATTTAATGTTTGGTCCCACAGGTAAAAGTTGTTCACAATGATGAGTTTACATTTACACCTTAAGAGTATAAAAACGATTAAAATTTCACCCTACAATCGTTAAAAGAAATTTTTAGAGATATCTTCGTGATTTTTTTTTAAAGTAGCCCAATTAATCCAGGGTGTTAGCTACCTCCATACCAAATTTTATCAAAATTAGTTCAGCCCTTTGATCGTAAAGAAGTAACAAATACAGGTTGTAAGTGTAAACAGTGGCCATCTTTTAAGGGGTCATTATACTCATCATTATGAACAACATTTACTATGGTACCAAACCTGAAATCGCGAAAGAAAAATCAGCTGTTCCCTACATTTTGACGAACTATGCGAACATAAATGTACTGAACAGCTGATTTTTTTTTTCGCGATTTTTGGTTTGTCACAGATTAATACAGATGGGACACTCCACAAATCATTTAAATAAAAAGCGACTCTATTGCTACGACACAATAAAGTGCAATTCAGTTCGCAGAACGCTAATTACCTACAGTTATATTCACCTGCACATTGCCTCTCTTTCTATAGCGGAAACCCTTATTCCTTCGGCGCGCGGCGGTCCTACTGAATTAGCCCCGCGGACGGGGCCCGCGTACGTGTACTTGTAGCTTCATACCTAAACTGCGGAGTTTCCCATCTGTATTAATCTGTGGGTTTGGTCCCATAGTAAAAGTTGTTCATAATGATGAATACAATGACCCGACAAACTTTCGCCTTTATACAACGTGTAACATTAAATGCGCAAAACCTCTTAAGGGGTCATTATACTCATCATTATGAACAACTTTTACTATGGTACCAAACCTGAAATCGCGGAAAAAAATTGCTGTTCCCTACAGTTTGACGAATTATGCGAACATGTACTGAACAGCTGATTTTTTTTCACGATTTTAGGTTTGGTCCCATAGTAAAAGTTGTTCATAATTATGAATGCAATGACCCCTTAAAATATTGCCACTGTTTACACTTACACCCTGTATACAAACACACACACGAACTTTCGCCTTTATAATATTACTCGTAGTGTGATAAGTAGAGGCTACTGATATTGCGGCCCCTAAGACTTAAGGTTGATGCGCCATGGTAGCCCTCAAAATTTAAAATTTCTTACGTTTTTTGCAATTTTTAGGTCAGTGTGAGCTTGCATGTTGATTAAAATATGATTCGCGGCCGTAGATAATATGGCTTTACAGAATTATAATCATTAGAATCAGCAATACAACTCCATAAGTTAGCATTTACCTCAAATCTAGCGATTTCATGAAATCATGAGGTTTGAGGTAAATGCTAACTTATGGAGCTGTACTGCTGATTCTAATGATTACAATTCTGTAAAGCCATATTAGCTACGGCCGCGAATCATATTTTAATCAACATACAAGCTCACACTGACCTACAAATTGTAAAAAACGTAAGAATTTTTGAATTTCGCGGGCTACCCTGGCGCTTTCGCCTTAATAAAAAGCAAAGTAATAAAATTGTGAAACTGTAACTTAATTCCGGAAGCAATAAGCTGGTGTTTTACAATGTAAAGCCACACTTAATCTTCACTTGGAAAATTAAATAGGGATGATGCCTGACTAAAAAAAAACAAAATCTATTTAGGCCGTCAGTCAGACAATAAAAAAAAATATTAGACACGTATTTTTTGCTTTAACATATGAATAAATAAAAAAAACCGGTCAAGAGCGAGTCGGACTCGCGCACCGAGGGTTACGTACCATGTAATGTTTGTTGATGATTTCTGAAAAAGTGTGCTGTTTAGAGCAGGTTTCGTTTTATTTTTCCTGTAATTTTTACATAAACTTCTATCACATAGAATAATTTCAGATTTTTCTCTATGAAAACTTCGGAGATAAAGGGGAGGGGAATGGTATTTTTTTTTACATTTTTCATCAAAAGTCGAAAACTATGCTGCCTAAAAAAAAAATGTTTGAGAATTTGCAAACAGCGCTCTTTCATATGATAATATCCCACATGCCCTAGTAATTTGAATTTGAATTTTTAAGAACCCGTTTCAGTCCCTTTCAGTCCCAAAAAAAAAATCTTTCTTAATTGCAAAATAATTGGGTAAACGTCATCTAAAACTGTTCCAAATTTCAAGTTGATAGCATTGGTAGTTCTTGAGATATCTAGCTGTGATAGACAGACAGACTGAGTCGCACCATAAGGGTTCCTTTTTACCATTTTGGTACGGAACCCTAAAATTGACTTAGATATTACGCATTAAAGTAGGGGAGACTACGTCACTTCTACGTAAAAAAGAAAAAAATACGTGTCCAATATTTTTTAATAACCTACATGTTGGACAAAAAACATTTTTTAGTCATCATCTCTGTTCTAATTATAATTAATAAACACGAAATACCGCGTTCAGTTTTATGATGACTCTTCCCATGCTGAAGAAAATATATTTTTTAAGACGATCCTTTCCGAGAAACAGCGAACGACTGTTTACAACCTCTAATAAATAGTCTAGGCAACATAAAAAATAAATTGCCAACAAACCTAACATTAGATCCAAAAGGGCCCCATAAACTGTAACGTATTAGAAAACAGATTAAGATAAAACCAAGAAAAATAAATCAACTGCCCACGCGCCTCGCGACCTAGCACAACGAACACACACGGCGGGAAAAGGACGAAAAAAAAAAGACGGAGCAAGACAAAAAAATCGCAAAAGCGACGCGAATATATCCGAGGCGAATGACCTGCGAAAAATAAGACGAAAACGAACTCCCGCGCACATGTGCGTTCGGCCATTTTTTTGTTTCTGTCCCTTTCTTACGCCAAAAAAGGTAGGCGTGTGCGTAGGTGGGAGAGAGAGGGGAGATAAAAGAAAGCGCGCGGAAAGAGTTGGCGGTCGTTCGCGCTCCGGTTTAGTTCCGAACATTGCCGCTAGGTGCGCCAGTGCAGCGGGAAAATTTCTTCCTGTTTTGAGTTTGCGCGTTCCTTTTTTGAGGAACTTTAGCTGCGCGTGAGTTTGTGATTATTTTTTATTTATGAATCATAATTTATTTTGATTATGTTTTGAAATGCACATATTTTAATCATAAATAGGTATAATCTTTGGCTTTTAAATCGCGTGATTAATAAAACAAAAAAATAAAATT
Organism: Cosmia trapezina; assembly: GCA_905163495.3. NCBI lineage: Eukaryota > Metazoa > Arthropoda > Insecta > Lepidoptera > Noctuidae > Cosmia > Cosmia trapezina. The sequence continues at coordinate 5,662,122 of LR991044.1, forward strand.
CATTACCTATTAAGTATACTAATTATGAAAAAGGCTAGTAAATGATAGGGTTTTAGTATACTTATATCTTTTTCCCTGAAACAACAGAAGTTTCTATTACGAATTTTACGGTTACGATCTTTTCAAAAATATTCAATTTATCAGTAATAAATAATAAATAAAATCAATCAATCAATCTACCTAGCCTTTTTCCCAACTATGTTGGGGTCGGCTTCCAGTCTAACCGAATGCAGCTGAATACCAGTATTTTACATGGCGCGACTGCCTAACTGACCTCCACAACCCAGTAACTGGGAAATACGATACCCCTTGGTAAGACTGGCTGTCAGACTTTCGGGCTTCTGAGGACCCATAACGACGGTCAAAGATCCACGAAATAAATAAAAGAACACAGTGAAGAAAATATAGGTAAATTTTTCTTAAAATCTCCATATTTAAGTCAAACAAAATCTAACAGATAAGTAGGTACCTATTGCCCACTGCAAGTGCCACGCTATAGTTTAATAGACACATAAATAGCCCATTCTGTCACAGGAAGCTGTTGGGTGCTATTTTGCCCGACTACGTAAATTCAGTAAAGTACTTAGTTATGAGTTCTTTAAGGCGAAAGCGCCAGGCTAGCCCGCGAAATTCAAAATTTCTTACGTTTTTTGCAATTTGTAGGTCAATGTGAGCTTGTATGTTGATTAAAATATGATTTGCGGCCGTAGCTAATATGGCTTTACAGAATTATAATCATTAGAATCAGCAATACAACTTCATAAGTTAGCATTTACCTCAAACCTCATGATTTCATGAAATCGCTAGATTTGAGATAAATGCTAACTTATGGAGTTGTATTGCTGATTCTAATGATTATAATTCTGTAAAGCCATATTAGCTACGGCCGCGAATCATATTTTAATCAACATACAAGCTCACACTGACCTACAAATTGCAAAAAACCTAAGAAATTTTGAATTTCGCGGGATACCCTGGCGCATCAACCTTAAACAGGAAAAGAGGCTACCCATTTGCTCAAATAATAATAATTTTCAGGAACGGAAAGTGGTTAGACTTTTAAAAAACCGGCTAAGGGCGTGTCGGACTTCGCACATTTATGATTCCGTACCAAATCTGATTTATCAATATATTGGTATTTTTTGGTAAAATATACGTAATAATAAACATTATCACCAAATTTCAAATTGAAAGGTCAATGGGAAGTTAAAAAATTCTTCGGAACAAAATTTTGTAAAAAAAAAACTGCCTTTGGTGGCTTCTCATTTCTTTGTTTTTCAATATTTTTTAAAACAAAAAATACAGTTTTTATCTACTGAACGAGTTCTAAACAAGGATACCCTTTTTTTGCGCCCCTTTAGCTGTATGAGAGCCCCGCTTAAAAATATAATTCGCGAGTATAACAAATATGTAGGTATTCATATAATTATGACCATATGAATCATCTCTTTAAGTTAGATTTCGCATGTTATTATTAGATTTATAATATTCACATATCAACAGTCGCGAATCAATTATTTTGATCAATATACTCGTACAACCTGACACTGACAATCGGAAGAAAATTTGAATTTCACGGTCTACCACTGCTCATTCAACTTAATTATTTATCTAAACGTGTTTTGAACGGAAATTTTCAAAAATCAAACTTCAAAAATGAAACTACCAGCGGTATTTTTGTGAGTAAAAAATATAATAAGCTTTAATTTTAAAGAGAAGTTGGTCAAGGTATTCCGGCTAACGTGAAATGCAGGGGTGGCCCAGACACAACAGATGGCAGTAGTGAGTCGCATGAAATACATAATTGTAATTGCCGAAAAGCCCACACCATAGTTTAAATCTTTTGTAGGTCAAGAAAGAGGCTATATTGCAGTTGACAGTACCTATTTTTATATAGTTATTTTTTAATTATTTTAGAAGTATTCAAAGTTTTGGAAGAAATAAATAGAAAATTAATTTGGAACAATTTTCATACATTTCTGCTCATTGTTCTTACTAGTTACGGTAAAAAAGCTTGACTAGTTATGTTCGTCGTTCTCCTACCCTTATCCCAATTTATTTGGGGTCGGCGCAACAACCCACAACCCAGTTACTGGGTAATACGATACCCCTTGGTAACACTGGTTGTCAGACTTTCAGGCTTCTAACGACCCGTAACGACTGTCAAAGATCCACAAATGACAGCCGAGACCAAAACGTGCTTTCCGTGTCACGGAGGGGTCTTGGGGTCTTAAAGATGGTCACCCATCCAGAGACCCACGCGATAAGCGTAGCTTAACCTGATCGATCGACCCGTGCGGCTGTTATTACTTAGCCACAGTTATGATTAATTTAATTTTTATCAATCGTCATCTCAAAACTCATTGAATTCCGATAAATTTCCATAATGAACACTCTAGTCCATATACCGTTTGCATGCAAAAACTAGTTTCGGTTAAAGACCGTATATCAAAAAAATATTGCATTAATAACCACTCTAGCTCTGCCTATTTTTCATCCTAGACATATAAACAGTATTAAAGTTGTACTCTATAATATCTTCCTTATAACTTTACTGTTGTGTTCAAAACTGAGCTATAAGATGAAGATTGTAGAGTTGGTTTCATGTTTTCGTATTCTAATGAATCTGTCGACCAATTGATTTAAAAGCTTGAAGGAGGGTTTTAATTGATGCTTTTTCTCGGCATATTTATAGTGTACTTGTTAAGGTGTAGTACGATATTATTGGTTTGTTTAGATGTTTTTTTTTTAAACTGGTAGAAATCGTCACTAACGAAAAAGCGTTCATACTACATGTTTTAATATAGTGTTTTTGGGTTTCAATGTTTTGCCCAGAACACAATTTTTTTATTCTACTAAATTATAAGTAGCGTAAGTTACTCCTTATAATCTTAGCTATCTGCCATTGAAAGTCCCTGCCAAATCCGTCCAGCCGTTTTAGAGATTAGACAAAAATATTTTTAAAAAATTATATAAATATAAAAAAATATTTAAAAAAAAATGTTTCTGTTATTAGTACCTACCGTATAATACTTTCTTATAAAATTAGTAAAAAGCTGTTATTTTGACATTACAAACAGACACTTCAATTTGCGTTTTGTTTGTGCAATTAATGTGTTTAGTTAATCTACATTCATCAGAACACTTATTAACGTCTTCTTAATATCTAGTTCTTCTGTACGTGTGTTTATCACCTAACTCTTCCTACACAGCAGGACAAATTTAGATGAATTTTCTGTGTATATTTCAATGGGTTCCTGGATGCTTTGAAAACACAAATGAACCCGGTAAGTGGCGCTGAAGTCAGGTTGTAGGATCTTTCAGACAGGACAACGTCTGTCGGGTCCGTTAGTTTAAATATCTTTCCAGTAAAGTCATCTCCTTAACATTAAACAAGTTTACGTCGATCTCTGCCAGTGCCACAACCATGCGATATTGAAGCAGATTTTTATAGGTACCATCTTGAATGCTTCCTACTTCACTCAGCATCTCCCCAGCTCCCCCCCTCACCCCCCTCGCCTCGCCTTCAGGCCATAAAAGAGAAAGTAACTACCAATAATAAACTGTGCCCGTACTTCTTATGGCAAAACTAATTAGAAGACATGACTTGCCCATAATAACATAATAATAATCATCCAGTATTGTTCTACTGCTGGGCCTTCAGGCCTTCAGGCCTAAAGGCCTTCTTTTCATTTTTCCACTCACCTCGATCCTGAGCCAATATGGACCAATCCCTCCTATAAGCGTCAAGTTCGTCCCGCCATGAGGAGCTCGTGGCTAAGTAATAACAGCCTCACGGGGTGATCCGTCAGGATAATCTACGCTTGCCGGGGTTGGTCCGTGGATGGGTGACCGAGACTCCTCCGTGCCTCGGAAAGTGGTCCCGGCTGCCATTCGTGGATCTTTGACAGTCGTTACGGGTCGACAGAAGCCCGAAAGTCTGACAACCAGTCTTACCAAGGGGTATCGTATTATCCAGTTACTGGATTGTGGAGGTCAGATAGGCAGTCGCTCCATGTAAAATACTGGTATTCAGCTGCATCCGGTTAGACTGGCAGCCGACCCCAACATAGTTGGGAAAAGGCTAGGCAGATTGGTCTTTTACGTTTTGTATAAATGCTGATTAAATTCATATGATGGACATTCTAACTGATATTATAATTATAGGTATGCGAAAGTGAGTTTGTTTGATTGTAACGCTTTCACGCTAAAACGGCTGAGCGGATTTGGATGAAATTTGGCACACGGACAGAATAACCCGGAAAAGGACATAGGCTACATTTTATCGACATACCACGCGGGCTAAGCCGCGGGCGGAAGCTAATAATAAATAAACGAGTTGTAGATTATTTCGTAATGTAAATCCGGCTTAAATGGTGTTTATTTCTTTAAATAGATTTCACAAATACTTTTACACGATTGTAGGTAATATTTTAGCAGGAACAAATTAACCACTGGACCTGACATAAAACACAAATGTATGAAAACTCGTTCAACCACATTACATTTGATTCAATTTTGTGATAAATAACAATAAATGTAATAAAATAATGTACTTACAAGTGAAAAAAAATAGTGCTGCTTTCGCCGCTATAGTTTTTACACCATTTAACTGAACATTTAGTCATTTTTGGGAGATGTTTTGTTGACAAGTAAGTGCTTGAGACTGACGCAAAAACAAACGACCAAGGCTAGAATTTCCTGGTTACTGACAAGACCGGTAAAGGTATGTCCGCTTATACGTCGGGTCCAGTGGTTAATTCGTTCATGTATTTTAGTAATCTAGTTGAGGTCGGTGTTTTCTATCCGATTGTTCTGAGAACAAACGCCGAAACATACTCAGAGGTTACAGTAGTAAGCTTTCTTTCAAGAAAATCACTTTTATCTCATGCGCGTACGCAGCACTGGGCTAGTATTATTCAAAACAACCTGACGTAATAAAGGTAAGCGGTGTGTGAGCTCAAAAGAAATATAATAACATTGTGTGGAGCAGGTCTCGCTGCTCGCCTAACCAGTTTTAAAAACGTATCACATGAATATAATACTTAGATATGAAGTTTCTTATTAAATTATTCATTATGAAGGTTTTTGTTAAGTGAGAGGCTTTGAAGTGGTGTGGAAAATGCCAATAGTTCTCTTGTACAGTCAGCGTCTATAATATCGGGACGAACAGACTGTTCAAAATGATCTAAACTAAACAACATGGCCATGATGGTGATGATCATGATCTTGGACATCATCATGTTGATAATCATCATTCTCCTGCCCTAATCCCAATTTATTTGGGGTTAAAGTCAAACTCAAATCATTGGTTTCAAATAGGCACGTATATGGCGCTTTTGAACGTGAAAATTTACAATCAATCTGCCTAGCCTTTTCCCAACTATGTTGGGGTCGGCTTCCAGTCTAACCAGATGCAGCTGAATACCAGTATTTTACATGGAGCGACTGCCTATCTGACCTCCACAACCCAGTTACTGGGTAATACGATACCCCTTGGTAAGACTGGTTGTCAGACTTTCGGGCTTCTGACGACCCGTAACGACTGTCAAAGATTCACGAATAACAGCCGGGACCAACGGCTTAGCGTGCTTTCCGAGGCACGGAGGAATCTCGTTATGTAAAGATGGTCACCCATCCACTGACCAACCCCGGCAAGCGTAGCTTAACCTGACGGATCGACCCGTGTGGCTGTTATTACTTAGCCACGAGCTCCTCTTGAACGTGAAAATTTACAATACAATGAAATTGATTCTAGTCACCCCTTGCAAAGGGTAGTTTCGTTGGAGAAGAATGGGCAAGAAAAAGGTCGGCGTAACATGTCTCTTTCTTCCATACTATTAGTCGTCATCTCGGTAGTCACTCCCTTCCTCGCCAATATCATCTTTCACACAAGAGAGATGGGCCTATAATTCTTAAGAAGGCCATTATCGCCACCACACCAGACCTCTGTTCCATGCCTGCGGCGTTTTGCCCTCGATTATGACGGAATCAAACAGCCTCTGGAGGGCTTTAAGAACAGGTTTTCCTCCGGCCTTCAAGAGTTCTGCCGTAACTCCGTCATCACCTTTGTTGTTTTTGAGCTGCTTCAGTGCCACGTACAAGCTGACTTCCGGGATGTCTTCGGTATAGTGTCGGTTCAAACCAGCTCTTCGGTCGTTTGCCAAATTTGTGACGGGGTTACCTGTTGACGTGTATATACTGTTCATAGAACCTTTCGATCTCCCCCAACAGCTCCAGCTCATTACTATCTCTTATTTGATACCAATGTTGTTCTAAATAAATTTAACAAAAACCTTCCCCTCTTTTTTTGTATTTCCAGATGCAATATAATAGGTCGGGGAAAAAGTTTTTTCGTATTATAGTATGTATGAACTTGTAATAAAATCTCTTTGGCCATACTATTTGTATCTGGCTGGTTTTGGTATCATTGAAAGTTTAAATTTTAAAGAACATAATTCCAAATTCAAATTAGGAAAATGTGTGATTTTCATTTGTTTTTCGTACTGTCAAGATGAGTGAATCTAATGAAGAAATTCGATACATTTTAAAATTTTACTACAAAAAAAGTAAAAATACAACGCAAGCCGCGAAAAAAATTTGCGATGTTTATTCATGGAATTTGTTTATGGACCTAGTGCAGTGTCTGTGAGAGTAGCACAAATTTGGTTTATGCGTTTTCAATCCGGAAATTTTGATGTCAAAGATGCACGTCGCTAGGGTCGCCCTATTACCGATAAAATGGATGCCATTTTTGAAAAAGTGGAGCAAAGTCGGCATATCAGTAGTTACGACGTAGCTGAAGAACTGGGAATTGACCACAAAACAGTTTTGACCCATTTGGCAAATGACACAGAACTAAATAATAAACTATGAAAAAAAAATGTCTTGAATTTGTATATAAAATATGAAAGAACTTTTTCCCCGACCTAATATAAATATTACATAGCGTATGTCATGCCTACAATTAAGACGAATCTAACGACACCTCATATGTTAAAATCCATCAAGCCATTTAGGCTGCAGCGCGTGTAAAAGAACTACATAGATAGATATACTCATACATACTCTTGAAGAACGTTGGGGTCTCGGGCAATCGGGTAAAAAGAATCGGCTCAATTTTATCAAACTCTATTTCAAAATAACTAAACAAAATACAGCTACAGACTTCAGACTAATCCTTTAAAGGAATGTTGTGAACTAAATGATTGAGTAGCCCAACAGAACCACCAATAAATTAAATATAAGTCAGTATAATATTGTACTGATTGACCGGTCCCATTGATTTTGATCCGGTATACAATTTGACTAGATCAGAAAACATGAATTGTACTCTGTCGATTTGTTGAAAGTTAGGTCGAAGGATACCTACTAAAGAATTCTGGTATCTTCTTCTATCTATCTATCTATATAAATCAAAAGAGAAGTCCTGACTGACTGACTGATTGACTGACTCATCAACGCCCAGCCCAAACCCTTGGACCTAGAAAGCTGAAATTTTACACAGAGGTTCCCTTTATAATGTAGACTTAGGGATGGAATTCCCGGTAGTATGTTCCTTTGGGATATTTCCGACATCCACGCGCAAAAGCTAGTCTTGAATAAAAATGTCGAGAATAAGAAAATATGTGTGTAGAAGGGAAATTAGAAGTTTGAAGATTCTGTTGAATCTATGCCCTACTAAGATGGAGTTAATAAGATTGGTACTACGAAGTTTCAGGATGTCAAACATTTTATAATAATGGTCTTAAAAAAGACAAAATGCTCTTCCTCATACGGAGAAAAAAGTAGAATAGAATAAACGTTTATTGTTTTAAGTAAAATAGTAGTAGTAGATGTTGTTGTTTTGTAGAAGTTGTTGTTGTTGTGGTGTTGTTTGTTTTAGTTTATTATTTTTTGTTTGTTGTTTTGTGATAAGTATTGGTTTTGTAAAAATTCTAATGTATTCTAATGTATAGTCTAATGTATTTTTAGTTCAAGTATCCATAGAAGCGTGCATATTTTGGAACCACAAGGTTGTGGTTCCTATTACATGATCATTAAAATGATAAATGATTTATTTCTGTAAGTAGGTTTGTACAAACACTTTTACACGTCAATCATATTTTAAAAACTAGATGGGTCGGCGTTTCCTATCTGACTACTCTGAGAAGAAAAGCCGAAACAAACTCAGAGGTCACAGTCTCTTTTATAGTCCAGACATAATCTTGGTCAGATCATGTGAAGACCAAGGAGGTCGGTGTCTGAAATGGTATTTTGAGGAAAGGATCACACAGATTGAGTATTGAATGGACCTGTCCACTTGTCCAGTCAGTGCACGCATATGTCAGTAATCATGCAGGTCAAAAAGAACTATATCAAAGAAAAGACATTTGGATAGGCTGCATAAATTACTCCAACTGCCAAATAAAACAATTACCCACTTAGCTAGTCTTCACATTCATAATAATTAAAATATATAATACTTTACAAAGTAAACATTCCTATCATTGTATAATTGGTTCATTTATCAATGTTAATGAGTATTATTAATTATAAAAATCCGGAAATAATCTTATCAGATCATTTGAGGAAAATGTAGATTGGTGTTTGAAATGGGCATTCATGTAAGTACATAGAAGTTCGAGTCGATCTCTAATGCAAACAGTCGATTTTATTAATAAACTAGTGGTCCCGACAGACGATGTCCTGTCTGAACGATCCTAGAACCCGACTGCAGCACCACCTACCGGCTTATGCCCGTCTCCTGGTTCTAAGCTACCTCCCCACCAATTTTCAGCCAAATCGGTTCAGCCGTTCTTGAGTTATAAATAGTGTAACTAACACGACTTTCTTTTATATATATAGATAACTTTGCGTAAAGTCTGCTCAACACTAATGCCATAACAAAAAATCCCTCCAACGCGTCGATCTACAAAATATCCTAGGTATAGTCTACAAGTTATGCCAGCCCCCCCTCATCCCCACCGCTAGTGACTCAGCACAGCGCGAGCGCATGTTTTGCAACCAAAATTCTACCGGTTCAAGACAATGGCATTATTAGGCGTCAGACGCCATGTTGTTTTTAAGTTAAAGCGGTTATGTGTCTGTGTTTATGTAGATTTGTGTTAGGTATTTTTGGGAACTATTTTTAAATACCTAAGTATATAGATATATTGTGGACACAGCTGAAATGTAGACCACGTGGTTTTGAGCAGAAAAAGCTGGAGTTTACAATGATGCTCTTTGGTTAACAGGGGTCATAAAAAGTCAGCAGTGGTGGCCTAGTGGTAACGGCTCCGACTTACGAGTTACCCTGGGTCATGGGTTTGAACCCAGGCAGGCGCTTTACTTTGTGTAAATAATTTTGTCATTACTGCTCTCAAAACGGTGAAGGAAAACTTCGTGAGGAAAACGGCATGTCCTACAAAAATTCAAACACATGTGACATCTACCAAACCGTCCTGAACCCGCGTGGTGGATTACGGCCCACTGCCTCTCATTGAGAGGAGGCTTGGTCGCAGCAGTGGGAACGTTATAGGCTGATTATGCTATTATGTAATACTTGTTATGATGATATTGTGGCAGATAGACCGAGTGTGTCAACCACGTTTTGATTCCCGGATCAGACGTTTTTAGGGTTCCGTACCAAAATGGTAAAAAGGAACGCTTATGGTGCGACTCAGTCTGTCGGTCTGTCACAGCTGGATATCTCAAGAACTACGAGTACTAATGCTATCAACTTGTTTGGAACAGTTTTGCATGACGTTTACCCAACTATTTTACAAATGAGAAAGAAATAAAAGTACTTACATATTTTTTTTTTGCAACAGGGACTGAAAGGGAGTCTTAAAAATTCAAAGTAGAGCTACTAGGGCATGGGGGAGTATCATATGAAAGAACGCTGTTTGCACATTCTCAAACATTTTTTTTAGGCCGCATAGTTTCCGTCTTTTGATGAAAAATTAAAAAAAAAAATCCCGTTCCCCCCTTATCTCCGAAGTTTGCAAAGAGAAAAATCAGATATTATTCTATGTGATAGAAGTTTATGTAAAGATTACAGGAAAAATAAAACGATGTCTCTAAATAGCACACTTTTTCAGAAATCGGAACGGAACCCTCGGTGCGCGAGTCCGACTCGCTCTTGACCGGTTTTTTTTATTAGGAAGTTCTCTAAAGCCGCTCATACTTTTAAATGGTGCCCAATAAATGGTATTGTACAGACTCGACCTCTGTGAGACGATAAAAATGAATACCGACATCAGTTATTATTATGTTACTTTACTTGTGTATCAGTCAAAGGTCTATACTATTAATTTACGAATACATACATAAAATAATAACAATATGAATGTGTTAATTTCTGTCACTTTAAGTGCCACCTAAATCGCGTTCGACATAAATTAGATGGGAGGAAACTTGATGAAATGGCACTATGTAGTGGCAAGGTGCCAACTTTGAGTATCAACTGGGATAACAATATCCTGTTCCGTCATCGAACTTTTTTGACTGGGTGAGGAGGAGGTGAAATATTTTCTTATTTCTTAAAAAAAACCTTCACTCTTTAAATAGAAAAATAAAAAATCTTTATTGCAGACCACGTCATGATCCATATAAAAAATACAATTTAAAGAAACCGGCCAAGCGCGTGTCGGACTACGTACAATGAAGGGTTCCGCATTGAAAAGAATTTACATATCCCAAAAACAAACTTAACATTGTAAATCCAAAAAAAAATTTTTTATGTCATAAAATTACAAATTAACAATTTTCAGACTTTTCCTTTAGTTGTGGTTTTTCCTCTAATTGTGCTGTGTTGCTCCTCGCCAAATTTCATGATTCTTTTTCTCATTGAAATCGGCCAAGTGCGTTTCGTGCTATGCACAATGAAGGGTTCCATATTGAAAAGAAGTTACTTATCCCAAAAACAAAGTAACATTGTAATTCCAAAATAAAACAAGAATTATGTGATAAAATTACAAATTAACAATTTTCGGACTTTTTCCTTTACTTAGACCTTGCTTCTTGCCAAATTTCATGATTCTTTCTCTCATTGAAATTTGGCAAGAAGCAAGGTCTAAGTAAAGGAAAAAAATTTCATGATTCTTTCTCTCATTGACGAGGAGCTCGTGGCTAAGAAATAACAGCCGCACGGGTCGATCCGTCAGGTTAAGCTACGCTTGCCGGGGTTGGTCAGTGGATGGGTGACCATCTTTACATATCGAGATTCCTCCGTGCCTCGGAAAGCACGTTAAGCCGTTGGTCCCGGCTGTTATTCGTGGATCTTTGACAGTCGTTACGGGTCGTCAGAAGCCCGAAAGTCTGACAACCAGTCTTACCAAGGGGTATCGTATTACCCAGTAACTGGGTTGTGGAGGTCAGATAGGCAGTCGCTCCATGTAAAATACTGGTATTCAGCTGCATCCGGTTAGACTGGAAGCCGACCCCAACATAGTTGGGAAAAGGCTAGGCAGATTGATTGATTTCTCTCATTGACATTGTTATTCTAAACTTTTTGTTAATTTGCATCAATGGGTAAGAAAACTGCCAAGTTAGTTCCGCGTAGATGGCGCTAAATGTTTGTTACTTTCATTGAGCTGACAATGGAGTTCCTTGCTGAAAACTTTGCCCCGAGATGATACTCCGTGTTTTTTCTAGTCGCCGATTGGTCGCTTTGTCTTCAAGATGACTGATAAGCTCAGCGCGCTGTCTCTCATGGCGAAGTTTCCGGTAAACAACTTCATTCACCTAAACAACTAGTTTTTAGCTCAAATACTACTGATTTATAACGCCTATGACACAAATAATGATTAGTTTTACGTCTAGACATTATAAAGCCCAATGACATGTATATCAAAGTCAATCAATCTGCCTAGCCTTTTCCCAACTATGTTGGGGTCGGCTTCCAGTCTAACCGATTGCAGCTGAATACCAGTATTTTACATGGAGCGACTGCCTATCTGACCTCCACAACCCCGTTTGCTGGGTAATACAATACCCCTTGGTAAGACTGGTTGTCAGACTTTCGGGCTTCTGACGACCCGTAACGATTGTCAAACATCCACGAATGACAGCCGGGACCAACGGCTTAACGTGCTTTCCGAGGCACGGAGGAGTCTCGGTATGTAAAGACGGTCACCCATCCACGGACCAACCCCGGCAAGCATACCGTACGGCTGTTATTTCTTAGCCACGAGCTCCTCTTTAATACTATACCACTTAAATTAATTTACGCAATAACAAAGCCTCGGTATGTAAAGATGGTGACCCATCCACTGACCAACCCCGGCAAGCATAGCATAACCTGATGGATCGACCCGTGCGGCTGTTATTACTTAGCCGTATGGCAAAGTCTAGACCAAAAACGTGTAACCTACTGCCAAAAGCCAAGTAAAAGATAAGTCGTATAAATCAAACTAATCAATCAGGTACAAATTGCAATCGATCAGTAATAAAATCGTACCTACATTTGCGCCTACGCACAGTCGTGACTCGTCTGTCAGCTGCTCGGCTGTTAGCTCCGAAATGATATAGGATTTATAAATGGCGTGGAAAGTATTAGTGATACTACTAAGTAAATTATCAATTGATTTTGCTAACGGAATCACACAAAAAAAAAACACTGGCGAAAAAAACTTAAATAAAAAATGAGAAAAAAAATTGGATGTTCATTCATTTTGTCGAGTTATGGGAATATTGTTCAGCTGTTTTTTTTTTCGCGAGTTCAGAGTTGAACTCATTGTAAAAGTTGTTCATAATGATTAGTACAATGATGAAGTTTTTAATTATTTCAGTGACACCTTTTATGACAAGATTATGAAAGTGGACGAAGTAAAAGAAACTCCTGAAAAATGTGCAAAATTATGCATTTGAACTCAAAAAGTCTGAAAACCGGAAATCAAGACGATTTTTAATTACTTCGTATTTTTTGCAGACATTTAAAATTAAAACTTCACATGAAGAAAAAAAAACAGTGATTGAAAATGGCATCAGACGGCAAGGTGTGACCAAGAACGAAGGTTTAAAGTTTTACTTTAGTAGCTTTATAAACCTTTTTGTCTTCGAAAATACAGCTAGTCAGTTAATAATATCTTTACCTATTATGTTTGAAAGGTATACCCAATGCTCTTATGATAGAAAAGACATGAAGTTCGCCATTGTTGTTTACATCTTAGGAAATTTTGAAAACGACGGACTCTAAGTCCTGTCTGATAAAAAAGTTTCTTGAAAAAAATTTCGAGATTATGGCTGTATTTAAACATGTATATCACGAAAAGTCAAATCAGGATGGCAACCAACCGATTATCCTTTAAAGTTAAAGTTCGTGAACACATTCGCAAGAAGCTGGCAGTGTCTTCACAACGGTAATGTTTCCCCATTGTTGGTATTATTTGTATTAGTATATTTATGTATATTTATATATAATTAGGTATATATTATTATATTTATAGTTTGTAATAGGTATTATGTGTATCTTTATATTTAAATAAATATTTATTCCTAAATTTTTCGAAATTGCACCTGCCACTGCTTGTCTCTGCATCACCCAAAGGTTGACTGGTAGAAAATGCCTATGGCATTAAGTCCGCCTCTGTACATTTGTGCTTGAAGTGTTAAATAAATAAATAAATAAATAAAAGTCTAAAGCCGCCATAATTGTCATAGGATTTTCTTTTTGGATTTGCCCTGTATCGTATGGGTAAAAAATGGGGTCTACTACCAGTAGGTACCACCCATCACCAGTTGGCGCCACTAGCACGGCATTTGACATTTCTCTACTTATTCCTGTCGTGTCAGTGGCGCTACCTGAGGGCCAATTCTCGTACTTAAAAAACGTTCAAATTCAAGTCGCAGTGTCATCTCAGCGACAATCAATGTCAAAAATGTAGGGAAATTAGAGGCTTTTTTGACAGATTTCGACTGGAGATTAGAATGCGAACGTTCTTAAAATTAATTAGAATTGCCCCTCTGACGACGATTGTTATTGTGGTAGCCCCCATTGTTTTATAACATTATTTTGTTCGAGAAAAAGAGTTTAAATAAAAAAAAAAGTGTGTAATTTGTGTTCTATTTTTAAATTTCACTAGTGTGTTTATAAAGTTAGTCAAATAAACTCGTTTTGAAGTTTATTTATAGCTTACCTATTGCGTTGGAAAGGTATCAACCTATTACCTAATCCTCTATAATAGAAAAGGCGTGAAGGTAGAGAGTCTGGGGTCGTCTGCCTACGCATCCAGCGTCGTGACCAGTACACGGCAATACTGTTAGGTATTTACGATTTTAAATATTTGCAACTGATGTATCTCTCACGCTTTCGTTGAGAAGGTGGGCAGAGATCGAAGTATTTGTTGGATTTTGTAAGTTTTCTGATGGCGGTTTTGCTGGATTCCTATAAATACCTACTTCTATTTTTATTCTATTATTACATTCCTTCTATTTTATTTCTTGTTGTGGCAAGCAAAGCTGATGTCGACCATCCTGCCAATGTCAGAAGTGAGATGGAAATCAAGGGTGCATTGACAAAAAAAAAAATAATAAAACTAATTGACAATGTTTAGGTGACATTTAAGTGACTTTTAGATGACCAATGACTTAAGGACACTGTTACAAGTGGGTAGTCAAATCATTACTTTTTTTACACAAAAGTATGTTTAAATTTTAAGTAAATTTTTTCACTTCGGTAGGTACATTTATTGAGAAACTGTACCTATCTAAAATTATATTTATATTTCAGAATAGTACCATGCAAATCTATCAACAATTTGGCCAAAAAACATTTTAAGAATGCAAAGCATTTTATTTAATAACCATACTTTTGTGTAAAAACTTTTTTACAAAAACAAAAACCGACTTCCAAAAAAAACACTACAAAGTGAAAAATAACTTTAATTTCGGAAGTCGGTGTCTTTGGATCTGTATTTTAGTTTTTTGCCACCGACTTCCGAAATTAAAGTTATTTTTCACTTTGTAGTGTTTTTTTTGGAAGTCGGTTTTTGTTTTTGTAAAAAAGTTTTTATTTTTCACTTTTTAGTGGTTCAGTTTGTAATTTATCTAAGTTACAATAACCCAATATCAGCTGCTCATCACGTTTTATAAAATGTTGCTTTTCCCGATGCAGGGCCGTTAATTGTTGAGGAGTTCTCCTAGTAAGAACCAGGAGAAATGGAGCTCATGGTGAAGTCACCATTACCATTATTTTGACGAGCATAAACCATATTAAAGTAATCTAATCGCAACCTCTTATATACTAAGATATAATTGAGTATTTCCGATGGCCCTCTGTGGTCTTCATCATCAGTTCCAGCTCACCGAATGGTACTTTCCAAGAGCAAATGCACGAGTTACTATAAAAAATACCGAAATCGATATAGGTGTGCCCATAAAATTTGAGAGTTTCCCTCGATTTCCATGGGATCCCATCATCAGATCCTGACTTGATGATCATGGGACCACTTGGGACGTATACCCTTTCGAACAAAACAAGAAAAATCCAAAACCGTCTAGCCATTTTGGAGTAATAGGGGAACATACATAAAAAAAAAAAAAAAAAAAAAAAAAAAAAAAAAAAAAAAAAAGATTCCGACGAATTGAGAACTTCCTCCTTTTGAAAGTCGGTTAAAAATAATGATTTGACTACTCATTTGTAAAAGCTATTTTTTTCTGCGACTGTAGAAATACTTTCAGCATAATTTTATATACTTATTTTATTAAATTAATTTCCTTTAAACTTTTTAAACTTTCGCGATTTGTACACATTATAAAACGTCGGGAAAGAAGTAGGTACCTGTTTACCTCGTAAAAAAGGAATATCGCGATAAGACCCGTTCTCGATATTGTTTTATAATTTCCTTTATTTTTATTTTCAACCAGCTGACCCGACAGACGTTGTCCTGTCCAAATTGTACTGTCAAAGTCAAACTGTATATCGTAGAAAGACAATGACATTATACATCTAGACGTTGCCATGATTACAGTTTGAAGTGTGGAAGTGAGACACATATATACGAAATAATTTGGAAAATTGAGACAAAGCATCGTATCTTCTGTCCCTTACGGCGTGCCGTATTTTTGCTTTAAAAATGTTGCCAAACAAAGTACTTTGCATGGCAAAATTTAAAAATGTTGCCAAACAAAGTACATTGCTGTCTCATGACCAGCTACGCGGTGGCTCGCTCTAGATGTATATTATCTAAGTAGAAAGAGAAAGTGTCAAATCTACGGATGTATTTAAATAGTTTTAAATATTTCATCAGCTTATGTATGGAAAAAAATATAAGTTTTGACGTTTTTCCTTGTAATTTTCCCAATTTTTCTCTTCTGAACCTTCCTCAGACTTCAAAGAATATTTGAAAAAAAAAAATTACCGAATGGTCCAGCCAAAACTCGAGACAGTTTTGCACTCAACAAAACTGTTAGCCATTCATTTTTAATTTATAAATATGGACGATAAAATATAGGAAAGTAATTTAAATGAGTTATATTTTTTATGAATATTTTGTCTAAAGACCATTAGCTTCTGTGCAATCTAATCACTTTCTACTATTATAATTCTAGAATAATATGAGAGAAGACTACCAATGTACCATAGAGAAGAAAACCTTCAAAACACTTGCATCCAATCGAAAATCAACCCAGAAACCAACACTACAGTTTGAAAATAAATGCAACCTCGCATAAAACCAGCACCCATGTTTTTACGTCCAACACTATCTAAGAACGAAGATCAAACGTTAAAACACATACATTACCGCGTATGTATACATACATTAAAACACTCACACAACTAGAGCAGAGATGTATGTGCAATGTTCTAAAGAGCTGCGAAATATCGGCAATGTTTATTTTAACTGGCTGAAAGAAGGCAATCTGGTGTTTGTAAAGCATGGTGCACACGTTACGTGATGTTCGGTGCGGGGGAGGGAACGAATTATCATTTTAAATGGATTTAAGTGTTTTTAAGGCGTGTGTTGAATGAAAAATTTCTTACTTGTAAGGATTATTTTCAAGTTAGTACAGTGTGCTTTGTTTAATCGATTGTTGAAACTTTCAGGCTTTTTTATCTGTGTTCAAAAGTAGAGAGCTACACTCTAACCACGATTTTTTATTAGTGTTCAGAACCTTCCTCTCTGTAGCAGTAGACGAAAAAATAATATTGAAAATGTTGAAGTTAAAAGAAAACTTTAAAGTTCTATCTCGAATCTTTTAGGCTTACAAACTACACACTACTAATGTCACAAAGTACTCTGAAACTAATTGTATAAATAAAAAATTAAACTGTTTAGTTTAAAATAAAACAAAACAACATTAACAATCAGTACTTACAAGGTTTATATATTTTACCAACAGATTGCTAAAACAAAATTTTTAAATAGCTTCAGTTTCCATATCAACAACTTCCTATCATGTGCACTACTCCCAACTATCGAATTCTATTTTTAATGTTTAGATCGGTAATGCGGGATGCAATTTTATGCACAAAATTCGACCGTTCGCTTGCTGCCGCCATTTTTCAATATTTAAATTTAGATCCAATTCGCAGGAAGCTCGCGTTCTATTTTCAAATTTTATTTATTCCTAGGCGTGGTTTGGCCAGTCATATGTTTGAATGAGTATGATTGAACATTCATGGTATGTATAGGTACATTGATATTGGGATTCATAGATGTGTACATAAGTATTGAGTATTAATTCTGTGTGAACATAAATATTTATAAGTTCTATGTCTGATCATTCGTCCGTTTAATTTTTTCGTGGGCGGCACTCAAATGAGCTATACCTATTGTTGTTACGGTAAGAAGGAGGTATGGCCGTTAGTACTATTATTAATTCTGTGGTATGGCTTTGAATTGATTTAAACTTGGAACTGAATATTTTACGCTCAAATTATAATAACTTTTGATTTGAATTTCGAAAATGAGTTGAATTAAATTAATTGAGGTAGGAGGGAGAGCTCTGTTTGGCATTTTAGACACTAAATGTACTTAATATTGCAAAAAGAAGGTGTTACGGAGGCGGAGTTTTTTTTATTGTAATTGTGATAGTGAATTTAACCTGCGGGGCGAGCACGGGCGTACTCAAGACGTTTGTGACAAGACATGATAAATTATGTCATGTCTTAGAATTTGTCTTAAATGCTAGCACGGGTCAACCATGTGACATAATCTAGAGGCGCGACATGCCTTTCTTGTTGCTAAATTCATAGTGTGACATAGTAAATTGAAAAAATTATCAAATTAAATCTTTTTTCTTTCTTTTCTTTTGCATAGAACTCGAAAACGGTGTGTCCTATCGCAAAAATAATGAAAATTTGGCACCCCTTTATGAAACCCATAAACTTATTATTCTGAACATGTAGGTACCAAAAAAAAAATAGTAGTATTTAAGTAACCCTATGTACTTAAATTATTTCTTTATTTTTTTTTTGTTGTTTTCGACGCGCATTATTTACATGTCTAAATATGTATGTTTAAAAATTAAAAAAAAAACCGTTTAAATATATAAAAAATAGTAAGTAATTTATTTATTTACTTATTACAATTTTTCTTTTGTTATCGCGCGCAATTCTTCACACAAATAAACCACCACCACACAATGCAAGAAAATAATTTATTGCCATTTGGTGCAGAGTAATTAGCAGGAAAACATTATTTTTTTCAATTTTCAAATTTTATCACCACCTCCGAACGAACGTGATAAAATTTTTCTTAGTCACCGTCAAAATGTGACATTTGTGATATAATTGGTGCGCCCATATTAGCAAATAAGAGATAATGAGTCCCAACTAAACGTCAAGAAGTTATGTCACATTCAAGAAATTAACTCACGCCGCCAAACAGTTTTATCGCCCAAACTATGATAAAATGTGTGACTCAAGCCATGTCACAGTAGGCCGTGCTCGCCGGGCTGTTATCCACCCACTGTAGGATCATCATTTCATGGTTCATGATTTCTGACTATTCTGTGAAGGTATCTTCTCAAAGCTGTACCTGCATAAAGGGTCTCTTTAACGATATGGTAACGATCAATTATTTGTTCTTGATAATTTATGTTTAATTATTTAAATTTTTTGTTTGTAAGGCCTATTTCCAATTACTCATCAAGTAAATAGGATAATAATGTGTATTTTGTATTAGATTCACATAATAAGTGCAAAATAAGTGAAATTTTATCAATGTGAATCGGTGACAGTTGCCGGCACAAGTGAATTTTTTCATTGTCATCTTGTTATCAGGTACAATATATAATTTATTTTCTTTCAGTTTGTTTACGTGTCATAATTACAGTCAGCAACATAGTTCACTTTTAATACGGCTACTTGTTGATGCCAATGACCTTTGTACGTAAACATAACCTTAATTTGGTTTGGTGACAGAACTCCTTTCTAGTCATTTAATCTAAATTTCAAAAATTTCATTTTCTTTTTAAACTAATCATCTTTTAAACTGCTGCCACAACTACCTACTCTCTTCTTATTTGTTTTTCTTTTCCTTAAAAATCATGATGACTCGCAGCGCCCGTGCTCGCCATGAAGAGTCCAAACTCAGTCAGGCTTTGAGCGAATTAAAGGCGTCAAAGGAGTACTGTGATCAGCTAAATAAGGAAATAAATGACAATGAAGGAGTGCTCTTTGATGCCCATGAAATGAATAGAAAGTTGAAAACCGAAATGGCTCAGATATATATTCAATACAACGATGCCATAGAAGCCCGGGATAGACTCCAAATTGTTGTGGACGGGTTCAGCCAGTGTAGCATAGAGTATGAACAAGCTCTTAGTCACAAACATATACTTCAACAGCAGCTGCATGAGGCTCAAAGTCAGATCACAGAACTTGAGACCACAAATCTAAACATCACTGCCTCGCTGAATCAAAGTCTGTTCAGCGAATTGGTGTCTATTGCCCCGTCAATGGTTTCTGCCATAAACTCCACATGCAATATTGATTTGACAGGTGATGATGAATCACAATCATGTAATTCAGTGAGGTTAGTCACCAGTAGAAACAAACTAAAAAAATACATTAAAATTAATAAATACATTGTTAAAACAAAAAAAATGGTAAAAAGACAAAGATTCTTTACCAAAAATGTTAAACTTCGTAGAGATAGGTTAAATTTAATTAAACAATTAGATATTTATTCTTTTAATTTGGAGCAAAGCACTAGGAAATACAACATTGACACACAGGACTTGCAATCTCAACTTGACCATCTACAAGAGAAACTCAGTTTAATGACTGATAAATATAATACCTCTGAAGATCTGATGAGGGAATCTGTGTTGGCAATGAATGAGCTGGTTAACTCACAAACAAACAACTGTGAGCATTGTCAGACACCGTCCAATGTACCTACACCGGACCATTCATTGACAACTTGCAATACCACCTTAGCGCAGCCCTGTGTTAATTTGACATTTCCTGCTATTGCTAGTTGCAATAAGAAACATTGTAAACAAGTTATAAATAATGATATTGTATTTTTTTGTGATGAGATTGGAAAGGACTTAGGCCACTTGTTGTCAGATGAATATCCAGGACACTCCATAATAAACTACTGTATGCCCGGTTGTTCTTTGTTTGATATTATGAAACAAATTATTAAATGTAACTTTAACCAGGATACTACTTTATTAATTTTTATGGGTAACAGGAGAAATGTGAACAAAGGAGAATTGCTAAAATATTATAGAACATTGTGTAATCTTAGTTTAAGAAAAATTGTGTTGTTTACATTCCCATATAGTAACAGTTTGCCACAGGAAGAAAATAACTTAAGATTTGAATTAAACATGACACTACATAATTTGACATACAATAATAATCTATTCCATTTAGTTGATACTAACAATTATGTTGGTAATAATTTGTATTTGACAAGAGATAGATATAATGTTGTTATGTACTATCTTCCTAACTATTTCAAAAGACAGATAGCTGTGTCGCTATCATATTTTTTTTCTATTTCAGCCAAAAATTTGGCTAAACAACTTGCTTCTTTTGAGCAATGCAATGACATTTTAAATAATTCTGCCAATAATTTGGCAGCAACTAATGACATTGATTACCATTTAAATTAGAAATTAGGACAATAGAGGAAACCTCTTGCTTAATAAATGAAGAAAATTTAAATACTGATTTAAATCATCTAAATGTTTCAAAAAGTATTTCTTTAATAGCACACCCATCAAATTATAGTACCTTAAATAAATGTGATAATAATTCTCTAAAAATAGTTCATCAAAATATACAGGGTGTGATAGGTAAGGAATTAGAATTGGAGCTGTTCATGAACTGTAGTTATATTGATATCCTTTGTGTAACTGAACATTGGTTAAGACACCACCAGTTCATGTTCAGCTTTAACAACCACCAGGTTGCCAGCTCATTCAGCAGGGTTAATATGATACGTGGTGGATCTCTAATAATTGTTCGTAACAATATGAAATTTAAAGAACGTAAGGATATAGTGAGCCTCTCTGTTGAGCGAGTTATTGAAATAGCTTGCATTGAGCTTGAGCAGTTCATTGTTATGAGCGTGTACAGGCCCCCATGTGCTTCATATGATGTTTTTGAGAAATATATGGAAGAAGTATTATTAAAGACTTGTAACAGTAATAAAACAGTTGTTATCTGTGGAGATTTCAATATTAATATACTGGAAACATCACCTACTGTAAATAAGTTTATAACTTTATTAAAGTCATATAATTTGTACAATACTTTCTTTGAGCCGACTAGAATAACTGCCACTAGTGCTACCTGTATTGACAATATTTTTTCAAACTCAAGACCTTCTACCCACTTAATTATAAATGAGTTGGACTCTGATCACTGTGGCCAGTTAGTCACTTTCCCTCAGAAAATAGTCAGAGCTCAAAGAAAACTTGTTAGTTTTGTTCCGGTAAACAAAAGTCGCTTAGAACAATTTAAAAAGAATTTAATAGAAAAACTACCAGGTTTGCCTTATCACAGTAACCCGGATCAAGCTTATACTGTACTATTTAACCTCATAAATTGTGAGTTTAGGAAGGTATTCACATCAAAAACATTACCTGTTTGTGACCGCGTTATATTTAGTGATTGGGCAACACCAGGTATTTACAAAAGTAGGCAGAGGTTATATGAACTGTACCATGAAAAAACGTATAACTATGATGAAACTTTTAAAGAATTTGTTAAAAATTACTCTAAAACTTTTAAAAGAGCCTGTTCGTCAGCAAAAGCTATACACATTAAAAATAAAATAAAATATTCTGGAAATAAAATTAAAACAACTTGGAATATTATTAATTCAGAAACGGGAAGAACGACAGTTCGGAATCGTGACTTCCATCTAAAAGTCAATGATGTAGATATTAAGGCAGACGTGGAGGTGGCTACTGAGTTTGAAAATTTCTTCACTAATATTCCCATTTTAACAACCAAAACTCTGTCATCGTCGTCCTCCACTTCTGCTTACTCAATACTAAAAGAATGTGTACCAGAATGTGATAAACACTTTAAATTCGCAATTGTTACCGCTAAAGACGTTATAGATTGTTTTAAAGATCTCGAGGTAAAAAAAACTGCTGACCTTTGGGGATTATCAGTACATACCATGTCTTCAATAATTGATATTATTGCACCCTTTTTATCAATTGTTTTTAACTCTTGTATTGCATCTGGTGTATTTCCTGATCTAATGAAACTTAGCAAAGTGATTCCACTGTTCAAATCTGGCAGCACGACTGATCCCACTAATTTTCGACCTATTTCGATATTACCAACATTGAGCAAAATCTTTGAAAAACTAATTTTAAAACAAATGTTAGGCCATTTCAATACACATAATTTACTTCATCTGAAACAGTTTGGTTTTACAAAGGGTCGTTCAACTACAGACGCGGGCGTGGAATTACTGAAGAGCATATTCGAGGCCTGGGAGGAGTCGCAGGATGCTCTTGGCATTTTCTGTGACTTGTCTAAGGCGTTCGATTGCGTAAATCATGATACACTCATCAGGAAGCTGTACCACTATGGTATAAGGGACAGGGCTCTCGACCTTCTGACTTCTTATCTGAACAACAGAATTCAAAGGGTAGATGTTAATGGCAAGAGATCTGCAGGATCTGCGGTCACTATGGGCGTTCCACAGGGTTCAATTCTGGGTCCTTTCTTGTTTCTTATTTATATAAATGACTTACCTTATCACATAAGGGACAATCACAAGATTGTATTATTCGCAGATGACACATCCCTCATTTTTAAAATCAAACGTCAGTTAGTCAACTTTGAACAAGTTAACGATGCACTCTCTAGAGTTGTCCATTGGTTTAATGTAAATAATCTTCTCCTGAATGAAAAAAAGACTAAACTCATTAAATTCTCAACGCCAAATGTCAGGCAGCTAACTGCCAATGTTCAAGTGAATGGAATGGAGTTGGACCCTGTTGAGTCGACAGTTTTCCTTGGAATAACCATTGACGGTAAATTGCAATGGGGCCCACACATAGAAAAATTGTCAGGAAGGCTTAGTTCGGCCGCCTACGCTGTCAAAAAAATTCGACAGATTACTGATGTGGATACAGCCAGAATTGTTTATTTTAGTTATTTTCATAGCCTTATGTCTTATGGGATTCTTCTCTGGGGAACCTGTGCGGGCATTAATACTATCTTTGTTTTACAGAAAAGGGCTGTTCGAGCCATTTACAATCTAGGTCCAAGGGATTCTCTTCGAGAGAAGTTCAAGGAAATAAATATTCTGACTGTAGCCTCTCAATATATATTTGATAATCTATTGTATGTACACAAAAATATATCCAATTTTAAGAAGATGTCCGATATTCATAGTTTAAATACTAGGAATAAACACAATCTTGCTGTCCATCGCACTCGTCTCCACAGAGTAGGCAACTCGTTCATGGGTCAATGTATATGCTTTTACAACAAACTTCCCGTTGAAATTCGAAACTTGCCCATTAAACGATTTAAAAGCTGTATTAAAACCAAACTTTGTAAAAAGGGCTACTATAAAATTTCCGATTATTTAGAAGACAAAAAAGCTTGGGTTTGAGCTATTCGCTCAACCTTGTATTACCTATATGTAATACCAAAATCATTATATTATGCAAAATGACAAACCTTTGTTTAAAATAAAAATATATTTTTTTCTTTAATTATTGTAAATGTGAGCACTATGTGGATCTTTTTTTTTTTTCTTTTTTAGTTTTATTGATGGTCTTACATTTTTTGAGTAAGTACTTTATGCGACCTCCCCAAATGTCCTTTCTTTGGTATTGTTCGTCGAGTTATTGAGCTCCTTAAATCCTTGAGTTGAGCTACACGATTGTTGACAAATGCTTGCACTGACTGGACAGGTCCACTCAAATTTTTATGGTTCTTTCCTCAAAAGACCATTCCAGACATTGATCTACATGGTCCTCACATGATCTGACCAAGATTATGTCTGGACTTTAAAAGAGACTTTGACCCCTGAGTTTGTTTCGCCATTTCTTCTCAGGGTAGTCAGATAGGAAATGTCGACTTCATCTAGCTTATTAAAAAAAATATGACGTGTAAAAGTGATTTCGATATCCTATTTACAGAATAAACAATTTCATTTCATTTCATTTCATTTCATTTCATTTCATTTCATTTCATTTCAATTTATTGCAATTGACATTTTTTTGCGCGATTGACAGTATTACTACAATAAAAAATTTATGGCAATTTATCAATTGCTTCAGGGACCTAGGGTATGAATATGATGCTTCCAGATTTCAAAAGAAAATTACCTACTATTCTAAAAAGGTCCAATGGTTTACAGCAATGCAATTAATTTTTGCAGCAATGTAATTTTTATATCAACAAAGCTTCAGAAAAGATTATGTACTACTTTTTATACAAGGTGTAAAATAAATAACCCACAACCTCTTAAGGGGTCATTGTACTCATCATTATGAACAACTTTTACTATGGGACCAAACCTGGAATCGCGAAAAAAAAATCAGCTGCTCCCTACATTTTGACGAGTTTGATGTAGATAAATGTACTGGTCAGCTGATTTTTTTTTCGCGATTTCAGGTTTGGTCCCATAGTAAAAGTTGTTCATAATGATGAGTACAATGACCCCTTAAGAGGTTGTGGGTTATTTATTTTACACCTTGTATAGATAGCCCTCTTATAGCTGAATATCATATTTTTATACAAAGATGTAATAAACAGTCTTAGTGGATGATGCCTGGAAAAAAAAATCTATTTAGTCCGTCAGTCAGCTATTAAAAATATACTAGACACGTATTTTTTGCATTATCATATAACAAAAAAAATACTTAGATAACACGCATTAAAGTTGGCTCGCTACGTCACTTCTACATATAAAATCTAGCTAGGTGTGACGTCAAGGCATATTTTAACTCAATGCATACCGTAATCTGTTGATTACGTAAAAAAAAAAACATGTCCAATATTTTTTAAAAATCTACAGGACGGACAGCAAAATATTTTTTAGTCATCATCCGTATTTCCCAACCACCAATAATTTTCCCCTCCTTTCTCAAAGATAAACAAAAGAAAAACATCACTGACATCCTGAAACCCTAACCTACCTCAAATGTCTTCAGCGTGAAGATAAAACGCAGCAGATATTAAAACACTGAGAGAGGAACATCGGGAATGCACCGGGCGTTATTTTTAACAGATCCCAACCTTGAATTTTGTTGGTATTTTTGTATGCACTTACTGCACTTGGCTCCAAAACGAATGTCTGGTTTTGATCGTAAAAAATAAGAAAGAAAATACGTAATTTTCCGTGTGTTTTGGACAGGAACGTGCACGCGTAGATTACCTCTTTTATCTATACTCTACCAAGAATAGATACAATCTCTTTCTATAAACAAAAATAACATTTTTTTTCTTAATTTTTGACATCGCGCCGTACAAATCCTTCTACAAAGCGTATTTAGGGTTCCGTACCAAAATGGTAAAAAAGGAACCCTTATGGTGTGACTCAGTCTGTCTGTCTGTCTGTCTGTCTGTCACAGCTGGATATCTCAAGAACTACTAGTGCTATCAACTTGAAATTTGGAACAGTTTTAGATGATGTTTACCCAACTATTTTGCAAATAAGAAAGAAATAAAAATATATGTATTTTTTTGCAACATGGGGTGAAAGGGGGTCTTAAAAATTCAAAGTGGAGCTGGTCATGTGGGGTATCATATGAAAGAGCGCTATTTGCACATTCTCAAACATATTTTTTTTTTTAGGCCGCACAGTGTTCGACTTTTGATGAAAAATGTAAAAAAAAATACCGTTCCCCCCCTTATCTCCGAAGTTTGCAAAGAGAAAAATCTGAAAATATTCTATGTAATAGAAGTTTATGTAAAGATTACAGGAAAAATAAAACAATGTCTCTAAATAGCACACTTTTTCAGAAATCGGAACGGAACCGTCGGTGCGCGAGTCCGACTCGCTCTTGCCCGGTTTTTTTTCTGGTTTTTAATTTATTATTCGGGGTCATAGTTCTATGACACCCACACTACACTGCCATTTCGTCTTTCGTTTCTTTCGTTTCTTCCGTTTCTACTGTGGTTCAGTGACTCTTTGTATAACCACGATCTATAGAAGAATAGCTTATGTCATGGTAATAGCATGCTAGAACAATACTGCCTATCCTCTTTATATCCAATCGTCTACACTCGGTTCTCCATCTTCCGCATCCAGTATATACCTGACGCCATTTAGAGGTCATCTGTCCGTCTATTAGAATTATAGATCTACAATAATTCTTCATAGATGGATATACGACCTCAAAATGGCGAAAAATTTTCATAGAAGAGGCCAGATATCCTTGTCTTGGACGCACGGGCATCCTTGTCTTCTTATAAGTATATAAAATCAATTGCTGTCCGTTAGTCTCGCTGAAACTCAAAAACGTCTTGACAGATTTGATTTTTTTTTAATTCTCCTCTACCTCTGGGGTGGTTCCAAGAAGCAATAAAAAAGTGAGTGTCGGACCACTTACAGTGAAAAGTTCCGTAGTTGAAAAGTTCCGTAGTTGAAAAGTTCCGTAGTTGAAAAGTTCCGTAGTTGAAAAGTTCCGTAGTTGAAAAGTTCCGTAGTTGAAAAGAATTTATCCCAAAAACAAAGTTAACATTGTGGCTGAAAAACTAGAAATCCCCCCAAAAAAAAAATGTACTTATGCGCTAAAATTACAAATTAACGATTTTCAGACTTTTTCCTTTACTTGTGCTGTGAGACCTTGCTTCTTGCCAAATTTCATGATTCTAGGTCAACGGGAAGCACCCTAGGTTTTGATTTACCTACTTGCGAGTATCAAAATATGTCGCATAAATGGCCGTATTTTTTTAATGCGTTGATTTAGAAGCTTGATTTTTCTAGAGCTTCAAGGGACTATAGACCGACGTATTTGATATTTATTTCAAATTGATATCTCTACGCGTTACTGAGAAAAAGGGCCTTAAAAGACTGACAGACAGACAGGCGGACAACGAAGTGATCCTATAAGGGTTCCGTTTTTTTCTTTTGAAGTACGGAACCCTATAAATGAGGTCAATGTCAAAATGTGTATCTGATACATTATATTTGGCTCCTGAGATACAAGAATCTTTTTACTTAGTTCAGGACCTAGATGTTCAACCTGATTTTGACTACCACTTGTACTATCATGTACCTATATCGTTTACTGTATGTGTTTTATACATGATATACCCGTCCATACCATTTGTATCATAGTTTTAGTCCAAGTATCTTAAAAATTTTACTCTAAAAACTTTAAGGAGTGCTTTAGTATTCTTATTTCGCTTCTACGAGGTAATAGGGATAAAATTATACATACAGATTTCTATGAAATCATTGCACAACCCTATTTCTTCAAACTGCGGTAATCTAGCACAGTGTGATATAATTTTATATTGCCTTATTTGGTACGCTGAAATTACGCATAGAGTTTATAAAGGAGCCATTAAAAAAATAACAATATTTGTATAGTTAAAAATAACGCGAAAGTAGTACTTAAATTAAGGAATCCGGCCACAATTAAAATAACATGTCATAAAACGGACGACTTTCATCAAAATCGGCCTCCAAATTCAAAGATGTAACGCCAAAAATAAATCATATTATATACTAAACATCGTAACTAGGTAATATAAACCCAATACCAACATAGACGCACACAAATAAAAAAACCTTAAAAGCATACCGCACATTAGACACACACATATAAAAATCCGTCAAATGCGTTAGAAGCACACATTTAAAAATCGAATCTAACGCACACACACATCTATGCGTCGTCTGTGATTGGTTCGCGCCCGCGCAGCGCAGATTTCAAAATATACGTTAATGTTCATTTTTCGCCGTTCTATTTTTGTGTTAGCAAGTTTTTATCCCGTTTGCTAGTGGCGCGAATGATTTTGATACTTTCTAGGTCATTTGGAAAGTGACTAAGACAATGAAATAAGAATGATTATTTTATCGTAGGTAATTAATGATTTGCAATCAATTAAGTATTACAAAAGTGCGTCGGTAGGTATTGTGTACATATAACTATTTTTTTTATTCCTGACATTTTCTGTTTTCAAATAAAACTGTAGTAGTAGTTTTTTTTTTTACTTTTTATAGTAAAAAAAAAATGTATATAAAACAATTTTGCCAATTTCGTTTTCTACGTTATCTCAAAAAATTACTCATGATTACTTTAAAGTACCTTAATGTCTTACAAAAAAAAGTAGTTTACCAGGAAATCAACGTATCTGTGCTATTCTACCCGTACAAATCTACCGTACCGCTGAAAAGGCAAAACCTATCTATCTAGTCAATTAAGAATGTCAACATATCCCGAACCCTGATACTCTATCACCTACTTCCTTTTCCAACCCGAGCCGTACACCAACAACTATGTAAAACAGCAGCCTGGTGTTAATTTTTAATATTAAAGAGGACACATAAACTGGTTTACTGTTTTCTATTAATAAAACAAGATTTCTCAGAATCACCGTCATACACCTGCTCGTTCATATAAATATATAATTAGACAATATTTATATTAGAAATAAATCCAATGTAAGGCTAATGTAAAGAATTTTAAACTGGCAACGTTGTCACGTGGTCTTTATGACTGCTTTGCATAGAGGTTTTTATTAAAAATGCAGTCATGTTTGCAATCTTGTCTTCTTGTATTACTTATGTTAATTTTACAAATTATGTCTTTTTAAATCGTTATTACTACTTCGAATGTCGCTAGTGGTTTTATCTTTTGCTATTTAAGATAATATTACCAAAAAGTATTTTATACCATTCCCCCTCTAAAAAGCTTATTTTATTCACTGAAAACAGTGAATAAAAAGCACTTTTACTCACTGTTTTGATGTTTGAAAATGGAACACACCAATGTATTCGACCACAGATTTAGAGTACCTAGGCTAGATACGGCATGTTATTAGATAGTATGAAAACCGAACGTGTCATCTTTTTTATACCTACGATAACTTCACCCCAGCCATTTAGTGATGTGCTCATAGTAAACAGAATTGTTTCAATCGCTAAGCGTCACTGAGCTAACAGACTTTTTTTAGTACGAACAGTTGAACATGCAGGGCACGCTTGGTGGCTTGCCGTATCTAGTGTAAGTGTAGTCTTTGTATTCGACCTATATTGATGTGTTCTAAATTCAATTTGATTGGTCGACATTTTCGACAAGGAGTTTAGCATTAAAATAATTTTTTTTTGTGTTCTTTGCTGTCCTTAGTAAATTGGCGCTATTTTGAATACTGTAAGTTGTACGAACACAAAGTTTAGTGTTACTTTAATCTTTAATTTTGTGTTTATTTAGTGTTGTTGTAATCGATTAAAAGTGCATTCTAGTGGTGAATATGTGTTAACACCTGAGTTTATGAAAGAGAGGGCGGCCGATATAGTGGAAAACTTGCTACCCAAAAAATCACGGCTGGTTTACATCAAAGCCAATTTAACTTCCTTTTTCTTCATTATATGTCTATTTTCACTTAAATCTTTCTTTTTCTCGTAGTCATGGTATAAAGTATAGTATGCAACTCTTGAATAAAACGGATTTATATCGAGGGCCATGAATCACTCGCGTCGCTCAGGATTCTAACACTTGAATCACTCGCTACGCTCGTGATTCAATCATCATGAATCACTCCCTACGGTCGTGATTCAATCGTTAGAATCCTTCACTAGCTCGTGATTCATCTATGGCCCTCGCTTTAAATCCGTCCTTTATTCACTAATTGCATAATATACTATTATACCATTCCCCCTCTAAAAAGCTTATTTTACTCACTGAAAACAGTGAATAAAAAGCACTTTTACTCACTGTTTTGATGTTTGAAAATGGAATACACCAATGTATTCGACCACAGATTTAGAGTACCTAGGCTAGATACGGCATGTTATTAGATAGTATGAAAACCGAACGTGTCATCTTTTTTATACCTACGATAACTTCACCCCAGCCATTTAGTGATGTTTGAGTACATAAGCAGAATTGTTTCAATCGCTAAGCGTCACTGAGCTAACAGACTTTTTTTAGTACGAACTTGGTCGGATGGCTTGCCGTATCTAGTGTAAGTGTAATCTGTGTATTCGACCTATATTGATGTGTTCTAAATTCAATTTGATTGGTCGACATTTTCGACATGGAGTTTAGCATTAGAATAAAAACTGTTTTGTGTTCTTTGCTGTCCTTAGTAAATTGGCGCTATTTTGAATACTGTAAGTTGTACAGACACAAAGTTTAGTGTTACTTTAATCTTTAATTTTGTGTTTGTTTATTGTTGTTCTAATCGATTAAAAATGCATTCTAGTGATGAAGAGGTGTTAACACCTGAGTTTATGAAAGAGAGGGCGGCCGATATAGTGGAACACTTGCTACACAAAAAATCACGGCTGGTTTACATCAAAACCAATTTAACTTTCCTTTTTCTTCATTATAGGTCTATTTTCACTTAAATCTTTCTTTTCTCGTAGTCATGGTATAAAGTATAGTATGCAACTCTTGAATAAAATGGATTTATATCGAGGGCCATGAATAACTCGCGTCGCTCAGGATTCTAACACTTGAATCACTCGCTACGCTCGTGATTCAATCATCATGAATCACTCCCTCCGGTCGTGATTCAATCTTTAGAATCCTTCACTAGCTCGTGATTCATCTATGTCCCTCGATTTAAATCCGTCCTTTATTCACTAATTGCATAATATACTATTTTTTATTACAGTATTTAAGAAGGTTCCACTGTTCGTCAGAATCTTTTAAACCTTAATAGGTGAACAGTTGAATTTTTTACATAGATACAATTTTTGTAATATGTGTGTAAGGCCGCTATAACAATAAATAAAATACAATTGACAGCGATCATAGTGCTGATAGTCGTATCAGCCAATGGCTTAGTTATCTATAGCCTCGACCAACACCTTTTTTTTTTTTTTTTAGGGTGGGAAATCATCAAATAACTTCTCCCGCTCTGGGTGGAGCGGAAGGGCGTGTCAGACTTTTACTGACTAAAACCCACCCGTGTTCCTTCAGTTGCCTATGCCAGGGCCGCGGTAACCCCTTCGGACAATCCGCGACCCCAGCGGCGTCGGCCCTATTGGACCCCGTCACTTGCTGACATCTCTTTGAGGCGCGCGTGGAACACAACGCGCCGTCGACTCGGGCCTGGTCCTTACCGGACGGCGAGCTACCCGCTGCTCACCGTCCGCAGGCCCGCGCCTACGGTGGCCGGAAATCGCCCCGCGATTCCCGCCGCCCAGGGCGTCTCCTGCGGCGACTGAGGGCGTGAGGCTGCCTCTCCCTCACGCGTTCCGCCTCCTCCTTCGCGAGCATCACTGCTTCGCAGAAGGAGGTGACGGCCTCCCATGCACTCTCGCTCCGCACCATGGCCTGGACCAGGCTCGGACGCGAGAGATCGCCGCCGCCGATCGCCTCTGTGAGAACACGGCGGTGCTCTGCCCAAGCCGGGCAGACCTCCACTGTATGCTCCACCGTGTCCTCCGGGCGATCCGCACAATGGTAACACCCGGGCGTTTCCTCCCGCCTTATGCGAAACAGGAACCTCCCGAAACAACCGTGTCCGGTGAGGACCTGCGTCAGGCGGAAGGTGAGGACGCCGTGGCGCCTCTCTAACCACTCCTCAAAGAGGGTACTTATCGCCGCAATTGTGGCGTGCCCAGCGCTGGGTTGCGACAGTCGCGCTCTCCATGCCGCCAACACCTAAGGACGCATTTGTTGGGCAGCTGGATTAAGGGCTTGATTCAGAAAGCGGTACCTACTTCTGGACACGGTTAGCATTGTTAGGAAGTCCTCTCTCTGAACCCTGTAGCTTGGAAACTGTTCGGATCCGGATACCGGTGGGCTACTATTTTTTATATTTTTAAATATTCTAATATTTAATAATGTGACATAAATGTGTAAAGTAAAATAAAGTTCAAAATTAAAGAGGGAAAGAAAGAAACGTGTTAAATATTGTATGGTTGTACGTACGGAATCTGGAGTCTCACTCTTAGTTGGCCGCTTCACCTTCACTAGTCAAATTCTGAGCCTAACAGCGGCTTTTCTTATTTGTTACCCTGAAAAGTGATTCCGATATCCTATTTATAAAACAAAGAATTTCATTTCGGTCATGAATTCTTAAAATTCAAAGAAAAGGAGGATACATTCTACATTCGTAAGGATTAGTCGATGAAGACATTATAATTATTTATTTTACTAGCAGTGGTTTCATTTTAAAAGCTTAAGGTTAATATTAGTAAACGTAAGATGAGACCATAAATACGAAGATTTTATTTGTGGTTACCTCAGATAGGCGATGGCGGAACGCGACTCCTGTAAAACAATTTTATCAAAGTTTTAATAGAAATTGTTCCACCAGAGTCGCGTCACGCCTGTCTATGGGAGCCTTAACACTTCTTTTGGTGATTCAAAATGTGTCGCTTATTGGTTATTTTTAGATTTCTAAGATTTTAATCTCAAGGACAATACCTGCAACTTAAAATAACTTCTATAAAAATGTGCAGCATAAAAAGTATCAAGATTTCTTGCACTATACAGCTCCTTTGTGTTTTTTGGCACGGCAGCCAAACATTGGTTTATGTGATGCATCCCAATGTATGTGTGAGTGTATCTCGACTCATGCGCACACCAAACAAAACGTGCATGTATGACTGTGTTTGCTAAAACATTTACGCAAGGAAAACATACAACGTTTAGGATAATTGCTGATTTGTTTGTGATTTTATTATTAAGTGCATCTTGTGCGCCATGACAGATTGAAATCGGGCTACGATTGGCCTAGAAATTATTGCGCAGGTGCTTCGTAAAAGCTTCTGCTTGTGCGCAATATTGCTCAAGCATATACAGGGTGTTTCTTTTAAGGTGTCAAGCCAGTGCGAGCTGATAGCAGAGTACCATACCTATCGTTTTAACCCCCATGTATGTTCTACGATTTTTTGTAGTTTTCGAGTAATTTTGGATCCCTCATTTCATATCAATGGTAGTGGTTAAGGATAATAGTAGGTATAAAATTTATGTTTTTTTTTATCAACTGATCTCTGCTTAAACGTAGAGGAATAATAGTAAATATCAGGATTGACAAAAATATGCAAAGGTAATATAAAATATGACAATCATAAACCGCGGGCCCGCGTAGTGGATTACGGCCCACTCTCTCACACTGAGAGGAGGTAGTGTCCCAGCAGTGGGAACATTATAGGCTTATTATTACATAGTAAGAATTCTTCTTATTAAGTTTCAGTCAGGCAGTGGACGTCTATTAGCTGAATAATGATTTTGTAGCAATTTTGAGGCCGGTTAGTCGGTCTGTAATTTATTTTCTTGGAGATCGAGTGTGAAATTGTCGGTCTTTAAGCGTTTTGAGTACATCATAAATGACTTATCCACCTTATACTGCTAGACTGACACTGACACTGACTTATATCTTCACTAGCTTTTGCCAGCAGCTTCGCCCGCTTAAAATCGGAAATTAACCCACGGGAACCGTATATTTTCCGGGATAAAAAGTAGCCTATTTGCTATTCAAGACTATAATCTATCTCTGTGCTAAATTTCACTGTGTTTGGTTTGACTGGAAGCCGACCCCAACACATTTTTATTTTATTTATTTATTTTCTGTATATATATCTGCCTAGCCTTTTCCCAACTATGTTGAGGTCGGCTTCCAGTCTAACCGGATGCAGCTGAATACCAGTATTTTACATGGAGCGACTGCCTATCTGACCTCCACAACCCAGTTACTGGGTAATACGATACCCCTTGGTAAGACTGGTTGTCGGACTTTCGGGCTTCTGACGACCTGTAACGACTGTCAAAGATCCACGAATAACAGCCGGGACCAACGGCTTAACGTGCTTTCCGAGGCACGGAGGGATCTCGGTATGTAAAGATGGTCACCCATCCACTGACCAACCCCGGCAAGCGTAGCTTAACCTGACGAATCGATCCGTGCGGCTGTCGTTAGCCACGAGCTCCTCTTATTATTTATTTTCTGTCAGGGTAGATAATATACCTACTATGCTTAGTAACCATAAAAAATCTATGATTAACAGCATTGAACCCGATATTTACAAACTGTGCTCCATACATAGGTACTATTGTATCGTTTTTCCTATAACCGTCCTGTTGCCACATATTGTCATAACACCATTGTTCTAACGTAATGTTTCAGTCTTATAAAATAGACTGACTTAGAAAATTTGTACTAAAGCTGTTATGGTTACTGATTGCTTAGAATCATTCTTGATTCATGTGGTTGGAAAGTTTCGAGCTTTGAATATTTGAACTTCTGATTTTGTTAACTATTTTATTTTTTTTAGTGGCCAACTTCCTTTTGTACTTTTACAGTTCCTTATCTTCTTATTGCCGTTTGTAGGGTTCCGTCCCCGAAGGGTACCAAACGGAACCCTATTACTAACAAGCTTTCGCTTTGCTTCGCTCCAAGTTAAGGCTTGTCCTACCAAAATACGGCGCAACTAAGTAAATTTGTGTCAATTTTTTACAGTAACTATAGCATATTTTTGATTGAAAAAAAAAAACACAGTAATCTACATTACATAAGAAGTGATTTCATTTGTCCTGAAATGTATTTTTAGTTTTTAGAACTAAGGAAAAAAAAAAATACTAAATCCAGGTCTATTTCTGTCACCGTAGGCGCGGTCTTGCGGACGGTGAGTAGCGGGTAGCCGTCCGGTAAGGACCAGGCCCGAGTCGACGGCGCGTTGTGTTCCACGCGCGCCTCAAAGAGATGTCAGCAAACGGTGGGGTCCAATAGGGCCGATGCCGCTGGAGTCGCGGGTAGTTTAAAAAAGATACCGTGGCCCTGGCATAGGCAACTGAAGGAACACGGGTGGGTTTTAGTCAGTAAAAGTCTGACACGCCCTTTCGCTCCACCCAGAGCGGGAGAAGTTATTTGATGATTTCCCATCCTCAAAAAAAAAAAAGGTCTATTTCTGTCTATTTTTTCGAGTTTTTAACATATTACTCCTACAGTTTTCATTAAAAGTGTTCATAAAGTTATACAGTTCTTCACAAACTAAAAAGGAATGATTTTTTTTTTAGTTCAATCAATAGATTTTTTGTAAATCGGTAATTACTTCATATTTTGCAAGCGTTGTGTCATCGCACTTCTCTTTCTTTTCTATACAGTCCGACAGTGACCGCGCTTTTTACGGCGGAGAAGCCTTAACCTTTTAGCATACACAGTTATAAGTAGTTAACATTCCACTATCCGAAATTAAGGCTCTCCTATCACTGTTCTCAGAATCAAAATCGATCCCCAAACCATAAATACACATACCAGTGTACATCTCCCACCTACACTACTCCTCTAAGGCGGAGGAAACCGTGGAGTACGTGCGCCAGAAGACGAGGTACACGCCGAGGGTGAAGTTACTGGAGTCGCGCCGCAACGTCAACTTCAAGGCGTTCGTGGTGCGAGTACCGAACTGTTATCTGCCGCTCGTCTTGGAAGAAGACTTTTGGCCGCAGGACGTGGTGTTCCGTCGCTTCCGCGGACAGTACCACAGGACAGCACAAAGTTAACCTAGTGAAGTGAAGTGTTTTAAGCTATATTTATTAACACAAGTTTTGTTTTATACTTTACTAGCTTTTACCCGCGGCTTCGCCCGTGCATGTATTATAAATAAATAAATAAAATGAAATAAAATAAAATAGCCTTTTATTTCATGCTGTTTGAATATTACAGGAAAATAATATAAATACTGCATGCAATCTTAAAAACATTTCAAAATTCATAATTAATTAAGTACATTTCAATTTGCAATCTCATTAAATCTCATTATTACATTATTATGATTATTATTTATTATTATTACATTTTATTATTTTATTTATTTTAACAATTTCAGCTTTACTAGCAAGAACCCCTCTTATTAGAAGGTGAAGGCCTCCTCCAGAGATGAGTTTAACATCGACTGTAGCTGTTTCGTATCCTCAGAAAACAAGACTATGTCGTCCGCAAATCGTAAATGGTTTATGTACTTGCCATTTATATTTAAACCCAGTTTACTCCAGTCTAGTTTGCTCATGATTGATTCTAGCACCGCTATGAAGATCGTTGGGGATACTGGGTCCCCTTGTCTGACCCCTCTCTTTATGTGTATAGGTGGTCCTGTGGTTTCCAGCTTTATTCTGCTTGTGCTATTTTTATAAAGATGTTTTAAAACTCTTATGTACTCAATCTCTACTTCATGAGAGTGCAGAGCTTCCCATATTGATGAGTGGAGAATACTATCGAAAGCTTTTTGATAATCTATAAAGACTATGTATAATGGTTTTTGGAATTCCTGGTACTTCTCAATAAGCATTTCTAGAGAATGGATATGGTCCACAGTAGAGTAGCCTCTTCGAAAACCGGCCTGTTCAATAGTTTGATGTTTTTCGATTGATGTTCTTATTCTCTTTTCTATAAGGGATGAAAATAATTTATAAATTGATGGCAGTAGGCTGATCGGTCTGTAATTGCTGATGTTGTTAGAGTCACCTTTTTTGTAGAGCAAGATTATGTCTGACTCGGACCATTGTCTAGGGGTACATGAAGAATGCAATACCATGTTAAAAAGTCGCGCTAGTGGAGTTGCTAGATGTGGGAGTCCTTTCTTTAATGCTTCATTTGTGATCTTATCGGGACCGGGACTCTTCTCTTCCTTGAGTGAGTTAATTCCTCTGATCACTTCTGCGTATCGCATGTATTATACCTACATATAAACCTTCTTCTTGAATCACTCTATCTATTAAAAAAAACTACGTCAAAATCCGTTGCGTAGTTTTAAAGATCAAAGCATACACAGGGACAGACAGACAGCGGGAAGCGACTTTGTTTTATACTATGTAGTGATACATATGTTAGTTTGTAAGGTTTGTGTCTATGGGCCATTGTAGCCTGAAAATAAATTTTTATTTATTTATAAATACATGTACATGCATTCTGCGGCAGCGCGGGCGCCACAAACATGATTTTACTTCAATTACTGTGACACTGACAGTCGTATTTATAGTGAAGTAAAAGTACCTAATTACTTAAGTAAAATTAATTGCTCAAGCAATGATTTTCTTGGGTTACTATAATAATGTCATAAATTATAAATGTCCAATACGAAAAATGTCCAAAAATAAAAATGTCCAATACAAAAAATTCTATAGTTTAGTAATTGCTTGAAGTTAGAACTGTCAAAGCTTAGAATTCTTAGCCAAGTAATAGTTACCATTTTCATTACTTAAGAATTCTACCCTCAAGTATGAAATGTAATTACTCAAGTAATTACTTTGATTATAAATACGAGCCTTAGACTTATTCTATCAATACCTATGTGTACTATATTCATAATAGTCGAGATGTTGTAATACCATTTTGGCTGAATTACATAACAGATCACCGATTTTGGCAATCGAATTGATCTTCTCAATCCCAGTGTGATATCATCCGTCCAAATGCTGCAAATCCCGCCAAATCATAAATTATTATTTGTTTTAAAATAAATTCACTATTTTAAAATATAAAATATATACAACGTGTCGTTTTACATCCTCGTTAAATTTCAGGGTGCGATACAGAACATCAAACCGAACAACTTTTTCCATGGGACCAACATCGTTACGTAATCGCGAAAAAATTTTCAATTGTCCCATAAAAACTTCAATACCTACTTGACGCAAATGTATTTTTTCGCTATTACGATGTTGGTGCCATGGAAAAACTTGTTCGGTGGTCTATACCACACCCTTAAATTTGATAAGGTTGCAAAATGACAAGTTGTATACACGTCCATGCTATATTGAAAAGTAATAATAGTATGCATGATTGATTACCTACCATGTTTTTTTAATGAAAAATACGGAAATATTATAACTTTAAAAAAATAAGCAATCAGGTGCTCAACGCTCTCTTTTCCCTATCATAATCAAAGTATCATAATCAAATCAAGTCCCCGATAAACCCATAAAAAATCGCGCGCATAAAACCGATCAGCCAACAAAGTTGCGCAGACGCAACACATTTTTCTAACTGTATTACAAGCTCTGATATGTATCGAGTGACTGCGGCTAACTGTGCTACTTGAATATCCACCCGATAGATTTTGAATGGTTAAAAAGAGAAGTATGGTTTACAGTGGGTTTGATAGTCTATAATATAGTTTGTGGTAGATATGTCACAGTAAGATGGTCGTTCCCGTGATATAGTTATATCCCTAGGGATATTGCTGTATACCGTATGTACTATCGGAAGCCGTTGCGCCTCACCCTTTTCAAAACTTTTTCGGTTGCACGTTGAAATCGTAGTATGCAACGCCCTTTTTTAGTTTGACCAATAAATGAAGGATGGGCCTTTCTTTTCACAGTTAACCCCTCAAGTGTCTGAGTTTGGCTGATTTTAGACCCAAAACCCCCGCGAGTGGGGAGGGTTGGGGGTTAGTTGCGAACCCCATAGGTTCACAACTACTGATAATGATATGTTTTCCATCGGATGATGTTTTTTTACGTTTATATATACGTGATCTAAGCTTATATACCTATTATGTAAAGTTTTGTCCTTTTGCACACTTGGGGTGCATTTGACACGCGGGGGGGAGGGGAGGTTAGCTGCGAACTCCATAAGTTCACAACTAATGATTTGATTGGTTTTCCATCGGATGATGTTTTTTTACATTTATATATATGTGATATAAGCTTATTTACCGAACAAAAAAAGGGTTTTTCTTATGCACACATGGGGTGCATTCGACACTTGAGGGGTTAATTGTTTTTGTTTGACCAATGAACGATGAATGTCGTAATAAGGATGACTCTAAAATAAACAATGTTCCTTTACTTAAGAAGAATAAGACGTTTCGTAAAAAAAATGGTTCTAACCATTTTTTTTATAATGTACGCCGAAGCGCTATTGGTGGACGAAAACAATACAGGCCACTAGCCACTGGCCCGTGCATACGAAAAGCGCCCTTATGGGGGTGACGGACAAAAGTCATTGACTGTACATAGTTTTATGAAAACTGTCAGAATGCCCTAATTAGGGTTTTGCTTGCAAATGTTTTGTGCCGTTCTGACTTTCAATTGTGGACCATAGGGGCAGGGTTTCTTCAATCAGTGTACACAAAAGCCAACTTTAAGATGTAGAAGCGTCTGTTTTGTCGATAGCACCTACAGTAAAGCTCCGAAAAGCACTCATCATTAAGCTCAAAGGCAGTGCCTAAAATTTGTTGAAATAACAAAATTAAATAACGGTCTTCAAATGGAATAAAGGTCCGATACGGAAGTTTTTGGACCATTAGAGTCTTGCCAAATGCAAGACAACAAAATAAAAAGTTCTTGAAATCATGCAAATTATTCTTAACATTAATTTGATTGCCGTATAACCCATGTCAGGTTATAAACCAACATAAAAATTACAACTTTGAATCTTCCATTGATTCCAAACTGCATCGCATCTACATCGCTATATCGCATAGCTTTTAATGGACGTAAATAATCCGAGGATGTTGGATAAACTCCAAGAAAGTCTGGTTAAAGTGTAAAACATCTGTATGGGGACCATTTACATGATTTCTATGTTCCTTGGTCGACTCGCTGTGAATAACATTGATAGTATCCAGTTGTGGAGGAGAAAATCTTTAGTCTTTTGTGTAGAACAGTGGGTTTTAAGGTGTTGTTAGGGTTCCGTACCAAAATGGTAAAAAGGAACCCTTATGGTGCGATACTGCTGTCTGTCTGTTCGTCTGTAATAGCTGGATATCTCAAAAACTACTAATGCTATCAACTTCAAATTTGGAACAATTTTAAAAGACGTTTGCCCAACTATTTTGCAAATAAGAAAGAAATTTTTTTTTTTTTTGCAACAAGGACTTAAAAAGAGGTGGGACTACTAGGGCATGTGGGGTACTTATCTTATGTAAGAGCGCTGTTTGCACATTCTCAATTTTATTTTTCTTTTTTTTAGGCCGCATAGTTTTCGCCTTGAAAAATGAAAAAAAAAAACCATTCTCCCCCTCCGCTCCCCTCTCCCTTATCTCTAAAGTTTGCATAGAGAAAAATCTAAAATTAGCTCACTTTTTCAGAAAAAATCTCTAAATGGCCACTTTTTCAGAAATCGGAACGGTACCCTCGGTGCGCAAGTCCGACTCGCTCTTGACCGGTTTTTTTTTAAATTAGGAGTGTTTCTAGGCTCCCATTGGTTGGCCAAATGAATTATCGTAATAGACATGAACTTATCTTGCTGTTTTTAGGGTTCCGTACCTCAAAAGGAAAAAACGGAACCCTTATAGGATCACTCGTGTGTCTGTCTGTCTGTCTGTCTGTCTGTCCGTCTGTCCGTCTGTCACAGCCAATTTGCTCCGAATCTAATAGACCGATTAAGTTAAAATTTGGTACACGTATGGATTTCTGTGACCCAAACACGTACAGCTAAAGTAAATATATGAATTTTGAATATGAGAGTCACTTTTAGGGGGAAAATAAGAAAATTTAAAAAAAAAGTTTTGTAAACTGTACCGATTGACATATCAAATGAAAGGGCTTACTATGAGGGTCTCAAATATATTTTTTTAATAATTTTAAAATTTACTGTTTTAAAGTTATTTAAGAAAATTGACGAAAATTGACCATTCCCCCCCCCTTATCTCCGAAACTACTGAGCCTAAAATTTTGAAAAAAATATAGAAATTACTTCTACACCTGTAGATTACAGGAAAACCTATAAGAAGTCTGTGGTCTTAAAATAACATGGTAAATCTATATACATAAAAAAATCAAAGTCCTGACTGAGTCACTGACTAATATACCAGCGCACAGCCCAAACCAATGGACCTAGAGACTTCAAATTTTGCACATAGATACCTTATATAGTGTAAACATCCACTAAGGAAGGATTTTTGGAAAT
This sequence comes from Cosmia trapezina, assembly GCA_905163495.3. Classification (NCBI taxonomy): domain Eukaryota; kingdom Metazoa; phylum Arthropoda; class Insecta; order Lepidoptera; family Noctuidae; genus Cosmia; species Cosmia trapezina. The sequence goes on from LR991044.1 coordinate 5,703,532, forward strand.
TCCATCCCTAAGGGGGGTAAAACAGGGGATGAAAGTTTGTATGAAAAATCCTATCCCTTGAGTTAATAGACTTGAAACTTAGCACGAATAATCTAAGTAAATTATAAAGTTTATCATTTTTAGTTTTCCTAAACTACCCCCTAAGGAGGGATTGGGGGTGTCAAAGTTTGTATGGAGGAACTTTAACACGCGGTACGATTAACTCAAAACTCAGTTTTTATACTTGAGACCAAAAATTAAGACTAACGTGTATTAGGGTTTTCCAAAAATCTACCCCTAAGGGGTGAAAAGTTAATTTTATAGCGGAGGATTTTATTGGGGGCTTGATTAACTCTAAAATTGGTGTAAATAATGTTTGAGTCAAGTTATGGAAACATACCAGACGATTTTTGAAATTCTTTAGGTATCTGTGTTCGTGAAAACAGAGATACAGTTTATATGAAAAATCTTATTAATTTGGTTAATGAACTTGAAACTTAGCACAAATACTTGCATAAGTAAATAATAATGTTTGTCATTATTAGTTTTTCAAAACTACGCCTCAAATGAGGTTTAGGTATGTTAAAGTTTGTATTTTTAGGAATTTTAAAGCGCAGTCCGATTAAAAAAATGGTACTTTGAGTCAAGTTAGGAAACTTGCCAAACGAATTTTTACCGATTTTGACGGCATATAGCTGATGTTTTAAGGAGTAACTTGGGCTATTTTTATTTTAGAAAAATAATTAGGGTTCCGCGCAAGAAAATTAAAATCCATGAAATCAGACAACCACAGCCCAGTACAAACTTACTAAGCCTCCGCTGTCTATTACGGCTATAACAACAAATAATAAAAATAAAGCAAAGTTAAAAATTTAAGGGGTCGGTCCCCATACAATAAACTTTTCATTTTGAAAAAAAAAAAAAAATTTTTATCTAGCATGTGGGTTGTCGTGTCATTATTTCATCACCGCTGCTCTCAAAACGGTGAAGGAAAACATCGTGAGGAAACCGGCATGTCCTAGAACCAAAAATTCGAAGACATGTGACATGTACCAACCCGCACTGGGCCCGCGTGGTGGATTACGGCCCACTCCCTCTCACCGAGAGGAGGCCTGTGTCCCAGCAGTGGGAACATTATAGGCTGATTATGTGTTATGTGGGGTGTCATCGTCTAGAACTCATTGAGTAGAGTACAAACATATTTTTTTTTATCTTTTAAAATTAAGAAATAGGGGGCCGTAAAAGTTGTAAATTTTAGACCATTTTTGTACGAGCTCTAGCGCAACAATTCAACAAATTAGGAATTTGAAACTTCTTTATACCATGTAAGTACCATGAATACTGTATTTAATCAACAATACTGAAAACGGCGATTCATAAGGTATTTTGTTTAAACATGGGTGATTTTCTACAACTGCAAAAAAGAACCTTGTAATTCACAGTATCATTATAAAATAACTAAAAAGTTATCTTTGCGATTGTTAAACATATAATATGGTACGGAACCCTTCGTGCGCGAGTCCGACTCGCACTTGACCGGTTTTTTATGACCAGGTGGGAGGCCTAACTTTAGTGTCGATGCAGGTTCACCATATTCCAGCACTGGATTGAAATACTGCATAAATCAGCTATTACGTAAAGTATTGTGCGCTTTTTTGGTCTGATTAATCATCTGCCTAGCTTTTCCCAACTAGGTTGAGTTCGGCTTCCGGTCTAACTGGATGCAGCTGAATACCAGTATTTTACAAAGAGCTACTGCTTATCTGACCTCCACAACCCAATAACTAGGTAATACGATACCCCTTGGTAAGACTGGTTGTCAGACTTTCAGGCTTCTGACGACCCGTAACGACTGTCAAATATCCACGAATGACAGCCGGGACCAACGGCTTAGCGTGCTTGCGTAGGCACGGAGGAGTCTCGGTATGTGAAAATGGTCACCTATCCACTGACCAACCCCGGCAAGTGTTGCTTAACCTGATGGATCGACCCGTGCGACTGTTATTACTTAGCCACGAGTTCCTCCATGAGCCCCACACAAACCGAAGCTTCCATTCTAGTGAGCTTTCATACACTTGCTACAAATTAGGTTATACCTGTAATTTGCCTCGAAGCGATGAAGCAAAACATCGTGACAAAACGTTCACGTTTATTAATCAATTTCTTAGCGTATAATTCTGTAAACGGCCACAGATGGAGCCAGCGTGACAAGTGATTCTATTTATCACTATTTTACATGAAATTGTACAAACTAGCTATGCTAATAGTACGTTAAATAGTAATTAGTATGATTTTGTTAAGCCAACCAGGGCGGCATAATCGCATGTGCCCTTTCAATTTGAATAAAAAAAAATAATAAATTGTAAGATGAATAAATACACAGCTAGAGTAATAATCTCAATGATTGTACCTTGCCTCGGAAAGCACGTTATGGATGTTGCGCTGTGGTAGCCCGTGAAATTCAAATTTTCTTGCGTTTTTTGCAGTTTGCCGGTCCGTGTCAGGTTGTATCTTGATCAAAATATGATACGCGGAAATAAAACATATGTATTTACATAATTTTAACCATAAAAATCATCAATACATCTCTCCAAGTAAGATTTCGTGCAGATTCGTTAGATTTCGTTCGTTCGAAGAATCTACACAAAATCTAACTTAGAGAGATATGTTGATGATTTTTATGGTTAAAATTATGTAAATATATATGTGTTATTTCCGCGTATCATATTTTGATAAAGATACAACCCAACACGGACCTGCAAATTGCAAAAAACCCAAAAAAAATGAATTTCCGTTTCCGTTAAGCCGTTGGTCGCAGCTGTCATTCGTGGATCCTTTACAGTCGTTACGGGTCGTCAGAAGCCCGAAAGTGTGACAACCAGTCACACAACCAAGGGGTATCGTATTACCCAGTAACTGGGTTGTGGAGGTCACATAGGTAGTCGCTCCATGTAAAATACTAGTATTCAGCTGCATCCGGTTAGACTAGAAGCCGACCCCAACATAGTTGGGAAAAGGCTAGGCAGATGATGAAATACCATGAAGGGAAACATCCTAAAGGAGGCTGTACCTGTCAACTCAGCATACCGCAGTCCACTGCTGGACAATGGACATAGGCTCTTCCAGGCTTCGACACAACACCCTGCTCCAACTTCCGCATCCAGTCAGTCCCAGCCACTTGAAGGTTATCGGTTCATTTAGGTGGGAGACAACCCACACACGCTTGCCGATACGCTCCAGGACTCTGGAATAATATCATCTGCACAGCCTTTTCCCAACTATGTTGGGTCGGTTTCCAGTCTAACCAGATGCAGCTGAATACCAGTATTTTACATGGAGTGACTGCCTATCTGACCTCCACAACCCAGTTACTGGGTAATACGACACATTTTCAAACATTTCATTTATTTTTTTTAGGCCGCATAGTTTGATGAAAAATGTAAAAAAAATACCGTTCTCCCCTTATCTCCGAAGTTTGCATAGAGAAAAATCTGAAATTATTCTATAAGATAGAAGTTTATGTAAAGATTACAGGAAAAATAAAACGATGTCTCTAAATAGCACACTTTTTCAGAAATTGGAACGAAACTCTCAGTGCGCGAGTCCGACTCGCTCTTGACCGGTTTTTTTATTTTTTTCTAAAAAACGTTTAAAATAAGTTAGTTAAAATTATAATGTTAAAAAAAAATGTTATTGTGTAACGGGATACCCTCTGTTGGTGAAGGACTCTTCCAAAGAGGAATATTCTTTCAAGCATTTTAAACTATCTCATATCCACTTAACAGATCCCCAATGAAACAAAATAAGCTCTTGCTCCGTCAATACCCACAAATACATTAATATTATTATAACTTTTACATCCTAAAACTTTCCAGCTTCCCATGAAGTCATAAAATAAGCTCACATAAACTCATACTCATTGCTACTTAAAGTCATTAGGAGTTAAGTTTAACGGCCAACAGACAATGACCAATGTTGGTTGCACGGATTGATGTGATGTTTGGCCAACTATTTGCCCAATGTTGCAATAGGAATAATAAAAATTGTGTTGGTTTATCTGTTCCATTTTTGAATATTTGAAAATCGTTCTTCACTACAAACTTATTAATATCTGCCTAGCCTTTTCCCAACTATGTTGGGGTCGGCTTTCAGTCTATACGGATGCAGTTAAATACCAGTATTTCACATGGAGCGATTGCCTATCTGACCTCCACAACCCAGTTACTGGGTAATACGATACCCTTGGCAAGACTGGTTGTTAGACTTTCGGGCTTCTGACGACCCGTAACGACTGTCAAAGATCCACGAATGACAGCCGGGCCAATAGCTTAACGTGCTTTCCAAGGCACGGAGGGGTATCTAAAGATGGTCACCCATCAAACACTCACAACTCAAAAAATTACGCTCGTCTGACTTCACTCTAAGTGCCGAAATTACGCGGCAGAAATTCAGTTTTTTTTTTTTTTTTGGTTATTTTTCAAAGAATAGTTTACACATTAGTTGTTAGCTTAAACATACCACGGAAACCATCGCGGGTTTAATGGCGGTATGCAAGTTGCGCAACTTTGTGTGTATTCAGGGTCTCGAACTTCGGTCGCGTATAATGTGTGTCTACAGAATACGTTGCCGCTGAACTTACACCCGACCGAAGTTCGGCTGTACGCTATAACGCAACGTAATTTCGGCATAATGTGTCGTCAGTAATTCAAATAGCATCACAGCCGTAATCACGCCGAACTTCGGTCGCGTACCTTCGGCATAATGTGTCATTCAAATAGCATCACAGGCGTAATCATGCCGGAACTTCGGTCGCGTACCTTCGACATAATGTGTCATTCAAATAGCATTACAGGCGTATCATGCCGAACTTCGGTCGCGTACCTTCGGCATAATGTGTCATTGGAATAGCATTACAGGCGTAATCATGCCGAACTTCGGTCGCGTACCTTCGGCATAATGTGTCATTCAAATAGCATTACAGGCGTAATCATGCGGAACTTCGGTCGCGTACCTTCGGCATAATGTGTCATTCAAATAGCATTACAGGCGTAATCATGCCGAACTTCGGTCGCGTACCTTCGGCATAATGTGTCATTCAAATAGCATTACAGGCGTAATCATGCCGAACTTCGGTCGCGTACCTTCGGCATAATGTGTCATTCAAATAGCATTAAAGGCGTAATCATGCCGAACTTCGGTCGCGTACCTTCGGCATAATGTGTCAAATAGCATTACAGGCGTAATCATGCCGAACTTCGGTCGCGTACCTTCGGCATAATGTGTCATTCAAATAGCATTACAGGCGTAATCATGACGAACTTCGGTCGCGTACCTTCGGCATAATGTGTCATTCAAATAGCATTACAGGCGTAATCATGCCGAACTTCGGTCGCGTACCTTCGGCATAGTGTGTTTAGACACTAAAAACCTAGTCTGTAAAGGTAATACTAGTTTTTTTTTATGAAATTGTAAAATGGACTTACAATAATAGTAATCCGTTTAAGTTAATTATAAATAATACAAAGTCGTGGACCAATTTCAAAACATAATTATCTTTTTACTATCAGATTGGCGCGGAAAAATGCAGGAAGTTTTAGAATGTTCTAGATTATCGGCTATCTAGCCAGACCAGTATAAAGACCATTAGACTTGGCTATTTCAATAGTACTTATGTTTTTAGATCCACTCTGTGTGGCCTATTTGCATGCTAAAAAAGGTGTGCGGTAGTGCCGATAGCTAAGTTCACAACTTGCAATGTTCTGATTATTAATGTTGCAATTTCTTTTTATCTGTTTATTTTTTTGACGTTTTTCAATTAGGAATATTTTTTTGAGTTTAGACGACACGAGTAGCTTAAAGTGTTACCTACAGCAAGTGATTTTTAGGGTTCCGTACCTCAAAAGGAAAAAACGGAACCCTTATAGGATCACTCGTGTGTCTGTCTGTCTGTCTGTCCGTCTGTCACAGCCAATTTGCTCCGAATCTAATGGACCGATTAAATTGAAATTTTGTACACATATGGATTTCTGTGACCCAAACACGCACGACTAAAGTAAATAAATTAATTTTGATTATGGGGGTCACTTTTAGGGGGCAAATAAGAAAATTAAAAAAAAAGTTTTGCAAACTGTACCGTGTGACATATGAAATGAAAGGACTTACTATGAGGATCTCAAATATATTTTTTTTATAATTTTAAAATAAATAGTTTTAAAGTTATTCAAGAAAATAGACGAAAATTGACCGTCCCCCCCCCCTATCTCCGAAAGTACTGAGCCTAAAATTTTGAAAAAAATACAGTAAATAGGTCTATACCTGTAGATTACAGGAAAACCTATAAGAAGTTTGTGGTCTTAAGATAACATGGTAAATCTCTCAATATTATGAGTACAAACTTACATTTACTGTTGGAATGTATGGGACAACATGTATTTCAACTATGTTAAGTTTGTTATTGGGATGATTTCATACCAACTACGGAACCCTTCATTGTGCGTAGTCCGACTCGCACTTGGTCGGTTTTTACCTTTAATTTTTTATTTTCGTGTTAAATCTAACCCTTATGTTGCACTTGCCATGTTTTTTCTTTGTTTTTTGTCTGATTGACTGGTAGAATTACCTACTAAGACTGATCTATCTGATGAAGTTCCTCCAGAAAAGATTTGCTTAGTTTAGCTTTCAATGTATCCTATTTTAATACCAAGTTGTCGTTATTTATTACATTTAAGGCGCAGATTTCCTGAAAACGATCAAAAAGGTGGTTTTTTAAAGCTATGTATCTCATAAACCGTAAATAATTTTGACATGTAAAAAAATATGATATTTTCGAGTCCTTTTCGCATACAGTGATGGAAGCCAAAACATAATTAAACATACTTTAATGTACCAAAAAAACCTTTAAACATACCTCCTAATAATCTTTAAAAGCTGTTTATCCCTTCATTAGCAATTATAATTAAAAATATACCATGAAATGTCAAATTCCTAATTGCATCCAGTGATGGATTATTTTTTATTAAATAGTTAATATCTAATTTTATACGATTTTATTTGCACTTTTACGACATCATTCCGGTGCGCGTGAAAATCTTCTATCTCGTGCGTCAAACTAGACACCCATAAAGCCATTTCACTTACACACCGAGCTAAACCACGCTTGGAACCAGGGCCTTAAGCCTAGACCCAACAAAAATATTCATAGGCTCTTGTTAAAACACACATAATGTTAAAGTCATCCACACATTTATCACCGATAATAACTTCGCTAAAAAAAAATCAAAACAAAAACACCACAAAAAAAAACGACTATACATTTTAAGTTCAGCAAAAAATACAGTCTACTTACTGGCCTTATAAACTTAGTCTACTTAAGCAAACTTGAACCGTTGGCTTGGTGATTAAAGAGCCTGCTATTTTTATCAAGAAATCTCTATTTGATTCCTGGTAACATTAAGTACAACATTTTTCCAACTATAGAGACGGCCTTATTGAAATGTATGTAAATTTGTATATAAATTGAGCTGCTTGATACGTTTGAGAACGTTTCCATTGTGAAGAGAAGACACGCGTCAATTAAAAAAGGAATAAAATTACAAATTTTTAATAACTTGGCTTGATAAAGAAATTGACGCAGGGGAAATATTTGAACGGCTTACGGAAAAAGCCGGGATAGGCTATATAGAATATGCACTGGTGAATAAAGCCACAATTTTCTGGCCTAATTTTGTGCTGACCGAACAATAGACAGCGATGTGTCTGAATTGACAAAATGAACGAAGAATTCAGTGTTTTCATGTGAATACTAAAAGTCCGAAAGTTTGTTAAAAATAATCGATTTTATATTTACCCATCCTTATGTATGTTTGGCCTTTCTTTCACTATAATTATCTAAAACTAGCCGTTGCCCGCTGCTTCGCCCGCGTGGATGTCGGAAATTATCCCACGAGAACCTATTACCGTTACAAAAAGTATCCTATGTTAATCCACACTATTTGTGTGCTAAATTTCATCCAAATCCGTTCAGCCGTTTTTGCGTGATTCACAAACTTTCACGTTTAAAAAATGATAGGGCACATTTTAATTAAATGACCGTTTTTTTCTTTAAAGCTATCCAAGACCCAATAAGATAAAAAGCACCAAGCGAAAAGTGTTATAAGCGCCATCAAAGTAGATGTCACTTGTTACTTTTATACGTCCACTGACCGCATACCGTATGACAATGGAAACAACCGCCAAGTCCACCGCGTATGCATACAACGTACTCGAAACAACTTATTGCCTTTAAAATGGCGTTACGTAACAACTCTGTGCATGTGTGTGTGTGGTACATATGCATGTGTGTGTGTGCGCGTGCGATTTTCATTGCGTTAGAATTTTTCCGTTTATTTATATTTATTTTATTGTGAAAAATGGTGTCATGAGGAAAATGGTGTTCGTTGAGTTTGATCGTAAAGATGTTTTTTTTTTGTTATGATACTTTTGTCTGATCTTTAAAGATTAAATGCATGTATTAAGGCGAGTAGTGCTATGTTCACAATTTTATTGAGATGAAGTAGGTGAGGTGCAAATAACGCCAAAAACAGCTGTTTTTAGCGTTAACTGTTAAGGCGAACCTAGGAGGTCTTTGACACAAAACATTCTACCTTGACTAAAAATGTGAGCTTATGAAATTTCAAATATCTCCAGACTTATGATTTTTTCTCAATGGTGGCTAGTAGGTATTACTATTCGCCTTAAGTGAATAAATCATTACGTGAATAAAGTTTTATTTTAATAACTAGCTTTTTCTCGCGGCTTCGCCCGCGTGGAAGTTTCAAGTCTATTAACTCAAGGAATAAGATTTTTCATACAAACTTTGGACCCCCGTTTCATGCCTTTAGGTCGTGAATTTTGAAAAATCCTTTCTTATTGCACCCTCTCTAGACCAAGCGGATTGGGCTGTACGTTGATACATTTGTGAATCACTTTTGGCTTTTATATATTATATCTAGGTATACAGGGTGTAAGGGACAGCCCTCCGCAAACTGATAGGGTGAATTCAGTATGTCATACTAATCAATCTGCCTAGCCTTTTCCCAACTATGTTGGGGTCGGCTTCCAGTCTAACCGGACGCAGCTGAATACCAGTATTTTACATGGAGCGACTGCCTATCTGCCCTCCACAACCCAGTAACTGGGTAATACGATACCCCTTGGTAAGACTGGTTGTCAGACTTTCGGGCTTCTGACGACCCGTAACGACTGTCAAAGATCCACGAATAACAGCCGGGACCAACGGCTTAACGTGCTTTCCGAGGCACGGAGGAATCTCGGTATGTAAAGATGGTCACCCATCCACTGACCAACCCCGGCAGTATGTCATACTAAGATGACCGGTAAATGAAATTTTTTCAGGAACCTTAAGGGAATCCAATAAACCTGATTTGTTTGTATTTTTGTGCACAAATCGGAGCGTCTGTTACCGGTTGGGAGGGGTAGGTAATAGGTATGTGGTGAGTTCGATGAACTCTGTAGCTAGACAGAAAGTGACCAGCTGATTTCACGCGTCGTTCGTTAGAGTATTTCTACATCCATTGCTGGTTTTTGTTTTTAGTTTTGTTTTTTTGCTTTTTTTTTACATAAATGGAGTGCTGCGAACACACAATGTAATTTTACATTGAAAAAAAGACAAGTAACTGATTTTTTTTTTAATTCAAATTTTCCTGAGAAAATTTCCGGTGGAATATGATTCAAAATGAGGAGCTGAATGCACCCTGTGAGTTTGCGGAGGGCTGTCCCTTACACCCTGTATACAACGTGTAACGTTGAATGCGCAAAACCTTATAAGATAATCTTTAAAAGAGACTTTGACCCCTGAGTTTGTTTCGCCATTTCTTCTCAGGGTAGTCAGATAGGAAATGTCGACTTCATCTAGCTTATTTAAAAAAAAAAAATATGACGTGTAAAAGTGATTTCGATATCCTATTTAGAGAATAAACAATTTCATTTCATTTCATAAGGGGTCATTGTACTCATTATTATGAACAACTTTTAGTATGGGACCAAACCTGAAATCGCGAAAAAAAATCAGCTGTTCAGTACATTTTGACGAATTATGCGAACAGAAATGTACTGAACAGCTGATTTTTTTTCGCGATTGTTGCAAAAGTTGTTCATAATGATGAGTACAAATGACCCCTTAAGAGGTTTTGCGCATTTAACGTTACACGTTGTATAGATTAATTCATTGCAGTTCACATGACTGTGTAATATACCTAGGTACTGAGACAAAGGAAATAACATCTGTTTGAGGTAGTCGTTCAGCAAAAAGTCATAAGTAAAGGCTCTTACAGACAGACGCGATATCGCGAGCGATATTGCGATATTATCGCGTCGCAACACCGCTACGCGACACGTCGCGACGCGATATCGCCTCTGTCTGTAAGAGCCTTAATACGGTAAAAATAAAAGCTTTTGAAAAAGAAAGAGGCCGGATTTCGATTTCAACGACGACATAATTACATTATTTGGAGAGCATTGGTGGCCCATTGGTAACGCCCCTGACGTACGAGGTCGTGGGTTCGAAACCAGACATGCGAGACTTTGTGTTAACAATTTCATCACCACTGCTCTCAAAACGGTGAAAGAAACGGCAGAGGAAACCGGCATGTCCAAGAAACAAAAATTCGAAGACTTGTGACATCTTCCTACCGGCACTGGGCCCGCCTGGTGGATTACGGCCACTCACGCTCACAGCCGGCCTGTGTCCCTGTTTTCTCGTTAAGGCCCTGGTTCCAAGCTTGGTTTAGCTCGGTGTGTAAGTGAAATGGCGTTATGGCTGTCTAGTTTGGCGCACGAGATAGAAGACTCTCACGCGCACGGGAATTATGTCGTAAAAGTGCAAATAAAATCGTATAAAATTAGAAATTAACTATTTAATAAAAAATAATCCATCACTTGACGCAGTTTGGAATTTGACATTTCATGGTATATTTTTAATTATAATTATAATTGCTAATGAAGTGATAAACAGCTTTTAAAGATTATTATGAGGTATGTTTAAAGATTTTTTTGGTGCATTAAAGTATGTTTAATTATGTTTTGGCTTCCATCACTGTATGCGAAAAGGACTTGAAAATATCATATTTTATTTTCATGTCAAAATTATTTACGGTTTATGAGATACACAGCTTTAAAAAACAACCTTTTTGATCGTTTTCAGGAAATCTGCGCCTTAACGTCCCGTTCCCGGTTCCGTGGACAAACAGTATAAGTGTCTGTCAGTTTTGGGACGGAGTCAGCAATTCCGGTTTAAATAGTATCAAATCGAAAGTTAAACAAAACGACTTCATGTAGGTACTGTCAACCTCAAAAAGGTGGCCTCAATAAGCATAATTAGCCTATAATGTTCCCACTGCTGGGATACAGGCCTCCTCTCAGAGATAGGGAGTGGGCCGTAATCCACCACGCGGGCACTGTGCGGGTTGGTAGATATCACATGTCTTCGAAGTTTTGGTTCTAGGACATGTCGGTTTCCACAAGATGTTTTCCTTCACCGTTTTGAGAGCAGTGGTGATGAAATAATTTACACAAAGTGAAGCGCCTGTTTGGGTTTGAGCACGGCCACGACTGCTCTCCAAAGAGGTAACTATGTATATGTCGACAATAATTCATTTAATTGTCTACAATTATCACAGATTAAAAATAATAATATGTACATTGTATAAAAAAGGAGCGGAAAGGATCATAGGGCATCAAAAAATTCGTCCGCATCGCTGTCAATAGGAAAAGTGCCCAAAAGGCTGGCAGATTCTTTGGCCAGGAAATAGGCCAGCCCTCTGGTCACGTGAAGAGTCGACCAATCGCTTAGCGATGTCTTGGAAAACTAAGTGGGCACTCGGACCCCATGGCCCTAGTGTTTCAACCCCAAACGGCTCGAAAATATAACTCCCAAAAATATTTGAATATTTTCGCCGTTTGAGGTTTTCCGCACCTGTGCAGCAGCCGCACCAGCACAGCCCACTGTGCTAGGAAGGTGGGATGGCGCAAGGGTATCGACACACGTTGCGTCCCATACCAAAGGCTGACCTAACTTCCAAGGCAATAAGGTCATTCCGTCAGGTCTATTGGCCTAATCTATATTCCGTCTACAAATAATGTTTTTTAATATTGTATCAATGTTGCCAAACAAAATAATATTGGTACATTGGGTAGGTACTTACACACATTGATACAATAGCTTATGGAACACAGTTTGTACAAAATCATGAATTCATGTCGATGTGTCTGTGGCGGTATCTACATCGCCACATACGAACTACGCATCACAATGACATTACGTCACGCAATCCTGCATCGCGCAATTAGAGTTTACCGCGCGACTAGCATATACCTACAGGGTTATTTTTCAATGACCAGCCAAATTTTCACAGGGTGTTCTACCCATGAATATGAAGATGGGACCAACTTCGAAATCGCAAAAAAAATATTAGCTGTTTCATACATTTTGATTGAGTAGGTATTGAACTTTTGTAGGAAACCGCTGGTTTTTTTTTCGTGATTTCAAAGTTGGTCGCATAGTGAAAGTTGTTCATATTCATGGGTAGAACACCCTTTGGCTTTGGCTGGTCATTGAAAAATAACCCTGTATACAGCAGTTGCAGTCGGTCAGTTGCCCACCAGACACCAAACCGGTCTGGTCGGAGGATTCTATGGAGGATGAAAATATAATTTAATGTATTGTGTTGCGTAAATTATTTTGCATAGGTACTATTGTATAGAATCTAGTTCTTCTAACTGAACAGACAGCTGTGCTGCTGGGGAGTTTGTTCCGCTACTTCTTCTTCCCAGCTAAAGCACTAGGAAGTGGTGAAAGGCGGGCGTTTTGTGGGGACTGTCTTACTGTAATTTTTACGTTCAAAAAGTGCTGATTCTCAGCCTAATTTGAATAAAGGACTTTTGATTTTGATTTTGATTTTGATGAGTGAACTTTACACCCTGTTCCTCATGCCTCTAAATTGGGGAACCCGACGTGATGCGTAGTTCGTATGTGGCGATGTAGATGGCGCCACATATCCATCCATCCTGTTGAAGCTGACTGTACTTACTAAAAGAGACAATTCTTATATTTTTTTAAACAAAAATTAAAAAAAGAACTGTTCCTGATACAGTGACAGAGTAGGCCACTATTTTTTTTACTAGCAGAAAATAACAATGGAGAAACCTTAGTAGTTATAATAAAGAAGAAAGTCCCACGTTTCCATGAAACCGGAACAACATAGACCTAAATCAAAAAGGCAATGCAATAAGCTTAAAGTGACTGGTCCGTGCGCCTACGCAACCTAATGGTTGTACGGACCTCTGACACCGGTATATAGAATGGGTGAGTTTACAAGAATATTGGTAAGAAAGATAAATATAATACTTAAAGTAGTTATACATGAAATAATAAACCTACTAGGTATTAGATTAAAAGTAGGTATATTATAAAAATGTAACTAGGAGGAGCAAGGAGGAGCTTGTGGCTAAGTAATAACAGCCTCACGACTCGATCCGTCAGGTTAAGCTCGCTTGTCGGGGTTGGTCCGGGGATGGGTGACCATCTTTACATACCGAGACTCCTCCGTGCCTCGGAAAGCACGTTAAGCCGTTGATCCCGGCTGTTATTCGTGGATCTTTGACAGTCGTTACGGGTCGTCAGAAGCCCGAAAGTTTGACAACCAATCTTACCAAGGGGTATTACCTAGCAACCGGGTTTTGGAGGTCAGATAGGCAGTTGCTCCATGTAAAATACTGGTATTCAGCTGCATCCGGTTAGACTGGAAGCCGACCCCAACATAGTTGGGAAAAGGCTAGGAAGGTTGATTGATTATAATAATGGAACTACAGTTTACGATATTTTTAACCGCGGCAGGAAATATTCGCAACGATTTGTGTCGATATCTGAGAAGATGAAATGGTTATCAGGTTACCCTTAGGGCGAGCGCGCACTGCGTTTTTCTAACGCATAATCTGTGAAGTATGGAAAGTCTTTGAAGTGCGCGCACTGCGGTCATGCGTTTTGTTACTGTAGGCCCCGCCCAGTGCGGCAGAACTAACGGAAACGCACCGCAGTGCGCGCTCGCCCTTAAGGCGACGATAAGCAACTTGTAATGATTTTAAAGATATAATTATGCCAATGGCTTTGAGTGGTTAGCTTGCGTGTTCTGTGCTGAGCTCACGCAACGCGTCGTACGTCCAGCCGGTAATAGGACTCGCCCATCAAGGAGCGCTGTCCCAAATTAGACGCATTATTAATTTATTATACATAAAACAATAAAGCACGTATACTAAAAGGTAAATAATTAAATTGTCTTTAAAATGGTGAAGGTTTTATAAAAATATACTAGATAGTTTTTGCGTGATGAACAGTTTTTATGCTCGTTAGACATAACTTTACAAATTAATTACAAGTAATAAACATAATCTAAAATATTCACTAATAAATTACTGAGAGAATGCTTTTATTTAACATATTTTTTTTTTCAAATCACTAACACTACTCGTTTAGACGTGATCTTCAGTTTTAAATCATTAATTGCATTTGACATTTTATTTTAAACTATCTCTTCCCGCGCGACTTCGCCCGCGTAGATGACGGAAAATATCAAACGGCAATGTACTACCGGGAATTCCTACCTTATTCCTTGTTTACATTATAAAGGGAACCTCTGTGCAAAATTTCAGCTTTCTAGGTCCAAGGGTTTAGGCTGGGCGTTGATGAGTCAGTCAATCAGTCAATCAGTCAGGACTTCTCCTTTTATTTATACAAATCTGTGATCTTTATAATCGTACCTACTTATTGGAGTATTTTAATTGCATGACATTTTATTATATTCTGAATTATCAGACGGCCGGCCACAGTAAGTAGGTAACCATGAATTTGAGACGGACTGATAGCCCATTTTTACCACGTTTTTATTAAGTCACTGTCTTGTTTGTCTGTCTGTCGTTCCGGGTGGGATCTTGCAACTCAAATTTCGAGCACTTCTCGATTAGCTATCCGGCTGAAACTTTCTGGGTAGCTCACAACTCGATGACAATGCATTCTAAAGTCCACTATGACCTGTTGTACTGTTTATATTTTCTTATTTTTATTTTTTTAATCTACATGAAATTAACATAGGTATGTTGATTAGGCTTCACAAAAAATCGCCTATAGCTTGATAGTACAATCAGCCTGATATAATGTTTTGGTTCTGATGTTTTCCTAGCATTTTACTAACATCGGCTTTGTTAAAAAGAACTAGTCGTGATCTTATTTGCAACTACATGAATAGTTCTTTCCTCCGTGGCAGAGTCGGTTTATCTACATATAAGTGTTATATATACAGGCAATGAATAAATTAAAACACAAGATCGCCTCTTTGCGAGAAAAACGTGACATATCGGAAAAAGCGTTTTTTTTTAAATTATTCTATAATTTTATAAATTAGATTGTTGAATCGTTTTGTGTGTTTTCTAAAAGTTAGATAATGCATTTAACGTAAAACCATATTAATTTCCTTGTCATATTTTTTTTAAAGTTTAAATAACGGTTCCTTTAAAATTGGATTTATCGAGATAGCACGTTTTTCTCGCAAAGATGCGAAGATATGTGACACTAATAACCAACGTTTTAAAATCTGGTCGTGACACGTGACTACACAGCATTTAGTTTGACGAGTGGACTCAAAACGTCCCAGTTGGGACGTTTTGAGTCACACGTTTTTCTCGCAAAGATGCGAAGATATGTGACACTAATAACCAACGTTTTAAAATCTGGTCGTGACACGTGACTACACAGCATTTAGTTTGACGAGTGGACTCAAAACGTCCCAGTTGGGACGTTTTGAGTCATCGTCTATACAAATAAATAAAATTGAAATGTCTGTTCATAATGTCAAAATAACAGCTTTTATAAAAGAATTATACTTACGGTACTTATAACAAAAAAAAACAAAATTTAAAATTTTTGTCTTGTCTGAACCGATTTTGACGGGACTTTCACTGACATAGCTGATGTTATCAGAAGTACTCAATACTCAATACTTTATTGCATTCCACATGTAGTACTTAGGTGGTAAAACTTAAAATTAGATCACATGGACCCTGTCGGGCACAGCAAAATAAGTGAGTTAGGAGAGAGGAAGCACTTGTAAATTATAATTATTACACAGTAGGTAGGTAATTTCTAAGATAAACTAATAGTAGGTATAAATTATAATATAGAATATAAATAGGTATTTATTGTAGTAACTTATGCTACTTTTATTTTGGAAAAAGAATGAGGGTTCGGCACAAAAAAACTACAACCCATGAAATTGTAAACAAAATCAGATTCTAATAAGGAAGTATTGACATCCACGCGGGCGAAGCCGCGGGCAATAGTTAGTTTTCAATACAATTAAAAAATTACACATCTGGTTATTTTTCAAAAAAATTTCTAATATAACTTTGGCATAGGAATTTGTCTTTCAACTTAATTGAAACATGACGAGTATTATGGATTTTTTTGGTTGTTTTATGGTTTTTTTTTTTGTATTTAGCTTTAGGCATACTTACTAAGATTAAAAACAATTTTCATATACCTAAACAATGTGCCTCACTTTCTCGCGAATAAACTGTTTTTCTTTCTTTCTTTCTTTTACTTCTAAATATAAGTGTCTAACAAAATCAATGATTCAAAACAAACAGTTGTAGAAGCCTAAATAATGGTATATTCACGGCAACATGGCGAGGCGGTAAGCAGTGAAGTAAACGAGGGACCATTGTATAAACACTTCCGCATCTGTTCACCATCAATTTTATTTGATTTTCCCTTTGAATGGAGAAGATATAAAATTTATAGACACTAGAAAAGTGAACAGCTTGTAAATTTGAAGACTGAGAGGGTATGAACCCAGGATAACGGTAATTGTTTGACTCAAAGTTAAAAGGATAAATTGACTCAAAGTTAATATGACACAAAGTTATAGGAAAAGAAATAATATAAGTTACCTACTTAGTCCTATTTTTGCAATGGTTTTATAAAATATTAGCTGCTCCCCGCGGTTTCACCCACGTAGACTGGGATAAAAAGAGTAAGCCTATGTGTTAATCCAGTGTATAAGCTATCTACATACCAAATTTCATCCAAATCGGTTCAGCCGATTGAGTGTGAAGAAGTAACAAACATAGAAACACACACACTCACTCACAAACTTTCGCCTTTATAACAATTAGAGTGATTCCGCGATAACACTTGTCCGGTTTAACTCCAAATTCTACCTCACCGAAATACCTAAGTACCTGGTTTTGGTAACAAGTTAAAGCTTGAGATGTCTTAAAAATCTTCAATTCCCTATAAATAAAAACAAGTGCTCCCTGAACAAGAAGCAAATGCATTGACGTTAACAGTATCAAGTTTAATAGTTAAGACTTTAGATCTATAGCCATTTTAAGACTAGGTACGCACGGCTACAGATCAAGCTATACATTTCCAGTATAAGCTGATCTCGCATTGTATTGTATTTCCTTACAATGAGAGGTCAGTGTAAACTGTAAATGTATAGCTTGATGTCTAGCCGTGTGTACAGTCCTTTCCTGGATTGCTACTCAGAATTTCGAAACAACAAAACAAAATAAAAAAGCCATAGTCGCTGGGGACTGAAGCGCAACACGTCACATTAGCAAGTGGCGTGACGCGTGATGCGTGACGCGAACTCATAAGATTTTCCCCTACCAAAAATCGCTCAACGCGCCTAAAGAAGTTTTCACTTAAAAAAAACAGGCAGTCATGGGGAATGCCGACAGGAGTGAAAACTTGACCAGCGCAACACGTCACGTTAGAAGTTGCGTGACGCGTGATACGTGACGCGAACTCATAAGATTTTCCCCTACCAAAAATCGCTCAACGCGCCTAAAGAAGTTTTCACTTAAAAAACCATAGGCAGTCATGGAAATGCCGACAGAAGTGAAAACTTGACAGCGCAATACGTCAAATTAGCAAGATGCGTGATGCGTGACGCGAAATTATAAGATTATCCCCTACCAAAAATCGCTCAATGCGCTTATAGAAGTTTTTATTTCAAAAACCATAGTCAGTCATGAGAATGCCGACAGAAGTGAAGACTGACAGCGCAACACATCACATTAGCAAGTTGCGTGACGCGTGATGCGTGATGCGTGACGCGAACTCATAAGATTTTCCAGCCAGACGCTTTCCAGCCTCACACTACCCATACTTTTAGCATGCTAGCCTCTCTAGATAGCAGAACATGGTGCATTAATCCAAGCATTCCATTGGGCCCTATTAGGCCAGCACTACCCGAACTTTGCCGACAACACACGAAGGTCCCCGAAGCCTACCTTTCCTTACTTCTTCAACCGACGCGTATGTTTAGGTAAGTGCTTCTCCTAGATAGCAGAATGTGGTCTTAGATATAATTCAAGCACTCCGGCCTAATTAGGCCGACAACACACGAGGATTACTGACAACTCACGAAGCTTCCCGATGTCAACTTTCCCGATTTTTCTCCTACCGACGCTTACATAGCACTTCTCAAGACTCAAGACAGCAGAGTATGGCCTTAATAACGTTCTATCAGGCCGTCTGATCTTGAGAACCTATTCGTAATGTTTCATAGAAAGTCAAAAAGTTCACGCCTTCGAAACGCCCCCGCTCCGCCTTCAACGTGACGTGGCTTTAGTGGGGATTGAGCTAAGAGTTTCGCTTATACCGTGAGAGAAAAGAAGCGAGATACATGAAAAAGACTAGGCCTTTAACAGGAGTGGTCGAATTCTTACCGCAGTGTGGCCGATTACGACACCTATTTGCAATAAGGCCTATTGTTGGTTGCAAAATAATCCATGGTTGATTTAATTATCTGGATTTTTAACATAAAATAGGCGATTTATTGTTTTTTTTTTTAAATTATTTTATCGCTTGCTTGGTTTTTTTGCCAGGATGATTTTAAAAATAATTTCAAAAACTGTTTTATTCATTTGGCCATTACTTTAATTTGATTTTAGATTATTTTTATTTTTTTTTTAAGTTTATTTGTAGTCTTTATTTCGAAACATTTATTCAAGAAATAATTTAAGAGGAAACGATTTTAGTTTAATTTGAAGATTATTATTTCGTTATTTTTAAAACCCATTCTTTGTCACTTTTTCAGTCTTTAGTAACAAAAAAAAAACTACAGTAGGTACTGCAAACGAGAAAATATAAACACAAAATAAAAAATAAAAATGTAACTACTTACGAAAGTCACCTCAAAAATAATACAAGTTAACGAATAATAAAACTTTGAATGTTACAAAAACGATAACAATTTACAAATTACTTCAATCTATAGGTATTTTTAAATTATAGTTATTTCTTTTACATAATTATATGAAGCTATCATGAGTAATACAAGCAAATTATGTCGATTGTAATAGGTACCTATCAAATAGTCATAAAAACTATAATTATTTTTTTTATGTATTTTACTCAATAGATTTTTGAAACCAGCACGTTTTTAGTGCTTTGTTATTTAATTTTTCCTTTATATAATACATCAAAATATATAAATAGGTAGGTACTTATTAAAATAATATTTATCGCGATCCAACTTGTCTGATAAAAAATAAAAAGTTTTTTTTTTTAATTTGATTTTAAAAAAGAACGTAGCTTTATAAAAGCTTCTCTGTTCTAACAGTTTAATAAATTCATTCTCTCGATAAATATTCAAAATTATAAAAAGAAATAAAAGGAAAACTGACTAACCTCAGATTCCGTTTAACACAACACAAAAGTCCAAATCTTCACACACATTACAAATTAACGAAAAAGATTTTCTTACGAAGTCTTTTCTCAGTTTTAGCGAAAAACTTCATTCAAGAATGCGCGCCAAAATCTTAAGTCGTCATGACGCACATTTTTAATTCCTAGTTACGCAATTTCCCATTTTTTCTCCAATTTCACGGAACGCCGAGCGTAGATATTAAAAAAATTACAATAAAAAAATAAAAAATTTAAATCCAAGTCATTTCACATTGATAATTTAAAAATCACAGTTCCAAAAATAGCTGTTTGACAGTCACATTTTCGAAAATCGAACGCGGACGAAGCGGCGCGGCGCTTGCCGAAAATAACCGAAAAGGCGCGAACACATTTGTAGGTTTAAAAAGGCGTTATTATTTTGAATTTTTCATAAAATGTCGTTGAATTTTCATTGTATTCTTGGTGGAGTGTCGCGCGCATGTGCTGTTTCAACACATTATGATCTAACACTGGCGGACTCTCGATTGCAGAACATACTTATTCTAAGTCAACTTACATTCGTTCATATTTGCCTGCGGGGCGTAGGGCTGTGCCTGGATGTTAGAACCTAGTTTAATGCCTTTATATTTCCGTATTCTTTAAGTAACAGTACTTCTATTTATGAGTTTGCGCGGCTCTTGTTGGATTTAAATTGGTTTAATTTAGCTCGACTTTGCTTCGAAACAATACTAACGACTATTTTAACTATGCAAAGTACATTCTTGAGACACTGCAGGATAGAGTAACATAATATAGGATCAGACACAAATTCTGCTTATAAAAAAAACCGCAAATAAAAACCTATATCCGTAAAACTAGTTGCATTTCATACGACAATAAAACGGGCACTTTCAAATACCACTATTACATAAATTCTAAGAACCAACAGAGAAACCTAGTCATTGGACAGTAACCCTCTCAAAAATGGTAGAAAATCAAATTATCACAAATCACGCCATGAATAAAATAACGTAACGCTTTAAATAGATATTTATAGTGGGTTAACAACATTGTATCGAGCAGCCAACCCTATTTTCGCGTAGTACAAGAACTTCTTGCATATAATAATATGTTTTAGCCTATATTGAGCGCTTACAGGCACTGACTTAGCTTGCCCGAGAGACTGCTACTCGAGTAACCGCTATTTTTAACTTGATCGGTATTTCACTTTGATGCGGGTGGAAAAAAATGTAATTGTTGTGGATATTGCTTGTTAATATGGAGATAAGCTGTAGTGCTTTTAATGAATAAGGTTTGAAGTTAGGTAAAATTGAACTTGTGAAATTGATAATTTTTCTTTTGGTGTCCATGATTGGTAAAACTAGCTTTTGCCAGCGGAAAGTACTACCGGGAATTACCTACTTCCTTATTCCTTGTCCACATTATAAAGGGAACCTCTGTGCAAAATTTCAGCTTTCTAGGTCCAAGAGTTTGGGCTGGTCATTGATGAGTCGGTCAATCAATCAGTCAGTCAGTCAGGACTTCTCTTTTTATTTATAAACATTGGAAGTAGGTACTCAAGTGTAGTAATTTAATTGTTACAAAAAAAATCGCGTCATTACAGTTAATACCGTCAAAAGCTCTAAGTATAGAATCTCCATGTTTCCAATAATTTTCTTGTTTTATTTTTTCTAGACATTACAAATAACGTCAAAACCAATCAAAATTCAAATAACTTAACCACCTATTCGCATTTTCTAACTAAAAACTGATAACTGCAATAACTAGTTACACAAAATAGCTGTTAATGCACATCACTAAAATCCGTTATTGGAACCTCCACATCACTACTTAGTTGTATGCACCGTGCATTGGCCTGCACTGCCGCGTTCTAAACTCAAAACAAAAAGACTTACAAACCTTTGCATTCCACACCAAAATGATTCGTAACTTTAGAAAGTTAGAGTTGAAAATTGATAGTTGGTGAGTGTGAAGATATAGTTTTCAGTGTAAAACTTTTTTAGAAGCTAGGCTCTTATACTTATTTCACTATGAATTTTAGATAGGTATAGTAGTGTTAGATATAGAAAGAAATGTTCGCTGTCTGTGGGTTTATACACGTTTCTAGGACACGGTAAAATGTTAGAAATCTTCGGTACTAAGAACTTTATTTAGTGTGCTGTAATTATTGAGAACGGTTTTAGAATTAGAAACCTATCGGCTTTTGAGTGGAGTTTTTTTTGTGATTGTTTTTTTAGCGTTCCGTGTACCTCTAAAGAATAAACGGAACCCATAAAGGATCACTCCGTTGTCCGTCTGTCAAGACCCTTTTTCTCAGGAACGCGTGGAGGTATCAAGTTGAAATTAATATCAAAATTATGTAGATCTACGGTCCCTTGGAGCTCTAAAAAATTAAGCATCTAAAGCAACGCAATAAAAAATACGGCCATTTATGCGACTTGATACTTGCAAGTAAATCAAAACCTTTAAGGTACTTTCCGGGGCAAT
The DNA here is from genome assembly GCA_905163495.3 of Cosmia trapezina. Lineage (NCBI taxonomy): Eukaryota > Metazoa > Arthropoda > Insecta > Lepidoptera > Noctuidae > Cosmia > Cosmia trapezina. Next base: position 5,725,742 of record LR991044.1, read on the forward strand.
AAAAAATATTTAACTCCTGTAAAATACATGCACCGAATCACAAAATACAGCTTATTTCATGCAAAGATGTTATGCACTTAAAGGTGCTATGATGAATAATATGGTATTGAATGTAAAAAAAATCTTAAAATGGTTCTCCTGTAAAAACACAAAAACTGCAATAGTCCCGTGTCTTCCCTGGCATATACGCAACTAAAGGAACACGGGTGGGTTTTAGTCAGTGCCCTTGTCAAAAGGTGTGAATATATCACCTTATTGGTGATGTTCTTCAGAAAGGTCAGATGCGTAGTACTCGTAACCGGCGTGCGTGTATGAATTTTATTTGGGAAATTCAACTATAAAAAATTTAAAAATAAATTATAGTTTAAAAAACTAAAAAAGACGCTTTTAAAGTAGATCGAACTAAAAAATTAAAAATAAAATTATAGTTAAAAAAAACTAAAAAATGCTATAATACCATTAAACTGAACTAAAAAGTAAAAAATATTTTTTTTAAATATAAGAATAAAGTGATTAACGAGAAAATTAATATGTCATTGTAAAAAAAGCGTGGGGTGCTTTGTACGTCATTCTTACATTTATCTCTGTAATTCGATATAGAAATAGCAACGTAACTTGGTAAAAAATAAATAAATAAAAATAAAAACTCATTTTGAATTAGAAATAGTATTAAATATATAAAAATACAACAATTAATATCGAGCACCCCACGCTTTTTTTTTTACAATGACATTAATTTTCTCGTTAATCACTTTATTCTTATATTAAAAAAAATATTTTTTTAATTTTTAATTCAGTTTAATGGTATTATAGCGTGTTTTTTAGTTTTTTTAAACTATATTTTTTTAAGTCCTCAGAAGTGCATCTGTTTGGGTACTTTGGACACTCCAACACATGGGACATGGTTTGGTCAGGAGCACTGCATTCGCACTGGGTATCGGTGGATTCTAATAGTTTGACTTGAATGTGCCCTGGCGGTTGAGAGTATGTCATGCTCACTCAAATGTCTCGCTGGTGGTGGCGTGTGTGTTGGATCATTAAGTTCCCTTCAAAATGGTTGAGCTAGTTGGTGCTGATCCATGCGTCATGTTCGTGAACGGGCGCCGTCAGTTGGGACTGGTCGTCTCTTAGCTGCCACGGCTTATTTTTATTTTTTAATTTAGTTGTTTTTAGTTTTTATCTTTTTTTTTTATTACGGACGCTTTTAACGTGCACGTCTTTCTACATTGTTCTCACATGTATATTTTCAATATGAACGATGTAACCAATATTTTGTAAAATATTTGATTTTAAAAGAGTGTCCGTGGAGTTTCTTGCCCGTTCTTCTCCATAGGATCTACGCTTTGGAATGGGCAATCTAGCTTCATTTTTCTGACTGACCGACCCAAGACCGACCCTTTGACAATTCAAAAGTGCCTGTAATTGGTTTATTTGAAATAAATGCTTTGAGTTTTGAGTTTGAGTTTGAGTCCCCCATTTTGCTAGATTTTGCTTACATCGGCCTACTTGGGTCCGCAGTCGATTGATTGCTTTCTTATAAGCCACTGCAGGTCACGTCCGGGTGGCAGGTGCTCCTGGGGCTGGATGAAGGTGGGTGCTGTATTTCCCACAGGTCTCTTCTTACCTAAGGCAGTTGATCCTGGATTGCCTGTTGAGTGTCCCTATTATAGCTCACCATCGCTTCATCATCAGCCTAGCCTTTTCCCAATTATGTTGGAGTCGGCTTTCAGTCTAACCTGAATAGCAGCTGAATACCAGTATTAAACATGGAGCGACTGTCTATCTGACCTCCACAACTTACTTACGGGGTAACACATCCCCTTGGTAAGACTGGCTCTCGGACATTCGGGCTTCTGACGACCCGTAACGACTGTCAAAGATCCACGAGTGACAACCGGGACCAACGGTCTAACGTGCTTTTCGAGGTACTGAGGAGTCCCAGTATGTAAAGATGGTCACCCATCCACGGACCAACTGAAGCAAGCGTAGCTTACCCTGATGGATCGACCCGTGCGGCTGTTATTACTTAGCCACGAGCTCCTCAAGTTCATCTCTTCAGTTGCCAATACTATTACCTACTGCTAAGTTATCTAGAAAATAAGATAATTTTAATAATACCTCATATTTTTTATTTACAGGTTACACTGCTACCAAACAAAGTGACTTCAACATTGAAGTGCTCAAATGGTGCGAAAAGACATGACAAAAGGAATAAAGCTTCTACAAAACAGCGTTATGTCTTATTCACATTTAAGCAATTACCTAAGTTACACAATATAACTAAGTTTAAAATTAGAATCTTTATCAACCGATACTGCGTCAAAATCATTCACTCGTTCACCATAAAAGAGTTTATTATAAAAACCCACAAAACCACATTGACCACTATGTTAAAACCAATCAAGTAAAAAAAACAGCTGTTTTCAAACATCGAATATACACCTCCCGCCATCTAGCGTCATAAATCCGAAACGGGTCGATAGATCCAACACTACTCATGCTTGAATGTAACTTAGCTTCTTAAGCAATCGCCCACGGCTGAGTCATCATTCAGCTAACTTGAGGTCCTTTCACCAACTTTTGTGTTAAGTTAGAACTAAGTATTTATATTCGGAGTCCGTTTTTATGACGAGTTTAGCAAGAATTTGAAACGGTTTCTTAAGTTGTGTTAGGAATTTATTGGTTTGTAATATAGGAGGGAAATAATCCAATGCAAGTTGAATCAGAGTTAAGTTTAAAAATAGCGGCCAAGTGCGAGTCGGACTCGCAAACAAAGGCTTCCGAGCCACCGTACAATATTTAACACTACTTACATATTTTAAAACGCCGAAAAAGCTACATAACAGCAAATCTTGGTATCAGGACCGCCTTTAATTTTTAACTTTATTTCATATTTATTAATAGTTGTTAGAGCGGTCATAGTAATACATACTCGGTGAAAATTTCAAGTGTCTACCTATTTCGGTTCAAAAGCCTTGTGACAGACGGACGGACAACGAAGCTTTAGTAATAGATAACTACTGGGTAATGCGATACCCCTTGGTAAGACTGGTTGTCAGGCTTTCGGGATTCCGACAACCCGTAGCGACTGTCAAAGATCCACGAATGACAGCCGGGACCAACGGCAAGGCTCAGAGGAGTCTTGGTATGTAAAGGTGGTCACCCATCCACGGACCAACCTCGATGCGTGTGGCTGTTATCACTTAGCCACAAGTCCCTCTAGAACATCTGTAATGTGAAAAAGATTTTCAGGGCTAAGAACTATGACATTTTCTCAAATACTTGCCTCGTTCCCAGATTTGCTTAGAAACCTAAGCATATGCTCAAACACTTGGAATCTTAAAGTCAATATTATGATACGCAGTTCACGGTAGGTTTCGTAGGAATGTCAGCTTGCCAATGAAGAATGTGTGTCTTGTAAAAACTTGGTGTCACCACCGTACTTGTAAAGTTTGTGAAGTAGCTCTACTTAAGGTTTTGGAAGGAAAAAAGTAAGACTATCTTAATGATTATCGAAGCAGGAAATATAATAAATTTTTTGCTTAGATTTTTCCTTGGAAACAAAACATAATATTATCAATTAATTATTTTAAAAAAAAGTCGCCTTTTAGGATAATCTTGTGAAAACACTAATTTCCTTGCCTTTTTACAAGCTTTTTAAATGACTAGCTTTTGCCCGCGGCTTCGCCCGCGTGGATGTCGGAAAATATCCCTTGAGAACGTGCTACCGGGAAATCCTTTCTTATTCCTTGTCTACATTATAAAGGGAACTTTTATGCAAAATTTCAGCTTTCTAGGTCCAAGGGTTTCGGCTGGGCGTTGATGAGTCAGTCAATCAGATAATATAGACATTTTTTCTGTAAGTAGGTTTGTACAAACACTTTGACACATCAATCATATTTTTTTAAAACTAGATGAGGTTGGCATTTCCAATCTGACTACTCTGAGAAGAAAAGCCGAAACAAACTCAGAGGTCACAGTCTCTTTTAAAGTCCACACATAATCTTGGTCAGATCGTGGGAAGACCATGTAGATTGCTGTCTGAAACAGTCTTTTGAGGAAAGAACCACACAAATTGAGTGGACCTGTCCATTCAGTGCACGCATTTGTCACTAACATTTATTTGTTACTAGCATTTTTAAAAATAAATTGCGAATCTATATATGTATATATAGGTATAAATAAAAAGAGAAGTCCTAAACTCCTAACTGACTGACTGACTGATTGACTGACTCATCAACGCCCAGCCCAAACCCTTGGACCTAGAAAGCTGAAATTTTGCACAGAGGTTGCCTTTATATTGTAGACAAGGAATAAGGAAGGAATTCACGGTAGTAGGTTCCGTTGTGATATTTTCCGACATCCACGCGGGCTGAGCCGCGGGCAAAAGCTAGTCTGTCATAGTTTCGTTTTTCAAACTTTGTTCATAGTTGAACCACGAAATACACACATAAACTCAGACCTTCTTTCCATGAGGGTAAGCAGAAACTACAGGACGACACCTGCTATGTTCCTTAGATATTCCTTTTGCCTCGTTTAAGTTCATACATCTACGCACCTGACCTTTCTGAAGAATAAGGTCACTATATGTCTTCCTAGGGCGTCCCCTCACGGCGTTTCCACTCACATCTTCCTTGTAAATACCTTTTGATAATCGCCTTTCATTCATCACCATCTAAGCATACTCTTTTATTGTCACCACATCTTCCTTTAAACCACACCGTTGCCTTATCAAAATATTTAGCTATTTCTGAGAGAAAAATAATACTTTAGTCTTGAATTTAAATTAAAAATCATTGTAGAGCATCTTACCAACCCACAACCATTGAACTCGCATCAATTTTCTAACACCATTACCGTCGCCCGCGCACGTTTTTGTTAAAGAAAAATGCGTCTTATTACATTACTAGAGTCGTGTCGTGTCGTAGTGTTTTGCACGCATTTGTCTGAGATGCGTTTGTCGTGTCGGACGTTTTATACGGCAGTGTAATATTGGTTTTTGTTACTTTTTTTCGTCAATATTTTGTATTTCCTCATTGGATGATTTGGACAAGGGTTCTATGAATGATAGGGTATTATTTAAAGTCAATAAAATAGTTCTAAAGTCAGTTAGTATTAGAGCATAATTTTGTTAGTATAGTACGGTCAGCATCAGAAGTCGGTTAACACTGCTACTTTTTGACATCATCAAAATTAACACAAAATGATTCTTTAAACTGCTTTTTTTTCGTTTAACTGTTAAGAGTTAATGTTCTTAAAATTTTAAGTACTTCTGTTCCGATTTGAATTAAATATTTCGCTTAATAATTAAGATTAAAAAACTGCAAGTGTTAATGGACTTTTGTTGCTGACTGTACTATAAGTGCACCATACTCAACCTCATAATTACCTAGTTAGCATCAGGGCGTTGGTTGCCTTCGCGAGGGAAGATACTTATAGTTTCCTAATTTTATTTTTAGAATTAATTTTACAATTTTTAAAAGTAGGACAGAGGAGCTTTTAGGGATTTCCAAGTCTGCCACGGTAACGCTTGCCCAGGTGGAAGACTCTCAGATGGCTCCATAAAACTGTGGTTTAAGCAGTCGCCAGGGTCGTGGGTTGTTCGAAAGAGATACCGCGGCCCTGGCACAAGCAACTGAATGAAAACGGGTGGGTTTTAGTCAGTAAAAGTCAGAGCGGGAGAAGTCATTTGATGATTTCCCATCCACAAAAAAAGGGCGTTTAAGCAGCTCCTACCAAAGATCACGTCTTGCTGTAGAGGCGTTTCCATTAGCTGGACCCACGCGCCTAAGAAAACTTTTACAGCTTTTAAGGCGAAAGCGCAAGGTTAGCCCGCGAAATGCAAAAATTTCTTACGTTTTTTGCAATTTGCAACTCAGTATTAGATTGTATGTTGGTCCAAATATGATTCGCGGCCGTATCAAATATTTATTTCTAGAATTATAATCATAAAAATCATCAATATACCTAACGCTTTAAGCTCATAATTATTACCCGACTATTTCATGAAATCATGAGATTTGAGGCCAATTCTAACTTATGGAGTTGTATTGCTGATTCTAATGATTATAATTATGTAAAGCCATGTTAGTTATGGCCGCAAATCATATGTTAATCAACATACAACCTGACACTCACCTGCAAATTGCTAAAAACGTAAGAAAAATTGAATTTCGCGGGCTACCTTAGAGCATCCCCCTTAAGATTCTGAGGTACTGCAATGCGATTCTGTAACCATCGCACCGTGAAAACTTAGGTGAAGTGAGCGTGGAGTGAGCTGTCAATAGTGTCAATTCCTAGCAAAAACAAACTCACTTCACCTAAGTTTACACGGTGAGATATTTACAGAATCGACCGGCTGAGCCGTAGTTGGACGTGGCGTGTACGTGGCGTGGGTCATCCTGTAGCTTTGCCCTCTCAATGCGGCTAGCTATGGTCCTATGAACTTTTGGAGGCGCAATGCCTGTCAGTGGAGACAGCATTCGTACTGGGGTCAGTTTAAGGCAACCATTAAGGCCCTGGTTCCAAGCTTGGTTTAGCTCGGTGTGTAAGTGAAATGGCGTTATGGCTGTCTAGTTTGACACACGAGATAGAAGATACTCACGCGCACCGGAATTATGTCGTAAAAGTGCAAATAAAATCGTATAAAATTAGAACTTAACTATTTAATAAAAAGTAATCCATCACTGGATGCAGTTTGGAATTTGACATGTCATGGTATATTTTTAATTATAATTATAATTGATAATGAAGGGATAAACAGCTTTTAAAGATTATTAGGAGGTATGTTTAAAGATTTTTTTTGTGTATTAAAGTATGTTTAATTATGTTTTGGTTTCCATCACTGTATGCGAAAAGGACTTGAAAATATCATATTTTTTTTACATGTCAAAATTATTTACGGTTTATGAGATACACAGCTTTACAAAACCACCTTTTTGATCGTTTTCAGGAAATCTGCGCCTTAATGATCCGGCAGAGCTATATCCACTAAATTGGCGTGGGCGGAATGGTCCCGTACTGGACAGGCGTATTCACCAGCAGAAAACTATTAAGTTTTTAGGGTTCGGTACCTCAAAAGGAAAAAACGGAACCCTTATAGGATCACTCGTGTGTCTGGCTGTCAGCCTGTCTGACGGACAGACAGACACACACATAATTGTCACAGCAAATAACTAATGGACCGATTAAGTTGAAATTTGGTACACATATGGATTTCTCTGTCCCAAACACGAACGGCTAAAGTAAATAAATGAAATTTGAATATGGTGGTCACTTTTAGGGGGCAAATAAGAAAATAAAAAAATAAAGTTTTGCTAACTGTACCGTGTGACTACTACGTGTGCTTACTATGAGGGTCTCAAATATATATTTTTTTATAATTTTAAAGTAAATCGTTTTAAAGTTATTTAAGAAAATAGACGAACATTAACCATTCCCCCTACGGAACCCTTCATTGTGCGTAGCCCGACACGCACTTGGCCGGTTTTAAAGTTTTAAACTGCAAGTATACCTTGCATTAGCTATTTTAATTTCGGTTTTATCAAAACCACCGGGCCTTTGGATCCGCTAAGTACTAAAACCCATCATAACTTAAACATCAAAACAAAAAACACCTACTTGAACCAAGTATTAGCCAATAAAACAGTAATCAAACTTTTTCTCCCGACGTGCTTGGCATACACCCAGGCACCCATTCTATAAATATTATAAAACAAAGTCGCTTTTCATGTCTGTCTGTTTGTTTGCTTAGTTCTTTTAAACTACGCAAGGATTATTACTTCAGTGGTAGATAATATATTCCTGAAGGTTTAAGTGTATAATAATTTAATATTTAACTTAAATATAGCACATAATAATTTTAATACTAGAAATAAAGATAAAATAGATCAACCATTTTTCAGATTATCTAACTAAAGTGTGTCTTACATCTTTTATGTACGACACACTTTTCTTTCTTTTTTTTACTGTGAATTTTACAACAAAATATCTTGTGATATATTGCAATTTAATGAAATAAAATTCTAAACTCATATTAAAAGTTCACTTTGTAAACAAGCAATTATTACAAATTAGAGCATTATATCCAAGGTAAGAATGAAGCTATTAGAAAAGTTGTAAGGAAATCTTTTGGCTTGGTATAATGGCATGTGATGAGGAGAGACGAAACGCATGTGACTAAAAGAGTGATGAATATACATGTTGATGGATGGAGAGGCAGAGGTAGGCCAAAGAAAAGATGGATGGATTGTGTGAGGAATGTTATGAAAGAGAAGAAAGTGAATGATAGCGTGACGGTTGACAGGGGAGAATGGAAGAAGAAAATGTGTTGCGCCGACCCCAAGTAACATGGGATAAGGGCAGGATGATGATGTTGATGATCCAAGATAAGAATGCTTGGGAACATGCTGATGCTGCTCCATACGACAATCTAGAGTGGAGACGAAATCAAACTGCTTGGTAATATTGAATTGTATGACACGTGAAATTATTATTTTATTACATTGAGTTTACATTAAGTGATTACTTTAGCTCACACACTACTTTACTTGTTAAAATTTTAAGACAGATATTAATTGATCTGTCATTGCTTCATTTTAAAATATTTTCACCTATTGTGGTACAGTAATTTTTATTCTCGGTGCATCGTCTTCAACAACAGCACAAATCACAAATCGTCTTCACTTAAAATGATATAATTAATGCTTTATACAAGTCAAATCTGCCTAGCCTTTTCCCAACTATGTTGGGGTCGGCTTCCAGTCTAACCGGATGCAGCTGAATACCAGTATTTTACATGGAGCGACTGCCTGTCTGACCTCCACAACCCAGTAACTGGGTAATACGATACCCCTTGGTAAGACTGGTTGTCAGACTTTCGGGCTTCTGACGACCCGTAACGACTGTCAAAGATCCACGAATAACAGCTGGGACCAACGGCTTAACGTGCTTTCCGAGGCACGGAGGAATCTCGATATGTAAAGATGGTCACCCATCCACTGACCAACCCCGGCAAGCGTAGCTTAACCTGACGGATCGACCCGTGCGGCTGTTATTACTTAGCCACGAGCTCCTCTCCTCTCCTCCTTTATACAAGTGTATACAAAATATTGTAAAACAGTGTTGCTTGCCCATTCATCTCCATACGAAATTACCTTTTGGAAGGAGCGACTAGAATCAGAATTGATTCTAGTCGCTCCTTCCAAAAGGTAATTTTTTTTTGTAGTTTTGACGTTCGTAAGTGCCTTTTATGTGACTTTATGAAATAAATTACTTGACTTTGACTTTGACACCGAAATCTCGATGTTTCGACATGTCTTGACAGCATGTTCTGCAGTCTTGATGTGACATGGCTTTTCCTCCATACTTCTCTATTAGACGTCATCTCAGTGGTCACCCCCCTTCTAGCCATATCATCTTTCATACAGTCCATCCATAGTTCCTTTGGTCTTCCCCTACTCTTATAGCCATCGACATTCATACTCAAAACTGTCCTCACGACATTTTCCTTATTATTCCGCATCACATGCCCATACCATGACAACCGATTTCCGCACAACTTTTCAGTCATCGGCCACTCACAGACTTCTTCTTAGGTGCTCATTTCTTATTCTATCCATTCGTGTAACACCACACTTCCCTCTTAACATACTCATCTTAGCTGCATGCAAATGTCTTTCATTCATACCTTTTGTGGCCCAACATTCTGATCCATACAAGACTGCAGATGTAACCATTGTTTTATAAATCTTCCCCTTACGTCTAAGGAGAATACGGGAGTCGCAGATTGTTCTATTGACTTGCCACAATTTCAGCCACACAGTGTTAATTCTGTGCTTAACCGTCCGATCTAATTCGCTAGTCAAAACTAGTATTATAAAAATGTTTTTTTTTTTGTTTTGTTTCTTTATAAGAGGTCATTTCTTGAAGGTCTTATCCGATTACAAAAAAATCTTGCCGAGTTCCATAGGACATGTTATATGGTGTAGTTAACATCCACGCGAACGAAGTCGCGGTAAAAAGCTAGTTAAATATAAAATGACATTAAGGACACGATAATGATTCAACTAACGTGCGTACAAAAAAATATTATTAGTTGTTAATATTATTATTTATTTTTTTGTTTATAGCTATTATGGAAGCGATTAGGCGAAGTTTCTTGTGGTGAGTCACTTTTTTCTTAAGAAGAAAATCTTCTTTGTGATTTGTCGGCCTTGTGTCATTTTCAGTTATTGGAGTTTGGCGTTATTGGCGAGAGTCTGCAGTGCTGGGAAGATTCATCTAGTTTCACGTGAGATGATACTAATATGATTTTTTTCCTTTCCCACAGTTGGGCAAAGGCCTCCCTACTCTCTTTCCACCTCTCTCTGTCCAGAGCTGACAAGGACCAATCTTTATTAAAGGAGTCCAGCTCATCCCGCGATCTCCGTCTGGGCCTGCCGCGATGTCGTTTGCCATTAAGCGGGACCCACTGGGTCGAAAGTTTGGCCCATTGACCGTCTGACATGCGGCAGATGTGTCCAGCCCGATGACGTCAGTTATTTTGATGATGGAACGGATGGTTGTATTCTTAACCCGGTCCACAAGTTTGATACTCAGAATACTCCGTTCCATAGCTCTCTGGCAAACTCCGAGGGTGGACTTCTGTTTGACATGAGTAATTTTATTATTTGAATTTTATGAATGACTATCAGCGCCCCGCGGTTTCAACCGCGTAAGTCTCGAAACCGTAAGAATATCGAGATAAAAAGTATCCTAAGTGTTAATCCAGATTATAAACTATCTGTGTGCCAAACATCTATTCAGTAGTTTTTGCGTGTCAGAGTACCTAACAAACATACATCAATCCGTCACACGCTCACAAACTTTCGTGTTGTCAATATTATTTGTTTGATGCAATACTAACATGTAGTTATGCCCGTTGTAAGTTATAATATAACTAACAATGATGAACGAATAATTAGTCTGAAAATATATTTTTTTTTATTTGAAGACCTGAGATCCTAACTTCAGACCTCACACTCAGGCGTGAGGTCTGAAGTTAGGTTCTCAGGTCGGCAAATTTTTTTAGAATATAGACAACATAATTTAATATATATAATATATACTTAATACTAAAGTTCAGTAATACTAATCTAATCCAATGTTAGTGATCTATTAAATTAAAATGATCAGTAGTAATTCAAAGTTAGTAATCTGTTAATTAGTGGTATATTAAGTTAAAACATTCAATATTAATTCAATGTTAGTGATCTATTCGATAGTGGCAGGTATATTAAATTAAAATATTCAATAGTAATCCGAAGTTAGTTATATATATGTTAGTTAGTGGTATATTAAATTAAAATATTCAATACTAACCCAAAGTTAGTGATATATGTGTTAATTAGTGGTATATTAAATTAAAATATTTAATAGTAATTCAATGTTAGTGATCTATTCGATAGTGATCAATTAAATTAAAATATACTAACGAATAGATCTGAATGTTACTGATCTATTCTGTCTGTTAAATGGCTTTGACCTCCTATTCGTACGGTATAGCAGACTATTGCCCGCAACTACACGACTGACTGCGTATTTTGAGTGTCTAGCCGTTACGAATTTCATTCAAAGCTACAGCATAACTGTTTACCCCTTTACGAAATATCGGCGTGATATGTTTTTGGTTCTGCTTTAGTATCTATAACTTTAATCTTAAAAAAAAATATTTGTGATGATTTTTTGATTGGATACTGTCTGTCTTCTTTAATCGTAAAGGAATCCTGGCCTAAAGTAAGAAGATACTAAAAGCCGGTTTGAATAAATTGCCTAGTGGTGTGACCGTCGGACTGCCAAGTCTTTGGTCTCAAGTTCGAACCCAAGGCACGCAAACCTCTGACTTTTCATTTTCGTGGGCGTAGGTATTATATAATTATCACTTGCTTAAAAAACGGTGAAGGAAAACATCGTGAGAAAAATAAGAGATATTTCTCTTCCTAACTAAACTAAGAGATATTTCTCTTCCTAACAAAACTAAGAGATATTTCTCTTCCTAACAAAACTAAGAGATATTTCTCTTCCTAACTAAACTAAGAGATATTTCTCTTCCTAACAAAACTAAGAGATATTTCTCTTCCTAACAAAACTAAGAGATATTTCTCTTCCTAACAAAACTAAGAGATATTTCTCTTCCTAACTAAACTAAGAGATATTTCTCTTCCTAACAAAACTAAGAGATATTTCTCTTCCTAACTAAACTAAGAGATATTTCTCTTCCTAACAAAACTAAGAGATATTTCTCTTCCTAACAAAACTAAGAGATATTTCTCTTCCTAACTAAACTAGGAGATATTTCTCTTCCTAACTAAACTAAGAGATATTTCTCTTCCTAACTAAACTAAGAGATATTTCTCTTCCTAACAAAACTAAGAGATATTTCTCTTCCTAACAAAACTAAGAGATATTTCTCTTCCTAACAAAACTAAGAGATATTTCTCTTCCTAACAAAACTAAGAGATATTTCTCTTCCTAACTAAACTAGGAGATATTTCTCTTCCTAACTAAACTAAGAGATATTTCTCTTCCTAACAAAACTAAGAGATATTTGTCTTCCTAACAAAACTAAGAGATATTTCTCTTCCTAACAAAACTAAGAGATATTTCTCTTCCTAACAAAACTAAGAGATATTTCTCTTCCTAACTAAACTAAGAGATATTTCTCTTCCTAATTAAACTAAGAGATATTTCTCTTCCTAACTAAACTAAGAGATATTTCTTGGTGTAAAACCAAGTCACTAACTACACGAAAAAGAAAGAAATAATTGACAAAACGTAACTAAAATCTTGAATTACTTCGTCGATAACTGAATTTCCACTAGAGTTTCAGAGAAACAGCTATAATCATTAACAATGGAAGTTGTATCCAGCCGGTTCGTCTAAAGATTTTTCTAAACAGATTACTATTTCCATACTAATATTGTCTCACATTGTCGACAACTTATCATGCGATGCAGACTCAATGATTCATCAGTTGAAAAAGGGAGCGGCACTTAGGTAATCTACAACATACATAATATCTATATACCACTCAATGGTGAGTTTTAGTCGTGAAGGGTGAAAGTGTAAAGAGGGTGTCTGTCTTTTCTGGTTTAATAATGGACGATGATGATTAAAATGTTGATGATTATAAAAAAAAAATAAGTCAGAAAGAAAGTTTACTACAGAATATGTCAATAAAGTAGACGACTGGAAAAGAATATCTTGTAAGAAAAAGTTTGGATTTTTGACTTCTGATATCTTTTCTTTCTTTTTTTTTTGATGATCGTCAACTTTTATGGAATCGAAAAGACGTTAAGTTACTTAGAGATGATTGTAGGTATAAGAAGTTGGTGCTTATAGTATGTAGTCATAATTTTACTCTGACAACTTTAAACGACAACCCTTTTATTTTGAAATGGCTTTGAAAAGCCATAGCTTCAACTCAAGACGATGCCGAAGAACCTACATCTGCATCAAAAGCTCCATCTCCCTCCAATAAGCCCTAAAAAGCCTAAAGCCTTTATTAATTAAACGAAAGGACGATAATTAAAATAAACTATTGCATCGGCTGTAAAGCCCCAGCTATAAATTCCGCGAACCGATGGGCGTGACCGATAGAATTTAATACAAAATACGCCATATTGATGTATACATTTTTTCGGACCCCCCCACGACCCACCTCCCTACATAATTGAGCGTTGTGAAAACTATCACGTTAGTAAATGATGCCCCCCTCTCCTCCCTGCAGTTTTCCAACATGGCCGGGATCAATAATTTGGCTGGGCAATGACTGTGATGACTCGGACATGCGCAAAAGGCACGCACGCTGGAATCATCGGCAAAACCTGAACTTGACTTGGCGAAAACGAAAGTCAGGCGAATGTTTCTACACCGTTCTTGGCATTCGATACTAACACACTGACGCTACTAAGTCACATGGTCTTTATTTTTGAGACGAGAAAATTTTAAAGTCATTTTTTATGTATTTATGTAAAGTATTTTTATAATAATATCTTAGATTTATAGAATAAAGAATAACTTATGTTTAAAGACGAAGACGAAGAGCCTAATGTAAAAGATAAAAAAGAAGTTATTGCAGAGAATAACATGGACGAATTCGAGAATGATCCTGAAAAAGATGAAACAGTCGATACGGTTCCCGTAAGTGCGAGCGAGATAATAGATGTCAATTTTATTTTAATAGCGGGCGGCCATTTTGCTCATTATATAATTTTAACGTAATGTATGTAAGTACCAAAAAATAACGTGAATGTTTTAAAATGTAAAAATATGAAAATAGCAATCACATTGTATTGTTTTCTCTAGAATTGAGCAGTGCTTTCCAGTCATTTCAACTAGAAAGTACCGCATGGAAAACAAAGATGGACGTGCATTTACATTTTAAGTTTCATCATTATTTCATATCATGAGTATCTTACCTGAGTGCAGTCTTCTGGGTGACGAAATAAGTCTGTTTCGTGGTTTAAAGGTGTAAAGTTCTGTATATGTTCTGTAAAGTCTTCTTGTATATATTCTCCTGTCTTCTTTTCTTCTTCTCTTTCTTCTTTTACGTCTTCTTTAGTATTGTCAGTTTATTGTATGTCTGCCCTTGTTATGCCCATTAATTATACATACTCATATAAAACGTTATAGGTATAGAAATAACGCAAATATTTAACTAAGTCTTAACGTTAATTTTATTTTAATTTTGTACTATTTAAACAAATCTAGAAGTCGCTTCAACAGGTAGGTAAACTCGGTAAAATTTAGATTTTTTGTATCTTTTTGGAGTAATTTTATCTTACCTTTTTTTACTTATAATTTAAGGCCAATTTAAGGCACAAGAATTTGTTTTTTTGTTTTGCTTATTTGTTTTCATCCACCAATGTCTGGAGCGGTTGATGAAATTGGTCGAAAGCTTTTCCCAAAACTTATTTGCCAAATATTTCAAATATCACTTAGCCTTAACGTGTAGGTCCAGAGTCTTTCACTAAATTACTTTTCACTAGATATATATAGAGAGTTTTGTATATAAAAATCAATTTAAATTATATTTAAAAGTTCCAAAATTAACCAGTGTTGTTTAAATGTACTCAAAAAACGTAAGATTTAAATTCTCTTTTCTATTGATTCCTTGTAATAACGGTTGATATAAACTTAAAACTTGTTCTATTGCGAAAAAACGTGTTTCTTTATCGTCAAATGGCGCTGGTTGTTATTTGTTTTGCTAGATTCCCCTTAGCTATGAAATCTTAGCTTTTTTCAGTTTCTTGCGCATTTAACTTATTTTAGTCCGCGTCTATTGTGCCATGGTCTTCTGCGCGGACTTCCCATGAGATCTTTTCTTCTTCTTCTTTTTTATTTTTGATAGCTGCTTCTCCCGGATGGTCGTTGATGTTAAGTAGCCCTTGTACGACAAATCCGAGTCAAACTGCCTTCAGTTGCCTTATCACTAGTTTTACAGTAAAATGAAACCGGTTCTTTAAAAGTCTATAGAGTTCAAGTGTTGCTGAATACTATGATTACAAATTCACTTAATACTATTAATTATGATTATGGTGTGTTGTGGAGAAAAATTAAATAGAGTCTATTGCATAAAACTATTTCTGAATGTGTCGGCGGGCGGCAGCGGTGCGTAAGACGCATGCGCGCAAAATTTCGAATTTTGTCACCAAATTTGGTTTTTTATATTTCGATTTTTTGAATTTTAGGCCGTTTTGTATATTGATGTTAATAATTGTTAAATTTTTTCAGTAGATTTTTGTTATTTTTTGCGCGGTAGGTTTTCTCGCGCTGCGTAGGTGGTATACACGCGACACCAGCAGCCTCGCCGGCCACACTGATGGGTAGGTTGCATTGCTGCTGCATCGGCAACACCTCGGAGGATGGGATGAGGGTCTCCTGCCACCCACCTCACCCCCGATGACTCGCGTACCTCGAAATCATCAAATAATGATTTTACGTGTTTATTATAAAACTCAGTTTGCTTGCATGTGTGTGTGAGCTACCTAGGACATTCTAAGCGCGTTATCTATGTGTGTATGATATTTGTTTGTTATTTGGCCGATTAGAATAAAGTATTTACCGAACATTATATTCATAAAGAGCTTTATGGAAAATGGATCAATAGCTTTATGTACTTGTGTATCTGTATCGTTGTGTTGTTCTTGAAAACGTACATGTGTTAAGTATGTATGGCTTACAGTATATAAGTCATGTTAAGTAGTATTATATTCATACTGTTGTACTTACAGGGTAGGTAGAAAGGGCGGATATCGTTAATAAAAATGTATTATGTTTCAGGGTGCATTTATTGAACGATCGTGCGGACATTTACCGATTTTGAAAACAGTAAGTGAGTATACTCTATCTCTATTCTTTATGGGCATCATGATCTGAATAACAAAGTCTGTAAGTGTAAAACATTATCAAACCTCAATATCAATGGTCTTTTTAACCACTAAACCTAAGGCATCTTCAAAAACCTCTAACAAAACCTTTCTATCTTCATTTCTAATCCAATGTCACTAAGTAAAACATAAATCTATACATACTTCCCAAAATCATTGACAACGTTCACTGCTAACCCCCTCAAACATAGCGTGAGCTTCACTAATAGAAAATGCAGTCACAACTTTTCAACTACCGATCCTTTTCCTTCATTCAATATTGCACCCTCCGCCTTTAACACAAGGTTGGAAATTGAACTTGGGTAACAAAATGCTAATCGTATTTTTGCCCGTTTCATTTTCCCTTGATGATAGTACATTAGCCTCGAGGTGTTGGTCAGTGGCAAATGACCTGATATCGGAATGTTATGGATTTGAACTTGTGTTTGGACTAATTTGTCAATGGGATACGATATATTGTGATGACTTTATAAAGTTTGCTAATAATTTCTAAAGAGGCTCTTTGGGTGAGATAATATATACAAAGTGTAAGTGTAAACAGTGACAATTTTTTAAGGAATCATTGTACTCATCATTATGAACAACTTTTACTATAGGAGCAAACCTGAAATCGCGAAAAAAAAATCTGCTGTTCAGTACATTTAGCTCGCATAACTCGTCAAAATTTAGAGAACAGCTGATTTTTTCGCGATTTTTTCCCACAGTAAAAGTTGTTCATAATGATGAGTACAATGACCCCTAAAAAGATTGCTACTGTTTACACTTACATACAGGGTGTTAGGTTAAACGAGGGGCATACTTTAACGGAGTGTAGTACCTACTCATGAAAATGAACAACTTTTACCATGGAACTAACCCTGAAATATGAAAAAGAAAATCAGCTGTGATTTTTTTGCATGGTCGCATGAAATCTGTCAGCTCAATTCTGTGCAAACATTTCTGACGCACTAGAAATGGGGCAGTCTCAAAAACATTCTGAGAATATTATTACACTAGCTGCGCCCCGCTGTTTCACCCGCGTAGACCGGGATAAAAAGTAGCCTATGTGTTAATACAGGGTATAAGCTATCTACATACCAAATTTCATCCAAATCGGCTCAGGCGTTTGAGCGTGAAGAAGTAACAAACATACAACCACACACTCTAACGCACACTCTAACACTCACAAACTTTAGCCTTTATAATATGTGATTGGATGCGCAAGACATCTAGCGATCTTTTGGTGTAGCTGATCTACAGACCATCCGTGTACAGACCCTCACAATATGCCTTGAATAGCGTTATCTTGACCTGGTCGGTACAGCGGGAGAATCTACATGCCAACATAATACCTAAGATCGCCAATGTTCTACGCTCCCTCTCAATAAGGGAATATGACCGAATGAAAGAAAGAAAGAAAGAAAGAAAAATGCGTTTATTTGGCATTACAGCAAAATATAAATAGGTACACCTTAAGACTATAAAAACCTAAAACAAAACAACAAAACAAAAAACAATTATTGCAATGGCAAAAGGTCCTCAGCTCAGCATAATGTCAGATGACAACACAAGGTCTGCCACCTGACGCTGATTTTCAGCTGCAACCCACGAGTGCCATACGCTAGAATAAAAAATCTAAATCTCTAAAATCTAAATTAACACAAGGAAGTGTGTGTCCGAATTATAATAAATGAAAATGAAATGAATGTGACATGAATGAATGAATGAATGAAAGTCACCGATACCAGCGTGGTATTACTCGAATGAACCCAAAGATTCACACTAGCCCCTGTTGCCTCATGTTACATGGTGCAACAGAGACCATTGCATATCAAAGAGTAGACCGGGGGCGATAATGGTAGAGAAGACGTGCCTCTAGGATATGGATAATTATTATACAGCCTATTAAGTATGCACTGTAAAATAAGCAATGGAATAGTAGAGGAAAAAAAATTTGGACAGACACAAGAAGTGGTATAGAAATAGAGAATACAATCCCGGGATCCCGAATAACGGGATCCTGGCCGTTTTCTGACCCCGAAAATCTCGTGACTGAACTTCGGGGCTAATCTCGGGATTTTCGGGATTGCCACAAACAGGTCTAGTTTGTACTCCGTAGTCCGTTGCGCCTTGACAATTACCTTGCCTAGATTATATTAATAGCATTTATTACATATCGCCAAAAAAACAACCCTTTGACATAGTATCTATTCCTCCAACCAGTGTAGAGCATGAACAAGCGTTTTCAGCTGCTGCTTATGTTGGCAATAAACTACGAAGCAGGCTTGGAAGTCAAACTTTGGATGCATTGATATTTCTACAATTTTATTTTCAAAATTCTAAATAAGTTTTTTTGTCTTTTTATTTCTTACAAAGTCACTTATCTTTATTTTATCTTTTTTTTTTCTTACTTTATTGTAATTTGTGTTGTGCAATGAAATTAAAAATATATTTCAAGAAATTAAGTAGTTACTCGTTTTTTTTTTACATTTGAGACCAATTTTAGAAACAAAATGTCTTAAATATTACAATTTAAAAATATAAACTAAATATAAACTAAAACTAATCTAAAACTACTATAAACTAATCTAAAATTAAAAATAACCACATAGTCTAATGCCGGGATCCCGGGATTACGCATTAAGAATCCCATAATCCCGGGATCGAAAAACATGCTCGGGATTGTATTCTCTTACAAAATTCTAACACTTTGTGCTGATGTAACTTCTACATCGGGTCATGATCTAAATGTCACTTGGCTCTCTGACATTTGCTATGACTATTTTTATTCGAAGTTTTTATAGTCATTAGGTGAATCCTAGTTGAAATGTAGTATGCAGTAGGTGTAAATGTCTAGGTTTTAGACAAAACTTGACAACCTACACACGTTTGAAGGTTGGAGGAGCTTAAAGGTGGAGGAGCTCGTGGCTAAGTAATAACAGCCGCACGGGTCGATTCATCAGTATAAGCTTACGCTTGCCGGGGTTATCTGTGGATGGGTGACCATCTTTACATTACGAGACTCCTCCGTGCTTCGGAAAGCACGCTGTCATTCGTAGATCTTTGGCAGTCGTTACGGGTTGTCAGAAGCCCGAAAGTCTGACAACCAGCCTTACCAAGGGGTATCGTATTACCCAGTAACTGGGTTGTGGAGGTCAGATAGGCAGTCGCTCCAGGTAAAATACTGGTATTCAGCTGCATCCGGTTAGACTGGAAGCCGACCTCAACATAGTTGGGAAAAAGCTAAGCAGATGATGACGATGATGATACAGGGAATGATGAATAGCATCAATATCTGTATCACCTTTACTAAATCCTATAAAAAGGGACTTTACTTAAGCAAAGCACACGTCTTCATCACCTGTGATAAAGCTTAAATGATTACCGATGATGATGACGGTGATGATTACGCAGGATGTTGTCGCGTCGCATCACCGAGTAATCCAACAGATTAAGGGAGCGCTCGCAAAATTCTATATATCATTATTAACTGCATGCGTTGCAGTGAGTGGTAAGGTTCGCAAAAAAAGGGCAAGTTTTATGAAAGAAGATTTTTTTGTACTTAATTGTATTTTTTTCTACAGTAAACGTGATGAGGTATTTGATGAGTAATAAATAGTATATTTGATGAGTGTTTAAAGTTGTCAATAATGTCTTCTTCTTCAGTTAAATTTTATTATAAGAATTGATTACCTATAGTTTGATTCCCTTAATTAGTTTTTTGTTTTGTTTGCACGTATACAGGGTGTCCCGTAATTAATGGACCACCTCTTAAGGGGTCATTGTACTCATCATTATGAACACTATGGGACCAAACCAGGAATCGCGAAAAAAATCAGTTGTCACATTTATGCTCGCATCACTCGTCGTAATGTAGGGAACAACTGATTTTTTAAAAATTTTGATTTCTGGTTTGGTCCCATAATAAAAGTTGTTCATAACGATGAGTACAATGACTCCTTAAGAGGTGGTCTATTAATTACGGGACACCCTGTATTTAGTTTTGTAGTCTCAATGAGGCTAACTGGCTTAACTGTAGCCAAACTTTTATTTTAATTGATTTATTTTAAAATTACCAAAATTATCTTACCTACCTATTTAATGGTAATCATAAGCATAATCATAATAATCATAATGGTACCCAAGTGACAGGCTGTGCGTAGTTTGAGATCAACGATACCTCCATATTGTATTTTTAAATCTTAAAATAAACGATTGTTACTTACTTTTACTTATTAGTTTGTCGTGAAAATATAAACCAAGTTACCAAGGTGGTAATTATAATATAACAGGAATGACTGTCCATGTTAAACCGGACATACATTTTACGTATAATCTATTAAAAGTGGTTATAACTATAAACCGTTTGACTTTATTCGTCGATTTTATTGACTTATAAAACTATTTGTGAAGTAGTTATTATTATCTATATTATAATAATTACTAGTATTTACGGAATCAAAATCTCTATCAACTTTTAAGGACGCTGTTACAAATGGGTAGTCAAATCATTACTTTTTTACACAAAAGTGTGTTTATTAAATAAAATGCTTTGCTTTCTTAAAATGTTTTTTGGTTAAATTGTTGATAAATGTGCATGGTACGATTCTGAACCATAAATATAATTTTAGATAGGTACAGTTTTACAATAATGGTACCGAAGTGATTTTTTTTACTTCGGTACCATTATTGAGAAGCTGTACATATCTAAAATTACGTTTATAGTACAGAATCGTACCATGCACACTTATCAACAATTTAACCAAAAAACATTTTAAGAAAGCAAAGCATTTTATTTAATAAACACACTTTTATGTAAAAAAGTAATGATTTGACTACCCATTTGTAACAGCGTCCTTAAAGGCTGTAAACATTTTCAAAACAGTGCTTTTATAAGCACTATGTTTTGAAAATGTTTACAGTGTAAGTTTTTTCCAACAGTTTTTAGTGAAGGGTGCCAAACGGAACCTATATAATAGGTCTTTACCTATGAAATTGCCGTTTTGTATGAAAAAATTTAAACGAATTTTTTTCATGTATTTTTTATTTGTATTAATCGAAGTAATCACCCATGCAATCAATGCATCTTTGCCAACGCAGTGGCAGTTCATTGATGCCCTTCCTAAAGAAATCAGCTGGTCGGGAGGCAACAAATTCTTCAAAGGCATTTTGTACTGCCTCTCGGGTATTGAATTTTTTTCCCGCCAAGAAGTTATCCAAATTCTGGAAAAAGTAGTAGTCTGTAGGCGCAAGGTCTGGTGAGTAGGGCGGATGACGGAGAGCTACCAACCCCAGTTCTTGCAACTTGGAGACCGTCTGCTGTGCAGTATGAGGTCGCGCGTTGTCGTGCAGGAGCAGCGGAGACGAGCGATTGACCAATGCTGGTTGGATTCAGTTCTTCGGTTGGATTCAGATTGGGTTCAGTTCTTCACAGTACACATCTGCAGTAATGCTCACCCCGTTTGGTAAGAAGCTGTGATGAATCACACCGGCGCTAGACCACCAAACAGTGACCATCACTTTTCTAGTGGTAAGTTTTCGT
Source organism: Cosmia trapezina (assembly GCA_905163495.3). Taxonomy (NCBI): domain Eukaryota; kingdom Metazoa; phylum Arthropoda; class Insecta; order Lepidoptera; family Noctuidae; genus Cosmia; species Cosmia trapezina. The sequence goes on from LR991044.1 coordinate 5,747,693, forward strand.
TTAGGGCATTGTTTAGGTGCTGAACCAGGATCCAACCAACTTGCTGAGCACTTGCGGTTATCAAACAGAATCCATTTTTCATCGCAGGTAACAATGCGGTTCAAAATTCCTTCATTTGTGTGTCTGTTGAGCAGTGCAAGGCACGTCTCGACGCGTACTTCGCGCTGGCGATCATTGAGTTCGTGGGGCACCCATTTGTCAAGCTTTTTTACCTTGCCAATTTGACGCAAATGGACCAATATTGTTTTGACGCTAACGTCGAAAGCTGCTGCTAATTCAGCCGTAGATTGTGTATCATCAGCTTCCACAATCACCTTTAATTCGTAATTGTCGACCAGTCTTCGGACGACCGCGAGGTTCATTTTTCAGGTCGAAATTTCCAGAACGGAAGCGAGCAAACCAATAACAGGTGGTGCGTTGGTTTGTAGTGTTAGCTCCGTAAACGTCGTTGATGTTGCGTGCCGCTTGTGCCGCGTTGCTGCCACGACGGTACTCATATTCCATAATTACTCGAATTTTTAACGTATCCATGATGACGAAAAAGATTGAAATGCGATGAAAATGTAACACTAATCAATAAACAAATGACTACTTTTGGAAAAAAAATCCATGTTTTTAAAATAAAATTAATTTGAAATTAGAATTCTTAGCCAAACAAAAATTATTTTGATTTGAAATGGCCAGTACTGCAGAACGGCAATTTCATAGGTAAAGACCTAATATTACAAAAGAATAAAAATATACATAGACTGAGCTATTACTAAGCCACCGCTGTCCGTCCGTATGTCAGTCAGCGGGCTGTATCTCATGAACTGTAAAAGGTAGTCAGTTGAAAATTTCACAGATTGTGTATTTCTATTGCTGCTATAACAATAAATACTAAAAATAAAATAAAGTTAAAAATGAAAGGGTTTAAAATACTTATATAATTACATCCCGGTTTGTCATAGAAGTGAATAATTGTATTCTTTTTGTGTGAAACGAAGTCTTAAATCCGTAAACTGTTATTAGCCATTGACTCCGACAGCAGTAGATTTAGTAAACAGCCTTAATGAAAAACTCTTAAAGCTTTCCACTAGGAAAAATCTACACCAAATTGACTTTCCGCAATATTTTTTTGCTGATGCTCCACCGCTCCCCGACGTCCGTAAGCCTCGTGAAAATGGTGTTGCATGTAAAAATTATCAGAAATTAATAAATATATATTGGACGTCCGGGCTTAAAGCCGTCGCGTAAAGTATCGGCCGCTTATGTGAATACATGATCAGCCTGTATATAATGTAACATTTTCATTTTGATCTCCAAATAAAATATGATGGGACCTGTGTATGCTATTGATTAAGAACTTATACAAGGGTATAATGATAAAACTCCTTGTGAAAAACCTCTTATGATAAAATTATATAAAATTAACTTTGACTGTCACTCAAATGACCTTACCTACACATTTCGAAAGCAAATTCATTTGTTTTAAAACAAAATCATTGCAGATTCATATTTCAACACCGTTTGAATTTCGAAGTGATGCTTATACGTAGATAGAACTTTATAGAATAAGATTGCTTTTCCACCAAAGATATTATTGTGTGAACGTTGAAGCTAAGCTACAAAACTATGTGTCTATTTTCACCAGCTATTTGGTGTAGTGGAACGGCTATGTTATGTTCTGAAAGAGCGCTTTCCACATATGTTACACATATGAAAAATGTGTAACATATGGTAGAAGAGAAGAGAGTAACATAACATAGAATCTTTACTTGCCTATCTTGTGTAATACACCTATCCACACACCGCTACACACACACCCCTACACACACACCACTCACACACACCTACACACACACACACACCACTCACATACATAAACCTACAATTTTATTCTTTTTTTATTATTATTTTTATACCATACAGTATAATGACACAGTCCACTTAAGTTAAGATAAGTTTTGTTGATCAATTTCAATCAATCAAACCTTGACCGCAACTACCTCTTAAAATACAGGTATAACCTAGCTTAAGAGGTAGAGTATTATTGTTTGTACAGATTTTGCAACAGAAACAATTATTATATTTTTAAACCAAATGTCAAACTGTATGTCGAACTCTGTATGTTTCTTCGATAAATAAAGATTTTTATTATTATTTTATTTATTATATGGACCCTTTTCCACGAAACCTAAGCAATACTGAAACCAAACAATCGTAATAACTGACATCATTTTAAAAAGAGTAACCGAGGTATTTCTTGCCGGCTCTTTTCCTTAAAAAACTGCCAAATTAGAACCGTGCACCTAGCTTCTGAAAAGTGTCCAGGGTTATATAATAAAATGAATTCGAATTTGATACACATCCAGCGCTATGCAGCTTCGCATATCTAGTGGTTTCTCTGGTGGAAAGACAGCCTAAGGCTGCTTTTCCACCAGATATGTGCTACGTTGCAATGGATGCGTTTGATATCCACTAATACAAAAAAAACCGGCCAAGTGCGTGTCGGACCACGCACAATGAAGGGTTCCGTAGTTGAAAAGAATTTATCCCAAAAACAAACTTAACAAAATTTTTTTTATGTCTAAAAATTACAAATTCACATTTTTCGGACTTTTTCCTTTACTTGTGCTGGGAGACCTTGCTTCTTGCCAAATTTCATCATTCTAGGTCAACGGGAAGTACCCTATAGGTTTTGATTTACTTGCGACAGTTGCGAGTATCAAAATGTGTCGCAAAATGGCCGTATTTTTTTATTGCGTTGAGTTAGACGCTTTTTTTAGAACTCTAAAGGACAATAGACTTACGTATTTAGTATTAATTTCAACTTGATATCTACACGCGTCCTTGAAAAAAGCGTCTTGACAGACTGACAGACTTGAACATTTTTACTATGTGATAGAATTACAAATTAACAATTTTCGGACTTTTTCCTTTATTTGTGTTGTATGACCTTGCTTCTTACCAAATTTCATGATTCTAGAACAACGGGAAGTAGCCTATAGGTTTTGATTTACTTTCGAGTATCAAAATATGTCGCATAAATGGACGTATGTTTTTATTGCATTGACTTAGAAGCTTGAGTTTTTTAGGACTTCAAGAAACCAGAGACCTACGTATTTGATATTAATTTCAACTTGATAACTTAACGCGTTCCTGAGAAAAACGGTCTTGACAGACTGACAGACAGACAGACGGACGGACAAACAAGTGAATCTATAAGGGTTCCGTTTTTTCCTTTTGAGGCACGGAACCCTAAAAATACAAAAATGTTTATTTCATTACCATTACTTTTGAAGATTTTGTTGGTGAATGGCGTCTCCTTTTAAGCAGATAATGCCTGTGTTAGAAAACGCCGCTCTTTCTTAGGTAGGATAAAAAAAAACTACAATATTTTACAAAATCTACTAATCACAATTCATTAATTATAAATTTTACTAATCATATTCATTGGGCCAAATAGCATAGCACTGGTGGTAACGAGTTCAATTAAGCTATGTTTCTTATTTGGAAGGATGTGTGCTATGGATGCGTGCTATAAGTAGATGAGTGCTCCATAATTATGGGAGCTATAAATGCGCGAATGGTGTAGCTGCCGCTCCCCGTACCTTCCCTACTGTCGATGCATCGCATAGCTCGAGCTGGGCATCTTCACAGCACATCTTACTCGCTCCGCTACACAGCTTAGAATCAGTGGAAATGGTCGCATAGTTTCGTAGCTTAGCTTTCACATCCTTGAGAATGCAGAAGCTAAGCTATAAAACTATGTGAACGCTTCCACTAATGCTAAGCTGTGTAGCGGAGCGAGTAAGATGTGCTATGAAGATGCGCCGCCGAGAGGTAGCTGTGCGAGGAAGACGCGCAGCTCGAGCTATGCGATGCATCGACAGTAGGGAAGGCACGGGGAGCGGCAGCTACACATCTCGTGCATTCATAGCTCCCATCCATAGCACGCATCCATAGCACGCATCCATGGCACACATACTTTCATATAAGAAACAGCTTAATAGCACCCGTTACCACCATATGTGGACCAATGAGTGGTGGATATCAAACGCATAGCAACGTAGCATAGCATATAAGTATTATTACTACATAATAAAACTTCACATGCCATAACTAAGGCTAAATAGATTAAATGACCAGATAATGTAACATGTGAAACCACCGACTGTACCTACTCTATTTAAATGTGAATAAATGAATTTTGAATTTTGAATTTTGAATTATCTCTGGTGGAAAGGCAGCCTAATGCTACTGTCACTATACTTACTGCCAACGCTAAGCATATTGCTGCTTGCTCTGCTAGTTATTGCCAGTGAACAGGATAAAGAGCCCTTTTTACTTTGTCTTTAGGATTAGACATGCACCGGCAAATCTTTTGATGCTGGAGACTATAGGCTGTGGAAGCCTTTCATCCGGTGATTTTGCACAGGCTTGTCTGACAGGCTTGTCTGACAGGCTTGTCTGACAGGCTTGTCTGACAGGCTTGTCTGACAGGCTTGTCTGACAGGCTTGTCTGACAGGTTAGTAATAAAAAAACCGGTCAAGTGCGTGTTGGACCACGTACCATGCGGGGTTCCGTAGTTGGAATGAAATAATCTTAAGAGCAAACTTAACATTCTCGCATACATTCCAACTGCAAATGTGACTTTGTACGTAGAATATTGAGAAATTTACCGTATTATTTTAAGACCAAGACTTCTTATAGGTTTTTCTGTAACTATTATTAACTATGGAACTAATTTCTGTTTTTTTTTTTTGGCTCAGTCGTTTATGAGATAAAGGGAGATGTTTAATTTGTTTATCTATTTTCTTAAATAACTCTAAAACTGTTAATGTTAAAATTATTTAAAAAATGTATTTGAGATCCTCACAATAGTACACTTACAAAACCTTTTTTCGATTTTCTTATTTGCCTCCCAAAAGTTATCACACTTTCATGTTTGGCTCACATAAATTCATAAATGTGCACCAAATTTCAACTTAATCGGTATATTCGATTCTGAGCAAATTGTCTGTGACAGACGGACAGACAGACAGTGATCCTATAAGGGTTCCGTTTATTCATTCGGACGTACGGAACCCTAACAAACGTCAGTTGACTGTTGTTTGATAGCTACCGGACTGATTGAGGTGATTGTGTGAGCTATGATATAAAATAATAATTGTATGTCTGCAGATTACTCATCCATAACAACGAACGTTTTCAAGAAAAAAACTTGACTCACCTAATTGTAATGTTTTTAATAGAACATGACGACTGTCATTTGGTATTGTGTCATGTTTAGAACCAAAGGGCCATATAACTCATAATTCATATAATGTAAGGTGTGTAAGGTGTATCTATTCATACACGAAATCTCCGACAACATTGTGAACAACTTCTAATAAGGGACCAAACCTGAAATCGCGAAAAAAAATCAACTGTTCAGTACATTTATATTTATCAAACTCGTCAAAATGTAGTGAGCAGTTGATTTTTTTCGTTATTTCAGGTTTGGTCCCATACTAAAATTTGTTCATAATGATGAGAACAATGACACCTTAAGAGATTTTGTGTATGAATATATACACCTTATATAGATTCCAGCTATGGATGCATTAAAAATCTCATTAAAACTCCACGAGACGTTACTTAAATGATCCTACTTCGCATCTTGCTCACTGCAACTGCCTATCTGACCTCCAAAACCCAGTTACTGGGAAATACAACACCCCCTGGGTAAGACTGGACTGAGCAATTTCACTGTATTGTTACTAAATAAATCTTAGAAAACAAAACAGTATGGGTTAGTTATAGTCGTGAAGGTAGATTTGTACAATACTCGTAATACTCTAGCTGGAGACTCTATGGCTGTGCTCTTGTGTTGGTCCTCAACTCAAAACTGAATACTAAAACTCGGTGTACCCCAGGGAGCTATAGTGAGACCGCTGATGAAAATCTTCGGCTTTCGAATCTTGCTCACTAGTCACGGAATATTTTACTACGAGATAAGAAAAAGCTTTTTTTTTCGGAGCGGAGGGTTTATCAGACTGTTACTGACTAAAACTCACCGTGTTCCTTCAGTTGCCTGGGCCAGGTATCTCTTTCAAACAAGCCCTGACACCAGCGGGGTTAAAAAAAAAGCTATGGTGTTAACTTTTAGCGTAGGATCGACCGAATAATCATCCTTCTGCTCTTGTCCCAGCTTATTGAAGTGAAATTATTAACTCTTAAAGTCACTTTTACACGTCATATCCCAGCTGATGCCCAATTTGACCACTTTTGACAGGAAATGCCGAAACAGACCCAGAAATCGAGATTTAGTGACGGCGCAGTAGCTACATCTTTTCAATCAATCAATTAATCAATTCATTTATTTTCAGACAACATAAGTCCCTCTGTTAGTAAATACACATAAAACTATGTTAGTACGTATAATTAAATTATGCTAAATCAACACATCAATTCACACAACATGCACCTGAGAGGCATACCGAACAGCAGCAGCTACATCTTTTGGTGACGGCGCAATATAGCTACGTCTTTTGGTGACGGCGCAGTAGCTACATCTTTTGGTGACAGCGCAGTAGCTACATCTGTTGGTGATGGCGAAGTAGCTACTTCTTTTGGTGACGGTGCAGTAGCTACATCTTTTGGTGACGGTGAAGTAGCTACTTCTTTTGGTGACGGTGCAGCAGCTACATCTTTTGGTGACGGTGAAGTAGCTACTTCTTTTGATGACGGTGCAGTAGCTACATATTTTGGTGACGGCGAAGTAGCTACTTCTTTTGATGACGGTGCAGTAGCTACATATTTTGGTGACTACGAAGTAGCTACTTCTTTTGGTGACAGCGCAGTAGCTACTTCTTTTGGCGACGGCGCAGTAGCTACATCTTTTTTCTTCTAAACATCTACATCGCTTGTAATTTTAGTATTCACATCCATTCCAACCTCACCAATAAAAAACTTTTCATTGAACTAAAAAAGGAACACTTCTAAATCTACGACCAGTTTATCCACACAGTTTAGTTCCCAATAGAGAAGCAACTAGTCCCATGTTCGGGACTGCAACAATTTTAAAGCATTGTCGGGAATAGGGATGGCGGGATCGCTTTCTCGTTCAATAGACCGGTGGTACCGCTAGCGTTTCAAATAGAAATAGCCACTAGCCACTAGCCACGTGTGATACAGGTATTGTGCGTTAACAGCATTGTTAGATGTTGGATATATTATTTAGGGGTGATTGTTTTAATTGTTGATTGGGGGTGGTTAATATTGAGAGAAGGGTGGTGAATGTTACCAGAATATGTAATTTAAGAAAGAAAATACTTAAGTTTTTGTTATTGGCAGAAAAATAAAATAATCTACTTCTTCTTTTTTAGTCGATAGTAATTACATAATGTATAGAATTTATTTCTGTAAGCGGGAATAATATTTTTTACAAAAACAAAAACCGGCCAAGTGCGTGCCGTACCGCGCACAGTGAAGGATACTTGGGATGAGTTTATCCCAAAAACAAACACATTGTATGTAGTTGAAAAACATGTTCTCCTATACATTGATATTCCTACGTCACTGTAAATTTCCAACTGAAAAATATGTAACTTTGTAATTGCAATTTTTTTTATGTGATAAAACTACAAATTAACGATTTTCGAACTTTTTGCTTTACTTGTGCTGTTAGACCTTGCTTTTTGCCTTTCATGATTATAACGGGTGATTCATTTGGAGTTACTTTTAACAAAACTAAAAAAAATATGAATAAAACAAATTTATCGGGTAATCTTTATTATAATACAAAAGAACCATTCCTTACATTTACTTTTTAAAGATTATTTCTTTCAAATGTTGTCCGTAACTGCGATTAAGGTGGTCCATTCTGGAGTTCCAGTTTTCGATGACCCGACCGAGCATTTCCAGTGGTATTTGGCGAATAACGCGAGTAATGTTGGCTTCCAGTTGATCAATCGTACGCGGCTTATCCATATTAACTTTGGACTTTACATAACCCCACAGAAAAAAGTCTAAGGGTGTGATATCACAGGATCTAGGCGGCCAACTGACTGGTCCGAAACGCGAAATAAACTGTTCACCAAATTTTTCTCGCAACAAAGCCATGGTTTCACGTGCTGTGTGGCAAGTGGCGCCGTCTTGTTGGTACCAAAAGTTCTGAAGATCACGGGCTTCAATTTCAGGAAACAAATAGTCCGTTATCATGGTACTGTTACATCCTTCACCTGTACCTTTTCTGGCTTGCTCAGCAGCCTATGCTGCATTCTTGCTGCTGACGCAGCATCCATTCATTCCTCTCTTCCCCTCCTCTCAATCCAGCACCTCAGTCGTCTTTCAACCTTCCTGCCGTGCACATGCACTCGTGTATCATTTTAATATTTTAATACAAGTTTGTTTTTAGCTTGAAGTGTTTCTTTTTTAAAAATCAAATCCGGAACCCCGTTATAACATTGGTGGCAGCGTGAAAGGGATTGAAAAATCCTTGGAATCCTCCCAAAAGTGCAAAGTTCCAAAATCTTAAGCTAAAAAGTGATAAGTGCCAAAAGTGCGAGTGTTTAAGTGCCTCAAAACCTCCTGAGACGACTCACCCCACCGGTAAATCCGGTACTGACCAAGTTCAAGGTCAATCCAGTTCCAGCTCCAGAGGAAACATGAAGAAAATGTGCGCAATAATACTGTGAGTTGTGAACATACTTTCCCATAATATTAAAGTGATCCAAGTTCAATTTACAAGTAACTTACAACGGCTTATCTTGAACATTCCAATCCATACATCATATCAACGGATGTTATGTCTCGTCGCTCGTCGCAATTCCAGCCTCAACGCAGAGCATAAGCGATAAGACTTCTGAATACATACCTACATTGTCGACCAAAGCCTAATAATCTTATTTCCTGACTTGTTATAGTTAAGTAACTAATTCTATTATTTTAAGCATAAAACTTTTTGTCATCGTTGTCAATCATGCCTGTAGAACCAAAGAAAGAGGAATCTAAGGAAATACCTTTAAACGTAATTTTAAAATTCATTAAGCCCTTCGATGGTAGCCGAGAAAAACTAAATGCATTTGTAAACAATTGCGATAATGCAATTTCCCTAGCTTCCTTTTCTCAAATTGACATCGTCTTCAAATATGTTATCAGTCAATTAGACGGTAAAGCCGAAATTGCATGTTCAATTAAGGAATTTGATTCGTGGCCAACCCTTAAAAATTTCCTTCAGACACAATTTGGGGAGCGTAAACATTACGCTCATCTTCTTGCAGAGCTCCAGGATTGCAGGCAAGGCGCCCAGGAGAATGTTAACCAATTCTCACTTAGAATAGAAACCTGTCTGTCTAAACTACTTACAGAAATTTCCATATCCGGTCATAAAAAGAGTGAAATTACAGGCAGAGTAGCTGCAATGGAGGATCTTGCCCTCCATACATTCACGATAGGCCTCATCCCTCGCATAGCTAACATTATCAGGTGCAGGGACCCGAAAAACCTTAATGACGCAATAAATTACGCAATTTCCGAAGAAAAACTGCAACAATATTCCTATAAACAAAATTTTGCTGCGAAATCATTTCGTCACAATGATCCAAATACTAAGCCAAATAAACCTAATAATTCTAATATTAATCAATCTCAAAAATCTGCTTTTAATCCACCTTCCTCAAATGATCCATTCTGCAGATACTGCAAGAAATCAGGGCATATTCTAGAAAAATGCCAACTCCGCGAATATAATAACAAAAAATATAATCAAAATAAAATTTCCACCTCAAACGCGCAGCCAAGCACATCTACTTTCAGACCCCAAATTAATGTCTTAACCGAAGCAGAAGGTTATGATACTGTTGACAACAATTTAAACTAAATAATGTCCCGAATAGGCGCCGCACGGGACAGATAGATTCCATAATAGACGACGCCATAACTCAAACAATGACCCATGGACAGGGTAACCAGCCCCAAACTCGAGGTCATCCCATTGGAGTCAAGCAACAGGGTAACCAGCCCCAAATCGTAGACTCTAAATCCTTAAAAACTCTTGGAGTCAAGCAACAGGGTAACCAGCCCCAAATCGTAGACTCTAAATCCTTAAAAACTCTTGGAGTCAAGCAACAGGGTAACCAGCCCCGAATCGTAGACTCCAAATCCTTAAAAATTCATGAAGTCAAGCAACAGGGTAACCAGCCCCAAACCGTAGACATCATCCAGAATCCTGAAAATAAAGAACATATTAATAAAGAAATATACGAATTCACATCTAATACACCAATTAGATACTTACCATACATACAAGTGAATTCTCCCGTATCTTCTAATGGTCTATCCCTCCTCGTCGACACAGGCGCATCTATAAGTTTAATTAAAAAATCAGCCATTGACGACATGCCCGTAATTAATGAATCAGTAACATTCAAAATTAAAGGTATTGATTCAACCACTGATAATCCTATACGTACATTAGGACAAATCCCTATAACTATTTCTACACATGATAAATCTCATAGTGACTGTAAATACCTAACACATATATTCAATCTAGTCAATGAGTTAAGCTTATCTTACGATGGTATTGTTGGCAACGACTTATTCAATTCCATGAGTGGCCAAATTAACTATGATGAAGGTATGTTGCATTTAAAAAATATTAAACTAAAAATGCATTTCAACGATCCCGTCTATACTATTATGCCACGCAGCGAAAGTATAATCGAATGTACTGTAGCAAACCCAGAAATCAGAGAAGGCTTAATAATTGACCAACACATATCCAAAGATCTATTAATAGCAAACTGTATAGTTCAAGTTAAGAATAACAACCGCGTTAATATCTCCATTGTTAACACCTCAGAAGAACCTGTAACCATTGAGTCTGACCTTCGATTACATTTAAATCCTTTTGAACTACAGACCTCAGTCTTTATCGGCACCGTAGCCGAATCCCATATTCATGAACGCACAGAAGAAGTTTTAAAACAGCTTCGCGTATCCCACCTTAATCCAGAAGAAACAGAGGCATTATACTCTGTCTGTTCTCAGTTTTCAGACATTTTCCACCTACCCGACGATCAGTTAACTTGCACTGATGCAATAGAACATAAAATCAAAACTACTTCTGATACCCCAATTCATGTTAAGACATACAGATTTCCCGAATGCCATAAGAAAGAAGTTGATTCACAAGTTAACAAAATGTTGAACCAAGGTATAATAAAACCTTCTATGTCCCCATGGTCTTCACCAATTTGGGTAGTACCCAAGAAGCTTGATGCTTCTGGTCAGAGGAAATGGCGCGTTGTAATCGATTACCGTAAGCTTAACGACGTAACCATTGGCGATTCCTATCCTATCCCAAACATAGCCGAAATCCTAGACCAATTAGGCAAGTGCAAATACTTCAGCACATTAGACCTAGCTTCTGGCTTTCATCAGATTAATATGTCTCCTGATGATTCTCCTAAAACAGCATTTTCAGTACCAACAGGGCATTACGAATTCACACGAATGCCATTTGGACTAAAGAATGCACCGTCCACCTTTCAAAGATTAATGAACTCCGCTTTATCTGGTCTCCAAGGCATTCAGTGCTTCGTATATCTTGATGATATCGTCATTTATTCATTCGATATCCCTTCTCACATAAATGACCTAACTAATGTATTTTCTAGACTCCGTCAATTTAAATTAAAACTGCAACCGGACAAATGTGAATTTTTACGAAAGGAAGTTTCCTATCTAGGCCATGTCATCACTGACAAAGGCGTAAAACCGAACCCTGAAAAACTAAGAGCAGTCCATGAATTCCCTATACCAAAAACTCCCAAGGACGTCAAATCATTTCTTGGTTTCGTCTCTTATTATCGCAGATTTATTTCCGATTTTTCTAGCATTGCAAAACCTTTAACAAATCTGCTCAAAAAGAACGTAGAGTTTGTATGGTCAAACGAACATCAGCTATCCTTTGAAATCCTAAAAAACAAATTAACCACAGCTCCATTACTGTCGTATCCTGACTTCTCCAAACCATTCCTTCTCAGCTGTGACGCATCCAATTATGCGATCAGTGCTATTCTTTCTCAAGGCGAAGTAGGCAAGGATAAACCTATTGCCTATGCTTCCCGTACACTCAACAAAAATGAATGTAATTATAGTACAACTGAAAAAGAATTACTTGCAATTCTTTTCGGCTGTAAAACCTTCCGTCCATACCTCTATGGTAGAAAATTCACAATAATTACTGACCATCGTCCCTTACGTTGGCTATTCAATCATTCGGACCCCAGTAGTAAACTTCAGAGATGGAGATTAAAATTGGAGGAATATGAGTATGAAATAATATATCGAAAAGGGAAACTAAATAATGCCGCTGATGCATTATCGCGCTATCCTGTAACCAAATCTGTCAATCCTATAAATCCTATACCTAGTACTTCTGATCAAGATTTAGACTTACCCGATCATGATGAAACGTCGAATCCAGATGTCCTTCCAGCTGTTTCTCCGGACGATTTAATCGAACTTGAAGATCTCACAGATCCCCTTATCCAACCTACAAGCCTACCAGAACTAGGCAACCTTGATGACCTAGATAATATAATAAATGAAAACATGACTCCATCTCCCACTTATCGTCCAAACCCAATATCACCACCTGATGTCTCGAGCCCTAGTAGCTCCAGTACCCCAGATGGTAATTACTCAGAATTCCTTAAAACCACTTCTAAGGAGTTTAATCCTAATGTAAACATTGTAGAACATAATGAAAGCTTATCCAAAACTGATAAAAGATATGTTATCATCCCTACATCTATAGATATGGATGAATCCATCCCATATACCCAAGAGGTCATATCTAATATCCCTAATTTGAACGAATTTTCCTTACTAGAAAGAACATTACATTCTTTCCTTAAATACGAATCTCAAAATAAAACTTATTATTTCATTTTTACCAAGGTCAATCACTTTGATACCTGTACATATGAAGATATCTACAAGTGTCTTAAATCCGTAAGAAATGAGCTAGTTGTCAGTCTCACAGGTCAAAATAATCCCGAAATAGCTATATCCGACTTCAATAATCCCTTTGATACTCATCAGTATATGAAACTATACAATATGATCCTATATTTATTTCACAACTCAGAAATGACTATACACATTTATAAGAATACTATTATCTACCCATCACTAAGTGAAGTTCCTAAAATCATGAAGGAAAATCATGATCTCCCTATAGCCGGTCACTTAGGTTCTGGCAGAATGCTGAAACGTATTCAAGAAAAATATTACTGGAAAAACATGCGCGCGGACGTCGAAAATTACGTAAAGAAATGCCCGCAATGCCAAATTAACAAAGCCCTTAGAAGAACCAATCGTGCCCCTATGCAAATCACATCTCTTTCCACACGGCCCTTTGAACGCGTAGCTTTTGATATCGTAGGACCATTACCAGAAGCCGGTAACGATAAGTATAAATATATCTTGACTCTCCAAGATGACCTTACAAAATTCTCAGTTGCTTATCCAATCACTAATACTACTGCTGAAGAAACATGTGAATGTTTGGTCCATTTTATTACGTTATTTGGAATACCCAAAACAATCCTAACAGACCAAGGCACCAACTTTACGGCCGAGCTATTTAAACAAACGTGTAATTTATTAAAAATCAAACAGTTATGGTCCACCCCGTATCACCCTCAGACGCAGGGTGCTCTCGAGAGAAGTCATTCTACCTTAAAAGAATACTTAAAATCCTATGTAAACGAGCAACAAAATAACTGGCACCGCTTTGTATACACAGCTATGCTTGCATATAACACAGCTATCCATTCAACGACTCATTTCTCTCCCTATGAACTTGTATTTGGAAACAAACCATACATACCGAATTCCATTTACGAAGAAACAGCAGGTGCTACTTACCCTGAGTATGTCCGCATACTCCAAAATAGGCTTAAGTTCTGCCGAACAAAGGCAATAGAATATATACAGAAATCAAAGATAAACTCCAAAACTTATTATGATATTCACACAAGGCCAATTAAATATAAAGTCGGCGACCTTGTTTATCTTAAAAATCATTTACGCCTAAGAAAAGCTCTTTCACCTGTATGGAAAGGCCCGTTTAAAATCGTGAAAATTCATGGAAATAACACCGCATCACTCTTAATAAATAGACGTCACGTCAAACATCACTTTGACGAAATTAAATTGGCTACTATAAGCGAAACATAATATTTTAATACACAATTTAGTTAATTTAAATTACCTTTCCTTCCAGAATTGGTTACATTTATCCTATCCTGGCGACCAACGGTCAAGAATATATCCAGCCAGCATCAGACAACGCAGGCATATATTTTGACCCTATTGGCTCTCTAAAAATAACCGATGATACTCTAGATATTATCATTCCTATAGATATATCTTTCATTCAACCACATTTGGATAATTTAAGGGATATCCTAAGAACTTCTAAGATTTTATGTAGTCAAAGTAATGCATACATTTATGAAGGCGAATGTCACTATTTGTTCCAACCATTGTCATCCCGCTATTCTGATATAGTTAGAGACTTTGATTCTATTTCCCATCTTATATCCAAATCTTATAAAAGATCAGCTTGGTTTGGTGGAATCGGCTCAGTAATAAAACAACTATTCGGTAATATGGACCAAAATGATGCCGAAAAATATAGCAATGCCATTCAAACCTTAGAGAATGATCAAACAAAATTGGCATCCCTTATGAAAGAAAACATGATGGTTACAACATCCACACTATTGTCTATAAAAGAGGTAATTGATAAGATTAATGAAAATGAAGTTAGTCTAAGTTATGCTATTGATACCTTGAACCAGGAAATGGCGAATTTAACACTAGTTTCTAATAAACTATCAATGAGATCCAAAATATCGGGACTGTCGAATATTTTAGAAAGTAGTTTATTAACTTTATCATTTAAGTTAGAAGATATTATTAATGCTATTATGTTTAGTAAATCTAATATACTATATCCATCTATTATTACCCCTAAACAACTGTTTTCAGATCTTGTGAGTAATTATAGATTTCTTCCTAGTTCTAAGCAATTACCTGTACCCCTAATCTTAGATAATATCCATATTTTAGAAAACATATCCGATGTATCCAGTTATTATGCAAATAACAAAATAATATTTGTGTTACAAATGCCTTTAGTCAACACAAAAGAATTCGACTTGTATCATACTGTACCTTATCCTATTGCCCTTAAAACCATAAACAATACACTGTATTCTACGATAATACCATCCACTAAATATTTGGGCATAACTAAAGATAAATCATCTTATTGTAAATCAAATTCACTCAATAACTGTAAAGTTATAGATACGCAATATTATGTTTGTGAAATTTCCAATGTATATTCCACGTCGGCCGTACCAATATGTGAAACTGAGGTTATTTCAAAAGCTCTGACTTCCGTTCCGCCTCTTTGCAAAACTGAATTCGTTAATGGTGATTTCGAAACCTTTCATAAATTACATAAGAACCAGTGGATATACATGATTAGTCAAAATTCTAAAATTACAATAGAATGTAATAATCAAGATTTATCTGAATCTTCTATTTCCGGTACCGGTATACTAACTATACCAGACAATTGTGTTGCCTATTGCAACGACAATAAGTTAATACCTAAACGTAATATTGAAATAAACATAAAACCAATAGTATTGCATTTCGAATTAATTAACGATACTTGTTGTAGTTCTATTACATACATAAAAGACAATATTAAAGTTCCTTATGTTAACTTAAAAAACATAAATGATTTAGACTCTCTTTTCTCAAATTATAATAAAGTAACTGATAAAATTAAAACAAACCTTAATGGAGTAATTGAAAAACCTCATATTGTCCTTTACGGTAACTATTATTCCTATACTACTGTTATTATAAGCCTAATTATAATCTTAGTTATTTGCTATAAATTGTATTATTATTTTAAGTTAGTTAAGACTTCTAGATGTAACCCTACACCAGACACTCCCATAGAAATGGCATCCATAGAGGTCGAAGATATTCCTGCTCCTCGACTCCGAACCTAAAAACCTGGAAAAACTTACCTTTCCTTCCACCGTCAACTTACTTTCCACTCGTAAGTTTCCTCTTAATCGGGGGGCTGTTACATCCTTCACCTGTACCTTTTCTGGCTTGCTCAGCAGCCTATGCTGCATTCTTGCTGCTGACGCAGCATCCATTCATTCCTCTCTTCCCCTCCTCTCAATCCAGCACCTCAGTCGTCTTTCAACCTTCCTGCCGTGCACATGCACTCGTGTATCATTTTAATATTTTAATACAAGTTTGTTTTTAGCTTGAAGTGTTTCTTTTTTAAAAATCAAATCCGGAACCCCGTTATAACAGTACGATAACGGTCACCATTGACAGTGACGGACCACCTTACTCGCAGTTACGGACAACATTTGAAAGAAATAATCTTTAAAAAGTAAATGTAAGGAATGGTTCTTTTGTATTATAATAAAGATTACCCGATAAATTTGTTTTATTCATATTTTTTTTAGTTTTGGAAAAAGTAACTCCAAATGAATCACCCATTATTTCTCCATGGTACCATAGATCCACGTATTTGACAATTTCAACTTGATACCTCCAGGCGAAAAGGATGTTGACAGACTGACATACAGACAGACGGGCAACGAAGTGATATTAGAAGGGTACCGTTTTTCCTTGTGAGGTACGGATCTTATCGATCGGATATTTTTGGGATTTCTAGTTCTTCAACTATACCTATAATGATAAGTTTGTTTTGGGATAAATTATTTTCACCAGAACCTTTCATTATGCGTGGTCCGACACGCACTTGGCCGGTTTTTTGAGGTTTAAACTCTTCACGTAAGCAATGTTAATTAATAAAGGGGATAATGTAGGCGCCACTGCTGAGCATGAGATCCTGGGCTCGGGGGGGCCAGGTCGGCCAAAGTGTTATGCAGCCCGGAGTCTGTATTTGTGCCCGGTTGATGGCAATAGGCTCACCCCCTATTACATGGGGCTTAAAAATAACTGCTGAAATGTGGATACAAGCGTAATGTTATGTTGATAATGTTTAAGCAAAAAGACTTTTGATTTTCGTTTCTAATATTGCTGTGTACGCGTGTTAAATTACTGCTCATATCAATAAAGTTAAGTTGTGTAAGATGACGGTAATATTCGTATACACTTTCTAGGAAAACACAATCATTCTAGCAAGGAAGAGTCATGTGCGCTCTTCGGGGTTCCGTACTAAACTTGCTTACCTGACTACGGCGAAACAAAAATGAGGGTTATAAGTACCTATGTTCATTTGTTCCCTCATAACTTCTAAACTGCTTATTGTAATTTAACAAATGAGGTATTGTTAGAAGCGTCTTGATTGTCTGCTAGTTATAGGCTATGTCACGTCACATGAAATTGAATATGGCGCCCTCTAGAGGACATAAAGTCATGAATGTTTCATACTTTTTAGAGCGTTATTTTTCAATAGTCGGGTTTTAGTTTTTGGACTTTTTATTTTCTTCTTGCGTTGTTCCGGACTTCATCGTAGGCTTTAAGATCTCTAGAGATCCTTGGCTGGAGTACAATATTATCTTGGTTTCATGAAATTGATCAACGAATTTTTACAACAATGTCAAGTGGTTTTTATTTTTAAATACAATATATTTTTTGTTTTTTGATAGTCTCTTTAAAGAACTTTAATCTAATTGAAAACCAGATTTTTAAGATAGACAGATGAAAATGTAAGTAAGTACACAAAAAAAATATATTAGTTTATTCATAAAGCTTCCCACTCGTTTTGACAATAATACACACAAAATTAAGAAAAAACCATGTTTAAATGATAAATAATAAATTATTTTATTTTTGTAAGTAGGTTTGTGTACAAACACTTTTACACGTCTATCATATTTTAATAAAAAAATTGATGAGGTCGGTGTTTCTCTGAGAAGAAAGACCGAAACAAACTCAGAGTTCACAGTCTCTTTTAAAGTCGTAGATTGGTGTCTGAAATGGTCTTTTGAGGAAAGAATCACAGTTTTATACTAATCTTAGTAACGGAACTCTAAAAACACAGGAAATTATCACCAGAGATTCGAACCTATTACCAATAAATTGGCAATCTGATCCTACCAGGATGTTAGCCTTATCTATTGTGCTATTAGAGAAACCTGTTGGTCAAAGGGTCCAGGTTCACATTCCGAGGAAAACACGAATACCTCTCTGTAAGAAAACTACTTATATATTATTTGCGAATGTAATGGTAATTTCTAATTGTACATAGACTGTCATCATAAATGTTCAAGTGTCTTTAATTGTGTGAGTTGTTGGCTTTTCTTCTTTGGTTGTGTTAAGGCTCCCACAGACAGGAGCGAGGCGACGGCGCAACATGACTCCGGTAGAGTTTTCATGAAGTTTTCATAGAAATTGTTCCACCAGAGTCGCGTAAAGAAGATATAGTTGTTTTTGTCCATTCTTTAATGCACCTTAGCTTGCCACCGACTTCAGAAGCTCTTAGTTTTTTTTATGAAAGTAATTTTATTCGTTTTAAGTTTCGAAGTCGTTTTTACTTTTTTTTTATTAAAGTTTTATCATCATCGTAAGAAGTGGGATGAACGTTACCGAATGCGTGTAGATGCAAATGCTCTTTTGAGCATAAAAAGAGCGACTTTACAGTCTGAATCACTGTTTTCGCGTCTCAACCGCCTCAAATTCCCTACCCTTCCATCCCTTCGATGATTAGCATAATCAGCCTGTAATGTTCCCACTGCTGGAATACTGGCTTCCACTCAGTAGAGAGACTGGGCCGTGGGCATACACCACGCGAGCCCAGTGCGGGTTGGTAGATGTCACATGTCTTAGATTTTTTGGTTCTAGAACATTTTTTTTCTCACGATGTTTTCCTTTGCCGTTTTGAGAGCAGTGGTGATGAAATAATTTACACCAAGTAAAACGCCTGTCGGGGTTCGAACCTACGACCTACAACTCGTAAGACGCAGACGTTACCACTGGTCCACTACTGCTCTTCCTTCGATGATTGAAGAGGGGTAAAGATATTAATTGGCTTGATGATCATCATCATTTCATTCTCCTGCCCTTATCCCAATCTATTTGTGGTCGGCGCAACATGTCCTTTTTTTCCATACTTCTCTATTAGTCGTCATCTCGGTAGACACCCACTTTCTAGCCATGTCATCTTTCACACAATTCATTTCAATCAATGTGTGCGAAAACTAATCTCGAAAATCATTCGACTGATGATGATAGAATTTTGACTGTCCAAACGCCTTGGGGTCGAATTAAAATTGGGGTAGGTTATAACCTTACAACGTGTATCATAGCGCTGGTTCTACGGGGAATCAGTAGGAGTGTATGGGGTATTAGAAATTACTTAGTTTTTTATGGGATTTAATTTTGTCTTGAAAAGGCGATCAGAAAAATTTGATGTTTTTTTTATTTTTTATGGCAAGCTTTTTGTCAAGTCTGATTGATTTTCGCAGGTAATAGTGGTAGGTATAATTATTTTCATCATATTATAATGTAGAAAAGTTGATTTTAAAGTGATATGGTTATGATTTATAAACACAGTAGAAATTGATTGTGCCTTTAGGTAATTATCACGATGGCTTGTTAAGTATGGCTATTTACTGCAAACAAGGTGTAATTGACCTATTAAGGGGTCATTTTACTCATCATTATGAACAAATTTTACTATGGGATAAAACCTGAAATCGCGAAAAAAAAATACATTTTTACGAGTTACGCGAAAACAGCAGATTTTTTTTCGCGATTTCAGGTTTGGTCCTATAGTAAAAGTTGTTCCAAATTATGAGTACGATGACCCGTTAAGAGGTTAACTGTGATTAAAATTACACCCTGTATTGTAAATCATCATGATTTTTTCTTTTAAATTTTTTTTTGTCAAACCACAATAACAGTCATCAACTTTACATCGAATCACCAATAAATACTATAGAACAATCATTAATCAACAGCCCGTAATAACAGGCGATTCCTGGTTAAATCACTAGTATTAATCATGCCTAGACTATAGGCATATCTTTTTGTCTCTCCATCCCTTTCTGGCAACTGCGCAGACTCGCAGTCATCGTCATCACCCCCACATGGGGGGAGAAACTACCCACTTTACCCCACGTCAATATACCAAACAGTGTTGGATAAAATGAACCCACACGAATGCAATTGTACGCTACTGTACAACACACAGACTTGCACGCGAAAACGCACACTCTAAAGTATTTATACAAAATTGAACAGTTAATTACATTAAACTTTCCATGTGTGTTATGTTGTATATAAGAACACTGCATGAGAGGGGGGCGGGGGGGTAGCCGAAAAATGGGAAAATGTTTTTCGACAAATTTTTCTCGTTGCGAATTTTATGGTGCGCTGTTTTTCATGCAGTTTTAACTTCTCTGTCTGCCATTTGCTTTTACTGATATTGAAATCGTAATATTTTTCCGCCGATGTCCGGATTGAATTCGTTATCATGTCAGTCTGGATCGTTTTTTTATTTTAGCTCTTAAATGCTGGTAAGTCGGGGCTGGCGACAGGCGTTGCCGATAATTTTTTTGGGGATTCCAAGTGTCCCGGGAATTTGTCGGAGCGCGAAAATGTGCTTAATTGTTGTATTTTAAGCTGGAATGTCACTGGAAAGTGCTTTTTTAATTGGTAGACGAAAAGTATTACTTGTTCACTAAAGTATTTTCAGCTTAAGGGGTTCATGGCTAAGTTCAGCGTTAAGATAGGCTTGCCGCGGTCGGTCCGTGGATGGGTGACCGAGACCCACCCGTGCTCGGAAAGCACGTTAAGCCGTTTGTCCCGGCTGTCATTCCTTACCGGAGTAGTGTAGGTCTTTGACAGCCGGTAGCGGTAGTCAGAATCTCAAAAGTCTGTCAACCAGTCTTATCAAGGGGTGTCTTGTTACCCAGTAACTGGGTTGTGGAGGTCAGATGGACAGTCACTCCATGTAAAATAGAGATTACGACAGAATTATTGCAGTATTTTCAACTTGAAACTACTGAGAAGTACCCATCTGTAAAATGTGGTTATGTCTCTAAAACCTGTATCTATAAGTAGTTGACGACATGGAGATGTAGGTACCTAGAGATATTTCATAATACTGTATTGAAAATATAACTCGAACAAAAAAAATGCCTGTGTATGACAATTAAGAGGGCTGTCGCATTTTGTCACCTCTCTCGCTAACACGGGACCAAAGTTTTAAGAATGTTAAATGAAAACATGGTTTTTTGAAAAACGTAATCAATGAAGGACTAGTAAATAATGTTAATTTAATAGGTAACTATTAAAAAAACATTTTTTTTATTTTTATTGTGGCATTTATTTAACTCGTCTCAAAAACAGATAATACTTTTTGAACGGAGTATATTAGATAACACAATAGAAATGTGTTTTAATAATTAGGTACCTATTATATTAAAATTATTTACTATTCCTTCAATTGATAACATTTTTTAAAAAAGCATCTTTTACTTTAACGATCTTAAAAATTTGGTTCCGTGTGAGCGAGAAGGGTGACAAAATGCGACAGCCCTCTTAACCTTTTGTATTGAAATTAACACTTTCAGCTGAGCATCTGGGTATTCAAATGTTTGTTGCGCGGCACACTATTTTCTCATACAAAATATATGACGATTAGTGACGTTCTGGTTTTTCATACAAGCAAAGACATAATATAATAAAAAAATATAATAAAATTTATTGAAATAAAAATATGTTTACAAAAGAGTGTAAATAGATGGTTCAGTAGCAAACATTAATCTAGGCCTATGATAGTAGTATTATAATAATCTGGTTAAAAACTATGGTATGACAAATATAAAAATTATAGTTGCAAAAAAAAAAAATTCTTAAGGTAATGTAGTGCCTGGCCCGATCTAGGTTTATTTAAACCTGTGTTTCAGGCAATGATAATATGAAAAATGATAATATGAAAAAGATAATATGAAATGTGACACAACCGTTACTACACGTCGACGTTGCGAATGTACGCGTAATTATAATGTATGTGTGTGAGTAGCCTTAAAAAGTGTACAACAAAACTAACGTGGAGTGGCGCTAGCAGTCCGAAAATTTAAAGTGATACGGCGCGATGACGTAGCTTGAAGGAATTGGTATAGGCCGCAGCCGTTTATACACGTTCTTTAAAGAAAGACATATATTTTGCTGACGTGATTAAACATTGTGTCAAATAGCGTTTATCAAATTTTACGTACTATAACGTCGCTCCGCTCAAAGTGTTAAAGACTTTAGAATCCTAGTTATAAATATTATTTTTTCCTTTTATTGACTCATG
Source organism: Cosmia trapezina (assembly GCA_905163495.3). Lineage (NCBI taxonomy): Eukaryota > Metazoa > Arthropoda > Insecta > Lepidoptera > Noctuidae > Cosmia > Cosmia trapezina. The sequence goes on from LR991044.1 coordinate 5,770,057, forward strand.
GAGTCATTATGTTACCTTATAACTGCATCATTTATTTGTATATCTCATATGTAAAGTGAACTTTTTCGGCCTTATTACAAAACGAGGTTTCTCTTCTGTCATGATTTAAACCATCGAGCCAGTTTTTGTAATAAGAATCTAGCTGTGATAGAAATACAGTTCTTTATACAAAACTGTCAACTCAGTCCGGTACTAAGTTGTCAATTTTATAAAACTGACATCTTGATGTGTCGGAAGAAAGTTCGAAATTCAAAAAAGGGTCCATGTTTTAAACCTGGGTTTGAAGATAAACCTTGTTTTGTAATAAGGCGGTTTGTGTTCTTTATGAGAATAAAATTCTTTAAACTGAAAATCATTGCTTTAAACCAGATAGAATTGGTCATTCTTTTTTCTCCTTTGTCTACTTTCATACCATGTAGGTATCATTTTTCTATTTACAAATATTTAGATAAGTAAATAGTTTTGAAAACTACTCTTATTTAAAGCTACATTGCGTTGCGCCCTTCGGTCATAGACAACATTGAAAAGTCTAATCAGCCTATCATTTTACAGGATCCTTTAAGGCGAGTAGTGCCGCAAACTAGCGTCACCATTGAAAAAAAAATCATAAGTCTGGAGATATGGAACATTTTCAAATTTCCTATGCTCACATTTTTAGTTGGGTGAGGTAGAATTTTTTGTATCAAAAAAATCAACACACTAAACCTCGTAGGTTCGAAGCCTTAGCAGTTAACGTCAAAAATAACTGTTTTTGGAGTTACCTCCTTGGAACCTAGAAGGTTAAGTGACCTCACCTGATCATCTGACTAAAAATGTGAGCATAGGAAACTTCAAAATGTTCCATATCTCCAGACTTATGATTTCCTCCAGACTCGTACTATATACAGGGTGAAATTGAATAGATGCGACAAAATTTAAGGGGGTGTTCTACGCATCAATATGAACAACTTTTACTATGGGACCAAACCTGAAATCGCGAAAAAAAAATCAGCTGTTCAGTACATTTAATGTTCGCATAATTCGTCAAATGTACTGAACAGCTGATTTTTTTTTCGCGATTTCAGGTTTGGTCCCATAGTAAAAGTTGTTCATATTGATGCGTAGAACCCCCCCTTAAATTTTGTCGCATCTATTCAATTTCACCCTGTATAGTCTTCACATATTTATAATTGTATAAAAACTATTGTAAAACATTTTAAAAGAGTATCTATTGAGTTTCTTACCCATTCTTCTCCATAAGAATCTTTCTTTTCATACTAGAATCAACTGATTCTACTTTGATTTTAAACTGATTGCTCAAAGTACTTAAGTCTAACCTTAGTATCACTCCCGTAACGTATTTTAACACTAAATAACCTACTACTAAAATAACACAAAAATCCACCATTTTTTCCGAATCGATGGCAAAAGTAAAAAAATAATCTATTAGACAGTGTGAGTCTTCATAATGTACACGAAGTTAAGGAAGTGGTGCAGACCATCAAAGTGAACAACTTTTTCCCGAGGACCAACATCGTAAACGTAAAAAAAAATAAACAGTCGTCCATTTGGTCGAGTAGGCATTGAAATTTTGTAAGGGACGACTGTTTTTTTTCTGACTCACACTGTCTAATAGATATTTTTTTTACATTTGCCATCGATTCGAAAAAAGGGTGGATTTTTGTGTTATTTTAGTAGTAGGTTATTGAGTATTAAAATAGCTTACGCGAGTGTATTATGTAGACTCACACTGTATTTGATGAGTTGGGCCCTGTATCAACCCTAAATCGCTACAGGCATTCTCTCACAAACTACGGATAGTACAAGTTAACCCTTCAGCGCCAACACGGATGCATGGCGCATCAAATATGTACCATTCAACACATGCAGCTGATGTAGCGACACTGACTATCGCTCAAAGCTGAGCTTAAAGCGATTTAAAGCGGCTATGAAAACAATAGCGTGGTCGGTTATGGAATTTAATGATTAGTGATTCTGATGCCGAAGTGGTAGTATGTTATTTTGTTAGACTAAGGGCCTAGTTCATGATGTCTGAATAGCCACTTAATTAGTCATCGTATAAGTTCAAAAAACCGGTCAAGAGCGAGTCCGACTCGCGCACCGAGGGTTCCATTCCGATTTCTGAAAAATTGTGCTATTTAGAGACATTTTATTTTTCCTGTAATCTTTACATAAACTTCTATCACATATAATGATTTCAGATTTTTCTATTTGCAAACTTCCGAGATAAGGGGGGGGGGGGAGGTATTTTTTTTTACATTTTTCATGAAAAGTCGAAAACTATGCGGCCTGATAAAAATTAAAAAAATATTGAGAATGTGCAAACAACGTTCTTTGATAATGATACCCCACATGCCCTAGTAATGACTGAATTTTTAAGACCCCCCTTTCAGCACATGTTGCAAAAAAAACATAAATATTTTTATTTTTTTCTTTTTTGCAAAATAGTTGGGTAAACGTCATATAAAACTATTCCAAATTTCAAGTTGATAGAATTAGTAGTTCTTGATATATCCAGCTGTGACAGACAGACAGAAAGACTGAGTCACACCATAAGGGTTCAATTTTTAACCATTTTGGTAGGGAACCCTAAAAATGGAACAGAATTGGTATGAAATTATCTACCAAGTAAGTAAACAGGCCCTCAATCTGTAACATTTTTTAATATTCGGTGAGTAGTGGCCATTCGGACATCGTGAAATAGGCCTTAACTTTTGGATCTACTTTTAGGTGTGGACTTAAGGGTTTGCTTAGCTAAACTTGAGGTCCCAATCTTCGTACCTACTTGAAAATGTTCAAAAGTGGAATTTCGTTTCCATTTAGTCGTAATGTCTAAGAATCTAATTTGTTCTTTTTTTTTAACCGAAGAAAGGTTCTAGAGTCGACGTGTAAAAAAATAAAAAAACATTAAACTTTGCTTGGGCAGTTTTTGAGTTAGCTTCAATAATATCTACATATTTTTCCCGCTTTATCTATGTGGATGATGTTCTAATTTATTTTGCAGGTTAGCGGTATTCGAATTTAAGTGGGGTAGGTACTCAACTAAAATTGAAAATATTATAATGTTTTAAAAAAAAAAAAACAATTGACATTAAAATGAAACTAACTCAAAATTATGAAATAAGTTCAATTTCGGAAGTCGGTGTCTTGGGATCTTGTTTTAGTGTTTTGCCACCGACTTCCGAAATTAATGTTTTTTCATAATTTTGAGAACTTATGCTTTCCAATTTATATCCTAATCTATCATTTTTTTTTATTATTATATACTTTTATTTGGCATTACAGCAAAATATAAATGTCAAATATCAAATGAGTATTTACTTATTTATATAACAATAAACATATAATGTAAGAACAATTACCATAAACTAATCTAAAATAAAAATAAAACTAGTCTAACAGACCGCTACTATTGGGCAATGTTCCCAAAATGTTGTCAGCATTGCCACGTTGTATGGCAATGCTTAACCTTTGGGCAAAATAAAGGCCAGCATTTTGGTCACATGTTGCGTCGACCAGACGCCCAGATAATTCTTTATAAAATTTATTTCTTTGTAATTATTTTGAGTTAATTTCTTTTTGAAGCCGGTTTGAGTCTTTTTAAATACATTTTTCATTTCGAAATTTTTAGTTATAAGTAAAAACTGAAATATTTGTTTATATTATATTGCACTCGAATTTGAGCAAGGTTTTGAGAAGTTTTCCCTTTTTAAAAGCCAGCTTAGGCACGACACTGGGGTCGCGGGTTGTTTAAACAAGATACCGCGGCCCTGGCATAGGCAACTGAAGGAACACGGGTGGTTTAGTCAGTAAAAGTCTGACACGCCCTTCCGCTCCACCCAGAGCGGGAGAAGTTATTTGATGATATCCCATTCTCAAAAAAAAAAAAATAAAAAGGCACGACATTTACACGTATTAAATTTATTTACACGTCCATATCTCGAAAATTACTGAACCCATTTTGGTGAAACTTGCATTGTTCCCTAAGTTGAAGTAAATGTAAGCCAGTTAAAAAAATGGTCGCAATCAGATACATACATAGGTACATACAAACATACGAACTTACATACCTATAAAATTTTGTATATTTGTAAAAAAGGAACATGTTGCGCCGACTACAAATAGATTGGGATAAAGGCAGCAGACTGATGATGAATGAACCTTTATCATTCAAAACAATAACAAAAAACTTAATTGTCTTTTGTATGGAAACTTAAGGCCATACCCCGACCAAACAACCTTGAGCGTTCGGTCCTTCTCTGTCCCGCCGCTCAGCCTCGCTCTGTCCCGCTCCCTGCGCACGCCCCTTCATCAAAAAATTCTCATTTTTTCAGGAATTATTTAAATAAAAAAAGAATAGCGAACTTTAAAAAAAAACGTGGATAATTTAGATTTTTAAATTATCTATCCATTAGTGTAATCCTCAAATGATTAGAACGTCACCTATAGCAAAAGATGCATGGAATCAATAATTTTAGACACTTTTTTACAAGGAGATTTTAAATGTATTTCATTCACATAAAAACAAAATTAAACGTGCAATGTGATGATAGAATATCGAACATTAACAATGTGCTTTTAGATGTAATTTATTACTCTTAATTAATGAGTTAATAGCCTCTGAATAACACCCTATCGCAAGGTTTTGGTCGGGGGATCGCCTTAATAACCAAAAATCCTATAAATCTGCCAACCCCATCACCAAAAACAATACCTTCACATGCACGAGACGCATCAAATAGAGCTCGAGAGGCTTTCATCTGCCGGTCACACCGATGTTCATCTCGATGAAAGTTCATTGACAGTGAATACACCGAAATTAGCTCTGTGCTGGGTACAAAGGTAATAAGCGGGGTGATGCTTGTACGTGGGGATTATTAAGAGGAAACGTGGGTGCTCTTTCCTCCATACAAAAAGATACAAACGCTCTCGCCTGTTTTCTTTCTGGTTAATGACCATAAAGCAATGATTTTTTACAGAAATATAAATATCAGTTAATTGTATGCCCCTATGTTTTCCTTTTTGTTGATATATTATTTTTATAGGAACTAGAACCCTCCAAAAATGCTCAAAATTGCCTATTCAGACCGCTGTCAACAGACACCTAGTGTACCAATTTGACAACTATTAACGAAAAAAGAAAAACATAGGGGCATAGTATATATCCTTCTTATTCAGTTTATGAAATATCTTTTAAATTGGTCCAATATTGGAGGAGGAAATAGGCGAGAGCCAAACCTCGAAATGTGACTTTTTACATAGGCTATTTAGTCGGATCTGCAGTTGTCCTTATCTCACGAATTCGAGTTCGGAGCGCTCGCAGAGCGACAGCAATACCTTCTTAAAATACCTAACTGGCCACCCGCCTTTCCTCTTAAGCTACTAAACAGTTGGTGATTAGTGGAATAAGTGGTGAAACTATTTATATTATTTGACTAGCTTTTGCCGCGGCTTCGCCTGCTTGGATGTCGGAAAATATTCCACGGGAACGTACACCGGGTAATCCTTCCTTATTCCTTGTCTGCTTTATAAAGGGAACTTCTGTGCAAAATTTCAGTTTTCTAGGTTCAAGGGTTTGGGCTGGGCGTTGATGAGTCAGTCAGTCAATCAGGACTTCCGTTTTTTTTAGGGTTCCGTACCAAAATGGTAAAAAAGGAACCCTTATGGTGTGACTGTCTGTCTGTCTGTCTGTCTGTCACAGCTGGATATCTGAAGAACTACTGATGCTATCAACTTGAAATTTGGAATAGTTTTAGATAACGTTTACGCAACTATTTTGCAAATAAGAAAAAAATAAAAACATTTATATTTTTTTTGCAACAGGGACTGAAAGGGGTCTTAAAAATGTAAAGTGAGGCTACTAGGGCATGTGGGGTATCATATGAAAGAACGCTGTTTGCACATTCTTAAACTATTTTTTATTTTTTTTTAGGCCGCGTAGTTTTCGACTTTTGATGAAAAATGTAAAAAAAATACCGTTCCCCCCCCCCCCCCCCCTTATCTCCGAAGTAAAAGCTATGCTTGCCGCGGTTGGTCCGTGGATGGATCTTTACGTACCAAAACCTCTTCGTGCCTCTTAGATATCATTCGTGGATCTTAGATAGTCGTTACGGGTTGTCTGAAGCCCAAAAGTCAGACAATCAGTCTTACTAAGGATGCAAGTGCCTATTTGACCTCTACAACCCAGTTACTGGGTAAAACGATACCCTTTTACCCAGTAACTGGGTTTTAGAGGTTAGATAGACAGTCGCTACATGTATAGTACTGGTATTCAGCTGCATCCTGTTGGAATTGAAGCCGATCCCAACAAAGTTGGGAAAAGGCTAAGCAGATTGATTTTTTAATTGATAAGTGATTAAATGATGAAAAATTCTAAAACAAAGTTGATGACGAAATTGGGGATGTGGAGGTTGTGTATATCCATGAGTATTTTTACCTGGACCAAATAGTATCCTTTCAGGTGAGACAGGACAAAGAAGTCGAGCGAGGAACAGATAACGCCTGGAAGAAGTATTGGTCGATGAAACAACTCATGAAAGGACCATTCTCGCTTTTCTAAAATGAAAGCTCATACATGGCATTCTTTCCACCATCACTTACAGAGCACAAACATGTTCTCTTACAAAGCGTCAAAAGTTTGCGCTTGGAGTCTACCAACGGGCTATGCAACGATGTATATTAGACTCCATTTACAATAAGATTAGACATTTAAACAAACCTTTTTTATAGTCCGTTCAACCGATTTTTACTACTATTCCGTAGGCTTATGGATGGAATTATAGGCAAAAGAGTGGTTACAATACCAACTGTTTACTGAAGCTACCATTTTTCATGCCACAACGCAATAGAAGTCAAAATCGGTTGAACGGACTGTAAAAAAGGTTTGTTTAAATGACTTATCTTTTGTAAATGAGTATAGGTGTAAAACTCACAGGCCTCATTAGGAATTCAATACTTCGTTCCAAAACACAAATAGCGGACGCTGACCGCACGCACAGTTGCTGGACTAAAGTGGAACTGGGCTGGTCACATCTGTCGCATGTCGGAGCAGCAATACGCAAAAAACACCACTCAGTGGATCCCAAATAGCAGGAAACGACTACCCGACAGACCCAGAACGACATGGCGGGATGAGCTGGACTCCTTCATAAAGGATTGGTCCACAATCGCAGTAGACCAGGAAAAGTTAAGTTAAATTTGCCCTTCAGCGGCACAGTACAGGCTTATAATAATCTATACTTATAATAAATCTGTAGAGAGGTCAATTCTGTACATGATATATATTTTCAAAATAACTATCAGGGGGTAATTAGTGATCGATACTGATGGCAAAAATGCAATCAGTAAAATTTTTGTCTGTCTGTCTGTCTGTCTGTCTGTCTGTCTGTCTGTATGTTCCTTATAGAAACAAAAACTAATAGACGGATTTTAACGAAACTTGGTACAATTATTCTTCATACTCCTGGGGAGGTTATAGTATACTTTTCATCACGCTACAATCAATAGGAGCAGAGCAGTGAAGGGAAATGTTGGGAAAACGGTAGAAGTTGCTCCATTTTTTAAGCTTCCGTCGCGTGTGCAGCGTTAATGGTTAAAGCTACATAGAAATCATTTGTGACGGAAATGTTCTAAATAAAATTATCTAAAAAATATCCCACAACAGCATATGTCTATCTTTTATGGTTGACTCACAATAATACGTGTAACTCCCGATAGCTTAGCAGTCCAATACATTAACTTAATAACATACAAGGAGTTACACGCTGACGGAGTCGCGGGCACAGCTATTAATAATAATATTCCGCGGTTCCTTATTGCGCTATTTTTCAACAGTATTGTGGATTGACATATTATATTTCCCTACTAAAATACGAAAGTTAATCTGTCTGTTACATCAAAACCACTGAACCGTGAGGAAGGACATATGGTACTTTTTTACGAAAAACGACGGAAACGCGGACGAAGTCGCGGGCAAAAGCTAGTAATAAATATAACATTGGTTAGGCAGGGGACATAGTTCTACCATAGTTCGCGGTTCTAGATTGGATTAAGAAAATTGGCTACCTCCGAATCCACTTTATCCACCCCAACCCATAGCCCCATATGTTTTGCTTCCATGTTCTGCAATAGTCCTGCACCAACCGGGGGTTGTCCTTGGGTGCACTTGCATAGTGCATACAGGGATAGTCGTCGGCCGGTGTCTCCTCGTCATTTAAAATTGTCTAAAGGGCCTCTGCAAGTTGGTTTCGGCCCCTCGTACACCTTCTAAAGGTCTAAGACCCCAGGTTTCAGAGAATTGTCAAGAGACATAAATTATAAAGTGATTAAATAAAAACAAAAAACACTCTTTCTATATACCAGTATAATCGCGTATCCATTCTCTAATACTGCTGTCGGAAATATTCGTGTAAACGCCGGGCATGCTCCGACCGCAGCCGAAGCCGAAAGATGAAAGGCCGACGAGCTTGCCGAATGATACCGCTCCTCCTCCGCTGTCACCCTGAAAAGAGATGTTTAATAATTAACAAAACAAAGTAACAAAAGGTATTTACAAAGCAGATGTGAGTGGAAACGCCGGATGGGGACGATCTAGAAGACCATAATTATAGTGACCTTACTGGAGATGTTCTTCAGAAAGGTCAGGAGCGTATGTACTCGGAACCGGCTGGCGTGTATGACCAGATGTATGACCGTAAACGAAGCAAAAGGAGTATGAAAGCATCGTATCAGGTGGCGTTCTGTAGTATCTGTCATCCATAACCTCATGGGAAGAAGGCGTGACTATATGGATATTTGTATGAAAATAAGAAAAAAAAACTTAAAGTCTACCTTTGCGAACTTTAAATCGTCTGCTATATTAAATTGTCTGTTACGTTTTATAGGGAGCCAAAGATGGGTAAGACACAGTCTGGCACAGTCATAACATGAGCTGAATGGATCTTCTAGATATCCCGGTTTTGTCCTTTTGTTGTCCATGTCATAATCGAGAAGTCAACAAGAGGAAGTAATAACTTTGCTTTTAAAATGTTTATGGTCAATGTGCAACAGTTTTTCCGAGGATATACAGCTTATGTTTTCATCTTTGGATGTGAATTATGTTACTTTAACATTTCATTCACACCCATAAAATTATTGAAATGACCGATGTGTTGATTCGTGTTATTAGTGTTTTTTTTACAATGATTTCAAATTGTTAATGAATAAATTGAAATAAACTGTCAGACCAATTACTGCTGGTAAAAATTATTGCACTATGGCTCAATAACTTTGACCAGTGCATGTTGCCAGAGATGACCTACATCACTGAAACAGGGTCGCTCACAATTGAAGGCCTATTGCCGATTAGAAGGGTAAAAGTACCCAAAGGGCAATGGGACGTCTCCGACAAGGTGGGCCGATGGCCTTGTGAAGGCCGCAGGAATCCGCTGGATGAGAGAAGCTCAGAACCGGATGAAGTGGCGGAGCTTGAGGAGGCCTATGCCCATCAATGGACGTCTTTCAGCTGGAATGATGATGATGATGATGATGATGGCTCATTATTGCAATTTTCATCTTTGTCTATAAAAGCTTAGCAATTTACCGATCCCTGATGTTACAGGTTTAAATAGGTAGCAATTACCACTTTCTAACAGAAGATCCTGCCTGCTTGCTTAACTATCACCTAAAGAGATTAGCTCAAAAACTCACCTGACAGGCATCATGTCCCCAACCACCTGCACAGAACATCCTTGGAGTAAGTGAGTGATTGTACCAAAAGTTGTTCACGTCTTGGCACTCTTGCATAGAAACGATCTTGATCTGGACTTGCTGGAGAGTTTCGAGGTAGTCACCCTGAAATGTGAAATTAACTTATTTTTAAATATTTATAATAAGAATAATAAAACTGAAGATTGTTTTTTGTTTGTTTGAACGCGCTAATCTTCGGAACAGTTGGATTTGGAAAAATCTTTTAACATTTGATAGTCCAATTCTTAACGAAGGCTATAGGCTTTTTAACATCACGCTAAAACCCTTAGGAGCCGAACTAAAAGAAATAAAAGCCAGAAAGACCACTAAGCGAATAAGAAATAATAGTCCGGGCGGGAAATACGATGCGATGGGGTGGGTCCGGAGAACAAGAAATTTCACGCGGACGAAGTCGCAGCCAGAATCTAGTACCTAATAAAGTAAATACTTTAACATAAGAACCTTTAGAGGCCTGAGAAACAGGGTGTAAAGTTCACTCATCCTCCATAGAAAAGGGAGGATCCTCCGACCAGACGGGTGTCGTGTCTGGTGTGTGGTGTGTCTCGGGACGTTGTATATATGCTAATCGCGTGGTAAACTCTAATTGCGCGATGCAGGTTTTGCGTGACGTCATGTCATTGATGCGTAGTTCTCATGTGGCGATGTAGATGCCGCCACATCACTCCCCTCCGGAGACCGGAGGTCGATAGTGGGCTGAGTCGTGTATCTTGCGATGCTTGCCAGTGCCAGTTGTGGTTCCAGTGAGTCGGAACCGGGTGCCGCATAGTTCACGGTGAGTCAGAACTGTCTGCGGTGATACCCCAGTGAGTCGGGGTGGCGCTGCGTTATGCTCCAGTGAGTCGGAGTGTACAGCGCTGGGTTGAGGCTGAAGGTGATGACCAGGAATGCGCGTCCGCTGCATGCTGGTGGTCAGGATACCTGTTCAAGCCGTGGATGCTGGCTGGCTGTGTGACTCGCCGCTCGAAAGCTTGTGGAAGTGATACTGATGACGTCACGCTGAAGGAGTCGCACGAAGGCTGCGCTGACGTTCATGCTCGGGGTCACCAGTTTAGAGGCATGAGGAACAGGGTGTAAAGTTCACTCATCCTCCATAGAAAAGGGAGGATCCTCCGACCAGACGGGAGTTTAGAGGCATGAGAAACAGTTTGTAAAGTTCACTCATCCTCCATAGAAAAGGGAAGATCCTCCGACCAGACGGGTGTCGTGTCTGGTGGGCTACTGCCCGACGGTTGAGGTCGGGACGTTGTATATATGGTAATCGCGTGGTAAACTCTAATTGCGCGATGCAGGCTTTGCGTGACATCATGTCAATGATGCGTAGTTCTCATGTGGCGATGTAGATGCCGCCACAAATCTAATGGAAGAACTCAATAAAATTTTGCCCGATAAAGCGGTCGAATTTAGGACCCCACGTTCAGTAGTTGTGCTCGCAACCATTATACTAATAACGCTATACATCTTTAAACGAGGCCTTCCAAAAATAATTACGTTTTCGTATAGTTGTTTTATGTTATGTATCATGGGTAGGCTAACCGAGATCTCAATGGACAAATCCTCATATTCTAGAATAGGCGTCTGCATGCAAAAATATTGAGATATATGTTCTCTTATGAGAATCAACCCTTAATATACAAGCCAGTCGCTCTTTTCTGAAAAAGTATATCATTCCCAAACACTAGGGAATCTCGAGCTTCTTCTTCTTCGCGATCCTGATCTTAAATTGCAGAAATTGTATTCATTAAAATAAATAAGACAATGATTATACTCGTATACATTAACATTGAACGCACCTGTTCCTTCTGATATCCCCATCCAGCAACATAAATATGCTGAGCGACAACCCCACTTAACTGGATCGTATGGACCAGCTTACTTAATCGGAGAGGACGGTTTAACGCCAGGAGTTGGACGTCATAGTCAAAGCCATGCTTTAGTTTGTACTTGGGATGGACGATGTGGTCTACGATGAGAACCTCAGGACCCTTGAGACGGTAGGAACTGCCCATACGGATGTACGTGTGGTTCGTGCTGCAAATAATATCAAAATTATAAACTCAGTGGTAACGGCTGCTACGAGTTGTTGGGTGACCATCTTTACATACCGAGACTCCTCCGTGCCTCGGAAAGCACGCTAAGCCGTTGGTCTCGGTTATCGTTCGTGGATCTTTGACAGTCGTTACGGGTCGTCAGAAGCCCGAAAATCTGACAACCAGTCTTACCAAGGAGTATCGTATCGTGTGGAGGTCAGATAGTCGTTCCATGTAAAATACAAGTTTTCAGCTGCATCCGGTTAGACTGGAAGCCGACTCCAACATAGTTGGAAAAAGGCTAGGCAGATTGCTGTGGAAGAGCATAAGCCACTCAGCAAGATGGCAAAAGTTCGAATGCCATTTACAAAGTGAATATGGCAACTCCCCTTTTGGTCATGAGCGTCATAGGCTCAGAAATATTGAACTTTACCATGGACTGATACTATGGTAGACTTCGGTGGTTGGTTACAGGATAATGGATAAAGACTTACCCACAATGAGCTGTAGTAAGTGCCCATTTTTTATGTACGAGTGCTCCACCGCAAACATCACCATAGTTGACTTGATAAGGAGCATTCGCTATTCTGATTTCGTATCCACCAATGATACTGAATATAAAAAAGTTCAGTAATGTAATGGAAAGACATCCTTATTGAGTACTAGCTGACCCAACATCAGGGTGTCCTGTCCAAATTTAACTGTCAAAATCAAACTGTTGCAGAAAGAAAAAGTGTCAAATCTACGAATGCATTCAAGTATTCAATTCCTATATCTTTAACAGTATTGGCAATCTCATCTCAGTCTCGATCTGTGAAAAATTGTATAGCGTTTATCTACATTTTTGACATTTGATTGTCGCTGGCATGAGATTGCGACATGAATTTGAACGTTTTGAATGGAAAAAGAAAAATGTGGTTTTTAAGTTTTTATAAACAATAATTACCCGAATTATTCCAGCTATTCTCGAGTTTTGCGCTTAGCAACACATTTAGCCATTCATTTTTATTTACACAGATTTAAATGAAAGCATAAATAGTAATATTAAATTAATTTAAAAATTATGTATTTTCCTAAAAAAAATTAAGCATACTGGAAGTAGTATACTTAGGCAGATCTCGTTCTTTCGTTGTGGATTGTGTTCAGCAGTGGAGATCTTACAATTAATCGGCTTTAGTCCATTATTAGATTAAGCCAAAATCTATAAATCCGTAGCTGCACTTACGAGCTTTGCTTTCTGAGTGTACTTTGTTTTTTTTTTTGTGCGTGTTATTTGTGCAGAATAAACAAGTTTTCTTTCTTTTCTTTTTTTTTTACAATAACTAACCTTTGCTGACCCTTTCAACATCGTCATCATTCTAAGGTCATGTTGTTATTAAGGAATGCCAGTTTAAAGTACTATATTTGCCACAGAACCACGATTACCTGATATCACTGACTCAACTTAAACAGCTATGAAAAAACGTCATTTCAGCATAACTGTAAAAAATCTGATTATGACGTTATCTTTATCAAAACACGTGTCACTCACCTACGCACGAAGTCAAAGTTAGTTAAAAACACTACACATAAGAAAATCATTACAACACAAAAACTAATGCGTTTAATCAAAACTCCAATTAAAAATCATTCATCAAGCATCAGCATTCATTCTCAAGCGAGAAATTATGAAAATGGTATAAAAGAAATTACGTGTGATAATGTCATTCAGCTTTTGGCAATTATAGGAGTGCATACGTACCTTATAATGTTACCTTTCTTAGAAACCTAAAATTATTCGTCAGAAAATCTATTGAAAGCGTGGGTAGTCGCAGCAATTGACGAAGTTCCTTTTGAATGAATGATTATACGTCTACGAAATTGACATTTTTAAATGCACTGATTTTAATATTTTATTATTACTGTCTTAATACATTAAAGACAGTTAATGGTATCCATAAGAAAATTGTAACTGGGAAGTCTTTAAAATCGTAGTAGCTTCTTATTTTTTTTTTATTTAAAGAATACGATTTAAAATTAAATGAAATATTAAAATACTGTACAAATTACAGTTTCATTACCGGTCTCACTATAACTCCCTGGGGCACACCGAGTTTCAGTATTAAGTTTTGAGTTGGAGACCAACACAAGAACACAGTCGTAGAGGCTCTAGAGTAGTTTTATACAACTCTATCTTCACAAGTATAATTACCCCTTAAATTGTAATTTCTTCTCGGTATGATTTATTTGGTAACAATCCAGTGACATTGGCAAGTCTTACCAAAGGGTATCGTTTTACCCAGTAACTAGATTGTGAAGGTCAGATAGGCAATCGTTCCATGTAAAATACTAGTATTCAGCTGCACCTGGTTAGAGTGGAAGGTGACCCCAACGTAGTTGGAAAATGACTAGGCAGATGTTGAATCCAGGGGCATTGCTTGGGCCTGCGGACGGTGAGCAGCGGGTAGCTCGCCGTCCGGTAAGGACCAGGCCCGATTCGACGGCGCGTTGTGTTCCACGCGCGCCTCAAAGAGATGTCAGCAAATGATGGGGTCCAATAGGGCCGACGCCGCTGGGGTCGCGGGTAGTTTGAAGAAGATACCGCGGCCCTGGCATAGGCAACTGAAGGAACATGGGTGGATTTTAGTCAGTAAAAGTCTGACACGCCCTTCCGCTCCACCCAGAGCGGGAAAAGTTATTTGATGATTTCCCACCCTCAAAAAAAAAAAAAAAAAATAAGGGGCATTGGTTAATGTTTCAGAAACGAAACAAAGGCATACAGACTATTGTGTCATAAAACTCAGGATTGCTAATAAAACCTCTATCGAAAAGCAAGAGAACCGAAATCATGAACTCGGGGTATTGGCTATAATCAATTCCAAAGTCAGTTCAGAATTCCGTAAAGGAGTAGTACACTTCAACACAATCACATTAATTTATTTCTTCCTGCTATGACTTTACCAAACGTACTCTTATAAAGACGGGCTAAGGGTTTTCAGATAGATGCTACAAATGAGTTGAATTCAGCATGTTACAAAATTTTCTAGAGGGCTAAAGGATGGGGGAGAAGGGGGTATAGTTGGCAATCGCTTTCAAAGCATTTTGTATTTCTAAATCGACTTTCAACAGGATTGACATAAACTTTTCGGTAGCTTTTTTATTAATGATGACTTTGACATTCTTGTTCATTGAGCACATGAAGAAGAAGAATCCGTGGTGATAAAGTGGAGTGGAACAATGGTAAACTAACTAACATGAACTATGGTTATTTTGTCTTAATAGACTCACAATATGGGAGCAGGGACTGGAGTTTAATTTCTCAACAATAAAAGTTCACTTAAAAATTACATTTTATTCTTGGTATAACAAAGACTTGTATAAGTAGCTTTATTAATGAGGTATACTTAAGCAGCGCTTATGGATAAGGATGCAGTTCCTTTGCAAATAATTATACAGACCAAAAATTATAGTAAAGGACAGCAGAATATTTCCAAAGATGAGGATGAAGATATGGAATATAAATACAATTTCATAACAAAGGCGGTTTTTTATTTTCCATAAGCAGTCGTAAAGATAGAAGAAGAAAATACTTCAACAGAAATAAAATTCACAACGTTCCGAAATGTTTTATTACTAAATCCTTTAGTCAAATTTAATGCCAGTGGTCTGTTCAATCCAAGTCCTGACTTTGGCCACTTTACTGTAAACGCCGTATGACCCTGGAGTAGCACAGCCGTATCCGAAGGAAACCATTCCAAGCAGCCGGTCGTAGGCTACTGCTGGTCCTCCAGAATCACCCTGTAATAGAATATCGACATTTATTTGCTTTGCCGTAGATATTTTGACAAACGGTTCAATGAAGTCAACAAAATCTAAAATAGTTCACAATGTGCAATTAAAAAATTAAGAATAATTAGGAATAAGAGTAACTATGGAGTTACTTGCCCGTTCTTCTCCAAACGAAATATATCTTTTGGAAGGGGCAACTAAAATTAATTCTCTTTTCCCGTAAAGGGTCGCCGAAACAATCAATTGCCATCAATTTCTTGTAGTAATATTGTCAATCGCTTCAATTGCATTTGGTAGACGATCAAGTAGCGCATCAATCACGTAAAAAATTACAATTACAATTGATTGTTTCGGTGACTCAGATTCTTTTTAATGGCTACTTGAGATAAATGATTGTTGCCGAAAATCAAGTTAAATGGCGTTCTATTGGAGAATTAGTTAGAGTTAAAGTTATTTAGGCCCATGTCCAACAAACGACTGCTATGGACTGATGAAGATGCTGAAAGTGCATCATCACCTCTTATTTTCTCTACAAAACTGGCTTCATTGCTAGCTTCGTTTATTTTAATAAATACTTCAGGAAAAATATATAATTTTTTTAATTACCTGGCAAGCATCTTTCTTTCCTTCTGAAAACCCAGCACAAAACATTCTGGCTGTCAAACTTCCCCTAAAGTATGGGAATGGCACATTCTGGCAGTGTTCTTTCGATATGATTGGAACCCTCACAGCGCGGAGAACATTTGAATATGGACCCTTGAAAAATAAAAATTCATAAATTATTTTAAGTACTAAAAAGAGTATGTTTTTTAAATGACTGGTTACTGTGGCGATCTTTGAGGAAACCGATGTCTAGCAGTAAAAGTCTTTTGACTGATTGATGACATATTATTTGCAAATTTGAACTAACCTTTGTGACTATATCGTTTGATTAACAAAAGTTTGTCAAAAAAATGTGTTTTCTCCAAGGACCTGTTGTTGGTCCAAGAACGAAACCCCCTTTTTTGTTGCAGTGCTGATTTCGTATGCTTCAACAAAAAAAAAATGTAAAAATATACCCAAATATATTTTTACTTTTTTTCTTGAGTTTATCGGTTAGAGTATTAATTTCTAAATATTAATTAACCTTTACTAAAGTATCGTGCAAGCAACAGTACCGCCTAAGCAGCGTACCGCCAAGGCATACGAAGACCGCACCGCTACTGCGACCAACTAGTTATAAATGATTGTTTCCAATTTGTTACATTCGACTGGCTAATAGAAACGTGTAGATGGGCGGAACCAATGAGATTTTAATTTACCGCTTGGTTTCTACTAAACATAGCCATATATAAAACGAATAAATATGCATTAAATTGAATATTATACTTTATATTTCCATTTGAAATGAATGATAAATAAAGATTTGTACCACTGATTACTATATTGTGGAAATTGTAAAACTGAATGAAGTAAAACTTGTACATTTTGCACAAAGGTGATGGATAAGCAATAAAGATTATATAATAAACTTGTATAGGTATTTATAACACAAAGACATAAAACTATTGTCTAAATAGTAGATAACAATCAATAAGTTGTGGGTCATTGTTTTAATGTTGCTGTAATTCTATTTTATGACTGACACTGGCACCTGTATGCCTTTCTAAAATACCTTTCTTTGTACAACACAGGTAATCTCTAGAAAATTTTATCATCGTATAAAATTACAATGGACATTCTAAAGCGAACAAAAATCTAGTTGCAATTGCTAGATCTCCTATTATTCATAAATTAACATACAAGGTATCATTATTTGCTCCACAAAATTTACTTACATTTTCCTCAGTGTTCCCCCAACCAGTAACTGTAATTACTTTACCAATAACCATGTCTTCAATATGAGCTATCTTTATTGGTTGTGTGTTTTCATCAAACTTCAAGGGTTCGCTCAGCTCCAGCAGTTGGAAATCGAAATCAAACGGATGATCTTTCTTCTTGGCTGACCACATTGGATGGATATGTCCTTTCTTCACCAATACCTTTTTTCCCATATTTATGTATTTTGAACCCACTTTTACGTACGGCTTCTTGCTTTGAAATTATTTTTTTATTACTTTAGATTACTATTGCTTACCTTTCCTTCAATATTTGTTATACATATTTTGGAAAGTGTTACATCCTGAATTTATTTGATCAAAGATTGTTAAAAAAATATGACGTCATAAAGAACATTATGATAACTAAAGCTACAGTGTTAGATCAGAGACATTTCTACTTAAACATATCTTAACTGTTTTGAGACAAACTTTAATACACGTGTTTCAAAATCTAGATAAACGAGCCTTAAACTACTAAAAACAAATAGAATTCTCACCCACAATGTCCAGCAGTTATAACCCATCTCTTATCAATAATCGCTCCGCCGCAATTGGTGCCATAAGAAACGTGGTACGGATATAGATTAATATCTACTTCTACACCACCCACTATTTTATCGTCTCCGTAGTTTGACTCAAAGTCATAGGCATGAGACTCCCCAGTTCTTTCACTATCTCTGTCTTTTCCATAGTCAAAGCTATCCACATCTGGCATCTCTGTAGGCTCTTCATAAGACTCGATATCAAGTCTATCTATATCATCCTTCTTAAGCCTATTTGAATACCGTTGTCTCTGCATTGGTGCGTAGATGTCATTTTTTGATTTGATCGGTATTTTCTGTACTGGTATTAATAATACGTCATATTCTGGAACGGTTTTAATGTAATCATTGATTAATAATGTGTTTCGATGGCAAGACTATTAGAATGCAAGATTCGAATTTCATGTTTTGAAATTCGAATCTCGTGATAACGTCAGGATTTGTAATTATAATTCGCAGCTAAACTTTAAAACTGAATGCCATGACGTCACGTTATGAGAAGGTACTAAAAGTCTCTCCGAAGATAACAAAAACATAGATTGTGACGTCAGAAGATAGAATCCCAAAAAATATTTTGTTTGCCTTACTGTCGTTGAGTTTGACTAAAATCGGAGCTGG
This sequence comes from Cosmia trapezina, assembly GCA_905163495.3. Lineage (NCBI taxonomy): Eukaryota > Metazoa > Arthropoda > Insecta > Lepidoptera > Noctuidae > Cosmia > Cosmia trapezina. Next base: position 5,788,618 of record LR991044.1, read on the forward strand.
AAATAAAAATACATCATAATGACAGAATAAGTATATTAAAAAAATTAAGCCAAAGGAAGTTTTAAATTCAAAATTATCGACCTTTGTGGTCGATAATTTTGAATTTAAAACTTCAATAGAAGAGGCAAATCATACTTGAATAGAAGAGGTTGCAAACCGTCATCGCTATCTTCAAAATTTAGAAAAGATTTATTGAAACCATTCTTCTTTATAAAAGCAGATAAACAAGATCCGATAAAAGATCAATAAAGATAATAAAGACCCCACCCAGTCCGAGGATGTCCATGACAAGAACCAACGCAAAGATTGGCATCATGTCTTATTTTAACTTATGATCATCACATAAATTATCAAAAAATAGATAAAACTTTGTTCACACGTACTGTCAAAATGAGCCGGTGTCAAACAATATATTAAAACGATTGAAATTAAAAAAATATAGAACATTATGTTTGAATTTATCTAGCGACCGTCATCCCGCTGTGCCACCTAAGCCAAGGAACTATTTTTAAAATTCGAATTTCATTTTAGAATCCAATGATTGTCCGAATGTTGAAGTTAATTTGCCATGAAATTAATAAGTCAAATGTACACGTTTTTCTTTTGTTTTTGCTAGTTTCCTTTCGGTGTTTCGAATTGATACTAGTAGCTGTTGTTAGAAAAATAATATTTTTGTAGTTCCGTGAGTAGAATAGAATATAATATCGGATAAAGTACTTTTGACCTTTTTATGTCCAATATAATTTAATTATTGAAATGAAATGTTTTCTGAACAATTTTATTGTTTAACTTGCAGGTGCTGACATCTGTTAGAAACCGGAATAAGTTTTTCATCTTCTAGTGTCGCCATCTATCGCAATTTTTTGGAAGTTTAAAATTCAACTTTTTGTAAACAGTATAACTTTTTTTACGAAGAGGCAGCTTTTGTTTACGCAAATATTCTAGAAATTCCGTTTTATAGTAAATCTGTTTTAAATTTTCTTTTGACGACCCCGAACTGGATTTAGCTGAATCTGTTTTACAAGAGCAGTAGCGCCACCTAGTATCGAATAGCGTTATTAATTGTAACAAACGCTGCTATGACATTTTTTTAAATGTTTATTTTGTGAAGTAATTCAATATTTTTAGTACCAATTTAAAAAAAAGGTCTGAATAATTATTTTTTCACAAAGATTTTGTCTTTTCTTTTGAATTACTTTTGTTTCTGTCCCATTAAATAGCACGTCGGTAGTACGTAACAACAGTACAGCTGTTGATCTACGAAAACCGCCCTTGTTGCTATGAAACAAAGGCACTGTCAAGGCTCGGCTGAATACAAGAAGAAATTGAATGAAAACTAATAATTCTAACATTGGATCATTTAGTCCCAAGACATTGAATGAAAACTAATAATTCTAACATTGGATCATTTAGTCCCAGACATATTATACAAATCAACATTGTGGGAATTTTGGTCATCAATCGTAAATCGTGTTCACTTGTAGGTACCATCGCGGACTCTAGCGTTGAACTACAATGCGATTCAAATAAGAATAGGAACGTCAATGACCTTTATCTGTCAAATGTTGATTGAAAAGTACGTTTCGCAAAGAAAACTTATTTGCGTATCAATAACTTAATTTTTTTTGTTTAACCGAATCTTAGTTAAATCAAAGTGAAAAAAGACATCAAAAAATTATTCATAATTAGTGTTTTAAAAATTATACTACTGTGTTTCATATTTTCATTGTTGTCAACAATTTTTTTATTTTTTTTTCAAATTCTTCGTTCATAATTCGTAAAAAATGTTATTTAAAAAATAAATATTTTGTTTTGCTCACCCTACCCAATTTATTCGATTTGACAGCGACGTCACAACATGGCGCTAAGTCGATCCTATTCTTATTTGAAACGCATTGTACTTTTCAAATCTTAGTACTTAGGTAGTACTTGGGTAACGTACATTAGTGTTTCCGGTATTAAGATTGGGGAAAACAGGTTGGTATTTAATTAGAAGACATTAGAACTTCTGTTTGTTCTATTGTGTACCAAATAAATCAATTATGTCGGAAAGTACTGAGATTTAAGAACCCTTTGAATTCTTTCGTGATGGACCTAGTAGGCACGTCTAATACGGCTATGATTTCGTCGCAGCAAATTATCCAACTGTTGGCAGTGACGTCAAAGAAAACTGTGAACTTGAAGAAAAATATTATATAGGTTAATAAAAATTGGCATTATAAAATAAATTTGAGTGTTTTTTTTTAAAGACACATACTGCTGTTCTATTTAATTGCTTCGTAAATAAGACATTAAACAGCTATGTAGCGACAGCTAAAATGTAAAAACAAACAATTTTCCAAAAATTCAAAACAAACAAAATTGCTTTTCTACGTTGCATAAGGCGTGGCGGTTTCTGAGTAATTCTTAAATGGAGTTTTAACTCACAATAGTTAGTGATTCGAAAAAAATTCTGTTTAAGCAAATTCATTTTTTATGCTTTGTGTTTGAGGTCGTCAGATAAACCTTCGATAGTAATTTACTATCTTCCATTACGAAGTGTTCAGAAACATGATATCGAACCAATAATCACTATCGAATCCGTAAAAATCTCAATGTTTATCAAGTTGCCGACTCTTTACGTGACCAGAGGGCTGGCCTATTTTTTGGCCAAAGAATCAGCATTGCCATACAACGTGGTAATGCTGCCAGCCTTTTGGGCACTTTTCCTGTTGATAGCGGTGCGGACAAATTTTTTGACGATGATTCTTTCACACCATCATCATCATTCATTCATTCATTTCATTTTTTCTTTTTTTTTGTGACTAAATATTTTTCTTTGTCCGTCGTGTACAGCAAAAATTATTGGACACCTATTTTTTCTTTTTTTACGTAAGCAAAAGATTACGGCGATACATTGAATTAAAATATGGCATGACGTCACGCGTAGCTAGATTTTATACGTAGAAGTGACGTAGCGAGGCCCTACTCCCCAACTTTAATGCGTGTTATCCTATTTCTTTTTATTAATATGATAAAGCAAAAAATACGTGTCTAATATTTTTTTAACATTGTGACACTTCTTAGTCACTTTTTGGCGTGACTAGGTACGGTGAGGGCAAATCTAACGATTTAGATCTTTGAGGAAAACTGCTTCCTGATAAAGCTCTTAACTCTGACTGACGGACTAAATAGAATTTCTTTTTTTTACCCAGGCTTCATCCCTATTGTACATAAGTAGGTAATTATTATTATTTTGTCTGTCATATTATAACGTAAATATTATCTTGTTTGAAAAAAAAAAACTTTAAAGTTAGTAAAATTAAAAAAAAGTGAAAAAAAATAAGTCTCGACTTTGCTAAGACTGTTGAATGCTGAACATCAAAAGAAATCGGATAACAATTGAGTAATATTTTGTAGGCTACGTAAACCTACTTACTGCATTTTTTAATCTAACTGTACTTTTTATCGTCTGAACATTGCTGGTTTAATGGTGTCTGATATTTATTGACTGAAAAGTATCCGTTACCTTTTTCTGTCGTTTGTGTAATATTACAGACAGAAGCATAGCTGGGGCCTTTGATTATACAATGTGTAAAAAAACCCTTTTCGATCTGATAAGAGGTCATTGTACTCATCATTATGAACAACTTTTACTATGGGACCAAATCTGAAATCATGATGTAGGTACAATGACCTCTAATTGGATCGAACAGGGTTTTTTTAACACATTGTATACAGGGTTATTTTTAATTAGTTGCTAAACTCCAAAGACGCGATATAATCGATATCTGTTCACGATAAAATACAAAACAAAAAGATTTGATTTTTTTGGAAGGTAAGCGACCGCTGTTAGAGTATTTACTTGAAGTACCTATAAGTTGAGAAAAACTGTTTTCTTATGTTTTATTCTATATATGTCTATGAGGAGCTCGTGGCTAAGTAATAACAGCCGCACGGGTCGATCCGTCAGGTTAAGCTACGCTTGCCGGGGTTGGTCAGTGGATGGGTGACCATCTTTACATAACGAGATTCCTCCGTGCCTCGGAAAGCACGTTAAGCCGTTGGTCCCGGCTGTTATTCGTGAATCTTTGACAGTCGTTACGGGTCGTCAGAAACCCGAAAGTCTGACAACCAGTCTTACCAAGGGGTATCGTATTACCCAGTAACTGGGTTGTGGAGGTCAGATAGGCAGTCGCTCCATGTAAAATACTGGTATTCAGCTGCATCCGGTTAAATATTGGTTTTAAAAAACAGATTTTTTAAAACCAATATTTCACGTGACTAATAAAAGTTCGGTAGACGAAACGCCACAAAAATCGACAAATTAATATTTTTTTTGTTATAATATAACAAAAAAAAAAAAAATAATTTGTTGATTTTCCATTTCGAGTTGAGTCAAGAAACAAAAAAACAACAGACAAAAAAAATAATAATAATAATGACGATATCTAAACATGATAATATCATGTTTAGATATCGTTAGCCATCGCGACTGCAGATTTTAGCTCGCCAATTTAAAATAACCCTTTAAAAGTGTAACTAGAGTGTCGCGCTCCAAAAGAACTAAAATTCTTTCACTGTAATTTATCAAGTCTCCAAGTTCAGTCTTACCAAGGGGTATCGTATTACCCAGTAACTGGATTGTGGACGTCAGATAGGCAGTCGCTTCATATAAAATACTGGTATTCTGCTTCATCCGGTTAGACTGGAAGCCAACCCCAACAGAGTTGGGATAAGGCTAGGCAGACGATGATTGCGGAGGCCGTATCTAAATTTTAAAGATCAGTCTGGACGCTAGATAGTGCTAGAAAGTAAACAAAATGATTATAATAGTCATTATTTAAAACCCAAACTGCCTTATGACAAAACAAGGTTCATCTTCAAACTCCGGTTTAAACCATGGACCCTTTTTTGAATTTCGAACTTTATTCCGACATATCAAGCTGTCAGTTTTGTATAAAGAACTGTATTTCTATCACATCTAGGTTCTTATTACAAAAAACTGTCTCGATGGTTTAAACCATGGCAGAAGAAAAACCTCGTTTTGTAATAAGGCCGAAACAGCCTAAACGATACTAAAAATATCCATTTTACTCCACCACCATGGACAGAAACACACCACACGAAGACTTAGCCGTTCCACCAAAAACTTTTATAATAACATTATTAACCACACAATAAATGGGGGGAAGGGGGAAGTAAATAAGCTTCCAGGGGATGAATACATAATGAAATTTCGCCCCTAGCGTCCGTTAATCAAAAACTGGTGCAGAGACGGCGAAATACGTAAGAAAATGGAAATTTTCCAACCCTCCTTTTTCCTGTTAGACTTTACCCCCCTAAGTAGGGGGAGGTTGGACAATCTCCCCCTGGGTGGTCGCGAGAGAGGCGACGGCTTCTTGGGTTTAATGGGCTAATAAAAATATTGCCAGGGGTCCAGGTGTTGAGGGTTTGAATGTTGAGGTTCCTAGCAGAGCATTGTTATGGAACAGTTGATGAAAAGGTGTCTAGATAATCTTCTCGATATAATATTCTTCAATTTCATAAGGGTACCTAACCAAACCATGAAGTTTCTTCATTATAAGCAATAGCGGACTGGTTAGATGGTTCTTTTCATAACAGTGGATCTATGATCTGTGTCTATTTGATTTTAATTTGTTTTTATTAATTTATTACATAGATCTTAAGGACTCGCTGACACAAACATGGATGTTTTGTCTAAAATAAAGTTATTTATAGTAAAAATACAGTGTCAAACAAGACACTCAGGCACACGTCGATATAACAGGACTGAATTTTAAGGCACTCCTCCGGGAGTATTCGTCTGTAATTTAACAGTTTAGATTCAAGCATTACATCAGTGAGTAAGAAGTACAGTGCGCAACTTGTAATGATAGGTACAATTTGTAACATTACATTCAGAAAAAAAAAAAATCTATTATGTAAGTAATAAAAAAAATAAATTAAAATATTAAAAAAAAATAAGTTAAATAAATACTCGCCTGTAATGTATTAGTAGTGAGTAGGAGCATACGTGATACAATTTGTAATATGAATGCAAATCATAACTAATCTTGGATTAAAAATATTTTTTATGACTTGTTTGTCGAACGAGTTGTTTGCAGATCGAGAAGATTAAGTTGACACTTTCTATTTCATAAAAACAATGATAATATACTAGACAGTATATTCATTTCGGAAGCTAAACCAGACTGTTTAGTGCATTATCTGACAACAAAAAAAAAAACATAATTATTATGGCTTATTTAAAACTATTGCGTTTAAAAATGAATGTTTGCTATAGATATCAGTCCGATACAGAAAACTGATATGTATAGAAAAGATGATTTTTATAGCAGGTTTTATTAAAAAAAACTAAGGCGATAATCCACCACCGCAATCATCCCCAAGCCTGAATATAAAATAATAGGGCCTACGTTCGTTCTTGTAGAACTGTATTTTTTGTTGTATAAGTTCTAAAAGGCAACACTCTTTTAAAAAATCCTGTTGGAAAACTAATTTATATTAGACTAGCGGACTCGACAGACGTTGTCCACGCTGAGCAATCCTTGAACCCAACTGCAGCGCCAACTACCGGGTCTAATTGTGTTTTGACACCATCCAGGAACTCACTGAAATATTCACACAAAATTTCGTCTAAATCGGTCTAGGCGTATAGGAGGAATTAGGTGACAAACACACGTACAGAAGAAATATACAGGGTGACTTTGAAAACATGCGGCAAAATTTAAGGGGGTGTTCTACGCGTCAATATGAACAACTTTTACTATGGGACCAAACTTGAAATCGCGAAAAAAAAATCAGCTGTTCAGTACATTTTGACGAATTATGCGAACATAAATGTACTGAACAGCTGATTTTTTTTTTTGCGAATTCGTTGTTGGTCCCTTAGTAAAAGTTGTTCATATTGATGCGTAGAACACCCCCTTAAATTTCGTCGCATGTTTTCAAAGTCACCCTGTATATACTAAGATTTTTAAAATTTTATCTTGTTACCTGAATTAGTCCACCCTCTAACCAGAATTTTACCTTAATTCCAATTACGACCAAAACCCGGTATGTTCACTACATCAGAATAGAGAAAAGTAACCTGATGGAAAAAGTTAATCTACACTGAAAAACTGAAACTGCAATATGCGAAAAAAACATAGTAAAATAAGTTTGATAACAAAAAAATAACAATTTATGTTTACATAATTCTGCACTCACCACTGACTTTTACTACGACGTAGTAGATGTTCTGACGTCACGACTACGCAGCTACGCTTTCGTAGCGGGAGGTCTACTCCCTAAGTCCGTCCATTCATCCGTCCGTCAGTCCGTCCGTCTGACATAACGATCAATCAAAACAAGTGTAAATCCATTCGTAGGTGATGAGGAGTAGGAAACGCCCGTAACAAAGGCCAAAACTACGGGCTTCGTGCTTAGTGAGTAGACCCCCAGATACAAAAAATATACCGCGTCAAAAGATGGTCGCATTTCGGTTTCATTTTGACACCTCTGACGCAAGTGTGTGTCAGAGGCAGTGGTCTCGAACCTACCGATTTTTCGGTATTTCTGCCTACATGGGCTCTGTTATACCGAAATATTTTTTTCAATAAATAAACGAATTTGATTGAATATTGTATTTTTTTCTCAAATACCGATTTTTGGTACAAATATACCGATTTTACCGGCAACTGTACCGATCTCGCTCTATGACGTTCGAGACCACTGTCAGAGGTGTCAAAACTGTGTCTCAGAGACTTTTTTTGAGTGTCATCTGAACTCCATTAGTAATGAGTGAGCTCACTCTTCTCAGTATCCAACACTTTCGCGCGATTTATTACAGTGATAGCAAATCAATTTAAGATTTAAGTCATTATTTTTGAGTCTTTGTTTAGGAGAATGCGCAGTAGTAGCCGCGAAATTCAAACTTTCTTACGTTCTTTGCAACTTGCAGGTCAGTGTCAGGTTGTCTCTTAATCAAAATATAATTTATGGCTTTAACAAATATGTATTTACATAATTTTAAGCATAATAATCATCAATACAACTGTCTAAGTTAGATTTGTTCGAAATATCATGATTTCCGAAATCAAACAATCTAACTAGATAGATTTGATGATTCCTATGGTTATAATTATATAAATACATATTTTTATAGCCGTAAATTATATTTTGATCAACATACAACCTGAATCTGACCTACAAATTGCAAAAAAACGTAAGAAAATTTTAATTTCACGGTTACTACTGCGGGTCCTCCAGCATCGCATGTGTTTCATCTTGGACAACGATCCAACAGCTGCCTGAGGGTAATTGCTGATAAACTAGAAAGTCCTATAGGGAGGCAATGAATATAAATCCATGTTAAATAGTTCCTCACGTATTATACTAGTACTAACATTTATTCTTAAGTTCTTTTTTAAGTATTTAGTAACACTATATGGACACTTAGTCTGAAATAAAGACATTTATCTACACCCATGCTATAAATCCTTTATAAAAGTTCCTGAAACAGTTAGCTTACTGCCAACATTAAAACAGCCAGTGTCATAGTAACCATGGTAACCATAATAGCATCCAAACGGGTGCTTTAATGTTGTACTGAATTTCATAATGCAACTCGTTTTCAAAAAAAGAACATTGTAATGCACGCGCGTTTCACTACAACAGCGCCGTAATTTAAAAAAAGAACTTATTCGAATTCACGTCGTATACTATGACGCCGGCCGCCATGTTCGATACGAGTATTAGTATTGCAAAAAACTGTTTCAGAACCTTTTTTAGAGGATTCATAACAGGGATGTAGATAAAGTCTTGTATGCAACTGTACATAATTAGGTATTAAAACACTCATGTGATACTATTATCACACTCGGCTTTGCCTCGTGTGATAAACCCACATTCGTGTTTTAATACCCCTTATTATACGTCAGTTGCATAAATAACTATTAATTGAATTGAATTTTGCACTGGGAAAGAACTATGTAATGAGTTCTTAATTATTATTATGTATGATACTTAATTTTGAAACCAGTAATTTAGAATTAAACTATCGGTTTTCATAACACACCACTATAATTACTAAATCAGCTCCCAAAGCAATTTATTCCTTCACCAGCTATTATTTACAAAAGCCGTCTCCACACTCCAGCGCCTCCCTGCATCACCCGCCAGCCGAATGCAAATTTTATAACACAACGCCCGTTTTCTTATAGGCATTGTCGTAAACTCGTTCTTCGTACTCACTTAGCTCAGGTCATTTGTTCAGATTGCTGAATATTTATGGTATTGTACCTAATTAACAATAGTCGTTAGCTACTTTAATTACATAGCTAAAGAATAAGAAAGAAAAAGTGTTTTATCAGAGGACGAGATCAAAATCTGATTGTAAACAAAACAATACCATATTAAAAAAAAACTAACTTGTTTTTATGAGAGCAACACTGTCTTAATCGCATTAGATTTAGATTCCAATAAGAATTCTGAAACTGATTCGATTTTTAAAACCAAGTTAGAACACAATTCAAATTTTTAAATATGCTTCGTGTATTTTGTTCGTGACGTGGATGGAATACGAAATTCAAATGTCAAAATAGCGGATCGAAGTTTAAGCCCGAGGTTATCTTTGAAGAAAATGTAAGTCTGTTATTTCTGAAAGAGAGTAAAAAGTTTTAATTTTAATTATCTTTTCACTGACTCACTAAATTCCCAGAATGGTAGGTAAAAAAAAAATATTGGATCAAACAATTATTTAGTCGAACTCGCATAAAAAATGGTATTTCAGCAATTTACTTATGACGTCATACCAATTGCTCCACCAGACTTTAAACTCAGACTTTCAAACTAGGTAGTCCAAATCAGAAAGCCGAATCTCTCCTGAAAAACTTCATGTCTAAAGATATAGCAATGCGATTTCTGTAAGTACATTTTTGCGTATGTACGCTAGTACCTGCCTCCCGCTTGCAAGATAAGTGTAATAAAAGTTCGGCTAATGTGAAAACTTGGTAATGTTATCGGTATACGTGATCTCACTGGCTTTTCGGGTTGGCTCGGTCGTTTTCGGGCGCGTTCGGCAACTAACGTTTTTCGAATTTGAATTTGGAATCTGCCGGCAAAAACTGTAATTGTCTGCAGATTGTTCTAGATAGAGAGTTGATACTATTGAATTTCGAATTTAAATAAAATTGTAAATGGATTTTAGCTGTGATTTGATTATTTGGAGTTTTGTTTAGTTGTTATAAAATTGCTTTTTCAGATACCACAGATCAAAATGACGCAATAGAGAATTCAAAGCCCAGCTACAATATTATAAATTTAACTTTTAATTTAAGCCACAGTTTATTCAAAATGAAATATAAATACCATTCATAATTTCGAAGCATTCACATAATGAGAACTTATACAAAAGAGTAAAGAAAAAACGCGATATCATACAATCAAAAGAAGGCAAATGGATTAACGAAGGAGTTCGAGTTATTTAGTTTTTGTTTGTTTTCATGATTTGATTTAATTTGCTTTTATTCTAATTTGATTTTAAACTAGCGACCCAGCCCTGCTTCGCACGGTTTTTATGACATGACAAAACATGAAGGTTTCTATAACAAGTATACCTAAGTTAATTAATATAAACATATTTATAAACCTTCCCGATTAAATTCTCAACCTAAATGATAGTGCAAACCGCATCAAAATGAGATGCGTAGTTTAGAAGAACAGCATGGCTACACAGTCAGACACAAAAAAAAAGACTTTATTTCATAATAAGTATAGATATAAGTACCTATCTTCGAAATTTTAACACAGATTTAGAATGTCACCTCATCAGATTTTATGTAAACTCATATATTTTATTTTCGAGAACAGATAGTAGAGCCGTGGTTAAAGCAACCGCGCTGGATTCTTTCAGCCATTATTCCGTGGAGTTATAATCGACTTTCAGGATATTTTCCACCTTCCTATATTCCATACGTTTCGAAGTAATACCATATGCTAAGGTTTTTATCGTGTGGTGTGAGTAAAGTTATGTTTCGTACGTTTGATGTGTGTTTTTGATAATATTTTGTGAGTTATTTTATTGTGTGTTTTGTGGAATTTATGGACGTTTTGAAGATGACTGTGCCTGGGTTTTTGTATGATTTTGTTAACATTTTTAGACACAAATGTTGATAGCTTGAAGAGCATAATGGATTGTATTTTGTGATCTTTTTTATCTTTTAAAAAAGTAACCCGACTACTGAAAAATCACAGTCAAAAATTTTTTTTTAGTTCATTACGTTATATCCTCTAGAGGGCGCCATATTAAATTTAATGTGACGTCACATAGCCATTGTACATAGGTACATAGGTACATACCGGTCAAAATCATAACCCTCCTTCTTTTTGCTTAGCCGTAGTCGGGTAAAAAGTGAAACAAGATCAATGATCAAATTCAAATTCAAATTCATTTATTAATTTTGTGAACACAGAGTAAAATTCAGATGTTATATAAAAAAACAAAAATGTTGGTCCATACTATGTCCCGCCAGAAGGCATACAAAATAGTTTTAGTATGTCGAATGTTACATTAAAAAATAAATAAAATCAATAAAATGAAGTCAATTTCATGCAAACACTAATACAGGGTGTCCCGTAAATAATGGATAATCTCTTAAGGGGTCATTGTACTCATCATTATGAACAACTTTTACTATGGGACCAAACCTGAAATCGCGAAAAAAAATCAGCTGACCAGTACATTTATCTACATCAAACTCGTCTAAATGTAGGGAGCAGCTGATTTTTTTTTCGCGATTCCAGGTTTGGTCCCATAGTAAAAGTTGTTCATAATGATGAGTACGATGACCCCTTAAGAGATTATCCATTATTTACGGGACACCCTGTATATAATAATAATTTGATAATAATGTGTCAATAAAGTAAGAGCGCACATAAAAAAGGCGGTAGTACTCAGTCATAATTTACAATACTTTAATTACAGACAGATATAAAATTATGAAAATATTATTGTAATTTGTCATTAAGATATTCTTTGACAGAATAATACGCCTTGTCATTCAATAATTTAAAAAGCTTACGTTTAAACTCATTCATGTTGCTGCTTGATACAATCTGATTAGGTAATTTGTTATAAAGTTTTGGAGCCATTGCATAAATACTATTGTAGAGAAATTGGGTCTTAGTGCATAATGTGTGTAACTTTTTTGAGCGCCGTTGACTTTCGACAGATCAATTTTGTGATGTACCAAAATGACTCGAAGTTGGAGCTAAACTAAGATAACCACTCAATTTAGTAAAGTTCAAAAACAGAAAATGAACAATGAAATGAAATTTTATTTAAGTACTGTAAATAGAATATCGTAATCAACACGACATCGACTTTTTCCGCTACAAGGGCGTAAAGACCATTTTGTACCAAATTCACTTTTTGATGCAGTCTTGCTTAGTTGACAGATAGAAGACTGCATCAAAAAGTGAATTTGACCCAAAATGGTCTGTATGCCCTTTGTAGCGGAAAGAGTCGACATATTAATGGAGTCGACATTTCCTACCTGAAAAGAAATGGCGATACCAACTCACGGGTCAAAGACTCAAGACCAGACATACCTAATCTTGGTCAGATCATGTGTGTGGATCATGTAGATTAAATTGAATATGGCGCCCATATTCAATTTAATGTGACGTCACATAGCCATTGTACATAGGTACATAGGTACATACCGGTCAAAATCATAACCCTCCTTCTTTTTGCTTCGCCGTAGTCGGGTAAAAAGTGAAACAAGATCAATGATCAATTTTGTGATGTACCAAAATGACTCGAAGTTGGAGCTAAACTAAGATAACCACTCAATTTAGTCAAGTTCAAAAACAGAAAATGGACAATGAAATGAAATTTTATTTAAGTACCTACTGTAAATAGAATATCGGAATCAACACGACATCGACTTTTTCCGCTACAAGGGCGTAAATACCATTTTGGGCCAAATTCACTTTTTGATGCAGTCTTGCTTAGTTGACTGATAGATAGAAGACTGCATCAAAAAGTGAATTTGGCCCAAAATGGTCTCAAAAGAGTCGACATATTAATGGAGTCGACATTTCCTATGTGAGTACCTACCTCTGAAAACAAATGGCGAAACCAACTCAGGGATCAAAGACTCAAGTCCAGACATACCTAATCTTGGTCAGATCATGTGTGTGGAGCATGTAGATTAGTGTCTGATACTGGGGGCTACACCAACGGGAAGCGTTGATTATCGCGATGATGATGGCATACACATTGCCGATTGACGTTCGCAAAATTGAATGAGCATTGACGTTGACTGCTCAAATGTGGCCACTCAATTTATCGCGATAATTATCGGAACAATTACCATGTTTTTTAAGGTGATGATGGGCATTGACGTTGATTGAAAGAAAGACCTGCTTGAAAGAGGACTTTTGGCCGAAAGGTGTCGTATATCGACGTTTCCAAAGACGGTTACGCGACTCCGTGCAGCGAAATACGACAACATTACATGTTCAATTGTGGTTTTTATAAATATTATGTATGATGTTATGGGTCATTGTTACCCGAAATAAATGATTTTTTCTTTTATTGAATGGCTTTTTGAGAAAAGGAACACACAGATTTGAGTGGACCTGTCCAGTCAGTACTGTTTTTTTGTAATACCTACTTAAGTAAAGGCGTCTAATTTAAAAACGCGCTAAAACGATTTTTCTGGAATTCGAATTATTGATGATTTAAAATTCATATAAAATTTAATCGCACTCCTTGCCGAACAATACAATTACCTACATAAGTCACCATTGGTGCGCCATATTGTTCGTAAGGTCACTTGGTGCAAAAGCAAGCGCTGTGATTGGTTGATTATGTTTTAGAAGAATTTCCATTTGTAGTGGATTTTGTTACCAAGCATAAGGTTTGAGGCTCAATTTAGTACTGTTATAGAGGGATTTGCTCGGAAATGAGTTTGCCTTTAGTACAGAATTTGAAAAGAGAGAGAAACGTCGATTTCAAGGAAAAGTCGTTTTAGCGGGTTTTGAAATTAGATGCTTATTTAATCATTTATTTTTATATTGATCATAGAAATATAAAAAACAGGAGAAGTGGCAAGCGGGCAAAAATGTGTCCACGCGACATGAGCCACACACCATGACACCATGACATGCTCAGTATGAGCCGTTCATAGTACTAATTCTGTCTCCGCGAACTAGTGCGCTTTCGACTGTGACCGTGACAATTTATAAGAATGCCGTATTGTTCTGTGGTTTCTTGTAAAAACCGAAGCCATGTAAATCATGGAATCACTTTCCATAGGTATGTAAGTACAAGTATTTTACCGTATTTGTCTTTAAAATCATGAAAGTAACAAAGGGAAAAAGTGGAGACACAGGGTTCCGATACATTTTAACATACTGGACACATCTCCTTCTTTCTTATATTATATCTATGATATTGACACATCCAATAATATAGGTACCTAATGTAACCAAAACAATAGCCAATTCTTCTCCTCCCATCTTGGGCACAGTATTTTCATTAAGTTTTCCCGACGCGATTTGATACCTTCACATCGGCAAAGCTCATAGATTAAGCCCCGAACGAAAGCTTGAATTTGCATAGAAATTAAAATTTACCTGGACCGTCCCACGTTAGTGGACGAAAGTGGAATTCCTTTGCCCAACTATGGCGTAGAATTTCAAAGCGCGTCGAATTCGAATTTGGAATTCGCTAGTATAAAATGGCGGTAATTAACGGTTTTTATGCACGGGATTTTTGCTGTTGTTTTTACTTGGATTTAGATTAGGTAATGATTTAAATTAGCCCAGAAATTATTATTAAAAGTGTTAAGATTAAAGATCTGATTTAGGTTATTTGAATGCCATTACGAATTAGGAATTTTCTTCAAACATGTACATGTTTAAAGTCAAAATCAAATTGATTCAACGAAAGTAAGGCTGCATTTGGTATAAAAATAAAATATTTTGTAATAATTTCAGTAGAAATTGCAACAAGGCTAACAAACCGCAAGGACCTTCTAAATAAACTTTACCAAATAATACCGAAAATCTAATTACCTCTGCTCCTATTATTAGAATGAGTTTCACACGAACGAAAATTCTCAAGGCGTTTACACCTAAAACGTATAAATATTACCCGAAGAAAATTATATCAGAAGTTGTACCAGTGAGGTATTCACGAAAAGATATTTGGTAGAATTAAAACAACACTTTGCCGAGAAAAGTGGTTCTCCCCATTCGCCCGCCCCCTTCCCGGGGGGAGGGTGCACCCCTCGGTACCCAATCCCAAGATGGCTTCTTTTAAATGGGGTGGACGGTCGGCCCCTTCAAGAATAAAAGTATGCCATACGTTTCATAGATAGATTCAAGGTGGGGGAATAAGATCCAACGCGCCTCGAGCGGCGTTCGATTACATTTTAAATTGCTTTTTGAAATTCGAGCATTGTTTGTCTCTGTTCTTACTTTTTTTTGTTACAGTTTGAGACTTTGGCTTTTGATTCGAAACTCAGTGTTGTGTTACAACCTCATTTTGAATCGATCTAAGAAACAAAAATTCTCAAAAGTTTTTAATGTATATACTTAATCTAGATTTATACCAAAATACCCAATGTACCTAAGTATCTAATAGAACAAGTTAAAGTTAAAACATTTCGTTCATTAGTTTTAAATGAACACCATTTCGAAAGTTTCCTTAAACTTTGAAATAATCAAAACTTTAATTGATACGTGAATAGTACTGAAGCTCACATGTGATTTTGGGGCGTCGAAAATTGAGTTCTGAGAGTTATGTTTTAAGGATTATTTTGCTTTGATGGGTGGGTGGAAGGTCTTTAACCTTTACATACGTTACTGGGTCAATGTGTGACGTGTATGTTTTGATTTTAAAGGCCTCTCTGTATTTAGGTCAGGACGCCGGTTATAAACATTCCTGAAGAGTAATTTTTGCCGAAAGATTACGCTTTTACTAGATTTAGCTCTTTATGTAATTAGGACGTTAAAGTTAATTGTAATTATTTGTTTGTAAATTGAGGTTATGCGCAAAAGGTAGGTACTTACATACCCATTTGTTTTCATACAGGTATGATATCGCTTCAAAACACACAGTTAATCACACACTCTGTCGAAATTATGTTAAGATTCAGGATTCAAAGTAGATAGTAGTCGGGCTTATCTAAAAAAAGAAGGAAAAAAGGCATAACTATAAGTAGGTACCTACTTATAGTTATGCCTTTTTTCCTTCTTTCGACAGAGTGTGTGATTAACTGTGTGTTTTGTAGCGATGTCATACCTGTATGAAAACAAATGGGTATGTAAGTACCTACCTTTTCCGCCTTTTGCCCGACTTTTATTACTTATCTATTATGGTTAGGTACCTAACCATAATAGATAAGTAATAAAAGTAATCGTTGTAATTTTTACCCACTTTAATACCTATAGAATCACAAGTCTTGCCTCAGGTTATTTTTCTTTATCAAACTTGAAGGTATGTAAGTACTTAACGAAAAGGTTTTCAAAACAATTTGATAGTCCACTTAAATAGTACTTAGTGGTTCTTAAAATAATTTTAAAAGTAAGAATTTGAATAAGGTATACCTATATCATTGATTTTTTAACTAAGTAATTTGGTAGATATTAAATAAAAACAAAATATTATTTTATGCCAATAATGTTTATTTAAAATTTTGAAAAGAATTATAATTTAGCTTCCTACTTACAGTAATGTTTTGAGCATAGGTAATTTTTAAAATGTTTTTAATTTATTTCTTAAGTTTATTTCTAAATGTGTATTGTTACATTATTATTTCAGCTGTAACAAAAATTACCTATGCTCAAAACATTACTGTAAGTTGGAAGCTAAATTATAATTCTTTTCAAAATTTTAAACAAACATTATTGGCATAAAATAATTACACATTTAGAAATAAACTTAAGAAATAAATTAAAAACATTTTAATAAAACGTCACAGGCACCCGTCTGTTTTGAACCGCCATTTTTTCTCGAACAATAATTTCGAAAGGATAATTAATCGCACGGGCGACGCCAGCCTTAATTGAATCTCTTATACCCCCTCGAAGTCCCCCAGGAAAAACAGCCCTTTCTTATTTTTCCACTCTTTCCCCCTTGGAAGACGATAAATCCTTGAGAGAGACAGTAGGGAGATAACTTGCTGACAACTCAGTACCATCCAAAAACCTACATTTTATCTAATTTGACCCCTAAAGTAGGGGGTGTAAGGAACATTTTGTTTTTTACGCCGTTGGGTTGAAAGCAAAATGTAGCTGGCAGTTTGCAACAAGAAAAAGCCTCTGCGATTCGTCATTGGAATTCCGCGGGCGAGTTTGTGCTTCCATTTTCAAACTCTGCGTTTTGGATTTAGAATCGATATCTATGGTTGTTGTGTGATTTATCTCATTTTTGAATTTAGAAAATATAGCTACTTATACGTTTTTTCTCATTTACATGCTAGAATATGATAAAGGGGTACAACTAATGTAAGGGTACAACATTGATTTAAAATATTTTTCTTTTGTGACCATTGTGTTAATGAAACTAACAAGAATCAAAACAGACATTTTTGAATTTAATGTGGTCAACAAAAGAACGGCTTGCGAAACGACGGCCAAGATTTTGAAAAAAAAAATATTTTTTTAATTAATTTTAATTTTAATATACAGTCACACAGTGTTTTAGAATTTTGACGACATGTGTTAATTTATTACTTGCCAAAAACAATATAAGTACCTATAAAAGTTTTGTTCACAAATACAGAAAATCACATTTTGAGCAAGTCACGGGGTATTTAAACATGCCAAATACATTATTTCTTTTTTTGATATATTTACATTCATTCAGTTTCACCAGTAATATGTGCAAATTGTTTAAAACTGCCAAAATATTGATGACTAAAATAATTATACAAAAATAAAATTTGGAAAACATTCAAACGTAACAACATACAATACTTTTTAGTAATATAGAAGAGCAGTAATTTTTCGAGATTCAAAAATATTTACAAAACTTGATTCCTGGTACGTAACCAGACATTTACAATAAATTTTCAGCTAAACGTTCAATACATCGTAGTACATTCATCGGAACACTAAGGTATAGCAAATCGAATAAGACAAGTTTTAAAAATTATACTTTCACACTTAACAATCCAAATTCAAAATAAGACCATCTAAAATAATTTACGAAACGAGTAGGTAGAAAAGTAATAATAAAACAATTTTCCGTCATTCTAACCCTCGAAATAAGAAGGGTAAGTATATTTTTTAGGGAACGCCAACGCAAGGGTCCGAGACCAGTCAAGAAAGATCTCTAGAAACTTGTACATTTTCCGAAAATGGGGTTGAAATTCTAAGCGTTAAAGGGGCTGAAGGGGGTCAAAGGGAATTGGTGACAAGTAAGGGTGTTCTACAGGGTGGTTACGGCAAAAGAAGAAGGAATAAATGAGAACAACCCCTGTTTTAAATTGCTAAGATGCGAGGGAGAGTCCCTGACTGTTTTACTTTCATTTTGTTTAGAGAATTTAAAAGTACGTCTGTCTCAGTTAGATGAATATTCTACTGATTATGTAGCAAAAAACAAAATGTATTTAGTTAAGTACTAAAATTATGAATTTTGGACAAAAGACAATTAAACACATACTTAATATTTTTTTTTTGCATTACCTAGTTCGTAAGGCAACTAATTACCATTTCTTTGTGACTGTTCGTCTATACGAAAACATACTAAGAATAAAGCTGAAGATTTTGTTTTTTGTTTGTATGCTTGAACGCGCTAGTCTCTTGAACTGCTAGTCGGATTTGAAAAATATTTTTGCATTTGACAGCCAAATTCTTGAGGAAGGCTATTTAAAATCACGCTAGGACCTCTAGAAGCCAAGCAAAAAGAACAAAAGTCCGAAAGAAGGCTAAGTAAAAACGAAGTAAGTAATAGCGCGTGTGCGTCGGTGAAACAAGAAATTTAACGCGGACGAAGTCGCGGGCAGAAGTTAATTTATTTACTTATAAAATATCTTAAGACCAAACTCTGCTGCAGTTTTTAGAAAGAAATTAAAAGATATAAGAAAACCTGTATTACCTAATCCATGACAGCAAAGTTTTGATTACAAGAAGCAATTTGAAATATCAAGCTTATTAGACGTCCACTTAATTAAACGCAAAAGCTGATCGCAGTATAGTAATTGATTGCCAATCGAACTACCTGCATAGAAACTCATTTATTTATGAGAACATTGACATAAGCTCAACGGACTTTCTTGCGGGATGCGCTAAGGTAGCCCGCGACATTCAAATTTTCTTACGTTTTTCGCAATTTGCAGGTCAGTGTCAGTTTGAATGTTGATTAAAATAAATTGACCTCAAATCTCATAATTTCATGAAATTGCTCGAAATTTGAGGTCAGTTCTAAATTATGGAGTTATATTGCTTGATTATAATTCTGTACAGCCGTATTCGTTACGGGCGCGAACCATATTTTAAGGCGCAGATTTCCTGAAAACGATCAAAAAGGTGGTTTTTTAAAGCTGTGTATCTCATAAACCGTAATTAATTTTGACATGTAAAAAAATATGATATTTTCAAGTCCTTTTCGCATACAGTGATGGAAGCCAAAACATAATTAAACACACTTTAATGCACCAAAAAAAACTTTAAACATACCTCCTAATAATCTTTAAAAGCGGTTTATCCCTTCATTAGCAATTATAATTATAATTTAAAATATACCATGAAATGTCAAATTCCAAACTGCATCTAGTGATGGATTACTTTTTTATTAAATAGTTAATTTATAATTTTATACGATTTTATTTGCATTTTTACGACATAATTCCGGTGCGCGTGAGAATCTTCTATCTCGTGCTTCAAACTAGACAGCCATAAAGCCATTTCACTTACACACCGAGCTAAACCAAGCTTGGAGCCAGGGCCTTAATCAACATACAACCTGACACTGACCTGCAAATTGCAAAAAACGTAAGAAAATTTGAATTTCGCGGGCTACCTTAGCGCATCCTCCTTAAAACGAAGATCATTCTATCTATGGGAACCTGAAAGTGGATCTTACATTGTAATACTGTTTCAACAGCATTTGACACTAGTACGTAAATGATTATTTGATTTGGATAAGATTTTCATCGAAATAGAAAAGTATCGAAAATGTTACCAAAAGAAAGTAGCAAATGAATAATACATCAGAATTTTAGTTTTTTTTGGTTTTCTCCCGTAACAAATATTTTTTACTGGCCAAAACTTCGCATGTTATGTTTTCTAAAACTAGGACCTCGTCTACAAAAATCAATAAAAATCACTAATACCCATCCCCTTAAAAATACCCTTAACTTAGTCCCCTTCGTACACAGCATTATGTACAAAGGGGGGTGTAAAAATGCACTCAGACATTACATTAAAAGATATAATTAAGGGGGTGGGAAGCACCCTTGGGGAAATTCGTTCCTTCTTTTGACATTTTAAAGACCCCTTTTCTTAAACCCCTACAAACGTAGATATAAAATCTCTAGAAATAATATCAGGAGTAAATATACGAAATCTTTGATTTTTCGTGAAAAATAAAAAAAAACAGTTTTGTGAGCTTGTTTTGTGCTAGAAATGTCTTTTAATAAATTAAATTATGAAAACAAAAGATCAATGGAATTATTTTTTAAGCGCTTCGGTATTTATCCTTGCATTGAACTACAATTTTGATTATACCTACTAGGAACAATAACAATACAACCTTTTCACTGACGATGTATTTGAAAAATCTATATTACCAGAAAAAAAGCCTTGTTGCTCTTAACTGTCAAATCTAGATACTATTTAGTCCGTTCCATTATTTCTATGTCTACGTATTTTTACCCTAAGAATGTTTAAAACGAATAACCCTTATAATTACTACTTTGAAGAAGTTTTATTGCAATTTAAAAGTTAATAACGTTCTCACTAATGACGTAGGTACTTATGTATTCCTTGTACTTTATATACCTAAAACAAAAAATCTACGATCATTTTATATCTTCGACTCAGAACATGTTGCTAAATTCAAGAAGATTATGAACGGAGAGAAAAAATAATTTAAGAGACTCATTGAGAAGTAAATAAATCAAAGAGGTTTTATATTTATTGTTTATAGTGGTCTTTAAGTTAACACACACAAAAGTTCGAACAAAGTTGTACATAACGAAATAAAAGGTAGGTATGTCTAAATGTATGACATTTTAAGAAATTAAAAATGGGAATGCCAATCCTAATTTTACAAAACGTAACAGAAATGAAACGGCACGGTATACTTTATTTAATGAACACATCAAAAAGTAGAATAAGAAAAAAAAAGGAAAAACGAAAACCGTTTGTCTTTGAAATTGACTGAATTTCCCGCGTCACCGCCGAGGGACGTGTCACAAAAAAACGTTCAAAAGGCGTAAAAATAAGGAAAAAAGTGAAGAGAACCGGGTATTATCCTTGTTAATTCCGGGCTAATTTAATTCACGCCTAATTCTATTTACCGAGCAAAACGGGGAGGCGATAATTGTGGGACTTTTTCATGATGGAGGAAAAACCCCGTTTTTTGTTCGCCAAACGACGTTTTTAACCTTTTAACGCGTGGGAAAAGTGTATTTTGCACGTGTTGTACAAGCTTATTTAAAAATAATGGAACCTTTATTCCTTTCTGGGGAATAAGAGACACATACTAATGTTTGTGTATTTTTCCTTACGTTCCCAATTTTACTTGTATTTTTTACATTATGTCTTCGAAGGCTACCTCGGTTGGATGTGGATGTGGTAGTCTATTTATTAATCTTCAGATCTTCTCTCTTGTCACTTTCACTATTCAAGTGGAAAGGAAGAAAATAACATTGTTATTTTCATTAATTTGATTTAACGACACCCTAACTGCTTTCGATTCTGAAGTAAAACACTGAAACTATTTTGGGAAACCGTGAAGTTATCTATTCCTTACATTTTAGCAGAACATTAACCACTATTAACCGAATAAACAAATAAAAAAAAACATGATCACTTTTCAACCGACTCACATAATTTTGATTTTCACTGAAACTTTTGACTAACTAGACTACGACCTACCCATCACTCTTCAACACCAAAAATGAACTGACCATCTACTAACTGGACATTTATAAAGTTAATAATAACACTATGAAAAATAACCCTTTAGTTACCTAACCGGTTTTTGAATAAAACGCAAAACTGACCGGTGTCCCCCAAGGGTCAATTCTAGGACCCATTGTCTATTTTTGTAAAGGTAAAAATCTGGTTTTCGCTGACCCTTCCTTAAAGCTTTTAGTTTTGAAAGTGTTGGGCAGCTGCTACTATACCGGTTTAGTGACAAAAGTATTGTATTTGAATATTAGGGAATTCGTGTTTAGGAATTTCGGAAGTCATAATTTTGATTATTTATTAGTTTGAAGAGGAATTTAAAATTAATGATGTGGTAGAGCAATTCATTTATATTGACATTAAATTCCAAGGACACACTTTTATTACATTAACAAAAATAAAAAAAGAAGATAAAACAAAGACAACAAGAAAACAAAAAGAAACAAATAAAAAACAAAAAAAATAAAACAAGAAACAAAAAAAGTAGAAGAAATAGATAACAAGTTGAAATAATAATATCCATATCGGTCAAAAACAATCTATTCAATTCTTCACGACTCAGAATCATAATTAAAACTTTACATATTCATCACTATGTTGTAAGAATATTTTGACTAGACTTTCACATGCTATAATAACGCGCAAACCTTAGTCATGGAAGATCATCTTCTTATGTGAACTCCATTTTCAGGAGAGGCTGATTGCAATGTCCTGCGAGCAAGAACTGACCTTTCTAATTCGTCAACAATTTCGTATATACTTTTTATACTAACAAAATATTTGATATTTTGTCTAAACATTGAACCAGAGTAGCTATGGAGAAAGTATGTAGTTCTATAGAATATCTATTTATAAAAAATGGAGCGTGCCGTCGGAACTGCGGAGTTGTGCCTACCGCCAGGTAGTCATTATTGGCGTGCAATATAAACAATTTATATGAAACGCTCTACATTGGCGTAACTTATGCCCTTGCGTATTTTCAAACGGGGACAGGAGCGGACTTAGTACGGTACGGGCTCGGTTGTACGCCTACTGTTTTGTTACTGATGACCGGTCATCATCCTATTTTCGAACACTTGTTATCCGTGTTTTTAATTTAATTTTATGATATCAAATAACTTTTTTTAACTTATTCAAATAAGTTAAAAAAAAATATTTGATATCAAGTGAAGCTTTTGTTGAAATGAAAACTTCTTTAGGCGTGTTGAAAGATTTTTGGTAGGGGAAAATCTTATGAGTTCTCGTCACGCGTTACGCGACATTCTAATATGACGTGTTGTGCTGTCAAGTTTTTACTTCTGTCAGCATTCCTCTCGACTGTCTATTTTTTTCAAAAGCTTTACAAAATATATGACTTTAAAGCAAAATTAAAATCTCACCACCATATTTTAAGTTAATGAACCTTAATAACACACAATGAGGAGTTAATGCAAAGATTAAAATACTAAGTAAGTCGACGTGAGAAATATATATATCTACTGTTATGACTTATTTTGTATAAGTATAAATGATAAGATGCTTAAAATACTCAATCGAATTCTTTAAGGCTAATGAAATCTATAGTGCGACCACGCTACTATGCTTAGCTTGAGCAAAGTAATTTTTTTTTCCAATATATTACTATACAACGAACATTTTTTTCCCACCAATATTGTTTTAGTCCGACCCTGTTCTTTCGCTACACGGCAAAGCGGCCATCACGCGAATGCTCTATAAAATTTCAATCAACCGAAAGATGGCGGTTTTTCATCGATTGTCCCGTTAGATAGCAATTTTATATACCGATACGATACTGGAGTTTGTTCTTTATTTTTAGAACGTACTTTATTGAATGAGGGAATGGAAACTATGGTACACGATGCTATATGCAAAGGGTGTATGACTAGTAATACAAAAGAAACTGCTAAGTTAGTTAGACACATAACACATTATAGCGAGATTGATAAAAGTTTTTGGGAGTGGGTTCAAGATAATGTTTCTGAATATCTTAAGTACATAAATTTATTTCCAAGATTTGAAAAAAAAAAATGCTTTGAAGAGTTTTGCTTTAGTAGCGCTAATTTAAGGTTTTGTGAGGAGCTATATGAAATAAATTTTATACCTTGGTGACACAAAAAGTTGCTAAGCAATCGTAATCTGCCTAGCCTTTTTCTAACAATGTTGGAGTCAGCTTCCAGTCTTACCAGTTGCAGCTGAATACTAGCGTTGATAATAGCTTTTTTTTCTTTATTTATTTATAGGGGCTTTTACGCATAGCGTATGTCAGTCCCATCGTACCCTAAACAATTCTACGTTCACAAGTCGTGGGCCATGAATTTGAACAAAGCCTTTGCATCGTCGCCATTTGGTTGGGATAGAATTGTGTGCAACATCAGTTCTATTCAAATTCAGGGTAATAGTTCTCCGATTACAATTAATAAATTGATTTTCTGTAGTTACATAACATGATTAGTTTACAGGGCTTGTCAATCTACTTAACATGACCCACCCTATAGTGTTCAGGAAAAGGGCGATAAAAATATATAATTTATTTATTTATTTATTTATTTATTTATTTATTTATTCATCAACAAATTTACATTTGTGTCGAACAGTGGTTTTAACAATACATACACGAATAATAACAGACGAAGTGGTTTTAACAATAAATGTAACACAAAAATTAAACTTTACATTCCATACATTGGTCATAACATCCAAGTAAAGGGTAAGGGTAAGTAACGGTTAGTATAATATTAATTATAATAATTTAACATAATATTAATAATAATATTTATAATATTTAGAATAATTCCATACCATCTTCATAATTCCAAGATCGTTGCAATATCGTGCTCGTCTCGTCTACAATAAATTTGTCTAAGCCAGGCTGTTACGATATTATGATTTACATTACGCAGACCAATGCCGCCTTAGTTTTATGTCCCCATTTTATTAAGGCGAAAGCGCCAGGGTAGTCCGCGAAATTCAAAATTTCTTACGTTTTTTGCAGTTTGTAGGTCAGTGTGAGCTTGTATGTTGATTAAAATATGATTCGCGGCCGTAGCTAATATGGCTTTACAGAATTATAATCATTAGAATCAGCAATACAACTCCATAAGTTAGCATTTACCTCAAACCTCATGATTTCATGAAATCGCTAGATTTGAGATAAATGCTAACTTATGGAGTTGTATTGCTGATTCTAATTATTATGATTCTGTAAATCCATATTAGCTACGGCCGCGAATCATATTTTAATCAACATATAAGCTCACACTGACCTACAAATTGCAAAAAACGTAAGAAATTTTGAATTTCGCGGGCTACCCTGGCGCATCAACCTTAAAGTCTTCAATGTTACGAGGTTGCAAAATTTTTATTTCTCTTGGTACTGATGTCACTTTAATGGCAGTGAAAACAAAGACAAGTACCGTACTGAACAAAATGAAAACCACACAAATCAGCACAGATAACGAAACGAAAAACATTGTTCACGAAGATATTCAGTAAAAATAATATAAATACAATTATGTCTTAAAAAATTTTCAATTTTATTAATCACTCATTATCAGACACCCTAAAAGGTGACAAATAAGTTTTTGTTTACACTAAACCTCTTAAGGGGTCATTATACTCATAATTTTGAACAACTTTTACCATGGGACGAAACCTGAAATCGCGAAAAAAAAATCAGCTGTTCAGTACATTTTGACGAGTTTGATGTAGATAAATGTACTGAACAGCTGATTTTTTTTTCGCGATTTCAGGTTTGGTCCCATAGTAAAAGTTGTTCAAAATGGTGAGTAAAATTACCCCTTAAGAGGTTTAGTGTAAACAAAAAATAATGTTGTATAAAACAAAGATTTAAATAGTAAGATTCGCCCTACCGTGTCAAAAGTTGATCGCGTTCCTGTTTCGTTTGACATCGCTGACACACACAATGTCTTGAGACTTGACTTGACTGTCATGGAAACGCCATTATTATTGTGTGAGGTCACTTTTCTCATTACGGACCATTTACCGCTTGACTCCAGAGCTTCAACAGCTGAGTGGCCTAGCTCGACGTCATCTGACTTAAATTATGCTGTAGCTACTTTATGTTCATCGACGGCTTTGACATCCGTCCTTACTGAATCATATTTTTTCAAAATAACCATGATGATACTAAAGCGCTAAGCAAACGATGGAGAATTTGTCCGCCGACCATTTGAAATTTTCTGGAAATCTTGGGAGTGTATTTGTGCCAAGTGTGCGTTATTGCATATACAGGGTGTAATTTGATCACCGTTATCCTCATCATTATGAACAACTTCTACGACTTTTTTGACGAGTCATCATCATCCTGTAGCCATCCTATAGTCCAGTGCTGGACATGGGCCTCTCCTTTTGCACGCCATTCAGCTCGATTCTCGGCAACTCTCATCCAGCACCCTGCGAAGACCGTCGCTCCACCTTACGTTTGCCGATTCGCGGTCTCCACTCAAGAACTTGTCTACCCCAACGGTCATCGGACGGTCACTGCTTTTCACGGTGTTTACAATCGTCGCGTACAAATAAGGTATTACACCGATTTTTTAAAAGTGTCTCAATTAGATTCTATAGTGCTAATAAGCCACTAAAAAAAAACACAAAATCATTCGATAAGTGCCACAAAAATGCATTTAATTTTAAATTTTACATTTTCAAACGCCATATTGCTCTGTGGTCATGACGTCAGTTGGTAGTGTAAACAAACACTTTATATACGCTGATCAGTTGACAGTTGACATTGACACTTTTTAATTTACACAGCCGTATGACGTAATAACATGGCGGCTACTTTCATGGTGTTCGAAAACAGGTGGAAAAAAATGGAAAACTTTGAATTTATGTTGTTATTTTACGAACTAAAACTAACATTTTCCGACTGCTTTTTGCCTAAGCTATCTAAATGATATATTTTTAGATTTTTTCTCCTAGAGAGTAAAATACCGTATTGTCTGCGGTAAAATTTTTCATCATCTGCTCAGCGCCATACATTTTCATAGGTTTAAACTTGGAATAACTTTATTCTGTGTTTCATAGTAAGAGGGTTACCGTTCTGCAAAAAGCATAACCGATTAACAAATTGATAAGTACCTGATTGACCAATTTCACTTACCATCCGCTTCTAGATTCAACGACCACTTTACAATTTTTTATACCAATAAAGTTAACCCTTCAATAACAAATCAATAGATAAGGCGTGACTAAAGATGTTTTTAACCCTTCCGCGGCATATGGTCACTCCGATCGAGCTGTTTATTTTGATAAAATGTGTCTGGACAAAAAAATGCATGGTTTTTTCGACCGTTGTCCATATGTCCGGGCTTTTGTTGTAAAATTTTTATTTGTTATTGTTGATAATCAATAGTTTATATTGAACGGTGGCTGGACAGTTGTGTAGGGTTGCCAGGAGTTTTGGACGTTCAAAGAGAAAGTTTGGTGCGTTGACTTTGTTATTACAACTCAATCTGCCTAGCCTTTTCCCAACTATGTTGGGGTCGGCTTCCAGTCTAACCGGATACAGCTGAATACTAGCATTTTACATGGAGCGACTGCCTATCTGACCTCCACAACACAGTAACTCGGTAATACGATACCCCTTGGCAAGACTGGTTATCAGACTTTCGGGCTTCTGACGACCCGTAACGACTGTCAAATATCCACGAATGACAGCCGGGACCAACGGCTTAACGTGCTTTCCGAGGCACGGAGGAGTCTCGGTGTGTAAAGATGGTCACCCATCCACGGACTAACCCCGGCAAGCGTAGCTTAACCTGATGTATCGATCCGTACGGCTGCTATTTCTTAGACACCAAAATCACAAACAAAATTTTAAACCACTTAAAATAGCTACTTTAAACACATTCTTATAAACAAATCACATGCACCATACTGTCCCAAAGTCTCCCTAACAATATGCCACCACTGCGGGCAGTTAGAACCGGTTTGAAGCGGAACCCACCGCTCAGATCCGGTTTTGACCAGCGAGTGACCCCTTCTTACGGATCTATTGTCCCTTGAGGTGAAAGGTCAGGCAGATGTTTTGTACTTTCATATTGTCCGTTCACGTTTTGTAAAATAGCAAACAGCAAAGGATATAATAATTTTTCTACCCGTAAGAATATAGGAGTAAAAAGTATTCTGTGTAAGTATCCTGGTTATAAACTATCCGTGTGTGCCAAATCTCATCAAAATCCGTTCAGTAGTTTTTGCGCGAAAGTGAAACAAACATCCATCCATCCATCCTCACAAACTTTCACGTTTATAATATTACGAATATACAGGGTGCTCCAAATAGTGACGTCAAAAAGAAAAAACTGAATTCCAAAATACCCCATGTTCGAGTATTCGAGTTATCGATGTTCTGCGATTTTTAGTAGTATTTCTTTTTTTGTAGTGTGTATTTTTCAGTTTTTTTTTGTGACATTGTCGTCTTGATTGTTTTTTTTTTTTTTATTCTATTTAATTTATAGAGGGTTTAATCACAAACTGATTATGCCACCCTCATCTTGTTAAAATCCTGTTAAAAACCATCAATTAAAGAAAAAAAAATCACAGATCTCATGCACCACATGACCTTCAAATAGCATTGGAAATGAACTTCGGTCGGCTTCGTCGGAAAATGAAATGAAGTGCGTGTCGGACCATGCACAATGAAAGGTTCCGTAGTTGAAAAGAATTTAGCCCAAAAACAAAGTTAACATTGGATCCCAAAAATTTTTTTATGTCAAAAAATAACAAATTCACAATTTTCGGACTTTTTCCTTTACTTGTGCTGGGAGACCTTGCTTCTTGCCAAATTTCATTATTTACATTTTTTTATTTTCATTATTATACGAAGTACCCTATAGGTTTTGATTTTCTTGCGACAGTTGTGAGTATCAAAATGTGTCGCAAAATGGGCGTATTTTTTTATTGCGTTGACTTAGACGCTTGATTTTTTTAAAACTCTAAGGAACAATAGATTTTCGTATTTAATATTAAAATCAACTTGATATCTCCACGCGTCCTTGAGAAAAAGGGTTTTGACAGACTGACAGAATTGAATTTTTTTTATGTGATAGAATTACAAATTATCAATTTTCGGATTTTTGCCTTTATTTTTGTTGTATGACCTTGCTTCTTACCAAATTTCGCGATTCTAGAACAACGGGAAGTACCAACGGGATTTACTTGCGAAAAATAGTAGTGGTTTATAGTATCAAAATAAGTCGCATAAATGGCCGTATGTTTTTATTGCATTGACTTAGAAGCTTAAGTTTTTTAGGACTTCAGGAGACCACAGACCTACGTATTTGATATTAATTTCAACTTGATACCTCCACGCGTTCCTGAGAAAAATGGTCTTGACAGATAGACACACAGACGGACAAACAAGTGATCCTATAAGGGTTCCGTTTTTTCCTTTTGAGGTACGGAACCCTAAAAAAGAAAACAAAGAAGTATAGGAAGATTTATTTTTATTTTTCAAAACATTTTATTTTAAGAGAAAATACAGGCTTTTCAATACTACCTACTATAGTATTAGTTCTACAGCTGTACCTAATGTACGAACATGTATGTATGTTTAATATAATTTTTCAAACATTTATTTTAGTTTAATAAAGAAAATAAGACAGGTTTTAATACTATTTCTATGCTACTTAAGCCGACCCCAACAAAGTTGGGAATAGGTTAGATAGGCTAGGCAGATTGATTGACCACATACATACTACAGCTTTGATATACGAACATGCATACCTACTTATTTTCATGTTAATTTTTAAACTTTTATTTTTTAAGTATTATAGAAAATACTGAGGTTTTAATACTGCTTCTATAGGTAGGTACTACACACTAACAGCTTTATTGTACCTAGCATGTATTTTACATAGGTAAACATTTTATTTTTATTTTATTGTAACAGAAAATACAGGTCTTTCAATACCTACTACTAATGCATTTTATGTTGATTTTTTTTACATTTAATTATTTATTATAGAAAATACTGAGGTTTTAATACTACTTCTATACTACACACTAAAAGCTTTGTTATACGAACACGTAATATATTTTTCAATACACTTCCTCGAAAACTGGTTCATATCGCACTACGATTAGGCACTACGTCGTTTGATAATCGTGGACATTTTGTTATTGCAGTTCTCGGCTCAAAAACAACCTCGCCTACGACTCGGGTGTTAATTCCGCCTCGAATGCAATAACAAACGTTCTTCACTTGTATCAAAATGTACTATTTTAATTGTGTTCATAATTAATAATAAATTTAATTGGCAATGTATTGTGTTCTTCTTTCTATGGTATGATGCTCTGAAAGTAGCAACTATAAGCACCTTCGATCAATATTATTGATCGAAGATAAGCACATATTATAAGCAGAAATATTTTTTAGGCGCACACGAGCGAGCGAAGCGAGCAACGCTTCGCTCGCTCGTGTGCGCCTAAAAAATGTTTCGGGTGTAACCGTGTAATTGATGACTTGTTTAACAATCCTAGTGGCATACCCAACTTTTTTTTTTTAATTAAAAAAAAACTAAATTTGAAATCATATGCCGGCTGTATATGATTTGAATTTCGATATTTTTAAACGATTTATTATTTTTTTTCAAAAATTTCTGTTTTTATGGTACAAAAATGAAAAGTTTACATCGAATTTGTAGTATTTATTGGTACTTTGATATTTTTTTCTGTCTAAGCTATTAAAAAAAAAAAACTATGTATGCCATAGGCTTCTACTCTGTTCACCTAATATACCCAATTTTTTTCGAGACGGTAAAAAAAAGTCATCCGGTGTAAGTAAATTTAAACATTTACATTTTATTATATAACCGGACAAATGAGTTTCAATAGTGCACACGAACAGCTGTAGTACGAACATTTATACTTATTTATTTATTTTTATGTTGATTTTTTAAACATTTACTTATTTATTTTAGAAAAATACAGTGATTTTAATAGTATACTTACATAGTTCTAAAGCTTTGTCGTACCGGTAGACCGCACATGTAACGCAGTGGTAACACCCGTAAGCCTCGCGCATAGAACTCAAATTAGCACAAAAGTGTTACCAAACGCACACGCCCCACACGCTCAAACCATGATCTTAAATTCGTTATAACTCCAAAATTTATTATTGTTTTTTTGAATTTCGAAAAACAGTCGGAGGCATATCCTCCGACACATCCTCCTCATGTATACATGTAATTATTTTTTTTAATATTCATAAATAAGACTACATCTTATTGTAAATCTTATTTTATAGAACGTAAGATATTGACATTGCCCTCATTATATATCCTGGAAACAATAATGTTCATTAAGTCGAATACTCATTTATTTCAGCTTTGGTCTGATGCTGTCCCTAGGAATAGACGAGATAATTTCAAACTCTTTGTTCACGGCGCTAAAACCGCTCTTATGCGTAAGAGCACCTTTTGCATGGGTCCGACCATCTATAATAAACTGCCCAAATCATGGAGAACATTAAATATATCTGCTCTCAAAAGTAAACTGAAGAGTTTATTATGTCAAAGAGCATATTACAGTATAGCAGAGTTTATGGACGAAGACAATTTTCCTTCGTGTTTGAGATGACGATATTGTATTTTATTGACATGTTATTGTATTTTTGTGGAATAATTGTAATTAGGAATTGAAATTTTAATGACAGTAATTTATTTATTTTTATTGACAACCTTGACTACTTTGACATTTAATTTTATCTAAAAATATGCTTGCTGAGTTGTAATGATACTAAATCTTTAATTAATAATGATGAGTTAATAATTGTACCTACATAATTTCTATAATATACTTAATTTTGATGAATATTATCTCGGTTTATGCACCATCTCTTCCTACCAATTTGTACGCCACGATATGCGGCTGAACATGTTAGAACTTTTTCTTTACCTCTATCTGTTATTATCCTGCATGCAATGTATCATGTACTTACACCATGTTTAAACAAATACAATTTTACTTACTTACTTACTTAGATGTTGGGTACATTATGGACCCCATAAATATGACTATTTTAGTGCTATTTTCTTTATTTTTTTAAAGAAATATTTCACTAATTTAATTTTACTTTTTTGTACATTGTAGCCCTCGTCAATACAAACATTTGGACACCTCAATTAACTATATTGACTTAGAAATAACGGAAACATCGCCATGTCGCACTTTTCTTGAAAAGTGCGACATGGCGGAGCGATCGAAAAAACATTTCCAATGTTAAAAATAGTAAAAACTTAAACGTAAAACTATTCAAAGCATAATTATTGCATGTCGGTTACGCGAACCAATAAGATTTCCCCCTACCAAAAAAGAAGAAGTTTTCTCTTCAAAAAAATTAAGTCGAACAAGCGTTTTTCAATGAATTCACAGTTAGTTACAACAGTGTCTAGTTGCATATAATTTTTATTAGCAATTATTTCGGCTAGCCGTGGGTCAATACCGGTTCTGACCAAATAGTGACCCCTTCTCACGGTTCTATTGTTCTTTTAAGTAAAAAGCTTTGGCAGATGGTTTCTATTTTGCATGTCACTGGTCACGTTTTGTAAAATAACAAAGGTGTCAAATCCCTAAATATTATTGCACTGTGTTGGATTTTCAACTCTAGGTGCTGTTAAGCCTAGCGTTGAAAATCCAAAAGTGCACTTTTATTTATGGATTTATTTAAGTATTACTCAGGGTTGGTGAAAATGGGCATAAGACAACCAAAAATGAAATCATCAGAATGGACAAAAATTGTGAGAATGAAAAATGCAGAGATAAAAAATCTTCGCTTTACTAACTTTACCTTATTGCCAAAAGGTCTAAAGTCGTATTTCTGAAAAGACACTTTTTACTGTCATTTCGTTAAAAAAAACCTGCCAAGCGCGTGTCGGACGGACGACGCACAATGAAGGGTTCCGTAGTTGGAATGAATTTATCCCAAAAACAAACTAACTAACGTTATAGTTGAATTTCATATTCTATTATTTTCCCATACATACGATAAACGTCATGGTCAGTTCTCCAACTGCAAATGTATGTTGTAGAATAAATACGGGCTTTAAACTGAAGTCGTGAGAAAAATAACCAGTATCGTTATGCAGTGCAAGATATAATAAATAATAATACCAACTATCATTGCAGATTTTTGCTACCACTGTTTAATTCCGGAGGGTCAATTCCGGTTTTGACCAACAACTGACCCCTTCTTACGGATCTATTGGCTTTAAAAGGTGAAAGGTCAGGCAGATGTTTCGTACTTGCATATTGTCCGGTCACGTATAGTCAAATAGTAAAGGATTTGGGACTGAATTTGCAAAATGTGCATCGGTGAATAATAATGAACGGCGATTATTTTTATCTTTTTTTCAATCAGTCTGGTGCGATATTTTTTTTTTTTTGTATTTGTAGTGTCTCTTTGTGCAAGAGTTTCTGTATGGTCTGGGGATGTATTTCCTTGGGAATTTCGTCTGACGACAGCTTCCATGGCTGTTTTCCGGTTTTAGGGAAATGTACTGGTCTTCCGTGAGACTTTTGTTACTTCATCTTTGCATGTCGAATATGATGCAGTGGAGTTCAAATAAGGAGAGGTTTAGAGATAATGCTACCGTTGTAGATAAGAACATTTAATCTCAGAAGTTCATGTAGGGTGGGCTAATAATATCAATAGTTTACACAATAGTGTAGCATCAAAAAAAAGTTTGTGATCACTAGCAAAAGCTGATAATATATTTTTTTTTTTTCATTTTAAATTAATTCTTTATTTATATACAATATACAAATTAACACTATTTATACTAGGTACTAAAGTAAATGACTAACTTACTATACAAATAAATACAAAAACAAAAGGACACCTCACAACACACGTCGAAGTACTCGACCACATTTTTTAAATTTAACTTTGTCAAGAAAAAGTCTATTTAAAAAATATAATACAACGTGAGTTATACTATATTTTTAAATAGACTTTTAGACAAATAATAATAGTATTTTATTTTATGTAACGTAAACACTTTTTCTTGATAAAGTTAAATTTTAAAATATATCAGTTTTTGCTAGTGATCACAAACTTTTTTGATGTGTATATTGTATATATTGTGTAGGTATAATGTACAGTAACAGCCAAAAGTCGACTAGCAATCTCACAAAACCATGGCATAGCAATATTAGTTTACTTATGACCTTCTTCGGCGCCACAGCCCGTATAGCGCAGGCGATAATGGTCATTGCGGTGTAAGTGGACTTCTGGCCGCTGCATTAGTAGTATGTACATACTACTAATATGATTTGGAAATATTTACAGATGCGTCAAGAAGTGGGTGGGGGGGTCGTTGGTGGGGGCCGTTTTAATGATAGTAAGTAGGGTTCAGCATTTTGAACGGTTCAGCATTTTGAACTCGTCTTTATTCAAAACCCTCAGATATTTTTTTTTTTTGGTTATAGATGGGTGGTGAGTAACCCAAAAAAAAAATTGTTGTTTCTCTTGGCTTAGCTGCCTAGCATTCGAGTACCCCATTCGAATACCTAGTATTTGCAGGTACCGGTAAAATGGGGTTACTTTGATACTACGAGTTCACTTTGATAACAACTTTCGTCTTATGAAAACATCTATAGCTATAAATTTTTGGAGGCATTCAAAGTTTATCTTACCTTAACAATGCCCAGTAACCGGTACACCACAAAACCTTATTCACACACTAAATAAAATTAGTTTTCATAAGACAAAAGTTGTTATCGAAGTAAACTCATAGAATGTAAATTATACTTATATTTAAACTTATTAATATTATGGATAATTTTATTTGGTGTGTTAAGGTTTTGTTGGTGTACTAGTTACGAGGCATTTTTAAGGTAAGATAAATTTGAATGGCTCCAAAAATCTATACCTATAAATTTATTCATAAGTCGAGAGTTGTTATCAAAGTAAACCCAATAGTATCAAAGTAACCCCATGTACGGTAATAGTTCCTAGTACCAAAATGCATTCAAAGTAAACCAATAGTATCAAAGTAACCCCATGTACGGTAATAGTTCCTAGTACCAAAATGCATTCAAAGTAAACCCAATAGTATCAAAGTAACCCCATGTACGGTAATAGTTCCTAGTACCAAAATGCATTCAAAGTAAACCCAATAGTATCAAAGTAACCCCATGTACGGTAATAGTTCGTAGTACCAAAATGCATTCACCCAAATATCTTCAACTGTTACATATTATAGCAAAGAACTAACCTAATCAGATAAGCCACAGCGGTAGATAAACGCTAGCGATATGTAGGGGTATGTACCGGAAGCTCGCGGTATACCGGCGCGGTAAGAATTCGCGAAAACACTCCGCGAATTATTGTCACCTTCCTGTCGCGTGTTGTACACCTACAGACGGTTAAGGATTTTAGTATTTATTTTGTGAGTAGTTATGTGATTTAGAACGCAATAAAAAAAAAATATAAAATAATTATTTAAAAAATATTTTTTGTCCTCGTCTGTCGCTCCAATTATGATATATGTACTAGCTTTTGCCAGCGGCTTCGCCCGCGTGGATGTCAGAAATTATCCCACGGGAACGAAGGTACTACCGGGATAAAAAAAAGTAGCCTATGTGCTATTTCAGACTATAATCTATCTGTGTGTCTGTGTGTGTCTAAACTTTTGCATTTATATTTTTTTTTTCGTCAAGCTCGAAATCAAATCAAACTGAACAACTTTCTCCATGGGAGCAACATCGTTATCGAGAAATAAATATCAACTGTCTCGTACAAAACTTCAATTATAGGTAACAGCTGATTATTTTTTCTCGATTAAGATGTTGGTCTCATGGAGAAAGTTGTTCAGTTTGGTGGTTTGCACAACACCTTTCTGATTCGCCCCCTATATATAGTTTCTGCGACCACTATTGGGAATGAGGACTGAGTTTATGTAATAATAAAACCGGTCAAGAGCGAGTTGGACTCGCGCACAGAGGTTCCCGTTCTGATTTTTGAAAAAGTGTGCTATTTAGAGACATCGTTTCATTTTCCTTGTAATCTTTACATAAACTTCTCTCATATAAAATAATTTCAGATTTTTCTCTATGTAAACTTCGGAGATAAGGGTATCTTTTTTACATTTTTCATCAAAAGTCGAAAACTAGCCAACTAAAAAAAAATTAAAAAATGTTTGAGAATGTACACACAGCTCTCTTTCATATGATACCCCTACATGCCCTAGTAGCCCCACTTTGAATTTTGAAGACCCCGTTTCAGTCCCTGTTGCAAAAAAAAAAAAAATACATTTCTTATTTGCAAAATAGTTGGTTAAACTTTATCTCTGTTAACATTTTGGTACGGAACCCTAATACAGTGAACTTTTTAAAATCCGTGTTAAAAGTTAGAAACTTAACGAAAGCTTAGAACTTTGTTTTCGTCTTACAAAAACTTAAGACGCCCACAATAACTTGACGACTCCGAACACGATATCTCGAGTTCTAAGATCAGTTGAGTTTAGATAGAAGTAAGGTGATATCTTTAGTATAGTCTTAACGCGAGTTTGTGGAAGACTTTTGATATTGTGGACATTTTTCTGGAAAGTCTAAAAAATTCCGTGTTTTATCTGAAGAAGGATAGAGACCTGCTGTCTTGTATGGATCAGAATGTTGGGCCTAAAAAGGAATTAATGAAAGGTATGAGAGAAATTGCATGCAGCTGAGATGAGAATGCTAAGAAGGTTATGTGGTGTTAAGCGAATGGATAAAATAAGAAATGAGTGTATACAACGTACCGCTGCAATGACGACATTAAATTAACGCGCGTATACGGTTCCGCGTTTTCGTTTTATAAAAGTATTTTAATTTCATTAAACGATATTATTTATTGATTTATTTACAATTTTCTAAAATATCATCTGGAGCAACCTGTAGCGCAGAGGTGAAATTAAAATGACGACGACAAATCTTTATAAAATCACGAATAATGAACCATTTAAAAAAAAAACAACTCAGCCAATCTAGCCACAAAGCTAGATATAAATTCCACAGTCGCCTGCAGCAGTACCGTCTAATGTAAGATTTACACCGGTTATCCGGCTCGAGAGAATAGTTAGCTTGGCGACGGATATCCGAGCGTCACTAAAAATTTGCCTCACAAATACCCGGGTGCTACTCGGTATGTGGGGTACAAGCGGGTGGGTGTAAATGTATGTGGGAATTAGATATTTTGTGTTTGGTTCTTTGATTGTTTTATTTATTTATTTGTAGTTTTACTTAGGCTGTTGATAAATAGATGTCTTGTGACTAGAATGGTTGTTAGTTTATTGAACTTTTGATAAGGGTAATGATGGTCTTATAAGAGGATTATATCGAAGCGTGGTTTAGCTCGGTGTGTAAGTGAAATGGCGTTATGCGCGAGATAGAAGACTCACGCGCACCGGAATTTAAAAGCGCTTCGTTTAAATGTAGATTTTTGACATTAATGTTATACTTAAATCAATTTTTAGCTTAGTAAGTTCTTAAAATATTTAATACCTTCGGTTTAAAGCAAATTTTACTGCACAATAAGGAACTGTTTACGTATATTCGTATAAAACAGAAAATAGACTGTGCAACTTTTGAAAAAAAACCAAGTAATCATGTTTCGGTTTTAGTACAGCGGCGGTAAAAAATATAGTAAAATAACACATAATTATGGAAAATCTAAACATATACCCACATTTGATTTTATAGGAATTTTAAAAACACAATACTAACGATGTATCCTCGATGGACAGCGGGTGCTACGTTATCAAATCGAAACATATTTTCTAGATTTTAGCCTCATTTTAAGATTAGACCTACTGACTTTTACTGATTATTCTACTTTTAACTTGGATTCATGGAATGCTGCGTGTTCTGTCACCCATGCAGGTGAGGATTTTCGCTCCATGTAAAATATTGGTATTCAGCTGCATCCGGTTAGACTGGAAGCCGATTAACGTAGTTGGGAAAAGGCTAGGCAGATGATTATCAACCTCTAACATTATAACAAAAACCTATCGCTTAATCTACCAGTTGGTCCGAAGCTCAAAAACCAACATCCTTCGATTCACCAAACCTCCAAGAAACCTATCAAAACAATTTACAAACCAATAAAGTTTACACAAACATAATGTAAACGTTTACAATAACATCGTGACAACAGGTGGTGGGCAGTTGTCGACGTGACACGATGACACGACATATGTCGCGGAGGGACGAGTGACGCCTTTATGGGTCAAAGATAAAAGTGTGGAAGGTTTTGGGAGTCATTTATGCCTACGACGTTAGAGGACCAATGTAAAAGTTTTCTGTGTTTTAATCAGTAACATAATTTAGAAGGAATGACTATGACGTGTCTCGGATAGCACGTTTTAACACTTTCCTTGCCAAGTCCTTATTATACCTACATGATTAATTCACACCTACTTTATTTTTAGTAGTTTTGATTTACAACCGGTAGGCTTGTGCTGGATTTATTCCGAACTAATACCACTGGTATTTGTTTGAACTTGTATTTATTTTCTATTCCGAACGTATACCAGTTTATACGAATGCCAACAACTTTTAGTTACACAGTTAGTTTATACGTTTATACCATGGTATCCGTTTATACGAATACCAGTTTATACGAATGCCAACAACTTTTAGTTACACAGTTAGTTTATACGTTTATACAATGGTATCCGTTTATACGAATACCAGTTTATACGAATGCCAACAATTTTTAGTTACACAGTTAGTTTATACGTTTATACAATGGTATCCGTTTATACGAATACCAGTTTATACGAATGCCAACAACTTTTAGTTACACAGTTAGTTTATACGTTTATACAATGGTATCCGTTCGGAATAGAAAATAAATATATATGAGTTTAAACAAATACCAGTGGTATTAGTAGTACTGTAGTTACACCAATATTCAAAAAAGAAAACACGGAAGATGTACGATGTTATAGACCTATCGCTCTCATTCCAATAATGGCTAAAATATTTGAAAGAGTACTATATAATAATCTTAGTGAATATTTTGAAAAAAATCAAATAATAATAGA
Source organism: Cosmia trapezina (assembly GCA_905163495.3). NCBI lineage: Eukaryota > Metazoa > Arthropoda > Insecta > Lepidoptera > Noctuidae > Cosmia > Cosmia trapezina. Next base: position 5,827,803 of record LR991044.1, read on the forward strand.
TAATCAAGTTGGATTCAGAAAAGGGAAATCAGTTAATACAGCAATGCATCAGTTTTTACAAAAAGTTATAACGGAACTAGATAAAAAAAATCAGGTTACAGCCCTATACATGGACATGTCAAAAGCTTTTGATAATGTTGACCATGGACTACTACTACAGAAACTAGAAATTTACGGAGTTCGAGGTAAAGCACTACAAATAATCAAATCATATCTCAGTAATAGACTACAGTTCACTGAAATAACACAATTATGTCCATTCACAAAAACAGAAATTAAATATACATCGAGCCCAAGATCTATAAAATATGGTGTACCTCAAGGTTCGATACTAGGACCACTACTATTTCTCATTTATATAAATGATATACCTAATGCTATTCGGCACCCTATGGTTTTATTTGCAGATGACAGTACGGCTCTTTTCACAAATAACAAAAATAAAAATCATGAACTAGAAATAAACGATTCCCTATCTAAATTAATAAATTGGCTTACAATAAATAATCTAAAAATAAATCTTTCAAAAACCCATTACATGAATTTCAAGAATAAAAACGCAAAATCAATTCCATTATCTATTGAGCACAATAACGCAACTGTGTCTGAGGTTACTAGTACAAAATTTCTAGGTATCTATATAGATTCTAATATGACATGGAAAACACATGTAAATAGTGTATGTAACAAATTAAATCAATTCTCTTATGCCCTCTACATGCTCAAAAAAGTATCTAACCAAACCACACTGCTTAGTGCTTATCATGCTTATGTGGGATCCACTCTATCTTATGGGATACTATATTGGGGATACTCATCTGATAAGGAAATTGCGTTCAAGGCACAAAAAAAGTGTATTAGATCAATATGTGGGATACACCAAACCAATTCATGTAAACCTCATTTCGTAAATCTCAAGATATTAACGCTCCCTGCTTTATATATCTACGCGGCCTCAATTTTAGTTAAATCAAACATCAGTAGCTATGACACATTAACAAGCAGTAGACTCAAAAATACATTACGCAATAAAACATCCCACACTGCAGTGTATAGCAATAGCATTTTTTGTATGGGCATCAAAATATATAATAAGTTACCCATAGACATTAAGAACCAACACTCAATTGGTATTTTTAAAAGGAAGCTAAAAGACTTCCTGATTAAAAAGGCTTATTACTCTGTAAAGGAATTCCTTGAAGAAAAATAATTATATATTATATAATATTAAAAGATTGTTGATACTTGATAATTATAATGTGATATAAACTGTAAGAATAGTCTGATATAATATAGAATGTATGAACAATGATAATTAATATAATGTAAATTGTTGAACTGTAATATTGAGTACCTATACTTTTTGATTTATAACAATTTAAATTGCAATGCCTTAACAGGCAACTAAGTTCTAAGAACCTATACTTTTGTTAACATCTTCAAAATTGTACACTTAGTTCGCAATAAAGAATTTGAATTTGAATTTGAATTTGAATTAGTTTGTTGTTATTAGTTCGGAATAAATCTGGTGCTGGGCATGTTCATATGGTCAACAGCTATTTATATGTACGACTCGGGAGCCGAGTTATGGGCACACAAACGGAGAATGACAGCCGTTGGTCCCGACTGTCATTCGTGGAGCTTTGACAGTCGTTACGGGTCGTCAAAAGAAAGTTGTTTGGTCTGATTTCCGAAATCAGACCAAACCACAGCAAATCTAACTATCTAAGATGTATTGATGATTTTTATGGTCTAAATTATGTAAATACATATTTTTTATTATCGCGTAGGTATCTTTGATTAAGATACAACCTGACACGGACCTGTAAATTGAAAAAAGGCAAAAAAAAATAATTTCGCGGCGCTGCGCTTCCCCGTAACAGGTTTAAAATTGAAACTTGTAAGCAGAAATTTTTTTTTTCTTTTTATCTTTTCTGTCTCCATCAAAATGAATTCCGTTTATGAACCTGTGCTGAAACATAATTATGTACCTATAAAATAAATATATTCTTACCTTATGTGCCTTTCTATAATACCTAAATGATATTTTTAATCTTTGCCCAAACTTAACAAGGTGTCGATCGTTTATTTATTGAAAGCGAAGTTATTGAATTTTAAAATGGCTACTTCCGACTCCGATCCTTGAGCAAAATTAATTTACTTTCAAAAAACCACGAAACATTTAATTTTGTACCTTATTTCGATGTCTATATGAGCTACCAATTATTTAATCAACTGCATTTGAATTTTACATGATCAATAATTTGAAAACGTAGGTCAAGCATCCAAAATTAGCAACGATAAACTTTCAATCTTAATGTGAAGTAATAAGAGCTATTATGAATATCGATTAGAAATTTAAATAAAAATCGAACGCAAGACTTCCAAATTAACATCTGCAGTTTTTAAATTAAGAAAAATTCAAATTAGAACCTTGTTTACTACTCATAAGGATTCTATCTAATTTTATTAACAGTCTTTTAATTTGGTAGAATCAAGTGACGACACATGTCATGTTACAGAAAATGAAAGTTAAGGGTTGAACACACGTGGTCGTAACAAAATCATTTATTGACGCTCGAGTCCAACAGGACCTTAACAGGTGTCTAGTGAAAGTATTTAGACGTTTTTTGTTTGAATAAATTTTGGTTTTCTGTTGTTTTCAATTTTTATGCTTTTTTGTCAAATAAGGGTGCAATAAAGTCGTCGAAAGTTTTTTGGCTAAGATTTAAAATGGGGAATGTATCAGCTACTAGGTTATCCCTTTTTGATAGATTTAATTTAAATTGGGATGACTTAGTACTAAAATTTCGTTTGTTTTGGGATAAACCGGATAAATATTTTCTCTGCTTTTAAAATAACGTGAATTCACTTTTTCTTCTTAATAAGTAGGTAATCTTAAGAGCCCTGTACTACCTCAGCTTTGTATCTCGCTCGCACGATACTGCTCGTGGACTGAGTAAGAGCGAGACTGAGTGCGGTGCTGGGCGCCGATAGTTTAGGTAATTGCTGTTTACTGTGAAAATAATAGTAATTTGAAAAAAATATAAAACATAAGACCTGCTCTATATTTATTTCAGTTAGTATGCAAAGTTTTATGATCTAATTTGAAATATTTTTTAATACCAGCGGTTCCGTATTCCGTTTCGAGGTAACTTCGGATTTTTTTTCTATCAAGAAAATTTTATGGAATCGTGTTTTCGTCAAACAACCTCAACTTTACCATATATTTATTTCAAAATTAATGCTGCAGTATTTTCGACATAACGGGGATCATGCTAAGCCATTTGAGGTAGTAGGATAGGTTCATAATAAACATACGCAGCATATGGGCTTAGATGTGAAGTTGTCGATACCAGTCGATACCATAGGTAGGTGCAATACATTGTCATACCGTTTAAATTGTTTAAAGAATTTTGACACCTTCTAATAAAACATTTACCAAATACAATACAAATCAATCTGCCTAGCCTTTTCCCAACTATGTTGGGGTCGGCTTCCAGTCTAACCGGATGCAGCTGAATACCAGTATTTTACATGGAGCGACTGCCTGTCTGACCTCCACAACCCGGTAACTGGGTAATACGATACCCGTTGGTAAGACTGGTTGTCAGACTTTCGGGCTTCTGACGACCCGTAACGTCTGTCAAAGATCCACGAATGACAGCCGGGACCAACGGCTTAACGTGCTTTCCGAGGCACGGAGGAGTCTCGGTATGAAAAGATGGTCACCCATCCACTGACCAACCCCGGCAAGCGTAGCTTAACCTGATGGATCGACCCGTGCGGCTGTTATTACTTAGCCACGAGCTCCTCCATACAATACAAATAAAGACATAATATTTTATCAAATGTAATAATAATAAATTCCACAAGATATAATTTTCCGCAACAATTCATAAAACCACACCCACTATTAAGGTATGCACACACCGTATCGAAAATATTCGCGGACAATGATTGGTTGTCTACGCAAAATATTTACTTAGAAAATAAATGTTGTAACGGTCCGGTGCGCTCAAATCGCGAAGAAGCAATGATATGATATTATTATTAAAATGATAACCGCTTTGTAAATGGGGTTTTTAAGCCACGCCTTGTGTAATGTATGTGTTTTCTTACAATTTAATAGCTTATTTTTACTTTATTTTTCTTATTAGCGCTATGCCTGTGATTTTTAATACGATGGATGTGACGTGAGGAGCTCGTGGCTAAGTAATAACAGCCGCACGGGTCGGTCCATCAGGTTAAGCTGCGCTTGCCGGGGTCGGTCAGTGGATGGGTGATTATCTTAACATACCAAGACTCCTCCGTGCCTCGGAAAGCACGTTAAGCCGTTGGTCCCGGCTGTCATTCGTGGATCTTTGACAGTCGTTACGGGTCGTCAGAAGCCCGAAAGTCTGACAACCAGTCTAACCAAGGGGTATTGTATTACCCAGTTACTGGGTTGTGGAGGTCAGATGGGCAGTCGCTCCATGTAAAATACTGGTGTTCAGCTGCATGCGGTTAGACTGGAAGCCGACCCCAACATAGTTGGGAAAAGGCTAGGCAGATTGCAGATTGATTGGATGTGACGTACCTACAGTCTGACCGTCGAGCTAATGCATTACAGACACACCTGTTAGTTAGACAATTTCTAGTAGTAATAAGGATCACATATTCGTTAGTAGGTCTGATACTGACAGGTGTCAAAAACGCATTCTTTCGAGGGTCGAATACAGAATGCTGCAAGGGTATTTTGCTTAGATAATATACATCTAGATCGAGCCACCGCGTGGCCGGTCATGAGACAGCAATATTATACTTTTTCTAGGTTATGTGGTATGAGAAATTCCATATTTTGGACTGAAACCCATGTCAATACATTCGCACAATGCAAAAACTGTCCAAAAATGTTAAATTAATCGACGCAAGATAAATTTTGTAACAGTGAAAGCACTTTGTTTGGCTAGCATTCAAAAGTTCGCCAAGCAAAAATACGGCACGCCGTTGTCACAATTTTCCTATTAATTTCGTATATATGTGTCTCACTTCCACACTTCACACTGTAATCATGGCAACGTCTAGAGGTTCAGTGTCTTTGGTTAGTAGTTATGATACTGACAGGTGTCAAAAACGCATACTCTCGAGGGCCGAATACAGAATGCTACAACGATAATTAGGCACATCGATCGACCTGTGTGGCTGTTATTACTTAGCCACGAGCCCATCTCGTTCGTCTTCCTCCTACCAATGTAAATTTCCAATATAATAATTCTGTGAATCCGGAATACATTATGAACATGCTTAAGTTTTCACGAATTGAGTTATAGAGTACACATTGTCCTTCAAGCTACAGGACATACTTCGACAAGTAGCGATTTTTTTCAAATCCTTTCGTATTTCTAAAACAACTTTCAACAGGATTGATATAAAAGAAAAAAAAAAGGAAAAAGTAAGCTAAGAATGTTACTTTGTCTAGGCCCTAAGTAATAAGTATTTTATTACCATACGCTCTAGTCAAGACATAGCGCTGCGAACAATACAGTGAAGCATGCGCAAAACTACACCTCGCTCTGTGCATACACGCTCACACGCACACATTTACACCAAACTACAACTAAACTACACCTCACTAAGATCCGTATTACAGAAGGAAACTAAATCACTGATCTTTGTTTAAATCTAGTTAAAAACTAGTTTCAACCAATCAAATGGCTTGAATCTAGTTTTAAGTAATGCTTGAGTATTGAGTGGCGTTCTGTAATACGGACCTAAGTGTACACATGTTTACCAAACCGGCCTCAGGCAGCGCTATGTCTTGGTATTTTATTGGTACAATCTTTATCTATACTAGTTATAAAATAAAGTAGCTTTTCGTGTCGTCTGTATGGCCGCGTTGTTCTTCTAAACCATGCAATGGATTTTGATGTGGTTTTCGCTATCATTTAGAGAATTTATTCCGAAAGGTTTATATGTACCTATAATACATTAATATTTAACTTATGTATAATATAGAAACCTTCATGTTTTGTCAATTCGTAAAAACCGTGCGAAGCAGAGCCGGGTCGCTAGTAATCTATCTATCTATCTATCTATAAATAAAAAGAGAAGTCCTGCCTGACTGTCTGATTGACTGACTCATCAACGCCCAGCCCAAACCCTTGGACCTAGAAAGCTGAAATTTTGACAGAGGTTCCCTTTATAATGTAGACAAGAATAAGGAAAGATTTCCTGCTAGCACGATCCCGTGGGATATTTACCGACATCCACGCGGGCGAAGCCTCGTGCAAAAGCTAGTAGTGTATAGAGGGCAGGCTTTCTATTTCTAATTCTACTAAGTAAAAAGGATTAAACGTAATAAGCCCCGGATGAGAAACAGCCTCCCTACCTATTTGCACTTGAATGAAAAACCTAATCGATCGAAAACCAACTATAAAACAATCTATATACAGAGTGCTCCACCCGCCGTTATACAGGACGCTACAAAACAGGGCAACTCGCCGCTTAGCTATGTAAGTGCAATTTAAAATGTAAATTAACACAGCAAAGAAGTGGGGGGAAGCGCACCAACACTTGGGGAATTTCCACCAACACTGTCTTGGCCACCCTGTATAATCACTCGGATGATAAAGTTAAGTCAACAATACTTGTACATCAATTCCAACTTTAATTACTTACAATAAAGTTGATTTTCAAGGGTTTCTTCTGAGAGTTACGACGTTTTGTGCCAAGTTAATAAAGTGATGTAAAAACTGTTATATACAGGGTGATTTAAATTCTATTTTCATTTCTGTAGAGTTGGTTTTGGCTTGTGTCTTTAGGTTCGCGTATAGGCTTTTCTTGGTATAATTTTTATATTTTCTTCCCGACAGAAGAGATTTGTTACGTGTAACTTGCAGCGGACTCTCAGTCCCTCCAGCGTGGAGGAATAAATTATAACGAGCACACCCTGATTGCTTTTTAATTTTATTTTTGTTGAAGGAAAATGGCAGTTTTTAATTTAGCCATTCATAAAAAATAATAAGTATAGGTACTTACTTACCTTTGTTTTCCTTCAGATTTTGGAAAAAAAAAATTTTTTTTTGGCTGTATTCCACGATTGAGCTTGATTTCAAATAAAAATTATCGTTGGAATTTTCAGATGTCATAGATGAAACTACATATAATACGCTATTTTTTCACTGTAATAAGCCGTTCTTAATACAAACTTCTTTGTTCTTGCATGGTACCTTAATTTTTCCTTTTAAAAGTATGTTAATTTGGCCGTCCATAAGAAATGTTTCAACGTTAATATCTTTGATCATTGTGAGGTTTAATATATTCAGGCAAAATCGGCAATGAAAATATCGAAATATTGTAGATTGAACTTAATAGGTACCTACTCCCACAAACAAACGCAATTTGCGTCATTGATCAGATTAATTACTGGTTTTAGTAAATTCGGTGGAGGTCAGACTTTTGTTGATCCATTTAAAACATTCTGTCAGGCCTTGCCGCAATTAGTTCATCTATACATCGAAGCAAATACCGTAACAAAACAAAAACTTTCATACATTATAATATGTTCTTTAACAAAAATGTTCTACCAAAATTTATTATTCTTCCATTTTATCATCATCATCCTTAAAAATTCAATCTACTTAATTTCACCCTCTACAAAAAATTCACCCCTAAAATACAGCCCATTAAAAAAAACCACGCAAAAAGCATCTCAAGGCGTCTCCGTCGCGAGGCAACAGAGAGGCCACTTCTTTTTTCATCCCCCATTCCCCTGCAAAGGGGTGAAGGGGGTGGGAGGGTCGCCGAGAAATGGAAAACTCGGGAAAATTGTAGCATTCTTGAGGCAACGCTCTGCTCACACCTTCTTGCGGGAGGAGTTGACAACATTTTGGTGTGGAAAGGATTTATGGGTTTTTTTATTATTGTTGTAGTTAAAAGCACCGTTTTCAATTTATGTAATTGGCTTATCCTAACTAATATTAAAAGTAATGCGAAAGTGAGTTTGTTTGTTACGCTTTCACGCTAAAACGGCAAAACCGATTTGGATGAAGTTTGACACATGGGTAGACCATGATTTGAACTAGCACATACAATACTTTTTATTCCGGTAGTAGGTACGTTCCCGTGGGATAATTTCTGACCTCTAATAAGATAATTTTAGGTAAGAGCAAGTCAAATACGACGAAATCGCGGGGAATATTTCTAAGCTAACAGTTGATTCTTTATGATTGGGATTACGGAAGAATAATCATCGATACTATTTTTTAACCGAATTAAAGTTTTCGACTGCGTTAATGAATCTTATACTATAATAAATTTCTGGACCAAGTTTTAATAATAACAATTTTTAATTAAACTTTACCCCGTTTAGAGAGATATAATTATATAACAAATCGTCCAAAAAAAAATAATGCACAAAACATTGAACTCCAAGAAAATGTTTTCAACCAATGCAGCGGCGCGCAACGTAAAAAGGAGCGCTGTGTCGGACGCCCCCCGGCCCCTCCCCGCACCGCACTCACCCCCTCGGCCACGGACAGCGTCTCGGGGCGCGGACTTGGGGTGTCCTGTTTTTAAGATGACTTTTATGTAACACGGGATTATTTTTTTATACCTCTGACTGGTCTGGCAACAGATCTGTACATTGAATGTGTCGGGACTTTACACAAAGGATTTCGTAAAAACTGTGTGTAAAATGTTGATAGGTATGTTGATGTTGTTATGGGTGGCTTCATCTCTCCTACTATTTTTTTTTGCTATGCCCATAATAAGGTTGATGAGCGAGAGGCATTAAATTAAATCACATATACTTTGTATAATTTTCAGGCTCTACATTAAAAATCAGATAAATACAAGAAATAGTTTAGTCACAGGATTATTTTTTTGTTTTTTCTTTGTTGAAACACGATTTATCTGCCATAACAGCTGACTAAGTACAGTCAACGGCCAGAAGTCCACTTACACCGCAATGACCATTATCGCCTGCGCTATACGGGCTGCGGTGCTTATACACACATACGCATATTTATCCGTGTGAGCGATGTTCCAACGCTAACAGATTAACATGTCGTGTAGCATTACTACGAGTAGTTATAGATGTGGTCAATGCTAGACAAGGATGACAATATCAGTAACTTGTTTTTCTATCGTCGTCTGATTATTTTTTTCCTAGTAATGCAAAATTTCAACAAGTAAATATAAGGTAACATTAGCTAGATCGGTAACGAGGCTGCTCTCGCTAATGTGATCGGGATAGATGTGAGTTCAAATCCGAGTTGGGTCAGTTTATGTTTTATATAATTGTTGTTTTAGTAATTTATTTTGGTAAATTACTTTGAACAAATATATGTTACATAGGTAATTTATTATTATAATATGATAATAAATGAAACAAATTTTGATATGGTAACATTGTAATATTTTTTATATAAAAGAAATCCTTTACACTTACTTAGGTTATTATTATAGTATTGAATGTTAAAAAACACATTTTAGGTTACATATATATATTCTGTGATGTAATTTAAGAGGTTATAGCTTAATTATTCATTTTCTCAATGAAAAGAGGATTGAAACTTAACCTCAATATTACAATAATATAAATACTAATTTGTTAAAGTTACGGCCACTATGACACAAAATTACCCTACCTGTTTAGGATTTCGGTGAATAGGACAATTTTATTGTCTTGCACAAAACTTAACATATTACGCACCGTAGGCAACATTATATCATTCAACACTTCCACATAGTTGACACTGTTGGCTCGCGTCGATATAAAACTTAATTCACCGGGCCCATGAGCACCTAACCACCCCCACATATTCACACTGCTTCTGCCTGACTCCGTATTTGGTCTGACATTGCCTTCAGACAAACGCGTGTTATTTTACGCCACAAATGCAGCCTTCCTTTTTGGCACGATTTAAAAGATTTTTCGTCGGTGAATATTGTCGTCTCCCAAAGTCCAAATATTCCCGGGCAAAACTTAACCTCTCCTCTTTATGCCGTTGCATTAAAAACGGTTTCTTAGCGTTGGCGTTCGGTGATGAAGACCTTCGGCATGGAGTATGCGGCGAACGGTGCGTACTGATGTGCCGAACTCATCGGCAAAACGACTTCTTGGGATGAAACCATTCGTCTCATATTCAGCTACCATATAACGTCACTGAGGCTGGCTAATAAGAGGTGGTCTTCCGCTTCTCTCACGACTCTTCAGGCTACCTTCTTCCTCAAATCTCTTCACCCACTAACAGTCTCTCCCTAAAAAAAAAAACTATATTACACACTTGCAACAAGCGTAATAGTAGTAATCACATAAAATTGAAAAAATAAACTTACGCATAAGCCGGTTCCATTCGATATTTGAGATATATTAAGGCCATTCGAATATAGGGCCACCAGATTTGCCTTGGCTTCAATACTAATATTAGCCTGCATACTGAATTCAGAAGAATACAAAAATAGCAACAGCAAGATAACACAAACGCTCGTAATAACGCTCACCAACCAACAACAGCTAATAGTGGAATAATTTATGTGAACTAGTAAAGTAGTTAAAATATGAAGGTGGATTTACAAAGTGAAATTATCACTTTGTTTCAAATCTACCCTCATATTTTAATAACGACGCTAAGATTGAAAATAATTGTAAAATGAAAGAATCTTCGTATAGTTGTGGAATATTTAACATATTTGTTAGCAACTCGGCATTCTTATTTCACATGTAATACTTAAAAAATATTTTTCATGTTTGATGTGAGACTCGAACCCGAACGTTCGCCATGCGAGGCACAGTGCTAACCACTTTGGCCACCGTAACGCTTACGACACTTATTGAAATTTGTAATAACAATCATAAGCGGGCAACAAGTTGCCAATGTGTAGTGTTGTCAAACGTTCTTAAAGAAGAAGGTCATAAGTACAACTAATATTGCTATGCCACGGTTTTGTGAGATTGCTAGTCGACTTCTGGCTGTTACTGTACCTACGCATAGTTATCTAGGGTCATGCATAAAACGATAGAATTTTTGACGCGACGTTGCCGTTTTGTTACGCAGGTCAGTGGAAATCCTACAAAGGATGTTTACATTTTAATTCGATTACTAAGCTATTTTATTTGTTCGAAAAAGTTCTTTCTTATTTTTCTCCTAAACTTTTTTTAATAGTTCCGAGTTAACACTATGCACCTATAGTATATGTGGTTTAATTTAATGCCTCTCGCTCATATCAACCTTGTATAATTTTAAGTTACAATCTAAGTACACATTGTGGAATGCAAATAAATTATTGGGTAATTAAGTTGCATCTTCGTGTAACAGCAGAGCATTAGATAATTATTTTAACCGAGAAGAAGAACAGGTACAATTCTCTTTTTAGCCAAACTGTCTTTCCTATGAGGATCCTGGTATATTTAAAATTACATAAGACTTTGGAAAAATGTAGGTACCTAAGTTAGTAATAGTAATAGTAATAGTAATCTTTATTTAATTCTCTCTTCACAAAGGTTCACTTAGTTTATTTTATAAATAGAGACTAGAATAATAACATTACAAAATCAAAAATATGATCCTTTGTGAGAGACTGGCGTCCATACTAGGATACCCTGTGTGACAGATCACCAGGCCCTCACCCCGAATTTAATCTAATAATAAGGCAAACTATTCTAATACTCCAGACAAATTAATTATTGCTGAAGGGAAAGAAAAAAAAAACAGACATGTTTAAATTAAATAACCACAAAAGAAAAAAGAAAACAGAATAATAATAATTCAAAATTAAGAACAAAAAAAAAAAAGAAGAAAACTTTGTATAGTGCAATGTATGTCTTGTGTGTGTGGGTATGTGTGTGTGTGTGTGAGTGTGTGTGAGGGAGAGTGTGTGTGTGTTATGTGTAAGGAGATGTAAAATGATGATGTGAGTGTGTGTGTATGTGAATGGTGTTTGTTACAGTCAAGAACCTGCAAAACATTAAATATCACCATGGAACAATAAGTAGCTGCTCCGTGGCGTCATAGTCCAATTTTTGTAACCAGATAGAGAGGGTTTTTTTGCAACGCTGCTTGGGTAGGGCATAAATTGACAGAATTCCGTTAATTTTATTATATAAATAGCTTCCAAGAAAACCAAAATGTCGACGGGAGAAAGCAGTATGAAACTGAGTTGTGGGACAGACAGCGTATTTACGTCGCTTACCTTCAAATAAAGTAGGATTATAGGTAAGATGAGAGTGTTTGCGCAAGATCGTATTTAAAATGAAAAGTTGACGTACAGTTAACACTCCAGTTCGCTCATAAAGTTCTCTAGTGGGAAACAAGAAAGGCATGAAATTACTAACCTTTAGAACGGCCCTTTGTGCACGTTCGATCCGGAGCATTGATATCTTTGTCGCACCACCCCATACAGTTATACAGTACGAGATTAGCGATTGGCATAACGCAAAGTAAACAGATCTCAATAAGTCAGTGTCCGCAACATGACGAAGATTTTTAAAGACAAATATTAGTTTACGTATTCTAGCGGACAGAGCATGTATGTGCGGGTGAAAACTTAGTGTGCTATCTAGCATGACGCCCAAGTACTTAATTGAATCTGTTTTATGAAGGTGGGGACATAAGCAATGAGCACTATGGGACAAAATGCACGAGGATGAATGAGCGGTAATTTTGAAATCATCGAGTGAACACGAAGGTTTTGTTATGTAGAAAGAGATATACTTGGTCTTTTCAACATTGAGAACGAGTTTATTATTAGCCAGCCATGACAACACCAAGTTGAACCCCATCTGTGCACTACTGTAAACTTCGGGCCAGGTGTCGGCTTCAAACAAAAGCGCTGTGTCATCAGCGAAAGTAATGATCCCTCCGTTGGGCATCATGAGTTCACAGAGGTCGTTTATGAAGGTTAGAAACAAAGGGGGGCCAAGGATACTGCCCTGTGGGACGCCGTGCACAACGGGAAGATCACCACTAGTCCACTCACCTACCTTAACTCTCTGGAATCGGTCGGTAAGGTAATCGGAGAAAAGCTTCAGTTGTGCATCTCTTACACCAATGCCCTCCAATTTCCTCATCAACAGTGGGACGGAGACCGTGTCAAAGGCCTTGGCAAGGTCCATAAAGATTACTATAACCTTTTTATTTTTGTCGAGTTTTTCAGAAACAAACTTAGTTAAACCGTGAATGGCGTCGCTGGTCGACAAGCCATATCGGAAACCGTACTGGGAAGGGGATAGCAGTGAGTTGTCTTCAAGGTAGTCAACCAGGCGCTTCTTCATGATCCTTTCCAATACCTTAGACAAGGCTGGCAGGATGGAAATTGGTCTGTAGTTGTTGACACAGGCTCCGTCGCCACTTTTGAAGATGGGTCGAATCTCTGCAATTTTCCAGGCTTTTGGGAATTTGCCGGAGTCAATGGCAAGGTTGCAGATAAAAACGATTGGAGGAATGAGGATCTGTCTATATCTCTTCACAATGCTGGTAGAGATGTTATCATAGCCAACAGCGCACTCAGACTTCAGACTATGCATGATATTATCAATCTCTGCCAGGTCCGTGGGGAAAAAAACCATCGAGTGGGGATGAAGTTTGAGCTGTGGTGAGGGGACATCGTTACCAGAACTACAGCGGTCAGCGATATTTTTGCCGATATTAACAAAAAATTCATTGATTTTGTTAGTAGAAGAAATAGGATCCGAGGTATCAATTAGCTGTCTGGCCTCGTTTTCAGATTTTTTTGTGTGGGTAATGTCTTTTATTTTGTTCCATAAAATTTTGTTATTAGTTTTAGCCGCAGACTGAAGTTCCAATTTATCATGTTCCCTTTTTATCTTTTTTAATAGTTCGTTGCAAAAATTTCTGTATCTTTTATAGGTTAATGTTATGGTTTGGTTGTTATGATTCTTTTTTGCTTTTTGGTGCAGCTTGTCACGATTCCTCATACACCGCAACAATCCAGTCGTTATCCAAGGTTTAGTAATTTTCTTACGGTTCGACGTTTTAATGATTTGTGTGCTAGATTCAATAATAACGTTCATCAAGTTAACGAAGTACTGAACAGCAACATCAACATCAGTCATTAAATACAAGTCATGAAAGTTGAGATTCTTAAAGTCATCGTCCATTTTTTCGTAATTGAAGCGTTTAGTTATTTTAAAGGTTTTGTTTTGAGGTTTACTTAAATCTAAGATAAGGATGACGGCATCATGATCCGTAATAGAGGTTTCAGCTACATAACAAGAAGCAGGTAGTCGCGTTTTTAATATAATGTGATCCAAGCATGTTTTATTATGTGTAGGGAAAGTATAAGCTGGCAACATGCCATGGGATGCTAAAAGGTCAAGGTAATGAACAGAATAGGAGTCAGTATTGGTCTCCGTAATGTCCACATTGAGGTCGCCTATTAGAATAAAGTTTTTATATTGGAGGTAGTACTTAAAAAAGTGTCAAGAGAAGTCAGAAAGTTATTTAGGTTTTTATAACCAGCCGGTCGGTAAACTGCTAGCATAGCCGTGTTTTGATCAACTTTGATCATTAGACAGTTACAGTCTGAAATAGAAGGTTCTTCTATGCATACGCGAATGTTATTTTTGCAATAAATAACAACCCCTTCGTTTTGGGTTAGGTTATTATTAGTTTTGTAGTAATTGTAACCTTGCAGTTGTGGAATACGGTTTGCACAAGACAACCAGCATTCCGTCAAGATAATGAAGTCCCAATCTATTTGCGATCTTTGTAGTAATGTTAGTAAACCTGGTGTATTACGTGTTATGCTTCGGATATTTTGGTGAATAACTTTAAGAGAGAGCTCGGAATCAGTTACGATATTTAGACAATTGTCAATATCACAGGTAGATGAACGTGCAATGGAAATGCGGTCAAGGTCAGAGATAATGTCTTTGGTACTATTGAATTTTAATTTTAAGGAATAGTGACATCATATTTTTATTATTGATGCAAAGTTTACTTGTAAATAATAGGGCAATTAAGCATTCAGTAAACGAAATATCGTTATTTAGCAAAACAATGGAAAACGTACTTGGGTTGAGCACTGTGGGTATATGATCGAGTGATTCAATGAAAAAGTGTACTGTCACAATATGTAATAAAGTAGCAAATGGTTTGTCGTCGTCGTTTCGGGTAAAATCATAGGAGATGGTGTGAAATAATCTTAGTTGTGGGGTATGCAGAAAAAGTGTCAGCGCAATAGACCCAGTAAACTGCTGTCCTAGTACAGTTCGTGAATCGGCACTCGGCTGATGTTGTAAACAAAGGTGGCTACGTTCGATGAGTAAAGTTGCAAGTTTAGTTTTGACTGTACTCCTGTATGGGTGATAAATTAAGTTTTTTACTAATATTAGTATTCGAGTGATGTAAGTGTTAAAATGTGTATCTGTGAAGTGTAAAGAACAAGTGACATTAATGGTGTTATTATTAGGTAGAACAACACACAACAAGAGATAACAATTAGTATAAACGGTGAGTACAGATTCCAGTCATTTAGACTTTAACTTAAGAAGATCTTCCTCGCTGTCAATCCGGATTGGTCGAGATGACTCTGTTTCTTTTAAGTAAATTTTGCCGTATGAATTCCAGAAGCTGTGATACTTGTTCTCATTTTTAAAATTCTTTACAACGTAGCGAAGTTTTTTGGCAGCAGGTGTTAAAAATTCGTCAATATAAATCGGCTGAGACTGAGATGTTGTGGCCAGTTGTATGTGTGAGGTATTTAACTTGTTGTTGTTGTTATCCTTGTTGAACGTTCTACACTTTTTGATTAAATTGTTCTTCATGAATGTTGTAGTAAATTGAATAATTATAGGGTTTTTATTTTCGAGTTTAGTTTTGATTCGGAAGGCGTCGTAAACATCAGAGTCATTGATTGGCTGATTAATAATTGTTCCAATGTTTTTCACAATGCTGCGCAGAGTCTCCTTGTTTTCATTACGGTCTTTAGGAATATTATGAATTTCAATCGAAGCAGCTCGGGAATTGCGTTCTATCAACTCAATTTTTGACTCTAAATAACAAATTGTTTTTTTATTTTTGGAATTTTCTTGTTCCAAACCACTCAATCGCTCCAAGAAAGCGTCGTATTTATCAGAAACAAATTGAAGGTCTTTCTTAATATCATCAGAACGTTGTTGAATAGTGTGCATTGCCGAGTGGAGTTGGTCTAGCTTGTGATTTTGCTGCTGCTGGAAGCTTTCGAACAAAGCCTTAATTTCAGCTACAGATGCTTGCAAATCAAGTTTTTCGACGCATTTACTCTTAACTCTCTGTGTGACGTTCCTCAAACCTTCATATCTATCACGAAGATTAGAAGAAATCTCAAATTGGGAATCCGAGCCATAACCACCAACATCTGCCTTCGCCAAATCGGGAACCGATGTAGCACATTGCATAGGCGCCGGCACCGGTGGTGTTGGCGGCGGTGTGCGTGCAGTAGACATGTTATCGGTTAGCGGACAATCGAGTGTGTGCGCAGTGGAGGTGACAATTGGGCGGAGCCAAAGCCCTTGCAAGTATAACTGATGTGCTGTTGAGATGCTTCGCACGGTGTGCGTGTGTGCTGGCTACGCTACTCACGTATAATGTACTTCCCACTGTTTCTGGCCGCCTGGTACTTTTGTTCCACTCACAATATTTAATTTTTATTTGAATTTAATAAATTTAGTATTTTTAAAGAAAAAAACGGAAAGCGATCGTAACTGTAGACACGACCGAACACATCGGCGATCCGGGGGGAGAGCCTACGTATTCGGAAACCAACCGCGTAACTCAAACCATAATACCAATCAAACCATCTTAGAATTTAGCTTAGATTTACCATTTAATTTTATAACCAATAATAATCAATATAGTCTTTAAACCATAACCATTTCGTATCATTAAACCAAATAACAAACCAACTTAGGATTTAGTGCCAAACCACGCAGGCGCTAATTCCCGTTTGTTGCCCGTGGTACTACCAGTATTACTACCAGTAGTACCACGGGTAAAAAATACTCCCGTAGAACTACCAAGCGATCCAGTAGTACCACGGGAAGTTTTTTTTTACCCGTGTTACACTCATATTCGACATTTCATAGTTTGACACCTGTCACTTTGACACCTGTCCCTTTGACACTTCCCACTTTAACTTTGCTATTTAGAAATTTCCCTACCTTAAGGGCCCTCGCTCACGGCGACTTTTTGTAGCGATGCAGTAGCGATGTCGTCGCGCGTTTGCATCGATACAGTCGCGATGCGGTGCTAGCTGTTTGCCTTCGCCTACACCACGATTCGATTCGAGTAGCGATGCTGTCGCGCGTTTAAGAAACGCGCGACAGCATCGCTACAAAAAGTGGCCGTGGGCGAGAGCCCTCACACTGGTGTGAACGCTCAGAGTGGAGGTGGGTCAACCGCGACCATTTTTAATAATATAATTTCTTTAAGTACACAGAACCTGGGCGACCGAGCATTGCTCGATTGAAAATAGAGAAACGAATTTTCCCAGAAAGTAGACATAGGCAGATTAGGCAGATTTATTTTGTATGGTCTACTTTAAAAAAAATACGGACAACACACGGTACGGAAGTTTAGTGTACATACAAAACATGTTATACAGTATCAATTATTAATTCTACACTAAAGATTAAAATCTAAACTTGGTATTGGACACGACATTTTTATTGTTACGTCTACCAGAATAATTGTTTTTAGTACAAGGCATATTTTTCGTTTGTTTTACTACCAGTGTTATGTTATTTCGCTTCGCTGATATATATGTTTTTTTTTTTTAAGTAGACCATACAAAATAGATCTGCCTAATCTGCCTATGTCTAATTTCTGGGAAAATTCGTTTCTCTATTTTCAATCGAGCAATGCTCGGTTGCCCAGGTTCTGTGTACTTAAAAGAAATTTTATTATTAAAAATGTTCGCGGTTGACCCACCTTCACTCTGAGCCTTCACACCAGTGAAGGTAGGGAAATTTCTAAATAGCAAAAGTTAAAGTGGGAAGTGTCAAAGGGACAGGTGTCAAAGTGACAGGTGTCAAACTATGAAATGTCGAATATGAGTGTAACACGGGTAAAAAAAAACTTCCCGTGGTACTACTGGATCGCTTGGTAGTTCTACTGGAGTATTTTTTACCCGTGGTACTACTGGTAGTAATACTGGTAGTACCACGGGCAACAAACGCTAATTCCTACATACTAAATCACCCACGTTGACATTCTTCTGGTTTTTCATCCATTTGTTTCTGGTTTACTGTCTTCATTTGTAACTCGCGTATCCCTACGTTCCTGTTGCAGTGCCTGTGAATGAGACGAATCTCCTGCTGGCTTCGATGTACCCGCCTCTGCCGGTGGCTGGAACGGTTCTTGCTGTTTTGACAACAAGTGCTCCATGGTTTTGGTAATTAGCTGCTTGATCGAAATGTAGACTTCTTCCGCCTTGTCAAAACAATTCTTTTCGAAATACACATGGTTAAATTCAGCAACTTCACAGCACTTTCTATGGTTACGTTGATATTCTCTCCAATAATTTTCTAATACCTCCAATTTCCGTTTGCAGTAATCAAGGACGAATGGCGTCTAGTTGTCTACTACAACATGATGACCTATTGGAAAGGCTTATCCGATATCAAAGGTTACGTCAACCATATCAAGTCATTATGCAACACCCATGCAAGTAAACAATATCAGAGTATCATTCTTCAGTTAGAGCACGAGATTAGCGAAATTGAACACTATGATATGGCAAGTTATGCCATGGTTGGTAGGGTGTCAGATTCATGCGAGATAATAATGCACTTGTACTAGAAAGAGCTTACGACTAGATCATCTGCCTGCTCTATCATTAATGAAAATAAAATTAAAATAACTCTCTAGGTACTACGACTTGCAGTCAGCATGACTTACTTACACACCCAAGTCCGTCCCTGTTCTCCGTCGCCGCGGGTTCCGTACCGGCGTTTTACATATTTCTTCAGTTCGCCCCCATTGTGAGCGGCCCGCGTATTGAATCAACTGTACGTATTGTATACTTAGGTATACTGTATACTTAGATATACAACTTCTTTGTTTCCGCCTTGCCAGGAGATAATGCAGAAAATTATTGTTGAACTGAAAAAATGGATTAGTTGTAGGTTTCAGGTCATTTTGCTCTATTGAAGCAATTATAGAGCCATGCTTCTAGTAACTATAATTAATTCTTTCAGTTTTAAAGATCCGAGAAAACCAATAAAAACCACTCAGTAGAACTTATTAATAAGTTCACTTACCAACAGTACAATTTTATCCAAAAGGTCGAGAAGGATGTCGTGGCAACAACCTCTTGTAGCGATAAACCAAATCCCGATAAGTTCAGATTTCACTGAGTTGTTCAGTTGATTCAATTGCCTTAGGTATTCTTGTGATTGCCATTATGAATCACAAAACCCAAAACCTATTTAGTTTGTCGTCATTCAATAAATACACCTATTTAGTGTAATTGTAATAATGAGATGATAAGTCACGTTCATAAATATATTATTTTTCTCCCGAATTGAATTCGTGACTCGTTCTGAACGGACGAATCCGTTGATACTATGTAGATCGATGTATTAACTTCAGCAAAATACCCTGAAAAACAAACCCATTAATGATGTACTCAATAACAATTATTTTTACAGGTCTAAGATAAAAGGGGGTGAATTTCACCCCCTGATGACGTCACCATCCGACAGTGTGTCAGCAAATATCCAACCAGATTAAGCTGACCCCTTTCAATCCGTGCTTTTGAAAAATTTCAGTATATTTAAGGATAAAGTTAAGGAGCTGAGAGCTCAAGTTGTGTTGGTAATTCGGGAGGCAAATGTTTTGTTTGGCTCGGCGTAAATGATGCAAAAAGCTTTAAGAAAATTATGACGGTGGATGTATAAAGGATGAGTAGTATATTCTAAGATGGATGGTGAGAAATCCCTATTATTTATTATTGTTATATTTACAGGGGTGATATTATGAAAAGGGTAGCTCGAAATATAAGATACCGCAAGACAATAGCTCGTATCGGAGGAATTAAAAAAAAATGTTTGCGATAAGTTTCATTGTGGAAGAAAAAGCAATCCTATTCGGTATCTTGTCTATCCATTTGGACTCAATTACTGCTGTTACGTGTATTTTTTTTTTTTTTATTGATTAGTAAAACAAAGGTTATGTTTTTAACTTTAACCATAACTCTTAGTCGTAAAATGGGACTGCTGCAGTCTCTTAACTTCTTATACATAAAAGGAGAAACTTAAAAACTTCATTAAAATATCATTCAACCCCTCGCTCGCCAGGGGTAGTTAAGACCGGCGACGTTGCCAGCGTGATATGTTGCCAAATTTATGTTTTTTGCCAACTACTGGCATTATCTCGTTTTAATGTTAGACTCTCGGTTATTTTCTGCTTTTTATTGTGTCTATTTGGCATCATAATATTATTATGGCAGTCGCATTTTAGGGTTGAGTTCTTGGCTATTAGTTTTGAAGATAGGGCGTTTGTTTTTTTTAGTAGGTATAGTAGGGCTGAAAGTTTTTTTTGCGAAGCTTCTATATAAATTATTCACAATTATCATTTCTAATTTATGAGATTTTATCCATGTTTTTTTTTATGTTTGCATGTTTATAGGTAATACTCTGACACTAAAATAGTGTTAATAATATTCAGTAAACAAATTATGCTAATATTTTTATAACGAATAACAAACCAACCTCCAACTCTCTAAAGAACTTTTCAACCCTCAAATCACTTACTTAACACAAAACCCCTAAAAATCCCTTTAACAATTCAGCGAACAATCATTAAAAAATCTCCTTGCGGTCGCACACAATCACAAAAACCTCACACAAGCAAAAAATATAAAAGAATGTACGAACGGTGTGAATGCAGCTGTGTGCGTGATAGCCGCTGCTTCCATTGGGCACAGAGCTATTTCTTTATTGATCCATATTTCTTCTTCTTTAGACTGGCCTCCAAGGGGGATTCACCCCTCAGGGGGACACCGCCCAGCCCCCCCGGAGGTGTTTTTCTACAGTTTTAATGAACGAAGGACTCGAAAATGGCGCGCAAGGAGTTTTGGGGGGTGAAAGGGGGAGAAAGGTTATTAATGCTTTTTAAGCTGAGTAATTTTCACCCTTAACGTTTTTAGGCTTGAGTGTGCTTAGTTTTTGTTTTTAAGGCTATTCTGTTGTTTGTGGTGGGTTTTTATGTGTTTACCTAATTACTAATTAAGTATGTTTATAAAAGTTGGACGGTGGGATAAAGTGGAGGTACTTTGTGTGAATGGGCACATTTGTAAGACAAGAATTCCATAGGGGTAAATAATTAATAATGAGACTGTTTGAAGAGTCAGTGGTTTCACAGTTTTAATGGAATACTAGATTAGGTATACTAATATTTTTTCAGTTTTAATTTTCTAAGAGTTTAACAGAAAATTCTTCATTATGTACCAACACTGGGTACCTTCAAGAACTTTAATAATAACCATGTTTATTTACTTAAACATACCAACAAGTTTCAGAAAATAATCTACATTTATAATTCAGAAATACGTCAAACATCAAAATAATTCGAGTAAGTACCTAGTATTATTATGTCTCTACCTCAAGGCCATTTAAACAATGTTTGTGTGTGGCAATTGAAACCATAACCTTGAACACAGAAGTCAATAATTATGAGTACGTTTTCAATTCAAAACATATTTATCCGAAAACTCCACAATCACACACATGCGTAGAATCTAAACCAAATAACTAAAAAAAGAAACAAAAACACCCAATTCATTGTCAATGAAACTCGACACTTTATCTCATTTGAACACTCACCTAAAAAAAGGAAAAAAAGAAACCACCACGCATAACAAATTTGAAAAAAACATACCTTATAATTTGGCTCATTACCAAAACGTAGGAAAAACATATTCGTTCCCTTACACTCCCCCATAAATAAGGACGATGGGTTCGAAAAGGGAAAAATTTTATTATCCAACCTCCCCATTCCACCCCTAAGGAGAAATATGAAATAAAATGAAAATGTAATGGGGAAAAAATACGGAGCGCGCGGCAAGACAAAGGGATGGGATGGGGTAGCTTGGTGTGGAGATGGCTCCGCGAGAGAATTTCGGTCAAAATACATACATTCCTTTTCTGAAAATTCTGAAACTTCGAACTTATGAAGTTTCAGAATTTTCAGAAAAGGAATGTATGTATTTTGACCTAGTCTAATGGGGTTTCCTCATTAGACTAGCATAAGTTCGAAGTTGACAAGGTATGTACTAAATTCAAATTCAAATCATTTAATTCAAGTAACGAGACTCATACAAGGACACACAATAATTAAAATGATTATAAAATACATTCATTCAAATTAAAATTAAATCAAATTAAATCAAAATCATGTCAAAATAAAATTACATTAAATTAAATCAAAATCATGTTAAATTACAATTAAATCAAAATTAAAGTATCGTTAAGCGAAAACATATTCGTATTAGAATGTCTCCATGAAAATACCAGCTGGCATCTTTTTTATACTTTTTAGGGTTCCGTACCTCAAAAGGAAAAACCGGAAACCTAGGCTAAGATCACTTCGTAGTCCGTATGTCTGTCAGTCAGTCTGTTAAGACCCTTTTTCTCAGGAACGCGTGAAGTTATCAAGCTGAAATTAACATCAAATACCTACGTAGGTCTATGGTCCCTCAGAGCTCTAAAATAATAAAAAAATTAAGCTTCTAAGTCAACGCAATAAAAAAATACGGCCATTTATGTATACATACTTTGATACTCGCAAGTAAATAAAAACCGATAGGGTATTTCCCGTCAACAGGAAATTACCAAATTACCTTTAATGATTCTAGGGCAACCTACAATCATTTTTGGTAACAAACAATTTCTCACAGGACAAGTAAAGGAAAAAGTCCGAAAATCGTTAATTTGTAATTGAAATACCTACATATTTTTTTTTTGGGATTACAAACTTAAATTTTCAGTTGGAGAATAATTAACCGTGACGTGTATCAATGTATGGGAGAACATGATTTTCAACTACAATAATATTCAGTTTGTTTTTGGGATAAATTATTTTCAACTACGGAATCCTTCATTGTGAGTGGTCCTACACGCACTTCGCCAGTTTTTTAAAACGTTTGACAGCTTCATTTTCAAAATTTAATGTTATCATCATCCTGTGTTGAATATAAATGAGCTGTATGTAACATTTAAGAAAAGATTGGAGAAATAGCTGAGCGAAAGATCTTTACGGAGGGTTTGGTCACAAATCTGCAAGTCAAGTAAACCCAGGCCAGATGTATTTTCATTCTTTCTTTTTAAATAAATGTAATTTCTTTCTTTCTTTCTAGATGACTGGGAGCAGCCGAGAATCAAGAAAAATGGCGTGTGATTTGAGGAAGTTTATGTCCAGCAATGGACTGCTATAAAGGCTGATAATCGAGTTACGGGTACAATTTTTGGCAAGAAGATCCTTCCCGAAGTTTTCTTACGCAAGATTCGTGTTAACCACAGAAAAAGTGTATTCTTGGTCGAAAAAAAAATGTAGAGAGAAGGAGATTAACACAAAAAATATAGCTAATTTCAACAGGATCCATCTCCACACTATCCTCCACGTAGGGCGGGGGTAGACACCGCAAGCCCGCGGCAATGAAGACTCGTTCCTATAAATCTGCCTTATCATAAAAATATACGCGCGTATCTGCCTACGGCTTTACGATTGTGGCTTATGTACGCACTTTTATTCTTATGTAAGGTGAGTTACTTCCGAGGTGAGTAGATTAGGGGAACTGAGTTAGAAGTTTTTTTTTAAAAATGGGGGTGAATTGGGGTGTAATGTGGTTAGGTATGTAATAAGTTATGGAGCTCCTTGTAAATAGTTTATTCAAACTGAGACAGAATGTTACGCCTTTTTCTTATAGGTGTAGGCAGAAAGCTTAGAAAGCCACGTATTACGATCTCATACTTTCAGCGGTTCTTAAACTTTTTTGGCAACGGAACAATTTTGGATAGCGAAATATTTGACGGAGCCCTAAATTAATCAAAAACTTCCAATTTATGGATTTATTCCACATTATCCCACTAGTGGGACAAAATGGATTGTTCACTTTCGTCGTCCAATGTGTCCCACTAGTTGATTTTGGTGGGGCAAATATCACTCACATAAACCGGACCGAACCGGATGCAGCTAAATACTAGTATTTTACATGGAGTGACTGCATATCTGACCTCCACAACCCAGTAGCTGGGTAACACGATAGCCTTGGTAAGACTGGTCGTCAGACTTTCGGGCCTCTGACGACCTGTAACGACTGTCAAAGATCCACGAATGACATCCGGGACCAACGGCTTAACGTGCTTTCCGAGGCACAGAGTCTCTGTATGTAAAGATGGTCACCTATCCACGGACCGACCCAAGCGTAGCTTAAAACCTGATGAATCGACCAGTGCGGAGTTCGAATAAACTCACAAATTATTACTTACCTACATAATGTGGGTATGTTAAGTTGAATACCTTCACTGTAAAGTATGTATGCACTGCTACTATTGTTATACAATGTACAACAACCCCAAGTCTTTGTATTTAATCTCTTTCACATACCTACTTTAATCTTTCCCGTCCCATCCCAAAATAAAATACAAATTACAATATAAAAAAATCAATAGAACCTTTTATGATATTTAAGCCGTTCAAGTGAAAAATCCTTTCCGACATAATCTTCAAAAGAGCCCTTTTATTCGCAGGTAAAAGAAAATCGAGGCCCTTGCAAAAATTAGCCTCCTAGTAGGGGTGAAAGGGGGTGAAAAGGGGGAGTTTAAGAGCATTTTTCTCCATACGGGGAGTTTCATTGTTACGACTTTTTGTAAGTGAATTTCGGTGATACACCGTTTTTAAAAGGCTGGGTTTGAGAGTTTTGCATGTCTGGGAAAATGTTGATGTATTCGTACCTACTTGCGTCTATTGTGTATAAATAATATGGCTGCGTTTCACTGTATAATTTGTTAATTATAACTTCATTTATGTACAAAATATAATAACAAGATATTTTCAAAAAGACAAGTTTATTAATTTATTTAATTATTTCCAAAAAATATATACCTACCTCAGTGATATTTTTATTAAGATTCCTTCGGAGACAAAAGTTCAGTTAAAAGTTAACATTACCATCTTTTTTTTTCGTTAGTAATTTACTCGACTTTTAAGCTAAATTCTTCCATTACGATGTGTTCAGAAACACAATATTGAACCAATAATCACTATCGAATGTACAAACTCCGTTCAAAAATCACAGAAACCAGGCATTAGTCATCTCTCCCTAACTAACAACTCATTCTTAGGGTTCCGTGCGTCAAAAGGAAAAACGGAACCCTTATAGGATACTCATGTCATTGTGTCTGTCTGTCTGTCTGTCCGTCTATCACAGCCAATTTGCTCCGAATCTAATGGACCGATTAAGTTGAAATTTGGTACACACATGAATTTCTGTGACCCAAACACGGACGTGTTACGTAAATAAAGGAATTTTTAATATAGGGGAAACTTTTGGGGGGCAAATAAGAAAATAAAAAAAAAGTTCCCCCCCCCCCCTATCTCCGCAACTACTGAACCTAAAATTTTGAAAAAAATACAGCAAATTGTTTTTTACCTGTAGATTACAGGAAAACCAATAAGAAGTCTGTGGTCTTAAAATAACATGGTAAATCTCTGAATATTTCATCCCAACTACGGAACCCTTCATTGTGTGTGGTCCGACACGCAATTGTCCAGTTTTTACATAATCGATCCTACATTTCTTTGGTCTTCCTATATTCTTTAATAATAACATTCATATTCAAACCAAGAGTGTCAGCTCCAAATTATATTCTGACCAGATATACCAGTCCAGTATCCTATTTCAAAACAACACGTACTTACCTACCACATAACCTTCTAAAAACATCCCATCTTTAAAAAAAAGTCCTTTGATTTTTTTCACTCAAACCCCGCCTTGTCGTTCACTGGCCGAGTCTGAGGGTCGGGGTACTCAGGAGATCCCTCCCAGCTTATAATTGGGAGAGGATCCGAAGTTACACCCTCAGATTAAAATATTTATTTTTGCGATGGAAGAAAAAGTACGGTTAGGTACAGTCGGGGCACAAATTCGTTGCCTTTTGGAAGGGAAATTAAAGATTTATTTTGTTGGGTTTTATTTTTTATAGAAACAAATCGTTACTGTGCTGATGGCAAACATGATTTTATTATTAACTATCTTCATCTGATTGTATGTCTTATTTATTACCTATGATAGACTCAATGACATCATCTGCCTAGCCTTTTCCCAACTATGTCGGTCGGCTTCCAGTCTAACCAGATGCAGCTGAATACCAGTATTTTAAATGGAGCGACTGCCTACCTGACCTCCACAACCCAGTTACTGGGTAACACAATACCCGTAAAGACTGGTTGTCAGACTTTTGGGCTTCTGAAGACAATAGATCTACAAATGACAGCCGGTACCAACGGCTTAACATACTTTCCGAGGCACGGAGGGGGTCACTCATCCACAGACCAACCGAGGCAAGCTTAGCCTAACCTGATTGATCGAACCTTGCGGCTTTTATCACTATAAAATGACTGAGCAAATATTTTTATCAACTGGTCTTCAGTAAAATTGATGTAGAATAAGTTAGATACATCTACGTGGAGTCAACTACTATCGCAAAATTCTAAGTATCTCTTTAAGTAGTCAAATCAGTACAACTCGGTAATTTTTAATGAAAATAAAACAATAAGATCGCTTCAGTCAGATATAAACGGCTCCGACTGTACGCGACGATACGCATCCGTCCTTAAAAGGGTTTGTACCAAAATATAATTTCGAAGTTGACTGTACTTCATTTTTACACAAAAAACTATGGAGACGTATGCTAATAAAATTTTGGAGATTTTTTTTTCGAACTAGAACGTATTGCCATCAATCAATCTGCCTAACCTTTTCCCAACTATGTTGGGGTCGGCTTCCAGTCTAACCGGATGCAGCTGAATACCAGTACATGGAGCAACTGCCTATCTGACCTCCACAACCCAGTAACTGGGTACGATGGCCCTTGGTAAGACTGGTTGTCGGCATTTCGGGCTTCTTACGACCTGTAACGACTGTCAAAGATCCCTGAATGACAGCCGGGATCAACGGCTTCGGAGGAGTCTTGTTATGTAATAAAGATGGTCATCCACGGACCGACCCCGGCTAGCGTAGCTTAACCTGATAGCTCGAACCATGCGTCTGTTATTACTACTAGCAACGTATTGCCATCAGGAGGGCACAAATCCAGACTCCGGTCTGCTACTGAGGAATTTCAGATAGAAAAACCCAATAACACTTTGCCCGACCTGGGACTCAATCCCAGGACTGCTATTCTCAACAACCACTAGACGAACTACTAGGAGAGCATCCAACACATCTGTAACTGGACCTGAACCAATCGTTCCCATTCCCTTCAACCAGCTAAGAAGGCGGCTACAGGAGTTCGCCCACACACAAGCGGCGACTTGGTGGTCTCCGACACCGGGCTGCAGGCAGTCCAGGGAGGCCATGCCATCTCTAGAGTATGTTAACCAGACGTTTATTACATCTGGACAGGAACGGTCTGCGACTGGTGACGGGGACCATCCATCATTGGTACTGTGGCGGCATCTACATCGCCACATACGAACTATGCATCACAATGACATGACGTCACGCAATCCTGCATCGCGCAATTAGAGTTTACCACGCGACTAGCATATATACAACGACCCGACATCAACCGTCGGGCAGTTGCCCACCAGACACGACACCCGTCTGGTCGGAGGATCCTCCCTTTTCTATGGAGGATGAGTGAACTTTACACCCTGTTCCTCATGCCTCTAAAGAAAGATGTATGCTATTTTTTGACAGTTATTTTGGAATTTACTCACAAAAAATTACATAAGTATTGACAATTATTTTCTATTCTTCATGAGTAATTACCAAAATAACTCTCAAATAATAGCATACAAAAAAATTAGAGGAAATTGTCCTTTGATTTAAAAATTAAAAAAATCACGAAAACCTCTAAAAATGTGACGTTGCGAGCAATTATTTTTAAAAGAGCTAACCGTGGAGTTTCTCACTGGCTCTTCTCCATAGGAAACAACCAATTGGAACCGTGCACCTAGCTTCTGACGTTTCATAAATGCCCATGTAGGTTTATGTGAAATCAAATATTTTGTTTTTGATTTTTGAGAGATAAATTATTCTTTGTATGGGGCAGAAATAACAATTTTACAAAGCAGTGTATATCTACTCATTTAGTTTTTATGAAAATTAAAAACAAGAAAATGACAAGAACGGCGTCTCCACCCAACCCTCTATTCCCGAGAACCTTTCTAATGGAAAAAAGGATAAAATTTTAGGGTTACCTTTTAATATTTTTTTCATTAAAGTTTTTTAATATTAATACGAATGTATCGGAGTTACGTCCACCGGTAATTATTTTCCCGACTTTACGTTTTCCGGGCGGATCGGCGCAACTGAATGTGTGAGGGAATGAAATGAGCGATTATGTGAATGAGATGAATGACGGCCTAGATGTGTCAAATGATGTCAAATGATTATGAGAGGGGTTCTGGTTCAGGAGTTAAGTGGTATTTGGGGGTTATGTTGATTATGATATAATTGTCAATATCATTGCCTGCATTGTAGGTGTAGTAAGGTCGTAAGTGCGATTCTCAGGTCGGGTAAAGTGATATTCTAATGATATCCTAATGTCAATCAATCAATCAATCAATCTTTATTTGTGAACCTATACACATGAAAGGTCTTAAATGTACATATTATTGTAGTCGAGCTCTATGTTCTACCAATAAAATTGGTGTACAAATAGTAATTCTTGTATCATACCTACATAATATAAAAAATAATAATATTCGACATTAAATAGTAATTAAATAGTAAGGTAAGTTAAATAAATGTCAATTAAATGAAGAAATGACAGTTAATTTAAATTTTACATGCATGTCAATGTAGAGCAAAGCTTATAAGTACCTATAATATTTTCTTCTTTTCAATTATGTGACTGACTAAATGTCCTTCAAACACTTTTATTATCCTCATGCGTTGTTATGGCAAGAGTCGATAGGGGTTCGTGGATAAGGAGGGTCTCGTGGCTAAGTAATAACAGCCGTACGGGTCGATTGATCAGGCCAAGCTATGCTTGCCATTGACTGAAGCAGTGGGCCCATTCTTCTTTAGGGATTTCATCCACGCCTTTTTTAAACGTAGCCACGGCATCTTCAGGGTTCATTAAACGAATTCCTCTAAGTTTGTCTTTTAATTTTGGAAATAAATAAAAGTCACAAGGTGCCAGCCGGTCGATTCTGTAAAAATCTCACCGTGAAAACTTAGGTGAAGTGAGTTGGTTTTTGCTAGGAATTGACACTATTAACAGCTCTCTCCACGCTCACTTCACCTAAGTTTTCACCGTGAGATGGTTACAGAATCGCACTGCTGGTCAGGACTGTAAGCAGGATGACTCACTAACTTCATACTTTCGATATTCGACAGTCCGTCTGGTGGAGTGAGCAGCAGTGCGATTCTGTAACCATCTCACCGTGAAAACTTAGGTGAAGTGAGCGTGGAGTGAGCTGTCAATAGTGTCAATTCCTAACAAAAACAAACTCACTTCACCTAAATTTTCACGGTGAGATTTTTACAGAATCGACCGGCTGGAGCGTTGTCGTGGTGACGGACGATCCTGCTTGTTGGGCACTGCTATCTATCATTTTCCAAATCCGTCTATTCTGTAAAAATATCACGGTGAAAACTTGTGTGAAGTGATCTGTAATTCCACAAGATGCTAGGGATTGACATTATTGTTAGAGAGATTGAAGAGAGAGAGAGAGAGAGAGAGAGAGAGATTTGATTTGATTTGATTTGAGAGTTTTACAGAATAGATCTAAAAATCTTGCAAGAGGTTAATAACCAGGACTGGACTGTGATAGGCAGACATTAAAGTATCTATTATAAAGTTCGCTTTGTACTTAGACCCCTCAAAAAATTTCAGAAATAAGCCTTCACCGCTCCCACATCTCCCGCCGGTTTCAGAGCCAAATTCTTTTTGTATATAAAAATGTGCAGGTGTATTAAAATTAATTTGTTTTTCGCAACTGTCTGGTGTACGGCGCGAGTTAATTCCGTCTCGGTGATTTTCCGCCATTTTACGAAGCGAACTGAAGCTTTTAGATATATCTTTGAATTATTTTAAAAGTGAATGCTTTTTAAATTAACTGGTTTTGTTTTGTTCTTATAAGTTTTATTGTGCGGTTGTGTTTTGTTTTGTAAAATGATGTTCATATGTACGCACAAAACACTGATACAATACTTACCCGTATTACATCAGTATTTTGCTGTGTTATGAAAAAGGGAGTGAATGATAGCGTGACGGTTGATAGAGGAGAATGGAAAGAGAAAACAACAACAACAACATGGAACAAGAACAGTAAAATGATGAAAAAGGAAAACTTCTATGATCAAAAATAAGAGCAGTGGTGGCGCGGTGGTAACGGCCCCGACTTACGAGTTGTAGGTCGAGGGTTCAGACTCAGGCAGGCGCTTTAGGTGCTTTGTGTAAATAATTTCATCACCAATGCTCTCGAAACTGTGAAGGAAAACATCGTGAGGAAACCGACATGTCCTAGAACCAAAAATTCGAAGACATGTGACATCTACCAACCCGCTTTGAGCTCGTCTGATAGATTACGAGTCCACTCCATCTCACAGAGAGCAGGGCTGAGTCCCAGCAGTGGGAACATTAGAGGCTGATTATACTATGATCAACTGCTGTGACTGTTCATCAACTTAACAATATATTCGATAAATTTTAATTGTTTACTTGTTACTAAATTTTAATTTGTTGTTGGAAATAAGTAATCTATTTAAATAAAAAGAGAAGTCCTAACTGACTGACTGACTGACTCATCAACGCCCAGGCCTTGATCCTAGAAAGCTGAAATTAAGCCACTGGTAAAAGCTAGTAAGTTATAAGACACGGCTTGTGGTAGGAGTAAACTGGCAGAAATTGTGACGTAACGAAAAAGAGTGACGTCAGTTCCAAGTGTCAAAAGTTTTTGTTAGCTTGCTAAAAACTTTAATAGATGACTCTGTATTAAATAAAAGACAAAAGTTTTGACTCTTGAAAGAGCTGAATAAAAAAATAATACAAATAAGAGGTACCTACAGGGTGTAAGTGTAAATACCATTATCATTTAAAGGAGTCATTGTACTCATCATTATGAACAACTTTTACTATGGGACCAAACCTGTAATCGCAAAAAAAATCAGAAAAAGAAACCTAATTAACGTAGGGAACAGTTGATTTTTTTTTTCGCGATTTCAGGTTTTGTTGGGAATTGAACCCAGGACCCTTGTTCAGCAGAAACGCTTGGCAACGATACAGTCCGAAATATCAATGATGTTTATTAAAAAACTTGCGAAACTGGGGAAATGTGGGTGTGATTATAGGTACCACAAACACCTCTGCTTAACTCTTTGGGAAGAACAGGCTTGATCTTTTGTTAAATACTAGCGACCCGAACCCTGCTTCGCACGGTTTTTAAGACTTAAAAAATATGGAGGTTTTTCTATTATATATAAGTTAAATATAAATTTTTTATACATATATACCTTTCGGAATAAATTTTCCAAATGATGGTGAAAACCGCATCAAAATCCGTTGCGTAATTTAGAAGAACAACGCGGCCACACAGCAGACACGTAAAGTGACTTTATTTTTAACCGACTTCTAAAAAAGGAGGAGGTTCTCAATTCGGGTGTTTGTATTTTTTTTTTTTTTTTTTTTTTTTTTTTTTTATGTTTGTTCGCGCATAACTACGTCGCTTGCCAACCGATTTGAAAAATTATTTTTTTGTTGGAAAGGGTATACTTCCCAAATGGTCCCATTTTTTTCAAAATCCAGTTCTGATGATGGGATCCTGGAGAAATCGAAGGAACTCTTCAAATATTATAGGCACACCTATAGCGATTTGGGTATTTTTTATAGTAGCTCGTGCATTTACTCTCGGAAAGCACCACTTGGTGAAGTGGAACTGATGATGAAGACCACAGATGGCTACCGGAACTACTCAATGATAAATATATCACGGGTTGCGATTCTATTACTTTAATATGGTTGCTAAGCAATTTCCGCTCGTCAAACAATGCGTGTGGTGAGTGGTTGTTGAGGAGTTCTCCTGGTTCTTACCAGCAGAACTCCTCAACAATTAACGTCCCAGCATCGGGAAAAGCAATATTTTGTAACATGTGATGAGCAATTGACATTAGACTATTGTAACTTATACAAATTATAAACAGACACACTAAAAAGCGAGAAATAAAAATGTTTTAACAAAAAATAAAACCGACTTCCAAAAATCACTACAAAGTGAAAAATAACTTTGATTTCGGAAGTCGGTGGCAAAAAAAAAGAAAGTAAATAAAAAAAAATACAAACATCCGAATTGAGAACCTCCTCCTTTTTTAGAAGTCGGTTAAAAACGAAAGACACCGACTTCCACAATCAAAGTTATTTTTCACTTTGTAGTGATTTTTGGAAGTCGGTTTTATTTTTTGTTAAAAAGTTTTATAATAAGTATAGATAGATGTTATGTTGTCGAAGGATACTATTGACTATTTGATGATCTCATCTTTGCTTATGATTACAGCTTACAAACTCCATAGCTATACAGTTTCACAAAACTGTACTTGAGAATAAATACGAAAACAATTTTAATGGTTAGCGTTTTAGTGGGACACTAACGCCATCTGTTATCGAGTAGCTGAAGTTCTGGATTCCAATCAGAACTGAACTTTTGAAAAGTTTTATATTGAAATTGATTTATTACTCTTATTTTTATAGTCACTCAGAATTTTTAGTAACACAAGTTATTTTTTCTACTGTCCTGAATAATAATTTACTTCATCATTATTTTTTGCCATCTAGTGGCGAATAGTGGCAAGTTACAAAAGTCTTATTAGAGTGTGTTCAGTGTTACCCATTGTTTCATGAAATGAAGCTTTCCTTGAGTTATTTGGCTTTTGGTGATGCAGCAGTAATTGCAATTAAAAAAAAAATCCAAATTTAGGTAGGTACCATTACCTTACCTTTAACTGATTAATACCGAGTCATACTATATCAAATCTATAAAAAAAAAACTTTGTAAAACCTAGTGCAGATTAAGGCCTAAAATAATTCTCCTGAATTACTTAGGTGCAGTCAATATGATCTATAACATCGTCCTACCTGATTTAAATTTTTGTTCCCACCAAAAAGATCACA
Organism: Cosmia trapezina; assembly: GCA_905163495.3. NCBI lineage: Eukaryota > Metazoa > Arthropoda > Insecta > Lepidoptera > Noctuidae > Cosmia > Cosmia trapezina. Next base: position 5,861,128 of record LR991044.1, read on the forward strand.
TACCTAATAATAAAACTCAAAAAATTACACTAATCACAATATCATTTTATTGACACTACACATTCTGATATCTACAAAAAACAACGCGTGTCCCGTGAGTGAGTTCAATGGAATCTAATCCTCAATCATATGACAGCCGAGAGACGATTTACATGCTACATATGAATTGAATACCGTTTTCATTTCCCCACTCTACTCTACCGACGGTTTTTTTAACGGTTAGAGATCCTTAGGTGGCGAATGGTGTATGGTTTTTCAGTGAAAGCAAAGCAGTAATAATAATAAATGTTTTTGATTTTTGGGGATATAAAAAATATTTTTGTGGTCAGTTTTAGATATCATCATTTTATTAGTTATATACCACAAATTACTGCCTAAAAATGAGACCAATCTGATTTAGGTAGCGGTAAGTTATTAAAGAAATTGTAGTGACTGCTGTTTAAAAGCATCTCTCATAAAATCGTCTCAGGTAGGAGGTTTTAGTTTTCCACATAACATCAAGCTGTTTTCCTTTTTACTATGTTAATATTATGCGTTTCGTGACGTATGGGCTATTTATTTCTTCATTATTTATTAAACCTGTAACGTTAATAATATGCTACATACTATAAAATGTGACTAAACGTTCACTGAAAACTGTCAATTATTTTATGAACTTAGGTTACAAGAAAAGTAAAAAAAAAACACATATTTACCTAAATTTTAATCAATAAATTACAAACACATTACTTAAATTAATTAGGTAAGCTTGTGATAAAAGCCAAAAAATACTACGGAACCCTTTTCCTCATAGGCGCAAACAGGCAGTATTTTTTCCCGACCTTTTGCAATTACGCCGCGCACGACTGAGCGTCAGCGAGAGTGACGGTTTTTTTACTCTTTTTCCTTTTTTTTCCCTTTTTCCAATTTATCTTTTTTTCCACAGAAGGGTGGATTTTTCGCTTATTTACTCGCTTCATTGGCTTGTAAGTGAGCTGGGGTTGGGTTTTTTACATTCTTTTGTATTTTTTTTAAACGAGGCCTTTTGACAAGGCTTATTGGATTTGGGTCAAAGAGTTTTTGTTGAGTACATTCTTATTGGATTCTTTTGTTGACCTAGCGCGCGCTCTTGCGGAATTGATGTGAACTATGAACTTTACTCACGCCATCTGTTGTTGAATAGTTGAAGTAATATCTTTATTATTTTTCAGTGATTGGCTTTACTTCAAGTGAATTAACTGCGCAGGTATATTGAATAATTTTATTTTTCTTTGAATCAGTTTATTGTTCTAAGTAAAATAGTTTTAAATACGTAAAAAAGTTTGATATATTTCAACTACTCTAGCGCCCTCTTGTGTGTGATAGTTTTTAGTTTGTGTGCGTCATGAATCTGGAAAGGACGTGTTTTTCTTTAACAGCTTGTGTTGTCCCACTCTGTTGATCTGATCTGGTTTAATTTCCACAAAACGGTCACCAGACCAACACATTTTCGGTTTTGTTCGTATTAGGACAGTTTTTTGGTGAAGGAAAGTATACAATAATTCCCAATAGGAATTTAGGGAGTAATAGGTACATGCATAGTTCATAGATGAGTTTCAATGTTCTACGACAAAGAATAATTAATAGTTTTAAATAAGCTATGTTATTTTAGTTTTATTTTAGATCAGATAGGCAGTCGCTCCACGTAAAATACTGGTATTCAGCTGCATCCGGTTAGACTGGAAGCCGACCCCAACATAGTTGGGAAAAGGCTAGGCAGATAGATATATTTTAGTTTTATTTTATTAATTAATTAGGTACCTATAAGTTTTTAATTACATAGTACATTTATTTAAAAGTAATTTCCCATACTCTTAATTTTTCTCTAATTGCTGTAAATAGAATAATCAGCTTATAATGTTCCCACTGCTGGGACACAGGCCTCCTCTCAGTGAGAGGGAGTGGGCCGTAATCCACCACGCGGTCCCAGTGCGGGTTGGTAGATGTCACATGTTTTCGAATTTTTGGTTCTAGGACATGCCGGTTTCCTCACGATGTTTTCTTTCAACGTTTTTGCTATAGGTAAATGCTGAGAAAAAAAAATCTAACATTTGTCTTGTTGTCTATTGTTTCTCTAGCATTTGTCTTGCCTAATCCCATAGAAAAGAATAAAAGTCGTATCACCATGGATTCCTACGCTAGGGCAGAAACCAGCATCCAAAAATTTCCAGAGCTCTCACCAAAAACAGGATTGAAATAATATTTTATTCGAACTGTAAGTATTAAAAATGTTACGTGTTATTGACATAGTAGATAATTATCCATTTATATCTACACTAGCTTTTGCCGAGACTTCGTCTGCTGAAAATTTCTTGTATCATCATCATCATCATCTGCCTAGCCTTTTCCCAACAACGTGAGGGTCGGCTTCCATTCTAACCGGATGCAGCTGAATACCAGTATTTTACATGGAGCGACTGCCTATCTGACCTCCACAACCCTATCTTGTATGCATGATATCATTATAATTTATAGGAATAATGTAGCTTTCTACCGGTGAAAAAATTTTTAGAATTGAATCATTAGTTCCGGAGATTACTCCCTACATACAAACTTACAAACAGATTTTACCTATATATACGTAGTAATAGATATTATAATTATGTCGCTTCACACTAATTAAAATGTTCATTAATAAAATTCTCTGACAACAGAATAAAAATACTGACTTCTTCAAACGAGTATTACCGTCCAAAATCCCCTAAAAACCGTAGATTATCCTGAAAAAGCACCCCTAGGAGGAGAATTAAGTCTCAATTACAGGTATCATGTAAAAAATATTCCCTAACCTGTGGTTATTTGGCTGTTTGGCTGAAAGGGGTGAGGATGAGTGGATAAATGGATTTTTAAGTGGCGCTACTGTCCTCTAGTGATTTATTGTAAGAACAACGACTTTGTGCTGGCTTACTGTGGAGATGGATATTTGTTTTTAAAAATTAATTTGATGGATTATTAAAAGTTTCGTTTTTAGGATACCAAAATGGTAAAAATGAAACCTTATGGTGCGACTCAGTCTGTCTGTCTGTCACAGATGGATATTTCAAGTACTACAAATGCTATCAACTTAAAATTTGGAACAGGTTTAGATGACGTTTATCCAACTATTTTGCAAATAAAAGTATGTATTTTTTGTGCAACAGGGACTGAAAGGAAGTCTTAAAAAATCGAAGTGGGTATCATATAAAAGAGCGCCATTTGCACATTCTGAAACATGTTGTTTTCTTAGGCCGCAGAGTTTTCGAGTTTTGATAACAAATGTAAAAAAAATACCGTCTTTTGCTGTATGCAAACTTCGGAGATAAGAGGGGGAGCTCTTATCTCCGAAGTTTGCATAAAGAAAAATCTGAAATTATTCTATGTGATAGAGGTTTATTTAAAGATTACAGGAAAAATAAAACGATGTCTCTAAATAGCACACTTTTTCAGAAATATGGAGCGCAGGGTGGTGTTTCTAACTCGGTCTGTACGCTCGGTTAAGATATTTAATGGTATTAACCAATCTATGTTAAGTATTAACTGTATGGTACTCACAAGCAATTCCTATACTTACGTCTTTCTTATTAGAAAAAATATTTGTGACATATTCTGGATGGAAGAAAAAGGGTCTATTAAAAAATATATATCCTCAGAATGAAAAACAGATTCCAACAGTGAAGTTATCTGTAAAATAAAACAAGCACAATTTCGTCCATGGTTTAATTATACGAAGCTTGAAAAAATCACTAGTAAGTTGTACATTTTCCGTCACCAAAAATGCAATAGGAACAAAATCTCTCTCCACACAACACAGCATACTCATCGCTTTTTTTCCTCCGGACATACGCTGGAGGCTCGATTACTGCCGCCCCACAAATCTGTTAATCGCTTACAGCGCTTTTTTACCGCTGCAAGTTAATTTAACGCTTGTTTGTGCGGTTCGCCGCATGAGGGCGCTAACGTCGATTGATGTTTTTTTTTGGTGAAGAGGAAAAATCGCGGGAAAAGTTTGTGACTGCGGATGGGAACTATTTTTTGTTTAACAGTAATAAAAGAATTATTCTGAACTCTTATTAAATAGACCGGCCTTGTTTTTGGTGTGAATTTTCAACTAATCTACCTACTTAAAGTGCATAAAATAGGGCGGAAGTAGGAGTTTTGAATCCTCAAAGCTGATACTGCAAATGGGTCTTTATGATTTTTACGTGAGATATAAAAGTAGAAAATTAGAGGCTGTTTGGGTTCACATAAATACAGACGTACTTACACCTATGTATTAATTGGGTGGACTTGCTTAAAAAATTACTTGGAAGTTTTCGACTGGCATCTTTGCCTGAGCTTCCGATCGAGTTTGAAACCCGACATAAATACGTGATTACTGGAGGCCTAAAACGGGCACATTAAGGAATTCCTCTAAAAGCGATTCGTTTCCTGAATTCCCAGCAATTTATTATGATTGTCCTATTTGACGTATTTGACATTAAACTTCAATAAAGCAATTCATCATTTGTGGACCATTTTACGAATCCCCATACAAAATTGTCAAACAGAGAAATTGCGTGCTATGAATTCGGTAGTCAGTTTGTGACCGTTTTACGATTTCAAATATGATTCATAATACCTATTATAATTTTATGATTCTGCCAAAGTGGCCGTTTTAGCCCCCCTGTTAGAATTGCATTCTGAATTCCAAATGCAACCTGTTTGTGACATTACATCTGTCATTTGTGTTTTACATAAGCTATGTCTTCAGTCAGCGTAAGGGGCAGCGCAGACGACAGACTTTTTGTGCGTTCGAGTCTGTGGCGCACAAAATGTATTAATATTAATATTTCAGGCGTCGTATGCGTTTTAAATGAATACCTATGAATAATTATATTTAATTGTATGCTGGCGTTTGTATAATATTCATAATAATATTATAACGCAAACGACGCCTGAAATATAAATTAAATATTATTAATACATAGACTCGATCGCACAAAACGTCTGTCGTCTCCGCTGCACCTAATGTTGCGTGCGATTGCCGTCCTCCCTACTTTTGTTATCACGAATAAATCCAATAAAATCTCTGTCAACTGTTTTTGTTTTCTACCGAAATGGTCTTTACCTATGAAATTGCCGTTCTGCAGTACTGGCCATTTCAAATCAAAATAATTTTTGTTTGGCTAAGAATTCTAATTTCAAATTAATTTTATTTTAAAAACATGGATTTTTTTTCCAAAAGTAGTCATTTGTTTATTGATTAGTGTTACATTTTCATCGCATTTCAATCTTTTTCGTCATCATGGATACGTTAAAAATTCGAGTAATTATGGAATATGAGTACCGTCGTGGCAGCAACGCGGCACAAGCGGCACGCAACATCAACGACGTTTACGGAGCTAACACTACAAACCAACGCACCACCTGTTATTGGTTTGCTCGCTTCCGTTCTGGAAATTTCGACCTGAAAAATGAACCTCGCGGTCGTCCGAAGACTTTGGTCGACAATTACGAATTAAAGGCGATTGTGGAAGCTGATGATACACAATCTACGGCTGAATTAGCAGCAGCTTTCGACGTTAGCGTCAAAACAATATTGGTCCATTTGCGTCAAATTGGCAAGGTAAAAAAGCTTGACAAATGGGTGCCCCACGAACTCAATGATCGCCAGCGCGAAGTACGCGTCGAGACGTGCCTTGCACTGCTCAACAGACACACAAATGAAGAAATTTTGAACCGCATTGTTACCTGCGATGAAAAATGGATTCTGTTTGATAACCGCAAGCGCTCAGCAAGTTGGTTGGATCCTGGTTCAGCATCTAAACAATGCCCTAAACGAAAACTTACCCCTAGAAAAGTGATGGTCACTGTTTGGTGGTCTAGCGCCGGTGTGATTCATCACAGCTTCTTACAAAACGGGGTGAGCATTACTGCAGATGTGTACTGTGAAGAACTGAACACAATGATGGAGAAGCTGGCACATCTCCAACCAGCATTGGTCAATCGCTCGTCTCCGCTACTCCTGCACGACAACGCGCGACCTCATACTGCACAGCAGACGGTCTCCAAGTTGCAAGAACTGGGGTTGGAAGCTCTCCGTCATCCGCCCTACTCACCAGACCTTGCGCCTACAGACTACTACTTTTTCCAGAATTTGGATAACTTCTTGGCGGGAAAAAAATTCAATACCCGAGAGGCAGTACAAAATGCCTTTGAAGAATTTGTTGCCTCCCGACCAGCTGATTTCTTTAAGAAGGGCATCAATAAACTGCCACTGCGTTGGCAAAGATACATTGATTGCATGGGTGATTACTTCGATTAATACAAATAAATAATACATGAAAAAAATTCGTTTAAATTTTTTCATACAAAACGGCAATTTCATAGGTAAAGACCTATTATCCAACATTTAGGTCCTGTTTCACCACCTACTATTAAGTTCCTATTAGCTTACTTGGCAAATAATTTCATACAAATTCTGTTCCATTTGTGAATTTATTCGGTGAGTAATAGCTATTCGGATATTGTGAAATAGTCCCTTAATGACATAAAAATTGACATTTTCTTAAGTAGAAACTCGTCGTACTACGTAAGATTATCCACCTAGTTATACGTATTTGGTTTCAAGGTAACTAAGTTGTTAGCTCGTCGCCTAACCACCGCTATAACCTAGCCCATTCCTCTTGCCTAGTTTTCTACCTAGGTAGACTACAATCTTCGCGAAAATGACTTATTCTATTACGTGCTAAGTTTAGAAGAGGTTGGAAGAAAATGTCTAAAATTTGGTCATGAAAAATTATATAATTTAGTTAGGTAGTTTACATAGGGGTGAGTGATATCCTCAGTATTACTCAGATGGCCTTTTATCCGTGATGATTACGTAACAAAAACCTTCACACATTCCAAGGATACCAAAAACAAATATCGGTACGATAGGTTCCTACAATCGCAAAAAATACTTTAAAAATATAGTTATAGCAGCTCCTATCCCCGCGTTTCGCCGCGCGAATGCATGATCGTTCAATCTTTTTGTTCGGTGAACCTGAACGCGTGGTCGAGCCGATAGAGGGCGCTTTCCAGTCTGCCTGAAAAGGGCAATGAGAAGATATCTATCTATCTATATAAATAAAAAACTTTTTACAAAAAAAAAAAAACAACCGACTCCCAAAAAAACACTACAAAGTGAAAAATAACTTTAATTTCGGAAGTCGGTGTCTTTGGTTTTTTATTTACTTTCGTTTTGTTTTGCCACCGACTTCCGAAATAAAAGTTATTTTTCACTTTGTAGTGTTTTTTTGGGAGTCGGTTGTTTTTTTTTTTGTAAAAAGTTTTTATTTTTCACTTTTTAGTGGTGCCTACCTACCCCACACAAATCTGCATACCACTCTGCAAAATAAATTAGAGCATCATTGAAGCGGCATATAATTACCATTAAAGCATTTATAGCCAGAGTGCACCTCATGACAATTCCAATAAGCCCAAACACGGCTAGGATACATTGTTTTATTACTGAGTTCCGATGCCTACCTTCCGGCTTCTTCATCAGATCGGTTCGATGGTACCATTTTCATCAGAAACATTTATTTAAAGCTTCGTCATAGTCGCTTAACTATTTTAATCTTATCGCTACCCGTGAAATACTTATCATCGTTGAGGAGTTCCCGTGGCCATCTGTGGTCTTCTTCATCAGTTCCACTTCACCAGATGATACTTTCTGAATGCAAACGCTTGATTTGTTGATTAAAATACCAAAATCGCTATATGTATGCCTATAATATTTGAGGAGTTCCCTCGATTCCTCATGGATCCCATCATCAGAACTGAGTTTTGATAAAAATGGGACCAATCTGGAAGTATACCCTTTCAAATAAAAAAAGAATTTTCCGAATCGGTTCATAAATGACGGAGTACTGAGGTAACAAACATACAAAAAAAAAAAAAAAACATACAACCGAATTGAGAACCTCCTCCTTTTATGAAAGTCGGTTAAAAAGAGAAGACTGACTGAGTGATTAACTGATTCATCAACGCCCAGCCCAAACCCTTGGACCTAGAAAGCTGAAATTTTACACAGAGTTTCCCTTTGTAATGTAGATAAGGAATAAGGAAGGAATTCCCGGTAGTACGTTCCCGTGGGATATTTTTCGACATCCACGCGAGCGAAGCCGCTGGCAAAAGCTAATAAAATTAACAATAAAATTAATCCCGTCTTCCTCCAGCGAGGTGTAAGCATCCAAGATACACAAAAAATGTGGCAGCGTATGAAATAAAATTATAGTGTTTGATTTACTTGCGAGTATCAAAATATGTCTCATAAATGGCCGTATTTTGTTATTGCGTTTACTGGAAGCTTGATTTTTTTAGGACTCCAAGGACTATAGATCTACGTATTTGATATTAATTTCAACTTGATACCTCCACGCGTTCCTGAGAAAAAGGGTCTTGCTTGACAGACTGACAGAGAGACAGACGGACAACGAAGTGATCCTATAACGGTTCCGTTTTTTCCTTTTGAGTTACGGAACCCTAAAAACAACCTGAGTATTATTAATAGGTATGGCACCGTTACAAAAAAATATATAAATATGCAGCTCACTATTTTATCTCTTTAAAATCATCTATCCACTTTAAACTTCTACCTACGAACCCATACAAGAAGACATCAGTACATCGGATATTTAAATAATATGTTAATACTATGTTTGTGTTGCCCCCAAAAACTTTGCCGCCCCAGGCGATATTTCTTCATTCTACCCCCAACCCCCTGGGGGTGGAATGGGGATACCCCCTACATTTTAATTAAATCTCTCCGCCAAACATGGGTAAGTAGAAGACGTTTTGGTATTTTCTTTGTGAAACAGGTGAAAGTCGGAATTTCGTCCCCTCTCATATATACCTTTTGTATTTACCTTGAGACGCTCTGGGTTTTCGCGTTATATTAAATTTTAGGTTGGTTTATTTATGTATTACGTAGCCTACATGTTTTTTTTATACAGGATGTAAGTATAAACAGTGGCAATTTTTTAAGGGGCCATTGTACTCATCATTATGAACAACTTTTACTATTGGACCAAACCGGAAATCGCGAAAAAAAATCAGCTGTTCCCTATATTTTGACGAATTATGCGAACATAATTGTACTGAACAGCTGATTTTTTTTTTCGCGATTTATTTTTTGGTCCCATAGTAAAAGTTGTTCATAATGATGAGTACAATGACCTTAATAGATTGCCTTTATAAACATTTTTGCCACAAAAATGGCGCTGTATATAGAATAAGAGTCTCATTCTATCTCTTTTCTTTATCCTTCATATTAGGTACTTACTGTGATACTTATGCCCAGATTTTTGATGAATTCTTAAACGAAGTATATAGGTACCTACTCTTAATAGCTATTAATTTGATCAAATTATCTATTCCAGATAAACCCTCAATAGTAATTCACTCATTTTTAAGCTAAATTTTTCCTTATCGAAGTTCTCAGAAAGACGATACATCGAACCAGTAGGTAATAACAGCTATCGAACGGATTTATAAACTCCGTATAAAAACCTCAAATACCGGGCTTATGAGACGTAACTTAAAAATAAAATTTATTGGACCATGTTCTAAAATATCTTTAATACGAGGTGCTTCTGGCTAAGTAAGTAATAACAGCCGCACGGGTCAATCCATCAGGTTAAGCCACGCTTGCCGGGGTTGGTCCGTGGATGGGTGACCATCTTTACATACTGATACTCCTCCGTGCCTTGGAAAGCACGTCGAGCCGTTGGTCCCGGCTGTCATTCGTGGATCTTTGACAGTCGTTACGGGTCGTCAGAAGTCCGAAATCTGACAACCAGTCTTACCAAGGGATATCGTATTACCCAGTTACTGGGTTGTGGAGGTCAGATTCGCTCCGTCTATAATACTGGTATTCAGCTGCATCCGGTTAGACTGGAAGCCGACCCCAACATAGTTGGGAAAAAGCTAGGCAGATTGATTGACGAACTTACTTTACTTAAATAAATTATTGAAAAAGTCAAATCCAAATTGATGTCATAAATAAGGTTGAAAAATCGACACTTCAATTTCAACTCACCCTTTTAAAAATAAGTAGCGTAACTCCAGTAACCTGACTGAAAGGAGACGTTAAGTGTCAACGGTCTAGTACATTACTGTTATGATAATGTAGGTATTACAGTTTCTTTACATCACAGAATGATAAAAATACAGTAGTTTATCTGAGCCTGAACCTTGAATTAATAGGGATGATGACTAAACATTTTTTTTAGTCCGTCATTTAGATTATAAAAAAATATTGGACACGTATTTTTTCTTTTTTTACGTTATTAAAATATTACGACGATTTAGAAGTGACATAACGAGCCCACAGTGCCCAACATTAATGCGTGTTATCTAAGTAATGTAATCAGCCTACAATGTTCCCACTGCTGGGACATAGGCCTCCTCTCGGTGAGAGGGTGTGGGCCGTAATCCACCACGCGGGCCCAGCGCGTGTTGGTAGATGTCATATGTCTTCGAATTTTTGGCTCTAAGACATGTCGGTTTCCTCACGATGTTTTTCTTCACCATTTTGTGAGTAGAGGTGATCAATATACAAACTGCCCGTCTGGGTTCGACCTAACGACCCGTAAGTCGGGGCCGATACTACTATTATCTATTTCTACTATTATTAATCAAAAAATACGTGTCTAATATTTTTTTAATCCGCGAGCTCGAACTGTTGCGTAATTGAGACAGACTGAGCTTTCGGAGCGCGTTGTTGCGGACGTTTTCTATGAAGAGAAACTACTGTATCATTATTGTACTGTGGTTAAACCGAGAGTTGGTATCTGGGATAGGGTTGACAAATCTCGTCGCTAATTTAACTAACTGACGTATCTGACATTTTGGACTAAACCGATAGCCGACCTAACTACGAGTATATAGTAATTTGATACATTTTGCAAGTCGAATCGATTTGTCTAATCGCGTATCTGTACCTATGCCTTACGGTCCCCATGATAATGCAAAAATCGAGACCGATATATCTACTACAGTTTACAAAAAAAAAAAAAAAAAATAGCTTGCCCTTTAAAATTTTCTTCGAATCAGTTACGTCACTTAGTTAGATTAGCGACGATCTATGGCACAAGTGCAGAATAAGTGATTCGAAATTGAAGGTTGGCAGCTGGTGCTTTTATCATTTTCATGGCAACTATGACAGAATTTCAAGGAAAAATTATTTACAGACCTCTGCCCAACCCTTCGGGAAAACAAGGCTTGATGTTATGTTCTTATATAGTTTATTTCGTCTAACCACAGAATACTTAATAGTACAAATACAGAAGATTCACTCCGCAAATCATTTAAATAAATAGTGACTCTTGCTACACAATAAAGTGCAATTCAGATCGCACAGCGTTAATTATTTACAGTTATATCCACCTACAAGTTGCCTCTCTTTCTATCGCGTAACTCTTATACCGTCTACGTCTGACTCGTTAGGGTTGTCTTCTTTTACAAAGCGGCGCGTGAGTGAGTATCGAACTAACATGCGAGCCGGTCGGTGCACGGCAGCCCACGCTGAATTAGCTCGACAAGTCGAGCCCATTGTGGCAGGTAGGTTAGATTAAGTTTAAGAGAATAACATGGAGCTCGTGGCCACACGGGTCGATCGAACACATGTGTGAGTACTATGTACCTACTCTAAAGCTACCATTTACTGGGTACGTCTTTATTTGACTTGGATGTGCCCTGGCGGCTGAGAGTGTGTCATGCTCACTCTAATGCCTCGCTGATGGTGGCGCGTGTGTTGGATCATTTAACGAATCCATACGTCAGGTTCGTGAACGGGCGCTGTTGGTGGAGGCTGGTCATACCTTAGCTGCCACGGCTTATTTTAATTTTAATTTTGAATTGTTTTTTTTATTTTTTTATTACAGACGCTTTTAACGTTCATCGTTCTCACATGTATAATTTCAACATGAATGATGTAACCAATATTTTGTAACCATATTTTGATTTAAAAGAGTGTCCGTGGAGTTTCTTGCCCGTTCTTCTCCATAGATCTACGTTTTGGAATGGGCAACTAGCTTCAACTTTCTGACTTACCTACTGACCGACTCTTTGACAGTTCAAAAGTGCCTGTAATTGGTTTAATTGAAAGAAATGCTTTGAGTTTGAGTTTGAGTTTGAGTTCGAAGGTTAAGCTATGCTTGCCGCGGTCGGCTCGTGGATGGGTATCCATTAGATATCGAGACCCCAACCCCGTGCCTTGGAAAGCACGTTAAGCAGTTGGCTCCAGCATTCATTCGTAGATCTTTTACAGTCGTTAAGGGTAGTCAGAAACCGGGTCAGACCACAGGGTATCATGTTTACTACTGTGTTTAGTCGCTCCATGAAAAATACTGGTATTCAGCTGCATCTGGTAAGACTGGAAGCTAACCCCAACGAAGTTCGAATTGTTGCATAGTGCATTACTTTTAGGCCTAATTTTTCAATCGTCAGATAACTTTTAGGTATTTATGGAATAAACATGGCGCTTTGACGGCTTTTGCATACAAAATAATGTCAAACTGTCATATTTATTCTTCAGCTAGAAGTAATTTGACTGTTGAAAAATCTGAGGAAAAATCAGTCCTTACTCTCTTAAATAATATTTTGTTTTTTTTTTCTGGACTTAGGATTAAAAATTTGTAAAAAAAAAAAAAAAAAAAATTCTTTATTTCACCAAAAGCTCATAACAATATCCTTAAGACTAACACATAATAGGATTATTACAAATTTCAATGTTTAAATACTCTAACTACTAAACTAGGTGTAAGTTCCTGTGACATAGGAGAAAATTAGTTACCTACCCCGAAAAAATAGCACGTAATTAAAACCATAATCAAACAAAAAAACCAAAGTAAAACAAGGCATAATTGTTCCACTTCTAAATTGAAGACCTCGCTCAGTAACCTCAACAGTTGAGAGTTCCATTGGGAATAAACATAATCTCAAAGTGGAGGATAATACTAACACAATAAATATTATATCGTTACAAAATTAGAGAAGAAAATTAGAGATTAGGTAGAATTATACAGGGTGTTCGGCGCATGGACCGACACAATTTTTTGGGGGATTGGGGGGTCATTTGCTAGCTTTCACCCAAAGACCCTCATGTCCTAAGTGTGACGGCAATTGAGATATGTTTTTTTCTTTGAATTACCCGAAATCTCATCTGTAAATCGTCATATTTTTTTTCTTTATGGTTGTAATAGAACAAAAAAAACTTTATCATAGTCTGCAATGTATTCTTATTCTAAATAAATTATTATTTGATGTAATTGATCTGTATAAAATGACTTATTCATTCTTCCAAAGTCTTAATAATGTTTAAATTTATGAAAAATTATAACTTCTAAATTCATAAAAAAAAATGAAAGCTATTTTGAACTTAGTTTTATTTCAAAAAGTTCTTTAGCTTATACACTTTCTAAGGGTATGCTACATTGGGCACGCCACAATAGCGGCGATAAGTCCCCTCTTTGAGGAGTGGTTAGAGAGGCGCCACGGCGTCCTCACCTTCCGCCTGACGCAGGTCCTCACCGGACACGGTTGTTTCGGGAGATTCCTGATTCGCATAAGGCGGGAGGAAACGCCCGGGTGTCACCATTGTGTGGATCGCCCGGAGGACACGGTGGAGCATACAGTGGAGGTCTGCCCGGCTTGGGCAGAGCACCGCCGTGTTCTCACGGAGGCGATCGGCGGCGGCGATCTCTCGCGTCCGAGCCTGGTCCAGGCCATGGTGCGGAGCGAGAGTGCATGGGAGGCCGTCACCTCCTTCTGCGAAGCAGTGATGCTCGCGAAGGAGGAGGCGGAACGCGTGAGGGAGAGGCAGCCTCACGCCCTCAGTCGCCGCAGGAGACGCCCTGGGCGGCGGGAATCGCGGGGCGATTTCCGGCCACCGTAGGCGCGGGCCTGCGGACGGTGAGCAGCGGGTAGCTCGCCGTCCGGTAAGGACCAGGCCCGAGTCGACGGCGCGTTGTGTTCCACGCGCGCCTCAAAGAGATGTCAGCAAGTGACGGGGCCCAATAGGGCCGACGCCGCTGGGGTCACGGGTTGTCTGAAGGGGTTACCGCGGCCCTGGCATAGGCAACTGAAGGAACACGGGTGGGTTTTAGTCAGTAAAAGTATGACACGCCCTCCCGCTCCACCCAGAGCGGGAGAAGTTATTTGATGATTTCCCACCCTCAAAAAAAAAAAAAAAAAAAGGGTATGCTACATGCCATAGAAAACAATTCAATAAGTAGTCAAACTACTAGTTAGAAGAGTCACTGAGTCAGTTATGGAGTGTTTTATGAAAAGACTTATTACTTTAATTATATTTTAATTTCATTTTTAATTTATTTTGAATAAGAATACATTGTAGACTATAATAAAAGTTTTTTCTGCTATTATAACCATTAACAAAAAAAAAATATCGATTCAAAGGCGAGATTTTGGTAATTCAAAGAAAAAACAAAAAAATCATATCTTAATTGCCGTCACACTTAGGACACGCGGGTCTTTGGGTGAAATTTAGCAAATGACCCCTCCAATCCCCCAAAAAATTGTGTCGGTCCATGCGCCGAACACCCTGTATATGGTAGTAGGGACATCGATGCACAACCCATTACCATGGATTCAATAAGTAAATGATTCTGGACCCCATACAGGTCTCTCGAGGAGAGGGAGTGGGCCTAAATCCACCACGTGGGTCCAGTGAGGGTTGGTTGTTTCCTACAAAATTGCAATACCTACGCGGTCAAAATGTATGGAACAGCAAATTTTATTTTCAGATCCGTAGAAACATGTACTGAATCATGGACTGAATCATGTACAGAATCATGTACTGAATCATGTACTGAATCATGTACTGAATCATGGACTGAATCATGTACAAAATCATGTACTGAATCATGTACTGAATCATGTACTGAATCATGTACTGAATCATGGACTGAATCATGTACAGAATCATGTACAGAATCATGCACTGAATCATGTACTGAATCATGTACTGAATCATGTACTGAATCATGGACTGAATCATGTACTGAATCATGTACTGAATCATGTACTGAATCCATGTACTGAATCATATATTGAATCATGTACAGAATCATGTACTGAATCATGTACTGAATCATGTACAGAATCATGTACTGAATCATGTACTGAATCATGTACTGAATCATGGACTGAATCATGTACTGAATCATGTACTGAATCATGTACAGAATCATGTACTGAATCATGGACTGAATCATGTACTGAATCATGTACTGAATCATGGAATGAATCATGTACAGAATCATGTACAGAATCATGCACTGAATCATGTACTGAATCATGTACTGAATCATGTACTGAATCATGGACTGAATCATGTACTGAATCATGTACTGAATCATGTACTGAATCCATGTACTGAATCATATATTGAATCATGTACAGAATCATGTACTGAATCATGTACTGAATCATGTACAGAATCATGTACTGAATCATGTACTGAATCATGTACTGAATCATGGACTGAATCATGTACTGAATCATGTACTGAATCATGTACAGAATCATGTACTGAATCATGTACTGAATCATGGACTGAATCATATATTGAATCATGTACAGAATCATGTACTGAATCATGTACTGAATCATGTACAGAATCATGTACTGAATCATGTACTGAATCATGTACTGAATCATGGACTGAATCATGTACTGAATCATGTACTGAATCATGTACAGAATCATGTACTGAATCATGTACTGAATCATGTACTGAATCATGTACTGAATCATGGAATGAATCATGTACAGAATCATGTACAGAATCATGCACTGAATCATGTACTGAATCATGTACTGAATCCATGTACTGAATCATATATTGAATCATGTACAGAATCATGTACTGAATCATGTACTGAATCATGTACAGAATCATGTACTGAATCATGTACTGAATCATGTACTGAATCATGGACTGAATCATGTACTGAATCATGTACTGAATCATGTACAGAATCATGTACTGAATCATGTACTGAATCATGGACTGAATCATGTACTGAATCATGTACATAATCATGTACAGAGTCATGTACAGAATAATGTACTGAATCATGTACTGAATCATGTACAGAATCATGTGCAGAATCATGTACTGAATCATGGACTGAATCATGTACTGAATCATGTACTGAATCTTGTACTGAATCATGCACTGAATCATGTACTGAATCATGGACTGAATAATGTACTGAAACATGGACTGAGTCATGTACTGAATCATGTACTGAATCATGTACTGAATCATGCACTGAATCATGCACTGAATCATGTACTGAATCATGGACTGAATAATGTACTGAATCATGGACTGAATCATGTACTGAATCATGTACTGAATCATGCACTGAATCATGTACTGAATCATGGACTGAATCATGTACTGAATCATGTACTGAATCATGTACTGAATCATGCACTGAATCATGTACTGAATCATGGACTGAATCATGTACTGAAACATGGACTGAATCATGTACAGAATCATATACTGAATCATGCACTGAATCATGTACTGAACCATGTACTGAATCATGCACTGAATCATGGACTGAATCATGGACTGAATCATGGACTGAATCATGGACTGAATCATGCACTGAATCATGTACTGAATCATGGACTGAATCATGTACTGAATCATGGACTGAATCATGTACTGAATCATGTACTGAATCATGCACTGAATCATGTACTGAATCATGTGCTGAATCATGTACTGAATCATGGACTGAATCATGTACTGAATCATGTACTGAATCATGTACTGAATCCATGTA
The DNA here is from genome assembly GCA_905163495.3 of Cosmia trapezina. NCBI lineage: Eukaryota > Metazoa > Arthropoda > Insecta > Lepidoptera > Noctuidae > Cosmia > Cosmia trapezina. The sequence goes on from LR991044.1 coordinate 5,877,975, forward strand.
CTGAATCATATATTGAATCATGTACAGAATCATGTACTGAATCATGTACTGAATCATGTACAGAATCATGTACTGAATCATGTACTGAATCATGTACTGAATCATGGACTGAATCATGTACTGAATCATGTACTGAATCATGTACAGAATCATGTACTGAATCATGTACTGAATCATGGACTGAATCATGTACTGAATCATGTACAGAATCATGTACAGAGTCATGTACAGAATAATGTACTGAATCATGTACTGAATCATGTACTGAATCATGGACTGAATAATGTACTGAAACATGGACTGAGTCATGTACTGAATCATGTACTGAATCATGTACTGAATCATGCACTGAATCATGCACTGAATCATGTACTGAATCATGGACTGAATAATGTACTGAATCATGGACTGAATCATGTACTGAATCATGTACTGAATCATGCACTGAATCATGTACTGAATCATGGACTGAATCATGTACTGAATCATGTACTGAATCATGGACTGAATCATGTACTGAATCATGGACTGAATCATGTACTGAATCATGTACTGAATCATGCACTGAATCATGTACTGAATCATGTGCTGAATCATGTACTGAATCATGGACTGAATCATGTACTGAATCATGTACTGAATCATGTACTGAATCCATGTACTGAATCATATATTGAATCATGTACAGAATCATGTACTGAATCATGTACTGAATCATGTACAGAATCATGTACTGAATCATGTACTGAATCATGTACTGAATCATGGAAAGAAAGAAAGAAAGAAAGAAAAAATTTTTATTTGTGACACGCACAGGAAATACAGTTTAGAAGGAGCATAAAAAAGTAACAAAGCAAACATTACAAAATAAAGAAAAGTAAAAAAAATAAACAAAAAATACAAACTAAAAAGACCTGTGCGAGGCCAAAAAGGCTCCCATCTCAGCATAAAGCTGCGATATTTAAAAAATAAATACCGCAACGCTGGTATTCTGACAGGGCCTACTGTGTGATGCCACGGACACACCACGGATATCTATAACTCACAAGGGGAATAAAATAAAATAAAATACAAATACTAGAATACCTACTTATAGTATAGCAAAGAAAAGAAAAAACAAAAACCGTAAATTATAAGTGCAGTGAATGCCTGACGCCCGACTCTAACCCCACTTGCTCAGACTATTGTCTATTTATAGTCTGTGACAAATTGACATTTAGACAAGCGATGACAGATGAGACGCGGGCGCAGTCGAGTCAGGCGACTGGCTGTCAACCAACAATGCATTATTGCACAGACCAAGATGTAAAAGAAATTAAAGTATCGGTACAAATAAAACAATTAGTGTATAATAGATACGGCAAGAAAATGGTGCAGATAAATAATATAAAGAATTGTTGAGTGTTTAGATGCTTGTGTTGTGTAAGCTAAGGTCACAAATACCAACTACGTGCAGTCCCAGGGTGAGTTCAGACTTTCAGAGACTAGTTTCCTTTTGTAATTGTAACAAGTGTTGTTTATATTTCATACTAAAAGTACCAACTGTTTTTATAGCACGAAACGGCGGTGGCAAATCGTTCCAGCACCGAGAGGCAGCGAATTTAAAGCTTCCACGGAAAGCAGCAGTTCTGTGAGCACCGGCCAACAAAAGGTACGATGATGCTCTTGTTTTAATTTTATGTATATCTCGTGACCAAGCCAATTTCTGATATAAATATTCTGGTTTTTTTGTGAGAATGGTGCCAAAGAGTAGGGTAGCCAGATGAAGCTTTCTGCGATCTGACATTCTCATCAAATTACCCTTATTCAAAAATGGAGTTATATGAGAACGAGGAGGGACATTGAAACAGAATCTTGCACAAGCGTTCTGCACTCGCTGGATCAACTTTTCTGTCCTACCGAGAATGCATGCACCATACACAGTGTCAGCGTAGTTCAGCTTGGATAGAACAAGTGACTCACACAGCATGACACGCATATCCACACTTATGTAGGGCCGCACACGGTACAAAAGCTTAAGACGGTAAAAACAGTTGCGTACAGCCTCCATGATGTGAGTCTCAAAATGCAGATGCTCATCAAACACCACACCAAGATTACGGGCTTCTCGCACCCTATCAATAGCACACCCATCAATCTTCAAGTCCAGATTGTACCCTAACATTTTATTTAGGAAATCTCTTGATCCTATCACAATGTACTTGGACTTAGCTGGGTTCAGAACCAAAGAATTTCTTCTTGACCATGCTGAAATCTTATCTAAATCCTCATTCACTCTTTTTACAGCTTCAGCAGAGTGCTGAGGGCGGAATGAGAGATACATCTGAAGATCGTCAGCATATAGATGAAATTTAGTGTTGACCATACAATTGATGATGTCGGCACTGTACAGAATGAAGAGAAGAGGACCAAGGATCGATCCCTGTGGCACGCCCCGGGTCACCTGCCTTGGACTAGAGGACACAACATCTCCATTACTGTCACTTGTCACCTGGACAAACTGAGAACGGTTACTCAGGTAACTCTGGAACCACTGGACTGTTTCAGGCTGACATCCGTAGAAGGACAGCTTGGAGAGGAGAAGGGAGATATTAATTGAATCAAAGGCACGTGAAAAATCCAGCAGCACAAGCATGGTACCCATGCCCTGGTCCCTGGCTTCGAGGATGTTACCAACCACGTCAAGAAGAGCTGTGGCAGTGCTGTGCCCCCTACGAAATCCAGATTGAGCCATAGGCAAAATGCCGTGCTGCTCAAGATAGGCCCGAAGCTGATTAGAGACAACCTTCTCCAGAATCTTGGAGAGACAAGGCAAGAGACTAATTGGGCGAAGATCCTTCACACTGGTGGGATTAGGTACCTTGGGTATGGGCCTTACTATAGCCAGTTTCCATAAATCTGGAAATGAGGAGGAGGCTATGGATCTATTGATGATGGCCGTAATAGCTGCAAGAGTACGAGGAAGAGTCATCAACAGCATCTCCAGTGAAATACAGTCAGATCCCTGAGCATTAGATTTAAGACCACGTAAAAGCCTCAGCACCGTGTCCTCCTGGACTGGCTCAAGCTGGAAATGATTATTACCAAATCTGTGGTGCTCAAAGTAGCTTAAGTCGGTGGAACTAACCCTACCACTACCAGGTACGTCTAAAAAATTATCATTTATTTTCTCAGGGTTGCTACAAAAATGCGGCAAACTGTGCTCTGGTTTTTTAGAAACGGCTATTGATGATTTAATATGGTTCCATAACGTCTTAGGTTGTTTGATGTTTTTATTAATATAGGTTTTAAAATATGCACACTTCTCACTATCAAAAGCGGCCCTGACTATGTATTTAAGCTCTTTGTAAGTTTTTATGTGATGTGTTGATTTAGTAGCTTTAGACTTAACATGGTACTTGTCACGCAACTTCATCATTTCCTTGACAGTATAAGTTATCCATGGGTAAGACTTTTCTTTAATTAAAACTTTTTTAAGGGGTGCATGTAATTCGAAAAGATTCAAAATATACTCATTAAATTTTGTTACCATCGAGTTTACATCCTCCAGACTCTCAATATACTCCCAGTCCATCTTATTTAAATCCTCATTAAATTTGTCAAGCAGTATATCTTTAGTTGGCCTGTAGGTGATCCAGTATGGGGAAGGTTTCTCCATTTTAAAATTAAATTCAACAGATATAACTGCATGTTGGCCAAGCTCTGGTATGTGTGATACAGTAACCCCACACACACGGGCGTCAGTGCAAACAACATCAATTAATGTTTCACTATGATCTGTGAAATGTGTAGGTTCTGTAACAATTTGCTTTAGCTTGGAACATAATAAAAAATTGTTAATTAATTTTGTTTTGTTTTCCAGCTGGTTTAACATGTTAATGTTAAAATCACCAAGCAAGACAACCTTATCCGCGCTAGCAAAAGAGGAAAGAGAGTCGGTAATCGCGTCCAGGAACATTCACATCAAGCCAAGGGGGCCTGTAAGCAGTGCCGATGATTACTGACTGCGAGTTGATGTTAAGCCTGAGCCACATTTGCTCGACCTGTGGCGCCGCCGGGTGTGGCACGGCGCGCACACGCACCCCGCGGCGCACGTAGAACCCCACGCCGCCACCGCGGCCGCCACGGACCGTGTCCGGGCGCGGCACATGCCGCAGACGATAGCCCGGCACTGTCGGCGCGCGACCTTCCTCTCCCTGCCTAAGCCAGGTCTCATTTATCGCCATGATGTCTACCATTAGGCTATCCATGGCAACAAGGAATTCCTCATGACGCGAACCCAGCGACCCCGCATTAAATAATCCAACTTTGAGATTCCTTGTCTTATTCATTTTTATAAATAGTGGTGTAAATAATAATAGTATGGTTAATGTAACAAGTATCAGAGGTATTAAACAATTTATAGTTAAGCATAATAATGTGAGGTAGAAACAAACTGAAAATTATATTAAAAGGGGTAATTAGGTGTAATATAAGGCGAGTTAATGTAAATATTGCAGATATATAAATAGACAGCCAAAGTTTACCAATATAATAAATCCGTAAAAACAAATATAATATCATAAAAAAATATATTGAGGATGTGGAAAAAGTGTGCAAAACAGTAATATATAAAATGTGTACATAGATAGTCGTTGGTCGTGCAACTGGGCCATTAGAATCAACAAAGATATACTGAGATACAAGAATAGCCGGCCCCGTACAGGACAAACTTAAATACCTAAATGAACACAAAACTAATAAAAAAGAGTAAAGTTCGAGAATTGCGTCGTTACAATGAGCACAGTGATTGCCATAGGCCATGTGACTAGACATCCTTTGCCGTAGACACTTCGCAGCCAAAAACACGCGCAAGGTCCCCCTCAGAGCGGATGCAGTGGGTAGGCTTGCCGTCACCCTGCTTAGCCAGAATGCGGCCGAACTTTGTCCAGGTATACCTCCACCCGAGACGGCTGCCAGCTTCACGCATACGGTAAAACAGTTGTTTGTTTGTTTTGGTGAGTCTCTCGTTAAGGTAGAAGCGACGCGGGGCTGCGGGGAGTCCCAGGTCCGCGGTGGTGGCACCGCGCCGCACGCGCGCGCCCTGAAGCAAGTCGTCGCGCAATGCGCGCCGCGTCAGGCGCACCACGATGCGGCGCCCGCGCGCAGGCGCAGCCGCTGCTCCGACCGGGCTCGCTCCGCCAACCTCTTTCGCGCTGCCCGCAGAGCTCGACTGTACCTCTCGTTCAGCTCGCAGGCCCACCCGTTGCGCGAACACTATGTCCCGATCGTCGAGACTCACCCCAAGCTTTGCCGCCACTAGGCCGACGGTGTGCAACACGTTTTCACCAGGAATCTCAGGGACGTTGGCGATCTCTAAGTCCGAGCCAAGTAACTCCTGCTCGCGGTCATTAAGGTCAAGCTGCAACTGCAGCACTATCTGCTCTAGCCGGCCCACTTTGCCGTCTGGCACTGCAGCACTCTGCCTGCTCTCGAGAGCCTCGATGCTAGCCTCCAAGCTATCAACCCGCTCGGTACAGACTCCCATCGACGAGTGCAGGCCGGCCATCTCCCGACGAAATTCCCTCATTTCATCCCGAACCTCCCGCAGCTCCGATCGAAAAAGCCTTATTTCCTCGCGTAGGGTAAGCTCCAAATCCGGCGAGGGCTCTCTATCAGCATCCTGTTCGCTCCCAACCTGAGACAGCTCACCAGCCACCGCAGCGGGGGGTTTAGTTACCGCGACAGGTGACCTGATCATGCCGCCCTGCACTGGTACAACAACCGGAGCCGACGACGCTGCTGAAAGAGGTGCTGCCGCGGTGCGCGGCACTGCTGCTGGTACTACAGGGGGACCACTACCCAGATCCTTGACAGGAGTGGCGCTGTTATCTCCCCTAGGCAACCTTCTTCTGCACTCAGGACACAGCCAATTGCTGCTTATCTGCGTCGAATCTGGCAACAACAGGCAAGCGAGGTGATACCTATTGTGGCACGCAGAGCTGCTACACGCGGCAGCCCCCTTCGCCGCTAGAAACTTTCCGCAGGCCGCACACTTCACCATATTAATACACCGCGGGAGCCGCTAGATGGCGCACAACACTCGAGTTTTATTTTTGCGGCGCTAGATGGCGCCTACTACGCAATAAATTATCGATTAGAATACACAATCTGTGGTAGCGTTGTCAAAACTACTGTCAAAAGATGTAACAGTTACACTTTTTGGAGGTACCAGTAACACTAAAAAACTAAAAAGTAACTTCAAAATAAAAATAGTTAATATAATTGAAATTAGTTTTTTTTTTTTTCTTGCGGATTTCACTACCGAACTACGGTCTGATTGCTTTGCAAACGATGACACATTTAGGAAACACTGCAGAGCTACTGCAAACACGAAATTCACTCGAAATTAATTTGCATTTTATTTTTTATCAGTGCTGACACGAACAGCCGGTGCGTATCGTAATCCGTCCGTGACGTCACCATGGACTGAATCATGTACTGAATCATGTACTGAATCATGTACAGAATCATGTACTGAATCATGTACTGAATCATGGACTGAATCATGTACTGAATCATGTACAGAATCATGTACAGAGTCATGTACAGAATAATGTACTGAATCATGTACTGAATCATGTACAGAATCATGTGCAGAATCATGTACTGAATCATGGACTGAATCATGTACTGAATCATGTACTGAATCTTGTACTGAATCATGCACTGAATCATGTACTGAATCATGGACTGAATAATGTACTGAAACATGGACTGAGTCATGTACTGAATCATGTACTGAATCATGTACTGAATCATGCACTGAATCATGCACTGAATCATGTACTGAATCATGGACTGAATAATGTACTGAATCATGGACTGAATCATGTACTGAATCATGTACTGAATCATGCACTGAATCATGTACTGAATCATGGACTGAATCATGTACTGAATCATGTACTGAATCATGTACTGAATTATGCACTGAATCATGTACTGAATCATGGACTGAATCATGTACTGAAACATGGACTGAATCATGTACAGAATCATATACTGAATCATGCACTGAATCATGTACTGAACCATGTACTGAATCATGCACTGAATCATGGACTGAATCATGGACTGAATCATGGACTGAATCATGGACTGAATCATGCACTGAATCATGTACTGAATCATGGACTGAATCATGTACTGAATCATGGACTGAATCATGCACTGAATCATGTACTGAATCATGTGCTGAATCATGTACTGAATCATGTACTGAATCATGCACTGAATCATGCACTGAATCATGTACTGAATCATGGACTGAATCATGCACTGAATCATGTACTGAATCATGGACTGAATCATGTACTGAATCATGGACTGAATCATGAACTGAATCATGTACTGAATCATGGACTGAATCATGTACAGAATCATGTACTGAATAATGTACTGAATCATGTACAGAATCATGTACAGAATCATGTACAGAATCATGTACAGAATCATGTACAGAATCATGTACTGAATCATGGACTGAATCATGTACAGAATCATGTACTGAATCATGTAAAGAATCATGTACTGAATCATGTGCTGAATCATGTACTGAATCCATGTCGTCATGTCCCTGCCACCCTGTATACTAGTTTGCTTTTGCTCGCGGCTTCGCCCTCGCGGTTGTCGGAAATTATGCCACGGGAACGTGCTACCGGGATAAAAAGTATCCTATGTCCTAACCCATTTACGGCTTCATGAGGACCTGCACCATAATGGCGTAACACATTAACAATCGGAATTGGTTTCATTTTGACAGTTCAACAACATTCATTGCGTTATTTACGTTGCCGAGCAGACAAATCTTTCGAACATAATTATGAAGCAATAGATTAGCACTTTGCTTCAAAATGATTCAAACTCCGATTGATAATGTGATACGCAATTAGGGTGCATGGTCTGTGTTCTAATCAAAATCTGTTGAGCCGTGAAAAGATGACAATAGATAGATTGGTTTGGTATTTACAACGGTATTTATCTATATCTATATGCTAATAATAAAGCTGAAGAGTTCGGTTTCGTACCTCAAAAGGAAAAAACGGAACCTTTATAGGATCACTTCTGTCTGTCTGTCTGTCTGTCAAGACCCTTTTTCTCAGGAACACGTGAAGGTATCAAGTTGAAATTAATATCAAATACGTAAGTCTATGGTCCCTTAGATTTCTAAAAAAATCAAGCTTCTAAGTCAACGCAATAAAAAAAATACGGCTATTTATGCAACATATTTTGATACTCGCAAGTAAATCAAAACCTATAGGGTACTTACCGTTGACCTAGAATCATAAAATTTGGTAAGAAGCAAGGTCTTACAGCACAAGTAAAAGAAAAAGTCGGAAAATTGTGAATTTGTAATTTTATGACATAAAAAAAAATTTTTGGGTTCCTATGTTACGTCTGTTTTTGGGATAAATTATTTTATATTATATTTTAAGTACAGAACCCTTCAATGTGCGTGGTCCGACACGCACTTGGCCGGTTTTTTTGTTTATTTGTCTGAACGCGCTCATCTCTGGAACTACTAGACGGATTTAAAAAAACCGGCCGTGTGCGTGACCGCGCTATTTACGACGGACAAGCCTTAAACTAACGCCTTCTTTCCATGGTGGTAGGCAGAAACTACAGAACACCACCTGCTACGATCCTTACATCTTCTTCTTCTTCTTCTTTCTTCTATAAATAAAAAGAGAAGTCCTGATTGACTGACTAACTCATCAACGCTCAGCCCAAACCCTTGGACCTATAAAGCTGAAATTTCGCACAGAGGTTCCCTTTATAATGTAGACAAGGAATAATGAAGGATTTCCCGGTAGTACGTTCCCGTGGGATATTTTCCGACATCTACGCGGGTGAAGCCACGCGAGAAGAGCTCGTTCATACATCTGGTCATACACGCACGGCAGTTGCGAGTACTGCACACCTAACCTTTCTGAAGAACATCACCAATGCACTAGCTATATATTATACAATGTTCTCCTAGGGCGTCCCCTCCCGGCGTTTTATATCTTTTTATTATTTTGAGTAGGAAATAAATAGAGGAAAATGACACTCCAGCAGAAAATTTGGATCGTGCACTTATTAGGCAGCTGTTGTTGTATAGGTATTTACTAACCAACCAGATAATCTATGTATTGTGGCTAATTTTGAGTGGCCTAAACTAAATTTGGATCGTGCTCTTATTAGGCAGCTGTTGTTGTATAGGTATTTACTAACCAACCAGATAATCTATGTATTGTGGCTAATTTTGAGTGGCCTAAACTAAATTTGGATCGTGCTCTTATTAGGCAGCTGTTGTTGTATAGGTATTTACTAACCAACCAGATAATCTATGTATTGTGGCTAATTTTGAGTGGTCTAAACTAAATTAGACTGCAAATGGACTATATAGATAATATAATACTACTAAAATGGCCTTTCTTTGGTATTGTATCGTTGAGCTCCTTAAGTTCTGAGTTGAGCTGCACGATTACTGACAAATGCGTGCACTGACTGGACAGGTCCACTCAATCTGTGTGGTTCTTTCCTCAAAAGACCATTTCAGACAGCAATCTAAATGGTCTTCACATGACCTGACCAAGATTATGTCTGGACTTTAAAAGAGACTGTGACTTCTGACAGTTTGTTTCGGCTTTTCTTCTCAGAGAAGTCAGATAGGAAACGTCGACCTCATCTAGTTTTTAAAATACAATTGACGTGTAAAAGTGTTTGTACAAACTTACTTATATAGAAATAAAATCAATTATCATTTATCAATTTATTTATATAATTTGCTCCTTCCAAAACAACTCACATCTCTGCTTACCATTCCACGCAAAAACTTAATTAACTCCCACAAGTACCAACATACCTATTTCCCTATAATTAAATCTCTCAACATGTAGACTTTAATAAATTTATAAATTTTGCCTCGGAGAGTGCTTTCTTACAAAGAGGGAGTAATTTGGCACGCACACAGCCACCTGTACGTGTACACACAACGCACACAGACATGTGCTATGTGTATGAACACACACATAGACACGTGTGCAATTTAAGATGAATAATTATGTGGCAGTACCTCCTTGCTACGTTGAGGAAACGTGGGTAGAGAATAGAGGATAAGACGGTGAATATTTTCTTGGTTTGTGTTTATATTACAGAATCATAAATTATAATCTTTATTGCATTAATGAGACAACCATACAGTAACTTAATAACAAATAAAAATAGACAGAAATAGCTATTTTGACAATATTCAGGCAGATGTACAGTTGGAGAGTGTGAAGTGGTATTACTGTTTGGTTGTCTTTAGACTGATTCGCCCTATCGTACTAGTAACTGTATCACGAGCGGATAGTCTTCCTCAACCCTAAAGACAACATATTCCCAAAAGTTCCAGTTACAGGTAACATAGTTTTTAAACAGATTGATTATACAGGGTGGCCGGAACATTGACGTCCAAAAATAAAATTTCGGTCCCTCGTATCGTGGGGTATTCGAATCACCCCCATGTATATTCCGCGACTTTTCATAGTTTTCGAGTTATGAATTTTTTTCTGAATGTTTGAAAATTTTCGACCTGACCAACCTAAAAAAATTCTAAAAAAAAAGTAGAGGGTTTTATCGAGTTTCTTTTTTTGCAACTGAATTTTCATAAGTAGTACTTTTATGCATAAAATAATCAGCTTCGTAACTGTGATGAAAGTTATGAAAATGTTGATCTAAAGTGAAAAATTTACGTTCGGTAAATTATGACTCAAATTTTCAACTTTAAATTAAAAATCTTAACAGGTGACTTCATAATTCCTAAGTAGGCTTCAAGAATGCGCCAGACTCTCAGCTTTCATAATCATAAAAAAAATGAAATACTTAATAGGGCTACTTTGTTTAAAATCGGCCTTCAAAGACAGCGAGGTGGAAAAATTCTTAAAATTACCCATCTGAGTAATTATTATTTTTTGGCTATTTTCTCGTTCCTAAGGTTAATTAATGATAAGAATACTGAAAACTAACCAACGAATAGTTTCAGAGTTGGGTAAGAAAAGTTTTACGTAAAAAGTGGTTTTGAATAAAACACAGATGATAATGTGAAAAAAGTACTTAATTTATTTTTAACATTTACAAAAGGTTTTCAAAGTGGCCACCACCAGCAGCAATACACATTCTACACCTACGTAAGAAATTGTCTGGCAATCGTCTAAAAGCGTCTCTGTTCTCTCTCACAACACGTTCAGCTTCTGCAATCAACTGCCTCAGCTCTTGTTCACTTGAACAGTCTCGGGCGTATGCTATTTCCTTGTAATAGCCCCAAATAAAGAAATCGATGGGGTTGAGATCAGGTGAGCGTGGAGGCCACCTAATTGGTCCGCTGCGTCCGATCCATCTGTTGGGGTATGTTTCATCTAAGTAATTTCGGACCTGGGTTGCATAGTGACACGGGGCGCCGTCATTTTGCAACACCATGGTTCGTCTGAGTTCGAGATTCACATCTGCCAGCAACAATGGAAGTTCATTTTCCAAAAAGTTTTTGTATGTTTCTCCATCAAGTCTGGACGGCAGTTCAAACGGACCAATTAGTTCGCCATTGAGGATACCAGACCACAAGTTAACGCTGAAGCGATTTTGAAATGTCGAAGCTCTCACTTCGAGTGGATTTTCATTCGCCCACGTGTGGTAATTATGAATATTGAATATAATGTGGTTAGTTTTCAGTATTCTTATCATTAATTAACCTTAGGAACGAGAAAATAGCCAAAAAAAAATAATTACTCAGGTAATTTTAAGAATTTTTCCACCTCGCTGTCTTTGAAGGCCGATTTTAAACAAAGTAGCCCTATTAAGTACTTCATTTTTTTATGATTATGAAAGCTGAGAGTCTGGCGCATTCTTGAAGCCTACTTAGGAATTATGAAGTCACCTGTTAAGATTTTTAATTTAATGTTGAAAATTTGAGTCATAATTTACCGAACGTAAATTTTTCACTTTAGATCAACATTTTCATAACTTTCATCACAGTTACGAAGCTGATTATTTTATGCATAAAAGTACTACTTATGAAAATTCAGTTGCAAAAAAAGAAACTCGATAAAACCCTCTACTTTTTTTTTTAGAATTTTTTTAGGTTGGTCAGGTCGAAAATTTTCAAACATTCAGAAAAAAATTCATAACTCGAAAACTATGAAAAGTCGCGCAACATACATGGGGGTGATTCGAATACCCCACGATACGAGGGACCGAAATTTTATTTTTGGACGTCAATGTTCCGGCCACCCTGTATAATAGTAATTCTATATTAATTAAATTACATGATTGGAAGTCTGTGTTGTTTTGTGTTTGAGTATGGGTAATATGTGTTATGTATGTTTCTGTGTGTGTAAAGTTATGTGTGCTTATTTTATAGTTATTTACGCAACTGACGTATAATAAGGGGTATATCACATTCGTGTTTTAATACCTAATTATGTACAGTTGCATACAAAACTTTATCTATATCCATGTTATCAATCGTCTATAGAAGGTTCTGAAACAGTTTTTTGCAATACTAATACTCGTATCCAACATGGCGGCCGGCGTCATAGTATACGACATGAATTCGAATAAGTTCTTTTTTTAAATTACGGCGCTGTTGTAGTGAAACGCGCGTGCATTACAATGGTCTTTTTTTGAAAACGAGTTGCATTATGAAATTCAGTACAAAATAAAAACACCCGTTTGGATGCTACCATGTTTTTTTACCGTTTGGTTACCATGGTTACTATGACACTGGCTGTTTTAATGTTGGCAATAAGCTAACTGTTTCAGAAACGACACGGTTGGCGCAGTGGTTGAGCGATTGACTGCTGCGCAGCATGTCGCGGGTTCGATTCCCGCACGCAACAAATATTTGTACGACCTACAAGTATTTGTTCCGAGTCTGGGTGTTTTTCTATCTATAATATGTATGTATTTACAAAAAAAAAATTGTATATTAGTAGTTTATCAGCCATCTCGTTACCATAACACAAGCATTAGGTTGCTTAGCTTGGGACTAGATGGTGTTGTGTGAAATGTCCAAGGATATTTATTTATTTATTTATAACTTGTATAGAGGATTTAAAGCATGGTGTAGATAAACAAATTTATCATTAAATTTTCAGCGTTGTTGTAGTCTAGTGTTTTCAAATATTTATCTAAAGTTTCTTTGCATGTATGGCTCTCAAGATTCCTTAATTATTACCTTTACCTTTTTCTTTTATTTTTACCTTTTTTTATTTCCTTTCTTTTATTCCTTATTATTATTATTTGCTTACTTTGTTGTAGAGGCTAGGACCAAGATAATTGTGAAGTCATAGTTGTTTCACTGATAGGCGAGTGGTTAAGAACGATGAAAAAAGATGACAAACTTCCATGAAAACTCTCATTTCATTGCCATTTTTTCATGAATTTTCAAAAATCCTTCTTTATGTTGCGCGTCCACCGGGTCGGAATTGGTCCATCCGCTTTGTACGGAGCGTCCGGATTTACAAAATGCCGATGGGGTGCGTCCACTGCATACGGATTTTGCATCTGAAATATCAACCAGTGATCCAAAGATGGATCTTCTTATTGTTTCTCTTTGTATTCTTTCTCCATTTAATATTTCAATAATACAATACCCATATAATAGATGATTATTTTCCAATGGACAAAAAATGCCTCATTAGAACAGAACAATCTTACTGGACGGATAACCCCGTGGGCCACGACCTACCCGCTCAAACGACACGTGGTTTGCAATAGCAAATGCAGAGAAAACAAATGAAAGAAGTTGTTTAGACTCTAAACAACTCGTGGCATGTTTTAACTCATTCATGGCGACGAGACTTGCATATCAAAGGACGGAAACTAGTGACTTGCTCGCGTGTCGCTTGAAGCGAGTTGCATCGCTTGAGGGCCTAAAATAGACATGTTAAGGGCCTATATACTACCTCAAATGGCTTAGCATAATCCTCCGTTATGTCAAAAATACTGCAATTTTGAATTAAATGTATGGTAAATTTGATGATTAATGTTAGCTATTATGTTAGACGAAAACACGATTCCATAAAATTTTCTCAATACAAAAAAAAAATCCAAAGTTACCTCCAAACCGAACACTAAACAGCTGTTATTCAAAAAGTACTTCAAATTAGATCATGAAGCTTTGCATACTAACTGAACTAACTATAAAGCAGGTCTTGATTTTTATTTTTTTTTCAAAATACCATTATTTTCACCGTAAAAAGCAATTACCTAAACTATCGCACTCAATCTCGCTCACTTAGTTTGCAAGCAGTATCATTCAAGCGAGATAAAATCCTGAGGTAGATAGGCGAATTAATCTGACCATTTAAAGTGGGTAAAGATCGAGTTCAAAGATTCCGTTACATACAAACATACATGTGAAGCTAATAGAAGCGTGTTAGAAAAAAGCTCCACTTAACAGGCCTAAGTAAATAAAAAGCCCATAAATACCGGTAATATCCACACTACTCCCAAACTTCCTCAAGCTCCGTACCCTAAGAAAACACATACTACACTTATTTATCTACGGCCCCCACTCTTTATGAAAGGAATGATTAATGTCTGCCGGCATTAGGGCTCTAACGAACCCCCTCCCCCCACTTCTAATTATTATTCGCACTTATAAGAGTTTGAAGATAACCCCCCGAGATAATGGCGCCTTTGTTGTTTCGTTAATTTTATTTGAAGATCTCGAGATGGTTTGAAGTTTTATGACATTAAATGGAGGTTTATGGGGTTTTATATACCGTGTTGATTACTTATGTAAGAAGATTAAAATTATAGTAACAAGGATTATTTGAACATTACATTACAGTAATAGCACGGAATTGTCTAGATTAATTCCAATTAATAAAATTATGGTTTACAGAAACATCCTACCTAATTATTTAATGAAAGAACATTAGAATCAATACATAACCAGCTGAACTAAAAACTAAAAAATAAAAATTCAATTCAAATTTTTGTTTTAAATTCAATTTTTTTTGGGTTTTTTCCTATTTGCAGATCCGTGTCAGGTTGTATCTTGATCAAAATATGATACGCGGCAATAAAACATATGTATTTATATAATTTTAACCATAAAAATCATCAATACATCTTTTTAAGTTAGATTTCGTGCAGATTCGTCGAACGAACGAAATCTAACGAATCTGCGAAATTGCCAAATTTCATGATTCTAGGTCAACGGGAAATACCCTATAGGTTTTGATTTACATGCGAGTATAAAAATATGTCGCATAAATGGCCGTATTTTTTTTGCGTTGACTTAGAAGCTTGATTTTTTAAGTCTCCAAGGAACCATAGACCTAAGTATTTAATATAAATTTCAACTTGATACCTCCACGCGTTCCTAAGAAAAAGGGTCTGTACAGGCTGACAGACAGACGGACAACTAAGTGAGTAAGTGATAAGGGTCCGTTTTTTCCTTTTGAGTTACGAAACCCTAAAAAGAAAAAAAATACGTGTCCAATATTTTTTATTATTCTACATGATGGACAATTTTTTTTTGTCATTATCCCATTCCCAATTATAACTATCATAAAAATACACCTGGAACATAATAAAGAGGTATTGCAGAACCTCTTTGTGACAAATTGTAAATATCTTATAAGGCCCTTATTTCTCTGGCACCGCCATTCCTTTCAAAACGGAACACAGCAATTACTGGCTGGCGGCAGAAAATATAACTACGTCATGGTAGTAGGTAGGTATATAGCTTAGATAATATACATCTAGATCGATCCACCGCGTGGCCGGTCATGAGACAGCAATATAATACTTTTTCTAGGTTATATAATATGAGAAGTGAAGTTTAACGTAAGAAATCCTCCCTATTTTGGACTGAAACCCATGTCAATACATTCGCACAATGCAAAAATTGTCCAAAAAAGTTAAATTAATTGACGCAAGATAATTTTTGTAACAGTGAAAGCACTTTGTTTGGCTAACATTCAAAAGTTCGCCAAGCAAAAATACGGCACGCCGTAAGAGACAGAAGATACGATGCTTTGTCTCAATTTTCCTACTAATTTCGTATATATGTGTCTCACTTCCACACTTCACACTGTAATCATGACAACGTCTAGAGGTTTAATGTCATTGATATATAGGTACTCTACTTCCCGGACATGATTGTCTTTGTCACAAAGAGGTCTACTACTTTTGTACCTACTTATTTTTATTTTTTTTTTTTGTTTATTGGGTTTTTCTCTCACAAATTTCTCAGTAGCAGCGAATCTGGATTTTGGAACGGTTGATGGCAATTGGCTCGCCCCCTTTTACATGGGACTTAAGGCGAAAGCGCCAGGGTAGCCCGCGGATTTAAAATTTTCTTACTTACGTTTTTTGCAATTTGCACAGGTCAGCGTTTGCTTATCAGGTTGTATATTGATTTGAATATAATTCGCGGCCGTAATAAATATATATATATGTGCGAGTGGTAGGCCAAATAAAAAAAAATAAATAAATCAATATCCTTGGACATTTCACACAACGCCATCTAGACCCAAGCTAAGCAACCTAATGCTAGTTATGGTAACGAGATTGCTGATAAACTACTTACATACATTTTTTTTTGTAAATAGATATTATAGATAGAAAAACACCCAGGCTCGGAACAAATACTTGTAAGTCGTACAAATATTTGTTCCGTGCGCGAATCGAACCCGCAGCAGTCAATCGCTCAACCACTGCGCCAACCGTGTCGTCTAAATAGATTTAGCAGATACCTATAGAAAACTTTATTATTTCAAATATAACAAAATAAAGCTAGAAAAACACAATATCTTGGCCCACCTTCGTTCTGTAAAAAAAAAATCATGCTAAATATTTTAAAATAAAAGAAAATAAAGCACCCCACTCACTACCGTTTCAGGGTAAATCTTCGAGCGTTTCAACCGCCGTCATTACTCTCCCCCAAAAGTTGATGAAAAAGAATATATTTAATTAAATATTTCAGGAATTTTCAGATTCTGGTACTTTAGCAGATTCTGGGAATTGCTGAAATATTTCATTAAATATATTATGTTTAATCAACTTTTGGGGGAGGATAATGACGGCGGTTGAAACGCTCGAAGATTTACCCTTCAATACTAACAGGATGAAAATTAAGTTTCCTACTCATTTCCTACATACATAGAATCATTAAAATCACCAATTTGATACATTTCTCTGAATCCTATTCAATGACTTCTTCATGAAATCTTGACATTTGAGGTCAATTATAACTAAGGAGTTGTATTACTGATTCTAATGAAAATTATAACTAAGGAGTTGTATTACTGATTCTAATGAAAATTATAACTAAGGAGTTGTATTACTGATTCTAATGAAAATTATAACTAAGGAGTTGTATTACTGATTCTAATGAAAATTATAACTAAGGAGTTGTATTACTGATTCTAATGAAAATTCTATAAATGGTCGTTCTTCTTTTTTACCGACAACACCTTCGTCACACTTTTGAATATGATGTCACAATTATTTTGTAAAAACCGGCCAAGTGCGTGTCGGATCACGCACATGAAGGGTTCCGTAGTTGGGATGAATTTATCCCAAGAACAAACTTAACATTGTAGTTGAAATACATGGTCTCTCATACATGCCAACTGTAAATGTAAGTTTGTACTCACAATTTTGAGAGATTTACCATGTTATTTTGAGATCACAGACTTCTTATAGGTTTTCCTGTAATCTACAGGTAAAGAACTATTTTCTGCATTTTTTTCAAAATTTTAGGCTCAGTAGTTTCGGAGATAAGTGGGGGGGGAATGGTCAATTTTCGTCTATTTTCTGAAATAACTTTAAAACAATTTATTTTAAAATTATAAAAAAATATATTTGAGACCCTCATGCCACACGATACAGTTTGCAAAACTTTTTTAAAATTTCTTATTTGCCCCCCAAAAGTGATCCCCATATTCAAAATTCATTTATTTACGTTACACGTCCGTGTTTGGGTCACAGGAACCCATATGTGTACCAAATTTCAACTTAATCGGTCCATTAGATTCGGAGCAAATTGGCTGTGACGGACGGACAGACAGACAGACAGACACACGAGTGATCCTATAAGGGTTCCGTTTTTTCCTTTTGAGGTACGGAACCATAAAAAGTAGTAATAACAAAATGGAAGTGCTTAAGATTATTTTAATGGTTATTATCAAAAGAATTTTTTGTGAAAAAATATATTTTATACCATTCCCCCCCTAAAAAGCTTATTTTATTCACTGAAAACAGTGAATAAAAAGCACTTTTACTCACTGTTTTGATGTTTGAAAATGGAACACACCAATGTATTGGACCACAGATTTAGAGTACCTATGCTAGATACGGCATGTTATTAGATAGTATGAAAACCGAACGTCTCATCTTTTTTATACCTACGATAGCTTCACCCCAGCCATTTAGTGATGTGCTCAAAGTAAACAGAATTGTTTCAATCGCTAAACGTCACTGATATAACAGACTTTTTTTAGTACGAACAGTCGAACATGCAGGGCACGCTTGGTCGTGGCTTGCCGTATCTAGTGAAAGTGTAATTTTGTATTCGACCTATATTGATGTGTTCTAAATTCAATTTGATTGGTCGAAATTTTCGACAAGGAGTTTAGCATTAGAATAAAAACTGTTTTGTGTTCTTTGCTGTCGTTAGTAAATTGGCGCTATTTTGAATACTGTAAGTTGTACGAACACAAAGTTTACTGTTACTTTAATTTTGTGTTTGTTTAGTGTTGTTCTAATCGATTAAAAATGCATTCTAGTGATGAAGATGTGTTAACACCTGAGTTTATGAAAGAGAGGCCGGCCGATATAGTGGAAAACTTGCTACCCAAAAAAATCACGGCTGGTTTACATCAAAGCCAATTTAACTTTCCTTTTTCTTCATTATAGTCTATTTTCACTTAAATCTTTCTTTTTCTCGTAGTCATGGTATAAAGTATAGTATGCAACTCTTGAATAAAACGGATTTATATCGAGGGCCATGAATCACTCGCGTCGTATTAAAAAGTATTTATTATGACTCGCACGAGTCTTAATAAATACTTTTTCTTTCTTTAACCTTTCAGGGAACATATGCTATGTTCTATGTTGTTATATTCTACACCCGGAAATGACAAAAAAAAATCACTAACAAAAATCATTTACGAACTCACACACGGAAAGCTGTACATCTTACCCTTTTCAACACATACCTATACAGCATATAAGACGGACCTTACCATGACGTGCCAAAATCCATTTAGTTCGACATTTTCCTTTCTTAATCCAACCTTTGTATCACAATGGATGTGTGCGTGGCGTAGACGTGGCGTGGAGTACGTAGAAAACGTTTTTTGCTAGTGAAAAGGCCTCCTTCGTCGTTAATTACATGTCTGAGAAAACTGGGTACAGGGTGTTCGGTAAATGGGGTCGGTTTTGAAAGGTATTGATGTGAGGTTTTGCGTTGTATGGGGTAAAGAACTCAGCTTTGTTAGGGTAACAGTATGTAGTTTCGAATTACCCTTCTAGATTTTTTCTTCTAACTATCTATGGACACCGTTATAATTTTAATTTTTCCTAGCTATAAAGTACGGCTTTGACTTTTGCATCTTTAATAAACGTATTATTAAGAGCGTTGGCTCCGTACGGCATTTCATACAAATCAAGTCCTTTTTTATCGAAATGAATGAACCGATTTTAATAAAAATTCATACGCATAAGCAGGATACATAGGTCTAAAAAGTTAGTTAAGAACATTTTCGAAAAATAGTGTTGCAGCTAAATTCGTCCGATTTTAAACATTCCATAGAAACAGAGATTTCCAATTATAATTATTTTTAAATAAGACATTTCAAAAATGTTCATAACTACATTGTAAAATCTATTCTTACTTTTTTATTCTATTTCCCCGAAATGACAAAATGGAACAAAAAAGTGTAAAAATTGTTCAAATTAGTTGCTCAGTGAATAGTCGGGAAAGCAAGTTATAAACTATGTGTAATCTGCGCTGTCGGATTTTTTAATTAACGATGTCCAATTTGTAGGAACTAGGAACAAAGTTGGACTTTTACAACAAATTCAGCTGTACGAGTTTTAAACAAAGGAAAAACCTAGAATTATGTGAATGACGAAATGTCTGTTTCTTAATTCTGTACCTACTAATAATAATAAAGCTGAAGATTTTGTTTTTTGTATGTTTGAACGCGCTAATCTCTGGAACTTTCAGTCGGATTTTTTTTTTTTTTGCATTTGATAGCCCAATTCTTAAGAAAATCTATGGTCTATTTAACATCATGCTAGACCCCATAGGAGACGAGCAAAAAGAAAGAAAAAAACAGAAAGAACGTTAAGCAAAAACGAATTAATAGCGCCGGTAGGCGATGCGATGCAACGGATGATTTAATTTTTTATTTGACTAAAATGTTTTTAAAATGGAATTTGGATTATTCAATTCAATTCAATTTCTTTAATTCAGACTAAATGTGTCCATATAGTGTTAGTAAATACATGTACATGTCATTATATTTATTATATTATATTATACTTATTATATTTTTTTTTTTTGGATATGTGAAATTTTATTTTTGACATTATTTTTTTATTATAAAATTTCTTACTATTGTTAATTATTTTATTTATTTATTTATTTAATTAAGGTTCACCAACAGTTGTTACAGATATTATACTGATAGGAACATATAAGTAATTGTGTCTTATGTCTAACTGCACAACCAATTACAGGCAAACACCACATGCAAAGTGCTTTGTTTTAAAGACAGAATTTGGTCAGAAAGTTTAGTTTAATTATTAAGATGTTGTTATTTACTGTTTGTTATATACTGGTTTTGTTTCTATTTTACTTAAGTATTATTTTCTACACAATGTACGTATACTCGTATATTGTTAAAAAATAAATGACTTATGACTTCTAACCTAACATTGAAGTGTCAAGATCTTTAGGTGCTCAGCTAATGCCATTTGTCAATTGTCTGGTATTGTCTAGTCATGTGTAGCTCTCTCTTTTCAAGACGGACCCTCTCTTCCTCCCCTATAAAAGAGATGTAGATACCTTCTGGAATATACAACGCTGTAGACTGAAGAAACTAGAGAAAATTTGCGGCAATCAACAGATCTCATATGGATTAGACGGCGATTGCGAATTTTAAAATTATTATTCATCATCTGCCTAGCACCCTAGCCTACTCCCAATTATGTTGAGGTCAGATTCCAGTCTATGCGGATTCAGCTGAATATCAATAATTTTACATGGAGCCACTGCCTATCTGACCTCCAAAACGATACTTAACCCTTGGTAAGACTGGTTGTCAGACTTTCGGGCTTCTGAAGACCCGTAACGACTGGCTAAGATCCACGAATGACAGCCAGGACCAAAGCCTAACGTGCTTTCCGAGGCATTTTAAAAATTTGATTCTATAGGGTTAAAATTAATTACCCACTTTTAACCCAAAATACCCTAATAAACAATCTTCACCAAAACACAACACGCTGTAGTTCCCCACAAAATTCGTCTAAGAAAACGTAGGCCGGGTTCTGCAGCAATTTATCACGAGTCAAGTTATATTAATGTGGATAAATGGGGCGTTCGCGGGGCTATGGGGTGAGAGGGGGCGAACCGGAGGAAGGAGGGGTGGCGTGGACTGGGGAACATCTTGGCGATTAGTTTTTTGTCTAGGTATTTACTTTCAGCATATTTTTTCAAAGACATTATAGGCAACTATGCCAGGAGGAGCTCGTGGCTAAGTAACTAACAGCCGCACAGGTCGATCCATCAGGTTAAGCTATGCTTGCCGCGGTTGGTCCATGGATGGGTGACCATCTTTACATACTGAGACTCCTCCATGCCTCGGAAAGTACTTCCCAGCTGTCATTCGTTGATCTTTAACAGTCGTCACGGGTCGTCAGAAGCTCGAAAGTCTGACAATCAGTCTTACCAAGAGTTATCGTATTACCCAGTACTGGCTTGTGGAGGTCAGATAGGCAGTCGCTCTATGTAAAATACTGGTATTCAGCTGCATCTCGTTAGACTGGAAACCGACCCCAAAATAGTTGGGAAAAGGCTAGGCAGATTGATTGAGGTAAGTACCAACGTTAATGTCTAAGAAACCTAATGCTTTATTTGCTTTAGTTCACTTAGGTTAATAAAAAACCAGTAAATTAAATAAATTTTGCAAAACCAAGTTACGGAAAGCAATAAGCAGCATGGCTTTGGTCAAGTATGGAAAAGGCTTTTTTTAAACTAAACCGAATCTATAAAATTGTCTTGTAAAGAATGGTATGTACTAATTAGAATGAGTAAATACCATTCTTTACTGGACAATTTTGGAAACCAACATAAAGATGGAACCAGCAGATGTGCCTGACGGGCGTGATCGTTGGACAGAAGGGTTGAAAGGAGTGTGTGTGCCTATCCAGGTGTATCCCTATGTGAGGTTAGGCTTCCCAGTCCAAGCGGCGCTGATGCCCTGTACCTATAGATTCAGGATATCTTCAGGACATCGGCTGGTGGCTATGGGTTGAAGTTTTGACGGGAAAAGGGTTTCTTGACGTTGAAAATAATAAGACCAGAACGATAAGTCTTCATGAGGTTTCAGAAAGCGACTTGCGTTACTCTTCAGGATCAGTAGTTGAAGAAATATTGAAGAAAAGGTACCATGGTACAAGCACCTACCTACCTGTTTAATATTCACAAAATTATTAGGTATAATTTTGCTAAGCAAGGTTTGCTGTCGAAACTATATTTTAGGGGGAGGTAAATTTGGGGGAATACTGAAATTATTGTCAACTCCCTTGACCTATATTTATTGGTGATTATTCTATCTCCGTCTTTACGATTTTTGTGTACAAAAACATTAGGTACCTATTTTATTTTTAATAATAATGATGGCGTAAAATTATTGTTTTTCAGTATTATTGTACTGAAAAACTATGGAGGAGCTCGTGGCTAAGTAATAACAGCCGCACGGGTCGATCCGTCAGGTTAAGCTACGCTTGCCGGGGTTGGTCAGTGGATGGGTGACCATCTTTACATACCGAGATTCCTCCGTGCCTCGGAAAGCACGTTAAGCCGTTGGTCCCGGCTGTTATTCGTGGATCTTTGACAGTCGTTACGGGTCGTCAGAAGCCCGAAAGTCTGACAACCAGTCTTACCAAGGGGTATCGTATTACCCAGTATAAACTGGGTTGTGGAGGTCAGATAGGCAGTCGCTCAATGTAAAATACTGGTATTCAGCTGCATCCGGTTAGACTGGAAGCCGACCCCAACATAGTTGGGAAAAGGCTAGGCAGATTGATTGTACTGAAAAACTATAATTTTACGACAGAAGCCGAGAGTTTATGTTATGTACTTATGTTATTACATGAGTACATAACATAAACTCACGACTTGTTTCCACGGGGGTAGGCAGAAACTACAGAACGCCACCGGCTACGATTCTTACATAATCTTTTTACTTACTTCATTTTACGTTCATACATCTGTGGCCTTAGTGCGAGTTTTTATACTTACTCGATCGCGTTTACGTTAACGTTAAGGCGAAAGCGCCAGGGTAGCCCGCGAAATTCAAAATTTCTTACGTTTTTTGCAATTTGTAGGTCAGTGTGAGCTTGTATGTTGATTAAAATATGATTCGCGGGCGTAGCTAATATGGCTTTATAGAATTATAATCATTAGAATCAGCAATACAACTCCATAAGTTAGCATTTACCTCAAACCTCATGATTTCATGAAATCGCTAGATTTGAGATAAATGCTAACGTATGGAGTTGTATTGCTGATTCTAATGATTATAATTCTGTAAAGCCATATTAGCTACGGCCGCGAATCATATTTTAATCAACATACAAGCTCACACTGACCTACAAATTGCAAAAAACGTAAGAAATTTTGAATTTCGCGGGCTACCTTGGCGCATCAACCTTAACGTACGTCAATTCGTATGGAATAATTGTGTTTCCCATTATAGTCACCAGACGGCGCTTATTCATTTTCAGTACAAACTGACGTTTACGTTAACGTGATCGAGTAAGTATAAAAACTCGCACTAAGCCCTCTGGTCATACACGCACGCCGCGCCGGTTACGGGTATGATCTTTCACATATGACATCCCTAATATGGTAGACCACCAGTAATATTATTGGTTACAATACACGCTACTTTTTTACTGGCTATAATAGGGTAGCTACCACGACAGTGTTGTTACTCATCATTATGAACAACTTTTATTATGGGACCAAACCTGAAATCGTGAAAAAAATTAACTATTCCCTATATTTATGTTCGCATAACTCGCCAAAATGTAGGGAACAGCTGATTTTTTTTTTCAAGATTTCAGGTTTGGTCCCATAGCAAAAGTTGTTCATAATGATGAGTATAACACTATAGTGGCAGCTCCCCAGCGCCAATAAAAAAGTATCGTGTTAAAAATACTTTTATTTGAACTGAATTTTAATGATACTAACGATTCCTTTTGGATTAAAATGTAATTTAAAAGCAGGCGCGGATACAGGGGAGGGGGAGGCCAAGGGGTGCAGTTGCCTCCCCCTGGGTTTCCACCAACTTTTATTTTCTCTCCACCACAGTCATAACTCTAATTTTTACTTTTTACACAGTATATTACTAAGATATTCGCAGACAAATCGTAGTCATCCTCAAAAAGGGAGCACATTGTTAAGTTCACCAGACGGTTTTTTTTAGAAGGTCCCCCAGAGAGAATCAAACCCCCCTTTGAGTCCCCCGTTGAGCGAAAACCTAGCTCCGCACCTGTTTAAAAGTCTCTGTTAAATTCCAGATATTTCTCATTACAATCGAATCTTCTGAGGGTAATGTAGTTTTCCAGACATTTTCTTTGAAGAGAAAGACATTCAAATCTCATTAAATGAATAGAAATTGTTCGAGAAGTTTCTGCTAAAGGAATTGGGGTGTGTAATTAAGCTTGAAGGCGATGACCTAGCAATACTTATTGGGACTTATGTACGGTGACACGATTAAATGTGTATGTACTTAGAAGCTAGTAAAATCGATTACTAGGTTAGTGGGATTTGGAATATACAAAGTGTAAGAGAAAACAGTGGCAATCTTTCAAGGCGTCATTATACTCATCATTATGAACAACTTTTAGTATGAGACCAAAACTGAAATCGTGAGAAAAAAAAATCAACTGTTGCTTACATTTTGATGAACATAAATTCTTCGCGATTTCAGGTTTGGTGCCGTAGTAAAAGTTGTTCATAATGATGAGTACAATGACCTCTTAAAAGACTGCCACTGTTTACACTTACACCCTGCATACCTAGAGAGATATAGTTATTAGTCGGGCTCGTGGCTAAGTAATACCAACTGCACGGGTCGATCAATCAGGTTAAGCTACGCTTGCCGCGGTCATTTCATGGATGGGTGACCATTCATCATCCATTACATATCGAGACTGCTTCTTGCCTCGGAAAGCACATAAAGCCGTTGGTCCCGGCTCTCGTTCGTGGATCTTTGACAGTCGTTATGGGTCGCCAAGCCCCTAAAGTGTCTGACAATCAGTCAAGGACTGTTAAGGTCAGATAGGCAGTCGCTCCATTTAAAACACTTACATTCAACTGCATTCGGTTAGACTGGAAGCTGACCCCAACATCGTTGGGAAAAGACTAGGCAGATGGAGACTTAGAGAGGGTATTAGTTGTTTCAGTCTTGGACAGGTCTTTTTTACCCGACTATGCAAAAGCAAGGGTAAATTATTTTAGCAGTCTATGTAGGTACGTATGCTTTTACGTGCGTTCCACCGTAGTGCCGAAAGTACTGAACCGATTTTGATAAATAGGGTATCAGTAGATTTATGATAATAGTTCGGGTGACATAGGCTACATAAATTATCCAATTTTATACAAAAATTCTACGGTTATAATTACAAAATGTATTTATTAGTATTTATTCTTTATCGAGTTATCTATCCCTTGTGTTGCACCTGCCATGTTTTGTCTCTGCATCACCCTAAGGTTGACTGGTAGAAAATGCCTCAGGCATTAAGTCCGCCTTTGTACAGTATTTTTTTACTTGTGCATAACCGTTATAAATAAAAAAATAGTTGACTGATGTAGAGGATAAAAAAAAAGAATATGATTAACACCTCAAGTGTCTTGGGTTGGTCCCCCTCAAGTGGGAGGGTTGGGGGTTAGTTGCGTACCCCATAGGTTCACAACTACTGATGATGATATTTTTTCCATCGGATGATGTTTTTTTACGTTTATTTATATGTGATCTAAGCTTATATACCTATTATGTAAAGTTTTGTCCTTTTGCACACTTGGGGTGCATTTGACACGCGGGGCGGGGTAGGGAGGAGGATAAAAAAAAAGAATATGATTAACCCCTCAAGTGTCTTGGGTTGGTCCCCCTCAAGTGGGAGGGTTGGGGGTTAGTTGCGTACCCCATAGGTTCACAACTACTGATGATGATATTTTTACCATCGAATGATGTTTTTTTACGTTTATATATATGTGATCTAAGCTTATATACCTATTATGTAAAGTTTTGTCCTTTTGCACACTTGGGGTGCATTTGACACGCGGGGCGGGGTAGGGAGGAGGATAAAAAAAAGAATATGATTAACCCCTCAAGTGTCTTGGGTTGGTCCCCCTCAAGTGGGAGGGTTGGGGGTTAGTTGCGTACCCCATAGGTTCACAACTACTGATGATGATATTTTTTCCATCGAATGATGTTTTTTTACGTTTATATATATGTGACATAAGCTTATATACCTAGTATTTTAATGGTTTTTCTTATGCACACATGGGGTGCATTCGACACTTGAGGGGTTAAAAACTCGACAGCAAATAAGATAAAATTAAACAGCGGTTAACACGGACTATATAATTTCAATAACAGAACAGGATAAACTTAAATGATTATACAAAATTAATTACCCATTTTTATACATGACATAAACTCACTAATGAACCTATAACATTGTTGATCTAAGTTATACTCCTATATCCTTGATAACAATAGCATCATAAATATTAACGCTGTCAATACGCATATATAGCGGAAACTTATCTGCTAGATATTATATAAACGCCTCAGGGTGGCGAGGCGAGGAATTTTGAGAGGAGTGTAGATTAGGTTGGAGATGATGTCGCGTTTTTTGGAAAAGGAAAACGCTGCGTTTCGTGTTGACAAGCATCGGAGTAGCGTTTTTTTTAAAGATTTTGTAATCTTTATTACCACAGGATATAAGTGAAAACTTATAATGATTAGCGCCGAGTATACCCGATTCAGCGTTGAAGTTTTCACTTCAAAAACGCGGCGCCAAAGCTTCTCATCAAAATATATTCTGATCTAAGTATAATTGTCAAATGTTGACTATTGTAAATTTATAAAGGTGACAATAGTACAGGATTAAAAAGAAGGTTTAAAAAGTACAGTATTTGAGAAATATGGGAACGATTTAAAGTAATCAGCAGAGTAGTCTTCATTTTCTTTCTGACTTCACAAGAAGTTGGCTCGAGCCCTCATCGATGCCGGTGTCAATATCACCTGAAAATAGCAAACAATTCATTTAATTTATTATATTTATAGCTGACTGCAGTCAGTTCAAAACAAACAATGTATTTTGCCTTGGAAAATACGACTAAAACCATTTTTTAAAATTTACTTTTGCTAATAAAATTTTGGAGATTTTTTTTTCTAACTAGAACGTATTGCCGTCAATCAACCTGCCTAGCATTTTCCCAACTATGTTGGGGACGGCTTCCAGTCTAACCGGATGCAGCTGAATACCAGTATTTTACATGGAGCGACTGCCTATCTGACCTCCACAACCCAATTTAAAGAATACAACCAAGAATGACAGCCGAGACCAACGACTTAGCGAGCTTTCCGAGGCACGGAGGGGTCTCGGTATGTAAAGATGGTCACCCATCCACGGACCAACCGCGGCAAGCGTAGCTTAACCTGATCGATCGACCCGTGCGGCTGTTATTACTTAGCCAGGAGCCCCTTAAATTGTTCTCAACAACACACTACAAAAGGTAGTCACTGAAAAAAACAGATATTGTGTAAAAATCGAACTCCCATACCAATTATTCCCCGTTCTAAATCGCAGCGTCTCCAACACAAGTGTACAATCCCCTTACAGTTCGCCGTAATGAGCCCTGGTACAACTTTCTGCAGAGCCGCGAAAGTAGCACGGAAAACTTTAACAGCGTCTTCGTTATATACCGCACCGGAATAGAGTTGATACTTTTGACTAATTTATGGTAGGTAATTAACTACAAGAGTTGTAAGTCGTAGGTTCGAACTCTGACAGGCATTTTGCTTTGTGTAAATTATTTAGAAAGAAAAAAGAAAGAAAGAAAGAAAAAACGTTTATTTGCGGTAAACATGACGCAAACTACAACAGAATAAAATAATTATTTAAAAACAATTTGGGGGAAAATATGCGTCACATCTACGCAAAACGGCCACCGCTCAGCATAATGCCGCGACCCCATGCAAAATGGAGCCCCAGCGCTGATTTTCAGCGATAGCCGGCGTTGACGCAATAATGTCGACCGGTGCAGCATGTAACAAATAATATGCAAATATAAAATAAATAAAAATATGTGTATAAATAAAATAATTAAAAATATGTGTATGAATAAACGCTTCTAAAAGTATGGATAAAAAATACCGAGAATGGCAACATTCGAGCATTCCGTTCCGCGACAGCACCGACTCCCACGCCGCAGAATGCGTTATCTGTGCGCGCAGCTGTCAGCGGAAATATTAGACTTTAGCTACTGACATAATATTTTAAACATGGCGTAGCAATTATGCAATTAATGTTTTGATTTTGAATGGATTTTATGTAACAACGGGTGTATTGGGTGAGTGAGTAGGCATTTCCTACGTACAGTGAATTTGAGTTAGATGTGAATGATGACAAAAACTCGGACACACAAATGAGATCATTACGAAGTGAAATGGTAAGTGCGAATTACTTGGTTAAAATAAAATATTATTGGTTAAATTAAAATAAAGGATTCATGCATCGAGACTCTATTGAATTATATTATTAATAGATAAATTAAATTAGATTGGTTAAATATAAATTAGGGAGACTATTGAATTATATTACTAATAAATAAATTAAATTAGATTGGATAAATATAAATTAGGATATGATACAAACTAGGGACGATACCTGACAAACCGTAGTGTGCCAGTTGAATAATTAGATTAAACTGAAAATTACAGAAACAAATGTGGCGTTCCTAAGCATAAAAGGATGATTGAAGTGGCGAAACACAAAACCCCAGCACAGCCACACGGACAGACGAGCGCGCCACCAAGCAGCCCACGCTCTGAAAGATCCCAAACCAAAGCCTGCAGGCCATGACACCTGAGGTAGGTATTTCATCACCACTGCTCTCAAAACGGTGAAGAAAAATCGAAGACATGTGACATCTACCAACCCGCACTGGGCCCACGTGGTGAATTAAGGCCCACTCCCTGTCATCGAGAGGAGGCCTGTGACCCAGCAGTAGGAACATTAAAGACTGATTAAGCTAAAAGTGAAGAAAAAACAGTCAACATCTGTGGTGTTTTAAACAGTCAAGAGGTGACGTTGCTTACTGGATACAATTTTTCTTATACTTTGGAACACGCGAAAAAGTTGATAATAAAAAATCCGGCCAAGTGCGGACTACCAATGAAGGGTTCCGTAGTTGAAAATAATTTATCCCAAAAAGTTGATAATAAAAAATCCGGCCAAAAAGTTGATAATAAAAAATCCGGCCAAGTGCGGACTACCAATGAAGGGTTCCGTAGTTGAAAATAATTTATCCCAAAAACAAACTTAACATTGTAATGCCAAAAAAAAAAATTTTTTCCACGCGAACGAAGTCGCGGGCAGAAGCTAGTCTTCTATAAGAGGTAGCCACAAGAAATAATATTAACGTAAAGAACCACACTTTTTATCTCGTCTGCGAATTCGTCCGCGTGAAATTTCTTGTTCCCCCGACCCACCCCTTCGCATCGAATCGGCTGCCGGCGTTTTCGCTTAGTGTTCTTACTGGATTTTTCGTTTTGCTCGGCTCCTAAACCCTTACCCTAGGGTGATGTTAAGCAGCCTATAGTCTTTCTCAAGAATTGGGCTATCAAATGCAAAAATAAATTGAAAAATCCGACTGGTAGTTCCAGAGATTAGCGCGTCCAAACAAGCAAACAAACAAAAAAAAACCGGCCAAGTCCGTGTCGGACCACGCACAATGAAGGGTTCCGTAGTTGAAAAGAATTTATCCCAAAAACAAACTTCACATTGGATCCCAAAAAAAATTTTTATAGGTCATAAAATTACAAATTCACAATTTTCGGACTTTTTCCTTTACTTGTACTAGGAGACCTTGCTTCTTGCCAAATTTCATTATTATAGGGCAACGGGAAGTACCCTATAGGTTTTGATTTACTTGCGACAGTTGCGAGTATCAAAATGTGTTGCAAAATGGCCGTATTTTTTTATTGCGTTGACTTAGAAGCTTGATTTTTTAGAACTCTAAGGGAACATAGACTTACTTATTTAATATAAATTATAACTTGATATCTCCACGCGTCCTTAAGAAAAAGGGTATTTGACAGACTGAGAGACTTGAACATTTTTTTAATGTGATAGAATTACAAATTAACAATTTTCGGACTTTTTCCTTTATTTGTGTTGTACGACCTTGCTTCATGCCAAATTTCATGATTCTAGAACAACGGGAAGCACCCTGTAGGTTTTGATTTACTTGCGAGTATCAAAATATGTCGCATAAATTGCCGTATCTTTTTATTGCATTGACTTAGAAGCTTGAGTTTTTTAGGACTCCAAGGGACCACAGACTTACGAATGTGATAATAATTTCAACATGATACCTCCACGCGTTCCTGAGAAAAATGGTCTTGACAGACTGACAGACAGACAGACAGACAGATAGACAGACAGACGGACAAACAAGTGATCCTATAAGGGTTCCGTTTTTTCCTTTTGAGGTACGGAAACCTAAAAAACTAACTTTTCAGCTTCATTATTAGTATAGATATATAATTTTCCCACACTTTACTATAGTTGCATATGAAACAGGGGGCCAAACCTGATTTAACCTTTACACGATAATCTTAGAAAATTAGCACACTGGGCTACCCCAACCCTATAAGACTAACCCTTTCCCACGCGCTGACCACTGTCCGGTAGCGTCTTGGGGTCAAAACGACCATTCTATTGTTACGATAAAAACCTGTTATGTTGAATAAATTAACTGATATTTCTAGATAAACTTGTTTATGTTCCCACACTGGACTTGAGTTTGTCTTTTATGATAAATCAAGTTGTAATTGTAAGTTTTTAGTGAAGGGTCTGATCGGTTAACTCTTAACCGATTTTGTACGGTCCCTGATTTTCAGAGCATCCTCTTCAGATAACATCAGCGACAGACATTTAATTTTTCACTCCTTAGACTGCCAAATATCTGCAAAAAATAAAACAGAGTAAAATAAAACCAAGTTCTTACGTAACACCGAGGATCAAGACTCCACGTTCCACCTACAACGCGCCTGAGATAAATTTTGGAGCGTCAGTGAAATTTTAATAACTAATTTTCTTGTAGGACTCGCTCGCGATCCCGATCCCGCTTACAACCGAGAATAACATACGTATGTATGTGCTGTATGGGCACATCAATTTACATGAATTTGATCACTATTTTAATTTAAATTAATGTGGTTGGGCCTACTTCACGATGTCGGAATAGCCACTACCTAGGTACTCACCGAATAAAATCAAAAAAATCAATATCAATCAGCCTAGCCCTTTCCCAACTATGTTGGGGTCGGCTTCCAGTCTAACCGGATGCAGCTGAATACCAGTATTTTACATGAAGCGACTGCCTGTCTGACCTCCACAACGCAGTAACAGGGTAATACGATACCCCTTGGTAAGACTGGTTGTCAGACTTTTGGGCTTCTGACGACCCGTAACGACTATCAAAGATCCACGAATAACAGCCGGGACCAACGGCTTAACGTGCTTTCCGAGGCACGGAGGAATCTCGGTATCTAAAGATGGTCACCCATCCACTGACCAACCCCGGCAAGCGTAGCTTAACCTGACGGATCGACCCGTGCGGCTGTTATTACTTAGCCACGAGCTCCGAATAAATTCAAAAATGGAACAAAATTTGTATGCAACCTGTTTCACCACCTACGATTAAGTTCTTATTGGCAGATAATTTCATACCAATTCTATTCCATTTTTAGGGTTCTGTAGCAAAATGGTAAAAAAGGAACCCTTATGGTGTTACTCAGTCTGTCTGTCTGTCTGTCACAGCTGGATATCTCAAGAACTACTAATGCTATCAACTTGAAATTTGGAACAGTTTTATATGACGTTTACTCAACTATTTTGCAAATAAGAAAGAAATAAAAATATTTATATTTTTTTTGTAACAGGTGCTGAAAGGGGGTCTTAAAAATTCAAAGTGGGGTTACTAGGGCATATGGGGTATCATATGAAAGAGCGCAGTTTGCACATTCTTAATCATTTTTAGGGTTCCGTACCAAAATTGGTAAAAAAGGAACCCTTATGGTGTGACTCAGTCTGTCTGACTGTCTGCCTGGCACAGCTGGATATCTCAAGAACTACTAATGCTATCAACTTGAAATTTGGAACAGTTTTAGATGACGTTTACCCAACTATTTTGCAAATAAGAAAGAAATAAAAATATTTCAAATTTTTGTGCAACGGGGACAAGTGAGGCTACTAGGGCATGTGGGGTATCATATGAAAGAACGTTGTTTGCACATTCTCAAACATTTTTTTCTTTTTTTTACGCCGCATAGTTTTCGACTTTTGAAGAAAATTGTAAAAAAATACCTTTCCCCCCCTATACTCCGAAGTTTGCAAAGGGAAAAATCTGAAATTATTCAATGTGATAGAAGTTTATGTAAAGATTACAGGAAAAATAAAACGATGTCTCTAAATAGCACACTTTTTCAGAAATCGGAACGGAACCCTCGGTGCGCGAGTCGGACTCGCTCTTGATCGGTTTTTGAATTTATTCGGTGAGTATTCGCAGTGATTAATTAGGCCTTATGGGTGAATTTTATCGTGTTTTGTTTTTTTGATGAGCAGATTTTTACCTTTGATGCGACTTGTTTTTTTCAGTGTTGGTTCTATTGTGACCATCAGGAATGTGAGTAGTAGGTCTGGTCAGGATAGGATGCCGGTCTCAGGAGATATAGAAATTCGAATTAATTGAGTAGTAGACTCTCAAGAGAAGACACTAATAACCAGTGGCGGCTGGTGGGTCATGGAACCGGTGGTGCACTTTAGTAGCTCACTAATTATTACTATGATTGAAAAATGCAATAAAACAACATTTTGCATAAAGTTACTTTTTTTATGAATTCGTCGATTTTTTTCCGAAACGAAAATGTTCGATCACCTTTGTATTAATGTCTGGTATTTATTGAATCGTCACCAAAAATAATGCAAGGAAAACAAGTAATACCTAATAGGGATGATGCCGGGGTTAAAAAAAAGGAATTCTATTTATTCCGTCAGTCAGATAATAAAAAAATATTAGACACGTATTTTTTGCTATATCATATTAATAAAAAAATACTTAGCTATCACACATTAAAGTTGGGGAGTGGGGGCTCGCTACGTCACTTGTACGTATAAAACCTAGCTACGCGTGACGTCATGCCATATTTTAACTCAATGTATCGCCGTAATTTTTTGATTACGTAAAAAAAGAAAAAATACGTGTCCAATATTTTTTAATAATCTCTATGACGGACAAAAAATAATTTTTTAGTCATGATCCCTATTAAAAAAAAAAAAATCAAAAAAAAATCCTGGTAAAAATAATCATTTATCATATTATCTCAATCAATCCTGCCTAGCCTTTTCTCAACTATGAAGGGTCGACTTCCAGTCCAACCGGATAAGCTGCATACACATATTTTACATTGAGTAACTCCCTATCTGACCTCCACAACCAAGTTACTGGGTAATACGATACCCTTGGTCGTCAGACTGTCGGGCTTCCGACGACCCGTAACGACTGTCAAAGATCCACGAATAACAGCCGGAACCGTGCTTTCCGAGGCACAGAGGAGTCTCGGTATGTATATGTAAAGATGGTCACCCGTCCACGGACCAACCTCGGGAAGTGTATGTTTGAGCTCCTGATGATGCGATCAACATTTTTGGTTACGTTTGCTTTGAAAAACTTCTAGCAATTAACTTTTTAGTTCTCCAATAATTACTAAAACACAAGGAAGCGAAATAATCAAATATAATTAATTATAAATCAATTAAAAACTTACACTCGTGTGAATACGAATTTAAGTCTGCTAAAGATAGAAGGACCGACATAACTTGATCCTTCGTTCCCTTTAAAATGTGTAGAAAGTTGGTCCTTTTAACTGTGGTACTTGTAGTGAAGGCTCGGAGTATGGCGGGTGTTTCACAAATTGCCTTAGGGGTGGGATAGGGGTGTAAGGGTGGAAAAGCGTGAAAATTACACAAGAAAATTTCACCATTCAGCATCTTTGTGTTTTCCTCCAAGATGGCGAACGGCGCGGGTTGGTTGCTGGAGGAGAGAGGTGTAAATGTGTTTGCGGAGTACAGTAGAATCTGTTTATAATGACATCGAAGGGAAATGAGAAATACGTCATATAGTCTTAGAAAATAAGCAACTTCCTATTTTTGTTAGGAATTTAGTTTAAAAAAAAAGAAAACCTATAAAGTGTTTATTTCATTACATTTTTTTTTAAATTTGCAGTTGGAGAATTATTGACCAAGACGTATGTACGAGAACCTATTATATTATGTTTGTTTTTGGGATAAATTCTTTTCAACTATAGAACCCTTCATTGTACGTGGTCCGATACGCACTTGGCCGGTTTTTTTTATTACTAAACTAGCTGCGCCCCGCGGTTGCACCCGCGTAGACTGGGATAAAAAGTAGCTTATGTGTTAATCCAGGGTATAATCTATCTACATACCAAATTTCATCCAAATCGGTCCAGCCGTTTGAGCGTCAAGAAGTAACAAACATACACACACACAAACTTTCGCCTTTTTTTTGTGATTAGTGTGATAGTGTGATATTCATACGATTTTTTTAAGACAATATCAATAGGGTGGAAAATTGCAGCTTAATCGAAAAATCTTTCGATTTTTAACCATTCGGTTAAATAATTAACGGGCATCATCATCATCATCAGTATAATGTTATGAAAAAGAGAAATAATTTTGAAGTCACCTTTAATAACACACAAGAGTAGAGAAGATTTTTTGCTGTACTCTTAACTCTTGCGCAACTACTTAAAATAGAGATGTAGAGAAACATTTTTTTGTCCATCATACCTAAGGTTATTATAAAATATTGGACTCGTATTTTTTCTTTTTTTTACGTAAGTAATAATCAAAAGAGGTGATACATTGATTTAAAATGTAGCTTGACGTTTCTCCTTGTCAGATTTTATACGTAGTTTACGTATAATGCGTTAAAGTTGTGATGTAATGAGTCCCCACTCCCCAACTTTTCTCAATTTTTTATTAATAAGATAAAGCAAAAAATACGTGTCTAATATTTTTTTATTATCTGACTGACTGACTAAATATTTTTTTTTTACCCAGAAAACATCCCATTGTACTCGCAGTAGCATTCAAAATTATCAATAAGATTCTTATATTAACCATTTCAACTGTCCAGTTGCTTAGCAACCAATACCTAACCCACCAAAAACACAATTCCTTTGTTACCAATTAAAACTAAAGTCTACAAAATTCACGAGCGCCTCTATCCTCGACACTCGCTACAGGAAGTCGGCACAATGGATGTAGTCGGCTTCTTTGATCATCGCGTTAATTAATGTTTCTTGTGTATTATATTATGTACTTGTTCATCTACTTTCAAGGAATCATTGTTTTATCATTATTGTAGGTTGTTGTTCTTGTTTAATCAGTAAACTTTGCGCGACTAAATTATGAAGGGTATTTATAAAATTATTCTCTTTGTTTTCTATATAAGGTGTATCTATTCATACACTAAATCTCTTAAGGGGTCATTATACTCACCATTATGAACAACTTTTACTGTAGGACGAAACATGAAATAGCGAAAATAAAATCAGCTGTTCAGTACATTTATCTATACCAAACTCGTCAAAATGCAGGGAGCAGTTGATATTCTTTTCGCGATTTCAGGTTTTTCGCGATTTCAGGTTTGGTGCCATAGTAAAAGTTGTTCATAATGATGTGTACCCCTTAAGAGATTTCGTGTATGAATCCTTCCTTCTTCTTCGCTTCGCTCTTGACAGAGCGGTCGTGGTCACTATGAACTGTGTCCAATCGCAGGTGTAGTTGTTGCTCGCCTCACGATTTCTCTCCATCTGGTTCGGTTAGAAGTCAGTCTGGCGCATTCATTGACAGGGCCTCCAATCGCGGATTTTACTTGGTCGGTCCACCTCATCGGTGACCGCCCGCGTGGCCTATTACCTTCCACTCTGCCCTGCACCACAAGACGCTCTATGGTGTCATTGTTCCGCCTGGAGACATGCCCAAAGAACTTAAGTATCCGAGACTGTACTAGTGCTGATAGACGCTGTTTGATGCCGTGTATGAATAGATACACCTTATATAGTTTTCCCTATCTTTTTCATATGAAGTTGTGCGAAAATCGGTTGGCGTGGACGGAGGTGTGGTCCACCACAGACAAATTAAAAATCCGGAGTCACACGTCATGTTCAGTCGAACAGATTACGTGTGACTCATGTGATGTTTAATTTGTCTGTCTTTTTCTAATTTCAGATGAGAATATTTTCTTGTTTCATACTTTTTAGAGCGTGATTTTCAGTGTAGTCGGGTTTTAGTTTTTAAACTTACTTTTTATGATTTACTTGCGAGTATCAAAATATGTCGCTTAAATGGCCGTAATTTTTTATTGCGTTGACTTAGAAGCTTGATTTTTTTAGAGCTCCAAGGGACCATAGATTTAAGTATTTGATATTAATTTCAACTTGATGCCTCTACGAATTCCTGAGAAAAAAAGTCTTGACAGACTGACAAACAGACAGACAGACAGATGGACTTGGACAATGAAGTAATTGTATAAGGATTCCTTATTTCCTTTTGAGGTAAGGAACCAAAAAAAGGTTCTTTCACGTGTGCTCCTCCAATGGTGTAAACAGGATAAAAATAAAAATTGAGAAAATAAATTATAACATTTGAAAAAAAAAATGACATGTCAAGATTGAGCATTTATTATTACAATTGTTTAGTACCTATAGTAATAATTATGTATTTCACATTTGTTGACTTTTGGAAGGAAGAAATATGTTACTACATAAGTACTTAGTTATTTTGCGATGGTTAAATTCTTTTTGTATTTTAAAGTGGAGAGGGCTATGTCCAGGTTACAACGCTTTGACAATTCATTGTATTGCCTACAGAGTCTCGGAAGAGCGACGAAATGTCCCAGATTATTATTAGTTTTAGATCCTGACACGTAAAATAAACTGTAGCTGCTTTTCCGCGGTTAATATGATATCATCATCCGTTCCATAAAAATTAATAGATAAAATATGGAATAATAAGTCCGGAATTTATTCGACAGCATTATTATTGTGCCATTCTACTTCAACCCTAAATTCGTGTGTGGGTGTAAATGACAAATAGTTATTCAATTAAAATTATGCTCACACTTGACTGGTATGTGAGTTAGGCAGTTGAAAGAAAGAAAGAAAATACATTTATTTAGCACAGACTAAATTAAAGAGGCACACAAAATAATAACAGCACATTAAAAAATCAACATTTGCGAAATCAACAGTTAGCAACCGAAAATAAAACTATTGTGGTCATAGACACGGTCACATTTCAAACAGGTAATTTTATTATTAAAATCTCTTTTATTCTTATATGTTGAACACGTGTCCAAAACACAATACAAAACTATTTAAAAAGCAGCAAAATAACAAGAAAATCAAGTTCCAATTTCAAAAATCGAATTTAAACGCGATTTATAAAAAAACCAGTTCTCTTTTCAAAATGGTATCAATCTATCGGTCCGAACCAGTCAACCCTTCACTTCGATGACAAAACGTTGAAACTAGTAACTCGGCCATTTGGTCAACTAGACCCGTTACATAACTAGTTTTAAGTGCTTTGAAAAGAACTGGTTTCGGTATCGGTGTTATTGGTTTTTAGTTTCTGTTTGGCCCAGGTGTCTTTTTATACGAATTTTATACGAAAAAAGATATTCTGCTAGTAACACAACAATAATAATAACATCACGCTTGAAATCCCTGAAGTGTATTACAGAGGTGTACCAGCAGCTAGTACCATGCCAATTATTGAGGTTTTTAATAGTGAAATATGAAATTTATAGGTAGATTGGAAGCCTAAGCTTATTTACTTACACAAAACGAAATCTGGAAGTTCTTTAGATATTTTTAGGGTTCGGTACCTCAAAAGGAAAAAATGGAACCCTTATAGGATTCAAATTCAAATTCAAATACATTTATTGTTTGTTACATGTCTAAAATGATCTTATATTTGAAATAGTAGCAATGTGTAACATACCTATAAAGTATAAAGGCGTACAATATTATAATGTCACTATTAACAGTTGGTCCAGCTAGTCACTCTTTGCATTACTCAAATTATACCATAAGAAATATTATAAAATTAATAATTCTGCTTAGTCAAATTATTCATTGAAATATTTATGCATTACTTATTGAAATTATACATTAAAATATACTCATATACATTCAGTAGTCAAAACATTATACATTCAAGTTTTGTCATTAAAAAAATCATTTATTGTGTAGTATGCTTTACCTATCAAGAATTCCTTTAACTTAAGTTTAAAAATATTGATGGCTGAAATACTTTTTATGCAGTTTGGTAGTTTGTTGTAAATTTTCACTCCCATTCCAAATATACTAGATTTAAATTTAACTGTTCTACATCTAATTCCGGATAGCTCATTTTTATGTCGTGCACTTCTAAGTGTTTCATATTTTCTTATATCGCTTTTTATCATTGTTGCCGCTTCATAAATATATAGTGAAGGCAGAGTTAAAATTTTTAACCTCTTAAACACTTCTTTGCATGAGTCAGTCTGTTTAAGTCCGGTTAAACTTCTCACACATCTTTTTTGGGCTTTAAGAGCAGCAGCAAGAGGATCACTTCGTTGTCCGTCTGTATGTCTGTCTGTCAGTCTGTCAAGACCCTTTTTCTCAGGAATGCGTTGAGGTATCAAGTTGAAATTAATATCAAATACGTAGGTCTATGGTCCCTTAGAGTTCTAAAAAAATCAAGCTTATAAGACAACGCAATAAAAAAATACGGCCATTTAAGCGACATATTTTGATACTCGCAAGTAAATCAAAACATATAGGGTACTTGCCTTAGACCTAGAATAAAGAAATTTGGCAAGAAGGAAAGGTCTTACAGCACAAGTTAGGAAAAAGTCCGAAAATTGATTATTTGTAGTTTTATCACATAAAAATATAGTTCTTAGTTTTTTTTTCTGGAAAAATGTGGGTGTGCTATAGGTACACCTCTACCCAACCCTTCGGGGAAACAAGGCGTGATGTTATGTTTAAGAATTGTTTTTTGCGAATACAAACTTAAATATGCAGTTAGAGAATTGTCCGTAACGTTTATCAATGCATGGAAGAACATGTTTTTCAACTCAATGTTAAGTTTTTTTTTGGGATAAATTCTATTCAACTACGGAACCCTTCATTGTGCGTGGTCCGACACGCACTTGGCCGGTTTTTTTATCTTTTAATTGTATCAGAAAGAAGAAATAGTCTTTTTCCTTGTTTTAGTAGTACACAGAAATTATTTATTTTATCATCAACTACATAATATTAATATCTTGCCCATGTCCCACTTAATAAAGTGGTTCGGTTCAGGGTCTGCGGAAAATTTATTTTTCTTTCACATTTCTCAAGTCGTCATATCAATCGTCAACCCTGTCTAACCATATCATCTTTCACATAGTACATCCATTGTATCTTTCCCAACACTTTTACACATTACAGAATGGATTTTTTATAGATAAATAGAACTGAGTTTCTTTCACCATAAGATAATTGACCGAGCGAGTGAAGAGTCTCTGCTTCAAGTTCTGTCTCTATCTGCTTTCCTCTGTAAGTTTGTTGCTACTCCTCTACAGGTCGTATTTTACAACCGAGCTGGACGAAACTTGGTATTCGGGTGTTACGACTTTATAGAATCTTTTGTCTTCGGGGATTTTTGATTGGATACTTGCTCCAAAAAGGGGCAAAAATGGGGCTACTGGAATTATATTCGCCTTATGTGATCCAATTTTGATGGTTCTTTTTTTATTTGAAATTTATTTGGTCTCATAAAAATTTGGTAAAGATTTGATGAAAAAAAACTTAGTAATATAATGTCCCGTTTGGAATAACTTTAGTGCTCTAATAATTATTGCAAAAAAGTTTGTGCTCACGAGAGTAATAGAAGCAACAAAGAAACAAAAGCCAATACCTATCTCCATTCAACCCTAAAAAACTATCTGACACACACTATCGAACCGCTATCATTCCGAACAAAATCAGCGATACAAAAGCCGGGGGTGGCAAGTTACCCCACAAAGGCTGGGCAAATAAGCTATTAAAAGCGTTGCGACGGTACTGGGCTATAAAATCTCTGCTTCTTGCCCCCTTCCGCACCCTTGGGGTGGGGCAGTACCCCCTCCCCTTCGCGATAAACTGCTTTTATGCCGTAGTATAATTAAAATGGTATGACATTTTCTGGAGTTAGATAAAATATCTAAGACGCAGTGGTAGGGTTGGTTGGAGCCGTTGGTATTTTGTTTGTCTGTGTTTATATTTTAATGGAGGTAACAAAATATAATAACGTATAGATATTTTTGGAACTTGAATAGTGATGACTTGAGTATCAAAACTATACTTTTCTCGAGAGTCGTTTTCAAAGTAATCTTTTGGAGGTCATGTACTTAACTAAAAATACAACAGATAAAATCTTTCCAAGTATTTATTTGCCACCTCGAGTCATTAAATGTTGATGTCCATTGCATTACATTTATTATAATAATCGACTATACTTAAGAAGAAGTTTTAATCGATTTAACTCATTGATATTTTATTTATTTTATAAATGTAAAAAAAATACAGCGTCCATTAACTTTTTAAATGTCGATTGACACCCAGGTGTGCAGATAACAATAAAAAATCTATTGTGTCTGCTAATTGGCGTGCGACGGGTTAAGTATTTATTTTTTTTGTCTATGGTTGCCTGTCAATAACTAAGAAACTTCATCGTAAATACTCGAACTGTCAAAATTAAAATAGATGGTTTGAAAGATTATAATACGTTTCATTTCTTAAGAGCCTTTCTAAGTTCTTTTCCAGATGTATTTGTGACCACTTCTCCATTTTCCAAAGGGTGGTGATTATGGAAATTGTCTTTCCTTATAGTTATGGGTAGATCCATATCCGTCAGTGGATGTTTGCGGTCTGAAACTAAGATCATGTCTTTATTACAGATAAACTATTTCAATATAGGTCAGTGATTCGATCTTATGAAAATAATTCTCACCTTGATGGGATATATCCGTGAATTGACGTCGAATACTGGGTAACGGTAGGTACTATGCTTTCAAGATGGACGTATAGTCAGCAGCAATAGTCGATTATCACTTGATTTTTTGAATCTTAATTATTGAGAAAAATACTTCATTTAAATCGGATCAGTTGTAAATTTAAAAGAATATTAACTCTTATCTAATAAATGAAATGCTAAAAAGCAGGTTATCGTATCATTTTGTGTGATGGATTTATGATGATCTTATGCATTTTTTTATTGCGTTGACTTAGAAGCTTGATTTTTTTAGAACTCCAAGGGACCACAGACTTACGTATTTGATATTAATTTAACTTGATACCTCCACGCGTTCTTGATTAAAAGGGTCTTGACAGACAGAAGGACAGACAGACAGACGGACAATGAAGTGATCCTATAAGGGTTCCGTTTTTTCCTTTTGAGGTACGGAACCCTAAAAATCATATTAACTTCATTGCTGCAACGAGTGAACAAAAATAAAAAAGTTACGTCAAAACCTCGTAACGCTACGAAATTCTCAACAGCTACGCCGTAGCTCATTCGTAGTATTTACGTAGCGCTTTCGTTGCTACGTAGCCAAATATAAAATTATACTTTTGAAACTTTATTTCCATTTTTAGGTATATGGGAATATTTTAGAGTTGAAAATTACATGAGCTTTTAAGGGTTAAGTGGTACGGATATTTATAAATAGATCGAGTGTCCGAAATAGTATCGAAAAAAAATAGTTATAGTTTGTAGTTGGGGAGCTAGGTTCTTTTGTCACACTATCACACTAATATTATAAAGGCAAAAGTTTGTGTGTGTGTGTGTTTGTATGTTTTTTACGTCTTCACGCTCAAACGACTGGACCGATTTGGATGAAATTTGGTATGTAGATAGTTTATACCCTGGATTAACACATAGGCTACTTTTTATCTCAGTCTACGCGGGTGAAACCGCGGCGCGTAGCTAGTTTAATCATTAAGTCGTAACATAGTTTTTTAGTCTATAGTCCAGCGGCCATTGACAGGTACAGTACGACAACGTTCAACGATTCCTTCGTTTATCTTCGGAAAAACCGAAATATAGCGAATAAAATGTGACTATCGACCAATAGAAATTGATTTATATTCCCACCTAAATTATTATAGATTGACGCACTAATTCCGTGACTCCCATAATGGAACAGTCACATTTAATTTAGCTAAGTTCGGTTTTCCGAAGATACACGATCCCAACCTTTGAACTTTGTCATACTGTACCTAAATAAATGCAGATTAGTTTAACAACTTTTTTTATTTTTTTTATTCCATGTTTAATTAGGGACTTTTATAATCGCAATGCGTATGACAGTCCCATTAGTTTAATAATAAACATAGAATTTTCATAAAAATACTATTAACCTTTCGATCTTTGCAGTCTTCATTTGTCTTGTCTTGATTTCGCTGCAATATTAATGCAATTCTTGGTCAAAAGTTGTTTTATCATCATTCTAGAATTTAATTTTTTCTGTAACGTGAGTTTCTTCTTTTCCATCTCGAAAACTTCGTCGTGACCTGTAATAGAATATTTTAAATGAATTAATCGGAACTATTATTAATGACTAACCTATTTTTACCCGACTACGGCAAAGCCAAAAGGAAGGGTTATGATTTTAGCAGTCTATGTATGTATGTGTAATAAGTATGTATTTACGTGTGTTCCACCGTAGCGCCTAAATTAATGAACCGATTTTG
Organism: Cosmia trapezina; assembly: GCA_905163495.3. Taxonomy (NCBI): domain Eukaryota; kingdom Metazoa; phylum Arthropoda; class Insecta; order Lepidoptera; family Noctuidae; genus Cosmia; species Cosmia trapezina. The sequence continues at coordinate 5,921,381 of LR991044.1, forward strand.
ATGAATGAGGTATCAGTAGATTTGAAATAATGGTCCGGGTGACATAGGCTATATAAATTCTCCCTAAATTTAATATGGTGGACTTAACACGTAAATTTCTGACCTCGAAAAAAATTAAATTGAGATAATCATGACATGTTTGGTATTAAAACAAATGTCTTGACGAGCACATTACAAATATGTATATACTTATGTCATTATTGTTTAACTAAATAAATATTTTGAACTTTTTAGATCAATTTTATTTTTCCATAGTCGGGTTACAGTTTTTTAAACTTTATTCTTGTTAACACGTTACTACTGGTACACGGTACTTTAGTTTGGTACATGGTACTTTAGGTTCTTTAACCCTACTATTGTAATTAAGGGAGTTGAGATTGAACCAATAATAATATACCTTAAAAGACCTTAAAGGTATGATCAATCCAAATTTCAATGTTGTGAAACAAAGTCCACGATACCAATCAGTAAAATTATTTAATAAGTTGCCTTTAGATCTAAAAAGCACGGTCCACACTAGTTCCTTTAGAACAAACCTTAAAAATTTTCTATTGGACAAAATGTCTGTATGCCATTGAAGATTTGTAGTGCTTATCTGATTAATTGTATTATTTAGAATTATTATATGACATATGATATTGAACTAATTTTGTAAAATCAATGATAAGTATATGTCTTGTTTTGTGTGTAATTAAATTTTTTGAATGTAGATTTTATTTTATTTTTATTATATTATATATTTTTTTTCTTTTTGTGTAAATTCAAATACAAATTATTGTTACTGAATAAATGACTAATGACTAATGACTAATGACCTAATATTTATAAATAAAAAGAGAAGTATAAAGGCTCCTTCAGACAGGTCTGACACGCGGTGCCTTTGGGTCGCTCGCGATCATATCGCGTATCAAATCTGTTTGTAAGGAGCCTTAAGTAGTCCTCATACGATGTTTTTTTTTTGTTTAAATATTTTATCAATACCAAAAACTATTTGTCGCTTTTAAGTTTCATGTTTTTATCTTTCAGTGGATTACTGTGCATTGTCGGTCAATAATTCAGATACGGATTTTTTGTATACCAAGTCCGAAAAAAAATCGGTTAATAAATATTAAAAAAAATAAATTAGTAGGTTACCGATTTTTTTTTTCTTGGAAATCTATATTTGTAAACATGTTTATTCTACAGTCCATAGCAGATCCAGTCTATTTCATACTGTGACTCCTCGTCAACTATTTCGAATTCCGATTCAAATTGTTTTTGTATAGAAACAGTGTCAAAATTTTAATGTAGGGATTATAATAAAATTTTGTGCATAATTATAACACTTTTTATAGAAAGATAAACGTTAGGTAACGCGATATTGATACCTGTTCAAAAATAATAAAAGAGAATTAATGTCCTTATTCTTATTACCCGACAGACGTTGTTCTTTCCAAATTTCAAAAAATCTTACAAAATTCCCTTAGAAAAGCACTTTCAGTTTTCCAGAATTTTTTCGGCAACTCTTCCAATTTTCTCTTAATAAGAACCTTCCTCAGACTTTTACGAATATTTGAAAAAAATATTATCTGAATTGGTCCAGCCGTTCTCGAGCAACACATTTATTCATTAATTTTTATTTGTTTAAAATATGAAAACAGGTAGTCAAAATGATTTTTTTCGACAAACCGTGTCCATTAATCGTCTAACTTATAATCTAACTGTTTTATTTCTCTCAATCAACCATTCAACTTTTTGAGTGTAAAAAATGTCTTAAAAACCGCACCACAGTTGCTAAGATCGCCATAACGGAAAGTTCCAGAATAATTCATAATCTTCAAACATAGAACGGTAGAGAACAACCACAAAATATAAAGAGCCACAATAGACGCGAATAATCTCCTAAAATCAATACCTTTTTACCTCTAACCCCTGAAAATTTTCCAAACTACCTCCTTCACCCCCTTTTCAATTTAAACGACAAAGTATTATTTAATTTTCGCCGTCTTTTCACCATTGTAAGGCACTGAGTGAGAGAGAGGGAGAAGCTCCTGTTCTTTACTAAGACATTGTCTATCTCGCTCTTGCTTTCGTGTTAGACTGGATGTGAGGGAGACGGGTATACGCAAGACGATCGCTCTCAGTTTTCTTAATGACGTCATATAGATTTATAGATGTGTTTAGGGGGTGTTTCTCCGCCCAGCGGGGTGCGATAGTTTTTACAGCCTGGCTTTATAGGAAATTTTTTCCACCATGTTTTTTTTTTGTAGTTGTTTGTTTTTTTTTTTGCTGAATATTGTATGAGAGTTAACTTGTTAGGACAGAGAGCGTTTAGTTAAATTTTTATAAAAAATTAATGGTAGTTCAACGTGAAATTATTTTTTTAGATTTTAGAGTCTGAAATAATGGGCACTTTATAGATTTTAAGTTTGCTGTTGTTTTAATATGAACCAGCTTCAATTAATTTTATTATGCATAGAGAATTTAAGATTCTTTTGTAGTTTGACTCTCACAGAAGAAACGAATAGAAAATTGGAAAGTTTTGACACACTTCTATGCACAAATCTAAAGTAGACCAATAACCAGTCTGAACAGCTTTAAGTTATTACAATTTTCTATAAACAATATATTTATTGGTATGTAGAACATGTAGGCATAATACCCAATTACCTACACCTTAAATTCAACCCTAAAAAACCTCAACTAATTCCATTACTAACCTCTAATTAAAAAGAAATCGCCACGTTCCACATTTAAATTACCAACGGCATTACATTTATATTCTAGGCAAAGGCATGAAACGATTCAGCCAGCACCGTGCGTTCGAAATACGAAAAAGCCGATGTAAATCGCCTAATCTTGAGACCGCGCTCATGACGTATGTACGGCACGTCGCGTCGAATCGAAGTTCAAATTAGGAACGCGCGCCATCTTGGACATGACACAGAGTAGCGAAATGCTATTGAAATTTGAATAAAATTCCACAGTGTACAGAAAATGCAGAGGGGTTGTTTTTTAGGCTGTGTGTTTGGAAGGTATGGTAGTTTGTACAGGAATTGTGAGGCAAATAGAGGAATCTTGGGCGCTTTAATCCAGCAATTACGCATTTTAATGGCTTTCGTTGGTGCCTCCGGTTTTAATATTCCGTTCCTTGTTTTACTGCTCAGCTTAGCTGCTTAGGCCGTATGGAATTAATGTATTTAGTTATTTTAATTGTAATCTCGGTAAGGTTTTGATATCGCGAAGATGATTGCTGGAAAGGTTCGGTTTATTGAGGATTGGCAAAAGAGGCTTTTGTTTATTTTAATACAATGACTTGTGTTATTTATAATTTTGTGATAAATACTGGTTGGTATTAATTTTCGTTTACTTTTTTTGAACTGTTTTATTTTTTATTCGTTGTATCACACAGACAATAGAAACCCCAGTGATTAAAACAAAAAATTGGATTTTTAAAACAGCTGCAATGTATCTGAATCGCTTCAGGAAGCAATTAATTCTGCACTAATTGCTTAGCAACATCTTTTGTTTGCTTGCCCAGATGTATGAACGTAAACGAGGCAACAGGAGTATGTAAGGATCAGGTGGCGTTCTGTACTTTCTGCCTACCCCTATAGGAAGAAGGCGTGAGTTTATTTATATATGTGTGTGTGTATGTATTATGGACGCTGTTCCAAATAGGTAGTCAAATTATTACTTTTTTACACAAAAGTATGTTTATTAAATAAAATGTTTTACATTTTTAAAATGTTTTTTAGCCAAATTGTTGATAGATGTGCATGGTACGATTCTGAACTATAAACATAATTTTAGATAGGTACAGTTTCTCAATAACGGTACCGAAGTGAAAATTTTCACTTCAATACCGTTAATCAACAATTCAGCCAAAAAACATTTTAAGAATGCAAAGCTTATTATTTAATAAACATACATTTGTGTAAAAAAGTAATGATTTGACTACCTATTTGTAACAGCGTCCTTAACAAGTCCTAAAATATCAACAGTTTAAATAACAAGTTATTCTTGCTTATAATTAAATATATGCAAAACATAAAGTGTTAAAAAAGTCATAACACAAATCCCACACCACTCGAAAATGAAACGCCAACATAAAACAAAAACTGCCCACATTCAAATTTTTACACGACAGTAACGCAAAACTAATTTGAACACAATAAAACTTCGCGTCTCCTGTGTAGCATTAAAACGAAATTCGCATTCGGAACGCAAAGGTTGCTAGCAGAGCATAAAATTCTGAACGCGAAAGACGACTGCCGCTTATTAAAACGCCAGCTTTGCAAAGTTAAAATTAAACATGAAAAACGACGCCACCCTAGCTCCCCGACTACCTGGGGGGTAACCCGCCAACTATGCTCTAGTTCTAGGGGTGGCAAGTCGTCTATGATGATTTTTAATTCCGAAATTTTCGGTTGCAAGTTTTCAGTGAGACTTATATTCAGAATCATCTGCCTAGCCTTTTTCCTAACTATATTGGGGTCGGATTCCAGTCTAATCAGATGCAGCTGAATACCAGTATTTTACATGGAGCGACTGCCTATTTCACCTCCACAACCCACTCATTGGGTAATACGATACCCCTTGGTAATACTGGTTGTCAGATTTTCCGGCTTCTGACGACCCGTAACGAATGTCAAAGATCCACGAATGACAGCCGGGACCAATGGCTTAAAGTGCTTTTCAAGGCACGAAAAGGTCTTGGTATACGGTCACCCATCCACGGGACAACTGCGGCAAGAGTAGCTTAACCTGATCGATCAACCCGTGCGGCTGTTATAACTTAGCCACAAGCCCGAAAAGTGGTTTTTGTGAAAGTATTTACCCACATACAATTGTCTACCCATGGGGTTCTGCAGCTCGATAAAAAATATGGTTCTCTCCCGACATTCTTTAGATTTCGTCAGGGTGTTCAATTATCAAGGTAGAATACAATTATCTTGAAATGAAAATGACATAGCGATCTAGCTAGAGCATGAAAAACTACCTAAGGTTGCATGAAATGTCATGAAAAACAAAAATGCCTTCTTCAGTAATTTGCACAATCATTATTGATATAGGATCAGTAGCTCAACCATTGACTGAAGACGAATCGTTGAGCTCCTTAAGTTCTGAGTTGAGCTACACAATTACTGACAAATGCGTGCACTGACTTGACAGGTCCACTCAATCTGTGTGGTTCTTTCCTCAAAAGACCATTTTAGACACTAATCTACAGGGTGTTCACATGATCTGACCAACATTATGTCTGGACTTTAAAAGAGACTGTGACCTCTGAGTTTGTTTCGGCCTTTCTTCTCATAGTAGTCAGATAGGAAATGCCTACCTCATGTAGTTTTTATTAAAAATATGATTGACGTTAAAAGTGTTTGTACAAACCTACCTATAGAAATAAAATAATTTATCATTTAAGTTATGAACTTTATCGCCATTTAGTGTGGTAAAATAGAAGATGTACAGCATGTGTTGGAGGAATGTGTCCAGTAAACAAACAAAAGAAACACAGTTCTTAACTCTTTGCAACTGTCGGTAATGGATGTTGGAATGTTCCATGGTATTTTAGCTAATCCTACTTCTGAAGCAGTAAAAATATATAATATTTTTCGGACACATACAATTTTTATTAAATAAATAAAAAAATAAGATTCAGATGTTTTGTGGGAATAATATTAGTTTATTTAATTTAAGAGTACATTGTAATTTGTAAAAGCACACAGATTTTTGTATATGCGATATGCGACGATGTCAATCCCATCGATTGAAATCGTCGCATAGGCGTACAAAAATCCTTTAAATAAATAAAGATGAAAAAAAAAACACGCCATTCGATAAAACTTTCTAAAGACACTTTGGAAGTCACAATTTCACAATGATTTATGGTATCTGCATCGTGACAGCCCTATAAAATTTTATTTCGCCGCGAAATTTGTAAATTTATGTAAATATTCCGCGTCTTGGGGCAGGAGAGGGGTGAAAGGGGGGGCGAGTAAGGCGAACCAAGAGTTACAACAAGTGCGAGCGGTGCCGCGGTACTAAACGTGTTCGTGCTGCTTGCTTTTATATTATGTGTGTTGTATGTTTTTTCGAAATTTATGTTTGTGTAATTTGTTTAATGTTTTGTTATTTTTTTTTATGGAGGTTATAGCGTTTTGGGGATAAGAAAGTTGAATGAAAGAAAATACTTAATTGGCACCTGTAGGTAGGTCAGAGAAATATATTCTTTAGAACATAATTGCATTTATTGTGATTATCTATTTCAAGAAATTCCGTTTTTTCTATCAACAACCTTTCCTAATTCTAATTGTATGAAATTCTCATCTATTTCTTAATATTCGTAATCAAAACGTATTCAATTCTCTTCAAGGAAAGGAAATTTGGCTTCGCCGAAACTGGGTTCATATCAAAGTTCAACAGGGTTTGAACCCACGACCTCTCGGTCACCGTAACACCTTGCCCGTTCAGAAATTCTTGATTCTACATAATTTATGAACTTGTTTAAAACTGAGATTTCACTTTAAATTATTACCACATGTTAATTATTCGTTATTCTTATTCTTTGTTTTACACATATTATGGATGCTGACTAAAATTGTGTTTGTCCGTCATGTAGAGTTTTAAAAAATATTGAACGTTTTTTTTTACGCAATCAAAAGATTACGGCGATACATTGAGTTAAAATGTGGCATGACGTCACTCCTTGCTAGATTTTATACGTAGTTTGTTATAGTAGTGACGTAGCGAGCCCCCACTCCCCAACTTTAATGCGTTCTAAGTATTTTTTTATTAATATAATAAAGCGAAAAATACGTGTCTAATATTTTTTTATAATCTGCCTAACGGATTAAATAGAACTTGTTTTTTTACCTGGGAAACATCTATATTACGAACTAGCTTTTGCCCGCGGCTTCGCCCGCGTGAATGTCGAAAGATATCCCATGGGAACGTACTACCGGGAATTCCTTCCTTATTCCTTGTCTACATTATAAAGGTAACCTCTGTGCAAAATTTCAGCTTTCTAGGTCCAAGGGTTTGGGCTGGTCAGTCAGTCAGTCAGTCAGTCAGTCAGTCAGGACTTCTCCTTTCATTTATATAGATAAAGCGAAAAATACGTGTCTAATATTTTTTTATAATCTGACTAACGGACTAAATAGAACTGGTTTTTTTACCCAGGAAAGATCTCTATTACGAAAATAATTTTACAGCAGCATAAATAAAGTCAGGGAAATAAATTGTTAAACAAATTGACTAAGTACCAACTTAAATTGCCGTATCCTATTCAAATCACAACCGTCATTATTTTTGACTCCTAAATCACAGGATCACCTAGTTTAGGAGTCACTGTACTTGTACCTATAGCTCTGCTTTACCCTTCGGGGGAAACCAGCGTGGTAATAAGTTAGTTAAAACTTTACTTAGATATAAATTATGCCTTATTTACTTCAAAACAACAGCCCGTAAACAAGAATTTTCATTTACTTATTTACAACTTAAAACTCAAGTGAAACTTTTCAAGTTAGACGTATTTGCTTTAAGAAAACTCATTAAAACTTGAAACGCGTACATAAAGACGAATTGAGAAAGCCGAAGTTGTTTGAAGTTTGCGAAAATTCAATTAAGGTTTTTAATTCGTATCGTGAAATCGATTTTGGGGGACAACTTTTGTTGTTGATGAAAAGTTGGTTTGAGATGTGTCTAATAGATCAGATTAATAATCTATTACACACATCCCAAACCAACTACAAATCATATTGTATATTGTAATAGAAACGGAGTGGGTAAATAAATGGAAATAGGTACTTTTACTACATAATATTCAAATTAAATTAGCTAGCGTAACTCCATAGAAGTGATGAGTATTGGATATCTAAACATGATAAAACAAAAAAGAAATAAAAGAAAGAAAGAAAATACATTTATTTAGCATGGACTAAAAGGCACATCACACAGCAGAATTAATTTGATGATGTTTTTTTTTTGGGGTTAGCGGATCAGTTTAAAATCTGTTATTTTTGGATAAACTTCACAGATAATGATAGGTATCGATATCTCAACACGATGAAACAGATTTCATCAACTCACACTTCAAGTAACAACACTACCAGCGGTCATTGACCACAAAAAAAATCATCATTTCTTTTTTATTTTTATTTTGTCGTGTTTAGATATCGATACCCATCACGTCTGCGGAGTTTTGCTGACTAATTTCTTTTTAACCCTGTATTAGTAGTAAAAGATGTAGTAATATTGTAGTGTGGGACGCCCCCAGCTAGATGGACTGACGACCTTAAGAAGGTGGCTGGGACAGACTGGATGCTGAAGGCGGAGGGCAGGGTGTTGTGGCGCAGACTGGGAGAGGCCTATGTCCAGCAGTGAACCGCGATAGGCTGAGTTGATTGATTGATTGACTTATTATAAGAGAGAATTAAGAATAGTATAAGACGATAAAGACAAAAAAAGAAAGTTAAAATGAACACTAATAGGGATGTTTTCTGGGCAAAAAAAAAAAGAAATTCTATTTAGTCCGTCAGTCAGATAATAAAAAAATTTTGCTTTAATAAAAATTACTTAGATAAAACTCATTAAAGTTGGGGAGTGGGGGCTCGCTAGGTACGTCATAACTATAACAATATACGTAATCTAGCAATGAGTGACGTCATGCCACATTTTAACTGAATGTATCGCTGAAATCTTTTTTTGATTACGTAAAAAAAAATTAGTACATTTTTTTTGTGTTGTATTGTTGAGTTCATGACGGGCAAAAAAAAAATTAGGTAGTGGGCTTGCTGATATTTTTATGAGTAAGGAGGTACTTGTACAGTTTTTCCATTGTATTTTTTATTTATTTATTTTATTATTTAAGTAGGTACACACAGAAAAATACAAAGTTAGAGATTCGATATAATTATAATTTTAAGTAGGTACTGTTTGTACTATTTAGTGTTAGTTTTTATTATGTTTCCATTAATAGTACTTTGTTTTGCGAAAGGCGAATTATTTAAGTAATTGCTACAAGTTTTTGTATTATAAAATTAAATATTCATAGACTAGCTAACATTTTATGGAGCAACAGGGGTCATAAAATAATTTTATACCAGACTTAACGGCCTCACATAAAAAGGTAAAATATTAATTTACATGGTGTTTCTTCATATAAGTCTATAAATGTGAACTGTAGCGCAATTAAAACCTTTGTTTAACCCCTTTAATTAAAAAAATTGTCAAAGACTAAATACTTCAATAACCTGTAGGTACTTACTTCAATAATCTTCACACTGGGTACATTGGTATGCAAGTAGTAATACACGTGACTGTAGCTTGTACAAAACTATGCTAGTACCTTTTTTTTTCTTTTTTTTTGTGGATGGGTAATCATCAAATGAATTCTGCCGCTCTGGGTGGAGCGGTAGGGCGTGTCAGACTTTTACTGACTAAAACCCACCCGTGCTCCTTCAGTTGCCTTTGCCAGGGCCACGGTGTTTCTTTCGAACAACTCGCGACCCCGGCGGCATCTTAGAATCTTTATAAGAGAGAGTAGACAGCAAACGTCTTTTTATTTGCTTATAAAAACAGACTATGTGAAGGGCGGGAATACACATGCCTGTAGCTTGTACAAAACTATGCAAGTAGCTTGCATGTATTGCGACATTCACCAATCAGAAGTTGATACGGCTCACGGCATGCAAGCTACTACTAATACTTTTGTGCAAATTACAACAGGCATTGGGTATTCTCGCCCTTAATGGTGAATATCACAATACATGCAAGCTACAGGCATATGTATTCCTGCCCTTCACATAGTCTGTTTTTATAAGCAAATAAAAAGACGTTTGCTACTCTCTTTTATAAATATTATTTAGTCGCCTAAAAGTCTGTTTTACATTAAATTATAAAGTTAAATCCAAACAAAGATCACCCTTTTGTTTTTGTTGAGTAAGTATTCAAATGGCTTTCTTTGTATAAAATAGAAAACGTATAAACTTTACGTTTAAACTTTGTAGACGAAACACGTATTATGGCTCAAGATGGCTTTGCAAAACGTTTTCTATGAGTTGGTATAAAATTTTGACGCTATAATTATGCCAAAATAAAAAGCGATGTAAGTAGTTGATTTTGCAATTCAATTGAATGGGTAAACAAAATTACTGTCCATTGCAATTACTTATTATTTCCAGCCATAAATTAGCAAATTTTTGACAAAGTTGTTTTAATCAAATATTGTTTTTTTTTTCTTAGTTAAAATCTGAGCAATAAACTGAAACCAAATACAACACTGCACATCAAATTATTTTTTGAGGCAAAACTTCAACCAATCTTGCCACTCCCACACACTTAAACCTACTATTTCGTAATTTTTCGTCCCAAAATCTTCACACACGCGCATAAAGCCGCATTCACACATAACAAGAGCTTTATTGTATACATAAAACATTGTGATTGCCTTTGACAGTACGCCCCGCGACTGCCAAGTTTTAATAGAAATTTAAATTAGCTGTACCTCGTTTGAAACGCTTGTATTGCGAACACAGACGTATTAATATTATATTCATTATTGTATACAGATCACTTGAATTTAAATTGTGTATAAAGATGGTACACTTCTTTAAGGCGCAGATTTCCTGAAAACGATCAAAAAGGTGGTTTTTTAAAGCTGTGTATCTCATAAACCGTAAATAATTTTGACATGTAAAAAAAATATGATATTTTCAAGTCCTTTTCGCATACAGTGATGGAAGCCAAAACATAATTAAACATACTTTAATGCACCAAAAAAATCTTTAAACATACCTCCTAATAATCTTTAAAAGCTGTTTATCCCTTCATTAGCAATTATAATTATAATTAAAAATATACCATGAAATGTCAAATTCCAAACTGCATCCAGTGATGGATTACTTTTTATTTAAATAGTTAATTTCTAATTTTATACGATTTTATTTGCACTTTTACGACATAATTCCGGTGCGCGTGGGAATCTTCTATCTCGTGCGTCAAACTAGACAGCCATAAAGCCATTTCACTTACACACCGAGCTAAACCAAGCTTGGAACCAGGGCCTTAATTTGATGACTTAGTCTTGTTTTAGTCACATTGGTGTAGTGAAAAAAAAAACCAGTAGATAAAAAATTTCAAAAGATGCTTCGTATTGAAAATAATAGTAGTTAAACAGGATGGGTGGGTGAGTGACATGCAGCTATCACCAATATACAATTTAATTATACCAAAGCGATGATCGCAATTTTCTCTTTGACCAATTTTCGGAAACGTGAAACTTGTTCAATATTATTGGGCCTGAAGGAAATTAATCTTTCATTTAAATAAAATAACGAAAAAAAAAGCAGTCATTGGACGGCTAGTGAACATTTGTGGTAATTTAAGAACTGATAAAAGTCTATTAGATGCTCGTTACGTAGCGTTGGTAGAAAATGAATAGAATTTCATTACCATTACTCTGAAAACAGTAAAGGAAAACATAGTAATTAAACCGACTTGTCCTAGAACTAAAAATTCGAAGATGACATCTACCAACCCGCACGGGGCCCGCGTGGTGGATAACGGCCCACTCCCTCTTACAGAGAGGAGGTCTGTGTCCCAGCAGTGGGAACATTATAGGCTGATTATGCTACTTTCCGGTCTATTTAATTTTCAATCTAAAACTTATTATTCATCAGTCTAATGAACGCTCAAAGTAGAAGTTGGAATAAGACGTTGGCGAAATAATGGCGACGTCAACTTTTGATTGTCAAACACGTCGCAAGACGGAACTTAACTTTGGACCGTTTCGTTCATACAGAGAGTAGTGATGTGGTGTTGGAACGGAGAAGTTATATTTGAATTAGACGAGATTCAATTCAATTACGTAATTATTGGCCGTTTCAAAACGTTGTGTCCACAACGTTTTTAAATGGGCAACTAGCTTAATTTTTAGGATTCCGTACCAAAATGGTAAAAAGGAACCCAGGTCATAATCATAATCATAATCATTTTTCATTTTTTTTTCTCAGTCAGTCTGTCTGTCTGTCACAGCTGGATATCTCACGAACTACTAATGCTATCAAATTTGGAACTGTTTTAGATGACGTTTGCCTAATTATTTTGCAAATAAGAAAGAAATAAAAATATGAATGTTTTTTTTGCAACAGGGAGTGAAAGGGGTTCTTAAAAAATCGAAGTGGGCCTACTAGCATATGAAAGAGCGCTGTTTGCATATTCTCAATTTTTTTAAGCCACATAGTTTTCGACTTTTGATGAAAAATGTTAAAAAAAAGACCGTTGCCCCCTCTTATCTCCGAAGTTTGCATATAGAAAAATTATTCTGTGTGATAGAAATTTACGTAAAGATTGCAGGAAAAATGTCTCTAAATAGCACACTTTTTCAGAAATCAGAACGGAACCCTCGGTGCGCGAGTTCGACTCGCTCTTGACCGGTTTTGTGACTGACCGACCCCTTGACAAATCAAAATTGTCTGTAATTGGTTTAATTGTACTAATATGCTGTGAGTTTGACTTTGTTTATACCACTGTTATAGCATGAAGTGAATATTCCAAAATTGTGGCTTAATTGTACGTAAATAAATAAAATTTGTATTTTTAATATTATTTAAATAAATAAATAAACATATAAATGCAGAATCACTTCCATATTTGTTAGTAACAATGTAAACTTTAACTAATCTTAGCAACATTTATTCTTAAGCTGGCTGAGGCACACCGATCCTGGGGAGTGACTACTTGACTGCGTGCAGTCGTATCCACCGCCCCAAGATCGGAGAGTCCCACCTATCAGACAAACTTCTTTTTTTTAGCTACTATCTTGTAATTTAAATAAAGGTTTAATTCAAGACGCAAGATTTTTCTGAATTTCGAAATTTAAAAATTCTGTTGTTGGATACATATAAATAAATAAATATCCTTGGACATTTCACACAACGCCATCTAGTCCCAAGCTAAGCAACCTGATGCTTGTGTTATGGTAACGAGATGGCTGATAAACTACTTATATACATTTTTTTTTTTTTTTTTTTTTGTAAATACATACATATGACACATGACACCTTGTTTCCTGGAGGGGTTAGGCAGAGGTGTAGCTAGTACCTATAGTACACCTTCATTTCGCTAGTTATGTTGAGCCCCGTGTAACGGGGGGTGAACCTATTACCATCAACCGGGCACAAATACAGACTCCGGTCTGGTACTAAGAAATTTCAGATAGAAAAAACCCAATAACACTGTTCCGGCTGCTGCCGCTGTGTTATTAAGGATTCGAAATAATGGACTTTTGATATTATTAGTCTGGTTTAATATTTCTGATAATGATGATTTACAAGTAAGTATGTAAAAATTATTAATTACGATGTCGTATAGCGACGTCTCATGGTCGGACGACAACTGACGTGGGCGCGCTGTGCCCTGCGGCACGGCCACGCGCAGGCACGGCATTAGTATGTCCATGGCGGCGGGGCCGTAACAAACACTTTGCCCGACCCGGGTATCGAACCCAGGACCTCATGCTCAGCAGTAGCGAGGCAGTTCAGGGGGCTTACTATTAGCTCTTATAGCAGGACAAAAGTTGAACGTTTCCAGTGAGAGGGAGAGACGGTGCTATAACAACGGGGCCAAGTTGATGAAGAGGGTTTCACTAAGGTAGAAAAGAAGAAGAAGAAGCCCTGTTCTCGTAACCAGTGTGGTACCGCACCGACTGGGCCCAACATGCTGCTGCGCCCTACTGGGCCTACGACGCAGCTGTACATCTCGCGCCTGTTTCACTCCACAAGGGTTGAGGAAGTCGTGCAGTATTTGAAGGTGAAGACCGACTGGACTCTGAGGGTCGAAAGGTTGGAGTCGCGCCACAACATCAACTTTACGTCGTTCGTGGTACGAATTCCAACCCAACATCTACAGACCTTCTTAGAAGAGGACTTTTGGCCGAAAGGTGTCATATTTCGACGTTTCCGAGGACGGTTACGCGACACCACGCAGCGGAACACGACGCCGACGTTACGTGTATAGTTATAGTTTTTAATAAGATTATTTCATATGTATTAGTTTATTATTGGGGTAGTTTTAAAAACTAATAGTGACAAACTTAGGCAAATATTTGTGCCAAGTTTCAAGTCGATTAAAACCAAATGAATAACATTTTTCATGTAAATTGTATTCCCCGTTTTCACCCCCACAGGGGTAGAATTAAAAAAAATGGTTTGAGATATTTCCATAGCTTGACTCAAACATTATTTACACCAGTTTTCGAGTTAATCAAGCCACGCAGTAAAATGCTCCCCTGTGAAATTGACTACCCCTTTTCACCCCGTTAGAGGTAGATTTTCGAAAAACCCTGATACACATTATTCTTTATTTTTGGTTTTAAGTATAAATACTGAGTTTTGAGATAATCGGATTGCGCGTTAAAATTTTTCCATACAAACTTTGAGACCCCCCAATTCCCCTTTAATTCCCGTTTAGAAAAACAAAAAATTACAAATATCATAATTTACTTAGATAAATATTCGTGCCAAGTTTCAAGTTTATTAACTCAAGGAATAAGATTTTTCATACAAACAATATCCCCCCTTTTTACCCCCTTAAAGGTCGAATTTCCAAAAACCCTTTCTTAGCGAATGCCTAGGTCATAATAGCTACCTGTGTTCCAAATTTCAGCTCAATCCGTTCAGTGGTTTCAGCTGTGTGTTGATAGATCAGTCAGTCAGTCAGTCAGTCAGTCAGTAACGCTTTCCTTTTATAGATATAGATTAAAAACGACCTACAGCACCGTCACTCTCTCTTTGGAAAGGTTCAACTTCTGCCCTGCTGTAAGAGCTCATAGTAAGCCCTGGGGGCTTGTTAATTCCTAAAATGGTAAATTAAAATCGTAAGGCGTGAACCAAATTCAAATGTAACATTTCATTTCAAAAACATAAGAAATCACATGTATTGTAATAATGAAAACATCAGAGATTATCTACTTTTCTATTTTTAGGGTTCCGTACGCGAAGGGTGCCAAAAGGAACCCTATTACCAGCCCTCTTTCACAAAGTGTATTACTATAGCCGCCATAACAACAAATAATTAAAATAAAATGAAGTTAAAAATGAAAGGGAAGAAACAAGAAACCTGTTTTTTTACATAAGTTTTTTTTTCAAATTATGTTGTGTTAAATATTGCTGCTGGGGAGTTTGTTCCGCTACTTCTTCTTCCCAGCTAAAGCACTAGGAAGTGGTGAAGGGCGAGCGTTTTGTGGGGACTGTCTTATGTAATTTTGACGTTCGATAAGTGCTGATTCTCAGCCTAATAAATGACTTGAATGAGTAAATGACTTGATTTAGATTACTTTGAAACGTTCGTACGGAACCCTTCGAGTTTACGAGTTTACGGACGGTTTTTTATATCTTTACCGAAAGCATTTTCTGGAAAAGTTATAGGAACACATTTAAATCACAGTGGTACTTTCCCATCTCTACTGCAGTACCTCACTAGCTCTCCAACTAGCTTCGTTGGCTTCGTTCGTGGCAAGTTTTGATAGAATTTTCAATTACCTTCCTTTGTTTCGAGAGTTTCCTGAGCGCCTCTCTACTCGCTACTTCTGAACTTGCTGTTTGTCTTTGTACTTGTCTCGAGACGTACTTACTTGCAGGTAGAATAAAATAGCTGTTTTATTGTATTTTTAAGTCTTTTGAACTACTTAAAAACTTCAAAAAATTAACTTTGCGACTGACTGACTGACTGATTGACTGACTCATCAACGCCCAGCCCAAACCTTTGGACCTAGAAAACTGCTTTTATATTTTGTACAGATGTTCCCTTTATAATGTAGACAAGGAATAAGAACGGAATTCCCGGTAGTAGGTTCCCTAAGGATATTTTCTGACATCCACGCGGGCGAAGCCGCGTGCAAAAGCTACTTACAATAATAATGTACTTACAAATATACTTATGTATGTATAGTATTTTTAACCGACTTCAAAAAGGAGGAGGTTCTCAATTCGTCGGAACCTTTTTTTTTTTTATTTTTTTTTATGTATGTTCCCCGATTACTCGAAAATGGCTGGACCGATTTGGATTTTTCTTTTTTTGTTCGAAAGGGTATACTTCCCAAGTGGTCCCATGATCATCAAGTCAGGATCTGATGATGGAATCCCATGGAAATAGAGGGAAACCCTCAAATTTTATGGGCACACTTATATCGATTTCGGTATTTTTTATAGTAACTCGTGCATTTGCTCTCGGAAAGTACCTTTTGGTGAACTGGAACTGATGATGAAGACCACAGATGGCCATCGGAAATACTCAATTATATCTAAGTATATCACAGGTTGCGATTCAATTACTTTAATATGGTTTATGCTCGTCAAAATGCATAATGGTGATGGTGACTTCACCATGAGCTCCAGTTTTCCTGGTTCTTACTAGGAGAACTCCTCAACAATTAACGTCCCTGCATCGGGAAAAGCAATATTTTGTAAAACGTGATGAGCAGTTGACAATGGGTTATTGTAACTTAGATAAATTACAAACTGACCCACTAAAAACTTTTTTACAAAAAACAAAACCGACTTCCAAAAAAAACACTACAAAGTGAAAAATAACTTTAATTTCTGAAGTCAGGCGCAAAAACCTAAAATACAGATCCAATGACACCGACTTCCGAAATTAAAATTATTTTTCACTTTGTAGTGTTTTTTTTGGAAGTCGGTTTTGTTTTTCAACTACGATTGCGATAGATAATACGGAACGTATGATACAGAAAGAGATAGCTTGGCATTTTAGATATTTTGTCACGCCACGGACACGCTTTGTTTCGCTCGCTGCTATTAGATGACTAAATCAAATGACAACAATTGTCTGAATTTGTCTGCAACAATTTGCGCGCGCTAGTGCCATATCTATCATTGGTTCCGTACCTCAAAAGGAAAAAAACGGAACCCATATAGGATCACTTCGTTGTCAATCTGTCTGTCTGTCAAGACTCTTTTTCTCAGCTACGCTTGAAGGTATAAAGTTGAAATACATACGTAAGTCTACCGTCCCTTAAAACTCTAAAAAAATCAAGATCTTAATCTAACTCAATAAAAAAATACGCCCATTTATGCGACATCTTTTGATACTCGATTTTGTTTTTCTACAAATTTTTGTAATTTTTTTCTCCAATTTCTTTTACATCATATTAATAAAAATCAAACCAATCTCTCATACTGTTACAAATTCAATTAAGTCACAATGATACAGCGTGTAATCTAGCGCCATCTTGTTCTGCCGAATTCTAATGAAGCTGACATCTGCATAATATTGTCATAACTAAAGGCCTGAGGTTATACGAACTTTGATATGTACAATACTTCCTGTGGTTTGTAATAAAAGAGAGAAAATGAGTTTAGAAGTTTTAGATTTGAGATTTTTAGGTTCAGCTGCACCACAAATGACTAAATTCTTAATGTTTGTAATGTTGTAATGTTGTTTTCCTGTCGGTATTCTTCGGAGAGTATGCGCAGGAGTTACCTGAATGGTGAATGACTTTGCCTAACAGAAAAACAGCATGTGTAGATGATTAAAAATATTTTTTGGCAGGGACGTATGATTATTAAAAAATTGCAAATAATATTACAATAATTTAAATATCACCCCCCCCCTTCACACTATATAACATAGTAGGTACTAAATTTCAATAAATATTTTCAAAGTTCACTTTTTACGCAGTCGGGTTTTTTGATAATTTAAATTAACTTTTTTTATTTTATACTTTTTAATCGTGTGATCACAGCCTCTCTCACTCACTCCAAAAGTCCGGGATTGTTTTCATTTCTTTTCTCATTCCAAATGACATATACTTAAACATATTATAATTTGTATATATTTTTATAATCACCTTTTAAAACCCTTCATTTTGAGACGCCACTCGATAGGTTTGCGAGTTTTTCTTTTAAACTTATATTTTGGCGCCAAAAATCCGCCATTTTGATTTTTTTATAATTTTAATGTACCCAGTGACACTCGCGCAATAGATACGACGAATCTAACGACATATCAGTCTCCAAAATCGGTCAAGCCGTTTAGGCTACAGGAGGTCACAATGGACATGCATACATACGCGCGAAAAACACTACCCCTTCTGGGTCAGTCGGGTAAAATACCCAACTGGTGAAATGAGAGTGTGCTATAAACCTCTGCCCAACCCATAAGGGAAATACATGCTTGATGTAATGTTATGAAAATGACATTATTACACAAAATAATTACTTAATTCAGTAATAAATGCCAACTTCTTCACGATATACATGAATACCTAACACGATTAAATTCCATAAATACGAACAGAGAAAGAAACCTAACAATTCGCTAAATTTAAACTTCCACGATCCGTCTTCATGCCGGTGGTTCATTTTTGCCCCCCTTTCACCCCCTCGCGAAACTTTGACGGTTCCGTGGAGGTAGTATTCACCCCCCTCTGTAGCTCGGTGCGGTTAAAGGGGCTTTAATCAATTTTTCAACTTCATTTCGCGGCTTGGTTAATTAATTTCGGTTCTAATCTTAGTTTTTAGTTGGCAAATTGTAGTGGAACAGTTTTGGGTCGTTTCTAGATTAAAAGGGGGTGAAAATAAAAGAAAATATTATGGTGTTTTAAATACCTAAGCTAAAGCAGTATTGCATCTGCAAAAATTCACTATGAATCAATTTAGAATTTGATAATGTATTACCTGAAATATAACTTTTCTCTAATACAAAACAAAGATAATTAAAATAAAAAAATATAGTATTCCTATCACTCCAATTCTGATAAAAACTATTACATAATTGTATCCAATTCTTCAAATAACAAGTTACAATCTAAAACAAACTCTAAAAACAACAACACAAGTACCAAAACCCACTATCACCTCTTCCAAATTATGCACAACACCCGCCAAATATCACAATAACCCAGAATCCTCAAAACTCATAAAGGATCGAAAAACACTACCCTTTTACTAAAAACTTTTCCAAACGTAATTCTCAAAATTTTACAGCGTCCGAACTAAAACTATCTGGGGGCCCGAAAGGCTAAAAAAGGTCGGCCTAAGCAAACAACCCTTATAAAACACCCCCGTGTTACTACTATGAAAACGCGAATTTTCCGGGTTATTTTAGAGTACATTGCTTGTTTGAAAGTAACGAAATAATATTGATTCTTATTATGAAATTGCCAATTTTGAACAAGTCAAAACGATAGAGCAGTGGTGGCTCAGTGGTAACAGCCACGACTTACGAGTTATAGGTCGTAGGTCCGAACCCCAAAAGGCGCTTTACTTTGTGTAAATTATTACATCACCACTGCTCTCAAAACGGTGAAGGAAAATATCGCCAAGAAGGGTTTCTTGGCGATATTTTCTATATGTCCTAGAACCAAAAATTCGAAGACACGGTGACATCTACTAACCCGCACTGTGCCCGGGCGGTGTATTACGGCCCACTCCCTCTCACAGAGAAAAGACATCCTGTTGGTTAACTGAATTGAACATGATAATTTATGACTTATGCCGATGTCTCTATTCCTACATAACTAAGTATTTTTGCCATTCAAATCGCTTGTACAAGT
This sequence comes from Cosmia trapezina, assembly GCA_905163495.3. Taxonomy (NCBI): domain Eukaryota; kingdom Metazoa; phylum Arthropoda; class Insecta; order Lepidoptera; family Noctuidae; genus Cosmia; species Cosmia trapezina. Next base: position 5,940,939 of record LR991044.1, read on the forward strand.
AGCAGAAAAACTGTCAAAATTCACTATTGTGTCTTATTGAAACGGCCAATAGTACATAGGTACATACTGCATCAATCTTTTAATTTATTGCCCGAACAGAAATGAATGGTGGTACGTATAAAATATGAAACGTAAATAAAATATTAATCCGGCAAAGTGATCGTCTGGATTTTCGATCCGCATCGGGGTTTCCATCAAATGGAAATATGCCTACTACTCGATAATGTAGCAATATTTTCACATGTCATGTTTCATAAGCTGATATATTTTAAAAAGTCTGTGAATCTTTAGAGTTCCTTTAAGCAAAGCGGACGAAAAATGCTAAGATGAAGAAGGAATTAACCAATTCTATTTATTGTTTATATTGATGAAGTGATCATTGTTAAAACTCAAACAAATGGCTGTCGTATTGGGTTAAGAAAACCATGTTCTTTTATTTAAACTTTTTAAATTTTTATTTATTCATTAAAACTGACGATTTTTTTGTATCTTCGTCTTCATCCCAGCGTTTTCTCGGTATTATTCATTTCACCAGGGTCCACTTGGCTTAAAGAAAAAAAAGGTAAACGTAGGTAGGTAGGTAAGGTAAAAGGTAAAGGTAAGGTAAGGTAAGGTAGGTAGGTAAGGTAAAGGTAAGGTAAAGGTAGGTAGGTAAGGTAAAGGTAAGGTAAGGTAAGGTAAGGTAAGGAAGGTATTCTGATGAATAAATTTATGATTAAGATAGGTAGGTACTTACTATCTTTATGAGAGTATATTTCTTCTATAACAAGACAATAGGCTTCTATTTCGATGCATAGCGATAGAAATCTAACTTTTGCACAATCTTAATACTTAATGATTTATTTTTCACTCAGAAAATATAGACAATTTTTACTCTAAGTACCTGGGCGACCGAGCTCGGGTCGGGTGAAAATAGGGAAATCGAATTTTCCCAGGAATAAGACCTAGCTAGATCAATGTTTCGCCCCCGTAAACCCTGATATTGCAATTTTCATCGAAATCGTTAGACCGGTTTTCGAGAACGTGTTACAAATATACATTCATACAAATATTGTTGCTGTTAGTTAGTCTCGCCAAAACTCAAAAACGGCTTGACAGATTTGTTTTATTTTTTCGTTTTGTTTACTCTAATACACAGGGGTTTTTAAGAAAAAGAAATAGGAATAAAAAGAAATCGAACTTCTGACGCGTCAGCTAGATAATAAATAAAAAAAGCTCCCCGAACAAGCAATGCATTACAAAGTGAGTTCACAAAACCCATCGAATTTTCATAGTAACGCCGGAGGTTCAAAAACCATCCGAAAAGGCAGTAAAACTAAAGGAATTAGGGGCGACTGCGAACTACTTTTCAAAACACTTTTGTGCCCCTAAAATATATGAAGGCCAATTTATATTTTGCGGACTGTGCCGTATTTGGTACGAGTATTGATTTTAGTGTGAATTTTGTGCTATTAGTTTCTTTTTATTAAGATTTAGGAAAGGATTTAGGGTTTGAGTCTTTTATAGGTTTTAGAGGTCATAATGAAGAAGGTTTAATCTTTACGAGGCGTGGTAGTAATGTGGTAGTTTATGCAATTATTATTATGATTGAAAACTATTTTCGGGTTCATGTGAATGGGTGTGAGTGGTGCTTACGAGGTTGTTAAGACTAATTAGTGGTTTGAAATGGTAGCGTATTATGTCAACGAGTTCATATTACAATAATTATGAATTTTGAAAGTTTTTCTAACAAAAATAACAGGTTGCGTTAATCAAGTCTTGAAGGTTGACTGCTACCTCTTAATTTTGGTTGACGCAACAAAGTGAAAAATCATTTACTTATGTTCCTAAAATAATCACCTTCGTTATATTTTTAATATATTCTTATCATCCTCACATAATTTCATATTACCACCTCATGTACAGTTACCATGAAAATTAAATTCAATATAATAGTCTCTAAACATGAAATTACGGCCTACTTCCAAGGTGCGTAATTTTATACTTCCCTCCATACACAATTCTATAGTTTCCTCTGTACGATAAGAGCGCTTTCTTGGAGAGGGTCATAAATTTACGCGATACGTACCTCCGTAATTGCGCCTCCTTTGAATTTTCTATTTACTGTAACATTGTTTTGTTCTGGTTTGTTAATTGGTATGGAAATTTGTTTCTTTATTGCTAAATGAAATTGTAGTAGAACAATGCTTCAAGAATGACGAATGACGTGGCGACACAGTTTAACTCTTCAATTTAGCAATTGTATAACGTTGCTAAATTGAAGAGTACAAATGTGTCGCAGCATGACGACTGAAGTGACAGGTATTACGTTTAGTCGGTTCACCAGACACGTGGTTTTTTTTTTGTTTACCTATATTTAATTACCTAAACCGATGTTATTTTACCTTGTACAGGGAGCGTCAAAAATATCGGGACGAACAGACTGTTCAAAATGATCTCCACAGCTAAGAAAATTAAACTTTATCCCAATTGGTTAAAGTTTTTGTCAGAATGACAGTTGTCGTGTACTGTCTTCTGCATTCTGAAACATTCCTTGTGTCATTGAGTTAATATTTCATTTTCATAGTTGTTTAGATCATTTTGAACAGTCTGTTCGTCCCGATTTTACTGACGCTGACTGTTACCTTGTTTAAGTTTTGTCTCCAAAAATCTTATTTATTAATTTTAGTATCTGAATTAATTTGAAATTAAATTTGGCGTGTAATTTATCAGTGAAATCACTCCGCAACACTTGGGACCGATAATATCATTAGCAGTTAACTTGTACTACATCACACCTCTTCGATTCCTTCAGGGATTTCAATTGAGACGGTGCGGTGATGTTACACAGATGAAGTTAAATACCGAACCAGACAAACAACTTTTAACTTTACTTCATTTTTTTCTTCATCATCCGATCAGTTGACACCAAAATATTGTATTGTCTTCAAAACTACACAGGTATTCTAAATTACATCTCAATCGGAATACAGAAAATGGGTGAAAAATCGATCACAAGATTTGACCAAAACTAATTTTTTAAGACCAAAGTAATTATTTAAATAAAAATGGCGTCTGTACCACCGTCTAACGAAGTGAAACAGTTACATTCAAATCACGATCACCTGACAAAAGTACTGCATTCGAGTCCCGACTGCGAACGCCTCGGAACAAATTCAATAAAGTTGAGCCGAACTACGCTAAGGGGAATACATAATTTCTTAGTGTCTCTTTGTATGGGGGCTAGGGATGGGAAACGGTGAGTGTTTATCGATAGACACAATTTTCAGAAATTGTTTTAAATAGGAACAAAGTAAAGTTGGTTTAATTTTTATTGCAACATTTGTAGCAGTTTAATTTTGTTGAAATTTTGGAAATGTCTGATAAAGTAACCTTACATTTTAAGTAATATTAATGATGGGCTGGTAAGTATTTAAAAATGCTGAGTTGAGTCTACTTTTTCGTTTAATTATTATTTTAGTCTTGAAAAGGCATGACCATTGCAAAAGTTAAAATAAGGGTAAACGATAGCTTACGTATTTACAACATTAGTTTTTGTTTACACTAAACCCGAAAGGTGGTCATTGTACTCATCATTTTGAACAACTTATATAAAACTTACACTTATTTTTTTTTTACTTTTTGACGAGTTTGATGCAGATAAATGTACTGAACAGCTGACTTTTTTTCGTGATTTCAGGTTTGGTCCCATAGTAAAAGTTGTTCAAAATAGTGTAAACAAAAACTAATGTTTTTCTATGCCTAGCCTACATACATAGTTCATAAAGTACGTATGATGATCTAATTATTCACCCTCAACTTTTATCGATAAGTAATCCTTGTGTCCCTTCCCTGCAATGCCAGTAGCGTTACTATTTAAATCTAGTTACAAGTTCAGAATGTATTTTGTTAATTACAACCAAGTTTGTACATGAAAATTTCGAAACAGGTGCGCCCTGCCGTTCTTAAGAAATATAGTTACTTTATCGTGCGTGAGTTCAATGCTTTCCTTGAAATTACTGTGCGTTTATTAAACGTTTGTTGGAATTAAGTGTTTCTTGTTATTTTGTTAGAATTTATGGGAGAAAAGAATTGTTTTTTTTTTCTTGGAAAATTGTTGCAATTTAGTTTATTGGTTTATAGTAATTGAACCTTTTGTTAATGTTTTATTATTTTTTGTGAATAGAGATGATGATTAAAATATTTTTGTCCGTCATACAGATTTAAAAAAAAATATTGAACACGTATTTTTTATTTTCTTACGTAATCAAAAGATTAAGGCTCTTACAGACAGAGGCGATATCGCGTCGCGACGCGATAATTTTCTACGGATTTAATATTGAAATATCGCTTCGCGACCGCGATATCGCCTCTGTCTGTAAGAGCCTTTATGGTGATACATTGAGTTGAAATGTGACATGACGTCACTCACGATTTTATGCGTAGTTTGTTATAGTTTTGATGTAGCGAGCCCCCCCCCCCCACTCGCCAACTTTAATGCGTTGTATCTGACTGACGGATTAATTATATTTTTTTTTACCCTGACATCATCCCTATTTTCGTATTATTTAATTATTTACAGTAATGATTGTTATTATGATCAGGTATGATTTAACCTTTTGTTATTGTTTAATTTTTCCGTGTGTTAAAAGTAAGCTGTAATTGTACTTAGTAGTATAACAGTACCTATTATACCTTTTTATTTAGAAACTAGCTTCTGCCCGCGACTTCGTCCGCGTGAAATTTATTTTTTGCTCGACCCACCCCGTCGCATCGCATTGCCTACCCGCGCTATTACTTCGTTTTCACTTAACGTTCTTTCAGATTTTTTTTCTTTTTGCTCGGCACCTAAGGGTCCTAGAGTGATGTTAAATATGCCTTCTATAAGATTTGGGCTATCATTAATGCAAAAAGATTTTTTAAAGTCCGACTGGTAGGGTAGTTCCAGAGTTTAGCTCGTTCCTTCACCATATCCCCTTCCGCTACCTCTCCCTCCCCCTCTCACTCACTCTCACACCCCCTTCACCACTTCCCCTTCGCTCTCTCTCTCTCACCACCCCGTCCCCTCCCTCTCCCCTTCTCCTCCACCTCCGGCTCACCAACCCCTCCCCACCCCTCAGCCTTACCATGTCTTCCTCCTCTCCTCACCAATTCCTGCCCTTTCTCCCTGCGTCCATCATCCTCCCCCTCACACTCCTCACCACCCCTCCCTTGCCCCTCCCCCTCTAACCCTCCCTCCGAGGTAGTTTTAAAAAACTAATAATGACAAACTTAGGCAAATATTTGTGCCAAGTTTCAAGTCAATTAAAACCAAATGAATAACATTTTTCATGTAAATTGTATTCCCTGTTTTCACCCCCACAGGGGTCGAATTTAAAAAAAATGGTTTGAGATATTTCCATAGCTTGACTCAAAGATTATTTACACCAATTTTCGAGTTAATCAAGCCACGCAGTAAAATCCTCCCCTGTGAAATTGACTACCCCTTTTCACCCCGTTAGAGGTAGATTTTCGAAAAACCCTGACACACATTATTCTTTATTTTTGGTTGTAAGTATAAATACTGAGTTTTGAGTTAATCGGATTGCGCGTTAAAATTTTTCCATACAAACTTTGAGACCCCCAGTTCCCTTTAGGGGGTAGTTTAGAAAAACAAAAAATCACAAAAATCATAATTTACTTACATAAATATTCGTGCCAAGTTTCAAGTTTATTAACTCAAGGAATAAGATTTTTCATACAAACAATATCCCCCCTTTTTACCCCCTTAAAGGTCGAATTTCCAAAGACCCTTTCTTAGCGGATGCCTAGGTCATAATAGCTACCTGTGTTCCAAATTTCAGCCCAATCCGTTCAGTGGTTTCAGCTGTGTGTTGATAGATCAGTCAGTCAGTCAGTAACGCTTTCCTTTTATAGATATATAGATTAGAAACGACTCAAAAGAGCACCAAGTAGATAGGTAAAGTATATAAAGAAGGTTGCATACAATTAGTCAGAACAATGTTCATTAAAAAACATTCTGTTGGGAATTTTCTGGAATCTAGTTCATGATTATTGGACATCAATAATTAATTCTTTAATTTTACAAAGCTAAAGCAGTAAAGTCAATCAATGATTTTAAAAAGCGACTTGATTATTGATTTATAGTAATCCTACATTTATCATTACAATTCTAACTCACAAAAAGTCTTCTTGCATAATTTTTAGCCATCAAACTCATAAACTCCGCCATATTGTGTTTAATTCCCGCCAAGTCGCTTTAATTTCCAAATTTGGAAACTTGGAACGCGCCGTTCCACGTTTAAATTCAAGTTTGAATTGAGCGCGTTCCGTATTCGAGGCACGAGTTTTCATATCACGCCCCCTCTTCCCACCACTCCCCCCCCTTGCTTGTGATCGCTAGCGAACGTTAAATTGACTTGTGAAGGTAAATTTAGAAAAAATATTAGGCTGTTTAAGAGTCTTAGCATAAGTAGAGTACATAAGACTCAATTTTCCTTTTTTCTCAAGGAAGCTAGGTGCCTATAAGTAGCTTCGTGATGCCATAAATGTGTTTAAGTACACTAAAACCAATCATATATCAAGATAAAATGATTTTTAACCGACTTCTAAAAAAGGAGGAGGTTCTCAATTCGGATGTTTGTATTTTTTTTTTTTTTTTTTTTTATGTTTGTTCGCGCATAACTCCGTCGCTTGCCAACCGATTTGAAAAAATATCCAAAATCCAGTTCTGATGATGGGATCCTGGAGAAATCGAAGGAACTCTTCAAATATTATAGGCACACCTATAGCGATTTGGGTATTTTTTATAGTAGCTCGTGCATTTGCTCTCGGAAAGCACCACTTGGTGAAGTGGAACTGATGATGAAGACCACAGATGGCTACCGGAACTACTCAATGATAAATATTTCACGGGTTGCGATTCGATTACTTTAATATGGTTGCTAAGCAATTTCCGCTCGTCACTCAATGCGTGTGGTGAGTGGTTGTTGAGGAGTTCTCCTGGTTCTTACCAGCAGAACTCCTCAACAATTAACGTCCCAGCATCGGGAAAAGCAATATTTTGTAACATGTGATGAGCAATTGACATTAGACTATTGTAACTTATACAAATTATAAACAGACCCACTAAAAAGCGAGAAATAAAAACTTTTTAACAAATAAAAACCGACTTCCAAAAATCACTACAATGTGAAAAAAAATAACTTTGATTTCGGAAGTCGGTGGCAAAAAAAAAAGAAAGTAAATAAAAAACGCAAGACACCGACTTCCGAAATCAAAGTTATTTTTCACTTTGTAGTGATTTTTGGAAGTCGGTTTTTTTTTGTTAAAAAGTTTCAATGATTATTATCATTATGTAGGTACCTATAGAATTTTGCAAATTGAATTAGCTCTTTGTGTATTTTCATTTTTGATTGAAATGGAAAGTCAATCTGTTACTATATTTTTACTCTAATTATTTATTAAACTCATCATAGTAATCCAAACTAATTCACTAATCGTGTCAGTTACATAAACTAAAATAGTAATGCCAAACTATAATAATAATTTAACCACAGTGCATTCAATCAATTAGGCACTTATTACGCATTCCAATCTCATACAAACATCAAATTAATCATTCATCAAAAACAAAAACAACAAAGAATCAATCATAATGCTTCATTCGAAAATTTAAAATAAAAACAAGACAATAGAAAGCCAATAGCGTTCCAATTTCGACCGCAGACGTTTCCCGGAACGGTACGTCAGTTTCTTCCTTAGAGAGAGAAGTAAACAAAATTCCTGCAAGGATATGAGGGCGAAGGGGGTGAAAGGGGTGAAACAGGGAGGACGGGAGGGGAACACGACTAGTTAAGGTTTTTTGTCTGTGTACGTAACTAGTAGATTTTTACACGTATGTGTGCGAATTTTTCCGCATGTGTGCAGCGTTTTTCGGATAAGCTTTTTAGCGAGAAAAGGGGTGAAATTTAATAGTCGGTTTTACTAAAAACCCGTTATAATGTTGGAAGTTGAAAAACGTTGGCGGAAAATTCACTAGTTTTATATACCGTTGGTACCTAACTTGGATTTGAATGCGTTATAACTTTTCGGGATTTGTGTGGGTTATAAATTTTGTGTTGTATGAGAGAGGAACTTGCAAATTGGGATAAATTCGTTTTGTAGTTACTTTTAGATGGTTTGTGAGGATGATAAAGTTTTAAAATAAAATTCGGTACATATTCACCATTGTAGATAGTTACTCATGCCTACTTTAATCAGCTAATTTTGATGAACATTTTGCGAACAACAAAACTGAAATCCTCAAATGCGTAAAATTGTGGCTAGCATACACCTGTATCAAAAATAGGTAGGTACTAATTTTCTTTAATAACAGAAAGATGGATGCGAAGCTTTTGAAAACTATTCTCAACCAAGTCTGAGACATGAAATTTTCCTAGATTACACAAAGATGTTCAAAGCGCTAACTACTAAGTTACAATAAGATACACAGCCAGTAGTCTGCTTAATTGTGAATCCTTTGTTCGTCACCGAATCGTAATGCCAATTAACATTCATATAAATTACATAATTAATTGTTATTCGTTAATCTGTCGTCACTATGAGATGAAAGATAATGAGTTTTGTGATAGATGATGAGAAGTGTTTTATCAATTGAGTTAGGATTAGGTAAGTACCAAAGTATTTTTTTAATAGTTGAAAATTATTGATACTTTTAGGTTAGATACCTACTTGTATCGTACTTATGTGTAGAAAAAGAACTCAAGAAAGAGAAAGACTCATGAAATATAAAAATAGTAAAAATAACTAAGTATCAAATTGCAATATGTATTGAATCTGTTAGGTACTAGTTTAGTCATTTGAAATTAAATAATTCAAATAAAATATCATCCTAGCAAGAACTAAAAACCATAAACTACATACCTAAATCCATAATCCAAAACAACAACATTCTCTTTTCAAACCAAAGAAAAAAACAAACTAAAAAACACGCTAACTAAATAAAATTCTAATTTCAAAGTAATAGCCCGCCGTTCCCAATTCAAACTAGTAGCGCTCTGAAACCGGCAACAAAAATCAATCCCCCTGCATAGTTGGTTGCTAAGTATCCTCCCCTTTTTTAACCCAAGAATTGGTTAAGGCGGGCCGGGGTGTGGGGAAGGGGTACTTTTTTCACCCTTTGAAGAATTGCCCCAAGGCGCGGGGTGGTTTTTGCGCGAGCGGGGCGGGCTCAGTGCGAATGTGTGGGTAGTAAGTATTATTAACGAATTTAGAAAGGGACATAGTTTTTGAACGTAGCGGTCGATACGCGCGGTTGTTTGGATTTAGAACTGTGTTCTTTTTTTGTAGTTTTATTTTTTGTCGTTTAAATATTTTTTTTCTTTTTACGAGTCTTCTATGAGGATGGTTGCATTGGTGATGGCTCTTTTTGTATATAGATAGCTACAAAAGTAATTAGTAGAAATTGAGGCATTTAAAAAGCGTAGATAGTGTTTATGCCTATATCTACATTAGCGTCTACTCCAGCTGTGTTTTGTTTACATAAACATTAATGAATAATTTTGATAGTCCTGTTCTACCTATTGATAAGTATATAAGTAGGCACACTTTAAAAAATTGCAGAAAACTTTGAAAAACCTATCTACTGTTGTATGAAGGAAAAGTTGTAAATAATTAATTATTGTAACTCTAAAAGCTTTTATAGTAATTCAGTTTACCTGAAAATAATTTGTGGTAGATTTGGTGTGGTTTTCCAAAATTACCGCATTATTGCATTGTGTCAATATACATACAGTTTATGTTTCAAGTTTCGGTAAACCGAAATAAATTGATTTTAATTAACCTGAATTATTAAAGTCACATGTCATGATAGTCACACTTTTGGCAAACAAATGAACTCGCAGAGGTTATATTACTGGGGTCAGTTTATCACCGAATTCGGCGAAAAACAGTATTTGAGTATGGTGCTGTGATGCAACTTTGAAAAGGCATCGGATTTGATTCTAATAATGAATTCTGGTCCTCATTGCATTCATACAAAACTTGTGATAGAATGAAACAATTTTAAATTGCACCAAATAAGATAACATTCCGAATAGCATTTCTTGTTTCCTAAAAATAAAAGTATAATAGTACCTACCTAAATTTCCTTCACGTGGCGCCCCGTTGAAGGCAAATATTAAATCATGTGTCCACTCATATTATAAATTAAAGTCACTTTTCGTGTCTGTCTGTGTGACCGCATTGTTTTTTAAACTACGCAACGGATTTTGATGCAGTTTTCACCATAATTTTGAAAATTGATTGTAACACATAAACTTTATGGACATGTAATATTAAACTTGGGTACATAATTATATAATAAAGATATCTTGATGTTGGCCAAGTCATAAAAACTAAAGCAAAGCAAGCGTGGGTCGCTAGTATTTTATATCTACTTTGGCTTTTCTTCAATAAACATTTTTTTTTTTTTTTTTTTTTTTTATATAACTGGAAAGTTTTTCACCTCCCTATCTTATTACAATCCTTATATTTTCATCTCAAATTACGCAAAAATCTTTAAACATTCTACCCGTAACTCTCCCCTTAACCCGTGAAAGATCACGTCTTTACCATTTTATACCTATATACCATTCAAAACACAGAACCTGAAGAACTGAACCCTCCAATGCTAAATAATGCATTATAAAAGTGTAGGGGTGCTCTCGACCCCGGAGTTAACCCGCGCCAGCCGGCGTCTCAAAGAGAGTAAAGATAAGTAAACGAGTTGCGCTGTACACGAATTTTGTATACAGGATGTGAATTTGGGGGTGAAAATGTAAAAAATACTAAAAAAAGTAAATGATTTTGTTTTTTGGCAATGACATATTCTCTCTTTAAGTAATGAATGTGTTGAACACGTATGGCCCCCTGGGTAAAAGTTTAGCCGAGAAATACTTTCGCAAATAAGAAGATCTTTGAATGAAATGGACAACTGATTGCGACTACCCGGCAGCCTATTTAAGCTTTTCAAAAAATATACCTAATTAGCGTTAAATCTCGCCACACTAGTAGGTATGTTACCTTGTACAACACTGTCTCATATTGAGCGTTTGAATTTTCTACAACTTTATGCATTTTTGGCGTCCAAGAAAACGATAAACTCCGCGAATTTTTCGACCTAAAACCAGTCGACGCGGCGGCGCCTTAACTAACATAAATTCGCACCCTATATAAACATTTGCACCCCAGTGAAAATCTTCGCGACTCATTACTCGCGAGGGGGTATAGGGGTGAACACGGGAAGGGGGTGAAAGAGGGGTAGGGAATCTTCGTTCAAATCTCTGACGTTTTATCTAAATGGGCCTCGGAATGGGTGTCGTTTCTGCTAATGACCCCCAAGAAATAGTAAGACGTTGCTGCGTGACAGTGAGTTAGTGGGTGCCTGCCTTAACGTTCAATGTTTATGTAAATGTTGGGAATTTAAGTGTTGGAAAGTGAAGAGTTACGTCATGTTGAGACGAGGCGAATCATCATGCCTCATTGTTGCGAAGATTTTGCTCTGTTTGATCCGAGACCAAATAGGTCAAATAACAATAATAGGTCAAAGACCATAATAGGTCCAGTAGGTCAAAAATTTACCATTACATCTGATAAAATATAAGAAAGATTATTTATAATAATAAATAACTGACCTGGCAGAAGCTGTCCTGTCCAAACTTCAATATGGTCTTGAGTTCATACAAAAATCCCATAGAAAAAAGCACTGTCAGTTTTTCCCGAATTTCCAAATTTTCCGGGCAAATTTTCCAATTTTTCTGACCATAAAAACCTAATTCAGACTATTACAAATATTTCAAATAAAAAAACAGCCAAATCAGTCCAGCTGTTCTCAAGTGATGCGCTTAGTTACGAACTGCATTTATTTTTTATTTATTTTTTTAGTTGTATTAATATCTATTGAAGATTTACATCAAATCCGTGCCTCGGAAATCAGGTCAAGCCGTTGTTCCCAGCTGTCATTCTTATATCTTTGACAGTCATTACCGGTAGTAACCCCGGTCACTCAAATGCGCGCAAACATTCGTACATTGCACGAATGTCTGCACGCATGTGGAAAAAATGCACCGAAAACTTTGCATAATCATTTGCAGATGTCATCCAACATTCGTGCGTTCGCGTATTCGTGCGTATGTGAGTGACTGGCATAAGATGCCCAAAAGTCTGAGTTGAGGAGAAAGTGGAATTCAGCTGCATCCGGTTAGACTGGAAGCCGACCCAAACGTAGTTGTGAAAAGGCTAGGCAGATTGATTGAAGCTTTAGAATTAATGAATTTGAGTCTGACATCCCCAAACAATAACAAAGAGCTATGATAAAATGACAAATAATGCTGCCAACTTGGAAAATTACCTACCTATACTTGAATATCTTACAAGAATACCCTTTTAAACTAAAAATGAGTTTTCAAAATCAGGCCAGCCATTTTTAAGTAGGTAATCGGGGAACATACATAAAAAAAAGAAAAATATTCCGACGAACTGTGAAAAATAGGTGCTGAACGTTGCTTAGCTGTATCCGAAAAAGTTGTTGTTTACAAGTAAAGTAATAATTAAAACCGCAACGAAACGACAAGTCTTTTCAAATGAACTATTGAATCTAAGTCGAATTTTCAAACATTTGTTTTTTTTTTTGGTTATATTTACTTACTGAATTCTGGTCTTTGTAATACTGTTTTAAATAAGCACAGGTAACGTCGTTAATTAATGGCAATAAGGTGAAATCTATGGCCCAAATTATATTTGACTAACTTAACTTACATCTAAATTGTAATGTTTTTATATTGTTTTTTTAATTGAGCTTGTTGACTTAAATGAAATGGAATTTGATCAACTTTTTACACATTTAATGTAATTTCTAATACAAAATACAATCTGGTACCAGGTAAACTAAGTAATCCAAAAACCAGTACACTATCTCCACGACAATGTACGAAGCGGATATTTTGCCGGCAATGCTGCGGCAAGGCGGCAATTTAGTCTTAACTGAGTCATTTGGAAGGCGTCTTCGTGAAGGCAGATGATTCGTAATTTGTTTTCTGTTGCTCTTGGCTTATGTTGCCGGTTGTGGGGAAGTGGGTAAGTGTGCTTTTCGGTAAGGAAATTTTAGGTGGAGAAACATGACGTATTTTTGGAAAGGAAAATGGCGAATAATGAAGATATAGAAAAAAATGTTTTGATGGTTTAAATAATCATGACATCCAAGACTTAATAAATTTCATGCTGTCCACTCTGGAAAGGTAAATCTAAACTGTAGTGTCTATAATATTTTCTACTAACAAAGACGTTTATTGTAGAATTTTTGAGGATTTTGTTCTGACCCAATAGCCGTGGGTCCTGAATTGAACTAAGATCAAATCTAAACCCGTTTCAAAAGTAGTTTTATTTCTGAAAAGTCTTTTTACATCGAGTAGGTATTTCGGGACATTGCCAAGCAGTTGGTCGACTCTTGACGTGACCAGAGGGCTGGCCAATTTTTAGGTCAAAGAATCAGCATTGCCATTCAACGTGGCAACGCTGCCAGCCTTTTGGGCACTTTTCCCTCTGATTTTTGATGCCTAATGAGCTCTCCCCTTTTTTTTCTTTATATAGGTACTAGTACATAATATACATATTTAATGTTAGATTGTATACTATACTGTTTACACATTACCTAACTATTATAGGTAACGGAGAGTGAACCACAAAAAATAATTATTTATTATATTTTTTCGCTTCAATGAAATACTTTGAAAAAAAAAACATCCACTTTTATTTTTCTCACCCAATTTTCCCACAACTTGACCTGATTGAACCATCTTACCTCTGGCAGTTACCCCCGTATGCAAGTCAGTCGTGCTGACTGATGCCGCCAAGAGAAAACGCGCGGCGTTTCATTACGTTTTGCCGGGAACGCCTGGATTTATGTCCCTACCTGCTGGCTGGCGCTTTATAGCGGTGGTAGGAAAAGTTACGTAATTTTGTAAGAAATTTTTAATAAAGAAGACATCTTTTTTGTGATTTTTTAAATAAATAGACTTGGTCTGATTTTGTAAGCGTAGGTATTAGCAAAATACATAAATTAAGAGGAAAGACGGGTGGCCAGTTAGGTATTTTAAGAAGGTATTGCTGTCGCTCTGCGAGCGCTCCGCCCTCGAATTCGTGCGATAAGGACAACTGCAGATCCGACTAAATAGCCTATGTAAAAAGTCACATTTCGAGGTTTGGCTCTCGCCTATTTCCTCCTCCAATATTGGACCAATTTAAAATATATTTCATAAACTGAATAAGAAGGATTTAACTATACTATGCCCCTATGTTTTTCTTTTTTCGTTAATAGTTGTCAAATTGGTACACTAGGCGTCTGTTGACAGCGGTCTGAATAGGCAATTTTGAGCATTTTTGGAGGGTTCTAGTTCCTATAAAAATAATATATCATCATAGGGGCATACAATTAACTGATATTTATATTTCTGTAAAAAATCATTGCTTTATGGTCATTAACCAGAAAGAAAACAGGCGAGAGCGTTTGTATCTTTTTGTATGGAGAAAAGAGCACCCACGTTTCCTCTTAAATGAGAAATGTAGAAAAATTGTTTTTTTGTTTCCTCATTCAATAATCGTTAATTTTGTCATACGGAAAGTCATATTTTATTAATATTGAGATGTTTGTTTGTAAGTTTGTATGTAGGAGGTAATCTCTGGAACTCCCAGTTGGATTTGAAAAAAATATTTTTGCCATTGATAGCACAATTTTTGAAGAAGGTTTGTAGGCTTATTAACATCACGCTTTGACCCTTAGGAGCTGAGCAAAGCGGTGAACGAAGTAATAGCATGGATGGGCGATGCGATACGACGCAGTGAGTCGGGGAAACAAGAAATTTCACGCGGACGAAGTTGCGGGCAGAAGCTAGATGTGTAATATTTTTAGCAACAGAATAAGGTGACAATGCATTTTTATTAGAAAACTAGCAAAAAGATATAATGCTTTCCTTCTATATGTTGCGTATACAGAGTCAAATTAAAATAGCTAGTGAAACACCGCTAACGTATCGATATCTAAACATGATAAAACAAAAAAATAATTAATTTCATATTTTTTTGGTGTCATTAACCGTAACTAACTTAAAATATCAGTTTTTTTTTATGTGTAAACTTCACAGACGGGTCTCAACAAGATAAAACAGATTTTATCAACTCACACTTCAGGTAACAACCCTACCAGCGGTCATTTACTGTTTTTGGATAAATAAATATCTTTAATATTTTTTTAATTACTATTATTGACTATAAAAAAAAAACATCAAATGTATTTTTTTTTGTCGATATCCATCACGTCTGCGGAGTCTCGCTAGCTAATTTAATTTGACCCTATATATAATTTGACCCTGTATATAATTTGACCCTGTATATAATATGACCCTGTACCTATATAATTTGACCCTGTATATAATTTGACCCTGTATATAATTTGACCCTGTATATAATTTGACCCTGTATATAATTTGACCCTGTACCTATATAATTTGACCCTGTACCTATTTAATTTGACCCTGTATATAATTCTTTGTCTGACGCGTAGTCGCGTAATTTTTCAAGTACGCGAGTACGCGTAAAACCTTGAAACGTTTTTACTGTTATTTTTTTAGTTATAGAAAACAGCTACTTAGATGTAGCATCGGCAAAATTCGTAAAACCGATCACGATCCGAACTGTCACCAATCTTTATTACTACTTTAGGCGGAAATGATCTTTACGCATACGCAATAACTTGTAAAGTCATATATCCAAATACATTCGTAAATTTAAAATTATGAATGCAAATTTTCAAACCTATGCTACATCTAAGTTGTGTCGTACTGTAATAGATTTTTTTTACACATATTTTAGTTTTTAACATAATTTAAATTTACAGTCATAAAATAAAAGGTATTTACTATTATTATACTTAGCTTATCGACATCGAAGCACTGCCGTAGAACCACAGTCATGAATTCTTTGAAATCCATTTTACTGCTGTATTTGAATAGCAAAATGATTTTTGTAATATTTTTACACTGTCTATCTATAAAAAATTACCACGACACTGCATATCACTAAACACTTAATTTGGGCACTTTTCCTGTTGACAGCATTTTTATTTCTCCTCCTTTTTTATACAGGGTGGAAGTGTAAACAGTAGCAATCTTTTAAGGGGTCATTGTACTCATCGTTATGAACAACTTTTACTGTAGGACCAAACCTGAAACCGCGAAAAAAAATCAGCTGTTCAGTACATTTATGTTCGCATAATTCGTCAAAATGTAGGGAACAGATGATTTTTTTTTTTCGCTATTTCAGGTTTGGTCCCATAGTAAAAGTTGTTCATAATGATGAGTACAATGACCTCTTAAAAGATTGCCACTGTTTATACTTACACCCTGTATACTTTATTACTCATTTAGTTTTTAAATGTTGTAAATATTATCTTGGCAACTGAATTACATAAATAATTCAAAAAATATATATTCTTCCCAATATTAGTACTAAAACTACAGCATCACTCAACACTTATATGTACCAAATCTTAAACACAACTGAGACCTATCTTTACCTAACCCTTCGAATGCTAACACTAAAATGAAGACGATGACCCACGGTGTCCACAATTGTCCAGTAGGTATGGGAAACAAAACCGGTTTTCAAAAAATGTCTTAAGAAACGGGTTTTGTCATTAAGGGGTTGAAATGACCGGACGGACAGCGGTCAGTGTGGGAATCAGGGGACGATTTGAGGGTCAATAGGGTGTTGAAAAGATGAGCTTTTGTTGATCAGTTTTAATTATTGTGATGGCTGATTGAATTTTTGTGGTCAGTTCATTTTACAATTTTTGTTTTGTTTTAGTAAACGTCTTAATGAACCACTTTTTTTAAATAAATAAAAAAAGTGGTTTTTTAAAACCACTTCTTTTTTCTTTGTGGCAGTTTCAGGCATTTTGGGAATAAGACATTTTGAGTTTCAGATGTTATGAAAAGATGGAAATTTGACATTAAGTCCAAACCCTACCCAGCGGTATTTTCATCGTTTAGAACACAAAACCTATCAGACTGAAATAATCACACTATAATAATATTATAAAGGCGAAAGTTTGTGAGTGTGTGTGTTAGTATGTTTGTTACTTCTTCACTCTCAAACGGCTGGACCGATTTAAATTAAATTTGGTATGTAGATATCTTATACCCTGCATTAACACATAGGCTAATTTTTATTCCCGTTTACGCGGGTGAAACCGCGGGGCGCAGCTAGATGCTATGTCATGAAACTAGCTGCGCCCCGCGGTTTCACCCGCGTAGACCGGTATAAAAAGTAGCTTTTGTGTCAATCTAGGGTATAAGCTATCTACATACCAAATTTCATCAAAATCGGTCCAGCCGTTTGAGCGTGAAGAAGTAGCAAACATAAAAACACACACAAACTTTCGCCTTTATAATAATTAGTGTGATTAACTCAAAATAAAGCTTTAAGAAATTGAAATGCTTATGCTTCTGCTCTACTCGCCTACCTAAGTAGGTATATCTTGGGTGCTACCGAAAGTCAGGTAGTGGTTAATGTGAGAAAAGGCGGATACGGAAAGGATTAATGGTGTGGCAGGCGATGATCGTTGATTGATTTTGGAGTAGGTAATTCCTGTTTCATTGGAAATCTTTATTTTTCAAATTGACGTTTCAATCCGTTTTAAATTAAAATTAAAGTAATATTATTTAATTATAATTTAACACAGCTTGAAAGTTTGAAACGTCTCAATTTTGAGAGATTTTGTTGGTTATATTTTTGTCCTTTTAGGGTTCCGTACGAAAATGGTAAAAAGGAACCCCTAAGATGCGACTCAGTCTGTCTGTCTGTCATAGCCGGATATGTCAAGAACTACTAATGCCATCAACTTGAAATTTGGAACAGTTTTAGATGACGTTTACCCAACTATTTTGCAAATAAGAAAGAACTATTTTTTTTTTTTTGCAACAAGGACTGAAAAAGGGCTTAAAAAATTAAACTGGCCCCTACTAGCTCATGTGAGGTATCATTATGAAAGAGCGCTGTTCGCACATTCTGAAATATTTTTTTATTATTTTTAGATTGATAAAAAATTTAAAATAAATCGTTCCGCCCCCTTATCTTCGAAGTTTGCATAGAGAAAAATCTGAAATTATTCCATGTGATAGAACTTTATGTAAAGATTGCAGGAAAAATAAAAGTATGTCTCTAAATAGCACACTTTTTCAAAAATCGGGACGGAACCCTCGGTGCGCGAGTCCGACTCGCTCTTGACCGGGTTTTTTTCAACAATTAATCGAAAACTTGTACCTTTATCCGTTACTTGACCATTAACAAATTCATGGGAACTAGAACCTGTTTAGGTTAAAATTTAACTCACTTCACATGTTAGGAACAAGTTTTTATCATTTAAATATCGCTAGGGGTCATTTTGACCCAAGACGGACACAACACAATAAAATGGACAGAGGTCATTCTTTGGTAGGGTTAGAATAGATTGTCTAAAAACTTGTTTTGAATTTGAATTTCTTATTATAAATTATTTTCTCAAGTAATTATGACTATTGATATTATAATAGGTGTACATCCGATCAGTTTAGAAAATTATCCCAGATTACTGGTAATGGCTGGAATTATTTTTGAAGTGAAAACTTCTAGGCACGTTGAGCAATTTTTGGTAAGGGAAAATCTGTTGAGTTCGCGTCACGCGTCACGCGTCACGCGAAACGCTAACGTGACGTGTTGCGCTGTCAAGTTTTTACGTCTGATGGCAGTCCCCATGACTGACTATGTTTTTTAGGGTTCCGTACCTCAAAAGGAAAAAACGGAACCCGTATAGGATCACTTCATTGTCCACCTGTCTGTCTGTCTGCGAGTCTGTCAAGACCCGTTTTCTCAGTAACGCGTGGAGGTATCAAACTGAAATTAATATCAAGTATGTAGGTATTTACCAAATCAAGCTTCAATGTCGACGCAATAAAAAATATGACATTTTGATACTCGCAAGCACCTACATCAAAACCTATAGAGTACCTACTTCCCGTTGACTTATCATGAAATTTGGCAAGAAGCAAGTTTGGCAATAGTCCAAAAATCGTTAATTTGTAATTTTATCACATAAAAAAAATTGATAATGAGTACAAACTTAAATTTGCAGTTGCAGAATAGACCGTGACGTATGTCAATTTATGGAAAAACATGTTTTTCAAATACAACGTTAAGTTTGTTTTCGGGATAAATTCTTTTCAACTACGGAACCCAACATTGTTCGTGGTCCGACACGCACTTGGCCGATTTTTTTCTTTTCACAGTAAAATGAAACAGGACGTATGTGTCGGGGGCAGACGGATATCAAATTGTAAGAATGTCTGGGAAACAGGATATTATGAAAAACTGTGTAGGTACAATATTAGCAGATACTTGTAGGAAGGAGGGTGAATTATATGATGGCAAAGTATGAAATTATAGGTGAGGATGTACTTTTCAAAATGTGACTAATACAGTTTTTACAAAATATGATTCTTCCCATAGAAAATAAAATGACCGAGTTGTAATGTACAGACGCCAGCTGAGTCAAGCCACCCGAAACTGTAAAATTTTTCCAATCAACCTTGAACCTAATGCTTAAGCGATAAAGATGAAAATCTATTAAAGAAATTTGACAGATTGTAGTAGTGTGATGTGCTGGCGTCTGTACCTAAGTAACTATAAGGCTGAAGAAAAAGATTCAATCACTGAACAAAACAAAGTGATAGAAGCCATTTATGGTGTAGGAACATTTAAACTACGGCCAAAGAAAAGATTTCTTTGGCCTTCCTCTCCTTCAGCGTAGTTTATATGGATTGTGTGAGGCATGATAATAATTATGAAACTGGAGGAAATTAATGGGTTGACAGAGGAGAAAGGAAACGGATTTTTTTTTACATTTGTCGTCAAAAGTCGAAAACTATGCGGCCTGAAAAAAAGTAAAAAATGTTTGAGCATGTGCAAACAGCGCTCTTTCATTCTCATATGATACCCCATATGCCCTGGTAGCCCCACTTCGAATTTTTAAGACCCCCCTTTCAGTCCCTGTTACAAAAAAAAAAAAATCTTTCTTATATGCAAAATAGTTGGGCAAACGTCATCTAAAACTATTCCAAATTTCAATATAATAATAAAAAATAATAAAATAATAAATATGATAGTTATTATATATTATATTATATTCAATATAATACCTAGTTCTTGAGATATACAACTAGCTGTGACAGACAGACAGACAGACTGAGTCGCACCATAAGGGTTCCTTTTTACCATTTTGGTAAGGAATCCTAAAAATATGACGGTATTTCGATTTTCGAAAAGGCTATTGGAAATAATAAAAAAAAAAGAAACAATGAACAACTGACAAGCACCTCATATTATTATCAAAGATAACTAACATTCGCTCTGATATTATAAATAAAGTTTAATAAGAATCCATTCTAATTATGTTTGTATTCCCCATTATTAAATTCCAATAAATTCCAATAAAAAAAGAAAATTCGAATGCATGTGCTGTCATCTACAAGGGAGTAGAACGAACTAATTATAAGAAAATACTACTTGAGAAACGAAACTAGCGACATCTCTTATCGAATAGCAACAGTGTAGTATTCGGAAACTTCAAAAATAACCTAAACTTGTTTATTCAACAAAAAATATTGTGGATAGAATAAAAACAGTTTTTTTGTTAATTTAGTAAAGTAAATTTTATTGTTTTTTATTCCCAGAAAGGGGCGATATTATCTCCATCTGTTGGCGGATAGAATCGAGTTATGAAAAGTAACTACCCGGTAAATTAAGTTGGAAACAGAGGTTGAAGAAATGAACTTTTGAAGGAATAAAATCGGTGAGCATTCACTTTCTGACCGTTTTGTAAGATTTAGGTACCATTGTCTTATTATTTTGATTTGAAGAAAATATTGAATTAAGATTATACCCTTTTTTTTATTTTTCAATATTACCACAACTTTTTGACTTTAAAAATAAATTGATACAATTTAAGTTTTGATTCGTTTGGTAAGTAAAGTTCTAGAATTTATTATTTTATTTTAAGTTTTTTTTACAGTTTTTTTTTTCATTCTGAATTTTATTATTAAGCATTTCATTGATTAGACTTTAGTTAGAACACCGTAAAAGAATTGAGATTCTTTTAAATCGTGTTCATTACTTAGAATGTAATCCGTTCTTATTAACTCGTTATAACCCCAGTAAGAAAGTTATTTCCTCCCAAGATTTAATTAGCAAAACAATTAGAATTCATAGTTCAAAATCTAGTAAATTGTAGGTACCTTAAGTTAGAATAGCTCTCAGATATTTCCGGGCATGTCTTCCAAGATTTCTGGTTCCCAAATTAATTTCTTGGGCGTAACAACAAATATTTCGGTATGGAGATTTGCTCTGTAAAGGGAATTATTCGGAAATCTTGGTAATAGGTCATTGAAGTTTCAAGTTAAATATAATTTATAATTCTGTTTCTATTAATAAAAGAAATGTCATCTAAAAAATTGGGTGGGAAATGTGTTAATTTTTCTTATTAAAAAACACATTTCGTTAATAAAAATATAGTGAAAAGCAGGTAAAAAATAGAAAAAAAATCTTCTTAATTCTTTCTATTTTTTATACGCAATTTTATTGATTTACTCATTCACATAATCACGAACAAGGAAAGTGCATTTCTCGAAAGAATTCCCTTCGCAGTAAAGTTGTTGCTTTCAATGAATATTGAAAGTAAATTACTTGGAAAAACAGTGGTGCCAATATTACGGACGAAGGGTATTCTTTCGTGAAACGCACTTAATTATACAAATAAAGACTTCAGAGGGGCAATTCGCGTATTTTTAACGACGTTCGCAAACTCATCTCAGTCTCAATCTGTCAAAAATTGTATAGCGTTTGCCTACATTTTTGACATTTGATTGACGCTGGCATGAGATTGTGAACGTTTTTAGGTACGAGAATTGGCCACCTGATATTTTCAGTGTTCGAGTGTCCACAAAAGAAAATTGAAATTGTTTATCAGATTTTCAGCAGTTTCCATCATAAGCGATATTTTTTAGTGAAATGCAGTGGACAGTACATTCTATATTCATGATCTTATAAGTTACGAAAGCCACAAGTTTAAAAGATATTCATCACAAAATCAATCTGCCTAGCCCTTTCCCAACTATGTTGGGGTCGGCTTCCAGTCTAACCCGAGGCAGCTGAATACCAGTATTTTACATGGAGCGACTGACTATCTGACCTCCACAACCCAGTAACTGGGTCTAGTCTGACAACCAGTCTTACCAAGGGGTACAGTATTACACTATACCCCTTGATAAGACTGGTTGTCAGACTTTCGGGCTTCTGACGACCTGTAACGATTGTCAAAGATCCACGAATGACAGCCGGGACCAACGGCTTGACGTGCTTTCCAAGGCACGGAGGAGTCTCGTTATGTAAAGATGGTCACCCATCTACGGACCAACCCCGGCAAGCGTAGCTTAACCTGATGGATCGACCCGTGCGGCTGTTATTACTTAGCCACGAGCTCCACAAAAGATATTCATCACACTAATATTATAAAGGCGAAAGTTTGTGAGTGTGTGTGTTTGTTTGTTACTTCTTCTCGCTCGAACGGCTGGACCGATTTGGATGAAATTTAGTATGTAGATAGCTTATACCTTGTATTAACACATAGGCTAGGTACTTTTTAACACTCTAATATTATAAAGGCGAAAGTTTGTGAGTGTGTGTGTGTATGTTTGTTACTTCTTCACGCTCTAACGGCTGGACCGATTTGGATGAAATTTAGTACGTAGATAGCTTTTACCCTGTATTAACACATAGGCTACTTTTTATCCCGGTCTACGCGGGTGAAACCGCGGGGCGCAACTAGTTATATTATATAAATAAAAATCAATTGCCAAATGTATGTATGTACGTGCATCAATTCAATTCAATTCAATTCAATTCAATTTATTCACTAACAATTTACATTGTGTTTGAAATAATCACTTCACCTATTTAGCAATTTTTTTTTTGTTGTGTTTGTAATTGTCAGGACAAGGTTTATATGATAGAAAATGTTTGAAAAGTTGGCGGGATAGTTGGAAAATTCAGGAAAACTAAAAGTGCAAAGGGGAATTTTGTATGAATTATTGAAGTTTTGACAAGACAACGCAACCTTTGTCGGGTCTGCTAGTTTTTAAATAGAATCATTTGTGACAGCATCATAAATTGTATTATATTTATGATGCTGTCTGAATTTCTTGAATTTATTTCCTATTTTCTGACGTTACCACTACCCCTTTCATGGATAGGTAGGTCATGAAAATAAATAGGCTTTTTAGCCATTTATTTTCATGACCCCTGTACCCACTGCTAAAATATGGGCCTACTCATAGACCAAAAATCTGCCTAGCCTTTTCTCAACTATGTTGGGGTTGGCTTCCAGTCTATCCGGATGCATCTGAATATGTACCAGTATTTCACATGGACCGACTGCCTATCTGACCTCCACAACCCAGTAGCTAGGTAACAATACCCTTTGGTAAGACTGGTTGTCAGACTTTCGGGATTCTGACGACCCGTAACGACTGTCAAGGACCAAAACGGCTTAACGTGCTTTCTAAGACACGGAAGAGTCCCGGTATATAGAGATGCTCACCCATCTACGGGCCAACCCCGGCAAGCGTAGCTTAACCTGATGGATCGACCCGTGCGGCTGTTATTACTTAGCCACGAGCAAAGTAACACGTTTCCATTTCTACTCATAGACCAATTGTAAATTGTCGCTTATGAGGGGATCCCATAATTATTTATCATATTTACCTAGATGTATTATCGATACGTCATTATGTCTGCGGAGTTTAGCTAGCTAATTAAATCTGACCCTGTAAAATTGTCTCTCTTAAGGGGGATGCGCAGTAGTAGTCCGCGAAATTCAATTTTTTTTTGGGTTTTTTGTAATTTACAGGTCCGTGTCAGGTTGTATCTTGATCAAAATATGATAAGCGTCAGTTAAACATATGACAACAACATACATATAACAACAACAAAAACAACAAATAACAACATATATATAACTTATTTATATAATTTAAACCATAAAAATAAAAATCATCAATAAATCTCTCCAAGTTAGATTTCGTGCAGATTCGTTAGATTTCGTTCGTTCGAAGAATCTGCACGAAATCTAACATAAAGAGATGTGTTGATGATTTTTATGGTTAAAATTATATAAATAAATACATAATAATATGTTTTACTGACGCTTATCATATTTTGATCAAGACACAACCTGACACGGACCTGCAAATTGCAAAAAACCCAAAAAAAAATGGATATCGTGGGCTACCACATTGCATGCCCTTTAAATCCACATGACAGGTAGCATTAATCACTTCCGGAAATCATAGACTTTTCCTCTATCTAAACTGAAACTGTCTAATCAAGAAATTAATTGCGTGTCTTATATTTTATTCTTTCGATCTTTTATCTTTTCAGTAAAGTTTCACGTGTTTTCAGTAAAATGCGCCGCACCGCGCCGTCGATAGGTGACAAGTCACAACTGGCTGACCGGGCGATGACCTCGCACAGAAGTGGCGTGGAGACGACTCTGTTCTAAATGATATATTCTAAGAATTTTTTTTGTATAATTATTTGGCGAAACGGGTGCCTTTCCACTATGACTAGTTACTATCGCACTTTTAATTTATGAGATGATAAGATCAATGATGGTGCACGCTTGCGTATTGACTCATAAATTGAAGACTTAGTTTATTCTTATTTGAAAGTGAATGAGAATTTATTAAGGAAGTTTTGTGTAGGCATAAGTAAGCACGCCAAATTGACCAGGCGATGACCTTGCATAGAATTGGTGTGGACACGACTCTGTTCTAAAAGCAGATTATGTAATTTATTCTTGTAAGAAATAAATAAGAAAAAAAATTGTAAATGTTTCTTGCTTAAATTTTGTGTGTTTTTTTGTAGTCATACCTAACTGACCGGGCAGGGCAGTGACCTCTCATGAATGTGGCGTGGAGACGACTTTGTTGTGAAAATCCTGTTGGTAGTTTCTTATTGGAAGAAAGTGTATGAGCAAAAAGCACCACCTTGCACTTACTTTATCATTCTTTCCACAAAGTGGAACTGTTCTTATAAAGCAAAAATGTAACTCATTAAGCAAGTTTGGTTTGGTAGCGGGGTGAACTTACTCATCAAGTTCCCATGCCCTGTCAACAATTAATTTATTTCCATAAAGTCCGATTTCAATTTAAAAATTAAAAATATTAAAATTAAATTAAATTAGGTAAAAAAAACACGTGCAAATTAATTGCGTGCTTTTGTGTGCCTATTTGAAATAAATGATTTGATTTTGAAGTCAAGTTTCCGTTTGCAGATACAAAAAATAAAGTCAAATAAATGAACACTACTCCATGGTTGTCCGTGTGCGGTGGACGCGGTCTGACCGTAATGTCACACGTGTTGATATGTTGTGTCGCATCGCTGTACAGTGTACACATTGTTGCCCGTCTGCTCGGCTGTAAGTGAAAATAAAAACTGAATAAGGAAGGTAAGGTAAGCTTTAAAGGTAAGGAAATCAAGATGCCTGGTACAAGAGGATCTACTGATAATAATGGTTTTATTTAACAATTTATCACTGGGAAAAAATTAATTATTCCTCTAAATACTTAATCCTACCTACTATTAAATGAGCAGTAGTATATAGGTAATTATATTGCAATATAACCCCTAGGTCTAATCTAATCTAGGTCTCAGATCTGGGAAAATTCGTTTTTTCTATTTTCACCCGAGCAGAGCTCGGTCGATCAGGTCGGCCATAATGAAGATCGCCTTTTTAGGGTTCCGTACTTCAAAAGAAAAAAACGGAAAGCTTAAAAGATCACTTCGTTGTCCGTCTGTCTGTCTGTCAGTCTGCCAAGACCCTTTTTCTCAGGAACGCGTATGTGATAAAATTACAAACTACTTAACCATTTTTGGACTCTTTCTTAACTTGTGCTGCTTGCTTATTGCCAAATTTCATGATTTTAGGTCAACGGGAAGTAGGTACCTACCTATGTACTCTAATAGGTTTTGATTTACTTACGAGTATCAAAATAATGTCGCATAAATGGCCGTATTTGTTATTGCCTTGACTTAGAACCTTGATATGATATGAAATACTGGTATTCAGCTGCATCCGGTTAGACTGAACATAGTTGCCGACATAACAGCCGACCCCAACATAGTTGGGAAAAGGCTAGGGATTGATTGACTTAGAAGCTTGATTTTTTTAGAACTCTGAGGGACCATAGACTTACGTATTTCATATTAATTTCAACTTGATACCTCCACGCGTTCTTGAGAAAAAGGGTCTTGTCAGATTGACATATTTGTACTATTTTGAGTTAATTTATTTTTGAAGTCGATTAATAATTTTTAAAATTACTTTTTTTTACTAACTAGAATCTAACTGGGATTGAAGAGAAAATTGAAATAATTAGGACAGAGATGTATAAATAGTATGTTATGGTAAGAGGTATCTTGTTAGTAACTGAGTTGTGTAGGTAAGATAGACCTGCCTATCTTACCTACACAACTCAGTTACTACATCTACATCTACATCTGGTTAGACTGGAAGCCAACCTCAACTTAGTTGTGAAAAGGCTAGGCAAATGAAAGGATGAAGGTAGGAAGATGATAACATAATCAGCCTAGCTATAACGTTCCCACTGCTGGGACACAGGCCTCCTCTTGGTGAGAGGGAGTGGGCCGTAATATACCACGCGGGCCTAGTGCGGGTTGGTAGATGTCACATTTATCTACGATTTTTGGTTCTAGGACATGCCGGTTTCCGCACGATGTTTTCCTTCACCGTTTTGAGAGCAGAGGTGATGAAATTATTTATACAAAGTGCCTGGTTCGAACCTACGACCTACATCTCGATGAAAAAGAGAGATATTTCTTCTTGTTCAAAAAATTATATGTAACTAGCTTTTGTCCGCGGCTTCGCCCGCGTGGATGTCGGAAAATAAGCCACAGGAACAAAAATATTGAGATAGCTTCTGCCCGCGACTTCTTACGCG
The DNA here is from genome assembly GCA_905163495.3 of Cosmia trapezina. Lineage (NCBI taxonomy): Eukaryota > Metazoa > Arthropoda > Insecta > Lepidoptera > Noctuidae > Cosmia > Cosmia trapezina. The sequence goes on from LR991044.1 coordinate 5,968,061, forward strand.
TGAGATTCATGTTCCCCCAACCCAGTAACCCACCCCGTCGCATCGCATTGCCTTCCCGCGCTATTACTTCGTTTTCGCTTAGCGTTCCTTCTGACTTTTTTTTCTTTTTGCTCGGCACTTAAGAGTTTTAGTGTGATGTTAAATACGCCTATAGCCTTCCTTAAGAATTGGGCTATGAAATGCAAAAATAATTATTAAAGTCCGACTGGTAGTTCCTGAGATTAGTGCGTTCAAACAAATAAAAAAAAAGTGTGTGTGGCGCTCCGACGCACGACTGGAGTTTACTCCTGTTTTTTGTGCCGTTCCGAGACAACTGACATTATTACTATACTTATTATTACTGTATTGTTGACAATTAACGTCACCAAAAATTTTCCTCATGACCACCTTTTTTTTTTTTTTTTTTTTTGAGGGTGGGAAATCATCAAATAACTTCTCCCGCTCTGGGTGGAGCGTGGATGACCACCTGTGATTGCTTCGTTGGTCATAAGCGCTACTTTTGAGCATGAGGTCCTAGGTTCTATTCCCGTATCGGGCAGTGTTATGGGGTTTTTCCATCTCGAATTTCACAGCTGCCCGGAGCCTGGATTTGTGCCTGGTTGATGGCAATAGGCTCGACCCCTATTGCATGGGAAATGGGGTGTACTATAGGTACACCTCTGCTTAACCCTTCGGAGATTACAGGCGTGATGCTATATATGTGTGTGTCTGTTTGGTACCAAAAAACTTTTTAACAAAAAAAAACCGACTTCCATAAATCACTACAAAGTGAAAAATAACTTTGATTTCGGAAGTCGGTGTCTTTCGTTTTTTATTTACTTTCTTTTTTTTTGCCACCGACATCCGAAATCAAAGTTATTTTTCACTTTGTAGTGATTTTTGGAAGTCGGTTTTTTTTTTGTTAAAAAGTTTTTATTTCTCGCTTTTTAGTGGGTCTGTTTATAATTTGTATAAGTTACAATAGTCTAATGTCAATTGCTCATCACATGTTACAAAATATTGCTTTTCCCGATGCTGGGACGTTAATTGTTGAGGAGTTCTGCTGGTAAGAACCAGGAGAACTCCTCAACAACCACTCACCACACGCATTGTGTGACGAGCGGAAATTGCTTAGCAACCATATTAAAGTAATCGAATCACAACACGTGAAATATTTATCATTGAGTAGTTCCGGTAGCCATCTGTGGTCTTCATCATCAGTTCCACTTCACCAAGTGGTGCTTCCCGAGAGCAAATGCACGAGCTACTATAAAAAATACCCAAATCTTTAGGTGTGCCTATAATATTTGAAGAGTTCCTTCGATTTCTCCAGGATCCCATCATCAGAACTGGATTTTGATAAAAATGGGACCATTTGGGAAGTATTTCCAACAAAAAAATTTTTTTTCAAATCGGTTGGCAAGCGACGGAGTTATGCGCGAACAAACATAAAAAAAAAAAAAAAATACAAACATCCGAATTGAGAACCTCCTCCTTTTTTAGAAGTCGGTTAAAAAACTACTATTACTACCTAATATTGACATCATGGTAGATCTAATCTTTTGGGCTCTAATCCCTTGTTGCTAAGTAATAACAGCCGCTCGGGTCGATCGATCAGGTTAAGCTACACTTGCCGCGGTTGTTCCGTGGCTACGGGACCATGTACATATACCAAGACCCCTCCGTGCTTCAGAAAGCACGTTAAGCCGTTGGTCCCGGCTGTCATTCGTGGATCTTTGACAGTCGTTACGGGTCGTCAGAAGCCCGAAAGCCTGGCAACCAGTCTTACCAAGGAGTATCGTGTTACCCAGTAACTGGGTTGTGGAGTTCAGATAGGCGGTCGCTCCATGTAAAATACTTGTAGGTATTCAGCTGCATCTGGTTAGACTGGAAGCCGACCTCAACATAGTTGGGAAAAGTATAGATGATGATGATGGTAGATCTAAATAAAAATGGTGAGGCTCCGCTTGATATCTCCAAAAGATTATAAGTAAGTACAAAGTTTAAATGCGTTGGGATTTTGGGAATGTTTATGGAGAGCCCTCGATCCGGGGCGCTTCTGCGGTGGACGAAATTTCTGAAAGACAAATAATTTATTGTAATGTAGTGTCAATAAGTAGGGACAGTCCGTGAGGCGTAAGGTGGGCTTAGCACTTGTGTGAGTGATCACCAAAATGGGAGAGCCGATGACCAAAATTTTTGTGTTATCGTTTTACGTAAGACAAAATCTTCAATCGTCTTATCGTTTTACGTTTTACAACGATGCGACATTGTTTTGGTCATGGCCTTTCGTACTAAAAGAACAAAAGCCGAATGCCAAAAAGCAGTATAAACCGGTTTTAAACCAAGCAAAGGGTGAATCGCGCTCAATGCCGGACGTCACGGCTACACTACTCGTATTTATGTGCACTCGCACATCACACAATGCAAAGCTCATCTTAAACCTCACGGACTGTACAAAGATATTGTTTGTGATGTACCGACTTACAATTTTATTAAGTTAATCCACCTAGCCTTTTCCCAACTAAGTTGGGGTCGGCTTCCAGTCTAACCGTATGCAGCTGAATACCAGTATTTTACATGGAGCGACTGCCTATCTGACCCACAACCCAGTTACTGGGTAATACGATACCCCTTGGTAAGACTGATTGTCAGACTTTCGGGCTTCTGACGACCCGTAACGACTGTCAAAGATCCACGAATGACAGAAAGGACCAACGGCTTAACGTGCTTTCTGAAGCACGGAGGGGTCTTGGTATGTGAAGACCCGTATCCACGGACCAACCCCGGCAAGCGTAGCTTAACCTGATCGATCGACCCGTGCGGCTGTTATTACTTAGCCACGAGCTCCTCTTACTTACCTCCCACTTACAATAAAGTGAATAATAAAATTGTGGACATACAGGGTGACTTTGAAAACATGCAACAAAATTTAAGGGGGTGTTCTACGCATCAATATAAACAACTTTTACTAAGGGACCAACATCGAATTCGCAAAAAAAAAATTACCTTCCCATATTATAGTTAAAGGTATTGGACCCTTTTGTAAAAGGTCGGATTTTTTTTTGGGAATTCGAAATTGTTCACGTAGTAAAAGTTGTTCATATTGATGCGTAGAACACCCCCTTAAATTTTTTCGCATGTTTTCAAAGTCACCCTGTATACATAACAATGCAAATGGGTGTATGTCCTAGATATTTGAAGCTATCTTTGAATACATTAAATTGAAACCTTACCCAGGCCAGGCGCCTTCCATATTTTAGTTATGAAGCTGCAAGTACGCGGCCGGCTCGACTTGTCGGACTAATTCAGTGTGGGCTGCCGCGCGCCGGCCGGCTCGTGCGTTAGTTCGATACTCACTCACGCGCCCAACCCTAAAGAGTTAGAAGGTATAAGAGTTACGACATAACTTCTAGGTGAATATAACTGTATGTAATTGATGCTGTGCGACCTGAATTGCACAGCAAGAGTCGCTATTTATTTAAATGAATTTGCGGAGTGAATTTTCTGTACTTGTACTATTATGTATTCTGTGCCTTACCCCAATAAACAAATCGAAACATATAGGCACCTATCCACTTACAATGAAGTCCCAGCTGGCCAGTGTTTAAAAATTATTTTCCTATTCATAAATAGTTTGACTTCATCTAAAAATATGATGTTCAACTCAACTCTGTTTTAAATTTCAATGAGCGCCATTGATATTCAAATGCTCCGCGAACCATTACCGTACTACAGTAAAATCCAATAAAATCTACCAAAAGCTACCCTCTTCCGAACTTCTTCCAAACTTCCACTATCCTAACTATTCCGCCACGCCCATAGAATAGCAACTACTGACATGCATTCGTCTCTTTCTATCACATACGGATTTAATCGCGTGGAACGAGACGGCAGCTAGTTTAACCGTGTGCATTGTTATTATAGTTTTATGACGTCATGTCAAACTGACGTAACTCCTGTTCAAGAACGTTTGGATTTCGACTCTAAAGTTAGTGAGTTACAGTTCATTTCACATTGTGGGTAGTAATAGTTATGACATTGGAAAATAAGACAAGACGCGGGATGTAGGACCATTTTTCCGCGAGCGATTTGCCAACGTAAGGTGTCGTCATAAGAGCTATAGTGGCGTAAAAATGTCTAACTTAAGACGTTTCGCTGAAAAAAGTACGTATAGTTATTCTATACCAACGTCTTGCGCAAGATGGCGGTGCTAGGCGTTCGTTATTTGAATTTCTCTGAGGAATAGGTGGGGTGCGTTGTACGAGGCAGCTGCTGTAGCGCTTTAGGCGATTTTGTACGGCGGTTTGGGATAGGGCGTCTAGTAGAATTTCGCTGAGTTGTATAAATTGGGTTAGGGTGAAATTGTAAGGAGGTTTATGTCGCGCTGGTTGGTTATGAATGTAATGTTTTTATGTACTGGGTTAAGATGTTTTTAGACTTATTACGGGCTCGTTTTGTTAAATTAGTACATTGTTTATTACAAATTTAGTAACTTTTGATAAGCTTATTTTAACTTTTGATAAGGTACCCATACCTACCTACCTGTAGGTACCTGTAGGTATGGGTACCTACTACCTACCTACCTACTTAATGTTTCAATATTAGGTGGTGTTTTGAAAATGTTTTTTAATATACCTAACAAGGTAACTTTTTAGTCGGTAATTAAGTATACTTAAATTAGTAGGTAGGTATTCAATTTTGAAAAAAAATATGGTTAAGTAAGGAAGTAAGTACTTATCTACTTTTATATGAAAAAATAAGATAAGTACCTACCTATCTAATAATTAACGAAAAATCTCTATTTTAATCTACAAAATAAAGCTTTCGGTACTTAATTATTTTAATTAAGAAATAAATAAATATGAGTTGAAAGAATTAATTAAAAATAAGAATAAGTATTTGTAGCAAGTAACAATCCAATCTTACATTCTTGGCTCCCACAATAATCAGATATTCAATCAACTGACAGTTCCAGATCCCACGGTCTACATACACCATAGCCCCAACATTGCCATGACATCTTAACCTATAACACAATCGCAATTCCCGTAATCGTACAAATCAAAACCAGTGAAAACCAGTTTTATCAAATTCGAAGCAGTTTGGGCCAGATTGAAGCGGTTCATTCCAGTTCTTGTGAGAATTTCTAATAAATTAAAACAGGTTACTGAGATACGGATTGAAATTCAAAAATGGAACAGGTTACTTTTTAAAGAAAGTTGACAGGTTCTTGATTTGGTGTCTGTTATGGGTTGCCGCTATACTTTCTTTATGGGTAGTGTTAAAGATGACAATAGGGATGATTTTAGAAAGGAGGATTGTGTCAAGGAATGTTCTAGATGTGGGGTCTCCTATCCTTCCTTGATTGTTAATACATCTTTTACTTTAACTGATACTGGCTTCTTTAAACTGGGTTTATTCGGTCTTATTACAAAACGAGGTTTTTCTTCTGTCATGGTTTAAACCATCGAGCCAGTTTTTGTAATAAGAACCTAGCTGTGATAGAAATACAGTTCTTTATACAAAACTCTCAACTTAGTCCGGTACTAAGTTGTTAGTTTTGTAAAACTGACATCCTAATGTGTCGGAATAAAGTTCGAAATTCAAAAAAGGGTCCATGGTTTAAACCTGGGTTTGAAGATGAACCTTGTTTTGTAATAAGATGGATTATGTCTATAATAAGTCGGAAAAGTTATAAACAATTTGTAAGAAGATTGAACTGGATGTAGGTATGTAGTTAGGTACCTACTTAGCAATATAATTAAAGTTACTGTTTTATTAGCTGAAAAACGTATTAAAAAAATCTCTAAGTGTTATATAATACACTATTGCATCTCTTCCTACCAATTTGTACGCCACGATATGCGGCTGAACATGTTAGAACTATTTCTTTACCTCTATCTGTTATTATCCTGCATGCAATGTATCATGTACACCATGTTTAAACAAATAAAATTTTACTTACTTACTATTATTGGTAGGTATTTTAGGTTCTTAGTATTGCAGTTAAGCAGGAATTTTATACCAAAAAAAAAGTAGAACAGAATAAATTGACAGAGTTATTTTAATGATGGCTTTTACATAGGTAATATAATAATATGTTAGTTTTTTAGGGTTCCAACGGAGCCCTATTGCTGTCACTAACGTGTCCGTCTGTCCGTCGTCTGTCACACAGGCTTTACAGCCAAACGGTTAGGGCAACAGTCTTCAAATTTTTACAGTACCTATAAGCATCTTGTTGACTCAAAACCACACAAATTATCAAAAAATATATTTATAAATGTTTAGGGAGGTGCGAAAAAAAAAATACCTACCCCATCGAATGGAGTATCCTTGTATAGAACTTGTTAAGTAGATAAATACTGTATTTTCTGTTTTAAAAAATATTGGAAAACAAAGGCATGGGAAGCCACCAAAGTATTTTTTTTTTTTACAAAAATTTTTGTTCAAAAGAATTTTTTAACTTCCCATTGACCTACGAACTTGAAATTTGGTGATAATTTTTAGTATTATGTAGATTTTCTTAAAAAATATCAATATATTGATTAATAAAATTTGGTACGGAGCCCCAAGGTTCATATTACAGAACGTCACTCAATACTCAAGCATTACTTAAAACTAGATTCAAGCCATTTGATTGGTTGAAACTAGTTTTTAACTAAATTTAAACAAAGATCAGTGCTTGAGTTTCCTTCTGTAATACGGACCTAAACGTGCAATGGCCGACACGCACTTGGCCGGTTCTTATAAGGGGCACCTACAACTAGAGTAACCAAGAACACATGACATGAGTGTTTCTAAAAAAGATAAGAATGCAAGAACCTGTTGCAAAGAAACAGGTATCTTATTGTGAGTAGGGGTTGTAAAAAGATACGGGGTTACCCCTTGAAGAGTTGTTAGTTTAATCTTTGATTTCGTTGTGGAATGTGAAAGTGGTGTTTAGAAAGTTATTTTAATTTTTTATTTTGGTGCAAAAGTGAAAAATTATCATGATCTGTCGGTGTTAAAAGTGAATAGTTTTCAGCATAAACGTTCGTACCCCTGAATTATCGAACAAAAACGTCCTAAATAATCTGTTTTTGCACAAAAAACAAAAAAAAAACAAAAGACAATAATAGGCGTGTGATAAAAATTTGTGTAGTTTTCACCGTGGTTTTCACTCAAGTTCATTATCTAACTCGAATATTATTCGTAAGAGTACCGTACTTACCTACGCATATAATTTTGAAGTTTCTTTGAGCATAGGTATTTATAAGGAATTTATTGATAAGGTTTCTAGGGCCAAAATAGCCAGAGCACAAGAGGGGTGGGGGAGGTTTGGAAGGAAAAAGGGGAGGCCGTTCCCCAGCAGAGAGACACAATATGTAGACTAACAAAAAATACATACTTTCTAAACAAAGGCAGTCAAAAAAAATTGTGGATGAACTATCATTTTCTCAGTTCAAACATACGAGTAATTTTGCCACCATACTGCATTTTTAATTTATTGGTAAGTCCATCAATCATTAAATAAAATAGTTTATTTCCCTAAAAACTTGACTAAAAACACATAGAGGTTTTGGCAAGCGCAACGACGCTATGCTCCTTACCTAAATACTCGTACATCCTATATTCACATACAAATCAGATAGCCACGAAACAATCAATGTATGATGTCAGCGCCAAATTCCAAATTCGCTATTTTCCATATTATTTATTTTACGAATTCTTTAAAATACGCAATATTATTTGTCATCATTATTATTTTATCAAATTCTTATATTTCCGAATTCTTAGGTTTCTTAACTATTTATTGTCCTAACACCAAAATTTTCCGAATGAGTACAGTTGGATACAAAATGGAAAATAAACGGATTGTCATATTATATTTTTTTATCAGATAGTGAAACTTAAACTTAAAATCAAAACCATTTATTTCAGCTAGTACTTTTAAGATAGAGGAGCTCGTGGCTATGAAATAACAGCCGCACGGGTCGATCCATCAGGTTAAGCTACGCTTGCCGGGGTCGGTCAGTGGAGGGGTAACCATCTTTACATACCGAGACTCATCCGTGTCTCGGAAAGCACGGTCCCGGCTGTCATTCGTGGATCTTTGACAGTCGTTACGGGTCGTCAGAAGCCCGAGAGTATAACAACCAGTCTTACCAATGAGTATCGTATTACCCAGAAACTGCGTTGTGGAGGTCAGATAGGCAGTCGCTCCATGTAAAATACTGGTATTCAGCTGCATCCGGTTAGACTGGAAGGCGACCCCAACATAGTTGGGAAAAGGCTAGGCAGATTGACTTTTTGTAAGATAGTCTTAACAGCAGGCAGACAGGCAGGTTAACACCTACCCTCTTGATTTTATGCGAGCCTGGTATTGTTCTAAATCTAAACTTAATGACTTTAAAAGCAAATTTTTGATACCTTGAGTTACTTATTGCAATTGTCGTAGGGATCTCAATTAAAAAAAAAATATACCTATATAGCCTATGTTGTAGCTTTCTAAACATGAAAGAATTTTTAAAATCGGTTAAGTATTTTTGAATTTATCCATGGATCTATTTGATATTACAAATTAGAGGATTATATCCAAGATAAGAATGCTTATATAAATGACACATACGAGTAATTCCCTCCAAAGAGTTTATTATACAAGTTGAATCATGTGTGGAACAAAATCTGTTACAAAGTTTTTATTGTGATTGTACTTATTTAGGGGAAATACAGAATGTGGACTAAAATGGAACATGTAATAATGAGAAAGTGTAAATAAATGAATATGAAAAATTTGGCATATATAAAAAAAAGAATTCGGAAAAATAAGAATATGAAGGAATAAGAAATTGGACAATTTAGACTTCGGAAAGCATCGCCGACACCCAATGTATACCTACTGGCCCTGACACGAATACTAACCATCCGTAAGTACTATTAACTATTTGTAGTGTTATGTCTGGTTACGAACCGTTACACTACGAGTGTTATAATAGGTAGGTACCGGTCGATAGACAACTAATGTCCATTCAGGTGGGCTTAGCGTGTAACTAACTTTCTGGAGCAATCGGTTGTCTAACAATTTGCTCGTTGTCTGGAAAATATACCTAGTGTAGAGGTTGTTAAAAATTATGAATACACCGAATAGGGATGATGCCTGAGTAAACAAAAAATAAATTATATTTCGTCCGTTAGATAATAAAAAAAATTTAGACACGTATTTTTTGCTTTATCTTATTAATAAAAAAAATATCAAGATTCGCTACGTCACTTCTACGTATAAAATCTAGCTAGTCGTGACGTCATGCCATATTTTAACTTGATTGCTTAATTTTTTGACGTAAAAAAAGAAAAAATACATGTCCAGTATTTTTAAGTGTCTAAACACACTATGCGGAAGATCCGCGACGGAAATTCGGCATGATTACGCCTGCAATGGTATTTGAATTACTGACAACACATTACGACCGAAATTACGTTGCCAAATTACGTTGTTTTTGAATAAGCTGCGGAACTTCCGTCGCGGATTTTCCGCATAGTGTGTTTAGACACTAATAATCTACATGACGGACAAAAAAATAATTTTTAGTAATCATCTCGGGTGAGGACTCATTAGTCACACCAGGTTGTAACACCAGTGTGACTAACAGGATTTTTTTTACTGTTAGTCACACTGCTAATATTTCTACACCATGTACCACTTGTCATTATCAACTTGTAACATTAATGAAATGATCGCGCGGCCTAGCAACGTCGCATTTCTAGAGGTTTTTTGATTATTTTATTAAATGTAAATCAAATTACTATTTTTTTCAGTCAAAGAAGAGTAGGTAATCAATATATAGACCGAGAAAATGATATCAATTTAAATAAACAAAAAGTCTACTTTCTTTATGAGCGTCTCTTTCGTGATACTTATTTACACATGAGCAAAAAGTTAGACTTTGCACATAATTTTTTTTTTTCAAAGTGATGATTTTTTGATGATGATGATGATGATGATTTTCGATAATTTTGTGTTTTAAAATTCCTATAGTGAAAACCAAATGTATATGGTTACATCATTTGTATTTTTCATTGTTATTTACTATAATTGTCTACACTGCTGTACTAAAATCGAAACACGATTAGGTACTTGAAATGTTTTCGTCAGAAAAAAATTCCAAAGTAGCACCGTCTATTTTTTGTGTGCAGTAAAATTTTCTTTAAATCGAAAGTATTTAAATATTTTAAGAATTTAGGTACTAAGCTAAAAATTGATTTAAGTATAGCATTTTGTCATAAATCCACATTTAAACAAAGCGCATTTAAATTCCGGTGCGCGTGAGAGTCTTCTATCTCGCGCGACAAACTAGACAGTAAACGCCATTTCACTTACACACGGATCTAAACCACGCTTCGATATAATATACTCTTAAATCTTTTTCCTACAAAGTCTTCGTTTCGTTTACATAAGATCGCAATGTTAGTAAATTAATACCAGCATGTAACTTTAAACCTTGCCTCACACTTCCAAAGTGTTACATCCTCACACGGCCTTTAGGTCCGGGTCTATTGTGAGGTCAAGGTCACTGACCGGACAATTGACCACGTCTAAACTTTATAGTTAATTATGTAACTTGTGCAAGTATTGCAATGTTTATGATATTTTGAGTTGTTGTTTATGATTAGTGTGATGCAAACAAATAAAGAACTGCTTATTAGAATCGTTCGTTTACAAAAGTTTTTTTAAGTCATTTTTGCAGTTTTATTATTCTATTTCTATGCTATGAGACTTTAGGTGACATTTTCTACGAAATAACTGTACTTATCATCTTTCAGGGTCCGAAATCACCTTTCTAAGCCTGCTTTCCTTTACCGCTAGTTGCCAGCGTTGCCACTTGAAATCCAAATTTATTTATCAAAACGAATCTTTCTTAGATTCACTCTTTATTTTTTTATTTTACTACTAGATGTTGCCCGCGACCTCGTCTACGATCCATGATGAAAAGTAAGCTATTTCCGTCTCTAGGTCATGGTCTACCCATGTGCGTAATTTCATCCAAATCCGTCCAGCCGTTTTAGCGTGAAAGCGTAACAAACAAACAAATTAAGAAACTCCCTTTCACATTTATAATCCTTACTAATTTTAGGTTTTTTTTTTTTTTATTTCTACCTAAGTTGAGTGTTTTTTTTTTTTGCTTTATATTGACAAACTTTTTTTTGGTTTTTGCATGACGTCTCTGAGTGTGTAAATTGCGACTATACATTCTTGTATTGGGTTCAAAACCTGTAAAAACAAATGTAAGTGGTAAGTAATGTAAATAAATAATAGGTCTTTACATAAGAAATTACCGATTTTTGATACCGGCTATTGTGAAGATCAATCAATATCTTTCATTCTATGTATTTAGAATTCCAAATTAAAATTAATTTTATAATACAGCATATTCAAAAAAAAATAATAAAATTAAAAATATATAAAAATTATATTTAAAAAAAATTGTTGTTCATTTTGTTTTCCCGCCGTTCGATTTTTCTTTGATATCGATGTTTCTATGTAACTATGGAAAAATCGAAATAGTGCGCTATTTATTTATGCGCTACAGGAAGGCGCCTGTGTCTGTAACACAGTTTATACTAGCACAGACACAGACGTTCACTCTGTCTCAATCATACATAGCGTTGTAATTAAATAAAGGCGTTTTTATTTATTTTTAAGTTTTGGTTGAGATGGAGGAATTTGTATTTTGGCTTTTTAGTAAATAAAGATTATTTATTATTATTTTATTAGTATTATTATTTTCGAATACGAGTTCCGTCGTGGCACCAACGCAGCATAGATAGACAAGGTACCGCAAGTGAACGCACGGTGCGTTTTTGGTTTGATCGCTTTCGTTCTGGAAATTTTGATCCCATCAATAAGCCCCGGAGAAAAATTTCAAATCCAACGAGAAGGTGAAAAACGCCTTTAAAGAATTCATCGATTCCAGTCCCCAGGATTTCTTTTGCAGAAGCTTCAACGAACTTTCATTAAAAAGGCAAAACTGTATCGACAATATTTCTTTAAAAAAAAATGTTTGATTTTTTCTATGTCAAACAGCAATTTCATATGTTTTGGAAAACTTTGCTGTACCAGAAGCCAAACACGTCATATTTTACTCACGACATGACTCATTTAAAACTACCGGAGAAAACCGATACTTCCTTTTGATAAATTCGCAGTTGCATTCAAAATTGCAATGTTTACACAATAGGGCCACCTGTCCAACTGGACGGACGTCTCGCTAAGTTCAAGGGCATCGTTCGGCTGGACACTAAGGACTATTTACGTTATTAATGTACCATGAGTACATTCGTGCCCTATTTAGTTGAGGGGCAGATAGGAATGGCGGTTTGGCTGTGACGTGTTTTGTTGAAGATTAAATTGATTTGTACTAATATTAATATTGTATTAGACTAAATTGACTTTGTTAAATCTTAGCTGCACCTTAGCTTAGCTCTAAGTGTTCTTGAATTATGAGCCTATACTACCTCAAATGGCTTAGCATGATTCTTATGTCGAAAATAAGAATAAGAATAATTTTTATTTAGCAAGAAGGGGAAATACAATGCATGTTACATTATTATCAAAAGTACATTTGTGCTCAATTTTTGTGAATAATGGCCTCGATGCTAGGAAAATCCTGTGTTATAGGGGCCATCCATTCGTCCGTTAAGATTGTTTTACAAAATTCGGGAGGTTAAAACGTGTATTATAGTGATAGTGTACTTACTTCGTAAACGCAGCAGATAGTAAGCGCATGCAATAGGTATGGTGTATGAGTGTGCTAAATACTGCAGCATTAATTTTGAAATAAATTTATCTAAGGGAAACTTGAGGATTAATGTTAAGTACTATTTTTTGACCAAAATACGATTCCATAAAATTTTCTCGATGGAAAAAAAATCCAAAGTTACCTCCAAACCGAACACTAAACCGCTGGTATTCAAAAAATACTTCAAATTAGATCATGAAGCTTTGCATACTAACTGAACTAACTATAAAGCAGGTCTTGTGTTTTTTTTTTTATGAAGCCTCTGAAACCCAAACTAGGTGAGAACCTGTATGTCAGATTTCAGCGCCTTCTCCCAATTCATTACATTATATTTTTATACCAACTCACGATAATTTTGAGCATGCAGAATTTACAAAAAATACATTACAGATATTACTTTAAGGTAGGTATTGAAAATGCAGTGTGAAAGTAGTATGTGGATGTGGAGTGGGGATGAGTGTGGGTCTGTGAGGGTGAGTTCGCTTTACCCAATCAAACATTTTTCCGTTTCTTCGTAGGTCTAGACTAGACGAGGTCGGCGTTTCTTATCTGACTGACATTGTATTGGGACGCATCATTTCAGAGTGGACAAGCTGTACATAAAGTTAGCGTGTGGTGGTAGGTATAGATGTACAATCAAACCGTAGGTAGAGGTCTAACAGAAGGTCAAGGTCAAACACTGGGTCAAGGTCTCAACGGACATTATTTTACGAGGGTAGGTACTCACGTTGTGTAGTACTCGTAGTAAAGAATTGTCGCGTGGACAGTTACGCTGGCAAGACATAAGAGGATGAGCAGTAAAGGTGAACAGTTTTCCTGTGACGTTATGGAATGCCGTCTTGCCTGGTATTCAGTTGCATCCAGTTAGACTGGAAGCCAACCCCAAAATAGTTGGGAAAAGGCTAGGCAGATGATGACTGAATATTAGCTATTTATTTCATGATTAGAGTCTGTCAAGCGAGTCGTTTCCACGACCATTTAGCTGATTTCTTATAATGGCAATACTATTTATCTATCAATAACGGATTGTCACAAACTGTTCTACTAAGCTACAGCATTTTGATACTTTTAGCCTTTTAGCTCAATAATGTAATTTGTATTAATTGAAATTTAAAGAAGAATGGAAAAGAAATATATTTAATGGAAAAATGCACAGATCACGCTATTAATGTATAGACAATAAATATAAAATAAGGGACAGGATAACCGAAACGGAGTTGGAACACTTCATAATTTTTGTTCATGATGATACTGACAGTGATTTCACTTTATGAAGGCATTGAATTTCTAGATTATGATTTTAGTTCCAATTGTGACTAATAAATACCTACATTGAAATGCACTTTTTAATTTATCCCAAATAATTTTTTATCTACAAAATTCAAGTATCAAACATGTTTTCAGCGTACTATATCAGTGTTGACGTCTATAAGATTTTTGAATTTGCCGCCTTTTTCATGGGCGACACGACTCGCTTGACAGACTCTAGCGCCATGATGATATGTCAGGCCAGGAGCACAGGAGCCGCTGGGGTCGCGGGTAGCTTGAAGAAGATACCGCGGCCCTGGCATAGGCAACTGAAGGAACACGGGTGGGTTTTAGTCAGTAAAAGTCTGACACGCCCTTCCGCTCCACCCAGAGCGGCAGAAGTTATTTGATGATTTCCCACCCACAAAAAAAAAAAAAAAAAAAAAAAAAAAAAAAAAAAAAAAAAAAAAAAAAAAAAAAAAAAAGGCCAGGAGCACTCCGCATTACAGGTATGAAGCTACAAGCACGCGGCGGGTTCGACTTGTTGGATTAATTAAGTGTGGGCTACTACTCAAAAATTTTATATGAAAGTGGTAAAAAGTGATTCATGCATTGTATAGACAACTTTCACAAAAATATATTGCAATTTTTCCATACCCTTTAGATGTTAGAACGATTCCTAAATATGTGATATTCTAAACCTCTTACAGCAAAAATTCACAAACCAGTCGCCGGTTTAGGTCGATTAATCAAAATTAAATAAGTAGGTAATAAAAATTAAAAAGTAGCTCATGCATTAGATCATAATTGAAATAATTTTTCATGTTGTGCATTCAAACTTATCGAAATACAGTATTATATCTGTAAAGTTACGTAAATCAGCGAAATCGGCAAAATTTTGTGTACGGCATCTTAATACCTACTACGGTTTTTTAGTACTATGGTTTTCCAGCCAATTAATGAATATTCAATGATTAAAACCACAACTTTTTCATATCTTTGGGAAACCTAGACATTATTTCTTCAGCAATCCTCGATAGAAACAAAGGTATCTATGTTTCTACAATTTAAGAGAAGAAGAAGCCTGTAGGTACTCTATCGGTTTAGGTAATTAAATAAAGTCACTACAGTCATCACAGTTGAACTCTTCAATTTAGCAACGTTATACAACGAATTATAAAGTTACTAAATTAAAGAGTACAACTGTGTCGTAGCATGACGACTGAAGTAACAGGTATTACATTTAGTCTGTTAACCAGGCACATGGTTTTTTTGCTAACCTTTATTTAATTACTTAACCCGATAGAGTATAGGGCCACATATATTTTGGACTTCGTTAAAAAAACAGCTCTTTACCATCCTATTATTTAGACTGGAAAATAGCAGTGATACAATAAACTCCAGCTCACAAACAGACAACACGACTCAATCAATCAATCTGCCTAGCCTTTTCCCAGCTATGTTGGGGTCGGCTTCCAGTCTAACCTGATGCAGCTGAATACCAGTATTTTACATGGAGCGACTGCCTATCTGACCTCCACAACTCAGTGACTGGATAATACAATACCTTGGTAAGACTAGTTGTCAGACTTTCGGGCTTCTGACGATCCGTAACGATTGTCAAAGATCCACGAATGACGGCCGGGACCAACGGCTTAACGTGCTTTCCGAGGCACGGAGGAGTCTCGGTATGTAAACCTCGGCAAGCGTAGCTTAACCTGATGGATCGACCCGTGCGGCTGTTATTACTTAGCCACGAGCTCCTCTACATATAACTACTTTCTATCTAACTACCCACCTAAAATCAATCTTCAATTATATAGTCATTCGAATAAGGAGCCACCCGGTCACTAAACCCAATTACCGGGCATTACAATCGATGCAAGCCCGATCAATGCCCGGATGTGTCAAGGTCAGTATTGCCCATTGAGATAATATTGGTGGTATTAACAGGTAGATTGTCTGTAGGTCAGATTAGGTCGGGCGATGTGTGGAGTGTAAGCTGTATGTGGCTGAAATGTGGTCTAGACTAGGTAATATGTGTAGAATAATTAATAGAATATGTCATCTGATATCAGCTCTGATAAACCTACTCCAGGAATGACTTCGGTGTTGGATTGGAGCAATAGTTATTTTTTTTGAGATTTTTGACGCATAGTTATTAAAAATAGATATAAAATAAATAATTAAAAAAAATAAAAAACACGACTACCCTGCCAAAAAAACGAACTAAAAAGGAAAATACAAGTTGTATTCCCTGACTAAACAGATAAATAAAATTGTCACTGCAGTCGGGGACCAATTTTTTTTTCATTGTAAAATGGAGCCATACTGACGCCATATTGAATTTAAAAAAAACCGGTCAAGAGCGAGTCGGACTCGCGCACCGAGGGTTCCGTTCCGATTTCTGAAAAAGTCTGCTACTTAGAGACATTGTTTTATTTTTCCTGTAATCTTTACATAGACTTCTATCACATAGAATAATTTCAGATTTTTCTTTTTGCAACGGTATTTTTTTTTACATTTTTCATCAAAAGTCGAAAACTATGCGGCCTAAAAAAAATAAAAATAGTTTGAGAATGTGCAAATAGCGCTCTTTCATATGATGCCCCACATGACCTAGTAGCCCCACTTTAAATTTTTAAGACGCCCTTTCAGTCCCTGTTGCAAAAAAAAACATGAATATTTTTATATCTTTCTTATTTGCAAAATAGTTGATAGCATTAGTAGTTCTTGAGATATCCAGCTGTGACAGACAGACATACAGACAGACAGACTGACAGACAGACTGAGTCACACCATAAGGGTTCCTTTTTTACCATTTTCGTACGGAACCCTAAAAATATAGCCAGTATCACTCGGGAAGATGTAAAAATTGTAACGATACCGCATACATCCAAATCTGTTCAGGCATTTAAAAGTTATGGTGGATTAAAGAAACTCACATGTACACACAAACACAGGTACCTACCTACATCAACCCCGAAAACATTATCTACACGCCACTTTGGGCAGTTTGGGCAGTAGTGTAAAATTAGTAAAATCGGAATCATGAATCGAAAGTTAGAAAGGCATTAAAAATGTCCTGACTTTATCAGTTTTTCTATGGCGACGGTATACTGCGTTTTCTATTTGGTAAGCCGTCGGCGCGTCGTCTTTGACAACAATCTATCAATGTAAATTTATTTTAGGTAAATAACACCCATTGCGAAACATAAATGAATAGAAATCATCTAGAATAAATCAAATAAAGTAAAATAAAAGTCTGATAAAACCATGGAGAAAAGAATGAACCTTCTTTCTCTACTCCATGGATAAAACCAAATAAGACCAAAAAAACTTTTTTACAAAAAAAAAAAACAACCGACTTCAGTTTTATTTTTCACTTTTTAGTGGGTCATAAAACATCCGAATTGATAACCTCCTCCTTTTTTTGGAAGTCGGTTAATTAAATCAAATTAAATGGAAACGAAACGAAGGAAATGATGTTCGTTGGTAAGCGCATCCCCTGAGAACGACTGGACCGATTTGGTTGTTTTTTACGTAAAAATGTTCGTAATAGTCTGAATAAGGTTTAAAGAGAAAGAAAACTTGGAAAAGTGGCCTGGAAAATTGGAAATTCAGGAAAAACTAAAAGTGCTTTTTTCCTTTGGGATTTTTGTATGGGAAACTAAGGATACTTCATAAAGTCGTGTAATAAAAATGAACCGCAAACCATAACGCAAATTCTATATAAAAAAGACTTTACAAAAACCCTATAATTTTTCCATAAACATACAAAACATTAACATTATTATAACAAACAATCAAACCACATGTTTACATCCCAAATACTTGTACAAGTTGATATTGCCGGCAAGTACCAGCAAGTACTTGCGAGGACGTCAATCAAATCTCGGTAACGGACAAGAATAGCCTCGGTCAGCGAGGACGTTACCCCTACTAACTTACTGACACGAATAATTTGAGATAATAATATAGAATAGGTCAGGGTTTGGAATATGAATGAAACTGAAAATGCTAACCTTACCCTGTCTCTACATCTTTGAATTATGTAAATTTGTTCGCAAATACCCGGATTTCTATACTAAACGAGAAGATATTCAAAGTAGATTTACACTTAGATTTAAAAACAGACTAAACATACCCACTTCACGACTAAAAATGCACTCCTCCAGTGCCTTTGTCATGTCTATAAAAATATATAATAAGTTACCAGAGCCCATAAAAAATATAAATAAAGATAACATTTTTGTTAATAAGTTGAAACTATTTTTATTGGACAAAAGCTATTATAGTATAAAAGAATATTTAGATGATAAATTATAATTTACAATATAAAATTTACATTTAATACTATATTTTTATAATACATTCATTATTAAACAAATAAAACAATTATTATAAATACTTCAATATCTAAATAATACTACATAATAAATACCTATTTAATTATACAAATATTACATTTAATATAAATACTTAATCAGCTAAATATAATTAATAATAATTTCTAGTCATTTACAATAATAATTCGTGCAATAGACTGAGTACCTGCAGTAACCAAATATATTTAGTTTATACAAATATTGAACAACTGGAACATATAACTAATTAAGGAAATAATATTATATATATTTACTGAATTAACTGCTTAAATAATAAAAGGAAAAATAGTATTTCATGAAATCAAAATACATTTATAAGTAAATAAATAATAAGCGCCCAAAATAAGCGCCCTTCCTCCTCTCTCCTACTTTGCTGTGCCCGACAGGGTCCATAATTGTGACATTATTTTTAAGCTTACCAACTGTTATTATAACATTATGGAACGCAATAGAGAATTGAGAATTGAGAACTTTAGATACTTGCTTTATTTTCGTTTTAATTCTCTTTTCTTTCTAATTTAATTATTATTACAGGGTGTCCCGTAATTAATGGACCACTTCTTAAGGGGTCATTATACTCATCATTATGAGCAACTTTTACTTTTTGACCAAACCAGAAATCGCAAAAAAATTCAGTTGTTCCCTACATTACATCATGTTCGCATAACTCGTCAAAATGTAGGGATCAACTGATTTTTTTTTTCGCGATTTCTGGTTTGGTTAGTAGGCAGTTAAGTTTTCAATAAGAATACTAGTTACCCCCAGCCCCCCAATCATAAAAAAATGAAAACGCTCTATAAACCTATTTTAGTTACTTACCAATTTCCTTCGAATTATGATTTAAGTTTGAAAGAAGACAAAACACTTCTATGATTAAAATAGGTTTATAGGGCGTTTTAGTTTTTTTATGAATAAGGGAGTTAGGCTCTAAACTTTTTTTTTAACGTAGCACGTCATAATTTGTAAGTTTACACTGGGTAATACTGATACTGGTAATATGTCGGCAATCCACTAACGGCCGAACCCAATAACCTGTCTGTCACCAGTTTTGGCATACTGGAGATAGGAAAACCTATCTATTTATGTTTTTAACGTCCCAATAATCTAACACAGTTAAAACAAAAGAACACGAACGAGCGAAAGGACCGTAAAAAAACCGGTCAAGAGCGAGTCGGACTCGCGCACCGAGGGTTCCGTTCCGATTTCTGAAAAAGTGTGCTATTTAGAGACATCGTTTTATTTTTCCTGTAATCTTTACATAAACTTCTATCACATAGAATTAGAAATTTCAGATTTATCTCTTCGGAGATAATTTTTCATCAGAAGTCGAAAAATATACGGCCTAAAAAAAGAAAAAAGAGAGAGAGAAGGTGCAAACAGCGCTCTTTCATATGATACCCCACATGCCCTAGTAGCCCCACTTTGATTTTTTAAGACTGTTGTATGTTATACTTATTAGGTGTGTACCTATGTACAAAAAAGTATGGTTTGTACTCTTTACTCTATTCTTGTCATCTTTAATTCCTTGTTCTTTTATAAAGCTGTTCGGTTCTATTATATTAAATTCATTTCTTCTAACATTATTCTTTTAATAAGTTTATTCCTCCAACACGTTATCAGCACGAAGAAGCTCTTATTTTAAAAGAAGATAATGTCTGGGAATAGTATGAATTTTCAAGGTATTCAGATGTTAAAAAACCGAGACGGATACCCAACCTGGAAGTTCAAAATGAGGATGCTTCTCATTCATGAGGAGTTGTGGACGTCCATCACTGGGTATGATGATTCTGATAAAACGGCGGATAATGTGCGCTCTCGTATTGACCAGAAGGCGTTGTCAAAAATATGCCTTACGGTAGATGGAGGTGCAATTTCGCACGTGAGAAATGCGAAAAACGCTAAGGAGGCTTGGAGTGCTTTACAAAAAGCATACGAGGATAAAGGTATGGGTCGAAGGCTCTCTTTGGAGCGTAGATTATATAAATATACCTTGACCGATTTCCAAGACATAGAATCTTATATCAACGCCGTTATGAGTACTGCTCAAGATCTTGAAGATATTGGTAAGAAGATCGACGATGGATCTCTGGCTGCGATTATTCTCGGAGGATTGACATCTCGGTACGAACCGCTGATAATGGCTTTAGAGAATTCGAATGTTGATGTAACCAGTGAGTTGGTTAAGGCAAAACTATTAAACGAGTTTTCGAAAGACCCTCACCAGAACGAGGTGGCTGCGCTACATTCAACAGGTTCTACAAGCAAAAATAGGAAGTCTATAATCTGCTTTAAGTGTAGACAACCAGGACACAAAAGTCCCGAATGTCCCAATAAGAAGGACAGGAAGGCTATGAGTGTGTCAGGAAACGTTTTTAAAGGTACAGATTGCCATCATAATGAAAAGGTGGAACAGGCTGTTGTGAAGGAAATGGCTCTCTCTGCGCCGGCTGCAAGTTACGGGAAATGGATTATTGATTCCGGTGCAAGCATTCACATGACTCCGCACCGTGAGTGGTTCAGCAGTTATCGGCCAGTACAAAGTGGAACGATTACTGTGGCTAATGGACAAAAACTGGTGGCTGTAGGTATTGGTGATGTATCCATTGATACGGATACTTTGGCGAACAGAATAGAGAATGTAGTTCATGTTCCTGATTTGAACTGTAATTTACTTTCAGTGAGTAAAGTAGTAGAGAAGGGTTACTCTGTAGTTTTCAATAAAGAAGGCTGCACTATTTATGACTCTAAGTGTGATGTAGTAAACAATAAAAATGTTTTAGCGTATGGTTCTGTAAGTGATGGGCTGTATACTGTCGATTGTTCAATTAAAATGTTCAATAATGTTTCAGCTTATGTGCACTCTGATTGTTCCAATTTTCAGCTCTGGCATAAGAGGTTGGGACATCTCTGTCGAATTGGCATGGATCTACTTAGAAAAGGTCAGGCTATCGGCGTGGAGTACACGAAGGTCGACAAGGAACCATGCATACCCTGCATAGAGGGTAAGCAGTCTAGAAAGCCTTTCAAAAGCTTAAAATACAGGAAGGCTACATCGCCACTTCAATTGGTTCATACCGATGTTTGTGGACCTTTTTCTACAAATTCTTTTACAGGTAATAAATATTTTATTATTTTTATAGATGATTATACACGTTTTACTTTTGTGTATTTTATATCTTCTAAAACTGAAGTCAAAAGTAAGTTTTGTTCTTTTCATTCTTATGTCGAGAGACAGTTTGGTGCAAAAATAAAGACTTTGCGGTCAGATAATGGAACTGAGTTCATCAATAAGGAATTGATGGATTATGTTCAGTCACTGGGTATCGATTGGCAAACGACAGCACCTTACAGCCCTCAGCAAAATGGGGTAAGTGAACGGTGTAATCGTAGCATAGTAGAGAAGGCTCGGTCACTATTGTCACATGGTTTCCTCTCAAAAGCTTTCTGGCAGGACGCAGTGGAGACGAGCGTCTACTTGAAAAATCGATCACCACACCGCGCGCTTAGTGGTAAAACACCATTTGAAATGTGGTTTAATAGAAAACCCGATCTGTCTCATCTTAAGGTTTTTGGATGCAGAGCACTTGTTCATGTTCCATCAAGTCAGAGATGTAAATTGGACATGAAAGCTGAGGAACAGATTTTTGTAGGATATTCAGATGATCCTCATACTTATTATTTCCGGAATGCGGCAACTCCTAGACGGTCACTAAAGTCAAGAGATGTTACATTTTTTGAAAATAACTTTACTGGACTGAAGGAAAATATTGAGCCTATAGGTACTGTGAACTCTGATATTGTCAATTTGCTTTCCCAGTCACCATCGCCAGCAGTTTTAAGACAAGAAATATTGCCCTCCACTTCATCTGGGAGATGTGAGGTAGATGCTCCTAGCATAGATACTTCTTTCATGGATGCTGAGGATGCTGATGTTGAAATCAATGAAGCAGTCAATGTAGAGGTCAACAATGTTGATGATCAGCAGTCAAGTGAGGCTACAGATTCCTCAAATGAATCTAGTCGATATCCTTCAAGAGTTCGCAAACCACCGGATTACTTCTCATATAATACTCTGCTTGACGATGAGTGCGATGATCCAAATAATTATCTAGCTGCGATTAACAGCAATGAGAAAGATAACTGGATTTTAGCAATGAAAGATGAGTACAATGCCTTAGTCAGAAAGGGCACATGGGTTTTGGTAGACAAGCCAAATCATAGAAAGTGTATTCCTTGCAAGTGGGTTTTCAAATTGAAACGTGATGCGAAAGGTGGCGTTGTTAGGTATAAAGCGCGCCTAGTAGCAAAAGGTTTTCGACAAAGAGAAGGTGTCGATTATCACAAAACCTTTTCTCCGGTTGTACGTAACTCATCGTTGCAAACCCTGTTAGCGCTTGCAGTGCAGGAAGATTATAAGGTCCGCCATATGGATGTGGATACAGCTTTTCTGAATGGCGATTTAGAGGAAGAAATCTTCATGACACAGCCAGCTCTATTCTTGTCATCTTTAATTCCTTGTTCTTTTATAAAGCTGTTCGGTTCTATTATATTAAATTCATTTCTTCTAACATTATTCTTTTAATAAGTTTATTCCTCCAACAAAGACCCCTTTCAGTCCCTGTTGCAAAAAAAAAAAAATTTCTTTCTTATTAGCAAAATAGTTGGTTGGGAAAATAGCATCAGTAGTTCTTGAGATATCCAGCTGTGACAGACAGACAGACACACAGACTGAGTGACACCTTAAGGGTTCCTTTTTACCATTTTTGTACGGAACCCTAAAAAGATAGAATTATATTGTCTACCATCAATAGCGATCTGTCTTTTACTGACAGTAGGTTCTTGGGTTCGGCCGCAAGAGGATGCAGGAGATGTCATTTGTAACCAAATGACCCCATAAGACTACATGCAAAAGTGAACCATTTTGTTATTGCAGAAATTTTTGTCAAAAATCCTGCTCAAAATTAATAATAAATAATAATAATATTTTTTTTATTTCAGAAAAAACACATTTACGGTGCACAAAAACAATTTTCCAAGTAAAATAAAAATAAACAGAAATAAGTGTATCGTTGGTGTATGTACTAATGAAAAAAATCATTGTATCACAAACACCAGAAATTATGAAAGTTATTACGATTTGTAGCTCTGATTTAAAAACTATTAAAGATAATTGTCATTTTACATTTTTATAGGGGTCATATAAGGGGTCATTTGGTTGCAAATGTCCTGACATAAATAAACAAATTATTCCCAAACTCATCCAAATCGACTACAAATAGTAACGCCATGCGTATTGTCAGGGCCATTTAATTGTAGTAGGCGACCCATCGTGTTTGCTTGTGGGTGACTTGCCCAGTAGTGGACATGGCCTTGGCCGTACTTCTCAGCTGTTTGCAAGGACATGTGTGTGTTGTATGTGAGTCATGTTGGTTTGTTGTGGGCTTGGTTGTAAAAGTTGGTATTGGTGATTTTTCAGGCAGTGATGATTGTTTGATGAGCAGCTCGTGGCTAAGTGATAACAGCCGCATGGGTCGAACAATCAGGTTAAGCTACACTTGCCAGGGTTGGTCCGTGGATGGGTGACAATCTTTACATACCGGGTCTCCTCCGTGCCTCGGAAAGCACGTTAAGCCGTTGGTCCCGGCTGTTATTCGTGGATCTTTGACAATCGTTACGGCTCGTCAGAAGACCGAAAGTCTGACAAGCGGTCTTAGCAAGAGGTATCGTATTACCCCGTTACTAAGTTGTGGAGGTCAGATAGGCAGTCGCTCCATGTAAAATACTGGTATTCAGCTGCATCTGGTTAGACTGGAAGCCGACCCCAACATACTTGGGAAAAGGCCAGGCAGATTGATTGATAATTGTTTTGATGTTATTGTTAATAATTTCCCAGAGTAGTGGTGGGAAACGACCGCGGCTTAGGAATTGTAGGTCGTAGGTTCGAACCCAGGCAGGCAGATTACTTTGTATAGGTAAATAATTTTACAGTCACTGCTCTCAAAACGGTGAAGGAAAACATCGTGTGGAAACCGACATGTCTTCGAACAAAAAATTCGAAGACATGTGACATCTCTCTCACTGAGAGGAGGCCTGTGTCCCAGCAGTGGGAACATTATAAGCTGACTATGCTATGTTAATGAAACTAAAAACCAAGTACGAAACTAAGAACGGAAGAAAAAAGTCTGGATGTCAGATAACAAAAAAATATTAGACACGTATTTTTTGCTTTATCGTATTAATAAAAAAATACTTAGCTATCACGCATTAAAGTTGGGGAGTGGGGGCTCGCTACGTCACTTGTACGTATAAAACCTAGCTACGCGTGACGTCATGCCATATTTTAACTCAATGTATCGCCGTAATTTTTTGATTACGTAAAAAAAGAAAAATACGTGTCCAATATTTTTTAATAATCTCTATGACGGACAAAAAATAAATTTTTAGTCATCATCCCTATTCTTTAGAAAAAAATCTACAAATATTCGGCTTGTAACCATGCATGTGAATAATAAATCAGTTAGGTAGGTACTGAATTTATTTGAGGTTTACTATTATGTATTTTATACTAAATTCATTTTTCGTTTTAGTTTTAAATCTGCCCCTAAAACACGTTTTATTCGACGTATTTTTAATCTTTCTTTGTCATAATTTTCCTGCTCTTATCCCAATTTATTTGGTGTAAGCGCAACATATCTTTTTCTTCCATTGTTCTCTAATAATCGTCATTTCAGTATTAATAATAAATATAAGTAATTAGTACTTGATATAGCGGTCCCGCATGACGAGAACCTCGTGAAAGCTGAAAAAGATAAGCAGATTAAGCATCTTGACCAGGGGCCCTACTCCCTAAGTCCTTCCGTCTTTCCGTCCGTCCGTTCATCCGTCCGTCTGACATTACGATCGATCAAAACAAGTGTAAAAGTTAAATTTTTCGGACGGGCAAAAACACACCGGGAGTAGTGACAACTGGCAAATCATGTTGTCATTCATACTTCGTTCGGGCCCCGAACCAATCATCCATCCGTAGGTGATACGGAGTAGGAAACGCCCGTAACGAAGGCCGAAACTACGGGCTTCGTGCTTAGGGAGTAGGCCCCCTGGCTCGCGAGGTTGTCGACATGTGAGATGTGGATACAGCAATCATTGTGCCGATAGTCGTGTCGTGACGGCCAATGGCATAATAGCCAAGAGCCTCGATCAACACCTGAGGCTGGCTCTCGTTAGGCAAAGGAAAGAAGGAAGGAAGAAGGTTAGAAAGGAGTTCTTCTGGACACGGCGCGTATCGTTAGGAGCTTCCTCTCTCAGCAGCCCTGACCACCGGTAGCATGGACCCTGTTCCCGATACCGGTGGGCTACTATTTTTTATATTCTTAAATGTTTTTATATGTAGGATACATTAATGAAGTAAAGGAAATGTAAGTAATATTATTATGTTAATTGGTTTTCTATTCTTAATATTTCTTTGCAAGAAGAAGAAATATAGTAAGCTGCCCGAAGCTTATGTTCAAAAACACAATTTTGCAAGAAAAATACTTAAAAGATGAAAAGAGTGTTTTCAAAAAATAATATCTTTATTATACAAATATATATTTTTATTTATATAAATAAAAAGAGACCAAATCTAAACTGATTGACTGACTCGTGACTGAATGACTGATTTGCTGACTGACTGACTGACTGACTGACTCATCAACGCCCAGCCCAAACCCTTGGACCTAGAAAGCTGAAATTTTGCACAGAGGTTCCCTTTATAATGTAGACAAGGAATAAGGAAGGATTTCCCGGTATCACGTTTCTGTGGGATATTCACCGACATTCACGCGGCGAAGCCGCGAGCAAAAGCTAGTTCGTAATATAATTTCACTTCAAAACACATTTTCCCACTACAATCAATCAATCTGCCTAGCCTTTTCCCAACTATGTTGGGGTCGGCTTCCAGTCTAACCGGATGCAGCTGAATACCAGTATTTTACATGGAGCGACACATTTTCCCACTACATAAACCATTAATCCCCCACAGTTTTCAATAGGTAGCATGTGCCTTCCTGTAAAACCTGTAAAGTGCATTCCTGGAAGGCTGTGTTACGTAAAACGAGGGTATTTGCAAGTGCCGACGGCGGGTGGAGCGACGGGCGGGCGGCCGAGCTAGGGCGGAATAACGTGATAGGAAATACCTTATTATATACCTACCTAAATGAGGAGGCATATTTTATTTTTTAATAAAGGGCGCTACACACGGCTAAGATACTAGGTATAACATTTTAACACTCGACATACAATTCAATTAAGTATTGAAATAAATATTATTATTATTTAGAGGCATGAGGAACAGGGTGTAAAGTTCATTCATCCTCCATAGAAAAGGAAGGATCCTCCGACCAGACGGGTGTTGTGTCTGGTGGGCCACTGCCCGACGGTTGATGTCGGGACGTTGTATATATGCAATCGCGTGGTAAACTTTAATTGCGCGATGCAGGTTTGCGTGACGTCATGTCATTGATGCGTAGTTCATATGTGGCGATGTAGATGCCGCCACATCACTCCCCTCCGGAGACCGGAGGTCGATAGTGGGCTGAGTCGTGCATCTTGCGATGCTTGCCAGTGCCAGTTGTGGTTCCAGTGAGTCGGAACCGGGTGCCGCATAGTTCACGGTGAGTCGGAACTGTCTGCGGTGATACCCCAGTGAGTCGGGGTGGCGCTGCGTTTATGCTCCAGCGAGTCGGAGTGTACAGCGCTGGGTTGAGGTTGAGGCTGAAGGTGATGACCAGGAATGCGCGTCCGCTGCATGCTGGTGGTCAGGATACCCGTTGAAGCCGTGGATGCTGGCTGGCTGTGTGACTCGCCGCTCGAAAGCTTGAGGAAGTGATGCTGATGACGTCACGCTGATGTAGTTGCACGAAGGCTGCGCTGACGTTCATGCTCGGGGTCACCAATTTAGAGGCATGAGGAACAGGGTGTAAAGTTCATTCATCCTCCATAGAAAAGGAAGGATCCTCCGACCAGACGGGTGTTGTGTCTGGTGGGCCACTGCCCGACGGTTGATGTCGGGACGTTGTATATATGCAATCGCGTGGTAAACTCTAATTGCGCGATGCAGGTTTGCGTGACGTCATGTCATTGATGCGTAGTTCATATGTGGCGATGTAGATGCCGCCACAATTATATGGAAGAGCTGGACCACCTAATACAAGCAGATCTTTGCTTAAAAGGTGCCTCCAAACTTAAATCTATGTAAATTACAAAGTTGACCAAATAAACATTTTTTTTTATTATCTTCGTCGTGTGTGCGAAAATAAGTAACTTTGTTTCCATTTTTTATTATCTTCGTCGTGTGTGCGAAAATAAGTAACTTTGTTTCCATTTTTTATTATCTTCGTCGTGTGTGCGAAAATAAGTAACTTTGTTTCCATTTTTTATTATCTTCGTCGTGTGTGCGAAAATAAGTAACTTTGTTTCCATTTTTTATTATCTTCGTCGTGTGTGCGAAAATAAGTAACTTTGTTTCCATTTTTTACAGTAACTATTATAGCACCTTTTTGATAGAAAAAATACACAGTAATCTATAATACATAAGAAGTGATTTAATAGTCCTGAAATCTATTTTAGTTTGTAGAACTAAAGAAAAAAAGGCTAAACCCAGGTCTATTTCTGTCTATTTTTCGAGTTTTTACCATATTACTTCTACAGTTTTCATTAAAAGTGTTCATAAATTTAAGTATACAGTTCTTTACAAAATAATAAGGAATGATTTCATGTGATTACTTTTTAGTCCAATCCCTAGATTTTTTGTAAATCGGTAATTACTTCATATTTTGCAAGCGTTGTGTCATCGCACTTCTCTTTCTTTTCTATGCAGTCCGACAGTGACCGCGCTTTTTACGGTGGACAAGCTTTAAGATAATAGTTATTTATGCAACTGACGTATAATAAGGGGTATTAAAACACGAATGTGGGTTTATCACACGAGGCGAAGCCGAGTGTGATAATAGTATCACATGAGTGTTTTAATACCTAATTATGTACAGTTGCATACAAGACTTTATCTACATCCATGTTTTCAATCCTCTATAAAAGGTTCTGAAACAGTTTTTTGCAATACTAATACTCGTATCGAACATGGCGGCCGGCGTCATAGTATACGACGTGAATTCGAATAAGTTCTTTTTTTTTAATTACGGCGCTGTTGTAGTGAAACGCGCGTGCATTACAATGTTTTTTTTTTGAAAACGAGTTGCATTATGAAATTCAGTACAACATTAAAGCACCCGTTTGGATGCTTTATGATTACCATGGTTACTATGACACTGACTGTTTTAATGTTGGCAATAAGCTAACTGTTTCAGAGACTTTTATGGAGGATTTAGGGCATGGGTGTAGATAAAATATTATAGTATCTCAGCCGTGTGTAGCGCCCTTTACTGTGTAGTCTGAATTTTAAAAACCGGCCAATTGCGTGTCGGATGTCGCACAGTGAAGGGTTCCGTAGTCAGGATACAGTAGTTCAGCCACAAAAATAAGCTTGAATTTCATAATATTTCTCAAGAAATCGATGAAAAACAAAATTATTTTTGCGGTCCCATATCTCAAAAAGTATTGACATAAATAGCAAAGTTTTAACTTCAACTATGCATAGCTTGCGCGGTGTCACAGTGACGCGGTGACGCGCGTTGATTTTTGGTAACGAAGTTTTCACTTCAAAAAAACTGGGCTCCCAAAACTACGCCATTTTTTCTCCGGTCTCCAAGTACATACCAAAACCTACCTACCAGCTAATTACCTTATTAAAATCAATACCTATATCCTCCGAGTCACCTGCGTAATTAATTCATTTTAAGACGACGCGGCGTCGTCGCCGCATCCCCTCAGAAGCAACATTTGCATATTACAAAGTATGGAAGTTCACTAACGAAGTGCGCGGGTGGAAGGGGGCGAAATGGGGTGGGAGGGGGCGTCTAAGGTTGCTGGTGTAAGACGGGGAATTGGCTACAGGGACGGATTTGGAAAAAACTTTTTTGGTCGATTTGGTGATCTGTAGAAGAAAATGGTTGTGTTTTTTTTACGAATTTTTCAATATTCTAGGCTTTGTTTTTTTATTTGATTTAACAGTAGTGTTTCTTAAAAGAAGCGTGTTTTTCTTCGGGAGTCTAGAGAAGAAGAGAGTCCGTTTATAAAGTAATTCACTCCATCTAATCTTTATCAGCCACTCGTAATTCTTAGTGATAAACATACCAAGTCCTTGCCTCCCAATGCCAATGAATGCCTTGTAAATGGACAACAAAATCATATACCTATTATGATGTAACAAAAATCTCTCAAGCGTGGAGACTCTTGGCAATGTTTCTAGTTTAGTTTAGTTTATACTTTACAGCACATATTCCGCGCGGCTTCGCCCGCGTGGATGTCGGAAAATATCCCACGGGAACGTGCTACCAGAAAATCCTTCCTTATTCCTTGTCTAAATTATAAAGGGAGACTATGTGCGATATTTCAGCTTTCTAGGTTCAAGGGTTTGGGCTGGGCGTTGATGAGTCAGTCAATCAGTCAGTCAGGAATTGTCTTTTTATTTATATATATAAGATAATTCAAAAATATATATAAAAAATCATAATCATCATACACTAAAATAAAAAAAGTTGATCATTGTTAAATGATTAAATACACGTACAATCATCATCAGTAGTTGTGCACCTATGGAGTTCGTAACTAACCCCCCTCCCCCCCCGGCGTGTCAAATGCACTCCATGTGTGCATAAGGACAAAACTTTACATAGTAAGTATAGAAGCTTAAATCACATATATATAAAAGTAAAAAACATCATCCGATGGAAAACATATCCTCATCAGTAGTTGTGAACCTATAGGGTTCGCAACTAACCCCCAAACCCCCCACCACTGGGGTTTTGGTCTAAAAATAGCCCAAACTCAGACACGTGAGGGGTTAAAAGACAAGTAATAAAAGTAAATTCTCGCCTCTCATTTATGAGGTTGTAGGTTCAGATTCGGGCAAGTAATAATGTGATTTTTAGGGTTCCGTACCAAAATGGTAAAAAAGGAACCCTTATGGTGTGACTCAGTCTGTCTGTCTGTCTGTCTGTCTGTTTGTCTGTCACAGCTGGATATCTCAAGAACTACTGATGCTATCAACTTGAAATTTGGAATAGTTTTAAAAGACGTTTACCCAACTATTTTACAAATAAGAAAGAAAAAAAAAATATTTATATTTTTTTTTTGCAACAGGGACTGAAAGGGGGTCATAAAAATTTAAAGTGGCGCTACTAGGGCATGTGGGATATCATATGAAAGAACGCTGTTTGCACATTCTCAAACTATTTCTCATTTTTTTCAGGCCGCATAGTTTTCGACTTTTGATGCAAAATGTAAAAAAATACCGTTCCCCCCCCCCCTTATCTCCGAAGTTTGCAAAGAGAAAAATCTGAAATAATTCTATGTGATATAAGTTTATGTAAAGATTACAGGAAAAATAAAACGATGTCTCTAAAGAGCACACTTTTTCAGAAATCAGAACGGAACCCTCGGTGCGTGAGTCCGACTCGCTCTTGACCGGTTTTTTTTATAGATAATGTATGTGCTATGATTATAACATAATATTCTGTTTTGGGTGTAAGGCGGTGAGCGTTGATTCTGGGACATGTTTTAGAGTGTTTGAGTAACTAATTAAAATTTAATATTCAACTCATCTTAAAGCAGTCGATTGTTAGATCCAGCTAAAGTATATTCCATTATACCGTGAATAAAAAACTACAGAATAAGAATTATTAAACTTGTAGCTACAATGTATAATATAAAAACTGTAGTTTCATGCAAACCAGCTTTTAAAGTATTTCAAATGAGCATCGGTTGCATTTTCTGTATATAGCCTTATGAAATACGGAGGACGGGTGTTATTTGAAATTGTGATGAAAATTATGTACAACAAAGAAAAAGTTTTTTATTAAAGCCAAAAAAACAAATGATAAATGATCATTAATGTTGATTTCTTTATATTTGTTTAACAAAAAACACTTTTATACGTCAAAATGTAATTACATTTTTAAAGTAAATGAGTTTTTAGTATGTTGTGATTATATTTATTTATTTATTTATTTATTTATTCATTTAATGCACAGTGTACACACAGTTACAGGCTATGCTTATAACTAAAGAGTACATGACCCCGTTGGGGCGCAGCAAGATAACTTAAGACTAACATTGTAAATTGGAACATTATTGGTATTACATTAAAATGAATTAATTAAATAGTATTAATCTGCCTAGTTGTATAAATTAATTTGAAATATCAAAAGTCAATAAACATATAAGTGTCCAAATAAAAAATAAAAAAATAACAAAATTTAAATTGTATAATATTATTAAATATTTATATTAAATTGTACTGAATTACATTATCATTGTATTCTGCTAATATTACATATAGAGTATCATTTTAACACACACATACACACACATACACACACGTACCTAATATCACAATAATAATTAACATATTCTAAGGGTTTTTATCTTCCATAAACTCTTCTATACTATGATAACATTTTTCTATAAGTAATGATTTATAAGCACAAACATGTTTAAGATAACTTTTCCACTTCTCTAGAATTTAGTAGTGGGTAAGTGTACCTATTGCATAAGGCAATGACTTTAATTGTCATCATTTAAACACATACATAGGTACTTACATATTTTAATGGCCGTTTCAGTAAACCACAGTCATTGGAAGTAAAATTTTATTCCAGGAAGATGGGAAGAAACTTCTGGCTATGATGATCATCTGTTTTTATTACTGCTGATTTTTCGTATGAATTGTACTCATCTTTGAGCAATTAAATTATTATCTTATACCAGAGGATCCGACAGACATTGTCCTGTCTGAATGATCCTAGAACCCGACTGCAGCGCCACATACCGGGTCCAATTGTGTTTGCAAACCATCCAGGAACCCACTCTAATATACACACAAAATTTCAACTAAATCGGTCCAGCCGTTACCACGTTTTTAAAAGTATCCTATGTCCGTCTCCTGGTTCTAAGCTACCTCACCACCAATTTTCAGACAAATCGGCTCAGCCGTTCTTTAGTTATAAATAGTGTATCAAACACGATTTTCTTTTACATAGATGTTATTCTACAGTGCCCAACAGCCCATGCCTTTAAGTAATGCCTGAGTCAGTTTTCAAGACAGACTAAAACAAACACACTATTCTCATTACTTACAGAACCGTCAGCTCAGTTTTAAATCTAATCAACCTCCCCAAGTCCGGCCCACTCCACCTCGAACGCGGAGAAAGATGAAGGAAATGAAAATGTACGTCGCAAAAAGGGGGGAACACCCCACAACACCCCGCAGAAGTGGAAAGCCCGAAAATTCTATAAAGAGGGGAGTTGGGACTCGATACCTTTTGTACGATAAGCCCTTTCTCCCCTCGCCCTAAGGAAGAGGAGGGGCGGGAAAAGCGGAAACATTACTCTAACTGACGTCTCCGCACTTCTTATCAGTCTTGAATAATTTCCTTCGTTTTGAAGGCGTGATGCGGGCCGTTTTGTTCGGAGGGTAGTTTGGTAAATAATTTTCGGAGGTAACGGTATTGTTAAGTTTAAGGGATATGGGGGTAGCTCCTTAGTTGCTAGGTGATGTTTTAAAGGGTGAATCATATTCAGGTAGGTATTTTAAGATGCGGGTTCGTGATCAAAATTAATATGTAGAGTCAGCCTCAAAAACACAAGAATATAATACATCGAAAATAAATAAGTACCTACCTAATTGTTATATATGTTTTGTGGCTACACATTGATACAATATTATGGAACAAATATTGAAGACAGAAAATGAATTTTTGTTGTAGATTGTACATGTTTTGTTAAAAACTTAATTGTTATAAAATAATCACCTGTTTTTTTTTTAACACAGAAATTGAGGGATAAAACCACCCATTATGCCTGTAATCTGATTTTATTAAATATGCAATTTAATAAAAACAGATTGCATTCATAATGGGTGGTTTTATCCCTCAATTTCTGTGAGACAACATACGAACCGACATCATGAGATGTATTTTTTACATTATCCTTAAGTGAAAATTAATAAATGGGCTAAAATAGGTATGGTGTGAAAATGGGTGCAATACAATAATTTTTAAATAATTAAAAAATTATATTATTATTTTAATTTTTAAATCGTTAGGTATTTGAAAAAATAATTAAACATACCTACCTACCAAAATAAGTAGGTACGGTGTGAAAATTAAATGAGTTCAATACTCTTGTTGAAATATAATCTAAGAAAAAACTTATTCTACATTCCCACGTAAAAGTATAATACAGAGGAAACATGTTTTAAATCCCACACAATTTCAATACAAGTGTCGTAATAGTACTACCATTTAGTACATCATTCCTTTCAAAAGCCGAGAGTCATACCCACGACCTGTCGGTCACCGAAACTTGATCAAAACAGGTTGAATCACTCCACAAAAATACTTTTATATCTTTTCAAAGGGTTTTGAATTCCCATTCCTTGAAAACGGGCTTTCTTTTACGAAAGATAAACTTGTTCGTATCAAAGAAAGTAAGGAAAAACCGGTTTTTGAAACGATGATCGGTTTTATCTTTTATTTGGATTTGTTGTACAATTGGTTGTTAAGTATTTTATTTTGGAAAAAGATACTTTCTCATACGGATTTTGGATATGCTAATAGATAGATATTTATAATATAATGTATAATGACTTAGGTAGATGCCTATAGTTTAATTTGTTAATATGAACAAAATTGTTAGTGTAAAATAATCATTTTTCAATACCGATTACTATTATTTCATGTATACATACACACATCAACACTGTCTAGGGATATTTTGTATTTCTTAAATTTTTTGATAAACTATAAATATTTTGTTAAGAGAAGTATATATGGAATGAAACCTCAGTTAATGACCAACTTAATTAAATAAATAAAAAACATTTTAGATAATCAAATATTAAAAAAAAAAAAAATAACAAAGAGACTAAAAATGGTGCTAAGTCTACGAGTGAAATTAATTAATAAAATTAATAATTTTATTAAAAATAACAACAGAAAGTTAGACATTTTAACTCTTAATAATCAGTGTTGCCACCCCTCACGTTAATTAGAGTTCGGCATCGGTTATTCATACTGTGAATTAAGGTGTCGATGTCTTGCTGTGGTATGCGTTCCCAGGTTCGTTGCAGGTGCAGGAAAAGTTGCTCTTCTGTGGCCAGATTTGGAGGGAGGGCGTGCATAGCCCTTCGCTGCAACATGTCCCACGCATGTTCGATGGGATTCATATCGGGCGACTGCGCAGGCCATCTCATTACCGTGACGTTGTTGTCTTGAAGGGCGGCTGATACCAGCCTCGCCGTGTGTGGACGGGCATTATCATGCATGAGTACGAATTGGTGGCCGATTTGCACCCTATGCGGAATAATGACAGGTTCCACCACCTCATCACGGTATTTCTGAGCATTCATGTTGCCTCTTACAAAAACGAGGTCGGTTCGCGCGCCTATACGAATTCCCGCCCATACCATGATCGTCCCTGCTTGGTACGAATGAACCTCTTGTGGATGCTGGAGACGGCTTTCCCTGCCTGGAACTCTCCAAACTCGTGTTCTTCGCGAATCTGGATGAAATCCAAACCGAGACTCATCCGTAAAGAGCACTGTCGACCATTGTTCATTATCCCATAACACGTGTTCTTGGGCCCACAATAGTCGCCTTCCGCGATTGCCACGTCGCAAAGCAGGAACACGAATTGGCCTGCGAGAATGAAGATTAGCTTCATGTAGCCTTCTTCTGACTGTTTGGTCGCTAACCAACAGCTGATGCTCCTGTTGGAGCCTCTGTACCATTACCATGGCCGTCAGAGTAGGTTCTCTCCTGGCGGTATTTTGGAGAAAACGGTCCTCTCTAGGGGTGGTCACTCGAATTCTGCCAGCATGCCGTTCTGCCACTTCCCCAGTATCACGATAACGTGACCAGAGCCTTGATATCACATTCTGGCTGGTGCCTAGAGTCTCCGCAACAACGTTTTGGATAGCGCCAGCTTCCAACATTCCTACCGCTCTTATCATCTCGTCTCTCGTCAGATGTCGACGTTGCATGGCACCAACGAGATGACACAAACAGTAAAAATCACTAAAACAATTGATAGCGTTAGTTAATTAATGTTTTTATAAACAAATCTCAACACAAAACTAGCACTGCTAACTGAATCAAATGAGTGTTCCCGCGCTTTCTTTTGTTTTAATAAGTTTTAGTTTTTTTTTCAATGTCAGTTTGAAAATGGAACAAGGAGGTTTAATTCCACATATAAACTTTTTACTAATTCTGAGTAGTTTTTCTGAAAATCTAAGAAATGCAAATAAAAATCTAATATCCCTAGACAGTGTTGATGTGTGTATCTTATTATTTACATTACAATTTATTAATTATTACCAAAATAAATGATTTAATAATTTTACTAAGTTTTTGTTACTTTTTCCCGATGTCCTCTACTACCTATAGAACAAATAGAAATTACAAAATTAACTGAAAACACTATTAATTTCGAAACAATTTTTCCCTGGCCATTCCAATTTATCATAAGAATTAGTTGTGCAAACTATTGGTCATTCGTAATTAATGGACAGGCGACTCTGCCAAATGAAAAGGGTGGCTGTCTGGGTTTCACGAGAATATCCTACTGTTATTTTATTTCGATTTTGACTTTTTCGGCTGCGTAACGTAGGTAGATTGACAACGTCAATTTCGATTCAGGTAGTGCGATTACTATTGCAATTTTAATTATATTTTTCGAAGTAAAAAAGTGGTTTTCAAATGATTTTGCTAGATTTTCTTTTTGCTTTTTTAAGGTTTAAAGGCGTCCGTTTTGCCGAAGTACATACGTACTTCGGCAAAACGGACGCCTTTAAACCTTAAAGTTGCTTTTTGTATACAATGATTCATTGACAAAACCATGCCCCTATGGTATTTTATTTTTATGTACAATTGCAGCTTGCAAAATTGGAAAGGCCGTTTGTTGATGGTACTCATCGAAACTGTACTTGAGATTCGATTTTCGAATATTTGGATTTGAAATCAAATCGAACCATCACATAAAACTATCAAATACCCAACCGAAAGTAGGTACACAGTGTACTGTAGTAGCAAAATAAAATTTTATAAATTACCTGTGCATGTGGAAGTAGACATAGCAGTATGATTACGCAAGTATCGTAGCACCCGGTTTCTGAATTGAGAATTTAAAGTTGAGAACGTCTTAATCTGTACTTAAGTATAACTTAAACCTTTTTTCGTTTCTGAATTAAGTTTTTTAAATTCTAATCAGTATTTGAGTAATTTATCATCATTTACTCAAATTTTAAAGAAAACATGCTATAGCCTTCAGCAGTGCTACTCTGTACAAATCTCACCGTGAAAACTTAGATAAAGTGAGCCCTCTTCCTCTATCCTATCTTGCTGTGCCCGACACGGTCCACAATGATCTAAAATTATGTATATTTTATAAACTACAACATTGTGGAATGCAAATTATTGAGTATTGAGTATTGAGCGTGGACTGAGCTGTCAATGGTGTCAATCCCTAGCATCTGGGGGCCTAAAACGACCACATCTTACACCACATTAAGCAATTCCTCTACAAGCGATTCATTTCCTGAATTCCCAGCTATATATTTAATAAGATTGTGCTATGTATTTGAGGTATTTGTCATTAAACTTCAATAAAGCAATTCATGATTTGTGGACCATTTTACGAATCTCCATACAAAACTGTCAAACAGATGAATTGCGTGCTATGAATTGTAAATTATGAATTGTCAGTTTGTGACCGTTTTACGATTTCAAATATGATTCGTAAATACCTATTATCCTATTATTATTCTGCCGAAGTGGCCGTTTTAGCCCCCCCGTAGAATGACAACATTGACAACTCACTTCACCTAGGTTTTCACAGTGAGATTTGTACAGAATAACACTGCAGCTATTTCTGTCCATCTCCGTTGGGAAAAGGAACGTGTATCGTAAACATTAGAATAGACAGACGATATTTAAAGTATTTTCAAATTATTTAAAAACCACATAAATAAATCATAAATCATTTATTTGCCAGAAATATGGTTGGTACACAAGATGTTAAATTAAATTATAGCACAAGACATTATAGCTATACTAAATAGCAGTGCCCTGTGGTTTCACCCACGTAAGTGTCGAATCCGTAAGAGTATTGGCCAAAGTTCATCAAAATCCGGTCAGTAGTTTTTCCGTGAAAGAGTGTAGTAACAAACATCCTCACACACTTTCGTTTATATAATAATCCTAAATACAGGGCGTCCGACGACTTTGCCACATGAAGTGAAAGTACCTTAAATACTACCACACATACCATACATGTTAAATTTCATGGACTTCCTTATATCTATGATGCTATGTTATTTAGAAGAAATAAATGTATTTATATATTTAGACGACACGGTTGGCGCAGTGGTTGAGCGATTGACTGCTGCGCAGCATGTCGCGGGTTCGATTCCCGCACGGAACAAATATTTGTACGACCTACAAGTATTTGTTTCGAGTCTGGGTGTTTTTCTATCTATAATATGTATGTATTTACAAAAAAAAAATGTATATAAGTAGTTTATCAGCCATCTCGTTACCATAACACAAGCATTAGGTTGCTTAGCTTGGGACTAGATGGCGTTGTGTGAAATGTCCAAGGATATTTATTTATTTATTTATCTTTACATACCGAGACTCCTCCGTGCCTCGGAAATTACGTTAAGCCGTTGGTCCCGGCTGTCATTCGTGGATCTTTGACAGTCGTTACAGGTCGTCAGAAGCCCGAAAGTCTGACAACCAGTCTTACCAAGGAGTATAGTATTACCAAGTTACTGGGTTGTGGAGGTTAGATAGGCATTATATTCTTTACTAAATGTCTGTAATCACAAAACCTTCATTTTTAAGATACTCTCCGAGATCTGGCTGATGTTGTGTGAGCAGTGTGAGGACTGAGGGACCACACTTTATGAGCTGTAGTTTTTAATAGATTTGTTTACCCTCAGTTCACACACACGTAAAATTACAGGTTTATTTTTCCACTAGCTTTTCCCCGCGGTTTCGCCCGCGTGTATGTCGGAAAATATTCCACGGGAACATACTACCGGGAACCTCTGTGCAAAATTTCAGCTTTCTAGGTCCAAGGGTTTGGGCTGGGCGTTGATGAGTCAATCAATCGGTCAGTCAGTCAGGACTTCTATTTTTATTTATATTGATTTAGTGGGTTAGATTCCCGGTTCAAACAGGCGATTATTTAAAATACTTTGAATGCAGTTCATATTGTTTTTTTTTTTTTTTTTTAATGAAGCCTTCATTTATTAATTTTTCTATCTATAGTATTTAAGGTACATTCCCTCCATGTGGCAAAGTCGTGGGACGACCTGTATATAAATAGGATAAAGATAACCATTTCTCAATTCCAACAAAAGCCTATATCCTCAGAAATTCCTTCATCAACGTCTTATAAATATTGAAGAGGTCTAACAAAACAACTGATGTGTACTTACGTGGGAGGTAATTAAGTTCGGAGGGACGCTCCCTCGCGAGTGCCGCCTCATCTTTCCACTTACACTAAGGTTCTCAAACTTGCGAGGTTTATTCAATAATTTAGATTGTGCTGTGTAGCGTATTTATAGTAGAGAGAATATTGCATCCGACTCGGGGGATTAAACAGATAATGACACAACAGAACAACACACAACAACAGACAATGTAACAGATAATGTATTTTTAGGGTTCCGTACCAAAATGGTAAAAAAGGAACCCTTATGGTGTCACTCAGTCTGTCTGTCTGTCACAGCTGGATATCTCAAGAACTACTAATGCTATCAACTTGAAATTTAGAATAGTTTTAAATGACGTTTACCCAACTATTTTGCAAATAAGAAAGAAATTAAAATATTTATTTTTTTTTTGCAACAGGGACTGAAAGGGTAACTTAAAAAATCAAAGTGGGGCTACTAGGGCATGTGGGGTATCATATGAAAGAGCGCTGTTTGTACATTCACAAACATTTTTTTTCTTTTTTTTTAGGCCGCATAGTTTTCGACTTCTGATGAAAAATGTAAAAAAAAATACCGTTCCCCTCTTATCTCCGAAGCTTGCAAAGAGAAAAATCTGAAATTATTCTATGTGATAGAAGATTATGTAAAGATTACAGGAAAAATAAAACGATGTCTCTAAATAGCACACTTTTTCAGAAATCGGAACGGAACCCTCGGTGCGCGAGTCCGACTCGCTCTTGACCGGTTTTTTTTATCTCAGGAAGCAACACGCTCTTTACTTGTGGTTACCAAGTGTACAAATATGCTGTGAATGTGTGTGTAAGCGCAGGAGCTCTCGGTACCGATGAACCATTCTAAAAAAACTGTCCGTACCAACATTTATATGTAATTTTTGTTGATGATTTCTGAAAAACTGTGCTATTTAAAGACATCATTTTATTTTTCCTGTAATCTATATAT
This sequence comes from Cosmia trapezina, assembly GCA_905163495.3. Classification (NCBI taxonomy): domain Eukaryota; kingdom Metazoa; phylum Arthropoda; class Insecta; order Lepidoptera; family Noctuidae; genus Cosmia; species Cosmia trapezina. The sequence continues at coordinate 6,008,008 of LR991044.1, forward strand.
AAACTTCTATCACATAGAATAATTTCAGATTTTTGTCTTTGCACACTTCGGAGAAAAGGGGGGGGGGGGGAACGGTATTTTTTTAACATTTTTCATCAAAAGACGAAAACTATGCTGCTTAAAAAAAAGAAAAAAAAATGTTTGAGAATTTGCAAACAACGCTGTTTCATATGATACCCCACATGCCCTAGTCACTTCGATTATTTAAGACCCCCTTTCAGTTCCTGTTGCGAAAAAAAACATATATTTTTATTTCTTTCTTATTTGTAAAATATTTGGGCAAACGTCATCTAAAACTGTTCTAAATTTCAAGTTGATAGCATTAGTAGTTCTTGAGATATCCAGCTGTGACAGACAGACAGAGTCATGCCATAAGGCTTCCTTTTTACCATTTAGGTACGGAACCCTAATGAACGCCCCTCCACAAAACGTGATTATTTCAATGTGTGACTGTGTGAGATTGGTGTGAGACGAAATACGGCTTGATGAGCTCGTGGCTAAGTAATAACCGCTGCACGGATCGATCCATCAGGTACGCCACGCGGCTACGCTTGCTGGTTGGTCCATGGATGGGTGACTATCTTTACCATACCGAGACTCCTCCGTGCCTCGGAAAGCACACGTTGGTCCCAGCGGTCATTCGTTGATCTTTGACACTCGTTACGGCTCGTCAGAAACCCGAAAGCACAATCAATATTATGGACAGTAAAGAAACTACGAACAAACGGTCGCAACGGCACACTCACACTGTAGCGAGCACCGATGAGGCCCAAGCGAAAGTCGCGGTGCTCTCAGTATATTTACTGTGGCTTAGGGGTCTCGTCGATACGCGCGTCTGTGTGTGTGTCGTTTCGTACGTATGTTCGTAGTTTCCCTACTGTCTAGATTTATACTGTGCCGAAAGTCTGACAACTAGTCTTATCAAGGGTATTACCCAGTTACTGGGTTATGGAGGTCAGATAGGTAGTCGCTCCATGTAAAATACTAGTATTCAGCTGCATCAGGTTAGATTGGAAGCCGACCAAAATATAGTTGGAAAAAAGCTGGGCAGATGAGGTAGATGATGATGTAAGTAGTAGATGTGGTGGAGATGTGGTGTGGTGATGTGGTGTGGTGATGTGGTGTGGTGGTGGTGTGGTGTGGTGGTGGTGTGATGTACCTTCGACATATTTTCCAAGTCTTCCAAGGCTGTCATTCGTGGATCTTTGACAGTCGTTACGTGTCGTCAGAAGCCCGAATGTCTGACAACCAGTCTTACCAGGGGGTATCGTAAGTATTGGTGAAGGTGAAACCGCGAGGCGCTGTTAGTTATGTATAAAATTTGTAGGTAGAATAATTACAATTACTATGCACGAAGTCGGAAGGCAAAACCATAGTTACATAAGTCTCAAAACTTTGACAGCCACACCCCACCGCTAGCATTGTCTTCCGCCACTGAGTAGCTTTATGAAATTCCTAACACGCACATACGTCGCAACGACGGCTCCTTATTAGCTGGCTCTGGGTTCGAGTCCGGCCCTATAAGGCTAATCGGGCAATAAGAGCCAGTAAGATTGTATTCCCGTTATTCCTCGTTTGATTTGGCTATGTTTTATTGTTTTGTGGTCGTGTTTTTGCTGACCTTATCGATACTGTTTTCGATAACGGAAGAAGTTTTTTAGATTTTGATTTAACTCAATTCTTACAACAGTGTGGAAGAAATATGACGAAAATAAATAGGAAAAAAGGAAATTTAAACTATGGTAGGCGTATATGGTTTGTTCAACGAAATCTCCAAGTGGCTGGTTGACATTTCCTGTGACCCAAGGGCTGGCTTTTACCTTGGCTTGAGGCTAAGCATTGCCTTACAAGGTGGCAATGCCGCCAGTCTCCTGGGTACTTTACCAGTCGACAGCGATGCGGAGGAATTTTTCGACGCCATATTTTAGTTTTTTATTAGTTTTAGTTAGGTTATGATATTTTTAACTCTTTATGTATTAAGTAGGTATATTAAATGGCCACATTTCATTTTATTGTATTTATTAGGGAAAACAAACAGTGACACATTTCATTTTGCAGGCATACACAATAAAAAATATTCTTTATAAACCATGCTATTTAAATTAACTTTTTACCTATTTCCCACATAAAACACATTGTGTAGTATCCAACAACTAAAAACATACAATTATGGGTGTCGTAAAATGCAATTTGAGGCTTTAAAATGTGGCAAAAATGCATTATCTTCGATCTCAAAACTTCAATGGCCACATACCAGACGTAAAAGATTCCTTCAAAGTATTTGACATATACCTAAATATTATTCTACATGAATTATTAAAACTTTCTAACTGAACATCTCATAAAACACTAGTAACTCAAATACGACGCCAAATAAGCCAATAATTAATTACAAAATTGACGCAAGGAGACGCAAAGACTAGTTTAATTAAAATTTCAATTAAATTGAAACGTCTTAGAATATAATGTAATAGTTTCTGCTCTGTTTATGTAATTTTATACGCACGGTATGGGCGTGCGGGCCGTGGGGGCCGCGGCACCCCCCCAGCCTGTGGTGGGATTAACAAGATTCCATTAAAATTATTATAATGTTCTCTATATTATGGGTAAGTAAAGCTTCTTTGGTGTTTGTGTATGTGTGTGTGTGTCTTATGTACTGGATGAAGACGTTTTAGAATATATTATACTGACATATTCTTCTTATGTGTTCAATCTTCTCCAAGCGGATTCTAATAAAAATTGAGATATTTCGTCAGGAACATGTTTTACTTATTTAATAGCCACTACTTACCGAATAAATTCAAAAATGGAACAGACTTTGTATGAAATTATCTGCCGAGTTAATAGAAACTTAATCGTAGGTGGTGAAACAGGCCCCAAGCAATATTAAAGTCAACTGGTGCAGAGGATATGGAGCTGGCTGTGAAATTACACGCGACATTCGCACATTATCTCCTCAAGGCAACGAAAGTATCCTAGGTGATACAGAAAATCTTCTATCGGGTGCGTTCCATGTACTTGTCAACTTTAAATATGCAAAAACATTATTTAGTAGCTTCAACGTTTACTCCTTCCTTTCCATAATTATATGTACTCATCTGCCTAGCCTTTTTCCAATATGTTGGGGTCGGTTTCCACCAATACCAATACCAATCTTATACAAAATACACGGAGCGACTGCCTATCTGACCTCCACAACCTAGTAACTGCGTAATACGATACCCCTTGGTACGACTGGTTGTCAGATGTTCTGGCTTCTGACGACCCGTATAACGACTGTCAAAGATCCACGAATGACAGCCGTGACCAACGGCTTAGCGTGCTTTCCAAGGCACAGAGTAGTCTCGGTATGTAAGGACCCATCTACGAACCAACCCGGCAAGCGTAGCTTAACCTGATGGATCTACCCGTGCGGCTGTTATTACTTAGCCACGAGCTCTTTTCCATAGTTATTAGATAGATAGATAGATAGATAGATAAAACATTTATTTGATGCACACAAAAGACACAGCACAACACACAAAGTACAATTAAATTATTACACTTCACATGAATACATATAAAAATTAAAAAAAAAAAAAAAAGGTGCCAACATACAAAAAAAAAATAAAGAAAGAAAAACATACATAAAATCTAAGGACATAACATACATAACTTCAAGTGAAGATTATAGGTACCTACACAGTGCGGTGTGCGTCTCAAGGTTGCATCAAATGGGTTTCATATTATGGGTTCTCAAGGTTGCATATTATGTACTGTTACATTTTTTTCTGCGGGACAACCTTCACACGAGTTTCTGACTCTTATTCCAAAGCCTCCTTCAAGTCGCCAACAAAAATACTACCAAGAAATATCAACCTAAACTGTCACTATCTTCCCCATACCTTCCATATCCACCTACACACTAAAACATAGCCACCACCTTAAAAGCCACTAAGAAAATCAATAGCGATGTAACATAACGCCACAGTTACTTATTCCCCGCGAAAATAGACGCTTCGCGGGGTGGGTTGGCCCCCAAAGCGGTTGGGGGAATGGGGGCCTCGCCACCTGAGACACTTCGAAGACGGAGCACTCAAAATTTCGCTTATATAACATGGATATACAGTGGAATTAATTAGTTTTACGGCGTAAAGTTTTACATGGGTACCGTGTGATATTTGCATAAGATTCTAGAGGTGCGAGTTTGTTGTTACCTTGGGGGTGAGCTGAGAACTATGTTAGTTTTGGTAGAGTTGCAATAAGACGCTGTTTGTTGATAAGATACGTTATGTATCCAACACTAGCTGGCTACGGGTTGAAGAAAAAGCACTGAGAGGCAATTAAACGGTATACCAAAAACACTACGTCATCTGCCGTTTCTGGTTTTCTGCCGTACAAGAGTGCAGTACCCTGGAAGCCGGGAGAATACTTTTTAATTTTCGAAATAAATTAAGAATGTATTTATGTACGCACTAGGTGCATATAGGTACAGTCAGCAACAAAATTCAATTAAAGGAGACAGAGGCGATATCGCGTCGCGACGCGATATTGTTCAATCAAATCAAATCAAATCAAATCAAATCATTTATTCGCATAACACAGGTTCAGAAGATGTTTCAAAAGGTTCATAAGGTGCGTACACTGTATTATAACCATGTGAGGTGTGCAAATATTAGGAACATTATTTTCATCATGATTAAGATACTTATTACATTCAGTGTCATTGAAAAAATAATACATAGATTAGTCCATTATTCAATTAGTCAATGCATAAATATAAATTACAATTATTCACAGTATTCAATTAAAAATTATTTCTATAGTCAAATATACAAATAAGTCTACATTAATTTATCATTAAGAAATTCATCAGTCGTATAATAACATTTTTCAATTAGTAATTGTTTCAATTTTTTTTTTAATTGTGTAACATTCAAATTTTTTATGACATCTGGTAATTTATTGTAGATGCGCGGTGCCATGCCTAAAACGCTCTTTCTTACTAGGGCAGTCTTACAACGCTGATTGCTTAAGGCCCAGATTTCCTGAAAACGATCAAAAAGGTGGTTTTTTAAAGCAGTGTATCTCATAAACCGTAAATAATTTTGACATGTAAAAAAAATATAATATTTTCAAGTCTTTTTCGCATACAGTGATGGAAGCCAAAACATAATTATACATATTTTAATGCACCAAAAAAATCTTTAAACATACCTCCTAATAATCTTTAAAAGCAGTTTATCCCTTCATGAACAATTATAATTATAATTAAAAATATACCATGAAATGTCAAATTCCAAACTGCATCCAGTGATGGATTACTTTTTATTAAATAGTTAATTTCTAATTTTATACGATTTTATTTGCATTTTTACGACATAATTCCGGTGCGCGTGAGAATCTTCTATCTTGTGCGTCAAACTAGACAGCCATAACGCCATTTCACTTACACACCGAGCTAAACCAATCTTGGAACCTGGGCCTTAAAGAGGTTGCGTATTGGCTGCGAATCGCAACATCTCGTAGCGTTGACACTTTTTCAAATAACCTCATGTTTGTTTTGACGAAAACACTAATTTCAAAAATATACAATGAAGGCAAGGTAAGTATTTTCAGCGATTTAAAGAAAGGTACACAGCTATCATCAATTTTCAGACCACACATTGATCTTATGCACCTTTTTTGTGCCTTAAAAACGATATCTTTATCAGTAGAGTTGCCCCAAAAAATAATGCCATATCGCAAAGTTGAGGCTACTAAGCCGTGGTATGCAACTAGAAGTGCATCCATATTTATTTTTCTAGCAATTTGGAAAAGTGCGTATGCTGATCTATTTATTTTCTTACTTAGGTCATCTATGTGGGCCTTCCAGTTAAGTTGGTTATCAAGGAATAAACCTAAGAATTTTGCTACTTTAACTTCTTCTAACTTCTTAGAACTGTTTTTATACCTTAGGTGAATTTTTTAACTTTAAGACTTAATTCCTACTACGAAACTATGTAATGAATTGTATTTGTGAATTTTGTATTTTGTATTTTATTTTTATTTTTGACTGTAATACTTTGACTTTAAAGAATAATAACGAATGTGTATGACTAATAGTAAATTTTCGCATGCCTCCTATAGGTGAGATGTGTAAAGCACTTATTTATTGTAACACCAATTGTACCATATCTCTGGCGAAATAAAGATTTATGATTTATGATTTCAATGTCACAGTTATTATGTCTGATATTTACATTTGGTACTACAGTTCTTTGGTGAAAGTGCATCATTTTGGTTTTCTCTAAGTTTATAACTAAATTATTTTTATTAAGCCAATTAATTATGTCCGATAGTTTATTATTAATGTCATCTTGGTAAATATTGCGATCAATACATTTCACTATGTTCTACGGATATAATATCGCAATATTGCGTCGCCGACGCGATATCGCCTCTGTCTGTAAGAACCTTAACACTTGAGTTTTCTAAATCTTAATTATTGAAAAAAATATTTCATTAAAATCGGAACAGATGTAATTTTGTAAAGAAAATTAACTCTTAAGTATCTAATAAATGAATGCTAAAAAGTAGCTTGTTATCGTATCATTTTGTGTTAATTTAGATGATTGAAAAAGTAGCAGTGTTAACCAACTTCTGTTGGTGACCGTACGATACGTCTGTTTAAGAAAATCAGAGTCCACGAACCTACTACCTAAGTACATGATATACATCTTGTGGTTTCGTACACAGGTAGGTATGTAACTTCAAAGACCACATGCTCAAATAATTTCCTGAAAATTTTATACCCACAATCATACAACACACTCCACTAACCTCTTATCAAAATCAAAACATCTTAACCGACCAGAAACATCTATAAATTACCCTGAATACTAAGAGTTGCAAGCCTCACCCCACAACAAGGGAAATATATTTCGAATTACTGGCAACACAAATAAATCAGGCACTCGCCAACCGACAATATAATCGGGAACTTAGAAACACGTACTTACTTATGAAACCCCACCGCCCCGCGCTCCGTTTTGAATTTCGAATAGGTAGGGTTGCAAGACAATCATGTAAGAAAGGATTTTTTTTTTTGTTTCAACGTTTAGTGACGCCCATTGCAAATTGGAATGAAAAACCAAAGTTACAATATTAAAGCTGACCGTTCGTCGTCAGCATTTCAAGTATTGGTATAATAATATAAGCGGTATGCATATTAATTACTTAGCAGGTTATTTTGATCTTTTTACCTGACTGTGCGACGCAAAGGAGGGTAATGTGTTTATCAGCCGGTGTATGTTTGTTCCTTTGTGGCAGTAGAGACCAAACGCGTCGGCCGATTGTGATGATTCTTACATCAATCGATTTGTCCTGTAAGTGTCATTAAAGACATGACAGTAATCAAAATTCAAAATGGCGACCACCAGACGCCATATTAAAGAAAAGAAAAGAAAGAAAGAGAAGAAAGAAATTAAAGTTGACGAACTAGTGGGGTAACATTGAATAGGTCTTTGAAAATCATTACCATTAGATATTAATTATACAAAATACCTTTTTTTTTTTTTTTTTTTTTTTCTTTTTTTTTTTTGAGGGTGGGAAATCATCAAATAACTTCTTCTTCTTCTTCTCCCGCTCTGGGTGGAGCGGGAGGGCGTGTCAGACTTTTACTGACTAAAACCCACCCGTGTTCCTTCAGTTGCCTATGCCAGGGCCGCGGTAACCCCTTCAGACAACCCGCGACCCCAGCGGCGTCGGCCCTATTGGGCCCCGTCACTTGCTGACATCTCTTTGAGGCGCGCGTGGAACACAACGCGCCGTCGACTCGGGCCTGGTCCTTACCGGACGGCGAGCTACCCGCTGCTCACCGTCCGCAGGCCCGCGCCTACGGTGGCCGGAAATTGCCCCGCGATTCCCGCCGCCCAGGGCGTCTCCTGCGGCGACTGAGGGCGTGAGGCTGCATCTCCCTCACGCGTTCCGCCTCCTCCTTCGCGAGCATCACTGCTTCGCAGAAGGAGGTGACGGCCTCCCATGCACTCTCGCTCCGCACCATGGCCTGGACCAGGCTCGGACGCGAGAGATCGCCGCCGCCGATCGCCTCCGTGAGAACACGGCGGTGCTCTGCCCAAGCCGGGCAGACCTCCACTGTATGCTCCACCATGTCCTCCGGGCGATCCACACAATGGAAACACCCGGGAGTTTCCTCCCGCCTTATGCGAAACAGGAACCTCCCGAAACAACCGTGTCCGGTGAGGACCTGCGTCAGGCGGAAGGTGAGGACGCCGTGGCGCCTCTCTAACCACTCCTCAAAGAGGGGACTTATCGCCGCTATTGTGGCGTGCCCAGCGCTGGGTTGCGACAGTCGCGCTCTCCATGCCGCCATGAGATCCCGCCGGAGCTCTGTCCGCTGTACCGTGATTTCTCGCGGCAGCGGAGTTACGCCCCGGCGTTTCGCCTCCTCGCACCACTCCCACACGTGCGCGAGGACCTTTGCCTCCAGATCCCACGGCGGCAATCCGGCAAGGAGGCTCGCCGCCTCCCGGGAGACCCTGCGGTATCCCCGGACTATCCGGATGGCCATGACCCTCTGGGACGCGTTCAACCTGCCGGCTGGTCCCAGCCTTAGGGAACGCGCCCACACCGGTGCTCCGTAAAGGGCCATGGACCGCACGACCCCCGCGTAAAGCCTCCGGCAGGAGGCGTTTGGACCCCCCAGATTGGGCAGGAGCCGCCTCAAGGCAGCCCCAGCCCGTGCCAGTCTGGGAGCCAAACGTCGGAAATGCTCCACGAAGTTCCACCGGCTGTCGAGGACGAGTCCCAGGTACTTCATCGTCGACCCGACTCCGATGTGAACCCCTCCCACCGTTATATCGGAACCCGACGGTGGCGCATTCCGAGGACCATGAAAACACATGGCCTCGGATTTGTGCAGGGCCACCTCGAGTCCCAACTGCCGGATCCTCTCCACGACTATCGCAACCCCGCGTGTCGCTAAGTCAGCCGCCTCCTGGTGCGACCTCCCCTGCGCCAGGACAAGCGTGTCGTCAGCGTAACATACTACGCTGACGCCGCTAGGGAGGTCGGCGCGCAGCACCCAGTCGTAACCGATGTCCCACAGATGCGGCCCCAGGACCGATCCCTGTGGGACACCGCACGACATCTCTCGCCGGTTCCACTCTCCCTGATGACCGGGGTATATGACGGCCCTGTCCGTCAGATAGGCCTCGACCACTCGACAGAGGTAGGTCGGCATCCGGTGATACCGGAATGCCTCCCTGATGCAACTCCAGGGCAGGGTATTAAAGGCGTTGGCGATGTCTAGGGACACCGCCAAGACGACCCCACCCCGGGCCACTGCATCCCCCGTCGTGAGGGCTCGCACGCGCATGATGGCGTCCACCGTAGAGCGCCCCTTGCGGAAGCCAAACTGGCTCTCCGCCAAATCCGGCCCCTCCTGCACCAGCCACCCGACGAGGCGGTCTGCAATAACTCTTTCAAAGAGCTTGCCCACCTCGTCGAGCAGCACGATGGGCCGGTAAGCGGACGGAGAGTCCGCAGGGCGCCCCGGCTTCTTAATGAGGACCAGTTTCCCCGTCTTCCAGCGAAGTGGAAACTGGCCCCTCTCCAAGCATGCGCTTAGGAGCCCCCCTAGTCGAGGCCCGAGAGCCCCAAAGGCCAGAACCCAGGCTCTTCCAGGTAAGCCGTCGGGTCCTGGGGCGGTATTTTTGGCACTGAGCCTACGTACCGCCGCTCTCAACGCTACCTCGGTCACTTCCGGAGCATCATCGTCGTCGTCGGTCTCTTGGTCCGCAGCGGGCACCGCATGAGGCGGAGCCATAGGCGGGGGAGTATGTTCCCCTCGCGAAGGGAACAGAGCGCTCACCACGTCCTCCACGAGCTCGGGCCGGAGACTCTGCGTCAGCGGGGGCGCCCATGGGCGGAGTTTCTCCCGCACCATTTTATAGGGGCGCCCCCATGGGTCTCTGTTCAGAGTCTCCAGCGACTCCTCGCGGCCCAGATCCCTGGACCGCAAGATCTCCGCTCGGAGGGCGGTCTTCGCCGCTCTGTACCCCTCGTACAGCTCCGCCTGAATGGCTTCCGTATCCGGAGGGCGGATACGGAGCCTGCGGTGCCTGGTGTACCGGTGCCGCGCGGCAACGCACGCCTCGCGCAGAGCCGTCAGCTCCGGCGACCACCAATACACCTGGCGAAAGGCGCGACTGGGCTGGACCCGGGGCATTGCCACGTCGCACACCTCGGACATGGCCTCCCGGAACCACTCCGCCTCGTCGTTGATGTCGGCAGGCCTGTCCGGTGGTGACACCCAGGCCTGCACGATCGAGGCTTCCAGGAGGAGCTCCCGGTCCAGCTTCTTCAGCGCCCACCGCGGACCACTCGGGGCTGGGCGGAGACATCAAACCGGATGTACCGGTGATCGGAATAGGTCTCCACCCCCTCCATGACGCGCCAGTCAACCACGTGCGGCAACAGAGCGGGGCTGGCGAACGAGATGTCTACCACCGATTCGCCCCGCATCCGCACACACGTGGGGACAGAACCCCGGTTTAGGACGACCAGGCCTGTCTCCAGAGCCCAGTCCTCCACCATCCTGCCCCGTGTGTCCGTATACCGGGAACCCCAAGCCACATTCTTGGCGTTGAAGTCCCCGAGGACAAGCACGGGAAGGGAACGAAACCCGACGACGACGGTTTTCAACTCCGCAAGGGAGTTGTGGAACTCGGCGAGAGTTCGGTTCGGGGAGAAGTATGTCCCCACCACGACAATCCCCCCGAACCGTGCTGCAACGCAACCCTGTCCCTTCTTGACGGCTTCAAGGGACAGGGTACCGGCGGCGGCCGACGAAATGAGGGTCACTGAGCCGCTCAGGTCCTCCACCCAGTAATCACTGGGCGGGACAAAGTACGGCTCAGCGACCACGGCGATGTTAATCGACCACTGCGCCATGCTCTGGAGCAACAGATCCTGAGCGGCGGCGCAGTGGTTGATGTTCGCCTGGAGGAGGCGTAATGGGGCCACTACTGGCATTCCATTGCAGCCCCCTCCTGAGCCCCCTGTGAGGGCTCCGCCGCAGTGGGTACGGCGGTGACGGCAGTGGGGGCGGCAGCGACGGCGCCTGTGGCGACGGCTGCGGCGGTGACGGCGGTAGAGGGGGCGGAGGGCTTGCCCTTGCCCCGGGCTTTCGCGGGTTGACCACAGCCCTTGCTTCCAGCCCGGTGATCGGCCGGCTTGCCAGCTGCCGCACATAGGTAGCAGTGCGGCGTGGCATTGCACGAGCCGGCCTTGTGACCGGGCTGACCACAGCGGAAGCAGTTACTGCTGCGGTCCACCTCCGAGGTGCATTTCGCTCCCACGTGGTTGCCCACTTGGCAACGGAAGCACCTCAGAGGTCTGGGTTCCAGCAGTTTCACCCGCGTGGAATCCCAGCCCACCTGAAATCTTGGGCCCTCCCCAACGATTTTGTTGGCCGCCGATACGGGGCAGCTCACCGTAACGGCTCGCAACCCCGTGGAGTCTGGACGGATGGTGCCTACCTTCACCTGCTCGATAGCGCACCCCCCCATCTTGACCACGGCGGCCACAACTTCCCCCTCTGTGACGGAGTCGTCCAGACCCAGGATGCGCATGTCAGCACACTTGGCGGGTCTGGACACTCGGGCTTCGTCCGCATTTAAGGACGCCCTGAGCTTTTCAGCCAGAGCGTCAGCGGTCGGGCCACTGGTCGCACCGGGAATCTCGAGCATACGAGCCCCGGTCGCCGTGACCCTAACTCGCATGCCCTTTGTGACCCCGACCTCCTCCAGGTTCACCGCCGCCCGCGCCTTGGTGAGCACGTCGCGGTAGGACACGCCCCTCTTCTCCGCTTCCGGCTGTAGTGTGATCACTACAGCTGCGGACTTTGGGGCGCGCAACCTCGCCGCGACGCTTCGCTCCTTGCGCCGACGCCGCCTCTCCTTCCGCTTGGCCGCCCTTGCCGCCTTGCCCTCCTTCTTCTTCTCCCCGGCTACCTGCCATTCGGCGTCAGCCGGAGGAGATTTAGAAGGCGGGGGCGGCCGCGTCGTCGTCGCCGCCACAGCCGGGGCCTTCTCAGGCGCCTTAGCAGGCGCCTTCGCAGGCGCCTTTGCAGCAGCGGTGGCCCCGCCCTTCTTCTGCCCCGCTGACCCAGGTTTGGGCGTGGCAGCCGTGGCGGCGTACGATGCCGCCTTTGGCTGGTCCGAGGCCTGCCGGCTCGCCGCTAGCGGGGGCCGGAGGACAATGCCCTCCAGGACAGAGAACCGGCTGTTAAAAGCAGCCAGCTCCTTCCGCACCAGGGACAGTAGCCTCTCCTCTGCGGGCCCAAGCCCGCTCTGCCCCTGCTGCGCCCCCTCCTGCGGCGCCTTCTGAGGGCCGGCATCGCGGAGCCTGGCCAGATCCGCTCGGAGCTCCTCGTTCTCCTTTCGGAGAAGCTCCATGGCGGCTGTCAAGCGGGCGACCTCCGCCCGCATTTCGGACATGCCGTCCGACGGAGGCCCTTGCATCAGAGCCTCCGCTGCCGCCATAATGGAGGCCTTGGCTGCAGGTATGGCCTTGTCCTTCGAAGATTGTTTCTTCTTCAAGGCCACATCCCTCACTGCAGCAGCCACGACCTCCGCGAACCTGGCCCGCTCCGCCTTGGAGCCACCAGCGGTCCAGCCTAGAACCCGTCGAGCTTTTTTGGCCGAGCGCTTTCCGCCGTCCGAGGAAGACGACCCGTGGCCATCCCCCGGTTTTGCCTCCACGTTCCGCTTCAGGAAAGCATTCCTACCAGCGGAACCCACCTCTACGCCCTCCGGACTCTTGAAAGAGCCCTTCGCGCCCTTCGCCCCCGATGCGGCGTCGGACTCCGACCCCGCATCACTCATCGCCTTCTCCTCTCGTCTTGGGTTTTTGTTACAACTTTCCATATTGTTCCCACGAGTATAAACTTTAGGTACTTGCTCAAAATGAAATGGTTCGCACTAGCGATTAATTTAGCTACCCATTAATCAAGCTACCAACCTCCCTCACGGTGCGCCGCCGCTTGGAGGTTTGGGGTAATTTTTTATAGAGGTTTTCTTCCTCGCGGTCCGGGCGGTTAAGCCAAGACCCTCGACCCCCGTCAAAAGTCAGAGACATGACCTTGAACGATCTTCGGGGCTACGAGACTAACGGTGGCAGAAGGAAATGACGAAATGAAAATGGAAATGATGATGGGAATGATGATGGTGGATGATGGGATGGGAATGATGATGTGGTGAATGATGAATGGTGTATGGTAGCGGGGATGATGATGAATGATGGTGGATGATGGGATGGGAATGATGATGTGGTGAATGATGAATGGTGTATGGTGGCGGGGATGATGATGATTGATGGTGGATGAATGGCTTCCTTCTGCCTGCCCGGCAGCAGGGTTAGTGCACACCGAGCCCGTTCTTACTCCGCCGCTGTGCGTCTCTGCTTAGAGCAGAGGGACACACGTTGGAGCGTTCCTCCGACAGGATATTGGCATACGGGCAACGAAACCCCTTAGGCACTTGTGCCTAAGGGGAACCATTGCCCGCACCCCAGGGTGCACCGTCCCGAAGACTGGCCTTCCCCACGGACGTATCCGAAGGGAATTCCAGCCCACGGGCACTCGGGGAGGTTTCCTGTCTCCGCACCACCATTATTATTACCAAAAAATTTATCTGCCTAGACTTTTCCCTACTAGGTTGGAGTCGGCTTCCAGTCTAACCGGATGCAGCTGAATACCAGTATTTTACATGGAGCGACTGCCTATCTAACCTCCACAATCAACAATATTACAGGCACTTTTGAATTGTCAAGGGGTCGGTCAGTCAGAAAGATGAAGCTAGTTGCCCATTCCAAAGCGTAGTGTAGGTTCCTATGGAGAAGAACGGGTAAGAAACTCCACGGACACTCTTTTAAATCAAAATATATATACAAAATATTAGTAAGTATTCATGTTGAAAATATACATATGAGAACAATGTAGACAGACGTGCACGTTAAAAGCATCCGTAATAAAAAAATAAAAGCAATTGAAAAATTAAACTAAATTCTAAATTAAGATAAGCCTTGGCACCTAAGAGATGACCAGTCCCTACTGATGGCGCCCGTTCACGAACATGACTGATTGCTATCTCAAATACGCATAATATACTGGATGACTTTTTTTTGTCATTTGCTGCAGGTCGATTTCATCATAAATTGCATTGATGTATAAATAAGGTAGATATGATTCGCGCTCCTCGTACGTAGACCATTACGCACACAATTGACATTAGTCACAATCGAACTGGCGTTCGGTGCATGTAGACGTGCGCCGAGTCCAGGTTTAGTGATTGCGATGTTAGCGCGTAACATATCTACCTCTAATATATCAATGTAAAATTGATACAATTGGTTTGCTTGTACAGGTACTTTAAATATATTTGTAAATGTATTTTAAACTCTCGTACCTGGCAGCCCTAACGAAGGAGCGAGAACCAGAACAAAGTTAGATTGAGAACGAACGAACCGACGACATTCGGTTCTTAAGACTTGCTGCTGATGCCGCGTTTGAATTGCAAGAGCTTTGGTGCAAGAAATATGGTATATTTGTGGTTTACATATAGTAAACGGGTAGGTACAGATGTAGCTCTGATCAGGGTTATTAATCAAAGATTTGCCGATCTATTCTGGAATAATCTCACTGCACTTCACATAGACCATATTCACAATAAGATAAGGCATTGAAACAAACTTTTTTATAGTCCGTTCAACCGATTTTGATTTCTATTGGCTTAAGGCTCCTCCTTCCTAAAATACAGCGAAACCAAGTAACTTTGTGACCATCTTTTACAGTAACTATAGCATATTTTTGATAGGAAAAAATACACAGCAATCTACAACACATTAGTAGTGATTTCATTTGTCCTAAAATCTATTTTAGTTTGTAGCACTAAGGGGAAAAAATCTAAATCCAGGTCTATTTCTGTCTATTTTTTCTAGTTTTTACAATAGTACTCCTACAATTTTCATTAAAAGTGTTCATTTATTTATACAGTTCTCTACAAAATACTAAGGAATGATTTCATGTCATTACTTTTTTAGTCCAATCAATAGATTTTTTTTAAATCGATAATTACATACTTCATATTTTGCAAGCATTGTGTCATCGCGCTTCTCCTTCTTTTCTATGCAGTCCGATAGTGACCGCGCTTTTTACGGCGTATAATCCTTAAGTATGCCATTAAAGGCAAAAAAGTGGTTACAATACTGTTTACTGTAGCTGCCATTTTGTCATGAAGTCGAAATCGGTTGAACGGAAAATACAAAAGGTTTATTTCAATATCTCATCTTATTGTGAATACGGTATAAGTTATAACTTATAACGGTATAGTAAGATTTTTACAGAAAAAAAAAAACAGAAATAGACCGGTTGGTGTCTCTTCTCAAAAATTGTCGTCGAGACTTGTGAGCAGTGGTAGCCCAGTGGTAACGGTCCTGACTTACGAGTTGTAGGTCGTGGGTTCGACCACAGACGGGCACTTTACTTTGTGTAAATAACTTCATCCATTCCATTCATTTTATTGCTCTCAAAACGGTGAAGGAAAACATCGTGAGGAAACCGGCATGCCCTAGAACCAAAAAATCAAAGTCATGTGACATCTGCCAACCCGCACTGGGCCCGCGTGGTAGATTACAGCCCCCTCGAAGAGAGAAGGCCTGTGTCCCAGCAGTGGGAACATTTTAGGCTGATTATGTGTTGTATAACTGACATTTTTTGCATAAGTTCTGTGATTCCTGTTGGTGGTTGATTCTTCAAATTGATGAAAGGTGAAAGAAAAACAATATGCTAAGAGCTCGTGGCTTGGAAAAACTTTTATGAAAGTTAGACATGACAGTCATAGTATTAGCTATTAAAATGCACACCTTAATTTGAAAAATGGAGCTCGTATAAGTAAATAGCCGCACGGGTCTATCCATCAGGTTAAGCTACGCTTGCCTGGGTTAGTCCGTGGATGGGTGACCATCTTTACATAACGAGACTCCTCCGTGCCTCGGAAAGCATGTTAAGCCGTTGGTCCCTGCTGTCATTTGTGGATCTTTGACAATCGTTACGGGTCGTCAGAAGCCCGAAAGTCTGACAACCAGTCATACCAAGGGGTATCGTATTACCCAGTAACTGGGTTGTGGAAGTCAGATAGGCAGTCGCTCCATGTAAAATACTGGTATTCAGCTGCATCTGGTTAGACTGGAAGCCGACTTCAACATAGTTAGGAAAAGGCTATAGGCATATTTACCTAATGGTAATCTGTAATTTTTGCCCTTATACCAAATTACTATAGTGGCCCTCGATGGTATTTTCTTAACGGCCTACTTTCTACACCATATCAACACAGTTTTAATAAAATTGTATTAGAAGAAACAAAACTTATATTAAGTTACAAGATTTTCTTACGAAATGAGATTACACAATGTTTCAAACAGTAATAAACCCTGCCAATAAAACCACAAATAACCAAATCATAAATAAGCACATATATACATAAATTATATATCAAGTGTCACGTTGCTATACATCATAGTAATACATAGTTACGTACGCGCTCACAAGCCGCATGTATACACAGCTATAGCATGTAGGTATGTACATATTTTAATACATTATCTCGCGCAAGGAGATGAGTTCCAAGATGGCTGCCTTTGAAACACTTCTTAGAGCTCGCGCAGCGTCGGCGGGTTAGTGTGGAAGAGGCTTGCGATTTATTCTTTGGCCAGCACACTTTTTTTTTGTGGATGGGAAATCATCAAATGACTTCTCAGGCTCTGGGCAGAGCGGAGGGCGTGTCAGACTTTTACTGACTAAAACCCACCCGTGTGGAAGTGGTGAAGGGCGGGCGTTTTGTGGGGACTGTCTTACTGTAATTTTGACGTTCAAAAAGTGCTGATTCTCAGCCTAATTTGAATAAAGGACTTTTGATTTTTTTTTTTTTTTTTTGTTCCTTCAGTTGCCTGTGCCAGGGCCACGGTATCTCTTTCGAATAACTCGCGTCCCTGGCGGCATCGACCCTATAGGACCCCATCTCTGCTGACATCTCTTTGCAGCCAGCACCCAACACTTATATTCACAACCCAAGTTTTTTTGGAGGGAATTTGTAATCCATGTCGTCGGGGGTGGTACACGATCACAAAGCTGCGACAGTTGCAATCACCAGAGCAACGAGGCATTTGCATTCCTTTGAACAACATAAAAAAAACCGGTCAAGAGCGAGTCGGACTCACGCACCGAGGGTTCCGTACCATGTCATTTGTGTTGATGATTTCTGTATATACGGTATTTTTTTATGCGGCTTAAAAAAATAAAAAAATATTCGAGAATGTGCAAACAGCGCTCTTTCATATGATACCCCACATGCCCTAGTAACCCCACTTCGAATGTCCGTGTTGCAAAAAAAAAATTTTTGTTTCTTTCTTATTTTCAGTATAGTTGGGCAAACATCATCTAAAACTATTCCAAATTTCAAGTTGATAGCATTAGTAGTTCTTGAGATATCTAGCTGTGACAGACAGACAGACGGACTGAGTCACCCTAAAAACCCTAAATACCGTTGTCCTGTCAATAATTCATACAAAATTCCTATTGAAAATGCACACAATGTAAGAAACTGAACAATAGGTAAGTATCTAAATCTATGAATTCTGTCAAAATTTTTTGAAGATATCCCTACTCTCTTCTGTCCCACTCACTTTTTTATATGGAGATTTTTTTAACCAACATTTTTCACGTTTTCGTAAAAAAAAAATAACATTTTCTTTCGTAGAAACTTTGTCCCGACGGAATTGCAAATACAACAAAAAATAATTAGCCAAATAGGTGCAACCGTTACGAAGTGATGCGCGTACACAAAAAATAATTAGCCAAGTAGGTGCAACCGTTCTGAAGTGATGCGAGTACACAAAAAATAATTAGCCAAGTATGTGCAACCGTTCTGAAGTGATGCGAGTACACAAAAAATAATTAGCCAAATAGGTGCAACCGTTCTGAAGTGATGCGAGCACACAAAAAATAATTAGCCAAATAGGTGCAACCGTTCTGAAGTGATGCGAGTACACAAAAAATAATTAGCCAAATAGGTGCAACCGTTCTGAAGTGATGCGAGCACACAAAAAATAATTAGCCAAGTAGGTGCAACCGTTCTGAAGTGATGCGCGTACACAAAAAATAATTAGCCAAGTAGGTGCAACCGTTCTGAAGTGATGCGAGTACACAAAAAATAATTAGCCAAATAGGTGCAACCGTTCTGAAGTGATGCGCGTACACAAAAAATAATTAGCCAAGTAGGTGCAACCGTTCTGAAGTGATGCGAGTACACAAAACATAATTAGCCAAATAGGTGCAACCATTCTGAAGTGATGCGCGTACACAAAAAATAATTAGCCAAGTAGGTGCAACCGTTCTGAAGTGATGCGAGTACACAAAAAATAATTAGCCAAATAGGTGCAACCGTTCTGAAGTGATGCGCGTACACAAAAAATAATTAGCCAAGTAGGTGCAACCGTTCTGAAGTGATGCGAGTACACAAAAAATAATTAGCCAAATAGGTGCAACCGTTCTGAAGCGATGCGCGTATACAAAAAATAATTAGCCAAGTAGGTGCAACCGTTCTGAAGTGATGCGAGTACACAAAACATAATTAGCCAAATAGGTGCAACCATTCTGAAGTGATGCGCGTACACAAAAAATAATTAGCCAAGTAGGTGCAACCGTTCTGAAGTGATGCGAGTACACAAAATAATTAGCCAAATAGGTGCAACCGTTCTGAAGTGATGCGAGTACACAAAAAATAATTAGCCAAATAGGTGCAACCGTTATGAAGCGATTCGGCAGTTGATTTTTATTTATACATGTTGAAAATTTATCATTATGAACAACTTTTACTATGGCACCAAACCTGAAATCGCGAAAAAAAAATCAGCTGCTCCCTACATTTTTACGAGTTTGATGTAGATAAATGTACTGAACAGCTGATTTTTTTCACGATATAGATATAGATATGAAGAAAAGGGTCCACCTCCACACTAAACACCAGCCACACGAAGTTATTATATCGCTGCTAGTTTTCGCGGGGGGTGGCACGGCATGGGGGCCGGGGTGGCGCGCCCCGTGATAACTCGCTACTTCACCGTTTACTTATTTACATAATTACATATAATTTCCAACTATGTGCGAGCGAAAACACCTTATTGGAGACTTGGAAGATATGTCGAAGGTACATCACACCACAATCCACACACACCACACCACCACCACACAACCATCACACCACACCACACCACACCACCACACCACACCACCACACCACATCTCCACCACATCTACTACTTACATCATCATCTACCTCATCTGCCCAGCTTTTTTCCAACTATATCGGGGTCGGTTTCCAATCTAACCTGATGCAGCTGAATACCAGTATTTTACATGGAGCGACTGCCTATCTGACCTCTATGACCCAGTAACTGGGTAATACGTTACCCTTGATAAGACTGGTTGTCAGACTTTCGGCACAGTATAAATATAGAAAGTAGGGAAACTACGAACATACGTAAGAAACGACACACACACAGACGCGCGTATCGACGAAACCCCTAAGCCACAGTAAATATACTGAGAGCACCGCGACTTTCGCTTGGGCCTCATCGGTGCTCGCTACAGTGTGAGTGTGCCGTTTCGAACGTTTGTACGTAGTTTCTTTACTGTCCATAATATTTATTGTGCTTTCGGGCTTCTGACGAGCCGTAACGAGTGTCAAAGATCCACGAATGACCGCTGGGACCAACGTGTGCTTTCCGAGGCACGGAGGAGTCTCGGTATGTAAAGGTCACCCATCCACGGACCAACCCAGGCAATGCGGCTGTTATTACTGTAGCCATAAGCTCATTATGCTCACGAACATGAAATTTAATTACTTAAAACTTTTTAGATCATGCTCAACCAAAAAAAAGCCAACGAAATCATTAAAAACGATAAGAAATGAGAGAGCAGTGGTGGCCCAGTGGTAACGGCTGCGACTTACGCGAGTTGTAGGTCGTAGGTTCGAACCTAGACAGGCGTTTTTGTTTCATCAACACTGCTCTCAAAACGATGAAGGATTAGGGCCCATTCCCTCTTACCGAGAGGTGGCCTATGTCCCAGCAGTGGGAACATTTTAGGTTGATTATGACGCGGTTGAAATGAATACCGCCATCAAACGTAAAAGTTTGGCGAGTTTAGACTTAAACACCGCTGTATTGTAATTTCAGTAAAAAAAAAAAAAAAAAAAAAAAAAATACGTTAGTCGCACTACCGTAGTGTCAAACTACTGTCGCACAATACTTTGTTGCACTAGCGTGAAGCGTGCATTGTTACGTTTAAAAATTAGCTGGACAGCACTCACAATGCAGTCAGTGGTGTCGTGGGGAATACTAGTTTCTGTCATTCCCGACGACACCACCAGTGGTGTCGTTTTCAGTGGTGTCGTGGGGAATGAACGGTGCTGTCGAGGTTCAGTGTGTCGCACAAGCGTGCATTCGAACTATGGTGGGTTGCAGTACAGTTTTGTCGCACAAACGTTAATCGCACATCCATTTGTCGAGCTGACGTAGTACACTCGCTATCGTCAAAACTGGATGACGGACGCAAAGGGCTTGCGAAAGTTGGTAGGAGTGGAGGGACGCCTTTGCCTTGGAGTGGGGCTGAGTGGGACAGCGCAGGCTGGTAAAAAAAACACACCATTAAAAAAATCACATAGGTATTGAGAAAAAAAAAACATTGTTATTATTGTCATAATTCTGTCATTTTCTTTATTCATTAATTTAATTGTCAATCTCTTTTCAATCATTTAAATTGTATTTTACGATAAAATAATATTTATTCTGATTCCTTCTAACAATTTCTAAATGGACGTTCACATGAAACATCCAGCCAACATTAAGGATTCTACCATATCAGATCCTAGCACAAATAACCGTCCAAAGCCGACCGACTTTGACCGTTTTCTACCATGGGCTTGTAAAGAATTCTCCATTCCTACTGATGTCGTCGTTACTAGAGCTGCCCAGAGTAAGTAGACCAACTTCTTCAATAAATCTGATAACATTAGACGATTAGCAAATATTTTCAGCGTTATTCAGATAATAAAAAAAGCGCAAAGGTACGGGTTCTGGTTAATAAACCCAACGTACTTTCCGACCCAACCCGCACCCGTTCACTGTGTGTTTTGCGCTTAAGGGTGAAATCACACTTACATGCAAATATATATTTCCTCCATATTCACACATATTTCCGTTTAACAAGTGTGAATTCTTCTAACCTCGATTATTAATTGATAAATATGACGCTTTGTACCTACCAACAATATACCATCGAGCAACATCGAGTTTCAGAAAAACCTCTGCTTTGTAGATCATCGTCTTTCTCACATTTCAATAATATAATGTGAAAACTATACTTATTTCGTTGTTATTTGTTTAAACTGAATGAATATAGGATAAAAACAAACAAACAGCGGGGAAAGTGTAATATTAAAATTTAAAAATTCAACAGCAATGTACGTGAATGCTGCAGCTCGCACGAAGAAACCAATCCAAAAACGAAAATCAAAGTCCGCAGCCGCATCAACAGCAGATTTTGGTTCAGAAGAAGATAGTTCATTAATGGGCAAATCAGCTGGAATCACCACTGAAAGTGTAGTCAAGATAGAAACAATTTACAATACCAATGAAAACTTAGTCCAGCTGAAGTTTCTCAAGAACAAGGCTATACCAAGGCTGGTCATGCAAGTAATCGCACTCGCTATTCCGTACCAGCCACATTTGGCTTCAATTACCATCAACAGCGGCTTGCGCATGGATTCTTTATATGAGATATCCAAGTTTTTGCCCAATTCACATATAACAGAATTATGTCTTGATAGTACATCTCTCAGTCAAGCTAACTATCACATATTGTTAACGGAGAGTAAGTTAAAACATCTCTCTTTGGCAAAATGTACAATAAACGATGCCGATGTAAAAACGATCGCGGATGATTTAAAAGACCCATGTCTCGCGTCGAAAGTTTTGTCTGCTTTAAACTTGTCAAGTAACAGAATAACAGATGTTGGTGCGAAGTATTTAGCAGATATGTTGCGAACAAACAGACAACTCAGTTACTTGAACTTAGCGGGCAATATGATTACAGACGAAGGAGTTATGAACATTTTCGACACACTACATGAATTTCCTTTGCACGCCCAAGAAATATTTGAAAGTAGAACCAGATACGTGGCTTACCTAAAACAGAAAAATGATTTGATTAACACAATGATTATAGAGCTCCAAACAGCTAAATTTGATAAAAGCCCTAAAAAGAAGATGTTGAAGAAAGGTAAACTGGACACTCACTCTGCGCAACATGTTCCTTTGGAGAAGCCTCAAACAGAAACAGGAGTTGAAGCCCAAATTATACAAGAAAAAGCTGAATATTTGGCTGAAAAAAGGCTGGGATTGTTTAATGAAGCTTTCTCTCCAAACAACACTAAATCACAAGATGGTGTAGTGCATTGTTTCGGTAATAATACCTTGTGCTATTTGAACGTTGCTTACAACAACCTTACATATGCTAGTCTCAAGAAATTGCATGAAGTTTTATCCACGCAGATATCTCTCAACAGAACTCCTAGGGGTTTGATCAAAGTCGTGATTGAAGGTAACTTAATGCCAGTAGCTTGCAAAGAATACGAAGAAATTGATCGTCTTCTTGATAGTTTCAGAAGCCAATCAGAACCTGGAACGAAAAGCAAGCCTTTAAGATCCGTTGCCACCTTAACCAGCAAATAAAAGCTTTTTTTAACTCACAAAATATTTCATGATTTGGTTTACAATACTTAGGTACATATTTTTATTTATTGAAGACTTCGCCTAGTTATTGTTAGAGTTAGCCTATTTATTTTAGTGTTGCGTTTAAGTTTAGATTAGCATACTTAACATTTTAGATAAGTTATTGTGATCATTTAGATTTAAATAAAAAAATACAATAATTACTTTTTCTTTCATATTTGTCAACGATGCATCATCATCTTCCTGCTGGTGCCGATTCTCTTGTCACAAATGCCTCTAAACTAGACTAAAAATCACTAAAATTTTGTTTTTCCTGTCAAACGACGATTTCCCATTCTGAAATTGATTAAAGTGACACTTAACTAAATTTTATTTTGACAGCACTAAGATTGTACTGAGATAATAATTTAGTGAAAATGGCAATTTTGCTAAATATTCTGAATTTGACGTTTTTTCACCTAAAATTTTGATTGTCAAACTAAATCAGACTATTTTTAATCGCGATTAAAAAGGTGTGGAATAAGATTAGTTCTCATGATAAAATTCACACAAACACCTTGACTTCAAGTGCAAAAACAGTACTGTATTATTTTTTTTTTCTATTCCATATATGTATCTCGAAAACGGTGTGTCCACTCAAAACGTAGGTACCAAAAAAAAAATCCACAAAAACACGTTGAAGCTGCCCCCTCCCTGCCGTTCCAGCTCTAAAAAATATCTGACACGGTAACGGCGGCGATGTCGGATTTTCTGTAAACAAAACTTTTTTACCAAAAAAAAAACAACCGACTTCCAAAAAAAAACTGCAAAGTGAAAAATAACTTTAATTTCGGAAGTCGGTGTCTTTGGATCTGTATTTTAGTTTTTTGCCACCGACTTCTGAAATTAAAGTTATTTTTCACTTAGCATTTTTTTTTTTGGAAGTTGGTTGTATTTTTTTTGTAAAAAAGTTTTTTTTTTTCACTTTTTAGTGTGTCAGTTTGTAATTTTATCTAAGTTACAATAACCTAATGTCAACCGCTCATCATCTTTTACAAAATATTGCTTTTCCCGATGCAGGGACGTTAATTGTTGAAGATTTCTCCTAGTAATAACCAGGAGAACTGGAGCTAATGGTGAAGTCACCATCAGCTCCACTTCACCATATGCATTGTGACGGATGAGCATAAATTGGTAATGGAATCGCAACCCGTGAAATACTTATTATTGAGTAGTTCCGATGACCATATGTGGTCTTCATCATCAATTCCTCTTCACCAAATGGTGCTTTTCGAGAGCAAATGCACAAGTTACTATAAAAAATACCCAAATCACTATAGGTGTGCCTATAAAATTCTAGGGTTTCCCTCGATTTCCATGGGATCCCCTCATCAGATTCTGACTTGGTGACAATGGGACCACCTCGAGAGCATACCCTATCAAATAAAAAAATAATTTTCAAAATCGGTCCACAATTGACGGAGAAATCGGTGTACATACATAAAAAAAATAAAATATATACGCGACGAATTGATAACCTCCTCCTTTTTGTCTATGAAAAGTCGGTTAAAAATATGACAAGCCTTCTCACTTTTCATAGTGATTTCGTTAGTTCCAATTAAAGCCACCGGGTCAAATATACTTCAAGCACTATACCACGCGGAGTCACGATTGTCAAACTCGATTTTAGTTAGGTCAATTTTTTTTTTAAATTTAGAGGTTTTGTTTTTGCAGAATAGCTCTAAGATTCTCATAGCCAAAAGTAAGGAATTTTCTGAGGCCAAAAACATCGAACAAAGAGTTTGTCTTAAATGTTGCATCGCCAAAGGAATTTTGTATTTTTTTCAAAATTAAAAAAAAATCGAAATTAAAATTATACGCAGGGGTTTAAGTCCTACGAGACACCTTCGTAACTGAGAATTTATCGGAAGCCTGCGTATGCAAACCCTAAAGGCTCTTACAGACAGAGGCGATATCGCGTCGCGACGTGTCGCGTAGCGGTGTTGCGACGCGATAATATCGCAATATCGCTCGCGATATCGCCTCTGTCTGTAAGAGCCTTAACACACGTTAAGGCTCTTACAGACAGAGGCGTATATTATGAAACTTGGTTATGCCTGTCGGTTATGCCTGTAAGGTTATAACCGTCAGGCAAGTCCTCACCTTCCGCCTGACGCAGGTCCTTACCGGACACGGTTGTTTTGGGAGGTTCTTGTTCCGCATAAGAGTCCACAAATTATGAATTGCTTTATTGAAGTTTGATGTCAAACAAATAGCAGAATCATAATAAATTGCTGGGAATTCAGGAAATGAATCGCTTTTAGAGGAATTGCTTAATGTAGCCGTTTTAGGCCCCCTGATCATATCAACTGATTTAAATTTTTCAAGGACATTAATTATGATTTTTGCTCTTAAATTTGTGTGTTAATGGGATTATTGTTTCCCGGAAGCTTCGCCACGTCGTTTGAGGTTTTGCGCACCCGCAGCAGCCGCTCCCGCACAGCCCTCTGTGCTATGAAGATGGGCTGGCGCAAGGGTGTCGACACACGTTGCATTTCACACCATAGGTCTTGCCAACGCATTATGACTAGTCCGTCTGGTATCTTCCCATCGTTGCGTGCCAAGCCAATGAGTTCTGATATTTTACCATTATTTCATTATTCCGGTAAGATTTTGTAACGATTTTATTTTCAAAACTTAATTAAAATATACAAGTTCATAATAAATTATATAAGCTATGTACAAGAGGGTATAAAAAAAAAGGGTGGAAGAGCTCATAGGGAATCAAAAAATTCGTCCGTCTGTCAGTGGGAAAAGTTCTTTGGGCTAAAAATAGGCCAGCCCTCCGTGTGGAGTCGACCAACCGCTTGGCGATGTCCTGAAATACTCGATGAGCACTCGGAACCCCAAAAACCCTAGTGTTTCAACCCCAAACGGCTCAAACATATAGCTCCCAACAAAGTTGTAGATTAGATTATAGGTTACATTTTTAAATATTTTTTGGTCTATTAATTATAGTAAGATGATCACTTTCTTTATGTGCAATATGAATAATAGACGTATAAAACGTGAATAAAAAAATTGTCTCCTTTGGAACAGTTTTAGATGACTTTGGCTCAACTACTTAGCAAATAAGAAAGGAATAAAAATTTATATTTTTTTGCAATAGGGCCTGAAAGGGCGTCTTAAAAATTCAAAGTGGGGCTACTAGGGCATGTGGGGTATCATATGAAAGAGCGCTGTTTGCACATTTTCAAACATTTTTTAATTTTTTTTATGCCGCACAATTTTAGACTTTTGATGAAAAATGTAACAAAAACACCGCCCCCCACCCCTTTTCTCCGAAGTTTGCAAATAGAAAAATCAGAAATTGTTCTATTAAAATTAAACGATGTCTCTAAATAGCATACTTTTTCAGAAATCTGAACGGAACCCTCTCGGTGCGCCAGTCCGACTCGCTCTTGACCGGTTTTTTTCTCAATAGTTGCGCTAGTTGGCAGCTATTATGAACAACTTTCACGTTGGAACCAACCCGAAAATCGTGAAAAAAAATCAGCTGTTCCAAATATTGTGTCTATGACATGATTGTGAAAATAAATGTATGGAACTGATAATTTTTTCCTAACACATCTATTCTAAAATTTTCTTCAGCAGAATAAATGTGGTAGCTTAGATGCCTATTGTTGGCTGCTAATTGCCTAATACTTATACAAATATGGATTAATCATAGAAAAAAAACTGTTATCTGAATTGATGTTGACATCCATGTTGTTATCTCTGATTGGTTTACTTTAATTACTTAAACCATTTACTTTACAGGCACTTTTGAATATTGTCAAGAAGTCGGTCAGTCAGAAAGATGAAGCTGGTTGCCCATTCCAAAGCGTAGTAGGTACCTATGGAGAAGAACGGGCAAGAAACTCCACGGACACTCTTTTAAAACAAAATAAGCATTTTGTTACTTAACAATGCAACAGCAGGTAGGTACTTACTACTTATAAAATCGACCTTTTACACTACAAACATTATCGAACCCAAGGCCAACCCTTAAATTTCGGGTGTCTTATTAAAAAATGTAACATTATAAGGCAGGCGCACACTATAC
Organism: Cosmia trapezina; assembly: GCA_905163495.3. Lineage (NCBI taxonomy): Eukaryota > Metazoa > Arthropoda > Insecta > Lepidoptera > Noctuidae > Cosmia > Cosmia trapezina. The sequence goes on from LR991044.1 coordinate 6,034,925, forward strand.
CACACAAATCACTGTGCTAGTGAAATAGCGCGGCATAAGTGCGCGGAGAGGGGCCCCCGGGCGGAGGGAACGCGCGTCGATATTCGTGCTCGGTCGGAAGCCATCTTAAAATATAAGTGCCCCCCCCGCACCCCTCGCCTCCTTAGACGCTCGCTTTTTCAAACTCCGCCGGTGTGCGGTGAGAGGTCGTCAACATTTTGTTGGGATTGCGGAGATTTGTTTTGGTAGCAGGAGTATTATTTTTCTGTAATAAATAATTAATTATACGGCGAATTAAGTATTACACTTCAGCGTTCTGAGTAGTCATATGTTTTTATATGATACCTAGTTTTAAAATTCAATTATTATCAACACACACTGCCGGAGAGCATTCCTCTTTGTCTAAAAATTCATAGTGTTCACACTATGAATTTTTAGACAAAGAGGATTTTGTTTTTCTTTTTCTAGCTACCAATTCCTTCTATTATTGTTAATTTTGGGAACCTTACTGTTATTAATTTTACAGTAATTGAGTATTGTGTATATTTATTTTATAATATGTACTTAACTACTTTTTTTATTCTTTATATGGAGTATCGAAGACTCCTTTTTATTATGGAGAGCTTGCCTGTACCAGCCGTTAGGCGGATCTTTTGTGATAGCGGTCTCGATGAATCTGAAACGTTTAAGTCTGACACTGGCACCCTAACTTGTCTGCTAAGCAACGTAAATAACGCAATGAATGTTGTTGAACTGTCAAAATGAAACCGATTCCGATTGATAATGTCTTACACAATTGTCCTCCTGATCTGAATCTATGATGCCAATCTTCGCTTAGTGGGTTGTGATTACCAGTTACTTGCCTCTTTACGTCTATCCTATAAGAAAGGTATAAAAATAATATTACTGTTTTTCTTTTGCTAAAATAATGGTATAAATTGTTTTCGGGTGGCTATGGTTGATCATACCTTCGTCTTATATAAATCTAGGCAAGCTAAAATAGTTTTTTACTTTTAACAGTGCACAAAACATGGTTGTTACTACCTTATTCACGAGTTCTATTAATATCTTACGGCACCTTCTGAACGAGGCGGATGTTGGCTATTTTTAGATGAATCTACCTAATCTTTATATCGAGAAGAACTGAGATGTTTTACATCTTAGGTCTTCTCTGTATAACTAAGACGTAAAATGTCTCGTCTCGTCTGTTTTCTTGCTTGCTACTACTATCTTTATTAAAATGCATTTATAGAAGTTACTTTTCCCAATCTTGGAACAAAACATTTTCTGTATCAAAAAAAAAAGACCATTAATGGAAATAATACCTACAAAATTATAATCCCAATTTTACATCAATGAACCTATTCCTCAATGTCAGATAGAGATTTATAATCCCTTTAAACTCTAACCTGTAAATAAAACAGATGTTCAGTACTAGAACATAGTAGATACTCAATTAAATAACTCCGAGTTTACCCTAAATTCTCTAAATATTTCATCGCAATCTAAAGTACAAAGTTAGACAACAGATATTTATAACCACTTAAACAAAGTCCTAGGTAAGGCTACATTTATCCAGTGGGTTGGAAAGTTTTATATCTAAAATACGCATCTTAAAGATCATAAACTTGCTAACTCCGCTGTAAAGGCTGAATCAATACGGTATTAACGCACACACTTGCGACATACACCCACCGATGCAATGCAAAAACTATTGAAATGAAAATATAAGCTCACATTTACAGCGGGTGCACGCACACAGATGTAGTCCGCAGGTGTATACATGAGCCGCGGTACTCCCCCTCCCCCCACCCCTCGCCGTTCCGTGCGCCTTAGACGTTGGCTTTTTACATGAGTATAAGCAGCCGGGCAGGAGCTGCAAACATTTGGTGGGGCGCGTTTTTGCTAATTTTCATGATTTTTGTATTTCATTTAATAATCGTTCTGTATCTACTTTTCAATTGGTTGTAATAAATAAGTTTGTAATAGCTGCAGTGCTAAAAAAAAGCTTAGAGAACTAGCTTTTAGCTAAATTCTTGTAGAATACCACTAAGTAATACGAAAGTATCCAGTTCATACCAATTGAGATTGCATTTTTTTGAATTGTTCGTCATACAAAAAAACTACTTTTATAAAGAAAAAAAAAACAAAGAAATGTCCAAGACTGCAGCTCTTCACCCTTTATCAGAAACCAGTTTTTTTACAATCCATATCTTAATTTTTATTTGTGTATCTATCTGACCATCCCTTTATAGTTACGACAGGTTTAGAAAAACTAGGGACTTGGAATAGCCCTGTGGGAAATAAAGTTTAAAAATTGTATCTTTTCAATATTTCTTGACCAACCTGTCTTTATTGTCAATCTTGTTTATTTTATACCCGTTTGATTCAATTTGTTTTATCACGATTTGAGTTATACTTTTATTGAGTTCATAGGATTTATAAGGTCATGGGAATTCAGAGGTTATGAGAAAATATTTTGAGCCTAAGGGGTCTTTGAATTCTTGGATTTTCTTGTCTGACTGCTTTTGATTTTTCCTTTAAGCTTTGTTGAGGATTTTATTTTCTTTGTCTGTATTGTTTTGTTTTTGTTTTTTGTTTGTATTGTAAGAGACAAAGTATTAAAATGTACATAATGAACGATGATACGTAGAATACTTGTAAGCTACATAATATGTTATGGGTGACATGAAAAAGGTTAGTATGAGCGTCAAGTAGTATTTAACTTAAATAAAATCCATTGTTACATAATTATTTCGATTTTATTTTCGTGAAAACAAACAAAAATGTCTACCTGTCTGTAGTTTGCATCGCTATCACATCATTTTTTGAACCTTAAACAATAGCTAAAAAAAATCCCAACTTACTTTTTTTGTATATCACATTGTAAGAAAAACTTCCTTTTTGTACACACGGCTACACAGCAAGCTATACTTTTCCAGTTTACACTGAGCTCTCATTGTACAGAAATCCTATACAATGCGAGATCAGCTTATATTGGAAATGAATAGCTTGATCTGTAGCCGTGCGTACTTATCACACCCCAATAAATATCACAATTAACTTTGAACAAGATTGCTTTTTACATCAAAATTCCCACGTAATAGAACTTGAACCAGTTTTCTTTCAATTGGACATCTTTCGTACTCATCACATTGTGATTTCATAAGAACCTGATGGTAACAAGTAGTTACAACCTGTTTTATGGGAAAAATGGGGTGACACAGGTGAATTCTGGGCATTTGAAAAAGTTTTTTTTTATGTCAACAATAAAAATTTGGTGTCTTATTTGTAGTTTGAGGGAGTGGGTATTCGATGTAGTGCTGACCCGTCAGTAGTTATTTGATAGAGGACTGTGCTTGAGGAAGGGCTATTTTTTATCAGTTTATGGTATTTTTGAGTGGTATTCAATGCACGAAATTTGTCGGCTATAAAATTGTAGTTAACAGTTTTAATTATTTTGGGATTTAATTTAGGTCTACCTAAAACAATTGTTTTTTGTGAAAAGTTATTCATCAGTAGTGAACAAGTGAAAATGTAACGCAAAATGCTGTGCACAGTATGAGCTTCAAAACAAAATTAGGTAATTCATCCAGATTTTTGTTCTCATTTGAATTATGTCATGATGGCAAAATTATATTTCTTATTCTAAATGATGTACTTACCTATAATGGATAGGTACACGTGACATTGTACGTCTCTTATTACATTGTTCATACATTTTGTGTCATAATTATTATCATTTACTTGTGGCAATCACACTAATTGCATACTTTTATAAATAATTTAACACAGCCACCCACGCTACGGCATCCCATGAAAACAAAAACCCAGATTACCGGACAAGTTAAAATTCATACGCGACTCATATTATGAAAACAACGCAATACCCTAATTAGGCATTTAATTATAAATCCGCCATGAATTCTTAACCGACTAGACATATTAAAATTTCACTTCCCCCATCCTAACTACGCCTATAGCGTATCGCGGGGCCCCATCTCCGCTGTCTTTCTAAGGGGACCGCATAAAATAGTTATAGAGGGTAGGGGGAGCTACTTAACCGTTTTTAGGAGACACCCCGCCCGACGCAGAAACACCCCGCTACTTCAACCCCATTTCCTGCTCCTGCCCCCTCCTTCGAGCAAGGGGTTGGGACGTACTATAACTATCGCTATATTTTTGCAAAATAGAATTCTTACGTGGGTTGACGATACCTGCGCTTTTATAGTTGCGTTCGAAATTTAAATGCGCGTCGTTCATTGGTGTTTTTGTTTCTGTAGTTGTGTGCCGGGGGGTGTTCGAAATTTGAATTCGGGTCGCACGATTTAGTTTTAATTTGGCGGGATTTTGGGAGAAAAGGTCGGTTTTTGTTATTGCGTATGAGTTTCGCATGATAAGTCAGTCCCCACGGATGTAGCCCATTTTTGATTAATTTTAGTTTGTTTTTATACAGTTCACATAATATCATGTATATATAACGCGATATTACAACGGTGATTGAAAACATCGTGAAGAAACCTACAGTCCTAGAATCAAAAAGTCGAATATAATTTACATAATTATGACAGACAATCACCAACCCATACTGGGGACGCGTGGTGTATTATAGCCCACTCCCTCTCACAGAGAGGGGGCCTGTGCCCAGCAGTGGGAACGTTACAGTCTGATTATGCTTATGCTAAGTCTTCAAAGAGCTTCCACGAGCGGCACACAAGAATCATACAAAAGTGCTAAGCTATCAGTCAGCCAGACCATTCTTGCTGCAGCCAATCTTCTTGCTATGGGACACTGACCTCTAATATACACTTTACGCTGGACTTCATACTAACGATGGCAAAATGAGACATTTGATTTTCGCCATTTTGGCGCTGATAACATAGTAAGCGTTTCATTTGATATGTCACACAATACAGTTGGCAAAACTTTTTTTAAATTTTCTTATTTGCTCCCCCGAAAAGTGGGTCACTTTTCGGGGGAGCAAATAAGAAAATTTAAAAAAAGTTTCATGTTCAAAATTCGTTTACTTATTTACTTTACCTGTCCAAGTTTGGCTCACATAAATTCATATGTGTACCAAATTTCAACTTAATCGGTCCATTAGATTCGGAGCAAATTGGCTGTGCCATGACCACCATGGATATTTTATATTTCTAAACCACCTTAAAAAGGGATTTTGTCGACGGAAGGATAGACAAAATGACGTTTCCGTGTAGACAGTACGACGGCAACAAAGTAGAAAGAGTGAACTGCACTTTTTTACATAATTTGACTTCTTTAGAGTTCTTTGTTTTACCATAGGCTTTTTTTGTTTGTTTTTCCAATACTAAGTCAATCAATCTGCCTAGCCTTTTTCCAACTATGTTGGGGTCGACTTCCAGTCTAACCGGCTGCAGCTGAATACCCGCAGTGCTATTCTGTACAAATCTCAACGTGAAAACTTAGGTGAAGTGAGCGTGGTGTGAGCTGTCAATAGTGTCAATCCCTAGCATCAGCAGTGCGATTCTGTAACCATCTCACCGTGAAAACTTAGGTGAAGTGAGCGTGGAGTGAGCTGTCAATAGTGTCAATTCCTAGCAAAAACAAACTCACTTCACCTAAGTTTTCACGGTGACATTTTTACAGAATCGACCGGCAGGTAGAATGCCAACTCACTTCACCTAAGATTTCACGGTGAGATTTGTGCAGAATAGCACTGCAGTATTTTACATGGAGCGACTGCCTATCTGACCTTCGAATTACCCAGTTACTGGGTAATTCGATAACCCTTGGTAAGACTGGTTGTCAGACTTTCGGGCTTCTGACGACCCGTAATGACTGTCAAAGATCCACAAATGACAGCCGGGACCAACGGCTTAACGTGCTTTCCGAGGCACGGAGGAGTCTCGTTATGTAAAGATGGTCACCGATCCACGGACCAACACCGGCAAGCGTAGCTTAACCTGATGGATCGACCCCTGCGGCTGTTATTACTTAGCCACGAGCTCCTCTTTTCCAATATAAAGTCACGTATATAAATAAAGACAACTGCACCTATTTTTCACAAAGTGACGAACAACCGCTTTTTGGGGAAAAAAATATTACAGGAAAAAAAAACTTAACCATTTCCTTGCTGATGCCTTATTAACTAAATGTTTTCAAATAGAAAAAGATAGCTTTGTTTTTCTATTAATTATCACAGTTTTGCGTTCAAAACGCTCTCTTGTAAAGTCATGGATTCTGTAGATAACCGTATATACTTTGCGGCCATCGAGTAGAAAGTTGCATTATAGGGTAGGTATTAATAGGTCTCATCTCTGGGAAAATTCGTTTCCTCTATTTTCACCCGAGCAGAGCTCTGTCGCCCAGGTACCTACTGTATGACTGTATGTATTTTATAGATATATATTAGTTCTGCTTTCTCTATCAAATTTTTAAGTTGCTACCGAGCGCGCTGTGGCGCCCTCATTGTTTATTTGGTTATTTCTTTTATTTTAGAATGAAAATTCAGAAATTAAGCCGGAATAGTTGTGCTCCACAATACTACAATGGCAACTATTTGCCGTTTTAACGATTATAATAAAACTTATCAATATAAATCTACTATTTGTATCTAATAATAATAACGTATAGTCTTGTGGAGCACAACTTATCCGGCTTATTTTCTGCATTTTAATTCTAAAATAAAATAAATAACCAAACAAACGATGATGGCGCCACTGCGCGCTCGGTAGCCTCTTAAGACTGTGGTCGCATATTTTCGCGCTCGGATTTTAAACATCTGACGCTCGACGCCGCGTAGCGAGTGCGCGTGTGTGCGTTTTTCCTCATGTACGGCACACAGTTGCGATGCTGCGACGACTAAACGATCTTGATCGTAGCTATGGCGTACCTATATTTTTTTGAAGTAAAAGCTAGAGGTTTACGGAGAAAATAAAAAGACTGTCCACAATACATTATTAGTGTATTTTAATTAAATTTATACAAATATGGATGAAGAAAATAATATTATGTACTTAAAAAAAATAAACTCATTTTACTTATTTGCTTAAGTATTTGTATACTTATAAGTAATTGAAGTTTTATAAAAGTATTTGTATTTGACGACACGGTTGGCGCAGTGGCTGAGCAATTGACTGCTGCGCAGCATGTTGTGGGTTCGATTCCCGCACGGAACAAATATTTGTACGACCTACAAGTACTTATTTGTTTCCGAGTCTGGGTGTTTTTCTATCTATAATATGTATGTATTTACAAAAAAAAATGTATATAAGAAGTTTATCAGCCATCTCGTTACCATAACACAAGCATTAGGTTGCTTAGCTTGGGACTAGATGGCGTTGTGTGAAATGTCCAAGGATATTTATTTATTATTTATTTTATTCATTTGTCTAAGGGGATTGATTGAGTTTTCCTTGGATCTATAATTTCTGGGAGAACACAATCAGAATAAAATTTTGTTAACAACGGAGCCATCTTTTGTCCAAAATCATCGTTTTTTTGTGTAAAACAGTTCAATTTAAGCCCTATTTTAATGTAGATAAAGACGCCACGCGCTAGCTATTATTATTTATTTTTCTTGCGGCATAGGTTTACCAACCGCATCAAGTGCATAAAACAGTTGAATTTGAACCAACACTAATACATAAATACATAAAGCCGCCTCATGCGCAAATGTTTGGTTTACTGTTTTCAAATTTCAAATAGGTAGGTCACCCCGCTGCCACAGAATAAATAATAGTACTGCTGCGTTCGTGTGGGGTTGGTTTTATAATGTTTATTAGCCTAGGCAGGTATTGTACGTGACCAGTCGACCTAATGACTATACAGTCGACCACACGTCGCACGTCAGTGGTAAGTGATAAGGATTTGTATAGGTATCGTTTTCATAGTTTTCGATTTCGACTATAGCCAATAGTGAAGTCAAAATTAAAATCCAAGATGGCGGCTGCGAAAATTTTAAAATTTTTCGTCATGGATGTCGTTTTCATAGTTCTCGAGGATGAAGCTGATAGTGAAGTCAATCATCCTAGAAGGGATGATTGACTGCACTATGCGGCCCAAGAGAGCAATGCAATGGTGGCCCAATGGTAACGATCCCGACATACGAGTAGGTCATGGTTTCGAACTCAGGCAGGCACTTTGTGTAAATAATTTCATCACCACTACTCTCAAATCAGTGAAGGAAAATATCGTGAGGAAACCGCCTAGAACCAAGAATTCGAAGACATGTGACATCTACCAAGCCGCACTGGGTCCTCGTGGTGTATTACGGCCCACTCCCTCTCACCGAGAGGAGCCCTGTGTCCCAGCAGTGGGAACATCCACAATACATTTATTAGGCTGATTATGATTGAGACCCATTATGTTGTGAGCGAGCACGTTTCAGTGCCAGAGGTCATCACTGATGTGACACGAGAAGATATATTAGGCTCAACACCGCCGCGCGCGGCCCTTGTCCGATCAGAGCGCGGCTAGCCGCGCGTGGCAGCCGCGCTCAAATGCCGCTCTATATTTGGACACACCTTTATATAGTGCCTTTGTCTATGCCTCACTCGTTTCGTATCGTTTAGTGCGGTCGCGATTTGAGTGTATTTCCCATAGTTTTATTGATGTTTTCCTCGACCCCTGTTTTCTTTCTGCGGACTTCTGATCTTGCTTCTTGTACGAACCTTGCTACCACACCGGACACGGTACGGAGAACCCCGCATAAACGTTGGACTTGAACTTGTTATTTTGTATATTACGACCAGCCTACTGATTTCATATTGGCACCATGGATCGTTGTGTAAATTGTGGCAAAGTGAGTGTGTGAGTGGGAGTTTACGTGGTCGTCGAGCTGAAGAACTTCAAAAATCAGCTGTTAAGTACATATATGTAGATCGTTATGTAACCTCACTTTTATTACATCTCTTTTAACTCGGAACTCAGACCGCGAAAATCCGCAAAATGTTCAGTGATGGTTTGATAATATAGTAGCTATAAATTGACACCAATTTCATTTTTTTACAACCCAGGCCCAGGCCCAAGTTTATATGACATGGTTTCCGTCTCCTTTGTCACGGATGCACAATAGAGATTGTGGCAGTAGAGATTTCAAATAAAAATCTGATATAAATTTTTTCTCCATATTCATCCTCCAAAATTCTTGTAGCCATCTTGGATTTACATTTTGACTACACTATCGACGTTAGCACCCAGAAGAACCATGAAAACGATACCCATGATGAAAAATTTGAAAATGTTCGCAGCCGCCATCTTGGATTTACATTTTAACGTCACTATCGGCTTTAGCATCCTCGAGAACAATGGGAACGATCCCCATGACGAAAAATTTAAAACTTTTCGCAGCCACCATCTTGGATTTACATTTTGACCAAATTATATTGTATTATTGATATTGTAATTACAATATCAATATTACAAGTAATACAACATAATTCAAGAATTGTAACATAATTCTCCTAAAGTAAGTGTGCCTACCACGTTAGCTTCTTAAAATATTACTTAAATGAAAGGATCAAAAATATTTAGTCGCACTACAATTGACTATATATCACGCGAGGCGCATGCGCGGCGGCGGGAGGTCAACCGACGTAGATCCTGCGTCGAAGAGCGCCAGAGCGCGACTGACTTAGGCCGTTCGATGCACCCGATTTTATACTCACTTTAAAAAATTATTTTCGTAAATGATTGAAGACAGATATGTTTTATTTTTTACACATATATAGTACAATCTTTCTTCTTACGTATAAAATGATTTGTGTTGCCAAATGACTTTTAGATTCTGAGAAATGACGTGTTTTTTTGTAGTCGATTTCTCGATTTTTGATTATCTTAGACGTGATTAAAATACAAGTTAATGAATTAAAAATCAAACTTTTCTCAATGCAATTTAAATTTCAGGATATGCCTCTTCGAATGAATACCACTTTACCTTCTTAATTAGTAGTAATAATTGGTGTAAGATTACTTCAAAGTTGAGCCTTCGCGCGTCATCTGGAAATCGCGCCTTCGAAATCGACTGTTTTCGTAGTCAATAATTCAATTTGAACAAGTTTTTTTTAATAGACTTTAAATAAAAATATATGATAATTACGATGATTGAAGTCAAAAGAAGCTAAAAAAATAAATTATGTGACCAAAATCACTTCAAAATCTCCCAAGTTCTCGATTTACGCAAGAAAAATGCAACAACGCTCTTAATAAGTATAATGATGATTGTTTTACATTCGTCCTGGTATTGGAAAATTGTTACATACGCTAACACTATTAGAACGCGCGGCTTCCAATATTGCTAATTAGTTTCATATCGATGAAAGGAGAAACTATTAGCTTATTGCTTTGATAACAAGTTATGTAAGATTTCTTGCAAAATAATATATACCATTATTTGAAAAATTCTTCCATCGGGTTAAGCTACGCTTGCCGTGGTTGGTCCATGGATGGGTAACCATCTTTACATACCGAGACTCTGCCGTGCCTCGGAAAACACGTTAAGCCGTTGGTCCCGGCTGTCATTCGTGTTGGATCTTTGACAGTCGTTACGGGTCGTCAGAAGCCCGAAAGAAAGAAAAACAACAACAACAAAACACAACAACAACAACAACAAAACACAACAACAAGCACAACAACATATTGGTGTTTCTTTTTAGTAATGATTGAATTAGCTTTAGCAGATTTACTTTGCATATTATTAGATTTGTATGTCTTAAGACAAAACATAGCGTACTATTTTATGTGTAAGACCTAATTGTATACCTACCTATGTTTCACAAATAAAGATTATGATTATGATTATGATTATTATGATTATGAACAAACAAACAACAAGCTTCCATAGTTATCCATACAACACTAACGACCGTGCCTATCACACGGCGGATAAACCGTAGTTTTTCACGGCAAGAAAACGTGTGTGTACTAAGGACCTTACTGTATCAACTCATGACCTGTCTCTTTGTAGGATATATGCCACTTTAAAAGCAGCAGCGGTTCCCTAATCTTGCCGAATTGCAAATACTTCTTCCACAGCATCAGCTATTCTTCACTGATTCATGCCAATACCTGAGAAGAATATTCAGGTACCCGCCATTAACAATTTAAATGAATAATTCACAAGATAAGACAGTAATTCTGCCACGAATATTATACATTCACACATAGATACTAAACCTACATAATCTCGCTATACAACATAAAACTTCATCATATGTGGAGACTCCCAAGATGATATTAATATTAAGACGGTAGGGGTGTACGCCTGAGAAACTTGCTCTAAAATATTCACGCAAAAACCTGCTTTATATCCAACGATATATAGGTGAGTTTACTGTGAATGCAAGGGGTGGTATGAGGAGATCCGCGGTGGGATGGGTACTCTTGTGGGGTGAATGTAAAAACCACCCCGCGATCGACTTATATGCTGTACCAAGACGCGGGCGATGTTGCTGTAATGTGGGGTAGCTGCGAAATTTTGTGTTGTGTGTTGGTTAAGTAGATGAAGTACTTAGGTACAATAGGTACCTATGGAGATTGTTAATAATATGTCACACATGTTAAGAGGAAAGGCGGGTGGCCAGACTTTTGAAAATTAGGTATTTTAAGAAGGTATTGCTGTCGCTCTGCGAGCGCTCCGCCCTCGAATTCGTGCGATAAGGACAACTGCAGATCCGACTAAATAGCCTATGTAAAAAGTCACATTTCGAGGTTTGGCTCTCGCCTATTTCCTCCTCCAATATTGGACCAATTTAAAAGATATTTCATAAACTGAATAAGAAGGATATAAACTATGCCCCTATGTTTCTCTTTTTCGTTAATAGTTGTCAAATTGGTACACTAGGCGTCTGTTGACAGCGGTCTGAATAGGCAATTTTGAACATTTTTAGAGGGTTCTAGTTCTTATAAAAATAATATATCATCAAAAAGGAAAACATAGGGGCATACAAGTAACTGATATTTATATTTCTGTAAAAAATAATTGCTTTATGGTCATTAACCAGAAAGAAAACAGGCGAGAGCGTTTGTATCTTTTTGTATGGAGAAAAGAGCACCCACATTTCCTCTTAAATTTGCTTCGTCACAATAACCTGTCTTGTATCCTTGTCAATATCGAACAATAATCTGTTAGTTAATGCTTAATCAATAGCGACGTACGGTTCGTGCTTCGCACGGTTTTTAGGACTTGAAAAACCACCGAATTATAATATGTAAGCTTACTGTTAATATTTTACACATAAACCTTTTGGAATAAATTCTATATCAATCTGCCTAGCCTTTTCCCAACTATGTTGTGGTCAGCTTCCAGTCTATCCGGATTCAGCTGAATACCACTATTTTACATGGAGCGACTGTCTATCTGACCTCCACAACCCAGTTACTGTGTAATACGATATCCCTTGTTAAGACTGGTTACCAGACTTTCAGGCTTCTGACGACCCGTAACGACTGTCAAAGATCTACGAATGACAGCCGGAACCAACAGTTTAACGTGCTTTCCGAGGCACGGAGGGTCTCGGTATGTAAAGATGGTCACTCATCTACGGAAAAACCGCGCCAAGCGTAGATCGAATTGACCTGATCGATCGACCCGTGCGGTTGTTATTACTTAGCCACGAGCTCCGTCAGTAATCTCCAAGATAAATTCAGAAAGTACATAATTATGAATAGAAAAAGTCACATTGGTAGCTATGTGCCCGGATTTAAAATGTTTATTTATTTACTAGCCGTTGCCCGCGGCTTTGCCCACGTGGATGTCGGAAATTATTGCACGGGAACCTTCTACCGGGATGAAAAGTATCCTATGTCTTAATCTAGGTTATAAACTATCTGTATACCAAATGTCATCCAAATCCCTTCAGCCGTTTTTGCGTGATTGAGTAACAAACATCCAAACATACAAACTTTCACATTTATAATATTAGTAGGATTTATTGGATCGCCTAACAGAGGCTACACAATTACATGCTTGTTAAAATAGATACCGACAGTACAAATGTGCGCTTCCAATGGGGAGCCACACGCAAAGCTGTTTGTAGATGGCGCTCTGAACGACTGTACATTGTTTTACAAACAAATCCATACAATTTGACAATCGTTCGTTATGTGAAATCAATGAAAAAAGGACAGTCGATCATGTGCCACCTAGCGTGATAAAAAGTTAGTTTTCCTCCCCATTATAGGCGACCATATCATTCACTTAATAACTAGGTAAGTACAAGAACCTTTTTATACTCAATTATTTATTGCATTCCACAATGTATATTCTTATGGAAGAAATTATTAAAATTAATCAAAATACAATAAACGAAAGTCATAGAAAGCGAATCAAAATGAAAATCAAAACAATGGGTACAAAATAATACAAAGATAGATAGATACAAACTAATTTTAAACACATTCAAAAATACAAATAAATTAAATTCAAATAAAAGTAAATAATAATAATATTAATTAATAATATTAGATATTATTATTATTGCCAATGGCATAATAGCCAAGAGCCTCGATCAACACGTGAGGAGGCTCTCGTTAGGTGGCTGGATCAAGGGCTTGATCCAGAAAGCGGTACTTCTGGACACGGCGCGTATCGTTAGGAGCTTCCTCTCTCAGCAGCCCTGACCGCCGGTACCTTGGACCCTGTTCCCGATACCGGTGGGGTACTATTTTTTATATTTTTAAATGTTTTTATAATTTTTATATTTCAACATTTAAAAATGTAATTTATATGTATATACTAATGAAATAAAGGAAATAATATTAAATTCAAAAAGAGCAGTTCCCCTCTACATACAGCGCTCGATGTTTAAACTAATTCAAAAATAAAAATAAATTCAATTCAATTCAAATAAAAGTAAATAACATTAATATTAATTAATAATAATAATATTAAAATCAAAAAGAGCAGATCCCCCTCTACATAAAGCGCTCGATGTAGCGCCCCCACAAATTTTACGTCGCCTCGTGCTCGCGCTTCTCTACATATTTATTATATACTCTATCGTCTTGTCTCTATGTGCTCCACAAACGACGGTAATTACGTATATTAGGTACTCTGCTTTGACGTATATTTATTAGGTGTAAAATGTTGCTTGATATGTAGAGTATTAAGGTTTCTTAAGAATATATAAAGAATATCTTAAAGAATGCGGTGCTTCTGATCAGACCATATCCCAAATCGCTTCTCTTACACTAAAGAAGACCTAAGAAACGCCACTGATGCTGTAATCAATGTGGCATGTCCATTTGCACGATTTCAAAAGGAAACTTACCCCTTATTTAGTAGGAAAGCAGGTAATTATGTACGCCAAATTCTGAATTTTGTAGTAAAATATATCCGAAGTTATATCAATGTAAAAGTGACTCCTCAGTCCAAACGTCTGAATTGAGGAGCCACCTGGAACACGGAAAGTATTTAATGAATATTTTGTCTACTAACTACTCTCAAATGCTACTAAATCGTACCAAATTATGATAAACATTCATCCATGATATTCCTAGTTTTGACGTGGCTACTCAATCCAAACATTTAGATTGAGGTGCCACCTTTATTTTCATATATTACTTTTGACGTATTATCTATACTACAAAATCGAGGATCGAACCTACAAAATTTTTAAACTTACTACTAAATAAGTATTTAATTTTATTAAGATACGAAATGTGGCACCTCAATCCCTTACGGACATAATGTTGCACAATTTTCCCTCTAGAGGACATTACGTACAGTCATGAACTAAAATTTTTATTTTTTTTAATGACCTAGCATTAAAAAAAAAAAAAAATTTTAGTTCATGACTGTACGTAATGTCCTCTAGAAGGAAAAATATATTTATATTGTTAGCTGTTGCTCGCGGGTTTTGATGCATGCTCCTGAAGGCCAATTCTCGTACCTCAAAACAAATTCAAGTCGCAATCTCATACCAGCGATCATCAAATGTCAAAAATGTAGGTAAACGCAATGATATATTACCTTTAGATGCGTTACCCGGGCTCAAAAATGGCAAATTAAATGAAGGGTAATTGCCCGGCGTGATATCAGTCACGCACGCGCGCCAGTGAACATGCAGCAGCTAGTGACGTAATTAAATAAGTATATTCATCTCTTTCTTACAAAAGGTATCGACATGCGTCTTTCCTTTTCTTTGCGGTCAGTATATACTGGTATGTTGGTACATCATGGCTTACGCTGTTTTTGAAAGCACTGATGTTCGTGTATGACGCGTCTATCTATAATACGTCATTGGGTAAACGCTATACAATTTTTGACAGATTGAGATTGAGATGAAATTCCGAACGTTGTGTGAAATTGGGAATAATTTCTGAAATGACGCCTCATAATTATTGGAGCCAAACATATTTTCTCTCCAAACCTACCCAAAATACATATATAATAATTATTCTTATATAAAAATGTAAAGTGGCTTTGCAATACTTTATCACGAAATTATAACCTTAAAACAATTAAAATAAAAACTTAAGTTCAAAAACTAAAACCCGATTACTGAAAAATCACGCTCTAAAAAGTATGGAACAAGAAAATATTATCTCATCTGAAGTTAGAAATCCAGTCACACGTAATCTGTTCGATTAATTATATTAGTCGAGTTTTAGTTTTTGAACATACTTTTTAAGTTAACGCAATGAAAGTTAAGAGCGTTGACTCGGTACGGCATTTCATACAAACTTTCAAGTCCTTTTTTATCGAAATGAATGAACCGATTTTAATGAAACTTCATACGCATAAGTAGGATACATAGGTCTAAAAAGTTAGTTAAGAAGATTTTCTAAATGTCTTATTTAAAAAAAGATAAATGGAAATCTCAGCTTCTATGGAATATTTAAAATCGGTCTAATTTAGCTGCAACACTATTTTTCGAAAATGTTCTTTACTAACTTCTTAGACCTATGTATACTGCTTATGCGTATGAAGTTTCATTAAAATCGGTTCATTCATTTCGATAAAAAAGGACTTGCAAGTTTGTATGAAATGCCGTACCGAGTCAACGCTCTTAAGTTTAGTTTGAGAATTCTGGACTGTGTATGCGCATACACAGTCCAGAATTCTAATACTACCCAAACCATTCACTTAATACTAAACTTAGCCGCTCCCATCAATATGTAAACTAACAACCATCCAACACAACATTTTTAACATAACCAAGAACCCAAGAATTCATTACATTACAACAAAGCTGGGTACGGTCGGCAAAGCAAGCAAGTTTCTCCGCGCGGGCAATACATAAATTTTATTGCTATAATCTTGGGCCGCCACAAGATTCACTGGGTGGAAATTTTAAGATATACGGATTTGGTAGCGTTGGCAAAATCATTTTCGGGTGTTTATGATGATTTTGGTGCATAATTTAAGATTTTTGTGTGATTTTAGAATATTTACCTACGTCGTAGGCAGCCTTCACATGATGAAACTCCGTTTAAAAACCTCAGAAATCGGGCATCAGTACATTAATCGCACTAATATTATAAACGCGAAAGGTTTGTGAGTGTGTGTGTTTCTCACTTCTTCACGCTAAAACAGCTGGACTGATTTGGATAAAATTTGGTATGTAGATAGCTTATACCCTGAATTAACACATAGGCTACTTTTTATCCTAGACTACGCGGGTGAAACCGCGGGGCGCAGCAAGTAATTAAATAAATGGAGCAATTGGAACATAGTTATGATATTAAGAAAACGGATGTCAATCATATGTCAAATTATAGTACTAATGTGAATCTTTGAAGGTATTCTTTTTTTTAGGTAGGTACTCATTCACAGAATAGAATGATTTTTCTATAGGTCTTTGAATAACGCTGTTTTAAAACGGTTAATTGGCAGTTCCACGTATGATTTTTGTAATTTATTACAGGATTAACAAGAATCCATCAGCACAGGATCCAAGCTGTCAGTGATTAGGTCTCCAGAGACAGGAACCTCTTCCAAGAATACCGAGTTCTGTATGTTGTAAATGACCGTTAAACAAACACAAATCTGCTGACCATACCTGTTTTATTAGGTCAACTTCTAACAACGTCTTTGCGTTTAATCAAAGGAAATTTCCAATTAAATTGATTACGATCTCGGCCGGCCCGCAGTTTCCCCGCAGCTTCCCCGCAACTGCCCCGCAGAAGCTACGCTACGATAGCTACTTATACTCGCGGGATTAATATAATGCTAACTTTGTGTACATAAAGAAAGTTCTTATATAAACAGATATTTGTAAGACTTTGTAAATAGGCGTAGGCGGTTTATCATAAAGTCTTATAGTCACAGACCAAGTAGAGTCACGGCTATTGCACAGGCCATAAAGAGAACGAGGGACGATGGGCAGTTGTCACTTTAAAAAAATTCAACCATAGACAAAATAGGTGTATTACGTGTATTACTGTCAGGATATTTTGTTCCTAATCTTGGAACAAAATATCCTGACAGTAATAGACCTATTTTGTCTATGGTTGAATTTTTTTAAAGTGACAACTGCCCATCGTCCCTCGTTCTCTTTATGGCCTGTGCAATCGACGCCATATTTGTTTATTGCTACGAGTATAGTCTGTCGTTGTCTAAACGCCATTATTACAATACAGATTTTTATGTGCCTATAGTAAAGTCAAATAATTTATTTCAATGGGGTTGTTTACTGGAAGCTTCGCTGCGAGAAGAGAGCACTGTGTTTGTCACCTGTCAAAATCATCTTGAAGCTTATATACATCTAGATCGAGCCACCGCGTGGCCGGTCATGAGACAGCAATATAATACTTTTTCTAGGTTATGTGGTATGAGAAATGAAGTTTAACGTAATAAATCTTCCATATTTTGGACTGAAACCCATGTCAATATTTACGCACAGTCCAAAACTGTCCAAAAAAGTTAAATTAATCGACGCAAGATAAATTTTGTAACAGTGAAAGCACTTTTCTTGGCTAACATTCAAAAGTTCGCCAAGCAAAAATACGGCACGCCGTAAGAGACAGAAGGTGCGATGCTTTGTCTCAATTTTTCTACTAATTTCGTATATATATGTCTCACTTCCACACTTCGGACTGTAATCATGGCAACGTCTAAAGGTTCAATATCATTGTCTTGAAGGCAAAGCGACTAATAGACAATAAGAAAAAAAACTTAGCACCGAACAACGTAGCAAGGAACTACATTGGCAGCTGAATGAAAGTACACTTAGTACCAAAGACATTAAATATTACTTTAAATTTCTTTGCTTAGGGCTTATTTCAATACCTCCGAGTAGCCACTACTCATCGAATAAATTAAAAAATGGAACAGATTTTGTATGAAATTATCTGCCAAGTAAGTTATTAGGAACTTAATCGTAGGTGGTGAAACAGGCCCTTAGCGCCACCTACGCGGAACTATACTCAATACTCAATATCTTTATTGCTTTACCATAATGTGTACTTAGGTGGTATAGTATATAATTGAGATCATTATGGACCCTGTAGGGCACAGCAAAAGGGTAGGAGAGAGGAAGCCCTGTTTGAGGAGATCATGAATAACTATTATTGCTATATTATTTAATTTAATTTATTATTACTCGTATTTCTAAGTATTTTAATTGCATTATTATTTTTGTTATATTATTTTATTATTATATTAGATCATTTATGACTATCATTTATTGTTATATTAATAATTACCATATCATACCATTTTTATTTTAAACATATCTATAAATTGCGTGACTATCACTAATTTTTGTTATCAATTATTATTCTTATGTCATTTTTTATTATATTAGGCAGTACCTAATTTGGCAGTTTTCTTCCCCACACATATGCACATAGGTACAAGGCACTTTTTAACGTCAAAACTTTCAGCCGATCTATTCTGTAAAAATCTCACTTTGAAAACTTGAAGTTAGATATCAAAAGCGTCAATTCCTAGCTTCAAGTGGAACGACAGCTCATTTCGCTTAAGTTTTCACGGTGAGATTTTTGCAGAATAGGCATCCGGCAGGTTATTATTAGGTTTTTATCTATGATATTGCCGATTTTTGATACCGGCTAGTGTGAAGATCAATGTCTGTCATTCCATTTAGAATTCCAAATTCAAATTAATTTTATATTGTAACACGACATTTTTTTTAAGTCAGCTGTTCATTTATTTTCCCGCCGTTCGATTTTCCTCTGATATCGATGTTTCTGTAACGAAAAATCGAAATTGCACGCTATTTTCGAATTTCCATCGTTCCATCGTGGCACCAACGCAGCACAGAACAACTTTGGCAAGCGTAGCTTAACCTGATGGACCGACCCGTGCGGCTGTTAATGATCTTCCTTGAAAATTATGATATGACTCCAGATATAGACTTCTTTGTAAAGGGTTTAATGCCGCATTGGAGCTATTATTTCTCATGATGACCTCTGGTTTGGGCTTGACCATATTAAGTCGAATGCAGCTGGAGATGTGGGTCAGAGTTGTCACGCAATGGGAGCCTGAAGACTGGTGTTGCTGGGGCAAACCAGGAAACGCTGGCGTGTAGAATTGGAAGCGTTTATGAAGGACTAGCCAGAGAATACAAAACACCGAGGTTCGAACAATTATGGGAAAGAGTTGCCAGTTCAAGTCCTCCTTGAAAATGGCAACCAAATTCAAGTTCTACAAATCTGATCAGGGGCCATACTATGACGTGAAAAAAGATCATGGATCCACACACTATTGGTAAATATCTTTTAAAAATTAATGTTAATGGCTATGATAATTGTAAAATTATCCGTGGGGATTGGCGCTGATAGCTGAAATATAGGTTTTGCCTAGTTCGGCTACAGATGCTTAATTCATTTGTACTTAAAACTAGCCCATATTTAATTGGTAAACTTTTTGTGAAACAAGCTAGACATATAATAAATTCTTTAAATTCTTTAAATGTCAAATAGCACTATCATAATAAATTGCTTGGAATTCAGGAAATGAATCGCTTTTAAAGGAATTGCTTAACGTGGTCGTTTTAGGCCCCTCGGATAGAAGTCATCGAATCTATGTTGTTAATTTGACTCCGCGATTTGACGAAATGTTGTAAATATAATTAGGTATGTTACGGTCAAACACGGAACTCATAAGTACAGTAGGGCATAACTTTAGTTACGCGTTAAGGCATCTATTAAATAGAGAAGAACATTCTTTACTATGGGTTGTTGCGAACAGATTTAATTTCTTACATTTAAATAAGTTATATTGAATATAAGGATTAAGGATTATGGTTCCAGTGTGAGAAAGAGACAGAGCTATGTACGACCTATAAGCACCATCCTTTTTTCTCAACGGAATCCATCATGGATTCATGATCTTTTTTCACGTACGGCCCCCCATCATGAGAGGTAAAAATCTTACACTTACGCAAAATTCAATAGCGTTTCTCGTGAAATAACGATTGCCCGTGAAAAAAGACCTAAGTATTTCATAAAAATATGGTTTTGAAAATACTGTGTTCGTGTTCGTACACTCTAAGTGGCTAAGCAATAACAGTAGCACGGGTCGATCCATCAGGTTAGGCTACGCTTGCCGGGGTTGGTCCGTGGATGGGTAACCATCTTTACATACCGAGACTCCTCCATGCCTCGGAAGCACGTTAAGCCGTTAGTCCCGGCTGTCATTCGAGGATCTTTGACAGTCGTTACGGGGCGTCAAAAGCCCGAAAGTCTGACAACGAGTCTTACTCGTACCAAGGGGTATTTTATTACCCAGTTACTGGGTTGTGGAGGTGAGATAGGCAGTCGCTCCATGTAAAATACTGGTATTCAGCTGCATCCGGTTACACTGGAAGCCGACCCCAATATAGTTGGGAAAAGGCTAGATAGAAGAAGAAGTATTCGTACACCCCAACAGTATTTTAGACCAGTGAGTGATATGACAAAGACATCTCAATGATACAATTATTTATTGTATTCTAAATGGAATTATAAAAGGAGTTTAATCAGATTGGAATCGTCTCTCATTTAATCTAGTTGGAATGATCAGGTGATTATTTATCACCTAGCATTATTTCCAGCAATTTTACTACACAAACTGAGATTAAACAATAATCAAGCGATGAGAAATTGATGCCTCATCTATCAAAACTCACTATTAAGTTGATTTAATTCTTACAACGAATGTTAAATCCGTATTTAATATTTGATGTAAAATATTTTTATCACGCCGCGGCGTGATAAACCCCCGATTTACCGGCGCGCCGGTAAATCTAAAACCAACATTCACAAAAAAATATTAAAAACATGATACCCTAAAACGACTCCATTAAATTCATTTCAAAAATAAAACCTCCATTTTTATTTCAAAAGTCTTTATTACCATTCCGGGACTGTATTACCATAAACACGTAAATAAACCGCCACATTGAATTATAAAAATCATCCGTGTCGTGTAAAGCGTCCCTCGGAGCGTGTAAACGAGCGAAAAAATAAAAAAAATGCGGGAAAAAACGTAAAATAAACGCCAATGAATGTTAACGAGGCTGTAAAGGGTTGTGGTACAACGGTAGATTATTGTAAGTATTTTAAAATTAAAATAGATTAAAATAGACTTCATGAGAACAACTTCTAAAATACACGTTATCGTAAATTATTTTGCATAGTCTATACAGTCACCAATGTAGACAAAAAAGTACAGACAAAGATGGATGATGAAGACTCTACATCAATGATGAACAGACTTATTGAGACCATGGGCCACTTGGCCAAATGATGAACTAATGGCGGGCCACCAGGACATAAAAATAGACAAAAATTTAATTAACAAAATAATATTATACTAGTTTGAAGCATGGCACTGCATTGTGCTTACAATCTTTTTAACATTTTTCTTGTAGCTGCACGTAAAATTGCTTCCAAACTTTCATTTGCAAGGCGGTTTAGATTTTTTGTTGTATTATTAATTATTATTCAATACCGAAAAAGTTTGTTCACATTATTTAAGTGAGTTCCTTCAAATGTACGAGGGAAATTTTTGCTGGCGGGCCACTGGCATATTGTCGGGGGGCCACATGCGGCCCGCGGGCCGCGGTCTGTGCATCCCTGCTCTACATCATCTTTGTATGTAAACTTTTCAGGAACTATATTTCTTTATTATTTCTTTAAAGACTAAGGAAAACGGTGTCACATATTTTGATCCCCTCCGAATACCAGAACACAGCATTTTTTAAACCTAGTGATCTGGTCATCTATTCTGAGTTAGGGGTTTGTGTTTTACCCTGTGAAGGTTTTATTAGCTTCATAATTTTTTGAAGTTGTTTGTGCGCGAATCAAATATTAATATTTTTATTTCTTACCTTATTCATTCAACGAATTCAAACCACATATTTAAAAAAAAAAAACATATAAAACTTTTCTACCACGTAAACACAACAACAAAAACACGCACCCTGTGTGTCCCTAACCTAACCCTCCCTCGGGACAGGCTAGCTACTCGCCGGCCACACGGCCGGCTAAGTAACTTGTTGTCCCGGACACCGGACAACACCGGGACCGGACGGGACGGGATAGAAACGGCTGCTTTCGAGGATTAGGGATCGAAATGTGAGAAGATGTGGATGCAGAAAGAGGAGAGGAGGGTTAGTGGAGACATGGTTTTGAACTAAATCTATTCTTGCTCACGATTGTATATCAGGGTGTAAGTGTAAACAGGGGTAAGTTGTTCATCATTATGAACAACTTTTACTATGGGACCGAACCTAGGAAATCGCGAAAAAAAATTCGTCAAAATGTAGGGAACAGCTGATTCTTTTTTCGTCCCATAATAAAAGTTGTTCATAATGTTGAGTACAATGAACCCTTAAAAGATTGCCACTGTTTACACTTACACCCTGTATACCTTTCTCGGGGGGTTAAAGTACTTTTGTGCTAGAAATTAATGGATGTTGTAACACTATTTATAAGGTATTGGGTTTAACATTAAAAACCTCTTGGAAAAAAATGATTTATGAAAATAAATAAACTTTGACACATGTTATTATGATGGAGGGGCTTGTGGCTAAGTAATAACAGCCTCACGGATCATAAGCTGCTCTTGCCGCAGTTGGTCGTGGATGGGTGACCATTTTTACATACCAAGACCCCTTTGTGCATCGGAAATCACGTTAAGCCGTTGGTCCCGGCTGTCCTTCGTGGATCTTTGACAGTCTTTACAGGTCGCCAGAAGCCGGAAAGTCTGACAACCAGTTTTATCAAGGGGTAAAACCCACCCAGTAACTAACTGGGTTGCGGAGGTCAGACAGGCAGTCGCTTCATCTAAGATACTGGTATTCAGCTGCATCCGCTTAGACTGGAAGCCGATCCCAACGTGGGAAAAGGCTAGGCAGATGATGATGACAAATTATGAAAATCATGTAATGTGCCCTTACTTGCGGTTATTAGCCATCACGTAACATAGAAGTGGCGTGACTTCCATGTTACTTCGGTTTTTAGGGTTCCGTACCAAAATGGTAAAAAAGGAACCCTTATGGTGACACTCAGTCTGTCTGTCTGTCTGTCACAGCTGGATATCTCAAGAACTACTAATGCTATCAACTTGAAATTTGGAACAGTTTTAGATGACGTTTACCCAACTATTTTGCACATAAGAAAACAATTAAAATGTTTATATTTTTTTTGCAACAGGGACTCAAAGGGGGTCTTAAAAATTCAAAGTGGGGCTACAAGGGCATGTGGGGTATCATATGAAAGAACACCGTTTGCACATTCTCAAACATATTTTTTATTTTTTTTTAGTTGGCATAATTTTCGACTTTTGATGAAAAATGTAAAAAAAAATACCGTTCCCCCCTTTATCTCCGAAGTTTGCAAAGATAAAAATCTGAAATTATTCTATGTGATAGAAGTATAAGTAAAGATTACAGAAAAATAAAACGATGTCTCTAAATAGCACAATATTTCAGAAATCGGAACGGAACCCTCGGTGCGCGAGTCCGTCTCGCTCTTGACCGGTTTTTTTTAAAGGGTGTCTTCCACAATGCCTTTCCCAGACAGCTCATGAAAAAGTATCTTAATTATCGCCCCACCATATCATTTGTTTCTGTATGTAACATTAAGGGCCTATTTCACGATGTCTGAATAACCACTACTCAATAGGCCCTAAGGGCCTGTTTCACCACCTACAATTAAGTTCCTAGTAACTTACTTGGCAGATAATTTAATACAAATTCTGTTCCATTTTTTAATTTATTCGTGAGTATAGTGGCTATTCGGACAAAAATAGGCCCTTAGTTAGAATTGTTAGAAATGAAAACCATCACGCCTTTTTCCTAATACAATCTTCTTGGCATGTTTTTTTATCTACAGCTAGCTTCTGTTCGCGACTTCGCTCGCGTGGAAATCAATAAAATATAATAATGTAGCTTTCTGTAAGTGAAAGATTTTTTAAAATAGGTTATGTATTTTTTTGAGTTTATCCATAAAAACAAACAAACAGCAATCAAATCAAGTCTCTTTATAATATTAGTTTAGATAGTTTTAACGGCAATAAATTACGTCTAACAGACAAAAACAACTAAAGCACTGATACACCTAATTAACTAAACATTCCAAAAGAAAATCTCAACCCCCAAACATACTGAACCAACGGAAAAACCGAAATTAACCGGAAAATAACCATATCAGATTCTCCCCTTAACCCTTCTCCCTTCGGGGCATATTTTACTTCTTTTTTCCGACTAGAGACGGGAATATAAATGACTTTTTAAGTGTTCGGGCATTTTTTGCCCGGGCAACTGTGGGATGTTAACAGATTTTTTTTTGCCCGGAAATCCGGCGGGTTATTGAGGTGATTAATTCAGTGTTTAAACGGTGGCGTGTCGGCACTTTTTTTAACGTAAAAAAGTGTAATTTGTCAAGCAATTTGTTGGTTAATCTGTAGCTTGACTTTATGAGGTGGAGTTGTTTGTTTTTTTTTTTATTATTTTTTTACTTTGGCTTTTGAGCGTGGGAATTTTTCACGGAAGCACTTTTGGTTGAGTTGTGTTTGTGATTTTAAGTGTCAAGGGAAAATTATGAGTGATGGAAACTCAGCACATTTTATATTTAACGTTAAACATTTATGATATGGGCAAATTTTTCAAGAGTCAGATAACTTTTATTTACGGAATAAATATGGCGGTTTGACAGGTTTTGTATAGAAAAAATGTCAAACTGCCATATTTATTCTTCAGATAAAAGTTATCCGACTATAAATTGAAAAATCAGCCATACGTGATTTTTTTTAAAAAGGGGACGAAAATTTGTTGCTATTTATTTTAAGGCAATCCTAACTTCAGAGGTGATAGAAAAAATAGGTAAGTTACCTGACCTCATAAGTCATTAAATAATTGTGCTGTCTGCAAGGAGGTTCTACCTGTGGCAAAATCAGGCAGATGGACGTATGACTATCTCCTAGCTGCGTCCATGGTGCATTACCTTTTCGGGTATTTTATTTATTTAATAAGTACACCAACAGCATAATTTTGAATCTTAATAGGCTGCCCTGAACAACTAGGTAAGTCTAAACTGAAGGTGATCTTCTCACTTTGCTTTTTCAACAATTTTCTACCTCATAAACTCATAACAAAGAAAAATGTTCATATTAATAATAAAAAATAATAATAATAAAATCTTTATTTATCGAAAAAACATACAGAGTTCGACATACAGTTTGACATTTGGTTTAAAAATATAATAATCGTTTCTGTTGCAAAATCTGTACAAACAATACCTCTTAAGCTAGGTTATACCTGTATTTTAAGAGGTAATTAGTAGGTATTAGTAGGTATTTTTGAAAAATCGTTGAGCATCAACCTGAAAAAAGAGAGTGCCCATAAAACTCTCTTTTAATATCAAAACTAAAAGAATTTTTGGCTGATTCCATAATCTTCTCACCAGCACACTCAGAAAGCATTGGCTAATAAGAATACAGGACATTTTGTTGATGCTAACTTTACAATATAGTTTAAAAGACTGTCCATGGAGTTGACATAAGAACCTACAACGCTTTGGAATGCTCATCTTTCTGACAACACAAAAACTTTAATGATTCAAAAGTGCCAGTATATGGTTTACTTAATTGAAATAAATGCTTAATTTCACATAGGTAGTCTTTCATAGTTAAATTTTATTTAAAGTAGTAGTAGTAGCAGTAGTTTTTATCTTTGATAAAAATATTCATAAAAACCAACAAAATGATTCTTTGTGAGATTGCAAAATGCAACACTTTGTATTCTCCAACATCGCAGAAAATGTTCTAGTCAAAATTCAGTTGAATACGAATTATTATTTTAGAATGAATACCGCCAGACACCCTTTTGTAGAACGAAGGGTGGCTGACGAAATGGGGTGTCGGGAAGACTATTAGCGCCATCTAGTGTCAAGTAGCAGATACTAAGAAAAATTATGCACTTTCAAAATACTTTTTCGTCAAAAATAGCACCTACCTTTATGATACTGATAATTTATTAAAACCTATAAAATTATTGTTAATGGTTACTATTAGGTATTTTTACTGTTCTAAGATGTTCAAATATTGTTATTCTACTCGGCGTCAGAGGGCGCACATGAAACCTTTTAGTTCCACAATTTTACTAAAGATGTAGCCACTTAGTGTTGGCTATTGGTCAACAGGTGGCGTTAAACATTTGTTCTATTTGATACTAGATGACGCCGCTTTGATTACTTAGTCTATTCGATGCCAGATGTCGCATAACAATTCTATTGCTTTCGTGAATATTTTTGTACGAACTAGTTCGAACGGGCGTGAAATAAGACATAATTTACTGTGATGTCGTGATTTTTTTTTATATTTACGGATAGCTGGTTAATACGTATTAAAAAACAAACCTTCCCAGAAACTTTTCACAAGGCCAAGTTGGATGTTTTTAGAAAATAAAAACCAACGTTAAAAAAGTAGCTTACCAGCTTACAAAACAAAGAGGAAAAAAAAAACCGGTCAAGTGCGAGTCGGACTCGCGCACGAAGGGTTCCGTACCATATTATATGTTTAACAATCGCAAAGATAACTTTTTACTTATTTTATAATGATACTGTGAACAAGGTTATTTTTTGCAGTTGCAGAAAATCACCCATGTTTAAACAAAATACCTTATGGATCGCCGTTTTCAGTATTGTTGCTTAAATACAGTATTTATGGTACCTACGTGGTATAAAGAAGTTTCAAATTCCTAATTTGTTGAATTTTTGCGCTAGAGCTCGTACAAAAATGGTCTAAAATTTACAACTTTTGCGGCCCCCTATTTCTTAATTTTAGAAGATAAAAAAAATGTCTACTCAACTCTACTCAATGAGTTCTAGACGATGACACCCCACATGCTAGATTTTTTTCTTTTTTTCAAAATGAAAAGTTTATTGTATGGGGACCGACCCCTTAAATTTGTAACTTTGCTTTATTTTTATTATTTGTTGTTATAGCCGTAATAGACAGCGGAGGCTTAGTAAGTTGGTACTGGACTGGTGGTGTCTGATTTCATGGATTTTAATTTTCTTGCGCGGAACCCTAATTATTTTTCTAAAATAAAAATAGCCTTAGTTACTCCTTAAAACATCAGCTATATGCCGTCAAAATCGGTGAAAATTCGTTTGGCAAGTATTTTTGGCCATTTTTTTAATCGGACTGCGCTTTAAAATTCTTCTATACAAACTTTAACATACCTAAACCTCATTTGAGGCGTAGTTTTGAAAAACTAATAATGACAAACATTATTACTTACCTATGCAAGTATTTGTGCTAAGTTTCAAGTTCATTAACCAAATTAATAAGATTTTTCATATAAACTGTATCTCTGTTTTCACGAACACAAATAAAGAATTTAAAAAATCGTCTGGTATGTTTCATAACTTGACTCAAACATTATTTACACCAATTTTAGAGTTAATCAAGCCCCCAATAAAATCCTCCGCTATAAATTAACTTTTCACCCCTTAGGGGTAGATTTTTGGAAAACCCTGTGTGTGTGTTCGTCTTCATTTTTGGTCTCAAGTATAAAAACTGAGTTTTGAGTTAATCGGACCGCGTGTTAAAATTCCTGCATAGAAACTTTGACACCCCCCCATCCCTCTTTAGGGGGTAGTTTAGGAAAACTCAAAATGATAAACTTTATAATTTACTTAGATGAATATTCGTGCTAAGTTTCAAGTCTATTAACTCAAGGGATAGGAATTTTCATACAAACCTTCATCCCCTATTTTACCCCCTTAGGGATGGAATTTCCAAAAATCCTTCCTTAATGGATGTTTACACTATATAAGGTATCTATGTGCAAAATTTCAAGTCTCTAGGTCCATTGGGTTGGGCTGTGCGTTGATATATTAGTCAGTGACTCAGTCAGGACGTTGATTTTTTTATATATATAGATTTACCATGTTATTTTATGACCACAGACTTCTTATAGGTTTTCCTGTAATCTACAGGTATTGAACTATTTTCTATATTTTTTTCAAAATTTTAGGCTCAGTAGTTTCGGAGATAAGGGGGGGGGAATGGTCACTTTTCGTCTATTTTCTTAAATAACTTTAAAACAATATATTTTAAAATTATAAAAAAAATATATTTGAGACCCTCGTAGTAAGCCCTTTCATTTGATATGTCACACGGTACAGTTTACAAAACTTTTTTTTTTAATTTTCTTATTTTCCCCCTAAAAGTGACTCTCATATTCAAAATTCATATATTTACTTTAGCTGTACGTGTTTGGGTTACAGAAATCCATATGTGTACCAAATTTTAACTTAATTGGTTCATTAGATTCGGAGCAAATTGGCTGTGACAGACGGACAGACAGACAGACACACGAGTGATCCTATAAGGGTTCCGTTTTTTCCTTTTGAGGTACGGAACCCTAAAAAGGGCATATGGGAAATTTTGGGGCTCGTGGCTAAGTAATAACAGCCGCACGGGTCGATCGATCAGGTTAAGGTAAGCTTGCCGCGGTTTGTCCGTCGATGGGTGACCATCTTTACATACCAAGAGTTTCCGTGCCTCGGAAAGCACGTTAAGTCGTTGTCATTCGTGGATCTTTGATAGTCGTTACCGGTCGTCAGAAGCCCGAAAGTCTGACAACCAGTCTTACCAACGGGTATTGTGTTACCCAGTAACTGAGTTGTGGAGGTCAGATAGGCAGTCGCTCCATGTACTCAGCTATTTTCGGTTAGACTGGAAGCCTACCCCAACATCGTTATGAAATTTCCTATGCTCACATTTTTAGTTGAGTAGAATTATTGTATCAAAACTAAACCTCTTAGGTTTGAAGTTATGAGAAAGTTAGAACTTAGCAGGTTTTAGTGTTTTTTTTTTACACAAAAAATTGTACCTCATGTGAGCACAGGAAATTTCAAAATGTTCCATATCTGTAAAATTATTTATTAATTTAATTAATTAGGGTTCCGTACCAAAATGGTAAAAAGGAACCCTTATGGTGCGATTCAGTCTGTCTGTCTGTCTGTCACAGCTGGATATCTCAAGAACTACTAATGCTATCAACTTGAAATTTGGAACAGTTTTTGATGACGTTTGCCCAACTATTTTGCAAATAAGAAAGAAATAAAAATGTATGTTTTTTTTTGCGTCAGGGACTGAAAAATTCGAAGTGGGGCTACTATGGCATGTGGAGCATCATATGAAAGAGCGCTAATTGCACATTCTCAAACAATCTTTTTTCTAGGCCGCATAGTTTTCGACTTTTTATGAAAAATGTTAAAAAAATACCGTTCGCCCAAGTCTCCCAAGTTTGCATAGAGAGAAATCTGAAATTATTCTATGTGATAGAATTTTTTTTTTATTATCATTTATTTTACAGGAAAAATAAAACGATGTCTCTAAATAGTACACTTTTTCAGAAATCATCAACAAAAATTAAAAAATGATAGTACGGAACCCTCTCGGTGTGCGAGTCCGACTCTTGACCGGTTTTTTTTCTTTTGTTTTTTGTGTTTCACGAAATGTGTTCAAATAAACATTTTTCTTTGTTTCTGTTCTTTTCTTTTAACCTTTCGGAAATTACACGAGTGATGCTAAATCTAAATATCTTTATAATTCTTCTGTACGTGTGTTTGTCACCTAACTCCTAAACGGCTGGACCGATTTAGATGAAATTTTGTGTGTTTATTTCAATGTGTTCCTGGATGGTTTGAAAACACAATTGGACCCGGTAGGTGGCGGGTTCAGGCGGGTTCTAGGTTCGTTCAGACAGGACAACGTCTGTCGGGGCCGCTAGTTCTGTTATAAATTCAAAATGAATCAACGGTTGATCAGTATAATTCTCAGTATAATTAATAATAACACACGGACATTGAAAACCGTTACCATTATCTCCTAAGATGTCTACATTGTCCTTATCCCTTCAAAGACAACCCTAAACCGCTCTCAAGAAAAAAACCGGCAGGTCAATCAGACCCCTGAGCATTGTTATTTAAATTAATTGCATATTATCACGCTATAACGCAGGGGGACTTGCAATAATGTTTGTCTTGTAAAGTTTAGGACAATGGACAAGATGGTAGAAAAAATTGTTAATTTGGACCAGTGGGTAGTTTTGAATTGATCATCTGCTCATCTTGATTGTCTTCCGGGGTTTTGTATAACCTGAACAAAGATAAGAAATTGAAAGTTGTTATTATACAGGGTTACTGGTAATTCGACCACTTCGTTGCAGGACGTAGGGTTAAAATGCAACAAATGAAGCCACCAAATGTTCTACCGAATTTTTTTTTTTTTTTTTGTAATTTTTATTTTTGTCAGACAAAAATTACGAAAAATAAAATGTTTTATATTAGTGATCTTTGCCAAAGTTTTAGGCATTTTTGAACTTTTAATTATTAGCAAAGATCTACTGCTGCATCAGCTATATTACTAACTTAAATTCCAGTATAGTCGTGCCGTAAATCATTTTTAAATTAGATTTCATATAAAAACTAAAAATCTAAGTAATTCAAAAACTATTGAATTTCGGCACTTAGAACATTATGGTGGATTGGATTTTTTTCTATTATTTTATACTAATATGAATTTCTGATCTTCAGAATCAAAATAAGATCTAATTTAATAATTATTATTATCATCATCTAGCTTTTTCTCTACTATATTGGAGTCGGCTTCCAGTCTAACCGGATGCAGCTGAATACCAGTATTTTACATGGAGCGGCTGCCTATCTGACCTCCACAACCCAGTTACTGGGTAATACCACCCTACCCTTTGGTAAGACTGGTTGCCAGACTTTCGGTCTTCTGACGACCCGTATCAACTGTCAAAGATCCACGAATGACAGCCGGGACCAACAGCTTAACGTGCTTTCCGCGGCACGCAGGAGTCTCGGTATGTAAAGATGGTCACACAACCGCGGCAAGCGCACGAGCCCCTCAGTTATCAATGTTGTATACATACATCTTACAATGTCTAAACTTCACAGAATATCTCATACAAACAAGTAAATATTATCAAACGGATCAACACATCCCATCTCTAACATTGTGTGCTATGATTGACGTTTCTAAGACGCAACGTGACGTCACATTGACCATAGAACTGGGTCAAGATGAGCAGATGTAGATAACTGGTTTATGAGGAGATGCGGGGAAGATATGTTTCTTATAACAATGTAGGTAAAGTGATTTAGATTAGAAAAACCGGCCAAGTGCGTGTCGGACCACGCACAATTAAGGGTTCTGTAGTTGAAAAGAATTTATCCCAAAAACAAACTTAACATTATACAGCAATTTTTTTAAATTTATGTCATAAAATTACAAATTTGCAATTTTCGGACTTTTTCCTTTACTTGTGCTAGGAGACCTTGCTTCTTGCCAATTTTCATTATTAGGTCAACGAGAAGTATCCTATAGGTTTTGATTTACTTGCGACAGTTGCGAGTATCAAAATGTATCGCAAAATGGCCGTATTTTTTTATTGTGTTGACTTAGACACTTGATTTTTTTAGAACTCTAAGGGACAATAGACTTACGTATTTAATATTAATTTCAACTTGATATCTCCACGCGTCCTTGAGAAAAAGGGTCTTGACAGACTGACAGACTTCATCATTTTTTTTATGTCATAGAATTACAAATTATCAATTTTCGGACTTTTTCCTATATTTGAGTTGTATGACCTTGCTTCTTACCAAATTTCATGATTGTAGAACAACGGGAAGTACCCTATAGGTTTTGATTTACTTGCGAGTATTAAAATATGTCGCATAAATGGCCGTATGTTTTTGTTGCATTGACTTAGAAGCTTGAGTTTTTTAGGACTTCAAGAGACCACAGACCTACATATTTGATATTAATTTCAACTTGATACCTCCACGCGTTCCTGAGAAAAACGGTATTGACAGACTGACAGACAGACAGACAGACGGACAAACAAGTGATCCTATAAGGGTTCCGTTTTTTCCTTTTGAGGTACGGAACCCTAAAAATAATGTTTGTAGGTAGTACTTTTAATCTTTCCAACTATTTATTTTACATAAGTACTTAATGCATTTAGTAAAGGAGCTCGTGGCTAAGTTATAACAGCCAAACGGGTCCAACCATCAGGTTAAGCTACGCTTGCGGGGGTTGGTCCGTGGATGGGTGACCATCTTTACATACCGAGACTCCTCCGTGCCTCGGAAAGTACGTTAAGCCGTTGGTCCCGGCTGTCATTTGTGGACCTTTGACAGTCGTTACGGGTTGTCGGAAGCTCGAAAGTCTGACAACCAGTCTTACCAAGGAGTATTGCCCAGTTACTGGGTTGTGGAGGTCAGATAGGCAGTCGCTCCATGTAAAATACTGGTATTCAGCTGCATCCGGTTAGACTGGAGGCCAACCCCAACGTAGTTGGGAGAAGGCAGGCAGATTGATTGACTCAATGCATTTAATAGAAGCTGTCATTTTGACATTATAAGCAGACTTCAATTTTATTTATTTGTAGATGTATAGATTACAAACAGACACTTCAATTTTATTAATTTATATAAATTATGTATAGATTAATTAGGGTTGCTATAGGCTATAATGTCATCAGATTTTTAGGCAATGATGCTGTTAAAGATAGTGCAGTCAAATGAGACCGAAAAACTTATGAGATAAATATTATGTTTAGGAAAAACTGTCGTATTTCCGAAAATTTAAAGTTCGTAGCGCTTCTGTGAGAGCGTCTACGTAACTCGTAGCGCTACACCCGCGTAGCAATTACCTAATCGTTTAGAACATAACGATGTAATTATTGCAAATGAATAGTTTTCTTTTGTTTAGTTTTCTTTAAATTAAAAAAAAATAAGTAATAATAAAAATCAAAAATAAAATATTTTTTTTTAATAATTTTTAATACAGGAAATATTTACAAATAGGATCAAAATAAGAAAGTAATATTTAAATATTTACTTGTTTAATGCTGATTTAAAAAAGTAATGAAATTCATATTTTAATAGCAACGGCATTTATTTTAGAGGACCTACAAAAAATAATGACGTAACCAACAAATAAACACGGCCTTGTTAGAGTACTTATAAATAAAATATAGTCCTATTTTATGAAGTCGGTTAAAAGATTTTATACAATTTCCAAACAAGTACCTATTTAGTACAGATTTTACTAAATCCATGTCAGTATCTTGGCAACTAGTTATATATGGACTTTTCTGCAGAACCCCTAACTTTTCATTCGAGTACATTACTTAGTTACCAATAATGTCCGAGAAAATACTTTCATTTCTATAATTATTTCACCACAAGATAAAACATATTTAAAATTCGAACGGTTTTTAAATTGGCTAAGCCATGAGGTGTGAAATGAAGACATACGCTTTGGCCGGCTGCAACCCTCTCTCTGCCGCCGTGAGAACCGGTCCAGTGAGAATGCAAATCAGGCACATTGTACCCCTGGACAATTCTTCGCTTTTTAATTGTTGTTTTTTTATGAGGACCGTTTGGACATGTTGTCTGGTCTATCGATAGGTGTGTGTCGATAGTTTGGTTTAGAAGTTTCTAGAAATTAAGCTAGCTACGAGTACATTAGCAAGACAGAGAAGATTAGGGTGGAGTCCGAAACATGTAGGTATTGCAATAAAATATTAGCTAGACCCACAAACTTGCATACCTAAACATTATTAAATAAATTAGTAGTCAAAATGTTGCTCATAATATCCATAATTATGTTTCAATCTGCCTAGCCTTTTCCCAACTATATTAGGGTTGGCTTCCAGTCTAACCGGATGCAGCTGAATACCAGTATTTTACATGGAGTGACTGCCTATCTGACCTCTACAACCCAGTAACTGGCTAATACGATACCCTTTGGTAAGACTGATTGTCAAACTTTCGGGCTTCTGACGACCCGTAACGACTGTCAAAATCCACGAATGACAGCCGGGACCAACGGCTTAACGTGCTTTCCGAGGTACGGACGAGTCTCGGTATGTAAATACAGTCACCCATCCACGGACCAACCCCGGCAAGCGTAACTTAGATCGACCCGTGCAGCTGTTATTACTTAGCCACGAGCTCCTCTATCATCTATAATTATATATCAGTATTTATTTAATTCATTCTAAGTGAAAACATTCCTATAGATACATGGATTTAATAATTGTCTAAAAAAAGCTATGACAAAACCATTTAAAATTAAATTTCCATTACCAACCAACAACCGCCATCCAAAAAATATCGACAAAATTAAAAAGCTATCACCACAACACATCCACACCGCACCAGACCTCATCACTACCAAAAACCGGTCGGGTCAGTTCTGCAAAAATCACAATAGCCGACCCATTGGATACTTAAATAGGTCCAAATATTATAATAGGTACATTCCGCTATTATTAGTACCGCGTCCGTTACCTTTTTTTAGCTAAAGGTGATTCTTTTATGTCCAGTTGGCACCCTTTCTGTTCTTTGTCCTGTTCCCTGCGGCAAGATAACCGGTAAGACAACTTTTTTGACCCCATCGCGTTGATAGGGTTAAGTTCAGTTGTATTTTGACCATGTTCGTGAAGTGTACTATAGGAAGTAGTTTGAAGATAAATAATTTTAAATTAAATGCGAATTTGACCCCGTAGTCGCGTTTTGGGGTTAAATTTGGTTTTGTTAAATTCTGTGTCTAAGATGAATATGTTGCGCACATTTTCACAATGCGGGAGTCGAACCCGTGCCCGGTGCATAAAAAAATATTCTGCTATAGCAAAGTTACGATAAATGTGAATACAGCTTCTATGTAAACGTAATAACAGTTTATCAAGTCAGTTTTCAAAGATTTGTAAACCTGAAAACATCCCTTAGGGTAAGTTCAATATTAATTATTTGTTACAGGAAAAATGCCCATCTCGTAAAATAAGAACAACTTTTTATTTCCCCACGCCACTGCCCAATCATAATCCCTGCTCCACAACTAATTCTTTTCACAGTTTTTTTTCTAACCCTCCCCCGCTTCGCTATTGATTATATTTTTAAAAGCAACCCCTCATTGGCGCGGACATTTTTGTTCAATTCTAAAGGTTTTTCTGTCGTGGGCGTCTTCGTGGAGTGGGGTGGGGTTCAATATGGCCGGTGCTTCTTAAAAAATAAATTTTAAAAGCGTTCGCTTTTTAAGTATTGCAGTTTTTTTTTCAATGTTCGTTTTTCATCTTTCGTATTCAAATGTATGATGAATATTTTGGCTGTTAGACATTTACCTCCTTATTCATAAAAAAAAATTATACCTATTTTAGTTACTTATAAAAGTGTTTTGTCTTCTTCTTTCAAAGTCAAACTATAATTCTAAAGAAATTGACAAAACTCATTCTATAACTAAAATAGGTTTATAGAGCGTTTTAGTTGTTAAGCTTTAGATACCTAGGTTACGTAAAAAAAATTACACTATTTTTGGGCAATAGTGGCATGCTCCTCTTATCTTGTTAGTACAACATTTATATTTTTAAGCCATACAATATTTCAATAACCGACTTCCAAAATTCAAATCTTCTAAAAATAAATACTTACTCTTATAAAATAAAACAGAATTTTCCAAAAACTTTCATAATAATGCTTCGGGATAAGAAGTCCATCAAAACTTTTCACTCATTATATAAATATAATTACGACGTAAAACGGGAAGGGGGTAAGAAAAACTCCTCGGAACTCTTCGCAGGGCGAAAGCGGGTTGGAATTGATTTTATTTGCCCTTCGACACGATTTTTTAATTAGGGGACCGGAGTTTTAGAGAAAATTTTAATGATGGCTGCCGTCTTAGAGTTACGAAAATTAATATAAAACGATTACTTTTGAAATTGGGTATTTTAAGGACCGATGAATAGTTTTGTCTATTTCTAAGAGTGTAAGCGATATTTTATACAAAGTGAAATTTCAATGGTTGTGTCCTCTTAAAGGGTCATTGTACTCATCATTGTGAACAACTTTTATTATGGGACCAAACCTGAAATCACGACAAAAATTATGTAGATAAATGTAAGTAGGTACTGAACAGCAGATTTTTCGCGATTTCAGGTTTGGTCCCTTATCAAAAGTTGTTCATAGTTATGGGTACAATGACCCATTAAGAGGAAAACAACCATTGAAATTTCACCCTATATAATACGAGATACCCTAAAAGACTTTTTATTTAATAAGGTTTTATCTGTTGAATACCTCAATAGGTAATAAGATGAAATGATTTTCTTTCCCTTTGGGAGTAAAATTTGATTAATCTTTCAAATCAGTACCTACATTGCAAACTATTTTTTCAGTTTTGGAAATGTAAGTACCTACCATGGAGCCGTTTAATTATTATGATAGGACAAATATTGACTTTACACCACCTTCGTTGCCTCGGCGGTGATGTCCTCCCTCAGACGACCAGTGAGTGGCGATCTTTGCCCATCTCTCCGGGTGCATTCGCTACTTGAGTTATGGAGCGCAGGGTTTTTTTAAATTATTTTTTTATTTTATGTTATTGGGATTTTTATCCACACAGATATGCCAACCCCATCGTACCTTAATAACAATCAATTAACTATCATTGAAATAACTACATACTATGTGCGAAAGAGAATCATTGACTGGGATTCACCAGGCCACACAACCTCTTTGCAATTGCTGAGGAGGGTTTGTTAAAATGGTTTAAATTAGTCCCAATGTCCAAACTATTCAATTTGAATTCTCTAATCAATGATTCCCTTTCATTCTTGCTCTTAACACAGTCCATCAACAAAATGTTGCACATCTTCAATTTTGTTGCATATTTCACAAAAGTGATGCGACCTTTCTCATTAGGAAAGCAAACTTTGCCGATGGATAGTGTCCAGAACGCAGCCTTAGTGCTAACTTAACATAACTTCTGCTTAAACTTGTATCCTCAAACCAAAGCACGCGAGGAGGCTCGTTCTGAATTACCTTGTACCAAATTCCTTTTACTTTCGATTTTTCATCAAAGTAGTTCCTCCATCCGTCAAAACACGATAGCTTAAACTTGGCGCAATATTCACAGTAATCTGGAATGTATGGCATTTCCCTTTTTTCGCAGGGTGGTATTTCTAACTCGGTCTGTACGTTTGACATCTATTATGCTGCGTTCCATTGCCCGTTAGTTTGTGTTTGGATTTCTGTTGTTCAGTAAGCGACCAACTTTGTGAGAGACCATAGGCCTTGAAAATTAATAAAAAACTTTAACTTTACAAATTATAAAACTGACCTAATTTCAAACCCACAATACAGCCAAAACACTCGATATCGCCCAGTCAAACCAACTCCAAAAACCCTCAGAACAATTCTTTTTACCCACAAAACAACAAGCAGAAGTGGTTCAAGTCTTACAGCGGCAGAGAGATATCTCCAGAATGTTTTTAACAAACAAATGAGTCCCATTAAAGAGAAAATTGGCTTTGAAAAGTTTCGCTCAGGGCGTCGAACGCCTTGACATCTTGAAAAATTTGCGCAAAACTCCTCGACGTAAATTGTCCATGATAGTGTTTTGTTTTTGATAGTCACTATACTATCGATAGTAGATAATAAGTACTTACCTAGTTTAACTCTGGATACTAGATATGTAGTAGGATGCACAAATAATTTGATTACATTTGGTATCTAACCTATATTTGAGTTGAACAGTTGCAATGGAGCTTAACTTCTGATTTGAATAACCCATTTTCATTGCATAACAAAAAAAAAACCAAAACACAAGTCAAATTATGTTTTTATTTGTATTAAGTTGGTACTAATATATAACACTATTACTCGTCAAATGTCTAGACAAGTTCAATGTTACCTACCATCCCCACATAATCCTTCTTTCTTCATTCCTCTTTCAAGGCTTCAAACAAAGAAAATCTCTGCTCAAACATTAATAAATCTAAAATCTTCGATAACAAGAACACGGACGGCGAAAAATATTAATTTCATGGGGTGCCCACCCTCCCCTTGGTACCTACTTCGGGACTTTTTTGACGCCCACTATCTCTTTTTTCAAAAGGGGGTGAGTTTTGCAATTTAAATTTTATCTCCGCGTAATGAGTGAAATGGAAATAAGAGGAGATCTAGAAACAACTGCTTGGGAGAGATTTGGTCGGTAGGCACCTTTTTATGAGGAAGGGGAATTTTTCAAGCGATGCAATCGATGTAGACGTATGAGGGAAGTACTTAATTTTGGCGAAAAGTAGCGGTACACTGAATCAAAGTTTATTACTAATGTAATTATTCGTAGAATTAATAGAAAAGGACCAAGTGCGTGTCGGACAACCAACAATGAAGGGTTCCGTAGTTGAAAATAATTTATACCAAAAACAAATTTAACATTGCAGTTGAAACTAGAAATCCCAAAAAAATAATTTAATGCGATAAAATTACAAATTATCGATTTTCAGTCTTTTTCCTTTACTTGTGCTGTGAGACCTTGCTTCATGCCAAATTTCATGATTCTAGGTCAACGGTAAGTACCATATAAGTTTTGATTTACTTGCGAGGCCGTATTTTTTTGTGGCGTAGACTTAGAAGCTTGATTTTTTAGAGCTCCAAAGGACCATAGACATCATAGGGTATTTAATATTACTTGATACCTCTACGCGTTCCTGAGAAAAAAGGTTTTGACAGGCTGACAGACAGACAGACGGTCAACGGAGTGATCCTATAAGGGTTCCGTTTTTTCCTTTTGAAGTACGGAACCCTAAAAAACCAGCGAGAAGTAAGCACTCTTTTAAACTGGCTTAGACAAAAAATCAAAAGCGATAAAAGTAGTTGGCCGTTTTAATCAGAAACAATTTTCAATCGGTTTTCATTAGGATTTAGTCTTGAAGTATTTCTTGAAAGTATTATATGTTCATGGTTTTAATACCTTTAAAGAAAATTTGACTTTTCATGCCTGTAAAATAGATAGGTATTTATATTTGTTTAAGTTATACAGATGTTTAAGGGGTCATTAATATACTCATCATTATCAACAACTTTTACTATGGGACCAAACCTGAAACCGCGAAAAAAAATCAGCTGTTCCCTACATTTTGACGAATTAGCGAACATAAATGTACTGAACAGCTGATTTTTTTTTCGCGATTTCAGGTTTGGTCCCATAGTAAAAGTTGTTCATAATGATGAGTACAATGACCCCTTAAAAGATTGCCACTGTTTACACTTACACCCTATCTAAGTAATATTAAAATAGGTACATAAAGCATAGGAAAAACCACGTAGGTAGGGTAAGTATCCAATTTACTACCTATTCATGAAAACAAAAATAACTTACGTACCTACATAAAAACATGAAACTCATTTATTTTTATTACAATAAAATACTCAATCAAAATATAATTTGATTCGCAAGGGTAAAGATAGATTCATTAAAAGTCATTCAAAATATTGGGGGCAACTCAAATGGAGATAATTTTCTTTTGCCTTTCTCCTTTTCTGAGATATGATTTTATTTAAATAGGTTATTTTGGTGTACCTACGTAAAATTACTGATTCTGTCTTCCTGCCTAACTCATATTATCACACTAGATTTAACTTAGAAAATAATTATTCATATAAATAAAAATGTATGGCTAAAATGTGTTGATAAGCGCAAAGCTCAAGAACGGCTAGACCAATTCGGCAATTTTTTTGTTTTTTTTTTATACCTATTTATTTTATTTTTTAATTCGGGAAAACTGAAAGTATATTTTCTATGGGAATTTTGATTTCAATTTGAATGAATTGTAAAATTATCCGAGGGTATTGGCGCTGATAGCCGAAATTCAGGTTTTGCCTAGTTCGCCTACAGATGTTTAATTTATTTGTACTTAAAACTAGCCTTTATTTAATTGGCATTTTTTTTGTGAAACAAGCTGAAAATATAATTCTTTAATTCTTCTATAATTATTCAATTTAGCCAGGACAACGTCTGTCAGATCAGCTAGCATCTTTAACTTGGCACGGTTAATT
Source organism: Cosmia trapezina (assembly GCA_905163495.3). Classification (NCBI taxonomy): domain Eukaryota; kingdom Metazoa; phylum Arthropoda; class Insecta; order Lepidoptera; family Noctuidae; genus Cosmia; species Cosmia trapezina. The sequence goes on from LR991044.1 coordinate 6,075,224, forward strand.
GGATACTTAAACGTACGACATACGGTAATTCTAACAAGATTTTCTTTAAGAACCTATTCAATACTTTTTTTAACTTTTAATTTTCATTAGGTACTTTAAAAAAGATCCAAAATGGTTTAAGTAGGTATAGATGTTTTATAAACTTAACAAAAGACCAAAGAGTTTTTAATCTCCATCTCGATTAGTTCTTCCAGGCGCCATCTATTGATGTGAATAATAAATATCAACTGTCATAGAAAAGCCTCATTTCTGTCTCTTGTCTCTCATTAAATTATTAAAAGTTTATGTGGAAAAATTCGTTTTCTCTAATTTCACCCGAGCAGAGCTCGTTCGACCAGATACTTTTTTAACTAAAGTAGGTAGGTATAGGTACCAAATAAACTGAAATAAATTAAGTAGGTACTTATAGCATTAAACCAAAAAAAATGGATCAATCACACTGGTATAGAAGAAAAAAGCCAAATCCTAGCATCAAAGAGTGAAAATTAAAAAGTTAAACGTTTAAAACCAAAATGGCGGATGGAATAGTTGAAAGTTTGCGAGTGAAAGTGTTCGGCAACTTTTTAATTTGCGAACGAGGACCAAGTCTTTCCCGAATGAAAGCGGAAAGCGAGTTGATTAAAGCGGATTTTTCCCCCATTAGTTATGAAAGATAGTCAAAGTGACACTACTCAACACAAGACACTCCATAAGTGTAGAAAAGTCCATCGTGCGAAAAAATTATCCGGTATACAACAATAGTATATTATGCAATTAGTGAATAAAGGACGGATTTAAAGCGAGGGCCATAGATGAATCACGAGCTAGTGAAGGATTCTAACGATTGAATCACGACCATAGGGAGTGACTCATGATGATTGATATATAAACATACATACATAATTATATAAACTCACCCATCCATATTGTAATACTTTTAATTTTTTTAATTTGATTTATGGACATTTTGTATCTTTATTTTTATTTTTTTGACATTCTTTATTGGATGACTGTTTTAATAATGATTTATATTATACTTCTTTTAATTATTAATTTTATAATTTAGTATGAATTTTTATAATATTTAGTGTGTAATTCGTTTAATTTTTAATTTTGTAACTATGTGTGAAATTTTCAATACAATGTAAAAACTGTTTATGAAATAAATGAAATGACCAAACCATCTAAGAACCATCCAAAACCATCATCCAAAAAAATCACCACCATCCATCCACCACTAAAACCAAAACCATCCAAAACCATCATCCAAAAAAATCACCACCATCCATCCACCACTAAAACCAAAACCATCCAAAACCAAAACCATCCATCTATATCAATTTAACACTATTTAAATTATTTAGAAATAATACTTGTACGTTTTCTGATTGATGTGATATTTTGTAGTAGAGGTACGTTAATTTTATCACACTATCACACTTTACACTAATATTACGAGTATAAACCCAAATTTTCATAGTATGTACCTAATCAAATTATTTTTTTAATTGTTTTAATTTGTTTTAGTGTTTAAATTTTCTTTATTTTCTGTTTAATGTTTTAGTACGCTATTTGATAATGCCGTGCTTTCCTATAATTTAGATACATGCGAGATCTTTATGTATGACAAAGACGCTGGGTTAATGCTGTGTATGTGTTTAGTTGGTAAGCCTTTATAAATAAATAAATAAATAAAGGCGAAAGTTTGTGAGTGTGTGTGTTTGTATGTTTGTTACTTCTTCACGCTCAAACGGCCGGACCAATTTTGATAAAATTTGGTATGGAGATAGCTGAAACCCTAGATTAACACATAGGTTACTTTTTATGCCGGTCTATGCGTGTGAAACCGCGTATAGCAACTATGGTGGCCGCCACTTAAATCTGAAATAAAGTTCATTACTCTTCCCTTAATTTCTCTGCGTAGCCCGACAATACATTATGAATCGTATTTTATTAAGTACTAGAAAAAGTCAAGGATATAAATAGATAAGGGTTGTTTCTGGACAAGTTTATGTCATTATTTCTGTTTTAGGAATTACGTATTTCAATAAATGTATGCGGATCAATGACCTATAATTCAGATTTATTTGACGTTAGGTATAGTTAACCCTATAAAACCATACCTCCCGCTCACAATCCCACCACGCCTTAAACATCGAATTTTTCATCGTCGCGAAGTTACTGACTAGTTCGAGGTGCGAATATTAACAGTCCAACTTTAACTGAACCGGGATGCTGCAAAAACTTGAGAAAAACCTCCTTTCAATAGCTAATGGATGAACCCGGTACTTAAGGGTTACTTTTTGACTTTACGTTGAGAATTTCAATGCGGGTTTTGAAGTGTTTTTTAACGAAATATTTGATTCTAACAACCTGTTTTGATAATTTATTTCAACAAGGTTGTTCTATTCTATTTCTTACTGTGGCAAGCAAAGCCAATGTCGACCACTCTGCCATTGTCAAAAGTGAAAAAAAAATCGATTCAGATGAACTTAATGTAGATCTTGTGAGGTCAGTACGGGACTGAACCAAACGTAAAGATAAAATTACCTATACATGGTGAAATGGAATTCATGGGCAATATTTTAAGGGGTCATTGTACTCATCATTATGAACAACTTTTACAATGGGACCGAACCTGAAAAAAAATCAGCTGTTCCCTACATTTTGACGAATTAAGCGAACATAAATAAAATGCATTCGAGCTATACCGAAAATCGCAATTACCGAAATAATAAGATCCAAGAAGTTGACGTTACGAGATTTCTGGGTATGAATATAGATAATAATTTGAATTTTAAAGAACATATCCATACATTATGCACTAAATTGAATACCTTCTCTTATGCATTGTTTAAACTTAAACAAACGGTCAGTACGTCTACAGTCCTTGCAGCCTACAACGGCTATGTTGCACCTATTCTAAAGTATTGTGTTATTTTTTGGGGTAATTCTACTAATAAAGAAGCGGTATTTAAAGCCCAGAAGAAATGTATACGAGCCATAACTAGTATAAAAGTAACTGACAGCTGCAGACCATCATTTTTAAATTTAAATATTCTTACGTTGCCATGTATATATATATTGGAGGTTATAATGTTCGTTAGGAAAAATATAAACTACTTTAATAAGTTACATAGCAAAAGATACAAATTCAATATATGTTTACCGATCAATAAAACAGCGCTATTAAATAAAAGTATATTATGTATGGCTCCACGGATATATAACCATTTACCAAATTCACTTCTGGAGATAAGTGATATAAATATATTTAAAAGCAATATAAAAACACTGTTACTAAAAAAATCATATTACTCTGTCAATGAATATTTACAGGATAAACTTATATAAGTAATGTTGCTCCATATGATATTTTAAATGATGTCTTTCTTTTGTTTTGAATTTTATTACTGTTAAATTATTTTTATTATAACTGTGTATTTGCATGCCTTATGGTAGGTTATGGTTAATGAACTGTATTGCTTGTTTAAGACCTTTTCTTGTGTACCCATTTCCGCAAATTAATAAATGAAATGAAATGAAATGAAATATATGTAACATAAAACGAATGGATTCATGCAAGCCACATTTCCAAAACTTAAAAATACTGACTGTACCATCACTTTATATCTATGAAGCTTGTATACCTATTTGTTAAAAATAACATGTCTTTATATAAATCTGTCGAAAGTCAACGGCGCTCAAAAAAGTTACACACATTATGCACTAAGACCCAATTTCTCTACAATAGTATTTATGCAATGGCTCCAAAACTTTATAACAAATTACCTAATCAGATTGTATCAAGCAGCAACATGAATGAGTTTAAACGTAAGCTTTTTAAATTATTGAATGACAAGGCGTATTATTCTGTCAAAGAATATCTTAATGACAAATTACAATAATATTTTCATAATTTTATATCTGTCTGTATAATTAAAGTATTGTAAATTATGACTGAGTACTACCGACTTTTTTATGTGCGCTCTTACTTTATTGACACATTATTATCAAATTATTATTATATATTAGTGTTTGCATTAAATTGACTTCATTTTATTGATTTTATTTATTTTTTAATGTAACATTCGACATACTAAAACTATTTTGTATGCCTTCTGGCGGGACATAGTATGGACCAACATTTTTGTTTTTTTATATAACATCTGAATTTTACTCTGTGTTCACAAAATTAATAAATGAATTTGAATTTGAATTTGAATAAATGTACTGAACTGCTGATTTTTTTTTCGCGATTTCAGGTTTGGTCCCATGTTTTTTACATTTGCACATGCATTTCACAGTTATAAACAAAATTAGAAAAATAATGTCATTTATAGAAAATACAGCCAAATTAGTAAAGCAAGGTGTACATTTTTCAAATCTTTATATATAAAAGAAAGGCGTGTTAGTTACACTATTTATAACTCAAGAACGGCTGAACCGATTTGCTTGAAAATTGGTGGGGAGGTAGCTTAGAATCAGGAGACGGACATAGGATACTTTAAAAAAAAATTAAAACGTGGTATAACAACGGCTGGACCGATTTAGATGAAACTTTGTGTGTATATTTGAATGGGTTTCTGGATGGTTTGAAAACACAACTGGACCCGGTAGGTGGCGCTGAAGTCGGGTTCTAGGATCGTTCAGACAGGACAACGTCTGTTGGGTCCGCTAGTAATAATATAAAAATATGTTAGTCTGAGACTAGTAAAAATGGTTCAAATTGTGGTATGTGATAGCTGTGTGGTATGTGTGAATATACGGTGTATACAACCCCTTAAAGTTGGACCACTATTTACGCCACACCCTGTATATATAATATCAGAAATCGGAAATTTCATAGATTAGTAGGTACCTAATACTGAAGAAGGTAAACATTACAAAACTAATTTATTATAATATTCAATTTAATCTTTCTTTAACGATCATCAAGTAAATAATAGTACCTATTATGACTTTAACAGACTATATGAGCTACTTCCGGTGGTACGTCCTGTGGTACCGGAACTCGCCTATTACGTCACTTCCGTTCAGGAGAGCGTCTGAAACTTTGGAATTGGAGCAATTTTTCACGTTCACCTACCCTCCGGCGGGTAAATTTAAACTAAGTTTTAAGTATAATTTGGTTAAATCGTTAAGGAGTTATTATTTGAAAATGTTTAGTGTAGGTACAGCTATAGGTATAATTTATTTTAAACGTCACGAAATCGATGAAAAGTAAAAAAAAAATTAAATATCTATATTAACAATTTTTTTTACTTTTCATCGATTTTGTAGACATAGAGTTTTGAAATCTATAGGAATATTTTTCTGTTTTGAAATAATCTCCTTGAGCAATATTTGTTTATACTATGTAATCACCTTCTCGAAAACGGCTCCAACGATTTCGATGAAAGTTGCATTATAGTTTACGGGGGCGAAAATCGATCTAGCTAGGTCTATTTCTGGTAAAATTTGTTTTTTCTATTTACATCCGATCAGAGCTCGGTCACCCAGGAAAATTAATCATATTAATTTATTTTATTTTCAAGATTACTAAAGTTATTTCTTTAATCAATATTCAACTTTAAAATATTACTTGAAATGAAATTTTATGAATACGATTCCTATGAAAAGACACAAAACAACATAAATTACTCCAAACTAACTTAAAATCTATAGACATATTTCCATTTTTATACTTCACCCCCTTCTCAGAAGAAAATCAACCCTATCTTTACGACGCTAAAATGCAAAATTAAAAACACAAGGGAACATTTCTTAAGTTACTTCGCGACAATTATTCTTGGTAACGGTAAAGTAGAAAAAGTGGGGGATTTCAAAGGATTGGACCAATTTAGATTTATTTTTCTCCCCATTTGGGGGTCCGAGGACTAAGTTTTGTTGCCACCTAGCCGGGGAGGCTGGTAAAGTATGGATGTAAGAAAGTGTCGCATTTTCTTTGGCTCGGCAGTTAAATTAATTTTCTGAGTTTTTTTTTTTCACAATAATTGTTTAGCTGTCACTAAAGATGAAGAATAGATATTTTTAGTTTTAACAGTCGTATTTTCAGACTTTGATGCAGAATCGTATCGTAGGTAATGAGGAAAATAATATTGTAATCAACGCGGTCATTGAACTCTATTATTTCCGTTGAAAGTTTCACTTTTAATGCCTTTACAAGATTCTTGTTTGATATTTTGTCTAATAAGAGGGATAACCCTCTTGTAGATAATATAGTACCTACTTATGTTTTTAAATACGACTAGGTAGGCACTTTTTTACTGTGTTATATCGTCGCTAATATAACTAACTGACGTATATGACATTATGGACTAAGCCGATAGCCGACTTAATTATAGTAATTTGATACATTTTCCAAGTCGAATCGATCTGTCTAGTCGGCGTAACCTATATCTTACGGTCCCCACGAAAGTGCAAAAATCGAGACCGATATATCTAGTTTCCAAAAAAAAATAAAAAATAGCTTGCCCTGTAAAATTTTCTTCGAATCAGTTACGTCACTTAGTTAGATATGCGACGATATATTGTATCAACATTCATCGGTAGAGTAGTATTTCACTAAAAACCGATTTACTACCAATAAAATATATATACGTTTTATCGTTATCAATAAAATTATTCAAGTCATAGTTACGTACCATTTGACCAATTATCCAAAAGTTTTTTGGCAATAGCGAAAAATATGCGCTACATCATTCATTTAAATCTTACAACTCCGTACTTTCCAGTAGCCATGCAAGTAATAATTCTGGCAACGATAAAAAATAAAATGGGGTGCCTACCTACCCCTTGTAAAAAGTCGTCTCCTTAACTTTGCAATAGCCACCCTTAGGTAGCTGACGAACAGCCCCGCGCACCGTTTATGTAGATAATTATATAAAAATGTTCTACGAAAAGGGTTGAATTTCGTGTTTTTGTGATGCAAAGTAAAGTGGTTGGAGTTTTCGTTTTTTTAAAATAGGCTCTTACTTTTCATTTTCTCAAAAATCTTTTACTTATTCAATCTGCCTAGCCTTTTCCCAAGTATGTTGGGGTCGACTTCCAGTCTAACCGGATGCAGCTGAATACCAGTATTTTACATGGAGCGACTGCCTATCTGACCTCCACAACCCAGTTACTGGGTAATACGATACCCCTTGGTAAGACTGGTTGTCAGACTTTCGGGTTTCTGACGACCCGTAACGACTGTTAAAGATTCACGAATAACAGCCGGGACCAACGGCTTAACGTGCTTTCCGAGGCACGGAGGAATCTCGTTATGTAAAGATGGTCACCCATCCACTGACCAACCCCGGCAAGTCCACACACTGGTTTTACTGGTTTCATAGGTGGTTGGTTGGAATATGTCGATCAAACACATTTATGTTTTTCGGAGTCAGTATTTGCCGATAATTGTGTTGATAGTCGCGACTTCGAGGCAAAATACTGTAACGTCGTGTCGACAAGTTCGTTACTTACTTAACTTTTTAATGAGATAGAGTGGATCTCATAGGATCTTTTTTTAAATTTATATTCAATCAGGTCCTAGCGACAATCTTCACGGTTACCAGATGGATTAGTGATCGTTGTTAGGTATTGGAAAACGAAACGAGTACTGTTAATGAACTTTTTGTCTAATCTTAAGAAGAAAGTTGACCTATTTTTATATGCCACTAGCTGCGCCCAGCGGTTTTACCAGCGTAGACCGGCATAAAAAGTAGCCTATGTGTTAATCCAGGATATAAGCTATGTACGCACCAAATTTCATTAGTGTATTAGTGTAATGTAATTTTCTCTATCAGTTTTAAACCGCATTATTAAAATCTGCAATCCGCGGTTTTCTCACAAGATAATAAGTAGTCTCTTCTTTAATATCGCAGCATTATTGGCAACCACAACCAATACATTAAATCTAAACCATAAACAATAAACAAAATGTACGTAGAAAGTCAAAGACCGCATTAATAACATAGCATGGCAACATATTTTCTGGGGTTACTTCGGAAACGGATGGAGACAGCTATAGTCTTCTGGAATCACGCCAGGGGGCGCAGACGGTGACGGGATCTTTTATTTGTATGTCTTTTTATACTTGGAAAGTGTGTGGAAGATTTTCATGCATTTACAGGATCGAAAATTAAAAGGGTAGTTTGAAATTTTTCTTATTGGCGACCAGTTGGGACTAATTTATTGTTAATTGCTTTTATCTATATTTTTAATTTATTATGTTACTTAGACCTGTTTTTGAAGTACAAATTAAGATATCTCTTTAAAATGATGTGATTACCGTTTATTATTGTCGCCAGTCGTCGTTTTTTTTTTTCCGCAAAGTGTCTATTAGGTACTATTTTCTTTTTTTAATTTAATTGGAAGTGTGTTGGTTATGATCTGTGAGTAATGGATACCATGATAAGTTATCTATTATTCAAAAACTAACTTCTATGCACCTAACATTTCACAAACACCCCGAAAATTCACCTCACAAAATTCTCCACCTACCCTCACTTCAACCTTAATTCTAAACATGGTACCTGTCAAAACGGACATTATTTTTCTCGTACTAACAAGTCTTGTAGCGTTTCTCATTCCGGGCTTAAATTAAAAACAATTATGAAGGGGGGCGACGGCCGGCCCCGGGCGTTGCGAGATGAAAAATTAAGACAATTTAAACATAGCCTGGCTATACTTTTATAACGCTGGCCGGTGAGAGGGTAGCTAGAGATGTAGGTTTGGTCAGAGATAAAGTTCTATTTAGTAGGTAATGTTTTAACAATTTCAAACTTGCCTCTGTTTCCATGGATTAGTGACCATTTACATACCGAGACCACATGCCTTGGAAGGCACGTTAAACCGTTGGTCCTGGCTGTCATTCGTAGATCATTGACAGAAGCCCGAAAGTCTGACAACCAGTCTTGCCAAGGGGTAAGTATCGTGTTACTCAGTAACTGTGTTGTGGAGGTCGGATAGGCAGTTGCTCCATGTAAAATACTGGTATTCTACTGCATCCGGTTAGATACCGACCGCAACATAGGTAGTTGGGAAAAGGCTAGGCAGATTGATTTTTTAAATACGTCTTATGCCATGGACTTCAATGGTCTGAGTTCAAGGTAAAGTTCCTATACGACCAACACTAATAAAAACTAGAAAGGCAATCTTCAAGGAAATAGTCCTAATTACCGCTTTTTGGTACACGAATTGGTTCATTATTAAAACAAACTAACGACTTGCTAACCGTATGATGATTTGTATCAGATTAACTTTTTACCAAGAGTAGGTCACACTATACACTATTGGTTTAGGTAATTAAATAAAGGTAAACAAAAAAACCGGTCAAGTGCGAGTCGGACTCGCGTACGAAGGGTTCCGTACCATATTATATGTTTAACAATCGCAAAGATAACTTTTTACTTATTTTATAATGATACTGTGAATTACAAGGTTATTTTTTGCAGTTGCAGAAAATCACCCATGTTTAAAGAAAATACCTTATGAATCGCCGTTTTCAGTGTTGTTGATTAAATACAGTATTTATGGTACCTACATGGTATTTAAAGAAGTTTCAAATTCCTAATTTGTTGAATTGTTGCGCTAGAGCTCGTACATAAATGGTCTAAAATTTACAACTTTTGCGGCCCCCTATTTCTTAATTTTAGAAGATAAAAAAAAATATGTTTGTACTCTACTCGATGAGTTCTAGACGATGACAGCCCACATGCTAGATTAAACTTTTTATTTTTTTTCAAAATGAAAAGTTTATTGTATGGGGACCGACCCCTTAAATTTTTAACTTTGCTTTATTTTTATTATTTGTTGTTATAGCCGTAATAGACAGCGGAGGCTTAGTAAGTTTGTACTGGACTGTACGTGGTTGTCTGATTTCATGGATTTTAATTTTCTTGCGCGGAACCCTAATTATTTTTCTAAAATAAAAATAGCCTAAGTTACTCCTTAAAACATCAGCTATATGCCGTCAAAATCGGTGAAAATTCGTTGGGCAAGTTTCCTAACTTGACTCAAAGTACCATTTTTTTAATCGGACTGCGCTTTAAAATTCTTCTATACAAACTTTAACATCCCTAACCTCATTTGAGGCGTAGTTTTGAAAAACTAATAATGACAAACATTATTACTTACTTATGCAAGTATTTGTGCTAAGTTTCAAGTTCATTAACCAAATTAATAAGATTTTTCATATAAACTGTATCTCTGTTTTCACGAACACAGATAAAGAATTTCAATAATCGTCTGGTATGTTTCAATAACTTGACTCAAACATTATTTACACCAATTTTAGAGTTAATCAAGCCCCCAATAAAATCCTCCGCTATAAAATTAACTTTTCACCCCTTAGAGGTAGATTTTTGGAAAACCCTTGATACACGTTAGTCTTAATTTTTGGTCTCAAGTATAAAAACTGAGTTTTGAGTTAATCGGACCGCGTGTTAAAATTCCTCCATACAAACTTTGACACCCCCAATCCCTCCTTAGGGGTTAGTTTAGGAAAACTAAAAATGATAAACTTTATAATTTACTTAGATGAATATTAACTAAAGGGATAGGATTTTTCATACAAACTTTCATCCCCTATTTTACCCTTTTAGGGATGTAATTTCCAAAAATCCTTCCATAATGTATGTTTACACTATATAAGGTATCTATGTGCAAAATTTCAAGTCTCTAGGTCCATTGGTTTGGGCTGTGCGTTGCTATATATGTCAGTGACTCAGTCAGGACTTTGATTTTTTTATATATATAGATTTACCATGTTATTTTAAGACCACAGACTTCTTATAGGTTTTCCTGTAATCTACAAGTATAGAACTATTTCCTATATTTTTTTCAAATATTTAGGCTCAGTAGTTTCGGAGATAAGGGGGGGGAATGGTCAATTTTCGTCTATTTTCTTAAATAACTTTAAAACAATATATTTTAAAATTATAATAAAAATAATTATGAAATCCTCATAGTAAGCCCTTTCATTTGATATGTCACATGGTACCTACAGTTTACAAAACTTTTTTTTTTAAATTTTCTTATTTTCCCCCTAAAGGTGACTCTCATATTCAAAATTCATATATTTACTTTAGCTGTACGTGTTTGGGTCACAGAAATCCATATGTGTACCAAATTTGAACTTAATCGGTCCATTAGATTCGGAGCAAATTGGCTGTGACAGACGGACAGACGGACAGACAGACAGACAGACACACGAGTGATCCTATAAGGGTTCCGTTTTTTCCTTTTGAGGTATGGAACCCTAAAAACACGTGTCTGTTTAACCGACTAAACGTAATACCTGTCACTTCAGTTGTCATGCTACGACACAGTTGTACTCTTTAATTTAACAACTTTATAATTGTACTGATGACTGAAGTGACTGAAGTAATATCCACGTATTACATTTAATTGACTTTTATAGTAGGTACCTAAGTACTTATCTATCTACTGAAAATTGCCTCACTTAGAGCTTTCAATTAACTACCTACCAAATAACTGAATAGATAAAGAAAATATTCATAAAAATTCATTCAAACTCTGTTAAATAAGTACAAACAAAGTTCCACAAACAATAAGAAACCTACTTACATTCTTTTGACTAAGAAATAAATAAACAATGTCTTCAAAACTCAAAACAAATCTTCCTTCCTAAGAAAAGTAATAAAAAACAGACCGATTACCTCAAGTAAGAAACAAATTAACATAACCACCTACAATAAGATAAGACGCCCCCCCAACCCCCTAGACAACAAAAAAAAACAAGAAAAAGACGGAAATATCACCCCTTCAACGAAAGACAGAGAGAGAAAATCGCCCCGCGAAAAATTAAGATTCAAATAGTAAGAAAATTAAAATTCGCGGAGCGGTCAGCTTTGCGTCTCGCTTGCTCTTTCTACTTTCGTATGTCACCATCTCTTTCCCGCAAAAAAAGATGGGGTTGATCTGAGTTCCATCAAGAAGGGATGAAATGGCCTTATTGGAATGGTAATGACAGGGTTTTGTAGACTCCCTGGTGCTGAATAATTAAAACTTAAAACTATAAGACGTTTTAAATTAAAGTCAGGTTTTACATTTTTATAAGTTTGTTTTATTAGAAGGTAGTTTAAGGAAATAAAAGATGCATTGTAAAAGCATTTACGAGTAATAAAGGGTACTTACACGAAACGATCAATATTACAATTGTCAATTTTTACGTGATTGTTACACATTGACGCGCAAATTGATCGTCTACCAAATGAAATTGAAGCGATTAACAATATTACTACAATAAAATTATTGCAATTTGAATTTAGTCTGTGCTGAATAGGTGTATTTTCTTTTCTTTTCTTTCTTTCTTTTTTTTATGGCCAACAGACGGACGCACGTTTGCCGTTAAACTGGTCTGTCCTGCTAACAACCTTGCTGACTTATAGCTTAAGGCGACGCTAACCGACTTTTAATGTTTTTAAACTGAAGTCACGTCTAAACGAGTAGTGTTAATGATTTGGAAAAAATATATGTTAAATTAGAGCTTTTTTTTAATAATGTAATATGTGAATATTTTAGATTATGTTTACATTACATAGTGTAATTAATTTGTAAAGCTCCACCTGCAAAATAAAGTTTGTATCCCAAAAAAAAATTTTTTTTTTCCTTTACTAGTGCTGTGAGACTGCTTCTTGCCAAATTTCATGAGTGTAGGTCAACGAGAAGTAGGTACCATAATGCTTTTGATTTACCTACTTGCGATTATCAATATATTAATAAATAATAAAATAAATAATAAATATTGTCGCACAAACGACCGTATTTTTTTATTACGTTGACTTAGAAGCTTGATCTTTTTTGAGCTCCAATTAAGGGACCATTGACCTATTGACCTACGTATTTGATATTAATTTCAACTTGATACATCCACACGTTGCCGAGAAAAAGGGTCTTGACAGACTAACAGATAGACAGACAGACGGACAACGAAGTGATTCCTTTATGGGTTCCGTTTTTTTCCTTTTGAAGTACGGAACCCTTAAAATAGATTGGAATGTCTTATGCTACCGAATAGCTTATGTAAATCCTGTTTAAATTCGATGTAGAAATATGAAATGCTTTGGAAGCTATTGCCTCCTTAAATATTGTAAAAAATAAAAAAGGAAGACAACAATTAGTCAGGACCGTAAATCCATGATTAGATGTTTGTTACTCAATCACACAAAAACGCTTGAACGAATTTCTATAAAATTTGGCACACAAATAGTTTATAATCTGGATTAATTAACACATAGGATACTTTTTATCCCGGTAGTGCAATCCCGTGGGATTATTCCCGACCTCCACGCGAGCGTCAATAAATTTTCCACGTCGTAATAGCTGAACTAATTTCAGTCAAGCTGTGTTTAGCACGAAGCTTTCTCACTAATTTTATTTTATTGACCTCTGTAACCAACCATCAATGTTGTACGCACGGCTACAGATCAAGCTATACATTTCCAGTATAAGCTGATCTCGCATTGTATAGGATTTCCTTACAATGAGAGATCGTGAGAGAGGAGCTCGTGGCTAAGTAATAACAGCCGCACGGGTCGATCCGTCAGGTTAAGCTACGCTTGCCGGGGTTGGTCAGTGGATGGGTGACCATCTTTACATAACGAGACTCCTCCGTGCCTCGGAAAGCACGCTAAGCCGTTGGTCCCGGCTATTATTCGTGAATCTTTGACAGTCGTTACGGGTCGTCAGAAGCCCGAAAGTCTGACAACCAGTCTTACCAAGGGGTATCGTATTATCCAGTAACTGGGTTGTGGAGGTCAGATAGGCAGTCGCTCCATGTAAAATACTGCTATTCAGCTGCATCCGGTTAGACTGGAAGCCGACCCCAACATAGTTGGGAAAAGGCTAGGCAGGCAGATTGATTGAGAGATCAGTTTAAACTGGAAATCTATAGCTTGATGTGTAGCCGTGTGTAACTTAAAACTACACCTACAAGTAGGTACATAGTTACCTAGCAAGTCCACTTACCTTGAGTTTTACCAACTCATCATCTGCTTAGCCTTTTCCCAACTAAGTTGGGATCGGCTTCCAGTCTAACCGGAAAGAAGATTTTGAAAAGTTTCCCAGATTGTCACCCATCCACGCACCAACCCCGGGAAGCGTAGCTTCACCTGGTTGATCGACCCGTAAGGCTGTTATTACTTAGCCACAAGCCCCTCTTCAAGTACTTTTCAGTTACAAAAGAAAAAAAAACTTTTGCTTTGCTTCGCCAAAGTCGCCTTTAAACTCAAGAAAACCCATTTTATATTAAGCTGAATTTTTCTCAAAATAATTAAAACAACGCTTCGTCAAAATGTTACTTGATCAAAGGGGGTACACAGTAAAAATGTCCCCCTTCCACCCCCGGGGGGTTCGGGGGTCCGGGGGGCGTTCGTTTCTTTGTCCCGCGTTATCTATACAATTATTTGAAGAAAGTAAAGTCTCGCAAAAAGATAGCGAGGCTGGACGCTCGCCGAGTTACGACCGTCGCCTCTTTTTGAGAAGTATTATTTATTTTTAAAATAAATATGGCACAAGTTTTATGTGATACGTGGATATAAGTTCAGGGTTTTATATATGAACATAAATAATAGTTATTTATGCAACTGACGTATAATAAGGGGTATTAAAACACGAAGCCGAGTGTGATAATAGTATCACATGAGTGTTTTAATACATAATTATGTACCTACAGTTGCATACAAGACTTTATCTACATCCCTGTTATGAATCCTCTAAAAAAGCTTCTGAAACAGTTTTTTGCAATACTAATACTCGTATCGAACATCGCGGCCGGCGTCATAGTATACGACGTGAATTCGAATAAGTTCTTTTTTTAAATTACGGCGCTGTTGTAGTGAAACGCGCGTGCATTACAATGTTCTTTTTTTGAAAACGAGTTGCATTATGAAATTCAGTACAACATTAAAGCACACGTTTGGATGCTATTATGGTTACCATGGTTACTATGACACTGGCTGTTTTAATGTTGGCAGTAAGCTAACTGTTTCAGGAACTTTTATAAAGGATTTATAGCATGGGTGTAGATAAAATAAGTAATGATAGTAATATTGTGCTTTAAATGTCATCAATGAAGACTAAAGATGCAGTCAAAACATTTCACAGACGTTTTCTATGAGTTTAAAAGTGGAAAACCTCTTGCAAATGTGTATTTACTTTATTTCACTCTCCAAAAAAAACATTATCGACAGAAATCCATGCAGTTTTTCCCAAAGATCTATCTAACAAAACAATTATTATATTTTCCAGGGCCACTAAGGAGCACCATCTCCACCGCCGGACGCCCTACAAAAACGATCCTCTAAAGGGGAGTCGTGGCAAAAATGACGCTCCGGAATAAAATAAATACTCTACCATCATAACCAGACCTTCCTCCCCCCTCCTTTACTAAGGAATCCAGTATACAGAGGGGTATCTTAAGGCTTTTGCAGAGGTCTTGAAGACTGGTCGAGAAAGAAGCGGAGGATCTATTGTATATAGGTAGGTAGCGTTGAGAGGTAAAAATTTATTGGTGGATATTTTTTTAATGGAAGATATTTAGTATACAAGGGTATTAGGTAAATAGCTCTGTATTTCAAAGTTACAGATACTTTTAAGTAATTTCAACTATAGTTTATCTTAGGGATTATTTTTCATTATTCAAATAACTCTTACCTACATCTATATATATAAAAGAAAGTCGTGTTAGTTACACTATTTATAACTCAAGAACAGCTGAACCGATTTGGCTGATAATTGGAGGGGACGTAGTTTAGAACCAGGAGACGGACATATAGGATACTTAAAAAAAAACGGATAAAACGTGGTATAACAACGGCTGGACCAATTTAGATAAAATTTTGTGTGTTTTGAATGGGTTCCTGGATGGTAAACACAATTGGACCCGGTAGGTGGCGCTGCAGTGGGGTTCTAGGATCGTTCAGACAGGACAACGTCTGTCGGGTCCGCTAGTGAAGCATAAAAGAGGAGCTCGTGGCTAAGTAATAACAGCCGCACGGGTCGATCCATCAGGTTAAGCTACGCTTGCCGGGGTTGGTCCGTGGATGAGTGACCAACTTTACATACCGAGACTCCTCCGTGCCTCGCGGAAAGCACGTTAAGCCGTTAGTCCCGGCTGTCATTCGTGAATCTTTGACAGTCGTTGGAAGCCCGAAAGTCTGACAACCAGTCTTACCAAGGGGTAGGGTATCGTTACCCAGTTACTGGGTTGTAATAGGCAGGCGCTCCATGTAAAATACTAGTATTCAGCAGCATCCGGTTAGACTGGAAGCCGACCCCAACATAGTTGGGAAAAGGCTAGGCAGATTGATGAAGAATACATATGACAGTTTGACATAATTATTTTCTATACAAAAGCTGTCAAATTGAAATATTAATTCTTCAGATACGAGTTGTCTGACTACCGTAAACCGGGGTTACTTTGATACTACGGGTTTACTTTGATAACAGCTTTCGCCTTATGAAAAAATCTCTAGGTAGGTATTGATTTTTGTAGGCATCAAAAGTTTTTCTTACCTTAGAAATGCCCAGTAACCGGTACACCAACAAAACCATAGTCACCGAATAAAATTAGTTTTTCTAAGTCAAAAGTTGTTATCAAAGTAGCCCCATAATGTCAAAGTAACCCCGGTTTACCGGTATTGACAAATGAGCCCTTACGGAAATTAATTTGCAAAAAAATAGGCCTCCTAAACCTGTCCTACGAGAGTTAGGATGACTTTCCCTGGACCTAAGCAATGGTAAACACAAAAGGTGCTTATTATTACAGTCAGCTGACTCGACAGACGTTGTCATGTCCAAATTTCAATATGGTCTTGAGTTCAGAGGAGCTCGTGGCTAAGTAATATCAGCCGCACGGGTCGATCCATTAGGTTAAGCTACGCTTGCCGGGGTTGGTCCGTGAATGGTTGACCATCTTTACATACCGAGACTCCTCCGTGCCTGCCGTTGATCCCGGCTGTCATTCGTGGATCTTTAACAGTCGTTACGGGCCGTCAGAAGCCTGAAAGTCTGACAACCAGTCTTACCAAGGGGTATCTCGTATTATTACTCAGTAACTGGGTTGTGGAGGTCATAATAGGCAAGCGCTTCATGTAAAATACTAGTATTCAGCTGCATCCGGTTAGACTGGAAGCCGACCCCAACATAGTTGGGAAAAGGCTAGGCAGATTGATCCTGAGTTCAGAAGAAAGGACGTTCAGTTTTTTCCAGAGTTGGAAAAATTTCCGGGAAACTTTTAAAAATCTTCTTTCCATAAAAACCTAATTCAGACTGTTACGAACATTTTAAAACAAAAAAAATGGCAGTCGTGGGGACAGAAGTAAAAAAAAAAAAAACGTAAAACTATACACATAGTATGTCGAGGTGTCGAGGTGACGCGAACCCGTAAGTCTCCCCCCACCAAAAATCGCTCAACGTGCCTAAAGAAGTTTTCACTTCATAAATTTACAAATCGGTCTAGCTCAAGGAGGCGTGTCTGTGTCCTTGCGACATGCTCAGTATGAGCCGTTCATAGTCAAATGGCCGTCTCCGAGAACTAGTGCGCTTTCGACTGTGACCGTGACAATTTATAAGAATGCCGTGTTGTTCCGTGGTTTCTTGTAAAAACCGAAGCCGTGTAAATCATGGAATCACTTTCCATTATGTAAGTACAAGTATTTTACCGTATTTGTCTTTAAAATCATGAAAGTGACAAAGGGACAAAGTGGAGACACAGGATTCCGATACATTTTATCATACTGGGCACATCTCCTTCCTTCTTTCTTATATCTATGGTCTAGCCGTACTTAACTGATGCGGTTACCAACGAACAGCATTTCATTTTTGAAGTGAGAACTTCTTTTCGTTTAGCGATTTTTGGTAGGGGAAATCTTACGGGCTCGCTCACCGCGACACCACGACATCGCATATGCTATGCATAGTTTTACGTTTAAGGTGAGCATAGCTGATAACCGGCAGCGCCACCAGTGAAGAAATTAATAAGAACGGCCGTTTTAGGCGTTAACAGCTAAAACATCGAACCTAGGAGGTTTACTGTTCCATACCCAAAGGGTAAAACGGAATCCTATTAGGTACTAAGTGTCTAAACACACTATGCCGAAGTTACGCGACCGAAGTTCCGCGGCTGATGTTACGTTCCGACGTGTTCGGCTGATATGACAAACCATAAGCGCCGAACTTACGCGGCGGAAATTCAGTTGCGGAATTTCAGTGTCTTGAACGCTGTCATGGCGTCGTGTCGTGTTATCTAAACAGGCGGACAGACAGACGCAAAAGAAAGTGATGCTGTTAGGATTCCATTATTACTTTTTTTAAATACTTGCATAGAAAATAGAGCCATGTCGTTACATAAATAAGAAGCTCTTTCGTATTTGCAAATAAAAATACTTTGAACTTCCAAGGATTTTTTCGCTGATACGATTATGCTCTTTATTTACAAGGCAACACGAATCAATTTGCTATGCAAGTATTTTAGTATTTTGGTGGTTCATCCATTTATTTAATCCAAATGAACTGACCGTGAGTGCCCAGCACCACCGCACCTATAGCACCGTAGCTATAGCACCGTGGGGCGGACACGCGGGGCGCGGGCATGCCTGCCTCCCGCTGCTCCCCGCCCCGGATCTTCTTTGGCAATCGAACTGAACTTCGGTCGCGTATAATGTGTGCTCTACAGAATACGTTGCCGCCGAATTGTCGCTGAACTTACGCCTTAGAACGCAACGTAATTTCGGCATAGTGTGTCGTCAGTAATTCAAATAGCATTGCAGGCGTAACCATGCCGAACTTCGGTCGCGTAACTTCGGCATAGTGTGTTTAGACACTTAAGACTCCGTTGTCCGTCCGTCTGTCACCAGGCTGTATCTCATGAACCGTGATACTTAGTTAAACAGTTGAAATTTTCACAGATGATTTATTTCTGTTGCCGCTATATCAACAAATACTAAAACAGAATAAAATAAATATTTAAGTGGGGCTCCCATACAACAGACATGATTTATTTGCAGCTTTTATAGATAATGGTTTAATGGTAGGTTCGTGCGCGAGTCCGACTCGCACTTGGCCGGTTTTTTTTTAATACAAAAAATTCTACCTCATCTTCTCCGAGAGTTTTAAAAATTGGTGATTTTATTCATTTCTACGTGCTTTTGTCGAATTTTCACTTTTGCCACCTCGTATTTTTGCCGCTCGCGCCGCCATATTGCAAAAATGGCGCCTAATAGCAGTTTTTTCACAATATCTTTCAAACTTATTTTACGATAAAATATTATATACAGGGTGTAAGGGACAGCCCTCCGCAAACTGATAGGGTAAATTCAGTATGTCATACTAAGATGACCGGTGCATGAAATTTTTTCAGGAACTTTAAGGGCCTCCAATAAACCTGATTTTTTTGTGTTTTTGTGCGTCTATTACTGGTTGGGAGGGGTAGGTAATAAGTATGCGGAGAGTTCGATGAACTCTGTAGCTAGACAGAAAGTGAACAGCTGATTTCACGCGTTTTTTTTTTTGCTGTTTTTTTTTGCAGTTTTTTTTACATAAATGGAGTACTGCGAACACACAATGCAATTTTACATTGAAATAATGAAAATGTAGTTAACTGAAAAAAAAAATTAAAAAATGAAAATTTTCCTGAGAAAATTTCCGGTGGAATATGATTCAGAATGAGGAGCTGAATGCACCCTGTTAGTTTGCGGAGGGCTGTCCCTTACACCCTGTATTATACAAAATTAAACTAGAAAAAACAATCTACAATTTTGTAAAATCAATAGTTTTGGCATACGAGCGCCGCAAAGTGTACATACACAACACAACGTTTTGGCTAAAAACAACTCATTTCCTCGCGTCACCACACTCATTTTCAAAGTGACCATTCGAAGAGGGCATGTTGAACTCAATAAAATCACCAATTGTCAAAACTCCCGGAAAACTTTCAAGGTAAAACTACCAAATGACAGGACTATATAGAGATGTAGCTAACCTAGTCGTAAATGTAGTCAAGTCCATAAAAGACAGTTACGTTATAGTATTATACCATTAATTGACGTTCATTCTTTAATTTAACTACTTAAATGGTAGAGCCATTTATTTAAGGCGATACCGCGTGCATTTGAAAGCACAAGGAAAGAAACATACCTACTTGATTTACAAAATTTCAGCAAGAGAAAAGTGTATAGACCGTACCTACTTCAAGAAGGTAAGAATGTACTGTCCGTACTTGAAATTTTCAGCACACTTCTTTAAAAACAAACTAAAATATTGTTTGTCCCGATAAATACAATACTCATTACAATCAGTAATGCCTCAGTAGTGATAAAGGCGTCCGGTCACGACTCTAAGACGACTCGAAGGGACTCGCAATTTCCTATCTGACTGACAATTTCCTTGGCTCTCCCGATTTTAATATAAAACGAATGAAAAAACATCGCATCGCCCCCGACTTCTGTAGACGGTGATAGGTTAATGTGGATAAGATCTCTTTGAGGACATTGTTTGATTAAAATAATGTGTACAGTGGAGTCCGTTTATTAGACCAACCGGTTAGAAATAACTACAATGCGAAGTTTGGTTTTCATATAAAATCTTTTAACAAAGTTCGGATATAGAGTTCGCTTATAGTGACATGTCGTTTATACCTATATCCATCCCCATGTCGCTTAGCACCTATTTTTAAGAAATAGGTGTCAAGCGACATGTCACACTAAGAAAATGGAAACGAATAGGTATAATTTATGGTTAATTGAACTTACCATAAGTGAACTTCAACCAAAATTATACGAAGTGTTGCATCCGAAGAGACTACATGTGGGAATGTAGTACAATGAAAAACGGCCTACAATTTACGTTAAATCTCGAGGATGCAACTCTGAAGTATAATGTATGTACCTACTTATGTACCTACTTATTACAATTTTTATTGATTGACATGCAATCTTACTGATGCTTTCTACTTACCAATTACTATTTATAATTTTTACAAATATCTACAGGGTGTACCAGAAAGTTGCGGTACAGACCAGCAAACTGAACAACTTTCTCCATGGGACCAACATCATAATAGCGAAAAAATAATCGAACGTCCCATACATTTGGGTCGAGTAGGTATTGAAGTTTTTTTATGGGACAGTTGATAATATTTTCGTGATTACGTTATTGGTCCCATGGAGAAAGTTGTTCGGTTTGATGGTCTTTACCACACCCTGAAATTTGATGACAGCTTTCTGGTACACCCTGGATTGCAAGATAAAAAAAGAAGGTAAATAGGTTCCCTAAAAATGTCGCATCCACACTATTCATCCGCTCCTTTCAAAATGGCTTTGGCGAGAGAAAGAAAAGTGGTTCGCGATGGCCGCTCCCCCTCACCGCCCCCGCACCCCGCCACCCCCCCGGCCCGCCGTGTTATTTTACAAAAGATGCTGTTTTATTCAAGTCGCCATTGTATTTTTGTACAAAATATTGTTGCTTTAGTTTAAAAATGTTTTGATAAAATAGAGGGATTAATTTTTTTTGAAATAAAATTGTTGATATTGTTTTATGTAGGATCCATAATGTACCTACGACCTCTAAACTGGAGTAGGTAAATTACAGTTACGGGGAGAAACAGTTTGTTCGTCTCGATATTTTTGACGCTGACTGTACCAACTGTAGCTTGTTACCTACCCGGTGCCCATCTGTTTAACTGTTTTTTTTTAGGGTTTCGTACCAATATGGTAAAAAAGGAACCCTTATGATGTGACTCAGTCTGTCTGTCTGTCTGTCTGTCTGTCTGTCTGTCACAGCTGGATATCTCAGTAACTACTGATGCTATCAACTTGAAATTTGGAATAGTTTTAGATGAGGTTTACCCAACTATTTTGCAAATAAGAAATAAAATTAAATAAAAATATATATATATTTTTTGCAACAGGGACTCAAAGGGGGTCTTAAAAATTTAAAGTGGGGCTACTAGGGCATGTGGGGTATCATATGAAAGAGCGCTGTTTGCACATTCTTAAACAATTTTTTTTGGCCGCATAGTTTTCGACTTTTGATGAAAAATACCGTTCCCCCCCCCTTTTCTCCGAAGTTTGCAATGTGATAGAAATTTATGTAAAGATTACAGGAAAAATAAAACGATGTATCTAAGTAGCACACTTTTTCAGAAATCGGAACGGAACCATCGGTGCGCGAGTCCGACTCGCCCTTGACCGGTTTTTTCTGAAAGGTTTTGCAATTTAGTACCTGGTCGACCGAGCTCTCTCGGGTATTTTCATACAGAAAACGATTTTTTTTCTAGACCTAAAACCTAGTTACATAGATTTTTCGCCCCCGGAAACTTCTATATTGCAAGTTTCATCAAAATCGTTAGAGACGTTTTCGAGAACGTAATTACAAGTATACAGGATGTTAGGGTAGTAGGTAGGTAGGCTACTCATGAAAATGAACAACTTTTACAGTGCCCTTAAATAGCCCTTAAATATAAAAAAATAAAATCAGCTGTTCTCTACAAAGTGCAAAACCTACGCGATCATAGTGTATACGAGACAGATGTTTTTTTTTCACATTTCAGGGTTAGTTCCATGGTAAAAGTTGTTCATTTTCATAAGTACCTACCACCCCGTTAAAGTATGTCCCTCGTTTCACCTTAACACCCCGTGTGTAAGTACAAAAATAAAATGTGAAACAGCTTATTAATATCAACCATTGTTTTTTTCAGGCACAACGTGACGGAAGCAAATTGGAACCGTCTAAAGCTTATAGGATCGACTGCGGCTGTGACAGCAATAAAAAGCGTTATGTCAAGATACCGTGACCCTCAACCTTAGACCGGCCATGAGACAGCAATATAATACTTTTTCTAGGTTATGTGGTATGAGAAATGAAGTTTAACGCAAGAAATCTTCCATATTTTGGACTGAAACCCATGTCAATACATACGCACAATGCAAAAACTGTCCAAAAAAGTTAAATTATCGACGCAAGATAAATTTTGTAACAGTGAAAGCACTTTAGTTGGCTAACATTCAAAAGTTCGCCAAGCAAAAATACGGCACGCCGTAAGAGACAGAAGATTATACGATGCTTTGTCTCAATTTTCCTATTAATTTCGTAAATATTATTATGTGTCTCACTTCCACACTTCACACTGTAATCATGGCAACGTCTAGAGGTTCAATGTATTTGCGCTCAACATTCGTTCATGCCGGGGCCACACTATACGTCAACGTCAATGCCCTGAAACGCTTTAAACATCGCGGTAATTGTTTCGTTGTTCAACGCGATGAATTGAGTGGCCACACTTGAACGGTCAACGTCAATGCTCATTGAATTCACACCCCTCGTCCATCGGCAATGTGAACGCCGTTGTCAAATTATCGCCGTAGTGGTGGCTACATCTACGGTTATCGCCCTTCAACGCGATAATCAACGGCGATGTCCGTATAGTGTGGCCATCCATGTGACAATCCTCGCTTTTCGTTCGGGCATTTGATGCGTGACTGGGTAGGTCGCGAGTATAGTGCCCTGGGCGCTTGCTAGAACGTTTCCAGTAAGGGAGAGTGACAGTGCTATAGGTCGTATATAGCTCCGTCACTCTCTCTCACTAGAAACGTTCAACTTCATAGTAAGCCCCCTGTAGTCGGAACGGCCGCCGCACGATACCCCATCGAGTTACTGGTAAATACCATCTTCCAAGAAAAGTAGAACTAAAATGGGTATGAAAAAATTTGGTCTGCCGGAGCTCAGCTTGGAGGATCCGTGGCGGTGAGATGTTATGCTACCCACTTTGGACCATCATTTAACCAGTGTTGGTCAAGATTTTATAATAACTTCGGTAAATGTCCATAAACAACAATTCAGGATCTGATACATAAATGTACCTACTCTAAAAACGAGAACCTGGTTTCCAGTTGTTCGTTCTTTAAGCGTACAATAAAGAATCTATCTAGTTAACCGTTTTTTATTTGAAAATTCATATCAATATTGAGTCACTGGCAAAAATCCTTCAAGTGCGTGTCGGACCACGCACAATGAAGGGTTCCGTAGTTGAAAAGAATTCATCCCAAAAACAAACTTAACATTGCAATCCCAAAAAAAAATTTTTTTATGTGTTAAAATTACAAATTAACAATTTTCGGACTTTTTCCTTTACTTGTGCTGTAAGACCTTGCTTCTTGCCAAACATGATTCTAGGACAACAGCAAGTACCCTATAGGTTTTGACATACTTGTGAGTATCAAAATTTGTCGCATAAGTAAATGGCCGTATTTTGTATTGCGTTGACTTAGAAGCTTGATTTTTTTACAACTCCAAGGGACCATAGACTTATCATTTGATATTAATTTCAGCTTGATACCTCCACGCGTTCCTCAGGAAAAGGGTCTTGACAGACTGGCAGACAGACAGAGAGACTGACAACGATGTGTTCCTATATACTCCGCTTTTTCTTTTTGAGGTACGGAACCCCTAAAAAGCGAAGGGAGAACGTAAGTAGCCTAATGTATGGTGCCTTCAAAATTCCAATGCTTCATTTTTTGGACACAATCTAAACTCCTGGCCTTCAAAACAAATCGCATCAAAAATTAAGGACTCGGAAATGGAACCCCAGACTTCAAACTCACCGTCTGTGCTTGCAAGAACTATTAGGTAAAGTCGAAGTTTTTTCTTTCAGGGCGCATCGACAATTCCAGAAACACTTATTTAAACAATTCACACGTTTAGAATTCTCACCGAAGAATAATAGTTGCACCTATATGCCACCCATACGGTACCCCATGATGATTATAAAAGGCAAAAGAAATTAGTAAAGTAAAAAGTTTATTTGTCACAAATGATAAATGATAAATGATTTATTTTCTGTAAGTAGGTTTGTACAAACACTTTTACACGTCAAACATTTTTTTTAAACTAGATGAGTTCGACGTTTCCTATCTGACTACTCTGAGAAGAAACGCCGAAACAAACTCAGAGTTCACAGTCTCTTTTAAAGTCCAGACATAATCTTGGTCAGATCATGTGAAGACCATGTAGATTGCAGTCTGAAATGGTCTTTTGATGAAAGAACCACACAGATTGAGTGGACCTGTCC
The DNA here is from genome assembly GCA_905163495.3 of Cosmia trapezina. NCBI lineage: Eukaryota > Metazoa > Arthropoda > Insecta > Lepidoptera > Noctuidae > Cosmia > Cosmia trapezina. The sequence goes on from LR991044.1 coordinate 6,100,278, forward strand.
AGTCAGTGCACGCATTTGTCAGTAATCGTGCAGCTCAACTCAAAACTTAAGGAGCTTAACGATTCGACGAACAATACCAAAGAAAAGACATTTGGGTAGGCCGCACTGTAACGTCCCTGCTAGGGCAGGAAAATTAAAACTTTAGAAATAGGTAGGTTACAGTAATTTATTTCATAAAAAATATAAATATATAAAGTTAGACTCCAGCAGAAGCTAGCGTGAGTTCTCAATATCGAGCGCGTGTAAAGTTCTAGACCGCCTAGAGAAAACCACTATCCTGGAAGTTCCCGTAGGTATGCAGATGATAGATGGCAGCCAGGTAGGTAGGTCGGTCTTCCAACAGCAGTTAGGATAGCTCGTAGGGTTGTCCAGCCACAGCCCTCGAAGCGTTGGTAATAAATTCTTTTCCGGTACGGAAGAACCCCGATTTGGGGTTACACAGAATTTAGACACAAGATGTGTATATGTATTTATTTTATCTATTCGTAATTTCCTTTGAAAGCAATAATGGTGTGGTAAAATAAAATGCTGTCCAGTCACGGTCACTCTGTTGCTCCGTAGTGCCAAGTGAATGCGCCCGTGCGCCGATCGAGATTATTCCACCGACCGCGACCTGTAGAAGCGCGCGGACGTTAGCCACACGTTATGGAGTGGGAAGGCACACACCAACCAACGAGTTCGTGCGCGAAGTTCGCGACAGTAATTAAGGACAGCTAGAAAATACGTCAGTTGCAAGCGTAAACTATTACATTATACAGTTTGTAAATTGGTATAATTGAAACAACAACGTACAACGTTACAGTACCCCCTTTTTAGCATAGGATTTTTCCTCAGGAAAATCCGCTGACACTGCCACTGATGACATCTGATTTTCGCTACGCAATAGTTCCTATCCCCTTTCATTCATCACACATATTCCCTCATCACATAATTAGTAGCAACACTGTAGTTCTAGTATTGTCACATACAATCATACTGAGTGTATTGTTTATAGTTAACACATTACACTCACGAAAATCAGACGTAGTTATTAAAATTGTTTAAATAGTACAGAGCAGTCTACATATAACCAAGCTTATGAATATATAGTATGTTATGAAGTGTGATTATGGCTTATTTAGGGAGTAATCAACCGCTCCTTAGAATAACTATGGTGTAGGGCCATAATTATTAAGCTGAGATCAAGGGGACACGCACAAACACAAATGTGTTCACATTTGAAATGAAAGCATTCACATGAATTTGGTACATGATAAGGTGTATCTATTCAAACACGAAATATGTTAAGGGGTCATTGTACTCATCATTATAAACAACTTTTATTATGGGACCAAACCTGTAATCGCGAAAAAAAATCAGCTGCTCCCTACATTTTGACGAGTTTGATGTAATGTAGATAAATGTACACACACATGTATGATGTGTGTGTGTGGATGATGTGTGTGTGTGTGTTGTGTAGCTGATTTTTTTTCGCGATTTCAGGTTTGGTCCCATAGGAAAAGTTGTTCATAATGATGAGTACAATGACTCCTTAAGAGATTTCGTGTTTGAATAGATACACCTTATATACATTAGGTATTTATTTATATTTTGCTTTAGGTACTGAACTGATACCCAAACTAAGCCAGGGCTTGTATTTTGGAAATCAGTCTTCAAACACGAGCAATAGAGGGAGATTGTGTCAACGTGAATGTCGTGACGTAATATGACGGCTCAGGGTTCTACCTTCTGCTAATAATAAAAAAAACTGCGATTACCAATCGGTCTGCCATGAACTTATAATTATACGAAATTACCCTTTTGACCGTATAGAGGCAGCAATACAGTCGACCGCACGTTCGTGTTCTATCGGCCAAACTTCCACATAGTCACCTTAAAGGTGATAATTGCACAGCACGGCTCTCGACTCGATCGACCGATGCATGCGTTTTAGGATGCACGTTTGCGTTTGCGTTTTTTTTTTTTTTTGGTGTCAAAACGCATGCATCGGGCGATCGAGTCGTGAGCCATGCTATGCGATTATCGCCTTAAAGGGGAGCATGCGGAAGTTTTGCCGATAGTACATTCGGACCACTACATTATAAACTTGAAATGGCGATTCGGGTTATCACAATTAACATGACTATTATGTACGATTTACGTCTAAGTATCTTTTCCTAATTAAATAGTAGACAAGCCTATACTTATTTCTTAGTTTCTAATTACTCCACTAACAATGATTCGACAAAATTTTCATCGAAATAAAAATGTTTTTACGAACAAACATTTTCACACGCCCATTTCTTCAAAACCACTTAAGGTTAACCGAACCACTTCATGGTTTAACTTAACGAATCGTTAATCTCGTCTCAACAGCACAGCTAACATAGCAACCTCTAAGTTACACTTAAGTAATATTTAAGTGCTACATTTTAGAAGATCCAAAAGGCTTTTTCCTTTGCGATTGATTTGTATTCTCAAAGATAAGTAATTAGGAGCCCACTCCGGGCCAGATCCATAAATCCAAGGGGTGGGGAGGGTCCTCCCTTGAAAAAAGGGGGTGTTCTTCTTATATTTAAATATCGAACCCCTTCCGGGTAGGTGCCACGGTTTTTCCAGTAAAAGGGGTAAGTGACAGAAGCAGAGAATTTGAGGGCGGTGGAGTTGTTCAAGAATATTTTTACAGTTTTTTTTTTTTAATAAAAGTTTCTAATTTACTTAGCTTATTATTTACTAGCAAAGAAAACGTTTCGTCATTCATGGTTATAAATCGTATACTTATTTCTATTTATTATTAATTCGATAATCTCATAACTATATTTTAAGATAAGTATCTTTTATTTCTATGTATTGCTTTAACATAAATAGAAGCAACGACAATAGACCACAACGAATATAGAATAGAACAACAATAGGAACGACGTAAATAGAAAAAAACCGGCCAAGAATTTTATCGCATGAAAACATTTTTTATCTATCTGCCTGCCTAGCCTTTTCCCAACTATGTTGGGGTCGGCTTCCTGTTAAACCGGATGCAGCTGAATACCAGTATTTTACGTGGTGCGACTGCCTATCTGACCTCCACAACCCAGTTACTGGGTAATACGATACCCCTTGGTAAGACTGGTTGTCAGACTTTCGGGCTTCTGACGACCCGTAACGACTGTCAAAGATCCACGAATTACAGCCGGGACCAACGGCTTAACGTGCTTTCCGAGGCACGGAGGAATCTCGCTATGTAAGATGGTCACCCATCCACGGACCAACCCCGGCAAGCGTAGCTTAACCTGACGGATCGACCCGTGCGGCTGTTATTACTTAGCCACGAGCTCCTTGAAAACATTTTTTATGCGATGAAATTACAAAATAACGATTTTCGAACTTTTTCCTTTACTTGTGTTTTATGAGACCTTGTTTCATGTTTTTCATGATTCTAGGTCAACGGGAAGTACCCTATAGGTTTTGATTTACTTGCGAGTATCAAAATATGTCGCCTATATGGCCGTATTTTTTTACTGCGTTGACTTTAGAAGCCTGATTTTTTTAGAGCTCCAAGGGACCATAGACCCACGTATTTGGTATTAATTTCAACTTGATACCTCCACGCGTTCCTGAGAAAACGAATGATCCTTTAAGGGTTCCGTTTTTTCATTTTGAGGTACGGAACCGTAAAAATCCTTATGTTTCTACAACGATTATGTAATAGTTGGTAGTTACATAAACACAAGCCACATCACACATTTTTACAATTTTGTCCTTTTAAATTACAAATTCCATTTCGTAGCACTGCTACGGCGTAGGCCGTAGAAAACAACAGCCTACGCCGTAGTAGTCAGGTCTACGCGACCCTTGCGAGAGCAATGTAAAAACATGAACATTTTTAATATGGATAAATAAAAATAAAACAACACCACCCCACAGTTTTCTCTGCCCTGTCTCAAGATGGACTTAAGAAGCAAAAAGGAAAGAGTCTAAGGGGTGGCCCCCCACCCGCCGAGCCCATTGGAATACAGAATAATAATCGCCAAAAGAAACGGGGTGGAGGAAAAATATAAATATAGCCCTAGCCGTATCTTCCTCAGATATTAAAATTTGTTCAAGAAAACGGTACGGCCGAGCCAGTTTCAATTTTGCTAAAATAAAATTATTTTGAACCGACAAATGTTCGACCTTTCTCTTTTGTTGCTCGAGACGTTTGTGCGATGTATACAGATCTTTTACGCTGAAGCCTAGATGGTTGGGTTTGTTTTTCTTTGTTTATTGTAAATGTTTTCCTTGAAGAGAAAGGAATATTTCGTTTTTTGAAGGAGGAAAATGTAGGCTTTATTTTGTGCTACGCAAATGTCAAACTTTTGTAGGTATTTCTTAGGATTTCTTGATAAAAGGCTGCTATTTTATTACACATGTTTGGATAACTCAGGGCCTGATTCACCACCTACGATTAAGTTCCTATTAACTTACTTGGCAGATAATTTTATACAAATTCTGTTCCATTTTTGAATTTATTCGGTGAGTAGTGGCTATTGGGACATCGTGAAATCTACCGCGCTAGTTTTTTTTTTAAGCGCTAGTCACTACCCTTAACTCAACATTATATTGACGAGATTCATTTCCTTAAAATATTATTCTTGACAAAAAAAAAACTTTTTGTTTACACGAGGTTAACAAAAACCTTTTTTTTAGCTTTTTTTAACGTAACTATAAATCTAATTGATTATATCTGACTGATTTATAGTTACGTTTAAGATATACTTTAAAAAATGTAGTATCTTTATCTAATATTTAAACATTTCAAAAAGATAGTGTTCCCGATAATGATGGAGTGTAGCTGACAGTGACGCATCCTGGGAAATTCAACTGTTACTACAATGGCTATGCGATACTTGTATTATGTTTTTATGAGATGGATACGAAATAAAAATACCTACAACATTACAGAAAGCACTTTGGTTTTATTTGTTTTAATCTTACATCAATCCAAAGAACGAAAGAGTCATGCCGCGCCGCGTCGTCGTCGATTGGGTTTTGCTGTTAGAGATGTCACTGTTACTGAGAGTAGTAAGTACTAAGTAGGTACAGTCCAGCCGTAAAGAGAATGCCTCCTGACACCTGTCAGTTCCACAATTTCTAGTAACTATAAGAATCAAATTCGCAAAAGACACGTTCGTTACTAAGAACTCATTCTCTCGTCCGCTATAGGTACTGCAGTGCCCTTTCCTGCCACAGTAGAGGTAGGTATGTATGTATCCATCACCCTACCGTGAAAGATGACTAACATACTGTTAGTTTACAATATATGCTGACATTGCGTAGTGATCACATATCACAGGAGTATCTAACTGTTAACTGTCGATGAAACGATAAAGATTAAGCTAATAATTATAGCTTCTCGAAATTATGAATCTAAAAATTATAAATCGAAGGAGCTCGATCCATCAGGTTAAGCTACACTTGCCGGGGTTGATCAGGGGTTGCCTGGGTGACCATCTTTACATACCGAGACTTCTCCGTGCCTCGGAAAGCACGTTAAGCCGTTGGTCCCGGCTGTCATTCGTGGATCTTTGAAAGTCGTTACTGGTCGTCAAAAGCCCGAAAGTCTTACCAAGGGGTTTCGTATTACCCAGTTACTGTGGGTTGTGGAGGTCAGATAGGCACTTGCTCCATGTAAAATACTGGTATTCAGCTGCATCCGGTTAGACTGGAAGCCAACCCAAACGTAATTGGGAAAAGGCTAGGTAGATTGATTGAGGTTTTCGAAATTATCCCTTAGTCGTCATTTATGTACAAGTAGCAGCGCCCGCGGTTTCACCCACGTAACTCTTGAACCCGTAGGAATATCGGGATAAAAAGTAGTGTATGTGTTAATCCAGATAATAAACTATCTGTGTGCCAAATTTCATCAAAATCCGTTAAATAGTTTTTGCGTGACAGAGCAACAAACATCTACCCATCCATCGTCGCAAACTTTCGCGTCAATGCTCTGTGTTTCGCGTTTATAATATTATTAGGATTTTCTTTGAAATGTTTACCGTCCATTCTGTTTTCTGAAGATCAAAAACCTCTAGTAAAAAAGCCTCGCAACTTTTTTCACTTTACCCAAAAGTTTTAAGTCTCGAAAGTCCACTAAAAGTGTTAAGATATAAGGAGATCGCACACAAGAATGGTGAAAGTGAGGTAAAAGTGTTGCGCGGTGGCTCGCAGAGTTCTCACTTTTGAACAACTTAAATCGGGCTGAACTTTAGTTTCGGAGTTGGTAGGGATAGCAAAAAGGATGTGTGATTTGTGAAATATTAATTTTATGACAAAATCTTTGATAATGACACCGATGGTCAGAAAATGTACCTGCAGTCATTCACAGTAATTTCACAGAACACGTAAGCTAACAAGTTAAGGCCCATGGCATATTATCTGCTTCTTATGATCCGGCTTTAAGGGCATGTAAGTATCAAAACCACACCTTCTACTGATATAAACTATTTTAAAATGTAGTCACTACCTACTTCTACACCAATAGCAATTTTCGTCAGCAAAATACTTAGGTGCCCAACTTATTTTTACCCTGGCAACTAAATAATTATCACAGTAGGTACCTAGGTATTCTTCATTCAAATGAAAAATAGGTTTCTATTAGGAACCACTTAGGTACCTACCTCCTAGATTTTTTTCTGGAAAATCCTCTGCTCTATAATTACATCTTTTAGATAAACTTTGTGAAAGATTTATTTAATTATAACGCTCTGTAATTCAATCGCTGCTGGCTCGTTTAAAAGAAAACGGTAATGAAAGGGTAAGACTTATCGTATTTATAAATAACGTTTTGTAAAAGATTGAACTTTAATAAGACATAAGTAGTAGGCAGATATTGCTTTTTTACATCCTTGCTATTTTAAGGCTCCCCGCAGACAGGCGCGACATGACTTTAGCTGAACAATTTCTATGAAAACTTCATGGAAATTATTGTTCTATCAAAATCACGTCACACCATCGCGTTGCCCGCCTGCGGGAGCGTTTAATTAAAGTCAATTTACCTAGGTAAGTACATCATTTTTAGTCATAGGTAGATAAAAACCGTTAAAGGATTTAAAATATTGGAAATTCTGTAAAACATCATTAAAATTATGAAATAGGAGTAAGTATGTAAGGATCGTAGCAGATGGCGTTCTGTAAATTACCTAATAGTGAATTTGTAAGACGACAAATAAGGTAAGTAACTTAACTAAACTGTTTGTTCCATTATACAAAGTAACAAATAGAAGTAGTTTGTTTATAAAAAAATAACAAATAAAGAGTTGCTTTTTTGCTATCCCTACAAAAATAACATAAGTTAACCACCTGTTGACGCGTGCCCTTACAATAACATACCTACCTACTAAAATTAATAATTAGGGTTAACGTGTTAAACAGATTGACAATCTTTACACGATAGATCTAAAGATAATAGGAAAGGGGTAGTTCGGTATCGGTACAGTAGAACGAGAACGTTCAAAGGTATGGAATAACCCGTTTATCTTCGGAAAAACCGAAATATACACTGTAGGTAGATCTTATGTATGATTCTAAGGTAACGTAGGATGACATGGTAAAAGTTTGAACTTTTATAAATCCAACATACGTGAATGTAATTATTAAGAATTAGTGACATTAAACGAAAGGAAATTTATTGAACTTGTGTTTTGCATATAAATTTCAGAAGCAATTCTAATATGAGCTTAGTTAGTTTAGAGGTGGTCGAAGGCAAGTTGTTTCGCGTTTGCAGTATGGTTTGCAACGTCGCGTTTTCGGGATATGAGTGGTGGTGCACTGTGCTACTGGGCCACTGTTTAGGTACCACCTGACCCTATAGGTAATATTTTCTTAGGTGTGGTGTTACCTCGGCAATCAGCGAGTGGTAAAGTGGATTATTCACAGACCGCCATGGATGGAGATAGAAACGATTGACTCAGAAGAAAACTTTTCAAAAACAACGTTTACCCTATTAGCACGAAAATCACTACAATCTTCAACCAATTTACTTCTTTCTAAAACATCATAAAAACAAGCAATCATCTTAAACGCTACCCTTTAAAAAATTAACCAATGACACGGCCGTGGTGCGAAAGAGACAGCAACAGGGGGGGTAATTTTTGCCAATACTTAAACGAAGATAGATAGGCAACTCCCCGACGGGGGTGTTTTAAGAAAATTTTAACTTTTCTTTATTCAAAGTATTACCTCCTTGGTAGGGGGTGGTAGGGGTGCGCCCATTTTTCTTCTAGTATTCTCTTTGGCCAGTCTTAAAGAGAAATAACAGTGCTCTCCCACTTAAGCATTTATTAAATCCGCTATTCAAAATGAATTTGTGAAGAGTTTTTGTTTTATTTTAGAAAAGCTTCTGTTTTTGCTTTTTTAATCAAAATTTTGCAGGTTTTATGGAGTTGGTGATGGTGTGAGTAGGTAGGTACTTATTTGTTGTAGGTATATGGAGACCGATATGTGATATTTTTACTTATTACCTACATCATCATTATCGTCATTTAAGTGTAAACAAATATTTCAGAGCCCCATGGTCACCAACTCACTTAAAAAGTCGTAAGTAAGTTTCCTTAGACACACGAAGACTTCATAAAAAGTGAACCAAAGATGCGATCTAAGTATCTACTGAGAATGACACATCACATACCACCTCTCCGCAGTTCATCAGAAAAATCCTACTACATCCGAAAAAACAGACTAAGTAGGTACCCCTCGAAACGAAAAACAAACTGGTTAAGTATTTATTTACGATGTAAACAAGCCCTTACTTTTAAGAGATCACCAAACAAGTATGATATATTAGAAAGAAAGAAAGAAGAAAGAAAGAAAATATATCTAATTAGCACAGATTATGAGGCACACAAAATAATATACTTATCAGTAGGTAATAATAAAAAAAAAAAAATAATAAAAAGAATCTACATGGGCTAAAACAATACAGAGCGATGCAGGAATGTGGGCAGGAATGTGTGCACCAATAGGATAATACTGTAATACTGATAGAAAAGGTAGTTAGGTACAAATTTCAGCAAGGTTCGTTTTAATTTAAGGTGAGTAGGTAGGTAGGTATAGCTGACAGCAAGCTCCACCATTGAGAAAAAAATACTTAGTAAAGTAAGTCTGCTGTTAAGGAACATTTTGGAATTTCCTATGCTCGCATTTTTAGTCAGATTAGTTACCTACAACAGTTAACGCCAAAACTCCCGTAGGTTTAGTGTTGATTTTTTTTATAGGTGAAAATGTGAGCTTAGGTATCAAAATGTTCCATAATTATCTCCAGACTTATTTTTTTCTCAATGGTGGTGTTAGCAGCTCTACTCGGTTTAAATGTAGGTATAGATAGTGCAATCCACGAAGACGCGCCCCACTATTCCTCCTAACCGTTTTTATTATATGTGTGTGTGTGTGTACTATCTATACAGGGTGAAAATGAATTCATGGTCATCCTTTTAAGGGGTCATTCTACTCATCATTATGAACAACTTTTACTATGGGACCAAACCTGAAATCACGAAAAAAAATCAGCTGTTCAGTACATTTTGACGAATTATGCGAACATAAATGTACTGAATAGCTGATTTTTTTTTCGCGATTTCAGGTTTGGTCCCATAGTAAAAGTTGTTCGCAATGATGAGTACAATGACTCCTTAAAAGGATGCCCATGAATTCAATTTCACCGTGTATACCTATCATTATAATTTCGCTTTGCTATTTGAACATAAGTATTTTTACAAGCATTTTATTAACTTGTTTCTTCATAATTATACGTTTTTAGGGTTCCGTACCAAAATGGTAAAAAAGGAACCCTTATGGTGTGACTCAGTCTGTCTGTCTGTCACAGCTTGATATCTCAAGAACTAATAATGCTATCAGGAACAGTTTTCAATGACGTTTACCCAACTATTTAGCAAATAAGAAAAAAATAAAAATATTTTTATTTTTATTGCAACAGGGACTGAAAGGGGTCTTAAAAATTCAAAGTGGGGCTACTAGGGTATGTGGGGTACATATATGAAAGAGCGCTGTTTGCACATTCTCAACCATTTTTTTTAGTTTTTTTTAGGCCGCAGTTTTTGACTTTTGATGAAAAATGTAAAAAAAAATACCGTTCCCCCCTTATCTCCGAAGTTTGCAAAGAGAAAAATCAGAAATTATTCTATGTGATAAAATTTATGTAAAGATTACAGGAAAAATAAAACGATGTCTCTAAATAGCACACATTTTCAGAAATCGGAACGGAACTCTCGGTGCGCGAGTCCGACTCGCTCTTGACCGGTTTTTATGAATAAGAGTAGGTACCTATACTATCAATTAAGTAACACAAATCGTACCGAACAACAAAACCCGTAGTCAAGTAGGCAGTACCTACAAATAACAGAAGGGTATAACAGTTTTTTGCTGCCACCTAGCGGTGACTAAACGAATTACATGGGTCTAACCAACACTAACAACAAACGTATCAAGAAAACCATCAAGTAGGCAGGACAAACAACCGGACTTAACCGGAGGCTACAACAATTTTTTGCTGCCACCTAGCGGTGACTAAACGAATTACATGTTATAGTACGGAGCTTCAAATTCAAATCTGGGTTACCCAAGTGAGGGAACCCCATGGAAATAATGAACCCTTTGATATAGGCGAGTTCGGGATTACAAAAACAGAGGGCGTCATTCCTCTCTTTAGGTAACAAGTTAGATCTTGAATTCAGTTTTTATCGTTTTTAGGGTTCCGTACCAAAATGGTAAAAAAGGAACCCTTATGGTGTGACTCAGTCTGTCTGTCTGTCACAGCTGGATATCTCAAGAACTACTAATGCTATCAACTTGAAATTTAGAACAGTTTTAGATGACGTTGACCCAACTATTTTGCAAATAAGAAAGAAATAAAAATAATTATATTTTTTTTTTTGCAACTGGGACTGGGGGGTCTTAAAAATTTAAAGTGGGGCTACTAGAGCATGTGGGGTATCATTTGAAAGAGCGCTGTTTGCACATTCTTAAACTATTTTTTTTTTTTTTTTAGGCTGCATAGTTTTCGACTTTTGATGTAAAATGTAAAAAAAAATACCGTTCCCCCCCTTATCTCCGAAGTTTGCAAAGCAAAAAATCTGAAATTATTCTATGTGATAGAAGTTTATGTAAAGATTACAGGAAAAATAAATAGATGTCTCTAAGTAGCACACTTTTTCAGAAATCGGAACGGAACCCTCGGTGCGCGAGTCCGACTCGCTCTTGACCAGTTTTTATTTTTTTTCTGTTCAGATTGCAATCCTGCGGGCTGCAACGAATTTCAAGCAGACTATTACCACAATTATGTTGCATTTCAAAAATCGAAATTGAACTAGTGTACAACAAATTCTGATATTTGGCTGAATGAATTAATGAAATGCACCGATACAAACCCAGTGTGGTTTGCCCACCCCAAAGAGTCACACTAGCTCCTGGAGCCTCATGTTTCATGGACCTACAGAGACCATTGCAAGTATAAAACGACAAAACACATTCCATATTATTGAGGAGCAAAAAAAAAAAATAACAAATCGAAATGAAAATGCAACTAATGCAAGCCGTGAAATAAAAACACACCAACCATTCGTATGTATTTTTTATTGAAATCCGATTTATTTTACATTTTCACTTTTAAAATTACAGTTAATTCAGACCGCGTAATAACTAGAACTCCTCACGTATCCATTTAACAGTTTATAGTACATTATTTTATAATTAGTTTACAATCAACCGCACTTGAAACATATCAGGGGTATCTATTAAAATTCTCTTGCAAACACACTTCGCGAAGACACTGTGTCAGTTCATGCTTAATTTTAATGACTAATTCGTCAAAATGCGTAAAGTAAAATGGCCACTATGGAAGGTTATATTTTTCATACAAACACATCACATCATTTAAGGTTGGAGAAGCTTTGGTAGTACTGATGGGTGGATGACTATCAAAAGGTCGCTGGTTAAACCTGGTTGAGACTAGCACAGACCAGGGAAAAGCATCATGTCACAAAAGGGAGGAGCCCTATAAGCCGACGTTCGCACGGACGTAAAAATATCACGGCGGGATTTTATCGCGCACTGGATTTTCAACTCTCGTTGTTGAGCCGAGCATTGAGAATCCAACCTAACAACAACATAATGCATTCTAGCGTGTCGAAGAAACACATTGTTGGATTTTTAACTCTCGGCGCTAAGCAGTTGAAAATCCATTGCGCGAAATAAAATCGCCGCGATATTTTTACGTCCGTGCGAACGTTAAGGCACAAGTAACGTAAGGCTGCCAATGATGATGAGGATGTGCAAATGTAGGGGGAGGGGGGGGGGGGTTGGTAAGGGGTGCTCAAAATGTATCGTTTAGTATTTCGTAAAAAGTTGTTGTTGTATGGAGTTACATAAAGGTCTCTCCTCTCATCTTATTAACGCAGACTTTTTATAGTTTCGGCAAAATAAGTTAACGCAAATAAATACAGCGTGTTTGGTAAAAGGATCAACACAATTTTCTTAGGGATAGGGGGAGTCATATGCTATAAAGTAAAAACTTATTTTATATATAAAATAAAATAATATATAAACTAACACAGATTAAAATAATAATATGTACATTGTATAAAAAAGGAGGGGAAAGGATCATAGGGCATCAAAAAATTCGTCCGCATCGCTGTCAATAGGAAAAGTGCCCAAAAGGCTGGCAGATTCTTTTTCCAAGAAATAGGCCAGCCTCTGGTCACGTGAAGAGTCGACCAATCGCTTAGCGATGTCTTGGAAAACTAAGTGGGCACTCGGACCCCATGGCCCTAGTGTTTCAACCCCAAACGGCTCGAAAATATAACTCCCAAAAATATTTGAATATTTTCGCCCACTGTGCTAGGAAGGTGGGATGGCGCAAGGGTATCGACACACGTTGCGTCCCATACCAAAGGCCGACCTAACTTCCAAGGCATTATGGTCATTCCGTCAGGTCTCTTTCCATCGTAGCGTGCCAAACCGTTGGGTTCTAAAACAGCTGGCACCCCGGCGGTGACAAGAGCACGACGGATGACGTCATTAATGCTAGCGTGCCGTGCTATCCGGCCTGCGCTCTTACTGCAAGATAGGCCATGGTGTCCGAGGCAGTCGACAGCTTCACCGCACTGGCAGCGGTGCGGAGCCCCACAAGGAGCGCCCAGACGTAGACAAATAGCGAGCCGGAAGGTGGTGTCACCCATCATAGTGCCTATGTTGGGTGACGGAAGTGCCTGAAGCCAGAGGCCCGACTCCCACTCACCCACAGCCAGTAAGCGGGCACGCTCAGCAGTATTGGTAGACGTATTGATAAGATTATTCCGTACCAACCTGCAGAGCGGCTCATCCCACTGCCTCTGGGAAGATGGGTTTACGGGCCGATCTGTATCCGGGCAAGCCGCTAAAATAAAATTAAATAAAACAAGTTTTCACCCATACAAACCATGTTAAAAACATAGAAACTATGTTTTTCTTCATGTTGTCATATCTTTTTTTATTGTGGTTGTAATAACTTTTGATGTTATAAATAATATTTGCAATGCACATTTAATATACCTACAGTTGATTCTAGAAAATGCTGTTAAAGTACGAAAATTTTAAATTTTAAAATTAATTATAAAAATAAATAACAAAACAATTTCGTGCTAGCAAATGACACTTTCTATCCCTCAAAAAATTCTATCGATCCTTCTACCAAACACCCCGTAAACAGAGAGCTTTAACAAATTGTCCTTACAAAAACACTAAATTGAATCAGTATAGTGAAGATTTTTTTGGACTAAATAGGATAAAAAAAAATACATAGAATTAAAACAACTCTCGTAAATAAACATTGTTTTTTCTTCTGACTAGTACTCAATGAGACAATAAGTTGTCATTTACGAACAAATTTTTAAACAGGAGTACGTATTGGTTTGTGGGGACAACAATGGCGGAATAATTATGAAGAAACAGTACAATGCGTTTCAAATAAGAATAGGATCGACTCAGCGCCATGTTGTGACGTCATAGCTGGCAAATCGAATAAATTTGGTAGGGTGAGCAATACAAGATATTTTTTATATAATATTTATTTACGAATCATGAATGAAGAATTTGAAAAAAATTGTTGCCAACAATGAAAATATAAAAGAAAGAAGCTTAATTTATAAAAAACTAATTATAAATAATTTTTTGATGTCTTTTTCACTTTGATTTAACTAAGACAAAACAAAACGTTATTGATACGCAAATAAGTTTTCTTTGCAAACCGTACTTTTCAATCAACATTTGACAGATAGAGGTCATTGACGTTCCTATTCTTATTTGAAACGCACTGTACTATTTGTTGACTACTAAAATTGTGTACAACCCATTACAATAAAGGCCTTTGTTTCGAGTACGTTTGGAATACTGTTTAGTGCAGTCATGTTTAGGTAGTTCATTTTTACTTAACACCTAAAATAAGTCGACATAATTATTTACTATATACATATTATATGTTCAGCGATTTTACTGTTTTTTTTTAAATATATATTTCGTCATAAAATTCGACATAAAATTGGAAACAATCGTTTCGAACGACATCAACATTTGTTAATGATTTTTTTTAACTAATATTTTTTTCAAATAATACTGTTCAGATCTTTTGAAGACATAATACAAATCTTTGAATTTTTTGAAGAGGTTTATAAACCTAATAATTTAATTATAATAATACTAGAGGTAAAATTATCACAGCAAATAAAATACTGATGTTTACTAAAACTAGTTAAAACTGTTAAAAAGGTATATAAATAACAAAAACGGTTTTTGGCAGCTTTAAGACTTAGTCTAAAAATAATACAATTAAAAAATCAGTCAAGAAAGAAAACTTTTCTTTTAAAAAAATCTTAAAAAGGATTTAAAATAACACCTTTTTGGCTGACAACATTGTAAAATTATAAAATAAACATTACAATTACTTCGACTAGACGTTTCCTTAAACATAATTTTCACATTTTCGACTAGATATTTTACAATTTTATTAACTCACTTCATATTCAGTACGATATTATTAATTAATAAGTTTAAAAACAACGGCTTTTTGCCGCGTACATGAGCTGAATAAAACAGGAATAAATTATGGAAGCATTTTAGTTTTTAACATGAAATTATAAATAGTAAGTAGTATTACCAAAATGACACTGGAAGACTCAGTTTGAAAGAAATATAGAATCTATGGTTTAATTTTCAATGACTATCTATTATAATATTGGTACTTGATAATCTTTCCAACAATTTACTTTACTTTTGACAGCTCGAGTTCTATGAAGTTCCTTATTTATTGACAGGCAACCATAGACAAAAAAAATTAATACTTCATGGACGCTATGAAGTGCCTTATTTATTGACAGGCAACCATCGACGAAAAAATGCAATACTTCATGGACACTGACGTTCCTTATTTATTGACAGGCACCATAGACGAAAAATGCAATACCACATGGACGCTATGAAGTTCCTTTTTTATTGACAGGCAACCATAGACGAAAAAATGCAATACTTTATGAACGCTATGAAGTTCCTTATTTATTGACAGGCAACCATAGACGAAAAAATTAAATACTTCATGGACGCTGCTTTTTCTTTACATTTTTCTTTAAAATAAAATATCAATGTATAAAGGAAAGGACTGGCCGACACTAGCATAAGACAGAATTGTGTGGAAAAGGGAGAGGGGGGCGGGGGCCTTTGCCCTACAGGTGGACAGTATAGGCTAGTTAGATTAGATTAGATGAATGTGTTAAATCAATTAAAACTTCTTCATAAATAAAATCGATTATTATAAGAAATCGAATCGATAACGCATTAGGACATCACTAATTGATTAGAACTCGAGCTGTCAAAAATGGTTGGAAAGATTATAATCAGCAAAACCTAGGACTAATAAAAATGAAATATATTAATATGCAACTGAATATTTTCAATGGTTTACCTGCTTACACTATATCATTTCCGATGTTATTATTACATCTCTTTTCCAATAGATTATAATTTTTCTGTTTTAACAATTTATTACATAAGTATTTATCATATTTTTGATTATGATGAAATCATAATATTACTGAGTAAAACTCTCATATTTCCACTTAGTGAGAAATTCAACATAGTTTTAGATTTTACATAATTTCTATGTTCTTGAGGCCGCGTCTTAACCAAACGCTGTCGTCCAAAACTGGAAGGCGCCCTCTGTTGGAGCGACCACGCGTTCCCGATCACCGAAAAACGAAAAAAAAAGTGACATAGTAACGAACGCTTTTGGTTAGGACGCGGGGTTAAGATTTTTTAAATCATAATACCTACTTTATGTATCTTTCTCCTATTATGTGGAGACTCTACAAATCTTCGAGATTGGTAAAACAATAAGATCTTTTTTTTCTTAAAATTAATGGAATAAAGAGTTTTCATATTTGGCATTATATCAGTTTTACTGTACATTTTTGTCTTTTAGAAAGGTTAACTTTTAAATCAATATTTATGGCTCATAGCGACAATACATAATAATTTCATGGAATATACATATTTTATTATTAATTTGGAATTCGGAATTTCACCATAATTTAATACATAATTATAATGAAATGACTGAAAGTCGACATGGAAAATTCATTTAAATAAAAAATTTGTCTAGCACATACATACTTTAAAAATGGTTGCGATTCTATAATAAAATTCGCGTTGTTTCAGGACCATTGTCATAATTTGTGGTCATTGTAATAATTATGTTGAGACATTAGCAATAATGCAAAACATATCTGCTAATATAATATCAATGCCTGAATAAGTGTTCTACCTTGTAATCTTATCTACTTGGTTGCTTGCAAAATAACCATGAAGATTCATTTTTATTTTAGCTACCAAGATCTTTGAGCTAAGTTGCCACCCAACATTATTTTATTTTAGTATATTGCCACTAAAACAAAAAAAAAAGAACAATTAAAGCAGTGGTAACGGCTGCCACTACCGAGTTGTAGGTCGTAGGTTCAAAACCAGCCAGCGCTTATTTTGTCTAAATTATTTCATCAACACTGCTCTCAAAACGGTGAAGGAAAACATCGTGAGGAAACCGGCATGTCATAGAACCAAAAATTCGCCCGCACTGGGCTCGCGTGGTCGTTTACGGCCCATTCCCTCTCACCGAGAGCAGGAGTCCCAGCAGTGGGAACATTATAATAGGCTGATTATGCTTATGCCACTAAAATGGCACTTTAATTGTCTGTAAAGCAGAGACAAACCCCATGTACCGTTACTACAACAATTTAAGAAACAATTAAGATCAATGATTTACCATTGCATTAATTATTTATTTTTCTGTGGCACACTGAAAAACCCATTTTATTACATTTCGTCACAAGAAGGAACACTTCCTCCAGACAAAGATTGTACTGACACATTGTGCAATTTTCATCTGTATTTTTAGCCAGTTTTGTATCAATAAGCTCGATAATTTTCATTGTATTGTGACTCGCAAATGTCTACTTCTAATTCACTCCGAAATAGAAATCAAATTAATTTTCGCTTGCACTACGTCGGTTTTCAATTGCCATGTTATGTAAAATATACGGGTAATTCCCACTCGTTAATACTCCGTCGTTAACACTATTAATGACTGGGAACTAAACCTTCCCAGTAGTGTTGAAGAACGCGACATTTTTTCGGTCGTTCCCGCTCGTTAACAGTGTTGAAGAATGCGACAATTTTGACCCCATCGTTCCAAGTCGTAGGTAGGTGTACCTACGACTCCGTCAGGTAGGTTAAAGAAAAAGTTCTTTAATAGGTAATTAAAGGACTTTTTCTTTAACCTATCTGACTCTTGAACTAGACGCGGAACGAGGGGTGAACGATTGGGAAAAAAATGTTGCGTTCTTCAACACTGTTAACGAGCGGGAACGGTACCGAACAATGTCGCGTTCTTCAACACTGTTAACGAGCGGGAACGGTACCGAACAATGTCGCGTTCTTCAACACTGTTAACGAGCGGGAACGGTCCCGAACAATGTCGCGTTCTTCAACACTTAACGAGCGGGAACGGTACCGAACAATGTCGCGTTCTTCAACACTGTTAACGAATGGAACAAGACATTCCCCGTCGTTAATAGTGTCAGCCCACCGGGTTGTCTAATCGTCGTGGTCGGCTATAGGTACTTTACCTGACAATCTTTCTTCTTACGTCCGGCTCTCGAGAAAATGCCTTCCTGACACCTATCAGTTGGACAATTTCTGGAGTAATAAGGATCAAATTCGCAAAACACATGTCAAGAACGCATTCTCCCGAAGGCCGGACTGTACAATTTTTTATTTTTTTATTTTGTAATACGATATTCTACGTTGATATCGTGTAATTGTGATGTTCTTTTTTTTAATGGCTGAATTTATCTAATGATTATGACACTGAAAAAACGGTCATCAGCCGCGATTAATTGAGCTTAAATCACGAATATCTAACAATACTGATTAATTATCACTTACACAATTACCAAAATTACATGATTGGTCAGATATTAGAACATTCATCTCTATTGCAGTCTTGTTTTATTTACCTGACAAGGGAATGTGACTTTAGAGATTATTTTCTAGCACTTACGATATAGAGAAAATCTACAATTTCTTTAATACAAATGTACTATACCAATTCTGGGATTGGAACTTTATATACTAATTTTTATTCATCCAAACCGCACCGGGTTTTTGTCGTGGATTATGGCCCACTCCCTCTCATAGAGAGGAGGCCCAGCATTGTAGGCTAGCTATATATGTTTGTTTTGTTAATATATCTACCGACGTAGTGCACAATAAAACGCACAAGCGCTCACCGCACGACAAGCCTTAAAGACACTATATTACAATATCTACAGAGAAGCCAAGCTCATATCATAGAATTATAATAAAAAGTCGCGACAACTATAAACTATGTGTAAAAGCTAAAACGTTCAATCGGATGCTACCGCGAAAATTGTAAAATTACTATTAATTTAATGTTTATTTACTTAATTGGCCCATTTATTTAGTAGACTAACACTAACCTACCTTGGCACATGTCTAGTTGGCACGTCACAACACTTCACTATATGCTGGCCCGGTGGGGCGGTAGTTGGAACGTGAGGGTATCATTCACGAAGTACTGCTCTTGCTCTTCATCATCAGGAAGGTAGTAGCCATAACTGCCATCGTTGGACACTTGGTCAGCTCCGTGGGTCCTCGGCATTTCACATGTGTAGTCTTCCCAGTTTCTTTCTATAGATTTTCTCCGTTTAGCGAAGAGTATTGAGCCGTCGAATGCATATTCGTCATCGAAATGCAATACGGCATCATCATAGAAATAGTTTTCGACTCTTTTGTTACTGGTGTTTCTGGCTATGTTCTTCAGTAACTTCTTTCTTGCGTAGCTGGATTTCTCCGAGTCGTAGTCATCAACTAATGGGTCATTGCTCCTATTCTCTGACCTCAAATTCATGGAATAAAGCGAGGAACTATGAGGGCTTGTCTCTAGTCTAGTACTCAGGCTGTGTCTGTAGGGATTTAGGTACTGTTCATTGTTGTTACATCTCATATCATACATCATCATGCCTCTTCGGAGTTGTTCGCGTCTTTTCGTGACCATTTCCCTGAAGTCTTCAGGTTCTAACTGGAAGTCGTTGGCCTTAGCGTTCATGTAGAGGTATCCTGAGGCGGAGTTGAGTCGTAAAGACTGCGATCTGTTCTTTGAGGATGATTTGTTCTCTATGTAGCGCGGTATGCTGCCTAGCTCGCGGTAGTTCTTTGATTTGATTTGTCTGATGTTGGTTGGTGGTACCGGTGAGAGAGGGTCACGGTAGGGTATAGATCTGCAACGAGTTGAGAAATAATTAATTATTTAGTAAAAAAAAGGAAAGTTATTGACTAAAAAAAAGTTATATGTCTCCTCGACTTGAAAAAAGTACTTTTTTTTTTAAATATAATACATGCTTCCTTTTCTAATCAGAATCAAATATTTGAATATGAACATTTCAGAATTAGAGGAGCTTGTGGCTAAGTAATAACAGCCGCACGAGACGATCAATCAGGTTAAGCTGTGCTTGCCGCGGTTGGCCCGTGGATGAGTGACCATCTTCACATGCCAAGACTCCTCCGTGCCTCGGAAAGCACGTTAAGCCGTTGGTCCCGGCTGTCATTCGTGGTCAGTCGCTGGTCTGACAACCACTCTTACCAAGGGGTATCGTATTAACAGTAACTGTACTATGCAATCAACTTTTTTTTTCTTTTTTTATGGAGGTCAGATAGGCAGTGTATCCATGTAAAATACTGGTATTCTGCTGCATCCGTTTAGACTGGAAGCTTACCCCAACATAGCTGGGAAAAGGCTAGGCAGATGATGAATACAGATTTGCGATTTGCGTTTAAGAACTGAACACAACATTGAACTGAACTGTATTCACTACCTATGTTACACAAATAAAATGATTATGATTATACAGATATAGATAACACAGAATACAGAATATTTTAAAGAACGGAAATATAAGTTAATTCTACACTTACTTGTTTGGTCCGAAGCAGTTACAGGAACAACTGCACACGCTGGGCGCGTATTCTTCATCTATGTACAGTGGTACCAGCGAGGTATCACCTGAAATTAGTACAATTATAATATTTTATTAACAAGATAAAATCAGGAATTAAGTTATCTGAAAAAGAACCAGAGTAACCGACATAGCTAGCAGAGTAAGCAAACTGAAGTGGCAGTGGGCTGGCCATGTTTGTCGAAGGACCGATGGTCGGTGGAGACCGCGTATAGGCAAGCGTAGTGGTGGGACGGCCCCCAGCTAGATGGACGGATGACCTTAAGAAGGTGGCTGGGACAGACTGGATGCTGAAGGCGGAGGACAGCGTGTTGTGGCGAAGCCTGGAAGTTTCCGCAAGCGCTCCAAAATAGAGGGCTTTTAAGGTGCAAGGGAAGGGGGTAAATCTTCCAGCGTTTCAACCGCCGTCATTACCGTCCCCCAAAAGTTGATGACAGATAATATATTTAATGAAATATTTCAGCAATTCCCAGAATCTGCTCAAGAACCAGAATCTGAGAATTCCTGAAATATTTAATTAAATATATTCTTTTTCATGAACTTTTGGGGGACGGTAATGACGGCGGTTGAAACGCTCGAAGATTTACCCGTTGGCTATTTTTAACTTTTTCAGTATTTTCAATTGCGGTTTTGGCGTTGAATATTTTTTTACTATTAACTATATGGCGATGTAAACTATCCAGTAAAAATATAAAAAAAAATACATGTATATTCCCTATTGCACATTGACAGCGTCTTTATGTCGAAGCAGTAAGGGACTTGTCTTTGGAAACCCGAAAGTCTGACAACCAGTCTTATCAAAGGGTATCGTGTTATCCAGTAACTGGGTTGTGGAGGTTAGATAGGCAGTCGGTCCATGTGACATACTGGTATTCAGCTTCATCCGGTTATACTGGAAGCCGACCCCAAGACCCGAATATATTGGGAAAAGGCTAGGCAGATTATCATCAGGTGTTTTTGTAAGTGAAACTAGCTTTGGCTGTTAATTTTAGCTGCAATCGAACAGCTTTCGAAAGATTAGGGGTTATTCCATTACAATTATTATAAGACATAATAGAGATCTTATCATTTGTTTTGGTTGAAGTATCTGGAACTTGGCCAAATTAAGATATCTATTTATATCTTTTTTTTTTTTTTTTGTTAGCCTACATGGTGTCCCACAGCTGGGCAAAGCCCTCCCCTTTTTCCTTCCAACCCTGCCTGTCTTGTGCGATCTCTGAACATGTTGGCCTTCCAAACCTTATCAGATCGTCACACCACCTTCGCCGTGGCCTGCCTCGACTTATTTAACTTAAAAAATAAAACAAATCAAAACAAAACAACCAAAAAAATAAAACATACCAGCAGTGATCTGTCTGGGGTCAGCAGGGAGGCGGGTGCCGCGTGACACGCCGCGTAGTACGGCTCCGTCTGCTGTGATCACGTCGCCCTCAAGACGAACTGCTACTTGCTGCGCCTTGAAAGATAAAAGAAGAGATTTAGAAAAATTTACTCTATGATGAAGCTTTCATTCTCACATTATTATCGCACATAAAAGAGGAGCCCCTCTTGGAATGGATATAATTTTTGGATCCCGAAAAATGCGGGATCCGCGGAAAACCCACCAGAACAGGTCCAAGTTGGGTTACATTTATACATAAATATTATGTATTACCAGTTACGTCAATTACCTTAAATTATACCTATAAATGAACTTTACCCTAGAACTCAATGACTCAAAGATTACGCATAGTTACAACTAGGGAATCCAATGGATATAATATTTTTTCCCCGCAAAATGCGGAATCCCGCACTTTTTTTGCGGGATCAGTAATGCGGGATTACACATGCGGGAAGCGCGGGACTGAAAAAAAAATGGAATTTGAATAAAAATGGGTGACGATATGCAGTCTTTAAAAGCTTGCACACCGCGCGACTGTCATCTTGAACGAGACAACGGGATACAAAAAAACAGAATCGATAAAAACCTCAGAAACCGGACATTAGTGAGTTTTGGTGGAAGTGAGCCACTCGTTGCTAAATAATAACAGCCGCATGGGTCGATCGAAGGTTAAGCTACGCTTGCCGCGGTAGGTTCC
Organism: Cosmia trapezina; assembly: GCA_905163495.3. Taxonomy (NCBI): domain Eukaryota; kingdom Metazoa; phylum Arthropoda; class Insecta; order Lepidoptera; family Noctuidae; genus Cosmia; species Cosmia trapezina. The sequence continues at coordinate 6,122,935 of LR991044.1, forward strand.
TGCATGGGTGACCATCCATTATATACCAAGACTCTTCCGTGCCTCGGAAAGCACGTTAAGGCCTTCATTCGTAGATCTTTGACATTCATTACGGTTAGTGAGAAAACCAAGGGTATTAATACCAGTAACTGGGTTGTGGAGGACAGATAGGCAGTCGCTCCATGTATCCAGCTGCATCCGGTTAGACTGGAAGCCGACCCCAACATAGTTGGGAAATAGACTAAGAGGTCACAGGATTTTCATAACGATCATGGATACGGTTAGATTTACTTCGATGGGTTGTAGAGTAGTCCCCTAATGCAAATGACGTCGGTCTGCCTGCTCTGAGTGGTTGCAACTTCGAGTTATAGCGCTTACAAGAGGCGTCATTGTTGCGAAAAAAAAACGATACTTTCAATGTGTACCAAAACTGACCATTTCTCTGATCGTTTTTTTTTCGCAACAATGACGCCTCTTGTAAGCGCTATAACTCGAAGTTGCAACCACTCAGAGCAGGCAGACCGACGTCATTTGCATTAGGGGACTACTCTACAACCCATCGAAGTAAATCTAACCGTATCCATGATCGTTATGAAAAATCCTGTCACCTCTCGGTCTAAAAAGGCTAGGCAGATTGAATCATGTGAGAATACAGTATGGGTTGGATTAACTACGTAATGAGAGCTTACAAAAGTGTTTCAACCTGAAATGCGTATCAAATCTGTAGGATTAGGGTATTACACCCATTTTTGAAAAGTGTCTCAATTAGATTCTATACTTAGTGCTAATAAGTCACTAAAAAAAACACAAAAAATTTATTCATTGGACGCAATGGACGCCATATTGCTCTGTGGTCATGACGTCAGTTGGCTGACTAAACAAACACTTTATATACGCTGATCAGTTGACATTGACACTTTTTAATTTACAGAGCGGTATGACGTATTAAAATGGCGGCTACTTTCATGCTGTTAGAAAACAGATTAACGCCTCAGATGTCTGAGTAGGGCTAATTTTAGAACCAAAACCCCAGACGAGTGGGAGGGTGTACCCTGTCGCATCGCATCGCCTGCCCGCGCTGTTAGTTCCTTTTCGCTTAGCATTTTTTCTGACTTTTTTCTTTTTGCTCGGCTAAGGGTCCTAGCTCTTAGTGTGATGTTAAATAACCTTCCTCAAGAATTGGGCTATCAAATGCAATAAGATTTTCTTGAAATCCGACTGGTAATTCCAGATATTAGGACGTTCAAACAAACAAACAATAAAACAAAATCTTTATTAGCAAGATTTAGACATTTGTGTACTTAAACTAATGCTATTTGGAGTTCAAAATAAAAGTCAACTGTTGTATAGGACCAACACTCGCGCGCATTTTGCCCGATTAATTAGCTATTCAGGAGTGGGTAACGAAGATTGTCGAAAGTTACCGAACGTTAGAGAAACCTCTAAAAATGCGCATGACCTTGGATTCTCTGAGATCGACAGATCCCAGAGGATCCCATGAACCTTGACGTTGGACGCTTTTCGCTGGTCGAAAAACACTATTTCTGCGGGTCTAGAAGTACCTGTACCACCTGAGCCTGGTTCCTTCTCTCGTCCTCGGTGTTCATGGTGGCAAACCTCAGCACCAGTACATAGTAGCAGCATAAAGTGGTGTTTTTGCTTCTCAATAACATTAAAAGACTTTCCAGCCAGAATCTATGGATTCCAGGGGATTTCATGAGTCTTGATCTTGAATATTTGGGATCCACGGACCGGTTGGAAAAACGCTAGAATGAGGATAAAGGAATGCTACTCGAAGTCCAGTAAGTACCTGTTCCGCTTGAGCCTGGTCCCTCTTCTCGTCCTCGGTGTTCATGGTGACGAACCTCAGCACCAGCAAGTTGAGGCAAGCCGCCACGATGGCCAGCCCGAACAGGATGAAGATCAGCGCGAACATCACATATGACGGCTTGCGGTTCAGGGCGTTGTCTTTTTGAAGGGCTACCATGTCGCCGAAACCTGGAGCAAGGAAATTGTAATATTAGAAGTAGGTTAGTATTGTAGGTTCCACTAAGTAAGTGTAATTTTGTACACAACATATTTCTGTTAAGGCGAGTAGTGCCGCCAACTAGCCTCACGATTGAGAAAAGAGTAGTGTGGCAACACTAGCACTGTTTACATGAGCGGTGTAATTTTAAATTCCGAAATAATATTAGTTGTTATCTAAATAGTGTTAAAAGTGGTTAGATGCAGTTTAAGAACTAAGTTTAACAAGTGACATTATTGGTGACAATTTACGACAAGTGGAAAAGCAAATACAAAGACTTAAGAAATCAATAACATTCCAGTGCAAAACTATGTATTAAACAATAATTATGTGTACATGACCGCAAAATAACATCATCACGCAAAACATGACGAATAATTAACTACTTTTAGTGCAGTCTAATAATATTTTTAGTGATTTATTTAAAATAGCAAAACTTGAATACCGTTTTTGCAATAGATTTTAAATATTGGACTTTGGACTCGACAGATTGTACGACTACTACCGCCAATACATCCCCAAGTGGTGAGTAGACGAACTAAAAAAAAACTACCACTACAATTCGCCAGAGGGCAAAGTGTGGGTTGGTGATACCATATTAAAAAAATAGATTAGTAAGTGGTAGAAAATAGTTTCCTTTTTGGAAAATAATATGGATGACAACATAACCTACCGCAGCCGTAAACTATTCAGAACGAGCTCATTATGCGATCTGACTGCAGATAGTTCTGCTATTTTTGAGACAACAATTATGAGTCTACCTAATACGTCACTAAATTCTAGCCAAACAATTACAGAACTTCAGGAAAAGAACAAACAGTTATCCAATGAGTTACTAAGTGCCCATCAGGAAATTGAAAATTTAATTTCGGAAAATTTTAGACTAAAACAGATATACAAAAATACATTAAAATTATAAACGCATACAAGGAAATAAATGTTACTGACTTAAAGAATTTGACTCCGCGCTCAGGACGCAAACGTAAAGTAAACCAGAAAAGCAAGTCAACGCCGTTAACAAAGAATAGGCAATCAATCACCTCTATACAAAACAGAAAAGATGACGAACCAGCTTACGACAACAACAAGACAATATCACCAAAATTGACTCAAAACGAAAGTCTAGTAACTAGTAAAGCAACAAAAGTTTCTACATCATATAATAAGGAACCAAAAGAGGACAAAAAAGCTGAAACTGAAAAAAATAAAATATCTAAGGGACCAATTTTAATTAGAAATGAAGCAGAAATCATACAAAGGGAGAACCAAAGAAGAAATTACATAATAAAAGAAAAGCAAAGAAAAAGAAAACTGTGTGTCCTTAGTAACTGCAACTACAATCGGCCGGTGCAAATTATAGAGGATACTTTCAGCGAACAGTTTGAGTATTGCCATTATGTATCACCTAATAGCAGAATGAAGGAAATACTCACAAATATTAAGAACAAGGTTCAAGATTTTAATATGGACGACTATTGTATAGTAATGATTGGCGAAAGGGACTTTAAAGATAATGAAGATTCCATCGAACTTGTCAAATTAATTAGGGAATCCCTGGAACAAATAATTCACACAAATGTGATTGTATGCTCTCCGTCATACGTAAGGGGAGCCCTTATTCATAACTCTAAAGTAGAATTGTTTAACAATTTACTTTTTATGGACATACAAAACTATAACTATGCATATTTCTTTGATACGAATTGTGACCTCTCCTTGGAAATGTTCTCATACAATACAGGCAAACTAAATAGACTAGGCATACAAAGCGTATTTGGAAGTATTTTCAGTCGCATACTGGTTGACATCAAAAATTACCCATTGGATTATGAGTATTATGGCCATGAAAATTCACCTATATCGCTGACGAGCAAAGCTCATGTACAAAATAAGTTTTTTCGTTCCACCCTTTAACAGCAAAGCCAGTAATGATAAACAACAATTTACGTTGTTACATCAAAATATAGCTGGAATACTGAATAAATTGGATTTCTTTGAAGTGACAGTTACTGAGTTGACGAAAGAGATAGGTGGTATAGACTTTATATGTCTTAGCGAAACTTTTATACAATCCGGTCATGAATGCAATCTTAAACTTACAAACTATAAGTTAGCTGCGAATTACTCAAGAGCCAATAAAAAACGGGGCGGTACGTGCATATTGGTGAAAGAGGATTTAACTTTTAGCCCATTACAAATAACAAATGAAGTCTCTAGCGATTATTGTTTTGAATGCTGTGGCATAGAAGTTCCGAGTCATAACTTAATACTAGTTTGTGTTTATAGAATCCCCGATTCTGATACAGGTATATTTTTCAAAAAAATGGAAGTTTTGTTACACAAATTAACTCATAAAAATAGGAATCGTATCATAATATGCGGGGACTGGAATATTGATATGCTAAAAGACACTACACAAACAAGAGAATTAATATCTATTTTAAATAATTTCAACTTATTCACACATATTAAAATGCCCACTAGGAAAAAAAGTTGCATAGATCAAATAGCCAGTAACATCTCGACCCTAGACGCTAAAAGTAGTTTACATAACCTAGCACTCTCTGATCATAATACTGGGCAGTCATTAACATTCTTTCTCCCTATAGCTAATAATAAGCCAAAGGTAACAAACTTTTTTTATGAGGTCAAAAGAGATTACAACAAAAACAATATCAATACATTTCTTGATTGTATGTCAGCTTTAAGTTTTAATGAAGTATATGATGAAAAAACAGATTGCAACAAAGCATTTAACATATTTCATGACCTATTCATTTTGTTTTACAAACTATGTTTTCCCGAAATAACAATTAAAAAATATAATAAACCAATAAAAAATAAATGGATTAGTAAAGGCATAAGAATATCGTGCATAAAAAAGAGAACATTATATTACAATTACCAACATGATGCCCTAAGCAAAAAATATCATAAAAGAAGATACCAGTCCTATTCTAGAATTTTAAAAACATGTATATCAAATTCACAATTAATAAATAACAAAAAACATTTATATAATTCTAAAAATAAATGCAAAGCGACATGGTCCATTATAAAAAATAATATAAATAATGATGATAACTCTAAAAATGACATCAAAGAGATAATGATAAATGATAAGATTATTAATGACCCTAATGACATATGCAATCAATTCAATAAATATTTTATAGAAATGACCCATAAGTTTAGCCTTAGCATTAATAATAACGTGAGTAACATTGACATTACCACTAACACTGACAGTATCTTTTTGACTCCAGTAAATGAACAAGACATTATAAAAATTATCAACTCTTTAAATGATACTAACGCTACTGGATATGATGAAATTACCACAAAAATAATAAAATTAAGTAGTAAAAGCCTAGCAGCACCTTTAAGTTATGTTATTAATCTGTCATTTGAGACTGGAACATTTCCTACTAGATTAAAACAATCCATAGTTAAACCACTATATAAAAAAGGTGACCGCATGGATATGTCCAATTATAGACCCATTACATTGATACCTATCATAGCAAAGATTTTTGAAAAGGCAATGCACGGAAAAATAATCAACTTTTTAAATAAAAACAGCATACTCACTGAAAACCAATTTGGTTTTAGAAAGAATAGTTCGACTTCACTTGCTTGCTTTACTTTGGTCAAATTGATAGCTGAAGCCCTCAATAACAAAATGTCTGTATTATCAGTATTTTTAGATATGAGCAAAGCATTTGATTTTGTCCCACATGCTCGCTTACTTAGCAAAATGGAGAAATACGGCATAAGAGGCAAGGCAAATGACTGGCTCAAAAGCTATTTATCAAGTCGCCAGCAAAGTACAGTAGTATCAAAAATTGTCAATAATACAAAAAGAACATATAGTTCAGAGTTAAAAGTAAATAGTTGTGGTGTTCCCCAGGGAAGCGTATTAGGACCACCATTATTTATAATATATATAAATGACCTTTGCAAGAGCCTAAAACATAATTGTACACTATTTGCTGATGACACTACTCTGACAATAAAGTCTTCAAATAGGAATGACCTAGAAACTGACACTAACAATGAAATACTGAAAGCAATGAAATGGCTGGAATCTAATAATTTACACGTAAACATTGAAAAAACAAAGTTAGTACAATTCCAAACATACAATTCTGTAGTAAAACCACCTCAAATACACTATAATCATTCAATTTTGGAACCAGTACCATCAACCTTATTCTTGGGAATAGTTATTGACGAAAAATTAAATTGGAAAGAACATGTCAAAAAGGTCTGCACTCGACTCGACAAATTTGTGTTTGCTCTTCGAAAACTTAGACGAATAGCCAGTAAAGAAACAGCCCTTAATGCATATCATGGTTATATTTCATCAGTGCTGCGTTATGGCCTCGTGATATGGGGTAATTCAGTAGATGTGAACAGAGCTTTCATGGCACAAAAAAAATGTGTCAGAGCTGTGTATGGAGCAGAATATTTAGAGCCGTGTAAACCATTATTTAAAGCACTGAAAATTCTTCCACTTCCTTGCCTTTACATTTTTGAAATTTAAATGTTTATAAAAAGGTATTCGCACATGTTCCCACTGTATGAACACATTTCGAAAAGAGTTAAAAGCAGAAGCCCAAATAAATTACTTGCACCTAGCCAGAGACTACATTTGTATAGCAGGAATTCCAATTGCATGGCAATCAAAATCTTTAACAATTTACCCGCACGATTCAGAGTGTTGCCCACTAATAAATTTAGAAAAATAATATTTGCCTGGCTTTTAGACAATTGTTTCTACTCAGTTAACGAATTTTTAAATTATAAATTTTGACAATACAGTTTTATCAGTAGGTACTATGCGTGTGTATATTGACTTTTCTTTATTTATTTTTGTTTTTAAGCATTTGACATTATATAATTAGTAAATTTTGATATTTCATTCATAGATACTTAAAATTTAAAAAAAAATGCTCGTAAAACTTGACATTGTATAAAAATGTATAAATATAATAATAATGGAATTTAAAAACTAATTTATAGATGTAATAATGGAATTTAATTGAATAGAATAAAATAATTGTACTTTAATTTTAATATTTCTACACCGGTAACGGTAGTATATGTGAAACTGTCTATTAATATTAAGAACTTAATGTACCATGTACTGAGAAATAAATAAATAAATAAATAAATAAATAAAAAAAATCATAAGTCTGGAGATATGGAACATTTTGAAATTTCCTATGATCACATTTGTAGTCCGACGTGGTACAGTAGTACCCAACTGATATGGCTTTTGGTCGGCAGCTGCCGCCATGATGTTAGTCAGCCGCCATACTTGCGAGTGAGACGGAACTAACAGCTGCAGTGTATTATGAACCTTATAGTAGTGATCTAAGGTTGATTGTAAGTTTTAAGCATTCTCGTTAATCTTCGGAGCCATACTTTCTTTTCTGTGCGAACGAAGATTCACGACGCGCCTTATTAGTTGGGTACCACTGTAGGTTAGGTGAGGTCAATAAAATCAACACAAACCTAGATTCGAAGCATAGGAAATTTCAGAATGTTCCATATCTCCTGACTTATGATTTTTTTTTCAATGGTGGCGCTAGTTGGCGGCACTACTCGCCTAAGGAAAATGGCTGTAACAACTGAAAAGCCAATTTTCCAATAATTCTCAGAAATAATGACTAGACCTTTCCTAAACTTCTTTTCCCTTGTATGGAAGACGATCATTCAGTATGTCTGAAGTAAGTACTGCAGGATGAGTGTATGATTTTTTTGTCTAACTGTATCTTTAGCTAATTGTAAACTGATTGAGAGCTTGCTATTGATAAGTTGTAAAAATAAATAAATTAACAAATGGCACAGTTAAAAATAAAATACAAGTTTGCCAAAGGGCCATGGAACGAAGCATCAGACTAAGAGACAAACAACGAAACACAGCAATCAGAAAGACGATACAAGCCAGATATATATAGATGCGCTTCAACACGCTTAAGCACTGAAATGGAGATGGGCGGGCCACCTGGCGCGATCAGAAGATGACAGGTGGACCCTTAGAACAACCGCTTGGAAAGGCCCACACGGTAAGAGAAGAAGACGCAGACCAGCAGAGCGTTGGCAGGACGAGATAGTGGAATTGGTTGGCAAAGCAAAAAAACAAAAAAGACTGGAAATTACTGGAGGCGGCCTATACCCGTCGAGGGGTCCTTAATTACTGATTGTTAAATACTTTATTTAATTAACTTTGCCGTTGTTATGTTGTAAAAATAAATAAATGAACAACATTATACACAAATATGTTTAAAAAAAAGATGCGAAATTTATTAGCAGAGAAATGTTACTATCACACAAATGACTTTTTGAATGATACTTTTTGATTATTTAATATTGTTTTTGGACAAAATATATTTCAATTAATCACATTATAATTTAATTTTGACACTTTGTTATTGTTCGATATTTTACCTAGACATTGTATTTTGTACTTAATTCAATTTGTACGCCATAATTGGCAAAACATGTTCGTACATTTTTATAATTTATATACACTACATACCCGACCCGTCGGTGTGTAAACGCATGCTTTTTTTGACAAATAAATTATCTCTATCTATCTCTCTCTATCTCTAACGTGATTAAACAGCCTGTATATGAGCAGTTAATGCCGGTTTCTGAGGTTTTTAAACGGAGTTTATCCATTCGATAATTATTATTAGTTCAATATGTGTGTGTGTAATGTGAACGTGTCTTATTTATGTAATAGTACCTTTGTCTAGCCTTTGTCAGAATATTGTTAAATAGTTGTTACATACTTTTAAAAGTTCATAATAATTATGCTGCCGTTTCCGGCGTACAGATACATTTTACTGGTTTTAGTTAGTATAAAATTGAATTAAATAAATTAGTACTTATAGCATTTAAATTGCAAATTAGTTAATATTAAATATTAAGGAGATGTTAAAAATAAAATTAAGTCAAAGAGATAGAAAATAATAAAATTATTTCCTAATATTTAAGTCATCATTCATAAAATCATTAGTGGAGCAGTAGCATTTACTTATGAGATAATTTAATAATTTAAGACAACGTGGTCACTACGTATATGAGATCTACTTCCGACGCACTCGTGTGTTTGTACTTACCGATAGTAGTCAAGGTGATGAAACAATAATAGACGCTGTCGAAGTAACTCCAGCCCTCGAACTTGGAGAAGGCGGCCGCTCCGCCGGCGATGGTCAGTGACGACAACGTGGTCACCACGCATATGAGGTCCACTTCCGACGCACTCGTCTGTTTGCAGTTCATCGCGCGTTTTATTGACTTTATTATCACGCTGGAACAAAAGAAAAGGCTTTAGAAGTGGAAAACTCGATATCAATCGTCGATAAAACGATTAGCAGTACGGTTGGCTAGCAAAGAAAATATCTGAGCAGGTAAATTCCTATTTTATTAAGATTAACTTTAGGGGCCTGTTTCATCACCTATGATTAAGTTCCTTGGCAGATAATTTCATACAAATTCTGTTCAATTTTTGAATTTATTCGGTAAGTAGTGACTAATCGGACGTCGTGAAATAGGCCAATAGGTGACAAGATTATTTACAACAATTGGTCAGAATTACTTGACAGTTCAATACTCAATACTCAATACTCAATATCTTTAATGCTTTACCATAATGTGTACTTAGGTGGTATAGTATATAATTTGAGATCATTATGGACCCTGTAGGGCACAGCAAAAGGGAAACAGGGGGAACAGGGGGGGAAGGGGGGAGGGGGGAGGGGGGGAGTTTGGTGAAACTTAAGCGATTTACAAGTTACAAGTTTAAAGGAACACACTTTTTGGTTAAATACGCTACTACTGTTAAGTCAATCAATCTGCCTAGCCTTTTCCCAACTATGTTGGGGTCGGCTTCCAGTCTAACCGGATGCAGCTGAATACCAGTATTTTACATGGAGCGACTGCCTATCTGACCTCCACAACCCAGTTACTGGGTAATACGATACCCCTTGGTAAGACTGGTTGTCAGACTTTCGGGCTTCTGACGACCCGTAACGACTGTCAAAGATCCACGAATAACAGCCGGGACCAACGGCTTAACGTGCTTTCCGAGGCACGGAGGAATCTCGGTATGTAAAGATGGTCACCCATCCACTGACCAACCCCGGCAAGCGTAGCTTAACCTGACGGATCGACCCGTGCGGCTGTTATTATTTAGCCACGAGCTCCTCTACTACTAAACTCTACTACTGTTAAGTAATTACTACTGTTAAGTAATTAGGTCAAATCTAACATTGATTCAGATTTATTTCAGGTGTATCACAGATGCTCTAGAACATGATGAGTACTGTGGTACTGTATGCAGTCTATCGCACACAACATCGTGAATAGCTCGAGCATTGCCTAATCTTATCTCATACTCTTGCGTTTAGTGATTGGTGACTTATCACCTATGCTCTGGAAGGTGCAGCATGGGAAGCCTCCACGACATTGAACGGAGAGCTGGCCAAAACGGGTCGGTGTGATGGTTGGAGAGGTCTATGTCCAGCAATGGACATCTTTCTGCTGAATGATGACTCACCTACTGAGCCTGCCGACTCTTTCACCCATGTTCTGGAACATGATGAGGCCCAGCGGAATGCCGAATATCACGTAGAACATCGTGAACATCTCAAACATTGCCTACTGTTCAGTTCACTCAAACATTGCCTATTGGTCACTCACCTAATGAGCCTGTTGACTCTTTCACCGATGCTCTGGAACATGATGAAGCCCAGCGGAATGCCGAATATCACGTAGAACATCGTGAACATCTCAAACATTGCCTACTGTTCAGTTCACTCAAACATTGCCTATTGGTCACTCACCTAATGAGCCTGTTGACTCTTTCACCGATGCTCTGGAACATGATGAGGCCCAGCGGAATGCCGACTATCACGTAGAACATCGTGAACAGCTCAAACATTGCTTACTGTTCAGTTCACTCAAACATTGTCTATTGGTCACTCACCTACTGAGCCTGTTGACTCTTTCACCGATGCTCTGGAACATGATGAAGCCCAGCGGAATGCCGAATATCGCGTAGAACATCGTGAACATCTCAAACATTGCCTACTGTTCAGTTCACTGAAACATTGCCTATTGGTCACTCACCTAATGAGCCTGTTGACTCTTTCACCGATGCTCTGGAACATGATGAGGCCCAGCGGAATGCCGACTATCACGTAGAACATCGTGAACATCTCAAACATTGCTTACTGTTCAGTTCACTCAAACATTGTCTATTGGTCACTCACCTAATGAGCCTGTTGACTCTTTCACCGATGCTCTGGAACATGATGAGGCCCAGCGGAATGCCGACTATCACGTAGAACATCGTGAACAGCTCAAACATTGCTTACTGTTCAGTTCACTCAAACATTGTCTATTGGTCACTCACCTACTGAGTCGGTTGACTCTTTCACCGATGCTCTGGAACATGATGAGGCCCAGCGGAATGCCGAATATCACGTAGAACATCGCGAACATCTCAAACATTGCCTACTGTTCAGTTCACTGAAACATTGCCTATTGGTCACTCACCTACTGAGCCTGTTGACTCTTTCACCGATGCTCTGGAACATGATGAAGCCCAGCGGAATGCCGAATATCGCGTAGAACATCGTGAACATCTCAAACATTGCCTACTGTTCAGTTCACTGAAACATTGCCTATTGGTCACTCACCTAATGAGCCTGTTGACTCTTTCACCGATGCTCTGGAACATGATGAGGCCCAGCGGAATGCCGACTATCACGTAGAACATCGTGAACATCTCAAACATTGCTTACTGTTCAGTTCACTCAAACATTGTCTATTGGTCACTCACCTAATGAGCCTGTTGACTCTTTCACCGATGCTCTGGAACATGATGAGGCCCAGCGGAATGCCGACTATCACGTAGAACATCGTGAACAGCTCAAACATTGCTTACTGTTCAGTTCACTCAAACATTGTCTATTGGTCACTCACCTACTGAGTCGGTTGACTCTTTCACCGATGCTCTGGAACATGATGAGGCCCAGCGGAATGCCGACTATCGCGTAGAACATCGTGAACAGCTTGCCACCGATCGTTGCCGGCGTTGAGTGTCCGTAGCCTGTTTGACGAGAAATGTTAAATTTATTAGGTAATTTATGAGATCTTTAGACACAGTTGTATCCCCTACGCTTCCGGCCCCATGAAACTTGAGGCACCAGGGCACAGTGTTTTTATTGCCCCAAAAAAGTGACATCAGCTTTTTATTGAATATTTCTACTCAATAGTTTACTAAAAATGCACGAGTAGAACTCCCATGTGCTAATTATGTATACTCTATTTTTAAAAAAATCTTATAGTTTTCGTTACTTTGAAGGTGAAAATACTGAAAATGATTCGTACAAAAAAAAACTGTATATGACTGAGTTTTATTTGAATTACATATTTATGAAGCAATTCTAGGTGCATATTTTCCCGTGTTTATTTAATCAGAAATCATAATAGAACCATATTAGGTCAAATCTCGCTAGGGTTGGTACATGACATGCATTTAATTCATTCATTAATTACTAGCAACCTAATCTATTCTCGCATAGCTACAATAAAATCAATCGGCCTTTTCCCAACTACGGTGGCGTCGCCGGTCGGCTTCCAGTCTAACCAGATGCAACTGAATACCAGAATTTTACATGGAACGACTGCCTATCTGACATTCACAACCCAGTAACTGGGTAATACGATACCCCTTGGTAAGACTGGTTGTCAGACCTTCGGGCTTCTGACGACCCGTAACGACTGTGAAAGGTCCACAAATGACAGCCGGAACCAAGGGCTTAACGTGCTTTCCGAGGCACGGAGGAGTCCCGGTATGTAAAGATGGTCACCCATCCACGGACCAACCCCAGTAAGCGTAGGACACCTGGCAAGGCACAGTGATGACAGGTGCAGTAGGTAAGGCTGTGACAGAGTGGCGTCCGAGGACTGGAAGACGAGATGTTGGTCGTCCGACGGCGCGATGGGCGCACGACATTTTTGCCATCGAGCAAAACCTGGATGAGGCTGGCACAGAAGCGTGGGGATTGGCACAAGAAACGAGAGGTCTATGCCCAGCCGTGGGTGAAGTCAGGCTGTGGATGATGATAACTAGGGACTTACCAATAGTAGTAAGGACAGTGGTGGCATAGTAAAATGCTCCGGTAAACTTCCACTGCTGACCAGCCTTATGAGGCTCCGACTTCAGCACTACTGTCTCCATAACACGGAAATCCTCCTCAGTTATGTTGTACTTCCTTATGATCATGCCCTCGATAGCTGTGGGGGGTAAGTTAAAATTTAATCAAAGGAAAACATCACAAATTAGATTTTTTTAAATTTATTTTAAAATGCTCCTATGCTCTTATAGTTAATTAAAAATTATTTAGCAGCATATTACTTCATCTATTCACATTCTTAACCAATGAAATGAAAATAATAGAAGGAATGGCCATTAAAATTTTCAGGAGTTTGACAATCTTTGAAATCTTGTTGGAAAACTAGTTTGAGGACTCTCCTATTTGCAGCTATTACTAAAATGCCATGTGTTGCCAGTATTTCAAAATATTAATTGCCATAGTAAAAAAAATTAATGACCTTGGTTCTGGTTGTCTTGGTTACCAGAGGCCAAACATTAATACAACTGCATTATAACAAAAAAATATGTAAGTATTAATACTTTTAAGGCCATTTATGAGTGTTTTTTTTTAACAAATGAAATAAAGTCACTAGCAATAGGTAAGGTAAATAATGGACAACAAGAGAACATTCCTTGTTTAATAAGAGTGCTATTAGGAAGACCACCACCACCACAAGGACAAAAAGACAAAGGTACTTTGTGAATGAATTATTAGATACATACAGAAAGTCTTGTACTTTTTTTGATTTACAAATATAGGGGCATTCATTTAAAATCATTGGTAAACATTACTAGAAACAAATGAATAATATGAAACATAGTTTTTGTTTCACCACAGGCTTATTATAGATTACAATGTGATTCAAATAAGAATAGGAACGTCAATGACCTCTATCTGTCAAATTTTGATTGAAAAGTATGGTTTGCAAAGAAAACTTATTTGCGTATCAATAACGTCAGTAAAATTATTTAACAGGTTGCCTTTAGATCTAAAAAGCACGGTCCACACTAGTTCCTTTAGAACAAACCTTAAAAAGTTTCTATTGGACAAATGTCTGTATGCCATTGAAGATTTGTAGTGCTTATCTGATAATTGTATTATTTAGAATTATTATATGACATATGATATTGAATTAATTTTGTAAAATCAATGTTATGTATATGTTTTGTTTTGTGTGTAATTTAATTTTTTGAATGTAGATTTTATTTTATTTTTATTATATTATTTATTTATTTTTTCTTTTTGTATAAATTCAAATACAAATTATTGTTGATGAATTTATTTATTTATTTAAATAAATGACTAATGACAAACATTTTTTCAGCAGGTCTTATTAAATCAAAGTGAAAAAAAAATCATAACACAACAACACAATTTGTCATCATTATTTTTTTTTTAATTATACTACTTTCGATCATATTTTCATTATTGCAACAATTACCAAAAAGAATTAAAAGTTCTTCGTTCATGATTCGTAAATAAAAAATATCTTGTTTTGCTCACCCTACACAATTTTTTCGATTTGAAAGCTACAACAATCTACAACATGGTGCTAAGTCGATCCTAATCTTATTTGAAACGCATTGTAGCTTTTTCCTCAGTCTACAAAACATACTTAATTGGTTGAATGTTCATTACCTAAGGGTCACTTACTGAATTTAGAAATTATTTTAAAGTAGATGAATCATTCAAACAGAAAAATCCTTGTGTATGCTCAAGCATTTTTTTAAATTTTACTGAATAAGTAACTGTATCAATATTGACTGTATAAAATTCGATACAGACATCATGCTTGATAAGTGCTTGATGTCTGCATCAAATTTTATACTTAAAGTCAATATTGATACAGTTACTTATTCAGTAAAATTTAAAAAATGCTTGAGCATCCACAAAGATTTTTCTGTTTGCTGGAGTCTGACCATTAGAGGCATGCTTGCAATGATGATTCATCTACTTTAAAATAATTTCTAAATACAATTCTGTTGTCTATCTTCATAAAAACGAGAATTGGTACTTGGATGATAAATGTTAGAAAGTAAACAAGTGAGAACATTGTTTGACTAAAATAGAATCTATTACCTACAACATAAGATTTCCACTTGTAAGTTTTATGGCTTCCGCAGAAGACTTGCAATTTGGAAAGTACTAAAAACTTGTGAACGCTTACACAGACAGACTAAAAACTTGTGAACGCTTACACAGACAGACTAAAAACTTGTGAACGCTTACACAGTAAAACTTCCTGCTGACTGTCACAAATAAGAATAGAAACCAACCTTGCAGTACTTCAAATCTGTTCCTCTCAGTTGTTGACTCTAATGCGTCAAACACAGCGGCACCAACCAGTAAATACGTAAATGTGCACACAATCAATGATAGAGTGCGAACATTTTGCTTCTTCATCACTGCCGAGTGTCACCACGGCCTTAGGGCATTACACCCAATCCCACCCTTATTGCGATTCAGTCAAATAAACACCATATTGTCTTGTTTTTATTAATATAACATTAAGTAACCATTGTAGGTTATAATAGGAAAATCTACTGAGATTTGAATTTGGAATCCATTTTTTGGCGGTAATTTTTGGCGACAGGTAAACATATAGCCTGTCAATGTAGCTACAAAGATGATATGCTTGCTAATATTTTTTATTGTTATAATTTCTGCATCAATTGTGTATTAAATTATGAAATCACAACCTGAATTGTCTTTTCAATATAATAATTTTATTCAATCAAAGAGGAATTGGAATATGTTTATAAATAAAAACTCTATGATTAAATTGATCCCTTCAAAGGAAGTTGTATCTAAATAGTGTTTTTGCTAACTGTATTTCTGTACTTTGTTTTGTTTTCCCAGGAGTTATAAAACTTCCATCCATAGTGTTTATTTGAACAACTGTTGGACCTGCAAAAGTATTCAGGTTAAATGTATTGATTGCTGCATTCAATACTTATTGTAATTTTTCTTTTGAAAGCACCTTACATGTTATATTTTATGAATGAAAAAAATCAATACCATATCATTAGCACATGTGTGTAAATAAAGTTATTTAAAAATATTATTATTCAATTGATTTTGTATGTTACTGACATAAAAACAAAACCAGTTACATATTTTAATTACAGCTGTTAACATACCAGATTGACACAACATTTAATTTGTTTGAAATCACATTCCAAAGCTATGCAGTGCAACAATTTAAAAATCAGAACATCAATTCGAATTTCGAAAATTTGGTAAAACAAAGAAAACTCACCAGTATTCAAAGTGTAAAAGTCACAGGTATTTTCATCTGTAATTTATCACACAATTGGATATCACCAACGGCATCTATAAATATTTAATTATCTGCAAAGCTGTATCCTAAAAATAACATCGTGCTTTAGTCCGCATTCACATCCATAGGTCAACGCACACGGCACTGTAACTGGGTCAAATGTTATGACGATTATTTTCAACATAAATCGCAAAGGCAACCAACATTAACGCTACCCCTGTGCGATTAAGAGTCATATTGTGTAATTAAATGATTGCATTTTGGCAAAATTATCAATTTTCGAGCTAAAATCTTCTATGCGGTATTCTTTAGCTGTCACACCACCTAGTTTTCTTCTGTCCTATAATAATAACCACTCGCACTGCCTTCAGTCATTACGATGTCCGCGCTACATTATCTCACTCTTGTTTCAACTAAATAACAACGAAACAATACACATAATTGCATTTCATAAAAAATAACAAAAAAATTGGCGAATAGTTTTTCTGCTGCACTTCCTTGACCTGGTTTGTGTGGCAAGACTAAAAAATTAGGCTGCTGCATTTTCCCATTGCCAAAAGAATTTTGGCTTGCGAATTTAAAATCAAATTGTAATCGTCCAAAATTTTACTTTTTCGAGGAAATTGGTTGGTATTTTTATCTAACAAGCCACAAGTTAATTAATACGAATTCTACGCAAATAATATTTTTGATAATGGAATTAGCAACATTGCAAATAGTTCTGGTATTTACTCTTAGATGGCGTAATTTTAGACACAATAAGGTCTGTTTACTTGTAATACCCACTTCATTTTATAGATGGCATTGTTTTCAAGATAGAAAACCTCAAACCATTTTCCGTAAGTGATAAAGCAGATCATAAAATATTTAATATTTTTTCTTTGGAATGCCACCAAGTAAAGGAATGTTAATGAAATACATTTGACCTAGTGTTGAACTAGGTCTCAGAACAATAACAAAGTGAGAACTAGGTGCTCCATGGGTTTGACACTTACGTGTCGCAATTGTCATTGTTACCACCAATGAGGTATTATAACATCATTGGTTACCATTAAGTAATTACGATTGTCGGTGTTTTGTTCGTACGATGAAGAGGTCAATTATCCTCCAAGCAGACTAATTATTTTGAGACCACGTACGCATGACAAGAAATCATAGCGTGGATCTCAGTAGGTAAGTGCATAAATTAGTGACCTATCTTCTATATATATAAAATTCAAAGTCCTGACTGACTGACTGATTGACTGACTGATATATCAACGCACAGCCCAAACCGCTGAACCTAGAGACTTGAAATTTTGCACATAGATACCTTATACAGTGTAGGCATCCACTAAGAAAGGATTTTTGGAAATTCCATACCTAAGGGTGTCAAAGGGATGAAAGTTTGTATGAAAAATATTATTCCTTGAGTTAATAGATTTGAAACTTCGCATGAATATTAAACTAAGTAAATTATAAAGTTTTTCATTTTTAGTTTTCCCAAACTACCCCCTCAGAAGGGGAGGGGGGGTGTCAAAGTTTGAATGAAGGAATTTTAACGCGCGGACCGATTAACTCAAAACTCAGTTTTTATACTTGAAATCAAAATTGAAAAATATCTTGTATCTAGGTTTTTCGAAAATCTACTTCTAAAGGGGTGAAAAGGGGTAGTAAATGTTACAGGGCAGGGTTTTACTGCGGAGCTCGATTAACTCGATAATTGGTGTAAATAATCTTTCAGTCAAGCTACGGAAATATCCCAAACTATTTTGAAAATTCCATCCCTGTGGGGGTGAAAACAGGGAATATAGTGAATATGAAAAATCTTATTAATTTGGTTAATTAACTTGAAACTTGGCACAGATGCTTACCTAAGCAAGTAATAAAGTTTGTTACCCCAGAGAGAAGGGTAGAGGAGGAGGAGGTGGTGTGGAGGTAAAAGGGTAAGGGGTGGGGGTGGTGTGAAGGGGGAGGGGGAAGGGGAGGGTGTGGAAAGAGAGAGGGGAGGGTTAGTGAGGAGGGAGAGGGAGAGGATGATGTAGGGAGTGGAGAGGGAAAGGAGGGTGCAGTGAGAGAGGAGGGTGTAGTGTGGTGTGGAGAAACAAAGAGGGTGAGGAGAGGAGAGGGTGAAGGGAAGCTGGTGAGGGTAGAGGGGGAGGGGACAGCGGTGAAGGGGGTGTGAGAGGTTGTGAAAGTGGGAGGAGGAGGTTAGCGGCAAGGTGATGTGGTGAGGGGGTGATAGGTAGAGGGGAATAGAGAGGGTGAGGGGGTGAAAGGGGCGGTGAGCGGGATCATGGGGAGGGTGAGTGGGGAGAGAAGGGGCGGGGTGAGAGGGGGATTAGAGGTAGGGGTGAGAGGTAGGGTAAGAGGGGGGGGACGAGTGCCTTTACACCTTAAAGTTGCTTTTTGTATAGCACTGATTCGTTGAAGAAACCCAGCCCTACAGAAATGACTGAAAAATAGAAAGTCGGAAACTCGGAACGGCACAAAAAACAGGAGTAATCTCCAGTCGTGCGTTGGAGCTGATACACACGCTTTCTTTTGTTTGTTTGAACGCACTAATCTCTGGAACTACCAGTCGGACTTTAATAATTATTTTTTCATTTGATAGCCCAATTCTATAGACATATTTAACATCACTCTAGGACTCTTAGATGCCAAGCAAAAAGAAAAAAAAGTCGGAAAGAACGCTAGGAAAACGAAGTAATAGCTCGGGCAGGCAATGTGATGCGACGGGGTGGGTCGGGGGAGCAAGAAATTTCACGAGGATGAAGTGGCGGGCAGAAGCTTTCTCAATATTTTTGTTCCTGTGGCATATTTTCCGACATCCACGCGGGCGAAGCCGCGGGAAAAAGCTAGTCTATTACAAATTCTCGCCCAAATTCCCTCTCTATTACCTATCATCACTCATGACCATAGCATCTACCCATTAATATTCTAAACACCTCACTAAACAAAACGAGCGTTTACAGTAAAATAACCGCCATCTAATTGCAGTAGGGCCAACATGGCGGCTGGTTGCGCCTGCGCACGCGGTCGGCGCGTGCAGGGCTACCGGCCCATGAAGCGAAAGCTGGCCCTAGTTTAGCTTTCACATGCAATGCAAGCTGGGTAACTGTGACAGGGATCGTTTTGGTATGATTTGTTAGTGAAACAGGTAAACGATCCCAATTATGTCATGTAACCAGGAGCAGGAAAAGATTTCCATCAATACACCTAGAAGTGGAAAGCTGTGGCTGGTTGAGTATTAACATTAAGGCTTCCTGTCCACCGGAGCGGAGTGAGGCTGCGGAGCGGAGAAACGGAGAAATATTAACCAATAGAATCTTAAGTCCGCTCCACTCCGCCGTCCGCTCGCGCTCCTATTGGTTAATATTTCTCCGTTTCTCCGCTCCGTAGCCTCGCTCCGCTACGGTGGACAGGCAGCCTAAGGCTTGTCCGCCGTAAAAAGCGCGGTCACTGTCGGACTGCATAGAAAAGAAAGAGAAGCACAATATGAAGTACTTACTTAATTATCGATTTACAAAAAATTGAATTTTAAATTCCTTATTATTCCTTATTTTTATGAACACTTTTAATGAAAATTGTAGGAGTAATATGGTAAAAACTAGAAAACATAGACAGAAATAGACCTGGATTTAGTTTTTTCTTCCCTTAGTTCTACAAACTAAAATAGATTTCAGGTCAAATGAAATCACTTCTTATGTGTTTTATATTGCTGTGTATTTTTTCCTATCAAAAAGATGCTATAGTGTTACATATATTATATTTATTATATATATTATATTTTATGAAGGAGGAGCCTTAAATGTAGGTTTTTATTAATGCATGACGGCTTAGCACATCAGTTCTTCATTCCATCATCCACCCCACAGCAGTATATTGCTGGTCAGGACTCAGGTCATATAGACCTCTCCAAGCGCACACAAACTCAATCCGCGGCTGATAGGTATAGTTCACGTCTCCTAAAAAAAATAACATAGGTAAACATCCGAATTGATAACCTCCTCCATTTTTCAGAAGTCGTTTAAAAAGACCGCTGGCCAGGGGACAACTATAACTTTGTATAGACCGTGTCACGTAATATGAGCGCTGGTCATGGTGTACGATTAGTCAGCGGATTTTTTACGTGGCGAAAATTTTTACTCTAATCCACATAATCAGCCTATAATGTTCCCACTGCTGGGACACAGGCCTCCTCTTGGTAAGAGGGCCGTATCCGCCACGCGAGCCCAGTCCGTGTTGGTAGATGTCACATGTCTTCGAATTGTTGGTTCAAGGACATGCCGGTTTCCTCACGATGTTTTCCTCTCATTCGGCTGCTATCAAAGCATCCTGCTGAAAATCGTCAGTTTTTATGGGAGACCACATTCTACCATAAAGTCCCTCACCATTTATATGTGTAATAATATTGAGGTAATCCTTATAGCATCCATTTAACTTACCTAGTCCAAATGACAGCGTGGCGGTCAAACAACTCAGTCAATCTGCCTAGCCTTTTCCCAGCATCTTGGGGTGGGCTTCCAGTCTAACGGGATGCAGCTGAATACCAGTATTTTACATGGAGCGACTGCCTATCTGACCTCCATAACACAGTAACTGGGTAATACGATACCCCTTGGTAAGTGGACTGGTTGTCAGACTTTCGGGTTTCTGACGAATCCATGAATGACAGCCGGGACGAACGGCTTAACGTGCTTTCCGAGGCACGGAGGACTCTCGGTATGTAAATATGGTCACCCATCCACGGAACAACCCCGGCTAGCGTAGAAACCTGACGGATCGACCCGTGCGGCTGTTATTACTCAGCCACGAGCTCGGTCAAACAACTCTATATCAATATTATTGCTGCGCAGTGTCATAAAATTGAGATGCAAAATGCTTTGTAGTTGCACTCTAGAGGGGGGAAGGCGGCAGGGCAAGGGGGGATGGTGTACTAGACCTTTCTCCCAAGTTCTGGGTCACGTGTTTATGTAAGAATTGTTTACTTGTGCAACGTTTGTGTTCGTAGCTGTGAATGGGCGTTGGTTCGAGTCCGGTTTGCGGTAATTGTTTGTTAAGTGTTTTGTTTTAGAGATTTATCTTTAGAGCTATTGAAATGTCTATGGGTACTTTGTTTAGGCTCTTTGTCTGTTAGATAGACCTATACTAGAAAGGTTTAGCTAGTAAAATAAAGGTAAACTATCTTGATGTGACTTTTTACACAAACACATAGGTATTAAACAAATAAACTACTGCATAAACTAATAGTTCAAATGATTTAGTAATCATTATGGTTGTATTTACATTGGTTTTTAGTTGCAATTTATTTTTAAACTGAGGTTTTAAAATAAAAAAGATAAAATAAACATATCAATTTGTTTACCTTTATTTATAGATAGCGCAATCCACGAAGACGCGCCCCACTACTCCTCCTAACCGTTGCACACGTACCTATACTATAAACGGGTAGAAGCAAGGGCCCACTCCCTAAGCACGAAGCCCGTAGTTTCGGTCTTCGTTACGGGCGTTTCTTACTCCGTATCACCTACGGATGGATGATTGTTTCGGGGCCCGAACGAAGTATGAATGACAACATGATTTGCCAGTTGTCCCTACTCCCGATGTGTTTTTGCCCGTCCGATAAATTTAACTTTTACACTTGTTTTGATGGATCGTAATGTCAGACGGACGAATGAGCGGACGGACGGGAAGACGGACGGACTTAGGGAGTGGGCCCCCAGTAGTGTGGTGCGTCTTCGTGGATTGCACTATGTATACTACTGTGATTAACTCAAGACAATGTTTATGTTATGTTCTTTCTCCAGAATCAGCTTACATAATGACAGGTTATATGAGTTAAGTACTAAAATTGTTTATTTTATTTGACAAAAATATAATTTAATGTATTGTGTTGCGTAAATTATTTTGCATAGGTACTATTGTATAGAATCTAGTTCTTCTAACTGAACAGACAGCTGTGCTGCTGGGGAGTTTGTTCCGCTACTTCTTCTTCCCAGCTAAAGTACTAGGAAGTGGTGAAGGGCGGGCGTTTTGTGGGGACTGTCTTACTGTAATTTCGACGTTCAAAAAGTGCTGATTCTCAGCCTAATTTGAATAAATGACTTTTGATTTTGATTTTGATTTTGACTACCTAAACTTTTCTAGTACTTACAGAGTGAGTGATAAAAATAATTCTCACTGAAGTAATTCACGTTTTTCAGCTTCGCTCAACAGGGTCTGCGGGGTATCTGCGTAACTTGGCACTTACCGTAGGAACCAGTTTCTAACAGTTCAACAACATTCATTGCGTTATTTATATATGACGTTGTTGAGGAGAAAAATTCGAACTTATGATGAGGCAATGGATTAGCATTATGCTTCAAAATGATTCAGATTCTGATTGTACCTATAGTGTGTGCAATTAGGGTGCTGCTTTCAGTAACAAGAATGAAGATTACTAGTCCTGTACTATTTAACTTTCATGATACTGAGTCCTTATGTGGAGCTCGTGGCTAAGTAATAACAGCAGTACGGGTCAATCCATCAAATTAAGCTACCTTGCCGCTGTTGGTCCGTGGATGGATGACCATCTTTACATACCGAGAGTCCTCCTTGGTCCCGGCGGCTGTCATTCGTGGATCTTTGACAGTCGTTACGGGTCGCCAGAAGCCCGAAAGTCTGACAACCAGTCTTACCAAGGGGTATCGTATTACCCAGTCATTGGGTTGTGGAGGTCAGGTAGGCAGTCGCTCCATGTAAAATACTGGTATTCAGCTGCATCCAGTTACACTGGAAGTCGACGCCAACTTAATTGGGAAAATCAGATTGATTGATTGACTTAATTGTTACTTAAAAATAAATATGTCAGTCCACGGCGAGACTTGTAAGTACTTTGATCATAATCCTAATAATAAGACCAGTAACGTACCATGTTTTAATGCAATGCATAATAGATACTTACCTCTTACCTATTTTTATTCAGAATTACTTTTTACCTCGAAGCCTTCTCACATTCACGACAACATAGCATAGACCTTAAATTATGAAAGACCTTTAAAAACCCACACTATCTAAACCAAAATGGAAACTTTTCTTCTTGCCCTCAATCACGCCATCGAAGACTCCAGACCAAGCCCTTTCACTGAACTAGAAAAGCGTGACAAGACGCCCTTTTGAATCTGACGCAAGCCCGTGTCCGATTGCGTTGCTCTAATTGGATGATAATGACGCCATTTTAATTGCTAATGAGAAAGATTCAGTGTCAACCTACTATTGTGGAGTTATTAGCTTGTGAATATTGTGATCTGGTTTGGAATTGATTTGTTTAGCCTTTGGTTGTTGTTGTTGCTAGGTTAGATCAGGCTAGGGACAAATCTAATGGCGCTGGATCGTCGCAACGTCACAGGCAAGCCTTGTTCGCTAGATATTATTGTAGTAGGTACCTATATTGTGATCTAAGAAAATACCTATTAGGGCATTTTCGTCAAAATGTCTACCAACCCACTTATGGGATGTCCCATACATACAAGTTGCAAATAATTAACATTTTTATAACATAGAAGTGTCGAGTAATTATTAAATAGTTCCAAAAGACTAGTTTTCTTTTTTACTTAAATTGCCAACAGAAATTAAAAAAAAAAGTAACAAAATTAAATCCTGAAATGTGGCATCTTACGTCTTGCAGTACTGTCCTTATTATGTGGTAACGGTCATGAACAAAACGTATCTAAGTTACTATTTATTTACATATATTATTTGAAATAAGCTCCATATAATAAAAAAAATACATACCTAGCAAAATTCGTAAAATTTATCATTCGACTAAATCAAGAATTTGCTAAAATATCCAAAACAATGTTAGTAAGCTGTTTTCAAAGTAGGTAGCAGTTTAAAAAAAATGCCCATTAAGTTACTGGTAACAACATCTAATAAAGACAAATGCAGAAATGTAGGGCTAGCAACCCAGATGTCGGCAAAAGATGTGGTCTATTGGGCCGATGCCGCTGGGGTCGCGGGTTGTTTAAAAAGATACCGTGGCCCTGGCATAGGCAACTGAAAGAACACGGTTGGGTTTTAGTCAGTAAAAGTCTGACACGCCCTTCCGCTCCACCCAGAGCGGGAGAAGTTATTTGATGATTTCCCACCCTCAAAAAAAAAAGGGCTAGTAACCCGACACACTCCATCTTCGTCCACTTCACTGAAAGATTCATTAAACATATTTTCGTTATTCAAGTGTTTCATTTGGACACTATTGATATCTACAAGGAAGTTAGTACTTGCAGAAAATTTATTTGCCACAGTGAATCTTCGCTTCAGATTTTGACCTCTAGATATATTTCGACGGCATGTATTTTGGAGTTCATTTTAAATACTTTTTGGATAGGTACTGTGAGGACCCGGACCTTCTCAGACCCTCACAGGGAAAATCACGTTTGTGTTAAAGGAGCCCCCTTACATATTTATTTTATTCTGTTTTTTAGTATTTGTTATTATAGCGGCAACAGAAATACATCATTTGCAAAAATTTCAACTGTCTAACTATCACAGTTCATGAGATACAGCCTGGTGACAGACGGACGGACAGCGGAATCTTAGTAATAGGGTCCCATTTTACCCCTTGGGTTCGGAACCCTAAAAATTAACCGATATATTAAGTGACTACCGGTGGTTGATGACCCCAAACAAAAAACATCATCAATTTTTTATTTTTTTTATTTCAAGACTAGCACTTCCCGCGTGGCTTCGCCCGCGTGGATGTCGGAAGATATCCCACGGGAACGTGCTACCGTAAAATCCTTCCTTATTCCTTGTCTACATTATAAAGGGAACCTCTGTGCAAAATTTCAGCTTTCTAGGTTCAAGGGTTTGGGCTGGGCATTGATGAGTCAGTCAGTCAGTCAGGACTTCTCTTTTTATATAGATATCGAAAGCCATGCGGAGTTTCTCTAGCTAATTTTATTTGACCCTGTATTTATATCATTACTTGACTAGGTATTTACATAGCTTTCGAATACAGCCACAACCATGTCTAGAAACTCAGTTGCATAATGTAGAGATAACAATATCTGGTCACTGTCAATAGCAATAAACACCCACTATAGAACATTGACCTCTTTCTACCACAGCAAAATCAGTCTGCCTAGCCTTTTCCCAACTATGTTGGGGTCGGCTTCCAGTCTAACTGGATGCAGCTGAATACCAGTATTTTATATGGAGCGACTACCTATCTGACCTCCATATCCAGTTTTTTTTGGAACAGATGTTTTTTTTTCAGTTTTCATAATTTATATAGGTACCTACTTATCTTATACTTAGATAATTGGTAGGTTCTAAAAATAAACAAAATACGAATTGAACTTTTCGAGCTTTTTCTTTTGATAATCATCTAAAATTTCGATGAAATCCAGTTCATATAGTGTCACCACTTGGTAGGGATAACTTTGACAGGCGGTTAAACTGTTGTCATTGTAGCATTTTTTTTTTTTTTGAGGGTGGGGAATCATCAAATAACTTCTCCCGCTCTGGGTGGAGCGGAAGGGCGTGTCAGACTTTTACTGACTAAAACCCACCCGTGTTCCTTCACTTGCCTATGCCAGGGCCGCGGTAACTTCTTCAAACAATCCGCGACCCCAGCGGCTTGTCATTGTAGCCTAGTTCGAAGTCTATTTTTTTATATTTTCATTTTTGAAAATGAGCACTGTCCAGTGCAGTCAAAATAACTAATTTTTGAGGACCCTTCCTTGTGGAGGCCCCGGTGCTAGAGCCCCTGTTGCCCTACCCTAAATTCGGCCCTGATAACACTAGAACCATGATGGGGTACCAGTTATGTGGTTTTGCCAACTTTTTTCTGCTTATATTAAGTACCTATTACGTTTTGAACATCAAAAAGTAGCACACACTCTCAAATGTCAGAACACCGTTAAATACGGTAATATTGAGTAACAAGCAACTGAATTAACATTTTACATCATTTATGACTTGTTAAATGCGCAGGAGTGTTAGAGAAAATTTTGTTTTATTTTATTTAGTACAGTCACCCATAGCATTAGCTGCTGACCCACCCTTGCAGAAATAGTTGAGATTTTTTAGAATACGATCGATAGAATTTTATAATTATTTTATATTTTATTTAAATTAAATAAGTACCTTTACCCATGCTATAAATTCTCTATAAAAGTTTCTGAAACAGTTAGCTTATTGCCAACATTAAAACAGCCAGTGTCATAGTAACCATGGTAACCATAATAGCATCCAAACGGGTGCTTTAATGTTGTACTGAATTTCATAATGCAACTCGTTTTCAAAAAAACACCACTGTCATGCACGCGCTTTTCACTACAACAGCGCCGTAATTTAAAAAAGAACTTATTCGAATTCACGTCGTATACTATGACGCCGGCCGCCATGTTCGATACGAGTATTAGTATTGCAAAAAACTGTTTCAGAACCTTTTATAGAGGATTGATAACATGGATGTAGATAAAGTCTTGTATGCAACTGTACATAATTAGGTATTAAAACACTCATGTGATACTATTATCACATTGTGTTTTAATACCCCTTATTATACGTCAGTTGCATAAATAACTATTAAATAAAATGTAAAAGAAACATAACAAGTCGTATTCTAAAAAATCTCAACCATATAAGTAAGGGTGGGTCAGCTAATGCTATAGTTGACTGTAAGTATGTACATGGAGGACTTATAAATAGTAAAAACAAACAAAAAACGAAACCATAGTCACCAAAAAGCTAAATACAAATCCTCGCGTATTTTGTGTGCTTTTAAGGTTAATGAATAATTGAAGTGTTGAAAGACCAGCCAAAATATCGTAAATAACGCAATGAATGTTGTTCAACTGTCAAAATGAATCCGATTCCGATTGATAGTGTTACGCGATTGCTCCGCTGAGAGCATGTGGCAATTGCTTTCAAAGCGTTTGATACTACCATTTTTTTTTTGGGTGGGAAATCATCAAATGACTTTTCCCGCTCTGTGTGGAGTGGGGAGGGCGTGACAGACTTTTCCTGACTAAAACCCACCCGTGTTCCTTCAGTTGCCTGTGCCAGGGCCACGGTGTCTCTTTCGAACAACCCGCGACACTGGCGGCAATGTATTTAATGCCTACGATATTCTTTAGGTTTCAGAAAAAAAAAAAAAAAAAATAGGACCACT
This sequence comes from Cosmia trapezina, assembly GCA_905163495.3. Taxonomy (NCBI): domain Eukaryota; kingdom Metazoa; phylum Arthropoda; class Insecta; order Lepidoptera; family Noctuidae; genus Cosmia; species Cosmia trapezina. The sequence continues at coordinate 6,150,540 of LR991044.1, forward strand.
CCAGAAATAGTACGTAAAAGTCAACAAAAGTCGATTAACACTTGTGTTTTCTAAATCTTAATTATTGAGAAAAATACTTCATTAAAATCGGAACAGATGTCAATTTTAAAGAAAGTTAACTCTTATCTAATAATTAATGTAATGCTAAAAAGCAGATTATCCTATCATTTTGTTTTAAGGCTACTCTTTCGAAAAAGCTTAAAAACAGCGTGCAGATGAAGCAGTTTTTCGCCGGAACCTACAGAGAAATTACATCTGAAAAAAATTGTTAGTAATCTACATGATATGAATCGTAATTTGGTTTAGCCATAATTTTTCTATCGGTATCACATAACAAGAAAAAAAAACCCAAATCACCTCCAAAATCCATTTTACTCCTTCATTTTTTATCAAAAGAATATAAAAAAAATATCTACTGCTTTGCAATACAGACGAAAATGATTTGGTTTTGTTACTTTTTAAAAACATGTATATTTTTTATTATAATAAATTAAAAATGCGTCTAATTTGGGACAGCGCTCCTTGATGGGCGAGTCCTATTACTGGCTGGACGTACGACGCGTTGCGTGAGCTCAGGCCAGAATGCGCAAGCTAACCACTCAAGGTCATTGGCGTATAGTTCGGCATTAATTTAGATGATGTCAAAAAGTAGCAGTGTTAACCGACTTCTGTTGCTGACCGTACCTTCTTGAAGTAAACGTAAGTAAATGTAAATTTTACTGTAGATGGATAATAATAATTAATCTGGATGTTGCCAACATTAAAAACAATATCAATAAAAAAATACACGCAAACGTGTAGTTAATCGTTATATTTAATTGCTTGTTCCGTTTTAACTGAACCGTCAAACATTAAGATGTCTGTGCCCATTTCACCTAGCAATACACCTTTCTTTACTCACACATACAAGTGAACAAACACAGAGAAACAGTGACTGTGTATCTGTGTGTAATATTTTATAGAGTAAAATGTCGCTGTGTGTATACGAATAGCGCGATGCAATTCTTTCGTACACAATTTCGCAACTGTGTGTGTGAAAGTAAAGACAAGACAATGTACATCGGATGGTCCATGCGTGTGAGTGGGTTACTGTTGTGTTCGAGTTGCGTTCACGCACGCAATGCCAATGCCAGTTACGCGTACGGAAAGTTGCTTTTAAACTTATACGGTAATATTACATGGACGGAAAAATTCTTTTAAAAAAACCGGTCAAGTGCGAGTCGGACTCGCGCACGAAGGGTTCCGTACCATATTATATGTTTAACAATCGCAAGCAAAGATAACTTTTTACTTATTTTATAATGATACTGTGAATTACAAGGTTATTTTTTGCAGTTGCAATCACCCATTTTTAAACAAAATACCTTATTTATGAATCGCCGTTTTCAGTATTGTTGATTAAATACAGTATTCATGGTACTTACATGGTATAAAGAAGTTTCAAATTCCTAATTTGTTGAATTGTTGCGCTAGAGCTCGTACAAAAATGGTCTAAAATTTACAACTTTTGCGGCCCCCTATTTCTTAATTTTAAAAGATAAAAAAAATATGTTTATACTCTACTCAATGAGTTCTAGACGATGACACCCCACATAACACATAATCAGCCTATAATGTTCCCACTGCTGGGACACAGGCCTCCTCTCGGTGAGAGGGAGTGGGCCGAGTGCGGGTTGGTAGATGTCACATGTCTTCGAATTTTTGGTTCTAGGACATGCCGGTTTCCTCACGATGCGATGTTTTCCTTCACCGTTTTGAGAGCAGCGGTGATGAAATAATGACATGACACAACACATGCTAGATTAAATTTTTTTTTTTTTTCAAAATGAAAAGTTTATTGTATGGGGACCGACCCCTCAATTTTTAACTTTGCTTTATTTTTATTATTTGTTGTTATAGCCGTAATAGACAGCGGAGGCTTAGTAAGTTTGTACTGGGCTGTACGTGGTTGTCTGATTTCATGGATTTTAATTTTCTTGCGCGGAACCCTAATTATTTTTCTAAAATAAAAATAGCCTAAGTTACTCCTTAAAACATCAGCTATATGCCGTCAAAATCGGTGAAAATTCGTTTGGCAAGTTTCCTAACTTGACTCAAAGTACCATTTTTTTAATCGGACTGCGCTTTAAAATTCTTCTATACAAACTTTAACATCCATAAACCTCATTTGAGGCGTAGTTTTGAAAAACTAATAATGACAAACATTATTACTTACTTATGCAAGTATTTGTGCTAAGTTTCAAGTTCATTAACCAAATTAATAAGATTTTTCATATAAACTGTATCTCTGTTTTCACGAACACAGATACCTAAAGAATTTCAAAAATCGTCTGGTATGTTTCCATAACTTGACTCAAACATTATTTACACCAATTTTAGAGTTAATCAAGCCAATAAAATCCTCCGCTATAAAATTAACTTTTCAACCCTTAGGGGTAGATTTTTGGAAAACCCTGATACAAGTTAGTCTTAATTTTTGGTCTCAAGTATAAAAACTGAGTTTTGAGTTAATCGGACCGCGTGTTAAAGTTCCTCCATACAAAATTTGACACCCCCAATCCCTCCTTAGGGGGTAGTTTAGGAAAAGTTAAAATGATAAACTTAATAATCTACTTAGATGAATATTCGTGCTAAGTTTCAAGTCTATTAACTCAAGGGATAGGATTTTTCATACAAACTTTCATCCCCTGTTTTAACCCTTAGGGATGGAATTTTCAAAAATCCTTCCTTAGTGGATGTTTACACTATATAAAGTATATAATGTGCAAAATTTCAAGTCTCTAGGTCCATTGGTTTGGGCTGTGCGTTGGTATATTAGTCAGTGACTCAGTCAAGACTTTGATTTTTTTATATATATATATTTACCATGTTATTTTAAGACCACAGACTTCTTATAGGTTTTCCTGTAATCTACAGGTATAGAACTAACTTCTATATTTTTTTCAAAATTTTAGGCTCAGTAGTTTCGGAGATAAGGGGGGGGGGAATGGTCAATTTTCGTCTATTTTCTTAAATAACTTTAAAACAATAAATTTTAAAATTATAAGAAAAATATATTTGAGACTCTCATAGTAAGCCCTTTCATTTGATATGTCACTCGGTACAGTTTACAAAACTTTTTTTTTAAATTTTCTTATTTTCCCCCTAAAAGTGACTCTCATATTCAAAATTCATATATTTACTTTAGCTGTACGTGTTTGGGTCACAGAAATCCATATGTGTACCAAATTTTAACTTAATCGGTCCATTAGATTCGGAGCAAATTGGCTGTGACAGACGGACAGACGGACAGACAGACAGACAGACAGACAGACACACGAGTGATCCTATAAGGGTTCCGTTTTTTCCTTTTGAGGTACGGAACCCTAAAAATGAAGGAAATTATTCTTTTTTTAGCTTATTTCACGGTCGTAATGCTAGGAAATTATTACGGAACTGTAGTGTAGGTTATATTGTAATTATCTGGAAGCTAATGAATATGTAGGTAATCATCTTAATTAGATAGCGATGCGGTTCGTATCGTTTGGTTTCTGCTAATTAGATGAGGTGCTGCATGATTATTAAAAAAAAAAAAAACTTTTATTTACAGACAACATAGGCCCACATTGTGTTAGTGTCTTATACCTACTTAGAACATTGATAATATAACAACCACAGACCGTTTCATCAAGCCCCATGTAATACATGAAGCTTGATAAACCTATCCATGGTAGGCCCATCAAGCCTTTCAGCAAACATCCTCAGGATACTGTTGGTGCTTCCTCCCACTCTGCGAGTCATCGACGCCACCTTTTTACGCATTATTGCAAAATAGTCGTCAGTGTGTGCATCGGCGAACATACCTGACGTACTACAATAGGGTGGAAGCCTCAACAGCACCCTAAACCACCAGGGCATTGTTTGTGCCGCTGGGGTCGCGGGTGGTTTTAAGAAGATACCGCGGCCCTGGCATAGGCAACTGAAGGAACACGGGTGGGTTTTAGTCAGTAAAAGTCTGACACGCCCTTCCGCTCCACCCAGAGCGGGAGAAGTTATTTGATGATTTGCCACCCTCAAAAAAAAAAAAGGATATTGTTTGTTGTTGTTTTTATTGTTGTTATTGGGGCTGACATTTGGAACAGCTAAATCGATATTTAAATGTTGCACTATGAGTTTTGTGCTAAAGGGACGGGTTTTCCAAGAATATGTTCATTCACTTTTTTTTTTTAAACTGAATGTAACAGATCAAAGGATGTTGATAGAATTGTTTGATAAAATTTACTACCTACCAGTAACTATCTAATCGTAGGTAGACCACTTTGGTTTACCGTTAGTTACTGGTGACTGCCAATAGATAGCGCTGTATGTCACGTAAATATTTAACATAGTTGGACTCTGAAGACCTCAAGAAAAGAATCTTCTTCAAGATAATGCAAAATGTATTCGAGTCTTCATGACCCATTTAAAGCATCGTTGATAAAGTTATTTTGAAATTCCTATGAAAAAAGTGGGAATATTGTAAATCGCGACATTTCCTATGTGTCAATCATGAATGTCACTGATCTACTGAAAATTGAACCCTATGTTGGTTGAAGCCACCACAACTGTTAAGTTTATTATTCTTCTCCGCAATAAAAGCTGCGCGAAAATGGCCTCAAAGAAAAAAAAAAGGAAAAAGAAAATTCAGCTTCAAGAAGATTTGAAGATTTTTCAGCTTCTGAAAGAAAATATTCTTTCTGGAGCTGAAGGCACGATGTTGATAGCCAGCAAAAAAACTAAAGAAAATGTTTCATACTGAAGTGTTCAAATCACTTTAATGATAAAGATGAATGGCTGCGCAGACGCAGTAGGTTGCCGCGGCTGCAGTGAAAGCTGCACCGACCTAGCACTCGGTGCACTTGGTGTACGGGGAAGCTGAGCACTTGATACTTGCTATTTGACTATATTTGTTTTGACTGTGTTTGTCTTCTATGTTTAGGTGAACTCAGAATTTAGGTGCACGGTCCCAATTTCTTGTTTCTCAAAATAATGTCAAGAAACTCCATGGTAAATCTGTTAAAATATTATTACTTTAATAATTTTTGTACTTACTTGAATTAAATGATGAGATTTTTATTATTATTTTAATTTATTAATGTTAATGTTAGCAATCTGGTTTTTTTTCAATATTTAGAATGAAATGTTTGTTATTAAAATTGTTATGCAGCATGAAATGCCAAAAAATATGAAATAACTTTAATTGTAATCCTTTTTGGCTTTGTAATATTATGTAATACCAGAAATGGTGCATTTGTTTTAGCCTGTAAGTAATTGTTGTACTTATAAAGGTAACTACCAGTAAGGAAATTATTTTTAATGTATTGTGTTAACAATTCTTGGCTAGCCTAAATAAATAAATAAATATACAGGGTGGAATTTTGTAATGCCGCCTGAAGGGTAAGTACTCTTAACAATGTAGATAGAAAATTTTACTCAAACAAAACATTCCTTTATTTTGAATAAAAAGAAAACTGCATTCAAAGATTTTCGAAAATTCGCTTGCCACACCCGGGAATCGAACCGACTAAAATCTGTAAAAATTACAACCTGTCCTTTTATTGCATCGATCGTTAGGATGAAATCTCTCTAACAATCTTGTAAATTAAATGAAAGGAAAACCATGAAATCTGGATTTATAAATTCAATAAGTCAAGTTAAAGCTCTCAAAGATAAAGCTCTTTAGCGCGTAACAGCAGAATCACTATACTGCCTACATTAATAGCCATTTTAATACCTGGATTGGTAATAACGGCACAATCTGATGGCCTGCGAGATCACCAGATCTCACCCCTTTAGATTTTTTTTTGTGGGGATATGTGAAAAATCTAATTTACATTAAATCTTATGCAAATGAAAACGAGTTAAAAGTTGAAGTTCAGAATACGATTTATAATATTCACCACAACACGTTATTAAAGGTTAGAAAAGAATAAAGAAAGACAGAATGAATTCGTTAGAAGAATACATTTGTGTATCCAAGAAAATGGAGCCCATTTCGAGCAACTAATTATTTAGTTTACCATTTTTTGCAAATAATTATTAATAAAGATTTCATGGTTTTCCTATCATTTAATTTATTAAGTTTGTTAGAGAGATTTCATCCTTATAATTGATCCTAACGATCAATGCAATAAAAGTACAGTGTGTCATTTTTACAGACTTTAGTCGGTTCGATTCCCGGGTGTGGCAAGCGAATTTTCGAACATCTTTGAATGCAGTTTTCTTTATATTCAAAAATAAAGGAATGTTTCCTTTGAGTAAAATCTTCTATCTACAGTATTAAAAGTACTTTCCCTTCAGGTGGCATTACAAAATTCCACCCTGTATATTCATGCTTAAACACTTCATTAGCCATGCAATTGTTTATGTGACAGCAAAGAAGGTCTTAATTAAAAACCGGTCTAGAATATCAACATATTTTTAAATAAAATTATGTATTCAGTTCCATCTGTAGTTTAACAAAAAAAAAAACTCTTAAAAGCAAAAATATTTTCCTATTATGATAGTGATCAACTGATACAATTTGATATGACAATAAGTTGTTGTATGCAGTAGGTACCTATAATATATGGCCACCGTAAGATTGTGAGAAACGTTAGTTTATAATGTATCGGTACTATTTTCGCTAGACTAGAAACTGTCAAAACATTGTCATCTGGGCACAGATTAATACAGATGGGACACTCCGCAGTTTAGGTACCTATGAAGCTACAAGTACGCGGCGGGCCCGTCCGCGGGGCTAATTCAGTGGGTCAGAAGGTATAACAGTTACGCGATAGAAAGAGAGGCAACTTGTAGTTGAATATAACTGTAGGTAATAAGCGTGGTGCGACCTGAATTGCACTTTATTGTGTCGTAGCAAGAGTCGCTTCTTATTTAAATGTTTTTGCGGAGTGTCCCATCTATATTAATCTGTTATCTGGGTGAAATGGTTAAGGTTAGGTTAGAACTGTGACCAACAGCGGTAGCTACTTCCAAGTTGCGCGCAGCTAGGCAGGCCTATTTAGTATTAAATTAGCGCAATGAGAGTTATGTCGCAAGTAAGTTTGATACCAGTTCTCAATTTGTCGGTTCCCTATGGATAGATTATAAACTATCGAAAAATTATGTGTTAAATGGTTTGTTTGTGTCAGTTTATAATCTAACGGAAATAATACCGATAGATCATAAACTAACTAAGTTTATAATTATACGATGACATATAGCTAGAAGATGACGTCACACTGGTAAGTATGTTGCCCAAGGATCAAGACTTCATAATCGCACTCTGTAAGCATAGCTAAGATCTGAAACCAGGGAAAGTTAGCACAGACTGGGTGCTTATTGATAGAATACCGTTAAGCCGACGGAACGAGTAATCGAGTGTGGTTGAGTAAATAGATACAGTAGAGCTACTTTGTTCTATGCATGGAAATGATTTGACGTGAAAAAAACCGGTCAAGAGCCAGTTGGACTCGCGCACCTAGGGTTCCGTTCCGATTTGTGAAAAAGTGTGCTAATAACAGACATCATTTTGTTTTTCCTAGAATCTTTACATAAACTTCTATCACATCGAATAATTTCAGATTTTTCTCTATGCAAACTTCAGAGATAACCGGGGGGGGGGGGGGTTTACATTTTTCATCAAAAGTGTACCTGTAATAGGGTAAATCACAGATTAATAATTTTGTAGAATATAGCTAATGAAACAACTCAAAAAATATAGAATGTTAGAAATAAGTAAATATTTAACTCTAAGTCTTAGCTATAATCTACAAAATTATTAATCTGTGATTTACCCACAGTAATAAGTTGAATTATTAAATATTGGATTTGTTCGATTTCATTCTTTATTTTATTGATTACCGTTAAGTTGAATTTTTCTATAACTAAGCGCTTTGCGTATAACAATGCTCTGAAATACAACGACTAAGAGCCGGCACACCAACTCGTTTCACCTGTGGAGACACCATATGTGGTGGTCGCGCAGCGGGTGGTGCTCTGCGCAGGTGTAGGGTGGGGGTACGACATCGGCCGGCGTGCACTTGAAAAATTCGCCTATTGTCCCCTTTTTCTCTGTATTTTTTAGGCTTTCTCCACAAATAAGCGTCTTGCATACACAACGATTGCTCTGAAATACAACCACTGAGAGCCGGCAGACCAACTCGTTTCACCTGTGGAGACACCATACTTCGAATGGGTACCTACTAAAACTGACCATTTCTCTTATCGTTTTTTTTTCCAACAATGTTGCGCGCATCATAGCTCTGAAATGCAACCACTCAGAGCCGGCAGACCAACTTGCTTCATCTGCAGAGACGCCATACTTTCAATGTGTACCAAAACTGACCATTTCTCTGATCGTTTTTTTTCGCAACAATGACGCCTCTTGTAAGTGCTATAACTCGAAGTTGCAACCACTCAGAGCAGGCAGACCGACGTCATTTGCATTAGGGGACTACTCTACGACCCATCGAAGTAAATCTAACCGTATCCATGATCGTTATGAAAAATCCTGTCACCTCTCGGTCTATAACATTAATTAGCATAATTTCCGAAAAATATTTTGTTGTATGTCTAGATGTCATTAAGATGTCCAAGTAACAATGAAAAACACAATAAATAAAATACAATAACACACAATAGCACAGATAACAGATACAGTCTATAAGTCAGGTGGTATTAATTTAGTTGGTAGAATTGAATTATGCTATGTCATTTAAAATACAATACTTACAATACAAAAATAAAATAAAAACAGACTTAATGTCACTCAGCTCAGGCCGGATATTACAAAAATATAAAAAATACTAGAAATATATTATATGAAAATTACGGCCCCTGGGCACTCACGGTCAGTCCATCGCGCCAAATGGCGTGATGTACAGACGCCAGCAGGTCAAGCCACCCGAAACTGTCAATTTTTCCCAATCAACCTTGATCCTAATGCTTTAGCGATAAAGATGAAAATCTATTAAAGAAATTTGACAGATTTTACTTAGTAGCTTGGTGTGCTGGCGTCTGTACATCAAAAATTTGATTGTGAGTGTCGATTCTTCAATCCATATTTTGGTGCGACGTCAATCCATCGATTTTCCGTGCGCACCGTAATCAATAGTCGCGCCATTTGTACGTGAAATGCGAAAACGTGTTGTGCGTAATATCAGTCAGGCCGATAGTTGAAAGGCGCCGTTTAGTGAAAAGGCTAGGCGGTTTACCAAACGGCTAAACCAGTTGGCAGCGACATACATATTTTAAAAATGCTACATGTTTCGGTTTTCTGGTTCATAATTTATCATCATGATGAGAATGGAACCGTGTTGTATGCACTATCTTATACTGTACTTCTTGGAGTAAGACTTCTGTACCAATATTTTGTACTGTGCTATGATTGAACTACTCGTGTTATGAGTAATGTTTTAAGCGTTCCTCTAGAGTCTAGACTAAATGTGAGTGCTTTTTCATGGAAAGAAAGTACTTATAATGTGGTAATTTGCAAATTGGGCGTTGAAAGGAAAATTCGCGGAAAAATGTGAATAGTTAGTTACTTTGTAAGTATATATGTTAGGTAATGTAAACAATTTGTTTTTTGTAACTGGAATCAAGCTTAGGTCAATCTGCCTAGCCTTTTCCCAACTTTATTGGGGTCGGCTTCCAGTCTAACCGGATGCAGCTGAATACCAGTATTTTACATGGAGTGACTGCCTATCTGACCTCCACAACCCAGTAACTGGGTAATACGACACCCACCACCTTGGTAAGACTGGTTGTCAGACTTTCGGGCTTCTGACGACCCGTAACGGCTGTCAAAGATCCACAAATGACAGCCGGGACCAACGGCTTAGCGAGTTTTCCGAGGCACGGAGGAGTCTCGGCAAAGTAAGGTTAGGCACGTACGGTGTTCTGGCCGATGACAAAATCTGTAGTTGATACGAGACGCTTTTCCATAAAATAAGGATGATGACAAATTTTTTTTTGTTCTTCGTGTTCTAGAGTATTAACCCCTCAAGTGTCTGAGTTTGTCTAATTTTAGACCCAAAACCCCAGCGAGTGGGGAGGGTTGGGGGTTAGTTGCGTAGCCCATAGGTTCACAACTACTGGTGATGATATGTTTTCCATCGGATGATGTTTTTTTACGTTTATATATATGTGATCTAAGCTTATATACCTATTATGTAAAGTTTTGTCCTTTTGCACACTTGGGGTGCATTTGACACGCGGGTGGGAGGGGGGTTAGCTGCGAACTCCATAGGTTCACAACTAATGATGATCATTGGTTTTCCATCGGATGATGTTTTTTTACATTTATATATATGTGATATAAGCTTATATACCTAACAAAAAAAGGGTTTTTCTTATGCACACATAGGGTGCATTCGACACTTGAGAAGTTAAAAAAAGGGACACGTATTTTTTCTTTTTTTACGTAATCAAAAGATTACGGTGATACATTGACTTAAAAAGTGGCATGACGTCACTCCTTGCTAGATTTTATACGTACTTAAGTAGTTTGTTATAGTTGTGACGAGCCCCCATTCCCCAACTTTAATACGTTTTTTGTTTATTAATATGATAAAGCAAAAAATACGTGTCTACTACTTATTTTTTTACTAAGGAGGATCCGCAGTACCGAAATTATTTTTTTTTAGCGTTTTTTACTATTTGCAGGTCAGTGTCAGGTTATATCTTGATCAAAATATGATGCTCGCCTATAACAAAAATGTAAGTATGTATTTACATAATTTTAGATTTCGTGACCATTCGTCTGATTTCGGAAATCATCCGAATCGGCACGAAATCTAACTTGAGAGAGATAATACATCTCTCTAATTACTACTACTTACTTACTAATTGATGATTTTTATGGTTAAAATTATGTAAATACGTATTGTTTACTGTCACTAATAATATTATTTTAATCTCGTACAACCTTACACTGACCTGCTAATTCCAAAAACGCAAGAAAATTTGAATTTAGAATAAAAATAAATATAATTCCATTTTTTTAACCAGGAGGACATCCTTATTGTGAGCAAGCGCATGTATAATCATGTCAACTAACACATTGGCATTATTTTTACATAATCTGCCTCTGTTTGTACCTAAACTATTATATTAACAGTCCTCCAATTGGATACACTCACAATCGTCCTCAAACAACTCAACAATACCATAACACCCAGTTAAATCACCCAACAACAATACATAATATACTTTCTATCACAAACTAAACCATGATGCAAATATCTCAACTAAGTACCTAATTAACCCCACGACCTAACGGTAACCATTCAATGCGATCGCCACAACTAGACCAGTAAAAAAAAAAACATAAAAGAACAATGGCAACACTGCAGCCTGATAAAAGCAGAAAAAAAAACGCTCTGTTCCAAATTCAAATAATTTCCCACACGTAACGTTACGCGGGCGGGCATTGAGCGCAGGCCGTTATATGTGCGGCAGTGACCCACTTTACCATGTTTCGCCGGGACTGAGATACGACTGTCTTCGTAACCTTATTGGTATTTACGACCATATTGTTATACATTACGTGTTTTGTTGTAACTTTCTCTTTAGTGTGTCGGAGAGAAGCGTCAATGTATGCTGTAGGAAGAAATGCGACGTTGTCCGTGAAGTGGATTTGTCGTATACTGGTAAAAATGCGCAGCCGGTGTAAGTTGTGCGCTTTCTGATTTTGAGACGATCTCAGAGCGGTTTCAAAGTCACGTACCTACTTATCTGTTACGTACTATGTGGCAATTTATTTATTATGTCTTTTTATTGATATTTATTGTCTTCATTTGTTGTGGTTTTACTGATTTGGTAGTACAATGACCTGGGTTAAGTTTTCTTTTTCGGCGATTGTCGATCTTTTTGTGAATGTTTTAGATGTTTCAATATATTTTACTGACAATGTGCCGTATTTTTAAATAAATGTTTTAGTCAGTTTAATGAATTTAATAAATATAACCTTAAATTCTTGCGTCACATAAGACATCATTAGCTCTAAATTAATAGGTAGCCTAATCTTTTACTTAAATTAAGAATAATAAGACAAATACGTCAAAATATTTCTTATCCGACGCAAAACGATGACGTTGTTCTTAAATGTCAAATAATAATTTAGAAATATGTAGCTTGACGTCACAATAACGCACAGGAAAAACAGAATTGTTAAGTATCGAATCTCCATAAAAGTTGGGAATTTGACGTAAATCGTACAAATGTCAAAGGATAAGAATTATTTCATCTGTCGTCATTGGTAATAACCTAAACAATGTCAGGAAAACAATACATTCAAGTAAAGTTTTGAGGGCAGAGAAAGGTTTGACGTCAGTATGTGAATGACAAGTGGGTATCAAAATTCCCCATTTTCTTTTTTATAGAACTAGCGACCGGTCCCTGCTTCGCATGGTTTTTACGACTTGACAAAAGATGAAGGTTTCCATATTATATCTAAGTTAAATATTAATGTATTGTACATATAAACCTTCCGGAATAAATTCTCTAAATGATAAAGAAAATCGCATCACAATCCGTTGCGTAGTTTAGAAGAACAACGCGGTCAAACGGACAGACACGAAAAGCGACTTGAAAGAAGTAGAAGGTTTTGATTTTTTCTCCCAATCTATTACAACAACAATTTACAAGCCTTTTCCCAACTAAGTTGAGGTCAGCTTCCAGTCTAACCGGATGCAGCTGAATACCAGTATTTTACATGGAGCGACTGCTCTAAACTCCACATCCCAGTTACTGGGTACCACGATACCCACAGAACAGATAAAGAGGTTTATCTGTTCTGTGACGATACCCCTTGGTAAGACTGGTTGTCAGACTTTTGGGCTTCTGACGACCCGTAACGACTCTCAAAGATTTACGAATGACAGCCGAGACCAACGGCTTAACGTGCTTTCCGAGGCAAGGAGGAGTCTCACCCATCCACGGACCAACCTCGGCAAGGTAGCTTAACCTGATGGATCGACCCGTGCGGCTGTTATTATTTAGCAACGAGTGTCCCACTTCCACCAAAACTCAGTAACTCCCGGTTTCTGAGATTTTAATCGATTCTTTTTAGGGTTCCGTACCTCAAAAGGAAAAAACGGAACCCTTATAGGATCACTTCGTTGTCCGTCTGTCTGTCTGTCTGTCTGTCCGTCTGTCTGTATGTCTGTCAAGACCCTTTTTCTCAGGAGCTCGTGGAGGTATCGAGTTGAAATTAATATCAAATACGTAAACCTATGGTCTCTTGGAGTTGTAAAAAAATCAAGGTTCTAAGTCAACGCAATAAAAAAATACGGTCATTTATGCGACATATTTTGATACTCGCAAGTAAATCAAAACCTATAGGGTACTTCCCGTTGACTTAGAATCATGAAATTTGGCAAGAAGCAAGGTCGTACAGCACAAATAATGGAAAAAGTCCAAAAATTGCTAATTTATAATTTTATCGCATAAAAAAATATTTTCAAGTATGTCATCTGTCAAGGCCCTTTTTCTAAGGAACGCGTAGAGGTATTAAGTTGAAATTAATTCCAAATACTTAAGTCTATGGTCCCTTAGAGCTCTAAAAAAATCAAGCTTCTAAATCTACGCGATAAAAAATACGGCCATTTATGAGACATATTTTGATACTCGCAAGTAAATCAAAACCTATAGGGTACTTCCCGTTGACCTAGAATCTTGAAATTTGGTAAGAAGCAAGGTCTCACAGCATAAGTAAAGGTAAAAGTCCGAAAATTTATTATTTGTAGTTTATCAGATCACACAAAAAAAAAATAGTTTTTAGTTTTTTTTTCTGGAAAACTGTGGTTGTGTAGGTACACCTCTGCCCAACCCTTCGGTGAAATAAGGCGTGATGTTATGTTTAAGAATTGTTTTTTGCGAATAAGGCGTGATGTTATGTTTAAGAATAGTTTTTTGCGAATACCAACTTAAATATGCAGTTGGAGAATTGTCCGTGACGTATATCAATGTATGGGAGAACATGTTTTTCAACACAATGTTAAGTTTGTCTTTGGGATAAATTCTTTTCAACTACGGAACCCTCATTGTGCGTGGTCGTACACGCACTTGGCCGGTTTTTTTTTTGTAAGTATCCATATTAGTTGTCTCGCTCAAGAGTCAAGAGTACAGTTGCGCGGTGTGCATGCTTTTAGAGACTACATATTGTCACCCATTTTCTTGAAATTCCCGAAAGAATTCCCATTTATAATCCCGCAAAAAAGTGCGGGATCCTGAATTTTGCGGGATCCAAATATTATGTCCACTGGATTCCCTAGTTGTAGCTATGCGTAATCTTTCCATTTTATTTTCAGTCCCGCGGATCCCGCATACTGATCCCGCAAAAAAAGTGCGGGATCCCGCATTTCGGGAAAAAAATATTATATCCATTGGATTCTCTTAATTGTAACCATGCGTAATCCTTGATTCATTGGATTTCTAGGGTAAGGTTATTTATTAAGTATAATTTAGGGTTATTGACGTAACTGGTAATATATCTGGTCCATATAAGGTTATATGGTTGGGAAAAACATGGACTGTGCTGGTGAGTTTTCATTTTGAAAATCACACCTACTTACTTATAGGTACCTATAATACTCGTATGTCTGTCATACGGGTCGATCGAACAGGTTAAGCTTCGCTTGCTGCGGTTGGTCCGAGGATGGCTGACCATCTTTACATACCAAGACCCCTCTATCTTTACGTAGAAAGCATGGTCCCGGCTGTCATTCGTGGATCTTTGACAGTCGTTACGGGTCGTCGCAAGCCCGAAAGTCTGAGAACCAGTCGCTCCATGTAAAATACTGGTATTGATCTGCATTCGGTTAGATTGGAAGCCGACCCCAACATAGTTGGGAATAGGCTAGGCAGGATGTTGTACCAAAAAAATTAAATCCTTTCAAAATAAACTATAACCTTTTTTGAATTTCGAACTTTATTCCGACACAGTAAGTTGTCAGTTTTACAAAACTGACAACTTAGTACCGGACTAAGTTGTCAGTTTTGTATAAAGAACTGTATTTCTATCACAACTAGATTCTTATTACAAAAACTGGCTCGATGGTTTAAACCATGACAGAAGAAAAACCTCGTTTTGTAATAAGTAAGACCGAACTTGTCTTATTCTAAGTTATGGATGACATTACCTTTAAAACTGTAACCAATCCATTTAGAGCAAAGCTTCCAAAAAAGTGAAACCTCATTTCGCCAAAACCAACTGTATTTTATAACCAGTGTTGCCACGCCAGATAACAAAGAGATACAACACAGCAGAGTTACGCGTCAATACATGCAATACAGTTATACATAATGTGAATGAGTCAACATGGTAAAATACTGTCACAAAATTTACAGTGGCATTGTATGGTAAAGCGACAGAAGTTTAATAAAAATCAATCTGCCTAGCCTTTTCCCAACTATGTTGGGGTCGGCTTCCAGTGTAACCGGATGCAGCTGAATACCAGCATTTTACATGGAGGGACTGCCTATCTGACCTCCACAACCCAGTTACTGGGTAATACGATACCTCTTGGTAATACAGGTTGTCAGACTTTCGGGCTTCTGACGACCCGTAACGACTGTCAAAGATTCACGAATGACAGCTGGGACCAACGGGTTAACGTGCTTTCCGAGGCAGGGAGGAGTCTCGGTATGTAAAGATGGTCACCCATCCACGGACCAACCCCGGCAAGCGTAGCCTAACCTGATGGATCGACTCGTGCGTCTGTTATTATTTAGCCACGAGCTCCTCCAGAAGTTTAATAATGCACCTATTATACTAGAAAGGTTTAGGTAGTAAAATAAAGGTAAACTATCTTGATGTGACTTTTTACACAAACACATATTATACAAATAAACTACAGCTTAAACTAATAGTTCAATTGATTTAGTAATCATTATTGTTGTATTTACATTGGTTTTTAGTTGTATTTTATTTTTAAACTGAGGTTTTAAAATTAAAAAAAAACCGGTCAAGTGCGAGTCAGACTCGCGCACGAAGGGTTCCATACCATATTATATGTTTAACAATCGCAAAGATAACTTTTTACTTATTTTATAATGATACTGTGTTGTGTCATTGTGTCACCCTATGTAAAATTTCAACATTTATATCTGTAATTTTTATGGTGTGCATAATAAAGTGTATTCTATCTATCTCCTATCTATACTGTGCATTACAAGGTTATTTTTTGCAGTTATAAATGATAAATGATGAATGATTTATTTTCTGTAAGTAGGTTTGTACAAACACTTTTACACGTCAAACATATTTTTTTTTAAACTAGATGAGTTCGACGTTTCCTATCTGACTACTCTGAGAAGAAACGCCGAAACAAACTCAGAGGTCACAGTCTCTTTTAAAGTCCAGACATAATCTTGGTCAGATCATGTGAAGACCATGTAGATTGCAGTCTGAAATGGTCTTTTGATCAAAGAACCACACAGATTGAGTGGACCTGTCCAGTCAGTGCACGCATTTGTCAGTAATCGTGCAGCTCAACTCAAAACTTAAGGAGCTTAACGATTCGACGAACAATACCAAAGAAAAGACATTTGGGTAGGCCGCATAAATTACTCAAACTGTCAGACTATAACTAAAACTGAGAAAAGGATAAAATAAATAAAAAACAATGATCCACGTAGTCTTCACATTCACAATAATTAAAAATAGTATAAGTAATACTTTATAAAGTAAATATTCATGTCATTGTATAGAATATGTAAAAAGGTATTTAAATCAACATTAATAGTGTAAATTTATTGGAGCAGCTCAATCCCAAGCCTTTTTGTCCTCAATATAGTCTTTGACAGTATAAAAGGCTTTCTGACAAAGTTTCCGCTTTATGCAATTTTTGAATTTATTAAGGCTTAGTTCTTGAATGTGGCTAGGTAGTTTATTATAAAAACGTATACATTGGCAACTAAACGAACCACTTATTTTCTTAAGCCTGGTTGTAGGAACAACAAATTTGTGTTTGTTTCTAGTATTCACATTATGGACGTCACTGTATTTTTTAAACAAATTGATATTTTTATGAGCATACAAAAGATTTTCATAGATATACTGAGAAGGCACAGTCATTATATTAATTTCTTTAAATTTATCTCTGAGGGAGTGTCTGGGACTTAATTTGTAAATTGAACGAATAGCCCTTTTTTGTAAAACAAAAATTGTCTGAATATCGGCGGCATTTCCCCACAACAGAATACCGTACGACATCACACTATGAAAATAACTAAAGTAAACTAAACGGGCTGTCTCTAAACAAGTTAAATCACGAATTTTCCTAACGGCGTATGCTGCAGCGCTAAGCTTTTTCGACAATTTATCTATATGGGGGCCCCATTGAAGTTTAGCATCCAAAGTTATGCCCAAGAACACTGTGGTATCTTCGGGAATCAACTCTTCACCCTTTATGAGAACACTAGTTTTTACTTGTCTAACATGAGGTATAGTGAACTTAATACACTTAGTTTTTTTCTCGTTAAGAAGTAGGTTATTAACATTAAACCAGTTAACTACTTTTGCGAGGGCTGACGCTGCTGACGTTTGAGTTTAAATAAAAGTGAAGTGTCATCTGCAAACAACACTATATCATGATTATCCTTTATGAGGTAAGGCAAGTCATTAATATAAATAAGAAACAAAAACGGGCCAAGAATTGAGCCTTGGGGGACCCCCATTGTTACTACGGATCCGGGTGATCTTTTCCCGTTAACATCAACTCTTTGAATCCTCTTTGAATGAGTTGCAGAAAATCACCCATGTTTAAACAAAATACCTTATCAATCGCCGTTTTCAGTATTGTTGATTAAATACAGTATTCATGGTACCTACATGGTATAAAGAAGTTTCAAATTCCTAATTTGTTGAATTGTTGCGCTAGAGCTCGTACAAAAATGGTCTAAAATTTACAACTTTTGCGGCCCCCTATTTCTTAATTTTCAAAGATTTAAAAAAAAAAATTTGTACTCTACCCAATGAGTTCTAGACGATGACATACATGCTAGATTAAATTTTTTATTTTTTTTTTCAAAATGAAAAGTTTATTGTATGGGGATCGACCCCTTACATTTTTAACTTTGCTTTATTTTTATTATTTGTTGTTATAGCCGTAATAGACAGCGGAGGCTTAGTAAGTTTGTACTGGACTGTACGTGGTTGTCTGATTTCATGGATTTTAATTTTCTTGCGCGGGACCCTAATTATTTTTCTAAAATAAAAATAGCCTAAGTTACTCCATATGTCGTCAAAATCGGTGAAAATTCGTTTGGCAAGTTTCCTAACTTGCCTCAAAGTACCATTTTTTTAATCGGACTGCGCTTTAAAATACTTCTATACAAACTTTAACATCCCTCCTCATTTGAGGCGTAGTTTTGAAAAACTAATAATGGCAAACATGATTAATTACTTATGCAAGTATTTGTGCTAAGTTTCAAGTTCATTAACCAAATTAATAGGATTTTTCATATAAACTGTAGGTATCTCTGTTTTCACGAACACAAATAAAGAATTTCAAAAATCGTCTGGTATGTTTCCATAACTTGACTCAAACATTATTTACACCAATTTTAGAGTTAAACAAGCCCCCAATAAAATCCTCCGCTATAAAATCAACTTTTCACCCCTTAGGGGTAGATTTCTGGAAAACCCTGATACACGTTAGTCATAATTTTTGGTCTCAAGTATAAAAACTGAGTTTTGAGTTAATCGGACCGCGTGTTAAAGTTCTTCCATACAAACTTTGACACCCCCAATCCCTCCTTAGGGGGTAGTTTAGGAAAACTAAAAATGATAAACTTTATAATTTACTTAGATGAATATTCGTGCTAAGTTTCAAGTCTATTAACTCAAGGGATAGGATTTTTCATACAAACTTTCATCCCCTATTTTACCCCCTTAGGGATGGAATTTTCAAAAATCCTTCCTTATTGGATGTTGACACTATATAAGGTATCTATATGCAAAATTTCAAGTCTCTAGGTCCATTGGTTTGGGCTGTGCGTTGATATATTAGTCAGTGACTCAGTCAGGACTTGATTTTTTTATATATATAGATTTACCATGTTATTTTAAGACCACAGACTTCTTATAGGTTTTCCTGTAATCTACAGGCATAGAACTATTTTGTATATTTTTTTCAAAATTTTAGGCTCAGTAGTTTCGGAGATAAGGGGGGGGGAATGGTCAATTTTCGTCAATTTTCTTAAATAACTTTAAAACAATATATTTTAAAATTATAAAAAAATATATTTGAGACCCTCATAGTAAGCCCTTTCATTTGATATGTCACACGGTACAGTTTACAAAACTTTTTTTTTTAATTTTCTTATTTTCCCCCTAAAAGTGACTCTCATATTCAAAATTCATATATTTACTTTAGCTGTACGTGTTTGGGTCACAGACATCCATATGTGTACCAAATTTTAACTTAATCTGTCCATTAGATTCGGAGCAAATTGGCTGTGACAGACGGACAGACGGACAGACAGACAGACACACGAGTGATCCTATAAGGGTTCCGTTTTTTCCTTTTGAGGTACGGAACCCTAAAAAGATAAAAGACACATCAATATTGTTTACCTTTATTTCACAAGACCTTTTTAGTATAGTTCGCCCTGATAAAGTGTGACGATTTTAACTCTATTAATTAAAGTCATTTGAAATATAAAGGTATAATATAGAAAGATTAACGTTTGGACTTTTCCATATTTTTAGGGTTTCGTACCTCAAAAGGAAAAAACGGAACCCTTTTAAGATTACTTCGTCTGTGTCTGTCAGTCTGTCAAGACCCTTTGTCTCAGAAACGCGCGATGGTATCAAGTTTAAATTAATATCAAATAGATAAGATAGATAAAACATTTATCATTTAACTGGAAGTCATGAAGAGAGTATGACCGGCGGTGGGATGATTCAAGATAACAGTAACAGCTACCGATTAAAAGTAGCAGTAACAGCACAGACAGGCGTGAAGTGACGGTGCGGCGCGACTCTAGTAGAATAATTTCTATGGAAATTGTTCCACCAGACTCGCGTCGCGCGTGTCTGCGGGAGCCATTAATCGTGACTCAATTCCCTCGACCAGAAACGATACTTCAAGTAGGGTAGAAATCAGGAAAAGTGATAAATCCCCTATACTAATATTAAAAATGCAAGTGTGTTTGTTACGTTTTCACGCCAAAACGCCTCAACGGATTACCTGGATTAGGACATAGGATACTTTTTATGCCGGTTGTACCTACGTTCCCGTGAGATACTTTCTGACCCCCCAGTGGGCAAAAACTAATAATAAATAAAATAAATATGGCTACTATTTTTATATTTTTAAATGTTTTTATTATTCTTTTTATACTAATATTTAAAAATGTAACAAATGTGTGAAAAGTAAAATAAAAGAAATAATAAAATAATATTAATATATCAATCTGCCTAGCCTTTTCCCAACTATGTTGGGGTCGGCTTCCAGTCTAACCGGATGCAGCTGATTAGCTGTATTTTACATGGAGCGACTGCCTATCGGACCTCCACAATACAGTAACTGGGTAATACTATACCCCTTGGTAAGACTGGTTGTCAGACTTTCGGGCTTCTGACGACCCGTAACGACTGTCAAAGATCCACGACTGACAGCGGGACCAACGGTTTAACGTGCTTTCCGAGGAACGGAGGAGTCCGGTATTTAAAGATGGTCACCCATCCACTGACCAACCCCGGCAAGCGTAGCTTAACCTGACGAATCGACCCTTACGACTGTTATTACGTTATCCACGAGCTCCTCTTTTCCTCCGCTCTTTCATAAATAAATATTTATATAAAAAATAAAAATAAAAAAGGGCACGATTCTTGCGTGGTGGACCTTCTGCATGTATTATTTCATAATTCCGCGGTAACTATTGGGCACATTGTGTTGCGCCTACGCATCTTGAAGATAGGTATCAAGTTTAGTACTAATGAGGTTGTGTTAGTAATCCTACGCATCGTGTAAGCATAATAATTGAGTTTAGAAAAGAAAAAGAAAAGAAAAACGTTTATTTGGACACAGTTCGTGAAACACAAAAATACAAAAGAATAAAACAATGCGAAAATAATATTATAACCACAATAGTGTGTGGCTCACGGCTGCGCCAAAAAGGTCCATTTCAGCATTAATGCCAGACAGATGCTGCCTGACGCTGGTTTTCTAATGAACCTTTAGGGACAAGTGACGGGGAGTACAAACAGTTTCAACATACATAATATATAATTTATAGATAATTTTTAAACTTATAAATAAATATATAAAATAAATAAATAAATAAACAACTTAATACTCAATCAAAATATAATTACAATGAAGAAAAATAAAATAATACTATTATACCTATGTTGATTTTTTGACGTTATTTTTTACTTGTTGAACTTGATTTTTTTACTTGACGAGCTCGTGGCTAAGTAATAACAGCCGCACGGGTCGATCCATCAGGTTAAGCTACGCTTGCCGGGGTTGGGCCGTGGATGGGTGACCATCTTTACATATCGAGACTAATCCGTGCCTCGGAAAGCACGTTAAGCCGTTGGTCCCAGCTGTCATTCGTGGATCTTTGACAGTTGTTACGGGTCGTCAGAAGCCCGAAAGTCTTACCAAGGGGTATCGTATTACCCAGTTACTGGTTTGTGGAGGTCAGATAGGCAGTCGCTCCATGTAATATACTGGTATTCAGCTGCATCCGGTTAGACTGGAAGCCGACCCCAACATAGTTGGGAAAAGGCTAGGCAGATGATGATTTATTTTTTACTTGTTTTTTTCACTGCATATAGTGTATGTTTTTGTTTAAAAATAAAAACATTATATTATTTCAAACTTCGCCAAATTCAAAAGTAAAAAGAAATACTTAGGTAGTGCAAAAAAAAGTTTTTAATTTTTTTTTATTTATTTTACTCCATCATACTTATATTAAATTTTTAATTAAAACAATTTTACTCGCCAAACATTTAAGTTTCATGGCTAAACTTTATTGCCACAGTTACCGAAAAACAGTGGAGTAACTATATCATACCTTATTATGGCAAAAAGTTCGCTATAGCAACAAGTACCTACTCGTAATGCATACATAAATCATGCGTAAAGGAAACTTTCTTGAACAGCGGCGCGCGCCGGTTAAGGCGAAAGCACCAGAGTATAACCCTACGAAATTCAATCTTTCTCAAGTTTTTTGCCATTTGTAGATCAGAATCACATTGTATGTTGATCGAAATATGAGTAGCAAATATACATACATAAGCTCACGCCTTATTCCCACGGGGGTAGGCAGAAACCACAGAACGCCATCTGATACGATCCTCACATACTGCCTCGTTTACGGTCATACATCTGGTCACACACGCACGCCGGTAGCGAGTACTACACACCTGACCTTTCTGAAGAACATCACCAATAAGGTCACTAATGTCTTCCTAGGGCGTCGACGATCTAGGCCGTGAATCATAATTTATCAACATACAACTAGATACTGACCAGCAAATTGCAAAAAAATAAGAAAATAAAATTTCGCGGGATGCCTCCTTAGCGTATCCTCCTTAACAGCGCAACTTGAAAGTTCATTAAAGCGTGTTATAAGTAATTAAAGTTATTGGTTATAAAATTGTTTTTAGAATGATCGTTATAATTAAAACTACATAACTGGGAAAGCGTGAAAGCAGGTCTTGTGGTAAATCTGTGTAAATTATGAAATTATGAAAAAATAACTGTTAGTGCCCGGCGTCGCCGGGTGAATTTCGTGTACTTATCTATGAGGTATTCCGCTTAGGGCACTGATTTGAACGGCACCTAAGCCGGAAAAAAGACAATTTTCAGTACTTTTGGAAAGATTTCAAGAAATCTTCTACTTTTCCTATTAATACTGACATCATAAGCTTCATAATTTTCTCACCTTTCCTCTTCTATGAATTGCTTATGAATCATGCGCACAAAAACGTTTAAGAGAGCTTGAATAACAGTTTCTTGTTTAGAAGCTTCGTGACTCATTTTCAATACCTACCTGTAGGAAAAGTATCTATTTCTTTTCACATTCCAAGGAAAAGTTCACCATTAATATTTTCCTGATTTTGTTCATAAGTTTTGTTTGTTTTCATAACTTTTATCTGCAGGTAAAATTAAAAATATTGCTTCTTCAGAAATCACCAAAATTTTCCCGCCATCTTTCTTTTCGCCATCTGTCAATGGAGACTGGTCATAGCTAAGCTGCCACGGCTTATTTTAATTTAATTTAATTTTTTTAAATATTTTTATTACGGACGCTTTTAACGTTCTGCGTCGTTCTCACATGTAAGTATATACCTATAATTTCAACATGAATGATGTAACAAATATTTTGTAACTACATTTTGATTTAAAAGAATGTCCGTGGAGTTCTTACCCGTTCTTCTCCATAGGAACCTCTACTACGCTTTGGAATGGGCGACTAGCTTCATCTTTCTGACTGACCGACCACTTGACAATTCAAAAGTGCCTGTAATTGGTTTATTTGAAATAAATGCTTTGAGTTTCACAGGGTTACTTCTTAGTTTTCCATTCTTCAGACCAATTTCCAATACCTTTCGTGTGTATATTTTAAATCCCAACCCTGTACTTTGGTAATGCTTGCACTTTTGCAGTAACGACCCTCCTAGATGGTACCAAGATCATCCCACCATTTTGTAACAACATTGTCGGTTATTTTCCAAGTAAGCAAGTCAAAGCTAGACTAACCAGTAATTTTCCTCATCTGGTCAATATCTTTACAATAAATCAAACAATCTGCCTAGCCTTTTCCCAGCTGTGTTGGGGTCGGCTTCCAGTCTAACAGTTAAATACATCTGACCTCTGGCTAGGTGGCAATGCCCCTGGTAGCCTGGTACGACTGATTGTCTGACTTTTGGGTCTCTGACTATCCGTAACGACTGTCAAAGATCTAAGAATGACAGCCGGGACCAACAACGGCTAAAGGTTTTTTCCGAGGCACGGAGGAGTCTCAATAATTATGTAATGGATGGTCACCCATCCACGGACCGACCGCGGCAAGCGTAGCTTAACCTGATCAATCGACCCATGTGGGTGTTATTACTTACTCACGAGCCCCTTATCCATCAATACATTTACAATAATAAATTGCTTCTCAATTCACCAGCGCAGCCGCCATCTTGTCCGTCGTATCTGGAGCGAGTTTTGGGGCCGCGTCACACTTACGACAGTATGCACGGCTAAAGAAAGTCCGTGTTTTGAAGCCGTGGCGGTGATAGGGTTGTGCGTCATCGGTCAAGTTCAGATTACGGTTTTTTTTTTGTTGTTTTTATTGACGCTTTGCGTGTGTTGTATGATTTGTGTTGTGTGGGTCAGTCGGTTTTGGGTGGTGCTATGAGGAAAATGTTGTTGCTGATCGTTTTGGAGGTGATGACTGGTTATGAATAGTCTCGTAGCTACCAAGTACCTACTAATGTAACATAATATAAAGTAATATTTTGGTTTTTCAGATTGTTTGTAACTTAGACATTTTGATGGTCTCTTACTTATTAAAAACAAAAAACCAAAAACCTAATAGTCCTTCCTATATATTTTTAGTTTTTTTTAGTTCGAAGAAAATTGTGGAATAAGTTACTTATTTCTTACAGTTGTAATAACAAATAACACCAAATAAATCTTCTCAATTATTATCCAAACATAGCTCTGCGTGTCGTCGGCCTGCATCCCAGCAGTGGGAACGTTACAGGCTGATTTAAAAAAAAGTAGCTCATTAAACAACAAACAATGCTTTCCTAAGCTCTGAAGAAGCAGAAAATCTAATAATTATGTATTTTTTCGAAATTTCAATGGACAAACCTTGATTAAAATTAATATGGATACTAAAAATATTAATATTCTAATCTAAATAATTATTATCTTTCTACACGTTATTTCAATAGTCTACAGCAAATCTGTGAGAAATATTCATCGTCTTGCACTTATATGGAAAATTGCACATCAATACCGTCGCGGATCAGATAACCGTCACTCTGCTTTCAATTGACGATTAATTAACAATTAATCAAGGGAGAAAACTATCGACATGACGTAGAACGAACGCAGGGGAAATGCAATTTTCTTATGCAACTAACTCTAATGCGATGCAACCGAGGTGTAAAACCAACGTTTCTAATATTACACACATGCATTTTAGCTTGCTTTCTTCGGCATACTCTCAAGTAAAATGGTGGCCGGCAAAAAATCTAGTGCTTTCTTTTTCAATGTCGAGTAGCAAGGGAGATAGACATACGATTTGTGAAGGTTAGAGGAGGATAGTTGTACATTATGTATTGCGCGTAAATGTCAAGATTGACGTTTGAATTTCGAACTGCACCAAACGTCAAACTTCCCGCCAAATGATTATGACGGTTGCTTGTTTGAAATAAGGTTGTGTTTTGTTTCGGTTGTTTTGCTTCTAGTGTTGTGACTTTTCGGAGTCGCGTCGACGATTCGCGTGCGCTGATATGTGGGACAATCGAAAGCCTTTCTCCACTCGGCTGTTAGGTATTTTATTCCGTTAGTTTTTTTGTGGCCGCCATTACACCAATATGGCGGGTGGCATCATTTTTTCGCTTTGTCACGTTAGATCATTCTTGTTAGACGTTCGAAAGCTGTGTTCTGGTTCGTGGAATCAGAGTCACATAACTGTATCCCGTGCGGAGAAATGATGTAATTGGCAACCGACGTTTTTTATAAATGGTTGTGTTTATGCCTTGTATTTACTTACTTAATTAATTTGCAACTGAAATGCATGTAATTAGCGATTTAAAAAATATAGGAAATTACATGTTATTTGTTTGCTGTTGTTAAAAAGAAATTATGATAATTGTATACGTAAAAATATTGCGTGACGCTTGCGCAGAAATATATTCGCATGTTATGTAGGTAACGGTTTAATGTAATAGTTACCTACTAAATAAAAGTAACTGTAAATTCAATGTTGACAACATGATTACTTGGTCACCTGGTGAATTTTGGGTTTTTAGCCTGGGTTGTAACAAATCCCATATTCTTTTACCTGCAGGTATTGTGGATCATCACATCGTTTGTGTAATAAGTTACCCACGGAGATGTGTTTTGCAAAAAAACACATCATTCTACTGCCCTATCCCAATTTATTTGTGGTCGGTGCAACAAGTCTTTTTCTTCCATCCTTCTCTAATAATCGTCTATTATTTAGCTATTTAAATAATCTGGGTAGTGGGAATTTTCCAGCCTAGACATCTTATGTGTTCGATTATCACCTCGACGAAAAACCACAACACTAAAAAAACCCAAAAGCACGCAAAGGACATTCACCCATACAGCCTCACCTGTCACTGTCAAAAAATCTATGTCACTAATATCACGAGTTTTGAATGTTTTTAATCTGTACATCCGTTGCACAGACGATGCGTATACAGGCACCGTGTAATTGCATAATTTGCATAGGCAATGCATCGCGTCCGCCACTTTCTCCCGCTAACGGGACTTGGAACTGGGACATCCGTTCATTTGTTCCCACATCAGGTCTTCAAACTTTTTTTTTTGTGTTTGTTCGCTATTTGAGTGCAGTTTTTTACAGGTGGCCAGTAGTGAAATGTTTTGAAAAGATTTTGATTGAGTGATACCTATTCTCATTCGTTTAACAATGTTAGTTTTTTAAATTCTCATTAATCAAAATTATTTGGGTTTGTTTTTTCCGTACTGAACACTAACAATAGTTTCTTACAACTGTCGGATAATGAGCTTTGTTTACGCTTTTGACCTGCTTAGAATTTTCCAGAATTGCATTTGAACTTTCTATAGAGAAAGTTTTTGCTATTTTTGAATTAAAGTCAGTTGTTTATGAATGCACCTAGTTGTGATGGTTTTTCTGTACCTCCACATATTAAGTCTTTATTAAGTTTTTAGGTACTTAATCAGCCTGAAATAAAGAAGTAATTTATGCGCGTAAAAAAGGTAGATAATGCAATCACCTAAATAAAAGCGCTTATTAATAATTCAAACACTTCAGCGGTTATCAAACTTCAAATTAATTCAAGTTGCAAACTCTTTTATTCTCGCATCGCATCTTACTTAACTACACCTCTCCCCTTCTGCACAATAATTATGACCAGCAGACCACTATAACGACATGGTATAAATTAGATAAGGACAGTTCATTACCACTAGCTACACTAAAAAAACTAAACTAGAGTTTATGGTCAGCTCAATATACCATCGAATAACCGTTTCCCGCCATGCCACATTCAAAATTGTAACACAAAACTCTCTAATAAAATTCTAAATTCAAAGCTCCATTAATCAGAGCACAATCTAATCGACCAATCACAGCAGTCCATCCGTTATCAGTTCATGGTCAAAATATGCACAACAACAAAGAGGTCGTATGTGTGTCAGACAGCCGGTGAAAGTACGGCGCGAAAGGTGACCGCAACAGGGTCAGTTACTAGCATTACGTGTGCGTACTGTGACACTTTCTTTGACGCCATCTTGGATTTTTAAACTTTTTTTTAGAACGATTTGATTAATGACAGTTACTGTTGTTATGGTGGTGGAGGGGTTTTTGTAAGGTTTTTGCTAGTTTTTAAAAGCTTTATCGTTGCTTGTCGTCTCGATAGCCGCCATCATCATTAGTCATCATCAACAGTCACCAGATCAACATAAATGGGTATATATTTTTATAAAAAAGTCATCGTTATGTAGGGTACTTATTCATGTGCATAACTCCAGCTTCCTCATAGGTGATAGAATAATTCTACATATGCCAATATTTAAAGGATAATAGCTGCCATCGAAGTACCCAGTCTTAATTTAGCTGCCGCAAAAACTTCGTCAATATGAGTCGTTTAGTGTGTGTTAGCCAGAGTGACGTCACCCCAGCTTCCTCATTCAGAACAGCCAAACCAGTGAGGTTAGAGTTTTGGAGTAAAGTCAGAAAATTAAAGCATAATTGCTGCCATCGGCAGCAAAATTTTCAAATCTCTGGTCATAATACTCTATGAGTTATTAAACTTTTAAACATGTGTAAGCTGAAGTGACGTCACCCCAGCTGCTCAGTCATATCTTCCGAACAAAAGAAGATATGATTATGTATTATAGCTCAAAAATTAAAGCATAATAGCTGCCGAAGGCAGCAAAATTTTCAAATCTCTGGTCAAAATACTCTCTGAGTTATTAAACTTATAAACATGTGTTAGCTGACGTGACGCCACCCCAGCTGCTTAGTCATATCTTCCGAACGAAAGAACATAGGATAATGTTTTACAGCTCAAAAGCTAGGTCATAATAGCTGCCGTAGGCAGCAAAATTTTCAAATCTCTAGGTCTCGTAGTTTCTACGTAATAGCTAAAAATAGTTTCCGTGCCAAAAAATTCAAAATAATACCTCGGAGCATGTAAGGAGCGGCGTTGCCGTTCCGTGCGCTACATTATTGCAATCAAGTTTGTACTTAGTAGGAATTGTATTAGAAGTCATTATAGCTTGCGCTCAAAACAATTTTATTTTGAATATTGAAGATCTTAGACTGAGAGCCGACTGAACTATAGTGGAACTAATAATCTATATACCTATACAACGTGTAACGTTAAATGCGCAGAACCTCGGGTCATTGTACTCATCATTATGAACAACTTTTACTATGGGACCAAAACTGAAATCGCGAAAAAAAATCAGCTGTTCAGTACATTTCTGTTCGCATAATTCGTCAAAATGTACTGAACAGCTGATTTTTTTGACCCCTTAAGAGGTTTTCAAATTTTTCGTCATGGGTGTCATTTTCATGGTATTTGTGGTCGCTGAAGACGATAGTTGGGTCAAAATGAAAATCTAAGATGGCGGCTGCAAAAATTTGGAAATTTTTGGCAATGGGTGTCATTTTCATGGTATTTGAGGTCAATGAAAACGATAGTGGGGTCAAAATGAAAATCCAAGATGGCGGATGCGAAATTTTCAAATTTTTCGTCATGGGTGTCATTTTCATGGTTTTTGAGGTCGCTGGGAACGATAATGAGGTCAAAATGAAAATCCAAGATGGCGGATGCAAAATTTTTCAAATTTTTCGTCATGGGTGTAATTTTCATGGTTCTTGAGGTCGCTGAAAACGATAATGAGGTCAAAATGAAATTCCACGATGGCGGATGCGAAAATTTTCAAATTTTTCGTCATGGGTGTCATTTTCATGGTTTTTGAGGTCGCTGGGAACGATAATGAGGTCAAAATAAAAATCCAAGATGGCGGATGCGAAATTTTTCAAATTTTTCGTCATGGGTGTCATTTTCATGGTTTTTGAGGTCGCTGGGAACGATAATGAGGTCAAAATGAAAATCCAAGATGGCGGATGCGAAAATTTTCAAATTTTTCGTCATGGGTGTCATTTTCAAGGTTCTTGAGGTCGCTGAAAACGATAATGAGGTCAAAATAAAAATCCAAGATGGCGGATGCAAAAATTTTCAAATTTTTCGTCATGGGTGTCATTTTCATGGTATTTGAAAATTTTCGCAGGCGCCATCTTGGATTTTCATTTTAACCCCACTGTCGTTTTCAGCGACCTCAAATACCATGAAAATGACACCCATGTCGAAAAATTTGAAAATTTTCGCAGCCGTCATCTTGCATTTTTATTTTGACCTCATCATCGTTTTCAGCGACCTCAAGAACTATGAAAATGACACACATGACGAATAATTTTAAAAATTTCGCAGCCGCCATCTTGAATTTTCATTTTGACCCCACTATCGTTTTCATTGACCTCAAATACCATGAAAATGACACCCATTGCCAAAAATTTCAAAATTTTTGCAGCCGCCATCTTAGATTTTCATTTTGACCCAACTATCGTCTTCAGCGACCACAACCACTATGAAAATGACACCCATGACGAAAAATTTGAATATTTTCGCAGCCACCATCTTGGATTTTCATTTTGACCCCACTATCGTTTTCAGCGACCTCAAATACCATGAAAATGACACCCATATCGAAAACATTTGAAAAGTTTCGTAGCCGCCATCTTGGATTTTCATTTTGACCCCACTATCGTTTTCACCGACCTCAAATACCATGAAAATGACACCCATGTCCAAATATTTCAAAATTTTTGCAGCCGCCATCTTAGATTTTTATTTTGACCCAACTATCCTCTTCAGCGACCTCAAACACCATGAAAATGACACCCATGACGAAAAATTTTAAAATTTTCGCAGCCGCCATCTTGGATTTTCATTTTGACCTCATTATCGTTTTCAGCGACCTCAAATACCATGAAAATGACGCCCATGTCGAAAAATTTTAAAAATTTCGCAGCCGCCATCTTGGATTTTCATTTTGACCCCACTATCGTTTTCATTGACCTCAAATACCATGAAAATGACACCCATTGCCAAAAATTTCAAAATTTTTGCAGCCGCCATCTTAGATTTTCATTTTGACCCAACTATCGTCTTCAGCGACCACAACCACCATGAAAATGACACCCATGACGAAAAATTTGAATGTTTTCGCAGCCACCATCTTGGATTTTCATTTTGACCCCACTATCGTTTTCAGCGACCTCAAATACCATGAAAATGACACCCATATCGAAAACATTTGAAAAGTTTCGTAGCCGCCATCTTGGATTTTCATTTTGACCCCACTATCGTTTTCACCGACCTCAAATACCATGAAAATGACACCCATGTCCAAATATTTCAAAATTTTTGCAGCCGCCATCTTAGATTTTTATTTTGACCCAACTATCCTCTTCAGCGACCTCAAACACCATGAAAATGACACCCATGACGAAAAATTTTAAAATTTTCGCAGCCGCCATCTTGGATTTTCATTTTGACCTCATTATCGTTTTCAGCGACCTCAAATACCATGAAAATGACGCCCATGTCGAAAAATTTTAAAAATTTCGCAGCCGCCATCTTGGATTTTCATTTTGACCCCACTATCGTTTTAATTGACCTCAAATACCATGAAAATGACACCCATGGCCAAAAATTTCAAAATTTTTGCAGCCGCCATCTTAGATTTTCATTTTGACCCCACTATCGTTTTCAGCGACTTCAAGAACCATAAAAATGACACCCATGACGAAAAATTTGGAAATTTTCGCAGCCGCCATCTTGGATTTTCATTTTGACCCCACTATCGTTTTCAGTGACCTCAAAAATCATGAAAATGACACCCATGTCGAAAAATTTGAAAATTTTCGCTGCCGCCATTTTGGATTTTTATTTTGACCTCATCATCGTTTTCAGCGACCTCAAGAACTATGAAAATGACACACATGACGAATAAGGGGTGTCCATGACGAAAAATTTGAAACTGTTAGTTTGGATCCGCCATCTTGAACTCAAAAACCATTAAAATGACAGGTCCATGGCATTATTATTATTTCCTATAAGTAATTCATTTTATACATGCATGTTACATGTTTTAATATTAGACAAGGGTCGTGACGGAAAAATCTTAAATTGTACCGGCGCGGCGTCCGTACGTAGTACAATATTAAAGTGTGTAGTCGGCTCCCAGTCTTTAATCTAGTTCAAACTACAACAAACTGATAACGTAGCGCACGGAACGGCAACGCCGCTCCTTACCTGCTCCGAGGCAATAATTTGAATTTTTTGGCGCGGAAACTATTTTTGGTTATTACGTAGAAACTATGAGACCTAGAGATTTGAAAATTTTGCTGCCTACGGCAGCTATTATGTCCTAGCTTTTGAGCTGTAAAACATTATCCTATGTTCTTTCGTACGGAAGATATGACTGAGCAGCTGGGGTGGCGTCACGTCAGCTAACACATGTTTATAAGTTTAATAACTCAGAGAGTATTTTGACCAGAGATTTGAAAATTTTGCTGCCTTCGGCAGCTATTATGCTTTAATTTTTGAGCTATAATACATAATCATATCTTCTTTCGTTCGGAAGATATGACTGAGCAGCTGGGGTGACGTCACTTCAGCTTACACATGTTTAAAAGTTTAATAACTCATAGAGTATTATGACCAGAGATTTGAAAATTTTGCTGCCGATGGCAGCAATTATGCTTTAATTTTCTGACTTTACTCCAAAACTCTAACCTCACTGGTTTGGCTGTTCTGAATGAGGAAGCTGGGGTGACGTCACTCTGGCTAACACACACTAAACGACTCATATTGACGAAGTTTTTGCGGCAGCTAAATTAAGACTGGGTACTTCGATGGCAGCTATTATGCTTTAAATATTGGCAAAGGTAGAATTATTCTATCACCTATGAGGAAGCTGGAGTTATGCACATTACTTATTCGCCAGTCAAGTATTAGGGTTACTTAAAGTCACAGTACCAGTCATTGCATCAAGTCTTAATTAAATATTGGCAATGGTGGATAGGGCTTAGTTAGCAAAAACTTTGTTATTACAAGAAAAGCTGCAATTACAGAAAAACTAAAAATTATAATGTAGTTAATAGAAGAAAAAATAAATAAAGAGTGTTCTATTCTATTCTATTCTACTTATATTTTATATTCGTTGCCAAATTCATTGTTTCAGACAAGATTTCAGTAATATTCCAATCATAATAAATCAGTTACTGGTAAAAGACAATGACTCCTGTATGTTCATTTATCAAAGAAGTTCTCTTGATTACATACCTTCTTGTATTAGGTCTTTACCTATGAAATTGCCGTTCTGCAGTACTGGCCATTTCAAATCAAAATAATTTTTGTTTGGATAAGAATTATAATTTCAAATTAATTTTATTTTAAAAACATGGATTTTTTTTTCCAAAAGTAGTCATTTGTTTATTGACTAGTGTTACATTTTCATCGCATTTCAATCTTTTTCGTCATCATGGATACGTTAAAAATTCGAGTAATTATGGAATATGAGTACCGTCGTGGCAGCAACGCGGCACAAGCGGCACGCAACATCAACGACGTTTACGGAGCTAACACTACAAACCAACGCACCACCTGTTATTGGTTTGCTCGTTCCCGTTCTGGAAATTTCGACCTGAAAAATGAACCTCGCGGTCGTCCGAAGACTTTGGTCGACAATTACGAATTAAAGGCGATTGTGGAAGCTGATGATACACAATCTACGGCTGAATTAGCAGCAGCTTTCGACGTTAGCGTCAAAACAATATTGGTCCATTTGCGTCAAATTGGCAAGGTAAAAAAGCTTGACAAATGGGTGCCCCACGAACTCAATGATCGCCAGCGCGAAGTACGCGTCGAGACGTGCCTTGCACTGCTCAACAGACACACAAATGAAGGATTTTTGAACCGCATTGTTACCTGCGATGAAAAATGGATTCTGTTTGATAACCGCAAGCGCTCAGCAAGTTGGTTGGATCCTGGTTCAGCACCTAAACAATGCCCTAAACGAAAACTTACCCCTAGAAAAGTGATGGTCACTGTTTGGTGGTTCATCACAGCTTCTTACCAAACGGGGTGAGCATTACTGCAGATGTGTACTGTGAAGAACTGAACACAATGATGGAGAAGCTGGCACATCTCCAACCAGCATTGGTCAATCGCTCGTCTCCGCTGCTCCTGCACGACAACGCGCGACCTCATACTGCACAGCAGACGGTCTCCAAGTTGCAAGAACTGGGGTTGGAAGCTCTCCGTCATCCACCCTACTCACCAGACCTTGCGCCTACCCTACAGACTACTACTTTTTCCAGAATTTGGATAACTTCTTGGCGGGAAAAAAATTCAATACCCGAGAGGCAGTACAAAATGCCTTTGAAGAATTTGTTGCCTCCCGACCAGCTGATTTCTTTAAGAAGGGCATCAATAAACTGCCACTGCGTTGGCAAAGATGCATTGATTGCATGGGTGATTACTTCGATTAATACAAATAAAAAATACATGAAAAAAATTCGTTTAAATTTTTTCATACAAAACGGCAATTTCATAGGTAAAGACCTATTATTAATTTGCGTTATGACGCGTAACTAATAAGCATTAAGTCCGCCTTTGTACTTTTTTTGTGTGCGACAAGTTTAAATAAATAAATAAACTATTTCCTACCGCTTCCACCACAACCCGCGCGCTTGTGGCGGAAACGCCTCCCTTACCTACCCACTCGGCCAATAATTAAAGGCGAGTCGAAGCGTCTAGAACATTTTAGAAGCTTCCCTAGAAACAGACGACGCGCAGCTTTCTCGTTGACATTAGCTATCTGACGTCCGTCAACTGGGCTGTGCACATCTAAAGTATATTCTTAATTTTTTTGTATAAGTATAAAAATTAAAAATCAATTGCCGAGCATTAGTCTTGCAAAAACTCGAAAATCGCTCGACCGATTTGATTTTTTTTTTGTTTTTTGTTCGCCTCATTACTGGGGTGGTTTCGGAAAAAAGAAAAATCCGAAGGAACAGCCGAAAAATCTAAATTGAAATTTTCACAGAACAACGTCTGACGGGTGAGTTAGTCTTAGATACAATTTACGAAACTTTATTTTCGCCCCCAATACTATTGTTTTAATAAAGCACTTACATCACTTAAGTGTTTATTTTAAACTGGCGCCCAACGTGTTGCCCGACGTTTCGAACCTTCGACGTTTCATTTTGAACGGAACTTTGCCTTCCGTACCTTCTCTTCTTGATATTTTTAGGTTATTTTTAGGGTGCCGCACCCCAAGAGGAAAAAAAACGGAACCCTTATAGGATCACTTCGTTGTCCGTCTGCCTCTGTCTGTCTGTCAGTGTGTCAAGACAGTTTTTCTTAAGAACGCGTGGAGGTATCTAGTATATCAAATACGTAGGTTTTTGGTACCTTAGAGCTCTGAAAAAATCAAGCTTCTAATTCAACGCAGTAAAAAAATAAGGTCATTTATGCGACATATTTTGATACTCGCAAATAAATCAAAACCAATAGGATACTTCCTGTAATGACCTAGAATCGTGAAATTTGGCAAGAAGCAAGGTCTCACCTCACAAGTAAAGAAAAAGTCCGAAAATTGTTAATTTTTTATTTTATCACACAATTTTTTTTTGGGATTTCTAGTTTTTCAACTACGTTATTAAGTTTGTTTTGGGATAAATTATTTTCAACTACGGAACCCTTCATTGTGCGTGGTCTGACACTCACTTGACTGGTTTTTGAAATTGGTTTAACTGCCATTGAAAAAAATGAATCGTTATTTTATATGAACCTGTCAAGTTAGCCTGGGTAACTTAACGTCTAGTTCTGCTTGTCTTGTCTAATAAAAGCGTGACGACACATACATAATTCAATTTATTACTATTACGTGTAATGGTGCGTAACTATGAATGACACTTTCTTTGACCTATTGGCGCGAAATTACAACGGCGCCGGCGTCCATTTTTGTAAGCGCCTTATACGTAAAGCTGTCAGTGTCAAAGTCATCATTGTTGCTATGCGAACACAGGTTGACGCTCTATCGCTACAAACAGACACGCGACGTAATTCGCATGCGACACAAAGGCACCAATCATCGCGCGATACGCGGTGCGTTTGCGTCGCGTGCGACTCGCGTCGCGTCTGTTTAGGAGCCTGTAGAGGAGGAAAATTTGTTATTTATTTTAGAAGTATGTATGTATTTAAGTAGGATATATATTATTATACAGGGTGAAATTTTAATCGTTTTAATCCTCTTAAGGGG
Organism: Cosmia trapezina; assembly: GCA_905163495.3. Taxonomy (NCBI): domain Eukaryota; kingdom Metazoa; phylum Arthropoda; class Insecta; order Lepidoptera; family Noctuidae; genus Cosmia; species Cosmia trapezina. Next base: position 6,186,143 of record LR991044.1, read on the forward strand.
TCATTGTACTCATCATTATGAACAACTATGGGACCAAACCTGAAATCGCGAAAAAAAAAATCAGCTGCTCGCTACATTTTGACGAGTTTGATGTAGATAAATGTTCTGAACAGCAGATTTTTTTTTCGCGATTTCAGGTTTGGTCCCATAGTAAAAGTTGTTCATAATGATGAGTACAATGACCCCTTAAGAGGATTAAAACGATTAAAATTTCACCCTGTATTATTAAGTAGGATATATTATAGGGGAAAACCAAAGAAACGATGGATGGACTGTGTAAAAGATGACATGGCTAGAAAGCGGGTGACTACCGAGATGACGACTAATAGGGAAGTATGGAAAAAAAGGACATGTTGCGCCGACACCAAACAGATTGGGATAAGGGCAGGAGATTGATGATGATAATATTACATGTTTTATTTAATGAGTTACTTAATTGTTTTTTTTTTTTATTATATTTTCTCTTCCTCTTACACACGTTGTCTACATCTCTTTTTATCCTCTGTCCTTTCGCAGGTATGCTGGAAGAGATCAGAGATGTCTTTAGAAATAAGCATCACCTTTGTATTTTTCTGTTCCTTTCTGTTTGTCTGTTTATTTGTGTATACATTTGTGTATTTATGTTAAATAACGTAAATAAATAAAAAAGTTTCATGTATTTTCATGGTTTCATGTATAGTTAAAAATAAGTAAGTAATTAATTTTTATACATGAAACTTGGTTCCTTCACCTTGTTCTTTCAGGGGCCACATTAGTACACACTCTGTGAAAATTTCAAGTGTCTACCTACCTATTATGGTTCAAAAGATACAGCCCTGTGACAGACGGACGGATAGTAGAGCCTTAGCAATGGGGTCCCGTTGGCACCCTTTGGGTACGGTATCCTACCCTAAATAGGTACAGTCAGCAAGAATATGCTACTAACCTAACCTACTTAAATCCACCAAGTTGATAGCAATATATACTTAATCAGTTTTTTGGTGCTTGGGGTTTGGTTCTTGAACCTTACGTGGTCTTTACCAGTGCTACTCGTAGTTAGGGCGGTATTGAACTATGCCCGACGAAAAGTTCATTCGGGCATCGTGAAATAGGGCCTTAATATGATGACTCCCATCGTAGAAAAACCTTCTTTTTCTAGATACAACGACAAATCTGGGAGTGATACGTGAGTTCGAATGACGTTTTTGCGAAGGTGCCATTTCGAAAAATTTTGCTTGTGGTACGCCAATTCGAAAACTCATTACATCGAAAACCGCTATATCGAATGACATTATCGCGAAGGTCGCCATTTCGAAAAAAATTGCGAGCAGTACACCAGTTCGGAAGTCATGGTATCGAAGTCCGATGTTGAGTTAATTTGTCTTTCTTTTTTTTTTCTTTTTTTTTTCCCAAACCAAATCAAAAGACCATGCTCTCTGTGTCTCGTCTCATTGGGGTCGTGAGTTCGATTCCCAGACAAATTAACTCAACATCGGACTTCGATACCATGACTTCCGAACTGGTGTACTGCTCGCAAAATTTTTCGAAATGGCGACCTTCGCGATAATGTCATTCGATATAGCGGTTTTCGATGTAATGAGTTTTCGAACTGGCGTACTACTCGCAAAATTTTTCGAAATGGCAACCTTCGCAAAAACGTCATTCGAACTCACGCATCACTCCCAACAAATCTATATAGTCAAAAGGTTACCTACATTAAAGTTAAAAAAGTGTAAAAAGTGGACCCACATCCTATCTATAATATATAAATAAAAAGAGAAGTCCTGACTGACTGACCCAAGGACCTAGAAAGCTGAAATTTTGCGCAGAGGTTCTCTTTATAATGTAGACAAGGAATTAGGAAGGAATTCCCTGTAGCAGGTTCCCTTGGGATATTTTCCGACATCCACGCGGGCGAAGCCGCGGGCAAAAGATAGTTAAAAATAATGTCTTAGAATTTCCTTATTAATTCGATCTCTGGTACTTACCTAAACTAAATAATAATTGGAACAGTGACGGCTTGTGGTTTTCCTCTATAAAAAATATTACCATTTTGTCTTAAGGTCTCTCTATCCTGTAGGTATCCTTTGATTGACGTCTTTTGCAAATCTTGTAAGGAAATAACACGTTTAAAAACAGTGTTTTGTTGGTTTTTAATAAAAAATAACAATATAGGTAAGTAATAATTTATTTTAAAAAAAAGTTTACAAAAAGTGTAAATTTAGCCAAACAGTAGTAAATTTCCTATACAATTACAGTGCCTAGTAATAAACTAAATGTATGAATGTATAACTACAATGATAATTTTGTTCTTGGGATAAATGCATCTCAACTACGGAACCCTTCATTGTGCGTGGTCCGACACGCACTTGTCTGGTTTTTTTGGATAAATGGAATATGGACTTAGTTTCTGAGAGTAGTAGTAGATGGCTATGCTGATGCTACCTAAGAAATGCTGGCGCAATGACTTCTTAAACAACATAAACTGGCCACCGACTACAATTATCATCATCACCATGTCCCATGTTACTTGGGTTGGCGGAACACGTTTTTTCCTTCCATTCTCTCTTGTCAGCCGTCACTATTATTCCCTCCTCAATCCTTTTGCTTTCATATCATCTATCATAGTATCGACTACAATATTAAATTACCAAAAATATGAAGCTGTGTTGCCTCTTAAACTCTTCGTATGTAAGTACTTACTTACAATCTGCCTAGCCTTTTCCCAGCTATGTTGGGGTCGGCTTCCAGTCTAACCGGATGCAGCTGAATACCAGTATTTTACATGGAGTAACTGCCTATTCTGACCTCCACAACCCAGTTACTGGGTAACACGATAAAGACTGGTTGTCAGACTTTCGGGCTTCTGACGACCCGTAACGACTGCCAAAGATCCACGAATGACAGCCGAGACCAACGGCGGAATGCACGTTAAGTGCTTTCCGAGGCACAGAGGAGTCTCGGTATGTAAAGAACGGTCGCCCATCCACGGACCAACCCTGGCAAGCGTAGCTTAAACTGATGGATCGACCCGTGCGGCTGTTATTACTTGGCCACGAGCTCATCTACTACTTATGTAAAGTACATAACATTTTGTTGTATTTTGGCAGACCATCATTGGACTATGTGATATGATTCAATATTCTATGACATTGTGTTGTAGGTACTGGTGAAACATAGCCGGTCAAAATGTCCATGTCGATGATTATAATACAGGAAAAGTTTTTAAGCAGTGCGCAAATTTTCACAGGTTGTTCTACCCGTGGGACCTACTCTGAAATCACGAAAAAAAATCAGCTGTTTCATACATTTTGGTCGAGTAGGTAAATATTGAACTTTTGTATGAACCATCAGATTTTTTTTCGTGATTTCAGAGTAGGTCCCATACTGAAAGTTGTTCTTATTCCCTGTGAAAATTACCAAACTCGATACTATAGTATTATTAATCATTTTATTCCAGAAATAATAATATTATTTTTTTGTAGTTCATGACTTTATGTCCTGTAGAGGAATAAATTGAATATGGCGCATATTCAATTTATTGTGACTTTACATAGCCTATAACCAGCGGACAATAAAGACCGCTTCCAACGATATTTCATTTGTCAAATTATGATAAGCAGTTTAGAAGTTATGAGGGAACAGAGGAACATACATACATACGTACATACATACATACCGGTCAAAATCATAACCCGCCTTTTTTTTGAGGGCATCTCCGTGGACGGTATTCCAGTGCCTCACAACCGGGCAATCAACCCTTCCCAATATGGTATTGATAAGGCCGTTGGTGCTGCCTCGCACGCGGCGCATCAGAGGCCACTTTTCTACGCACTATTGCCCTAAAGCAGTCCGTGCTGGCCTTAGCAAAGATACCTGATGCACTGCAAAAGCGAGGCAACCCCAACAGCATCCTAAAACTATTATTGTACAGTTGTTTTATCTCACGAAAGCGGTTGAGCCATACTTGTAGATGTAATGCGTATAGACACGCGCTCTTGTGTGCGTACCTGCAGGTAGCGCGCTCCCGAGCTTACGCACACAAAGACAATGTGCATGTAACATTTACACATACAAGTATGGCTCGTCCGCTTTCGTGAGATAAAACAACTACAAAGGATTCTATATATGATTGGACAAAATAACGGTAACAGTGCCAAATATTATAAACAATGTAGTCATCAGTAACGAAATGTCACAAGTGCCAACTCAACCGTAAACCGATTACAGAAATTAACTAAACTATTCGATAAAACCGTTAAATAAACTATAAACCCATATAAAATCGGAATAGTAAGTCACGTCATTCTATCGTGATAACTGATCATCATTCAAAGCAGTACCGTTATTTGGAATCATGCTATTTTGGACTTTAAGTCTGGGGGATAAGGTTGTGAGAATTGTGTGGAATTAATAAAGATTTACTGATGTTAATATGAGTGGGTTTGTGCTGTAGTGTTAGCGACGAGCGACAGTGTAGTTTTTCGCAACCATCTTAAAAGTAATTAATTCAAATGAACTTAGTAGTTATTTTAAAAAATAATTTACTCATCCCAAAAACAAACTTAACATTGTAATAAAAAAAATAAAAAAATGTGATAAAATGAACAAACAAAAAACAACAACAATGAACAACAAACAATAAACATTTGGCGGACTTTTTCCTTTACTTGTGCTGTAAGACCTTGCTTCTTGCCCAATTTCATGATTCTAGCACAACGGGAAGTACCATATAGGTTTTAATTTACTTGCGAGTATCAAAAAATGTTGCATAAATGGCCCCCTTTTTTTATTGCGTTGCCAACTTTTTAACCATTGAAAAATCGAAATAGTGCTCTAACTAACTCTTTTCGAATACGAGTTCCGTCGTGGCACCAACGCAGCACAGACAGCGCGCAATACCGTCGCAAAAAGCGCGGTCACTGTCGGACTGCATAGAAAAGAAAGAGAAGCGCAATGACACAACGCTTGCAAAATTTGAAGTAATTATCGATTTACAAAAAATCTGTTGATTAAACTAAAAAAGTAATGACAAGAAATCATTCCTTAGTAGCTTGTAAAGAACTGTATAAAGTTATGAACACTTTTAATGAAAACTGTAGGAGTAATATGGTAACAACTCGAAAAAATAGACCGAAATAGACCTAGATTTAGGCTTTTTTTTCCTTAGTTCTACAAACTAAAATAGATTTCAGGACACATGAAATCACCTCTTATGTATTGTAGATTACTGTGTATTTTTTCCTATCAGAAAGATGCTATAGTTACTGTAAAAGATGGTTACAAAGTTACTTAGTTTCGCCGTATTTTAGGAAGGAGCAACCTTAACGAAGTGTAGACAAGGTACCGCAAGTGAACGCACGGTGCGATTTTGGTTTGATCGCTTCCGTTCTGGAAATTTTGATCTCAACAATGAGCCCCGGGGTTATATTTCGAATCCATCGAGGCCGTGAAAAACGCCTTTAAATAATTCATCGATTCCCGTCCCCAGGATTTCTATAGCAGAGGCAACAACTAGATTTCATTAAAATGGCAACTGTGCATCAACAATGTTTCTTTAAAAAAATACTGTTAGATTTTTTCTATGTAAAACGGCAATTTCATAGGTATTTACCTAATATTTCCTACATTATGCTCACTGTAGTAATGTGTGTCATGTTTACTGACGCCAGCGTAAAAGACTTCTACGCAATTATGAGTAATAAAGTTGCATCGGTTTAATTGTTTTTTATTGGCGGTAATATAAACAAACTGTTTTTTATTCTTTTTATTGAAAAAAAACCTAAGTAATCTATTGTTCTTAAACAAAATTCGTAATCTAGCCTAGTCTATCCACTTTAAGAAACAGTAATTGGTTCCACATACATTCATACAAATGTTTTGTGTACAAGCTGTGTATAAGTGCTAGGCACACCGTCGCGCGCCGACAAAAAAAGTCTCGGACAATCGTAACGCGGGGGGGTAACGCGGGGGCCCGGTCGCGTTAGTGGCTAAGGTTGATTAGCAAGACAACCGATACTGTTCTGCTCAGTAGGTTCACTGAACTCCATGTGCTGTGAGACCGATGAGCCTGCTGTGCAGGGTTAGACGGCGTATGTAGTTTGTTCTTGTTCTTTTTAATTTTAATTACTAACATTAGTTATAAGCAAAATTCTTGATACTAACAACCTTATCTTGCCTATGGACTTTTTGTCTGAAATAAATGTTTTTTTTTAATTTTTTATTAATAAATAACAATGAATTAACTTCAAATTCAAATTCAAAATCTTTATTGCTTATCACATGTGTTTAAAAAAGGTCTTGATAAGTAATGATAATAAGGTTCACATGGACCCTGTCGGGCACAACAATTTTATAAAAATAAAAATATGAGTAGTAGAATCTTGATTCGAAATAAGTTTGATCACACATTACATTCATTAAATTCAAAAAGTCAAAATAAAAATTGTAATAATTCAAAGTTCAATTCATTCAAAATAAATAATAATAATGTCACAAATCAAAAATAAAATAAAAAAATAAATAAAATATATTAAAATTAAAAAGAACACAAAATTGAATTCACTAATACTTAATATAAAAAAAAAAAACAACTTTTATAACCCAATCCAACTATAAATCTATTCTCCTGTCTCATAGCATCCTACTATCCAACATCTTTCGATGCGCACACGCATACTCGTGAGAATGCAAGCGCGGGAAGTATTCTAACTTTTCACCACTTTTCCTCCGCACCACACTTTCCTCGCCACGGCCCAATGCCGCCACATAACGACAAACATTTTCATAACTAGTACTGTCATCTGTCACTGAACAATTCTATGATAATTTGTAATATCAGTGATTTATTCAGCCGTTTGTTCAATTGAATTGATTATTAATATTCAGTGTTCTGGTAATCAACACGCGAGGATTTGTGGATGTGATAGACAATCACTCTGCTTAGCCTTTTCCGAACTATGTTGGGGTCGGCTTCCAGTCTAACCGGATGCAGCTGAATACCAGTATTTTGTATGGAGCGACTGCCTATCTGACCTCCACAACCCAATTACTGGGTAGTATGATACCCCTTGGTAAGACTAGTTGTCAGACTTTCGGGTATGGGCATGTGATGCGGAGGAATGAGGATAATGTCGTAAGGAAAATTTTGAGTACCTACGAATGTCGATAGACATTATCAGGTCCTATTTCGAGAGTTTATTTTTGCAAAGTTATTTTCCTTTTTTACGAGGTAAACAGGTAGGTACCTACTTGTATCCTACTTGTTTTCTCGATATTGTATTTATAATGTGTACAAATCGCGAAAGTTTAAAAAGTTTAAAGTTATTTTCATTTGGTTTCTTTTGAGTAATGCAACCAATGATGACCTGGCAAGGAGAAATGCGCGTGCTATGCAACTATGCATGGCATACGTGTTCAAATAAGAATGACACCACCCGGGTCTATTTCTCTACAACTCAGATTTAGTTGATCCAGCAAGAAGCTAATCTTAAAAAAGACCAAGAAAGTATTTTTCAATGATATAATAATATGTAGTTTTCGTGGAGAATGAGGTTTTCTTGTCTTGTATGGATCAGAATGTTAGGCCACAAAAGGGAAGAATGAAAGGTAATTGCATGCAGCTGAGATGAGAATGCTAAGAGGGATGTGTGTTGTTACAAGAATGGATAGAATAAGAAATGAGTTAAGAAGAGGAAGTTTGAAAGTGGCACCGGTAACTGAAAAGTTGTGCGGAAATCGGTTGTCCTGGTTGGTTGATGAGGAGGAATGAGGAAAATGTCGTGAGGAAAGTTTTGAGTATGAACGTCGATGGCTAAAAGAGTAGAGGAAGACCAAAGAATCGATGGATAGACTGTGTGTAATATGACATGGCTAGAAAGGGGGTGACTTCCAAGATGACGACTAATAGAGAAGTATGGAAAAAGAAACATGTTGCGAAGACCCCAAATATATTGTATATGTGTAAGGGCAGGAGAAACTATACAGAGCGATATTATTAGTATTTGACATATCTCGGGACCCTGGGGTCTCGGACCTTTGGAAGGCGCACGAGGGGCCGAAGCCAACTCGCAGACACCCCTTAAACAATTTTAAATTATGAGGAGGCACCAACCGACAATTATCCCTGTATGCACTATGCAAGTGTACCCAAGGACAAGCCCCGGTTGGTGTAGCACTATTGCAGAACATAGAAACAAAACATATTTGGCTATGGGTTTGGATGGCTATAGTGGATTGGGTACCTTGAACTATGGAAGAAATATGTCCCCTGCCTGACCAATTTTATATAATATACACAGATAAAATGGCAGGGGGTGACTTGAACACTCAATAATGGGCCCCCAGAAACAGTCGCTAGCACACAGTGACGTAGCGACAAGGGGGCAACATGTCCTGAGGTGCTAGTGGAGTGGAAAGGCTATCAGAACAATCCCGGAAGTACGGTCAAGATCCCTACCAGCATGTCACTGGCATACTTCCTTCCTCCGAGCACTTGCGAATCTCCACTCAAGTCAGCCAATAAAGGCAATAAAGAGGTGGGAGCACTGTTCCTCGTTATTATTCACTCCAGCCGGCCAATAATGGCAAGCCAGAGGTGAAGAACAAGACTTCTCTCGGGAGATAGGGTCCGTGGGGTCGCTACTGCCCAACAGCTCGCCTCGCTTATTAGTATTATTATTAACACAGTCTACCAGGTTAACTCATTTCAATCAGTCATGTCTACATGAGCGTTTGAGAAATAGAGCGGGACTAAGATGGAACTGCAGTATTACTTTATCCAACCATTTATTTTACTTTTTTCATAAGCACGCTTATGGGAGCTCGAGGCTAAGTAATAACAGCCGCACGGATCGATCCATCGGGATAAGCTACGCTTGCCGGGGTTGGTCGGTGGATGGATGACCATCTTTACATACCATATAGAAGAAGAATACCACCATAGAAGAAAATATTCAAATACTTTATGAACGCTAAAGTAAAATAAATGATTGGAAAGATTATAGGGAAGTTTTTTGACATAGCTGTACAAGGATATTTTAGCGCGGTAACAAAATCGGAATTAGCCCCACCATGTTGTTTTCCAGTATATTTCACAAATGTTTGTCATGTTACCCCTTGTCGTCGCCAAAAGGTCCTTGTCGTAGCAGTGCCCCTAATATACAGGGTTATTGGTAACATGTTGGCAATCCATCAAGGGGGTGTAGGAGAGGTCATTTGCAACCAAATGACCCCTTAGAGCCGGTGTCGACGAGTACGTTTTCTACCCGGCAGGGCCCAGCCCGGCGCCGTCCTAAGCTTGTCCACGTACACGGTTTTAACCGGTTCCTAGCCGGCTTTAGGCCGGCCTCATTCAGTTGATTGTCGTTGTTAATTATGGCAGACCAGACGCACTCCGCATTTTAGGCATGAAGTTAAAAGTACGCGGCGGGCTCGACTTGTCGGACTAATTCAGTGTAGGCTGCGGCCTGGCGCCAGGCCGGGTAGAAAACATCTCGTGGACAATGGCTCTTAAGACTCCTATGTAAATGTCAACCATTTCAGTCAAAAAACTTGCTCAAAATTATGAAAATTGTAAAAAACTAGTAAAGAATGCCATTTCATGGTTGACTAGCTATTGCCCGCTGCTTCGCCCTCGTGAATTTCTGTATAATGTTCGGTTGTTTGGGACCAGTATTTTTGCACCGGTCCCGAAGAACCGAAGTACTGAACAACCAAACTACTGAGACTAGAGGAAAAATATCCCACGGGAACGTACTACCGGGAAATCCTTCCTAATTTATTGTAAAGGGAACCTCTGTGCAAAATTTCAGCTTTCTAGGTTAAAAGATTTTGGCTGGGCGTTGATGAGCCAGTCAGTCAGTCAGGACATTTATTTTTATTTCTAAAGATAACCCTGTAGACATTTCAATGATATTTCTCAAGTCCCGTCAAACGTATGAATGACGAACTACTTTATTGTAGATACACTGTAGTGGTGGTATACTGGTATACTTAGATACATAGGTTCCTGGTACATACATAAAACTGTGCCCGATCAGTGACAGCGCAGACAGCTAATAACTGATGACCTCGCGAGGAGAAATGCGCCTGCAATCTAACTACATTCGTAGGTACCTACATAATATCATACAACACAATCATAGGGCTGCCACTCGTGAATATAACCCGGATTTATTTGTATTGGTTTATCATCATCAGTCGAAAGCCGTGGAATGCTTTGTGGACTCATAGAGTTTAGGTTTTCAGGTCCTCATAAGAGCAGGTGTAGGGACACTTTAGACATGCAAATATATGTGGGATGTTTTGGTCAGGAGCACTCCTGCTGGGTGTCAGTTGGGTCAATAATCCCCATTTTTCTAGTACAACCTGACATGATTCGTTTCTCCCACTCCCGGTGGCCACGCCATTCAGTGGCGTTTTTTAAGTCCTCAGAAGCGCAGTGTATAGACATTTTGGACTTGCCAACATACTTATGTGGCATAGTTTGTTCAGGAGCTTTGCATTCGTACTGGGTGTCGGTTGGGTCAATAATCCCGATTTTGTTAGTACAACTTGTCATAATTCGTTTCTCCCGGCCACGCCAATCACTGCTTCAGTAGCGTTTTTTAGGTCCTCAGAAGTGCAGGTATATAAACACTTTGGACATGCCAACTTATGGGGAGTGGTTTGGTCAATAAATCCCCTAAAGCTCCAGTACAACCTGACATATTTCGCTTCTCCAACTCCCGGATCAGAACCCAAGTCTAGCAGCAGCCCTAGCCACCAAACTGTACCGTTATGCAGCTAGCAACATAGACATGCATTCGAGGTCGCTTTCTCATTTTGCCGGCATCAAATTGCGGTCACCTCGTTTAGAAACGTTTAACCGGCAGTTATAACTACCGGAGATAGATGGTTTGGTTTCAATGTCAAGTTGAACGAAAATATTTGGTTCTTTAAGTTTCTTTATGAGGACGGACGTCCTGAGTTTGCTGTGAAGGCTATTTAATTAAAGTCCACTACATCCCTATATATACGGGAGTGCATCTAAGACTATTCCAATACTTGACAGTGTTTATGTTGGAGGAAGCCATTGTAAATTCTGGCTAACTGGGAATAGGGTGACGGGCGGACTGAACTTACCTAATTTGAGTCTGTTTACTGTTGGGAGGGTAAAGGCGATTATAGAGAACGGAAAGTCCATAGATCACCACATTTACTCCCTACGTGTTGAATATTTCAAAGCATTGGGTTCAGGCTTCGCTACGGAATCTTCCTAAAAAATAAGTCAGAATTTGACCATAACCTATCATTATTTTTATAAAAAGTCAAATCTGCCTAGCCTTTTCCCAATTATGTTGGGGTCGACTTCCAGTCTAACCGGATGCAGCTGAAAGTTAATACCATTATTTTACATGGAGCCACTGGCTGTCTGACCTCCACAACCCAGTTGCTGGGTAACACAATACCCCTTGGTAAGACTGGTTGTCAGACTTTTGGGCTTCTGACTAATCGTAACGACTGTCAAAGATCCACGAATGACAGCCGGGACCACGTGATTTCCGAGGCAAAGAGGGATCTTGGAATGTAATGGATGGTCACCCATCCATGAACCGGCAAGTGTAGATAAACCTACGATCGACCCGTGTGGCTGTTATTACTTAGCCACGAACCCCTTTTTTATACAAAATGGTATTTTAGGTGGATATTTTGTTTCAATTTGAAATGCAGTCTATTCTTAGATTCTGTAATTCTCCTTTAATAATTAAAATTATATGAATCTTTCTTTGATTTCATTCGCTCCTTATAGGTAACACTCAGACTTTCCGCTGCATATCAGATGCATGCAAAACAGCTGAGAAAATTCAATTAACTAGCGCCACCACTGCGAAAAAAAATAATAAGTCTGGAATATGGAACAATAAATGGCCGTCTTTATTGTATAGCTTGATTTTTTAGGACTCCAAGGGACCATAGACCTACGTAATTGATATTAATTTCACTTTGATTTAACTACGCATTTCTAAGAAAAAGGGTCTTGACAGACTGACATACAGACAGACTTACAACGAAGTGATCCTATAAGGGTTCCGTTTTTTCCTTTTTTCAAGTATGGAACCTTAAAAAAGTTAAAATGATTGGAAAATTATTTATTTATTTATTTACTCCAAACATACAAATATCCTTACAGGCTAGACCCAATGCGATATTGTAGCAGACATACAAATTAAATAGTTCCACTGCTTGAACCATAACACATTCTATGGGTCGCTATTCTCTCAAATTTACCCAAAGTGCAACAGAATATGTCTATTATAACTAAGTAGTACTAAGTGTTGTTTTGTTCCTACTTTAGTCAAAATCTACTTACCTGTCCTCACCTTATCCCAAAAAAAATAAATCTTATTCCTAATCTCAGTAGTAGCTTTAGCACAAAAACAACAAACAAACAAAACCCATCCCGAAAAAAAACGAAACTCCTAATCCCACTGTTCACACCCAACGCCACCATCAATGAACGGAAAATTAGAAACTCGTAACGTAACCCAATTCCCCCCTCTCCCCATTTCAACTTCGCATTGACATTCGGTGCAGGCAGGTCAACGACCCCGCTTTCACTTTCCGGTCACACCCCCCCGCTTTCCTGTTGCGTAACATCTGGAAGTGAATTGACGTGCGCGCGCGCATATGTGTGCGCCGGCGCACCGCGCGTGAAAATGTTCGTTTTGTTTGTAGTTATTATGTTATGATTGATTTTGTATGTTTTACGTTGTTTGTTGATTATGTTTGTTAGTATACGGATATCAATATTCGTTATTAATTACCATACAAAATAAACTGAAAATTAATTCATGAAAGGGTTCGGTTTTAATCTTGCCATATTTCAAATCGGTGCAATTTATTTTAAATTTTAAAATACTTACAATTAGTATCCATACTAATATTATAAATTCGAAAGTAACTCTATCTGTCTGTCTGTTACCTTTTCACGCCTAAACTACTGAACGGATTTCGATAAAATTTAACAAAGCTATAGATGGCATCCTAGGGAAGGACATAGGCTACTTTTTTTCTGAAAAATAATCCTACAGGGGGTGATATAGGGGATGAAAGTTTGTATGGGAAACTAAGCATTTCTTAAGTTAGGAATATGAAAATTCTAATTTATGCTTTGGGTAGGAAATAAAGAAACATGCGATTAAGCGTTTTTGAAAAATCATCCCCTAAGGGGATAAAATAGGGGTTGATTTTAAAATTCACAAAACTGCACTGATTTCGATAAAATTTGACCAGGCTATAGATAGCATCCTGGGGAAGAACATAGGCTACTTTTTTTCTTAGAAAATAATCCTACAGGGGGTTATATAGGGGATGAAAGTTTGTACGGGGAACCCAGAATTTCTAAATTCAAGTCTATGATTTTGGTAAGAAATAAAGAAAAATACGGTTCAGGGTTTTTGAAAAATCATGCCCTAAGGGGGTAAAATAGGGGTTGTTCGCAAAACTGCACGGATTTCGATAAAATTTAGCAAGATTATAGATAGCATCCTGGGGAAGAACATAGGCTACTTTTTGACGTAAAAAATAATCCTACGGGGGGTGATATAGGGGGTGAAAGTTTTTATGGGGAATCCAGCATTTCTTAATCCATACTAATATTATAAATTCGAAAGTAACTCTGTCTGTCTGTCTGTCTATCTGTTTGTCTGTCTGTCTGTCTGTCTGTCTGTCTGTTTGTCTGTCTGTCTGTCTGTCTGTTACCTCTTCACGCCTAAACTACTGAACGAATTTCGATAAAATTTGGCAAGGCTATAGATGGCATCCTAGGGAAGGACATAGGCTATTTTCTGAAAAGTAATCCTACAGGGGGTGATATAGGGGATGAAAGTTTGTATGGGAAACTCAGCATTTCTTAAGTTATGAATATGAAAATTCTAATTTATGCTTTGGGTAGGAAATAAAGAAACATGCGATTAAGCGTTTTTGAAAAACATCCCCTAAGGGGGCAAAATAGGGGTTGATATTAAAATTCACAAAACTGCACAGATTTCGATAAAAATTAGCAAGATTATAGATAGCATCCTGGGGAAGAACTTAGGCTACTTTTTGTCGTAAAAAATAATCCTACGGGGGGTGATATAGGGGGCGAAAGTTTTTATGGGAAACCCAGTATTTCTTAACTTAGTGATATTTATGAAATAAAGAAATATAAGGTTCAGCGTTTTGAAAAATCATCCCCTAAGGGGCTAAAATAGAGGTTGATTTTAAAATTCACAAAACTGCACGGATTTCGATACAATTTGGCGAGGCTAAAGATAGCATCCTGGGGCATACATAGGCTACTTTTTTGCTTCCAAAAAAATCCTACAGGGGGTGATATAGGGGATGAAAGTTTGTATGGGGAACCCAGCATTTAGTTAAGTTAGGGATATGAAGATTCAAATTTATGCTTTTGGTGGGAAATGAAGAAATATGTGGTACACACGGCTACATAACAAACAGTTCCAGTTTAAGGTGATCTCACATTGTATAGAATTTCCGTACAATGAGAGGTCAGCTTATACTGTAAATGTATAGCTTGATAAGTAGCTGTGTGTACAGCGTTTTTGAAAAATCATCCCATAAGGTACAATATGGGTTGATTTGAAAATTCACAAATAATATTAAAATGTTTGTGTACCTACCTCTTTTTAAGAGATTTAAGGGATTGGAAATGTAGAGTCATAGTTCGTATCTTGATTTCTTGAGGTAACATTTAGTCTTTATTTCATGCGACTTTTTTACGACGAATGGATTTTCATACGGTTTTCACCAAAGCAGAGATTCAGTGGTTATTTGTTATGGTTTTTTGTAAATTGTCTGAAATATGACGATGATTGTTGAAGATGTCAGAAAAAATCACGCTGACTGGGAGCTTTAAGCCCACCATACATGGCAACGATATATCGTAGCGATTTGAGTTTGCATAGTTATATCGGACGGCCCTATGTTTTCCACATGAACGTTCCCATGAGATATACTCCAACATCTACGCGGGCGAAGCCGCGGGCAAAAGCTAGTAGTTATATAATCGTTTCAATCCGCCTAGCCTTTTCCCAACTATATTGGGGTCGGCTTCCAGTCCCGGATGCAGCCGAATACCAGTATTTTACATGGAGCGACTGCCTCTATGACCTCCACAACAAGTAACTGGGTAATACGATATCCCCTGATAAGACTGGTTGTCAGATTTTCAAGCTTCTGACGACCCGTAACGACTGTCAGAGATCCACGAATGACAGCCGGGACTTTCCGAAGCACGGAGGAGTATCGGTTTGTAAAGATGGTCACCCATCCACGGACCAACCCCGGCAAGCGTACCTTAACCTGATGGATCGACCCGTTCGGTTGTTATTACTTAGCCACGAGCTCCTGTCAAATAATGACAAACGTTTGTTTTTCCAAAATGACTAATGTGTTTTTTTCCAATGGTGACAAATCCTCTTTAAATATTATATTCACTATCCTGTCAGCTTAGAAGTAAGTAAAGAATGGCCGGATAAATGTTATGAAATTGTATCATATTGCATAAAGTTATCCTGGTTATTGTTCTTGTATAACAGTGTAAGGCGTTCGATAAAAAGGCTTGGCCTTCTACATAATTAACCACATTTTGACGTCGATATTATTTACCTTGTTGAACTTCGAAAGGACTTACCCTTACTTCATTGTGAATGACTAACTTTAGTTTTCTTTAGGTACTAGCAAAACTGTAATAATCCTTTGTGCTCAATAGTTCCTTTAGTAGTTCCTTTGAAGGAACTATTGAGAATTTTTGGATCAGTAGTTCCTTTGCAAAAGCTAAAGGAACTACTGAGACTAGATAGTACCTTTAGCAGCTCCTTTCAAGGAAACAAACATATATAAAACTCACTTTTTCGCGATTTTTTTCGCGATTTCAGCTTCGGGCCTACAGTAAAAGTTGTTCATAATGATGAGTGCAATGACGCCTTTAAAATATTGCCACTGTTTACACTTACATCCTGTATGTTTCTTTTTGTCTTCTTTGTAAAAAAGATTCTCTAACCACATAACAATCCTGCATAAAACGTGCAAAAAAACCTTGAACAAAACTCAACTGAAACAAATGCAAAACTCAAAAGAAACCATTAAAATTACCTGTTACTCCACAATTAGCTAATACACTTATTAACTCAGAAGAAAAAGGGTTGAACAACTATAATATGCAAAGGTGGGATGGAATGACGTCATTGGACTGGCCATGACGCAATATCCACCCTAGGTGACGTCAAAGGTAGCCATAAAAGTCTGACATTATGTTTTAAAGTACTTACTTACTCGTGATCCCCCAAAAAACGTGACAAAGTTATGTCATAGGCGCTGATAAACGACTTTTAATGTTTTTAAATTAAAGATCACGTCTACACGAGTAGTTTTAATGATTTGGAAGAAATGTATGTTAAATAAAAGCATTTTCTTAATAACATAATATGTGAAAATTTTAGATTATGTTTATATTATGTACATAATGTAATTCATTTAGATGTTTTTTTTTTGAGATTTCTGGTTTAGTTCCATAGTAAAAGTTGTTCAAAGTGATGAGTACAATGACCCCTTAAGAGGATAATAGCGATTAAAATTAAAGAAAGAAAGAAATAAAAATATTTATATTTTTTTTGCAACAGGGACTTTAAGGTGGTCTTAAAAATTCAAAGTGGGGGCTACTATGCCATGTCGAATATCACATGAAAAACGCTGTTTGCACATTCTCAAACATATTTTTTTTAGGCCGCATAGATTTCGACTTGTGATGAAAAATGTTAAAAAAAATACCGTTCCTCCCTTATCTCCGAAGTTTGCAAAGAGAAAAATCTGGAATTACTCTATGTGATAGAAGTTTATGTAAAGATTACTTGAAAAATAAAAAGATGTCTCTAAATAGCACACTTTTTCCAGAAATCATCAACAAAAACACACATATATGATGGTACGGAACCCTTGGTATGCGAGTCCGACTCGTTCTTGACTGGCTTTTTACTCTCTTTCCACATCTCTTTAAGTTCACCACCACCACAGTTTGTTAAAGGAGTCCAACATACACAATACTATCTAAAACAATTGAAGGAGCTCGTGGAAAGGAGCTCGTGACTAAGTAATAACAGCCGCGATTCATCAGGTTAAGCTACGCTTGCCAGGGTTGGTCCGTGGATGGGTGACCATCTCTACATACCGAGACTCCTCGGTGCCTCGGAAAGCACGTTAAGCCGTTGGTCCCGGCTGTTCTTGGACCGTCGCTACAGGTAGCCAGAAGCCCGAAAGTCTAACAACCAGTCTTACCAAGGGGTATCGTATTACCCAGTTGCTGGGTTGTGGAGGTCAGATAGGCAGTCGCTCCATGTAAAATACTGGTATTCAGCTGCATCCGGTTAGATTGGAAGCCGACCCTGACATAGTTGGGAAAAGGCTAGGCAGATTGATTATCCTAAACAATTGAAAGTTTTCAACAAATAACAATAGTAACCCAAATAGCCAATAGCGCGTTCTAATTCCATAATCCCATCCTTCCTATCAGCGCAAACGCAATAAAAAAACAAACCAATTCCTGTTCAATTATATCACAACTTAGGAAGCGAAGAAAGCGCAACCATTATACGTACATATATAAATTGTTGCAATTACTATTACTCGCGTGATGTAAGGTGAAATGCGCAGGCGCAGTCGTCAGGAAGTTTGCGTAACAGGGGCCTTGAACCTGCGCGGAACTGCGCGAAACTGCGCGAGCAGGAAGTGGAAGTGGTGGTGGGAAGTGGCTGTTTTGTGCGGGGAAGTGGCTTTTGGGATTTTGGTGGTCAAGGTTTTTGATTTCTGAATTGGGTTTATGTAATAGACTAATGTGAGTGAAGTTTTGAAAAAAAAATCTCCTTTGATTTCAAAGGAGAGATTTGTAACTTACCTCCTTTCTTTGCTTCGCAAGGTTTTTACAACTTCACAAAACATAGAGATTTCTTAATTATATGTAAGTTTAATATTTATTTGTATTATACACATAAACTGTTCAAAATCAGCTGTTCCCTACATTTTGACGAATGCGAACATAAAATGCACTGAACAGCTGATTTTTTTTTCGCGAATTCAGGTTTGGTACCATAGTAAAAGTTGTTCATAATGATGAGTACAAAGACCCATTAAAATATTGCCACTGTTTACACTTACACACTGTATAATATGTATTTTTAGATATCCACGCCAGTATTAGGCTTCTTATACAGGGTGTAAGGGACAGCCCTCCGCAAACTCACAGGGTGCATTCAGCTCCTCATTTTGAATCATATTCCACCGGAAATTTTCTCAGGAAAATTTTCATTTTTTAATTTTTTTTTCAGTTACATTTTCATTATTTCAATGTAAAATTGCATTGTGTGTTGGCAGCACTCCATTTATGTAAAAAAAACTGCAAAAAAAAACAGCAAAAAAAAAAACCAGCAATGGATGTTGAAATACTCTAACCAACGACGCGTGAAATCAGCTGTTCACTTTCTGTCTAGCTACAGAGTTCACCGAACTCACCGCATACCTATTACCTACCCCTCCCAACCAGTAATAGACGCTCCAATTTGTGCACAAAAACACAAACAAATCAGGTTTATTGGATTCCCTTAACTTTCCTGAAAAAATTTCATGCACCGGTCATCTTAGTATGGCATACTGAATTCACTCTATCAGTTTGCGGAGGGCTGTCCCTTACACCCTGTATATAAGATAGGCTCCCTATTAATTTAGGTTACTCGTTCCTTCTCCTTGTGAACTTAAGCTGATAGTTTCTAGTATTATTCATTGATGAGATAGCAAGCAGAATAAACTGGTAATATCATACGTAATTTCATTACAAAACCTTAATTAACTCAATCAATCTGCCTAGCCTTTTCCCAACTGTGTTGGGGTCGGCTTCCAGTCTAACCGGATGAAGCTGAATACCAGTATTTTATATGGAGCGACTGCCTATCTGTCCTCCACAACCCAGTAACTGGGTAAGACTGGTTGTCAGACTTTCGGGATTCTGACGACCCGTAATGACTGTTAAACGTTCACGAATGATAGTCGAGACCAACGGCTTAACGCGTTTTCCGAGGCACGCAGGAGTCTCGGTTGTAAAGATGGTCACCCATCTACGGACCTTACCCCGGCAAGCGTAGCTTAACCTGATGGATCGACCTTTACGGCTTATTACTTAGCCACGAGCTTCTCAAAACCTTAATCAACTCAACATGTCCAATTTAACTCCCATTAATATACCTCCTATTATTACTTTAAACAATGGAATATTTTATACACAGAAATAATTAAGGAAAATTAATTGATATTATCATTAATACCGCTGATATCACAGTTTTAAGCACCTGCTCTGAGTGCGTCATCATTCATTGTATGATACTGATTCTACATTCACCAGGTAGATCGTCGATCAGGTGGAGCTCGCCCAATCCACTCCACGAGGGCAACGTAGGCAGGCGATGCCAAGGGGAAGCCTATATTTTTTCTTTTCCCGAGTGTACCATGCAGCTTTCTCGAGTCACTCGGCAACTACGCAATTTGCAGAGCTAAAACCAAACGTTAGTACCTATTAGTGTACGTTATCTGTGTCCTAGTGCGATTTATGTCATTCTTTTTAGATTCTTGACAGGCTGTCTCAATTTTACCCGGGGTGGGATACCTTCCCATGGAATGGGATGGGTATCCCATCATAATTTATCATAATTCATCATAATTTAAAATTGTCTAAGGGGCCTCTGCGAGTTGGCTTCGGCCCCTCATATGCCTTCCAAAGGTCCGGGATCCCAGGGTCCCGAGATATGTAAACATATAATAATAATATCCTTGGACATTTCACACAACGCCATCTAGTCCCAAGCTAAGCAACCTAATGCTTGTGTTATGGTAACGAGATGGCTAATAAACTACTTATATAATTTTTTTTTTTTGTAAATACATTCATATTATAGATAGAAAAACACCCAGACTCGGAACAAATACTTGTGGGTCGTATAAATATTTGTTCCGTGCGGGAATCGAACCCGCGACATGCTGCGCAGCAGTCAATCACTCAACCACTGCGCCAACCGTGTCGCCAATGATGTAACCAATATTTTGATTTAAGAGTCTTGCCCGTTCTTCTCCATAGGTACCTACTACGCTTTTGAATGAGCAACTAGCTTCATCTTTCTGACTGACCGACCCCTTTTTTTTTGTGGATGGGAAATCATAAAATGACTTCTCCCTCTCTGGGTGGAGCGGAAGGGCGTGTCAGTCTTTTACTGACTAAAACCCACCCGTGTTCCTTCAGTTGCCTATGCCAAGGCCACGGTATCTCTTTCGAACAACCCGCGACCCCGGCGGCCTGACCGACCCCTTGACAATTAAAAGTGCCTGTAACTATTGGTATATTTGAAATAAATGATTTGAGTCCTCTAAGCCCATTCCCGAAAATCAGTTACATAGGTGGGTACTTATTTTAATTTATTCGGAAGCCTAACAAACAACTCACCCTCTATTTTTAGAAGCGAGATACAACACTACCGTAGCAAATGATCTGAGTTCAAGGCCCGAGCAACGTTTTGTTACGTAAAGAATATTATTATTAGACGCACGTAACATTTGAGAAATGCTGTTACGACTTAGAATATTTGATATCCGAGTTGTGTTTGTCATTGTTTTTCGTAATAGGTGTATGACGTAAAAAAAAGATCCTGGGTCCATCATGGTTCCGTTGAGAAAAAAGGATGGTGCTATAGGTAGTATACAGCTCCGTCTCTCTCTCACTTTGGAACCATCCTGGATCCATGATCTTTTTTCACGTCACAGTACGGCCCCTGAAGTTGGATTCAGAGAATGTTGAAAAGTTCTAGGGATTCATAATATAAACAACCATGAAAAAAAGTTAATGTTAATGCTTGCCTACAATAAAACTTTTATTTTCAGACCATAGGGATAGTGTTAGTAAAACAAAACCTAAAACTAATATTAGTATACTAATCATAATCTCATTCTAAAGTCTGAAGTCGGACCTCACACTATCCACGTAGTATGTAGTACATACTTGTAGACGTATGAAGTCGGAAACAGTGACGCAGCATCAGACAATCCCACCTACCTCACAACGTGCTCAGGATGCTGTGGGAGCTGGCACGCATTCTGCACAGGATCGAGGCAGACCGTTTTCGGATGATGGCATGAAAGCCATCAATCCTCGCCTCTGAAAACATCCCCGAAGCGCTACAAAAACGTGGGAGCCACGCCAGCATCCTAAACACATTGTTATACTGAACTCGCAGGGCGTTGTATGACCTTTGCGTATACCCTTTGCCCAACCCACAGACTGCAGGTGTAGAATGACTGGCAGTACGCTCTAAGCAGTGTCATTTTACCTGCTTGCTACACCGTGCAAATCAATCGTGCAATAGCTATGGTCATGAGAGATATTAGTAAAAAGCCAAAGATTTCAGAAAGATGAACAACATGAACCCAGAGGGGCTTGTGGCTAAGTAATAATAGCCGCACGGGTCGATCGATCAGGTTAAGCTACGCTTGTCGTGACCATCTTCACATACCAAGACCGCTCCGTGCCTCGGAATTTCGGCTGTCATTGGTGGATTTTTATCAGTCATTACGGGTTGTCAGAAGCCCGAAAATCTGACAACCAGTCTTACCAAGCCCAACCAGTATTACCTAGGTTGTGGAGGTCAGATAGGCAG
This sequence comes from Cosmia trapezina, assembly GCA_905163495.3. NCBI lineage: Eukaryota > Metazoa > Arthropoda > Insecta > Lepidoptera > Noctuidae > Cosmia > Cosmia trapezina. The sequence continues at coordinate 6,207,853 of LR991044.1, forward strand.
TCGCTTCATGTACAACTCTGGTATTCAGCTGCATCCGGTTAGACTGGAAGCTGACCCCAACATCGTTGTGAAAAGGCCAGGCAGATGATGAACAGCATAAACACGTAGTCTAATCAGGAATTTCATCTTCTATTAAAACTTTTATTTTGAAATGGGCAAGCAGACCCGTGGTATGTGCCCGTCGTCTCCAAATAACGCACCCCAAGAGACTGACCGATCAATAGCCAACCCCAAAAAGTAAATTCAACCATCTCATGAGCCTCTTATATTACCAGCCCCCAAACCTTACATCCCGGAACACAGCAAACTGCATGGCGACAAAAATAATGACCGTAGTAGAACTTCCCTACTTCCCTAGCTCTAAAGTTTTTTGGGAGTACTTTCCAGTCCACTAAAGAATACTAAAGTTCCCCCTTCACACTTCTACTTACCCTTGTATCTCCAACTGTACGTAAAGCCAAGCCGGTAGTTCAAGGCTTGTTACGCAAACTTTACGTCACCGGGTCGTCGCCCGCGCAACTCGCGATGTTTGAATGCATATTTTTATCATACTGTTCGCTATGTTTTATTTGTATCTCTTGTTCTTTTGCTTAGGTAATTTTAATTGGTGGGTTTGCCTTGATATTTTGTTGCGTCATTTTTTGAAGTGTCAGTGTTTGGGATTTTTTTTTGGTTTCACGGCCATTTTTGGATTTCTGTATTGGTTTTTGCCTTCCAGCCTCCTTAGATCCTTGGCTCTCGTCTCTATTAGCGATCAGGATGAGCAACGGTATTCTATTCTGTTTGATGTGTCAAGTTTGCTGACGTTTCCACTATTGGGATTTAGGCCTTGTCTTTGTGAGAGGAAGTGGGGTAATCCACCACGAGTTCCAGTGGACGTCACAAATGTCATTGGGTTATAGATCGGGACATGCCCATTTCCTCATGATTTGAATAGTTTACAGGAAAGCTCTTAGCTTCGATCTTGCCTGATAGAATGAAGTCTAAGATGAAATGACTACAACTAGAAGATACCCATTCACTGTTGCTTTGAAGGTACGGGTAAAAGTCGTCTAAAACAATGTTTTCCTTCACCGTCAATAGAGCATGAATCATATCAAAAATCGACCCCAAATTGAGTCAGGGGTGTTGGTGACTCATATTCAAATGAGAACGGTAATCTCTTCAGTCTGACGTAGTGACGTACCGTTTTCGTAGAAAGTGTGAAAGCATTACAGAATACGTAGGAACGTGCGTCCTTACGTCATCCGGTTGTTGACCCCAACGGCCATGATAGCCTATGGAAGTGAATTAGACAGTGAATTTATTTTCATATTGTCCACTGTTTTTTTCTTGTAATATATTATTTCAAGTGATGTAATTTATGGTAAATTGTTTTTTTTTATGGTGTGATTTGATTAATGCCTCGGAAAGCACGTTAAGCCGTTGGTTCCGGCTGTTATTCGTGGATCTTTGACAGTCGTTACGGGTCGTCAGAAGCCCAAAAGTCTGACAACCAGTCTTACCAAGGGGTATCGTATTACCCAGTAACTGGGTTGTGGAGGTCAGATAGGCAGTCGCTTCATGTAAAATACTGGTATTCAGCTGCACCCGGTTAGACTGGAAGCCGACCCCAACATAGTTGGGATTAGGCTAGGCAGATTGATTGATTTGATTAATAATATGATTGACTATTTTGCACGTGTTTATACTGAGTTATTTTACATTGGCTAGCTAAACTTCTCAGACGCGACCGTATCGATAGTAATGGTAAAATAAAATAAAAATTTATTTCATAATTTTTTTGTCCGGTCATTGACCGCAGTTATTGTAGTCACTAATTCACCCATTGTTCAGTGAGACCCAGTCAATGAATATCCCAGCCCATAAGCTCATCTGTGGATGCCGTGTTAAAAGGAAACATCGATAATTTTGTGTTTTTAAAATTCCTATAAAACCAAACGTATGTAGTTAAATCATTTGTATTTTCCATGTGTTATTTGACTATATTGTCTACTGCTGCACTAAAACCGAAACACGATTACTTGATTTTTTTCGAAATCCAAAATAGCACTGTTTATTTTCTGTTTTCGATTATTCGTAAACAGTTCCTTACTGTGCACTAAAAATTGCTTTAAATCGAAGGTATTTAAATATGTTAAGAACTTACTAAGCTAAAAATTGATTTCAGCCTTTTGTCATAAAACGAAGCGCAATTAAATTCCGGTGCGTTTGAGAGTCTTCTATCTCGCGCGTCAAATTAGACAGCCACAACGCCATTTTACCTACACACCGAGCTAAACCACGCTTCAATATATCCTCTTAAGAGTTTCAGCTAAACCCTTTTTATCGTAATGCCAATATTTATGACTCCTGCATGATGCGTAAAAGAGCCTGTTAGTCATAGCGATGTTATAACAAAAGTGCGCACACACGTGCGCACTTTTGTTATATATAATTTAATATAAGAATATTTACCTGTTATCAAATACAGACCTTTTTCTCCTCAAGATTTTGAATCACGGGAATTCCCACTTAAGCTTCACTTGCATAAAAATACTTACTTATTATTATTTTTAAAATTTAGGGAAATATTTAAGAAATTAACGTTTACAAGGAAAACTTTAAAAGTAGATGCAGGAAGATTTCATTTTATTACCTGTGCAGATTGACGTCATTCATTAAATGGAGCAGCCTGCGATACCAAAATTATACGGATTATAATGCTTGTTTTTCTGTTTTCAGTTGTGTTTTTGCAGTCGGGCACGCGTGGATGTCGGAAAATATCCCACGGGAACGTACTACCGGGAATTCCTTCCTTATTCCTTGTCTAAAGGGAACCTCTGTGCAAAATTTCAGCTTTCTAGGTCCAAGGGTTTGAGCTGGGCGTTGTTGAGCTATAGTCAGTCAGTCAGGACTTCTTTTTTTATTTATATATATAGATATATGTTTGGGAACTTAGATATTCTGTAATCCAATCGGAATAAATACTAAGAATATGTACTTAGATGTTTGTAGATGTTTGATTTGCAAATTATTTTGGTATTTAGTTTGTATGAACTTCGCAAGTTCCGCGGGCATCCTAACCTTACAGATCGACCGAACCACGTGGCTGTTACGTAGCCACGAACCCCTCAAGTCGCTGAACCCAGACGAGATCTAAAACTTTTCCAGCCAGACTGACTGATGTTATGCAAACCTAAGGCCGGAGTCGAACGTCGACCTACCTGCTAACGGCCAATCACCTATAGGTGACGCATTGGTGATTATTACTCGTCATCACGCTACTTTTCCTGTGGGCTGGTGATCAACAGGAAAGATTACTTCTTCCATCAGGGGTTTCCTGAAGGCTGTTTTTGACGTAATAGTGAAAGAAATTACTTAATGATTTAGTAAAACTTAAAGGAACTTATAGGAAAAGAGGTTTCTTTCTTTTTAGGTATCTATCGAATCTTGGTAGGATCCTTGCAATACAGGATTTGGTTTTTGGTAAAATGTTTGCGTCTTTTTCCCGCTAAAATTATTTTTTTTTTATTCACGGAAATCAATCTCATGACGTTTTTGGCTGATTTCCTCTATTTCTATAGAGATAGGTAGGTCTAAGTTGTAATGTTTTTCATGTACTACACTTCTGAGAAACTAATTTTGACTTCTAAAATAATAATTCGGCTGCAGATAATTACAAACTACATGACATATATTTTTTTTCTATTTCAAACGATCGAGAATTTAAAAAAAAAACAGTACCGCTAATGAGTAAGAAGGTAATTAAAAAAAAAGTTAAAGGTCAATAACCTCAACTAAGATTCCCTCTAAATAGTTCAAAAACAAAATTCCATTCATTCCTACTTCCGTGCGCTTGCGATGCTAAGCGCGTGTCACTTTCGCGCCAATCGTTTGCGCATGCGCGGCGCGCAACCCCTGTTTGGTGAAACCGCACTGTTTGCGCACTTTCTGACCAGTATCCGGATACCGACGATAACTAAAATTATATAACTAGTTGTTAGATAATGAACTTGTGGAAATCAGGTCGTTGAACTTTTGGATGAACTTGATTTTTTTATTGCTCTCGAGAAACTATAATTTTTGGTGACATTATGTAATGTCTCGTTGATTTTCAAATTTTGATGAGTTATATTTTATTTTATTTTATTAATTTTAAGAAAACTTACAGCTAAAACATTCAAGCAATCAGAATAAATATGTAGAAGAAGGCCAATTACAAGTTTCCACTTATATAAAGTTATGTATAGAATTTACAAAACGGTACAAACAGCGTGAGAATTAAACATAGAAACAACTGAAGAGAATAAACAAAAATTAAAATACGTTAAACACAACAAATTTACATTTCAAAGAAAAAGTTACTTAATTTTTTTTTTAATTTGTGAACACTATTTGAGAATAAATCAAGCTCAACATCCTGGCACACAATATTGAACATTCGACATGCTCTTAAAATATATGTATTTTGCCTGTAAATAGTTTTCGCAATGGGTACATGAAGGAGATGAGGTCTACGACGAAACACAGACGGTACACGAAGTCCAACCTTGGCCTCCAGCTCAGGGACATCAGAAGACCCGTTCATTATATTAAATAGGAAAACAAGATCTGCAATTTTCCTTCGTTCGTGTAATGGAAGAATGTGAAATTTCTTACACCGACTAGTATAGTTAGGAAGATAAGTATTAGAACGATATTGAGTGTACCTTAAAAATCGCCTTTGTATACTTTCAAGGCGATTAATATAAACATTGTAATTAGGATTCCAAATTTGAGAAGCATACATAATAGTTTACATAATCTGTTCTGTTCTGTTTCTTATTTTATTTTATTTCACTGTAGTCTATTCCTTATGTTTGGTGGTACCGATGTGACGATTGGTGCTCATCTTTTTTTGATGTCTTGTCGAGTTTAAGATCTCTTATTATAATTAGTGTATAGCTAGCCGTGTAAACCTGTAATTGGCTTCATGTTTCTTATAGCATTATATTTATTATTTTTATGTAAAGCTGTTGGTTTTCCACATGATAAATAAATAAATAATTTGGTTGATCACCATATTTCTTCTAGTCAACGAACGAATCAATCAACATGTTAAAACAAAATATTGCTAACATTACCTATTGTGCATGCTGTGGTCTTAAGTGTAATAAGTGAAGGAGCACACTAATTAATACCTGAGGGGCAATTCAACTTTTGTAATCTCTTCTCAGTCTCAATCAGTCAAAAATTGTATAGCGTTTACCTACATTTTCGACATTAGATTGTCACTGGCATGAGATTGTGACTTGAATTTGAATGTTTTTAGGTACGGGAATTGGCTTTCTGATGTTACCCTTTATTTATGTGCCATGCATGTATTGTGTACCTACATCTTTTGTTGGAGATCCTAAATGAATAAATAAATAAACATTTTTGACCCTGTGACGATAATACCCCTAACCTGATGTAAATTGGGAAATCGTACCGTCAGGCACTGCAATACCGTAGATCTGCACCTCTGCCCTTCCAACCGGAATCCAAAATCAATACTTAGATACTGCTTTGCTGCCATACTCGTAAACGATGTTACTTCTCAAAATCTTATCCCTAAGGAACTTTTCTCCACTACTACAAACTCTTTATTAATTATTATTTTCCATGAATTCAGAGCCCAAATCTCCAAAAACCTACGCATCTTGAACTCATCCGCTCACAGTCACACACACCCAACCTTTCACACACTCACACACACACACACTTACCCACATAACTGTCAGTCAGTACATGTCAAACTCGGAACTACAAACAAGGAAGAGGTTTTACGTAAGAGTTATTACAGAGCCTTGAACCTCGGAACAGAAGCAAAGCAGCGTCCGCGCACGTCAGCGGCTAATTGATCATGTTAGGAAGTGGATTGGAGGCGGGGTAGGCAGAGTTTAGCGTGGAATTAGATAGTGGTAACTGAAAATTAAATGTTTTATGTTATAAACGTGTGATATAATACTTACTTAAAAAATACATGTTATAGAAAAGGAGTAGAATAATAATAAACCTAACTTTAGGCGATTTATCAGATACATGAAAATCAACAAAATAGGAGCTTACATTGACAATACTGATGCTATTTTCCCGCCAAAAAGTATTATCTGTAGCGTCTCCAATATCGTTCTTTATTCAAATTCAAACAGGCAAAGGTCTCTTAACCATTTAGCCATTATGTATAACAATCTTTGGAGAGGTTCCGTAAAACCCTTTCTATAGCTTAGTTTGAGTTTAAAAAATAAAAATAGAAAAGTTCCATTCTACCAGTAGGTAGTCTTTCCAACCATTTATTTTACTTTTGATATACCTAAGCACGCCTATGAAGTTCCTTGTTTATTGACTTGACAGGCATCCATAGACGAAAAAATGCAATAATTATACTTCATGGACGCTATGAAGTTCCCTATCTATTGATAGGCAACCATAGACGAAAAAATGCAATACTGCATGGTCGCTAGTTTTTAACCGACTTTTCAAAAACAAAAAGGAGGAGGTTATCAATTCGTCGCGTATATACATATATATTTTTTTATATATATGTACACCGATTTCTCCGTAAATTGTGGACCGATTTTGAAAATTCTTTTTTTGTTTGAAAGGGTGTGCTCTCGAAGTGGTCCCATTGTTACCAAGTCAGAATCTGATGAGGCGATCTCATGGAAATCGAGGGAAACCCTCAAATTTTATAGGCACGCCTACAGCGATTTGGGTATTTTTTATAGTAACTCGTGCATTTGCTCCCGGAAAGCTCCAATTTGGTGAAGTGAAACTGATGAAGAAAACCACAGATGGCCATCGGAACTACTCAATAACACGTATTTCACTTGGGTTGCGATTCGATTACATAAATAGTTGCTAAGCAATTTATGCTCGTCACAATGCATACGGTGAAGTGTAGTTGATGGTGGCTTCAGCATCAGTTCCAGTTCTCCTGGTTCCTTACTAGGAGAACTCCTCAACAATTAACGTCCTTGTATCGGGAAAAACAATATTTTGTAAAAGGTGATGAGCAGTTGACATTTAGGCTATTGTTACTTAGATAAATTACAAACTGACCCACTACAAAGTGAAAAAAAAACTTTTTTACAAAAAAAAGAAACAACCGACTTCCAAAAAAGATGCTACAAAGTGAAAAATAACTTTCATTTCGGAAGTCAGTGGCAAAAAACGAAATTACCGACACCGACTTCCGAAATTGAAGTTATTTTTCACTTTGTAGCATTTTGTTTGGAAGTCGGTTGTTTTTTTTTTTGTAAAAAAGTTTTTTATCTACATACAACTTGATAGTAACCTGCAAATTGCAAAAAACGGAAGAAGATTTGAATTTAGCAGGCTACGTAGGCGTTCCCACGAGCGTAATAAAATCGCGGCGGGATTTAATCGCGCACTGGATTTTCAACTCTCGTTGTTGAGCCGAGCGTTGAGAATCCAACCTATCAAAAGTCAATCAATCTGCCCAGCCTTTTCCCAACTATGTTGGAGTCGGTTTCCAGTCTAACCGGATGCAGCTGAATACCAGTATTTTACATGGAGCGGCTGCCTATCTGACCTCCACAACCCAGTACTGGGTAATACGATACCCCATGGTAAGACTGGTTGTCAGACTTTCGGGCTTCTGACGACCCGTAACGACTGTCAAAGATCCACGGATGACAGCCGGGACCAACGGCTTAACGTGCTTTCCGAGGCACGGAGGAGTTTCGGTATGTAAAGATGGTCACCCATCCACGGACCAACCCCGGCAAGCGTAGCTTAACCTGATGGATCGACCTGTGCGGCTGTTATTACTTAGCCACGAGCTCCTCACGAACTATCAAAAGTATAATACATAAATGGTTGTATAGATAGTGGTAGAAATTCCTTGGTAAAACCCTTTCGACACAAGCCTTAATTATTGGTACAAAACCTACAGGAATAAATTAAATTAGGTACTTATTCTGGTGAACTACAAGTACATACAAGTTTAGCCTATCAATACCGCAATTTCAGTGACTCCTTTATTTTCACAACCACACCGGAAACAATTCCCACAATGACAATATTTAATACTTTATGACGACAATTATATTACTGATAATATTCCAAACTTTTCCACTCGGAGCAGGAGGACTCGGAGGAGCTCGTGGCTAAGTAATTACAGCCGCACGGGTCGATCCGTCAGGTTAAGCTACGCTTACCGGGGTTGGTCAGTGGATGGGTGACCTTCTTTACATACCGAGACTCCTCCGTGCCTTAGAAAGCACGTTAAGCCGTTGGTCCCGGCTGTCATTCGTGGATCTTTGACAGTCGTTACGGGTCGTCAGAAGCCCGAAAGTCTGACAACCAGTCTTACCAAGGGGTATCGTATTACCCAGTTACTGGGTTGTGGGGGTCAGATAGGCAGTCACTCCATGTAAAATACTGGTATTCAGCTGTATCTGGTTAGACTGGAAGCCGACCCGAACATAGTTGGGAAAAGGCTAGGCAGATTGATTGATTGATTGCAAACTTTTCCACTGAAGTTTTTTGTATTAGTCACTTATTATCATCTGCCTAGCCTTTTCACAACTATGTTGGGATTGACTTCCAGTCTAACTGGATGCAGCTGAATACCAGTATTTTACAAGGAGCGATTTCCTATCTGACCTCCACAACCCAGTGACTGGATAACATGATACCCCTCGGTAAGATTGGCTGTCAGACTTTCGAGCTTTACACTCGTAACGACTGTCAATCATCTAATGACAGCCAGCACCCTAATGGCAGCAATTCAAATCAAATCAAATCAAATCATTACTTTGCAAACATGGGTATTATTGGTACATAAGATGTTCTTTTATAATAAGGTTCTCCATATTTTACCGACACACTGGCATGCAACATAGTATAACGGAACATAATATAATCTTACTCTAAAATTAAATTATGTGGTATGTCATTAGAATTACATAAATAAAAAAATATTAACAAAAATGTCAGCCTTGTCACAGTAAGTACATAATAAAAAATAAAAAAATATAAAAAAAAATATATATATATGTCAGTAATGTCATACGAAATCAAATTATGCCAACTTGAATAACAAAATGTAAAATATGTAGGCTAAGTATGTAGGTATCAGTAGGTATATCAATCATTCAGCGAATTATCATCAAGAAAATCGTCAATTTTGTAATAACTTTTCATAATTAAAATTTTGTTTAGCGCCCTATTCAATTCTCGCAATTTATCCCGCTTAGGGGCGCTGTGGTAGCTGTAGACCTGTCAAATACTGTTCGTGTCAAATCCTGCCATTATCGTCAATAAATAAACTAAATCTACTGTGGAAACCACATACGAAGTTTTCATGGAGATTTAGATGGGTATACAATTTCTGTCCTTTCATTTTTGAACGGATTACAATTCTCGTAATATAAATAAATATACTTGGACATTTCACACAACGCCATCTAGTCCCAAGCTAAGCAACCTAATGCTTGTGTTATATATCCTTAAGGGCACTGTTGTAGATGTAGACCTGTAAAATACTTTTGGTTTAATTTTTACAGTTCAACAACATTCATTGCGACATTTATGAATGGATGGATTAGCAATTTGCTTCAAAATGATTCAGATTCGGATTGATAGTGTGTAACCCAACCATCCATTACATATTGCGTACAATATGTAATGGATGGTTGGGTGACTCCACGGACTGCCTTCGACAAGCGTAGCTTAACCTACGATCGACCAGTGTGGCCGTTATTACGTAGCCACGAGCCCCGTTTTTGTATTAGTCACTATTAATACTTTTGTTTTTCCGAGGGTGAGCTGAATGTTGAGTCATACAGGGCGAGAACCCCTGACGTTAGGGAAACTCGATGACGTCATCTCTGACGTCATATTTCAAGGATGTTGGTGAATGGTTAAACAATTGATTTGCATCTGAAAGTATCTGAAGCTTAATTTTGGATCTTAATCGTGCAAAATTGAAACACAAACACATTGCAATTAGATTTTCGTTTATCGAAAAGGTACCCATAAAGCTAACTATTACATAATTTACCTAATTAACTAATAATTAACTAATTACTATTAAAGCTAACTATTACATCCAATAATATTTGTCTTTATTGTGTTTGAAAATTACGTTATTATTATAAACTAACACCAATATATTTACATATTATGTACAAGTATATAATAAAAAATAAAAAGGGGAAGAGCTCATAGGGCATTAAAAAATTCGTCCACATCGCTGTCAATGGGAAATGTGCCCAAAAGGCTGGCAGCATTGCCACGTTGGATGGCAATGCTAATTCTTTGGGCTAAAAATAGGCCAGCCCTTTGGTCCCGTGTAGAGTCGACCAACCGCTTGGCGAGGTCCCGAAAAACTCGATGAGAAAAAAAAACTATTACATAATTTACCATAATTAACCTATTACATAATTTTAAGTTGTTACTTGCAGTGTTAGAATTTATGAGTTAGTTTTCCTTCAACCTCTTTTTTTAGGGTCTAAACGGAGCCCTATTGCTGTCACTCACGTGTCCGTCTGACCGTCGTCTGTCACACAGGTTTTACAGCCAAACGGTTAGGGCAATAGTCTTATTAGTCGTATAAGAATCTTGTTGACCCAAAGCCATAAAAATTATCAAAAAATATTTTTAAGGGGGAAAAAAAATTTGAACTACCTACCACATCGAGAACGATGAAACGACCACTACTTCAGTTCCTCACTCGATTCCTTTAGTTCCACATTTTAGTGATGTCAGCTTATCTATTATTCTTCCTCCATTTCATCCTCCGTCATTTGGAAGCCACAGAGGCCTTCTCATGACTGCTACTATTAATGATCTGAGTTGCTATAGGTAATCACCTCGCTTGGTTGCCAAATTAGTGAATGATTCGCATAATATTGTGAGACAGGAAGCACGGTATCCTTTAATCCTATAGGTACTTAAGATATCTTAAAAGCCTACTTTACCGTGGGGAAGTTTGCGAATGAAGGAGGTCTGCGTTTAGGTTTTTTAGTCGTGAGTTAACTCTAAAATAATAGTGCACATAATCTTATTGTTATGCAAGATTGAGCGCTATTTTTATGTATAACGTCACGTCAAGTTTTATAAAATAAATGGTTTTAATTTTTTTTTTTTTTTACTTCTGATATTTAGGTAAACTTAAGTTAAATTGTTGCAAAAGATAGATAATGATCTCTTCCTGATACAATAAAAACATTATTTTCAAAAAACGACAACATTGTCACACAAAGCATAAAAATATAAAAAACAACGTACTTATAGGTAAAGTTGTTGGATTGTCAGATTGTCGCCTGTCACCTGTCATCTGTCAGTTTTATTAAATGGGCCTCTGAATACCTGTATTCTAATTTTCGAAAAAAATATATAAGTAATATTTATTTACTAAACGGCCGACGTTAAATAAATATTATTACATGAACATGCATTTCAATTTAGGATAAAATCAACGCAAATTAAATAATTGTTATCCTCATTAGTCCAATTAAATTGATTCCTACCGTTTCAAGGAATTGTTTACAATATAAATACAGTTATTTATCTCCATTGAATTATTATCTAATTCCATGAAAATTGAAACTGCACAACAAAGTAATTAATTAATTAAATGTTAGGTCATAATGATCCTTTAGTAATTTGTTGTCACATAGTAGTATAGAATATTACATCATAATATCGTACTGTATTACGTAATACAAGTATCAAACTATTTATATCTTACTTATCAGAATAACGCGCCGGTAAACCCCGAGGTGATGGGCCTCACAACCATATTTCGCTATTAAGGTATCTACAGTCAGCAAAAAAGTCGATTAACACTTGAGTTTTCTAAATCTTAATTGATTGAGAAAAATACTTCATTAAAATCGGAACAGATGTAAATTTTAAAGAAAATCAACTCTTATAAATGAAATGCTAAAAAGCAGGTTATCGTATAATTTTGTGTTAATTTAGATGATGTCAAAAAGTAGCAGTGTTAACCGACTTCTGGTGCTGACCGTACCAGTATTTTACATGGAGCGACTGCCTTTCTGACCTCCACAACCAAGTTACTTTTTATCATCTATAACATCCTTTCAGAAAAAAAACTCGCCAAAAAACCAATCTTTCAAAGTCAGCACGTAACTTACAATATATTTTTGACGTCATGGTAATATATATATCCTACTTTATTACATTACTCATAAGCATAACAAACATGATACTTACTCTGAGGTTTCTTAACCCTGGTGGAAGTCGTCTCGTCATGCCATGTCATACGGGCGATGACCGCGTCATGACCAACCTGAACGACCTTGGATGCTCTAGGTCTTTCCTATATGGTTGACGAAATATTTCATAAATATCGCGTCACGACCAAAGTGTGTATGTGTGTTGTGTGTATGGGGAAGGATATGTACGTGAAGTGTGTATGTATAGGATGTGGTAGTGTGTGTGTGCGAGAGAGAGGGTGTATTTGTCTCTTTCCTTGTATATTTCATGCGTAATTTATTTATTTATTTACAATTTATTTAAAGTACCTACAATGAGTGGCTTTTTGACGTATATGGGAGTATTCTTCCAGGTTTTTGGATAGAAAAGTTTGAGCTAAGGAAAATATGTTAATAAACTTACTGTTATGGACGCTGTTACAAGTGGGTAGTCAAATGATTACTTTTTTAAACAAAAGTATGTTTATTAAATAAAATGCTTTGCATTCTTAAAATTTTTATTGTCCGAATATGTACCAAAGTCAAATTTCACTTCGGTACATTTATTAAGAAACTGTACTTATCAAAAATTATATTTAAAGTTCAGAATCGTACCATGCACATCTATCAACAATTCGGCCAAAACATTTTAAGACTGCAAAGCATTTTATTTTGATAAACATACTTTTGTTTAAAAAGTAATGATTTGACTACCCACTTGTAATAGCGTCCTTAACTATGTATCTAAATAATATCTGTTTGTAAGAGATATCTGTTTTTTTTTTGTTAATTGTCATTAGATCTCGATGAAGGATGAAACGTCGAAGTTTCGCCAGTTGATTTAATTTGACCCTGTCTAGAAAAGGAACAAGCATTGATCACCAGTAATTAGGTACTAAATGTTGGTGATTTCAGAATACTTATTGTCACGACATTTTTTCTTTAAATAGTCTACTGACTGGTAGAATAAGTACAAATGAGTCACATTGGTAGGTACATAATTATATTTGTTTGGAACCCTGTTTAAAGGGCAGTCAGCCGACAAGCGGCCCACTCATAAGAACCGGTAAAGAGAGAGTCGGATTCGCGAACCGAGGGTTCCGTTCCAATTTCTGAAAAAGTGTGTTTCAGATTTTTCTCTATGCAAACTTCGGAGTTGGGGGGGGGGGGGGGGGGGGGTACGGTAATTTATTTTACATTTTTCATCAAAAGTCGAAAACTGTGCGGCCTAAAAAAAGAAAAATGTTTGATAATGTGCAAACTGCGCTCTTTCCTAATAATATGATATCCCACATGCCCTAGTACACACAGTCAGTGTACAGTGTGCACTTCAAATTTTTAAGACCCTCTTTGAGTTTCTGATGCAAAAATTTTCTTATTTTCATAATAGTTGGGCAAACGTCATCCAAAACTGTTACAAATTTCAAGTGACAGATGGACAGATAGACAGACTGAGTCGCACCATAAGGGTTCCTTTTTACCATTTTGGTACGAAACCCTAAAAATGCACTGTCAGTATTAATGAGTAGACGGACTGCCGGCAGGCTGTATAATGTCTTATGAGGTTATAGTCTGTAACCTACATAATTAAAAAACCAGCCAAGTGCGTGTCGGATCACGCACAATGAAGGGTTCCGTAGTTGAAAAGAATTTATTCCAAAAACAAACTTAACATTAAAATCCCAAAAATATTTTTTTTTATGTGATCAAATTACAAATTACCAATTTTCGGACTTTTTCCTTTATTTATGCTGTAAGACCTTGCTTCTTGCCAAATTTCATGATTCTAGAACAGCGGGAAGTACCCTATAGGTTTTGATTTACTTGCGAGTATCAAAATATGTCGCATAAATGGCCGTATCTTTTTATTACGTTGACTTGGCGAACGGGACGTTGGGGAAATAGCACAGACGCGCCTACGCTTTTCATTCTACAGAAGAAATTAACCAGGATCATAGTCAACATCGAGCAAACCGATAGCTGTAAACCCTTTTTTATAAAACATAAAATTCTCACCTTACCATCTATCTATATCCTGGAAATATGCAAATTTGTTAGGAAGTACATACATTTTTTCACGACCCGCGGCGATAAACATACTGACCGATCTGTCAGATATAAAAATATGTTGATGTTACCCTCTTCGCGCATGAAGCTACATTCAAATAGCCCTTACGCAATGTCCATAAAAATATATAATAAACTTCCTGATGCATTAAAAGACGAAACCAGCGATACGACATTTATAAATAAGCTGAAGCAAATATTAATTAAAAAAGCATATTACACAATAAGCGAGTACTTAGAGGACAAAAAAATTTATTAAACACAAACAAACACCATACAAGTTAGTAAATACAGATAAATATTATTATATGATTACGTTGAATTGTCCAAATAGTTTTGTTAATGGATATAATTTAATAGACTGATCTCGATAAAATTAATATTATAATATACTTAATTAATGTTAATGACATATTTTAAAAATTGATTATTGTTATTTTGTTTCCTGATTTAATGTGATTTTATTTTACTTTTATTTTCGTTTCTTATATTAATTTTAATTTTTAATTTTATACTCTTTTGCTGTGCCCTACAGGGTCCGTAATTGTACCGTAGCTTTAAGCCTTTGTTGTTACAAAGGCTTAAAGCTACGGTACACACGGTACGGTATTTCAAACATTATGGAATGCAAATAAAGATATGAATATGAATATGAATAAAAGCTTGAGTTTTTTAGGACTCCAAAAGACCATAGACTTACGTATTTGATATTAATTTCAACTTGATACCTCCACGCGTTCCTGAGAAAAAGGGTCTTGACAGACTGACAGACAGACAGACAGACAGACGGACAACAAAGTGATCCTATAAGGGTTCCGTTTTTTTCCTTTTGAGGTACGGAACCCTAAAAATTACGATATAAACTGATAAAATTAATTACCAATACTTACGACTATAGTTACTACGTTTAGCATAATGTACACTTGATTCAAAGTAGGTAGCTATATGAAACTAACAGGTGGAAGATACCTACTACAAGCCTACCTGTACAAGAGTACCTACACCTGTGAATTAATATCATACTAGAGTACTAGAGTCAACAATTCGATGACCAGGTGTTCTCATTATGGCCATACATAAGTAGTTATGATAGCACGATAATAGACCAGGACGGTCTATTACAAAGTTGAATAGTGTAAAATTAGTATATTTAAGGCCTTTTACGTTAATTTTGCCGTGAAGTTAAGTGAGGAGCTCGTGGCTAAGTTATAACAGCCGCACGGGTCGATCAATCAGGTTAAGCTACGCTTGTCGGGGTTGGTCAGTGGATGGGTGACCATTTTTACATACCGAGACTCCTCCATGCCTCGGAAAGCACGTTAAGCCGTTGGTCCCGGCTGTCATTTGTGGATCTTTGGCAGCCGTTACGGGTCGTCAGAAGCCCGAATGTCTGACAACCAGTCTTACCAACGGGTATCGTATTGCCCAGTTACTGGGTTGTGGAGGTCAGATAGGCAGTCGCTTCATGTAAAATACTGGTATTCAGCTGCATCCGGTTAGACTGGAAGCCGACTCCAACGTAGTTGGGAAAAGGTTAGGCAGATTGATTTTGCCATGAAGTTAATACAGCCGTTTAAAATGGTATTATTAGGAATTTCTTAGTAGCAGCCTGAGTCTGGATTAATGCTTGGTAGTTGAATCAGCGCCCCCTATTACATCGGAATTAAACATAAATGGAGAAATGAGGTCGTGTACAAAGAGTGTGGGGCGTGCTTTTTGGCAATAAAATAAAATAAATAAATAATATCCTTGGACATTTCACACAACACCATCTAGTCCCAAGCTAAGCAAACTAATGCTTGTGTTATGGTAACGAGATGGCTGATAAACTACTTATATGTTTTTTTTTTTTTTTTTGTAAATACATACATATTATAGATAGAAAAACACCCAGACCCGGAACAAATACTTGTAGGTCGTACAAATATTTGTTCCGTGAGGGAATCGAACCCGCGACATGCTGCGCAGCAGTCAATCGCTCAACCACTGCGCCAACCGTGTCGTCAAATGCAATGCTTTGTCTAGTTGTTTGTTTTGCTTTGTTTAAAGTTGGACATTGGTTAAAGTGACGCACATAGACATTCCGAAATAATTTCTCTAAATGATGGTGAAAACTGCATCAAAATTCGTTGCGTAGTTTAGAAAAACAACACGGCCACACAGGCAGACACGAAAAGCGACTTTATTTTATAATAAGTATTTTACAGATATATAGATACTTAGAGATATAGAAAAGAAAAAAAAAGTCATAAAATAATAAGCGAGTCTAATCATTTTAGACGTTTAGTGAGGCTTTTCCTGAAAAATCTTTTTTCAAGGTTTTCAGGAAAAGCCGGCCGGTGGCTGCTTCTCAGTGT
Source organism: Cosmia trapezina (assembly GCA_905163495.3). Lineage (NCBI taxonomy): Eukaryota > Metazoa > Arthropoda > Insecta > Lepidoptera > Noctuidae > Cosmia > Cosmia trapezina. The sequence continues at coordinate 6,224,471 of LR991044.1, forward strand.
ACTGAGACGTCAGGCCCGGGCACCTGTCAAAAGTGTCAAAGCGTCATCATATATTTTTTATTCATTTTTTAGTCAAAGTGGCGCCGTCTGGTGGCGTGATTTTTCAGGAAAACCCTCACTAAATAGCTGAAATGAATAGACTCGCTTAATATTTTAAGAGTGCTACCACCCAGTAAACGTCATTTCAAAAAACCGGTCAAGAGCGAGTCGGACTCGCGCACGAAGGGTTAAAATCGGCAAAAAAATCACGTTTGTTGTATGGGAGCCCCCTTAAATATTTATTTTATTCTGTTTTTAATTTAGTATTTTATTTTCATACCGGCAACAGAAATACATCATGTGTGAAATTTTCAACACCCTAACTATCACGGTTCATGAGATACAGCCTAGTGACAGACGGACAGACAGACGGACGGACAGGCGGAGTCTTAGTAATAGGGTCCCGTTTTTAACCGACTTCTAATACAAACATCCGAATTGAGAACTTCCTCCTTGGAGGTTCTCAATTCGGATGTTTGTATTTTTGTTTTATGTTTGTTCGCGCATAACTCCGTCGCTTGCCAACCGATTTCAAAATTTTTTTTTTTGTTGGAAAGGTTATACTTTCCAAATGGTCCCATTTTTGTCAAAATCTAGTTCTGATGATGGGATCCTGGAGAAATCGAAGGAACTCTTCAAATATTATAGGCACACCTATAGCGATTTGGGTATTTTTTATAGTAGCTCGTGCATTTGCTCTCGGAAAGCACTACTTGGTGAAGTGGAACTGATGATGAAGGTCACAGATGGCTACCGGAACTACTCAATGATAAATATTTCACGGGTTGCGATTCGATTACTTTAATATGGTTGCTAAGCAATTTCCGCTCGTCACACAATGCGTGTGGTGAGTGGTTGTTGAGGAGTCCTCCTGGTTCTTACCAGCAGAACTCCTCAACAATTAACGTCCCAGTATCGGGAAAAGCAATATTTTGTAACATGTGATGAGCAATTGACATTAGATTATTGTAACTTATACAAATTATAAACAGACCCACTAAAAAGCGAGAAATAAAAACTTTTTAACAAAAAAAAAAAAAACCGACTTCCAAAAATCACTACAAAGTGAAAAATAACTTTGATTTCGGAAGTCGGTGGCAAAAAAAAAGAAAGTAAATAAAAAACGAAAGACACCGACTTCCGAAATCAAAGTTATTTTTCACTTTGTAGTGATTTTTGGAAGTCGGTTTTTTTTTTTGTTAAAAGTTTTACCCATTGGGTACGGAACCCTAAAAACAAGCGAGCCTTACAGTAGTCGCTTATGATTTGTAGCATCTGTCATCTCACCTTGGTAAAAGTACTTTCTATTTCCATACCTCAACCAACATTTCCATCCGTCACTCAAAACTTTTAGAAAAATATTTTCACATCCTGTTACACACTTCCGTCCCTTTTCTTGAAATCACTCCACAGATTGCGAGAGGAAAGATGTTACACATAAAAAACCCTCATTGCTTCAAACAAAGAGCTATGAATTAGGATTCTGAAGTTCAGAAGTCTATGTACTATGTGCATTCTAGAATCAATAGGTGTTAAAACTAGTCTAGACTGTTATGTAGGTAGATCCGTCTAGTCTGTGTCTAGACGCTTTGGAAACATCTAGGTACACAGTGTGACGTAGGTATAAAAGTATGTTTGGGTGCAGACCATGAACGAATTAACCACTGGACCCGACATAAAATACAAATGTATGAAAACTCGTTCAACCACATTACATTTGACTAAATTTTGTGATAAATAACAATAAATGTAATAAAATAATGTACTTACAAGTGAAAAGAAATAGTGCTGCTTCCGCCGCTATAGTTTTTACACCATTTAACTGACATTTAGTCATTTTTGGGAGATGTTTTGTTGACAAGTAATGCTTGAGACTGACGCAAAAACTAACGACCAAGGCTAGAATTTCCTGGTTACTGACAAGACCGGTAAAGGTACATCCGCTTATATGTCAGGTCCAGTGGTTAATTCATTCATGGTGCAGACATTGCTCTTTACTTCGGTAATACGGGCTGGTATCCGCAACTCCACGACAAATGCGCCTATTTTGCGTATGGGTGGGAAAATCGATTATTCGACCCACCCCAGATCCTCAAAGAAGGCCAGCAGCGCCTTGATGTTACAGTAGTACTCAACTAATATGGCTTATAAATGTACCTGCGCAGAAGATGAATTTTCAAAGCGCGGGAAATGCTATTGACCAATCGGCACGCTCCACGCTTTTTCCTTACCGCTATTGGTCGCAGCTACCGCCATTTTAGCGAGCGCCGCTTGACAGCCGCCATACTAGCGAGTGAGATGGAACTAACAGCTGCAGTGTATTATGAACCTTATAGTAGTGATCTAAGGTTGATTGTAAGTTGTAAGCCATCTCGTTAATCTTCGGGGCCATACTTTCTTTTCTGCGCGAACGAAGATTCACGACGCGCCTTATTAGTTGAGTACTACTGTACTGACAACCTCACGGAGGGTACCTGGGTTACCGAAGTACTTTGCCCTGTATGCGGCGACTACCGGGCAGTTTAGCACATGAGCTGCTGTCTCGTCGTCCTCCATGCAGGCCCTGCATAGCTCTTTACCTAATGAACTTCGAAATGTTAGGAAGCATTGTGTTCACCATAATCTTCCTATAATGGTCCCACTGTTGGGACACAGGGGCTGTGTAATCCATCACGCAGGCCTAGTGCAGGTTGGTAGATGTCACAAGGCTTCGAATTTTTGGTTCTAGGACATGCGGGTGTCCTCACGATGTTTTCCTTCACCGTTTTGAGAGCAGTGGTGATGAAATTGTTTACACAAAGTAAAGTGCTTGTTCGGGTTCGAACCCAAGACCTACAACTCGTAAGTCGCGGCTGATACCACAGGACCATCACTGCTCTGATATTTTTTTTGTCGAGATTGTTTTTTTTTCTACATTTTTATGGAACCATGAGGACCTAGACGTAATTGTGTATAGGCATTGATATATAAAAACCTATATTATCAATGTGTATAGGAATAATATTAGTTTTTTTTCGGTATGAGATTAGACCTTTTGTTCATAGTCAATATAAGCTTAAAAATTATCAGCCGTCCCAAACATTTGGTTTTAGGTATTGATTGAAGCTTTGTACGGGACAGCTGATACTTTTTTCTCGATTACGATGTTGGTCCCATGGAGAAAGTTGTTCAGTTTGATGGTCTGTACCCACCCTTAAATGGGACCACACCTTTCTGATACACCTTGAAAGGCCTCCTCCAAGCACCGCTACTGAAACAGGCCCTAAGTATAATTTATTAATTTATTTTATTATTTACTAGCATAAATAACAATTACTGTTTACTAAAATAGTCATAACATCAAGATCATAGGTTAGTCAATGATATTTTTTACTTAACTTCAGTTTATTGAAACAAGAATACAATTAATTTCTTAATCAAAGTTAATTGAAATTGTAATTTGTCTGTTATTGAATTACAATCAAATCACTATAAAGATATTTCAGAAGGTAAACACAGACCAATCATAAAAAGAAACCAAGCAAAATTCATATAGAATTCGGCAGTCACATAGAACTTTTGCATTTCTAAAGTGCTTTATAAGAAAGACCAGTGGGATTAGCATGAACACGCTGAGTAAACGTATTGTGAACGATTTTAAAATTTAAAATACTCGTGCACTCGTGATGGGCGATGCTAATGGTGCTTGTCGCAAAGAAATACCGAAATGCTATATAATAGTTCTGAGGTTCCTACACACACTAACATTTGATTAGCGATGACGCTAGTAGAAAAGCCAGAAACCCAAAATATGTATGGGGTTGACATAAGCTATCGAAATGTCACGTGATAATGTCAATGTCACTTTAAAGCTGTAGCGATTGTAGAAATAGAATCACTCTGAAGCGGATGCCATTTGTATTCTCTGTTTGCGTCGGAACCGGGTTATTTCTTCGCGAAGTCACGCGTTGCTGGGCTGACTGAGCACTAATTGGTTTTTAACGAGTAGGTAGATAAAGTGGTCCTTCTGACTTTATGATGGCACCTAATAGTTAGGTGAACGACATTACAATTATTTTGTAATAGGTTAATAATTCGGGGTTTTTGAACGTTCAGTACATCTAGACAGAGTGTTTCTTTAAATAGTTGTGATGTCATGTACCGGTCATTTCCCTGGCTTAGAAAAGACTACAGGGGCGTACTATGACGTGAAAAAAGATAATGTATCCATCTTTGTTCCAGTGTGAGAGAGAGACGGAGTGATACGACCTATAGCACCATCCTTTTTTCTCAACGGAACCATGATGGATCCTTAATCTTTTTTCACGTCGTAGTACGGCCCCAGTGCTCCTACCTCTGGAGTTGGTATCCTGGAAATTAACACTAAAAGTTTTTACTTTTTTTTTTTTTACTGACCTATTTGAAACTGAAGCCATTGGTCCCGGCTGTCATTCGAGGATCTTTCACAGTCGTTACGGGTCGTCAGAAGCCCGAATGTCGAAGTATAGCTATGGACTATTGATTTTGATCTTCTTCTTTGGCCTCGCCTTTTCCCGTTAAGCGGGGTCGGTTTCCCAATCGTGCGCCGTCATCTGCCGTAAGTCCCTCCCTCATGTCCTATTGGATCTTCGTCACCCATGTGGTTTGAGGTCTTCCTCTTCCCCTCTTCTTTGTAGCCATGGAAAGGCATTTTTTCACGATATGGTCATCTGTTCGTCGAAGTGTATGACCGTACCATCTCGGTCTGGATTCTTTTAGTTCCGCTATATCTGCAATCTTGAAGATCCCTATGTTCTATGGACTATTGATGTTTATTACTTTTTGTTAAATAAAGATTCTAGCCCATCATCGCCATCATCATAATTCTTCTTTCATAAATCGGAATAATCGATTGTTTATACCCCAGGACAACTAAAGTTATTTAGAGAGTTCTAAAGTTAGGCTTTCACGCTAAAACCGCTGAACGGATTGGCATGAAATTTCGCTCACGGGTAAACCATGCCCTGGATTAGCCCGTGGGATAATTTCCGACATGCACGCGGGCGAAGCCGCTTGCAAAAGCTAGTAAACTTATAAAAGATATATTTTATAAAATAACTAGCTTTTGCCCTCGGCTTTGCCCGCGCATGTATTATAGATATAAACCTTCCTCTTGAATCACTCTATCTATTAAAAAAAACTGCATCAAAATCTGTTGCGTAGTTTTAAAGACATATGCCTAGGCCGCACACATCGCGATGACATTCGGGCGATAAACTTCGTCTTCGGTCTACAGCAAAGCTGCGCGGCCACATAGTGCGTGTTGTCAAGTTTATCGTGATGTACGAGCGATGTACAAACGCAAAAAACAAAATGGACGCCGCGGTTGCTCTGTATTTTATGGCAGCAAATAATTATTTTTTAAATTTATGTTATGTAAAAAACAATCGGCTCAGACTCGTAATTTGCAATAAATTCTAAAATTTTATCATTACTCCAATCCATGTTACGGCTTCAGCTATATTATGCACTGTAGTTTAACTTAACACGTCCACTACGCACAAAGTGTGGGGGCCGACTGAAGTGTGGCCGCGCAAGCGAAGTTCATCGCGATAAAACGCTTTGATCTGCGAGACTTTACCGACAGCGGAGCGAAGTCCTTGCGACTACGCACGAAGCTCCGAAGTATACGCGAATACTTGGCTACATACATCGCAATTACTCGAATCTTCGGGTTATCGCGATGTGTGCCTAGGCAATAGGCACACATGACGACGGCCCGGCCTAGGCAATAGGGACAGACAGACAGCGGGAAGCAACTTTGTTTTACACTATGTAGTGATAGTGATGAGTTTTTGTGCTACTTCAAACATTGTGGTGAATCATTTAGAAATACCTACCCAAATTATTATTACTTAATCCAATTGAAATCAAAATTTGTTTCTATAAAATAATAATATAAAGGTGACTCATTTATTCACATTAAAACATTATTTTATTAGTCACGGTTTTAAACACGAATATTTATGAGGTCACAATGATAATATTTACATAAGTTTGCATAGTCGCTGATAGACTTGAGCATTCACTTGTAATGAGCATTCTAGCGAATGTTCAAATGGAGCGTTTTAGCGAGCATACTAGCGAGCATTTTAGCAAGCGTTCTAGCGAGCATTCTAGCAAGCGATCTAGCGAGCATTCTGGCAAGCGTTCTAGCGAGCATTTTAGCAAGCGTTCTAGCGAGCATTCTAGCAAGCGTTCTAGCGAGCATTCTAGCAAGCGTTCTAGCGAGAATTCTAGCAAGCGTTCTAGCGAGCATTCTAGCGAAACGACAGTAAATTTTCTTAGAGGTTTTTGCCGAGCCGAGCAATTTTCAAGTCAATCTTCGTGAAGAATACATTTTTAACGAGCATTTACTAGAGCGTTCGCTAGAATGATCGTGAAAATATTCGTAACGATGTTCGGCTCTATCCTTGGCTCTGTTCGTTGTTCAGTTCGACAAATTTAAAAACGGCGAATGCAATGTAACGTGTAATGCACCGCGAATTTTGCGTGAGGATGGGATTCCGAGCATTATGGTGTTTTTCTATCTATAATATGTATGTATTTACAAAAAAAAAAATATATAAGTAGTTTATCAGCCATCTCGTTACCATAACACAAGCATTAGGTTGCTTAGCTTGGGACTAGATGGCTTTGTGTGAAATGTCCAAGGATATTTATTTATTTATTTATTATATGTAACGCTCGCGCTGATCCATCGGCTCGGTTTTTATTGCGAGCACATTGGCTTTCGCAGTTGAACACATAGGGACAGGATTTGCCTTGAGTTTGAAATTTCATCCACATTGTTCGCATTACATTACACGATACATTACATTACACATTACACGCGTCTGTACACGGCTTTACAAGTGAATGCTCAAGTCCAAAAGCGGCTTAATTCCCAATGTAATCGATTTTTAGGTACTTTATTATGAATAACATTGGTAGGTATACAGGGTTATTGGTAAAACACCAGCAACCGCTTAAGGGGTCATTGTACTCATCATTATGAACAACTTTTATTACGGGACCAAACCTGAAATCGCGAAAAAAAAATCATTTGTTCAGTACATTTATCTACATCAAACTCGTTAAAATGTACTGAACAGCTGATTTTTTTTTCGCGATTTCAGGTTTGGTCCCATAGTAAAAGTTGTTCATAATGATGAGTACAATGACCCCTTAAGAGGTTGTTGGTGTTTTACCAATAACCCTGTATACTTTTTGGAGGTAAATGCCCTTTTGCCCTTTGTAATAAGTTCAAACAGTGGTGGTCTTCAGCCCATTCTCATAGGATTTCGGAGACTCCGCCAGATAAAAGAAAGAGTGTCCATGGAGTTTCTTGCCGTTCGACTAACCTACTCCTTGGAAATTCAAAACTGCTTGTAAATGGTTTAATTTAAGAGGCTACCGAGCGCGCAGTGGCGCCCTCATCGTTTGTTTGGTTATTTCTTTTATTTTAACATGAAAATGCAGAAAATGAGACGGATAAGTTGTGTTCAACAAGATTATTATGTTGTTAGTACCTATTACAAATAGTAGCTTTATATTGTTAAGTTTTAGTATACAATATTAGTTTTTGTTTATGCTAAATCCGAAAAGGGGTCATTGTACTCATCATTTTGAACAGTTATTTCTATGGGACCAACCTTGAAATCGCGAAAAAAAATCAGCTGTTCAGAACATTTTGACGAGTTTGATGTAGATAAATGATTTTGACAATTTTGAGAACAGATTTCGATTTTGAGAACAGCTGATTTTTTTTTCGCGATTTCAGGTTTGGTTCCATAGTAAAAGTTGTTCATAATGATGAGTACAATGACACCTTTTCGGGTTTAGTATAAACAAAAACTAATGTTGATGGCGTTGTGTGAAATGTTCAAGGATATTTATTTATTTTTTTATTATTTAATGTTGTAGGATATACCGAATCGTTAAAACGGAAAATAGTGGCTACTATGTATTTTCCGGTTGCCAAATATCCTAATCTGTTCAGCCGTTAGGGCGTAAAAAGGTAACAGTCAGACACAAAGAGTTACTTTCGCATTTATATATTTTTTTTAAATAGTAATTAGTAATTTATTTCCAATCTTCAGCCTAGGTATACGTTACATCAATCTTTTATTTTAGAATGAAAATGCAGAAAATAAACCGGATAAAGGCTCGGACAGACAGAGGCGATATCGCGAGTGATATTGCGATATAGAGAGCATTTTAAAGAATTAGACATTTTAACAGTACCAAGTTTATATATATTATTAATTCTAAATCACTTTTCTAAATATATTCATGAGTATGAATCACAAGAGGAACGTAGGATAAGAGAAAGCACAAGAAGGAAGGAATTTAAACACAAAATGGCACCTAATATTAACATAGCTAAGCATTGTTCCAGATACCAAGCAGTGGAGTTATTTAATAGGTTACCAAATGACTTAAAATTGTTAATTTATAGCCCTCACTGTTTCAAAAATAAATTAAAAGCCTTCTTGTTGGAAAAATGTTTATACTCGGTATCGGAATTCATGTCAAATGATAAAAAATAGTCACTTTTAAAATGGCAGTGAACAAGCTATAAAATATTTTTTGACCGAACACTGTTCTCATCACTAGGACCTGACTAGGATAAGACATTTTGACATTGAACATTTACCGCCATTATTATCATGAAGTATTTAATTTGACATTATATTTCTTTGTTGACATATTTTAATTAATTGACCAATCATTTGACATCAAATTTAATTAGGCTTTGAAGTATTGTTTCTGCATGTGATAATTTTATTTAATATGTAATACCTACTTTTTATGTAATGTAATGTAATATTCAACACAATTTTAATTGTTAAGAATAAATGAAATGAAATGAAATATTATCGCGTCGCAACACCGCTACGCGACACGTCGCGACGCGATATCGCCTCTGTCTTTAAGAGCCTTCAGTTGTGTTCCACAAGACTATATGTTATTAGTATTACAAATAGTAGCTTTATATTGTTAAGTTTTATTATGTATACCTAATCGTTAAAAAAATCGTGTGCCAAATATCCTAATTTGTTCAGCCGTTAAGGCGTAAAAACCTACTACCGGGAAATCCTTCATTATTCCTTGTCTACATTATAAAGGCCACCTCTGTGCAAAATTTCAGCTTTCTAGGTCCAATGGTTTGGGCTGGGCGTTGATGAGTCAGTCAATCAGTCAGTCAGGACTTCTCTTTTTATTTATATAGATAGATAGATATTGCCAGAATTAGCAGAAACCCAAAAGGAGAATATATTAGGTCGGGGAAAAAGTTCCTTCGTATTTTATAGACCAATTCAACACATTTTTTTTTTCATAGTTAAAATTTAGTTATGGGCCATTTACCAAATGGGTCAAAACTGTTTTGTGGTCAACCCCTAACTCTTCAGCTATGTCGTAACTACTAACATGCCGATCTTGCTCCACATTTCCAAAAATGGCATCGGCGTTATCCGTAACAGGGAGACCAGAGCGAGCTGCATCTTTGACATCAAAATTCCCGGACTGAAAACGCTTGAACCTACTTTGTGCTACTCTTACAGACAATGCGTTAAGTCCATAAACGTCACAAATTTCTTTCGTGGCTTGTGTTGCATTTTTCCCTTTTTTTGTAATAAAACTTCAAAATGTATCGAATTTGTTCGTTAGATGCACTCATTTTGGCGAGCAGAAAAATAATTGAAAAATGGCGGGAAGTCGTTTTTACTTTTTTTTTCTTTTTTTAAATATCATCTGATCTGATGGTACCAAAACCAATCAGATACAAACAGTAGAGCCAAAGAGATTTTACTACAACTTTATACCTATGAAATACGAAAAAACTTTTTCCTTGACCTATTATATATATGGATAGTTAGTAGTAGCACGTGGAGCTTCTGCCTACTCTTTCCGTGAAAAGGCGTGAGTGTACGAACTCTTTACTAATAAAACCGGATAAAACATAACCCCTTACAACCACAAACATTACCACAGACCTTGAGTTACGCAAAAAAACTTCCGAATGGAATTTTATAACAGAGTCAAAAGGAAAATATTAACACAATTGTTACTTTACTAGTAATTTTACACATCATTTACAGGAAATTAGGATTCCGCTGTAATAGTACGGAAAGTTCTATGACCTATTTAATAAATAAATAATAATAAATTATTTATTAAATAAGTCGTATTGTTACATTATGCAGTGTCACTACTGAGCATGGTTAGACAGAAATGTATGTGTCATGTCCACAACATGACCAAGAGCTCATGAAGGGTCATTTAACCTACTTAAAAAAAGGAGGAGGTTATTATTAGGTAAACTGTTTACACTTACACCTAGTGGCACCCTTTTAAGAGGTCATTGTACTCATCATTATGAACAACTTTTATGGGACCAAACTTGATATCGCGAAAAAAAAATCAACACCGGGAATTCCTTCCTTATTCCTTGTCTACATTATAAAGGGAACCTCTGTGCAAAATTTCAGATTTCTAGGTCCAAGGGTTGGGCTGGGCGTTGATGAGTCAGTCAATCAGTCAGTCAGTCAGGACTTCTCTTTTTAGGGTTCCGTACCAAAATGGTAAAAAAGGAACCCTTATGGTGTCACTCAGTCTGTCTATCTGTCTATCACAGCTGGATATCTCAAGAACTACTAATGCTATCAACTTGAAATTTGTAACAGTTTTATATGACGTTTATCCAACTATTTTTCAAATAAGAAAGAAATAAAAATATTTATATTTTTTTTGTAACAGGTGCTGAAAGGGGATCTTAAAAATTCAAAATGGGGCTACTAGGGCATGTGGGGTATCATATGAAAGAGCGCTGTTTGCACATTCTTAATTTTTTTTAAATTTTTTTTAGGTCGCATAGTTTTCGACTTTTGAAAAAATACCGTTCCCCCCTCTTATCTCCGAAGTTTGCAATGGGAAAAATCTGAAATTATTCTATGTGATAGAAGTTTATGTAAAGATTACAGGAAAAATAAAAGGATGGCTCTCAAAATAGCACACTTTTTCAGAAATCGGAACGTAACCCTCGGTGCGCGAGTCCGACTCGCTCTTGACCACTTTTTATTTATATAGATAATTCGTAAAAATGTAGGGAACAGCTGATTTTTGTTCGCGATATCGCGCTTCTATCGATAAGACAGCCCATTGCATCACACTATGTAAAACATTTACATTTGTATCTGTCATTTGCATTGTATTTTTCTTGATAAATAATAGATATAATTTTATTTTAAACCTTGCGTGACGTAAAAAAATATAACTCAATCAACACGATATACCCATATAAGTTCCATTTCCTCCCATTTACCCCTAAAAAGCTTTCAACAACTCTCACCCACCAATCACAACCCATGACGTCACCCACCAATAGAAAATTGCAATGAGTCCGTACATTAACCCGTTGCATGCTATTCGGCTGAGTCACAGCGCTGTTACGCAACATGTCAAAGGCCCGACGACCTTCGTACGAACTCGCGATTCGGAGTTGTGACGTAGCGATTACTGGCGATAGTAGGCATGTTTCTGCGAGCGACCGTTTTTAGGGTTCCGTACCAAAATGGTAAAAAAGGAACCCTTATGGTGTGACTCAGTCTGTCTGTCTGTCACAGCTGGATATCTCAAGAACTGCTGATGCTATCAACTTGATATTTAGAATAGTTTTAGATGACGTTTACCCAACTATTTTACAAATAAGAAAGAAATAAAAATATTTATGTTTTTTTTTTTGCAACAAGGACTGAAAGGGGGTCTTAAAAATTTAAAGTGGGGCTACTAAGGCATGTGGGGTATCATATAAAAGAACGCTATTTGCACATTCTCAAACTATTATTATTTTTTTTTAGGCCGCATAGTTTCCGACTTTGGATGAAAAATGTAAAAAAAATACCGTTCCCCCCCCTTATCTCCGAAGTTTGCAAAGAGAAAAATCTGAAATTATTCTACGTGATAGAAGTTTATGTAAAGATTACAGGCAAAATAAAACGATGTCTCTAAGTAGCACACTTTTTCAGAAATTGTAACGGAACCCTCGGTGCGCGAGTCCGACTCGCTCTTGACCGGTTTTTTTTGTTAAGGTGTGTTGTGATTTTTGGGTGTAATGAACTATTGTTTAAGTACGATGCGAGTTTGAAAAGGACAATTAAAGTGACAGAGACAGGTTGCTGGAGAGTTGGTAGCGTTATTCGTAGCTAAAACACTGGGAGTGTCGATTAGGGGGCCGTCTTTTGTAACTTTTTTCTCAGATTTAATTTTTGGGGTTTTGTACCAAAATGGTAGAAAGGAACCCTTATGGTGCGACTCAGTCTGTCTGTCACAGCTGGATAGTTCAAGAACTACTAATGATATATCAACTTGAAATTTGGAACAGTTTTAGATGACGTTTACCCAACTATTTTGCAAATGAGAAAGAAATATATATATTTTTTTTGCAACAGGGACTGAAGGGGGGTCTTAAAAATTCAAAGTGGGGCATGTGGGGTATCATATGAAAGAACGCTGTTTGCACATTCTCAAACATTTTTTAAATTTTTTTTAGGCCGCATAGTTTCCGACTTTGATGAAAAATGTAAAAAAAAATAACGTTCCTCCTTATCCCCGAAGTTTGCATAGAAAAAAAATCTGAAATTATTCTATGTGATAAAAGTTTAAGTAAAGATTACAGGAAAAATAAAACGATGTCTTGAATAGCACACTTTTTCAAAAATCGGAAGGAAACGATGCGCGAGTCCGACTCGCTCTTGACGGGTTTTTTTTTCAGCAGTTAACGCAGCTTCAGCAGTTACAGCATGAGTATTAAATAAAGGCAAAACGACCTTCGTTGGAACTTGTGATTCGAAGTAGTGACGTAGCGATAATAGGTGTGTGTCTAGCGAGCCTTATTAGAGAGGTGATCGCCGTTTCGGGTTGAGGTCTTAAATTAAGTGCGATTTTCGAGTGTGTTGAACTTAATGGACCATTTAGACGGGTTCAATCCCCGAGTCAATCTACTAAGCTAATCTAGTAATTGTTTCGTGTAAATAGAGATAGTCCACTGCATTGGATTGTCCTCAAATCATTGATGAAGCCTATAGATATATTTATTATATCTATGATGAAGACAGTCCATTGTAATTGAACGATTTCAATTGGATATCTCAAGAACTACTAATGCTATCAACTTGGAATTTGGAACAGTTTTAGACGACGTTTACCCAACTATATTGCAAATGAGAAAGAAATAAAAATATTTATATTTTTCTTGCAACAGGTGCTGAAAGGGGGTCTTAAAAATTAAAAGTGGGGCTACTAGGACAAGTGGGGTATCATATGAAAGAACGCTGTTTGCACTTTCTCAAACACTTTTTATTTTTTTTTTACACATAGTTCTCGACTTTTGATGAAAAATGTAAAAAAAATACCGTTCCCCACCCTCCGAAGTTTGCAAAGAGAAAAATCTGAAATTATTCTATGTGATAGAAGTTTATGTAAAGATTACAGGAAAAATTAAACGATGCCTATAAATAGCACACTTTTTCAGAAATCGGAACGGAACCCTCGGTGTGTGAGTCCGACTCGCTCTTGACCGGTTTTTTTTTGTTTCAATTTGACGTTTTGGATAAGCCAAGGGTTTACATTACAAAACTAACGAACAAGCAACATCGGCACTGACAGACGATGAATCATCAGATGACACTGTGACATTATTTTGATAATGCGTTGGTTGTTTGTATTCGTTTTTCATAAAGCATTTTCTTGGTATTCTGTTTCGATTTTATCAAAAAACTTGGCGTTAACAAAGGCTAGGCAGATGATTTATTTTTATTTAGCAGGTACAGCACAAATGTTTTGTTTTAGCAATTGTGTAAAAATTTGTCCTCTGACAAAAAATCTGTCATTTTCAAGGTCGTTTTCAGTGAATAGTGAGTGGTCGCTTTGGCTGAATCTGTGATCGATGATTGCAGGTCCTAGTTTATATTTTACTATGTTCATACACGAAATCTCATAAGGGGTCATTGTACTCATCATTCTGAACAACTTTTACTATGGAACCAATTCTGAAATTGCGCAAAAAAATCATCTGTTCCCTAAATTTTGACGAATTGTTTGAACATACATTGTTTTTTTTGCGATTTCAGATTTGGTCCCATAGTAAAAGTTGTTCATAATGATGAGTACAATGACCTCTTAAAAGGTTGCCACGATTTATACGTACACCCTGTATAAGCTTCGACCAGAATTCGGCATCTTCGACAGCGTTAGCGTTGACCTCGCAAAGATCTTCCATGTAGTATAGGTGTTTTTACACAGAAAGCACGAGAAGAGGTGAAGCATCGTTTGTGATGTAGCTCCATAGTTGCTCTAAGGCGACTCACCTGTACGTTGATTCTGTAAAATTCAAACAACAACTCGCATCTCACTTCGCTATTCACTCTCACTTCGCATCACTTCTTCTCACTTGTTATAAACTTGAAACTTTGAATTTAGAATGCCAATCAAGAAACTCACAGTGGATTCAGATTCTAAGTCCTATGAGGTCCATCCTAATGAGGTCTTACAGAATCACACGGCTGACTTCCTAGTCGGATAAGAGATTTCCAGGTCGGCCATGGTAGTTGGAGGCCCGCTGGAAGCTTTTGTTCTATTACAATAAATTAATTAATCTTAATATAAGTACAGTTACACGAGATCACATGAGATTTTCCATGAGAATAGCAACAGTTATGTGTGTATCAATACCTATGACTGGTAAAAAACGTAGGTGTACGACCTACGAAGTCAAAGCCCTCCAATAATCGCACGTCAGTGTGTTAACCCTACTTACTAATATTATGTACTTAGGAAGCATTAACTGAGCTGGCTGAGTAATAACAGCCGCATGGATCGATCAAAGATTTTAAGGGGATGCGCTAAGGTAGCCCGCGAAATTCAAATTTTCTTACATTTTTTGTAATTTGCAGGGCAGTGTCAGGTTGAATGTTGATTAAAATATGATTCGCGGCCGTAACTAACATGGCTTTACAGAATTATAATCATTAGAATCAGCAATACAGAGTTGTATGATTCTAATTACAGAATTATAATCATTAGAATCAGCAATACAACTCCATAAGTTAGCATTTACCTCAAACCTCATGATTTCATGAAATCGCTAAATTTGAGATAAATGCTAACTTATGGAGTTGTATTGCTGATTCTAATGATTATAATTCTGTAATTAGAATCAGCAATACAACTCCATAAGTTAGACTTGACCTCAAATCTAGCGATTTCATGAAATCATGAGGTTTGAAGTCAATTCTAACTTATGGAGTTGTATTGCTGATTCTAATGATTATAATTCTGTAAAGCCATATTAGTTACGGCCGCAAATCATATTTTAAGCACTAACTAAAATAAAAGCGCCAAACCAAATAAAAATTGTTTCAAAATAAACTAAGCTATCTATTAAAAATATTTTCAGCCAGTTTTCATTTACCTAATACCCACATTTTGAATGCAATTTTGCAATGAAATTACCTACTTAGGATTTTAAAATTACAGAAAAAAAAAATTTTTCTTAGGTGTTATTAATGCGCGTTGATTACACACCATTTTTGCACAGCCGTCTCGGCAATTCAATTTACTGCAGTTTTTCCTCATAACGATAAAAGTGACAAAACAATAATGAAATCATTTTTAATTAAAAGTCTGCGGTTAACCATGTTTTGTAATAAAGTAACAATAAATTACCTGAATTTGTTAATGCAGAAATATAAGGAAACAACAAACAAAGGGTTAGTAATGTGCAGGTATATAAAAACCGGCTAAGTGCGTGTCGGACCACGCACAATGAAGGGTTCCGTAATTGGCATGAATTTATTCCAAAAACAAACATAACATTGCAGTTGAAAAACATGTTCTCACATATAGCTCTACTTGCCAAATTTCATGATTCTAGGTCAGCGGGAAGTAGATACCCTATAGATTTATTTGCGAGTATCAAAAAATTACCGAATGAATATTTTTAGTTTGGCAATTAGGCATTTTTCAGAAAAAAAAAATCGCTCCCGTAAGATATTGTTATTCACATTTGGCTAGACTGGACGTTAAACTCACCGTACCTACTTGAGGAAAAGTTAGGCTGATAGATAAGAATCTAAATAGTAAGGGTTTCCCTTCCGGTCAGTATTTGGATGGGTGACCAAAATCATAGAAGACACCTGCGGAGTGAAAGTAAGCTATTTCCGTTTGAAGCCAAATCCAGATGTTGTATTGTCATTGACATCATATTGTTATACAGGGTGGAACGCACAAACGGTTACCACGTATTCAGTACATCATTCTGAGCCCCCTATATAGAAATTTTTCATCGGTTATTAAAACAAAAATCTTGTAGTTTCCTACAATAGTGCAATACCTACACGGTCAAAATGTATGGAAGAGCAGATTTTTTTTCAATAACCGATGAAAAATTTCTATATAGGGGGGCTCAGAATGATGTACTGAATACGTGGTAACCGTTTACTCGTGGTAACAGTTTTTTAGGATCAAGTCTTGTAAATCTTTGAAAGGCGAATCGTTAGCCTAATAAAGTGTTTCAATTTATGTGTTAATATAGCTTAGGTTAAGTGCATTTTGTTTTGTGTTACTTTGATTAATTAAAGATATTTGAAAATGAAATGAAAATGAATGTCATACTGTGATTACAATTTTTTTACTCAAATTATAACTCAAAGCATATTATTTCAAGCATAGCATTTAAACATAATCACTTACCCGTGCACTCTCGTGTACCTACACAGTCACACACACACAAATAAATTTCAATACAGGGTGAAATTTTAATCGTTTTAATCCTCTTAAGGGGTCATTGTACTCATCATTATGAACAACTTTTACTATGGGACCAAACCTGAAATCACGAAAAAAAAATCAGTTGCTCCCTACATTTTGACGAGTTTGATGTAGATAAATGTACTGAACAGCCGATTTTTTTTTTGCGATTTCATGTTTGGTCCCATAGTAAAAGTTGTTCATAATGATGAGTACAATGACCCCTTAAGAGGATTAAAACGATTAAAATTTCAACCCGTATAAGCATTGATGTTTAAAAAATATAAGTAAATAAATAGCTTAATATTGCAGTTTACTTACAGTTACTGAATAAATGAATTTGGCAATTTTGTATCACAGAAATTCAGTAAGTATGGTATATATAAAATATATCAACTTAATCGGTAATTGCCAACTGGTAGCGGTTTCATAGATTATGATCAGTAATATAAAAGTTTAGTTTTAATTTTTTGTATATTCTGTAAAGTTTTTTTTTTAGTTGTTGTTGTTTCAATATTAACTTAATCGGTCAATTAGATTCGGAACAAATTGGCTGTGACATACAGACAGACAAACAGACACACAAGTTATCCTAAAAGAATTCAGTTTTTTCATATAGACGTACGGAACCCTAAAAAAAATATTCTCATTCGGCTGTTTTTCGTGCCATCCTATTAAGAACCCCCACATTTAGCACTAAACGTTTACCGACACTACTTTAACTATATCTAATTGTCATTGTCATGTCATACGTGATCAGTAATTGTCTGATGTCATATCATCATTGACTTTGACATGGTCAAACGTGTCAATGTTTTTCAAACATCCGTACTTAGCGATATTTTTGAGGGTGATTGGCCTAATGTCCGCTGTGGTTATATTTAGTCTTAGTTATCTAGTTATGTGGGTGTTTAAAGAGGCGACGAAGGGATTCTTTTCACGTGTTGAATCATGTGAGAAAATTTCATGTCGTAGTGAAATGGCTCGTGGCTAAGTAATAACAGCCACGTGAGTCGAGTCCGTGAAGGGGTGTCCATCCATTCGGTACAAACCAGGACCCCTCCGAATCTCGGAAAGCACCCTAAGCCGTTGGTCCCGGTTGTCATTAGTAGATCTTTGATAATCGTTACGAGTAGTCAGAAACCGGAAAGTCTCTCAAACAGTCTTACCAAGGGATACCTTGTTAGGTACCCATTGCAGTAACTGGGTTCTCGAGGTCAGATAGACAGTCGTTTCATGTAAAATACTGGTATTCAGCTACATCCAGTTGGACTTGAAGCCGACCTCAACATAGTTAGAAAAAGGCAGGCAGTTGATGATTGAAGACTCCATCAAACAAATACAAATAAATACAAATACAAATCGTTTATTGCCACAATTAGCATAATAAAAAGAAACCGGTCAAGAGCGAGTCGAACTCGCGCACGCATTTTGATGATTTCTGAAAAACTGCGCTATTTAGAGACATTGTTTTATTTTTCCTGTAATCTATACATAAACTTCTATCACATAGAATAATTTCAGATTTTTCTCTATGCAAACTTCGGAGATAAGGCGCCCCCGGGGGCGGTATTTTTTTTAACATTTTTCATCAAAAGTCGAAAACTATGCGGCCTACAAATTTTTTTTTTTTTTTTTTTTTTATAACTGAGACTGCGAGTCACACCATAAGGGTTCCTTTTTTACTATTTTGGTACGGACCCCTAATTAAGACGCGTTTGGAGCCTTCCTTTAATCAAACAATGCCTGTATTAGGAGACTCTTCCATAACATTGCACTATTATACTAATACTAACTTGCGAGCTACTATAAAATAATTGATGAATTAAATATTTAAAAATTTAATTAAATTGATATATGAAATTAAGTACTAACAATAGTTATCACAATTTCTTGTTGTTGTACGTGGAGTAATATGTGGTGCGGTGTGGTGTGGTGTGTTTTAGCGCGATTATATCGCGTGTCGCGCCTGTTTTTAGGAGCTTCTATCATGGTTGGTAGAGGGGTTGACTGCTCAGGGTCCGCAAATTTAATTAAGTGTCGTCAATGGCAAAGGCTCTTTAAATACACCTTCATCCACATATTGGCGGAAGTCTCGATCATCATCATCTTCCTGCCCTTATCCCATGTTACTTGGGGTCAGCGCAGCACGTTTTCTTCTTCCACTCTCCCCTGTCAACCGTCACGCTATCATGCACTACCTTCTCTTTCATATCATTCCTCACACAATCCATCCATCTTTTCTTTGGTCTTCCTCTCCCTCTCCATCCATCAACATGTCTATTCATCACTCTTTTAGTCACATGCGTTTCCTCCCTCCTCATCACATGCCCATACCAAGCCAAACGATTTCCTTTCAACTTTTCTGTCACTGGCGCCACTTTCATACTTCCTCTTCTAAACTCATTTCTTACTTTATCCAACCTTCTCTCCGCTGCATGCAATCTTTTTTCATCCGTCTTCTTCACTGCCTAGCATTCCGATCCATAAAGTACGACAGGCCTTATCCCGGACTTGTAAATTGGAAGCCTTGATCATCCGTTTCAGTACAGTTTTAACCGTTTTTTTGCAGATCAAAGAAGGTACGCTTATTAAAGTGTCTTAGATACCGAATGCTCTTTGGACCTCTTCAACGAGTATACAGCCTATAAAAAGCCCAATCAATGAAAATATATAAAGCCCAATACATACAATAGCTCGTCTAATAGATACAGTTTCGCCGAGTTCATTGGCCGGAGATGTGTTTGGCAGAGGTCAATGGCCATATGACACATAAACACTACACACGTACGTTGTCCTCGTGACTGTATGTGACGTAATTATGACGTAATATTGTAGAGTTTGGTAATATTCGGCTGCGAATTTTTTCGCGATGCTTTTTGTATATGTCTCTTGGACTATCCTAGCAAGATACAATGATGATTTTATTGTAAATATTAGAATATCTCGTGGTTGGTCTAGTGGTTGGAAGCGTGATTGCAGAACGTGCGGTCCTAGGTTTGAGTTTATGGTTTCTTTCATTAGAAAATTCTACGTTATATCCTGGAGTCTGGATATGTTCTCTTTTAATACTGGCAAATGAGGCTGAAACAATTTTATTTGAAGACGATGTGGTTGATTATTACATTTCTGCCTACCCCTTTTAGGAAGACGGATCCAGTATATTGTCATTTAGGTGAAACCCCAGGATAGCCCGCGAAATTCAAATTTTCTTAAGTTTTTTTGCAATTTTCTGGTCAGTATTAGGTTGTATGTTCATCAAAATATGATTCACGACCAGAACAAGTATGTATTTACAGATTTATAATCATCAAAATCATTTATTACAACTCTCTGACTTCAAATTACCATATTCAATGACTACGAGTATTTCATGAAATCATGACATTTGAGGTCAATTCTAACTTAGAGAGTTAGGTACCTATAATGCATAAAATTCTGTAAATACACAATTATGAGTTACGGTCGTAAATCAAATTTTAATCAACATACAACATAACACTGAGATGCAATTTGCAAAAAAACCTGAGTAAATAAGTTTCTCGGGCTACCTTGACGCATCCCCCTTAATCGGGATCAAATTACGCAGACTCGGGATTTCATTCAAGCAGAACTTGGTCCCCACAATCAGCTCTCTCTCTTGCGAACATTGGACCAGCGAGCTGATCAGGAGATAATAAAATTTTCACGATTACCTCATTTTAAAGAGTAAACTGTATCACGACTTTATCACTTCTTGAACTCATGTAAAAGTTGATAATATAGTTAGCAACTAGTCAGGTTACTGGCATTAACAAATCTACGTTTTTACTGACGTAAGTAGGTATCTCTTACGTAGTGATTAAGGAATTCATATTTATTTTGCGTATTAGATAACATTATGACAAAAGTAATGATAAGGCCCCGTTCATACGACGGATATCAGTACGATGTTTTACGGTAAAAAATTGGGAACACACGTCATCATGCCTGTTAATAGGTACGGTTAAAAACAAATGCAGTATGGAACTGCCGTGTGGTCCCGACGTTTTAAGGCTCTTACAGATGCCGGGGCTACACATCGCGGTAATTGTTCCGTTGTTCAACGCGATGAATTGAGTGGCCACACTTGAACGGTCAACGTCAATGCTCAATGAATTCACACCCCTTGTCCATAGGCCATAGAATATAGTAACTATTAAAAAGCCCATCGGCAATGTGAATGCCGTTGTCCAGTTATATCCGTAGTGGTGGCTACACCTACGGTTATCGAGTTGATCAACGGCAAAGTCCGCATAATGTAGCCGCGGCAAGACAGAGGCGATATCGCGTCGCGTCGCGATATTATATCCATAGAACAATTTCTATGGAATCACGCGCACCATACACACAGGAGCGACGATATCGCCTCTGTCTGTAAGAGCCTTTACCATTAAGGGCCCTACACATTACACAGTTGACCTGCAGTCTCTGGTCCCAAAAGGCGGGTTGCCAAGGCCTGCATAGACCACAGACTACAGCGAATATTGCCTGCCTGCAACTGTCGATACCGGCTCTGGGTCCACACACTAGCAGGCGGCAGCCGGCAGTTTCACACCTCAATATCGCCTGCCAGCAGTGGCCTGAATAGCGGTTCGGTGGCAGTTCACAGTGATAATGTTTCGTAAAAAACGATGTGCTATTTTTGTTTTCACTGTTAGGATAACATCGTAGTGAATTATATTATATTTTTAAAATGATAACTAAATTAGAAAAGTCGCAAAATTGTCATCACTGCTTACTCGATTTGGCCTTGAGAGCATCCCCGGCCTATACCTGTCGACGCAGGCCTGCGCCGGCAACAGACCACACACTCTGGGATCGCATTGACTGGCATTGGTCGTCAATCCAAAACCTTAAAAGGTACTGTGAGTCTCTGATCTATAGCGATTAACTGACGAACTGTAAATGTGTGGGGCCCTTAATATCGTACTGACAATCGCCGTGTAAACGGGGCCTTCGTCTATGATAAGAGTTTTTTTATTTAGCAGACTTTTTGAGGAAAACCTAAGTAATCAGGTGATTATTTATCGGGTATATAAATATATTATGTAAGTTTGGGTTACATTGACAAAATAAGCTATTTACAAAGTTGAGGAAAGATTAGCTTATTATTTTAACATAACATACAACACCACGCCAGTAATCTCTAAAGGGTTAGAGAGGTGTACCTATAGTACGCACGGCTACAGATCAAGCTATACATTTCCAGTATAAGCTGATCTCGCATTGTACAGGATTTCCTTACAGTGAGAGGTCAGTGTAAACTGGAAACGTATAGCTTGATGTGTAGCCGTGTGTACCTACACCCATATTTGGCCAATTATGTTTAAGCCCCATGTAACGGGGGGTGAGCCTATTGCCATCAACCGGGTGCAAATCCAGACTTCGGCGGGGTGCTACTGAGAAATTATTTAAGTAAAACCTCAATACCTAACACTTTGTCCAACCCGGGAATCGAAACCGGAACCTCATGCTCAGCAATCGCACATACGACCACGAGACCAACAACGGGGCAGCTTATTATTTTATTTTGTGAAATTGCTAGTACGTGAGGAAGAAATACAGATTAGACCAGAAACGTGTACACTCGGCTACATATCAAGCACTATTCCAGTATAAGCTGATCTCGTATTGCATAGGATTGCCATACAATTTGATCTTTCCGTTGGCTTTCAAATAAAACCGGTCAAGAGCGAGTCGGACTCGCGCACCGAGGGTTCCGTTCCGATTTCTGAAAAAGTATGCTATTTAGAGACATCGTTTTATTTTTCCTGTAATCTTTAGATAAACTTCTATCACATAGAATAATTTCAGATTTTTCTCTTTGCAAACTTCGGAGATAAGGGCGGGAACGGTATTTTTTTTTTACATTTTTCATCAAAAGTCAAAAACTATGCGGCCTACAAAAAATAAAGAAATGTTTGAGAATGTGCAGACAACGTTCTTTCATATGATACCCCACATGCCTTAGTAGCCACACTTTGAATTTTTAAGACCCCCTTTCAGTCCCTATTGCAAAAAAAAATATAAATATTTTTATTTCTTTCTTATTTGCAAAATAGTTGGGTAAACGTCATTTAAAACTATTCTAAATTTCAAGTTGATAGCATTAGTAATTCTTGAGATATCCAGCTGTGACAGACAAACAGACAGACACACATACAGCCAGACAGACTGACAGACAGACAGACAGACAGACAGACAGACAGACAGACAGACAGGCCGACAGACAGACAGACAGACAGACTGAGTGACACCATAAGGGTTCCTTTTTTACCATTTTGGTTGGCCCCCTGATATATTTAGGTAGCACTGTACCATTTGCCGAACTCAGGCGACCTGAACCGATCAGAGGTCGGAATACGTATAGGCTTAGGTATTATACCTAAACATCGAGGAAGGAATTAACAAGAGTGGATAATACCTCCTATAAGATCCCTGAATCATAAACATGACGATTAAATCTCAGGATTTAAGGAATTGTGAATTATTTATTACAAATATTTAATTTATTACGAATGTATTCAAAGTGTAATAAATATTTTTTTAGATTTTATAGGAGGTATTATCCACTCTTGTTACTAGTTTCCTCGAAGTTTAGGTATTTATACTGTACATATTCCGACTTCTTGCTAATGATGCAAGTAGAATATGGCTGTGACGCATTGTTTGCGTCAGAACCAAAGAATTTATACTTTTTTCATTTATTCTGATAACGCTATGACTTAATGATATTATTTTCGTTACGGATACGTTTTGTTTTTATCTCTTTGTCAGCTACAAAATAGGTAAGCGGATATAAAATATAATACGGTGTGTATGTGTGAGTTAATCTCGATAACGGCTGGGTCTTGAATGAATTTATCATGAATTTTTATCATTTTTCGGGAAATGTGCTTGTTCTTTTGTAATACTATTAATTCGACTCGTGAGTAATTTGAGAGTATAGATTTTGAAAAATATCAAGATGGACTAGAACACTTCTGTAAAGATTTACTGCAACGAAGGATTTATTCCACTTGGAATGTCCGAAAGTCTGACAACCAGTCTTTCCGGGGGGTATCGTGTTCCCCAGTAACTGATGGGTTGTGGAGGTCAGATAGGCAACCGCTCCATGTAAAATACTGATATTCAGCTGCAACCGGTTAGACTGGAAGCCGACCCCAACACAGTTGGGAAAAGGCTAGGCAGATAAAGATGATGATGATGGATTTATCCACTTAGAGAAGGAGGCCCCTCGAGGTATCCACAAGACTATTTGAGCCCGGGTATTGCGATGCCCATTTATATTCATTTTCTAGTAATCTACACGGAGAAAAAAATCTAGTTTAGTTTACCAGAATTTTGCGACGTTCACTAGAAAGTATACAGGGTGTAAGGGACAGCCCTCCGCAAACTGATAGGGTGAATTCAGTATGTCATACTAAGGTGACCGGTACATGAAATTTTTTCAGGAACGTTAGGGGAATCCAATAAACCAGATTTGTTTGTGTTTTTGTGCACAAATCGGAGCGTCTATTACTGGTTGGGAGGGGTAGGTAATAGGTATGCGGTGAGTTGTATGAGTGAGCAGAAAGTGAACAGCTGATTTCA
Source organism: Cosmia trapezina (assembly GCA_905163495.3). NCBI lineage: Eukaryota > Metazoa > Arthropoda > Insecta > Lepidoptera > Noctuidae > Cosmia > Cosmia trapezina. The sequence goes on from LR991044.1 coordinate 6,248,933, forward strand.
CGCGTCGTTGGTTAGAGTATTTCAACATCCATTGCTGGTTTTTTTTTTGCTGTTTTTTTTGCAGTTTTTTTTACATAAATGGAGTGCTGCGAACACACAATGCAATTATACATTGAAATAATGAAAATGTAACTGATTTTTTTTTTTGAAAAAATGAAAATTTTCCTGAGAAAATTTCCGGTGGAATATGATTCAAAATGAGGAGCAGAATGCACCTTGTTAGTTTGCGGAGGGCTGTCCCTTACACCCTGTATTAGTATACGTGACAACTATTCATTTTGTAAAGGTTAGTAAAAATATCTAGTTTCTGATAATACTAAGATATCGTTATGTTCAACCTAATTTTTGGTACACGTTATTAGCAAATGTGTGCAAATAGCAATTGAGCTTACTGACGTGCTTTATTTAACACCACAAAGCAAGATTTAATATAACCGGACGAATTGTTGTCATTACTATATGTTTTGTGACATTACAAAATATCTTTTAAGTGAACAATATTTTTACTGTTTTATCTAAAATGTGTATCGTAACTCGTACCTATCAGATTATATTACTGGAAACCGTTGTTTTTGTTCTATACAGGGTGTAAGGGACAGCCCTCCGCAAACTGATAGGGTGAATTCAGTATGTCATTCTAAGATGACCGGTGCATGAATTTTTTTCAGGAACGTTAAGGGAATCCAATAAACCTGATTTGTTTGTGTTTTTGTGCACAAATCGGAGCGTCTATTACTGGTTGGGAGGGGTAGGTAATAGGTATGCGGTGAGTTCGATGAACTCTGTAGCTAGACAGAAAGTGAACAGCTGATTTCACGCATCGTTGGTTAGAGTATTTCAACATCCATTGCTGGTTTTTTTTTTGCTGTTTTTTTTTTGCAGTTTTTTTTACATAAATGGAGTGCTGCGAACACACAATGCAATTTCACATTGAAATAATGAAAATGTAACTGAAAAAAAAATTGAAAAAATGAAAATTTGCCTGAGAAAATTTCCGGTGGATTATGATTCAAAATGAGGAGCTGAAGAGACAGCCCTCCGCAAACTAACAGGGTGCACCCTGTTAGTTTGCGGAGGGCTGTCCCTTACACCCTGTATGTGTTCTAATTCTAACTTTTAGGGGCAAAAATATGCCTTGTACTAAAAACAATTATTCTGGTAGACGTAACCATAAAAAGTCGTGTCCAATACCAAGTTTAGATTTTAATCTCTATTATAGAATTAATAATTGATACTTAAACTTCCGTACCAGATTTTTTCCTTCTGGACTACAAATGTTGAATTTGCAAAATGTTGAATTCGCAAAATGTTGAATTCGCATAATGTTGAATCCCAAATTCACTGTTCCTTAAAATGCTTTAGAGGCATGAGGAACAGGGTGTAAAGTTCACTCATCCTCTATTGAAAAGGGAGGATCCTCCAACCAGACGGGTGTTGTGTCTGGTGGGCCACTGCCCGACGGTTGATGTCGGGACGTTGTATATTATGCTAATCGCGTGGTAAACTCTAATTGCGCGATGCAGGTTTGCGTGACGTCATGTCATTGATGCGTAGTTCATATGTGGCGATGTAGATGCCGCCACAATGCGATTAAATAATCATAACAACAATTCTGATAGACACGACCGTACAGTAGTACCCAACTAATATGGCTTATCGATACCTGCGCAGTAGATGAATTTTCAAAACGCGGGAAATGCTACTGACCAATCTGCACGCTCCACGCTTTTTCCTGTAAACTCTAATTGCGCGATGCAGGTTTGCGTGACGTCATGTCATTGATGCGTAGTTCATATGTGGCGATGTAGATGCCGCCACATCACTCCCCTCCGGAGACCGGAGGTCGATAGTGGGCTGAGTCGTGTATCTTGCGATGCTTGCCAGTGCCAGTTGTGGTTCCAGTGAGTCGGAACCGGGTGCCGCATAGTTCACGGTGAGTCGGAACTGTCTGCGGTGGTGATACCCCAGTGAGTCGGGGTGGCGCTGCATTATGCTCCAGTGAGTCGGAGTGTACAGCGCTGGGTTGAGGCTGAAGGTGATGACCAGGAATGCGCGTCCGCTGCATGCTGGTGGTCAGGATACCTGTTGAAGCCGTGGATGCTGGCTGGCTGTGTGACTCGCCGCTCGAAAGCTTGAGGAAGTGATGCTGATGACGTCACGCTGAAGGAGTTGCACGAAGGCTGCGCTGACGTTCATGCTCAGGGTCACCAATTTAGAGGCATGAGGAACAGGGTGTAAAGTTCACTCATCCTCTATTGAAAAGGGAGGATCCTCCGACCAGACGCGTGTTGTGTCTGGTGGGCCACTGCCCGACGGTTGATGTCGGGACGTTGTATATTATGCTAATCGCGTGGTAAACTCTAATTGCGCGATGCAGGTTTGCGTGACGTCATGTCATTGATGCGTAGTTCATATGTGGCGATGTAGATGCCGCCACAATGCGATTAAATAATCATAACAACAATTCTGATAGACACGACCGTACAGTAGTACCCAACTAATATGGCTTATCGATACCTGCGCAGTAGATGAATTTTCAAAACGCGGGAAATGCTACTGACCAATCTGCACGCTCCACGCTTTTTCCTGTACCGCTATTGGTCGGTAGCTGCCGCCATGTTAGCGCGCGCCGCTTGACAGCCGCCATACTTGCGAGTGAGACGGAACTAACAGCTGCAGTATATTATGAAGCTTATAGTAGTGATCTAAGGTTGATTGTAAGTTTTAAGCATTCTCGTTAATCTTCGGGGCCATACTTTCTTTTCTGTGCGAACGAAGATTCACGACGCGCCTTATCAGTTGTGTAGTGTGTACTACTGTACATTGTTTCCTTTTACAAGATTATTATTTACAAGTCGTTCTGGTGATTTAGAAGAATATTTTTTTCTCCGTGTACGCACGGCTACATAACAGATCAAGCTATACATTTCCAGTACTTACCTATAAGCTGAACTCGCATTGTATAGGATTTCCTTACAGAGGTCAGTGTAAACTGGAAATGTATAGCTTGATGTGTAGCCGTGTGTACCTACCTTAGCCTTTATACAGGGTGTATCAGAAAGGTGTGGTAGAGATCATCAAACTGAATAATTTTCTCTATGGGACCAACATCGTAATCGAGAAAAATTTATCAGCTGTTCCGTACAAAACTTCAATACCTATATACCTACCCAAATGAATGGGACGGCTGATAATTTTTATCTTATCTACTTAATTTAGCCATTCATAATTTTTAATTCTCATGCACTATTTAATACAAGAGTGGGTCGATAAATAATATACATGATTAAAGCCAATAACATTCAACAACATCAGGTTAAGCTGCGCTTGCCGGTGTTGGTCCGTGGATGGGTGACCATCTTTACATACCGAGACTCATCCGTGCCTCGGAAAGAACGTTAAGCCGTTGGTCCCGGCTGTCATTCGTGGATCTTTGACAGTCGTTACACGTCAGAAGACCGAAAGTATGACAACAGCCTTACTTAGCAAGAGGTATCGTATTACCCAGTAATTGGGTTGTTGAGGTCAGATAGGCAGTCGCTCCAAGTAAAATACTGGTATTCAGCTGCATCCGGTTAGACTGGAAGCCGACCCCAACATAGTTGGGAAAAGGCTAGGCAGACTGATTGATTAAGGTCAATAACACATGTAAATAAATTTACAAGAAGATGTTATTATTTATGTACCAAAAATTAACAATCAGCCCAATAAGGTATGACGGTGTTTGGGAGGCCTTCTACCATTGTTTATGATACTAAGATTTATTTCGTTAGATATAGGTACTTGTAATGATAACGTCTGCTACACGTATGTTAGTACCGTTTTGCGACTCCAAGAAAAATTGTGTAGGTACCTACATATGACGTTAAAAAAAGTATGAATGAACTCTATTTTTGTCACAGATAATATCCGGTTTAAAATGTGTTACCGCTGGTGTGTTTTATTTTCAAAAATATTCACTGAAAATATTGGAAAATGTCTTTATCTAACTATGATACTGTGGACTGGCAAATGATGTGTTGTTTAACTGCTTAGAAAAACCCTATCGAAAACCCTTTCAATGGATAATGGTCCCTGGTTATTTTTTCTATAGCTTAAAAAATAAACCTCTTTAAATCCTACGGACCTACGCGATTGTACCCGAAGAGGAAATGGGGCGACCAGACTTTTGAAAATTAGGTATTTTAAGAAGGTATTGCTGTCGCTCTGCGAGCGCTCCGCCCTCGCATTCGTGCAATAAGGACAACTGCAGATCCGACTAAATAGCCTATGTAAAAAGTCACATTTCGAGGTTTGGCTCTCGCCTATTTCCTACTCCAATATTGGACCAATTTAAAAGATATTTCATAAACTGAATAAGAAGGATATATACTATGCCCCTATGTTTTTCTTTTTTCGTTAATAGTTGTCAAATTGGTACACTAGGCGTCTGTTATCAGCGGTCTGAATAGGCAATTTTGAGCATTTTTGGAGGGTTCTAGTTCTTTTAAAAAAACTTTTTAACAAAAAAACAAAACCGACTTCCAAAAATCACTACAAAGTGAAAAATAACTTTGATATCGGAAGTCGGTGTCTTTCGTTTTTTATTTACTTTCTTTTTTTTTGCCACCGACTTCCGAAATCAAAGTTATTTTTCACTTTGTAGTGATTTTTGGAAGTCGGTTTTGTTTTTTTGTTAAAAAGTTTTTATTTCTCGCTTTTTAGTGGGTCTGTTTATAATTTGTATAAGTTACAATAGTCTAATGTCAATTGCTCATCACACGTTACAAAATATTGCTTTTCCCGATGCTGGGACGTTAATTGTTGAGGAGTTCTGCTGGTAAGACCCAGGAGAACTCCTCAACAACCACTCACCACACGCATTGTGTGACGAGCGGAAATTGCTTAGCAACCATATTAAAGTAATTGAATCGCAACCCGTGAAATATTTATCATTGAGTAGTTCCGGTAGCCATCTGTGGTCTTCATCATCAGTTCCACTTCACCAAGTGGTGCTTTTCGAGAGCAAATGCACGAGCTACTATAAAAAATACCCACATCGCTATAGGTGTGCCTATAATATTTGAAGAGTTACTTCGATTTCTCCAGGATCCCATCATCAGAACTGGATTTTGACAAAAATGGGACCATTTAGGAAGTATACCCTTTCCAACAAAAAAATATTTTTTCAAATCGGTTGGCAAGCGACGGAGTTATGCGCGAACAAACATAAAAAAAAAAAAAAAAAAAAACATCTGAATTGAGAACCTCCTCCTTTTTTAGAAGTCGGTTAAAAATAATATATCATCAAAAAGGAAAACATAGGGGCATACAAGTAGCTCTTATTTATATTTCTGTAAAAAATCATTGCTTTATGGTCATTAACCAGAAAGAAAACAGGCGAGAGCGTTTGTATCTGTTTGTATGGAGAAAAGAGCACCCACGTTTCCTCCGCGCCACATCAGAAAGAATTTTCCATCGGAAAAATCCCAGTAGATACACTTCTATTGATTCTGATACAGTACTTGACCGCGTAAGAATCATCCATTCTTTTCTTTCAACACACATTGACCAACCTTGACCCCTCTGCTTATACACTAACGAAGAGACACTAACTAATAGGTATTTCGAAAATGAAATCTTCCCATTATATTACAAAGTACAATAAGATCTTGTTTTCATGTATTTTTATGAAGCACTTAGTCCTTGGGACGCTTTCATTGTAGTCTCATTTATGAACTTTGAGAGTTCATGGCACCTTTCATGTTTAGGAGCCTTTTGTCCAGCAGTGGATTGCTGATGATGATGAAGTAGAAATGGTATTAGGAAGAGGCTGGAAGAATATCCAAGTGCTGATTGACAATTCTGTGCGGTTAAGCTGCGCTTGCCAAGGTCAGTTTATGGATGGGTTACGAGTTTTCTGAGCAGTAGGTTCGAACCCAGAAAGGTGCTTTACTTTGTGTAAATTATTTCACCAACGTTGCCCTCAAAATGGCGAAGAAAAACATCGTGAGGAGACCGGCATGTCCTAAAACCTAGAACCAGAAATTCAAAGACATGTGACATCTACCAACCCGCACTAGGACCACGTGGTGGATTACGGCCCACTCCCTCTCACTGAGAGGCGGCCTGTGTCCCAGCAGTGGGAACATGCGGTATGCTTAAATCAAAATCAAAATATTTTATTTCACATATACCTACATGGGCACTTATGAAACGTCAGAAGCTAGATGCATGGTTCCAAATTGGTCGTTTCCTATGGAGAAGAGCCGGCAAGAAACTCCATGGTTACTCTTTTAAAAATAATTGGCTTTTACAATATTTTCACTTAACAGTTACTAAGTATGGGAGCACAATGTAAGCCTTAGGAATGCTTGTTCATAAAAATATGCCTCTAGTAAACCGAATTGATTGTCAAATCGCGATTGAAACTGCAGGCAAAAGCTAGTAGTTATTAAATAAAGGCTCTAACAGACAGAGGCGATATCGCGTCGCGACGTGTCGCGTAGCGGTGTTGCGACGTGTCGCGTAGCGGTGTTGCGACGTGTCGCGTAGCGGTGTTGCGACGTGTCGCGTAGCGGCGGTGTTGCGACGCGATAAAATCACAATATCGCTCTTGATATCGCCTCTGTCTGTAAGAGCCTTAAAGTGTCATGATTGAAATAGTGTTTTTTTTTGTTTATCGTATATGACAGTTTAATTTCAACACAGTGGTCACTTGCTTATTCTTTTTATGTCTAGTTCACAATGAAAAGACATTATATTTCGCGAAATCTTATCAGCTCAAAACGTGACTGATAGTAACCTGATTACAGTCAGAAAGGTGACATAACGTGTTTACTTACGTATAATCTATCAAATTAGTAATTAGGAGTTTGCCCCTGACTGTAGGATTTATTGGATATTCAGGCCTACAAAAGGCTAACAATTAAAAAAGACAAAACCGGCCAAAAGCGAGATTTCTGGAAAAATGTGCTATTTAGAGACATCGTTTTATTTTTCCTGTAATAATGACATAAACATCTATCACCTATATCAGATTTTTCTCTTTGCAAACTACGGAGATAAGGGGGGGGGGGGCACGTTATTTTTTAACATATTTCATCAAAAGTCAAAAAAAGAAAAAAAAAATGTTGGAGAATGTGCAAACAGCGTTCTTTCATATGATACTCCACGGGCTGTAGTAGCCCCAGTTCGAATTTTAAGACCCCCTTTCAGTCCCTGTAGCAGCAAAAATATATGTACTTTTATTTCTTTCTTATTTGCAAAATAGTTGGGAAAATGTCATCTAAAACTGTTCCAAACAAGTTGATAGCATTAGTAGTTCTTGAGATATCCAGCTGTGACAGATGGATAGACAGACTGAGTCGCACCATAACGGTTCCTTTTTACCATTTTGGTACGGAACCTAATAACAAAGTATATTATCAAATTCCGGTCGTATTATGTCATGCACGATTATCTATTTAAAAAGCCCTTCCAATAACCGCTACAAAAAACAATTAAAGAGAAAATTACCATTATCACCACTCTTGGTGATTAGAGTTTGCTAACAGTAGATACTTAAACAGAAAGACATGTCTGACCGTGACCTTGGAAAAATCACCAAAAAAGAAACGATTCTTGCTACCTACTGCTTATATCTACGTGTAAAGAGGGGGTGATAGTTTACTCTAAGCCAAAAACCACGTGGTATACAATCACAGTAGAATAATAAAATAAGTGCTGATTAAAAGAAACCTGACAACCACTGTCATTGAAAACCGTCTAACCACATCTTTATTATCTGTAAATTAAAAAGTTTCAGCCATCCTATTTGTCCTCATTAGAACCCACACATACACAGTTATTTTCAGTCTATAGATACACGCTTAGGCTTGTGTGAGTACGTGTGTGTATAGAGAATAGAAGTGTACTAACGTCGAGACGCATTTCAATGTGTGCGTGCGTACTTCAGGTCGTCGAACTGCGAATTTTCGGCGGTACTACCAAATTGCACAATTCTACGCGTGTTGTGGAACCAGTGCAAACAGACCTCTGATTTGAAGATTTTAGTGAGAGATTAGAGATCGATGAAAGCTGGTTAAAATATTTGTTTATGAATGTTAAATATGTAGGTACGTATGAGAATCGAGGTTTTCCTAATTTGTCGTTAGGTGGCGTTTGAGTAGAAATTATGGGTCTAATGACCTCAAATGACCTCCAACGATATTTTTCCAAACATTTTCATGTCATACTGATATCAAAACTTTTTTATAATCTGTTATAGATTATTGCGAGAATTACGCAATAACGCAGTGTAAAGATAAAACTGAACAAAGAAAAATAAATAAATTTTTCTTTCACAAAAATGTGTTATCTTCACGGAAAAAGGGTCGTTGGCACTTGAACACTTTCCTTTGGGCGAAAAAAGGTCACTGTCTACCTTTTCAGCATTTTATCAGATTATAAGAAAATCAGGTCTTCGCAACATGATAATATCAAACCAGACAGTTGTTGTTTGTTTCAATTTAAGTAAAATAATGTTTTGTTTGAGCCGTTTGGGGTCGAATTTCTTGGGTCATGAACTCATGACCCAAGCCCGAGTGCACGTCTCCTTTTTAAGGAAATTTCTTGCCGATTGGTCGAGACTTTACGTGACCAGAGGGCTGGCTCGTTCTTCTGGACACGTTTCTGGATGCGACAGCGATGCGGACGAGTACACGACGTCGGAGCCGCACCGACGACGGACCGCATGTTTGTGTATGCGAATGAATAGCGATATTCATTCGCGTCGTGTCGTGGCGCTTGAGCGACCACGAAGCGCCGCACGCCGCCACGCCGGAGCCGCACCGGAGCCGCGTGTACACCGCACTGATACCGAGTTATACAGGGTGGCCGGAACATTGACGTCCAAAAATAAAATTTCGGTCCCTCGTATCGTGGGGTATTCGAATCACCCCCATGTATGTTCCGCGACTTTTCATAGTTTTCGAGTTATGAATTTTTTTCTGAATGTTTGAAAATTTTCGACCTGACCAACCTAAAAAAATTCTAAAAAAAAAAGTAGAGGGTTTTATCGAGTTTCTTTTTTTGCAACTGAATTTTCATAAGTAGTACTTTTATGCATAAAATAATCAGCTTCGTAACTGTGATGAAAGTTATGAAAATGTTGATCTAAAGTGAAAAATTTACGTTCGGTAAATTATGACTCAAATTTTCAACTTTAAATTAAAAATCTTAACAGGTGACTTCATAATTCCTAAGTAGGCTTCAAGAATGCGCCAGACTCTCAGCTTTCATAATCATAAAAAAAATGAAGTACTTAATAGGGCTACTTTGTTTAAAATCGGCCTTCAAAGACAGCGAGGTGGAAAAATTCTTAAAATTACCCATCTGAGTAATTATTTTTTTTTGGCTATTTTCTCGTTCCTAAGGTTAATTAATGATAAGCATACTGAAAACTAACCACATTATATTCAATATTCATAATTACCACACGTGGGCGAATGAAAATCCACTCGAAGTGAGAGCTTCGACATTTCAACATCGCTTCAGCGTTAACTTGTGGTCTGGTATCCTCAATGGCGAACTAATTGGTCCGTTTGAACTGCCGTCCAGACTTGATGGAGAAACATACAAAAACTTTTTGGAAAATGAACTTCCATTGTTGCTGGCAGATGTGAATCTCGAACTCAGACGAACCATGGTGTTGCAAAATGACGGCGCCCGTGTCACTATGCAACCCAGGTCCGAAATTACTTAGATGAAACATACCCCAACAGATGGATCGGACGCAGCGGACCAATTAGGTGGCCTCCACGCTCACCTGATCTCAACCCCATCGATTTCTTTATTTGGGGCTATTACAAGGAAATAGCATACGCCCGAGACTGTTCAAGTGAACAAGAGCTGAGGCAGTTGATTGCAGAAGCTGAACGTGTTGCGAGAGAGAACAGAGACGCTTTTAGACGATTGCCAGACAATTTCTTACGTAGGTGTAGAATGTGTATTGCTGCTGGTGGTGGCCACTTTGAAAACCTTTTGTAAATGTTAAAAATAAATTAAGTACTTTTTTCACATTATCATCTGTGTTTTATTCAAAACCACTTTTTACGTAAAACTTTTCTTACCCAACTCTGAAACTATTTGTTGGTTAGTTTTCAGTATTCTTATCATTAATTAACCTTAGGAACGAGAAAATAGCCAAAAAAAAATAATTACTCAGATGGGTAATTTTAAGAATTTTTCCACCTCGCTGTCTTTGAAGGCCGATTTTAAACAAAGTAGCCCTATTAAGTACTTAATTTTTTTATGATTATGAAAGCTGAGAGTCTGGCGCATTCTTGAAGCTTACTTAGGAATTATGAAGTCACCTGTTAAGATTTTTAATTTAAAGTTGAAAATTTGAGTCATAATTTACCGAACGTAAATTTTTCACTTTAGATCAACATTTTCATAACTTTCATCACAGTTACGAAGCTGATTATTTTATGCATAAAAGTACTACTTATGAAAATTCAGTTGCAAAAAAAGAAACTCGATAAAACCCTCTACTTTTTTTTTTAGAATTTTTTTAGGTTGGTCAGGTCGAAAATTTTCAAACATTCAGAAAAAAATTCATAACTCGAAAACTATGAAAAGTCGCGGAACATACATGGGGGTGATTCGAATACCCCACGATACGAGGGACCGAAATTTTATTTTTGGACGTCAATGTTCCGGCCACCCTGTATAGTAAAACAACGAGCATGCGGTCCCGGCCTGTACTCGTCCGCATCGCTGTCGCATCCGGAAACATGACCAGAAGACTGACAACATTGCCATGTTGAATAGCAACGCTAATTCTTTGGTTAAAGAACGAGCCAAGAACGAGGTCACGTGAAGATTCGAACAGTTGGCGAGAAATTTCCTTAAAATAGACACTCGCGCGCACTTGGGCCCCAGGCCTCGAGAAATTCGACCCCAAACGGCTCAAAAAAAAAAGGTTCCTATGCTTGAACCACACAACACAACTGTCTGGTTTGATACTGTCATGACTCATGTTGCGAAGACCCGTCGTGAGGAAAGTTTTGAGTATGAATGGCTACGAAGGCTATAAGAGTAGGGGATGACCAAACGATCGATGGACTGTGTGAAAGATGACATGGCTAGAAAGGGGGTGACTACCGAGGTGACGACTAATAGAGAAGTATGGAAAAAAGGACATGTTGCGCCGACCCCAAATAGATTGGGATAAGGGCAGGAGAATGAAGATGTTGCGAAAACCTGATTTTCTTAGGCTTAGTGTCCCTTTGCTTAATTTATTTGTATAGTTAGTTAGTTAAAATATTGTAAAAATTAAGTTTTTGATAAATAATAAATATATCTAAGAAAATAAATACAAGAAAACCTAATCTTGGTTTTTTCTCCTCTCTTATTAATTTGAGCTGGCTGGCCAATCTTTAAAACCTAAAAACTTAAGTCTTATCGAAACTAACTCAAAAACCACTCAAGCGAAACTATAATAATTGTTAGGAGACCACACGTGAGCGTTATATCGACCCAGCAACTAAGAGCAATGGTGGCCCAGAGGTAGGTACACGCGCTTCACTTTGTGTAAATAATTTCATCACGGCTGCTCTCAAAACTGTGAAGGAAAACATCGTGAGGAAACCGGCATGTCCTAGAACCAAAAGTAAAATCCATAACCTACCTACTGATTGTGAGAAGACACTGGCTTCTGTAACACAGGTGTTGCTACCTAGCACAGGAGTCAGGGCTTTTCCCAACTATGTTGGGGTCGGCTTCCAGTCTAACCGGATGCAGCTGAATACCAGTATTTTACGTGGAGCGACTGCCTATCTGACCTCCACAACCCAGTTACTGGGTAATACGATACCCCTTGGTAAGACTGGTTGTCAGACTTTCGGGCTTCTGACGACCCGTAACGACTGTCAAAGATCCACGAATGACAGCCGGGACCAACGGCTTAACGTGCTTTCCGAGGCACGGAGGAATCTCGCTATGTAAAGATGGTCACCCATCCACTGACCAACCCCAGCAAGCGTAGCTTAACCTGACGGATCAACCCGTGCGGCTGTTATTACTTAGCCACGAGCTCCTCCTCACCTTTTTAAGGCAATAAAGAATTTTATTTATTATTAAAAGTTCGAAGACATCGTGACATCTATCGACCCGTACTGGGCCCGCGTGGTGGATTACAGCCCACTGCTTCTACCGAGAGGAGGCCTGTGTAGTGTGTCCCAGCAGTGGGAACATTATAGGCTGATTATGCTTATTATGCTAACCACTGAGAAATTACTGTAATCATAAATGAAAATAAAAAATAAAACCGTCAAATACATACCAAACCTCTTTTTATTTTTAATTCGGTTTGGTAAGTAAAACTGTTAAGTACCTACACAATTCGCATCGGTAAATAACATAAGATTATCAATATTATATTAATTATTTTTTAATTGTTTTAATTTGTTTATGTGTTTAATTTTTTATTTTCTGTGTAATGTTTTAGTACGCTAATTGATAGTGCCGTGCTTCCCTTAATTAAGATTATTACACAATAAGCGAGTAGTTAGAGCACAAAAAAATTTATTAAACACAAACAAACACCATACAAGTTAGTAAATACAGATAAATATGACATGATTACGTTGAATTGACCAAATAAACTGCTTTGCAAAAAAAACGGGCACCTTACAGTTATTGGCTTTTCTATGGATAATATTAATATTTTTAGTATGTCGTTAGCATAAATGTCTAGAAATTTCTTATTATCATTGAGAATATAGTTTTTAACCCTTAAATCCTGGAATCGGTGTTTTAGTCAATGTAAACAGAAAGTCGTGTTAAAATGGAAATTTTTAGGGTATAATTAAATTAAGACTACGAGTATTTTTATGGTATTTTAATAAAAAAAGACATTAAAAAATAAAAATTAATAACGAGTATGACCTCTCCTTGCAGCGATTACGGCATGTAATCGTCTTGGCATGCTTTCCACCAGGTTTTTGATGGTGTCCTGTGGAATGTGTTCCCACTCAGCCGAAATCACACCTGATGTTTTGTGGAAGGTCGTTGGACAGGTCGTACTCGCCGTTTTAGGAGGTCCCAGACGTGCTCAATGGGGTTAAGGTCGGGGCTCCGCGCTAGCCAATCCAGACGACGAATACCGACCTCTTGCATATAAGCATCTACGTCGCCAGAACGGTGGTCCCGAGCATTATCGTCCATGAAATGGCATCTTCACCAATTACAGTCAGTGCGGGCTGTGCATGTTGACAAATTATTCCTGTTATGTACCTTTGCGCATTTAGTGAGCCATTTGCAATGAACACTACCTCGGTACGATAGCTGGAAGTTACGCCCGACCAAAACATAACGGACCTTCCACCATAAGGGGTGATTTCTTCAAAACACACGTCGGCATAGCGTTCCCCTGGTCTTCGTAACACTCGCCGACGTCGGTCCTCACCATTCAGGCAAATTCGAGCCTCATCGGAGAAGAGTACGCTACTCCAGTTACCTAGTGTCCAAGATAGACAATTTCTAGTGAACCTCGGTCGAGCAATCCGGCACTCACGGAGTAAATTGGGGGCCCGCGCTGGTCGTCGACTGCGTATATCAACCGCTAAAAGCCTGCTCCTCACTGTCCATAGGCTAACTTGTGCTCCTCGTACCTCTTCAAGGTTTCTTTTGAGGTCTATGTAACTGCATTTGCGATTACTCAATACCTGAGTCACTAAAAAGCGGTCGTCTCGTGGTTGTGTGCAACGTTTTCTCCCACAACCTTGCCTTCTTTGAACGGAACCTGTCTCTTGGTATCGAGTCCATGTTCTTTGGACGGTGGAACCACTCACGTTTAACGGCTGTGAACCGTAACATTGGCTACACCCCACTTCCAGCAGCACTATAATTTTACTAGCTCTTGTTGCTTTTTCTGCCATTATAATCGACACAAAGATATCTGTTTTAAGTCACAATGAGGCAGGATTATGCGACAAACATAAATTATTCTAATAAAAATAACGAGAAGTTAGTTTTAGTTGCCTGATAACCATTTAACCGCAAACCCGCGAATAGTAAGTAAAAAGTCATAAACTGAAAAAGGGATTATTATTATTAAAAACAACAGTTCTGAATTTGAAATTAACTTTTTTTCATACCCAGACTCTTTATTATGTGCCAGGAACATAGTTTGCCTATTAAAACCTCATGAGAACTAAATGATTACCAATAATGTAGAAAAATCCAAACTGCCCGTTTTTTTTGCAAAGGAGTGTAGTTTTGTTAATGGATATAATTTAATAGACTGATCTCGATAAAATTAATATTATAATATACTTAATTAATGTTAATGACATATTTTAAAAATTGATTATTGTTATTTTGTTTCCTGATTTAATGTGATTTTATTTTACTTTTATTTTCGTTTCTTATATTAATTTTAATTTTTAATTTTATACTCTTTTGCTGTGCCCTACAGGGTCCGTAATTGTACCGTAGCTTTAAGCCTTTGTAACACCTTTTCAAACATTATGGAATGCAAATAAAGATATGAATATGAATAACATACATGCGAGATCTATATTCTGACAAAAACTCTGAGTTAATGCTGTGTATGTGTTGGTAAGCCTTTATAAATAAATAAATTAAAATAAAATGTTATATTACAAAGAACTTTATCTATCTATCGATGTATCTATCGATGTTTACAACAGAAAATGAGGCCCCAAAATACCAAAACAACTTCCACAAATAATACGTATAATAAAATATCAAAATGTCATAATATTGTATCATAAACCCAAGAAAGTTGATGTAATCTAGCACTAGAGTTCATTAACATCTGTTTTAGCAACAGTGCTATAATGGAAGTAGGTACCTACCTATATAAATATACCCAAGTCTTATCACTTCACTTTCACGTGATAAGGCAGCATGCAGACATTCTAGATTCATGTAATCGTTCCACGAACTAGATGATAAAAGTTTTAAAGAATGTTATGAGTTTATGATATTAAATAATAAACAAAAATAGGTTGCTTTCTTATCCTGTAAATTTAGCATAATCAGCCTATTATAATGTTCCCACTGCTGGGACACAGGCCTCCTCTCAGTGAGAGGGAGTGGCCCGTAATCAACCACGCGGGCCCAGTGCGGGTTGGGTGTTTTGCAGTATATAAAGATTTTAATTAAATGAAGCACATAACAGCACTCTTTCTTTTCCCGAAGGGTTGGGCAGAGGTATACCTAAGTATAGTACACTCAAATTTTGTCGGCGAAAGCGCCAGGGTCATCATCTGAGCCTTTTCCCGACCATCTTGGGGTCCGCTTCCAGTCTAACCGGATGCAGCTGACTACCAGTATTTAACATGGAGTGACTGCCTATCTGACCTCCACAACCCAGTTACTGGATAATACGATACCCCTTGATAAGACTGGTTGTCAGACTTTCGGGCTTCTGACGACCCGTAACGACTGTCAAAGATCGACAAATGACAGCCGGGACCAACGGCTTAACGTGCTTTCCGAAGCACGGAGGAGTCTTGTTATGTAAAGATGGACCCATCCACGGACAACCCCGGCAGCGTAAATAGAAATGCTAATTCAGTACGTCCCCTCAGGCGGAGACGAATATCTAGAGTTAGCGCATTTCCAGGCGTTAAACACACGTAAATGCTAGTATTCAGTAGTATTTACGCGGAAATAGCATTTACTAGCATTTACGTGTGTTTAACGCCTGGAAATGACTTTATCGTCTCCGCCTGAGGGGACGTACTGAAGTAGCATTTCTATATACGCACCCCGGCAAGCGTAGCTTAACCTTATGGATAGACCCGTGCGGCTGTTATTACTTAGCCATGAGCTCCTCATCCATAATGAATCCTTAAAATTCATATTTAACCACCGGCATTTTTCTTATAAAAATTCTATTGAACAACACACACTACACACAATTTTTCTTACAAATACTAACCAACACAATAACTATTAAAGTATATTTCATAACGTTTGTCAAACGTTCAGTTGCCAAAGCTACTAGAATCAAGGCCTTCTTTAGCAACCGCAACTGTTTCGCAAAGAACTGCAACTGGTTGCGTTTCTCGCTATAAGTTACTAAGACAGATGTGGCTATGACGAAAACAATTAAAAAAATAACTGTAGTTAAGTAAAATTGTGTAGTAATTCCCATCAGAGTTGACAAAAAGTTGTAACTGAAGTAACCATCTTGATTTGACGCCAGATTTTGCGATGTGAAATCTGATTACATGCAAATTGTTGCATTTTAAAGATGTGTAGCAATTTTTCGTTTGAAATTGTGATGGTTTCAATGTAGGTACTATCAAATGACAAACTGCATGACTGCAAAGACGACTGACTAAGTGGAGCGACGCTCTTCGTAGGGGGTCTGGATGGCCGCTGATGGATAAGACTGGCTGAGGATCGAGTTAAAATGGCTAATGATGAAAGATGTACAGTCAGCGTCACGATGTGGGTACCCCCCTTGGAAGCACCGGTGCTTGCAATGGGGGTACCCACAGAATAGGGGGTAACGATGAATTGATCTTTATTTCTTGTTAAGTATTTAGTAGTATTCCTTTTTGCATGATGACTATTTTATAATTAAGACCTTATTATGTACCATATTTTATGCAAATAAATATATTCGATTCTATTCTTTTCTAAGTATTTGTGTGTTGAATTAACCCCATAGGTTCTGACTGTAATCAGGACATGCGACGGATTAGTGGCAGACAGGAGGAGAGTGACATTATGACATCCACAGACGAGAAAATGTTGATCTTTTCTTTCAATTCTCGTCAAATGGACTTTTTTTAAAACCTAGATTTCGAATTGTCATAATTTTAAACGATGTAAAAGTAAAACGATGTAAATAAACAGTTTTCATTTTCAGTTTAACATAAATTAATTATCATAAAACATTATTGAATATTTATGAGTTCATTTGTTTCTTGACAGCAAGCATGGTTGTGTACTTAAAAGATTGGGTACGATTCCCAGGATAATAAAAAAAGCATATTGAATTATCTAATTGTTCTCCAAGAAAATACATTAGTGTTGCATAAGCAATTAGCAAAATATCTCTTTCTATGACCATCATCACCAATGAGATACCAAATTAAAACGTATCAACAACATTCCAGAATTTTCTACAAATACAACATCTATTCCAATAAAAGTGGGCGTTGTACCGCGCAAAAATCATTGCTCCCAACTGACCAGACACTTTGACCGCTCATGTTACTTCATAACCCCCTTCTTGGCTTCTAAAAGTACGGTGCGAGGGAGGGATAGAAGGTCATTCTAGCTGGCTGATCAATTTTCCTTAAAGAAAAACGCCCGAAAATATACGTACATTCGTTGAACTATCGTGAAGGTCGTGTGGCAAGGTCAGCGGCCCCGCGGCGGTCGATGAACGCTCGGCCAAAACATTAGACGATCGGTGAAAAAAAAACATGGCCGAATTGTACTAGCGCTTTCGTCATTGATATTTTTATTATCGCTAACTGTTTTTATGTCACTTGATGTAATTAATTGATGTTGAACTTTTGAATTGGGTGTGATTAAAATGGATGTGAATTTGAATAATATAATGTTGAATTTTGAAGAGAAATATCTGTGCTATGTGTAAGATTTTAAAACAAACATTATAGACAAATATTATGGCCCTTAAATACAAGTGAATAACCTTCCATATCATTGCAGACTATCCACAACCAGTGCTAACAAACTCAAGGTCGAAACGGCACAAAAATATCACCAAAACAAAAAGGTCGTATCTCCAAAAATCGATATCGTACGGACAAAGGCCGTCTAATAATCACTTAGGACTTTTTGCTTTGAAGACATATGACTATATGACCTGATGAGGAGACGGTGGGTGAACTAACAAGGGGCCGGTGACCGATGGGTTGGTGACGTCATGACATTATATTGTTCGGTTTTTGTTAGCATACTCGTATGTAGTGGAGTGGCAGGTTAGTAGACATTAGCCTACGGACTTCGGACAATATGATTGACTTTAGGAGAGAGTCAGTCATCTCGTGGAGTCGTGACGTCATTGTCTTTCTTTTGTTTGGCCTGACGATAGTGACTTGGGGTTTTTAGACTTGTGTCTAGCGACCTGCAGGTCGAGCAATGTTATTGGAATTTTCCGGGCAAAGAGTGTTCCATCCGTGGCTCCACCTCTGTGTACCCCTTAGGTGGATCAAAGCGTGATAATATGCTGTTGAGTTATCGCCCATAAATTTTTCATTGGCTAGGTAATAACAACCAAACGGGTCCGTGGATGGGTGACCATCTTTACATACTGAGACTCCTCCGTGCCTCGAAAAGCACGTTAAGCCGTTAGTCCCGGCTGTAATTCGTTGATTTTTGACAGTCGTTACGGGTCGTCAGAAGCCCGACCGTCTGACAACCAGTCTTACCAAGGGGTATCAATTACCCAGTTATTGGGTTGTGGAGGTCAGATAGGCAGTCGCTCCATGTAAAATACTGGAATTCAGCTGCATCTGGTTAGACTGGAAGCCAACCCAACATAGTTGGGAAAAGGCTAGGCAGATTGATTGTAATACAATGAAAAGAAAATAAACGTATCCTAAATATTTTGATTAGATTCTGAAAACTTGACGTAATAATGAAATTATTTAGGCAACTCTTATCAATACAAGTAATTGGCCTACGCGACGAAAATAATTTTGATAAATATTTTTAGTCACAGAAAGCCTATTTCTATGTTAAAAGCATTTGTTTTGAAGATATATTTAGAAATTAAAGTTAAACAAGACAGTTGACAGATAACTTAAGTCTTTTAAATGGTTCACATGTCATTGACAGTCATGGAAAAAGGCGTAAGTAAATTAATTCGTTTTACACAAAATTAAAATTGTTTTTTTTATATTTTAGTTTATATAATTTAGGTGTGTGTATGTATGTAGTACGCTTTTCAGACACATTATAATTCAATCTGCCTAGCTTTTTCTCAAGCATTTCGGGGTCATCTTCCAGTCTAACCGTATGCAGCTGGAATATCAATATTTTACATCGAGCGACTGCCTATCTGACCTCCACAACCCATAAATTGGGTAACACGATACCCCTTGGTAAGACTGGTTGTCAGACTTTTGGGCTTCTGACGACCAGTAACGACTGTCAAAGATCCAAGAATAACAGCCGGGGCCAACAGCTTAACGTGCTTTCTGAGACACATTATAATTAAGTAATTACTGGACTGTTGTCTAACTCAAAAGGGGCTCATTGTCTCCCAAAATGGATTTTGACGACAGAGATAGTTTCTTTAGATCAGAAGACGAGCACCAGCGCCAATGACGTAGAATTGAAAATGGAAAAGTGATTTTTTGTACTCGTATCCTATCCATCATTCCTTCACAAAGCTTGACACCATGCCATCTGGTGTCTAAACAGGCATCCCAAAGGTGTATGTACATCATACATAATCCTAACTAATATTTCATACGCGAATGTAACTTTGTTTGTTACCTTTTCACGCCTAATCCACTGAACCAATCATCCTGAAATTTGCATAAGTATACGTTGTCAGGTATACAGAAACGGACATAAGGTACGTACCTTTCATCCCAAAAAAAAGTACTGTTCCCGAGGAAAACAACATTAACGTTCTTATGATAATAGATGGCGCCACGTGTCTTTCACAACCTGATTGTCAAATTCTAAATCAACGCGAGCGAAGCCGCGGGCAAAAGCTAGTCAGTTTATAATGTTCCCACTGCAGGGACACAGGCCTCCTTAATTCGAGAGAGAGTAGGCTGTAATCCACCACGCGGGCCCAGTGCGGGTTGGTAGATGTCACATGTCTTCGAATTTTTGGTTCTAGGACATGCCGACTTCCTTACGAAGTTTTCCTTCAACGTTTTAAGAGCCGTGGTGATGAAATTAAATACACAAAGTAAAGTGCCTGCCTGGGTTCGAAACCACGACCTAACTCGAACCTTTCCACTGGGCCACCACTGCTCTCAAAGGTGAGCTTCCCAATAATTTAATGTATTTTTATTATAAAATTTGAATTTCACACTTACACCTATTTTCTTCATGTGTCACATCTTTGAAAGTCTGCCAAAGCTTTTGTTTATTTCAACGACGTCTCAAATGTGTGACAAACTAGCTAATTTGTTAAAACAATACAATTAAAATTCTTTACCCTTTGTTTATATGGGTATATAGTTTCATGATGTTGTGAAAACGAATCTGTCTTATGGTATTGAAAGTATTAAATGAAGCACATGACGTATGGATGTCGAGTTTCCAAAAGACTTCATTTTTTTCTTCATACAAAATACTAGCTCTTGCTAGCGGCTTCGCCCGCGTGGGTGTCGGCAATTATCCCGCGGGTAGGTACTACCGGGATAAAAAAAGTAACCTATGTGCCAGTGACTATAACCTATCTCTGTCCCAACATTTCATCTAGATCCGTTTATCCGTTCTGGCATGATAAAGTGAGAAACATTCATAGCAAAAAACGAAAATAGAAAACCAAAGACACCGACTTCCAAAATTAAAGACATTTTTCACTTTGTAGTGATTTTTTTGGAAGTTGGTTGTTTTTTTTTTTTTGGAAAAAAGTTTTTTTTTGCAAAAAAAACCTGACCCTCCTTTTGCGTTGTCCACTGGTAATAGTCGGGTAAAAAAGGCTAACAATGCTTTGCTAGCCAAACTGATAGTAGATTCAAGATCTCTCATTATCACCATTTCCATCAAGAACAACATCCGTAAAACGAAATTTTTCTAAATGTTTTCTTGCGTTTTCCAAGCAGAGGTCACTGACTCTGTTAAAATTGAGGTCTTTCCTACGTTCTGCGTACACATAGACCGCAGGGTGAATGACCTGTTAAGGGTGTGTTGCGGTTTTCGTTATAGTTAAGACATGAAAAATGCTGTAGCGTATTTAATTATCACTAGGTAATATTATTTTAAGGCGAAATGGTATCGTAACGGGGTTTGAAGCATATTTGGTATGGCCAAACGTATATTATTTGTGTCTAGTATTGCAGCGATTCATAAATCGCAAAATAAAAAAAGCTGTATCAATAATAACGTCAATGGTTATTCAATGAAAATTTAAAACACCTTTTGGCGATTAAATCAGATTGTTTCGATTTTGTAAAGAGGTTATGAAAATTGAACTATAGTCACAAATATAGATAGAGAAGAATTAAATTGCCTGTACAAAATTACTAATGAATGAAAATCATAAAAATTACTAAGAGAGAAGCGACCTACTTACTACAAAGTAAAAAATAACAAAATGCAAACACTACTACGTTATTTTTCCAAGGAAATCCAGATATTCATTTAACTAAACAGAATTCCTACGTTTAATACAAGTTTAAAACAAACACACAAGATCCAAATTGAATCCTATCATTCAATAAATCGGTTTAAGAACGTCATATCTAAATCGGGAATCGAACGGGCAATGATCGTTGGAAATACTGACTGAGTAATGTAACCTTTAAGCAGAGTAATGGGGGTATAAAAAACGTGGAATGGAAATATTTTTAGGTGGAGTTAAATAGGCCAATTTAGTTTACCCATAAAACGTACAGTTTTGAATAAAAAAGTAATTATACTACTAGCTGCGCCCCGCGGTTTCGCACGCATAAGTTTCTCCCGTGGGAATATCAGGATAAAAGGTATTCTATATCCTAACCTAGGTCATGGTCTACCCATGTGCCAAATTTCATCCAAATCCGTTCAGTCGTTTTAGCATGAAAGCCAAACCAACAAACAAACTCACCTTCGCATAATTATATAATATCACGAGTAGTAGTGTATGTAAGTACAATCGGAAAGAAAACGGATTGTTGGATTGCCCATCCACTTCTGACGGTCATTACTTTTTAGGGTTCCGTACCAAAATGGTAAAAAAGGAACCCTTATGGTGTGACTCAGTCTCTCTGTCTATCTGTCACAGCTGGATATCTCAAGAACTACTAATGCTACTAACTTGAAATTTGGAACAGTTTTGATGACGATCACCCAACTATTTTGAAAATAAGAAAGAAATAAAAATATTTATATTTTTTTTGCAACAGAGACTGAAAACGGATTAAAAATTCAAAGTGTGGCTACTATGGTGGTATCATATGAAAGAGCGTTATTTGCCCATTCTCAAACATTTGTTTTATTTTTTTTAGGCCCTTAGTTTTCGACTTTTGATGAAAAATGTAAAAAAAATACCGTTCCCCCCCTTTTCTCCGAAGGTTGCAAAGAGAAAAATCTGAAATTATTCTATAATTTAAATACTATAACGAACAACGCGTGAAATCAGCTGTTCACTTTCTGCCTAGCTACAGAGTTCATCGAACTCACCGCATACCTATTACCTACCCCTCCCAACCGGTAACAGACGCTCCGATTTGTGCACAAAAATATAAACAAATCAGGTTTATTGGATTCCCATAACGTTCCTGAAATAATTTCATTGTACCGGTCATCTTCGTATGATATACCGGATGACTTTTTTTACCGTCTCGAAAAAAATTGGGTATATTAGGTGAACAGAGTAGAAGCCTATGGATGGGCATACCTAGTTTTTTTTTTTTAAATAGCTTAGACAGAAAAAATTATCAAAGTACCAATAAATACTACAAATTCGATGTAAACTTTTCATTTTTGTTCCATAAAAACAGAAATTTTGAAAAAAAAAAAAAAATCGTTTAAAAATATCAAAATGCAAATCATATGCAGCCTGCATATGCTTAGAATTTTTGATTTTTTTGATTTCTTTTTTGAAAAAAAAAAAGAAAAAAAAGTTAGTTACGCCATAGGCTTCTACTCCGTTCACCTAATATACCCATTTTTTTTCGAGACGGTAAAAAAAGTCATCCGGTATACTGAATTCACCCCATCAATCTGCGGACGGCTAGCTGTCCCTTACACCATACGTAAGAAGGGATTGTTAAATATTTTCCCAGAAAAAATCAAGTGTTATGCATTAAGACCCTAGGCATTAGGTACCCTTAATGTTAATAGTACACGCACAATATAGTAGTTACTTAAGCTAAAGTCCCAAGTAATAGGGGTCTAGCCTATAGCCATCAACAGGGAACAAATCTTGCCTGCCGGCTGCTATAGAGAAAACTTCCTAATGTATAAACTCAATTACATTTTGCCCGACAGAAATGTTTGTTACTAGGCAAACTGGCGGCTTTTTTAATCTTACTTATTTTATCAAATGTATGTCAAACTTACTAACAATGATTCATTAAGAACCTATAGTTGTAACTATTATTAATAACTCTCGGTCATTCGCACGAAATTTTGTAATAAACTGAACCGTGCGGCTTACGCGATTTTCAGGCGAACATTGACCTCCAAAAAATTGTGTTACACGCGGGAATTGAACCCGGAACGTTCGTAGCTGGACCTATTAACACTATAATAAGCCTATGTTTACACTAGAGCGCTTATGTAGGTCTGTATGTTTAATAAAACTGTTTGAATTTGAATAAATAACGATTTTGCTTTTGTCTTTTCAAATAAAGAGTGTGATATGATGACGTTTCGCATTTGTTTTTTCTAATTTCCATGGATTATAAATTGTGATTTTTTTTTTGTGTTAGTATGTCAGGTTGTATTTGTCATGATATTATGAATGTGTAGTTATGTCAGGTAGAGATATATGATGGGTGATTGCGTGTGAGAAACATGGTTGTTAAGAAGATTCTTAGTACATTTTTATTATAAAACAACAGAATAATTAAGGAATAATAATGGTTTGCGAGCTTACGTCTTTTTCCCGCAATATTAAGGAAAGTAACATTTATTAAAACCTTTAACTTTCCTTTACTTTTTACCTTTAATAAATTAACAAAGCTGAGTTTATAAAGCTTTCTTGATATTTCAAAAGTTTTCATATTACAAAATATGGCCAAAGTCACGAGAAATACCAGTATTTCACGGCAGTTTAGATTACACATAACGACAGAGGTTAAATGCCTAATTTCGATCGCGTGCGACTACAATACAGACCCACTTTATTGCATGCCACAGAGTAGGCAGAAAATGGAGTTTCCGGATTTGCAAAAACGTTGTTTATGCTAATACATCATGGTACATGGCAATGCCTATCATAATCAGCATCGAAATACATCGCTGCAAAACATATGAATCTTCCAAAATTGTCACAATAGACGGTCAGTGCTGTGCTTTATGGTGGCCGGCATGCTGCGCGTTCCGGTACACGGTCGCCACTCTAGAACATTTTTGGCTCCACCTGCAGTCCGTTCTGCGAGCAATTACGGGTGATGCAGGCATCATACAATGACCTAATATTTATTTATTTATTAAAACTTTATGGACAAGTAAAAAAAAAATACCATACCGAGACAATTTCTACCAGTCAACATTAGGGTGATGCAGAGATAAATCATGGTAGCTGAAATGGTATAAGGGATAGATAACAGGAAAATAACTATAAAATATATACGAAAAGAATCTCTATAAGATCTTTATAAGAGAAATAACGATCAGTAGAGGGCAAAAAAAAAGTATCTTACAGACCAGAGAATAGTATTCGTAGGAAAAAACCAGCACATACAATATGACACTCCATGTGCTAAATACTCCGTGTTCTAGATATTACATGTGTGTACATACAGTTATGTATGTCTATTGTAATGTGCTAACTGTCCGTTTATGTGCTTTTGTTGTACTGATGATGAAAGCAAAAATATTATCGGAGTTTTGTTACCAATGTATGTTAAAACATTGGTAAGTAGGTATAACAAAAGTAATTATTACAGAGGTTTAGGCTAGTATCAGGAACTCGTGGCTAAGTAATAATAGCGGCACGGGTCGATCCATCAGGTTAAGCTACGCTAGCTGGAGTTGGTCCGTAGATGGATGACCATCTTTACATACCGAGACTCCTCCGTGCCTCGTAAAGCACGTTAATCCGTTGGTCCCGGCTGTCATTCGTGGATCTTTGACTGTCGTTAACTCGTTACGGGTCGTCAGAAGCCCGAAAGTCTGACAACCAGTCTTACCAAGGGGTACCGTGTTACCCAGTAACTGGGTTGTGGAGGTCAGATAGGCAGTCGCTCCATGTAAAATACTGATATTGAGCTGCATCCGGTTAGACTGGAAGCCGACCCCAACATAGTTGAGAAAAGGCAGATTGATTTAGGGATGTATCAAGTGAGAAAATTTGCTTTCCAGAAGACGTTTCAATAATCAACGAACAGACTTCTTTATCCATAATCACAATTTGTTGTTTGTATTGACATCAGAACACCCAAGTCTGCTATTTTTTACATTCCAACACGATCCCATTGTCACTGCATTGTCATTTTGCTAAAAGTTCGTAATCTGCTAAATTCATAATTTCATACATTGGAGTGTGAGTGGTTGACCATTGGAAAGTCATAATGACACCATTATATTAGTAGATTACCAAACTTGTCAAAATCAACAATTATGAAATCAATGATAGACCATTCTGACACTATTGTAATAGCAGACTTGAGGCCCTGGGCCGCAAAATTCCTCAAATGGCGGCCGTGTATCAAAGACGCAGCATGGGTAGACCCCCCATAAGGTAGACCGCGACCTGTTGGGGGTCATTGGAGCTAAATGCGGGGAGTGTAGGACCGGTCATTGTGTCGATCTTTGGGGCTTTTATCCAAGAATGGACGTATTTTTGCTAAAATAAAGATGATGTCATCAAAAATGTATATGTGTGGAAAAATTCTATCATTTTAGGCCGTTAGTCCATTGTCACGTCAACGGGATGTCACCGAGAACGAGATGATGGCACCGAAGTAGCGATACGTACATACATTTACATGGGCCTATTGACCGCATGGCCACCGTACGTGGACACCGCACCGGGACGTCACGTTCGGTTCGTTATAATCTCGTTTCTTGCTGACAAAAAGTGTATAGGTCAGTTTAAAAAAAACCGGTCAAGAGCGAGTCGGACTCGCGCACCGAGGTTTCCGTACTTACGTATAATATGTAGTTTTTGTTGATGATTTCTGAAAGTGTGCTATTTAGAGAAATCGTTTTATTTTTCCTGTAATTTTGACATACATTTTTCATCAAAAGTCGAAAACTATGCGGCCTAAAAAGAAGAAAATTTTTTTTTGAGAATGTGCAAACAGCGCTCTTTCATACATACCTTAGTAGCCCCACTTCGAATTTTTAAGACCGCCTTTCAGTCCCTGTTGCAAAAAAAAAAAAATGTTTATTTCTTTCTTATTTGCAAAATACTTGGGCAAACGTCATCTAAAACTGTTCTAAATCTCAAGTTATAGCATTAGTAGTTCTTGAGATATCCAGCTGTGACAGACGGACAGACAGACAGACTGAGTCGCACCATATGGGTTCCTCTTTACCATTTTGGTTTGGAACTCTAAAAAACGAGTAAATGCACATCTTACCACCTCTACCAATTTTCTAAAACTATCTTTCTTTGGTATATCTGTACTAAAATGAGTATTATATTAAGATAAAAATGCTCTAGATCCTGTTCTAGTTTCTATGTATGTTCTTTTGGTATAAACGTGAGAAATAATCACAAGATTCGGTTGTGACTAAAATATTATTATTCAACTTCTTTCTATCAGCCGTGACCGACATTCTTTTTAAGTAAGTAGGCTTAAGATAAAGAACTTCTAGACATAATACTTAATTATTATGCGCGGAGTAAGACTATAGATTA
The DNA here is from genome assembly GCA_905163495.3 of Cosmia trapezina. NCBI lineage: Eukaryota > Metazoa > Arthropoda > Insecta > Lepidoptera > Noctuidae > Cosmia > Cosmia trapezina. The sequence goes on from LR991044.1 coordinate 6,275,619, forward strand.
GGAAATGTTACCATAACTATAGATACCGCAGTAGGTATGAATCATATCTAACCTTAGTTTTTTGTGCTACATTTTTAGGCAAACGATAAACAAAGACTGTTGCTTGGCAAGAAAATAGGCCAATTCATCAAGGGTCTTTAACACTGAGATATTTTAAGAGTTACTGAGGTAGGTATTTTAAGACTTCAGTTCTATCCACTCTGTCAGAGAAAGAAGTTTGATTGAGACAGTAAAAAATAATATTGTTACTTTGTACTTTGGATCCCATTTATTAATTAAAACTATGGTTGCGGGTTCAATTCGTGCACCAAAAATGTTCTACCGAGTATGCACGGTCTGGTAGTAAAGCAAATTTTATGAAAAATAAAATGTTGTCAATGCACTCACTATACAGGACATACTTTTTAGAACATTTTTAGTAAGTATAGAACCATTTTTTCCCGTGCAAGAATTGCACATTAGCTGTCAAAACAGCACTTTCAACATTATATCGCTTATGATTAAACATCTCAACATAAAATATCAGAATTTTGATGTCTCCACTATTTTGTCACATATACAATTGAAAAGTCTGCCAACACTTTACAGCACTTTGCCAATTTTGCTGACAATAGCAATAACCCCTAAAACTCTCCTATCCACACTAAAAATAAAAATAAAACCGGTCAAGAGCAAGTCGGACTCACGCACCGAGGGTTCCATTCCGATTTCTAAATAAGTGTGGTATTTGGAGACATCGTTTTATTTTTCCTGTAATTTTTACATAAACTTCTATCACATAGAATAATTTCAGATTTTTCTCTCTGCAAACTTCGGACATAAGGGTGGGGGGAAAGTTATTGTTTTTTACATTGTTCATCAAAAGTCGAAAACTATGCGGCCTAAAAAAAATTAAAAATGTTTGAAAATGTGCAAACAGCGCTCTTTCATATGATCTTCTATATATATAAAATTCAAAGTCCTGACTGACTGATTGACTGACTGATATATCAACGCACAGCCCAGACCGCTGGACCTAGAGACTTGAAATTTTGCACATAGATACCTTATACCGTGTAGGCATCCACTAAGGAAGGTTTTTTGGAAATTCCATCTCTAAGGGGGACAAATAGGGGACGAAAGTTTGTATGAAAAATCTCATTCCTTGAGTTAATAGACTTGAAACTTGGCATGAATATTTATCTAAGTAAATTATAAAGTTTGTCATTTTTAGTTTTCCTAAACTACCCCCTCAGGAGGGACTGGGGGGTGTCAAAGTTTGTATGGAGGAATTTTAACGCGCGTTCCGATTAACTCGAAGCTCAGAATTTATACTTGATACCAAGAATAAAGAATAACGTGTATCAGAGTTTTTCGAAATTCTACCCCTAAAGGGGTGAAAAGGGATAGTAAATTTTAATGGGCAGGTTTTATTGCGGGGCTTGATTAACTCGATAATTGGTGTAGATAATCTTTCAGTCAAGGTACGGAAAAATCCCAAACGTTTTTTTTTAATTCCATCCCTGTGGGGGTGAAAACAGGGAATATAGTTTATATGAAACATCTTATTCATTTGGTTAATTAACTTGAAACTTGGCACAAATACTTGCCTAAGCAAGTAATAAAGTTTGTCAGTTCTTTGGAGGGAGGAAGAGGAGGGGGTGGTGAGGAGGGAAAGGGGGAAGGAGATGGGTGATGAGGAGAGAAAGGGGGAAGGGGAGGGTGTGGTGAGAAGGAGAGGGAGGGGACAGGTGGTGAGGAGGGATAGGGGTGGAGGGGGGGAGAGGATGGAGAGGGATAGGAGGGTGCAGTGAGGGGGAAGGCGTGGAGAAGGAATGAGGGGGTTGGTGAGGGTAGAGGGGGAGGGGAAAGCGGTGAAGGGAGTGTGAGCAGGTTAGAGGGGGAGGGGGAGGTTAGCGGGAAGGTGAGGTAGGGCACAAAAACAGGAGTAAACTCCAGTCGTGCGTCGGAGCTGACACACACTTTTTTTGTTTGTTTGAACTCGCTAATCTCTGGAACTACCAGTCGGACTTTAATAATTTTTTTTGCGGAAGGCTATGGGTGCGTGGGTGGATAAAAGAAAAGTTCTGACTGACTGACTCATCAATGCCCAGCCTAAACCCTTGGACTTATAAAGCTGAAATTTTGCACAGAGGTTCCCTTTATAAGGTAGACAAGAAATAGAGAAGGATTTTTGTTCTCGTGGGATATTTGCCGACATCCACGTGGGCGAAGCCGCGGGCAAAAGCTAGTACTCCATATAGTAGCCCCATTTTGAATTTTTAAAACCCCCTTTCAGTCCCTGTTGCAAAAAAAAACATACATATTTGTATTTCTTTCTTATTTGTAAAATAGTTGGGCAAACGTCATCTAAAACTGTTCCAAATTTCAAGTTGATAGCATTAGTAGTTCTTGAGATATCCAGCTGTGACCGACAGACAGACAGACTGAGTCGCACCATAAGGGTTCCTTTTTACCATTTTGGTACGGAACCCTAATTACACCTTAAATATAACCAGAAACTTCCACTGACGTACTTACACATAGGTACATTATGACATCAGATTGAAGGTGGCTAACCTACCCACTTTGGTTACAATGACCTGTGCCCAATTTAGACCATGGATGTGTTTAATAAATCTATATCTATAAAAATCAATGCCACTTTTCGTTGTAATTTTATAACTCAAGAACGGCTGGGCCGATTTAGCTGATTATGGTTTTGAAATGTTTGACGTAGTCCAGGGAAGGTTTAAACGATGAGAAAAATTGGAAAAGTTGCCGGGAAAATTGGAAAATTCTGGAAAACTGAAAGTGGATTTTATTGAAATTGGGACAGGACAACGTCTGTCGGGTCAACTAGTCTGTTATAATTCTTGTAGTTGCCCGGGAATATTAACACGTTACTACGCATTTAGTACTTGACGTATACCTACATACACAAAATCATACCTTTTTCCCAATGGGGTCAATCAATCAATCAATCTATCAATCAATCTTTATTTGTGAACATAGGTACATATAAAAGGTCTTTAATATACATATTGTAGGCGAACTCTATGTACCAATAAAATTGGTGTACAAATAGTAATTTTTGCATCATACTTTATAAAAAAAAAAAAAATAGTATTCGAGATTAAATAGTAAGTTAAGTTAAATAAATGTCAATTAAATGTAAAAATGTCAATTAAATTAAATTTTACATGCATGTCAAAGGAAGATAATATTATAGGAATTGAGTCACACACAATTTGTCATTTAAAAAATCTTCAATAGAGTAATACGACTTATCAATTAGAAACAAAAACAAATTACTTTTAAATTTGTGGACATTTTCTTCACTTCTTATACATTTTGGTAATTTATAAGCAGCAAAAGCAAAGAAGCAGAAAAGCAAAAAATACAGAAAGCTACGTTTCATTTGCCATAGCCTTTTCCCAACTATGTTGGGGTTGGCTTCCAGTCTAACCGGATGCAGCTGAATACCAAAATTTTACATGGAGCGACTGACCTCCACAACCCCGTTACTGGGTAATACGATAGCCCTTGGTAAGACTGGTTGTCAGACTTTCGGGCTTCTGACGACCCGTAACGACTGTCAAATATCCACGAATGACAGCCGGGACCAACGGCTTAGCGTGCTTTCCGAGGCACGGCGGGGAGGTTTCCGAGGTAAGTAGGAGTTGTGGCTGTTATTACTTAGCCACAAGCCCCTCGCATCCTTTTGCTTCGTATATATGACTGAAAGTACTTATTGGTACGGCCAGCAACAGAAGTCGGTTAACACTGCTACTTTTTGACATCATCTACAAAAATAGACGATAATTTCATTTATTAAATAAGAGTTAATTTTCTTTAAAATTTAGATCTGTTCTGATTATAACGAAGTATTTTTCTCAATAATTATGATTTAGAAAACTCAAGTGTTAATCGAATTTATTTTTATTTTTATTTTATTTTATTTGGGAAAACAGACAATCGTACATTGTATATTAAATCTAGATACACAGTATGCTGTAAGTAAATGTACAATCCACTACGTTTCCACATGTTACTAGTTTAAAAAAAAAGATACAGTGTTGGGAAAATTAAGCAAAATTAAGCAGTAATTAATTAGCTATTACATGTTTAAATAATAGGTACATAATTATTAAAATTATTAAATAATAGGTACATAATTATTAAAATTTATGAGCAAGGCGCTTAATAATTTGTTCTCTAAATGTATATTTAGATAGGGCAAAAACATCAATATCATTAAAGTTATTATTGTAAGCCTGAACCAATCTCTGGAGCGGCGCTCTCTCCCCTGCATGTGTGCGGCAGGGAGTTGTAGCAAACAGTGGATACGAGCGCGCCTCACGCCTCAACACTGTTCTAGGTACAATATAGCATATTTTACTGATTAATTCAGAGCAATCAAACCTATTATGTACAAGTCCATGGAGCATCATTCCTTGGAGCAACAAGCGTCTAGAGCGTAATGTTAATAGTTTAAACTTACTCAAAGCGTTTTTATAAGATAAACGTACGGTGCGACATTTGTACTGCAATGTACTGATGAACTTACGCTGAACTCTCTCAATTGCAGTCTCATATTTAATATAATATGGATCCCAGATCATACAAGTTGCTGACTCTACCACAGTGTGGTAGGTACTAAGGCTTTACTGGAAATTAGCTGAAGTGGCAACTTATTTCCATCTACTCTATAAATTCGGACCAGTAAGCCGACGTTCGCACGGACGTAAAAAAATCGCGGCGGGATTTAATCGCGCACTGGTTTTTCAACTCTCGGTGTTGAGCCGAGCTTCAAGAATCCCACCTAACAAAAACAGAGTGCATCCCAGCGCGGCGAAAAACACACTGTTGGATTTCAACTCTCGGCGCTAAGCAGAGTGTTAAAAATGCAGTGCGCGAAAAAAAATCGCCGCGATTTTTTTACGCCCGTGCGAACATCGGCTCATAGTCTATTCTGGCAGCCTCTCTAATTAGAAATAATTTTGCGGTTAATCCTAGCGGTTATTGTCAAACCAACTGATAATTATTTCGACCACCATTTCAATGTCCTTCTGATTCTATACTGCACAATACCTACGTCTAGTGACGTCACACGCTATGACGTCACACCCAGGGTGGTTAACCTACCCAGTAAAGTTCCATTGACCGCTCTACCCAATTTAGAGCATAGTCACCAGTTTACTCATCAATCCATCAGTTGAAATACGATGATTATAGACATTATGTGTACTGTACGTCATGTTAAGCTGTTTGCCTAAATGATTTAGTGGTGATATGCTCGACAGACTGTTGACCGTTAAAAGAAGGTTCGATATACACGTTGATCTAAGCAATCAATCAATTTGTATGGAAAAAACCGGTCAAGAGCGAGTCTGACTCGCGCACCGAGGGTTCCGTTCCGATTACTGAAAAAGTGTGCTATTTAGAGACATCGTTTTATTTTTCCTGTAATCTTTACATAATCTTCTATTTGCAAACTTCGGAGATAAGAGAGAATTTTTAAGACCCCTTTTCAGTCCCTGTCACAAAAAAAATATAAATATTTTTACTTCTTTCTTATTTGCAATATAGTTGGGTAAACGTCATCTAAAACTGTTCCAAATTTCAAGTTGATAGCATTAGTAGTTCTTGACATATCCAGCTGTGACAGACAGACAGACTTAGTCACACCATAAGGGTTCCTTTTTTACCATTTTCGTACAGAACCCTAAAAACCGGCCAAGTGCGTGTGTGACCACGCACAATGAAGGTAGTAAAAAGAATTTATCCCAAAAACAAACTTAACATTGTTTGTAGTTGAAAAACATGTTCTCCCATACATTGATATACGTCACGGTCTATTCTCTAACTGATAATTTATGTTTGTAATCACAAAAAAAATAAAAATCTGAGGTGCTAAAATTACAAATTAACGATTTTCAGACTTTTTCCTTTACTTGTGTTGTGGGACCTTGCTTCTTGCCAAATATCATGAATCTCGATCAACGAGAAGTACCCTATAGATTTTGATTTCCTTGTATCAAAATATTATGTCGCATAAATTATTAAGAAAAATACTTCATTAAAATCGGAACAAATGTAAATTTTAAAGAAAATTAACTCTTATATAATAAATGAAATGCTGAAAAGCAGGTTATCGTATCATTTTGTGTTAATTTAGATGATGCCAAAAAGTAGCAGTGTTAACCGACTTCTGTTGCTGACCATACCAACATAATTAATTTAAAATGTAATGATTTGCTACATACTGACGCTCTGACATCACAGCTTAGGTGGCTAACCTACCCAGAAAAGTTACGTTGACCTTTACTCAATTTTACAGACTATATACGTAGGTACTATACTCGAATCGCTTTATCGTGATAATAGCGGTCACTGACCCACCTACATTTTCTAGCATTCTTTGTTTCAAAAACTGAAATAAATTCCGTTAAGAGCGTTTATCCTATCCGGGCTGACAACGTCGCATTTCTAGAGGTTTTTGCGTGATTATTTTAATATAAATTTAAATCATAGTAGGTAGGTACAGTATTTTTTTGGGCAAGCACTACATTTATTACGAAAAACCATACATATTTTACGGGTTCCTACTGAGAGATATTAGGGAAAGGATATATATGCTTAACGTTTGGTGGTAGGGCTTGTTCTAAGTCCGCCTGGCTAGCTACCACCATCTTATCTAAGTCTGTCGCCATAACAGCAATGTTAACAGCACTATAGTTTCGGCAGTTAGAGGTAAGCTAGCTCCTCTGTGCTTGAGAATTCCAGGTGAATCTCGCTTCCACCTAACCATAAAGTGAGATGAAGGACAAGAGCTTCTCCGTCGTGAATAAAAAATCATAAAGGGCAATGACCGCTATAGCCACGCTAAAGCGATTCGGGTATAGTACCACTAATAGATGATCTATGAGACAAAATGATTATTGCTGTGGTCACCATTTATGCTCAGCTATATTTTTAGTAAGTCCATAACTCGGCTGTTAATCAAAATAATGGTGGCTGTTTTTAGGAACAATGTTTTTTTTTTTAAATCGGTCCACAATTGACGGAAAAATTATAGAACCTCCTCCTTTTTTGAAATCGGTTATAAGTAAGTCTAACCTCACAATACAATTAATAGTACAAGTAAGTCCACTTCTGCTTACCTCCGTAAAACTTTCACTCATGCCTGATTTACTGACGTATCGTCGCTCTGACATCACTAGGGTGGCTAACCTACCCAGAAAAGTTCCATTGACCCCTATCCAATTTAGTCCACAGTAAAACCATTCATATCCCATGTTCAATCCAGTTAATAATTGATCCTCATTTGTTTCTGCTGGTTAATCCATGGATCTATTTCACGCGTTTTAAATAGATTTGTTGTGGTTTTATTTTGACGTGGTCTTTTCAGAATAAATAGTTAGTTTAAAGTTCTGCAGTAGGATTAACTTTATACGAGTTTAACTTTGTAAAAAGTCCTTGTCCCAACAAAACTATCTGGTTTTGTTGTAACAAGGACTTTTTAATACTAATGATTTTTTAAAAGATTCATGTTATAGCCCTGAATTACGGTTATTTAATTGTACATCAATGAATACGGAAGTAGGTACGGAAATATTATATTTGCTAAGTATATAAGATTTTTTGAGAGAATTGTACCCACACAAAATTACATATTAGCGTTGCTATGTATATACTATACATGCATTTTATTTATACATTATATTAAAATAAAATAGTTACGAAGTTTAGATGTAGTTACGCGTAGGTACAGGATTGCCGAAAAAACGGCTGAGTGGATTTTGATGAAATTTGGCACACAGATAGTTTATAACCGGGATTAGCACATAGGGTACTTTTAATACCGATAGTACGTTCCCGTGAGATATTTTAAGACATCCATGTGGGCGAAGCCGCGCTCAAAAGCTAGTATCCAACAGATTGAAACGAAAAGGAAATATCAGTTTTCTCTATTTTACTGGTGTTAATTATAAAGTTGATGATAAAGCAAATAGAAAGCATGGCCTAGTGGTTGGTCGATCGATATCGATACCCGTCACGTCTGCGGAGACATGGTGGGTAGGTATCGATATCGAAACATGATAAAAAAAAAAATCAAGTTAAAACGTAAAACAGTAAATACAATCTTGCTTATACAACGTGTAACGTTAAATGCGCAAAATCTCTTAAGGGGTCATTGTACTCATCATTATGAACAACTTTTACTATGGGACCAAAACTGAAATCGAAAAAAAAAAACAGCTGTTCAGTACATTTACGTTCGCATAATTCGTCAAAATGTACTGAACATCTGATTTTTTTTTTCGCGATTTCAGGTTGCCCAAACCTGAAAAAAAATATCATAGTAAAAGTTAAGTCAATCAAATTATAGTAAAAGTTGTTCATAATGATGAGTACAATGACCCCTTAAGATGTTTTGCGCATTTAACGTTACACGTTGTAGTGTAGTCACTTAAAATATCAGTTTAAAAATCAGTTTTTTCTGTGTAAACTTCAAATGTAAAATGGGTATGATGATGATGGATATATCTCAACACGATAAAACATTTTTTTTTTTCAATTTAAATTAATAATTTAATATTTTATTAACTTCCGTGCCTCGGTCCGGCTGTCATTCGTGGATCTTTGACAGTCGTTACGGGTCGTCAGAAGCCCGAAAGTCTGACGACCAGTCTTACCAAGGGGTATCGTATTACCCCGTAACTGGGTTATGGAGGTCAGGTAGGCAGTCGCTCCATGTAAAATATTGATATTTAGCTGCATCCGCTTAGACTGGAAGCCGACCCCAACATAGTTGGCAAAAGGCAGATTGATTGATTTTATCAACTCACACTTCAAGTGACAACTATGCTCGGACTTTTAATTAGCTGCACTAAAATGACACTTATCTGTCATTTCGTTATAAAATGTTTTGTCATTTGACAGCGAAATGACAGTAAAAATGACATTAGAAGTGTCAGTTTACTGCAGTTAATTAAAAGTCCGACAATAGTGTTGTTAATTGAAGTGTGAGTTTTTTATCAACTAGCGGTCATTAAACCCAAAAAAAAAATCAAATATTTTTTATTTAAAAAAAAAAAAACATCAGTATCGGTAGGTTTTTGGTCGTGTTTAAATATCGATCACGTCTACGGAGTTTTTCTAGCTAATTTAATCTGACCCTGTATACTGTATAGGTACCTTAATTATACAAAAACATGCAATAAGCCCCAACAAGTCACATCGGCGTTATTGAACACACACATTCGTACGCGGTCACTGCCCTCGGGAAAGCGGCCGGAAACAGTGGAAAGCGCGGAACTCATGACGTCACCGTTAGATAACTACACGACGGGGAAGCTAATTAATTTGTTAATATTATTGTTGTTTGGTAGCGGTATATTGTTTGGCTGTCATCCTGTTTTCACTAAATTGTAAAATATTTGATAATAAATCATTTTCGTCGACGAAGAAATGTATCGCAAAATTAAACTGATAAATGGATGTTAAATTAACACGACACGAGATTCAACTAAAATAACCTTGAAGATTTGCGTCTTACCGCGCCCTAATAAATTATACACGGACCAACTTTGAGGTATAGGGTATACCTCAAAGTTGGTCCGTGTAAAATTTATTAAGGCGCGGTAAGACGCAAATCTTCAAGGTTAAATTTTACACGGACCAACTTTGAGGTATAGGGTATACCTCAAAGTTGGTCCGTGTAAAATTTATTAAGGCGCGGTAAGACGCAAATCTTCAAGGTTAAATTTTACACGGACCAACTTTGAGCTATAGGGTATACCTCAAAGTTGGTCCGTGTAAAATTTATTAAGGCGCGGTAAGACGCAAATCTTCAAGGTTAAATTTTACACGGACCAACTTTGAGGTATAGGGTATACCTCAAAGTTGGTCCGTGTAAAATTTATTAAGGCGCGGTAAGACGCAAATCTTCAAGGTTAAATTTTACACGGACCAACTTTGAGGTATAGGGTATACCTCAAAGTTGGTCCGTGTAAAATTTATTAAGGCGCGGTAAGACGCAAATCTTCAAGGTTAAATTTTACACGGACCAACTTTGAGGTAAAGGTTATACCTCAAAGTTGGTCCGTGTAAAATTTATTAAGGCGCGGTAAGACGCAAATCTTCAAGGTTAAATTTTACACGGACCAACTTTGAGGTATAGGGTATACCTCAAAGTTGGTCCGTGTAAAATTTATTAAGGCGCGGTAAGACGCAAATCTTCAAGGTTAAATTTTACACGGACCAACTTTGAGGTATAGGGTATACCTCAAAGTTGGTCCGTGTAAAATTTATTAAGGCGCGGTAAGACGCAAATCTTCAAGGTTAAATTTTACACGGACCAACTTTGAGGTATAGGGTATACCTCAAAGTTGGTCCGTGTAAAATTTATTAAGGCGCGGTAAGACGCAAATCTTCAAGGTTAAATTCTTCAAAGGTCTCGAATAAAACAAGAATCATACAAATCGGACTACTCCATAAAAAGTTATGCGTGGTCATTGATTCATCTGAATACCAGTATTTTACATGGAGCGACTGCCTATCTATAATAATAATAATAATAACCCCACCGCCGTATCTCTACGTTGATGTCGTGGTGGGGCTTGCGCGCTCCGATCTCTGGGCCTGTGCTAGTAGAGTAGAGTTCACTTTGCCGAAACAGGTCTAGGATGAGGAGCCAGACCAAGAGAGATACAGAAACCCGCAGGGCAGCATGTGGCGAGCTGTTGGGCAGTAGCGACCCCACGGACCCTATCTCCCGGGAGTAGTCTTGTTCCTCATCTCTGGCTTGCCTTTATTGGCCGGCTGGAGTGAAAACTGACGGGAACAGAGCTCCCACCTCATTCTTGCCTTTATTGGCTGGCTTGAGTGGAGATTCGCAAGATCAAACGTGCTCGGAGGAAGGAAGTATTCCAGTAAGTGTTTGTAGGGATCTTGACCATCTTCCGGGCTCTGGGATTGTTCTGAGAACCGTGGGATACCTCTCCACTCCTCACAAGCACCTCAGGACATGTTGCCCCCTTGCCGCTACGACACTATGTGCTAGCGACCGTTTTCGGGGGCCCATTATTGAGTGTGCAAGTCACCCCCTGCCATGTTATCTATTGTATACAAAACATTAGTCAGGCAGGGGCCATAGTGTTTCTATAGTTCTAGATAACCAGTCCACAACCACCCAAAGCCATAGCCCAATATGTTCTGTTTCCATGTTCTGCAATAGTCCTGCACCAACCGGGGCTTGTCCTTGGGTGCACTTGCATACTGCATACAGGGATAATCGTCAGCTGGTGCGTCATCATAATTTAAAATTGTCTAAGGGGCCTCTGCGAGTTGGCTTCGGCCCCTCGTATGCCTTCCAAAGGTCCGGGATCCCAGGGTCCCGAGATATGTAAACATATAATAATAATAATAATAATCTTTATTGAAAAATAAATTTTGAGTTATAAAAATATGAAGCCTCTGAAACCCAAATTAGGTAATAACCTGTATGTCAGATTTCAGCGCCTTCTCCCAATACATTAGGTACATTATAATATTTAGTTACAACTAAGATTTTTAATGAACACTATAATCTTTTCTTTTTCTGACCTCCATAACCCAGTAACTGGGTAATACGATACCCCTTGGTAAGACTGCTGTCTGGTTGTTAGACTTTCGGGCTTCTGACGACCCGTAACGACTGTCGAAGATCCACGTATGACAGCTGGAACCAACGGCTTAACGTGCTTTCCGAGGCACGGAGGAGTCTCGATATAAATGATGGTCACCCATCCACTGACCATCTCCGGCAAGCGTAGCTTAACCTGATGGATCAATCCGTGCGGCTGTTATAACTAAGCCACGAGCTCCTCTATGCGTTACATTAAAAAAAAATGTATAAGCATCGTCTTGAGAACCTCCTCCATTTTTTCGTCGGTTAAAAAACGGGAACATCAGTAGTGGGAATGGCGTAGGTATCATATATTATACTCATAGTTGTCTAAATCCACACATAACATTTTCCATTAAATTCTCAGGCCAGATGTATAGGAAATAATTTGTAACTATCACCTATGTGGGTCGACCGGCCAATGACATCAACGCGATCATTAAATATAGATCTTACTAGCTAATTAGCAAAACTACGCCATTTTTAAAGTTTAATAGAAAATGTTTTACAGTTATTTGCTTTTGCCCGCGGTTTCGGCCGCGTGGATACCGGAAAATATCCCACGGGAACGTACTACTCGGAAATTCTTCTTTATTCCTTGTCGGGAACCTCTGTGCAAAATTTCAGCTTTCTAGGTTCAAGGGTTTGGGCTGGGCGTTGTTGAGTCAGTCAGTCAGTCAGGACTTCTCTTTTTATTTATATAGATAGATAGATAGATTATAAATAAGATATGAACTACGAAAGACTGTTGGTGATTTTTATTATATCTAGGTATATAATTATATCTTATAGGCCAGCGTGCTCAATCGTCGACCATATCAAACTCAAGCCTATAAATTATGAAAAAATTGTACAGTATGTACATAATTGCGGATCGATCACTTCTGGAGAAATTAATGCATTGGATGGGTAACTATTAACTGTAATACTGATGACGAACTTTTTGTAATCTTTAGAATGTATCTTTTTGTGTGTTTTTTAATATTGCTCTCAAGTAAATGACTCATGTCTTTATTGGGAATAAAGTTTCTATAACCGAAAAAGAAAATACTGATATTCTTATTATCTTATAATCATAAGTCATAAACTCATAACTTAAGCTATCAAGCTTGTAAAAGATTGAATGTCCTATTGAAAAGTAACAATGTTGCAATGTAACAATGTTGCAATGTATGTGTTACAAACAAGCCAAGCCAGGTTATAATAAACAAATCAAATCAAAACATTCAAACCAAATTATCCTTATTTTTTGGTACATGGATATCCCAAGTCAATTGTCACTGTTTATCAAACCTCATCCCGTAATATAAATCCGTTTAGGTAGGTAGTACCTAATAATATTGTAAACACCATGAAAATAGTTGACATTTTATCAAGTAAGGTATGTACAATATTATAATTAAACCATTGTCTCAAAAGTATTTTGCAATGTTATTGCGAATAATAGGTACTCTAGGTTTAATAGGTACTCTATTAAACCTCTGGAAAATCTACAACAAAATATAACGTTTTCAAATAGTAAATTAATATAGATCTTTGACAGTCGTTAAGTCGTAACTTTTACAGTGGGACCAAAGTAAAAGTTGTTCATAATGATGTGTACAATGACCCCTTAAAAGGATGACTGTGTTTATACTTACACTCAGTATAATGTTGGGGTCTGTTTTGAGTGTAACTGGATGCAGCTGTTTGAGTATTTGACATGGAGCGATTGCCTATGCGGCGACTCCTCAACCCAGTTAAGGCCCAGGTTCCAAGCTTGGTTTAGCTCGGTGTGTAAGTGAAATGGCGTTATGGCTGTCTAGTTTGACGCACGAGATAGAAGATTCTCACGCGCACCGGAATTATGTCGTAAAAGTGCAAATAAAATCGTATAAAATTAGAAATTAACTATTTAATAAAAAGTAATCCAGCACTGGATGCAGTTTGGAATTTGACATTTCATGGTATATTTTTAATTATAATTATAATTGCTAATGAAGGGATAAACTGCTTTTAAAGATTATTAGGAGGTATCTTTAAAGATTTTTTTGGTGCATTAAAGTATGTTTAATTATGTTTTGGCTTCCATCACTGTATGCGAAAAGGACTTGAAAATATCATATTTTTTTACATGTCAAAATTATTCACGGTATATGAGATACACAGCTTTAAAAAACCAACTTTTTGATCGTTTTCAGGAAATCTGCGCCTTAATGGGTAAGACTGGATGTCAGACTTTCGGGCTTCTGACTACCGGTAACGACTGTCAAAGATAGAACGGCGCTTAACGTGCTTTCCGAGGCATGGAGGGTCTTAATATGTAGACACCGTATGGTCGCCCATCACGGACCCACCTCGGCAAGCGTCGATTAACCTTCGATCGACCCGTGCGGCTGTTATTACTTAGCCATGAGCACCACTTAGCAGTGAAATTTAGTTAAAAAATTACAATTATATTATAGTGTCATTATGAACAACTTATACTTTATTATTACTATTATTATTATTTAGCCATGATCCCTTCTTAGCATTGAATTATATTTTTTAAATAATAATTCAATGCTGAGGGGCTCATGGCTAAATAATAACAGCCGCACGGGTCCTAGGATGTACTTATTGGTTTTTTTACCCGACTACTGCGAAGCAAAAAGGAGGGTTATAATTTTGACCGGTATGTATGTATGTAAGTATGTATATATGTTCATCTGTTCCCTCATAACTTCTACACTGCTTTTCATAATTTGACGAATAAGGTATCGTTGGAAGCGTCTTAATCGTCCGCTGGTTATAGGCTATGACGTCACAATAAATTGAATATGGCGCCCTCTAGAGGCCATAAAGTCATGAACTAAAAAAAAAATTATTATTACCAACATATCCTGGAGGCCGCTGAAGTTGAAAACTATATCTCAATCAACTCAGCCCCTCGCAGTCCACTACTGAACATCAGCCTCTCCCAGGCTGTGCCACAACACCCTATACTCCACTTTCCGCGTATGCGTATCGGCAAGCGTAGTGTGTGACGCCCCCCAGCTAGATGGACCAACGACCTTAAGAAGGTGGCTGAGACAGACTGTAAAATAAATTTACCTACGCACACACACTTCCCATAAAATAAAATCCAAATACTGTAAACAACTTAATGATACCAAAAATAAACTAAACTGCCCCATATAGTCTGCAAAACACATTTTATTACATTAATAATAATATAAGTTATGCCGAAGGTGAGCTACACACTGGTTCGGGTCGGCACATTCGACAAAGCCGACCCGAAGCACTTACTAAACATTCAGCTTCCATTCGGCTCGTGCTTATCGGCAAAATCTGTTTGGCATTGAATCATGTTCGGGTCGGCTTGACAATTCGACAATTCCAGGCCGACCGCCTTTTTCCGTACCTAATTATGTCTACATATAATATACAGGGTGGAATTTTGTAATGCCACCTGAAGGGAAAGTACTCTTAATACTGTAGATAGAAGATTTTACTCAAAGGAAACATTCCTTCATTTTTGAATAGAAAGAAAACTACATTCAAAGATGTTCGAAAATTCGCTTACCACACCCGGGAATCGAACCGGCTAAAATCTGTAAAAATTACACACTGTACTTTTATTGCATTGATCGTTAGGATCAATTATAAGGATGAAATCTGTCTAACAAACTTAATAAATTAAATGATAGGAAAACCATGAAATCTTAAATTATTTTAATTATTTACAAAAAATGGTAAACTAAATAATTAGTTGCTCGAAATGGGCTCCATTTTCTTGGATACACAAATGTATTCTTCTAACAAATTCATTCTGTCTTTCTTTATTCTTTTCTAACCTTTAATAACGAGTTGTGGTGAATATTATAAATCGTATTCTGAACTTCAACTTTTAACTCGTTTTCATTTCCATAAGATTTAATGTAAATTAGATTTTTCACATATCACCACAAAACAAAAAATGTAAAGGGGTGAGATCTGGTGATCTCGCAGGCCATCTGATTGTGCCGTTATTACCAATCCAGGTATTAAAATGGCTATTAATGTAGGCAGTATAGTGATTCTGCTGTTATGGGCTAAAGAGTTTTATCTTTGAGATAAAGAGCTTTAACTTGACTCATTGAATTTATAAGTCCAGATTTCATGGTTTTCCTTTCATTTAATTTATCAAGTTTGTTAGAGAGATTTCATCCTTATAATTGATCCTAACGATCGATGCAATAAAAGGACAGGTTGTAATTTTTACAGATTTTAGTCGGTTCGATTCCCGGGTGTGGCAAGCGAATTTTAGAAAATTTTTGAATGCAGTTTTTTTTCTATTTAAAAATAAAGGAATGTTCTCTTTGAGTAAAATTTTCTATCTACAGTATTAAGAGTACTTTCCCTTCAGGTGGCATTACAAAATTCCACTCTGTATATGGCCTAGTTGCCATTAATAAACAAATGTTTAATTTAATTTAATAAAGGGTTCATGTATTTACATCGACAATTTTAGTCAAAAAACCAAAACTATGAAAATTGTAACGATTTGTACAGCTCTGATTATTAAAGATAATTGTCATTTTATTTTATGGTTGATTATTATGTATTGAAGTGTTGTTAGCAAGCAAATAGGTACATAAGTATTTTTAAAAAATATTTCATACATTTGATTGGTTTCTTTTTAATAAATCGAAGATGTAAGACCTAAATATCGCAGATATCTTCAAAAAAAAAAAGTCAAGTTACTCGAAAATGCTTGACATTTGCATAGGGGTCATAAGGGGTCATTTGGTTGCAAATGACCTCTCCTACAGCCCCTTAATAGATTGCCGACATACTCGTATTACCAACGACCCTGCCTATGCCAACTCGCACAGTGTGTAGCACGCCGAACTTTTAATACAAAAGGTCAACATACCATAGCTGAAACACTAGAAAACTGTGCTAAATAGTGTCATTGAACCCGCTGCGTATAACCGGAGCGTCGGGGTCAAAAACCCGGGCGTTATCAGTACCTGTAGTCATGGCAACGGGGTGGCTAAGGGTTGAGTCTGTTTTTGTTTATCTCTTTCGAAAGTTGAATGGAATGGGACTAATTGGGGAAGCTGGAAAATTGGCTGATTTTATCGTACCTAAGAAGAAATCTATATCTATATAATAGGTCTTTACCTATGAAATTGCCGTTTTGTATGAAAAAATTTAAACGAATTTTTTTCATGTATTTTTTATTTGTATTAAAATTTTGTATTCAGTCGCGCACCGTACATTGCGGAGCACGGTCGCGTGTCGTGGCAACCGGGTGACTCGTACGTTTAAGGGCAATGGCCTCGTCTACTGTGAAGTGTTCGAACTGTAATGTAGTGATTAATGAACTTTTAGCGTTTCTTTCGAACGTGCTTGATTATATGGATGAAGACAGCATACACCAGCTGGTAACATCGTCTTTCAACGTAGAAAGCATTACACAGGCAAAATGTTTGCTTTTTGAATCCGTTCCTAATGCAAGAAAAATGCCGGTGAGGCGTAAGGATGGGAAGAAGAGAATGTCTCGAGACCTGGATGACATAATTTGTCTCATGAAAGGAATGGATGCCGAAGTCTTCCCTGTGTTCGTGGCAAAGGACTTACATAAAGTGCCTAGTGTGAGTTTCGATCACATTGATTGCACTCGTTTGCTAAAAGACTTAGCGAAGCTTCGGAATGAAGTCAGTTTGTTACAAGAAAACGTCGTAACAAAGGAGATGCTGGATGCGTTTAAAAAGGACGTGAGACACGCGTCAATTGTTGTTGACAACTATCCATCTCAAGATCAATATGTCAATAAAAGGAGAGGAGCGTGTCTGCAGGAGAGCTACTATGAAATGTGCAGCGGCCCTGTTGGATTGCAGTATGTTCCTATAAAGGCTAATAATGCTTCGTCATTGTCGTCGTCCGGAGCGAAACATCACTCAACGCCAACAAATAATGAATCATCGCCCGCAAGCACGCAGCCTATCTCTTTTCAATGCGAGCTATCGAACGAGATGGAGAATAAAGCTAGCAGACACGTGGAGGCCCGGACGAGGGTTTCGAACAACGCGAGCGGTGTGAGTGAAAGCGGCAATGCGTCGAGTCCTAGGCGCGGCTGCGAGAGCGGGATAGCAATGGCGACGGGTGGTGAGGCCCACTCACGAGGTACCGCGGTGTCGAATGCACCGGATAGTGAACTCGATTGCGCGCGCGCTTCGGTCAACAAATCGGTTGTATTGCCCAGCATAAATTCGAAAACAGCTGTTACTACAGTGTTGCCTTCTTTGTTATTAAATAAAAATGACAGTCAGGTTGCTAAGAACTGCTCGCAGGTAACTAAAGAGACATCTGAATGGCAAGTTGTTCAGTCAAAAACTGCCAGGAGATATAAACTTATCGGTCAAAAAGGCCGGGCGTCTATAGCGCCGGACGGCAAGTTTAAAGCTGCAGACATAAAAGTACCTTTGTTTATTTCTAACGTCTCTAAGGATACTTGTGAGCAGGACATTGTTAGCTACATAAAAGATAATACCGGTGAGGGTGTGTCATTGAAAATGATAAAAATGAAAACGAATCGAAAATATAATGCTTATAAGTTATTTGTTTCAAAGCGCAATTTGCATTTATTTTTAAATGATGACTTTTGGCCTGATGGCATTACGTTTCGGCGTTTTGTGCATTTTATGTACGGGCCGAAACAAGGAGATTGTAATGTTAAAGTTTAATTGTGTTACATTATGAATAATAGTCACAAAATAGCGTATAATAATTGTAAATTCATTAGTTTTAATTGTAAAAATTTTAAAACTTCCATAGATGATGTGAGAAAATTATGTGAGACGGCGAATGTAGTCTGTCTCCAGGAGACGTGGTTACTCAATCACGACCTGCCGCTGTTAGGGACTGTATCTCCGGATTTTGAGTACATGGGTAAGAGTTCAGTAGACAGCGGCGAATTACTGGTCGGTAGGCCTTATGGTGGTGTGGCCATACTATGGCGAAAGGGCATTTTTGATAAAGTTTCTGTTACAAATTGCAACAGTGACAGACTGGTAGCTATCAAGGCTACTATAGGTGGTCGCTCCATACTAGTTTTTTGTGTATACATGCCAGTAAAAGCGAGAGAAAACTTACCTATTTTCACAGATATTCTGAGTGAAATCAGCTCAATTGAGGAAGGTAGTGATGTTCAAACTGTTATTATTTTAGGAGACTTAAATGCGCAGCCTGGCCAATTATTCTTTACTGAGCTTAATAGCTTTTGCACGGACAGATCTTGGGTGTGCGCAGACATTGAATTCTTGGGGACTGATTCGAACACGTTTACCTATTTTGACACGTTTCATCGTAGAAGCAGTTGGTTGGACCACTGTATTGTCTCACAAGCGGCCTGGCAATCTACAGTTAACGTCGGGGTAATTGAGGATATTTTTGTTTCTGATCATCTGCCGATATTTATAGAGTGCAATTTGGGTTCAATTAGTCCTAGTGTCGCGACCCAAAATACATCGCGTTGTGATGTAATCTGGGGGGAAAGAGATGAGGCACAAGTGAGTAAATATCGTGATTTATGTAGTAAAGGCTTGCGAGACATTGACTTCCCCACAGAATTTGAAGCTTGTAGTTTTGGGCCTTGTAATTTATATGATCATAAGTTAGTTATAGATAAAATGTATAAGGCATTCGTTGATGTGTTAAGTGATGCGGCTGTACAATCAAAAAACAATGTGAGACTTAAACGACGTAACAAACGTGTGTGCGGCTGGAATGAACATGTGAGGGAAGCGTATCGGGAGGCTAGGCTAAAATACCAAAACTGGATGGTTCTGGGTAGACCAAGTACTGGTCCCACTTACGACCAGATGTGCGAGTCCCGTAAAATTTTTAAAGGACGGCTAAAATGGTGTCAGAAGCACAAGGACCAAATTAGAATGGACGTAATAGCTAAACAAAGAGCCGACAAAGATTTTACAAAATTTTGGAAGTCCACTGGTAAGCTGGATGTCAAGCCTGGCCTCCCTGCGAATGTTGATGGCCGAAGTGACCCAAAGGAAATAGCTAATTTGTTCATGGAACACTTCAAAGTACGCTCTCCTCTGGGCCCTTCGACCAACATGCCAGATGGTGAGCCCATCGTGGCGGGTGAGGAACCTTTACTTAAATTTACAGCGAAACAGCTTAAAAGGGTGGTAAACAGTATGCGTAGAGGTAAATCTCCTGGTCACGATGGGCTCAGTATTGAGCACTTAAAATATGCTGGCGTACACGTGCCAAGGATCCTGTCCATGTTCTTCAATATGTGCGTGAGTCACTCTTACTTACCGGATGATTTGATGAAAACTACGGTGGTGCCCATAGTGAAGAACAAGACAGGTGACATAGCGGATAGGGGAAACTATCGCCCGATCTCTCTCGCGACAACTGTAGCAAAAGTGTTGGATAGTGTGCTTGAGTCTTGTCTGGATAAGTACATAAACATACATGACGCACAGTTCGGGTTTAGACCCGGACTGTCAACTGAAAGCGCGATTCTAGTTCTTAAGCACACTGTCCAATACTACACTGAACGGAAGACTCCGGTGTACGCCTGTTTTTTGGATCTCTCCAAAGCCTTCGATCTCGTTTCATATGAAGTGCTTTGGAGAAAGATGGAGGACAGGGGTATGCCGGCGGAACTATTGAAAATATTTCAATACTGGTACTCGAATCAGACTAATTGTGTTAGGTGGTCAAACTGCCTCTCAGAGTCATACAAGTTGGAGTGCGGGGTGAGACAGGGGGGGCTGTCCTCTCCAAAAATGTTTAACTTGTATGTTAATGACCTCTTAGTCGAGCTCAGCGGCATGCGTGTCGGTTGCCGCGTGGGGGGTGTTTGCTTGAACAACATCAGCTACGCGGACGATATGGTGTTGCTGGGCCCGACTGCGAGGTCAATCAGGGAAATGCTCAAGGTTTGTGAGAAATACGCCGCATCACATGGTCTCATTTATAATGTAGGAAAAACTGAGTTCATGGTCTTCAAGGCCGCCGGCAAGTGCCCAGACACCATTCCCTCAATTACTTTGAACGGCGCTAATATAAAGCAGGTGACCAAGTTTAAATATCTGGGCCATATACTTGTCGACGACCTTAAAGACGATGATGACGTGGAGAGGGAGCGCAGGGCGTTGGCGGTCCGCGGGAACATGTTGGCGCGCAGATTTTCTCGTTGTACCGATCAGGTCAAAATAACCTTGTTTAAAGCTTATTGTCAAGGCCTGTACACGGGAAGTCTGTGGTTCAGCTGTTCTCGTGGGACGCTAAATGCCTTGCGCGTTCAATACAATAATGTTTTCAGGATGATGTTGAAACTCCCTCGTTTCTGTAGTGCCTCGGCGATGTTTGCCCAATCGAGTACAGATGGCTTCCATGCTATAATCAGGAAAAAGGTGGCATCGCTCGTGGGGAGGATTCGAGGGAGTGGCAACAGCATCCTGAAAGTCGTGGCTGACGACCCGAGAGCTCCTGTGCTGAGGCATCTCATGCGGAATCATTGTCCGCACGAAGTGCCTCGTAGGTACATGAACCATTAACTTGTTTTAGTTTTAGTTACTAACCCTAGTGTATAAGTTGTGTACTAACAAAATTGGTTCCCATGTTGTTCCAAATAAAACAATTTGAATTGAATTGAATTGAATTAATCGAAGTAATCACCCATGCAATCAATGCATCTTTGCCAACGCAGTAGCAGTTTATTGATGCCCTTCTTAAAGAAATCAGCTGGTCGGGAGGCAACAAATTCTTCAAAGGCATTTTGTACTGCCTCTCGGGTATTGAATTTTTTTCCCGCCAAGAAGTTATCCAAATTCTGGAAAAAGTAATAGTCTGTAGGCGCAAGGTCTGGTGAGTAGGGCGGATGACGGAGACCCCAGTTCTTGCAACTTGGAGACCGTCTGCTGTGCAGTATGAGGTCGCGCGTTGTCGTGCAGGAGCAGCGGAGACGAGCGATTGACCAATGCTGTTTGGAGATGTGCCAGCTTCTCCATCATTGTGTTCAGTTCTTCACAGTACACATCTGCAGTAATGCTCACCCCGTTTGGTAAGAAGCTGTGATGAATCACACCGGCGCTAGACCACCAAACAGTGACCATCACTTTTCTAGGGGTAAGTTTTCGTTTAGGGCATTGTTTAGGTGCTGAACCAGGATCCAACCAACTTGCTGAGCGCTTGCGGTTATCAAACAGAATCCATTTTTCATCGCAGGTAACAATGCGGTTCAAAATTGCTTCATTTGTGTGTCTGTTGAGCAGTGCAAGGCACGTCTCGACGCGTACTTCGCGCTGGCGATCATTGAGTTCGTGGGGCACCCATTTGTCAAGCTTTTTACCTTGCCAATTTGACGCAAAGGGACCAATATTGTTTTGACGCTAACGTCGAAAGCTGCTGCTAATTCAGCCGTAGATTGTGTATCATCAGCTTCCACAATCGCCTTTAATTCGTAATTGTCGACCAAAGTCTTCGGACGACCGCGAGGTTCATTTTTCAGGTCGAAATTTCCAGAACGGAAGCGAGCAAACCAATAACAGGTGGTGCGTTGGTTTGTAGTGTTAGCTCCGTAAACGTCGTTGATGTTGCGTGCCGCTTGTGCCGCGTTGCTGCCACGACGGTACTCATATTCCATAATTAATCGAATTTTTAACGTATCCATGATGACGAAAAAGATTGAAATGCGATGAAAATGTAACACTAATCAATAAACAAATGACTACTTTTGAAAAAAATCCATGTTTTTAAAATAAAATTAATTTGACATTAGAATTCTTAGCCAAACAAAAATTATTTTGATTTGAAATGGCCAGTACTGCAGAACGGCAATTTCATAGGTAAAGACCTAATATATAAACTCAAGAACGGCTGAACCGATTTGGCTGAAAATTCGTGGGGAGGTAGCCTAGAACCAGGAGACGGACATAGGATAATTCTTATCTGTACGTGTGTTTGTCACCTAACTCCTCCTAAACGGCTGGACCGATTTGGAAGAAAATTTGTGTGTATATTTCAATTGGTTCCTGGATGGTTTGGAAATACAATTGGACGTAGGTGGCGCTGCAGTCGGGTTCTAGGATCGTTCAGACAGGATAAATATCATTTGTTGGGACCGCTAGTTATTTCTAAAGGGCAGGTACCTACTAGCTGCAGTGATCGCAGAGCTACTGCTGAGCATGAGGTCCTGGGTTCGATTTCCGGGTCGGGCAAAGTGTTATTGGGTTTTTCTGTCTGGAATTTTTCAGTAGTAGCTCGGAATCTGGAGCACCATACTTCTCGCGGACTGAATGCGGTGCTGGGCGCCGATAGTTTAGGTAATTGCTTTTTACTGTGAAAATAATAGTAATTTGAAACAATAAAAAAAATAAGTCCTGTTTTATAGTTAGTTCACTTCAAAGTCATCAAATTTGAAGTATTTTTTGAATACCAGCGGTTTAATGTTTGGTTTGGATTTTTTTCTTTCGAGAATAGTTTATGGAATCGTGTACACACGGCTACACATCAAGCTATACATTTCCAGTTTACACTGACCTCTCACTGTAAGGAAATCCTAAACAATATGAAATCAGCTTATACTGGAAATGTATAGCTTGATCTGTAGCCGTGCGTACATAAAGCGATCCAACTGAAAGCCGCAAGAAATGGTCAAGGAAGGAATTGTTATTTAGAAACTTTTTTTAAATACTAACCCATGTAAATATGTTGTTCCGCAGCGGAGAAAAATTCACCCCCATATTTTTTCACTTCTCGTTATGTTTTCCTTCTTCGGAAAATCTGGCAAGAAGGAGTCCAGAGGGGCAATTCTCGTATTTTTAACAACGTTCGCAATATCATCTCAAGACTCAATCTGTCAAAAATTGTATAGCGTTTACCTACATTTTTGACATTTGATTGACGCTGGCATGAGATTGTGAACGTTTTTAGGTACGAGAATTGCCCCTCTGATCATGAAGCCAGCGTTTCCTAGGCCTGCCTTGCCGGTGACGGCGCCACCCACTGTGTGACGATCCTGGCCCATCTGTCCTCATGCACCCTATCAAATCAATTTATTTATTGGTTTGCAAACATGGGTAATTAAGAGTCCTCCATGTTCTATCGTCACATGGGCATGAAAATCATATTAATATGTAATTTAAACAAATTATAATTTTAAATAACAAAATACTAATTAATGTCATGTCGTTTGAATTAAGTACAGTATAAATGTCGTAATAATACAAAAATGTCACCATGGTTACTGTAATAAAAAAAATAAAAAATTTCATCACGGTTACAGCAATATTTTTTTTTTAAATGTCAAATAATAACATGTCAATTTTCATCATTAAAGAAGTCTATAAGTATGGAATCCACTTTCAGTTTCGCAGATTAATCGTCAACATCTGCGAAGTCTTTCTTTGGAGCGTACTCTACCACTTTCGAGAAAATTCATCTGACGTAGATTAATGCGCACATAACTTATTAAACCTTTCAATTCTGTTACACCATTGAACATGACCGCACAATTAATTTTACCAATGACGAACAACACACAGATTTTGAAAGAAAATTCTTACACAACCCTAGCTTCATAATATTTTACCTGGCAACCCCCTAATTTGTAAAAACGTCATGAAATACACGTGTCATACAAACTGGTTCAAATAAATGTTGAAAAAGAATCCTTAAAGTATACAATTTTTCACTGAACTCTTTTCATTAATCGTAAAGAAATCACGTAAGAATACATTTGACGTCATTGAAATATTTCACGTGGCTAACTTTGACAATCATTTGAAAAAACTTACACAATCTCGTTTTTGCTTCATAACTTTTTTGACACGCCTTTGTGTATGTAATAGGGGGCTTAATGAAATATTAGTTCGCTATTTCGCCGTACACGGAGAAAGGTGAAGCTTTAGTAATTCATCAAAAGGTTGTGAAATTGTGAGAGGAGCTCGTGGCTAAGTGATAACAGCCGCACGGGTCGATCCGTCAGGTTAAGCTACGCTTGCCGGGGTTGGTCAGTGGATGGGTGACCATCTTTACATACCGAGATTCCTCCGTGCCTCGGAAAGCACGTTAAGCCGTTGGTCCCGGCTATTATTCGTGGATCTTTGACAGTCTTTACGGGTCGTCAGAAGCCCCAAAGTCTGACAACCAGTCTTACCAAGGCGTATCGTATTACCCAGTTACTGGGTTGTGGAGGTCAGATAGGCAGTCGCTCCATGTAAAATACTGGTATTCAGCTGCATCCGGTTAGACTGGAAGCCGACCCCAACATAGTTGGGAAAAGGCTAGGCAGATTGATTGTTGTGAAATTGTGAGTTCGAAAACAATTTACAATGTCACTTATCATCTGTTGTAGGATTGAGCCCATTTTAATTATGTTCTAGCTTTCAGGGTCAAAATATTAGCTATAAGGCTGTACCGGTCACAGAACATATTAATTAGTGACCAAATATCGTTCAAGGTATCGTCCTAGATGCAGAGTTCCTGAAAATATAAGAAAGCTGAAAATCACCTAGGTAAACTTACCTGTTTTCTAGACATTTTTTTCACTGTAGTTCAGATTGAAAGTATGAAAATATAATTAAAACTGTGTTACGCATGAATCATGCGAACGCATAGCCTGAATATTTCGCCAATTATATTTTTTTCTTTAATTACTTTGCCTATACTCCATCGGTTTAGGTAAATAAAAAAGAAAAACAAAGAAAACCAAAGAGAGGTGGAAAGAGAGTATGAGGCCTTTGCCTAGCTGTGGGACCTGTATGGCTTTTTTTTTAAACAAAAAAAAAAAACATGTGTCTATTTAACCGACTAAACGTAATACTCGTACCTGTCACTTCAGTCGTCATGCTACGCTACGACACAGTTGTACTCTTCAATTTCGTTGCTAAATTGAAGAGTACAATAAAAAGTCACATGGTTTTTTTTGTTTACCTTTATTTAATTACCTAAACGGATGCAGTACAGGTATTTGATTTGATAATTATAATTGGATAAAAATAAGTTACAATTATAAGCCAAGTTGTAATTGCAATACGTAAAAGGCACGATGGGGTTGACATATCTGTCTAGATAAAAACCCCAAACTAAATAAAGAGGAAAAAAAAAAAATTACAAAAAGAAATAAATACGTCAGGATAAGTGTTATCATTACTTGTTTGATAAAGACTTTCTCCTTATCACAAGTTTGCTGTCTTAACTTAGAATGTATAAAGCCCTACGCTTACCTACATTATTATCTTAATAACATTGGCTTTCTTTTAAAGTTTAATTCTTTGTTTAGGGCTTAGAAATTGTTAGATAAGCGTAGAGGTATATAACTTGAAGTACGCTGAAGGCTTAGCTGGCCTTAGCATAATAAGATAGCCCATTTATACCAGGCAAAGGATTAGCACTTCTATCCAAACGAAATTATAATTTTTACAGATCTCTCTTTAAAAATTTGAATAGTCATTGGATATTTTTAACCGACTACAAAAAAGATGGTTCTGTACTCTACCTGTATGTATGTAAATATGTATGCGATTTTCTCAAAAACTAATGAAAATTTTTTCATGATTCTTTCACTAACGTGATTTACATACTTTCAGGAAGGTTTTACTATATAACACGTTCAGTAATTATTCTTATGTACGAAGTTATATGCATAAATGTACTGTATCTCCAGCATTTCTACGCGGATTTTGATGATTCTTCTTGTCGTTCGTTTTGGGCTTACCTATGAATATATATTCAATAAACAAAAAATGGAAAAAAAAAACTTTAAAAAAGTAAAAACCGAATTCAAAACCTAAAACGAATAAAATAACTTTCTTAAAAGTCTCTGAAGTCGGTGTTTTCAGTTTTTCAATGCAACTTAGCTTGACACCGACTTCAGAAGCTGTTAAGTTTTTTAAGAAAGTTATTTTATTCGTTTTACGTTTTTGAAGTCGGGTTTCCTTTTTTTCAGATATATTTTTAATTTTATCAAAATAACACTATTTTATCTCGTTTATGTTAGATATTAAGCTACCCATCATGATATCCCTAGTCACTAGTTTGAAACGCGTGTGGAGTGATTATGAAAAGTTTGTCTGATAAAGTACTACCTACCTACAGACTACTTATTAAAAAGATTATCCTCATTATTGAGACAGATCTACTCTACAAGTCTACAAGCATAGTGTTATCCATGCCTTTGTTCAGCAATAGCCGTTTATGAGCTCATTTTGTGATGATTAATGAGAGAACGTTCCAAACTTGAAATTAAATATAATTTAAACGAACTTTTATTACATTTCAGGGAACATACTGCGCACGGGCCGTGTTGGTGCATGTCGGTGCAGACGGACACGACGTCCGGCCTTGACGTCCGAATCGTGAGCTGAGTCGCCGATTGCTATTCACTTCTCGTTACTGGACAGAGGAAGGGGTGGAGACGACGTCGGTTTTTGTGGTAAAAAAATTATAATGGGTTTTGTATAAGTATTAGTTTAATAAACGCAACTCATTATAAAGAAGTAACTATTTTCTTTTCTGGACATGATACAAAAGTTAAAAAAAAGTTTGTTGAAAGATAAAATTTACTTATAATTTTATTTTTCAGATCAAGAGATAGCTCGTGGCCTAGGTTAGGAACACTGACGTCAAACTGGATATTTCCTTCCAACCCCTGATGACTCGTCACTGCTGTGTTTTCTTAATTTATAAGAAAATACAGCAGTGGCGAGTAGATCATTCTGAGAAGCCTTCTTCAAAACACAAAATTACTAGTTCAGAACTGAGG
This sequence comes from Cosmia trapezina, assembly GCA_905163495.3. Taxonomy (NCBI): domain Eukaryota; kingdom Metazoa; phylum Arthropoda; class Insecta; order Lepidoptera; family Noctuidae; genus Cosmia; species Cosmia trapezina. The sequence continues at coordinate 6,303,020 of LR991044.1, forward strand.
ACTATTGAAGCTGAGTTGTGGCTCCAATGATCAGCAAGTTCTTCATAAAACACCAAATAAGTAGTTAGGTATCTGAGGACAACCTACTATTTTCAATAAAACAACAATGCAATTAGCAGAAAGAGAGACAAAGCAAAACTGCACCAACCAAATATTTCCACCTCTCACACGACTCTACCCCACATTTGTGCGTGCCCTTGAGCGCGGGCGCATTGCGGCAGGTCGCGTCTGCGCTGTACAGTTATAGACAATCCTGTATGTGCGCGCATCTTGAACATTTGAACATGGAACGAACGTGCCGAATTTTAAATTTTGACAGATGGTTCGTGGATATAGGATACAGTTGAAACGGTATTTTGAGTGGATTTTTTGAACGAATTGTAATGGGATAAAGCTTTGTTTACTTTCCGCAACAAAAGTTGCCAAACATTATTATAGCAGCATGTTTTTGTGTTGCGGGAAATAAATGTTACTAGTAACATGGATTGTCGTGATGACAGATGACAAAAACGGGATATGGGCAAGAGAAGGCTTACTGAACAACAGAAGTCCAAACTCAAGATTTGCCAATGGGCAATGGTGCGCATCATAATAGATGTCAAGCATACAGATCGCGTTAGAAACACCACCCTGCGCTCCATAACTCAAGTAGCGGATGTTGGAGGAAAATAGCCAGGCAGAAGTGGGAGTGGGCTGGCCACGTCACGCATATGCACACAGAGAGATGAGCAAAGATCTTCGTCCACTGGATGCCTCAGGGAGGATCGCCGCAAGGTAGACCACGGCGAAGGTGGTGTGACGATCTGATCATGTTTGCAGGTCCAAAATGGCCAGAGATGGCACAAGACAGGAAGGTTTGGAAGGAATATGGGGAGTCCTATGACCAGCAGTAGGACACAAAATAGGCTAGCAAAAATTAAAGGGCAAGAGAATGATGAGTACGGAATGTTGCAGTGTTGCTGGCAACTTTTAAAGCTTTGTAGCTTAACAGACAGCTGTGGTGCTATTTGTTAATTACTGTGTTCATTCCGCTACTTCTTCTTCCCAGCTAAAGCACTAGGAAGTGGTGAAGGGTGGGCGTTTTGTGGGGACTGTCTTATGTAATTTCGACGTTCAAAAAGTGCTGATTCTCAGCCTAATTTGAATAAATGACTTATGATATGATATGATATTATGATATTTATCCACTTCATATTCATGGAAAACGAAAAGAGCTCGTGGCTAAATTATAACAGCCGCACGGGTCGATCCATCAGGATCTTTGACAGTAGTTAAAGGTCGTCAGAAGCCCGAAAGTCTTCGAGAGGCGCGTGCTTGCGGACGACAAGCAATGAATAGCTCATGTCAGCAATTATGAGGTCCGATAGGGCCGATTCCGCCGGGGTCGCGGATTGTTCGAAAGATACATAACAAAATGTAGTGTAGTGTATAATGTATGTAGGTACGGTGTACGGAACCCTTCGTCTGCGAGTCCGACTCCCACTTGGCCGGTTTTTTGCTTTCGAGAATTTTCGATATTAATAAGCACAGAGGCGAATTCAATAAATTGGATCAAACTTCTTATTAAGGAAAAATAAATAAAAACAATTAAAAACGATTTAGAAAATCTTTGAAAATGAATAACGATACTTCACCTCAATAAAGTGACGCAAAGCTGGAACACAAAATCTAAAGTATAACGAGAACTTTAGGTTTTGTGTTGCAATAGGTTACAAGTACTTATAAAGATGAGTTGTGTTTTAACATTAGTAATTTGTCAACTGTAGTAACTAATTTTTATTATGCAATACTATTATTCTCCTTTGTATGAACATAATAATAATAAACGCTCTATTAACGCACGGAATGCGTAATAATTATCCTTGAGTATTAATCGAACAAAGAAGAGCGGTAATAAATGTGTCAGTAATAATCGGTAACTAAGCGGTAATAGGTGTTACGTTACTCATGTTTTTCTAGACTAATTTTAGTTTTTAATAATTATACTATACTAGGCAATGACGTATTATTTACATCATTGGTACTAAGGGCCTGATTCATTACCTACGATTAAGTTCAATAGGAACTTGTCAGATAATTTCATACAAATTCTGTTCCATCTTTGAATTTATTCGGTTCGGCTATTCGGATATCGTAAAATAGGCCCTCACTAATATAGAAAGTTGTGGTCAGGTCATATTTAAGGGTGTGGCACAGACCATCCAACTGAACAACTTTCTCCATGGGACCAACATCGTAACCGCGAAAAAATTGTCAACTTAATCAATCTTCCTAGCATTTTCCCAACTATGTTAGGGTAGGCTTCAAGTCTAACCGAATGCATCTGAATACCAGTATTTTACATGGAGCGACTGCCTATCTGACCTCCACAACCCAGTAACTGAGCACTTAATACGATACTCCTTGGTAAGTCTGGTTGTCAGACTTTGGGGCTTCTGACGACCCGTAACGATATTCAATAATTCACGAATGACAGCCGGTACCAACTGCAGCTTATCGTGCTTTCCGAGGCATGGATTCGCTTTCGAAGCAAGACACTCGGAACCTTTAAAAGAAAACAGCCATATTTTTCTTGAGCTTACAGTCTTACCAGATGGTGAATATAATATTAATAAACAATGCCCCAAATTCTTTACAAACAGACAAAACAGTTTTATCCGAGTAAAGACCCCGAATATGTTCAGTTTATTTTAGGGCGGATTTATCGTATCGTAAAGTACGGGAATAGAGCGTACATCCAGATCAATACGTACGAATGATACTCAAATAAAATATTATTAATATGTTGTTTGAATTTTATTTAAATTTAAACATTTTTTTTTAAAGATTTATATCTCGTTGGTCGTTTGTTGTTAATTCTAAAATAAAAAAAAATTAAAAAACATCTAATCATAAGTTCTTAATTCCCAAATTTAGAAATGAAAATGAATTAGAATCAAACCTATGAAACACATGGAACGCTTCTTTTTGATAAAAAAAAAATAAAAATTATAAAAATTTATTATAAAAATTCCTATTCAATTAATGATTTAACGTTTTGTTCTTATGTAAGTAGCTAGTCATATTTAAAAAGCTCAATGAAAATAAATAAGTAATATGAAGCTATATTATTTTGCTCACTGTAAGGTTACTGTAGGTAGATAGGTACCAACTTTGTCCTATAAGAACAATGAAACTCAGGACAATATGGGGATACCCATAGACTTCAACAGCTTCATAAATCGCTATCAAGTACCAGCCAAGTGGACAATGGCCTGAGATTTCCTTTGTTACTAATTATAATAGGTACGAAATGTATAATAATAATATAACCCTAAAAGGTAATATTTCAGCAGATATTTTATCAAAAAACTTATGTAACAGACCCCCCATAACTTTTTAATTCTAAAGAGCAATAAACAATCTTTCCTGACATTAAATATTATGTCCTTACCATTTCTGGACGCCACAATAGCCCGCCAAAAATAAACGTCAAAAAATTCAAGATGGCGTCGCGTCTTGGCCTCGGTCAATCAGGAAGTGCATGTAATACCAACGAACTCTTCAATGTTACCCAGTTTTATGCAGTGGATCCTGGTTGTGTAAAAATATTCTCGTTTTATTGTGTATATATGCGTAATTGTTGGCCTTTTAAAGCGAGATCTTCGTTAAACAAGAGTGTAGTGACTTCAATTTGCAAGCTGCCATTTTGAATGTCGTTCCGTTCGACCTTGGTCATGGAATATTAATAAAGTTATGTGTGCATGAATTGTTAGCGCATTTTTATTTAATTATTAAGGAAAACATGTAATATTTTATGCTGTAGGTAATTTGTAAAAAAAAAATACTCGGCATATTTACCTATAACTTTAGGGATGTCAACAATGATATTAGAAGTAAAATGTGATAGATTAGGTTATACGCGCTCCGCTAGTGACACGTCAAAACTTGACTAATCAGCCTATAGTTTTCTTTGTCTTGTCTCTTTTTCGCTACCGATAATCACGACATGCCATCCTACTTCCACGTGTCTTCTAATAGTTTGACATCGTGCCGTTTTCGAAGAATTAATGTTATCTAGGTTATCTACGTCTTTTTATGTATCACACTTTTTGTCAAAATTATTGAATCTCACATTCACTTTCTAAAAGAATTTCTTTTCCATTTTTCGTGTTGCAAAACTACCTTAAAGTGTCGGACTTAACTGTCAAACAGACTTTTTCTCACAATTATCAGAAAACTTTTTTTTCAAATTGAAACGTAAGTAATTCAATTAAATTCAACCTTTCCTTATGCCAATCATAAAAATTCCGCATACAACGAACTTGAACTTGAGTCTTCCTAACCTCAAACATACACTAACATTGCAATTCAACATATATAACAACACATCCTAAAGAAGAATTCCATAACATCCGTTGCACATTTGCTTGTCATCCTATTACACGAAGGGAAGCGATTAGAGGCCGTGGCCGCCATGATCGGAACTGACGTCTGCACTGTTTTGTTACTCTATCATAAACTAGAGATATTATGCGTTTTGGACGATCTTGGATTAAATGGTAGTAATGCGGAAATGTTAGTTAGAAAAGGTCGTGACGAAGATTTTGTGTCGGTTTTGACCTAGTCATTATAAGATTAGGTAGGTGCCTGTGATATTGTCCGCGTAGATTTCTAAATAAATAGTACGAGACATCTTGGTTTATTTTTCCAAGCACTATAAATCCAATTCTCTCTAAAAATCTCACAAATTTTTACAGGTTCATTCTACATCAAATGATTTTCTTAACTTCATTGATTTTTGTCATGTGTCTATAAGTCAACCTGTTTTGCCGGTAATTCTATATCATGTTTTTGTTTCAAACTCAAACCAATTTTGCATTAATTTAAATCTATATTATCAGAACTGACCTGCTATATTTAAATAAGGTCATTTAGGCATTTTAATATTAGGTAAGGCATGTAAAATATCAGAATACTTTAAAACCGGTTCATAAGGTAATTTGTTATTTAAAGCATTTTATTTTTCTCAACAGATTTTCCTTATGATCACACATTTTTGTCTGTGTACGCAAAAGAAGGGTCTTATGTTTATTTTCTGAGCAGGATTTAAATATTTTTACTGCTAAGGATAGCTCATGAGTTAGTAGATTCTAGAAGGAGTTGTGGCTCTTGGAGCAGACGAGTCCTTGAGTGGAGACTAGTGGAAGAAGTACTGGAGACTGAGGTAACTGAGTACATGCAAACGTAGGGTGCGATGCCCTGTGGTCAGGTGGACTAAAACATTAAGGATAACAGGGAAGGTTAGATGTAGAGGCGAAGGGATCAGATGATATAGTGGAAGGTGCCACGACATTCCTCTCTGTTAAACAAGGACCAGAAATTCCACAAAAAGCTGCAAAAGTTGAGTTTTAAGCGGAACTCAAAACTCAACTTTTCAAGTATGTAATGACTCTTATACAAGCAATTCAAGAATGAATCAGAATTCTCATTACGATAACGACTGAACTATACTCACTGTCCAATCGACAACTTAACTTGTATAACGACCCAAAATTACAGTTAACGGCCAATAATTTAAGAAACCAATGTAAATCTGATTGTGAAGACCTACGCGACGTAAGTACAACATTAAATATTACCTACGATAATCAAGACAAGTGGCATTTAGTGACGGCGCATCGAATCTGCTGCAACAAAAACAAGATGGCGTAGGTCTGCGCCGGCGCACGCCCGTGAACCTGCGCACGACGCTAAATTTACACGCGACGCGTCATCCGGTGCGAGAGAGATTATGCATGTTCAGATAGGGCAGGGACATTCTTGGGAGCTTTTGTCGGTGATATCCTTTTGTGGAGATCGGGAGATAAATGCATGGTAATGAAATGTGAGAGTCCGCTATCAAGAAAGATTAATACGTTGAAATAAGTATATATTGTTAAAATTGTAGTTGGATTTTCACATGTGAAAAAAGTACAAGACGATTATGGGTAAAGAGGAGAGAACAATAAAATAACAAATTTGAAAGGGAACTAGAGGAAAATAAATTGTTCTATAGCTTCTTCTTGGAAAGGGATTCCATCTAATGATTTGAAGGATTAAATCGCAAAATGGAGAAGGAATCTGAAGAAGGCTGAAGAGGACAGAGTCCCTACGCAATCAGGGAGAAGACTTTGTCTTATCTACCTAGCCTTTTCCCAACTATGTTGGAGTCTGCTTCCAGTCTAACCGGATACAACTGAATACCAGTATTTTACATGGATTGTCTGCCTATCTGACCTCCACAACCCAGTTACTGGGTAACACAATACCCCTTAGTAAGACTGGTTGTCAGATTTTGGGCTTCTGACTGCCCTTGACGATTATCAAAGTTCTACGAATGACAGCCTGGACCCACGGCTTAATTTTCTTTCCGAGGAACGAAGGGTCTCGATATGCACCTAATGAATGGTCACTCATTCATGAACCTGAACCTTAACCTTCTATCGAGCCATGTGGTTGTTATTATACAGCCACGAGCCCCTCTGAGAAGCATGTGTCTAACAATAAATATGAAATTTAATTGGCTCAACAGTATTGCCTCAGGTCTTCGATCTGACTGCTGAAGGTGGAAGGAGGGTTCCGTACCTCAAAAGGAAAAAGCGGAACCCTTATAGGATCACTTTTTTGTCCGTCTGTCTGTCTGTCAGTCTGTCAAGACCCTTTTTACTAGGAACGCCTATAGGGTACCCTATAGGTTTTGATGTGCGGTTCACCTAAAATCCTGAAATTTGGCAAAAAGGAAGATCTACAGCACAAGTAAAGGAAAAATTCCAAAAATTGTTAATTTGTAATTTTATCACATATTTTTTTTGTTTTTATGAGATTACATTGTTAAGATTGTTTTTGGGATAAATTCCTTTCAACAACGGAACCCTTCATTGTGCGTGGTCCGACACGCACTTGACCGGTTTTTTACCTATTGAGAACCTTAATAAAATTGTAGAGTGGAACATTATTACTGTCTTGAATAAATCGTCGTATCTGCAAGTGAATGTGGAGAGATGGAACTGAGCGAAGGTCACGAGGTTGCACATTTACATAAACATCGTTATTGTACATGTGTTATATTTGTTACGGGGAAGGAAGACGTTATTGTATTATGTTGTTCGGTTTCAAGGTTCGGTTGTACAGCATTTTCATTGTTAGTACTTGCATCCTGAGTTCGGAAAATCACAGAGTATCAAGGTTTGTTCCTTAACATGGTCCTTTAAATCACCATGCACAGCACAAAGATTAGTGATTCTTTATTGTGATGACTTTTTTCTAGTCTAAACTTGTGTTGTCTTTACAATAGAATCTGTCTTTATCTGAAATTGGACATGGTCTTCTTCTTCTTCTTCCGTCACTGATCCCTTTGTTTGGATTCTGGTCTCCTCACTTTCCTGCGCCAAGTGATTCTATCTTGGGTTGTCGGTTCAGGCAATTGGGCTTTCCTGAGGTCTCTTTTTATATTTGACCACCAGGTCAATGGCGGCCGGCCTCTGTCTCTCTTTTGTTCGCCAGGTTTAGTGCAATTTGTACCACATTATCTTCATTGCGTCTCTAACGTGTCCATACCATCTTAGGCGGTTTTCAGTAATTTTTTCCACGATTGATTTTTGATGAATTGGACATGGTAGATGCCCTTATTTATGTATGGGAATCTACATGGACATATTTTAGGATCTTTCGTCTAGAGATTAACTCATACTTCATGGCTAGCCATATGATTACTGCTGTGGTTACCTCTAACGTAACATTGGTCATTTAACTTTCATCATTGCCATCATCATCATTATTGGGTTTGCCTCGCTACTGTGGTGCGTCTGATATGTATGCGCTTGCGCAAACAAACGATTTCTACGCTATCTTGCGCAAGAGAGTCGCCGCAGAGTGAGGGAGGCTCCCAATATTGTCTTGAAGACATTGAGTGGTAAGTCGACAGTCCCTTCCTTGGCCATTGGGTACGTATGCATTTGTGTAGGTGGTGTCTGTTTGTAGGGACGCGGTCGGAAGTTGTGGATGGTGGATGAAGTTCTGACCTACATTAGTTTGAATTTTATTCATTGGTCTTGGTTTTGCCCAATCAATGTTTAATTATAATATCTAACTAGCTTTTCCAGCGGCTTCACCCACGTATGTGTCAGAAAATATCCCACGGGAACGTACGACCGGGAATTCCTTCCTTATTCCCTGTCTAAATTATAAAGGGTACCTCTGTGCAAAATTTCAGCTTTCTAGGTCCAAGGGTTTGGGCTGGGCGTTGATGAGTCAGTTAATCAGTCAGTCAGTCAGTCAGGACTTCTTTTTTTATTTATATATATAGATAGAAGATTGAATTGTCTAGGATTTGCTTAGTATGTTAACTTACAAATTGGGGACCCAAAGAATTCATCAAGTTAGGAAAGATACTCGTAGAAACCACGTGCTGTCGTACTCGTTGAGGATGTTGAGGCAAACAGCTTTGTCCCCCGAGACACGCCAATGGCTTAGCGCATGACCACAGAGACATTGCGTAATAGTTTTCGCAGAGTCTAGAAAGTGAGTACTATGTCATTGAACTTGCTATAATTTATTCATTATATAAATAGGTAGTAGATTAGTATAGTATTTTAGACGCGGCGTTAAGACCGATTCGTTTTCATTTAAAAACAAATGAATTTTTATTTAATTAATACTAGCTTCTTCGGTTGAATGAGGAAATGAGGAAAATGTCATGAGGACAGTTTTGAGTATGAATATCCAATGGCTATAAGAGTAGGGGAAGACCAAAGAAACGATGGATGGACTGTGTGAAAGATGACATGGCTAGAAAGGGGGTGACTACCGAGATTACGATTAAAGGCTCTTACAGACAGAGGCGATATCGCGTCGCGACGCGATATTTCTCTACGGATATAATATCGAAATATCGCGTCGCGACCGCGATATCGCCTCTGTCTGTAAGAGCCTTAATGGAGAAGTATGGAAAAAGGACATGTTGCGCCGACCACAAATAGATTGGGATAAGGGCAGGAGAATGATGATGGTGATGACTAGTTTCTGTCAGCGACTTCGTCCGCGTCAAATTTCTTGTTCCCCCAACCCGCCCCGTAGCATCGCATCTCCTGCCCGCGCTATTACTTCGTTTTCGATTAGCATTTTTGCCCGGCTCCTAAGGGTCCTAGCGTGATTTTAAATAGCCTATAGCCTTCCTCAAGAATTGAGCTATCAAATGCAAAAAGATTTTTTCAAATTCGACTGGCAGTTTCAGAGATTAACGCGTTCAAACATATAAACAAACAAAAAAAAAACTCTTCAGCTTTATTATTAGTATGGATAGAATTATTATTCTTGTTTGAAAAATAGTTTGTATAAACATAACCTATAAACAACAAAATTATATCCTAACTAAACTATTAAAAAACTAAAATATGGCGTATGGATAGATAGATGTTATGTTCCCGTTCGTCACCATTTGTCTCTTTGATCTAGTAAGTGCAAACTTGCTTGACTGCTGAGCATGAGGTATTGGGTTCGATACCTGGGTTGTGCAAAGTAATAACAGCCGTGGCTAAGTAATGACAGCCGCACGGGTCGATCCATCAGGTTCGGCTACGCTTGTCGTGGTTGGTCCGTGGATGGGTGACCATCTTTACATACCGAGACTCCTCCGTGCCTCGGAAAGCACGTTAAGCCGTTCGTCCCGGCTGTCATTCGTGGATCTTTGACAGTCGTTACGGGTCGTCAGAAGCCCGAAAGTCTGATAACCAGTCTTACCAAGGGGGCCAGATAGGCAGTCGCTCCATATAAAATACGGGTATTCAGCTGCATCCGGTTAGACTGGAAGCCGACCCCAACATAGTTGGGAAAAGGCTAGGCAGATTGATTGACCTGGGTCGTGCTAAGTGTTATTGGTAAATTTTCAGAAGGCAGCCCCATGTGTGGAATTGTGCCCGGTAAAATAACAAACTGGCCTCTCGCCTCCCCTTGACATGGGTCAAAATCTGGGTGACTACACAACTTCTGCCTACCCCCTGAGGGAATGCAAAAGTGGTGTCATGTTAATATGTTCAAATAATATTCCTATTCAGATGAAACATCCTTTCGGGTGCCAAAAAGAACCCATTTGTAAAATTATTCAAATGATTTCGTGAGAACTACGTCATATTTTTGAATATATTTCCATGTACGAGAATTTACATACACGCGAATTTTTAAAGACGACCGGATATTAGGTGTTTCGGATATGCCTCCGTATATCCGGTCATTGATAAATTATTAATTTTTACATAATTTTTATGTAAATTAGAGCAGGTTATTCGTCTGCTGGTGATTATGGCAAAGTCATGATCGTTCATTGTAACCGTTTATATGTATAAGAGGCCAAGTTCAGCCAGTTTGCGTGTAAGTGATAAAAGAGAAAGAATTTTATGAATACGTATGTAAGGCAGAAAGAAACTATTTAGATAAATCCATTGTTAATTATCTCCCTTCTGATCACAGTGGTCAAACCGTAACTTTTGAATCCAACATACCTATGCAAAAAGTGCAGATACAATCCAGACCAATAACATCTGTTAAATTAAATAAATTTAATAACACTTTAATTTGTAAGTTAAATGATCAAGAACTGAAAATGAACAATGTTAATATTTTGTATAAAGAATTCTTTTCGGTAGTTCAAACAGAGTTCGATAATTCATTTAAGAAGATCACAAAAACCATCAGCCCTAAGTTTCTATTTAGTGACTGGGCAACTAAAGGACTCAGGAAAAGTAGGGAAAGACTTTTCGAGCTGTATGGCCTTAAGCCTTATATTAACACGGAAACTTTTAATAAGTATGTTGCTACTTACTCTAGAATTTTTAAGAACACTTGTAAGGCAGCTAAAGCCTTATACATTAGCAACAAGGTTAAATCAGCAGATAATAAAATAAAGACAGTTTGGAAAATTATCAACAATGAAACGAACAGGAACAGAAAGCATAATATTGATTACACACTGGAGTCGTCATGTGGTCTCATTTCCGATAGCAAAGAAGTTGCTCAAGAATTTGTAAATTTCTTTACCAGTATCCCACTTAAAACTACTGAGGTCTTAAACTCCTCGCCCTCGCTCTCTTTTGATTTAGTAAGGGCGAACGTTTCGGCCTGCCCGATTGAATTTAACTTTAAGCATATTAACCCCATAACAGTAATAAAAGCTTTTAAGCAAATTAAGATCAAACTGACCGAAGATCTTTGGGGAATGTCCATTAAAGTCTGTACCTCCATAATTGAGACTATAGCGCCTTACTTAGCCTTAATATTTAATTTTTGTGTAGATCAAGGAGTTTTCCCGGATTTAATGAAATACAGTAAGGTAATTCCACTTTTTAAATCCGGAGACAGTAAAGACAAAAATAATTATAGACCAGTATCCGTGTTGCCGGTTTTCAGCAAGGTGTTTGAAAAGGTAATGCTTAATCAAATGCTCAATCATTTTAACACGAATAAAATACTTCACGATCAACAGTTTGGTTTCACCAAAGGACGTTGTACGACCGACGCCGGTGTAACCTTATTAAAACACATTTTTAACGCGTGGGAAGAGGCCCAAGACGCCATAGGCATTTTTTGTGCCCTCTCCAAGGCATTTGATTGCGTCGATCATGAAACCTTACTCTTGAAACTTGAGCATTACGGACTTGGAAAACTTGCCCTCAGTTTAGTAAAATCTTATTTAAATGATAGACAACAGCAAGTTCAAATAAATGGTGTCAATTCACTGTGTTTAAAAGTTAAAATGGGTGTTCCACAAGGCTCGATATTGGGTCCTTTCCTCTTTTTAGTGTATATTAATGATTTACTCCATTTATTAAAAAATCAACCACAAATGGTGCTATTTGCTGATGATACTTCATTAATTTTCAAGGTAGATAGACGTGCTACAAATTTTGACGACGTTAATAACGCCCTACTGCAGATCCAAAATTGGTTCACTGCTAATAATTTAGTATTAAATGGGAAAAAAACTAAGTGCATCAGATTTTCTTTACCAAATGTCAAAAGTAGTGATTGTGAGATAGTATTGAATCAAGAGAAACTAGAATTCGTCGATAAAACCGTTTTCCTGGGGATTACGCTCGACTCAAGGCTACAATGGGGTCCTCATTTAATATCACTTGCAGGACGGCTAAGTTCAGCAGCTTATGCTGTCAGAAAAATCCGTCAATTTACTGATGTAGATACCGCGAGGCTAGTCTATTTTAGTTACTTTCATAGTATCATGTCTTACGGTATTTTACTTTGGGGACGGGCTGCAGATATCGAGTCCATTTTTATTCTGCAGAAACGAGCCATCAGAGCCATATATAATCTTCGCAGGCGCGATTCTCTAAGGGAACTGTTTAAGGATATTAACATCATAATAATAATAATAATAATAATAATATAACTTTATTGATACTAAAAACCTTCGTTACAATAAATAGTACATGTAGGTAACAAAAACAATTGATTGTAAAAAGGTGTCTGGAATGGTGGAAACCCTGCCTCCTAAACTAGGGGAAACCTGTGCCTTAGGAGACAGTGTTCTACTGTTGCTTCGTGCTCAAATAGTCCTTTTCATCGCACCTTGATTGTAATGAATCTAATTAAATACATGAACGGATTATTAAAAAATAAATAATAATAATGATGATGATAATACTTAATAAAAATAGGGAACAAAAGAAAAATTTCAATGAGGAATATGAAAATATGGTTACCATGACTGCGTGTGTAAGTATAATGTGAGTGAGGGTGAGTGCACCTGTTTATGTGTGTGTGTGTTATGTGTGTGAGGGTGTGGGTGTGTGTAAGAGTTGTGTGTGTTTGTTAAACAACTACTAACATTCACAATATTATGCTTGAGCGAGATGATAATTTCGCAAGACAAATAATTTGGTTAAGCCTGTTTGAGTTCACGTACGTAATGGAGTGTGATTGCTGCATTCAACCGCGAGACTAGCGAGGAAAGATGAGTAGCTCTTCTGTTTTAGAATAATCTAAGTCATACAGCCAATTTTTTAATTTTGTTTTTGCCTCATATCTATTTAACTTATTTAATTGAACTTTAGTGCTGATCTTTCTATAGATTAGAGAACTTACAACATACAGTTGACGACTAGCGAAGGACGTTTTGTGGGGTATTGAAGGGCATGATGTGATAAATGACCGCTTGTTAGGATTGGGGGGTGGGATCTGGCTGTGTTTCCAGAGGGTGGCTCGAAGCACAAAGAGCTGTCGTACAGTAAGTACTTTGCAGTCCGCATATAATTGGGTTGTGGGGAACCTAAACGGTTTGCCAAGCATCACCTTAAGAACAGCCCTCTGTGCCCGCTCCAAACCCAACAGCTTGGTTTTGCCGGTGCCACCCCACACCGGGATGCAGTAACCAATAACGGACTCGCAAAGCGCTAGGTACACCATCTTCAGTGTTATTGAATCCGCACAGTGTCTTAGCGACTTAAAGATGTAGATTAGTTTCCTAACTTTCGAAACCAAATTATCGACATGGGTGTACCACTTCAGCCCGTCATCGATCACTACACCCAGGTATTTGGTGTGACCTGCACGAGAAAGTGTTATGCAAGAACACGAAGAGGAATCATCACATGTATGTGCGGTTATGGTAAATTCCGGTGGGGCTTTGGTTCTGTGACTGACACAGAATGGGATGAAATTGGTTTTGGATAGGTTCAGGGAAAGCAAATTATGCTGCAGCCAGCTCATAACCACCTGCAACGATTGTTGCGAATGATATTTCACATCAGCCCACGTATCCCCATAAACTACGATTGCCGTGTCGTCAGCATACGTGAAGATATTGGAGTTGAGCAGTGGCAGTGTGCAAAGGTCATTTATATAAACAAGGAACAAAGTAGGACCGAGCACACTGCCCTGCGGCACTCCATATGAGATAATTTCTTCACCACTGACGCACGTATCAATCTTGACACTGAGTCTTCTGTGTTGGAGGTAACTTTTAAACAGATCAAGCGTTTTGCCACGAATACCCATGATTTCCATTTTTGAGAGAAGAGTAGGAACAGAGACTGTATCAAAGGCTTTTGTTAAGTCCAGGAATATGGCGAGGCAACTTTTATGGTCATCTAACTTCCTCGCGACAAGTTCTGTAAGATCAGAAATTGCGTCTTCTGTAGAGACACCTTTCCTAAAGCCATACTGATTGGGCGCTATAATTTTATTTTTCTCTAAGAAGTTCAATAGACGACCATTTATTAGCCTCTCCATAACCTTAGACATAGCTGAAAGAACAGAAATCGGTCTGTAGTTGTTCGAACAGTCCCTGTTCCCACTCTTATATATCGGATGGATCAGGGCCCTTTTGAAAGGTTCAGGGAAAATTCCATTTGCTATAGATATGTTGATTACATGGGTTATTAATGGTACAAGAGTTTTTCTACATAATTTTAGAAGAATAGGGGATATACCGTCCCAACCAGTGGCACTATCATTCCTTAAATTCAAAATGGTGGACTCGACCTCAGCATCATCAACAGCAAGGAGAACAAAAGAGTTAAGAGGAGATGTCTTGGGTGGAGTAACTGGTTGTGTTGTAGAGATAAATTTAGACGCTAGGTTCGTGCCTATGGTAGCAAAAAACTTACATACCTCACTAGCTGCAGTGTATGGGTTTGGGTGAATTTTTAGGAGTTCTAGAGGTGGTGCTGATATTTTTTTAGTATAAGTAATCTCCTTGATTTTATTCCACAACGTTTTAGGATTATGCTTTGCTTTTTCCAATTCAAGCTTTTCATGCGCTATTTTAAGCTTCCTAAGAAGGCCATTGCAAAAATTCCGATACCGTCTATATGTGATCTGCAATATATCATTACTAGGTGCGTTACGAGCCTTTTTGTGTAGTCTATCACGGTTACGAATGCAGCGTAATAGACCTGGAGTTATCCAAGGTTTGAGATTTCTTTCTTTTTTCGGAACTTTTACTATTTTAGTGTGCTTATTTATGATAGACTGTATTGTGCTAACTAAATTAGTGGCGGCAATGTTAGGATCATCCGTGTTGGTAACATGAGAAAAATTCTGACATTCAATATCTTTTAAGACATTGCAGTAATCAATTTTTGGGATTTTATAACTAGGAGCAGACTGTTTCGCTAGTTCTGTATCGTCTATTTCAACCAGGAGCGGTAGATGATCAGTAATATAAGATTGTAGGACCAGTACATTTGTAGGTCTATTAGATTTTAATAGAACGTGGTCTATACAATTATTGATTCTGGTCGGATAGTAATGACCAGGTAAAAGCCCATGAGTGGCATTGAGAGTTAAATAATTGGCACAGCGCTCATCTTGATTAGACGGTTTAATATCTATGTTGGTGTCACCAATGAGAAATATACTTTTGAAGTTACTGAAGGAGGAGAAGACGCTGTCTAAACTGTCTAGGAAGCAATCAAATTCAACTTTAGTTTTATACGATGGCGAACGATACATGGCGATAATTGCTAATTTATTATTTATTTGGCAAGTAAGACAGTTCCCATTTGTAAAAACCGGCTCGTTTACGGTGCACTCAATGTGATTTTTTATGTACATAGCCACTCCTTCATTTTGGTTTTTAGCTTGTTTAGTGTAATAAGAGTTGTAGCCGTCCAACACCGGAAGGTTAGCAATTTTACTTAACCAGCACTCAGTCAAAATCAGAATGTCACAGGGCACTTTAATTATAGATAATAGGGTTAAAAGTTCATCAAAATTCTTATTAATACTGCGTATGTTAATGTGAAGAATAGTAATACACTTATTTGACTTTTTTAAAAATTTAGTGCATTCTTCTGGAACACAAATGGAGGCCTTAGCAACTGTAATCTCGTCTAAGTCTAATAGGACGTTGTTAACTAGATTAGCCATTTCCAAAATAAAACAATGCATGAAACATTCAAACAAGTTAATACGTCAAGAATAACTTGACCACAAAGAGATAAGCATTCGGAGAAAGCCATATAACAGAAATTAGAGTTAGATGAAAAAGCGTGAATGTTAGTGTACATATGTGTTTACGTAGATCCGGTGTAAGTATATGTGTAACATTGTAAATAATATGTGTGTGTATTTCAGTGTATAAGTGGGGTGAATTAGTTGAATTTGACATAATAGTAATATTTTGGCAGTCATTTAAAAGAAACTTAAATAAAAGAAAATCGTAAAGTGGTATGCTGTACAAAAATTGATCTACCATATCTAAATTTAGTCATGTCTTCGTTTGTAACTCATGCAGAGTAGCTTCTGACTTAACGAGGATATGTTGATGTCCCGGTTGTTTACGCAAGAAAATATTGCCGTTTGCGATCCAACAGAATTTAAACTCCTGCTTCCTTGAAAATTCTCTCGCCAGATAGAATAATTTCTTCGTGGAGTTAGGGAGATGCTCGTCGACATAGACTGCTCGTTTCAGGCCAGCCAATCCCAGCAGCTCCGTATTGAGTTTGCTTTCTTTGTTGGGTTGCTTATTGTTAAACCCTCGCAAGCGTGCTAAAAGTTCTGTTTTCAGCTGAACACTTGTGAACTCAGCGACAATTGGTTTATTTGAGGCTGATTTTCCTGGCATG
Organism: Cosmia trapezina; assembly: GCA_905163495.3. Classification (NCBI taxonomy): domain Eukaryota; kingdom Metazoa; phylum Arthropoda; class Insecta; order Lepidoptera; family Noctuidae; genus Cosmia; species Cosmia trapezina. Next base: position 6,319,618 of record LR991044.1, read on the forward strand.
CGGTAGATATCGCGAATACTTGTCGCTGAGATTGGGAGGTCAACTGTTGTTCCAAGGGCAGTCACAATCTTTGTGAGGTCGGCAATTGATTCATTACCATCGTCGGAGGGAATGTTCCGTACTTCAACGGACGACGAACGAGATTTGAATTGAAGATCCCTCATGACGGTACCTTGTCAATATATCTACGAAAACATCATGTACGTAAGAAAAAATTTACATCTTTTTAATAAAAGAGGTGGAAGGCATAATTATAATACTAGAAATAAGGACCTATTAGCTCAACCAGGTTTCAGGCTGGCTAAAGTAGACTCATCGTTCATGGGGTACTGTTTAAAATGTTACAATAAAATACCTCCACACATACTTCAACTAAATGAGACGAAATTTAAAACTTGTATAAAACGCACACTATGCAGGCAGGCATATTATAAGTTGGGGGATTACATAAATGATAAAAATGCTTGGCTCCATGCTGGTCCTGCTCCACAACCTCAACTAATTAATTAACATTTGAAGATACTGTTGGAACTGCTGAAGATTGTAAGAATAGCTTTGCATTGTGTAGACTCAATCACCTTTGTATTGTATAATTGCTTAGCACATGTGTGAGTACTATGTACCTACTCTAAAGCTACCATTTACTGGGTACGTCTTTATTTGACTTGGATGTGCCCTGGCGGCTGAGAGTGTGTCATGCTCACTCTAATGCCTCGCTGATGGTGGCGCGTGTGTTGGATCATTTAACGAATCCATACATCAGGTTCGTGAACGGGCGCTGTTGGTGGAGGCTGGTCATACCTTAGCTGCCACGGCTTATTTTAATTTTAATTTTGAATTGTTTTTTTTTTATTTTTTTATTACGGACGCTTTTAACGTTCATCGTTCTCACATGTATAATTTCAACATGAATGATGTAACCAATATTTTGTAACAATATATTGATTTAAAAGAGTGTCCGTGGAGTTTCTTGCCCGTTCTTCTCCATAGATCTACGTTTTGGAATGGGCAACTAGCTTCAACTTTCTGACTTACCTACTGACCGACTCTTTGACAATTCAAAAGTGCCTGTAATTGGTTTAATTGAAATAAATGCTTTGAGTTTGAGTTTGAGTTTGAAAACAGCCGGACAGCTAGACAGACAGACACGTACGTACGTACGAGTATAATAAGGGTTGCTCTTTTACCATTTTCGTATGGAACTCTAAAAAGAAAACTGAGAAAAGGGTATTTCCTCTCTTTTCCTTACTGAGAAGATTATGAACATTTTACATGTTTGACGTTCGAAAAGTGTTGATTCTCAGCCTAGATTGTTATTAGATGATTTTGACATGTTTTAATATAATTTATTGGAACTTGGACCCAAAGATATAAATATTCATGTGAAAACAGTAACAATTGAGTAACCTTCACGTTAATTTAATAATCACTAAGTCTTCGCACTAAGTCTCAGTCTTAGTTTTCACTAAGTTACGCAATAAATAATTCTTATTCTTATTCGAAATATTAAATAAATAAAAGCACTTTCTATTCGTAGACTATTTAATGAAAATTCGTGCAATGACCTTGCGTCGTACAATGCATACCAAATGCTAAACTTAATTTTATTGCTAGAACATTATTCATAATTCACATTATTGCATTAAAATAGTTTTATAATTCAATTTAAATAACATTTCTACTGTGTTCAAGTTTAATTTATTGACTATATGATACATTTTTATCGGTGCTGTGAATGTGAAATAATGTTTTATTTGGCAATGTTGAGAAAATTAAAAATGTGTTAAGTTCTCGAGACTTCGATAAAGTCATTTGCTATTGAGAATGTTCAGTCATTGCGCTAAATAAAAATTTAGATGTAATAGGTGTAGACTACATTACCGGGCCTTGGCTAAATTTTATCAGCCGCAAGGTTCAATCGAAGGTTAAGCTACGCTTACCGCGGTCGACTCGTGGATGGGCGACGTTTCTTGAAAGCACGTTAAGCCGTTGGTCCCGGTTGTCATTCGTAGATCTTTGAAAGTCGTTACAGGTATAGTCAATAGCCTAAAAGTGTCACGACCACTTTTAGTATCATGTTACCCAGTAACTGGGTTGTGGAGGTCAGCTAATGCTCCTTGTAAAATACTTGTATGTAGCTGCATCCGGTTAGACTGGAAGCCGACCCCAACATAGTTGGGAAAATAGCCTTTTCCCAACTATGTTGGGGTCGGCGTCGGCAGATTGATTGATATAGGTGAAGACTGCATTATTCTATGTACGCTTCTCTGGAAAACTGCTAAACAATTATTAAATGAATTAAGTAGTTTTTTTTCTATACTTATTTATTTATTTATTTATAATTATTTATATAAGGATTACCTACGAGATACATTACTTCTACAGTAATAAACTTACTAAATATCTAACTAGGTACTTACTTTTCAAAACATCACACCAACATCCCGATTCTATGGTGAAATTAACGAGGTAGGTTTCTTTGACTACATAACTTTTAATTATTTGGCTGATAATATCATATTTTATAAAGTTCTAGCTATTATTAAACTGACATCAAAGAAAAATGATCTCAAATTAAAAAAAACACCGGCGAAGTGCGAGTCGGAGCACGCTCAATGAAGGGTTCCGTAGTTGAAAAGAATTTATCCCAAAAACAAACTTAATTCATCTCTCTACATCGACATATGTCACGGTCAGTTCTCCAACTACAAATATTTCAATCCCAAAAAAAATTTTTTTACGTGATTAAATTACAAACTAACAATTTTCGGGCTTTTTTCCTTACTTTACTGTGAGACCTTTCTTCTTGCCAAATTTCAAGATTCTAGGTCAACGGTAAGTACCCTATAGGTTTTCATTTATTTGCGAATATTAAATTATGTCGCATAAATGACCGTATTTTTTTATTGCGTTGACTTAGAAGCTTGATTTTTTTCTTGAGCTCCAAGGGACCACAGACCTGACAATTTTTTTATATCAATTTCAACTTCATACCTTCACGCGTTCCTGAGAAAAAGGGTCTTGACAGACTGACAGACAGATATACGTACAACGAAGTGATCCTATAAGGGTTCCGTTTTTTCCTTTTGAGGTACGAAACCCTAAAAACAAATATGCAATACGATACATTGATAACGGTTTCCTCCCTAAAACTCTTTAAGTCGATAATTTAAGACAATATCAATCTTCAAGCCAGTCGGATATCCTAAAATAATAAAAGGATGCGACGAAGCGGCGCGTGCGCCGACGAATTTTATTCCATTTTCGAAAAGGGGGTTCGTATTTAAAATTAGAACGTCGGCAACGGAAATCGTTCGAGAATGAATCATTCGCTTCTCAACTGCGTGCTACAGATTATAAATAATTATGTAGCTATAGTTTTTGAAAAATATTCTCGAATTATCCCGATGGGTATTTTCTGTATGTGGTCGGGTTTTTGGGTTTTTGATCTATTTCTGTTTCACTTTGTAAAACCCGTGAGGAAATTAATTTTAATTACATTGGTATTTCTTGCACGAGGTGTGCCCTTAGCGACATGAAAGGTTTATTTATTTTTGCAACCAATTTTATTTGGCATCTTATTTTAGGTACAGTTAGCAACAAAAATCGATTAACACTTCAGTTTTTTAAATGTTAATTATTGAGCAAGATATTTTACCCGTCGCACGCCAATTAGCAGACACCATAGATTTTTATTGTTATCTGAACACAGGGTCACTGACCTAGAGGTCATTGACCTTGACCTCAAGGTCAAAATTCCGAAAGTCAAGACTTTAACCGCAGGGTCATTGACCTTGATCTCAAGATCAGCGATTCTTAGGAGCAGTAACAGGTCAATATTCATGGTTGGCGTCCTTGAGGTCAAGTTCAGTGACCTTAAGAGGCAGATCTTGACTTTCAGCATGTTTGTATCTATATGTTTTATTATACACCCCATCACTAGAAGTTACTGTTGAATATTTTTTATTGGTCGCCTTTGAGCACCACGTTAAAATATTGATTGGTGCTCAAATGGGAATACCTTGGGTGCTCTAAAAATCGGTGCTCAGAAAATAGGTGCTCAAACGGGAATGCTTCGTGCAAGAACGTGCAATCGACGTTTAAAGAGTTAATTAAAATCGGAACAGAAGTAAAATAATTAGCGATCAATTTCAGAGACAGACCCCTAATACCCTTGCATTCTGCCTTTTTAAGCAGTAAAGGGACAGACACAGTATCAAAGGCTTTAGCCAAGTCTAGATATATACTCAAACATTTTTTATTTTTATCGATACTATTTACTAATTTTGCCATAAGTTGCTGCATAGCGTCATCAGTGCATTTGTTTTGTCTAAACCCAAATTGATTCCGTGACAGTAGATTATACTTTTGTAAGTAATTTTTAATTCTAATATTTAAAGCTTTTTCAATTATTTTTGAGACAGAAGGCAGCAAGGATATTGGTCTATAGTTTGATACTATGTCTCGGTCCCCAGACTTATGCAAAGGTACTAGAATTGTTTTTTTTAATGCTTTTGGGAATTCCCCAACAGTAAAGCATAGATTACAAATAATTGTGATCGGCATGGCTAAAACGGGCGCAGCCATCTTAAGAAAGCAAGAAGTAATACCATCCCATCCCATAGAGGAAGTATTTTTTAGTCATCCAATCAGTCGTCGGACCTCCATTTCGTCTACAGGAAGTAAAATTTAAAGATCTACTCTTAGGTATTTTAGGAAAAAAGAAGATAATCAAAATCTGATACTAGTTTTTTATTTACTTATTATTAGTTAATTTATTTAAGTGTGTGTTTTTTAAGAATTCAATATTTTTTTATTTTTTTTATAATCATTTTGTATTCATTTAGGTACATGTTATGTAAAAGTAGCAGTGTTAATTGACTTATGTTGCTGACCGTACATTTTCTGTACAAAATGTGTTTGATTGCTTTCAGTGCTGCAAATGTTAGGTATGCTTACTAAATTGGTACTATTAAGGGTACTGGTAAGGCATGAGGAAAATGTCGTCAGGAAAGTTCTGAGTATGAATATCGATGGTTATAAGAGTAGGGGAAGACCAAAGAAACGATGGATGGATTGTGTGAAAGATGACATGGCGTCGCTTATATTACAACACCGCGAACATGCCTTGTTCTTAACTTTACGGGAGAAACAAAAAACTGAATTATTAATTATTGACACTGAATAAAAATCAGATTGTTTCTTACGGATCATTTATTACTTATTCTACGAATAATGAAATACACAAAATAGTTATATCCTTATGAATTAAGTAAAAATTGCACATTGGCGCTGTTGCTTTCTTAAATATGGCACTTTTTAGCACATAGGCGGTGTTAACTTAGAACATTAAACTTTGTAACAAAGTGATGCAATAACATTTTAAACCAAAAAATATCTCCAAAAACCATAACAAAAAATATTACTTTACGCGTAACAAAAACGACAATCAAAAATAGTAAACAGGGCCGGTAGTTACCCAATCTGAAAAATATGTTATATTTCCTTAAATCAACTAGTGAGGTAAAGAGTCATAAAAACCATGGCAATCACTAGGTATCACACTCTTAAGCTCTTGTAGATGCTGCCACTTTCGTTCAGAGATCGGTAAACGCGCTTTATACAATTTCGGCAAGCTATTGATTGTATTTTTGGGTACTTTTGAACGCTGTGGCAATATCTTTGGGTCTTCATCGAAATTCAACTTGTACCAAATGGTTCCATCGGGTTTGTGGATGAGTACACTAATGTCAGTAACTGTTGGATCTCCAGCTTTTCTGCCTGGCCTTATAGACTTGTAGATTTGATCTGCAGGCTTTGAAAAATCTGTAAAAAATCCATAATCCAAGGAAATGGCTTCGTAAGGTTTTGGGTGAACTCTGGCAGCCTTAGTTAGCGCAGAATATTGACTCGGCAGATAAATTTATTGACCCTTAAGTTTCGACTCTATGGAGCTATGAACTGAGTCGCACTCCATTTGAGTGTGACCTTTGACTAAAAACTTTTGAGTGACCTCTATGTTTTGTTCTATTGCCACTCTGAGTAAAGCATTGCTGAGGTAGCTATTTCTGTTTTGAGCGCAGCATCCATCCGAGTACAATATCACAGGAAGTTTCTTCTCAGTCAACAAGTGTAAGATCTGATCCACAATGCAAGAGGCAAACACTGAAGCTTCAAGACCTCCGTTACTTTCGTCAAACCAATAACATCTCACATTATGGTTCGCTAAGTTATATGTGGTGAAATTGTGAACACATAATTTGGTCTTAAAGTACAAGGCACTTGCCTGCAGACTTGGAGCCATTTTCACAGCCTGAACATCTTGTGTCAAAACATGACAGACACCTTCAATAGCTGAAGTTTTGTCAGCGGATTTTTCAGCTCTAGCGCGGTTTTTGAGATCAGTGTGTTCCTTCCAGGCCTGTTCTGTTACATTACCCGCTTTAAATGAGCAACAGAAATCGCACTGGTCCTTCTTTGGCATGTATAAACTAAGGTTACTTCTAAGGAACTCATTGTCAAAAGTACGACGACACAAGAACTCTTTATCTCTATCCTGGCAATAATTTTTGTAGACCTCGTAAAGTTCAGAAATGTTTCTTACGGTAGGTTCTAGGTAAAGTCGGCTAGACGTCTGTCGGCAATAGTGTGATGGCAGCTTCGGCAGTTTATCAAAAAATGCAGTCAAGTTTTGGGACTGTTCTTTCTTTTTTGGAGATTTTCGTCTTTGTAGAGACGTTTCTGACTTAGGTGCTATGCCGTTTGATTCCCTTGTTTTGTTGAGCCAGTACCTAAGGAACCACTCCGACAATCCCAAGGTGTGAAGAAACATCCCTCGGCAAACTTGCACTCTCGTAACATTTGAATTTCTGGACACCAATAAGTAGTAAGACTTGGTCTCACTTTTTCTGGAGGTTTCATTCTTGGTTACCTTTCGTTTACATGGCGCTAAACTTACAGTTGAACATACAAATTGTCGTCTCTGGTCCCAGCTCATTGTTTTCCAGAAACTATCAAAAATACTCCGCCGCTCTGGCTCGGTAATGTCATGACATCCACGGAACTTAGATTTTTGGCAAACAGCGGATTCGCAGCGAGGACCCATATCTTTAGCTGGTTTGAAAGTGTCATGTAAAACCTTGAAATTAGAATTGTACTGGTCAACTTTCCTATCACGCCTGTAGCCTAAATATGACTTTCCTTCTTCTCTCAATTTCTTATTTAATTCCCTTTGCCACTTCTTTGAATTTTTACTAACTTTATTTTTTCTCTTCCTCTGACTTTGTGGTTCGCCGTGAAATATTTTTTCAGGTGGTAATAAGATGTCTTGTAGTATGGTTATCTTAGGCGTTTTTTTTGGTTTGCTGGTACTAGGGGAAGGTTCTTCTAAAATAACGATGTTATTCTGCCCGTTCGAAACAGTTCCTATTTCCTTTGTAGGCTCAACCACACTAAAATCACCAATCATTTCAATATTTTCCAAATTGATAACATCACTATAATCATCATTAAATGCTACTTGCATGCTATTTTCTGGCTGTTGTGTTAAAAGTTGTCTGATAGTGTTTTCGGCCTGTGTACTGCTTTGCAGAGGAACCATGTTTAAAGTAGGTTTGTTGTATTTAATATTTACTAATTTACACAGCTCCTCGATTTCTGTATCATCTTCATTATCTGAAGATGCCTTGAATGCACTGCTCATATTTTCTCCGTATTTGAACCTGTAAACACCGTGAATATGAAAAAAAAGTTGCAATGGAACACCGCGAATGTGAAAGTGTGACTTTAACGGTAATTTACTAGTACGATACAACTAATTTTGGTATGTTTTATATTCAATTACTATTAACCAATAAATTTAGTACCAAATAAAGCACTTTTACTACCAAATGATACGAAAAGTCTAATGAAAACATAAAATTACGCTTACCCAAACCTCCGACACAAAGAATGTATGGCAACTGATGCACACTCAGAACAATAACAAAGCATAGAAGGAAGGCTAAAAACAGAATTCTGTAACTACCTTTATCCCGTTCTATTATTAGGTACGATAAAGGTACGATAAAGGATGTGGGAAAGAGATGAATGTTTTACTCTTTGTTTTACTTTCTTGGCATGGTCACAAGATCAATTGTCATTTGGTTAAAAAAGTTATAGTATGACGCGGCCAAATTTGATAGTACTTTGTTTCAATGTCTGACAGTTCGTTCATTGAACTACCTGACTTATTCGCGTGTTCATTGTTTACGTGTTTGTCGTAATCTTCCATGGTTTTGCGATGTTTTAATAATATTTCTACTGTTAGATTGCATGAATTCTTTGTTTAACTACAAACAGTGAGTGTGTGGACGCTGTGGAGCAATTTCTTGTGTGGTTGGGGGCTGCCAGTCCCATTCATAGCGAAAATAAAATGAACAATAAATATTGACCTTCCATCGGTAAGTTTTTGCTCAATTTCTTGTTGCATATGATCTGATAAACGAATATAAATACATAACAAATATTGCTGTGTCACTATATAGCTGAAACCAGTCGCAATATTTATTCCAATAGAAGTTATTAGCGAATATACGGAAATTGTTTTGGGGTTATCTTGATCAGCCATAGTGACGGAAATAATGTTGTCGATACTTTTCTTTTACAGATTTCCTAGACGATGTGAAAAAAAAAATGGATAAATTGTATTGGTAGACGAAATTGGACTCAGCCACATAATATGCTCCAAGCATTTAAAAAAAAAAAACATCCACTATTATGATATAATTAAGGTATTTTATTGGCAATAAATAGTATCCCGTTCAAATTAAAACTTGATTTATTACATTACAGGAAATACTTATGGAAGTCTGCGAAGAAGGACATAGCGCAGTACTGCAAATTAAAAGAACCGCTCACCATCAACAGCAATCTAACGTGAAGACAGGTATAAAATTTCAGAAATATGTTCAGATATATTCGATACAATGATATTATATTAAAAATATCATTGATGCGATATTATTCTTCTAATTATCCCAGTCGGAAATATAATCGTGTGCAAATTTATTTATTTATTTTTAATAAAAAATACGTAATTGTAGGATCCCGTAGCAATGGAAGTTGAAACAGGACCTAGTACATCGGTACAGATTAATGAATCGCCACTGATATTGACATCTCGTGAAATCATCTCACATCAGTCAGGTAAGACATACAAATAAAACTATATAACTAAATAAAAATGATGATAAAAAATCTTACATAAATTTTATTGAGAACTGTTCGTTTTAGGAATCCTTGACACAGATGACAATAACAAATTCAGAAATAATTGGATTCCATCCCGATTCAAGAAGACTGCGCTTTTGGCGAGTTCCTGGTCGCCAGAGCCGACTCCAGAATCCTTAGGAAGTTCATCCGTATTATGGTGTGGGCTGGAATTCGCGTAACAGATTATTAAAGTTGCTAGGCATTTTATTTTTTTATTTAAAATATTATCTGGTCGTTATTTATTTTTTTATGTGCGAAAAGTTTTTGTCGCTTTGGTACCATTTTGAATTTTCATAATAAATTTTATTTTTTCACTAACAACCATTTTATTTAACGAAATAATTCAAATCTCTATTAAATTACGCTTCACTGATTTAAAATAATATGTTACATAATTAAAAAGTATTAAAATAAAAATTATTAGGTACTTTGAATACCCTTGTTCCCTAGATTTGGTTGAGTAGTCTATGATGTAAAATTCAAAAAAATATGAGAAAGTAAGTTGCTAAAAACATTTGCAAAACCGAATGTCTCCCACTTGTTTTCAATAAACTCATCAGTTATTATGGCAATTAAATACATTCTGGTTTAGCCGGGTCAGATTTAATACATGAAGAGCTGTCGGGAACCAAGGAAGACTATTTAGTACATACTTTAAGTATTGTTTCATTTTGAACGAATATATTAAGTATTGGGATCATAAGGATGCCTAGTTAATTCAAAATTTTAGGTACGCACGGCTACAGATCAAGCTATACATTTCCAGTATAAGCTGATCTCGCATTGTATTTCCTTACAATGAGCGGTCAGTGTAAACTAGAAATGTATAGCTTGATGTGTAGCCGTGTGTACCTATATTATTCTTGGCAGTATAAGAAAGAATGTCATTGTAAATTCTATCGACGTTGAAATTGAGTGGGTACATCACTAGTCAGAATAAAATTAATGACAACCTACAAAATTTCGAAACGTCTTCTGTATACGTGTCCTTCTTTTACATCATAGCGGCTCCATAAGTCAAAATGAAACAAATATATTGAGTTCAGTTGCTATTTAACCACTACTTCTATGCTTGTTGTTCTTCTGAGGATGCACATTCGCGGTGTTTATGCCAAACTAGCCAATCACCGGCATTCGCGGTGATACAAATTTTGAATTCTAGCCTGTGATTGGCGAGTACCCTTGAACGCGATTGGTTCAATCAACGTGTGTTTTTTTCTCTATCCAATGACATTCAAAAGTAAATAACGGAAAAAATGCATGTTCGCGGTGTTGTAATATAAGCGACGATGGGTAGAAAGGGGGTGACTACCGAGATGACGACTAAGGGGCCGGCTCTACGAGCGAGAGAATCGCGACGATATTATCGTCGTGCCACGTATTTCTATACACCCTCTTAGAACGAGTCTCCACACGGCGATATCATCGCAGCGATAATTTGTAGGCACAGCGTGACTATCGCCGCGATTCTCTCGCTCGTGGAGGCGGCCCTAATAGAGAAGTATGGAAAAAAAACCGGTCAAGAGCGAGTCGGACTCGCGCACCGAGGGTTCCGTTCCGATTTCTGAAAAAGTGTGCTACTTAGAGACATCGTTTTATTTTTCCTGTAATCTTTACATAAATTTCTATCACATAGAATAATTTCAGATTTTTCGCTTTGCAAACTTCGGAGATAAGCGAACGGTATTTTTTTTTACATTTTACATCAAAAGTCGAAAACTATGTGGCCTAAAAAAAAATAAAAAATAGTTTGAGAATGTGCAAATAACGTTCTTTCATATGATACCCCACATGTCATAGTAGCCCACTTTAAATTTTTAAGACCCCCTTTCAGTCCCAGTTGCAAAAAAAATATAATTAATTTTATTTCATTCTTATTTGCAAAATAGTTGGGTCAACGTCATCTAAAACTATTCTAAATTTCAAGTTGATAGCATTAGTCGTTCTTGAGATATCCAGCTGTGACAGACAGACAGACAGACAGACAGACTGAGTCACACCATAAGGGTTCCTTTTTTACCATTTTGGTACGGAACCCTAAAAAGGACATGTTGCGCCGACCCTAAATAGATTGGGATAAGGGCAGGAGAATGATGTTAAGGGCACTGGTAAGGAAATTCAAAATCTAAGCTGAATTCTGAATGTCTGAACGTTTTCCACACAGCTGCAAGAGTCGCCATCATCCTAATCGTAACTAGTATTATAAACGCGAAAGTGAGTTTGTTTGTTTGTTACTCTTTCACACTAAAACGGCTGAACGGATTTGGATGAAATTTGGCACACGGGTAGACCATGACCTGGAAAAGGACATAGGCTACTATCCTGGTAGTAAGTTCCCGTCGGGGAAGCCGCAGGCAAAAGCTAGTATTATTATATAACAATAAATTCATTGTTGACTCTTCGAGACACAAAAAGTTCTCTATAAGTAAAGACATAGTTACCCATTCTTACCACGACTTGATTGCTGCCTTGCTTACAAGACTTTACTTAGCTCGTCGTGGTTAAATGGCGATCTTTCCGTTTAGTCCATTCTCGGCCCCTCAACCCCCCATAAATAATGTGTCCACTGGACCCCTAAATATAGTTAATAATATACTTGGACATTTCACACAACGCCAGCTAGTCCCAAGCTAAGCAACCTAATCCTTGTGTTATGGTAACGAGATGGCTGATAAACTACTTATATACATATTTTTTTTTAATACATACATAATATTATAGATAGAAAAACACCCAGACTCGGAACAAATACTTGTAGTTCGTACAAATATTAGTTCCGTGCGGGAATCGAACCCGCGACATGCTGCGCAGCAGTCAATCGCTCAACCACTGCGCCAACCGTGTCGTGTGTTATTCAATTTCCAGGCAAGTTTTAGTTTCCTCTCGACCCCCAAAGTACAGTCAGTTACGATGATAAGTCATCAGTCTACCCTATAGTTGCATACTATTTAACTAAAATACCCTCAATATATATTTTTTAATATCAATTCCTGAATTTTGCTTTCTGTAGCTTACTGTACCAAAATATTGATTTTAGGGGTCGAAAGTGGACGAGGTATGCATGTCCTTTGTATGAAAATTCAGTCTCACCCCCTGGGGGTCGAGTGTGAACTATGTTTTGGGGTCGAAGGGCCGAGAGTGGACTAAACGGATCTTTCGTTTAGTCATATAACTTAACTTAATATCAATTATATAATATGGGGAAAGGCGGAGAATCCTAACACAAGCAAACTATTTATGTGCTTAAAAGGATTCGCTCCATTAGTAACTAGAATATTATTCTATTCTATCTATTCTATTCTATATTCAACTTAAATAACTTATTAAGTTATTTAAGTTGATGAAATAAACATTTTTTTTTTATAAACTGATCACATGTTGCTTATTATAAATATATCTGTGTTTAGGATCGTCCTTAGATTCGTATCGGATAAGGTTCACTGCTCGCAGGTCCTTGACATTAACGATTTGTTTGGGCTTTATGTTTGACGCATATTGCATTGCAAAACAATAGGCTATGTGTTTTCTTTCGTGGCTATTTTAAGGACGATAATTATTACAAGTGGGTAGTCAAAAACTTTTTAACAAGAAAACAAACCGACTTCCAAAAATCACTACAAAGTGAAAAATAACTTTGATTTCGCAAGTCGGTGTCTTTCGTTTTTCATTTACTTTCTTTTTTTTGCCACCGACTTCCGAAATCAAAGTTATTTTTCACTTTGTAGTGATTTTTGGAAGTCGGTTTTGTTTTTTTGTTAAAAAGTTTTTATTTCTCGCTTTTTAGTGGGTCTGTTTATAATTTGTGTAAGTTACAATAGTCTAATGTCAATTGCTCATCACATGTTACAAAATATTGCTTTTCCCGATGCTGGGACGTTAATTGTTGAGGAGTTCTGCTGGTAAGACCCAGGAGAACTCCTCTACAACCACTCACCACACGCATTGTGTGACGAGCGAAAATTGCTTATCAACCATATTAAAGTAATCTAATCGCAACTCGTGAAATATTTATCATTGAGTAGTTCCGGTAGCCATCTGTGGTCTTCATCATCAGTTCCACTTCACCAAGTGGTGCTTTCCGAGAGCAAATGCACGAGCTACTATAAAAAAATACCCACATCGCTATAGGTGTGCCTATAATATTTGAAGAGTTCCTTCGATTTCTCCAAGATCCCATCATCAGAACTGGATTTTGACAAAAATGGGACCATTTGGGAAGTATACTCTTTCCAACAAAAAAATAATTTTTCAAATCGGTTGGCAAGCGACGGAGTTATGCGCGAACAAACATAAAAAAAAAATACAAACATCCGAATTGAGAACCTCCTCCTTTTTTAGAAGTCGGTTACAAAATTACTTTATTAAACAAAAGTATGTTTATTAAATAAACTACTTTGCATTCTTAAAATGTTTTTTGGCCGAATTGTTGATAGATGTGCATGGTACGATTATGAACTACAAATATAATTTTAGTTAGGTACAGTTTCTCAATAAATGTACCGAAGAAAATTTCACTTCAAAAAAGTAATGATTTGACTACCCACTTGTAATTGCGTCCTTAAGGCCCTACATTGGTTATTATTAACTATAATTATTTATTTTTAAATTGAATATAATATAACTAAATATTTTGTGAACATTTCAAGCGTCTACCTGTTGCAGTTATCAATATCGAGCAAAAACGACAAAAAAAACACGTTTGTTATATGGCTCCCGAAAAGCGGCAACAGAAATACATCATCTGTGAATCATCTGCGAAAATTTCAACTGTCCGTCTATCATGGTTCATGAGATACAGCCTGGTGACAGACGGACAGTGCAGTCTTATTAATAGGGTCCCGTTTTACCCTTTGGGTACGGAACCATAAAAATGATGATGATTCTTTGTTCCAAAAGTGTATAAATATAGTGTGTTTACGTCTGTCCCTAGATTTGGATCGAATCGGGGTCAGCGTTCGCAGGTCCTTCACATTGATCGGTTAGGCGTGCCGCGTATTGCATATTTTTTGCTGCATTCTTGTTATTTTTAGGTAGCAGAACAGCTAGTAGTAGATCCTAAAGAAAATGATTTTAAGGGACAACATTTTGAGCCATACATGTCTTAGACGAAGTACGTTATTTTTTTTAACTGCAAACGTTTAGTAAAAAATAAAACATACCAACTATAACTAGGGCAAAAATAAAAAATAAAAAAAACATTTAAGACATGTATGGCTCAAAATGCTCTAATTGTGTCAACTATCACCCCTTAAGACTGTAAACCACGCTGTAAAACCCAGCTTCCAATCACCCTGTATAATCATCAGTCCCCGCTTCTGCCCCTTCAGATGCGGTTTGGAGGTACCTTAGTACTTACCTATCATTGAGGAAAACTGGTACTAAAAGTGTGTAGACGTACCCTTTGAGCATGTGATCTGATTTCAGGTTTGTGTGAAGCTGTGTCCGGAAATTCCACGCGAGCCAATGGATGCCACTGGTCAATTTAAATGTTTTGTTTTTGATTGGATATGCTTCAACAAAGAGTTTTGCAGTTATAAAGTTGTTTTCTTGTAGGTAATAAAAGTTATTTGTCTAGACTTTCCGTTTTCTTTAGGTATATTAGTGACTTTTTTTGACAGGAAGAAATATAATCAGAAAATATTTTTTATCCATCTTAATAGTATAATTTATTGTAGTAACTGATTAAAAGCCTTTAATTTCAAACTAAATTATTTTAAGAAAAATGAGGCAAACGATAAAATGCGCAATGTGGCTGAAGTTCCCCAGTTTTTCCAATTTTATTTTATCTATTTCAAATTATGACGAAATCAGAGGGGCAATTCTCGTATTTTTAACAACGTTCGCAATATCATCTCAAGACTCAATCTGTCAAAAATTGTATAGCGTTTACCTAAATTTTTGACATTTGATTGACGCTGGCATGAGATTGTGAACGTTTTTAGGTACGAGAATTGCCCCTCTGGTTTTTGATCAAAAACCTAGGACTTTGATCAAGAACCGGAAGAAGACGGTCGACTTCAGGAGCACCTTGAGGTTCGGTTAGCTTAGGTTCCTTTAAACTCTGCAGATAGAAATAGGAGCCCCGAGAGCGCAGAGCGGCTCCGTCGACCGCTTCTTGATCAAAAACCTGATTTTGTCATAAACCTGCGACATATCTATATAAAAAAAGGAGAAGTCCTGACTGACTGATTGATTGACTCATCAACGCCCAGCTCAAACCCTTGGACCTAGAACGTTGAAATTTTGCACAGAGGTTCCCTTTATAATGTAGACTAGGAATAAGAAAGGAATTCTCGGCAGTACGTTCCCGTGGGATATTAGCCGACGATCACGCGGGGGAAGCCGCTGGCAAAAGCTAGTTTTATTAAATAGGAACAACAAAAAGCCACATTAAGTCATTCGAGGATCTTTGACAGTCGTTACGGGTCGTCAGAAGCCCGAAAGTCTGACAACCAGTCTTACCAAAGGGGGTTGTGGAGGGTTGTGGAGGTTAGATAGGCTTAGAGGTTAGGCAGTCACTCCATGTAAAATACTGGTGTTCAGCTGCATCCGGTTAGACTGAAAGCCGACCTCAACATAATTGGGAAAAGGCTAGGCAGATGATGAAATAGCTACATTATGCAATATTACAAACAGAATACCACAAGTAACTTAAGTAATAGTGTAGCCCACAGCGCCGTTCACAGATTAATAAATAAAACTTTAAAGTCACTAAGAGGTGAACTGTAGGTATAAGTATAACCCTAAAATACCTACCTATAATTACATACAAAAATACCTATAATACCTATTTAATATTCAATTTCAAACGTGATTACCAATCCCATAAGACACATACCACACAGACAAACATACACAAGTACACAAATACCCCGGTGTGCGTGAGCCCTGCATTATCCTTGAAAGTGACATTGTTCATTGACCTTGCATATTGCGTCTCAAATAGGATCTTTGCACTCATAAATTTTATCTTCAAATAATAAGACGGTTTTATTGCAATGTTCAAATGAGTTCGTTGTTATGAAATTCTTGAAATTTTTCGATTCCCCCAATTTGCGTTTGGAGTGAGTGGAATTTTAATTTTGAGTTATAGTTTTGGGTGATTTTAAAATAATATTATTGCAACCATATCGTTTGATGACTAAATTAAGAACTGTTTTTCTTAGCAAAACGTTAAAAAAAAAATTGAAAAGAAAAGTAAAAAGATGTTTCAGTTAGACGTAGGTAATATTTAAAAAAACCGGTCAAGTGCGTGTCGGACTACGCACAATGAAGGGTTCCGTAGTTGGTATGAAATTATCCCAAGAACAAACTTAACATTATAGTTGAAAAAACATGTTCTCCCATACATTCCAACAGTAAATGTAAGTTTGTACTCACAATACGAGATTTACCAATCCATGTTATTTTAAGACCACAAACTGCCCTGTAATCTACAGGTATAGAACTATTTTCTGTATTTTTTTCAAAATTAAGGCTCAGTAGTTTGGTAGAAAAGGGGGGGGGGGAATGGTAAATTATCGTATATTTTCTTAATTAACTTTAAAACTATTTATTTTAAAATTACAAAAAAAATATATATTTGAGACCCTTACAGTAAGTCATTTGGTATGTCACACGATACAGTTTCCAAAACTTTTTTTTTTATTTTCTTATTTGCCCCATATTCAAAATTCATTTATTTACTGTACCCGTACGTGTTTGGGTCACAAAAATCCATATGTGTACCAAATTTCAATCGGTCCATTAGATTCGGAGTAAATTGCCTGTGACAGACGGACAGACAGACAGACAGATATACACACGAGTGATCCTTTAAGGGTTCCGTTTTTTCCTTTTGAGGTATGGAACACTAAAATAATACATAATTGTGCGCGACTACCTTCAAGAGGTTGGGATCTCTGTCATGCAGTGGCCAGCGAGAAGTCCAGACCTGAACCCGATAGAGCACCTTTGGGAACATTTGAAACGCAAGGTTCGGTCTCGTGATCCCACTCCCACGACTCTCTAGGAGCTCGAAGAGGCCGTTATTGGGGAATGGGCCAGTATCGCTCAAGAAGAGCTCCTAAAATTGGTAAGATCCATGAGGGAGCGTATGGAAGCCGTCATCCGGGCAAGGGGGGGGGTAACACTAGGTTTTAGGTTAGTTTTAAGAAACTTTTTGTTCTTTTTTTTGTATTTATTAATCTGTTTTTAATTAAGGCTTAGTTAAGGATTTTTATTGTTTTGTAAACTTTATTGTTTTTTGCACTTATCCAATAAAAAATAAAAATTAATTGAATTGTTTTTTTAAGTTTATTTAATGGGCTTTCAAATGATACCAATATTGGTGGGGGTAAATGCGTGTGTTAAGGGTTATAAACGCTTGAAAATTATTTTCGCGGAGGTGCGATTTTTTTTGACGCCGAGTGTAGATTGACGGCTGGAGGCGGTGCGAACGGCAACGCTTACCTACTGCGCTTAGAGTAGGTATAACCTGAAACATTTTTGTTCTGAGTATATTAAATTTTTTTGTTTTGACAGAAACTATTACGTTGATTTTATTAAATAGGTACATAATTACAAACGATGCACCGCCACCGCTGGATGAAAACAACAAATATTTATTTTAAAGCAACTTCTGCAAATTATTCTGACATAACAATTAAAGGTCCCTAACTATTACTGACAAAATAAAGTATTATTTACGTGAGTTATAATAAAATAACAATTATTTTTTGCGTTATAAATGACCAATAAATATTATCAAATAGAAGCCATTAAATGAAGATTTATTATAAAAACAATGACAGCATCCTCTATCGCTCGACAATAGTATATTATGCAATTAGTGAATAAAGGACGGATTTAAAGCGAGGGCCATGGATGAATCACGAGCTAGTGAAGGATTCCAACGATTGAATCACGACCGTAGGGAGTGATTCATGATTATTGAATCACGAGCGTAGCGAGTGATTCAAGTGTTAGAATCCTGAGCGACGCGAGTGATTCATGGCCCTCGATATAAATCCGTTTTATTCAAGAGTTGCATACTATACTTTATACCATGACTACGAGAAAAAGAAAGATTTAAGTGAAAATAGACATATAATGAAGAAAAAGGAAAGTTAAATTGGCTTTGATGTAAACCAGCCGGGATTTTTGTGTAGCAAGTTTTCCACTATATCGGCCGCCCTCTCTTTCATAAACTCAGGTGTTAACACATCTTCATCACTAGAATGCATTTTTAATCGATTGGAACAACACTAAACAAACACAAAATTAAAGATTAAAGTAACACTAAACTTTGTGTTCGTACAACTTACAGTATTCAAAATAGCGTCAATTTACTAAGGACAGCAAAGAACACAAGACAGTTTTTATTCTAATGCTAAACTCCTTGTCGAAAATGTCGACCAATCATATTGAATTTAGAACACATCAATATAGGTCGAATACAAAGATTTCACTTACACTAGATACGGCAAGCCACGACCAAGCGTGCCCTGCATTTTCGACTGTTCGTACTAAAAAAAGTCTTTTAGCTCAGTGACGCTTAGCGATTGAAACAATTCTGTTTACTTTGAGCACATCACTAAATGGCTGGGGTGAAGTTATCGTAGGTATAAAAAAGATGACCCGTTCGGTTTTCATACTATCTAATAACATGCCGTATCTAGCCTAGGTACTCTAAATCTGTGGTCGAATACATTGGTGTGTTCCATTTTCAAACACCAAAACAGTGAGTAAAAGTGCTTTTTATTCACTGTTTTCAGTGAATAAAATAAGCTTTTTAGAGGGGGAATGGTATAATATAATTATTGTTAGTCCACTGTTTGTCACGACAATTTATTTGTTTTTATAGCTGTCAAGCCCTTGAAAGCTCCCCCGTTATTTTATTTAGGTATTTATTTAATTTTAATACATCCATACTATCCAAATCAATCTGCCTAGCCTTTTCCCAACTATGTTGGGGTCAGCTTCCAGTCTAACCGGATGCAGCTGAATACCAGTATTTTACATGGAGCGACTTAGTGCCTATCTGACCTCCACAACCCAGTAACTGGGTAATACGATACCCCTTGGTAAGACTGGTTGTCAGACTTTCAGGATTCTGACGACCCGTAACGACTGTCAAAGATCCACGAATGACAGCCGGGACCAACGGCTTAACGTGCTTTCCAAGGTACGGAGGAGTCTCGGTATGTAAAGATAGTCACCCATCCACTGACCAACCCCGGCAAGCGTAGCTTAACCTGATGGATCGACCTGTGCGGCTGTAATTACTTAGCCACGAGCTCCTTCAACATCCATACTATACATCCTTGCTAATAATACAACGTACCGTTCTGCATCCTCATCAAATTTCAGGGTGTGGTACAGAACATCAAACCGAATAGCTTTCTCCATGGGACCAACATCGTATTCGCGAAAAAAATTGATCCAAAAAAAATCTGAACAGCGATCTTTTTTGTCAATCATCGAACGTTGGAATGGTCATAAGATTTATAAGCTATTGACGACCCTACCAAAAGTTGAATAGACTAAAATAAAATATTTTGAGAACTTTTCGTATGGCAGTCTATACAGCGTTATTGGTAAAACACCAGCAACCTTTTAAGGGGTCATCGTACTCATAATTATGAACAACTTTTACTATGGGACCAAATCTGAAATCACGAAAGAAATCAGCTGCTCCCTACATTTTGACGAATTTGATGTAGATAATTTTTTTTTCCCGATTTCAGGTTTGGTCCCATAGTAAAAGTTGTTCATAATGATGAGTACAATGACCCCTTAAAGGGTTGCTGGTGTTTTACCAATAACCCTGTTTAGTAAAGCTTCTGTATTTCATTGCACATAATCACCATTATAAATAGATCTTAAAGTTTCAAATTCAAAGACCTTTACATTATAAAATTACCCTATAAATAGGATAACATATTTATTTATTAAAACTGTAGACAGCCAGACTATTTTATTAACCTGTCTAGACTTACGCCGGCGCACAAAGGGGCACAGCACTGATATTACATGAAGGGCATTACTAAATAACAAACAAACAGTTTTGAGGAAGTATTTGGCAATAAGCAATAATAAAATTAATGTGGTCGCTGATAGGCTATTTTGTTTGTTTATATTTTTTTACCTTTTGTTATGTTTGGTGTGGTGGGTAGGAAAGCAGTGGTGGGCCAGTGGTAACGGACCCAACGTACGAGTTTGTGACAGGCATTTATCTAGTCAAAAAATATTTTTAAAAACATTTAAAAATATTTTTTGACAATTTGTATGGCTTTGGGTCGAGAGAAGAGCTTGTGGCTAAGTAATAACCGCCGCACGGGTCGATCCTTCAGGTTAAGCTATGCTTGCCGGAGTTGGTCAGTGGATGGGTGACCATCTTTACACACCGAGATTCCTCCGTGCCTCGGAAAGCACGTTAAGCCGTTGGTCCCTGCTGTTATTCGTGGATCTTTGACACTCGTTACGGGTCGTCAGAAGCCCGAAAGTCTGACAACCAGTCTTACCAAGGGGTATCGTATTACCCAGTAACTGGGTTGTGGAGGTCAGATAGGCAGTCGCTCCATGTAAAATACTGGTATTCAGCTGCATCTGGTTAGACTGGAAGCCGACCCCAACATAGTTGGGAAAAGGCTAGGCCTATTGATTGATTGTATGGCTTTGGGTCAACAAGATGCATATACTGTGAAAATTTGAAGTCTGTAGCTCTGACTGTTTGGCTGTAAAACCTGTGTGACAGATGACAGATCCGTTTGTACCCTTCGGGTAACGAAACGTAAAAACATTTACGACCTTTTTTCCTTCATTATACAGGGTGTAAGTGTAAACAGTGGTAATATTATAAGGGGTCAAAGTACTCATCATTATGTACAACTTTTACTATGGGACCAAACCTGAAATCGCCAAAAAATAATCAGCTGTTCAGTACATTTATGTCCACATAATTCGTCAAAATAGGGAACAGCTAAGTTTTTTCGCGATTTCAGGTTTGGTCCCGTAGTAAAAATTGTTCATAATGATGAGTAAAATGACCCCTTAAAAGATTGCAACTGTTTACACTTACACCCTATATAATCCAATATCTTCGTAGAACACAAGTGGATAATATATTGTAACAACTTCGCTGACATTTAAAAAGAAAATGACAAAAATTATCACCTTACAAGTTAATTACATAAAGAATAAAACGAGAAGTCGGTCAGACAATGTTTGCTGTATTTCGGCGCATCCTTAACCCAGTTACCCACTCAGATAACATGCAGTGAGGGCGCTTGATAACTCTGTATGTAATGGAACCTTGAGAATGACACAATAGTTTGGGTATCTCTTGGTTCGTCGTGCATAAGCACGAAACAAAGAGAATGAGTTTTCTTCTGGCTTCAAAATAGCCTCCTCTACAGCTGACAATACGAAACTTTTCGTTAGGCTCACTGTTGACAGTTAGCATTGCTACCAAAAAGAAAAAACGGAACCCTTATAGTGTGTCTGTCTGACTGTCTGTCAAGATCCTTTTTCTCAGGAACGCGTGGAGGTATCAAGTTGGAATTAATATCAAATACGTAGGTCTACAGTCCCTTAAAGTCCTTAAAAAAACAAGGTTCTGTGTGTCTGTCTGACTGTCTGTCAAGATCCTTTTTCTCAGGAACGCGTGGAGGTATCAAGTTGGAATTAATATCAAATACGTAGGTCTACAGTCCCTTAAAGTCCTTAAAAAAACAAGGTTCTACCTCAACGCAATAAAAAAATACGGCCATTATGAGACATATTTTGACTCTCGCAAGCTTTTGCCCGCGGCTTCGCTCGCGTGGATGTCGGAAAATATCCCACGGGAACGTACTACCGGGAAATCCTTTCTTATTACTTGTCTACGTTATTTAAAGGGAAGCTTGTAAAAAATTTCAGCTATCTAGATCCAATGGTTTGGGCTGGGCGTCAGTCAGTCAGTCAAGACTTCTATTTTTATTTATATAGATATAATATTTAATTAATTAGATGACTTCTTATTTACGTCAAAATCAAAATACAGCAGTGATTTTTGCACATTTTTCGTGATGTTCATTTTTTTTAACAATCGTTTACTATGGCTTATCCTCAATCCGATTTTCTCACTGACTAGTGAGTCTCTTGAGATAGCAAGACGTTTTTTTTCATGGCTACTGCTATAAGTTTTGTATATAAACTCATCCAAATCCCATAACACGATTTCCTAGTGGCCATGCAACCATTTCATTGCTGGCTAAAGCTGTTCTTCGACTTTTCTTTTTTCTTTTGTTTTTAAAGTAAAACAAACAATGACGCCATTCAAGACCAACGACCACTGACGATGTCTGCGCTCACATACCTATGTGGACACACGGCTACACATCAAGCTATACATTTCCAGTTTACACTGACCTCTCATTGTAAGGAAATCCTATACAATGCGAGATCAGCTTATACTGGAAATGTTTAGCTTGATCTGTAGCCGTGCGTACTTAGTACATACAAAGTATAAAGTTACCAGACACTTATAAACATTATTTATTCTTCCACAATAAGATTACCGGTAGACAGTCTACATCACACATAGATATTATGTCAAACACCCCTTGTTTTGCATAAAAATCCTTTGTCTGATAATCTAATAAAAACACAGGTCAGTTATTTGTCGACAAACATCGCTCGTAATCATTATTATTACTTTGAAAAAATATACCTGTTTTTTTTTATTATTTTCTTCAGACTAATATGTGTCATGTGATAAGCCTCAAGGTATTTACGTGGAAATAAGGAATTACATACACAAGGACAGAGTTAAGACGTATGTTATTTATAGATTTATGTGTGTGTCATGCGTCTTTGAGTTCAAATGTTACAGAAAGTGTGAAAATTGGGGAAAATTTTAATTATCCTGAAATAATCTATACAACGTGTCATTTTGCATCCTCGTCAAATTTCAGGGTGTGGAGCCGAACAACTTTCTCCATGGGACCAACACCGTAATCGCGAAAAAATTTTCAACTGTCCCATTGAAAGCTTCAATGCCTACTCGACGCAAATGTATGGGACGGCTGATTTTTTTTCGCGATTACGATGTTGGTGCCATGGAAAAAGTTGTTCGGTTTGATGGTTTATACTATACCACACCCTTACCTTACCTACCTTCCAGTCTAACCAGATGCAGCTGAATAGCAGTATTTTATATAGAGCGATTGCCTATCTGACGTCCACAACCCAGTCGATATCCCTTTGTTAAGATTGGTTGTCAGACTTTCGGGCTTCTGACGACCCGAATCTGTCAAAGATCCACGAAAGTCTCGGTATGTAAAGATCACCACATAAACTTAAACATGACCATAGGGGTAATAATAGTAGTCTTTGTTGAAGAGACGAGAAAACCTTTTAAGCCTTTAAGCCTTTAAACCTTTTAATACATGTTGTTGTGAAGTCTACAAAATAAACAGGACAGGACAATGACAGTCTACCTGCTCACATGCTTTAAAAACACGTGTGGTTATCCATGAAAGCACATGTTTTTCTATATCAGGTGCTAAAGACCTGTTTACTTGTGTTATACCACCTAACTGCTTATCGGCTGGACAATAACCTAATACTAAGGCCAAAGCCTTTTCATCACCTTAAACAGGTGCTGTAAGATAATGATAAAGTTATTAGGTCAAATACATTGAAGAGTTATGACGTATTGTGTGGGGTTTACAATAGCGTGAAGTTTTGTGGTTAAACCTTTGTTAACGGACAATATGAGATAGTGGTGCCGATTCTCTTGTCACAAATGCCTCTAAACTAGACTAAAAATCACTAAAATTTAGTTTATTCCTGTCAAACGACGATTTCCCATTCTGAAATTGATTAAAGTGACACAACTTAACTAAATTTTAGTTTGACAGCACTAAGATTGTACTGTGATTATAATTTAGTGAAAATGGCAATTTTGCTATTCTGAATTTGACGTTTTTTCGCCTAAAATTTTGATTGTCAAACTAAATTAGACTATTTTTAATCGCGATTAAAAAGGTGTGGAATAAGATTAGTTGTCATGAGCTAAAATTCACACAAACACCTGGACTTCAAGTGCAAAAACAGTACTGTATTTTTTTTTCTTTTCCATATATCTCGAAAACGGTGTGTCCTATCGCAAAAATAATGAAAATTTGGCCCCCCTTTATTAAACCGTAACCGTAACCCTCAACACGTAGGTACCAAAAAAAAATCCACAAAAACACGTTGAAGCTGCCCCCTCCCTGCCCCCCCTCCAGCTCTAAAAAATATCTGACACGGTAACGGCGGCGATGTCGGATTGTCTGTAAACAAAATATGACAAGCCTTCTCACTTTTCATAGTGATTTCGTTAGTTCCAATTAAAGCCACCGGGTCAAATATACTACGAGCACTATACCACGCGGAGTCACGATTGTCAAACTGAATTTTAGTTGTGTCAATTTTTTTTTAAATTTAGAGGTTTTTTTTGCAGAATAGCTCTAAGATTCTCATAGAAAAAAGTAAGGAATTTTAGTGATAGTTTAGTTAGTTTAGTTCGGTGTACAACAGAATCGGCACCATTGTGTCTACTGTAGTTTAACATAGGCCTCCTAATACTTATGTAACTGAAAAAGGGATTATTTTTTAGGGTTCCGTACCTCAAAAGGAAAAAACGGAACCCTTATAGGATCACTTGTTTGTCCGTCTGTCTGTCTGTCTGTCAGTCTGTCAAGGCCGTTTTTCTTAGGAACGCGTGAAGGTATCCAGCTGAAATTAATATCAAATACGTAGGTCTATGGTCCCTTGGAGTTCTAAAAAGATCAAACTTCTAAGTCAACGCAATAAAAAAATACGACCATTTATGCGAAATTTTTTGATACTTGCAAGTAAATCAAAACCTATAGGGACTTCCCGTCATTCAAGAATCATGAAATTTGGCAAAAAGCAAGGTCTCACAACACAAATATAGGAAAAAGTCCGAAAATTGTTAATTTGTAATTCTATCACATAAAAAAATATTTTCAAAGTTGTCAGTATGTCAAGACCCTTTTCTGAGGAACGCATACAACAGGTATCAAATTGAAATTAATATCAAAATACGTAGGTCTATAGTCTCTTGAAGTACTAAAAAACTCAAGTTTCTAAGTCAACGCAATAAAAAAATACGACCATTGTCCGACACATTTTGATACTCGCAACTGTCGCAAGTAAATCAAAACCTATAGGGTACTTCCCGTTGACCTAGAATAATGAAATTTTGCAAGAAGCAAGGTCTCCCAGCACAAGTAAAGGAAAAAGTCCGAAAACCCTTCCTTCATTGTGCGTGGTCCGACAAGCACTTGGCCGGTTTTTTTATCACAGCAGTGCTTGGTAGATAGTACCTAAACGATAGGCTGAAGATTGATAAGTAGCAGCATCCTTTAAATGTTGCCATTTAACCATTCGTATAATTAAAGAAACTTTAGAGGCATGAGGAACAGGGTGTAAAGTTCACTCATCCTCTATTGAAAAAGGAGGATCCTCCGACCAGACGGGTGTTGTGTCTGGTGGGCTACTGCCCGACGGTTGATGCCGGGTCGTTGTATATATGCTAATCGCGTGGTAAACTCTAATTGCGCGATGCAGGTTTGCGTGACGTCATGTCATTGATGCGTAGTTCGTATGTGGCGATGTAGATGCCGCCACAAAACAATTAAAAAGCCATTGTGTCTCACGTAGATCTACGTTCCGGCATCGTCCTAGTCTTTTCCCAACTACGAGTATGTTGGCGTCGGCTTCCAGTTTAATCAGATGCAGCTGAATACCAGCATTTTACATGGAGCGACTGCCTATCTGCCTCCACAACCCAGTATCTGGGTAATACGATACCCTTTGGTAATACTAGTTGTCAGACTTTCGGGCTTCTGACGACCCGTAACGAATCTCAAAGATCTACGGATGACAGCCGGCAGGATCAACACAAACGGCAAGACACGGCCGGCGGCCCGCGTGACTACAAGGAACATACGCGGACATAAGCCACGCGGAATTATAATATTTTACACACTATTCGCAACTCTATTTTTCTCCCTGGTTAGTAATACTATTACTAGTCCAAATGTTTTTTACGATATCAACAAAAAAAAATACATAGGGGCATGACAGTGGTCATGACAGTGATTTTATGATTATGATTACCCCTATGATTTTCAGGTGTATTTTTTTTTTCTAAAATTAATAATGTGAGTCAACTCCGGTGCAAGTAGGTAGGTAGGAGGCGAGCTACCATTGTAACCAAATGGGGCTTCCTCAATTTATCCATGACTAGCAGCGCCCGGCGGTTTCCCGCGAAAGTCTCGAACCTCGAAGTCTCGTAAGAATATGGGGATAAAAAGTATCCTATGTGTACCTAAATCCAGGGTGTCAGCTACCTCCAAACCAATATCAAAATTGGTCCAGCCGTTTGAACGTGAAGAAGTAACAAACACACATACACACTCGCAAACTTTCGCCTTTATTATTGTTAGTGTGATACAATGTTTGAGATGAAACTAATAAAGATTTTTGTATTTTTAGGGTTCCGTACCAAAATGGTAAAAAAGGAACCCTTATGGTGTGCCTCAGTCTGTCTGTCTGTCTGTCACAGCTGGATATCTCAAGAACTACTAATGCTATCAACTTGAAATTTGGAACACTTTTAGATGACGTTTACCCAACTATTTTGCAAATAAGAAAGAACTAAAATTTTTTTTTTTTTTAACAGGGACTGAAAGGGGGTTTTAAAACTCAAAGTGAAGCTACTAGGGCATGTGGGGTATCATATGAAAGAGCGCTGCTTACAAATTCTTAAACTATTTTTTATTTTTTTTTAGGCCGCATAGTTTTCGACTTTTGATGAAAAATGTAAAAAAAAAATACCGTCCCCCCCCCCTTATCTCCGAAGTTTGCAAAGATTAAAATCTCAAATTATTCTATGTGATAGAAGTTTATGTAAAGATTACAGGAAAAATAAAACGATGTCTCTAAATAGCACACTTTTTTAGAAATCGGAACGGAACCCTCGGTGCGCGAGTCCGACTACGATTCCACTAGTATTTCTACTAGTTGTTAGGTATACTAGCATAGCTAGGTATACTCTGTGAATTCCAGCATGGTAAAGGTTAGTTAAGGAGATTGAGAGATTGCCAACACGATATATCATTTGGGGCATTCACTCACTCAAAATAATCACAAACCTGTTATAGATGTCGACGAGACGAGGTGATGGAAGAATGAATGTCCTCATGTCTGCCTTGTTGGTCTAATGGTAGCATGCGCGAGTCTGCTGCGCAAGGGGTTCGATACCCAAGTCAGGCAGTGTTATTGCGTTTTTATATCAGGAATTTCTCAATATGTCAAATGTCAGTCATGACTTCATGAGTCTGGAATTGGAAGAGGGGCGCGTGGCTAAGTAAAACAGCCACAAGGGTCGATCGATCAGGTTAAGCTACGCTTGTCACGGTTCGTCCGTGGATGCGTGGCCATCTTTTCATACTGAGACCACTCCGCGCCTCGGAAAGCACGTTAAGCCGTTGGTCCCGGCTGTCATTCGTGGATCTTTGACGGTCGTTATGAGTCGTCAGAAGCCCGAAAGTCTGATATCCAGTCTTACCAAGGGGTATCGTATTACCCAGTAACTGGGTTTTGGAGGTCAGATAGGCAGTCGCTTCATGTACTTCAGTTTGGAAAATTATCAACAATGAAACGAACAGGAACAGAAAGCATAATATTGATTACACACTGGAGTCGTCATGTGGTCTCATTTCCGATAGCAAAGAAGTTGCTCAAGAATTTGTAAATTTCTTTACCAGTATCCCACTTAAAACTACTGAGGTCTTAAACTCCTCGCCCTCGCTCTCTTTTGATTTAGTAAGGGCGAACGTTTCGGCCTGCCCGATTGAATTTAACTTTAAGCATATTAAACCCATAACAGTAATAAAAGCTTTTAAGCAAATTAAGATCAAACTGATTGAAGATCTTTGGGGAATGTCCATTAACCCCTCAAGTGTCTGAGTTTGGCTGATTTTAGACACAAAACCCCCGCGAGTGGGGAGGGTTGGGGGTTAGTTGTGAACCCCATAGGTTCACAACTACTGATGATGATATGTTTTCCATCGGATGATGTTTTTTTTACGTTTATATATACGTGATCTAAGGTTATATACCTATTATGTAAAGTTTTGTCCTTTTGCACACTTGGGGTGCATTTGACACGCGGAGGGGAGGGGAGGTTAGCTGCGAACTCCATAAGTTCACAACTAATGATTTGATTGGTTTTCCATCGGATGATGTTTTTTAACATTTATATATATGTGATATAAGCTTATGTACCGAACAAAAAAAGGGTTTTTCTTATGCACACATGGGGTGCATTCGACACTTAAGGGGTTAAAGTCTGTACCTCCATAATTGAGACTATAGCGCCTTACTTAGCCTTAATATTTAATTTTTGTGTAGATCAAGGAGTTTTCCCGGATTTAATGAAATACAGTAAGGTAATTCCACTTTTTAAATCCGGAGACAGTAAAGACAAAAATAATTATAGACCAGTATCCGTGTTGCCGGTTTTCAGCAAGGTGTTTGAAAAGGTAATGCTTAATCAAATGCTCAATCACTTTAACACGAATAAAATACTTCACGATCAACAGTTTGGTTTCACCAAAGGACGTTGTACGACCGACGCCGGTGTAACCTTATTAAAACACATTTTGAACGCGTGGGAAGAGGCCCAAGACGCCATAGGCATTTTTTGTGACCTCTCCAAGGCATTTGATTGCGTCGATCATGAAACCTTACTCTTGAAACTTGAGCATTACGGACTTGGAAAACTTGCCCTCAGTTTAGTAAAATCTTATTTTAATGATAGACAACAGCAAGTTCAAATAAATGGTGTCAATTCACTCTGTTTAAAAGTTAAAATGGGTGTTCCACAAGGCTCGATATTGGGTCCTTTCCTCTTTTTAGTGTATATTAATGATTTACTCCATTTATTAAAAAATCAACCACAAATGGTGCTATTTGCTGATGATACTTCATTAATTTTTAAGGTAGATAGACGTGCTACAAATTTTGACGACGTTAATAATGCCCTACTGCAGATCCAAAATTGGTTCACTGCTAATAATTTAGTATTAAATGGGAAAAAAACTAAGTGCATCAGATTTTCTTTACCAAATGTCAAAAGTAGTGATTGTGAGATAGTATTGAATCAAGAGAAACTAGAATTCGTCGATAAAACCGTTTTCCTGGGGATTACGCTCGACTCAAGGCTACAATGGGGTCCTCATTTAATATCACTTGCAGGACGGCTAAGTTCAGCAGCTTATGCTGTCAGAAAAATCCGTCAATTTACTGATGTAGATACCGCGAGGCTAGTCTATTTTAGTTACTTTCATAGTATCATGTCTTACGGTATTTTACTTTGGGGACGGGCTGCAGATATCGAGTCCATTTTTATTCTGCAGAAACGAGCCATCAGAGCCATATATAATCTTCGCAGGCGCGATTCTCTAAGGGAACTGTTTAAGGATATTAACATCATGACGGTACCTTGTCAATATATCTACGAAAACATCATGTACGTAACAAAAAAATTACATCTTTTTAATAAAAGAGGTGAAAGGCATAATTATAATACTAGAAATAAGGACCTATTAGCTCAACCAGGTTTCAGGCTGGCTAAAGTAGACTCATCGTTCATGGGGTACTGTTTAAAATGTTACAATAAAATACCTCCACACATACTTCAACTAAATGAGACGAAATTTAAAACTTGTATAAAACGCACACTATGCAGGCAGGCATATTATAAGTTGGGGGATTACATAAATGATAAAAATGCTTGGCTCCATGCTGGTCCTGCTCCACAACCTCAACTAATTAATTGACATTTGAAGATACTGTTGGAACTGCTGAAGATTGTAAGAATAGCTTTGCATTGTGTAGACTCAATCACCATTGTATTGTATAATTGCTTAGCACATGTGTGAGTACTATGTACCTACTCTAAAGCTACCATTTACTGGGTACGTCTTTATTTGACTTGGATGTGCCCTGGCGGCTGAGAGTGTGTCATGCTCACTGTAATGCCTCGCTGATGGTGGCGCGTGTGTTGGATCATTTAACGAATCCATACGTCAGGTTCGTCAACGGGTGCTGTTGGTGGAGGCTGGTCATACCTTAGCTGCCACGGCTTATTTTAATTTTGAATTGTTTTTTTTTTATTTTTTTTAATACGGACGCTTTTAACGTTCATCGTTCTCACATGTATAATTTCAACATGAATGATGTAACCAATATTTTGTAACCATATTTTGATTTAAAAGAGTGTCCGTGGAGTTTCTTGCCCGTTCTTCTCCATAGATCTACGTTTTGGAATGGGCAACTAGCTTCAACTTTCTGACTTACCTACTGACCAACTCTTTGACAATTCAAAAGTGCCTGTAATTGGTTTAATTGAAATTAATGCTTTGAGTTTGAGTACAAATCCAATTTAAAAAAAAAAATACAAAAAAATACAACCGTCTTCCAAAAAAAAGCTACAAAGTGAAAAATAACTTTAATTTCGGAAGTCGGTGTCTTTGGGTCTGTATTTTCGTTTTTTGCCACCGACTTCCGAAATTAAAGTTATTTTTCACTTTGTATCATTTTTTACTACAGTGTAATAATTATAATTTACAAGTGCTTCCTCTCTCCTAACTCACTTATTTTGCTGTGCCCGACAGGGTCCATGTGATCTAATTTTAAGTTTTACCACCTAAGTACTACATGTGGAATGCAATAAAGTATTGAGTATTGAGTATTGAGTATTGGAAGTCGGTTGTATTTTTTTTTAAGTTTTTTTTTTTCACTTTTTAGTGGGTCAGTTTGTAATCTAACTAAGTTACAATAGCCTAATGTCAACTGCTCATCACTTTTTACAAAATATTGTTTTTCCCGATACAAGGACGTTAATTATTGAGGAGTTCTCCTAATAAGGAAACAGGAGAACTGATGGTGAAGCCACCATCAACTACACTTCACCATATGCATTGAGACGAGCATATATTGCTTAGCAACCATATAAGTAATCGAATCGCAACCCAAGTGAAATACGTATTATTGAGTAGTTCCGATGGCTATCTGTGGCCTTTCTCATCAGTTCCACTTCACCAAATGGTGCTTTCCGGGAGCAAATGCACGAGTTACTATAAAAAATTTGGATATTTTTATCACTTCCCAGGGTTTCCCTCAATTTCCATGGGATCCCCTTATCAGATTCTGACTTGGTGACAATGGGACCACCTCGAGAGTAAACCCTTCCAAACAAAAAAAAAAATTCAAAATCTGTCCACAATTGACGGAGAAATCGGTGTACATACATAAAAAAATTATATACGCGACGATGATAACCTCCTCCTTTTTGTTTTTGAAAAGTCGGTTAAAAATGATTTACGGCGCAAGTATACTGAAATTTAAGTTAGTAATATAGCTGATGCCGTAGCTGTTCTTTGATAATAATTAAAAGTAAAAAAATGCCTAAAACTTTGGCAAAGATCACTAATTAAACATTTTATTTTTCGTAATTTTTGTCTGACAAAAATAAAAACTACCAAAAACAAAACTGAATTTCGGTAGAACATTAAATAGCTTTATTTTTTGCATTTTAACCCTACTATGACGTCGTGCAACGAAGTGGTCGAGTTACTAATAACCCTGTATATGACAGTCGCGCGGTAAACTCTGCTTGCGTGATGCAGGATTTGTGTGACGTCAGGGGGGCTAAAACGGCCACTTGGGCAGAATCATAATAAGATAATATTATGAATAATATATTATTTGAAATCGTAAAACGGTCACAAACTGACAATATATTATGAATTGTCAGTTTGTGACCGTTTTACGATTATGATTCTGCCAAAGTGGCCGTTTTAGCCCTACCCAGGTCTTTGATGCGTAGTACTCATGCGGTAACGTCGATGCCACCACATCCTCATACTCTATTGAAGTCTTTATTCTTTATGTATAATAATGATGATGATGATGACGAATCAAAATTCCAGACAGAGATACAAACCTTATCTTGAAACGAAATGTGCAACACCCTTTTATCAAAACGGAAATTACAGTAAAAAACAACGTCTCTTGTTTCAATAATATAAATAAAGCTATAACAATAAATAACGTTATCAATGCCGTCTGGTTGCATCATTGTCGATAGTACTAGTATTATATTATTGGTAGTGTACAGGGTTGTGTGTGCAAGGTCAGTGTGTAGTACGCCTAAGGGTCAGCGCACACCAAGAGCAGAGCAGAGCAGAGCATTTTCTGAGACTATCGAAAAATTTATCTTATGACAATTCCATACTATCAATCTGCCTAGCCTTTTCCCAACTATTTTGGGGTCGGCTTCCAGTCTAACCGGATGCAGCTGAATATTTTACATGGAGCGACTGCCTATCTGACCCCCACAACCCAGTAACTGGGTAATACGATACCCTTGGTAAGACTGGGTGTCAGACTTTCGGGCTTCTGAAGACCCGTAACGACTGTCAAAGACCCACGAATGACAGCCGGGACCAACGGCTTAACGTGCTTTCCGAGGCACGGAGGAGTCTCGGTATCTAAAGACGGTCACCCATCCACTGACCAGACCCGGCAAGCGTAGCTTAACCTGACGGATCGACCCATGCGGCTGTTATTACTTAGCCACGAGCTCCTTATGACAATTCCATACATTGCAAAATTAAATCGTCCAAAGTTGATGCTCGACTACGCTCGAGCATGCTCGAGCATGCTTGGCGTGTATTTAATTTTGCAATGTATGGAATTGTCATAAGATTAATTCTTCAATCCTCTCAGAAAAAGCTCTGCTCTTGGTGTGTGACAGAGCGGACCTGCGAGAGTATGCTCGAGCAAAACCTGTCGGTGGATCCAGCGTATGCTATTCGAGGTGAGCCGTCAATCCCTAGCATCAAGGGGTCTAAAACGGCCACATTAAGCAATTCCTCTAAAAGCGATTCATTTCCTGAATTCCCAGCAATTTATTATGATTGTGCTATTTGACATTAAACTTTGTGGACCATTTTACGATTCTCCATACAAAACTGTCAAACAGATGAATTGCGTGCTATGAATTGTCGCAGATAAATTATGAATTTTCAGTTTCGTTTTACGAATCAAAAATCAAATCAAATTGTTTATTTGATTTGATTTGATTACGATTTTTAATATGATTCATAATACCTATATTATCCTTTTAAAATTCTGCCATGCCGTTTTAGTTTAGCCCCCTCCCTTCCGTTGGCACTTATGTCAAGCTTACTTGACCTAAGTTTTCACGAAAAGATTTTTACAGAATAGATCGGCTGCTCTCACAGATATCGTCGTGTATCCTCGCATGCGCTACCGCCACCATAGAATAATGTATGTTATTACGAATACTCAATTATGATCAATTTAAAACGTTCTATAGAAGCTTTGTCCCTAAATACGCCACTATTTAATCATATGCTGCGGCAGCGGCGATGCGTGCACTCTTGAGCATGCTCGAGTATACTGGAGCATCTGGGAGCATTATATACGCGAGCCGTGCGGAGTTATATCTTACACACTATTCAAAACTCTATTTCAGACACATTTAAGATCATAATCAATTAACCAATGAAAACTGTTCAAGACGAGCATTTTGCCGCTCGGTCTGCGCTGACCCTTAAATCGTAAATGTCGTAAATCATATTATGCTTTATAGTACGTTCACTGGCGTATCTTTATTGAGTGTGGTCTATAGTCTACTTAATAGGTTTTGTGTTGTGATTGTTAAAGAAAATGATGGTTGATGAACTGTCAACAGATATATCAAAGGTAATAATATACATTGTGTAAAACAGCGTACAAAACTTCAAAACCTACTCGACCAAAATGTATGGAACATCGGTTACGTTGTTGGTCCCATGGAGAAAGTTCTTCAGTTTCACGGTCTGTATCACACACTATGACTACACCTTTTTGATACATTCTGTATATTTTTATTCAATCACGTGGTTTAAAGTACATAACATGTGAAGTATATTATTTTTATGTTTGTCCTACAAACCGCTGGAAAACTTTGATTTTGCTAAATGTGTTTGGTTGAGAAATCCAATAGCGAGGCAATTTGGTAACAGAATATAACATAAGTTGAGTAGAATGAGAGATTAGACCTGCTGTCTTGTATCGGATCAGAATGTTGAACCACAAAAGTGGATGAATGAAAAGCAATTGCATGCAGCTGAGATGAGAATGCTAAGAGGGATGTGTGGTGTTACACGAATGAATAGAATAAGAAATGAGTACATAAGAGGAAGTTTGAAAGTGGCACCGGTGACTGAAAAGTTGTGCGGAAATCGGTTATCATGGTATGGGTATTAGATGCGGAGGAACGAGGAAAATGACGTGAGGACAGTTTAGAGTATGAATGTCGATGGCTATAAGAGTAGGGGAAGACCAAACAAACAATGGATGGATTTGTGTGAAAGATGACATGGCTAGAAAGAGGGTGACTACCGAGATGACGACTAATAGAGAAGTATGAAAAAAGGACATGTTGCACCGACCACAAATAGACTGGGATAAGGGCAGGAGACTGATGATTGAGTAGAATGAGACATTCCTGAATCCTCTGAAAAGTGTATAAGGCGTACCTATTTGTGAGTATTACACAATATTGATGGGGTATTCTTCTTCCTTCGCGTTCATTATTCTTCGCTATGATGGCAAATTAAGTAAACCAGACTGTGCTCACCGCACTTTAAATATTTACTGTATATATTTATTTTACTTACATAATTTAAAATCTAACAGTCTTAAAAAAAAAGTAACGTATATAAAATCATAGGGCATCAAAAAATTCGTCCGCATCGCTGTCGACAGGAAAAGTGCCCAAAAGGCAATTCTTTGGCCAAAAATAGGCCAGCCCTTTGGTCACGTGTAGAGTCGACCAACCGCTTGGCGATGTCTCGAAAAAGTAAGAGGGCACTCGGACCCCATGGCCGTAGTGTTTCAACCTCAAACTAATTGGAGTATTTGCGCCGTTTGAGGTTTTCCGCACCCGCAGTCTTTAAGAAATGACATCGTAGCGGCCTGTAGGTACATCGACGGTCCTTAATAAAATACTAGCATTTTTCCCGCGTGGATTTCAGACTTTAGTATAGTTTAGCTTTTTTTTTCTTTGACTTTTGCTTTCATAGTTCAATGCCCTCTAGGAACGTGACGTTTCTAAGACTTATTCAGCAACTCTATCTCAATTATGAAAGAAATAATGAAGACAATAAACACTAGATTACAGCTGAAACATCATATTTCAATTAACTATAAAGATCCCAGACATTTTCCCATATGCCCACAATGACAGCTTTACATCAACACTTTGTCTCCTTGCTCCACTTTTTCTTTCGTAACAAAAGATTACAAGGATTGTGGGCAGATGGGCTTGCAAACATAACATTATCTTTGTTTGTTTCTTTATAACAAACACACATTAATAGGTACTTAAAAGAATACATATCTCAGTTCCTTGATAGGTACTTACAAAGGCGTACATACATAGTCCCATGTATGTCGATATGGTACTTACTCGCCATCACTCGCGAAGGGAGTGAATGATAGCGTGACGGTTGACAGGGGAGAATGGAAGAAGAAAACGTGTTGCGCCGACCCCAAGTAACATGGGATAAGGGCAGGAAGATGATGACCAGGCTTTGAAGAAGTAGGTAAGTATTGATGCTCTGCTACGAAAAGCACACTTTTGGGGTCCGTCTACACTTTTTAACCAACAAAAACAAAATAACTTTTTACAGAGTAGTCCTATTTGAAAGATTCTTATTTTATTCGTGAGGGTATATCTCGAAGTTGGTCCCATGTAAAATGTATTAACTTTGCTTGGTTAGTTTTTGAGTTAGCTTCAATAATACGTATTTTTCCCATTTAGTCTATGTGGATGATGTTCTAATTTATTTTGCAGGTAGGGTGTAGGTAAGTACCACAACTAAAAAGTGAAAAATAACTTTAATTTTGGAAGTCAATGGCAAAAAACGAAAATAGAAAACCAAAGACACCTACTTCCGAAATTAAAGTAATTTTTCACTTTGTAGTGTTTTTTTTTTGGACTTCGAAAATTTTTTGTTAAAAGTTTTTATTTATTTAAATCTCTTGAAACTAAAAAATCTCTCATTTGGTTAAAAAGTTTACTCAGACAGCAAATTTTCTGAATTTCAGACAAACTCTACTGTTTCTGTGAACTTTGAGTCTGGAGCAGATAGACCTACTGTCTATCTGCTCCAGACTCAAAGTTCCATCCAATCTTCAGATAAAATGTATGAAATTGTGTAAAGAAAAACCTACCTGCTCGGAATATTTTTTTGTCCATATATTAAATGAGTTTGTTAGCTTACATTAGTGCCAAGTACACTCACAATTATGAAGACAAATATTTTATTTCAATATCCTGAAAAATATTTGCACAATTCATTAGGGATGTAGTTTATTAGGTAAATCTTGGTATTGTGATGAGATTTTTAATGGAGCATTGACTTTTCATTCTTTATTTATCAGAAACAAATCAATCTGCCTAGCCTTTTCCCAACTATGTTGGGGTCGGGTTCCAGTCTAACCGGATGCAGCTGAATACCAGTATTTTACATGGAGCGACTGTTATCAGAAGCAAATGTACTTTGTTAAATATTATTAGTGTGTGGTTGAGAACAGTGGTGGTGGTCCAGTGGTAATGGCCCAAACATTCGAAGATGTGACATCCACCAACCCCCACTGGGCCTGCTTGGTGGATTATGGCCCGCTCTTTCTCACAAAGAGAGGCAGTGGCCTGTGCCCCAGCATTGGGGATGTTATAGGTGATCAGCCTATGCTTATGGGTGACTTCATCAGCTTTGAACATCTCTGAAAGTTTTATGTAGGGCAAATGAATAAGCGATCGAACTTCTGTCAGCTTTCCGTGACCTTCTAAAGCAGTGGTGGCCCAGTGGTAACTGCCGCGACTTAGGAGTTGAAGGTCAGAGGTTCGAACCCTAACAGGTGCAGTACTTTGTGTAAATTATTTAATCACTACGGCTATCAACATGGTGAAGGGAGAACCGGCATGTCCTAGAACCAAAAAATCGAAGACATGTGACATCTATCAACCCGCGTGGTGTGTATATCTATGGGCCCGCGTGGTGGATTATGATGAGAGGAGGCCTCTGTCCCAGCAGTGGGAACATTATAGGCTGATTATGCTTCTGTCAGCATCAAAAAAGTAGAGTCAAATTTTTTAATTGTTTTTTATTGGCGGTAATATAAACAAACTGTTTCAAACTTAATTTTTTTATTTAAAAATCTAAGTCATCTATTGTTCTAAAACAAAATTCGTAATCTAGCCTAGTCTATTCACTTTAAGAAACAGTCATCAGTTTCTTGTCCTTTCATAGAAATATTTTGTGTACAAGCCGTGTATAAGTGGCTAGGCACCCCGTCGCGCGCCGACAAAAAGTTTCAAGGACAGGAACAATCGTGATGACGTCACGCGGGGGGCCGGTCGCGTTAGTGGATTGTACGTAAGTATCCTGTAGTCTCCCACGCAGTCCAAAGCCTTTCTTTTACTATTAGTTGCTCATAAAAGATATGTGAGTAATATTTTAAAAAGGAAAACATCTCATCATTACCAAAAATATCCAAAAACATTACAACCGCGCTCGCCCTTGCAAGGTCGTGGCCGTACACTAAAACACTTTTTAATTGGCACGTGTCATATTTTCACAGCAATACATGTGCCCGCGCAGCCATCAACCGGACCGTGAACTTATATTTTATCCAATCACAGCACGTTTCCGACTTTCAGAGAAATTGCGCATTTATTTTTCAACGAAGTGATGTTGGAGGTTAAAAACATTTTGTAGAAAATAAAATTAATTTTACGTGCTTTCTTTGCGTTGAATTTATTATAATTGAGTAAGTAGGTGGTGAAAAGAGAATATTATTTTGAGGAAAATGTAATGACTTCTAGCATCTGGGCATCTGTAACAAACATATCGTCTTTGGATAGTTCATTGATGCAGTAACTGAGAGGTCCATGATCATCATCAACTCCATCTCCATCTCCAGGTCCATCTAGCTGGGGGGATACTACGCTTACCTATACGCGGTCACCACTCCCTCCGGCCATCGGTCCTTCGACAAACATGGCCAGCCCACTGCCACTTCAGTTTGCTTATTCTGCAAGCTGTCGGTTATTCCGGTTCTTTTCCGGTTAACTTAATTCCTGATTTTTTCGTTCAAAGAAACTCCAAGCATAGCCCGCTCCATAGCGAGCTGAGCGACATTGAATTTGTGGACCAGCCCGACTGTCAGTGTCCACGTTTCAGCACCGTATGTCTATGGTCTATGATCAGCAGTGAATATTTAAGGGCTGATGTCATGACAATTAGACATTGCACTTAAAAAGAATGGGGTAACAGGACCGAAAAGTTCTTGAATGACCAATGACCTGTGGGACAATTCTCGTATTTTAAAGAATGTTCGCATTCTTACATCTCAGTCTCAATTTGTCAAAAATACCTCTAATTTACACACATTTTTGACAAGTTTTTGGAATTTGATTGTCGTTGATGAGATAGCGGCTAAATTTTGAACGTTTTTTATTATCGGTAATGGTAATGGCATGACCATTACCAGAAGTCCTATTCCAGTAAATCATCTGCCTAGCCTTTTCCCAACTATGTTGGGGTCGGCTTCCAGTCTAACCGGATGCAGCTGAATACCAGTATTTTACATGGAGCGACTGCCTATCTGACCTCCACAACCCAGTTCCTGGGTAATACGATACCCCTTGGTATAAGACTGGTTGTCAGACTCTCGGGCTTCTGACAACCCGTAACGACTGTCAAAGATACCCGAATGACAGCGGGGACCAACAGCGAGGGGGCTGGTTTTGTCTGATACTACCTGTTGCCAGCGGCTTCGCCCGCGTGGATGCCGGAAAATATCCTACGGGAACATACTACCGGTAATTCCTTCCTTATTCCTTGTCTACACTATAAAGGGAACCCAAAATTTCAGCTTTCTAGGTCCAAGGGTTTGGGCTGGGCGTTGATGAGTCAGTCAGTCAGTCAGTCAGGACTTCTCTTTTTATTTATCTGATATGATGATGATGATGTACCATTCGCATGCAATTACCTAACCTACCATTAATGAAGAATATAGAGGAAAATGTAATGTTCTGTGTTTACCTTTAAAAACCGCATGTTCAAAAAAGGAAAATGTGTGTTACTTACCTAATTAAGAATTGAAATAAACTAAATTAGAATAATTTTTGGTCATATACCTAACTACCTATTAAATATTATAATCGAAACGCTATACGATTTCGTGGAATTAAATATGTAAGTATCCTAAATATTGTATTTTCGGAAAACCCAATCTCTTGGACAAGGCTTATTTAATTTAGGTATTGAGTTCTGTTTAAATTAATTATTATTATTTATTTCTGTTCTTATTATGTAAGAGTTATTTATTTTATTTTATTTTATTTATTTAAGGACAACCAACAAAGCATACACCAAAAATACATGCTAAAAATACCAATATTATTTTTACATTTTATAGTGTAGCCTTAATTAAAGGCTGCCACGGCATGCATTAAACATAGTAGTAGGAAATACAGTCACAAAACAATATTAATAAAAGTAATCTTATTTATCTTCTATCTATATAAATAAAAAGAGAATTCCTGACTGACTGACTGATTGACTGACTCATCAACGCCCAGCCCAAACCCTTGGACCTAGAAAGCTGAAATTTTGCACAGAGATTCCCGTTATAATTTGGACAAGGAATAAGGAAGGAATTCCCGGTAGTATGTTCCCATGCGATATTTTCCGACATCCACGCGGGCGAAGCCGCGGGCAAAAGCTAGTATTCAAATAAAAATGGAAAAATTAATTTACTTTTACTAAAGTAAATTTATTATTTGATCTAGATTCAAGAAACAGAGAGATTTGCAAGGAAAATGAAAGGTCTATAAATAGGGACTTGTTCCGCTGTACTATTTATCCCATTGGTTTAAACATAATAATTAATCTCATATTATGCACTGGTTCATAGAGAACAATGGCAGTCGTTCAACCGTGTAATATCGACTCGTTATCCTCATTATTGTTAGAAAAAATAAGTAAATAAGGAAAAATACAAGGTTTGTTGTGAGCCGTATTTAGATGTGGTTATGTAGCAACTTATTAGCAACAGCCCAATAAGTAGGTATGTCAAAATTCGTGGAACAATGTAAGTATTTGGTATTTAGCTGGATTTCTATTAAACGACCATTATTATTTCCTTTATTTCATAAGTATATAGGTACATAGAAATTACATTTTTAAATGTTAAAATATAAAAAGTATAAACACATTTAAAAATATAAGAAATAGTAGCCCACCGGTATCGGGAGAAGGGTCCAAGCTACCGACCAGGGCTGCTGAGAGAGGAACCTCCTAACGATACGCGTCGTGTCCAGAAGTACCGCTTTCTGTGTTGTATGTTATACTTATTAGGTGTGTACCTATGTACAAAAAGTTATGGTTTGTACTCTTTACTCTATTCTTGTCATCTTTAATTCCTTGTTCTTTTTTAAAGCTGTTCGGTTCTATTATATTAAATTCATTTCTTCTAACATTATTCTTTTAATAAGTTTATTCCTCCAACACGTTATCAGCACGAAGAAGCTCTTATTTTAAAAGAAGATAATGTCAGGGAATATTATGAATTTTCAAGGTATTCAGATGTTAAAAAACCGAGACGGATACCCAACCTGGAAGTTCAAAATGAGGATGCTCCTTATTCATGAGGAGTTGTGGACGTCTATCACTGGGTATGATGATTCTGATAAAACGGCGGAGGATGTGCGCTCTCGTAGTGACCAGAAGGCATTGTCAAAAATATGCCTTACGGTAGATGGAGGTGCAATTTCGCACGTGAGAAATGCGAAAAACGCTAAGGAGGCTTGGAGTGCTTTACAAAAAGCATACGAGGATAAAGGTATGGGTCGAAGGCTCTCTTTGGAGCGTAGATTATATAAATATACCTTGACCGATTTCCAAGACATAGAATCTTATATCAACGCCGTTATGAGTACTGCTCAAGATCTTGAAGATATTGGTAAGAAGATCGACGATGGATCTCTGGCTGCGATTATTCTCGGAGGATTGACATCTCGGTACGAACCGCTGATAATGGCTTTAGAGAATTCGAATGTTGATGTAACCAGTGAGTTGGTTAAGGCAAAACTATTAAACGAGTTTTCGAAGGACCCTTACCAGAACGAGGTGGCTGCGCTACATTCAACAGGTTCTACGAGCAAAAAGAAGAAGTCTATAATCTGCTTTAAGTGTAGACAACCAGGACACAAAAGTCCCGAATGTCCCAATAAGAAGGACAGGAAGGCTATGAGTGTGTCAGGAAACGTTTTTAAAGGTACAGATTGCCATCATAGTGAAAAGGTGGAACAGGCTGTTGTGAAGGAAATGGCTCTCTCTGCGCCGGCTGCAAGTTACGGGAAATGGATTATTGATTCCGGTGCAACCATTCACATGACTCCGCACCGCGAGTGGTTCAGCAGTTATCGGCCAGTACAAAGTGGAACGATTACTGTGGCTAATGGACAAAAACTGGCGGCTGTAGGTATTGGTGATGTATCCATTGATACGGATACTTTGGCGAACAGAATAGAGAATGTAGTTCATGTTCCTGATTTGAACTGTAATTTACTTTCAGTGAGTAAAGTAGTAGAGAAGGGTTACTCTGTAGTTTTCAATAAAGAAGGCTGCACTATTTATGACTCTAAGTGTGATGTAGTAAACAATAAAAATGTTTTAGCGTATGGTTCTGTAAGTGATGGGCTGTATACTGTCGATTGTTCAATTAAAATGTTCAATAATGTTTCAGCTTATGTGCACTCTGATTGTTCCAATTTTCAGCTCTGGCATAAGAGGTTGGGACATCTCTGTCGAATTGGCATGGATCTACTTAGAAAAGGTCAGGCTATCGGCGTGGAGTACACGGAGGTCGACAAGGAACCATGCATACCCTGCATAGAGGGTAAGCAGTCTAGAAAGCCTTTCAAAAGCTTAAAATACAGGAAGGCTACATCGCCACTTCAATTGGTTCATACCGATGTTTGTGGACCTTTTTCTACAAATTCTTTTACAGGTAATAAATATTTTATTATTTTTATAGATGATTATACACGTTTTACTTTTGTGTATTTTATATCTTCTAAAACTGAAGTCAAAAATAAGTTTTGTTCTTTTCATTCTTATGTCGAGAGACAGTTTGGTGGAAAAATAAAGACTTTGCGGTCAGATAATGGAACTGAGTTCATCAATAAGGAATTGATGGATTATGTTCAGTCACTGGGTATCGATTGGCAAACGACAGCACCTTACAGCCCTCAGCAAAATGGGGTAAGTGAACGGTGTAATCGTAGCATAGTAGAGAAGGCTCGGTCACTATTGTCACATGGTTTCCTCTCAAAAGCTTTCTGGCAGGACGCAGTGGAGACGAGCGTCTACTTGAAAAATCGATCACCACACCGCGCGCTTAGTGGTAAAACACCATTTGAAATGTGGTTTAATAGAAAACCCGATCTGTCTCATCTTAAGGTTTTTGGATGCAGAGCACTTGTTCATGTTCCATCAAGTCAGAGATGTAAATTGGACATGAAAGCTGAGGAACAGATTTTTGTAGGATATTCAGATGATCCTCATACTTATTATTTCCGGAATGCGGCAACTCCTAGACGGTCACTAAAGTCAAGAGATGTTACATTTTTTGAAAATAACTTTACTGGACTGAAGGAAAATATTGAGCCTATAGGTACTGTGAACTCTGATATTGTCAATTTGCTTTCCCAGTCACCATCGCCAGCAGTTTTAAGACAAGAAATATTGCCCTCCACTTCATCTGGGAGATGTGAGGTAGATGCTCCTAGCATAGATACTTCTTTCATGGATGCTGAGGATGCTGATGTTGAAATCAATGAAGCAGTCAATGTAGAGGTCAACAATGTTGATGATCAGCAGTCAAGTGAGGCTACAGATTCCTCAAATGAATCTAGTCGATATCCTTCAAGAGTTCGCAAACCACCGGATTACTTCTCATATAATACTCTGCTTGACGATGAGTGCGATGATCCAAATAATTATCTAGCTGCGATTAACAGCAA
Organism: Cosmia trapezina; assembly: GCA_905163495.3. NCBI lineage: Eukaryota > Metazoa > Arthropoda > Insecta > Lepidoptera > Noctuidae > Cosmia > Cosmia trapezina. Next base: position 6,363,086 of record LR991044.1, read on the forward strand.
TGAGAAAGATAACTGGATTTTAGCAATGAAAGATGAGTACAATGCCTTAGTCAGAAAGGGCACATGGGTTTTGGTAGACAAGCCAAATCATAGAAAGTGTATTCCTTGCAAGTGGGTTTTCAAATTGAAACGTGATGCGAAAGGTGGCGTTGTGAGGTATAAAGCGCGCCTAGTAGCAAAAGGTTTTCGACAAAGAGAAGGTGTCGATTATCACGAAACCTTTTCTCCGGTTGTACGTAACTCATCGTTGCGAACCCTGTTAGCGCTTGCAGTGCAGGAAGATTATAAGGTCCGCCATATGGATGTGGATACAGCTTTTCTGAATGGCGATTTAGAGGAAGAAATCTTCATGACACAGCCAGAAGGTTTTGTAAGGGAAGGGGAAGAGTCGAAAGTGTGTTTTTTGAAACGGTCCCTTTATGGATTGAAGCAGGCACCAAGAGCCTGGAATACAAAGTTAAAACAGACTTTGTCAGTTCTTGGTTTTATGCAAACATCTGAGCCGTGTATTTTTAAAAACAATGCGAACTTAGACTCCTTGGTTCTGGCTGTATACGTCGACGATTTAGTAATCTTGTATAAAAATGAAACTACGTTTGACAATTTCAAATGTCAATTTGAGAAATATTTTTCATCAAAAGATCTTGGACAAATTAATTTCTTTACGGGAATTAATATTCACCATGATAATTATGGAATTAAGCTATCTCAGAATACGTATATTGAAAAGTTGCTAAAGAAATTCAACATGCAAGATTGTAAGGGTGTTTCTACCCCAATGGTCAAGAAAAACCTTGAGCCTGGTATTGGTGAGTGTGAGTACCCTTACAGAGAGTTAGTTGGCTGTCTAATGTTTTTGTCTGTAAATACCAGACCAGATATAGCCTACACTGTGAGCTACTTGAGTCAATTTAACTCTAAATTTGATCAGTCACATTGGAATATTGCTAAAAGATGTCTACGTTATCTGAAAGCAACAAAAAATAGTGGTATTACATACAGGAAAGAAAAAGGTAATACTACAACTTTGACGGGTTTTTCAGACGCAGACTGGGCAAATTGTCCAACTGATAGACGATCCTACACTGGGTTCTATTATGAACTTGCAGGCGGCCCTATTTCGTGGGAAGCTAAAAAACAGCCCACAGTGGCTTTGTCATCCGCTGAAGCTGAATATATGGCATTGGCTACGGCAGTAAAGGATGCGTGCTTTTTAAAACGACTAATATCCGATTTAACAGGTAAGTCCCTTAACATAGTTTTGTATACGGATAGTCAGAGTGCACAAAAATTGGCCATGAATCCGGTTCACCACAATAGGACAAAACATATAGATGTTAAGTTCCATTTTGTCCGAGAAAAAGTGAACGATAAAACCGTTGAACTTAGGTATATGCCCACCGACAGGTTACCTGCAGATGTTTTGACGAAACCTTTGGGTCCAACAAAGCATCGCAGTTGTTTGCAAATGATTGGTATATCCTAGTTTTTGTAATGGTTTTCTTTACTAGTTTTATATGCTTTTTGTGTTATGAGTGCAATGCAATTAACTTTTTGAGGGAGCATGTTGTATGTTATACTTATTAGGTGTGTACCTATGTACAAAAAGTTATGGTTTGTACTCTTTACTCTATTCTTGTCATCTTTAATTCCTTGTTCTTTTTTAAAGCTGTTCGGTTCTATTATATTAAATTCATTTCTTCTAACATTATTCTTTTAATAAGTTTATTCCTCCAACATTCTGGATCAAGCCCTTGATCCAGCTGTCTAACGAGAGCCTCCTCAAGTGTTGATCGAGGCTCTTGCAAAAACCATTAAAACGACCATTTATTGTTATTTTTAGGGTTCCGTACCTCAAAAGGAAAAAACGGAACTCTTATAGGATCACTCGTGTGTCTGTCCGTCTGTCTGTCTGTCTGTCCGTCTGTCACAGCCAATTTGCTCCGAATCTAATGAACAGATTAAGTTGAAACTTGGTACACAGATGTATTTTGGTAACCCAAACACGGACATGTAACGTAAATAAATGAATTTTGAATATGGGGGTCCCTTTTGGGGGGAAAATAAGTACAATAAAAAAAGCGGAGGAAAGCGTGGAGCGGAAAGGCGTGTCATACTTTTACTGACTAAAACCCACCCGTGTTCCTTCAGTTGCCTATGGCAGGGCCACGGTATCTCTTTCGAACAACCCGCGACCCCAGAAGACTGGATTGGTGGGTGTCAAAGTTTGTATGGAGGAATTTTAACACGCGGTCTGATTTACTCAAAACTCAGTTTTTGTACTTGAGACCAAAAATGAAGACTAACTAACGTGTATCAGGGTTTTCCAAAAATCTACCCCTAAGGAGTGAAAAGGGGTAGTAAATTTTACAGCGGAGGATTTTATTGGGGATTGATTAACTCGAAAATTGGTGTTAATAATGTGTGAGCCAAGTTATGGAAACATCCCAGACGATTTTTGAAATTCTACCCCTGTGGGCGTGAAAACAGGGATACAGTTTATATGAAAAATCTTATTAATTTCGTTAATGAGCTTGAAACTTAGCACAAATACTTGCTTATTTAAGTAATAAAGTTTGTCATTATTCGTTTTTCAAAACTACCCCTCAAAGGGGGTCTAGGTTGTTAAAGTTTGTATGGAAGAATTTTAAAGCGCAGTCCTATTAACTTGAAACTCAGTATTTATACTTTTGATGTAAAATAAACAATAATAAGAAAATTAAAACCCATGAAATCAGACATCCACGCGTGCGAAGCCGCGGGCAGTCTAGCTAGTCTCTCAATATTGTGCGTACAAACTTACTAAGCCTCCGCTGTCCGTCCGTCCGTCTGTCACAGGGCTGTATCTCATGAACCTTAATAGGTAGACAGTTGAAATTTTCACAGATTATGTATTTCTATTACGACTATAACAACAAATAATAAAAATAAAATAAAGTTAAAATCGAAGGGGGTTTTTTTTTAATGATAACTTTTTTTTAAGGGTAAAAAAAAGTTTTCATTAAAAAAAAAAAATAATCACCTGTTTGTGGGGAGTTATTGTGTAGAACTCATCGAGTAGAGTACAAAGAAATTTTTATTTTTTTATCTTCTAAAATGAAGAAATAGGGGCCGTAAAAGTCGTCAATTTCATACCATTTTTGTACGAGCTCTATTATACAGGGTGAAATTGAATAGATGCGACAAAATTTAAGGGGGTGTTCTACGCATCAATATGAACAACTTTTACTATGGGACCAAACCTGAAATCGCGAAAAAAAAAATCAGCTGTACAGTACATTTAATGTTCGCATAATTCGTCAAAATGTACTGAACAGCTGATTTTTTTTTCGCGATTTCAGGTTTGGTGCCATAGTAAAAGTTGTTCATATTGATGCGTAGAACACCCCCCTTAAATTTTGTCGCATCTATTCAATTTCACCCTGTATAATGTATCTTATACTGTACTTAATCAAGAAATACTAAAAACGGCGATTCATAAGGTATTTTGGCGATTTTCTGCAACTGCAAAAAATAACCTTGTAATTCACAGTATCATTATGAAATACAAAGTTATCTTTGCGATTGTTAAACATTTAATATGGTACGGAACCGTTTGTGTGCGAGTCCGTCTCGCACTTGGCCGGTTTTTTTTTAAATAATATTCTTACGCAACTCTGTTGTTAATGGTTTAATAATTAAATAACCTATTACCCAGTGGATAATTCGCTATTTTTAGATTTGTCACGGGTTTACTAATTGAGTTAGCTATTAGTAATTTGAGTCAGATGCTGATTAATTACCTTACCAAGATACCGACCATTTTTAAATCGACTTCAAAAAAAGGAGCCTCCTCCTTTTCTCAGTTCGTCGGTATCTTTTTTTTTTCTTATATGTTCCTCGAGTACTCGAGGACGGCTGAACCAATTTGGAAAATTCTTTTATTGTTTGAAAGTGGTGGTAGTAGTGGCTTATTCTTAGTTGGTACCATTGTCATGAGGTCTGGATCTGATGATGGGATCCTGGAAAAATCGAAGGAACTCTTCAAATATTATAGGCAATCCTATAGCGATTTGGAAGTGGAACTGATAATGAAGATCACAGATGGCTACCGGAACTACTCAATAATGAGTACATATTTCACGGGTTGCAATTGGATTAAGTAGGTACTTTAAGGACGGACTTCGACTTCACCATCAGGTCCAGTTCTCCTGGTACTAACCAGGATCACTCCTCAATCATTAACGGCCCAGCTGCATCGGGAAAAGCAATATTTTGTAAGGTGATGAGCATTTGATATTAGACTATTGTAACTTAGATAAATTACAAAATTACCCACTAAAAAGTGAAAAATAAAAACTTAAAAAAACACTACAAAGTGAAAAATAAATTTAATTTTGGAAGTCGGTGGCAGTAAACTAAAATACAGGTCTGATGAAAGTATGGACGTCTGCTCTATTATCTGTGGCAAGTCGTGTTATACATCCCTTGAACTGTCATAGTAAAAGTGTGCTAACATTATCCGTAAAACATATTCATGATAATTGGTATTAAATCAATTCTATAAAGTTAATTGCCTTTGTTATCATTCCATCAGGTTATGGGCCGCCCCTTACCTGCCGTACAGTGTTATTTTTGTAATCCAAACAGTAATTTAAAAGTTGAAAAGTCAAAGTAAAAACCGCGTGTATAACCTCACTTTCGTATTTTTTACCGGCTCCGTTTCAGCTTATTTCAGATAAATATATCGTTGGAAGTTGGAAATATGGCTAATAATAGTTCATTGATATCCATTGAAAAGCTCACAGGAAGAGATAATTGGGCAAGTTGGAGTTTTGCAGTAAAAGCATACTTACAACATGAAGACTTATATGACTGCATTTTAGAAGAACCAGTATCCACTGAACCCAACTCGATGAAGAAAGATATCAAAGCCAAATCAAAATTAATATTGTTAGTTAACCCAATATTATATGTACACATCCAAGACGCAGTGAATGCTAAACAGGTTTGGGAAAGTTTATCAAAGGCATTTGAAGATAGCGGACTATGTCGAAAAGTCGGTCTGTTAAGAGAACTGATAAATACAAATTTGGAAAACAGTGTATCAGTGGAAGAATATGTAAACAAAATAATGTCTGCGGCACACAAATTAAGAAATATAAAATTTAATGTGGATGATGAGTGGTTAGGTACTCTAATGCTGGCAGGGTTGCCAGATATGTACAAGCCAATGATTATGGGGTTGGAAAGTTCCGGTATGAAAATTAGTGCTGATTTAGTAAAAAATAAACTATTACAAGAGGTTAAAACTTCAGACACTACCGCATTTTATACAAACACAAAAAATAGTCAACCTAAAAGTGATCAGAAAAAACCAAAAAAAGGACCAAGGTGCTTTAATTGTAACAAGTTTGGGCATCTCAGTAAAAAATGTTGGTTCAAGAAGAAAAATGAAAAAACTGAAGAAAACAAAACGGTATTTGCAGCAGCGTTTTCAGCATCCACAATGAATGACTCAAAGAACTGGTATGTTGACTCTGGCGCCTCCATGCACATGACCATGCACCGGGATTGGCTCAGCGATGTCACCGCTCCACCTGTACAGAATATAAGAATTGCCGACAATAAGGTATTGAAAGTAGAATGTTGTGGTAATGTATCTATAAAAGTGAATACAAATGAACACAGCACCGAGGCAATACAGGTGAGAAAAGTTTTATATGTACCAGAATTGAAAACAAATTTGCTATCAGTAAGCAAGATAATTGAAAATGGATGTAAAATTCAGTTTAATGAAGTTGGTTGTGAAATTTACAGTCAAAATAATAAGTTAGTAGCAAAAGCAAATCTCATTAATGATACTTATCAGTTAAAATCCTACAAAAATGAAGAAATGCAAGCAATGTCAGCAAAGACTGATTATGATACTTACCTGTGGCATCAAAGGATGGGCCACTTAAACTTTACAGATATTAATAAAATGCCTAAATGTACAGAGGGGGTACAGTTGTCACCGAAAAAGGAAAATAGTATTTGTATAACTTGTCTCGAGGGCAAGCAAACCAGGCAATCATTTCCCAGCGAGGGCACTCGTGCAACGGAGCTGCTAGGGCTCATTCACAGTGACGTATGTGGGCCGATGAAAAATGTTTCAATTGGAGGTGCCAGGACATATACTGGGCTGAAGCAGTAGCCACAGCCGCCTATATTATTAATCGCTCACCAACTCGTGCTTTATCCGATGTGACCCCACATGAAGTATGGACTGGAAAGAAACCTGATTTGAGTCATATGAGGATTTTTGGGTGTCACGTGATGGTACATATACCAAAGGAAAACAGGACAAAACTTGATGTCAAGTCACGTAAGTTAATTTTTGTAGGGTACAGTGATTCAACTAAGGGCTACCGATTCATAGATCCTGAAAGTAAAAAAGGAATTATAAGCAGAGATGTTGTATTCTTAGAAGCTACGGTAAAGAGAAACAAAGTTGTTAACATACATGTAGAGGAAGAAGAGGAAGTTCGTACAGACAAAAAGGAAAAAAAATTGGAAAATAATAATTTAATAAAACAAAATAAAACAATAAACTTACCTTTATTTGAAGATCATGAAGAATCTGAAACTGAAAACATAGATGAAACAAATGAAACGCAACTTACCTCTCAAATTCTTGATATTTCTTCTGATGACTCCGCTCCGTTTGAAGATGTTTGTGATGAAACATACTTACCTGATGAAACACTGGAATCTCCGACACACCGCAACATGACTCTGAGACCACTTACACACCGAATAGAAAGACATCAGAACAATGATCCCACATCATTTATGTGTATGAACGGTGAGTCAACTATGAGTCTATTAAATAGAGATCCACAGAACCTAGAAGAAGCTCTCAACAGTGACAAGGCTGATGAATGGAAAAGAGCTATGAAGGAAGAATATCATTCATTAATAAGTAACAACACTTGGACATCAGTAAACTTACCAAAAGGAAAAGTAGCAATTCCCTGTAAATGGGTTTTTAAAACAAAAATTGATGAAAATGGATCCATAACACGTTACAAAGCAAGACTTGTGATTAAAGGATATAAACAAGTAAAGGGTATTGATTATCAAGAAAAATATGCTCCTGTAGTCCGTTATTGTTCAATAAGATACTTAATAGGCTTGGCTGCAAAATATGAACTCAAAATTCACCAAATGGATGCAGTTACTGCTTTTTTGCAGGGAGATATTGATAAAGAAATTTATATGACTCCACCACCGGGCTATGAAGAGCAAAATAAAGTATGCCGATTGAACAAGTCTATATACGGTCTGAAACAAGCAAGCAGACAATGGAATAAAAAATTAAATGCTGTATTGTTAGAAATAGGGATGACTCGTTCCAAAGTAGATCCATGTATATATTATCGTATAATCAGTGAAGAGGATATACTTTTCATAGCAGTCTATGTTGATGATTTATTATACTTTTATAATAATGAAGAAACATCCCGGATTATAAAAAATAAGTTGAAAGAGAAATTCAATATGAAGGACATGGGGACTGCAAAGCAATGCATTGGATTTAAAATTACTCACAATACAACTGAACATGAAATTTCCATAGATCAGTCAATATATATAAAGATGATACTTACCCGCTTTGAAATGCAAAACTGTAAGCCAGTATGGACACCTACTGATGCCAATGTGAAGTTAAAAAAGGCTGAAAATCAAAATGAAGTCTTAAAGAATATACCCTATCAAGAAATAATAGGTTGCCTACTGTACTTATCACAAGGAACCAGACCTGATATAACCTATATAGTTAATTCTTTGAGCAGGTTTAATAACCAACCAACTGGCCAACATTGGGCAGCTGTGAAACGGGTTTTGAGGTACTTGAAAGGTACAATTAATATGAAACTTACTTTCAAGAGAAATAGAAATGAAAATATTTATGGCTATTGTGATGCGGACTGGGCAAATGATTTAGAAGATCGAAGATCTTGCACAGGCTATATATTTTTATTTCAGGGTGCAGCCATAAGCTGGAATTCAAAAAAACAGCAAACTATAGCATTATCCAGCACTGAGGCTGAATATATGTCAATGGCTTCTGCAATACAAGAAGCTCTTTGTTTAAAACAGCTGGAAGAAGAGTTCTCACCTACACTGAAAGGTACACCAATCACACTTTTCTGCGATAATCAAAGTGCAATTAGTCTTTCAGGTAACGCCATGTACCATCCACGCAGTAAACATATTGATGTTCGTTATCACTTTGTTCGAGAGAAGATTGCTGCTAATCAAGTTGCCGTTCGATATCGATCAACTGCAGACATGGTCGCCGATGCTTTAACAAAAGGGCTCCATCGTCCGAAGCATGAAGGTTTCACCACATCAATGGGCTTGACCTTGAAACGTTTGCGTCCAGGAGAGGATGATGAAAGTATGGACGTCTGCTCTATTATCTCTGGCAAGTCGTGTTATACATCCCTTGAACTGTCATAGTAAAAGTGTGCTAACATTATCCGTAAAACATATTCATGATAATTGGTATTAAATCAATTCTATAAAGTTAATTGCCTTTGTTATCATTCCATCAAGGTCCGAAGACACCGACTTCCGAAATTAAATTTATTTTTCACTTTGTAGTGTTTTTTTTTTTAATTGGTTGTTTTTTTTTTTTTTGTTAAAAAGTATAAATAATCTTCATCAAAATCTTAGCTTAGTTGCGACTGGAATTACCACAGGATTTTACCGGTTAAAATAAACATACAAAATAGAATTTTGTATAATATTATTCTGTAAATTGGTAACGGTCCCGACTTACGAGTAAGTAGGTCGTAGGTTCGAACCCAGGCAGGCGCATTACTTTGTGTTATTCGCTGCTATCAAAACGGTGAAGGAAAACATCGTGAGGAAACCGGCATGTGCTAGAACCAAAAATTTGAAAACATGTGACATCTACCAACCCGCACTGAGCCCGCGTGGTGGATTACAGCCCACTCCCTCTCACCGAGAGGAGGCCTGTGACCCAGCAGTGGGAACATTATTGGCTGATTATGTGTTATATATTCTGTAAATTATGAATAAATTACTGAATAATGTACTATCTTCACAAGAGGCAATTCATAAAAGTTTTAATCATTACTTTAATTCCCTACAATCATAATTTAAAGACAAAAATCCAAAACGCCCATACTTAACACTGGTGCGTTATATATTAACACCTTATCCGCTGTAACAGACCGGCGCGGTCCTACCTCAACTTGCGCGTACGCAGCGCGCGAGTGTGCACCCGCCCGGTATTTTGAGACTAAGGTAGTGGTAGCAAAGAAATGTTATTGTAATATTGAATTTTTTTTTTGAAGAAAAATGTGTAAAGTATACTGGATTTTTAATTTATAAGAAAAATCTTCAGATAAAAAGTAAAGCGAATTTTTTGTATTCTGAGGAAGGTTCGGCCAGAGATATCAGCTGCTTTTTCATGTACCATCGACAAAAGTCAAGCGTTTCCTATTTTGAAACAATTATGCTTGCAAACTTTTTTGTGCAGTTCCGACTTTCTATTGTTAGATGAGAACAAAGGACCATAGGGGCAGGGTTTCTTTAATGAATCCAACCAACTTTAAGGTGTAATGGTGTCCATTTGTCGATAGTACCTTCTAAAAGTATCTAAAAGTGAAGGTTACTTCATTCTATTCCGTCATTTGGGAGCTTAGATATGTATTTGTTTTCAGGAATAAAAGGAATTCTCTTATTTGTTCACAATTATAAGATAATGTAACAAATTTTCTTTTCACGACCTAGAAAACTGCTTTCAAATAGATAATTTTGCCATAAAGATTGGTGTCAACTTTAGTTTAAAATCGAAGTTTGCAAAAATATTATGAATTTCCTTTTAACAATAGACCACATCAGTTATTTTTCCCTAAACCAAAAATGGAAAACTGAACTCGGGTTTTACCCTGATTTTCGAGAAAACCTCAAAGTCCTGAGCTCAGTAGCTAGGTATTTAGATAACGCTTTCCGGGGTTCGTTTGTTGCGAATGTTATTTAACGCTGACAATACTAATTGATACAGCTTGCGGTTTCAAAACCATTGTTTTAAAAACCTAGCAACGTTGTTAAAACCGCAATCGAATTTAGTACACTCGAACTATACGTACTTGAAAGTCCTCAAGTACGTATAGTTCGAGAAAGAGGTTTTGACACGTGTCATACGAGGAATAAGGTATATATTATTTTTAAAAAAAACCGGCCAAGTGCGTGTCGGACCACGCACAATGAAGGATTCCGTAGTTTGATTCCAAAAAAAAAAATATGTCATAAAATTACAAATTCACAATTTTCGGACTTTTCCTTTACTTGTGCTGGAAGACCTCCCAGCACAAGTCCGAAAATTGCTTCTTGCCACATTTCATTATTCTAGGTCAACGGGAAGTACCCCATAGGTTTTGATTTACTTGCGAATGTTGCGAGTATCAAAATGTGTCGCAAAATGACCGTATTTTTTATTGCATTGACTTAGAAATTTGAGTTTTTTAGGACTTCAAGAGACCACAGACTTACGTATTTGTTATTAATTTCAACTTGATACCACCATGCGTTCCTTAGAAAAAGGGTCTTGACAGACTGACACACTTGAACATTTTTTTATGTGATAGAATTACAAATGAACAATTTTCGGACTTTTTCCTTTATTTGTGTTGTACGAACTTGCTTCTTGCCAAATTTCATGATTCTAGAACAACGGGAAGTAGGTTTTGATTTACTTGCGAGTATCAAAATATGTCGCTTTTAAGGCCGTATCTTTTTATTGCATTGACTTAGAAGCTTGAGTTTTGTAGAACTTCAAGAGACCACAGACCTACGTATTTGATATTAATTTCAACTTGATACCTCTACGCGTTCCTGAGAAAAAGGGTCTTGACAGACTGACAGACAGACAGACGGACAAACAAGTGACCCTATAAGGGTTCCGTTTTTTCCTTTTGAGGTACGGAACCCTAAAAACAGGATTATACAAGAGTGTATCTACGTAAGTTCCATATTTATTATGAGAAACATATCTATATGGCGCAAGTTAACATAAAGTGGTTTTTGGTGCACAATTAGGTATATTAATCTGTGTTTTTATTAGGTGTTTAAAATCCATGGTACATTATTAAATCATTTCGTTGAGGAATAGCTTCATTTCGAGTTCAAAAGTAGGTGCTTAGACCTTTTCAATTTCTTAAGCACTTTTTTGACAAGCAATGACTATATACCACCAACTTTCGATAAAGCAAGAAAAGCATCGTGAAAAACTTGGTCTTTAATCGTCAAAACAATGTACCTATATTCTTGCAAATAAAGCATTCATTCATTCATTCATTCATTCATTCAAAACGTTACAGGCAAGCATTGTTATTAATATCAATATGGGAGCATCTGATACCGGTACCGATGTCGATACATCGGCAATATTTCGGGTTTGCCGATATATCGGCATCGATAATATTTTATTGCCGGTACAACGATATTATTCAAATTTCGCGCTCTAAAAAGATTAACTTAAACGCGCGTGCTGTTTCGTCTCTTTCGTTGCAAACGAGGCACGAACAAAGACGTCTTATCAAACTTGAAAAAAAAATGGCGCAGAAATACTTTAGTTACCAAAAGAGGTCTGAGATATATCTGAGAGACTATTTTCCACCGCACGTCTCATTCAAACATACTTGAGAATACATACTTTGTTTTTTAAATAAAAAAATTATAAATGTTAATTTTAATTATTGACACTTTTAACCCACACAATTAACCTTAACTTATTAATTTTAACCCCTCACATGTCTGAGTTTGGGCTATTTTTAGACCCAAAACCCCAGCGGTGGGGGGGTTTGGGGTTAGTTGCGAACCCCATAGGTTCACAACTACTGATGAGGATATGTTTTTCATCGGATGATGTTTTTTTACGTTTATATATGTATATGTGATCTAAGCTTATATACCTATTATGTAAAGTTTTGTCCTTTTGCACACTTGGGGTGCATTTGACACGCGGGCGGGAGGGCGAGTTAGCTGCGAACTCCATAGGTTCACAACTAATGATGATGATATGTTTTCCATCTGATGATGCTTTTTTACGTTTATATTTCTAAGTTTTCGATTTTCGTTTATTTTTTAAGGGTTTTTCTTATGCACACATGGGGCGCATTCGACACTTGAGGGGTTAATAACTAATAATCTCATTCTAGTAATAATCTATTCTATAGCGATTTGGAAGTGGAACTGATAATGAAGATCACAGATGGCTACCGGAACTACTCAATAATGAGTACATATTTCACGGGTTGCAATTGGATTAAGTAGGTACTTTAAGGACGGACTTCGACTTCACCATCAGGTCCAGTTCTCCTGGTACTAACCAGGATCACTCCTCAATCATTAACGGCCCAGCTGCATCGGGAAAAGCAATATTTTGTAAGGTGATGAGCATTTGATATTAGACTATTGTAACTTAGATAAATTACAAAATTACCCACTAAAAAGTGAAAAATAAAAACTTAAAAAAACACTACAAAGTGAAAAATAAATTTAATTTTGGAAGTCGGTGGCAGTAAACTAAAATACAGGTCCGAAGACACCGACTTCCGAAATTAAATTTATTTTTCACTTTGTAGTGTTTTTTTTTTAATTGGTTGTTTTTTTTTTTTTGTTAAAAAGTATAAATAATCTTCATCAAAATCTTAGCTTAGTTGCGACTGGAATTACCACAGGATTTTACCGGTTAAAATAAACATACAAAATAGAATTTTGTATAATATTATTCTGTAAATTGGTAACGGTCCCGACTTACGAGTAAGTAGGTCGTAGGTTCGAACCCAGGCAGGCGCATTACTTTGTGTTATTCGCTGCTATCAAAACGGTGAAGGAAAACATCGTGAGGAAACCGGCATGTGCTAGAACCAAAAATTTGAAAACATGTGACATCTACCAACCCGCACTGAGCCCGCGTGGTGGATTACAGCCCACTCCCTCTCACCGAGAGGAGGCCTGTGACCCAGCAGTGGGAACATTATTGGCTGATTATGTGTTATATATTCTGTAAATTATGAATAAATTACTGAATAATGTACTATCTTCACAAGAGGCAATTCATAAAAGTTTTAATCATTACTTTAATTCCCTACAATCATAATTTAAAGACAAAAATCCAAAACGCCCATACTTAACACTGGTGCGTTATATATTAACACCTTATCCGCTGTAACAGACCGGCGCGGTCCTACCTCAACTTGCGCGTACGCAGCGCGCGAGTGTGCACCCGCCCGGTATTTTGAGACTAAGGTAGTGGTAGCAAAGAAATGTTATTGTAATATTGAATTTTTTTTTTGAAGAAAAATGTGTAAAGTATACTGGATTTTTAATTTATAAGAAAAATCTTCAGATAAAAAGTAAAGCGAATTTTTTGTATTCTGAGGAAGGTTCGGCCAGAGATATCAGCTGCTTTTTCATGTACCATCGACACAAGTCAAGCGTTTCCTATTTTGAAACAATTATGCTTGCAAACTTTTTTGTGCAGTTCCGACTTTCTATTGTTAGATGAGAACAAAGGACCATAGGGGCAGGGTTTCTTTAATGAATCCAACCAACTTTAAGGTGTAATGGTGTCCATTTGTCGATAGTACCTTCTAAAAGTATCTAAAAGTGAAGGTTACTTCATTCTATTCCGTCATTTGGGAGCTTAGATATGTATTTGTTTTCAGGAATAAAAGGAATTCTCTTATTTGTTCACAATTATAAGATAATGTAACAAATTTTCTTTTCACGACCTAGAAAACTGCTTTCAAATAGATAATTTTGCCATAAAGATTGGTGTCAACTTTAGTTTAAAATCGAAGTTTGCAAAAATATTATGAATTTCCTTTTAACAATAGACCACATCAGTTATTTTTCCCTAAACCAAAAATGGAAAACTGAACTCGGGTTTTACCCTGATTTTCGAGAAAACCTCAAAGTCCTGAGCTCAGTAGCTAGGTATTTAGATAACGCTTTCCGGGGTTCGTTTGTTGCGAATGTTATTTAACGCTGACAATACTAATTGATACAGCTTGCGGTTTCAAAACCATTGTTTTAAAAACCTAGCAACGTTGTTAAAACCGCAATCGAATTTAGTACACTCGAACTATACGTACTTGAAAGTCCTCAAGTACGTATAGTTCGAGAAAGAGGTTTTGACACGTGTCATACGAGGAATAAGGTATATATTATTTTTAAAAAAAACCGGCCAAGTGCGTGTCGGACCACGCACAATGAAGGATTCCGTAGTTTGATTCCAAAAAAAAAAATATGTCATAAAATTACAAATTCACAATTTTCGGACTTTTCCTTTACTTGTGCTGGAAGACCTCCCAGCACAAGTCCGAAAATTGCTTCTTGCCACATTTCATTATTCTAGGTCAACGGGAAGTACCCCATAGGTTTTGATTTACTTGCGAATGTTGCGAGTATCAAAATGTGTCGCAAAATGACCGTATTTTTTATTGCATTGACTTAGAAATTTGAGTTTTTTAGGACTTCAAGAGACCACAGACTTACGTATTTGTTATTAATTTCAACTTGATACCACCATGCGTTCCTTAGAAAAAGGGTCTTGACAGACTGACACACTTGAACATTTTTTTATGTGATAGAATTACAAATGAACAATTTTCGGACTTTTTCCTTTATTTGTGTTGTACGAACTTGCTTCTTGCCAAATTTCATGATTCTAGAACAACGGGAAGTAGGTTTTGATTTACTTGCGAGTATCAAAATATGTCGCTTTTAAGGCCGTATCTTTTTATTGCATTGACTTAGAAGCTTGAGTTTTGTAGAACTTCAAGAGACCACAGACCTACGTATTTGATATTAATTTCAACTTGATACCTCTACGCGTTCCTGAGAAAAAGGGTCTTGACAGACTGACAGACAGACAGACGGACAAACAAGTGACCCTATAAGGGTTCCGTTTTTTCCTTTTGAGGTACGGAACCCTAAAAACAGGATTATACAAGAGTGTATCTACGTAAGTTCCATATTTATTATGAGAAACATATCTATATGGCGCAAGTTAACATAAAGTGGTTTTTGGTGCACAATTAGGTATATTAATCTGTGTTTTTATTAGGTGTTTAAAATCCATGGTACATTATTAAATCATTTCGTTGAGGAATAGCTTCATTTCGAGTTCAAAAGTAGGTGCTTAGACCTTTTCAATTTCTTAAGCACTTTTTTGACAAGCAATGACTATATACCACCAACTTTCGATAAAGCAAGAAAAGCATCGTGAAAAACTTGGTCTTTAATCGTCAAAACAATGTACCTATATTCTTGCAAATAAAGCATTCATTCATTCATTCATTCATTCATTCAAAACGTTACAGGCAAGCATTGTTATTAATATCAATATGGGAGCATCTGATACCGGTACCGATGGCGATACATCGGCAATATTTCGGGTTTGCCGATATATCGGCATCGATAATATTTTATTGCCGGTACAACGATATTATTCAAATTTCGCGCTCTAAAAAGATTAACTTAAACGCGCGTGCTGTTTCGTCTCTTTCGTTGCAAACGAGGCACGAACAAAGACGTCTTATCAAACTTGAAAAAAAAATGGCGCAGAAATACTTTAGTTACCAAAAGAGGTCTGAGATATATCTGAGAGACTATTTTCCACCGCACGTCTCATTCAAACATACTTGAGAATACATACTTTGTTTTTTAAATAAAAAAATTATAAATGTTAATTTTAATTATTGACACTTTTAACCCACACAATTAACCTTAACTTATTAATTTTAACCCCTCACATGTCTGAGTTTGGGCTATTTTTAGACCCAAAACCCCAGCGGTGGGGGGGTTTGGGGTTAGTTGCGAACCCCATAGGTTCACAACTACTGATGAGGATATGTTTTTCATCGGATGATGTTTTTTTACGTTTATATATGTATATGTGATCTAAGCTTATATACCTATTATGTAAAGTTTTGTCCTTTTGCACACTTGGGGTGCATTTGACACGCGGGCGGGAGGGCGAGTTAGCTGCGAACTCCATAGGTTCACAACTAATGATGATGATATGTTTTCCATCTGATGATGCTTTTTTACGTTTATATTTCTAAGTTTTCGATTTTCGTTTATTTTTTAAGGGTTTTTCTTATGCACACATGGGGCGCATTCGACACTTGAGGGGTTAATAACTAATAATCTCATTCTAAGTCTGTGATTTTTTATATTAGGTAATAAATTATAAAAAAATACTCAATTGATTAATGTTTTATTTATTTTACCTTCATCTATATCAGTATCGGTATCGTATCGTAAAAGGCGTATCGATGCGTCCCTAGTTATCAATGGTCAACCCTTGTCAGTAAGACAAAGCCTTTGCCTCACTGGGACAGTTACAGTCGTTACAGAGGTAATAATACTAATAATACTAACTAGTCCAACAACAATGTAATGTCTAGTCCGTCTTCACATATCTGCTGACGGTACAAACAAAGCATCCGCGCCATTGACTTGCTGGTGCCATTAACCGAATAACCCATTGCACAAAGAACTGGCGCTTTTCAAGGTGAACACACACATTCACACACCCTACATGCATACACTGCATAACCACTATGTGATTCAAAATAAATTCACCAAGATACATTTGCATTTTCCAAAATAAACCACATTGCAATTTGAGCCTTAAAGCTTCTAAGTTAAGGTGGGTGTCTAAGTGTGTGGAACGCAAATATAAAACTGGCGAGACGAGAAGGGTGCACTCACACACGCTAACAAAGACGCCCAGTGCGTTCAACTGCAGTCTGCACTCACACCAACACATCTTTGTATAGATTTCTACTTTCATTACAGTATTAAAAGCTTTTAAAATTGTTGGCATATTTCTATCTATACTTTAATCTAGTTGTAAACAAACTTTACACGGATGATTTTATACGTTTACAGTGTCCAGACGAACGCACACATGTGTAGATTTCAGGGAAAAATGTACAGTGATCTATGTTAATCATACGCACACATTGACACCAATCTCCTGTGCCCTGTACAGTGTATATGGGGGTGTAAGTGTGTGCGTGTGTGTTTTATAAAGTGTGTTTTGTAACTGTGGATTGCGCATATATTAATAAATACTTTGTTGGTATATAAATAATACAATGAACATGTAATTTTATTTACATTTTTATTTATTTTTAATGTATGTTGGCGTCTTTATTTTTTGAGGTAAATTAATTTATAATAAATTGATTATGTAAATATGCGGTATGTTTTCGTAAACATAATTCAGAGTTGTTTACATTACTTACATCAATTCCTAGTAATTTTTCTAATTAGCACATTTTGAAGATTTAATATCCTCCTAGTGTAAACCAATGGCATCCTATATGGGGATTGGGAATAAACCCTTATCAATCAATTCCAGTAATTTTCGATCACAGGAAACTTTAGGTACATTATTGTAAATATTAATAATAAGAGGAAGTATGATACAAACTGGTCCAGTAATGTCCTATTCCTTCATTAATTGAATTGTTAAATTCCATTAAGCTTTAACCTGCGATTTAAATGAATTATTATATTATTTAACATGAAAATGACTTGACATCATTTGCCAAAAATGATACTTACAATGCGGAAAATTGTTTTAAACAAAAGACCATGGCAGTTCCTGGATTAAAGTAACATATTCCATGGAATTGCTCCCTAAACGATGAAGGAAAACAACTTGAGAAAACTGGCATGTCGAAAAAAACTTCGAAGACATGTTACAATAAAATCACCAACCCACACTGTCCCCGTGTGATGTGTTACTCCCTCTCACATACAGGAGGCTTGTGAACCTGGCAATGGGAACATTTTAGGATGATTAAGCTGTGATATTTTATATTTTTTACTTGACTTTTATTTGACTTACTTGAATGACATTGTATGTAATTTGATATGAATGTTTATGCTGTAATTGTATGTGTGAATTTTATTTATACTTATCAATTTTTTATTTTAATTAAGTACATATTATTATCCAAGTGGACTTTGTCTGAAAAATTAATAAATGAAGGAATGAATTATTTATAATGTGTTTCCAAGGTTAACATAAAAAATAAGTTCGATGACACTATTTCCTGTAACAAAGTTTTATTTTGGTCGTAATATGTGATTCTTTATTTTTGTTTTCTTACAAAATGGCGGGTATTGACTGAGAAAGGTCGGCGGTTCAAATTCTTTTGTATTGAGTCCAATCGTAACACGAACATATTTCGATTGACGAGAAGGTATATGACACAAGACATACGTTGTATAAAAATTATGGAAACATAATGACTGTAATATAATAATACACACTGAAAAAAATATTTTCGTAATTTTGTAAAATGTGATTAACTAGCAGCACCCCCCGGTTTCACCCACGTAAGTCTCGATCCCGTAAGAAAATCGCGATCAAAAGTATCCTATGTGTTAATCCAGATTTTAAACTATCTGTATGCCAAATTTCATCAAAATCCGTTGGGTAGTTTTCGCGTGAAAGAGTGACAAACATCCATCCATCATCCTCACAAACTTTTGCGTTTATAATATTATAGTACGACTAGCTGATGACCGCGATTTTACTTGTATCCTAGGACTTACTTTTAAAGTACGCGAAAAAAGAATGATTCTGAAGATAGTCTAACTCAGTGAGAGAATTAATGAGTTTTTTTCTAGCAGAATGACCCTGAAATCGAACCTCTAAGCACCTATAGGGTGACTTTGAAAACATGCGACAAAATTTAAGGGGTGTTCTACGCATCAATATGAACAACTTTTACTAAGGGACCAACATCGATCTCGCAAAAAAAAAAAATACCTTCCCATATTATAGTTAAAGGTATTGATTGGCCCTTTTGTAAAAGAAGGTCGGATTTTTTTTTGCGAATTCGAAATTGTTCACATAGTAAAAGTTGTTCATATTGATGGTAGAAAACCCCCCTAAATTTTGTCGCATGTTTTCAAAGTCGCCCGTATACAAAATGATAAATGAAAATGTACACAATTCATTCCAAAACAAACAAACTAACATTATTTATAAAAGATTTAAACAGACTGAATGAATACTACGAGTATATATCCATATTATTTGCGTGAAAAACGACAGCTCGTAACTTCACAGGGCTTTGCCCTAGGGTCAATAAACTTACCCAAACCCTTAAGTGCCTATAAGTCAATGGCTTTTCACGAAAATATAGAAAAATTGGGCAACACCCACCAATATACTTTTTATAAGTATGGATAACTTATTGAAGGAATTTATTTCTCTCTGATTTTATTTGAATTTGTGTTGGAGATTTCGTTAATTTATTTTGATGTATGGTTTAGTTTACGCAAGGGACGCCATTTTTAGGGTTCCGTACCAAAATGGTAAAAAGGAACCCTTATGGTGAGACTAAGTCTGTCTGTCTGTCTGTCTGTCACAGCTGGATATCTCAAGAACTAGGAATGCTATCAACTTGAAACTTAGAACAGTTTTAGATGACGTTTACCCAACTATTTTTCAAATAAGAAAGAAATAAAAATATTTATATTTTTTTTGCAACAGGTACTGAAAGGGTGTCTTAAAAATTCAAAGTGGGCTACTAGGGCATGAGGGGTATCATATGAAAGAACGCTGTTTACACATTCTCAAACATTTTTTTTTTAAAGGCCGCATAGTTTTCGGCTTTTGATGAAAAATGTAAAAAAAAATACCGTTCCCCCCCCCCCTTATCTCCGAAGTTTGCAAAGAGAAAAATCTGAAATTATTCTACGTGATAGAAGTTTATGTAAAGATTACAGGAAAAATAAGACGATGTCTATAAATAGCACACTTTTTCAGAAATCGGAACGGAACCCTCGGTGCGCGAGTCCGACTCGCTCTTGACCGGTTTTTCTTTCATGACGTCACAGTGTAGATCTCTTTTATACCAAGGACCGTTGCTGTGTTCTAGTTTGAAGGCCTTCTACGCTTGGATGATGATGTAGTTACAGACCCATGAGACGTTTCTAAGTAATAACAGCCGCACGGGTGGATCCATCAGGTTAAGCTACGCTTGCCGGGGTTGGTCCGTGAATGGGTGACCATCTTTATGTACCGAGAGTCCAAGACTCCTTCGTGCCTCAGAAAGCCCGCCATGCCGTTGGTCCCGGCTGTCTTTCTTAGATCTTTGATAGTCGTTACGGGTTGTCAGAAGCCCGAAAGTCTGACAACCAGTCTTACCAAGCGGTATCGTTTACCGAACGTAGTTGGGAAAAGGCTAGACTGGTGATGATGATGAAGATGATGTACATAAAGTAACCACCAAGTATTGAGTTTCGACTGACTACACAAGTCACACAAGTGACAAAATTTAGTTGAATTTCAGCACACTATGGCTGTGAAACCCGCTAGAAGCTTCTATAAAAATCCGAGCTTTTATTATTGTAAGTTATTAAGAGAGCAGAAGAATTAAGGCTGTCACAGACAGGAGCGACGCGATAGCATGACTTTACTTCATAAAATTGTTCTACACTTCGCGGCGCATCTTCGCGTGCGTCTGTCTGCGGCAGCGGTCATAGAAAGGTTTATGTTAGGTATAGTGTTTAACTTTAAAACAATAGAGTTCAAAGCTACGCCCACTGAATTTTATCTTACAGAAAAAACAAGAGCTATTTTCATAACTTAAACAATAACAATACTAAAGAACGGTGATACTGAGTATTCATTTATTGAACTTTAATATTAGTTATGTGATTCTTATCATGTTCAATTTATTTTGTTTTTATACTTGCAACTTTTAATTGTAGCTCATTGCGGCCTTATTTTTTTAAAACAATTAATACAGTACAGCTATTTTCTTAATGTCCCTGGGCAAACTTTGTGTTTCGTCAAACTTCAGCAGCTTTCCTCCCATTTTTAAAATAAATCATATTAAGTAAAGAAGAGTAAGTTCTCTATATACTTCCAAGTCGATTGAGAGCGTCCGGTCTGCACCAAGTGCAAAGGGCAACTGATAGAAATCCGACGACTGACGAAACACGAAGTTTGCCGAGGAACATTAAGAACATAGTCGCACTGTACTTGCCTATTTAGTGTTCATTATTGTTAGGGCTCATTGACTTGTCAAATAAACTAGATACTTGGAACCGATATTGAAAACTATACTAGATATTTGTAGGTCCAACTTTTTCATTTTTCTTTGCATTGACTTTTTTTAACTAAACTTTCTTTTGTAGTTATCGAGACTTCAAACCTTGTGGACGGACATTTTTGAAGTAAAAACTTCTTATGGCATGACTATCGCAAATTACTTGAGAAGAAAAACACAATCTACGGGCACACAATATTCAGTATAATGAAGATTTTATAACACTGACATGTGCTGCGCAAAATGTATAATGTTCAAAAGAATTACGCATTATTTGCTTGCATCAGTAATGAGATAAAATCAATGTTCTGACGAATGCAGATAAAGAAGAATTAGTGGGAGTTTCCATTGTTACACGATAGATATATGAAGATGGGATTGTCCCAGGAATCTCTACGGGGAACGATATATAGGTACTTAAGTTTTTAGAGATAATTATACATCCGGCGTTTTCTGGGAGTCGATTTAGCTGCAAATCTTTTTGGCTGTGTAATCCAATAATAACATGAGGTATTTATCAAAACTAGAAAAGTTGAAAATAAAATTAAACTGACTTAGCGTAAGGCCTGTTGTACACACACGTTTTTCTAAAAACTGCGGTTACTTTGCCGTGTGTATTCACGGTCGTCAGTGTTGTATGGAAGGAAGCTTGTTGACAGACACGGACGGCACTATGGCATGACGCCCGCCGTCGCCATATGCGTCGTCCGGTGGTTTGCCGTGTCATAGACAAGCTCACACGATTATTAAGCGGTACCGTAGCGAAACCGTACCGTGTACAACGAGCCTAATAATTTCTTCAATACAGTTATTCATCATAGACTTAATCGAGGAAAAAAAAACCGGTCAAGAGCGAGTCGGACTCGCGCACCGAGGGTTCCGTTCCGATTTCTGAAAAGGTGTGCTATTTAGAGACATCGTTTTATTTTTCCTGTAATCTTTACATAAATTTCTATCACATAGAATAATTTCAGATTTTTATCTTTGCAAACTTCGGAGATAAGGGGGGGGGAACGGTATTTTTTTTTACATTTTTCATCAAAAGTCGATAACAATGCGGGCTAAAAAAAAAAAATTGTTTAAGAATGTGTAAGCAGCGCTCTATGATACCCCACATGCCCTAGTAGCCACACTTTGATTTTTTAAGACCCCGTTTCAGTCCCTGTTGCAAAAAAAAAAAAAAAAAATTTTACTTCTTTCTTATTTGCAAAATAGTTGGGTAAACGTCATCTAAAACTGTTCCAAATTTCAAGTTGATAGCATTAGTAGTTCTTGAGATATCCAGCTGTTACAGACAGACAGACAGACAGACTGAGTCACACCATAAGGGTTCCTTTTTTACCATTTTGGTACGGAACCCTAAAAATTGAAAATGTACAATAAACAAAGTAGTACTAGTATTGTAGTATTGTTGCACTTATGGCTTCGACAGATCTTCGATTGTTTCGGATGCCTAAAAGCAACCAGGAACCAATTGGCAAAGAATATGTACCCTACTTAATTACTATGGTCTAAAGTTGTTACTCGATCTATTCTAGGGGATAAAGACAGCTTGGCAGCCGGAGCTCAGCGGTACGACTTCCCAGCCTCAATCAGGAGACTAGCAAATCGCTTTTCTTTTGTTTTTTTCTATAATTTTTTTGCTACAGTTTTGACGTCAATTTGAGCAGAACTTATAGTTAAACCAATAAGTCACGGCACGCGTGCAATGTGCACAAACCCTGTGCATTGGCTTTACATAAGAGGCGGTGGCGGTGGGGGCAAGGGCGCGCGGCCGTTGATCTAACTGCAGTAGACCTATTGTTGTGATAGATATGGCATGGCGGGCATTTGATGTACAGAACAGCCAGAAGTCGACTAGCAATCTCACAAAACCATGGCATAGCAATATTAGTTTACTTATGACCTTCTTCTTCTTTTATTTCCTCTCTCTTTAAATATCGTCCTTACGTGTATAGTTCCTTGCTCTTTTTCAAGTAATATATATAAGTATATATTTATATAAGTATCTGTATTTATGTATGTATATATGGTACACCACAGACTACCTACAGTATTCTCTCCTTTCTCCCCATAATCCATCCAAAGGTTGTCTGTAAAAGATCGCTCTTAGCGATAAGACCGCCCATTGTGTCACCCTATGTAAAATTTCAACATTTATATCTGTAATTTTTATGGTGTGCATAATAAAGAGTATTCTATCTATCTATCTATCTATCTTCGGCACCGCAGCCCGTATAGCGCAGGCGATAATGGTCATTGCGGTGTAAATGGACTTCTGGCCGTTGACTGTACATTGTTTGGATGGTGTGATTCTGTTTGAAGTCTTTGAATAGGGTATTACAACCATTTTTGAAAAGTGTCTCAATTAGATTCTGTAGTGCTAATAAGCCACTAAAAAAAACACAAAATTTTTATTCAATCGATATAAAAATGCATTTATAATTTTTTTCAAATTCCGCGCGAAAACGCTGGACGCAGTGGACGCCATAATTGCTCTGTGGTCATGACGTCAGTTGGCAGTGTAAACAAACACTTATTTTATACGCTGATCAGTTGACAGTTGACATTGACGCTTTTTAATTTACACAGCGGTATGACGTAAAAACATGGCGGCTACCTTCATGGTGTTAGAAAATAGATTAAAAAAAAATGAATATTTTGAATTTAATTTTAAAATAATATTGTTATTTTATGAACTAATATTTTAGGACTGCTTTTTGCCTAAGCTATTTAAGGCGAAAGCGCCAGGGTAGCCCGCGAAATTCAAAATTTCTTACGTTTTTTGCAATTTGTAGGACAGTGTGAGCTTGTATGTTGATTAAAATATGATTCGCGGCCGTAGCTAATATGGCTTTACAGAATTATAATCATTAGAATCAGCAATACAACTCCATAAGTTAGCATTTACCTCAAACCTCATGATTTCCTGAAATCGCTACATTTGATATAAATGCTAACTTATGGAGTTGTATTGCTGATTCTAATGATTATAATTCTATAAAACCATATTAGCTACGGCCGCGAATCATATTTTAATCAACATACAAGCTCACACTGACCTACAAATAGCAAAAAACCTAAGAAATTTTGAATTTCGCGGGCTACCCTGGCGCTTCAACCTTAAATAATACATTTTTACATTTTTTCTCCTATAGAGTAAAATACCGTATTGTGTAAATGTCGCAGTAAGATGATTGTAGCAGTGATATAGCTATATCCCTAGGGATTTAAGGTATACCCTCCCGAATACAACAAGAATCCTTCAAATCGGACTACTCTGTAAAAAGTTTATAAAAATATTTATGCGAAGACTTGAGAACCTCCTCATTTTTTTGCGTCGGTTAAAAATACAAACTGACTAATAAAAACACGATTTCTTACCGGATCCAACAGCTAACCAAGAAAAGTAACAGCCAACTCTGACTTCTTCATAAGTCTATATCACGCGTTATATTTGCATCGCTTCGGTTATAAAAACAAAATGATTTGGTTTCATGCGACCGGGAGGCGACAATCACGGATAATTCTTTGTTAGCTGTGTGGAACGATGTAACATGTGTTTCTTTCTTAGTTATTAATAAATAACGAATAAACTTTACTATACAATTTATGGATTTTGAAAACTTTTTCATTGCAATAAAGGAGCTCGTGGCTAAGTAATAACAGCCGCACGGGTCGATCCGTCAGGTTAAGCTACGCTTGCCGGGGTTGGTCAGTGGATGGGTGACCATCTTTACATAACGAGATTCCTCCGTGCCTCGGAAAGCACGCTAAGCCGTTGGTCCCGGCTGTTATTTGTAGATCTTTGACAGTCGTTACGGGTCGTCAGAAGCCCGAAAGTCTGACAACCAGTCTTACCAAGGGGTATCGTATTACCCAGTAACTGGGTTGTGGAGGTTAGATAGGCAGTCGCTCCATGTGAAATACTGGTATTCAGCTGCATCCGGTTAGACTGGAAGCCGACCCCAACATTTTGATTGTGGTGTCAGAAATAATCCTAGGTTAATCCTGTTTTAGTTCATGGTGGATTATTGAATAATATTTTAGATACGAAATAAGAAGTATAATACAATAATCTCTTTCAAAATATTAGGTTCTGCCCAGGTGTAGTTCAATTTCAAATCTGAAAACTGATCGAGTGATTTTGCGAAGAATATTCATTCGCATTTTCCTGTTGGATCCTATTCCAAGAATTGCAGGCCTTTGTACGGTCAGCAACAGAAGTCGGTTTACATTCCTACTTTTTGACATCATCTAAACTACCACAAAGTGATACGATAACTTGCTTTTTAGCATTTCATTTATTAGTTATGAGTTAATTTTCTTAAAAATTTACGACTGTTCCGATTTTAATGAAGTATTTTTCTCAATAATTAAGATTTAGAAAACTCAAATGTTAATCGACTTTTTTGCTGACTGTACATTCTCTCTTTATATAAAACTGGCTTTTGCCGGCGACTCTGTCCGTGTGAAAGTCAACTATACCATAAAAATATCCTGTAGCACTCGGGAATAGTAACAGAAGAAGCTCGTGGCTAAATTAGCAATAACAGCCACACATGGTGGATGGGTGACCATCTTTACATAGGTACCGATACTCCTCCGTGCCTCGGAAAGTACGTTAAGCCGATGATCCCGGCTGTCACTCACGGTTCTCTGACAGTCGTGACTGGTCGTCAGAAACCCGAAGGTCTGACAACCAGTCTTACCAAGTGGTATCTTATTACCTAGTAACTGGGTTGTGGAGGTCAGTTGAGGCAGTTGCTCCATGTAAAATACTGGTATTCAGCTGCATACGGGCAGACTGGAAGCTGATGCCAATATAGGAAAAGGCTATAGAATAGCTTCATTTTTAGTTAACACAACAAAATATCAGCCTAATGTTCCCACTGCTGGGACACAGGCCTCCTCTCTGTGAGAGGGAGTGGGCCGTAATCCACCACGCGGGCCTCGATTCTTTTGTTCTGGGACATGCCGGTTTCCTGTCGGGGTTCGAACCTACGACCTACAACTCGTAATTCGCGGCCGTTACCACTGGGCCACAAGTGCTCTCTTCTACTACACACATGTCATTTAATTATTTTTTTTTGCTTTGAGTACGATACTGAATGCAAAAACATGTTTATTTATCACTCCATCTTGGTATAATTTAAATCTGATATGATAACACTTTAAAAAAATAACAACAAACATTTATTTCCATTATTCAACAAAACTATTGACTTGTTTTCACGGTCAAAACAATAAAGTGCAACTAACGCCTCAAGTTCAAGGACCTCGTATATAAAGTACATAAGATATATATTATTGCTTAGGACAGACAGTTCAGGGGTCAGTGACCGATCGATTAGGATGCTGTTTGGGCCTTGGGTGGCGCGCGGACTTGGGAGGCTGCGTAGATTTTAAATGGTAAATTATTAATCGCGCACCACAAAAATATTCTTACATCAAATGTTTTACATACATAATAATAATAATGTACATGCACACCAAATCAATTATTGCACTTCTAATTAACTGTTTGAATATCAAACTTCTACTTACAAATAATAATCATTATTTATAAGTACATAAATTTTTATACAAAGTTACAACAAAAATATTAATCTATTTATACAAATAAAAAGAGAAGTCCTGACTGACTGTTTGACTGACTCAGCAACGCCCAGCCCAAACCCTTGGACCTAGAAAGTTTAAATTTTGCACAGAGGTTCCCTTTATATTGTAGACAAGGAATAAGGAAGGAATTCCCGGTAGTATGTTCCTGTGGGATATTTGCCGACATACACTATTAACTAATTGAATATCAAAGTTGTACTTACAAATAATACTCATTATTTATAAGTACATCAATTTTTGTACAAATTTACAACAAAAATATTAATATATCTATATAAATAAAAAGAGAAGTCCTGACTGACTGATTGACTGACTCAGCAACGCCCAGCCCAAACCCTTGGACCTAGAAAGCTGAAATTTTGCACAGAGGTTCCCTTTATAATGTAGACAAGGAATAAGGAAGGAATTCCCGGTAGTATGTTCCTGTGGGATATTTGCCGACATACACGCGGGCCAAGCCGCGGGCAAAAGCTAGTTATCTAATAAAAATAACAAATGCGCATATAATAAACTTATTATTGCACTAATTTAATATCAAAACTTGTACAAATTATAATTATTGGGAACCCCGAGGTTGGGTTTGGTCAGGTACCTTTAAACCCTTCAGACAGAAATCCGTCGACCTGACGTTAAGTTCACTTTATTTAGACATGCACATGATGTACAAACATTACTTTTGATGTACTTACGTATTCTGTTGGGAAAAATGTGTAATTATGTTTTATTTTGGTACTTTTTAAATAGGTTTCTATAATAATATTAGCTTGTTATTATTCCTCATCAAAATATAGGCAACTTCTCATACAAAGAATGAACGAGCTATGACCCCCAAGCTTGGTTAAGGCGCAACTATACGGCAATGACCTTGAGTGGTTAGCTTGCGCGTTCTGTGCTGAGCTCACGCAACGCGTCGTACGTCCAGCCAGTAATAGGACTCGCCCATCAAGGAGCACTGTCCCAAATTAGACGCATTATTAATTTATTATACATAAAACAAAAGGCATTTTAATAAAAACACGTACACTAAAAGATAATTAATTAAATTACCTTTAAAATTGTGAAGGTTTCATAAAAATACGCCTGACAGTTTTTGCGTGATTCTCAGTTTTTTATCTGCGTTAGACATAACTTTACAAATTAATTACACTATTTAATATAAACATAATCTAAAATATTCACATATTAAGTTACTAAGAAAATGCTCTAATTTAACATAATTTTTTTCCAAATCATTAACACTACTCGTTAAGACGTGATCTTCAGTTTAAAATCATCAAAAGTCAGATAGCGTCGCCTTAAGGCGTATTAATGACGTCCAGGTTTCTTCTCAGTTATCATCCAAGCCTTTTCCCAATTACACAATGCTGGGGTCGGTTTGCAGCGTTACCGGCGGATGCAGCTGAATACCAGTATTTTACATGGAGTGACTGCCTATCTGACCTACAAAACCCCGTTACTGGGTAGGTTTCTTGTGAGTGCATACTTGATTCTTTTTCATCCAGTCATAGAAGCATTACTTTGAACGCTATTGTTTTTTACAGGGCAATGTATAAAAACAATGCGTTTACTATTTTTTAGACTTTTCTGCGAATTCATTTATTTAATTGGATGTGGTCACGGAGTCAGTCATCTTATGACGTAGGTAAAGCTTTAGTCACCTTACGACACCCCGTGTGGCCTGATTGGCCTATTTTTAGGGTTCCGTACCTAAAAAGAAAAAAATGGAACTGTTATAGGATCACTTCGTTGGCCACCTCTCTGTCTGTCAGTGCGTCAAGACCCTTTTTCTTAGGAACGCTTGGAGTTATCAAGTTGAAATTAATATCAAATACGGAGGTTTATGATCCATTGGAGCTCTAAAAAAATTAAGCTTCTAAGTCAACGCAATAAAAAATACGGCCTTTTATGCGAATTATTTTGATACTCGCAAGTAAATCAAAACTTAAAGGGTTCTTACCATTGACCGTTGAGAATCATGAAATTTGGCAAGAAGCAAGGTTTTATAGCACAAGTAAAGGAAAAAGTCTGAAAATTCAACCCTTGTTTCCTCCCTAAATCCGTCCCTGTACCTAGAAAGAGAAAGTTCGTTTACTTCACCAGCCTGTCTGAAATAAAATTCAGCTTTCAGACGCAAGGCATTGCCCTCGGCCCCCGGGTCCCCGGCCCCCGGCGGGACGCAACCAAATAGATTTTATTGCCCTTTTGGAGTGTTAACTTTTACTTATCGAATAGTGTTTTAAAAGTTTAATTTATTTCAATTAATGTGCAGGTCTCTCTGGATAATGTAACGTCTTAAATCTTTTTCATTTCCTTCAAATATTCCCAAGTTTTAAAGGTTCTACAGATAGGATAACAAAAAACCGGACAAGTGTGTATCGGACCACGCACAATGAAGGGTTCCGTATTTGGGATGAATTTATCCGAAAAACAAACTTAACTTTGTAGTTGTAAGTAAGTTTGTAATCGCAAATTTACGATTTTCGTATGTTTTCTTTACCTGTGCTTTGAGACCTTGCTTTTTGCCAAAATTTCATGATGTTAACTGGAATTACGCTATAGGTTTTGATTTAATTGTGAGTACCAAAATGTGTCGCATTAATCGTATTTTTTATTGGTTGACTTAAAAGAAGCTTCATTTTTAAGAACTATTACGTATTTGATATTAATAACAACTTGATACCTCCACGCATTCCTGAGAAAAATGGTCTTGACAGACAGACACACAGACGGACAACAAAGAGATCTTATAAGGGGCTCCGTTTTTTTTCCTTTTTAGGTACGGAACCCTAAAAAATTGGAAGAACTGTCTGCCTGGTCATTAATTACGTCTCTGAAGAATCTTGATGAAACTGTCACTGAAGTTTAACTTAGTGGATGAGCTTAAGGCGAAAGCGCCAGGGTAGCCCGCGAAATTCAAAATTTCTTACGTTTTTTGCAATTTGTAGGTCAGTGTGAGCTTGTATGTTGATTAAAATATGATTCGCGGCCGTAGCTAATATGGCTTTACAGAATTATAATCATTACAATCAGCAATACAACTCCATAAGTTAGCATTCATCTCAAATCTAGCGATTTCATGAAATCATGACGTTTGAGGTAAATGCTAACTTATGGAGTTGTATTGCTGATTCTAATGATTATAATTCTGTAAAGCCATATTAGCTACGGCCGCGAATCATATTTCAATCAACATACAAGCTCACACTGACCTACAAATTGCAAAAAACGTAAGAAATTTTGAATTTCGCGGGCTACCCTGGCGCATCAACCTTAAACTGACATTAGTCTTTTTAACCGACGATAAAAAAGGAAGAGGTTCTCAATTCGATACGTATATTTTTTGTGAAGTATAATAATGTTCATAAAATTAATATCAGTCTAACTGCTGAATTTTTGTAAGACTAAGAAATTCTAGGTAAATAATAAACTTACCCCAATGTACTTCAGAATTGGAATTAAACTCGGAACCTCTCGCTCAAAAGCCACATTTGTGATGGCTAAAGTTACAGACGAAAAGTAGGTAATTGTAGTATTACTAGTTCATTGTTTGGTTTAATTAGTTAAGTATTCTGACTACATAGTAAATACACCAATTAACGTAATCAATCTACCTCAATCCGCGTAGACTTTTCCCAACTATGTTGGGGTCGGATTCCAGTCTAACCGGATGCAGCTGAATACCAGTATTTTACATGGAGCGACTGCCTATGTGACCTCCACAACCCAGTAACTGGGTAATACGATACCCCTTGGTAAGACTGGTTGTCAGACTTTCGGGCTTCTGACGACCCGTAACGACTGTCAAAGATCCACGAATGTCAGCCGGGACCAACGGCTTAACGTGCTTTCCGTTGCACGGAGGCGTTTCGGTATGTAAAGATGGTCACCCATCCACGGACCAACCCCAGCAAGCGTAGCTTAACCTGATGGATCGACACATGCGGCTGTTATTACTTAGCCACAAGCTCCTGTAGATGTAATAGGTTGACAACAGAAATATTCAAATCATCATTTCCAGAATATTTAGAAATAGAGAACTCCTGAAAAAGAAGAATAAATGAAAACAAATGAACGATCAAGCAGGTACCTACTCCGTCATCAAATGCAAGATTACAGCTAGGAGTACCTTCAAGCAAAGTAATTGGTCATAGATTCATAGAATTTCTACCATTCCTACCACGCTTCTTAAAAAAAAAACTTGAGAGGTGTCAAGGGACACCCGGATGGAACGAAGTTCCTTTCGATTAATTAGTGAAGGAATTGTAACAAAATTTTATTTTTATACTTATCATCATCATCATCATCATCATCATCATCATCATCATCATCATCATCATCATCATCATCATCATCATCATCATCATCATCATCATCATCATCATCATCATCATCATCATCATCATCATCATCATCATCATCATCATCATCATCATCATCATCATCATCATCATCATCATCATCATCATCATCATCATCATCATCATCATCATCATCATCATCATCATCATCATCATCATCATCATCATCATCATCATCATCATCATCATCATCATCATCATCATCATCATCATCATCATCATCATCATCATCATCATCATCATCATCATCATCATCATCATCATCATCATCATCATCATCATCATCATCATCATCATCATCATCATCATCATCATCATCATCATCATCATCATCATCATCATCATCATCATCATCATCATCATCATCATCATCATCATCATCATCATCATCATCATCATCATCATCATCATCATCATCATCATCATCATCATCATCATCATCATCATCATCATCATCATCATCATCATCATCATCATCATCATCATCATCATCATCATCATCATCATCATCATCATCATCATCATCATCATCATCATCATCATCATCATCGCGACACCACACTGTTCAATGCGAAATAGAAATGAAAATATCTGGCTTGCATTCTATAAGAGGGAGAGAGAGAGAGACAGACAGAGAAACATGCGCACGCCGCACGGCTTACAATAGCTACCTATAGCAAAAAGTGTCGTGACAACTTTTCGTGAGACTTTTTTCCGTCTAGCCCCCTTTCACAACGCGCGATAAGGAACTTCGTTCCAATAATAGTAATTACAGGACACAGCTGAAAATCCTCTACTCATCATCCTTTAATTTTCTTATACTTACACCCTTAAAACTTTTTTACCAAAAAATACAACCGACCTCCAAAAACAACACTACAAAGAGAAAAATAACTTTAATTTCGGAAGTCGGTGTCTGGTTAAATGTATTTTCGATTTTTGCAACCGATTTTTGAACCGAGAGAAGTCGATTGGATTTTTTTGTAAAAAAGTTTTTATTTTTCACTTTTTAGTTTTGGTACCTACCCCACATAAATTCTAACCTGTAAAAGAAACTAGAAAAAGACGTATTATTGAAGGTAACTCAAAAATGACCCAAGCAAACTTGATAAATTTTATAAGGGGACCAACCCTCTCGAATAGAACATTTTTTTTTCAAATCGGACGACTCAAAGTTTTGCGTGGTCATAAATAAAAAATATATATGTGTCGAATTGAAAACCTCCTCCTTTTTTATCGTCGGTTAAAAAACACATACAAGATAATTATAGTATCCATTTCTACATACACAATATAATATAAAAACAATAAATCCTAACAATGCTACGGTTACGTAAAACATACATACTCGTAGCACGCCTACGCGGTCATTGACCCCCGAATCCGTAGCGGCGTAGCGTGATAACAGTCCCTAGGCGATAAGGGTCGTTGAACTCACAAAATTTCGCCTTTCATACGAAATGTCTTCCTATTGTGATTTTATCTTTGTGATTTTTTTTGTTGTTAGTGATAAGAGGTTTTTTTTGTGAGTGATATTTTTAATAGATAGGATTTTGTGAAGTGTTCATTATTGGGAATTACTCCTACCTGACTTCCGCTGTCTAACAGCATGGATGTTTGCTTTATTTTAATTAATTTATTTATTTATTTATCTAAAAGCCCCCCAACGACTTATTCACTAATACATATTACATTAAAAAAAACTTATAAGTATATCTAATATTAGGGTGAATTTGTCACTTAAAGAAGTACACAGCTTAATATGTGTATGTGTGTGTGTGTGTGTGTATGTGTGTGTAATGGGCGTATAAGTTTTTTTTTTCATCTAAGTAAGTAGTAAGACTATGACAATCTGGTAGTTGTTACGGGTCTTCAGAAGTCCGAAGTCTTACAACAGTCTTACCAATGGGTATCGTCGTGTTACCCAGTAACAGGGTTGTGAAGGTCAGATAGGCAGTCGCTCCATGTAAAATACTGATATTCAGCTGCATCCGGTTAGACTGGAAGCCAACCGCAACAGTTAGGAAAAGGCTAGGCAGATGATAGTGATACTATCCCACTCTATCTCTAAGTCGACCCTTTGATAATAATAATAGTATCTGAAATAAACGGCAGTAATTTCCAATCTTGGGAAAAATCTCTCTCGCCTGCAATGCTTCCTATACTACTCCCCATACCCACACACACATACACACATATACTACACATGGAAAACACCCAAACCATCTTCAATTTCTCAATTCTCAATTCTCAATTTCTTTATTGCGTACCATAATGTATACAGTTGGTAGGGAAATTATTATATAGTCACAATTATGGACCCTGTCGGGCACAGCATAG
Organism: Cosmia trapezina; assembly: GCA_905163495.3. Lineage (NCBI taxonomy): Eukaryota > Metazoa > Arthropoda > Insecta > Lepidoptera > Noctuidae > Cosmia > Cosmia trapezina. The sequence continues at coordinate 6,396,561 of LR991044.1, forward strand.
ATCAAGTAGGAGAGAGGAGGAAGAAAACTGGGTGCATAATGTGATAAATTGAATTATTAGCAATTAAATATATTTGTAATTATTGAATTATTTTATATTAAGTTGAAAAAAAAATAGTCATGTCTTCTAAAACCGGTGTCATAAATGGAAAAGGAATCTATCACAATCTTCACCATAAAAGGGCTCATCTTTATCTTGAAAATTATGGATTACTTACTACTTTTAACCGCAAAATTGTAATTTTATAAAAAAATCAAATTCCATAATTCATCGCACTGGATAGTACAATAACAACCTAAAAACATTACCTACCACATACATTACACCATATTATATACATGGTAAATGTGTATAGTTAAAATTCAGTGATGAACCGTCGTCTGGCGAGTGATTTAAACAATACATCCTAAACCTGTACATAACACTATAATATACATGTATAAATGTATAGTTAAAATTCGGTGATAACCCGCCGTCTGCCGAGTGATTTAAACCTCTTTGTTGTCTGGCCTGTAAAAGAGCACTTATTATTGCACACGTTTTCATGAAACTGTAATACTCGTAATGTTTTTTCATATTACTTGCTTTGTATGTTACTTTATGGTTAAGATTTTAATTGGGAAACAGAATAGGGTTATGTGATCTAAGAAGCTTTTATTTTTTATGAGACAAAGATTATCTTTTGTACTTTTAATTGAAAACTGGTGTTTTCCCGTTACGATTGATAATATTTAGTTTAATAACTGCAATATCCTCGATCGAGAGATCTTGCGTTCGATGCCCACCTGTTGTGTCGCTTTTGCTGCGAACTAGAGATTGCAAACCGGGCCGGGCCCGCCCGGGCCCGGTGCCCTTTTAGGCAGCCACCGGGCCCGGCCATTCTTACCGAGCCCGGCCACCAGACCCGGTACAGTAAAGCCTAGCTTATAAGATTTAGCTATTTGCTCACTTAGTAATAGCAACACTTGTCATAATAGCCAAAGTTTAAGAAAAAACATAATATTTTACTTTTAGCAAATAAGAATTTGTTTTGTTTATACCAAAGCTACCAAAGTTTATCAATCTATCTAATCTAAGTTGTTATGACACGTTTTTTTTTATAAGCTGCGTTATTAGTTTCTTATTTTAATACTATGTTTTCAAAGAGACACTTTATGGAATAAAGAGAAAGACCAGCTTATTTAAACTTATAAAAATGGATAATTACTAATACTAATGTTAATTTTCCGTCCATAAGTAAAAGTAAGGAGGAGCTCGTGGCTAAGTAATAACAGCCGCACGGGTCGATCCGTCAGGTTAAGCTACGCTTCCCAGGGTTGGTCAGTGGATGGGTGACCATCTTCACATAACGAGATTCCTCCGTGCCTCGGAAAGCACGTTAAACCGTTGGTCCCGGCTGTTATTCGTGAATCTTTGACAGTCGTTACGGGTCGTCAGAAGCCCGAAAGTCTGACAACCAGTCTTACCAAGGGGTATCGTATTACCCAGTTACTGGGTTGTGGAGGTCAGACAGGCAGTCGCTCCATGTAAAATACTGGTATTCAACTGCATCTGGTTAGACTGGAAGCCGACCCCAACATAGTTAGGAAAAGGCTAGGCAGATTGAAGTAAAAGTAATCTATTCTGTATTAATAGTCCACTCAACAAATGAGTTGTAGAGTGCGTGAGCTGGGACGTAAGCGATTTTTTCAGAAAGTTGTTCAGGGTGCTTAGGGAGTAAACATACTAAAAGTCCCCGCGTCTAGGAGTCGCGCCGGAGGGGGGGGGAGGGGGGGTAGAAGTTCCCACTTTTGAGTTTTCCGCTAATATCTTTAAAACGGTGCGTCGTAGAGAAAAAAATATCTGCTATGTCATGAACGACATTTTCGACAAGGAGAATATAAATAAAAACAAACAACATTAGAATAAACACTGTTTTGTGTTCTTTGCTTTCCTTAGTAAATTGGCGCTATTTTGAATACTGTAAGTTGTACGTACACAAAGTTTAGTGTTACTTTAATCTTTTGTTTGTTTAGTGTTGTTCTAATCGATTAAAAATGCATTCTAGTGATGAAGGTGTGTTAACACCTGAGTTTATGAAAGAGAGGGCGGCCGATATAGTGGAAAACTTGCTACCCAAAAAATCACGGCTGGTTTACATCAAAGCCAATTTAACTTTCCTTTTTCTTCATTATATGTCTATTTTCACTTAAATCTTTCTTTTTCTCGTAGTCATGGTATAAAGTATAGTATGCAACTCTTGAATAAAACGGATTTATATCGAAGGCCATGAATCACTCGCGTCGCTCAGGATTCTAGCACTTGAATCACTCGCTACGCTCGTGATTCAATCATCATAAGTCACTCCCTACGGTCGTGGTTCAATCGTTAGAATCCTTCACCAGCTCGTGATTCATCTATGGCCCTCGCTTTAAATCCGTCCTTTATTCACTAATTGCATAATATACTATTATCAAACACTAGCCGTTGCCTGTTCTTCGTTCGCGTTATTTCGAGATAAAAAGTAGCATATAATTGATAATCCAAGTCCTAATCTATCTACCTACCAAATTTCATACAAATCCGTTCAGGCGTTGAGTTATCGAAACTTTTATCTATGCTACACAGCTACACCCCCTTTTTGGTCAATTGTTGAGTCAAGTGGGACTAAAAGTGTGATTTTGAGACTTTAGTGAGACTGATTATTGTGATAATTGTTCATAAGCCAGTTTGAAATAAATATTAATATTGAATCATTGTCTTTTTCCATTCTAGTATAGAAAATTTTCATAAAATACTTTAAACGTTTCATCGCTAACACAACCCAGCCGGGCCCGGCGGACCCAACCGGGTTGGCGACGAATGCAACCGGGCCCGGCCGGGTTGAGAAACATACCGGGTTGCAATCTCTACTAGAAACCCACGACTATCACAGGTATACTTAACTTTATTATGTTGATAAGTTAACAACACAAAGTTACCTAACCTACCTATATCAAACAAACGTCTTGCAAGTGCTTTAGGTACTACATAATTATTTGAAAAAAAAAAAAACATTTTAAGAATACTTCCTAGTGTTGAAACTTCGTAGTCTTTCCATTTCTGTATAGAAACAGGCTTTTGTCCTGCAGTGCCACAATAATATTATTTTGACTACAACAGAGGATATTATATGTTAGCTAAACAACTTACTTTTTAATCCAGTTTATCATCAGCATCATCATTTCAGTCGAAAGACGTCCAATGCTGTACATAAGCCTCCCCCGAGCGTCGCCACATCGACTGGACCTGTGCTTCTCGTATCCAGCGGATCCAGATATCCCCGAAGAGTTAGTACCTACCTACCTACCAGGTACCTATAGTATTTCGCCAGTTATGTTTAACGAGTTGAATGCCGTAATTACAGACACAATTAAAAAGCTATCAATTAAATAGCTGTCAGTGAAGTTCTAACAGTACGGAAGTCAAAAATGGCTACTTTACAGGAGAGTGAAAAAACTGTATGAGATTAATGGGGCTTGCGCTTGGGGCCATATTGTGTTTAATTATTAATAACAAATTTGTATTAATAATTGAACAAAATGTGGCCTTAAGCGTGAGTTACATTCATTTCATACAGTTTTTTCAACATCGGAGCACTTGATGCACGACGAATTTGTACGTGAATGGCTGACATATGCAGTGTTGGCGCCAACAACTGAGATACGCAGTGTAACTATTTTTCAAATAACGCATTCGTATTGGTCAGTTTACTGTGTTTTGATTGGTCGATACGATGCGCGTCATTAAGCTGTATCCAATGACATTCAAATCTCAAAACACTCATAAAATGCCTTACGCACTGTTAGAACTTCACTGACGTATTGTGTCTCGCGCGGATCCGCGTTCACGGCATACGAAGGGTTAAGACCCATGTAATAGGGGGCGAGCCTATTGCCATCAACCGGGCACACATCCAGACTCCAGGCTGCTGCTGAGAAATTTCAAAGTCAAAGTCAAATCATTTATTTCAAATAGACACATGAAAGACACTTCCAACTTCACAATTTACAAAAAAAATAAATTGATTCTAGTCGCCCTTTCCAAATGGTATAGTTTCGTATGGAGAAGAATGGGCAAGAAACTCCACCGTTAGGTACTATTTCCAAATTGTTTTACAATATTTTGTATACATTAATTATATCAACAATGCACCTAGAATAAAATTACTATACCTACCACAATTTAGGTAAAAAAAAAATAATTATGTGACAGATACATGGTGCTCACATATCGTCGCTAATCTAACTAAGTGAAGTAACTGATTCGAAGAAAATTTTACGGGGTTTTTTTTGTAAACTGTAGATATATCGGTCTCAATTTTTGCATTATCATGGGGACCGTAAGGCATAGGTACAGATACGCCGATTAGACAAATCGATTCGACTTGGAAAATGTATCAAATTACTATAGTTAGGTCGGCTATCGGCTTAATCCAAAATGTCAGATACGTCAGTTAGTTAAATTAGCGACGATATTTACAAACATTGTAAAAAGTAATAGATAGGCAAACCCAATAACATTTTTCCCGAACTGGGAATCGAAGCCAGGACCTCATGCTCAGCAGTAGCACATGAGACCACTAGACCATCAAGGCAGTCACGGATCCAGATTAATCCAGATAAAACCCGATCAATACACCCATTCATTCCCACATGTACACTCAATATTACCCAACATAAATGAGGTCAGTTTCATTACGCAAACTTACCCGTAACTAGGCTATCGACGGGTCAACGGACGATAACAAGGATTCAATTTACACAATTTTTTTATAGTATTATTTGTGTACCTACTGATAACATTTGCGTATGATGTCATTTGCTATCGTATTGGCTTGAAAGTAGTAAATGCAAGGGTGTATTCATGTAGAAAGCTGGTATCTGACGCCGATGTACCAGCGTTTCTTGGCGCTGACAACTGCTGGTTGTCAACTCTGGTTGGCGCAGGCAGTTTTCATATTTTTTGCTAAATCAGTGCGAACCCATAAGCCTACCAACCACCGACCTACTGCCCCTACCCCCTACCCTGAACCTACTGCCGACAAATTGCTCTGCAGTTAGGCAGGTGTTATGTAAAAAATAAAATTGTATCATTATGATCAAATAAATAAAATAAAAAAAATAAAAAAGTGGCGACAAGTTCCTATTTGATTAGTCGGCGCCGTTTCGCGCTGATTTGGCAAAAACTATGAAAACTGGCTGCGCCAACCAGCGTTGACAATCAGCGCTTGCCGGCGCCGAGAAGCGCTGGCATATCGGCGCCGGTTACCAGCGTTCTACATGAATACGACCTAAGCCTAATACATACTTTTTGGGGGAACGAATCGCACTGATTGGGATTGACATGAAATGCAATTATCTTAACTACGCACCAAATTATCAGATAACTCACGCCTTGAAAATCTGTGAAATTACCTAATTTAAGCCGTTTTTTTTAACCACGAGCAATAGCTCATCAACTGTATATGTAGACAAAATTAATCTTTTTGCCTGTTAAGGTGCAGATAAATAGGAATATATATAGGAGTATTTGAATAAAAAACGTATATATACTAAAAGATAAATAATTAAATTATTTTTTAAATTGTGAATGTTTTATAAAAATACGATTGATAGTTTTTGCGTGATTCTCAGTTTTTATCGGCATTAGACATAACTTTATAAATTAATTACACTATGTATTTTAAATATAATCAAAAATATTCTTGTTCACATATTAAATTATAAAAAAAAACACTTTTTTTACAATATTTTTTCCAAATCATTACCATTACTCATTAAGCCGTGACCTTCAGTTTAAAATTATTTAGAAGCGTTCCCTAAACTAAGTCCTAAGTCCCCCCGTTATTTCAAAGTCGGTGCTGAAGATTGGCACTGAAAACTAAACCGACAAAAGATTCATATTTGTACTAAAATATTTTATTTATTTGTTCATTTTTACAGAAAAGAAAATCAACCTAAGAACAAAAAAAATTGAATTGTATTAATTACACATATTATGATATCCTATGATCGCATAAATATAACAAACCTATGCAACCTACACCGATTAAATAGTATTAATTATTAATTATGCATAAGTACACAATAATGTGTTTAGCAAACTGTGCAGACCTACTTATCATAAGCTGTTCATTAGATAAGACACCGTAACTGAAACCGTTATGTGGTTATGCCCTCGATACACGATGCAACATTTACATAATTCAAATTATTATATTTTATAATCAAAAATTTAAAGCGGTTGCTACACCTTGTGAGTTCTTATGTTGCTATACGCTATTGGGATATTTTTCAGCAATAATTGTGATATTTGATCACAGAATATGTCAGAATTTTTTTATTAAACGTTATTATTGGAATGGTTTACCCCGAGGCACAGATTAATGCAGATGGGACACTCCGCAAAATTATTTAAATGAAAAGCGACTCTTGCTACGACACAATAAAATGCAATTCAGGTCGCACTACGCTTATTACCTACAGTTATATCCAACTACAAGTTGCATCTCTTTCTATTGCGTAACTCATATACCTTCTGACCTACCATTTGGCCCCGTGAGAGGGACCCGCCGCGTACTTGTAGCTTCATACCTAAACTGCGAAGTGTCCCATCTGTATTATTCTGTGCCCGAGGTCTAAATTAATTTCATCAGGTAAAAAAAAAAAAAAAAATTTCAAACTTGGTTTTCAAGCTCACAACATAGTAGACTAATTCACTTTATTGTGATAATGTTGGTTCGTGAGCGCACGCACTAACACCAACTTTAAGAGCAATGCATTCTGTAGCCTAAATTCGACACGTGCAGTACACCCACGCCTGGACTAATAAGTCGCGATATAATCAGTTGGTGACAACTGTTGTGAAACCGTCTGCGTGGGCACTTATGTTTGATGAAAGGTTTGGTGACTGTAAAATGCATACTGCATAACATCACGCTGTACTTCGCGGAAGGGTAGGTAGGTGTAATACACGATTGCCTATTAACCCTTCAAGTGTCGAATGCACCCCATGTGTGCATAAGAAAAACCCTTTTTTTGTTAGGTATATAAGCTTATATCACATATATATAAATGTAAAAAAACATCATCCGATGGAAAAACAATCATCATCATTAGTTGTGAACCTATGGAGTTCGTAGCTAACGCCCCCCTCCCCCCCGCGTGTGAAATGCACCCAAAGTGTGCAAAAGGACAAAACTTTACGTAATAGGTATATAAGCTTAGATTACATATATATAAACGTAAAAAAACATCATCCGATAGAAAACATATCATCACCAGTAGTTGTGAACCTATGGGGTTCGCAACTAACCCCCAACCCTCCCCACTCGCTGAGGTTTTGGGTCTAAAATTAGCCAAACTCAGACACTTGAGGGGACAGACAGACACTAGAGCACAAATCCAACCTGCGGGCTAGTACTGATAGTGGCCTGGTAAAAAACCCAATAACACTTTGGCAAATTCGGGGATCGAACTCGAGGTCTTACACTCAGTAGTCGCTATCGCGACCACTGGACTATTTAAGACTACGCTCTTTAACACTACTACTGACCATCAAACTGAACAACTTTTTCCATGTGACAAACATCGTAATCGCGAAAAAATAATCAGACGTCCCATACATTTGGGTCGAATAGGGACGGTCTATTGAAGTTTTGTATGGGACAGACCATGGAGAAAGTTGTTCAGTTTAAATTTGACTACACCTTCCTGGTACACCCTGCATGTCAAAGAGGCTGCCATGCTGCTCTAAAGATGTTCAGAAAAAACTAATTTACTCTTTGTCTAAAGTTAGAACTCATAACACATCGTGTGTAACCGAACTTTTCCATTACTCATTTCATATTTCACAATACACATCTTTACTGTAACCCTTTACAAAAAACCTTGTAACAATATCTTTTCAACTTACAGCACAGTTTTGAACAATATCGCGTGCGTATATTGATGACCGCACAAGCCGTCCTAGGACTTCACTAAAACTCAACATCCCCTACATAACTGTGGCAAAATTACATCAAAAAACAAAAGAGGCTCGATGACGTCAGAAAAATAAAAATGATGGAATAACAATTATGAATTTCGAACAGGTAACGTTTTTATGTAAGTTAGGTGTGTCATTTTGTAAAAAAGTTTTCTGAATTTTATGACGCGTGTTTTAAAACGAGATGGTATAATCACGGGTAAGTGTTATCTTTACTTTGTGTCGGATACAGCAGTGTGTCCTTCACAAAGTAATTGTGATGTCAAAGTGTTGGATGAAAAGCTTAAGAAAATTCGAGTTTTCTCGATTTTATGTAATTTTTCTAGCTTGAATGGAGCTTTCTTTATGCTTCATGTTCTTATTTGTAAGGAAGATACCTACTTACGTGCATTCAATCCTGGAAATAATAGTACATAGTCATGATGTCAAGTATAATGTTTTTTTTTTTTTCATTTTCGGTTTTGGTGTGGGTCCCACTTCCAGGTTGTATTTTAACTTTATAGTGTCTTGGGGGAGATACATAAGCCTTTTAAGTTAATTGGGAATAACAGGCTGTATAAAGAGGATAAGAGGAAGATGTCAGAGTATTCTGTGCGTGATGGCAATTTTTGTCAATGCCACAACGGACTTTCTTTCACCAGGCAAATGTCACTCTTATCCGAACTTTTTGGTGATTCCAGTCACTACGTTACAAAACTAGAGAGCGCTACTTGCTACGCCGCGCGCCGTCAAACTTTTATTCATCTATTAAATTGTAACAACAATTTGTAACCTATATTCAGATAATTTCCACAACTTTCCTCTGTTAGTAGTATTGTAATCTCCTGTATTCATGGCTGAGGTAATTGTATGAAATGACCGGGCAGTGTAGAATTATTGTAGATTATATTCGACATTATTGTGTCGCATAATGGGTTTATTTTGTCTATGTTCACATGTCTATACACGTTTAGTTATGTGATAGGTACGTTTAGTTTAGATGGGTTTAATGCTGTGCCTTATGTAAAAGTCCCTTGTTTTGAAAGGGTATGAGTTATTAAGGGTTTACGACAATAGAATAGGCCAGTGATGTCAATGAATGTCCAAGAATTAATAATAATATTTATAAGGTCCCATTAAAATAGGTGGACAAATTTACCCATGAATGTGAACAACTTTCACCGTGGGACTAACTCTGAAATCGCGGAAAAAAAAACCGCTGTTCAGTACATTTCATCATTCTCCTGCCCTTATCCCAATCTATTTGGAGTCAGTGGACCCTTTCTTCCATACTTCTCTATTAGTCGTCATCTCGGTAGTCACCCCTTTTCTAGCCATGCCATATTTCACACACTCCATCCATCGTTTCTTTGCTCTTCTCTCTGTTCAGTACATTTATCTACACCAAACTCGTCAAAATGTAGGGAGCAGCTGATTTTTTTTTCGCGTTTTCAGATTTGTTTCCATAGTAAAAGATGCTCATATTCATGAGTAGAACCCCCTGTGAAAAGTCCATCTATTTTAATGGGACCTTAATATGTGTAATGATAATAGTTATAATGAGTAGTCTTTTTTTTTCTATATTTATACTTCTTCCTTCTGACACAAAGGCAACGCTCGTCAGATAACAAAGATATGGATGTGTTCATGCATTGGGTAACCAACATTTTTAGTGTACTTTCGGTAACTGATTTTTTCTTGCAAGTATCTAATGCGTTTTTCTTAATATTTTTTACCATTGTACTTATTTTGGTGGTCTGAATGATTTCTAAAAGTTTGAAGTTCTTTAATGGGACCTTATATAATTATTATAAAGCTACAATTTATGGCAAAGTGGACCTGGTTATAATGTCGTTTATTTGCCTAAATTTACCTTCACAAACTCTTGCTACAAACAGTCAAAAAAGAAATTCTATCGGCCCACAAAACTCGACAAATTAATTCAAATAAAATGTAAAATGAATTCATAAAGGAATAAATGCATGGGGAAAAGCAACCACATGCTTCGGTAGTTGTATATTATGGCATCCAATTAAGTGCGAACGTGAGACACTTTAATTTACATACATGTTTGAGTATCCTTATCTTTTGAATTGGATTTACATCTGTTTTATACTTCAGGGGAAAACGGAAAAATGTTTTCGATCTCTGGCGTGGAAACCCAGTCAGTCACTTTGGTGAATGAGAAAATAAAGATAAAAACGTGTAGACTGTCTGCGGGCCAAAAATATCTGATGATTATTATCTGAGTATTTACAAAAAACAAAAAATGTAAGCACTATATAAGTAGTCTATCAGCCATCTCGTTACCATACCATACACAAGCATTAGGTTGCTTAGCTTGGGACTAGATGACGTTGTGTGAAATTTCCAAGGATATTATTATTATTTATTTATTATGATAGTAAAATAAACCCTGATCCGGTTTAGTTCCTACGCAATCACTCAGTAAAGGAAATTAGTAACGCATTCATCTGTATTCAGAAGGTTTCAACTTTTTATATTTTACTAGCTTTTGCCTGCGGCTTCGCCCGCGTGAACGTCGGAAAATATGCCGCAGGAACAAAAATATCGAGATAGCTTCTGCCCGCGACTTCTTCCGCGTAAAATTTCATGTTCCCCCAACCCACCCTGTCGCATCGCATTGTCTTCCCACGCTATTACTTCGTTTTCGCTTATCGTTCCTTCTCACATTTTTTTGCTCGGCACTTAAGAGTTCTAGTGTGATGTTAAATAAGCCTATAGCCTTCCTTAAGAATTGGGCTATGAAATGCAAAAATAATTATTAAAGTCCGACTGGTAGTTCCAGAGATTAGCGCGTTCAAACAAATAAAAAAAAGCGTGTATGTCAGCTCCGTTGCACGACTGGAGTTTACTCCTGGTTTTTGTGTCGTTCCGAGTTTCCGACTTTCTATTCTATTCAGTAATTTCTATCGGGCTGGGTTTCTTTAATGAATCAGTGCTATACAAAAAGCAACTTTAAGGTGTAAAGGCACTGCTCCCTCTTCTCCCTAATCTCCCTTTCACCACTCCTCTCTCTCTAACCCCTCCTCTTCCCACCCTCTCACACTCCCCCTCACTGCACCCTTTCACTTCCCTCACCCTCTCCATCCCCCTGTCCCTATCACCCCCTCACCACATCCCTTTCCCGCTAACCTCCCCGCCCCCTCACATTTCTTCCCCTCCCTCTCTTCCCTTCTCCACACCCTCCCCCTCACTATGCTCTACTATGCCTCGCCCCCCATCATCCTCCCCCTCAGCCTCCTTCTCACCACCCCCCCCTTGCCCCTTTCCCTCCTCACCACCCTCTCCCCTTCCCCTTTCCCTCCTTACCGCCCCCTCCCATTCCCACTTTCTCCTCTACCCTTCCCTCTGGGGGAAAAACTATTAATGACAAACTTTATTACTTGCTTAGGCAAGTATTTGTGCCAAGTTTCAACTTAATTAAGCAAATGAATAAGATTTTTCATATAAACTATATTCCCTGTTTTCACACCCACAGGGATACAATTTTAAAAAATCGTTTGAGAGATTTCCGTAACTTAAAAGAAAGATTATTTACACCAGTTTTCGAGTTAAGCCCCGCAGTAAAACCTGACCTGTAAAATTGACTACACCTTTTCAACACTTTAGGGGTGGATATTCGAAAAACCCTGTTGCACGTTATTCGTAATTTTTGGTTTCAAGTATAAATTCTGAGTTTCGAGTAAATCGGAACGCGCGTTAAAATTCCTACATACAAACTTTGAGACCCCCCCAATCCCTCCTGAGGGGGTAGTTTAGAAAAACTAAAAATGACAAACTTTATAGTATACTTAGATAAATATTCATGGCAAGTTTCAAGTCTATTAACTCAAGGACTAAGATTTTTCATACAAACTTTGGACCCCCGTTTCAATCCTTTAGAGGGTGAATTTTGGAAAAACCCTTAATGCACCCCAACATCTCATAAGGAACCTACGTTCCAAATTTGGAATCTCTAGACCCAGCGGTTTGGGCTGTGCGTTGATATATCAGTCAGTTACACATAAAAACACATACATACATAAAAACACACATAAAAAGTTTTATTTTGTAAAAGGGCGGAGACCTGGTGTCCTGAAATACAGGCCTAGAGCTTAGCTCAGGCACCAGTCTCCCACAATATTCAAATAATGCATTCATGGTGTATTGTGTATTTTCAATAATATTGTGGTGAGAAATAAACATTTATCTTATCTTTATCTTATCTTAGTTAGTAACTCAAGGAGTAAGATTTTTCATACAAATTTTGGACCCCTGTTTCACACCTTTAGGTGTTGAATTTTGAAAAATCGTTTCCTAGTGCACCCCTAGATCTCATAAGGAACCTACGTGCCAAATTTGGAATCTCTAGGCCCAGCGATTTGGGCTGTGCGTTGATACAAACTTTGACACCCCCCAATCCCTCCTGAGGGGGTAGTTTTAAAAAACTAAAAATGACAAACTTTATAACTTACTTAGATAAATATTTGTGCCAAATTTCAAGTCTATTAATTTAAGGAATAAGATTTTTCATACAAACTTTCATCCCCTATTTGTCCCCCTTAGGGATGGAATTTCCAAAAATCCTTCCTTAGTGGATGCCTACACTGTATAAGGTATCTATGTGCAAAATTTCAAGTCTCTAGGTCCAGCGGTTTGGGCTGTGCGTTGATATATCAGTCAGTCAATCAGTCAGTCAGGACTTTGAATTTTATATATATAGATTTTATACAGGGTGTTAAAGAATTGCGTGGGCTTAAGTTCAGTATCGATAAAGGAACCCAGAAAAATTAAAAATAAAAACATAAAAAAAATATTGCAAGATCAACCTAATTTAGTACCTACTAAAATTATCGCGAGCCATTTTCAGTAGCAAATAATGCGCCGGCCCTTCTTAGTATTCGGACGCGAGAAGTGATTTCAGTTATGAGGGAACAGATGAACATACGTAAGTACATAAATACATACCGGTCAAAAGCAAAAAAATTTTTGCTTCGCTGCAGTCGGGTGGTAAAAACAATAACCTACACAAGTTTATTCTATTCTACAACCCACCCACATTTCTTACAGCTAAACGAGTTCGGATCTAGCTCACAAGATGCGCATGATTCGCTGCATAGCCACCTGGACTGGTACCGTTACCCTGTAATCCTAGTGACATAAAAATATTACCACCTGGCGTTTCGTAATTGTGGGTAAGAACTATTTTATAATGGGGTGAGGTTTTTTGTTGTATGTAGTAGTTTATGTAAGTTAAATATTGTCTGTGTTTTAATGGTTAATTACTAGATTATCTTGTAAAAGGATATAATGTTACTGGTTATCGTCAAGCAGAAATCAATCTGCCTAGCCTTTTCCCGACTATGTTGGGTTCGGATTCCAGTCTAACCGGATGCAGCTGAATATCAGTATTTTATATGGAGCGACTGCCTGTCTGACTTCCACAACACAGTTACTGGGTAATACAATACCCCTTGGTAAGACTGGTTGTCAGGCTTTTGGGCTTCGACTGTCAAAGAGCATAGAAGCATCCCATACAAAGCCCAATTTTTCTTATTTATTCATAGTCATGATCCTTACAAAGACCACAACATAATAATAAAAAAACTCTAGCCCCCATGATTACTCAGCAACAGAACAAAAATAAACAAGCTTTTAAAATAATTGTACCAACATTCTACCAAAGAAAAAACCCTCTCCCACCGATTTCTAGGTCTCTAGGGCCTAAAGAACCTAAGTACTAGACTGGATAATAGCTGACTATTTAACAGGGGCACAAAAACTGGTCTGTACTTCACAATACAGGGCAGGTGGGCAAGTAGCATAACAATCTGGATGAAGTTTTGTGGGTGCGGGACGGATGCGATACGATGTGAATTGGTGTAGGTATAGACAGGGTGTAAGTGTAAATAGTGGCAACCTTTTGTCATTGTAGGTACTCATCATTATGAACATCTTTTTATGGGACCAAACCTGAAATTGCTAAAAAAAATCAGCTTATGCGAACATAAATGTATATTGAACAGCTAATTTCTTTTCACGATTTCAGGTTTGGTCCCATACTAAAAGTTGTTCGTAATAATGAGTACAATGACCCCTTAAAAGGTTGCCACTGTTTACACTTTCACCCTGTATACTGTGGATGTAAATCTGTAATGCAGTGCAAAAAGCAAATATAGAGAAAAGCCTACCTGTTGTTTCCTTTGGTATTCTAAGTTTGTACACACGGCTACTTATCAAGCTATACTATTCCAGTATAAGCTGATCTCACATTGTATAGGATTTCCGTACAATGAGTGGTCAGCTTATACTGGAATTTTACAGCTTGATATGTAGCTGTGTCTACCCTTCTCAGAAAAGGACTGAGCATTTTCACCACGTTTGGTGACTGTGTAGGTGATCTCAGACCATTAAATTGAGTTAAAAATACTTAATAAATAAATAAATAAATAATCAATCAATCAACTCAGCCCATCATAGTCCACTGCTGGACATAGGCCTCTCCCAGACGGCGCCACAATACCCTGTACTCCGTCTTCCGCATCCAGTCTGTCCCAGCTAATTTTTTTAAGGTCGTCGGTCCATCTAGCTGGGGGCGTCTCACGCTATGCTTGCTGATACGCGGCCTCCATTCCAGGACTCGTCTGCTCCACCGGCCATCAGTCCTTCGACAAACATGGCCAGCCCACTGCTACTTCAGTTTGCTTACTCTGTTAGCTATGTCGCTTACTCCGCTTCTTTTCCAGATAATTTCATTCCTGATGTTATCCATCAAAGAAACACCGAACATAGCCCGCGCCTAGTGCGCTGAGCGACCTTGAATTGATGCCGAAACCTAAACACCGACACTCGGGGTGGGCCACATACCAGTCAGACTGTTAGTGTCCACGATTCGGCACCGTATGTCATAACGGGCAGGATGCACTGGTTAAAGACCTTACTCTTCAAACATATGAATAATGCACACAGGATAACAGTATTTACAGGTCAGCATTTATTTTTATTAAGGATTCTGATTAATAAATGAAATTTTAATTAGAATCCTTAAATGCTGACCTGTAAATTCTGTAATTTACTAGCTGCTAAATACTTGCATGCTTATAGAGATGAAATAAGTAGATATTGATCAGCACACTTCCTTTAAGTGAAGGTTTTCTTACGATTTTTCACCCACCACATACCGTGGTCGTCTCAGATTTCAAAATTTGTCAGAGACTTTCAAAGCACAAATATACCCCCATAAGGTCACATTACTTGCTAATTTTTGGAGTTTAGGTACTCTTTAAGAATCGATTTTCATATTATTATTTCATATTCCAAAATGGAAATTTAATGAGGAGTGAAATTAATACAAGCGTTAACTCAAAAGCGTTACGTTTTTCTGCGCAACGTACCTTGCGCATATTTCACTTTGAAGTAACTTATGTGTATTCGTATTCTTGTTTTGTTTATTTTCGGCCAGTCTTCATTGTAACGGTCAATCTATATTATATTCAAACACAAGGGAGATGTAATGTACATGTAGAAGTAAACTCCAGCCGTGTGTCGGAGCTGACATACACACACACACTTTTTTTGAACCTGCAACAGATAAACCTGAAGATTTTAATAAATGATTAGTGGATGCTGTAGCATCTATCGATAAAGCCCTGCTTAGAAGATTTCTGTCGACATCTAAAAAAGTTAAATTTTTGTAAACACAGTGGTAGTTTAACATTTCTACACAAACACAGCTAATTGGTGTGTCAAATCGTTGATTGTCATGACAGCGTGTCGTCATGACAACACATTGATTGACTGACAGCTACAATTTACTTCATCGTGTGTAAATGATTTATGTTAGAAAACATCCAAGGTTATCTATACTTATAATAAATCTGTAGAGAGGTCAATTCTGTACATGATATATATTTTCAAAATAACTATCAGGGGGTAATTAGTGATCGATACTGATGCCAAAAATGCAATCAGTATAATTTTTGTCTGTCTGTCTGTCTGTCTGTCTGTCCGTCTGTCTGTCTGTCTGTATGTTCCTTATAGAAACAAAAACTACTCGACGGATTTTAACGAAACTTGGTACAATTATTCTTCATACTCCTGGGGAGGTTATAGTATACTTTTCATCACGCTACAATCAATAGGAGCAGAGCAGTGAAGGGAAATGTTGGGAAAACGGGAGAAGTTGCTCCATTTGTTAAGCTTCCGTCGCGTGTGCAGCCTTAATGGTTAAAGCTACATAGACATCATTTATGACGGAAATGTTCTACATAAAATTATCTAAAAAATATCCTACAACAGCATATGTCTATATTTTATGGTTGACTCACAATAACACGTGTAACTCCCGATAGCTTAGCAGTCCAATATATTAACTTAATAACATACAAGGAGTTACACGCTGACGGAGTCGCGGGCACAGCTATTAATAATAATATTCTGCGGTTCCTTATTGCGATATTTTTCAACAGTATTGTGGATTGACATATTATATTTCCCTACTAAAATACGAAAGTTAATCTGTCTGTTACATCAAAACCACTGAACCGTGAGGAAGGACATATGGTACTTTTTTACGAAAAACGACGGAAACGCGGACGAAGTCGCGGGCAAAAGCTAGTATTGACATAAAACTATTATTGAATGGTTATTACAAAATATTGTGGGGTTTTATTTTAGTACTATCCTGTTACTGCATTATTTTATTTTTTATTCTATTTAATTTATAGAGTGTTTAATCACAAACTGATTATGCCACCCTCATCGGTACAAACAATTATTCCTTATGATCTAAATCCTATCTTTGCTAACTTATATAAGAGTGTTGCATCCTTTGACAATGGGGACGCAAGAATACTGTTACACCTTCCAACATCCAGTGACTTCGATAACAATATGACCCTTTCGGCCTCATTCCGGACGCACTCCATCAGTATCTGGTAAGTATCTTCCACTGTATTACACTCCGGACAATTTGGTGACGTAACTTTACCCATAAGAAAAGCAAAACTGTTCAATGGAATGTGTCCCGATCGAAGCCGAAGAGCCATTACAATTTCTGGCCGACTCATGTTTAGCTGATCAAACCATGAACAACGAGATAGTGCTGGCTGGATCGTCCGATACCAGATTCCCTTGCTCAGTGACCTCTGATCGAAGTGTTCGTGCCACATTTTAGTGCATTCTTCTTTAACTGCACACAAAAAATCACTGTGCACGTTATTGATAATGTTAGAATTAATTTATCATTGTTTTGTATAACAATATACACAATAACTATGGGCTCCTGTGCCACACGGTCAATCAATCTGCCTAGCCTTTTCCCAACTATTTTGGGGTCGGCATTCAGTCTAACTAAATACCTGTATTTCATATGGAGCGACTGCCTATCTGATCTCCACAACACAGTTACTGGATAATACGGCCCTTGGTGAGACTAGTTGTCAAACTTTCGGGCTTCTGACGACCCGTAACGACTATCAAAGATCCACGAATGACAGCCGGGACCAACGCGAGGCACGAAGAGGTTGGTATGTAAAGATGGTCACCAAGCCACGGATCGACCCGTGCGGCTGTTATTACTTAGCCACAAGCCCCTCCAAATGTGGATATACCCCTCACTCTACTCTCTGGGTAGGATACTCTGCCTACCCCTTCTAGAAACACAAGCATGGAGCAAAATTTAAATACCATAACGTCAAATAATCGTGGTGTATAAGTGGCAGTATGTTCCACAGATTATGCGGTATAACGGTGTGGTGGGTACCACATGCCAGGTGCTACCCGCAATTAAAAATAAAGGACTGGGCATTATGTGCCTAGCGATGAGTTTTACTTGAACTAGGTAATAGTTTATTCCCACAGCTGGTTTTTAGGGTTCCGTACCTAAGGGTGCCAACGGGACCCTATTACTAAGGCTCCGCTGTCCGTCTATCACAGGGTTATATCTTTTGAAGACACTTGAAAGCACAGAATTTGTACTATGGCCGCTTTATCAAACAAATATAAAAATAAAATAAAGTTAAAAATTAAATAGCGTTTAACAAACGTGTTTTTGGCGTTTTTTTTACTGAAGCATTTAAAAAATAATGTAGTACCTATTAAATAATGTACGGTGGTACGGAACCCTTCGTGTGCGAGTTTGACTCGCAGTTTAAAAGTATTTTTCACACCACCTGCTCGAAAATGTCAAATTATATGTCAAGCAACCTTAACCTAAAGTGAGTCATTAGTGGCCGGGGGCACAGCCGGTCAATAATGTTGTACTGGATTTGATTATGACCCGCTGGTCAATAATGTGATTTGAATTTGGAATCACACATGCTCAGCTAAATTGGCAGTATAGTACTAACAAACACCCTTTGGTGCCAGAAAGAGGAAAGCTATTCTCGAAACCCTTACTACGCGTGGATGATATTCCCGATTTCCTACAAAATCATAACGACTGCTTCTTCATATTGTTGCCATGTTTTCGAAGACATAATATTGTAAGAATAATTAGATAACTACGAACCATTTTTTAAAAGGAATGGAATAACATTAAAACTGGCATTAATAATAACAAATACCGTACCGCGCCGTAATACCGTAATAGTAACTGGCTGTAACATTAGTTAATTTATTTTAAGTAAACTGCGCTAAGATTGCTTTGGATTTTGTGAATAAATAAATAAATAATAAAATCTATCGACAGTCGATTTATCACATTTTATCAAAAATACTATATTTTCACGAGCGTCTCCAATGACGTTCTAAATTCAAAATGCATACAGCCAATCATCCAATATGTTATTACAAACAGTAAGAATCAATGTAAGCATTGATTCTTACTGTTTGTTTATTTAATAAATACTTTGTTTTTCGTACTATGGCTATTATTTTCTCACAGTAGGTGTAAAAAGTAGAGTATCCTCCTCTGGGCTAAAGGTGTCTTTGCCTTGGGCTAGCTTGAATTCCTCGCTGCATTCAGGATTCTTAACTACCTCGCTGCGCTCGGGAGTTAAATCCCGAATCCTTCATTGCGCTCGAGATTCAATATGACGCCCGTGACATAAGCCACCACTTTAGCCCCTCGGTGCATAATCTACTATTATTGATTTTTATTATCTTTAACTATATATTTTTAACTATCTGTACTCTATGTAGGTAATAAAATTTCAAAGGGACTATTTTTGTACGTTTTGGACTGTTTTTGTAATTATAAATATTCTTATTGAAATACAGTCAAGGTATAAAATATGCTAAGGACGATATGCTTTCTTTTTTTATTGACGTCATTGCTAACATCTATGTATATATAAAAACTAGCTTTATCCCGCGGCTTGGCCCGTGTGGATGTCGGAAAACATCCCACGGGTAACGTACTACTCGGAAATCCTTCCTTATTCCTTGTCTACATTACAAAGGGACCCTCTGTGAAAAATTTCAGCTTTCTAGGTTCAAGGGTTTGGGCTGGGCGTTGATGAGTCAGTCAGTCAGGACTTCTCTTTTTATTTATATAGATAGATAGATGAATCCCTATTTCCCTTGGTCACGCCATAACTTGAGAACGGCGTGACCGATTTGTATTTTTTTTTTTTTGTTAAATATTCTCCTCTTTATTGGGGTAGATAATAAATAATTGTGATTTTAACAGGAGTCTGGCGCATCTGGCGGTTCAGCTAGTTTTGAATGAAAATTACAGTTCGAAAAGGTGACATACACCCGTTATGTAGGAAGGAATTGATTGAAAATCGCTCCTTGACCGAACTTAGCGTTCCATTATCGATGCTGAAATGTTATGCTGTCAATGTTACATAATATTAGCATAGTATAATAGCATAATCATTCATCAACGTTCCCACTGTTGGGACACAGACTTCCCTCTCTACGAGAGGGTGTCGGCAGTAATCCACCGCGCCGCCGCCGGTTTGGCTGTAATCCACCGCGCGAGCGAGTTTTTCTTTCTAGAACACTTCGGTTTCCTCACGATGTTTTCCTTCACCGGCTTAAGAGCAGTGGTGATGAAAATATTTGCGTTCACACCACCAGTGGTGTCGTTTTCAGTGGTGTCGTGGGGAATTAACGAATATTTGCACAAAGTAATGCACTTGCCTGGGTTCGAACACACGACCTACCTAAAACTCGGTACCTAAGTCGGGGCCGATACCACTGGGCCCTCATTGCTCTAGGTACATAATATTACCTACAGGTAAATTGGTAATATATAGGTAAATAACACGAATAAAAACCAGCAAACCGCAGTCATTTAAAAGAGATGACAAATAAAGCAAAATAATTGGTAACTATTGGTTTTGATGAGGTAATATTTTAGTACATACATAGGTATCACATGATTTACAATGTCTTTATTTGACATTGCAATATTATTGAACTATTATCCTTGTGTAAAATAACTAAAATGTTACATAACCGTCTAAAAATATTTGCCTACTATTAATAATAGTAATAACAGCCGCACGAGTCGATTTATCAGGTTAAGCTACGTTTGCCGGGGTTGGTCCGTGGACGGGTGACCATCTTTACATACCGAGACTCCTTCGTGCCTCGCGGAAAGCACGTTAAGCCGTTGGTCCCGGCTGGTATTCGTGGATCTTTGACAGTCGTTACGGATCGTCAGAAGCCTAGAAGTCTGACGACCAGTCTTACCAAGGGGTATCGTATTACCCAGTAACTGGGTAGTGGAGGTCAGATAGGCAGTCGATCCATGTAAAATACTAGTATTCAGCTGCATCCGGTTAGACTGGAAGCCGACCCCAACATAGTTGTGAAAAGGCTAGGCAGATTGATTTTTATCATGCACGGTAATAATTCAGACATTGTGCGTGGCTAATAATAATAAATTAATTAATTGATTAATAATTATTTATTTTGATACATCAGTAAAAATTTTGTAATTGTTTTGAAATTGAACAGTTGTTTTGATTGAAAGTTCTTTTTAGAATCAGAATTAATAATCATATTTTTTATGTCTTTCATGACGTACGGTGCTGAGACATGGACATTCACGCAGGAGGCTGTGTAAAGGCTGAGAGTTGCACAGAGAGCCATGGAGCGCTCCATAAAAGTCCGTTTGTACCGTTCCCACAGACAAACCGTGAAAACGGTTTTGCGGGGCATAGCTCTTAGCTTAAGGTTTTGTTTGTAAAATGTTATAATAAAATAAATAAATTAAAAAAAAAACACAGAAACTAATGGTAAAAACAATAGATCAACCTTTGTTTCTAAGCCTGTTTAAAAAAAAAAACTATTTAGTCCGTCAGTCAGTTAATAAAAATAATATTAGACACGTATTTTTTTGCTATATGGTTTATAAATCCAGGTTAAAAATATTGAACACTTTAGTTAAAATGTAATTCACAAATTAAAAAGCTACATATTCCACAGTTCTCATCAATAATCGCAATAAAGCCGCAATTTCACTTACGCCTAACAAACAAAACCAGCCTAACGGTGTAAGAATGGTGCGTTACATAAACATAGCTCTGCATCGCCCTTGGCAGCTGGGCAGCGACCCCACTCGCTCAAGGTCGAGCGCGCACACTCGCGCGTGCGTTCGTGTGCGAACATTAGGGTCGCGATTGTTTTATGCGGCTGGGAAGTTGAATGCACTTTTTGTTTGGATCGTCTGGAATATTTGCGTGTGGTTTTTCTTTATGTTTAGGTATTTGTGTCTAAAATGTTCTATTATTGCATATTTTAGAAAAGTTCTGAGGAAAGAACAATTTAAGTACTTTTTCTTTGGAACAGTATAAATATTTTTATTTTTATTTTGCAAAACATTATGTTGTGTGCCTTTTAGTCTGTTTTTAAATATTTTGAAGTTATTTCAGAGCAACGTATGGTATTGGTTTAATTAAACAATCCATATAAAGACATAGGAACACGGGAATTTATTGAATGATGACAATGAGATTTGAGTATAGGGAAAATTTTGACATAAATAATATACATAAGTACCTATTTTTAATTGAGCTTTGTGATCATTTTTAACAAATCCATGTTTGGTAACGGGATGGTGGATTGCTAAATATAGATACAATGATGATTTAAGTAATAATTATTTTAAAATTGCGCTACTACAAAAATTTTGTTATAAACATATTTTTCACATAATATAGATATTTATTCATATGCAAACTGCCGCTGATTCATGGTCACGGCCTCTTATTAGATTCCAATAAACAACTTACGCTATGAGGGTTATAATTAGTATTAGTAACACCTTATTCTATCAAGAAATTCGCAAAAAATGCAAACATTCGCAATCAAATTCGCAGACACATAAACGCGCAAATCAACCACACTCTTTATGCCCTACACATCAAATTCTGCAACCTAAACCGTCCACCATTTTACCAAGACCTCTGCAGTTCCATTGAATTTGTTTCATCCCCTCAAATTTCCAAGATACAAGAGGTAGGGGGTCTCAAGATAAAGTGGTCGACACACGCAAACATAGGTAATTAGGTACCGTGCATATTGTCTGCAAATGTGTGGAAAGGAAAATCTGAAGACTATTTTTGTTATAAACGAAGATGTTAATCATCAGACGTTTTAACAAAGGATTTACTTTGCAAATACAT
Source organism: Cosmia trapezina (assembly GCA_905163495.3). NCBI lineage: Eukaryota > Metazoa > Arthropoda > Insecta > Lepidoptera > Noctuidae > Cosmia > Cosmia trapezina. The sequence goes on from LR991044.1 coordinate 6,419,132, forward strand.
GGTTTTGGTTTTCATTTACCTACTTCGTGATGGCGGGATGTTATCAGCGTGGTATTATGCTGAACAGGATACCTCTTAGATAACAGAATTAAGTAATGGGAATTTAGATGAATCAAACTTGGTGCAGTTTTTTTTTTAAATAATAATAATACGTTTATTAGTACATAAAAACAGCAATACAATACATAGCTTAGGGAGACAGTGGGTTGTACTACCACAAGTTTAAATTACTGTCAGCTTTCCGGGCTCATAAACGCAGATGACGATTCGTGGAAGAACTACTTAATCTATCTCCACATCCCAGTTACTGGGTAATACGATACCCCTTGGTAAGACTGGTTGTCAGACTTTTGGGCTTCTGACGACCTGTAACGACTGTCAAAGATCCACAAATGACAGCCGGGACCAAGGAAGGGTCTCGGTATGTAAAGATGGTCAACCATCCACGGACCGACCGCGGCAAAATGGGCGCTGAGAAACGTCAAAATCATTTCAAATTTAGAACGTTATTTTTTTTTTCGACTATGAATTTATGCGGCTTTTTCTGAAGTAAAAGGAATGCGAAATTGTCGGTATCGACACAGAATAAATAATAGTACTAACGTACAGAAGTTGCACTCCTTTGATCTTGAAGAAAGCCGCTTTTATAATAGCCTACAAAATCTTTTCCCCTCCATGCGCAAGCTAAATTGCTCTTAATCGCCGCGCTTGAGAGTTGTTATTACTTTGTGTCGTTACTCGTCCGTAACATACCTACGCCGCTTAGCCGAGTACTAGGGCTGTCCGCAAAAAAAAATAAAATATGGTACCATACCACCATACCATACCATACATACCTTAAGGTATGGTGGCGGTGGTGGTGGGGTATATGGTACCTTTTTATACTTTTATTTTATTTTATGAGTAGTCTATCTAGAGTTGTTTCACTTTAATGTAATGTCTTATAATTTTCAAACGTTATTCTTTATTAATCAATCAAACAATCATCAATTATTTTTAATACACCATCATCTCGTATAATATTTAGAAGTGTTCTAAAGTAAACAAGGTACAAACAAGTCTTAAAATTGAAAGTGACATTTGGGCCAGTTTAGTCGCCTGAACATGGTCATAAAACAACTAAAGATGCTTCAACGCACCAGTGGCTAAGTTTGTGCGATCGTACGATCGCGGGTAGGTACAATTGCTTGTTAATCCTAAGTTAATCTTTAATTACTTTAAGCGATTTTGGACCTTACTCCTGAAACAATACGACGCGCATACAAACCCCCACCACTCCGCCGAGAGCTCAAGTTAAATGTCGGCAACTATAGTAAGTAGGCAGGTAGGTAAAAAAAAGGTAGCAACAAGACTCGACATTTCGTAATGGATTTTCGTCATTCAAAAAGTAACTATATCACTAATTTATATATAGTATAGTGATAATGTGAATAGTATACTTAAATTTAAGATCTAAGATTTAATTTTTTCATGGGCGGCCGTACGTGTCTCGCTCGCTGAGCGCGTAGTACACCTTGACTGACTTGTAACCCAGAGTTGCCGCGAGCTGTAGGTACTTATCTCGAGCGGAATGTACCAGTGCAAGAGCCCTGGTATCGATAAGGATTGAAAGGCACGTTTTTAGTCGTGCGTTTTTCATGAATTTCGTATTGAAAAATGAAGGAATTTCAGCGTAACAAAGGTTGGAAAACATTGCGATAGTAATTTACGACATGGTGTTTAGTGGGATTTTATCTTTTTTGGAATACTAAGCATAATATTACTAGAGGTAATACAAAACACGGATGTTTACCATTCAGTGGTCTTTGTACTTTTGGCGTAGTGGATTTCCTTTAGAGAAAGGAAAATTTTAGTGAGAATGATTGTGATGTGAATGGATATTTTCAAATAGCTTGATACTTTCTGGTCATGTTACGTTTAACTTTTTCATGTAGGTAATGGAAAAAAAAAAGTTAACTGTATGGGATAAAAGACGTTAGGTGGTTTTATTTTATTTTAGCAAAAATTACGCGTTGCTGTGTTCCTAAATACTCCGAAATTGAAGTCCACCACTTCCCGAGAGACTCTAAAATTAGAAGATTGTGGATTAAAGCTATTCGTAAAGATTTTTATTTAAAAAAAAACTTTGCTGTTCCGTAAATTTTGACATCGTAGGTATTCCGTACCCAAAGGGTAAAAAGGGACCCCATCACTAAGACTCCGCTGTCCATACCGTCTGTCACCAGGCTATATCTCATGAGCCGTGATAGTTAGACAGTTTTTTCACAGATAATGTATTTCTGTTGCCGCTATAACAAAAATACTAAAAAACAGAATAAAATAAATATTTAAGGGGGCTCTCATACAACAGACATGATTTTTTTGCCGTTTTTATACCGACGAAAACTTTCAACGCTAGAGTCCAGAATCATGTCTGAATCCATGGTAACAGGTTGTGCATCGATGTCCCTGCCACTCTGTACCTACACCCCCCTCCCCATACATTCCAGGAATGCCGGAATTAACACATTACACACACAGAATCATACAGTATATTTAACAGACTACAATGTATGTTTCTTCTGAGTAACAAGGATCGTTGAACAAGCAAGGTTATCGGTTCAAACCCGGTTAGCGAATTTAACTCGTAGCGTCATCCAATGTAAAATGAAAGGTAATAAATATTAAACTGTGAGTAATGTACGTTGGTGACGCCATCTTTAACATTGAGAATGTATTACCAGTACAATTAAGACGGAGTTTTTATTTGACGACACGTTTGGCGCAGTGGTTGAGCGATTGACTGCTGCGCAGCATGTCGCGGGTTCGATTCCCGCACGGAACAAATATTTGTACGACCTACAAGTATTTGTTCCGAGTCTGGGTGTTTTTCTATCTATAATATGTATGTATTTACAAAAAAAAATGTATATAAGTAGTTTATCAGCCATCTCGTTACCATAACACAAGCATTAGGTTGCTTAGCTTGGGACTAGATGGCGTTGTGTGAAATGTCCAAGGATATATATTTATATTTATTTAAGAATTGTGTAGAAAATTCCAGATGCAAAAAAAATCACAAAACGTCATTCAACATCCTAGACTTGTCCTAACTATGTGGGGGTCGGCTTCCAGTCTAACAGAATGCAGCTGAATGCCAGTATTTTACATGGAAAGACTGCCTATCTGACTTCCACAACCCATCAGTAACTGGGTAACACTATACCCTAAGAGAGAGAGAGAGAGTTAATGCAAACAACTTCCAATTAACTTATTTAGCAGATAATTGATTTATTTATTTGATTTGTTTAATATACCTAGGTACGTACATACGCTACCGTAATATAATGATGTGATGTTTTTATCCGGTAGATAGTAACAAACCCTAAATTATTCCTTTTCCAGATATGATTGTGTTTGTAGCCTATTGTGAAGGAATGGCCAATGAACTGTCTAAAAAGTTGCTTATGCCGATAATTTCACTACTATTCAAACCAGGACATAGTCATTTTTCTCTTTGGATAAAATCTAGGTAATATTTTAGGTATAAAAAAATATCTAGACTAATTTTGAATAGGCCAAGAGCCTTGGTCCTTTGTCTATAAAAAGATATTGTACAATACATTTTACTAAACTTAAAATATTGTATCAGACCAGACAAATAAAATTACATGCGTAATTTTGTACTCAGCTGTGATTGGTCCACTTTTATATCGGTAGTAGGGCTGGCACTAAGTGTCGATGATAAACATTTGACTGATTAAAGTTTGTATTTTTCCCTTATTAACTCTGATATCCCGTCCTTATACGTGGTTTTGAAAAATGGGACTATGGGTACTTGGTACATTAGGAACACCGACCTCAAATTTGCTAATAAAAACCGACTGTTAGTCAAACGTGCTGGTTATACCTATATAGTTTTCCTGATAACTTCAACAGTTATTGGAAATTGCATGTAAAGTAGGGGTACACTTAGTCTGAAAATTCAAAGAAAATAAGTATGAGCTAACACATCTTGCTATACAATATTTTGATTAAGTACTTTAATACCCAAAATGTTGAGAAAGCGATGAAGGGCGCTTTTTCGTACCGTAAAATGGGGTTACTTTGATACTACGGGTTTACTTTGATAACAACTTTCGACTTATGAAAAACTAATTTTATTTGGTGTATGAATAAGGTTTTCTTGGTGTACCGGTTACTGGGCATTTTAAAGGTAAGAAAAACTTTTGATGCCTCCAATAATCTATACCCATAGTCTTTTTCATAAGACCAAAGTTGTTATCAAAGTAAACCCGTAGTATCAAAGTAACCCCATTTTACCGTACACTGTCTTTTATGAACAGAAAGTGCTTGCGTTCAAATTGTTTTTGACAACCTATGACCAGAGGGCTGGCCTATTTTTTGGCCAAAGAATCAGCATTGCCATACAACGTAGCAATGCTGCCAGCCTTTTGGGCACTTTTCCCGTTGACAGCAATGCGGATGAATGTTTTAATGCTCTACGATTCTTTCTCCTCCTTTTTTATACACCATGTACATATTAATATTTTAAATCGGTTAGTTTATATATTATGTACATACGAATAAAGTTAATTTTACCTATTAGGTACAAAAAGATTGTTCAATAGTTGCTAATATAAACATACAAAATACCCAGCACAGCCCTAACCTTTGAATCACAGCATGCATTTCTGCGCAGTGATGCAATAGCTTACGTAAGCGGTCGTTCGCCCGAAGGTGACCCTGGCTGCGGTGGACCCTTCCAAGGTCATCAGATGGACACTAGCAGGGTTGGTGGATTTAAATCAAATGAATTTTTATTAAAAGGTTTTTATATAAAATCGATTAAGTACCTATTTAAATCGAGTCAGCCAAAACCAAGTAAGAAAAATATTACCTTTTTTGTAACATCATCATCATTCTCCTGCCCTTACCCCAATCTATTTGGGGTCGGCGCAACATGTCCTTTTTTTCCATACTTCTCTATTAGTCGTCATCTCGGTAGTCACCCCCTTTCTAGCCATGTCATCTTTCACACAGTCCATCCATCGTTTCTTTGGGCTTCCCCTACTTTTATAGCCATCGACATTCATATTCAGAACATCACTTTTATAACACGATTTCTTAAAAACAATATGAACAATTACAATTCGTGAATGCACAATAAGAGCATTACATTACGTTTTTTTTTTAAATAAATTTATAATTATGATCCGAATCGTCATGTTTTTGAGGAAAATAGGAACAATTTCGGTGGTCGACATAGTCAATATGCAATGTTTACTAATCAAATTATTGCATTTTTTTACTACAAGTTTAAGTTCAGATTCGATGAAAAGAACAAAAATAAAACAATAAACATAATCTGATTTCGCCCATCCCTAGGCACCAGCCATGTTTTTTCTAACTATAAATAGTTGTTTATTATCACTGTATTATAATCGTTTTCTTTTCATGTAAATGCATGTTTTGTTAGTACGATGACACTTAATTGAATCAAAGAAATGTATTGTGTTGGTCTCTTAAAATATTACCTAACACACCATTTTTGTTAAGCTGATCAACAAAAATTATCTAACACAAGTTAATTTGGTTACCGAAATAACAACAATCAATCAAGTTGACGTAAAAATATCGCGGCGATTTTTTTTCGCGCACTGCATTTTCAACTCTGTTTAGCGCCAAGAGTTGAAAATCCAACAGTGTGTTTTTTCGACGCGCTGAGATGCACTCTGTGAAGGGGTATTGGTATGTAAAGTTGCTCACCCATCCACGCACCAACCGCGGCTAGTGTAGCTTAACCTGATAGATAAATAAATAAATATCCTTGGACATTTCACACAACGCCATCTAGTCCCAAGCTAAGCAACCTAATGTTTGTGTTATGGTAACGAGATGGCTGATAAACTACTTATGTACATTTTTTTTTTGTAAATACATACATATTATAGATAGAAAAACACCCAGACTCGAAACAAATACTTGTAGGTCGTACAAATATTTGTTCCGTGCGGGAATTGAACCCGCGACATGCTGCGCAGCAGTCAATCGCTCAACCACTGCGCCAACCGTGTCGTGATCAACCCGTATGGCTGTTATTACTTAACCACAAGCCCCTTTACCATACCAACAAAAGATTAGCAAGTCAGGAAGCTTGGAAGCGGGACTTTCCAGGATGTCATCATATTCTGTCGTAGAGGAGAATAAATAATTGAGATAAACCATAAAAGGCATTGCGGCGCCAATGAATCAATTACAACAATATGGTGCCCACACAATTTCCTGTTAAAACCACAAAATTCCATAAACAATTATTATAAAAGACCATCTCGTTCGATTTTAACTGCACAAATAAAATTAATATTGGTTACTAGCTGACCCGACGGACGTTGTCCTGTCTTAGCTATGAATATTCTAATGCAAACGCGTGAGGTAATAATAGACCTTATGTTTTCTGAAATTTTCCAATTTCCTGCGAAATTTTCTTAAGGCCCTGGTTCCAAGCTTGGTTTAGCTCGGTGTGTAAGTGAAATGGCTTTATGGCTGTCTAGTTTGACGCACGAGATAGAAGATTTTCACGCGCACAGGAATTATGTCGTAAAACTGCAAATAAAATCGTATAAAATTAGAAATTAACTATTTAATAAAAAGTAATCCATCACTGGATGTAGTTTGGAATTTGACATTTCATGGTATATTTTTAATTGTAATTATAATTGCTAATGAAGGGATAAACATTTTTTAAAGATTATTAGGAGGTATGTTTAAAGATTTGTTTGGAGCATTAAAGTATGCTTAATTATGTTTTGGCTTCCATCACTGTATGCGAAAAGGACTTGAAAATATAATATTTTTTTTACATGTCAAAATTATTTACGGTTTATGAGATACACAGCTTTAAAATTACACCTTTTTGATCGTTTTCAGGAAATTTGCGCCTTACCTTTTTCTTTCATAAGTACCTTCTCCTGACAATAATAAACACAACAAAAAAAGAATTAGCGAAATTGTTCCATCCGTTCACGCGTGATGCGATGACCAAGGGAAATAGGAATTCATTTTTATATATTGGTTATTATAATTCCATCATTAGTCACTTTTGTTACCTAGTTACCTAATATTTAACCCACTTTGAATTTTTAAGACCGGGGTTTCAGTCCCTGTTGCAAAAAAAATACATATATTTTTATTTCTTTCTTATTTGCAAAATAGTTGAGTAAACGTCATCTAAAAATGTTCCAAATTTCAAGTTGATAGTATTAGTAGTTCTTGAGATATCCAGCTGTGACAGACAGACAGACTGAGTCGCACCATAAGGGTTCTTTCTTACCATTTTGTTACGCAACCCTAATAAATGGATTACCTTTGAGCTAGAGCTGAGTGGCTCACACAAAGGAATTTATAGGTTACCACATTTCTACATGTAGGTACATAAAATAGAGTCTTTGAGTTATTAAAGGACCACAACATTTTACGGGTTTCAATAATTTATTTCCGAATGATTTATTGCAAATAAACAATTACCAATTGCCAGCTAGACAAAAATAATAAAAAAGACAAACTGCCCATACTACTATTTACCACACTCGTTATTTAATACATAAACATCTTAAAATACCACTTAAGAACAAAAACATCCTTGAAACTCACAAGATGATTCAATAAAGCGGCGCAGTTCCCGAGATTGGGTCGAAATACGGACAAAAAAACATTATGCAAGCGTGCAACGACCGACAAGGTGACCTGCCATTGTCTGGCCCTTCATGCCAGCTACACGTGTGGCAGAGAAAACAGAAGTTCAAGACCGTTGCTTTTTTTGTTAATTTTTTTTTAAATCAAATCCATTGTGTCCCCTCAGTAACGCCCTAAGCCGAGGTCCGTACCCCACAGGGGACGCCCTTTGCTTGAAGTCAGTTAGTTTATGAGGTCTATAGCCTGACTGGAGGCCTTAATAATTTAAGTGCCAGCGGCCTGGAGTGGTTAGCTTGGTTGTTCCGTGCTGAGCTCACGCAACGCGTCGTACGTCCAGACAGTAATAGGACTCGCCCATCAAGGAGCGCTGTCCCAAATTAGACGCATTATTAATTTATTACACATATAACAAAAGGTATTATATTCCCTATTCTCCTTTCCCTTGGTTACGCCATAACTTTAGAACGGCTTGAACGATTTGAATTTTTTTTTTTATTTACCCCTTAATTTATGGGTGGTGGCACGTCTGTCCGTCTGCCCGTCGTCTGTCACACAGGTTTTACAGCCAAACGGTTGATGCTAAAGTCTTCAAATGTTCACAGTATAAGCATCTTGATGACCCAAAGCCATACAAATGGTCAAAAATATTTTTAAATGTTTTTTCCCATACAGATTAAAGGGGGGCGCGAAAAAAAATTTTACCTACCCCATCAAATGGGGTATCGTTGTTTAGAACTTGTTGAGTAGATACATATTGTATTATTGGTTTTAAAAAATATTGGAAAACAAAGGAATGAAATGCCTTGGTGGCATTTCATTCCTTTGTTTTCCAATATTTTTTTTACAAAATTTTGTTCCGAAGAATTTTTTAACTTCCCACTGACCTATAAACGTAAATTGTTACGTATATTTTAAAAACAAATACCAATATATTGATAAATCAGATTTGGTACGGAACACTAACTGTGCGAAGTCCGACACGCACTTTGGCGGTTTTTTTATCACTAGTCATAATATAATTTCAAAGAGAAAGTGTTGAGTAATACGGGTAGAACCACTTCTTAGATAGATGCAGGTACTATAAGATTAAGAGCATCTATATCACTGGAGTTTGTTAATTACAACATCCAAAACAATAGATTTTTCAATGACTCATAAACCTAGCCTTCTGAAAACCCTCTACACAACACCACACGTCTGTCGGTTTGTCCTTGCATGCTGTAAACGTAAACTATGCACCCTCAAATTAAAAGTTATGCCAAGCTAATGTTATGCGATAAATTATAGCTTATAAACCCGTTGGGCACCACTTATTGCGGCGATAAAGTTTATTATCAAACGGTATTGTACCTGCGCTTGCGATGAAGACTTTTGTGACGTAAATTTGGGTGATTTCCATTACCTATTAGGAAATAAAATCGGCTGGAAGTTTTGAGCATTGGCTTTTAAACTGACGCTTTTTTCCATGGTGGTAGGCAGAATCAACAGAGTTTCATGTGCAATGAATTTGATATATGTAATAAGAAAGAAAGAAAGAAAGCAAGAAAGAAAAGTAAGAAAATAATGAAGTACATTTTACACTTTCATTTTTTTTTTTTTTTTATAATAATAATATGGGCTTTTTATTCGGAACATCTTCGCATTATGGTAGGTATTTTCAGTAGTTTATAGAATGTCTCTTAGTCATAGATAGGCAGAGGAGTACCTTTGATGTAGAGGTCCTACAGGCATAAAAGTGGTTACTTCGACTGCTACAAAAGTAGGTAATATGTTGACTCTAAAAGGTTTATCAAAAAGTCCCATTCAAACCTTAAAAAAAAATACAAAAAAAGGAAAGAAGTAAGTACTTGTGAAAACATTCAGACTAAAAGTCTAATTCAGAAAAAAATAAGGCATTTTTCCGTAGGGGCCCTTTTTTATTTTTTTTTTGTATTTTTTAAGGTTTTATCAAAAAAAAAAATAAGGCATTTTGCCTTAGGGGCCCTTTTTTATTTTTTTTGTATTTTTTAAGGTTTTAATTGGAGGTTTTGATAAACCTTTTAGTGTCAACATATTGCCTACTTTTGTAGCTGTCGAATGAAATAACTTTTATACCTGTAGGACCTCTACATTGATAGATATTGCAAAATAAATTAACCCACCCGTACTCCATAAAAAAAAAATGGCCGCCATTTCAAAACAGTAGGGGCAGAATGCCTCATTACGGTGGATTTGTCAATCGGACACGGGTGACCGGACCACCCACTGATAGCCATACACGCACGTCCTACGCAATCAACCTAGGTAACATACTATACAGGGTTATTGGTAAAACACCAGCAACCTCTTAAGGGGTCATTATACTCATCATTATGAACAACTTTTATTATGGGACCAAACCTGAAATCGCAAAAAAAAAATCAGCTGTTCTGTAACGTTGCGCCTTGCGAGTTACAATTGAAAATAGTTAAGTCTATGAATCGTTATTAATATCAAATCTATGTACACTTTAAACTATAATATTATACAAAACTTTAAAAATAAACTAGTACTATATATGTAATAAACTATAACTATATAATATCTAAAAGTAAATCTAACACTTAAATACTATATTAAAATTAAATGATACGGAACCTAGGGTCTTCGTTCTAAGCGCTCGCGCATCTCTAAAACGATCATTCCCGAGTGTCGTCTGGGAGTAGCGAATCGGTTGTGGTCGGTAAGGACGATGACTAGTCAGCTGTGAGCGTTTTGAGGTGACGGCTGTGTCACTCGCTCTGACAACACCTAACTAATTTTGATTAAATACTCATAAATACTTCGTGAAATCCCTCTAGGGATTTTTTAACTACCCCTACGACTTCTCGCCACGTCGTGGTGCTAGCGTAGAAGAGGACGTTTGGAAGGAGATCCTCGGCTGCAGAACACGTACCTACACTGAAGTTACTACTACATAAACCAGGATCTGGAACTGGAGCCGTCAGTTGCGGGCAGAGGCTGGATCGGGACCATCGTCGATCTGGAGACGGTTCAGGCCAGTGTTCCTTCCCTAATCTACCTCTAAAAGTCAAGACTTGGTGCGGCCACGGAAGTTTGGCAAATAAATAATAAGTGCCTAAATAGTTCATCTTATTATTTAAGAACTCCCTCTTCCCTACCTGCTGACAACCCCCTGCTAAGGGTGAGTGTCACAGTGGCGCCCTTAACGTGTGTTTCCAGTGGCCTAATCAAGTCTTGATTTTTTTTTTTCCTTAGTACTGTTAGGTCGATCTACCTACATTGTTGCTGTGAACGTGAAGGTGACCTTCAGCAAAGCGAACTGGTACGTACTTTTCTCCTTATTTATTAACTGTTTATTATATACGCTTTCTCATTATCATTCCCGGCTAGCTCAGTCGGTAGAGCATGAGACTCTTAATCTCAGGGTCGTGGGTTCGGGCCCCACGTTGGGCGCCACTGTGACACTCACCCTTAGCAGGGGGTTGTCAGCAGGTAGGGAAGAGGGAGTTCTTAAATAATAAGATGAACTATTTAGGCACTTATTATTTATTTGCCAAACTTCCGTGGCCGCACCAAGTCTTGACTTTTAGAGGTAGATTAGGGAAGGAACACTGGCCTGAACCGTCTCCAGATCGACGATGGTCCCGATCCAGCCTCTGCCCGCAACTGACGGCTCCAGTTCCAGATCCTGGTTTATGTAGTAGTAACTTCAGTGTAGGTACGTGTTCTGCAGCCGAGGATCTCCTTCCAAACGTCCTCTTCTACGCTAGCACCACGACGTGGCGAGAAGTCGTAGGGGTAGTTAAAAAATCCCTAGAGGGATTTCACGAAGTATTTATGAGTATTTAATCAAAATTAGTTAGGTGTTGTCAGAGCGAGTGACACAGCCGTCACCTCAAAACGCTCACACAGCTGACCAGTCATCGTCCTTACCGACCACAACCGATTCGCTACTCCCAGACGACACTCGGGAATGATCGTTTTAGAGATGCGCGAGCGCTTAGAACGAAGACCCTAGGTTCCGTATCATTTAATTTTAATATAGTATTTAAGTGTTAAATTTACTTTTAGATATTATATAGTTATAGTTTATTACATATATAGTACTAGTTTATTTTTAAAGTTTTGTATAATATTATAGTTTAAAGTGTACATAGATTTGATATTAATAACGATTCATAGACTTAACTATTTTCAATTGTAACTCGCAAGGCGCAACGTTACAGTTCAGTACATTTATCTACATATATCAAACTCGTCAAAATGATGTGCGTATGGACTGAGGGCCCGTTTTTTGAACCGTTGCGAAACGAAATAAGACTTATAGGGGATTTAGTTAAAAATAGTAAAAACTGCAAAGGTCCATAAATTTCTTAAACGTGAATTAAAACTTTTACGATTAAATAACTTGGGCCCTCAGTCCAGACGCCTGCATAAAGTGGCATAGTCTGAATCTCAGTAAGTACTATATCTGGTTTAATAATTTTTATTTAGGAATTTAGTTAAGAATTTCTTAAAAATTTTAAGAAATTCCCAAGTCTGTAGAATATGACATTACAGATTTATGGCGATATATCTAGGGCTTTCAATTCATTATTGTTTGAACTGAGGAATCTGCAAAACATGAATTTATCTGAAGAAATACATAAATACGACTTTAACATATTTTACTTAGACATATAGGTGAATTAGTTAAAAAGAAATAATGACACAAAAGTTAATTGTTATGAAGTAAATGAAAATTGAATTTTACTAAAATGTCTGAACTGAGAGCCCAATGTTTTCGGCTTTATTGACTAGGCGCGACCTCATAGATGAACACAAATTAGAATAAGATTTTTAACTATTTCTTAACTAAATTGTAACATATCGTCCGTCCTTCTAGATATTATACTTTAAAAGAAAATTGATTTTTAACTTTTTATATGAGAAAAATTAGTAGGGTGACCATAATGTTCATAGTAAGTACCTGTACATTTTGTAAAGCGCGGTCGGAAAGTCATAATATTTGCAGCTAAAAGTATTATACAACGTGCCGCTGCTTTGACGACATTAATTTGACGTATACGGTTTCGCGTCTTCGTTTTGTAAAGATATTTTAATTTAATTAAACTTTATTATTTATTGATTTATTTACAATTTTCTAAAATAGCATCTTGGAGCAACCTGTAGCGCAGAGATGAAATTAAAACGAACGGGAAAGAAAAGGTCACGCCACTCGAATTTTTCTATGGGGGTTGTGCAAAAGAAATCATTCATGAAGCTACTCACAGCTGGGTCAGAACATTATAGACACACCATGAACCAAAAAAAGGATCAAAGTCAAAGACCTTACCAGCTGACATAAAACAATAGCTTCATGAATGAGTCTTTTGCCTAGAGTGATCCTAATTTTGGTTATTATTTTATTATTTAGTTTGTTTGAATTTTTTTTTCAATTAATTAATTATTTTATCGTATTATAATTTTTATGATTACTGGCCACCAGCACTACTTGTGTCTTTAGTCAATGTTGTAATTGCGGGAACACGTTGTATACCTACATTTACATTTTTTTTTAAATATATCTATACTTTGAATTTATTTACTTTAGGCAACTAGGGCCGGTGGCATACTACGATGTTAATGTGTGCGTGAAGCGTGTTCGTACAAACGGTCTTACTTACTGTGCTTCACTTTTGATATACGTGACGCGGAGTCCTCCTTTTTTATAAGTCTATGAATTAACGAAACCATTTGTTATCATCTTTGAAAATGGAGCCATATAGTAGCACTCCTAACTAATAAATAGTTTTATCATCAAGGGTATTTATGTAGCAGTAACAAGAATAAAGTTTAAAAAACAGTAACCCGACTACGGAAAAATAAAATTGATCTAAAAAGTTCAAAATATTTTTCACTTAAACAATAATGACATAGGTATATACATATTTGTAATGTGCTCGTCAAGACCTTTCTTTTGATACCAAACATGTCATGATTATCTCAATTTAATTTTTTCGAGGTCAAAAATTTACGTGTAAAGTCCACCATATTAAACATAGGAAGAATTTATGTAGCCTATGTCACACGGACCATTATTACAAATCTATCGATACCTCATTCATCAAAATCCGTTCAGTAATTTAGGCGCTACGGTGGAACACACGTCAATACATACTTATATACATACTTACATACTTAAATAGACCGCTAAAATAATAATCCTTCCTTTTTGGTTTGCCGTAGTCGGGTAAAAATACATACTTACATACATACATACAAACATACATAGACTGCTAAAATCATAACCCTTCCTTTTGGCTTTGCCGTAGTCGGGTAAAAATAACTTCGCTCACTCGCAATTTTGTATTTTTAGGATATAAGACTATTTTATGGTTACATTTGTGTGAAGTAAATGGTTTTTTTATAATTATACCGACCGTGTTTTATTTATCTTATGACTTTCCTACCGCGCTTTACAAAATGTACAGGTACTTACTATGAACATTATGGTCACCCTACTAATTTTTCTTATATAAAAAGTTAAAAATCAATTTTCTTTTAAAGTATAATATTTAGAAGGACGGACGATATGTTACAATTTAGTTAAGAAATAGTTAACAATATTATTCTAATTTGTGTTCATCTATGAGGTCGAGCCTAGTCAATAAAGCCGAAAATATTGGGCTCTCAGTTCAGACATTTTAGTAAAATTCAATTTTCATTTACTTCATAACAATTAACTTTTGTTTCATTATTTCTTTTTAACTAATTCACCTATATGTCTAAGTAAAATATGTTAAAGTCGTATTTATGTATTTCTTCAGATAAATTCATGTTTTGCAGATTCCTCAGTTCAAACAATAATGAATTGAGGGCCCTAGATATATCGCCATAAATCTGTAATGTCATATTCTACAGACTTGGGAATTTCTTAAAATATTTAAGAAATTCTTAACTAAATTCACCACCAAGCATCACCTTTGTATGTATTTTTCTGTTCCTTTATGTTTGTCTGTTTATTTGTGTGTACCTACATAAATTGTTAAATAAATAAATAAATTCCTAAATAAAAATTATTAACCCAGATATAGTACTTACTGAGATTCAGACTATGCCACTTTATGCAAGCGTCTGGACTGAGGGCCCAAGTTATTTAATCGTAAAAGTTTTAATTCACGTTTAAGAAATTTATGGACCTTTGCTTTAAGTTTTTACTATTTTTAACTAAATCCCCTATAAGTCTTATTTCGTTTCGCAACGGTTCAAAAAACGGGCCCTCAGTCCATACGCACATGTCAAAATGTAGGGAGCAGCTGATTTTTTTTTCGCGATTTCAGGTTTGGTCCCATAGTAAAAGTTGTTCATACTGATGAGTACAATGACCCCTTAAGAGGTTGCTGGTGTTTTACCGATAACCCTGTATAACTATGATGTACGACAACCAAAACAATGAAAAATATCAACCACTCATCAGTCATCATCACATACCGTACACGTAACCTTAAAACTACGTGACAGATATCACAAGTGTTACCCTTCACACTACGTCACTATAGTGTTAACAGAAATACAGAGGGTTTAACCCATTGAAGTAATAAAAAGAGGGAAGGGTAATTCTGTGTCCTTTTTATATACGTTATTGAGTTTAAAGGGCGTTTACTGACTTGGCATTTTTACTGACTTGGCATTTTTACTGACTTGGCATTTTTACTGACTTGGCATTTTTATATACGTTATTGACTTTAAAGGGCGTTTACTGACTTGGCATTTTTACTGACTTGGCATTTTTATATACGTTATTGACTTTAAAGGGCGTTTACTGACTTGGCATTTTTATATACGTTATTGACTTTAAAGGGCGTTTACTGACTTGGCATTTTTACTGACTTGGCATTTTTATATACGTTATTGACTTTAAAGGGCGTTTACTGACTAGGCATTTTTACTGACTTGGCATTTTTCAGGCACGTTTTGCCAACGGGAATTTGCTGAGGAGGTGTAGGTAATTTGTATCAGGAAGTGTTAGAGAAGTACTAGTACAAAGGTCATCCAACCGCGATACTAGGTCATTACGGTAGATTCTGTCACCGGTATATCTTGACACAACTAAAAAATATTTACCCCAAGGATGCGAAGCTGCCAGGTCGCGAGTTGTTCGAAACAACCTACCTACTCCCTAAGTCCGTCCGTCTTTCTATCCGTCCGTTCATCCGTCCGTCTGACATTACGATCCATCAAAACAAGTGTAAAAGTTAAATTTTTCGGACGGGCAAAAACACACCGGGAGTAGGGACAACTGGCAAATCATATTGTCATTCATACTTCGTTCGGGCCCCGAACCAATCATCCATCCGTATGTAATACGGAGTAGGAAAACCCCGTAACGAAGGCCGAAACTACGGGCTTCGTGCTTAGGGAGTAGGCCCCCTGGCACAGGCAACTGAAGGAACACGGGTGGGTTTTAGCCAGTAAAAGTCTGACACGCCCTTCCGCTCCACCCCGAGCGGGAGAAATCATTGATGATTTCCAGATACCCATCCAAAAAAAAAAGGTATATAAGAAGCCTTTATTTGATTTCCAAAGAAGCATTAATCGTATATTCTGATTGTGTTACTTATTTTATCCCCAATAGATTGGTAGCTTTTATAATAAACTAGCAACCCGCCCCAGCTTCGCACGGTTTTCACGACTTGACAGAACATCGAGATTCATGTATTACTTATAGGTAAGTTTAATATTAATGCATTATACATAACGTTTCGTAATAAATTATCTAAATGATGGCGAAGACCGCATCTGAAAGAAAGAAAGAAAAGAAAGAAAAACTATTTATTCCCGCGAAAAATGACGCACATACATCTAAACCCGTTGCGCAGTTTAGAAGAATAACGCGGGTACATAGACAGACACGAAAAGCGACTTTAATTTATATTATGTACTAGCGTACCCGCCCCCTGCTTCGCACGGTTTTTACGGTTTGAAAAAATATCGAGATTGCTTAATAATATTAATGTATTTTATACATGATAATGTTGATGGTGAAAACCGCATATAAATAAACCAAAAAATAAATAAGCCATTTATTTCAGGCGACACAGGCCCATAGATACCTTAACCTAAACATACATATTTGAATATAAACAAAACTTATAAATCCGTCCCTGGCCCCGTCTAGGGGCCTACTCCCTAAGTCCGTCCGTTCATCCGTCCGTCCGTTTATCCGTCCGTCTGACTTAACGATCCATCAAAACAAGTGTAAAAGTTAAATTTTTCGGACGGGCAAAAACACATCGGGAGTAGGGACAACTGTCGTATCGTGTTGCCATTCATACTTCGTTCGGGCCCCGAACCAATCATACGTCCGTAGGTGATACGGAGTAGGAAACCCCCGTAACGAAGGCCGAAACTACGGACTTCGTGCTTAGGGAGTGACCCCCTGGTCCGTCCATCCAGGTTCGTGTCCGTCCGTCCGTTAATCTTATATATCCGTTGCGCAGTTTAGGAGAACAACGCGGCCACACAGACAGAAACGAAAAGTGACTTTAATCTATATAAATAAAAAGAGAAGTCCTGACTGACTGACTGACTCATCAACGCCCAGCCCAAACCCTTGGACCTAGAAAGCTGAAATTTTGCACAGAGGTTTCTTTATAATGTAGACAAGGAATAAGGAACGAATTCCCGGTAGTATGTTCCCGTGGGACATCTTCCGACATCCACGCGGGCGAAGCCGCTGGCAAAAGCTAGTTTATAATAAGTATAGATATAAAAATAGACTGATTAACTGTTAGCTATAGAGCTTTTTCAAAACATCCGTGACGTGGCGTTTCACAAAACACGTTCCAAACACGCTTATCTGGCAACTGCCCTAAAATGTCACCTACTATAGTTACTCACAGGTTTACCACTAGGTATGATATACTATTAGAATTACAACTCATCAACTATGAATAATTCTATGATGTAAGTCTCACTGCTATTGATTATGCCGTTTTATTATTTACTACACAAAAAAAACCGGTCAAGAGCGAGACGGACTCGCGCACAGAGGGTTCTGTTCCGATTTTTGAAAAATTGTGCTATTTAGAGACATCCTTTTATTTTTCCTGTAATCTTTACATAAACTTCTATCACATAGAATAATTTCAGATTTTTATCTTTGCAAACTTCGGAGAATTTTTCATCAAAAGTCAAAAACTATGCGACCTAAAAAAAAAAAAAATGTTTGAGAATGTGCAAACAGCGCTCTTTCATATGATACCCCACATGTCCTAGTAGCCCCACTTTGAATTTTTAAGACCCCCTTTCAGTCCCTTTTACAAAAAAAATATACATATTTTTACTTCTTTCTTATTTGCAAAATAGTTGAGTAAACGTCATCTAAAACTATTCCAGATTTCAAGTTGATAGCATTAGTAGTTTTTGAGATATCCAGCTGTGGCATACAGACAGACAGACAGACAGACAGACGGACAGACAGACAGACAGACAGACTGAGTCACACCATAAGGGTTCCTTTTTTTACAATTTTGGTACGGAACTCTAATAGTGTTGGCGACAGATCTGGTAGCCCCGTTGCTAGGGGCTTTTTGGTGTTGGTTGGGGGGCGGATTGCGTGTTTTTTTGCAAATTTTTAATATTATCTTAAGACTTGTGATCAAATAATTATACCCGATTGCACCATATCTGCATTTTATTTGGTGTCTAACAAGTAGTAGAAAATTATTTTCTATAATCATGATTTTAAATACGTATCTAGTAGTGGCAAATAATAGTAACTAATTAGTAATAATATTTACTAAATTATAAGTGCACAATAACTTTAAAACTGATGTAATCGGAAATCCCAAGAAAATAACAAGGAGCGTTTCAACTTGACTTTGTCTGCTACAAACTACTTGAAAAACACTCAAACAAACCCAAACTTCAATAAACAAAACATTTTTAATAGCTACACCATTCTAACAGAAAAACAAATAATCCTCCTAAAACTCTAAAACCCTTTACAAAATCCAAAAAAAAAAGAAAACATAACCCTTTTAATCCAGACACAGAACCATCCAGCCGCGCAAAAAACTGCTCAAATTTCTTTCCTATTACGTCGCCACCGCCGGTCGTCGAAGGTCCCCAGTTCATTGCCCCAAAGGTGACTCAAAAGTCCCCATGACCTACCCCAATGTCTGGCATGTTCCTAGAACTTATAATAGTCTGGACTCATCATCCGGTCTCTTATCAAAAACGTTGAAAAGGTACGTTACGTAAGGTCGTTTTCTATAGTTAGTATAACTGTCTGTCCGGCTACGCCCTTAGGGCTCGAATATGAAAGGGAGTCCCCCTTTCCCTCGAGTCCCTCGAATATGAAAGGGTTTTTGAATTTTGATTTTGGAACACCTTTTTTTTAACCGACTTCTAAAAAAGGAGGAGGTTCTCAATTCGGATGTTTGTATTTTTTTTTTTTTTTTTTTTTTTTTTTTTATGTTTGTTCGCGCATAACTCCGTCGCTTGCCAACCGATTTGAAAAATTATTTTTTTGTTGGAAAGGGTATACTTCCCAAATGGTCCCATTTTTTTCAAAATCCAGTTCTGATGATGGGATCCTGGAGAAATCGAAGGAACTCTTCAAATATTATAGGCACGCCTATAGCGATTTGGGTATTTTTTATAGTAGCTTGTGCATTTGCTCTCGGAAAGCACCACTTGGTGAAGTGGAACTGATGATGAAGACCACAGATGGCTACCAGAACTACTCAATGATAAATATTTCACGGGTTGCGATTCGATTACTTTAATATGGTTGCTAAGCAATTTCCGCTCGTCAAACAATGCGTGTGGTGAGTGGTTGTTGAGGAGTTCTCCTGGTTCTTACCAGCAGAACTCCTCAACAATTAACGTCCCAGCATCGGGAAAAGCAATATTTTGTAACATGTGATGAGCAATTGACATTAGACTATTGTAACTTATACAAATTATAAACAGACCCACTAAAAAGCGAGAAATAAAAACTTTTTAACAAAAAAAAAACCGACTTCCAAAAATCACTACAAAGTGAAAAATAACTTTGATTTCGGAAGTCGGTGGCAAAAAAAAAAGAAAGTAAATAAAAAACGAAAGACACCGACTTCCGAAATCAAAGTTATTTTTCACTTTGTAGTGATTTTTGGAAGTCGGTTTTTTTTTTTGTTAAAAAGTTTTTATTTGTTCTAAAGTCAAATATTCTATTTTTATCAAACCATGGATACATTCATTTGTTTTAGTTTAGACCTCTTAGGTCGTTAAATACGGACCTAAGAGGTCGTTACCAGGATATATCAGGTGTTATGGAAAACAGAAAAAATAGGGTGGAAAAAACAGGAAATTATGTAACTTCTTATTTAAGCCAGAGTTATCAAAATACAGCAATACATTTTGCACGTTTTTAGTAATATTCAATTGTTTTTAATTAATTATTTTTATTAATTAATTTCGTATAGAGAAGAATTGACGGAAAAAACTCCATGGATGGTGGTCAAACGTATTTACTAAAATTTGCTGTAGAGAAAGTAAACTTCATATAAATACCGTTTTATAATTGCTATTTCAACATAACAATCAATCAAATTCATTACATTTCTTTGAATTGTGTGAACGTGTTTCTTGTCTCGTGGTTAAAAGCTAATGTCACTTAGGGCGTGTAAGAAAAGAATCATAACAAAACGTAACATGCGTGTCATGTTTTTTTATCTTTAAAACTCGTCATAGTCGGAGAAACTTTTATTTGTAAAACAGCTTTTTTATTAGATAAATAAATTAAATTAAATAAATTAAATTAAATTAAATTAAATAATTAAATAAATTTGTAGAGCTCGTTGCTAAGTAATAACAGCCGAACGGGTCGATCCATCAGGTTAAGCTGCGCTTGCCGGGGTTGGTCCGTATATGGGTGACCATCTTTACATACTGAGACTCCTCCGTGCCTCGTGGTCCCGGCTGTCATTCATGGACAGTCGTTACGTGTCGTCAGAAGCCCGAAAGTCTGACAACCAGTCTTACCAATGTGTATCGTATTACCTACACAGTAATTGGGTTGTGGAGGTCAGATAGGCAGTCGCTCCATGTAAAATACTGGTATTCAGCTGCATCCGGTTAGACTGGAAGCCAACCCCAACATAGTTGGGAAAAGCTATTCAAATTGATTTATTTAGGTGTTATGTAGATAGCTTATACTCTGGATTAGCACATAGGCTACATTTTATCCCGGTCTACGCGGGTGAAACCGCGGGGCGCAGCTAAAAATAGCTAAACTAATATTATAAAGAGAAAAGATTTGATTTTATTTTACCTATGTTTGTCTGTTACCCTTTCAGGGCTAAACGGCCGATCCAATTTTGATGAAATTTGTCATGGGGATACTTTGAACCCGGGGGAAGGACATAAGCTACTTTCAACGACTTACCACGCGGGCGAAGCCGCGGGCCTAAGCTAGTATTAAATATGTCAGTTTTTTTAGCCTTACCAGCCGTCTTATCCAAGCGCCCTCGTCAAAACAACAAATTAAAAAGACAAGCGAAGAAAATAAATCCCATCGTCTGGCAGGCAGCCATTGCTAATGTAAACATTATGATATCAATTACAGCTACACATTTCTGCATGTCATTCCAAGCTTACGTAACAATGCATTTGCTTATAAATGTACTGATTAATAATTCAGTAGAAATATTCAATATATTAGGTAGCAAGTCATAATGACTACCTACTATATTTTTTCATTCTACCTTGAAAGTGCAATTTGCATACCGAATTTCAACATGATATCAAAAACTGTTAAAGGTTTTCTTACTGCGGAAATGACTTTAGCAGTATTACCTAGTAATTTCCGCCGTATAACTGTATTATCACCAGAACGGAACGAGTGTATACAATTTCAATTTGAAAGGCCAACAGGAAAATCTCCAAAATTAGGTTGCAAAAATCACAGTCCATTTCTGGTTATCGGCCTCCACCAAATTGTACCACAACCATTGACCACAACACACAACATTAATTCTCCGCCTCCATTATTCAGTCTGTTATACAACAAACTATCAATCTGCCCAGCCTTTTCCCAACTATGTTGGGTTTGGCTTCCAGTCTAACCGGATGCAGCTGAATACCAGTATTTTACATGGACCGACTGCCTATCTGACCTCAACAACCCAGTTACTGGGTAATACGATACCCCTTGGTAAGACTGGTTGTCAGACTTTTTGGGCTTCTGACGACCCGTAACGACTGTCAAAGATCCACGAATAACAGCCGGGACCAACGGCTTAACGTGCTTTCTGAGGCACGGAGGAATCTCGGTATATAGAGATGGTCACCCATCCACTGACCAACCCCGGCAAGCGTAGCTTAACCTGATGGATCGACCCGTGCGGCTGTTATTACTTAGCCACGAGCTCGGTTATACAACAGCTGAAAAAAAAAATAAAAAAAAAAAAAGGGTACTTAAATAAAAAAATTAAAAAAAAATAAAGGGTAAGGGTAAATTAAAGGGTAAGCATCAAGTGAAATACTTACAAATTTTCTTAAGATTTTTGCAATTTGCAACTCGGTGTCCGGTGTATGTTGATAAAATGTGATTCGCCGAATGTGAACGACCATACCAAATATGTATTATATTTACAGAATCATAATCATTTAAAATCAGTAATACAACTCCATAGATTAGTATAATCCTCAAATGTCAACATTTCATGAAATAGTCATTCAAAAGGATTAATATGAAATAAGAGAGTTGTATTGATGATTTTATTGATTATAATTCTATAAATACATATTTGTTACGGTCCGAATCACATTCAAATCAACATGCAACCCGATGCTGACTTGCAAATTGCAAAAAACGTAATAAAATTTGAATTTCTTTTAAAAAACATAGCTACTGAGCCAAAGCTACCCATAAAACAAAAACCGACTTCCAAAAAAAACACTACAAAGTGAAAAATAACTTTAATTTCGGAAGTCGGTGTCTTTGGATCTGTATTTTAGTTTTTTGCCACCGACTTCCGAAATTAAAGTTATTTTTCACTTTGTAGTGTTTTTTTTGGAAGTCGGTTTTTGTTTTTGTAAAAAAGTTTTTATTTTTCACTTTTTAGTGGTTCAGTTTGTAATTTATCTAAGTTACAATAACCCAATGTCAACTGCTCATCACGTTTTACAAAATGTTGCTTTTCCCGATGCAGGGACGTTAATTGTTGAGGAGTTCTCCTAGTAAGAACCAGGAGAAATGGAGCTCATGGTGAAGTCACCATTACCATTATTTTGACGAGCATAAACCATATTAAAGTAATCGAATCGCAACCTGTTATATACTTAGATATAATTGAGTATTTCCGATGGCCCTCTGTGGTCTTCATCATCAGTTCTAGTTCACCGAATGGTACTTTCCGAGAGTAAATGCACGAGTTACTATAAAAAATACCGAAATCGATATAGGTGTGCCAATAAAATTTGAGGGTTTCCCTCGATTTCCATGGTGGGATACCATGGAAATCGAGGGAAACCCTCAAATTTCATCAGATCCTGATTTGATGATCATGGGACCACTTGGGAAGTATACCCTTTCGAACAAAAAAAGAAAAATCCAAATCGGTTTAGCCATTTTCGAGTAATCGGGGAACATACATAAAAAAAAAAATAAAAAAAAAAAATAAAAAAAATATTCCGACGAATTGAGAACCTCCTCCTTTTGGAAGTCGGTTAAAAATAGCATTGGCATTTAGACCAGTTTTTATAACCCACAAAGCCCCTTTGTGTTCCAAGGTCCAAACCAAATAAAAGCGGCATGGGAACAAACCTCTTAAATGTTTTGAATCAAAACAAACTATTATAATACTGTTGGACGTTGCGACTGCAATTTGGTGACGCAACTATAAAGATATTTCAAAAATCTTAATCAGTTTTATTAGGAACAGGGATAATAACTTTATTAAAGCCTATACCACAGAATAATATAGTTACAGTAGTATATCGGAGCAGTAACCTTTAATTAAAACCCTTATAAACCCGTTGTATTAATCCGTGTATTGAACGAAGTCCATAGCAGACTAGATATTTTTTCGTGCTCTTTGAGTGAATTTGCAAGAGTTTTAATAAATGTAGTTAATTATGTAAGGTAAAAAATATTATTTTTTGTTAGGTATGTAAGGTTAGAGAAGTTATTTTTTAAGTTGATGACTACACTATCGCATTAGGTTAAAGCCTGTAATGATAGTTGTAAGGATGATAATAAATGGTTATTTATGCAACAGACGTATAATATAAGGGGTATTAGCCTCGTGTGATAATAGTATCACATGAGTGTTTTAATACCTAATTATGTACAGTTGCATACAAGACTTTTCTACATCCATGTTATGAATCCTCTATAAAAGGTTCTGAAACAGTTTTTTGCAATGCTAGTAGTGAAACGCGCGTGCATTACAATGTTCTTTTTTTGAAATTGCATTATGAAATTCAGTACAACATCATAACACCCGTTTGGATGCTATTATCGTTACTATGACACTGGTTATTTTAAAATTGGCAATAAGCTAACTGTTTCAGAAACTTTTATAGAGGATTTATTGCATGGGTGTAGATAAATAAATAAATAAATTATCTACGGCCGCTCGGTAGATAAATACGTGTCCGTCCGTGCGTAACTGCCGCGCATTCGAACTTTGTTTCGGGCGTTTTCTATGAACATAAACTAATGTAACATTATTATACTGTGCCTGTACTGTCCCACTTGCTAGTACTCTCATAAGTACAGTGGTGGTTATATAATTATAAACACAGTACCTTGGTAGTGTTCATTACTTTCTGCGAAATAATAATGGTCCACTCAACGAATAACCCAAAAGGAAGTTTAGAGTGCGTGAGCTGCAAAGTGCCTTGCTAAAATATTGATATTATGTCTCGACCAAAATTCTCCGATGACGTCAAAGAAACGAAAACCATAGAATGCATAATAGCGAATCGTCAGAATATGCAATTTTCTTACGTTTTTTTCGATCGTCTACTTTTACTGTGTACCAAAATGAGTAGAAACTATGTTGAGATCTTTTCTAAATTCAAATGCATTGCTAAAATATTGATCTATTTTGTCTCGACAAAAAATTCTCAGATGACGTCAAAGTAACGCAAAACACAATGCATAATAGCGAATCGTCAGAATATGCAATTTTCTTACGTTTTTTTCGATCGTCAACTTTTACTGTGTACCAAAATGAGTAGAAACTATGTTGAGATCTTTTCTAAATTCAAATGCATTGCTAAAATATTGATCTATTTTCTCTTGACACAAAATTCTCAGATGACGTCAAAGTAACGCAAAACACAATGCATAATAGTGAATCGTCAGAATATGCAATTTCCTTACGTTTTTTTCGATCGTCTACTTTTACTGTGTACCAAAATGAGTAGAAACTATGTTGAGATCTTTTCTAAATCCAAATGCCTTGCTAAAATATTGATCTATTTTCTCTTGACACAAAATTCTCAGATGACGTCAAAAAAACGCAAAGCACAATGCATAATAGCGAATCGTCAGAATATGCAATTTCCTTACGTTTTTTCCATCGTCAACTTTAACTGTGTACCAAAATGAATAGAAACTATGTTGAGATATTTTCTAAATTCAAATGCCTTGCTAAAATATTGATCTATTTTCTCTTGAGACAAAATTCTCCGATGACGTCAAAGAAACGCAAAACACAATGCATAATAGCGAATCGTCAGAATATGCAATTTCCTTACGTAATTTCCATCGTCAACTTTTAGCATTATTACCCTTTATTGTTAGCTTTAATAATAGTATGATTCACCAAAATTAAAACAATACCAATGCCCATGTTTGATCTTAAACCAAGTCACACAGTGAGTGTGCATCTTTTCTAGTTCCTCTATGCCGTCATAGAAACCACATCAGGTGATCTACTTTGTGGTTCTATTACTTTGAAAACCAGTCATGGTATGGGAAAATGGTCACAGCTTCATATGTAGTTGTTGTTCAGTGTTGTGCTAACTGCTAAGGAGAACTCCTTACTGGAGTCTGGGTTTCCCGATGTATAGAGTCTTCAAGTTGAGAGTGAATGGATCAGTCCTAGGTAAGTATGTATCATTGGGCCTATTTGTTCAAACCGACCGACGACAGGTGACAGGCTAGAAATGACCATTTTACAAGTTTTTAGAGTTCCGTACCAAAATGGTAAAAAGAAACCCTGGTGCAACTCAGTCTGCCTGTCTGTCTGTCTGTTACAGCTGGATATCTCAAGAATTTCTAATGATGGCAATCGAAGTGGGGCTACTAGTAGATGTATTGTATCATATGAAAGAGCACCGTTTGCACACTCACAAACTTCTTTTTCATTTTTTTAAGCCGCATAGTTTACGACTTTTGATGAAAAATGTAAAAAAAAACCCCCCTTTCTCCGAAGTTTGCATACCTACCTAGAGAAAAATGTGAAATTATTGTATGTGATAGAAGTTTAAGTAAACACTTATTCAGAAATCGGAACGGAACCCTTGGTGCGCGATTCCAACTCGCTCTTGACCGGTTTTTTTTTTAATTTAAGGCTGGGTTGCACCATAATAGTAGTTTAAGTAGCGGTATATGTCAAACTTGACAATAAATAAAAATAAATAAATAAAATCATTTATTTTCAGGTAAATTACACCCATTGCCAGACATCTCAAATAAATCAAATAAAAATAAAAATAAATCAAATAAAATTAAAAACAGATCAAATTAAATTAAAATAAACCAAAATAACAAAACAAATTAAATTAAAATCAAGTCAAATTAAATTAAAATAATAAAACAAATTAAATTAAATCAATAACTGTAATGCTGATTTTAACGGTTACTTCGAAATGTATTGCACATGTATTCATCAGCTTAGTTAAACTTATCAGGGATAGCATAATAATATTAACCAGCGAAGCGTGGGCGGTTAAGGTTACAGTGAAAGCTATGACGGCAGCTTACAAATTGTCAAATGGAGCAACTCATTTTTTGTCTAACAGGTACTATAACTGAAGGTACCATGTTTAAGATGGTGCTCCGTGCAACCCACCCTGCTTTGCAACAGCGCTTGTCGTGAAAATTGACAGTTATAGGGTCGAGGTGAATATTAAACTTATTCGAGAGTTTAATATGACGACACGGTTGGCGCAGTGGTTGAGCGATTGACTGCTGCGCAGCATGTCGCGGGTTCGATTCCCGCACGGAACCAATATTTGTACGACCTACAAGTATTTGTTCCGAGTCTGGGTGTTTTTCTATCTATAATATGTATGTATTTACAAAAAAAAAAAATGTATATAAGTAGTTTATCAGCCATCTCGTTACCATAACACAAGCATTAGGTTGCTTAGCTTGGGACTAGATGGCGTTGTGTGAAATGTCCAAGGATATTTATTTATTTATTTATTTATATGAATTTACATTTCAAAGTTCATTTTTAGAAGAATTTTCTTTGAACTTAGTTGATACAATCACTTCGAAGTGTTATTTACTTATTATGTATTAAAATAATCTGCCTAACCTTTTCCCAACTATGTTGAGGTTGGCTTCCAGTCTAACCGGATGCAGCTGAATACCAGTATTTTATATGGAGCGGCTGCCTATCTGACGACCACAGTAAGTCTTCCGGGCTTTTGTCGACTGTCAAAAAAACACGAATGGCAATTTTGTTTTAGAAGTAGGATTGTTTTTGAGTCGATAATAATGATGACATATTCAAGGCATAACCAAACCAAAAACGATACGTCTCAGGTAACTTTTATCTGAGTTGGTACGTATGTTTTACGTAGGTAAATAAGGATATACGCGGCCAAATAACTTGTATTACATGGAACTGTTGATAATTATACAATATATGCACATATATGACGTCTATCCTGTTTAAAATATAGCTGAAAGGTCAATGTTCATTGATAACAAATGAGCAGTGGTACTCAAAGTTTTTATTCCACATCTCAAAAATTTGGTAGTCGACATAGATTAATCTCAGCATTTACAGTGAAAGAGACATGTTATCTTTTGTGAAGAAATCATGGTCCAAAGTCACCTACATGCATTGGTGATTGTCTACAACTGCAATACAATACAAGTCATCCTGAAAAAGATGTAGACATCAACAATTAATTTGATTGTTTTGAGGTCATAGCGAAACTACGTTTTGAAAGGGGCAACTAGAATCAAATCTGTTTTCCTGTAAATACTGACATTTAAAAGCGCCTTTTATGAGCCCAATTTAAACAAATGCTTTGAATTTTGACTCTAACTTTGCCAATATGACAATGTTGACAAAAGGTACCTATGTGAATTTAAATTCTAAGGGCCTATTTCACGATTGGGCACGCCACAATTGCGGTGATAAGTCCCCTCTTTGAGGAGTGGTTAGAGAGGCGCCACGGCGCGGCGTCCTCACCTTCCGCCTGACGCAGGTCCTCACCGGACACGGTTGTTTCGGGAGGTTCCTGTTTCGCATAAGGCGGGAGGAAACGCCCGGGTGTTACCATTGTGTGGATCGCCCGGAGGACACGGTGGAGCATACAGTGGAGGTGTGCCCGGCTTGGGCAGAGCACCGCCGTGTTCTCACGGAGGCGATCGGCGGCGGCGATCTCTCGCGTCCGAGCCTGGTCCAGGCCATGGTGCGGAGCGAGAG
The DNA here is from genome assembly GCA_905163495.3 of Cosmia trapezina. NCBI lineage: Eukaryota > Metazoa > Arthropoda > Insecta > Lepidoptera > Noctuidae > Cosmia > Cosmia trapezina. The sequence goes on from LR991044.1 coordinate 6,447,445, forward strand.
TGCATGGGAGGCCGTCACCTCCTTCTGCGAAGCAGTGATGCTCGCGAAGGAGGAGGCGGAACGCGTGAGGGAGAGGCAGCCTCACGCCCTCAGTCGCCGCAGGAGACGCCCTGGGCGGCGGGAATCGCGGGGCGATTTCCGGCCACCGTAGGCGCGGGCCTGCGGACGGTGAGCAGCGGGTAGCTCGCCGTCCGGTAAGGAACAGGCCCGAGTCGACGGCGCGTTGTGTTCCACGCGCGCCTCAAACAGATGTCAGCAAATGACGGGGTCCAATAGGGCCGACGCCGCTGGGGTCGCGGGTTGTCTGAAGAGGTTACCGCGGCCCTGGCATAGGCAACTGAAGGAACACGGGTGGGTTTTAGTCAGTAAAAGTCTGACACGCCCTTCCGCTCCACCCAGAAAAAAAGGGCCTATTTCACGATGTCCGAATAGCCACTACTCACCCGAATAAATTCAAAAATGGAACATAATTTGTATGAAATTATCTGCCAAGTAAGTTAATAGGAACTTAATCGTAGGTTGTGAAACAGGCCCTAAATATTTTATTTCACATAAACAAGGGCACTTATGAAACGTCAGAAGCTAGGTGCACGGTTCCAACTGGTCGTTTCCTATGGAGAAGAGTCGGCAAGAAACTCCACGGTTATACTCTTTTAAAAATATTTGGCTTCTACAATAATTATTTTCAAATTAAACTTATAGGAGGACAGTGTATGCCTGTCAACAAGTATTGGCTCCGTACGGAATTTCATACAAACTTTCAAGTCCTTTTTTTCGAAATTTCACAGGATACATAGGTCTAAAAAGTTAATTAAGAACATTTTCGAAATGTCTTACTTAAGAAAAGATAATTGGAAATCTCTGTTTCTATGGAATATTTAAAATAGGTCGAATTTAGGCTGTAACACTATTTTTCGAAAATGATCTTAACTAACTTTTTAGAATTAATGTATCCTGCTTATGCGTATGAAGTTTCATTAAAATCGGTTCATTCATTTCGATAAAAAAGGACTTGTAAATTTGCCGTAAAGCATCTATGAGTATACAGTGGAACAGTGGCGCTCCTGTGGTAACGATCCCGACTTACGAGTTGTAGGTCGTGGATTCGAACCCCGGCTTACTTTGTGTCCATTATTTCATCACCACTGTTCTCAAAACGGTGAAGGAAAAAAACCTAGAACCAAAAATTCGAAGACATGTGACATCTACCAACTAACCTGCACTGGGACCGCGTGGTGGATTACGGCCCACTCCCTCTCACAGAGAAGAGGCCTGTGTCCCAGCAGTGGGAACATTATAGGCTGATTATGTGTTAGTATACAAGGCCTATAAGGTTTCAATAAAAGAAAGACTTTCATGAAGATATGCCCAAAATTACTTGAAAAGTGCTCTTAGGTACTTTACTTTTTAATTGTTACTCAAACTCACAGCAATTATTTCAATTAAACCAATTACAGAAGGTTGAAGCTTGCTGCCCATTTCAAAACGTAAATTTCTATGGAGAAGAACAGGCAAGAAACTCCAAGTTGCTCATAAATGCAGAGTCATGGTCTTGGCTTACAAACTGCGTAATAACATTCGTCACAGTTTAACAACCACGAGCTGTTAGGTTCTTTCCTGCTTCCCGCGCTAATTGAGGTAAACAAAACATTTAATTTAGTTTTATAATTAAATCCGAATTCCATTAAGGCGCAGGTTACCTGGAAACGATCAAAAAGGTGGTTTTTTAAAGCTGTGTATCTCATAAACCGTAAATAATTTTGACATGTAAAAAAATATGATATTTTCAAGTCCTTTTCGCATACAGTGATGAAAGCCAAAACATAATTAAACATACTTTAATGCACCAAAAAAATCTTTAAACATACCTCCTAAAAATCTTTAAAAGCTGTTTATACCTTCATTAGCAATTATAATTAAAAATATACCATGAAATGTCAATTTCCAAACTGCATCCAGTGATGGATTACTTTTTATTAAATATTTAATTTCTAATTTTATACGATTTTATTTGCACTTTTACGACATAATTCCGGTGCGCGTGAGAATCTTCTATCTCTTGCGTCAAAGTAGACAGCCATAACGCCATTTCACTTACACACCGAGCTAAACCAAGCTTGGAACCAGGGCCTTAATAGTGGTAGTTATCGAATTCTGAGAGGACATGATGTAATCCCTGTTAACATCGTTATTGTATGTTGTGTGTATGTGCTTCTGGTCACGGTGTCTGTTGATTACAGGTTATATATACGTACCTATATAGGTATTATCAAGTGGAAGAGTCATTGAGCCTGCTGTACAAACGAAGGTTACTCAAATGATCGACAAATTCTGTCATTATTATTACGTAAAAGTTCGTTTTTACGGTTCCGTACCAAAATGGTAAAAAAGGAACCCTTATGGTGTCACTCAGTCTGTCTGTCGTCTATCTGTCTGTCTGTCTGTCTGTCACAGCTGGATATCTCAAGAACTACTAATGCTATCAACTTGAAATTTGGAACAGTTTTAGATGACGTTTACCCAACTAATTTGCAAATAAGAAAGAAATAAAAATATTTATAATTTTTTTGTAACAGGTGCTGAAAGGGGGTCTTAAAAATTCAAAGTGGAGCTACTAGGGCATGTGGGGTATCATATGAAAGAGCGCTGTTTGCACATGCTCATACATTTTTTTAAATTTTTTTTTTAGGTTGCATAGTTTTCGACTTTTGATGAAAAATGTAAACAAAAATACCGTCCCCCCCCCTTAACTCCGAAGTTTGCAAAGAGAAAAATCTGAAATTATTCTATGTCATAGGAGTTTATGTAAAGATTACAGGAAAAATAAAACAATGTCTCTAAATAGCATACTTTTTTAGAAATCGGAACGGAACCCTCGGTGCGCGAGTCCGACTCGCCCTTGACCGGTTTTTTATTAATAACTTAAAAGTCTCGCCAAATTGTACATCATAATAACGCCCGAAATTAATTATTATCAAACCTGACCCAGTTTCAATCCATCCGTCCATTTTGTGGGTGAAGACAACCGATGCGATCTTAAGATTCCCCGTAGACTTCCTATCGACCGATATATTTGACAGTCGTCAAAAGCCCGAAAGAAGTCTTACCAGGGGGTCTTATTGTGGATTTCAGACAGGCAGCCGCTCCATGTAAAACACTGGTATTCATCTGCATTGACTGGAAGCCGACCCCAACATAGTTGGGAAAAGGCTAGGCAGATTGATTGATATGATATTCTAATAGAATATGTGTAGCTTACCTACACATATTCTATTAGAATATCATATCAATCAATCTAAGGTAAGTAGGTACGTCATGATAAAAAAAATATGTGCCAACGACTACGCATCTCTCTGCAAAGTAGTGCAAAGCTTATGTTCATAAAATATTACTACCAAAGCCTCTTACCTACCTAACCTACCTACGTACTGTGAGGGCTCGAACCTCACAGCGGGAGGCTAACTACTTTATAATAAAAGACAGTAGTGTACTGAAGAAATGGGGCTGAAGCCCGCTATATTAAAATAAGAAATAAAATTATAATACACTCCCTAGGTCCTACGCGGAGCCCTAGCTATCTGCTATCTGTCAAATCTTATAAAAAAGCCACCATCACTTTTTTATAAGAGTATTCGATGTTTGAATGATCGGAATGTCAGCCAGTTATCCATACTATGGCTTGTACACAGCAAAACCTCTACAGTACCTACCTACCTAGCCACCTACCTACCTAGCTTCCTAAGTACTTATCTCTTGATACATAAAACAATAGCAGCGTACTGTCGTACATAGTTCATAATACCACAGATTAATAATACACACATAAACTGCATTCATATGATCGTAAAAACAAATTAGTAATTTGTTAGTAACGCAACAGTCCGCTATTAATTATTGTGAATCATTTGGACTCCGTTCGACTTTGTCGTGCCCTTCCCGGAATACTGTCTAGACTAGCATGAGCTTAGGACACGGAACGAGCGTAGCGGAAAGGTGATTTGAAAGCGGTATTTATGATATTATGTAAATAAATAAAAAAACTAAAAAACCCGACTGCTACAAAAACTAAAACTGAAAAGCTAAGAACAAGCCCATTTTAAATTTAATAAAAGTTGGAAGCAGGCGGGACCCGTTTGAGTTTGAAAATATAAAAATGGAATGGGTCCCGCCTGCTTCCAACTTTTATTAAATTTGAAATGGGCTTGTTTTTAGCTTTTCAGTTTTAGTTTTTGTAGCAGTCGGGTTTTTTAGTTTTTTTAATTACTTTTTTTATTTCCAGCTTTTTAGTTACAAATGTGAAATATTTCACAGACGATTTAGTTAAATAGTCAAGCCCTCGAGGTTCTAACTCTGCTCAAAGCAAATTTTTTTTTTATCAAAATTCAATTTGTCACTTCGAATTACTTTTAATCATATAAGTTGTACATATTTTTGTAATCACCTTTAAAAATCCTTTATTTTGATACCCCACTCGATGGTATTAGAAGACAAAAAAAAATCGAACTCCATAATATGTCACCCCAAATCCGTCATTTTACTTTATTTTTGATGTTAATATAGCCAGTGACACTCGCGCCACCAAGACAAATCTAAAGACGTATAATTTATCCAAATCCGTTCATTCGTTTAACTTACATACAGGTCAAATACATAACCCTCCTTTTGGGCTTCGCCGCAGTCGGGTAATAAAGAGAACAGACAGACACAGACATGTTGCTGGGGAGTTATTTCGAGCTCAATCACGACGTCCAAGTCACTCCTCTGACTTTAAAGTGGAGAAGAGTCGGTTTTTTAACCACTTGACCCCATTGCTTGACCCTTTCTGAATGGAGATTTGAAATTAAGAACTGGTCAAACTCTTTAGTTTAGAGAGCATTGTGATTTTTTCAATGCAGCTAAAGTGAAATTCAAAATTTCTTGCGCTTTTTTGCAATGAATTTTTAATTTTGTGGGCTTTTCATATTTAATCTTTATAAATTATATATAAAGAAAAGTCCTGACTGACTAAATGACTGACTCATCAACGCCCAGCCCAAACCCTTGGACCTAGAAAGCTGAAATTTTGCACAGACGTTCCCTTTATAATGTAGTCAAGGAATAAGGAAGGATTTCCCGGTAGTATGTTCCCGTGGGATATTTTCCGGACATCCACGCGGGCGAGGCTGCTGGCAAAAGCTAATCTTAAATATTGCCAAAGTAGAGTTTGCCAACAGACTATCTTTTGTAGCTTTTGACAGGCGGTACTTATGTGGCGCTCACTTTTAAGTGTGACCTGTGACATTTAAGTCAATACATTTTTTAGGTACCTAGTTTTAAACTCAATGAGGAACCCTCCCTCGCGCTCCCTCGCTAATCAAATTGAATTGTTTAATGAAGGGTACATGTCACTACATTTTATGTTATAGATGCTCATAGACTCGACCATAACTTAATTTATTTCTACTTCTTTGTTTTACCGTCCCTTTCCTGGAATCAAGTCATCGAGTAAGCTTAGGATACGGTTTTGCAAAGCGGAAAGATTTTTAAGTAGCGCGGCAGCGGTTTGCAAAATGGTACCTATTAATTTTCATTTTACTTTCTTTTTAGGATTCCGTACCAAAATGGTAAAAAGGAACCCTTATGGTGCGACTCAGTCTGTCTGTCTTTCACAGCTGGATATCTCAAGAACTAACTAATGCCAACTTGAAATTTGGAACAGTTTTAAATAACGTTTGCCCAACTATTTTGCAAATAAGAAAGAAATAAAAATATTTGATGAAAAATGTAAAAAATACCGTTCCCCCCCCCCCTTATCTCGGAAGTTTGCATAGACAAAAATCTAAAATTATTCTATGTGATAGAAGTTTATGTAAAGATTACCTACAGGAAAAATAAAGAGATGTCTCTAAATAGCACACTTTTCCAGAAATCGGAACCGCCGGTCGATTCTGTAGAAATCTCACCGTGAAAACTTAGGTGAAGTGAGTTTGTTTTTGCTAGGAATTGACACTATTGACAGCTCACTCCACGCTCACTTCACGTAATTTTTCACTATGAGATTTGTACAGAATAGCACTGCAGAACCCTCGGTGCGCGAGTCCAACTCGCTCTTGATCGGTTTTTTTTTTCTTTTTTATGTAAATGGGGCAATCATCGAAACGATAACAGCAGCCCAAAAAAAAAAATTCTTTCGATTTGCAAGATTCGCTTTATTGACTTCGAGTCGACTTCGCGTCCACACCCTTACCTACAGCATAAGGTCACCTGCATCCACGTCAAACAAATTATGCAACTTCCTTATTGTTTAATAAAGTAACAATGCGTAATATTTAATGTTTAAGTGGACATTGTCGTAATGAAATGATTTAACTGTGCACAAGGTAAGCAAGATTGAATTGAAAGGGTATGAATGTCTGATTTTATAAGCTTTCTGTGCTTTTCAAGCTTTTGTGCGAATTTTCGATTTACCTTCTCACTTTTGAAATGTCTACATCACACTAATCACATTAATATTATAAATTAATGTATGAATGAATGATATTTATTTGCAAGAATATAGGTACATAGGTTTTTATCATCTGTCATGGGTTTCACTATACTAAAGGCGAAACTTTGTGACTGTGTGTGTGGGGGTGTGTTTGTAGGTTTGTTACTTCTTCACGCTCAAACGGCTGGACCGATTTGGATGAAATTTGGTATGTAGATAGCTTATACCCTGGATTAACACATAGGCTACTTTTTTATCCCGGTCTAAGCGGGTGAAACCGCGGGGCGCAGCTAAACTTACATAAAGTCACGCCTTCTCCCCACGGGGGTAGGCAGAAACTGCAGAACGCCACCTGATCCTTACATACTCCTTTTGCCTCGTTTACGTTCATACATCTGAGGGGCAATTCTCGTATTTTTAACAACGTTCGCAATATCATCTCAAGACTCAATCTGTCAAAAATTGTATAGCGTTTACCTACATTTTTGACATTTGATTGACGCTGGCATGAGATTATGAACGTTTTTAGGTACGAGAATTGCCCCTCAGGTCACACACGCACGCCGGTTGCGAGTACTACGCACCTGACCTTTCTGAAGAACATCACCAATAAGGTCCTTAAGTGTCTACCTTCACATGAATTTAAAATTAGAAGAACGACAATAAAATTAGTTTAATCACTAAAAAATACTCACCGAGATATTGAGTAACAGTTGATTGTAAGTATAAAACTTTTTACAAAAAAAAAAAAACAACTGACTTCCAAAAAAAGTTATTTTTCACTTTGTACCTACTTAGTTTTTTTTTTCACTTTTTTAAAAAATTAAATTAAGTTAAAATTCATTTCTTTCGTAGAAATTCCAGATGCATAAATGTGAAATTAAAAATATTAGATACATTAAGAATTAATTTTTAGTTGTGGTACCTACCCCACACAAATTCGAATCCACTACCTGATGGCCAATTCTCGTACATAAAAACGTTCACAATCTCATGCCAGCGTCAATCAAATGTCAAAAATGTAGGTAAACGCTATACAAATTTTGACAGATTGAGACTGAGAAGAGATTGCGAACGTTGTTAAAAATACGAGAATTGCCCCTCTGATATGTAAATTACAGTGACAGGAAGTTATTGTTAACATCATTCACATAGAAGTGGTAAAAATACGTATTATTGAAGCTAACTCAAAAACTACCAAAGTAAAGTTAATAAAATTTGTGAAACCACCTAGGAAGTACTATGCGTGCCAAATAAGAATAGTAGGTACTGTCAAGACGCCATTTTGTTCCGCAATACTCGCGAACTTCATTACCAATGCGTACTAATTTGACAGCTGTATATTTGACAGCTATCAGCAGTACTAATTTAACAGATATCGCGTAAAGTTGGCTGCAAGTGTGATCCTATTCTTAATTGGCACGCGACTTTGACAAGACGCCCAAGCAAGTTTTCCCTAGGAGTGACGCGTTAAAACAGAGGTGACTCCGGTGACTCATACATAACAGGGGTGTTATGAAAATTAAAGAACGTATTATGACTCATACATACGTCACCAAATCCGTACCGACGTAAAATTGTATGGGATTTCCGTAACACACTAATAATATAGAGGTGAAAGTTTGTGAATGTGTGTGTTTGTTTCTTCTTCACGCTCAAACGGCTCGACCGACTTGGATGAAATTTTGTATGTAGATAGCTTATATCCAGGACTAACACATAGGCTACTTTTTATCCCAGTCTACGCTGGTGAAACCGCGGGGCGCAGCTAGTTGTTTTATAATTATTATTTATTAGCTTTTGCCCGCGGCTTTGCCCGCGTGGAGGTAGGAAATTATCTCATGGGAACGTACTACCGGGATAAAAAGTATACTATGTCCTAAAGCAGGCCATGGTCTACCATTACAATAAAAAAATCCGGTCAAGAGAGAGTCGGACTCGCGCACCGTGGGTTCCGTTCCGATTTCTGAAAAAGTGTGCTATTTAGAGACATCGTTTTATTTTTCCTGTAATCTTTACATAAACTTCTATCACGTAGAATAATTTCAGATTTTTCTCTATGCAACCTTAAGGGGGGGAACGGTATTTTTTACATTTTTCATCAAAATTCGAAAACTATGCGGCCTAAAAAAATTAAAAAAGTTTGAATTTTTAAGAACTTTGAATTTTTAAGTTGCCGCTATAGCAATAAAATACTAAAAAACGGGATAAAATTAATATTTAAGGGAGCTCCCATACAACAAACGTGATTTTTTTTGCTCGTTTTTGCTCGATATTGATAACGGCAACAGGTAATAGATCCTTGAAATAATCACAGAATATTTAGTTATATATTTACTTTAAAAATAAATAATTAAATTAAAATAAAACAAATATTTAAGGGGGCTCCCCGTACAACAAACGCGATTTTTTGCCATTTTTATAGATAATGGTACGGAACCCTTCGTGCGCGAGTCCGACTCGCACTTGGCCGGTTTTTTTGTGTGAACTTCGCAGACGTGATTGATAAAGATCGATAGACGATAAAAAAAACGGATTTCTCAACTCATACTTCAAGTAACAACACCACCAGCGGTAGTTAACCCCAAAAAAAATCGAATAAAAAAAAAATTTTGTTTGAGTATCTATACTTGAACATGACAAAATTGTCATGTTCAGGTATCGATATCCACCACTTCTGCGGAGTTTTACTAGCTAAGTTAATTCAATCTGCCTGGCCTTTTTCCAACTAAATATATTGGGGTCGGCTTCCAGTCTAACCGGATGCAGCTGAATACCAGTATTTTACATGGAGCGACTGCCTATCTGACCTCCAGAAGCCAGTTACTGGGTAATACGATACCCCTTGGTAAGATTGCTTGTTAGACTATCGGGCTTCTGACGACCCGTAACGACTGTCAAAGATCCACGAATAACAGCCGGGACCAACGGCTTAACGTGCTTTCCGAGGCACGAAGGAGTCTGGGTATGTAAAGATGGTCACCCATCCACGGACCAACCCCAGCAAGCGTAGCTTAATCTGATGGATTGACCCGTGCGGCTGTTATTACTTAGCCATGAGCTCCTCTAGCTAAGTTAAGTTAATTAAATGAATATAAAACCAAACAAAGCATGGAACTTTTAGTATGTACAGAACAAAATTTTCCGTAATCTCATCATGACGTACTCGTATTTATAAGAGTAAAAAATCTGAGTAACCCAAGCCCAAACAAAGTCCAAACTTTTCCCATAGTCAGGGAATTTTTTGACTTTGTACCAGGAAAGTTTTCGCATATTTAAATTTACCTACGTAAAATTCCATAATTTTGATCTCATTTATTAGTAAAACCACAATATCTGTGTATGTTAGTATATTTCCATAAATTGTGGCCAAATATTTCCTTTAGATCTAGACCGTGTCATTAATTTCAAAGTCAAATCAATTTATTTTAATTATAACACTTGTGGTTTTGGAAATAAAAAGTTTATGAAGAAAAGAGATTTTTTTATACAATTTGTGACTAATGACCGTACTAGACAGTAAACGGCTGAACGGATTTAGATGAAATTTGGCACACAGATAGTTTATAACCTGGATTAACAAATAAGAAGCTTTTTATCCCGGTAGTAGGTTCCCGTGGGATAATATTCGACATCCACGCAGGCGATATATTACATAGATAAAAGTTTCGATAACTCAACGGCTGAACGGATTTGGATGAAATTTGGTGCGTGGATAGATTAGGACCTGGATTAACAATAATATGCTACTTTTTATCCCGAAATAACGCGAACGAAGAACAGGCAACGACTAGTGTTTGATAAAAGTCGTTTTTTCGACTATTTCCCCTTTTCCGGAACGTATAGTTCGAAAACGGGTAGGAATTCGAAAAAGTATATGAGTTATAAGTTGTAAAAAAATTTATGAGTTTTCATTACATACAAGATATTTTTTCTCTACGACGCACCGTTTTAAAGATATTAGCGAAAAACTCAAAAGTGGGAACTTTTATAAAAGTTCCGGCGTACCTCCTAGACGCGGGGGCTTTTAGTATGCTCCCTAAACACCCTGAATAACTTTCTGAAGAAATCACTTACTTCCCAGCTCACGCACTCTACAACCCCTTTGTTGAGTGGACTAAAAACCAAAAAAGCAGGGCCGGCTCGCTAGTAACTAATAAGCAAACAAAGTTATACCAATATTGACGCACGTGCTAAAGGTCAAACCTTTGTACCAAACGAATTCATTGAAATCGTTGATAAATTTAATATGATTAATATGAAACAATACGTTTTCCTCCTCCATTAAACTACAGTATGTGTTTTGTCAGGAATTCTATGGACCTATAGTTAATTAGGGCTAATATTACAAAAGCTGAGTCATAGAATTAATCATATAAACCTATATCCCATATTACTAAGGGCTAGCGCAAAATGTTTTGCTCATTCCGTAGTCAAAGACAACTCATTTTTTTTCAGGCCTTGATTTTTTTTTCTTTTCAGGATGCCATGAAAAGGCACTTTTGAACGTCAAAATTTAAAACAAGAAAATAGACTAGGGATGTGGACTAAAAATTTTTTTCTGTCCTTCTTAAAAACAAAAGATTACGGCGATACGATACATTGAGTTAAAATTTGGCATAACGTCACTCCTTGCCAGATTTTATACGTGTAGTTTGTATAGTTGTGACGTAGCGAGCGAACTCCCCAACTTTAATGAGTTTTTTCTAAGTATTTTTATTAATATGATATAGCAAAAAATACGTGTCTAATATTTGCACCCCGCGGTTTCAGCTGCATAAGTCTTGTTTCCGTAAAAATATTGGGATAAAAATTATTTTATATCTTAACCTAGGTCATGGTCTGCCAATGTGTTAAATTTCATCCAAATCCGATCAGCCGTTTTAGTGTGGAAGCGTAACAAACAAACCAACCCATACCCATATTTATAATATTCGTTATGATTATGATTTTGTATTTATATTTGAAGACGATGTACCTAGAATAAAATTACTATACTACAATAGGTACAAAATACCTATTAAAAATTAAGCAATGAGTCACAAAAAAAAAAAGGGTTCCTACAACCCCGCTGTGGTGTTATCGAACATGATGCAAAACTTGTAAAACCCAATTGAACAACTCTTAGGAAGGGTTTCTTAAAAACCTTTTGCAGAAACTCGAAAATCCTTTGAACAGGTAACTGAAATGCTCCCTGCAGCCGTCACATTATCATTCACTCCCTTTTCATTCATATCATCCCTCATACAATTCATCCTTCTTTCTCTTTAGTTTCCCTCTCCCTCTCCATCGATCATCATTTATATTCGTCACTCACCTCTCATGCGTTTCACCCCTCCTCATCACATGCCCATGCCAAGATAAATTATTACTTTGCAACTTTTCTCTCGTACGATACTAGTTAGTTTTACTTAGGTTCGCCCCTCGTTAGGTGCGCCTATTACGAGGGACTTATTTAAATAGCAAAATGTAGGTATACAATACCTATAATATAGTCCTCTTCACCATTTCCAGCGACAGCGACCCAGACCAATTTTATTTCCTTTCGTGAACTCTCTGATGACTACTAAAGCCAAACTTGGTCTTGAATACCCGGTCACATCATGTGCAGACGAGTTGATCAGCGTAATTGTCATCCATTCATTCATTCATTTCAGCCGGAAGGCGTCCAATGCTGGACATACGCCTCCCCAAGCACCGCCACTTCGATCGGTCCTATGCTTCCCGCATCCAGCAGATTCCTGCGGCCTTCACTAGGTCAGCGGTCCTTCCAACGTTATGTCTTGCGGTACGCGGTCGCCATTCCAAAAGCTTTCGGCCCCATTTGCGAGCTATGTGCCCTGCCCACTGTCACTGAAGATTTGCCAAGCTTAAGTGACAGAGGCAGGGCCACAGATCATATCAGCCGGACCTTAAGGGTCGAGAAGTTGGCGTCGCGCCACAACACGAATTTCAAGTCGTTTGTGGTGCGAGTTCCGACTCAATATATTGAGACCGTACTCAAGGAAGAGTTTTGGCCGAAGGGTGTCGTGTATCGGCGATTCCGCGGAAGGTTACGCGACACCACGCAGCGCAATACGACGCCGTCTCTTCGTTTAAAATAGTTTATTTTTGTGGTGTTTTTATACATGTATGATAGTCTGTAAGGTATTTATGTTATGGGTCATTGTTACCCGAATTAAAGGATATATTATTATTATTATTATATGATCTGTGGGCAGGGCGTCCACTGCCATTTAAGCTTGGCACTTCTTCGGGCTATGTTGGTTACCTTGGTTGTTCTGCGCATCTCTTCATTTTTTATTCGATCACGTAGGGAAACTCCAAGCATAGCTCTCTCTATAGCTCTTTTGGTGACTTTTAGCTTTCTAACAAGGTCCATTGTGAGCGACCATGTTTCAATGCCGACTGGCAACACGCACTGGTCAAAAACTTTCGTCTTGAGACACTGCGTATAGAGGATATTGAGTAGTTTCCCGAACGCTGCCCAGCCGAGTCGGGTTTGACGATCGACGTATTTCTTAAAGTTGGACCTACCTAACTGGACAGTACTACCTAACTGCATCATGGTATGAGAAGGTATATGAGGGCTTTGGGCGACTTTTGCGTATTTGAAGACCTCGACTTATTGTTTTGTTAGTTTGTTTGGCGAATTGTTAAGCGCAATTTTAAGGGGTCATTATACTCATCATTATGAACAACTTTTACTATGGGACCAAGTCTGAAATCGCGAAAAAAAATCAGCTGTTCCCTACATTTTGACGAGTTATGCGAACATATAAATGTACTGAATAGCTGATTTTTTTTCGCGATTTCAGGTTCCCCTCGGAAAACACAGGCGTGATGTTCTAGATTTTTTTTAAATTGTTAATATTGACGTAGCTAACCCAACTTAATATAATTTTATTTTATTTATTTAATTATTTATTTATCATGTGAAAAACCAACAGCTTTACATAAAAACAATAAATATACTGAAATAAGAAACATGAAGCCAATTACAGGTTTTCACGTCTAGCTATACAGTAATTATAATAAGAGATCTTATACACGACAAAACATCAAGAAAAGATGAGCACCAATCATCAAATCGGTACCACCAAACATAAGGAATAGACTACAATCAAATAAAATAAGAAACAGAAATACTTACTAATAATTTTGAAAAATTCCAGGTTCAGCTTATTGCGTACGCTTGAGCCTTTGGTTGACAACAAGTCAAAGGATTCCGTTCCGTTTCCTAATGAGCCATGAAACAGTAACTTCAGAAAGTGATTCAAATAATGACGCATAGTCTTCTTAATGCTTTGTTTGTCCGTCTGTGTGTCTGTTGTACAGTAATGTGCTAAAAAGGTATCATTAAATATATTTGCAGAGCAGCTGGAAGGGCATTTATTTTTTCTTTTAGGGGTGTCAGTGCGCATAATAATTTCTGGGGCTAAGGAGAGTAGACAGGTTTGGAGACATTTATTTTAAGCTAGAATTTGCCAGCGGCTTCGCCCGCGTGGGTGTCAAAAATTTACGTACATTTTTCCGGGATAGTAGGCTATAAATGCTATTCCAGGCAGTCAATGTCTGTGCCAAATTTCATTCAGATCCGTTCGCCCTTTCTGGCGTGATTGAGTAAGTTGCATCCACCCATCCATCCATCCATCCATCCATCCAAACTTTCGCATTTATAATACACAAGCTTTTGCCCGTGGCTTCGCCCGCGTGGATGTCGGAAAATATCCCACGGGAACATGCTACCGAGAAATGCTTCCTTATTCCTTGTCTGTATTATAAAGGGAACCTCTGTGCAAAATTTCAGCTTTCTAGGTCCAATGGTTTCAGCTGGAAGTTGATGAGTCAGTCAATCAGTCAGTCAGTCTGGACTTCTCTTTTTATCTATACTAATATTATAAAGAGGTAAAATTTGTATGTAAGTTTGTAAGTTTGTAAGTTTGTAAGTTTGTATGTAGGGGGTAATCTCCGGAACTAATGATCCAATTCTAAAAATTTTTTCACTGGTAGAAAGCTACATTATTCCTGAGTGCTATAGGCTATAAATTATATTTATATCATGCATATTAGCCGAGCTATCACAATTTTTGCCTAACAAGTCGGAAAGAAAGAATTCTTTAAACAGACTTTTTTGCATGCGCTGCCTAAACGGCTGTTTAAAATTGAAAACAATGTATGGCAGTCTGGTCCGTCTTAAATAATTCTACAAAAAATTTATAATACTAGCTACGCCCGGGATATAAACCGGGATAAAAAGTAGCCTATGTGTTAATCTAGGGTATACGCTATCTACATACCAAATTTCATCGAAATCGGTCCAGCCGCTTGAGCGTGAAGAAGTAACAAACATACAAAAACACACACTTTCGCCTTTACAATATTGTGTGATTAGTAAGCTATTAAGATTTTGTTGTTTCAGAAATACCTCAAGAGGAAAGTTACAGAGAGACAAGAGACAGAGTAAATACCAAAAGCATGACGACGAGGGTTGGCAAACCAGCCAGTAGATAGGTTGGGAAAGTCCTGGGTCCGATTGACGCAGATCACTGGCTTCAAAGAGAGGAAGTTATAACTCAGCAGGGATACGATTCAGGTTTATTTTGGGGTATATTAAATTTCCCGTATTGGAGGTCGATCTACTTATTCCTTCAAGAGCATAGGAACATTTCTAATACTTTTCCCTTGATTTAGGGGTAGACGGATCCTCATTTATACTTC
The DNA here is from genome assembly GCA_905163495.3 of Cosmia trapezina. NCBI lineage: Eukaryota > Metazoa > Arthropoda > Insecta > Lepidoptera > Noctuidae > Cosmia > Cosmia trapezina. The sequence continues at coordinate 6,462,632 of LR991044.1, forward strand.
GTCAACAACATACTTTTCATAAACCCGCGCCCGCGCCGGTTGAAGGTGCAATGCGAGCCACGAAAGATGAGACTCGACACACCACGTAGATTGACTTGCGCAGTAGATTATAATACTCTGATTTTGATTATTCTGATTTATAGGTTTCTTTAGCGGTATGAGGTCTGAGACGGGAAGGGACCAGGCGTCATCGAGGCGGCAGAAAGAGCTCGGGAGGCGTTGTCAAGTCTCATCTTTCATGGCACCCATTGAACACCTGACCTTTTCAATGAACATCACCATTTAGACTTACATACAATATAATTTTACAACGTTATCAAACAAAACAACTTATCAAATTAAATTCTTTCTTCCTACGCTTCAGATTAGCAAGTCAAACATTGCGTTACGTTCCTGGAACGCTGACTCACGCGTCGACGGTTACCCCCCCTCCGTCCCTCCTTCAGCCGCCGCCGTCTGGCGCCCCCCTTGACAATGACACTGAGTCACAACTTATGCAATGCATGTGCAGTGTATTAGGGTTTGAGCGAGCAGAAAATGGTTACCTATAGGATTTTGTGCTGGCTTTGGTTTGAGTTAAAGACTTCATATATCTATAATACATTATCGTGTCAGTACCAAATTTGAAATAGTCTGTTTAAATTTCAGACACACGAGCCAGAGGTCTTGAGTTCGATACCAAAAGAAACATGAACATACTCCTAATTATTACATAGTTTTTCGGTAAACCCCCTCGGATTATTTAGTTATGCTAAATTAAAGGTAAAGTACATAATTTATAAAATGGTATGGACAACTTTTGGAATCACCATTGTCGAATTGGGTCAACATAATTAATATGCCCGCGATATGTTTTGTTTTATTTATTCCAAATTTTATTTTATTTATTTATTTGTTTCTGGCCAACCAACAATTGTTCATACTGTTACATGCTAAAATAAACATTCTTATATCAAAGGTTAATAAAACAATCTCTTATAGGTTAGCACCGCATGCCCCATAAATTAATAGATGTTACCAGTTATATTAAGGTTTGAAGCAAAATTTAAATCAATAACAAATTAAAAATCTAAATTAAATACAAAAATAAAATACAAAATAAAATTAAATACAGAATCAAAATTAACAACAGAATCAAATTTAAATACAAAAATAGATTTTAAAGCACAGTCAAAACAATGCAATAAAAAATCAAATTCTAAATTGAAATGTCATAAAAGCAAATTCATAATAAAAATAACACGAAACAAAAATGACATAAAAATCCAATTCAAATTAAGGCCAATGTCAAAAAGAAATTATTATTATTATTATAATATTATAAGAAATTATTATTAATTAATTAATTATTAGGTACACTATTAAATGTTATTCTGTGGAACTTGCCAAACGAGTCGAAATGCACGTCAATGAGATCGCTGTACTCGTTTAGCTGTTTACAAAGCCGAGGGACAATAGAACTTGTGCCGAGAACTGTTCTGCGCGGAGTGGGGTACAAGGGAGTAATGGGAGTACGAGGGAGTCTAGCCGCGGGAGCATGAAATCGGAACCTGCAGTGCGATTCTGTAACCATCTCACCGCAAAAACTTAGGTGAAGTGAGCGTGGAGTGAGCTGTCAATAGTGTCAATTCCTAGCAAAAACAAACTCACTTCACCTAAGTTTTCACGGTGAGATTTTTACAGAATCGACCGGCTGCTTAGCAAGTGGGGACAGTAAATTTTGTTCCGGAGAATTTTATATGGAAAAATGGAATCCGCGATTCTTCTGCGCTTCTCCAATGACACCATCTTAAAATGTGCGAGTCTGGCTACATACGATCGTTTCCTTCTGGCGATTCCGCTGGCATAAGCTAGATGCCACATAAATCGGTTCTGTATCCGCTCTAATCTCAGATTGTGCGTTGCGTAGTGAGGTCTCCAGATAGTGCTGCAGTATTCCAAGATACTTCGTACAACGCTATTGTACAGCAAAATCTTGGTACCACTACGCCTCAAACTAGCAACATTCGTAACAACGAACCCCAGCATTCTAGAAGCCTTTTTGATAATATTTTCTACATGAGGTACGAAGGTCATCGCGTTATCAAAAATAACACCCAAGTCCCTTATTTCATTCACCTCCTGGATAATACTAGAGCCCACACGATATACACTAGCTGTTAATTTCTTTTTCCGGGTGTATTTCACGTGGTAACATTTTTTGACATTTAATAACATTAATTTAATTATCGTTACACCATTGAAGTAACGAGTCGGCATCGCTCTGAAGTAGCTCAGTATCGTCGCTAGACTCAATTATTCTGGCGAATTTGAGATCTTCTGCGTACATGTAACATTCTGAGGATTTGAGGCAATGTGGAATATCGTTAGCGAACATGTTAAAGAGAATCGGACCGACATGCGAGCCTTGAGGTACCCCTGAGGTGGTGCCATAGGTTTCAGATTGGAATCCATTGACTGCGACATAGAAAAATCGATTTTCAAGATAGGATTTTAGCCAGGTATGAAGTTAAAAATTAAAGGTAAATTAAAGGTAAAGTACATAATTTATAAAATGGTATGGACAACTTTTGAAATCACCACTGTCGAATTGGGTCAACATAATAATGCCCGCGATATGTTTTGTCCCAAATGATAATTTATACTGAGATAAGCTTTACCGATATGCTATGAGTAGGGAAAGACCGAAGAAACGATGGATGGACTGTGTGAAAGATGTATACCTACCTAGGACTACCGAGATGACGACTAATAGAGAAGTATGGAAGAAGAAGACATCTTGTGCCGACCCCAAATGGATCAGGATAAGGACTAGAAAATAATGATACTAGCTTTTACATTTTAAGAGGGTACAGCAAGAATAATCGAGTCCAAAAGAGCAATACTTAAACCGGCTGCAAAACTGCAACATACTTATTAAAGTTTTCATAGACAGTGACCGTGGCAATGACCAAGCTGAGTCACCTACCTATACTGTATATGCATTGGTTGTTATGTCTGGAGTTGCGACAGGTTTATGTAGCTGCTTATGAAATAAATGCCTACTGTCTCTGGACATAAAACCACAAACTATAAGGTTAGGTACGCATTTTGAGCAAGTCTGTGGTGTCTTCTTCTTTTAAGGTTTTTAAGGTTCGTACCTCAAAAGGAAAAAACAGAACCCTTATAGGATCACTTCGTTGTTCGTCTGTCTGTCTGTCTGTCAAGACCATTTTTCTCAGGAACGCGTGAAGGTATCAAGTTGTAATATCAAATACGTAGGTCTATGGTCTCTTGGAGTCCCAAAAAAATCAAGCTTCTAAGTCAACGCGATAAAATAATACGGCCATTTATGCGAAATATTTTGATACTCGCAAGTAAATCAAACCTATGGGGTACTTCCCGTTGACCTAGAATCATAAAATTTGGCAAGAAGCAAGGTCTCACAGCACAAGTAAAGGAAAACAGTCCGAAAAATTGTCCATTTGTAATTTTATCACATAATAATTATTTTTTTGGGATTAATACAGTGATAAGTTTGTTTTTGGGATTAATTCTTTTCAACTACGGAACCCTTCATTGTGCGTAGTCCGGCACGCACTTGGCCGGTTTTTTATTTAAAAAAATACTGGCTATAATTCTTTAACCTTCAACTATCGCAAGAAAGGGTAAATCAGTTCAGTTTGGAGCAGAGCCGTTACCAGGCTCTGATATCACTGGGCTACAAGTGGGTAAGAAGTCTGGATTCCCCAGGGTGCCACTAAGCATAATATGTCACTCGTTGAAGTTCTTTCTATGCCCGGATAGTATGTCAAGAAAAGTTACAGTTAAAAGAAAAAAAACCGGTCAAGAGCGAGTCGGACTCGCGCACCGAGGGTTCCGTTCCGATTTCTGAAAAAGTGTGCTATTTAGAGACATCGTTTTATTTTTTCTGTAATCTTTACATAAACTTCTATCACATAGAATAATTTCAGATTTTTATCTTTGCAAACTTCGGAGATAAGGGGGGGGGGGGGTACGGTATTTTTTTTACATTTTTCATCAAAAGTCAAAAACTTTGCGGCCTAAAAAAAATTAAAAAAATGTTTGAGAATTTGCAAACAGCGCTCTGTCATATGACCCCACCCCACATGCCCTAGTAGCCCCACTTTGAATTTTTAAGACCCCTTTCAGTCCTGTTACAAAAAAAACATAAATATTATTAATTCTTTCTTATTTGCGAAATAGTTGCCTAAAAACGAATATTGCCGATCGGTGCCAACGACATCATTAAAAAAATATTTAGAGGGTGTAAGTCGACGTTCGCAAAAATATCGCGGCGATTTTGTTTCGCGCACTGGATTTTCAATGCTCTGCTTAGCCCCGAGAGTTGAAATTCCAACAGTATGTTTTTTCGACGCGCTAGAATGCACTCTGTTGTTGTTAAGTTGGATTCTCGGCTCGGCTCAACAACTAGAGTTGAAAATCCAGTGCACGATAAAAGCCCGCCGCGATATTTTTACGTCCGTGCGAACGATGGCTAAGTGTAAACAGTGGCAATCTTTGAAAGGGTCATTGTACACATGTTACTATGGGACCAAACCAAAAATCGCGAAAAAAAATCAGTTGTTCCCTACATTTTGACGAATTATGCGAACATAAATGTACTGATTTTTTTTTCGCGATTTCAGGTTTGGTCACATAGTAAAAGTTGTTTATAATGATCAGTACAATGACCCCTTAATTGATTGCCACTGTTTACACTTAAACCCTGTATAAACTTCGACTTGAGAATCTCCTACTTTTTTTGTCGGTTAAAAAAGTGCTTTTCACGGCAAAGAAATACCTGAACAAGCCAATTTTTTTTGGGCCAAAGCTGTGTAACTCACAGCCATTGCTTAAATATAAAATATAAAAAAAATATCTTGCTTTTTTTCAGTTCAACAACATTCATTACGTTACTTACGTTGTTGAGCAAACAAATTTTTCAAGCATATGAAGCAAGGATTAGCGTTTTCCTTAAAAATTCTTCGGATTGTGATTGAAAGACCAAGCTGAATGCTTCAAGTTCCATGGGAAGCATAAACCCAGCAGTTGGCTGCGGGATAACCAGAAAAAAATCCATGATAAATAAGTTTTTAGTTTTTAAAATCTCAGAAAGTACCACAAATAAAAAGAACAGCTTACAAAGTTATTTCTATAGTTTGGGAAATCCTATCCAAAAACCTGTATTTAAAAAGGAAGATACCCAAATAAATCAATCTGCCTAGCCTTTTCCCTACTATGTTGCGGTCGGCTTCCAGTCTAACCGGATGCAGCTGAATACCAGTATTTTACATGGAGCGACTGCCTATCTGACCTCCACAACCCAGTAACTGGGTAATACGATACCCCTTGGTAAGACTGGTTGTCAGACTTTCGGGCTTCTGACGACCCGTAACGACTGTCAAAGATCCACGAATGACAGCCGGGACCAACGGCTTAACGTGCTTTCCGAGGCACGGAGGAGTCTCGGTGTGTAAAGATGATCACCCATCCACTGACCAACCCGGCAAGCGTAGCTTAACCTGATGGATCGACCCGTGCCGCTGTTATTACTTAGCCACGAGCTCCTCTAAAAGGAAAATACCCAAATAAAGGTACATAAAACCGCATTTTGCGGTATTCACATATGCAGCAATCCATAACGTACCTCTAGGTACATTTATCACCTTTGATATGTACATAATATCTTACGTAAAACCATTAATAAAATACAAGACATTTAAGTGCAAATAAGACAAGTTTCCTTTTAATTTAATTTATTTATTTGCATCAGACACATCATCATTGTCCTGCTCTTATCCTATTCTATTTGGGGTCGGCGCAACATATCTTTTTTCCATACTTCTCTATTAGTCGTCATCTCGGTGGTCACCCCCCTTCTAGCCATATCATCTTTCACACAGTCCATCCATCGTTTCTTTGGTCTTCCCATACTCTTATAGCCATCGACATTCATACTCAAAACTTTCCTCACGACATTTTCCTCATTCCTCCGCATCACATGTCCATACCATGACAACCGATTTCCGCACAAATTTTCATTCACCGGTGCCACTTTCAAACTTCTGTTTACATCAGACACATGATCCATATTTTTGTTAGATATTGCAGAATAAAAACTCTTTTGATCAAATCCAGAAACAAATCGAAAAAAATAATGTAGTAAGTGAATTATGAATCCTTTTTATTACTTATGACTCTTATGAGTAAAAATGACGTCCTTGCAAAATTTTCAAGAAACTTCTTCCCCATTCTAGAGGGACTTTATCCGTTGTTCAATGAACCAGTTCAACAAATAAGCACATTGCATTGCTTTTATTGCATCGCCGTTGAATGATCTCCAGCAGATCTGATGTTCCCATATATTTTTAGAAATACCTACACCACTGCAGGCTGCACTGTGCAGGATAATACAGAAGTTCCATTTGAAACAACGTCTTATATTCTTATAAAACATATAAAAGGAATATGATAATAAAAATCGGCCAAGTGCGTGTCGGGTCACGCGGAGTAATAGGGTTCCCTAGTTGCACAATAATGCGGACTAAGAAGAGGGCTTTTTGTTGTTCCATGAATATTTGACTATTAATCGTAAACTTGAAAAGCCCACTTAGCTGTGATAGTTTTCCTTTTAACTTCGTACTACTACCGTGAATTTTTCCACCCATCCAAAACGTTTAGCTGGCAGGCGGCTGACAGTGCTAATTTTTAACTTTAACAAAAATTAGCACTTTAAAGCTTAATATTTCAGAAACGGATCCATAAATCGAAAAATTGTTTTCACAAACCCGCAATATTTTTGAAAGACCCATCCAACAACACCCGACACCATGGGTTAGACGAGAAAACAGAGACCATTACATATCAAGGAGTAGACCGGGAGGCGCGATAACGGTAGGGAAGAATAATAACCCCTATGGAAGAGTTATTAGAGCCGTATATGCATCTTAAAGTAGGTAATGGAATTGTGGAGAGACTGGTGACATTCATCTATCATCTTCTAATGACGTCTCCGCCAGATTGGTTCCGGTCCAGCTTCACTGGTGAATCTTTTGGCGTGGTTAAATTGCTTTCTCGAATCATTTCTTCTTCGACATTCTCCTCCCACCCTGATCCTAATTTATTTAGTATCGGTACTGCCCGTCTTTTTCTTCTATACCTTTCGTAGCCATCATTTCAGAATTCACTTCCTACTTATTCATGTCATCCTTTACATAATTCATCCTTCTTTTAATTTTTTTGCCTCTTTTCTTACAACCATCGGATTTAAGAAAAAATCTGCTCCTCCTTAGTATCACTTTTGTCTAGCAGTACAAGTTTCTGAGGTAGTCATACATTAGACCTTCTGACTTCACCTATGGCTTGACTGAGCATTGAACCCACCGCCCTTGAGTCTCCCTTTACTTGGCGTTGCGCCGGCGCAGCTTTTTGCGACACGCCCACTTTTTGCTTTTTTCTCATTCACACAGACAAATGAATTTTCGTGACTGACAGCTGGACAGTTCTGGTTAGTCCAGAAATAATAAATAAGAGTATAACGCTGATGCAGACGTTATTAAACACAATTCTGTAAGCCCCATCATGCATTTCATACACGATTTGTCATTGAAAATAACTTTCTTCCTTCATTTTTATAAGTTCTTTGTTCTTAAGAATTTTTCAAAGGGGATGTGGAGCAGCGTCCCCCTTTCCGGTTGGTATAATAAAAAGTATCGAACGAATGGCAAGACTAAGATAACGGTATGCCTTTTTCGGGCACCAGTCTCTCACAAATGTTAACCCTTCCTGTCCACAACAATGAATTTGTGATGAGAAATGAATAAATTATCTTATCTTATTGCTCATTCACTCTTTTTTTTTGTGGATGGTAATCATCAAATGACTTCTGTGAAACCCACCCGTGTTCCTTCAGTTGCCTACGCCAGGGCCACGGTATCTCTTTCGAACAACCCGCGACCCCGGCGGCAAAAATATTTCACGCTCGTAGGATTCGAACTCGAAGCTTCGTGCACGGTAACCAAGTCCTCAAACCGTTGCGCCAATCGCTCATTTGTCTCGGATACCCTAGGCTTTCAATTCTGACTGACTTTTATTTTATAACGGCTTCAGCTACTCTTATTTACCCATACCAGAGAAGACGATGAAACTACATTTAACTTGGTAATTTCACACTCGACTGTTTATTGAAGCCATTATTGAGAGGTATATAGTCAGTAGTAGACATTAACAGGCGAAATATCATCATAAGCAAGACTTAGGCCTCCCAAATTGCCACTCTGCATAAAAATAAGATTAGGTAGGATCTTATTTTTCGACCGAATACTGAAACAAAAGGAAACAGCTCCTCTCCCCACCTGGGTGCGTAATCATCACTGACTGATCTGGTTATTGACTTCAAACAAAATATTAAATAACTAAGAAACCATTTTATTGAAGCCCTTACATGGGAGCCTCATGATCGACAGTGGACATTACCATGCTCAATTCTACATGGTGTAAGTGTAAACCGTGCCAATATTTTATGGGGTCATTGTACTTATCATTATGTACAACTTTTACTATGGAACCAAACCTGAAATCGCGAAAAAAAACCAGCTGTTCAGTACATTTATGTTCGCATAATTCGTCAAAACGTAGGGATGACTGATTTTTTTTTCGCGATTTTAGGTTTGGTTCCATAGAAAAAGTTGTTCATAATGATGAGTACAATGACCCCTCAAAAGATTGCCACTGTTTACACTTATGCCCTGTATACACTTATGCCCTGTATATTAACTTTCATCAAATAGGCTTCTCCAACAGCAAGTAATTTTAATCGACCCTCTACCGCTTCGTGATCTCGTTTCTCGAGCACAATAAAAAAAATAAGGAAATTGTCATTAGATGACTCCTCTTCCCACCTGAGCGCCTAGTCATCACTGACTGACCTGGTTATTGACCTCTCACGAAATATTAAATAACTCATTAACCATCGCTTTTCCAGAAACTCCGTGGGTGATAACCTAGTTACGTATACTTTAGACTTTACATACGGTTGATGAAAAACCACGAAGACTAGTATATTCTGACCCAATAACAATAAATATGATTCATATGCGCAGACAACTCGTTATCAAAATCTCGAAGGCGCTAAGTGCGATGAATCAATTGCTTAGTCAGCACTGCAGTGTTATGTTAAATGTATGGACGAGTAGAATTAATACTCGTAGTAAAGGTAAATGATTTGTAAGATTCTCAATTAATATAAAATTATGAAGAGATAAATTTGTGAGGTCGTCTCCGGAAATACTGATTCCTTCAAAAACTATTTGACTGAACACTGAAAGAAAGATAGACTATTGCCGTCTGCAATAGAATATGATTTATGTAGGTAGTATTGTTTTGGTATGACAGAAAATAGTTTGAAAACCCATATTATCATTAAAAATGTCAATAGTTATGTTATAGTCCAATCCAAACTTAGATAAAATTAACAAAACTTATAGTATTTCTTCATTAATTTTGACGTTTAGCTAGAATGAATCAACACTTGTGTAAGACAAATATGTCATATTACATATGTAAAGTAAAAATAAAATATAATACTAGAACAAAGAACCTAAAAAAACCTAACCTAACCTTCATTAATTATTATTTTAAAGGCACTGTTTTCACACTTGATAAATTGAAATGGTGTACCTTAAAACACAATAAATTATCTGAAAACTTTTGAACTACAATATCATAGCATGATCTCTTTTGAGCAGTGGTGGCCCAGTACAGCATTGGTGGTCCAGTAGAGAAGTGGTGGCCCAGCAGAGCATTGGTGGTCCAGTAGAGCACTGGTGGCCCAGAAGAGCAGTGGTAGCCCAGTAGAGCAGTGGTGGCCCAGTAGAGCAGTGGTGGCCCAGTAGAGCAGTGGTGGCCCAGTAGAGCAGTGGTGGCCCAGTAGAGCAGTGGTGGCCCAGTAGAGCAAAGGTGGCCTAGTAGGTAAGCTGTGGTGGCCCAGTAGAGCATTTGTGGTCAAGTAGAGCAGTAGTGGCCCAGGTTTAATGACCGGAACTTACGAGCTCTAGGTCGTAGGTTCAAAACCCAACATGCGCTTTACTATGTGTAAATTATTTCATCACCACTGCTCTCAAAACGGTGAAGGAAACTGGAATGTCCTGGACCAAAAAATTGAAGACAACTGACAACCCGCACTGGGCTCGCGAGGAGGATTACTGCCACTCCCTCACAGAGAGGAGGCCTGTGTCCCAGCAGTGGCGCTTACGATCATTAGACTGATTTGCTCTGATGATATTCAATTTAAAAATAACTAAAACAGTCATTGTTTATGACTGTACGAACAATCATACACATTATGTAATATACATACTTGAATAGGTGATACTGTGGTATTTTTATAAATTGTGTTGTGTATTAGTCATTTATTTTGATGATATGTTGACTCCTTGGCAAGAGGAGCTCGTGGCTAAGTAATAACAGCCGCACGGGTCGATCATCAGGTTAAGCTACGCTTGCCGGGGTTGGACCGTGGTAGGGTGACCATCTGCACACACCGAGACTCCTCCGTGCCTCGGAAAGCACGTTAAGCCGTTGGTCCCGGCTGTCATTCTTGGATCTTTGACAGTCGTTACGGGTCGTCAGAAGCCCGAAAGTCTGACAACCAGTCTTACCAAGGGGTATCGTACTACCCAGTTACTGGGTTGTGGAGGTCAGATAGGCAGTCGCTCCATGTAAATAACCGGATGCAGCTAAATACCTTAGCTGCATCCGGTTAGACTGGAAGCCGACCCCAACATAGTTGGGAAAAGGCTAGGCAGATTGATATGTTGACTCCGTCTGCTGACAGCACGTGTTAATAGTATTTGAGTCAGCGAATGTTCGAGTATTCTAAAGTGATGATTCTCAATGATAGATGCTAGTAAAGTTTTGGTGGCTGAGTAGAAAACATGGTTGCCGTTGGATGAAATATACAAATACTAGCCCGCGTAGGCCATTATAAAAAGTAACCTATGTATTAATCCAAGGCATAAGCTATCTACATACCAAATTTCATCCAAATCGGCCTAGCCGTTTGAGCGTGAAGAAGTAATAAACACACACACACATACACTGACAACCTTTCACCTTTATAATATTAGTGTGATTGAGAAGAAAAGTTACTTACATTTCTTATACAGTCAGCGTCAAAAATATCGGAACGCACAGATTGTTCAAAATGATTTCAACAACTAAGAAAATTAAACTTTATCTCAATTGGATAAAGTTCTTGTCAGACTGACAGCTGTCGTGTACTGTCTTCATTCTGAAACATTCCTGGTGTTATTGAGTTAGTATTTAATTTTCATAGTTGTTTAGATATTATTGACGCTGACTGTACATATCTATTTTAGTTTTCTATTAATCAATATTTTAATAGTCTTTTATTTTACCAGCATTGTCCTAATCCTGTCAACAAACTGTCTTGCAGTTTATTTATTTATTTATTTAGTTTATTTATTTAGTTTTAGTTTGGCAGGTTTGTAAAATTTGTAAAGTGTTTGGTCCAATTATATGATTTATTTATTATTTTTTATTTAATAATTACCAGGTTTTCAAGGCTGCTATCTCCCTTTCGAATTTGTGGTCGAAATAGGTCAAAATACTCTATAAGGAAACAGTAGACGGTCAGGTCTTGACATCGAGTTGGAAAAAGACAGACACCAAGTGTGTTTAGCTGTCCATGGTATTCGGAGCATCCACCTCCAGCACCATTTCGAATGTGTCTATCACTTGCTCAGATTATCTTTCACTTGCTCAGATTATCCACATATCCACTTCATAGAGGAAAATCGGGAAAACTAGTGCTCTGAACAATCGTGCTTTGGTTTTATAACTTACTAGCCGACCTAGCCGGGACCTAGACCGGGCTAGACCGGGATAAAAGTAGCCTTTGTGTTAATCCAGGGTATAAGCTATGTACATACCAAATTTCATTCAAATCGGTCCAGCCGTTTGAGCGTGAAGAAGTAACAAACAAACACGCCCACAAACTTTCGCCTTTAAAATATTAGTGCGATATCACGATTTTTCCCGATGTTCTGGAGGCGTGTCATCTTTAGCCATGGCTATCAGTCGTTTACGACAGCAAATAATATTTATTCTAAAGGATGAGTATAGTCACTATGCTTAATTCCTATGCATTTTCCTGATTTTCTTACTTTTTCTCCCACCAAATAATCAGTGATCTAAAGATTAACCTAAAGATGATATGACTATGACCTAAATATTAACTTACAAGTAAACACTTAAGTACCTATGACATTAAAAAGTCACATTGACTCATTCCAGGTTTTGACCTAGAAGCAGGTTCACCAAATCATTGTACAAACTAGAAAATGACCTGCTCCAATGACATAATCTCGCAAAAAAAAAATACAAAATCCCCATTACAATTTTGGGCACTATTCGTCCACATAAAGGTTGCCCCACATCGCAGCGTAACACTTATGACATAATTGCGCACAACGACACACTTACGCTCATGTGTAACGCAGAGTTTTTTGCGAGCACGTAACTTGTTGCTATGCCCATCTGTTTTGTAATTTGCTGTAATAACAGTTTTTGTTCGGTTTAGTTTTCTAAATTACACACTATTAGGCTCTTTCATGGGCTATTGAGCGGCCATTTTAAGTAACTGGTGTACGTATTATGTTCGCTGCGTAAAGAGTTTATGATTTTACGCGGCTGTTTTTTGACCTTGATGTTTTAGGTAAATTAAACTTTGGTAGTGCGACGTTACGGCCTATTCTTGTATGATATCATCTTCCTAAAGGTATTAGTTTCAATATTATAGGGTTCCTTAGGGTTCCGAGGAAAGGACTCAATTTTACTCGCCAAGTAACATTGTTCCATACTGTGTATCAGGATGAAGTCTACCGGTTAAATAATTGTTTTGTTTAACTTTTTAGTTTGTGCCTAAGTCAACGTTCGCTTGGACGTAAAAATATCGCGGCGATTTTACTTCGCGCACTGGATTTTCAGCGCTCTCTGCTTAGCGTCGAGAGTTGAAAATACAACAGTGTGCTTTTTCGACGCGCTGGGATGCACTGTTGTTGTTAAGTTGGATTCTCAATGTTCTCAACGAGAGTCGAAAATCCAGAGCGCGATAAAATCCCACCACGATATTTTTACGTCCGAGCGAACGTCGGCTTAGGACGTTTTTAAGTCGTCACTACGACGCGCGCGCTGGAAATATATCTGCCTCTTTTTAGGGTTCCGTACCAAAATGATAAACATGAACCCTTATGGTGTCACTCAGTCTGTCTGTCTGTCACAGCTGGATATCTCAAAAACTACTAATGCTAATAATAACTTCAGAGTTTTTAACAGTTTTAGATGACGTTTGCCCAACTATTCTGCAAATAAGAAAGAAATAAAAATATATATGTTTTTTTTTTGCAACAGGGACTGAAAGGGGGTCTTAAAAATTCGAAGTGCGTCTACTAGGGCATGTGGGGTATCATAAAGAGCGCTGTTTGCACATTCTCAAATATTATTTTTCTTTTTTTTTCGACTTTTGATGAAAAATTTAAAAAAAAATACCGTTTCCCCCCTTATCTCCGAAGTTTGCATAGAGAAAAATCTGAAATTATTCTAGGTGATAGAAGTTTATGTATAGATAACAGGAAAAATAAAACTATGTCTCTAAATAGCACAGTTTTACATAAATCATCAACAAAAATTAAATATAAATGACAGTACCCTCGGTGCGCGAGTCCGACTCTTGACCGGTTTTTTAAATAAAGCTGTTGTTGTTGTGTTGTTTTTTATATATTTTAGCTGTTGCCCGCGACTTCATCAGCAATCCAGGATGAAAAGTAGCCTGTCCTTTCCCAGGTCATGGTATATTTTTGTGCCAAATTTCATCCGAATCCGTTCAGCCGTTTTAGCGTCAAAGCCTAACAAACAAACTTACGCATTTATAATATCAGTTAGGATATCATTGCTGTTCCCATGTTATCAAAATGGAAGTAGGACCCATATTTTTCATGTAAATTTTTCAGCCAATGCCAATTTAAATTAACAGCAGCTGAAAAACAATATAAACTTCAATGTCTTCTGATTACAAGTCTTCTTTGTTGATTCCCAACTGAAAAAATTACAATTAACAATAAGCCAACACTTATTTTCACAATAATGCAACTACGAATAGTAATTAACTTCTGTTACAACAGTTCTACAAAACAATAAAATGAAATAACATAAAAATAATGAAACAGATTCAATACATATTACATTGTTCACCTAATTCTATATTTCGTAACGCATTGTATGAACTGATAATGCACGACATTGTTTGACCTATATACATGACATTAACAATTCGACGTAGGTAAGCCGCACTTTTAATTAGTCATTAAAGTAGTTGAGATATTATCTTGAAGAAGTGAGATTCCCTCTCACAGAGAGTTAAGCTATGATTGCAGGGGTTGTTCTGATGATGAGTGACCATCTGTACATACCGAGAATACCCCGGAAAGCACGTTAAGCCAAATGTCCCGGCTATCCTACGTGGATTCTTGACAGTCGTTACGGGTCGTCAGAAGCCCGAAAATCTGACAAACAGTCTCACCAACAGGCATCGTATTACCCAGTTACGGGGTTGTGGAGGTCAGATAGGCAGTCACTCCATGTAAAATACTGGTATTCAGCTTCATCCGATTAGACTGGAAGCCGACCCCAACACAGTTGGGAAAAGGCTAGGCAGATTGATATTGCGTATTATATTACAATTATTTGCAAACAATTACATGCACCGTGACCTAATTTGATAAAATAATGCCAAATACATTGTAATTCAATTATATTTATTTATAGGTTATCGAATTGGCGCAGATAGGAAAAAAATGATTGTTTTAAACTCTGATAGTGAACGTTCTTGAAAAACGTCCTTCTGAATATGATAACAACAATTATTGGGCAAAAATATATGAAATGTATCTGGCAAGTAAACACAGGAAAGAAGGGGAAATACCTGGGTAGAAAAAAAGAAATTCTATTTAGTCCGTCAGTCAGATAAAAAAAAAATATTACAGAAGCCCGCTACGTCGCAACTACATCGCAAGGCGTGACGTCATGCCATATTTTTACTCAATGTATTTCCGTAATCTAATAATGTCGATCCGTCAGGTTAAGCTATGCTTGCCGGGGTTGGTCAGTGGATGGGTGACCATCTTTACATAGCGAGATTCCTCCGTGCCTCGGAAAGCACGTTAAGCCGTTGGTCCCGTCTGTTATTCGTGGATCTTTGACAGTCGTTACGGGTCGTCAGAAGCCCGAAAGTCTGACAACCAGTCTTACCAAGGGGTATCGTATTACCCAGTAACTGGGTTGTGGAGGTCAGATAGGCAGTCGCTCCATGTAAAATACTGGTATTCAGCTGCATCCGGTTAGACTGGAAGCCGACCCCAACATAGTTGGGAAAAGGCTAGGCAGATTGATTGTATTTCCGTAATCTTTTAATTACATAAAAAAAGAAAAAATATCTTATAGTAACCTGTAAGACAGACAAAAAATAATTTTTTAGTCATCTTTCCTAATATAGATTAGCTAAGTTAAAAAAGAGAATATTACCAGAATTCAATTTATGCACATTACATTCATTTTAATATTAAATTCTGACACATAATAATAGTAAAATTGATTGAAAGCATGCTGTGCTGACAGTGATAAATTAAAATAATGTGCAAACATAGGTAGGTCATTATTTTTAGGTAGGTTCGGTTGGTCGGTGGTGACCATCTTTACATATCAAGACCCGTCCGTGCCTCGGAAAGCACGTTAAGCCGTTGGTTCCGGTTGATTGGTGGATCTTTGGCAGTCGTTACGGGTCGTCAGAAGCCCGCAAGTGTGACAACCAGTATTACCAAATGGTCCATATAAAATACTGGTTTTTAGCTGCATCCGGTTAGACTGGAAGTCGACCCCAACATAGTTGGGAAAAGGCTAGGCAGATGAGGTAGATCATTATTTTAACTAACCATGCAACGGAATTATTATTGTACTAGACCCGAACGTGGTACTTCCTTATACAAACTATTCCTTATACAAATATCTATCTAACCAGCCTGTATCCCACTGCAGTGCAAGGGTCTCCCTCTCCCTTTTCCACATAATTCTGTCTTATGCTAGTGTCGGCCAGTCCTTTCGGTAGGAGTCAAGCTCATCCCACCATCTTCGTCTCAGCCTGCCGCCATGTCGTCGTGTTTAGTGGGACCCAATCGGTGGTTCTCTTAGCCCATTTGTCATCTGACATGCGGCAGACATGTCCGGCCCAATCCTACTTAAGCTAAGCGGCTTTCTGGATAATCCATGACTTTACATTAAGTCTAACCTATGGGTCTTCGCAAAGTAATATTATAATGTAGTTTTACGCCAAAATCAACAGCTTAATTTGCATCCCCAAAATTGTGCAATCTACATTTTTATGCCTTTCTTATCTAATTTTCTTGTTCAGGTTATCGGTTCATCCTTTGTGCTCATATACACAAGCGGCAAGCGTCAACGGCAACTGTCAACACTCGTCGACCAGCCGCCGCCGACACGACTTTTTTGCAGACGAAGTTGCCTCTGCTGTTGATGCGAGCTACTCTTGTCACGTATGACCATATAGTTCAGCGTAAAACGGCCGTCTTTCTAAAAATTATGATAATGTTCTAATGTGCAAATTAATGATACATGTGAAAAACATAAAATTACGTGGAAAAAAAAAATCATGCGTAAATCAATGGTATATTTTTAAATAAAAATTACGAAAATGTTTCATTCGCTCTTATCAAACGCATTTTTATTACATCATAGTTTATAATATCAATAAAAACACTACAATCTCATGTGACCGTGTTTTACGAAATAATCGTAACTTGTCCCAATTTCAGTATCTGACAATCAATACTTTTTATTATCTTCTGTTTTTTATCATCTCCTGTGTAACATTGCTTACTATTTTTTTATTGTGTCATAATATTCATATCAGTAATAATATTAAACGTAAATATTCCTTATTTTTGTTTTTAAAATTCGTCGTTTATAAGAGGCACGCGTTAGGGTTCGTAAGGTTTTGTAAACATAAGTTTTTTTTTTTTGTTATTTTGCTTTTGTAATATGTCAGCATTGTTATTAGATGAACTAAAGTTATTTAATCATTTCAAATCATCGTATCTCTGCATTTTAGAAATTATAATTTATACATTAGACACGAAATAGCTGCATAAATCTGGTATTTCGCGTGAAACACTAAACCAATGCAGAGACCATGTACAAATCTACTATTTATTAGGTTCATTAACATTTACTAGGTATTTCTGTAACCACGATCGCTGAATAATTAGATTATAACATAGACTACAAGATGTTTTTTTTTACTGAGAACTGGTATCCAGATTAACTTCTTTCGATAACTATCCTTGTTATTTTCATGGAAACTACAGCTACAGAGCTACAGGTTCCTAAGACAGTTTCCCCGTATCGCCTATGGATTCTGATTTCCCCATACTGTCCCAGTAAAAATAAACACACTGTATAGAGGACTATACAGTACAATAAAATCTCTTGCTTAAACTATGTAAAAATGCCATGAATAATATTAAAATTATTTAAAAAACATAAAACCGAATGCAAAAACCCAATAACACGAAATATGGTGTAACTTTTGTTTTCCTGTTTTCCTGCAATACCTGACAAAAAATAAAGTTCATTTCCCTAATAATGCACGTTTTTCTCTTTTCAGTTACCTATGTGTTTTTGTAGTCGGGTTTTTGTTTTTAGTAAATAATTTGATTTATTTCAAGCGTTTTAATTTTTTTATTTTCATATGCAATAAATAAATATTTTAAAGGACGAATCTAACGACACCTCATCTGTTAAAATCCATCAAGCCGTTTAGGCTACAGAACGTACCAAAAAATAGACATACATACGAATACTCTCGAAAAACATTACCTTCTTTCTGGGGCATTCGTGTAAAAATCGAACTGCATTTTGTCGCCTAATTCATCTTTTAACACTATATTTGCCAACGCCAGATAGTTTTGAATTAGCTTTTCATATTTTTTCTAGACACTCATAAATCAATACCTAGTATAAAATAAATACCACAGGCAATTAGCAAATATCATAAAAACTCAGCAATGTTATGTATTTCTACTTGACCCTGCGCAATTATGAGTTACATTAATCATTGTTTATTATTTATTGGTACTCCAAAGGTTAGGTAAAAAAACCTAAGCGGATAGATGTTAAGGAAATCGAGCAAACTGAATGCGGAAGAAGATAAATTGGGTGGATTAGCCGAAAAGAACTTAAGAGAGTACTTCTATCCAGCCATAGACTTGACCAATGAAGCTATGATTCATCGATAAAATTAAATCACAGGTTTTGTGAAGATCAATTTCTACAGAATTCCTAAAAAAACGAGCGATAGGTTTACGTCTTAGATTACAGTCGAACCTCGAACATTCGGCCCGAAAATTCCTCTCAATTCGTCGCTTACAGGCCGCACTTGCCCTACTTGTAGATCTAAGTCGACTTGCGCCACCAATAGTCCCTTGCATAACATCGTGAACTATTTCGATAGAGTATTGTCGGCGTTTGGGCAATTGTGAACTATGTGTATCCCATTGTGGACTTGATTGACTTGTTCAGTTGATGTATTTCGATATTTCTAGTATTTTACATGACTAATGTTGGAAGGCGAGATGGTAGAGATTCTACCATCATAGTTTGTCGTCTTTGAAACAATTTTAGGTTTGAAGTATGGTCGTAAGCTTATGAAGAAGACAAAATTACTAAAAATGTAAATATTACTATGTATTTACATTTTTAACTTAGCAAAAAAGTCCTTTCTTAATAGCTTAAGTTGGTTCTGATGATTATAAGACCTACAACATACCTATCCTTGTGGATATAAAGGTTTAAAAATTAACTTTACAAACTTTAAGGAGTGCTTAAGACCAAACTGAATAACTTTTGCTATGGGAACAACTTTGAAATCGCGAAAAAAAACATCTGTCCCATATTTATACTTTAGAAGGTATTAACCCCTCAAGTGTCTGAGTTTGGCTAATTTTAGACCCAAAACCCCAGCGAGTGGGGAGGGTTGGGGGTTAGTTGCGAACCCCATAGGTTCACAACTACTGATGATGATATGTTTTCCATCGGATGATGTTTTTTTGCGTTTTTATATATGTAATCTAAGCTTATATACCTATTATGTCTATTATGTAAAGTTTTGTCCTTTTGCACACTTGGAGTGCATTTGACACGCGGGGGGGAGGGGGTATTAGCTGCGAACTCCATAGGTTCACAACTAATGATGAAGATTGGTTTTCCATCGGATGATGTTTTTTATACGTGATATAAGCTTATATACCTAACAAAAAAACGGTTTTTCTTATGCACACATGGGGTGCATTCGACACTTGAGGGGTTAAACAGTTTAGAACAGTACCTATCTAGGTATTAAACTTTATTATGAAACAGCAGATTTTTTTTTCGATTTCAGAGCTGTTGCTTACTTCTTGCCAAATTTCATGATTTTTGGTCAACGATAGTACCCTAAAGGTTTACTTGCGAGTAACAAAATATGTCGCATAAATGGCCCTATTTTTTTATTGCGTTGACATAGAAGCTTTATTTTTTTAGAGTTCCAAGGGACCATAGACTTACGTATTTGATATTCATTTCAACTTTATACCTCCACACGTTCCTGAGAAAAATGGTCTTGACAGACTGACAGACATACAGACAGACGGCTAACGAAGCCATCCTTTAAGGCCCAGATTTCCTGAAAACGATCAAAAAGGTGGTTTTTTAAAGCAGTGTATCTCATAAACCGTAAATAATTTTGACATGTAAAAAAAATATGATATTTTCAAGTCTTTTTCGCATACAGTGATGGAAGCCAAAACATAATTATACATATTTTAATGCACCAAAAAAATCTTTAAACATACTTCCTAATAATCTTTAAAAGCAGTTTATCCCTTCATTAACAATTATAATTATAATTAAAAATATACCATGAAATGTCAAATTCCAAACTGCATCCAGTGATGGATTACTTTTTATTAAATAGTTAATTTCTAATTTTATACGATTTTATTTGCATTTTTACGACATAATTCCGGTGCGCGTGAGAATCTTCTATCTCGTGCGTCAAACTAGACAGCCATAACGCCATTTCACTTACACACCGAGCTAAACCAATCTTGGAACCTGGGCCTTAAGGCCCTGGTTCGAAGCTTGGTTTAGCTCGGTGTGTAAGTGAAATAGCTTTATGGCTGTCTAGTTTGACGCACGAGATAGAAGATTCTCTCTCATCGTATAAAATTAGAAATTAACTATTTAATAAAAAGTAATCCATCACTGGATGTAGTTTGGAATTTGACATTTCATGGTATATTTTTAATTATAATTATAATTGCTAATGAAGGGATAAACAGCTTTTAAAGATTATTAGGAGGTATGTTTAAAGATTTTTTGGTGCATTAAAGTATGTTTAATTATGTTTTGGCTTCCATCACTGTATGCGAAAAGGACTTGAAAATATCATATTTTTTTTACATGTCAAAATTATTTACGGTTTATGAGATACACAGCTTTAAAAACCACCTTTTTGATCGTATTCAGGAAATCTGCGCCTTAAGGGTTCCGTTTTAATTTTGAGGTACGGAACCTTAAAAACCCAGGATTACTACCAGTACCCCACAAAGACAAACATTGCCTATCACGACAAGTCACGAAAAACTACACCTATTTTTATCCCACGGTCACTCAACTACCTCTTATAAAATTATAACCCTTCTTCCTTTGACATAACCTTCTCCAACACATGACTAACTCATGCTTTGTTTACACTCAATTACATCACTAGCACGCAAGGGTACTTGCAACGTGCTTCTACTTCCGATTAGCTCACGGCATTTCCTGCTAACCTTACAGCGGTCATGCGGCCGTGTGCTTAGTCTACGTGTTTATGAATGTACAAGTGTTTTAAGCTATACTAGAAAGGTAGGTAGTGAAATAAAGGTAAACAATATTGATGTGTCTTTTAGCTTTTTTATTTTAAAACTTCAGTTTAAAAATAAAATGCAACTAAAAACCAATGAAAATACAACAATAATGATTACTAAATCAATTGAACCATTAGTTAAAGCAGTAGTTTTTATGGTTAAGGCGCAAAACGTCTCTTTCACATAATGTCGCTTTCTCATAATGTCGCTTTCTCATAATGTCGCTTTCTCATAATGTCGCTTTCGCAGAATGACTCCTTCTCAAAAGGTCTATGCCTCTTTCGCAGAATATCTCTTTCGCAAAATGTCGCATAATTTAGAAAAAAAATTAGCCAAGTTTAAAAAAAAAAATGTTGTTTTTTTCCAATTTCTTATTAAATGTTTACAAGTTTTACAACATATAAGCTATGTTTGGAGTTTCCTAATGCGACATTTTGCGAAAGAGATATTCTGCGAAAGAGGCATCGACCTTTTGAGAAGGAGTCATTCTGCGAAAGCGACATTATGCGAAAGAGACGTTTTGCGCCTGAGCCTGTTTGTGTTTTTATAAAAAGTCACATCAAGATTGTTTAACTTTATTTTACTACCTAAACCTTTCCAGTATGTAGTACGTAGTAGGAGAGTAGGCAAGTGTGAGGTTGTGAATACTCCTTCAACTTCTTTTTCCGATTAGTTTGTTGGTAGTTCCAAGACAGTTAAAGAGTAGATTTCACTAGTACATTCGGTAGATTTCGGCTTTTCTCAAGACGTGTGTGGTGAATTTGGAACTACCTATACTCGTATACAACGTGTAATTTTGCTTCCTCGTCAAATTTCAGGGTGTGGTACAGAACATCAAACCGAACAACTTTCTCTATGGGACCAATATCGTATTCGCGAAAAAAAATTCAACTGTCCCATAGAAAACTTCAATACCTACTCGACGCAAATGTATGGGATGGCTGATTATTTTTGGGGCCATGGAACAAGTTAGTCGGTTTGGTGGTCTATACCACACCTTTTTTTACGAGGATTCAAAACGACACGGTGTATAGATGAACAGGGCTTGAAGCTGTCAAAATCACCAACAATTTCTAGAAGTGTGGCGTAGTCTGAGTGGCCAAGGCCATTTTCAGCCATGAACATTTAACTAAAGCTTTTGTACCTACGATGATGAATGACCCTAAAATAATATAAATATATAAATATAAATAAATATCCTTGGACATTTCACACAACGCCATCTAGTCCCAAGCTAAGCAACCTAATGCTTGTGTTATGATAACGAGATAGCTGATAAACTACTTATATACATTTTTTTTTTTTTGTAAATACATACATATTATAGATAGAAAAACACCCAGACTCGGAACAAATACTTGTAGGTCGTATAATTATTGATGAAAGAACTTCGTGTGTAACTTGGCATTATGCCTACCCATTAAGGGAAAAAACGTGACGATTCATACATGGTAACACAGGAACAACAAAACCAAACATACTATTAGTCAATAATCACCATCAAACTACCCTACCAACACCTCAATCAATCTGCCTAGCCTTTTCCCAACTATGTTGGGGTCGGCTTCCAGTCTAACCAGATGCAGCTGAATACCAGTATTTTACATGGAGCGACTGCCTGTCTGACCTCCACAACCCAGTAACTGGGTAATACGATACCCTTTGATAAGACTGGTTGTCAGACTTTCGGGCTTCTGACGACCCGTAACGACTGTCAAAGATCCACGAATGACAGCCGGGACCAACGGCTTAACGTGCTTTCCGAGGCACGGAGGAGTCTCGGTGTGTAAAGATGGTCACCCATCCACGGACCAACCCCGGCAAGCGTAGCTTAACCTGATGGATCGACCCGTGCGGCTGTTATTACTTAGCCCTGTACCAGTAAATTGAACTATCTTCAGTGACGTCTTATACAATGAGTCTTAAAATAATCTATTTTTGCATCATTACACACACGTTTACTGATGAATCAGCATGCTATCAGATAATTATACGAGTATAAATAACATTAGCACTATGAGGAAATTCTTAACAAGGCGTTATCAATGACACTAGAATGTTATAAATACTACTAAGAAGTATTTAGTTATGTGCAAGAGATCTGGGCAAGAATAACAATGCTTTGTAAACACGATTTAAGGGACATCGATTGAGAGCAATGGTGGCCCAGTGGTAAAGGCTGCGGCTAACAAGTTGTAGGTTCGAACCCTGAAAGGCACTTTACTTTGTGTAAATTATTTCATCACCACTGTTCTCAAAACGGTGAAGGAAAACATCGTGAGGAAACCGGCATGTCCTAGAACCAAATATTCGAATACCAATACGCACTGAGCCCGCGTGGTGGATTACAGACCACTCACTCCCACTGAGAGGAGGCCTGTGTCCCAGAAGTGGGAACACTAAAGGCTGATTATGTAAGGCATATCGACCCAGACCGAATTTCGGCCATGGCGACCAATCTCAGCGGAGACCTGTCTTCGGCGCGGGAGATATTATAGTACACAAGTGTGTGCGCAGACAAAGCTGCACTCTCCCTTCCCTCACTCTCATAGTCCGATGGGACGGCAATCCGACACGACTGGAGAGAGATCAGGCGCAGAGTCAACGGAGGCACGTGGCATCACACCGCCAACTTCCAAACTCCGGGCTGTTACTAAGAAACTCCTAATGGAAAAACCCCAACAACACTTTGGCCAACATGAGAATCGTACCCAGAACCCCACGCTCAGCAGACCACGAGACCAATAGGGCAGTCATTACCATGGATTCAGCAGCTGATTCTATACCCCAAAGCGTAGAAGTTTTCGTCCCTGATGGGACTAGAATCATTTGAAACGGACGGCTTAACGCTAAACTTTTGACACTTTAGTGTCAAAGGTTTTGTTTTTTGTTTTGGGCGGACGACATTGTTGTGGTGGGCAAAATCTGGACGACGCTAGCACAGGAGCGTGAGAATTTGCACAAGACAAGAGGGCCCTATGCCCAGCAGGGTGAAGTCGGGCTTAGGATGATGATGATGAATCATTTGAAATAACTTCCTGTATCTAACCAACCACACATGATTGTCCAAAATACTTATTTAGTATTTACCCATCTTCACTATTATAATCGTTTACATCATTAAGGAATTCCTTCAAACATCCTTCATAACCGTACAAACCACATCATTAGGCAGTCATTTGAAACATTTCCCCAACTCCCAACACACAGTATTCAAACCTCAAACAGATAGAACAATATGCGTACGCGCAAGTTACGTATGTGTGCGCACACGCACATACACACAGATTGATTTTGATTGTGACATTGCGTAACATGTGATGTAACAACGATAGAGCTATTTACAGCAAGGTTACTTGCGTGCGCGCAGTTAATAATATTTTAATGTTATTGTTTGTGATAGTTTGTGTGGGAAAAAATACTAAAGTGAAATTATAGGTTACTAAAGTAATATTACTAAAGTAATATTTAGGTTATAGACAATGTTTTATTAAGGATTATTGACACCGGTTCTCACAACGGTGAACGAAAACATCGGGAAAATTGTTATGACCTGAGGGGCAATTCCCGTAATTTTAACAACGTTCGCAATATCATCTCAAGACTCAATCTGTCAAAAATTGTATTAAACGCTATACAATTTTTGACAGATTGAGTCTTGAGATGATATTGCGAACGCTGTTAAAATTACGGGAATTGCCCCTCTGGAATCACAAATTCGAAGACATCTCATCTCAAATTATCTCAGTAGGTAGTAAAAAAAAAGAGTACCTAAGTAATTTATAATTTTAAGGTATTTTTTGCATGCTGAAGAAATAAGCAAAATATGGTATACATATTTACATATTTTATGCAAAATAAAGATATTTTTCTATTCTATTCTATCTACCAACCCACACTGTGTCCGCGTGGTGGACAACCTCTCACTATCTCACAGACAGCAGGCCTGTCTCTTAGCAGTGGGAACATTATAGGCTGATTATGCTAAAGATAAGGCGATCCCTTCTATTAGTGCACTAAAAACACCAAAAATCGAAGTAAGAATCAGATCAACCCCTGGACAAGAAGCAACATGGAGACCACGACCGCTCTGACAAGAGTCCTACGAATAACAAGAAGAAGGAGAAGGAGATGCTAAGGATTATTAAACTGATTATGAAGATTGAAATGAGCGAATCTATGTTCTATGTTAGAGGATGTGGTTTCCGCACTTAGTCTTTCATGTGGACCATTATGTGTGATTAGCGAATCTATTTAGAGAAGACCTTTGCTAAAGATAGGTGATTCTATTGATGAGTCAATACAATATCACCTGATTGATTGCGACTTGTGAGTATATGTGAATCATTTCTGATTAGTTCCGTATTTAAAGTAGAAGTTTTCTGACCTCTTTGTTTAAGGAATCATTTTGTGGTTCCTGTTGCGACTCAGATAGAGTTTTTGCACTCAAAGTTTTTCGGGGACTTTATGAGACATGAGATAAGGACATTTTTAGTAAACATTATTGGCCCCGTCTTGGTTTTTATTCCCACACGAAAAAATTTAAACCAACAATGCAGGAGTTTATTTATTAAGCCATACCTTAACTTAACCTTTACCTTAACTTTTTTTACCTTTTTCCTTTCCTTCTAAAGTAGGGTTCCGTACCTTAAAAGGACTTCTGGATATATGTCTCCTCAAGCATCGCCACTTCAACCAGTTCTGTGCTTCCCGCATCCAGCGGATTCCTGCGGCCTTCACCAGGTCATTGGTCCACCTTGTGGGAGACGTTCCATCGTTATGTATTCCATATTATGTAGAAGTTTATGTACACTCATAATTTAAAAAGACAAGAAGAAAACGGTGATGTTTATTTCTAATGAAATATATTCCAGCATCCCTGCGATAGGAGAATAACATAGATAGAAAGAGATGTATATTTCTTTTAAACTTTGATGAGCTAGTTTTTTCATCGTCAAATTTTAAGCATTATCCTTATAAGTATCCCTTTGTGTATCAGTATTAAAGTTCATCGTATCAACCCGTTCCAGGGACAAGAATTCCTGCCGTACTGTTTATGCCTGTACTGTCTCTCTAACAGGTAAGTGGACATGTTACTGGCAAAACCCGATTTCAGGCCAAACTAGTTTGTCCTAGGCCAAAACGGTTTACTAAATAAGCCGATGCACCCCGATCAACAAATAAGTTAGGTTAGGTTAGAACTGTGACCAATCGCGCACGAGCCGAGGGAACGTAGTGAGCGGTGCCGCAGTAGTGGCTGGCGAGCGCTACTTCCAAAAGCCATACTGTGTACAATTTAACTGTAATACCCAATGGGGACTGGTACTGTACTCCCTTAGGGCGAGCGCGCATTGCGGTGCGTTTTTCTACCGCATAATCTGTGAAGTATGGAATGTCTTTGAAGTGCGCGCATTGCGGTCATGCGTTTTGTTACTGTAGGCCCCGCCCAGTGCGGCAGAACTACCGGAAACACACCGCAGTGCGCGCTCGCTCTTATACAGGTTATTCTATAACCTAGCGGGGAATGCAGCATCTCACCACCATTTCAGTTGTAATTTTAGTACACTAATTTGTCAACCCTGTAAATTACCATGTACTACAGTGCTGTTATGATGAATAAACAATTTAGTTATTTATTTATTTTATTTGGCCTAGACCAAACTAGTTTGGCCTGAAATCCGGTAAAAATCACATAATTATACATTGCGCTTGTTCGAGTTGTTCCCACCATTCCCTTGCATTACGCAACATGGCGACAGTATTATGAAATGTAGGATGTCCCGGTATATAAATGCGGAGGGACGATATGGAAGCGAGATTGGTTTCGTCATAATTGATGAAGATTATTTAGAAGCTGTATGAAAGGAGAGCGTTTTATATTAATAAGATAGTTTGTTAGATTGCGTCACATTTTAGAAGCGTTAATGAATCTGAAAAAGATCTTTATGGAAATTGGCTCTATGCTTATACTTTTTGCTTGTATTGGCTTGTGCTTGTGTGCAAAGACCCCGCCTTGGGTAGCAAATTTTGTGGAATATAAGGCCTTTAGTCTTATTCAATGTTAAGGTGGCTTTTATTGCCGTAACATTAATTGATTTTAGAGTAGTTACCGATTATTGATTATCAGCCAATCACAGATCCGGCTATCTGTTCACCATATTTAATAGTTTATCATTTTATTGTTCAGAATGTTGGCGTATGAACAGAATCTGATGAAAATACAAACAAAGGGACTTAGCAATGTCACCTGAGTCACCTCTATAATAATGTAGATGTCAGATTACTTTCAATTATAATCCTGTAATAGAAACAGAATCACATTATTTATTTCCAGGATTTAACAACATCCTTCTAATCATCTCGTTATACTCAACATAGCCCCGCTGCATCAAGGGCACTGCACCACGCATGCACCGGTCTCCCAACTATGATTTATTGATCTTTGATATTACATCACTAGCCACTAACCACTCAAGTGGGGCTCGTTCCAGCACAATTGTGTGATATTTATGCATTGTGGAACCGTTAACTCTTATAAATCAACGTTGAATGGGTCTTTATAGAGGTCTTGTTAGCGTAATCCGGATGTGCATGACCTGAAAACTGGAAAATGTTAGTTACTGTATCTATGGAGGAAAGAGAAGGGAGTGAATGATAGAGTGACGGTTGACAGGGGAGAATGGAAGAAGAAAACATGTTTCGCCGACCCCACGTACCTTGGGACAAGGGTAGGAAGATGATGATGATGATCTATGAGGGAATTGGGATGCCATTTTTGGCGCACGGATTGGTGATCCCTATCTCACGGGCTGTCCTAACATACACATGTATAACTGTCACCATCAGGATATCATTTCGTTGTCTTTTAATGACACCGATTTGGAGAAATGGAATTTCAAACCTTTTTTTGCAGGGATCCCTTTAGAAGACTACGCGATTCTACTCCCAGGAGTATAATCGCGCGAATCGCGTGTGGAGAGGAAGGGAAGGTTTTGCCCAGGCAAAACCTTCCCTTCCTCTCCATTTCCCGACTCCTTGCGACCCTACGATATAACCTACAATTTTTAAAGGAAAACAACAAGTTCATCTCTCTTACCCTGCCAGAACATCAGTTCTACTCTGTCAGGACACCAGTCCTATGGTATTTTCGGCCCACAGTTCAACATTATGATCAAATAAGATACAGTACCTGGTCGATCGAGCTCTGCTCGGGTGAAAATAGAGACAACGAATTTTGCCAGCTATAAGACCTAGCTAGATTTTCTCCCAGCAAACACCTGAAAATAGAGAAAATGAATTTTGCCAGCTATAAGACCTAGCTAGATTTTCTCCCCGCAAACACCTGAAAACAGAGAAAATGAACTTTGCCAGCTATAAGACCTAGCTAGATTTTCTCCCCGAAAACACCTGAAAATAGAGAAAATGAAATTTGCCAGCTATAAGACCTAGCTAGATTTTCTCCCCGAAAACACCTGAAAATAGAGAAAATGAAATTTGCCAGCTATAAGACCTAGCTACATTTTCGCCCCCGCAAACACCTGAAAATACAGAAAACGAATTTTGGCAGCTACAAAACTAGCAAACCACTATACTGCA
The DNA here is from genome assembly GCA_905163495.3 of Cosmia trapezina. Classification (NCBI taxonomy): domain Eukaryota; kingdom Metazoa; phylum Arthropoda; class Insecta; order Lepidoptera; family Noctuidae; genus Cosmia; species Cosmia trapezina. The sequence goes on from LR991044.1 coordinate 6,491,269, forward strand.
ACTTTCATCGAAATCTTAGAAGCGTTTTCGAGAATGTGATTACAAATATTATATTTAAAGGTTATATACAAATATTGCTCATTTCATAGTACAGGATAAACATACCTACAATAACCATACCATTACTACAATCTGAACAAACAAAGGAACTAAGTATTACGTAATTAACTACGATAACGTATTCAGTTTATCTATGAGGAAGTAACAAACTCCTTATTTAGACGACTATTATGACACTGCGCATGTTATCCTGCCTTGTTTATCACTAGAAAAGTCAAAAGAAAAATGTAGTTAATAGGTTTTTTTTTTTTTTTGAAGGTGGGAAATCATCAAATAACTTCTCCCGCTCGGTGGAGCGGAAGGGCGTGTCAGACTTTTACTGACTAAAACCCACCCGTGTTCCTTCAGTTGCCTATGCCAGGGCCGCGGTTTCTTCTTCAAATAACCCGCGACCCCAGCGGCGTCGGCCCTATTGGACCCCCATCACTTACTGACATCTCTTTGAGGCGCGCGTGGAACACAATGCGCCGTCGACTCGGGCCTGGTCCTTACCGGACGGCGAGCTACCCGCTGCTCACCGTCCGCAGGCCCGCGCCTAGTTAATAGGTAACACTGACTTTAACGTATTGAATTAACTTAAGCTACCGAAAGCCCCCGAAATCCCGTTGAATGTCGTTGTTGAAATACACATTGAACACGATAGTCATTTGCCTAAGCCGGCAAAATCTATAAAAGTCCCTAATTGACTCGTGGAGCTCGTGGCTAAGTAATAACAGTATGGGTCCATCCATGGGATGGATCTTTACAAACCGAGACTCCTCCGTGTCTCGAGCCGTTGCGCGTTAGTCCCGTCTGTCATTCGTGGATCTTTGACAGTCGTCACGGGTCGTCAGAAGCCTGAAAGTCTGACAACCAGTCTTACCAAAGGGTATCGTATTACCCAGTTACTAGGTTGTGGAAATCAGATAGGCAGTCGCTCCATGTAAAATATTGGTATTCAGCTTCATCCGGTTAGACTGGAAGCCGACCCCAACATTTTTGGGAAAAGGCTAGGCAGATTGAAAAGAATAAATTTCAAGTTACCTCCCAAGTTTTTACCAAAATCAGTTCTGTAGTACTAAATAAACAAACAGAAATACTCACTTTTACATTTATAGGATAATTCTTAGTATATATTATAAATAACCGTACGATTGTTATACTAACAAAGGATGTAAGGACGAACTCTCAAGGGTACTTCCTGAAATCAGAATGACTACGTTGTGAGCACGATATAAAAGTTATGATTGCAATATTACGTCAGAATCTTCATAGAATGGAGGTCAAAAATATATGTATCTAGTAACATATATATCACTATAGTATAATCAGCTTATAATGTTCCTACAACTGGGACACAGGCCTCCTCCCGGTGAGAGGGAGTGGTCCATAATTCACTACGAGGCCCAGTGCGAGTTGGTAGATGTCATAATTATGTCTTCGATTTTTTGGTTCTAGGACATTCCGGTTTCCTCACGATGTTTTCCTTCACCGTTTTGAGAGCAGTGGTGATGAAATTGTTTACAAGAAGTAAAGCGAATATACCTATCTGGGTTCGAACCTACGACCTACAACTAGTAAGTCGCAGTCATTATCATTGGGCTACCACTGTTTAGAATATAATATTTTTTTATTGTTACTACAGGTGGAACAAATAAAGATGGGTAAAATTTTAAAAAAAGTACATCTACAGCAACATCTAGGGTGTAAGAAAAAAAAAACACTAACCTCAGATTTCGGAATAATCTTCCATTGAAATAATTTTCTATGTCTATATGTTGAAAAAGATAAGTAGTTACCGAAAGCTGATCTAGCTGATACCTGAGTTGATCTTCTAGCAAATTATTAAGATCACTATAGCTGTTCCTTAGAGGAAAAACATAGGACTAGATAAGTATCTAGGAAAAGCATTGAAAGACACGAAGATTTACATTCTTATTTACAGTTCCGAATCATCATTATTGACAATGTCAGTATGTCAGCGCTAAAAATAACTAACATCAAGAATTGTAATTCGGATGTAAATATTCGCAGTTCATAAAATACTGACGAAATACCTATAAATAGGTGCTTTTAATTAGACTACTGAATACTAATTACACTCTACTTACATAGGTATATTGTTACCACAGAAGTTACCCAGTTTTTCCAGGGGAATCCAGAATTAAGGTATGGATGACGATTGTAAAACGGTCTTCACATTCAAACAAACATGACAAACTAACATTTCACATCATCTATCTGATAATACCAAAAGAACCATTGAATCGACTGTTCTAAAGAGTCCTAGAGAATCTTTCTATTCTTGTATCTTACTCTTCCCAAATTACCCCTTTTCCATCCCAACCTGGCATTTAGGCTAGGTCCAGGCATTTTACAACAAGCATTTTGCTTCAACTCTCTGATGATTACAAAACCATCATAGAATCGGCTGTTCTAAAGAGTCTTCTCTTCCTATTCCTGTATCTTAACTCTTCCCAATTTACCCCTTTTCCATCCCAACCTGGCATTTAGGCTAGATCCCATTGCCCAACAAATGGAAAGGCGTTCTGTTTCCACTCAGAGGCGCCTTGACACGGCACCACTCCTTTCCTAACTCGACATTTGACTTGCGCAACGAAACGCCACGCTTGCCTGCACTATCCTTGAATATCTTGCGTCAGACTTACCTCATGTAGCTTGTGGATGTTGACACTAGTTCTGTACTAGATGGCGTTAGTATCGGGGAGTGGGTTCGGGAGATTTTGAATGTGGAATGAAGGAAGCAACATGGCCGTTCAAGAAATGACAGATCAACTTTTTATAAAAATTTTAGTGTGTAACCTCTATGTTGATTATAAACTGATTTGTTTTTTAGTTTCTTGAAAAGGTTAATGACCTACACGCCACATTACAATGGTTGTTGTAATCGGAAAATTACTTCAAATTGTTATCCTTCGTTTCATCATTTCCTTGGTAGACAAAAGTGGTATTTAAATGATCTAAATAACAAAGATTTTATTAGTGTTTTTCTGGGAATAACAGTCCTAATCTATTTGTACATTCCCGAATATTATGTTATACCTATGTCTTCAAATCCTCCTTTTTCAATAGCTAACTGTGTGCCAAGCGTAGTTCTATTATGGAAGATAACTCTATCATTATCTGTTCTATCCTTGAATGTCTTGTGTAAGAGTTACCTCATGTCGGTTACGAGTGTTCGGTCTGTAGATAGGTTTATTCTAGATGTCATTCTTGGCTGGAAATTCAATTCAAAATACTTAGGTATGTTGTTTATATGGATACTTACATTTTGTTGAACTTAGAAAGATGTTCAATGAAATCAATCATCTTTCTGACTTCAAAATAATTAAATAAATAGAATAAATTTATAGAAAAGATTCTATTGCAGTATTATATTTTTCATTATGTCAAGCAAAGCCGATGTCGACTAATCTGACAAGTAGAAAGTGAATTGGAAAAGCAAGTTTGTACACATGAAATAAAAAAAATAATAAAAATCTTCGACGATACATTGAACTTATTGTAGATCTTGTGGGGTTAGTACTGGACTGAAACAAACAAGAAGATAAAATTACATAAATATTATAATGACGAGAAATTAATGACAAGAAACGTAGTTCGTGTCAATTTGACATCCGAGTTTAGTTTGAAAGTGCACATAACATACCTACATACTTAGAGGCACTTTTGAATTGTCAAAGAGGCGATCAGTCAGAAAGATGGAGCTAGTTGCCCATTCCAAAGCGCAGTAGATTCCGAGAAGAACGGGTAAGAAACTCCACGGACACTCTTCTACATTATCTGCGCTGTTGGTGCCTTTTGGACTATAACGATACGGCCACAAATTACTATTTTGTTGTTGTCTGTTAAAATTATCTTTACTCGTATGATTTTTATCTTTATGAATATGATCTATTAGATAGATACCCAAATGTAAGTGATGTTTTTAATTAATTGCGAGTTATTCGACGATAAGGTAATTTCCTTATACATATACCTATTTTTATCTTTGTAAACATACGATATTCTTTGATATTAAAACAATAATCATTATCTTGATAGAGTAGTTTGTACAATAAGGATAAATATTCAAACAAAGATAATATTATTAGGTAGGTAAAATTTGAAAAATAGTAATAAGTAAATATCGTAAAGAAAGAAAGAATTGAAAAGTATTTATTGTGACTCGCACAGAACTAAAACTAAAACACAATATAAAATTTGAAAACAAAATAGAAACAAAATATATTTAAAAAAATACAAATATGTAATTAAAAAACAAAAAGTCCTGTACGAGGCCAAAAGGTCCCTATAAATAAATAAATAAATATCCTTGGACATTTCACACAACGCCATCTAGTCCCAAGCTAAGCAACCTAATGCTTGTATTATGGTAACGAGATGGCTGATAAACTACTTATATACATTTTTTTTTTGTAAATACCTACATACATATTATAGATAGAAAAACACCCAGACTATCTCAGCATGATGCTGCGGCACTTAACATGAGTGTCGCAGCGCTGGTATTCTGTTAGGGCCCGCTGTGATGTCACGGGCAGATATACAAAAATAGATAAATAATTATAAATAGATACAAATAGATAAATGTAAAGTCATTCGTAAGTCAGTCGTAAGTGTCATTGCTGTGACTAGGGTAGAAGCAATTAGAAACAGCAGTTTCATAATATAGCAGAGGTGGCCCAGTGGTAATGGCCGCGACTTACGAGTTGGTAAGCGGTTAAAAAAAAAATTACAAACACAATCACAAATTTTTCAAATCTGCCAAACTGCAAGACAGTTTGTCGGCAGGATGCTCCTTTTACAATCATTAAAAATAATCTTTTTTTTTGTGAGTTGGTGGTTGGTTGGTTGGTTTGATCGTAGGTTCGAACCCAGACAGTCGCTTTACTGTTTCAATTATTTCATCACCACTGCTCTCAAAACGGTGAAAAGAATAACATCGTGAGGAAACCGGCATGTCCTACAAACAAAAATTCGAAGACATGTGACATCTACCAACCCGCGCTGGGCCCGCGTGGGATTACAGCCCACTCCCTCTCTGAGAGAGGAGGCCTGTGTCCCAGCAGTGGGAACGTTATAAGCTGATTATTTAATAATAACACCAGCCTATTATTATCTCATACAGAGAAGGCACGAGCATTGACCACCACGATTGCTCAAGAAGAGTTGGAGATTTTAGTCTTATTTAAGATCCCATTAAAATAGGTGGACAAATTTTAACACCCATGAATATGAACAACTTTTACTATGGGACTAAACCTGAAATCGTGAAAAAAAAATCAGCCTACATTTTGACGAGTTTGGTGTAGATAAATGTACTGAACAGCTGATTTTTTTTCGCGATTTCAGAGTTAGTCCCACAGTAAAAGTATTCATGGGTAGAACACCCTGTGAAAATTTGTCCACCTATTTTTAATGGGACCTTATTACAAATGGGTAGTCAAAAAATCATCACGGTACCGAAGTGAAAAAAAATTTTACATCGGTACATTTATTGAGAAAATGTTCCTATTTAAAATTATATTTATAGTTCAGAATCGTACCATGCACATCTATCAACAATTCGGTCAAAAAAAATTTTAAGAATGCAAAGCATTTTATTTAATAAACATAGTTTTGTATAAAAAATAATGATTTGACTACCCATTTGTAACAGCGTCCTTAACTATAAGTTCAGGTTTCCTCACAATGTTTTTGTTTGCCATCCATCCATCTACAAGCATTGGGACTATTGCATTGTAACTGTTAACTGTTGTAGCGGTCATTGATTCCATATTTAGCAATAGGTACTTGCCTGAATGATACAAAATCAATCTGCCTAGCCTTTTCCCAAATATGTTGGGGTCGGCTTCCAGTCTAACCGGATGCAGCTGAATACCAGTATTTTACATGGAACGACTGCCTATCTGACCTCCAGAACCCAGTAACTGGGTAATACGATTCCCTTGGTAACACTGCAGGTTGTCAGTCTTTCGTCAAAGATCCAACAACGACAGCTGGGACCAAGCAGCACAGAGGAGTCTCGGTATGTAAAGATGGTCACCCATCCACGGACCAACCGCGATAAACGTAGCTTAACCTGACGGATCGACCCGTGCGGCTATTATTACTTAGCTACGAGCTCCTCCTTGACTGAATAGTACCAACATGTAAAATTACTTGTTAGCCAATCAGATCAAGTCTAAATCAATCAATATAAATAAAGCAACAACCACACATAACATGCCAAATACAAATTAAGAAAAAAATAATTACGAAAGAAAATATTTGCCAAAAATAAATCTATAACATTTTTGCAATAAAAACATTAGAAAAATGTCGAAAAATATTTTAGTTCTAATGTAAGAGCTGTAAATTGCTTAATTAACAAAAACGGAGCCATATTGGTTCCAAGATGGCGTAATGACACAGAGTAAGAAATTACAGAAGTGCCACTTGACAAACACACAAAAACAATATTGTTTAATCCACAGCCTATTAGCGACTGTAGTCCTTCGAGACTATTCCATTTACCTATATTTTATGTTCATATCACATGTTAGTTAGGAGTTAACTTTCTGTATTTTCATATTCTTCGGTATCATGGCGCAAACAGTTAGGTTTTGCAAATGATTTCGCACAGACCGACTCAGGCGCAGCCATGGCAATTTATACGTGTTTCGAAATGTATGCATTTTGTATTGCACGATAATAAATTATTATCTATGAATATATTTCAGTGTTGTGCCGGAGTGACGAAAATTGGGTGCATGGGTTTGAAATGTATTTCATAAAATATGTATTACTATCACGATTTTAATTTCCTTGTCAGCGTCATTGGAACCTATTGCAGTCCACTGCTGGGCATAGGCCTTACCCAAGTTTTGGTCCCAAGTTTGATGCTCTGTGCATCGCATCATAAAAACCCCAAAAATATGTTGTTAGTAGTCAAAAAATCTGCCTAGCCTTTTCCCAACTATGTTGGCGTCGGCTTCCAGTCTAACCGGATGCAGCTAAATACCAGTATTTTACATGGAGCGACTGCCTGTCTGACCTCCACAAACCAGTAACTGGGTAATACGATAACCCTTGGTAAGACTGGTTGTCAGACTTTCGGTCTTCTGACGACCCGTAACGACTGTCAAAGATCCACGAATGACAGCCGAGACCAACGGCTTAACGTGCTTTCCGAGGCACGGAGGAGTCTCGGTATGTAAAGATGGTCACCCATCCACTGACCAACCCCGGCAAGCGTAGCTTAACCCGATGGATCGACCCGTGCGGCTGTAATTACTTAGCTTAGTATGTATAGGTACTTAAATAAAAGGATACATCACTATGAGATAAAAACAAAAAAATATGTAGTAGGTATGCCGCTTACGATAATCCCGGATTATAATTGAAACTACAACTTTAATAGAAGGTTTATTTAGTGCACAAGATTGTATATAAACATAAAGGAATTGAAAAGAAATGTTGAACTTACAACCGCAATGCAAAGTTAAGCAGTATTTTGATTATAATGCCCACCAGTTGGTTTATTTTGATTATTTTACAAAAAGACATCATTTTAACAACATCCTAATTGTTTACCCTGACAATTTGGATAACATTGATAACCATAATTTCCACCACAATTATTAGAATATCCACTGCTTCCAGAACTTTTACAAACACAATAAACCAGGGGCATCGCATCAGCAACCGGGCAGCAACCAGATCCTACATTGGTTGCAATAGAACCACCATACACATACGGTGGGTAACTCTGCTTAGATACACAGCTGCATTCGGTTTCACAGCAACCATTTTGTTTGTATTGGTAACCAGAGTTACCAAGCTGTTGGTTGCCATGGTTACGTTGGTGGTCGCAGTTTGCGGTATGCAAGATGATTGGTCCTTCATAGTTTTGGATGTGAACGCTTACTGGCTCGGGACATGCTAGCAGAGATGTTACCTGAAAATAAATAAATAATGTTGTGTTACCAGATACATTATGACAAGACGAACTAATATTAATCTTGTTGTTTATTTATAAAACACTGCTTAAAATTAAGTAATGATTAACTTCTGTTTAACCATTATTTTTTTTACTTTTATCTCTCTCTCTTAAGAGGCTACCGAACGCGCAGTGGCGCCCTCATAGTCTGTTTGGTTGGTTTCAACGATTATAATAAAACTTAACAATATAAAGCTACTGTCTATACAGGATGGAATTTTGTAATGCCACCTGAAGGGAAAGTACTATTAATACTGTCTCAAAAATTGGATTTAAAAAGATTAAAAAAATTAAAATTTAAGATTTCATGGTTTTCCTATCATTTGATTTATCAAGTTTATTAGAGAGATTTCATCCTTAGAATTGATCCTAACGATCAATGCAATAAAAGTACAGGGTGTATTTTTTACAGATTTTAGTCGGTTCGATTCCCGTGTGTGGCAAGCGAATTTTCGAAAATCTTTGAATGCAGTTTTTTTTCTATTCAAAAATTAAGGAATGTTTTCTTTGAGTAAAATTTTCTATCTACAGTATTATGAGTACTTTCCCTTCAGGTGGCATTACAAAATTCCATCCTGTATATATACAGGGTGACTTTGAAAACATGCGACAAAATTTAAAGGGGTGTTCTACCCATCATTGTGAACAAATTTTACTATGGGACCAAACCTGAAATCGCGAAAAAAAAATCAGCTGTTCAGTACATTTTGACTTACACTATTTATAACTCAAGAACGGCTGAACCGATTTGGCTGAAAATTGGTGGGGAGGTAGCTTAGAACCAGGAGACGGACATAGGATACCTACTTTAAAACGTGGTATAACAACGGCTGGACCGATTTAGATAAAATTTTGTGTGTATATTTGACTGTGTTCCTGGATTGTTTGAAAACACAATTGGACCCGGAAGGTGGCGCTGCAGTCGGGTTCTAGGATCGTTCAGATCGGGTCCGCTAGTTTGTAATAATAACAACGTATAGTATTTTTCTGCATTTGCATTCTAAAATAAAATAAATGAAAATGGGCCCTGGTCGTTTGTTGGTTACAAATGACGAGGGCCCACTGCATGCTCGGAAAGAACGTTTATAAAGCAGATCAACCATTCTAGGAGTTTTTTTTTTTTTTTTGACGGCCATCAATAATATTTACATAATTTATTATTAAAGTACACATAGAACAAAATCATTCTTACTAAGGCGACAAAGTCGAGAACAATTTTGGGTTTGGAAATATATCAGGTAAGAATTAGAACGTCGAGCATCGGCGACGGGAAACAATTATTATTATTTTGTTAGGAAAATACGCGCTACAAGTTACAGAGTTGTCGCCATACAAAGAAAATAAATATAAACACACACACACACACACACACTAAAATTAAATACATAATGAAAGACTTTATCTGGGAAAATATCTACTACTGCAACATAGGTAGGCTTATTACAGCCAATGCAAGACGCTTACAAATTCAGACACAAATATTATTAAAAGAAAATAATAGGTACTTACACAAGCCAAGAAGAGAGTCAGAAAAAGACACACCATTTTGCTTAGTACAAGATTGGTAGCAATGAAAGATTCAACAGAAGAATGATTTTCCATCAGCCAAAATCAATATTATATACAAAATAATAATCAGTTTTGAGAAAATTGCACACTTATTACCGAAAATGTTACGAATATCTTGAAACAAAATCACGTACAGAATTTGAATTGTTGCTACATGGTTGTTTAAATTACGATAACGTTATGTTAATATAATAATTACGAATTCGCTAATTATGTATTCGCTTTTATTATAACGCTGTCATAACACATAACATATCTTAATCATTGTTATGACAAAATTAAAATTAAATGCAATTTTTTTTTTATCATCGAATCTGCTGTAACTTATTATAGCAGATAAAAGTTAAGGCTCTCCCACACAAGCGCGTTAGGATGTTTTTCCACCAGAGATGTGCTAGCTACGTTGCTATGGATGCGTTTGATATCCACCAATCATATTCATTGGTCCACATAGCAAAGCACTGGTGGGAACTGATTCAACTAAGCTACGTTTTTAGGGTTCCGTACCAAAATGGTAAAAAAGGAACCCTTATGGTGTGACTCAGTCTGTCTGTTTGTCTGTCTGTCTGTCTGTCACAGCTGGATATCTCAAGAACTACTAATGCTATCAACTTGTAATTTAGAATAGTTTTAGATGACGTTTACCCAACTATTTTGCAAATAAGAAAGGAATAAAAATAATTATATTTTTTTTGCAACTGGGACTGAAAGGGGGTCTTAAAAATTTAAAGTCTACTATATGGGGTATCATATGAAAGAACGCTGTTTGCACATTCTCAAACTATTTTTTATTTTTTTTTAGGCCGCAGAGTTTTCGACTTTTGATGTAAAATGTAAAAAAAAATACCGTTCCCCCCCTTATCTCTGAAGTTTGCAAAGCAAAAAATCTGAAATTATTCTATGTGATAGAAGTTTATGTAAAGATTACAGGAAAAATAAAACGATGTCTCTAAGTAGCACACTTTTTCAGAAATCGGAACAGAACCCTCGGTGCGCGAGTCCGACTCGCTCTTGACCGGTTTTTTTATATAAAAGGATGCGTGCTGTGGATGCGTGCTATGGATGCGAACTAAGTATGGATGAGTGCTTATGGGTGGTGGCGTGTGGTGTAGCAGTGTGCAGAGCTCCCCGTGACTTCCCTATTGTCGATAATAAATAAGTATGATAATTAAATAAGTATGTAAAATTTGCACGCCGACTTTAATGGCAGAATAAGAGATTCATAATTATACCTTATCTTTAAGATCCCTCTGTACCTAATAAATTACTTTGATTTTATACGTCGCTTAGATAGCTCCAGCTGCGTAACTTCCTCGCACAGATTTTCTCTTAAACTGCAAAGTTTTTAGGGTTCCGTACCACAGTGGTAAAAAGGAACCCTTATGGTGCGACTCTGTCCGTCTGTCACAGCTGGATATCTCAAGAACTACTAATGCTATCAACTTGAAATTTAGAGCAGTTTTAGATGACGTTTGTCCAATTATTTTGCAAATAAGAAAGAATTTTTTTTTTTTGCAACAGGCTAGTAAAATTCGAAGTGAGGCTACTAGGGTATGTGGGATATCATATAAAAGAGCGCTATTTGTACATTCTGAAATATATTTTGTTCTTATTTGAGGCCGCATAGTTTTCGACTTTTGATGAAAAATGTTAGAAAAATACCGTTACAAAAAAATACCCCCGCCTTACCTCCGAAGTTTGCATAGAGAAGAATCTAAAATTATTCTATGTGATAGAAGTTTATGTAAAAATAAAACGATTTCTCTAAATAGTTCACTTTTTCAGAAATCGGAATGGAACCCTCGGTGCGCGAGTCCGACTCACTCTTGACCGGTTTTTTAAACACACACAAAACTTCATTTCCCACCATCTTGCACTATTTCGCCAGATTTTCAAGAAATCCCGATCTTCCTCCAGTGTCAAGCTTAATACTTATAATATTATACTTAATTCCTCTACAACCTCAGTATTATACCTCTCTCTTTCTCTCGTTTTTTTCTTGAGTGAAGTAAGATAAGGCTTAAGGCGCGGTACTAGCTCAATATTTAAAAAAATCGGTTTCTTGAATTGTCGAATAAGACGTAACGCAATGAAACTATCCGACGCAAAAAATACAGTGGACAGAGAAGGGTTTAACGAAAATAGAACATTAAAAAATAGTTTAATATTCCCAATAAAAAATTTGGAAGTTGCTCCACAAAAATAAACTTTGGCTTCGAACATCTCTGTATTTTCAGCGATAACGACATTCTTTTTTTTAAGAATTTAATAGAATTAGCATTTTTTTTTAAACTTTAACTGGACAATTATTTAATTTATTGTATATATTCTGAATAATCTAAAGAAAACCCGGAAAATAAATGCACATTCGCAGCTTAGTCGCATCTCGGCAACACAAATATTATTTTCAATTTTCAACCTTATTTCAAACCAACTAATGGTGGCAATAGATTACGCGGTTGTACGAGTGCGGTAATCGTAGTCAGTCCGCGCCTTAAGACAAATCAATACATTACTTTGTAACGTGTATCGTACAAAAAGGTGTTATCTGCAGTTTATCAACAGCTGCATGTGGATCAGTGTGCCAGCACGCGACACGGTATGTTCAGCCGGGTGTTGGAGTAGTGTGGATACGACTAAACCATGGGACCCTTTTTTGAATTTCGAACTTTATTCCAACACATTAAGATGCCAGTTTTACAAAACTGACAACTTAGTACCGGACTAAGTTGTATAGAAACATAAAAAAATATAAAAAACAGGTCTCACAGCACAGTAAAGGAAAAAATCCGAAAATCATTAATTTTATCAATTTTATGACATGAAAAAAATTTTTTTTGAGATTACCAACTTTTAGGAGAATTGACCGTGACTTATATCAATGTATGTATATGTTACTGTAAAAGCCCGAACTGCGGTAAATCTTAGATTTACCGGTAAATCTTAGATTTACCGGTAAATCTTAGATTTACCGGTAAATCCTAAGATTTAGCAAGACCTACTGGTAAAAGTCCGAATTGTTCTATAATAATGGTATGGTCAAGGTATTCAGTCGGAAAATCTTAGATTTCACCACAGATGGCCGGTAAATGTTGGTTTTCAGAATAAAATAATGCAATTTAAATAATCAGAAACTATTTGTTTAACATTACCATCATTGCTATTTATATTAGTCAAGTCTTAAAACATGTTTAAAAACCCCACAAAAAACCTCAAAACCTCATGCCTTAGAAAAATAAAATGCAGAAAAAATAACACAAATATTAGGCGGGTGGTCGGGGTATCACGTGGGTGTTGTATTACACTACCCTCTAGCCGAGTGATTTTATTTTAATTATAAAATCTTAAGAAAAATATTTGATGTTTATTGAAGCTTGAAATTGAGGTTCAACATCTTAGTGAATAAAATTAAAAATCTGTTATCTTTATCAAAAAATTGATGTTACACAAAGCAATAAATAAAATGCACTCATCCATGCATATCCATTAAAATATACGTTAGTTGTTTTCACAGCTTATTAAAATAACTCACAAATTTAATTAAAAGCTAAATAAAAACTCCTCATTCTTAGGGCCTTTTTGACCACCTACGATTTAGTTCCTACTAACTTACTTGGCAGAAAATTTCATATGAATTCTGTTCCATTTTTACCCGACTACGGCGAAGCAAAAAGAGACAGACAAATTAAAAATCCGGAGTCACACGTAATCTGTTCGATCTGCCCCAACATGACGTGTGACTCCGGATTTTTAATTTGTCTGTCTTTTTCTAATTTCAGATGGAGAATATTTTCTTGTTTCATACTTTTTAGAGCGTGATTTTTTCAGTAGTCGGGTTTTAGTTTTTAAACTTATTTTTTTTTAATTTATTCGGTGAGTACTGGCTTACGCAAAATTTCTATATTTAAAAAACTTTCCTTACAATTACTACTGATTTAAAGAATCAGGGCAGGATTTGTACAAAAAAATAAAGATTTGTAGAGAAGTTGGAATTTAATTTTTATACTCTTGGGTGCCTAAAGAGTATCTTCAGGCATCTACAATATTTTATAACCCTATGATAAAAAATATAATGTTACAAGCAAATATTTTAACGGAGAGCTCATTATTTCAGAACGAAACGGCGGCTGCCAGTGTAAGACCCGGCAGACCATAGATTAAACACGGAATAAACACTTATATGCCATCACAGTGAATAGTGTGTAAAAGTGACGCAGGTCCACAGTTATCTCGCGCGGCTGTCCCGTTACGATAGCAGTAGGTTAGCATCCGCAGCGCACATCCCTGTGATGCTGTCAGGGCTGTCACGTAAGAAATTATTGATCAAATACATTCATAATTTGTGTGTAAGTAATTATGTAGCGGTAATTGATGTAGGATCGGATACCTAGTAATCAGGTTCGACGGGATATAATTATCATATAAGGCCTGTTCCACCACCTACGATTAAGTTCTTAATAACTTACTTAGCAGATAATTTCATGCAAATTCTGATCCATTTTTTAATTTATTAGGTGAGGAGTGGGTATTCGGATATATCGAGAAATAGGGCCCTAATCTCTATATTACTCTAAGGATTGCTGGTGAGTCAAGATCACTCTCGTCCATTTAACAACTGTATGCAATAAATAATAATTGTTATTTTTTTTAAATAACTGAATGCTCTAATTGGTCTAAGGAAAAAATAATCTAATTGCTCTGGCATAAGAAAAAAATAAATGATTAAGTAAAAGCTAAGTTTGATTAGTTTGTTCATCGAATAACTAATAAACACGGAAGTCTTTATAGTTTTACAATTTATTGCTTTTTTGCAAAACATTATTATAATAATAAGTGTGGTTTTCAAAAAAAGAAATCAATTTGAATTTCAAGTTAAGAATCGGTCTGCTCAATCTCAGTTTTGTTTATGATTTTTTTCAAATTGATTTGATTTCGTGTGTCGAAACACGTAAGTATTTAAAAGTCGGTAAAAATATAACTTTTGTGCAATAATAAAATAATTTCATTTGCAGTGTTAAAAATTACAAAGTATCCCTACCTCTTTCCCCAAACAACAGCTCTTCTTTCTTACTTTATATCTAATCTTCTTCATTAAAAAAATCAATTGTTGTTCGATAGTCTCGCACGAAAACTCAAAAACGACTTGGCCGATTTGATTTTTTTTTTTCTCTTTGGTTTATAAGAAAAAAAAGTTGAAAAAAAAAAAGAAATTGAAATTTTGACAGGATAACGTCTGGCGGGTCATCTAGTTTATGTATAAGTACTATAAAACAAAGTAGCTTTTTGTGTCTAGATAGGTACTTTGTTCTTCTAAACTAAACAATGGATTTTTATGCGTTTTCACTATCATTTAGATAAATTATTCCGAAAGGTTTATGTGTAGGTATAATACATTCATATTTACTCGTAGCTTAGATATAGTGTAGAAATCTCGATGATTTTACATAATAATATGGAGACTGTACCCGTGCAAATGAGTGCCTTAGCACACCTCCGCGGGGGAACCGCGAAACCGAGAAACTGCATGATGTTCCGCTACTCGAGTAACATTATGCGAGTCAGTTGAATTTAACTACCGCGGTTTCGCTGCTATGGTTTCGCAGCGGAGGTGTGCTAAGGCCCTCAGAGGTGGGTCGCTAATTTTGTTATAGTAAAAATGAATCCCTATTTCCCTTGGTCATCGCATCACGCGTGAACGGATGGAACAATTTCGCTAATTGTTTTTTTGTTGTGCTTATTATTGCCAGGAGAAGGTTCTTATGAAAGAAAAAATTAAGAAAATTTCGCAGAAAATTGGCAAATTTCTGAAAATTTAACGACTAATTTAACTTCACGCGTTTACATTAGAATATTCATAGCTAAAACAGGACAACGTCTGTCGGATCAGCTAGTTTTGTTATAATTTCCTTTTTCGATTAATATTTCCTTCATCAATTACTCAAATGCTGAAACCACTTGCTAATATCCGACGTGACAACCCTACCCTGTATCCGGCTGTTAGTGGGTAAGCGGATTATGTCACGGTACAAGTGCGGGTAACGTTCGTAACAAGCGTCTAACTATGGGAACTGCGCGCGCGCATACGTGTGTATGTGTGCATATGGTGTCCATGCGTTGGGATTTAAGGTGTTAGGGGTGAAAAAACAACCATTTAGCTTGGCACACTTGACTTTACAAAAGTTAGTACTTTGAGCTGAAAAATGGTTTTCACAAACCCGCCATATTTTTAAACGGCCTATGCAACGATACACGCACCATGGGATAGACGAGAAAAAATATATCATCCCCGTTGATCATCCCCCACTTAACGTGGGAGGGAGGTACCCGACAAAAATTATATTTTACCACTTTGTGGCGTGATGAATATATACTCATGCCAAATTACAGCTTTCTAGTAGGAACTAAAAGCTAAGCTGTGGACAGACAGATGGACCTGGCGAAAATACAAGGGTTCCTTGTTGACTACGGAACCCTGAAAAAGAGGTTAATACTATCATCTGAAAATTTTCAACAAAAATGTGGGAAAATTATCTTTTGAGAACAGCCTTCATAATGAGAGGAGCTTTCTCTCTTAAGTGAAGACTGTAAATCTCAGATGGAAAATTAGGTAACTGTTATTGCAAAAGCCAAAGAGAAAAGTGAATTTTAATAACCAAATAATCCTACGATAGTATTAAGTAAGTATTAAAATTTTAATTAAATTACACAATATTAATTATAAAACTTGTAAAATAAGTCACAAAAGTTCAAAGCATATTAAAAAATTTTGTTACGTCATTTTTTTATATGTCATCTGTTATTTATTAATATTACTGAAAACTTATTCAATAAATGCCATTTGCGTAATTTGGAGGCGATTAGGAATTTGGAACCCAGATTCCGTTTTCAAGTTCAAATAGGTAATTTACTGAATTAATTTAAGATGACTTAAGAAATGTATTTAATTCGACGGAATTCTGACATTTCAGAAGTGTTGCCAATAATAAAATGGCCCTACTGAAAACGGAACGCATTTATTCGAAATTAAAAAAAAAACCTTTATTGAATTTAAGGTTTCAATTAGAAAAACTAAAACTTAAAAATTTACTGATAATTTTAAAATGATAATCAGATTTTTTATCTATTTTTTTTTTTATTTTTTTATTGAAGTTACAATAATAATAATTTTTGGTAATTATTTTTCTTTCACAGGTCCACAGTGTCCACTAATACATAGTTACATAGTTACAAACCTTTTTTAGGAATATCTTTTTGTTTGTAAATCTTCGCTTCTTGTAACTACAGACAGACAACGATGATGATATTAGTGATAATGATGCCTAAATAAATATTTAAATTTTAAAAAAGAGCTCATAGGGCATCAAAAAATTCGTCCGCATCGCTGTCAGCCGGAAAAGTGCCCAAAAGACTGGCGGCATTTTTTGATGCCCTATGAGCTCTTTTTTATTTTTTTTATACCTACTTGTATATAGTATAAATAATTTAATATTACCATTAAAAAAAAAAAAAAAAAAATCTTCTTTTACACTTTTTTCCATTTAGCCGTATAAAATTAATATTTTAGATATTATCCATTTAATGCACAGAACAATAGTATATTATGCAATTAGTGAATAAAGGACGGATTTAAAGCGAGGGCCATAGATGAATCACGAGCTAGTGAAGGATTTTAACGATTGAATCACGACCGTAGGGAGTGATTCATGATGATTGAATCACGAGCGTAGCGAGTGATTCAAGTGTTAGAATCCTGAGCGACGCGAGTGATTCATGGCCCTCGATATAAATCCGTTTTATTCAAGAGTTGCATACTATACTTTATACCATGACTACGAGAAAAAGAAAGATTTAAGTGAAAATAGACATATAATGAAGAAAAAGGAAGTTAAATTGGCTTTGATGTAAACCAGCCGTGATTTTTTGGGTAGCAAGTTTTCCACTATATCGGGCGCCCTCTCTTTCATAAACTCAGGTGTTAACACATCTTCATCACTAGAATGCATTTTAAATCGATTAGAACAACACTAAACAAACACAAAAGATTAAAGTAACACTAAACTTTGTGTTCGTACAACTTACAGTATTCAAAATAACGCCAATTTACTAAGGACAGCAAAGAACACAAAACAGTTTTTATTCTAATGCTAAACTCCTTGTCGAAAATGTCGACCAATCAAATTGAATTTAGAACACATCAATATAGGTCGAATACAAAGATTGCACTTACACTAGATACGGCAAGCCACGACTAAGCGTGCCCTGCATGTTCGACTGTTCGTACTAAAAAAAGTCTGTTAGCTCAGTGACGCTTAGCGATTGAAACAATTCTGTTTACGTTGAGCACATCACAAAATGGCTGGGGTGAAGTTATCGTAGGTATAAAAAAGATGACACGTTCGGTTTTCATACTATCTAATAACATGCCGTATCTAGCCTAGGTACTCTAAATCTGTGGTCGAATACATTGGTGTGTTCCATTTTCAAACATCAAAACAGTGAGTAAAAGTGCTTTTTATTCACTGTTTTCAGTGAATAAAATAAGCTTTTTAGAGGGGGAATGGTATAAACACTATTTACATTGTCATATAGTTTACTTGATCTCATTCTCTTTCATATTTTGTTATTTTATATCCAAAAAATTCTAGTCAGTTATTTATCTTATAAAAAGGACAAGACAGACTGTAGCTTTGCTTCAAGTCTGGCATTGCTTTCGTCTGTCAGTTTGTCTCTCCTCCTCCTACAGGTCGTATTTTACAACCGATTTGGACGAAACTCTGTACGGGTTTTGCGACTTTATATTTTTTTTTGTCGACGGGGATTTTTGATGGGAAAGTACCCCCTACTTCCTCCAAAAAGGGGCAAAAAGGGGGCTACTGGATATCTCCGCCTTATGAGATCGATTTCGATGGTTCTTTTTTTATTTGAAAAGTACTTTCAGTTGTCTCATAAAAATTTGGTAAAAATCTGATGAAAAAAAAGACATGGTAAATATCCCGTTTTAAATAACTTTAGTGTTGCAAAAAAGTTTGTGTTAGCGAGGTGTAATGTTCTCAAAACTACTAGTTTATGTAGCTACCACGTTTTTTAACAGACGTAAAAAAATGGACGAGGTTCTCAAGACTGTATTTAAAAAAAAAAATATTTATAAGCATTTAAGTTTTTACACTGTATTAGGTCCGATTTAAACGATTGTTGTTTTATAAATTGAATGAATGAATACCTATTTATTTGCAAGAATAAAGGTGTTAGCGACACCTCGAAGTTCCATGGGTTCCATGTATTTATTAACTTTGCTTGGGTAGTTTTAAAGTTAGCTTCAATATTACGTACTTTTTCGTACTTCGGTTCATAGTTCGCGGTGTGAACCGAAGCGAACACGCGATAGCTACATGAGCGAAGCTAAACGAACTTAGCTTCATTCCCTGTTTGGCCTGGGCTTAACATAGAAAAAATCTGCTGAATTCGAATAATAATACGTATTTGCATGAAATGGTACAGTGAGATCTTTAAAATAAATGGTTCCACATAATTCGCTTACGCATGCAAACTTACAATTAAATTAAAATAACTAATATAAGGCCCTTTTACACGATGTCCGAATAGCCAACACTTACCGAATAAATTCAAAAATAGAACAGAATTTGTATGAAATTATCTGCCAAAGTATTAGGAACCTAATCGTAGGTGGTGAAACAGGGGGTCTAAAACGGCCACTTTGGCAGAATCATACTATGATACTGAATCATATTTGAAATCGTAAAACGATCAAAAACTGACAATTCATAATTTATCTGCGTACAATTCATAGCACGCAATTCATCTGTTTGACAGTTTTGTATGGAGATTCGTAAAAAGGTCCACAAATTATGAATTGCTTTAATGAAGTTTAATGTCAAATACGTCAATCATAATAAATTGCTGGGAATCCAGGAAATGAATCGCTTTAAGAGGAATTGCTTAATGTGGCCGTTTTATGTCCCTAGGATTATAATTTTTTGGTGAGTTAGGAAGTTATAATTTCTGTTTTAATTACCTATGTATCTACTAATATGTGTATAATATTCTGCAACACTGCACAACAATTTTTTATATTATAATATGCACTTTATTTCATACCTAAAAAGATCCTCTTTCAAACCTAAACACAATCTATAATTCCCATTCAAACATGGTCACATTACAACAAGTGGTTCGCCACGACACGGATGACACTGAGAATTGGTTCAGTAAACTATTGTGCCGGATTGTATGGATAGCAGATCTACTGACTGACTGTAGATAGCTTGCTGATAAGAGGTCATAGCTAAGGTTGAAGGCATATTTACTTTTACAGAAATTGCTTAAAACCCAGAAGGTTCTGGGACCAAACATCTGGGGGACAAAAACGGCCACATTAAGCAATTCCTCTAAAATCAATTCATTTCCTGAATTCCCAGCAATTTATTATGATTGTGCTATTTGACATTAAACTTCAATAAAGCGATTCATAATTTGTGGAACATTTTACGAATCTCCATACAAAACTGTCAAATAGATGAATTGCGTGCTATGAATAAATTGTACGCAGATAAATTATGAATTGTCAGTTTGTGACCGGTTAATGATTTCAAATATGATTCAGTATCATAGTATGATTCTACCAAAGTGGCCGTTTTAGCCCCCCTGTTTCACCACCTACGATTAGGTTCCTAATACTTTGGCAGATAATTTCATACAAATTCTGTTCTTTTTTTGAATTTATACGGTAAGTGTTGGCTATTCGGACATCGTGTAAAAGGTCCTTATATTAGTTATTTTCATAATTTTTCTAAAATAAAAATAGCCTAAGTTACTCCTTAAAACATCAGCTATATGCCGTCAAAATCGGTGAAAATTCGTTTGGCAAGTTTCCTAACTTGACTCAAAGTACCATTTTTTTAATCGGACTGCGCTTTAAAATTCTTCTATACAAACTTTAACATCCCTAAACCTCATTTGAGGCGTAGTTTTGAAAAACTAATAATGACAAACATTATTACTTACTTATGAAAGTATTAGTGCCAAGTTTCAAGTTCACTAACCAAATTAATAAGAATTTTCATATAAACTGTATCTCTGTTTTCACGAACACAGATACCTAAAGAATTTCAAAAATCGTCTGGTATGTTTCCATAACTTGACTCAAACATTATTTACAACAATTTTAGAGTTAATCAAGCCCCCAATAAAATAATCCGCTATAAAATTAACTTTTCACCCCTTAGGGGTAGATTTTTGGAAAACCCTAATACACGGTAGTCTTAATTTTTGGTCTCAAGTATAAAAACTGAGTTTTGAGTTAATCGGACCGCGTGTTAAAGTTCCTCCATACAAACTTTGACACCCCCAATCCCTCCTTAGGGGGTAGTTTAGGAAAACTAAAAATGATAAACTGTATAATTTACTTATATGAATATTCGTGCTAAGTTTCAAGTCTATTAACTCATGGTATAGGATTTTTCATACAAACTTTCATCCCCTGTTTTACCCCCTTAGGGATGGAATTTCCAAAAATCCTTCCTTAGTGGATGTTTACACTATATAAGGTAACTATGTGCAAAATTTCAAGTCTCTAGGTCCATTGGTTTGGGCTGTGCGTTGGTATATTAGTCAGTGACTCAGTCAGGACTTTGATTTTTTTATATATATAGATTTACCATGTTATTTTAAGACCACAGACTTCTTATAGGTTTTCCTGTAATCTACAGGTATAGAACTAATTTCTATATTTTTTTCAAAATTTTAGGATGAGTAGTTTCGGAGATAAGGGGGGGGGAATGGTCAATTTTCGTCTATTTTCTTAAATAACTTTAAAAGAATAAATTTTAAAATTATAAAAAAAAATATATTTGAGACCCTCATAGTAAGCCCTTTCATTTGATATGTCACTCGGTACAGTTTACAAAACTTTTTTTTTTAATTTTCATATTTTCCCCCTAAAAGTGACTCTCATATTCAAAATTCATATATTTACTTTAGCTGTACGTGTTTGGGTCACAGAAATCCATATGTGTACCAAATTTTAACTTAATCGGTCCATTAGATTCGGAGCAAATTGGCTGTGACAGACGGACAGACAGACAGACAGACACACGAGTGATCCTATAAGGGTTCCGTTTTTTCCTTTTGAGGTACGGAACCCTAAAAAGGCGAAAGTTTGTGAGTGTGTGTGTTTGTATGTTTGTTACTTCTTCACGCTCAAACGCCTGGACAGATTTGGATGAAATTTGGTATGTACATAGCTTATACTCTGAATTAACACATAAGCTACTTTTTATCTCGGTCTACGTGGGTGAAACCGCGGGGCGCAGATAGTAAATTATAAACCTGGAATTTAAACGGTACATCTACAAGTACCCTTCGAACTTTAACACATCAATACTCCTTGGCTTCAGAAATAGACAAAGCTGCTCGAAGGATGGCGAAAAGTTCAATGATCGATACATCAGCTACAAAAGCACCTGTTGCAATAATTTATTAAGGATCATGCGCAGTGGCAGCCCGCGAAATTATATTTTTTTTTGGATTTTGTGCAATTTTCAGGTCCGTGTCAGGTTGTATCTTGATCAAAGTATGATACGCGGCAATCAAACATATGTATTGATATAATAACCATAAACCTTTAAGTTAGATTTCGTGCAGATTCATTAAATTTCGTTCGTTTGACGAATCTGCACGAAATCTAACTTAGAGTGAAGTATTGATGATTTTGATGGTTAAAATTATGTAAATACATATGTTTTATTACCGCGTATCATATTTTGATCAAGATACAACCTGACACGGACCTGCAAATTGCAAAAAACCCAAAAAAAATTGAATTTCGCGGGCTACCACTGCGCAATCACCTTAAGGTTAAAGGCTCATGCATAACTGGTAGTTAAAGTTAACCTGCGAACACACAAGTAATAACAGATTACACTCAATTGACTCTTAGGGCTTGAACAGACGATCAATCAACGACGCGACTGACATTTATTGGTGAAACAACTGTGAAGATATCATGTGCGAATATATTCAGTCTGCATGTCTAGCCTTTTCCTGTCTTAGCCTGTTGGGGTTGGCTTCCAGTCTAACCGGATGCAGCTGAATACCAGTATTTTACATGGAGCGACTGCCTATCTGACCTCCACCACCCAGTAGCTGGGTAATACGATACCCATTGGTAAGACTGGTTGTCAGACTTTTGGGCTTCTGACGACACGTAACGACTGTCAAAGATCCACGAATGACAGCAGGGACCAACGGCTTAACGTGCTTTCTGAGGCACGGAGGAGTCTCGGTATGTAAAGATGGTCACCCAACCACGGACTAACCCTGGCAAATGTAGCTTAACCTGACGGATCGACCCGTGCGGCTGTTATTACTTAGCCTAGAGCTCTTCGTATGCGAATATAGGTATTGAGGGTTGCCAAATATCTTGTTTGTTATCGTCACCGATTTATTTGTCAATTATGGGGATTAAGGAAGGTGAGGAGCTCATTCATCAGGTTAAGCTACGCTTGCCGGAGTTAGTCCGTGGATGAGTGACCATCTTTAAATACCGAGACTCCTCCGTGCTTTGGAAAGCACGTTAAGCCGTTGGTCCCGGCTGTCATTCGTAGATCTTTGACAGTCGTTACTTACGGGTCGTCCGAAGCCCGAAGTCACTGTGTTGTGGAGGTCAGATAGGCAGCCGCTCCATGTAAAATACTGGTATTGGACTGGGCTATACCTAAGTACTAAATCCAATTTTTTTTTTAGAATGGGGATGATGCCTAGGTAAAAAAAGAAATTCTATTTAGTCAGATAATAATAGTATATTATGCAATTAGTGAATAAAGGACGGATTTAAAGCGAGGGCCATAGATGAATCACGAGCTAGTGAAGGATTCTAACGATTGAATCACGACCGTAGGGAGTGATTCATGATGATTAAATCACGAGCGTAGCGAGTGATTCAAGTGTTAGAATCCTGAGCGACGCGAGTGATTCATGGCCCTCGATATAAATCTGTTTTATTCAAGAGTTGCATACTATACTTTATACCATGACTACGAGAAAAAGAAAGATTTAAGTGAAAATAGACATATAATGAAGAAAAAGGTAAGTTAAATTGGCTGTGATGTAAACCAGCCGTAATTTTTTGGGTAGCAAGTTTTCCATTGTATCGGCCGCCCTCTCTTTCATAAACTCAGGTGTTAACACATCTTCATCACTAGAATGCATTTTTAATCGATTAGAACAACACTAAACAAACACAAAATTAAAGATTAAAGTAACACTAAACTTTGTGTTCGTACAATTACAGTACTTATTCAAAATAGCGCTAATTTACTAAGGACAGCAAAGAACACAAAACAGTTTGTATTCTAATGCTAAACTCCTTGTCGAAAATGTCGACCAATCAAATTGAATTTAGAACACATCAATATAGGTCGAATACACAGATTACACTTACACTAGATACGGCAAGCCACGACCAAGCGTGCCCTGCATGTTCGACTGTTCGTACTAAAAAAAGTTTGTTAGCTCAGTGAGGCTTAGCGATTGAAACAATTCTGTTTACTATGAGCACATCACTAAATGGCTGGGCTGAAGTTATCGTAGGTATAAAAAAGATGACACGTTCGGTTTTCATACTATCTAATAACATGCCGTATCTAGCCTAGGTACTCTAAATCTGTGGTCGAATACATTAGTGTGTTCCATTTTCAAACATCAAAACAGTGAGTAAAAGTGCTTTTTATTCACTGTTTTCAGTGAATAAAATAAGCTTTTTAGAGGGGGAATGGTATAAAAAATATTAGACACGTATTTTTGCTTTATCATATTAATAAAAAATGACTTAGATAACACGCATTAAACTTGGGGAGTGAGGGCTCGCGACGTCACAACTATAACAAGCTATGTATAAAATCTAGCAAGGAGTGACGTCATGCCACATTTTAACTCAATGTATCGCCGTAATCTTTTGATTACGTAAAGAAAGAAAAAACACGTGTCCAATATTTTTTAATAATCTACATAACGGGCATAAAAAAAATTTAGTCATCATCCATAATGGTTAACCAGCTCATTCTTCAAACTCGAAGTAACTACAACCGATTACAACGAGAACTAGACCCGATATCCTAACACTACTATTTCAAAACCAGCATTCTAAAATTAGCTAACACAAATCAAGTATCTGTCCACATAACTTGGTCTCCCGTGCCCCCCTTGATTCATTGAAAGATCGAACAAATTCAGGTCCTAACGTACATTACAAGAGGTCTTCTTAAACTAGTCCAGCACGTTGAAGAGTTATGCAATGGCTATGACCTTAAAATCTTACGTAACGTTTAACCAAAACTTGGTTTATCTCCAATCGAAAATTAACTCTGTTTTGTAAATGGTAAGGTTGGTTTTGTAATGATAAAATTCACAGTTACCAACGAATTGGGTTACTCAAATGTGCCATTTGCAACGGTGGTATTACAGAGTTATGTATGTAGATTACAAATACATAGAAGTTATTACTTCATGTTTTTTTATTGAATAAAGACATTATGGCGTAGTTTTCAAGGTTTTGTTTTGTTGGTTATAAGAACGGGAAGCGTTTAGCGTGTAAATTGCCTAATTTGACGATAAATTGTCAAAAGATAATTTGCATTTTTGCGTAGATATTTTTGTTGTATCTTTAAAACGACATAATTTTCTCATACCCCAGTTGTGTGATCTTTGTTCTATTATGTACTTACTGACTTTTGCCACCCGCTTCGCCCACATGCATTTTTCCGGGATAAAAAGTTAAGCTACTCTTGCCCGGCAAGGTGACCATCTTTACATACCGAGACTCCTCCGTACCTCGAAAAACAGGCTAAGCCGTTGGGTCCCGGCTGTCATTCGTGGATCTTTGACAGTCGTTACGGGTCGTCAGAAGCCCGAAAGTCTGACAACCAGTCTTACCAAGGGGTATCGTATTACCCAGTTACTGGGTTTTGAAAGTCAGACAGGCAGTCGCTCCATGTAAGATACTGGTATTCAACTGCATTAGGTTAGACTAGAAGCCGACCCCAACATAGTTGGGAAAAGGCTAGGCAGATTGATTGAAGTACATACAATTACTATGAATCATATTCATAACATACCTAAGTAGGTAATGTGGGTCAATCTTCAGATCGATCCGTGGAGTCGTGATGCAAACGGTTGCATCACAAATGCCCCAGTTTTTAATGCACGAGACCAAGGTTTCGAGATTAGGTCATAACTACATAATTACATGTATTGTAAGCGATTTATGTGTTTGTACATATTGTGTTTGTACATTATGGTTCGAGCAATATATTTTTTCGATTTTTTTGTTGTGAAAACTAAACGATTTCAGCAAAACGGTGTGTGTGTATTGCGCAAAAAATCAATCTGCCTATACAGGGTGAAATTGAATAGATGCGACAAAATTTAAGGGGGTGTTCTACGCATCAATATGAACAACTTTTACTATGGGACCAAACCTGAAATCGCGAAAAAAAAATCAGCTGTTCAGTACATTTAATGTTCGTATAATTCGTCAAAATGTACTGAACAGCTGATTTTTTTTCGCGATTTCAGGTTTGGTCCCATAGTAAAAGTTGTTCATATTGATGCGTAGAACACCCCCTTAAATTTTGTCGCATCTATTCAATTTCACCCTGTATATAGTCTTTCCTAATTATGTTGGGGTCGGCTTCCAGCCTAGCCAGATGCAGCTAGATACCAGTATTTTATATAGAGCGGCTGCCTATCTGACCTCCACAAACCCAGTTATTGGATAACACGATACCTCTTGGTAAGACTGGTTGTCAAACTTTTGAGCTTCTGAATACCAGTATCGACTGTCAAAGATCTACGAATGACAGCCGGGACCAACGGCTTAACGTGCTTTCCGTGGTACGGAGGGGTCTTAGTATGTGAAAATGGTCACCCATCCACAGACCAACCGCGGCAAGAGTAGGCTGTTATTACTTAGTCATGAGCAGCATATTAAAGAGCATTATTTTATCTTTCTATTTAGACTGACGATGACGTAATAAATAAGATGTCGTGAGTTGAAAGGGTCATTAATTACGTGAGGCGATAAGGGGGGGGGGTGAGTCGAATCTCACCCAATTTCACGAACGGGGAGGGGGGATCCCAACGAATATCACGAAAAAAAAATATTATAAAAAATAACTAAGTAAATTATGTTTATTTAAATAAATCCATCGCAACCAAACACAGACTCATATTTACACTAAAAATACGCATCTTACCTGAGATATGGGGGGAATGAACGCCCCATTGCAAACCCCACCTGTTGCTCTATTGTAGTGAACCTACTCATAATACAAGAATTTCAGCTAAATGTAGGAGTGTTTTCTTTCTATTACAATAGCTAAGACGCCTTTTGTGATACTAGGTGGAAAAGTGGAGTCTTTTGTGGCATATGTAGTGGTAAAATCTGAAGACGCTTTGTGTAAAATATTAACACTGAGCGGAGCTGAACGAGACACAACAGAAGTTTTATTGTTATGACGTCATGGGTGTTTATTGTCGTTCAAACAGTTAAGGCTCCTCCTCCCTAAAATATGGCGAAACTAAGTAACTTTGTGTCCATCTTTTACAGTAATTAGAGCATCCTGTTGAGAGGAAAAAATACACATCAATCTACAATACATAAGAAGTGATTTCAATTGTCCTGAAATCTATTTAAGTTGGTAGAACTAAGGAAAAAAAAAGCTAAATCCAGATCTACTTCTGTCTGTTTTTTCTAATTTTTATCATATTACTCCTACAATTTTCATTATAGTGTTCATAAAATAGACTTCTTTACAAAATAATAAGGAATGATTTCATGTCATTACTTCTTTAGTCCAATCAATAGATTTTTTGTAAATCGATAATAACTTCATATTTTGCAAGCATTGGGTGATCGCGCTTCTCCTTCTTTTCTATGCTGTCCCACAGTGACCGCGCATTTTACGGAGAACAAGCCTTAATATTCAGCGCATCTGGTTGTATCAACACTACGATCAAAATATCTTGGCGAGTCCAAACCTCGTGCAGAAGACTGTCCAGTAACATTTATTGGGAACCAAATGGTGACATTAGGCGAGTGTGAGTGAGAAAACATGTACGAAAGTTCAGTTTAGTGGCTATGTTCAGACTTGCCTCTGGAAGCCGACTCCAGGCTCAGCAGACTGACGGTGCAACGCGACTCTGATAGAACAATTTCTATACGCTAAATCCAACCCATAACTTTTAGTATTTAAGGCTTATCCGCGTAAAAAGCGCGGTCACTGGACTGCATAGAAAAGAAAGAGAAGCGCGATGACACAACGCTTGAAAAATATGAAGTAATTTAATTACCGATTTACAAGAAATCTAGGGATTGGATTAAAAAAGTAATCACATGAAATCATTCCTTATTATTTTGTAAAGAACTGTATTATAAATTTATGAACACTTTTAATGAAAACTGTAGGAGTAATATGGTAAAAACTCGAAAAAATAGACAGAAATAGACCCGGGTTTAGCCTTTTTTTTCTTTAGTTCTACTAACTAAAATAGATTTCAGGACAATTGAAATCACTTCTTATGTAGTTATTCTAGATTATTGTGTATTTTTTTCTATCAAAAAGGTGCTATAGTTACTGTAAAAAATGAAACAAAGTTACTTATTTTCGCCGTATTTTAGGGAGGACAAGCCTTAATGTAGAATGTCTAAGCTGTTGGCGTACCTATTTTAAATAAATAAATTTAAGGGTGTACTACTTGCCATCAAATTGAACAACTTTCTCAATGGGAGCGACATCGTAATCGAGAAAAAAATATCAGCTGTCCCGTACAAAGCTTCAATACCTACTCGACCCAAATGTATGGGACGGCTGATAATTTTTTCTCGATTACGATGTTGGTCCCATAGAGAAAGTTGTTCAGTTTGAAAGTCTGTCTACCTTTCTGATACACCCTATACATTCTGCATATCTCCATTTTTCTCTCCCATTGGAACAATGATGAATTAAAACCTCCATAATACGGCCTTGGTCCTCATCAGTGATGTTGCCATTTTAGCCATTTTGTGGCTAGATCTAGCGGATTTGCGAAGGTTTTAGCCAAAAAATAATCTATTTTAGCCACCAAAATTAATCTAGCTACTTCTGGCAACATTTTAGAATATTACTACATACTTACTTTTCGTTCGAGGAGCTCGTGGCTAAGTAATAACAGCCGCACGGGTCGATCCGTCAGGTTAAGCTACGCTTGCCGGGGTTGGTCAGTGGATGGGTGACCATCTTTACATATCGAGATTCCTCCGTGCCTCGGAAAGCACGTTAAGCCGTTGGTCCCGGCTGTTATTCGTGGATCTTTGACAGTCGTTACGGGTCGTCAGAAGCCCGAAAGTGTGACAACCAGTCTTACCAAGGGGTATCGTATTACCCAGTTACTGGGTTGTGGAGGTCAGATAGGCAGTCGCTCCATGTAAAATACTGGTATTCAGCTGCATCCGGTTAGACTGGAAGCCGACCCCAACATAGTTGGGAAAAGGCTAGGCAGATTGATAGACTACATACTTACTTTTATTACTGTTTTGCCACCTGAAGTTTTGAAAAAAAGTCACAAAAACGGTCAAATCAATAAAACCAACTGAAATATCATTCACACATTAACGAAGAGATTACAGATTTTCGAGATGACATTGTAAATTTTCAAATTGATTTTTATTTTTTTACTAAAAAAACATTAAGAGGAGCTCGTGGCTAAGTAATAACAGCCGCACGGGTCGATCCGTCAGGTTAAGCTACGCTTGTCGGGGTTGGTCAGTGGATGGGTGACCATCTTTACATACCGAGATTCCTCCGTGCCCCGGAAAGCACGTTAAGCCACTGGTCCCGGCTGTTATTCGTGGATCTTTGACAGTCGTTACGGGTCGTCAGTCCAGTCTTACCAAGGGGTATCGTATTACCCAGTAACTGGGTTGTGGAGGTCAGATAGGCAGTCGCTCCATGTAAAATACTGGTATTCAGCTGCATCCGGTTAGACTGGAAGCCGACCCCAAAATAGTTGGGAAAAGGCTAGGCAGATTGATATACTAAAAAAACATTAAGTAATTTTAATGTTTTTAGCTAAAAATTTGTAACCAGTTTTTAATCATTTTTTCAACTTTCTTCTTTGATGTAGCCTTAAACTAGATGGTCCTAACGACAACACTGGTCCTCATTTCTTCAATCAACTCAGCCTATCGCAGGCCACTGTTGGACATAGGCCTCTCCCAGTCTGCGCCACAACACCCTGCCCTCCGCCTTCCGCATCCAGTCTGTCCCAGCCACCATCTTCAGGTCGTCGGTCCATCTAGCTGGAGGGCGTCCCACACTACGCTAACCGATACGCGGTCTCCACTCCAGGACTCGTCTGCTCCACCGGCCATCGGTCCTTCGATAAACATGGCCAGCCCACTGCCACTTCAGTTTGCTTATTATGTAAGCTACGTCGGGTACTCCGGTTCTTTTCCGGATAACTTCATTTCTGATTAATTTCTTAGAGGAAGAATATCACTAGGTATGTAGAGTGTAGGCTTTAGAAGTAAACAATGTTATTTCAATAATATAATCGAAGGCCATGCTATATTTGTTTGTAACACAGGAAGCGAAATGAAAATTACGTACATACCTAAAGGTTTTCACACCTGTTAATACATTCATTTTATTTGTTTTGTTGTAATAAAACCTATATTATGTGCAGTCATTGAGCACAAGTATACATAATTACTATTACCACAGAATACATAATAGTACAAGTACAGAAGATTCACTCCGCAAAATTATTTAAATAAATAGCGACACAACCAACAGCAAAATTACCTCCAGGTATATTCACCTAGAAGTTGCCTCTCTGTCTATCGCGTAACTCTTATACCTTCTGACTAGTTAGGGTTGTCTCCTTTTACTTTTACTGAACTAACGTGCAAGCCGGCCGGTGATGGTTGCCTTCTCTGAAATCTGCCAACGAGGATATGAACTGTGAAAACCTCGGATTTTTGAGCTTTAAACCCGGACATATCAACAGTGTTTTTTTAAAGTTACTCAGTAAAACAAAAATAGTTTTAATTGTTATGTTATGAATCAACTTTTTATTTATTTTCATACAATTTTAAACTAAATTTGTTTTAGTCTTCTAAAGAAACTAAACAGAATCTTCTTAAAGTTTTGACTAACAATTATTAGCTTAGTTTAATTTCGCCCGCGTATTTTCGGTAAATGTGGCATCAGCCTAAAACCCGGAGTACAAATGAAACCCCGCCCGGATGCTCCCCGGACGACCTCTAAACAAGGACAAATCTGGGGAAACCCGGATGTATGGCAAACCTACATTATACTCTATCAATCGTCAAAGCCATAACACAGTTCTGTTGCGAAAAGGAGATGGTACTAGTTCTGTATAGCTCCATCTCTCTCATACAGAAGCAATGATGGGTTCAACACATACAACTAATAACATTTAACATTAGTAGGTACTCTTTAAATAAAATTGGGTCATCAAAAATCATTTAACTCAGAAACATCATCTTATCTCTAGTTTCCTAACGAACCAAACAATGGAGCAACCTTGACACACAATTAACTGTTAGTAAAACTATTACATCATGTAGTTACTATCTGACAGATAAAAGCTATGATTACTGTGATGTAAGATAGATGGTATTGTGACATGGTTGGGTCAAGAGTAAATAGGAAATGGAGACCGAGGTTCATACTAAAGACAGTGATGTATAAGCATTATTATGTTTTCCACTAAATATGCACAAATGTACAAAAAAAATACCATTTTAGGGAAACCTCAATAACAAAAAAAAAATGGCTCCCGACTCCGGGATCGAATCAACAATCCCACACTCAACAGTTTCGCTTGCTGCCACTGTAGACAACGCAATGAAGACCAGCCGGTTGATTCTGTATGAATTTCACCGTGAAAACTCTTCCTCGTGATGCTAGAGATTTACACTGTTGACAGCTCATTTCAAACTCACTTCATCAAGTTCTCACGGTGAGATGTTTGTATTACAGAATAGTACTGCTGTTTATCCTATTGCGATCATACGAGAACACATTGTTACACGTCAGTCACACACAAATAATGTGCCCTAATACGTAATGAATGTCACAGCGTGCTTAAATGAAGTTTGGTCTCTGTTGCGTTACCTACTCTTTGTGATAGTTCTTTGGAAGGGGGATCAAGTTCAAGAAAGAGAGGATAAATATGCAATGCAAATTATAAAACTCTCAGCTACGAACAACTAGTTTTTTTACCGACGAAAAAAAAGGAGGAGGTTCTCAATTCGACACGTATATATATTATACTAGCTTTTGCCCGCGGCTTCGCCCGCGTGGATGTCGTAAAATATCCCATGGGAACGTTCATGTGGAAAACATAGGGCATATCCCTAACTTAAGAAATGCTGGGTTTCCCATACAAACTTTCATCCCTTTTATCACCCCTTGTAGGATTATGTTTTAAGACAAAAAGTAGCCCATGTCCTTTTTCAGGATGCTATCTATAGCCTTGCCAAATTTTATCGAAATCCGTGCAGTTTTGTAAATTTTAAAATCAACCCCTATTTTACCCCTTAGGGGATGATTTTTCAAAAATGCTGAATCGCATATTTCTTAATTTCCTACCAATAGCATAAATTTTTTATCCCTAACTTAAGAAATACTGGGTTTCCTTACAAACTTTCATCCCCTATATCACCCCCCCTTAGTATTGTTTTTGAAAGTATCCTATGTCCTTTCCCAGGATGCTATATAAAGCCTTGCCAAATATTGTTGAAATCCGTGCAGTTTTGTAAATTTTAAAATCAACCCCGATTTTACCCCCTTAGGGGATGATTTTTCAAAAACGCTGAACCGCATATTTCTTTATTTCCTATCAGAAGCATACATTTTAATTTTCACATCCCTAACTTAAGAAATACTGAGTTTCCCATACAAACTTTCATCCCATATATCATCCCCTGTAAGATTATTTTTTAAGACCAAAAGTAGCCTATATAAAGCCTTGCCAAATTTTATCGAAATCCGTGCAGTTTTGTAAATTTTAAAATCAACCCCTATTTTACCCCTTAGGGGATGATTTTTCAAAAATGCTGAATCGCATATTTCTTAATTTCCTACCAATAGCATAATTTTTTTATCCCTAACTTAAGAAATACTGGGTTTCCTTACAAACTTTCATCCCCTATATCACCCCCCTAGTATTGTTTTTGAAAGTATCCTATGTCCTTTCCCAGGATGCTATATAAAGCCTTGCCAAATTTTGTCGAAATCCGTGCAGTTTTGTAAATTTTAAAATCAACCCCGACCCCCTTAGGGGATGATTTTTCAAAAACGCTGAACCGCATATTTCTTTATTTCCTATCAAAAGCATACATTTTAATTTTCACATCCCTAACTTAAGAAATACTGAGTTTCCCATACAAACTTTCATCCCCTATATCACCCCCTGTAGGATTATTTTTTAAGACCAAAAGTAGCCTGTGTCCTTCCCCAGGATGCTATATAAAGCCTTGCCAAATTTTATCGAAATCCGTGCAGTTTTGTAAATTTTAAAATCAACCCCTATTTTACCCCCTTATGATTTTTCAAAAACGCTGAACCGCATATTTCTTAATTTTCTAACAATAGCATAAATTTGTTATCCCTAACTTAAGAATTACTGGGTTTCCCTTACAATCTTTCATCCCCTATATCACCCCCTGTAGTATTATTTTTGAAATAAATACTATCCTATGGCTTTCCCCTGGATGCTTTATAAAGCCTTGCCAAATTTTGTCGAACTCCGTGCAGTTTTGTAAATTTTAAAATCAACCCCTATTTTACACCCTTAGGGGATGATTTTTCAAAATCGCTGAAGCGCATATTTCTTTATTTCCTATCAAAAGCATACATTTTAATTTTCACATCCCTAACTTAAGAAATACTGAGTTTCCCATACAAACTTTCATCCCCTATATCACCCCCTGTAGGATTATTTTTGAAAAAAAAAGTAGCCTATGTCCGTCCCCAGGATACCATCTATAGCCTTGCCCAATTTTATCGAAATCCGTTCAGTGGTTTAGGCGTGAAAAGGTAACAGACAGACAGACAGACAGACAGACAGACAGACAGACAGAGTTACTTTCGAATTTATAATATTAGTATGGATTTCACTTACTTTTATTAGTCATCGTCACAGTCATTACAAGAAAGTTGACTGAAAAAAAATCTCTCGTAAAAAGAGACCAATAGGATACATTAAAAACAAGTGTATTATTTATTTTATTAGTCTGGATATCATCAAAAACCAGAGTCCTTGTCAAGACAAATCAAACGAGCCCAAACTCGATAGGGTTGTGTCGTTTTATTGCTGAGTTTCCATGGCCACCTTGCGGCTTCATCATCAGATCAGCTCCATGTCATAATAATATTGCATTGTCATCCGATTTACATATGCATGTAAAATTTCAGCTCGATCGGAAACCGGGAAGTGGGTCAAATTTAACTTGCAGGATTAGATCCAGACAGACAGATGGCGGACAGACACAGAGACAGCTAAAACTAAATAAAAGCTTTTAAAAATGGTAAACAGGAGGTTGATTAGCCCAGAGTTTGCCATATTTTCTCGAGACATTTAAAAACACACATTACATTTAAAAAGCGAAGGGAAATTTTTGTAAGTGAAATAAAACAAAAAATATTTATTTTTAATTACTGAGGATACAATCATGCTTTTTTATATTTTTCAGATGATTTCACCTGGGACAATATTTGTGGGTTTGGACTTTCACGAATTTATTAAATTCTTCACAAGTCATGCTAGAATTAATTTCATTCCGAATCGAGTATTCATCAAAAAGCGCGGTCACTGTTGGACTGCATAGAAAAGAAAGAGAAGCGCGATGACACAACGCTTGCAGAATATGAAGTAATTACCGATTTACAAAAATCTAGGGATTGGACTAATAAAGTAATAACATGAAATCATTCCTTATTATTTTGTAAAGAACTATATAAATTTATGAACACTTTTAATGAAAACTGTAGGAGTAATATGGTAAAAACTCGAAAAATTTGACAGACATAGCCTTTTTTTTCTTTAGTTCTACAAACTAAAATAGATTTCAGGACACATGAAATCACTTCTTATGTATTCTAGATTATTGTTTATTTTTTCTATCAAAAAGGTGCTATAGTTACTGTAAAAAATGGAAACAAAGTTACTTATTTTCGCCGTATATTAGGGAAGACAAGCCAAACAAAGCAATAACGGTGACATGTCCCGACGTAACGGGACGAATGGCAACCCTAGCTTAGCCCGTCCTCCAAAAGTGACTTACAAAATCTTTTCAAAAGCATATAGGTATCAATTTAGTAACACCTAAATGTCAGTCATTCAATAAGTTAAGTGGGCACATTGCAGTTACATAACACTATTAGGTCAGATGGCAGCAGATAAGCTTAATAGCTAGTTACTTAACAGTTATCGTAATAAGGTTTTATATCGATAAATTAACGCCCCTTGATATCGATAAATCAAGGCAGATGTGAGTGGAAACACCGCGAGGGGGAAGCTTATGGAGGACACAATAGTGACCTTATTGGTGATGCTCTTCAGAAAGGTCAGGTGCGTAGTACCCGCAACCGGCGGCGTGAGGGTATGAGCAGATGTGTGAACGTAAACGAGGCAAAAGGAGTATGTAAGGATCAGGTGGAGTTCTGTAGTTTCTGCCTACCTCCGTGGGAAGCAAGTACTTACTAGTGATAAAATATATTTTGTTGTAAAGTAGATCAAATAAGGTTAAAGTCCTGACAGACTGACTGACTCATCAACGCCCAGCCCAAAACTCTTGAACCTAGAAAGCTGAAATTTTGCACAGAGGTTCTTTTTATAATGTAGTCAAGGAACAAGGAAGGATTTCTCGGTAATACGCTCATGTGGGATATTTTCCGGCATGCACGCGGGCGAAGCCGCTGGCAAAAGCTAATTCATACACAATTTATATTTTTCAAATCTAAAACCAATTGATTGAAACCCTGTCTCTCAAAAGACAACCCGTATCTTGCGAAACAGTTATGTTCTAAGATTTATCTAAATTATGATAGTTTGATTAGTATTCCAACAATCCCACGCCCTTGACCCTTACACTTTTGGCGCTTTGAATCCCCATTAAAACCCACGTGCTCAGTAACAGCACTTTCATTCACATAATACCGTCTCAGTAACAACATGAAAAGAAACGTACAAGAAACAATTTCTCCATTTGCATATCAACAAGAACTGGTTCCAGTATTACTACACAAGTTCTTTTACTTGCCAGACACCCTTCAAAATGGCTGACCTTGGTCCTCATAAGAGCCGTTACATCAGCTGTTCTGGTTACCAGTTAGATAAGTTAGTGATGCAAGGAAGTTGGATAATATGACTACAGTTACTCACCCACACAATATTGTGAGTGAGTGACTTTGGATGTGGTTGCTGACTGATTGATTCGTCGCTAATTTAACTAACTGACGTATCTGACATTTTGGACTAAGCCGATAGCCGACCTAACTATAGTAATTTGATACATTTTATAAGTCGAATCGGTCTGTCTAATCGGCGTATCTGTACCCTATGCCTTACGGTCCCCATGATAATGCAAAAATCGAGACCAAAGAAATCTACAGTTTACAAAAAAAAAAAAGAAAAATAGCTTGCCCTGTAAAATCTTCAAATCTGTTACGTCACTTAGTTAGATTAGCGACGATATTATCAATTAATTTACTAATTCGTTGCCTTGATGTTTTTTTTTTGTTTTTAATAGTGGAAACATGTTGTCACTTTACGGTAACTTACCATCGCCTATCGACAGGCAACACATTAATGTATTGCCAGCGATAAAAATTATGTCATTTGTTTATGACTAAAGTCTCGTTTGGCTTCAATTTCAACGATGTCCACTTGCTGTTTTAAATAGAGAGTCCAATAGAAGTCACTTGTAGGCAGTGGACGTCTCTAGGCAGAAATTATGATGATGGCCCAAGATACATTTATTCACATTTAAATAGAGAAAGTACAATCGGTGGTTTCACATGTTACATTATTTGGTCTTATATTATATTTAGCCTTAATAAGGCATGTGAAGCCTAATAATGCAAGATATTATAATGTAGCTTAATAATCACACTAATATTATAAAGGCGAAAGTTCGTGAGTGTGTGTGTATGTTTGTTACTTCTTCACGCTCAAACGGCTGGACCAATTTTGATAAAATTTGGTATAGAGGCAGCTGGCACCCTGGATTTACACATGGGCTACTGTTTATCCCGGTCTACGCGGCTGAAACTGCGGGGCGCAGCTAGTTTGAAATAAATGCCTTGAGTTTGAGTTTGAGTCATAATCAATACAATCATGTCTGAGATTGATAGTGCCTAATGTCAATTATTTAGTTCCTGGCTAACTACAGGGTCCAGATAGATAGATATATAGAATATTCTTTATTATGCACACCATAAAATTCTCCAGTTTTTACTGGCCAGACACACTTTAATATGGTTGACCTTGGTCCTCATTAGAGCCATTACATCAGCTGATCCGGTTACCAGTTAGATAAGTCGTGATGCAAGGGATTTATGAGCTCGTTGGATAATGTAAGCATATTATTTTGGGTGAGTAATGGTATCCACTGTTGTGGTTCGTGATTGAAATCAATTGTATCAATAACCGTTTGAAAACCGGTTTTTTTAACTGTTATTTGGCAAATTGTCTTTCGGTGGCCGGTTAGATTGATAAATGGGTAACGCTTCCTATCAGAGACCAAGTTGATATTATATCTAAGTTGATATTATATAGAATAACATCAACTCAAGAGTTGATGTTATTCTATCGACACCACCAAATGTGATGGTGGTGAATGAGAACGGAATAGAAAAATCGATTTTGTAACTACAAAAAAAGAAAATCGATTTTTCAATTCTGTTCTTATTTAAAGGGTACGAGAGGGTACCCTAATTAGGTTACGAGACCCGTACCCTAATTGCGTAACACACTATCAATCGGAATCGATTTCATTTTGACAGTACAACTATATTCATTGCGTTTTTTTTTTCGAATATATTAAGCAATTTGCTTCAAAATGATTCAAATTCCGATTGATCCCGTGGGTGGATCCCCAATTAAGATGCCGATCTAACCTACAATATCCAGTCTGTGTCTGCAACAGGGCTTTATCCAGTTTAGAAAAAAAGAACCCAATTGATTGCAGATTTCATTTAGGCAGCATGAATTTCGGAAATATTAAAGAATCATAAAGATCGCAAATCAATTTATCCGTCGAACATAATCTGAAAATTCCATTCTGTATGTTCGCGTACTGATTACTGTACAATTACTTAAATTGTAACCAATCTTATGTTTACCAGTGGACAAGGTTTACAGTACACACATACAAATATGTACAGGGTTACTTGTAATTTGACGTATTCCTTACAGGAGTCATAGTAGATTTAAAATTCAACAAATTAAGACATCAAATGTTCTACAGAAATACAATTGTTTTTGAGTTACCGCGCAACTTTACTGGAATTTAAGTTATTGTCATAATAGCTGATGCCGCAACAGATCTTTGTTAAAATTAAAAGTTGAAAAATGCCTAAAACTTTGGCAAAGATCACAGATTAAACATTTTATTTTTCGTAATTTATATTTTTCTTAGACAAAAATTTAAAAAAAATAACTGAATTTTGGTAGAACATTTGGTGGCTTAATTTGTTGCATTTTAACCCCACTATGGCGTCGTGCAAGGAGTACGTCGCATTACAAGTAACCCTGTATATTATGTTAATACATACACCAGGGAGACACAGACTTATTGAGACCATGGGCCACTTCGGCAAATGATGATTTAATGGCGGGCCACCAGCACAAATTAAAAACATAAAAATAGCCAAAAATTTAATTAAAAAAATAATGTACTAGTTTAAATGACCTGACATATACCTACCCACACAATATGCACCAAAAAATGTCCACACAGAAACGCGTTCCCATACTATTACAAAATACTATCACACGCCTGCAACAATTTCTTCACGCCAAGTCTTACGGACCTTGACACATTACGTAACCAAGGTGAAGAGCGGTATCTGTAACGTTGTAACGTTATATCGTTACGTTATGTAACAGCTATTGAGTAACCGGTCTGTGATCAATAGTCTTGCGCAACACTGCAGAATTGGGAGGGCTATTTTTGATTCGTCGTTTGTTTTTTTTTTTTTGTAGGTGCATTGGGGCTTAATAGGTGTGGTAACAGATTTATATGGTTGAGATTTTGATGGATAGATTTACGGAAGCAATTTCATGGTCCAGATTTAATTTAACACGAACGCGTGATGTCATATACAGGGTTATTAATAAAACACTAGCAACCTCTTATGGGGTCATTGAACTCATCATTATGAACAACTTTTACTATGGTACCAAACCTGAAATCGCGAAGAAAAAATCAGCTGCTCCCTACATTTTGATGAGTTTGATGTATGGTCGGACTTTTAATTAGTTGCAGTAAAATGACACTTCTAATGTCATTTTTACTGTCATTTCGCTATCAAATGGGAACATTTTTTATCGAAATGACAGTTAAGAAGTGTCATTTTACTGCATCTAATTAAAAGTCCGGGCATAGATAAATGTACTGAACAGCTGACTGTTTTTCGCGATTTCAGATTTGGTCCCATACTAAAAGTTGTTCATAATGATGAGTACAATGACTCCTAAAGAGGTTGCTAGTGTTTTACCAATAACCATGTATTATGTATAAATATGAATAAAGTTTTAAAACTGAAGTAAATCTCGTTGGTATTTACATACGTTACGATTACTCCGTGTATTCGAGGCCCACAAATAGTAGGTACAAAATCTGGCACTGTTGTGACTTCAATATCAATCTTACCCCTCAAGGAAAAACCTTTACCTAATAGGCATATAAACTTATATCACATATACAGGGTGGAAGGCATCGACGCACAAACGGTTACCACGTATTCAGTACATCATTCTGAGCCGCCCTACATAGAAATTTTTCATCGGTTATTAAAACAAAAATCTGCAGTTTTCTACAATACAATACCTACACGGTCAAAATGTATGGAACAGCAGATTTTTTTTTCAATAACCGATGAAAAATTTCTATAAAGGGGGGCTCAGAATGATGTACTGAATACGTGGTAACCGTTTGTGCGTCGATGTCCCTTCCGACCTGTATATAAACGTAAAAAAACATCATCCGATGGAAACATATCATCATCAGTAGTTGTGAACCTATGGGTTTCGCAAATAACCCCAACCCTCCCCCTCGCTGGGATTTTGGGTCTAAAATTAGACCTACTCAGACATCTGAGGAGTTAGACCAGGGATGGGGAAACTTTTTCCTTCGCGTGCCAATATAATACTAACTAAATATATGGCGGGCCAAGTTGTTTCATTTTTGGCTATGTTAATTACTGAAATAAAAATATTGATAATATGTATTTTTGAAACACTAATTTATTGTGCAATATTACAAAATAACTATTGGAATAAAAAATAAATTGGAAATTGTAACGTTCGGACCGCACATGCACAGCACATGGCACGACCCGCCCGCGCTCGCGAAACAATTGATTGTTCTATGCAAGCTGGACATTGCCAATGAGAATTAAATTACTAACAATACGAAATATTCTCTTGATTTTTGTTTGATGGTCGCGGGCCGGATTTCAAGCCTTCGCGGGCCGGAGATGGCCCGCGGGCCGTAGTTTCCCCATCCCTGAGTTAGACAAAATGTAATGATTAACGATTACGAAAAGCATCGTCAGTAAATCTGCACATAATAGACTGAAATTGCCAACATATCGCACACCTAGATGTAAACTGAGACAGTTGTTTCAGTTTACAAAAATCGTTTTTGAGTTAGGTATGTTTGAGCGTGAGAAAGAGCGTGCTCAGAAAATGCCTGTTCACTCTTACTTTGAAGGCAGACGGGTTATAATTATGTGGAAGGGAACACAGAGGCAAAACTTAAGACGTACCTGCTTGCGTGCTAGATAAACTAGAAAGAATAAAAACACCGTTCAGGGTCAAAATGTCCAATTCTCAAAATGTCCAACGGTGTCAAAATGTCCAAATCCCAAAATGTCCAATTCCCAAAATGTCCAACTCCCAAAATGTCCAATAATAAGGTTATATACGAGTAAACCTATGTTTACTGTTTGTTAATGTTTGTCAAATTATAATTATATAAAAATTATGATGTTGATTATTGTATTTTGTTATTACATTATGACAAAAATAGTGATTTCGGGGTATGTTGTGGTCTTCTCTGGTATTAATTTGTTACTTTTAAATAAAACATATTTTGATCCTTTCAGTATTTTGTATTTATTGTTTGTCTGAAGACTCGTAACATAAGTCTTAAAAAAGCACTTTGATGAGATATTGAACAAATTTACTACATTCTCAAAGATTGGACATTTTGGGAGTTGGAAATTTTGGGAATTGGACATTTTGATAAATTGAACATTTTGACAATGGACATTTTGGGATTTGGACATTTTGACACCGTTGGACATTTTCGATTTGGGCCAATGTTACCCCATGGGCTTAAGTAATGTAAGTTTACGGCACGTACTGCAAAATCATCAACAAGAACAGCCATTTACCTAACATTGCATTCACAAAACCTGCAAGTGTGTACATAAGGCAATACATAAGAGGTACATAAGGCAATATGTGGCAACTTGTCACCCGGGATAGTTTGCGACATCGGACGTTAGGCCATGACCACACTGGTTGATCAAATACGACTGTTTTTTGAATTAAAAAGAATGTCAAAGTGTGGAGTTGTTTTTTATACAGGGTGATTAAAATTACATAAGCCACTTTAATACTGGGTAATAGTTTTAAGAAAAGTTTGAATTACGTTGTCTAAAAATTTATAATGTCCTCCAAGTAAGTATGACCTTTTTTTCAGCGTCTATTACTACATTTAAAAGGGCTGTCGCTTTTTGTCACCACTGTCGCTTACACGGGACCAACATTTTAAGAATGTTAAATGAAAATATTCTTTTTTGAAAAATGTAATCAATTCGCGAACTAGTAAATAATATTAACTTAATAGGTAATTATTAAAAACACATTTTATTGTGGCATTAATTTAACTCATCTCAAAAACAGATAATACTTTTTGAGCTGAGTTTATTAGATAACACAATAGTAATGAGTTTTTAAAATTATGTACCCAAATTATTTACTAGTTCGCTAATTAATTACATTTTTCAAAAAAGCATCTTTTCATATAACAATTTTTAAAATTTGGTCCCCTGTGAGCGAGAAGGTCATAAAATGCGACAGCCCTTTTAAAGCGTTCATATAGCATGTCAATTTCACCATCACCACCTGTCTTTTGAATAACGCTGCTGCAACAATATAATACCTATTAGGCAAATAAACATGAACATCATGGCAGTATCAACTAAGTTTCTTTCTTAACCGACGTACGCACGGACTTTTTTTTCCCGCACTGGATTTTCAACGCTCTTTTTAACGCCGAGAGTTGAAAATCCATCAGTGAGATTTTTTGACGCGCTGGAATGCACTGTGTTGGATTCTCAATGCTCGGCTCAACACCGAGAGATGAAAATCCAGTGCGCGATAAAATCCCGCCACGATATTTTTACGTCCTTGCGAATGCATTGACAGAATAAATTGCGGACACAAGTTCTTCATCGTAATAGAATAGAATGAACAAAGCAACAACAAAAAAAAAACAATTCTACAATTCTGTCTGTTCGTGTCATTTCTCAATTAAACACCCTGTATACATCAAACATTCCGCAACAACCATCTATTGATTCAAGACAAAAGTCAGTGGGCATCAATGTCACTCAATTTAACACT
The DNA here is from genome assembly GCA_905163495.3 of Cosmia trapezina. Taxonomy (NCBI): domain Eukaryota; kingdom Metazoa; phylum Arthropoda; class Insecta; order Lepidoptera; family Noctuidae; genus Cosmia; species Cosmia trapezina. The sequence goes on from LR991044.1 coordinate 6,533,828, forward strand.
TTCGGATGATAACACGCTATCTCTCGATGAAGTGAAAATGGACGAGTATGGGCCAAGGGCAAGCATAAAATGAAGCGGCCATATTTGCTTTCAAAATGTAACACCCTCCCCTCTGGACTTTCAACATAAAGTACATCTGTTAGTCAATGAAAATTATTGCTACAAAGAGTGGGTGTAAATCTGAAAGCATTATTCCTACTCAATCAATCTGCCTAGCCTTTTTCCAACTATGTTGGTGTCGGATTCCAGTCTAACCGGATGCAGCTGAATACCAGTATTTTATATGGAGCGACTGCCTATCTGACCTCCACAACCCAGTAACTGGGTAATACGATACCCTTTGGTAAGACTGGTTGTCAGACTTTCGGGCTTCTGACGACCCGTAACGGCTGCCAAAGATCCACGAATAACAGTCGGGACCAACGGCTTAACGTGCTTTCCGAGGCTCGGAGGAGTCTCAGTATGTAAAGATGGTCACCCATCACGGACCAACCCCGGCAAGCGTAGCTTAACCTGATGGTTCGACCCGTACGACTGTTATTACTTAGCCACGAGCCCCTCAAAGCATTATAATAACAATAATAAATAGCATTATTCCTACTAATCACACAAATATTACAAAGGCGAAAGTTTGTGAGTGTGTGTGTTTGTAACTTCTTCACACTCAAACGGCTTGACCAATTTGGGTGAAATTTGGTATGTAGATAGCTTATATCCTGGATTAACACAAGGCTACTTTTTATCTCGGCTTACGCGGGTGAAACCGCGAGGCACAGCTAGTAAATATATAATTATAATTCTAGGAGTTAGTAGTGTGTCCTAGGGCTTACTCTAATGCAATAACATGCCATTGATTAAACGTAGTTCCTAGCATTTGGGCTGAGGTCAATAAGTTATGTCCACATCGACTAATGAGGATGCAACTTAGGACATCTTGCTTGTACTTACCAAGTTATTACATCTATAGCAGGAATGATGCCAAAAAAATTTTGTTTTTATCCGTCATAAACTTTATTAAAAAATATTGGACACGTATTTTTTATTTTTTTACGTAATCAAAAGATTACAGCGATGCGTTAAGTTAAAATGTGGCATGACGCATTTACTTAGAAGCTTGATTTTTTTAGAGCTCCAAGGAACCATCGGCCTATGTATTTGATATTAATTTCAACTTGATACCTCCACGCGTTCCTGAGAAAAAGGGTATTGACGGACTGACTGACAGACGGACAACGAATTGATCCTATAAGGGTTCCGTTTTTTCCTTTTGAGGTACGGAACCCTAAAAAATAAAAAAAGACTTCCGGAAACCATTTATATATTTTTATTTTATTTATTTAACCATTTATGTACACACAAAATAAACAGACAAACATAAAGGAACAGAAAAATACGTACAAAGCTGATGACCATCCCAAAATCCAAAGACAATCTTTCGAAAAGTCCGTTTCTATTCCCAAGAAGTTAAACAAACCATAGTCCACGGCCACAAGCGCTTAGATTTAGATATTGCGCGAACGCATAGAACAGGTTCCATTGGCTCAGTAACCCATATTCGCAGCCGGTTTCTGTGACTGGTGCGGGAATAGATACAACGTTAGAACCTTCATAACTTGTATTGTGCGCAGGATTACAGGAAATGTTGTACAGTATATGGGAAGACTTGAGATAAAAAAAATGTGTGAAAGGAATTTCCATTTCCATCGGGTTTTCATGACTTTTCCGTTTATTAGTTTTTTTTTTTACAAATACTTAGATGTTTTTTTGACGTTAGTTAATTTTGAGTCAAGTTTCAACTTTTGAAAAATTTTTTGTCTGAAATTTTGAAGCAATTTTATAAAACTACAGGATATATTTTCATTTGCCTTTTTCAAGAAAAATATTTTTGAAAGTTCTCAAGGTCATTCCTATAATCTTCATTTCAAACCTTCCATATTTCGTGAAAAAAAAAAAAACAAAACTCCAAAACCAACAAACATAGGTAATTAAATACGAAATATTTCACACAAAACATTATTAGATTATAGAACATGTCGACACCGAGTCCCGACCGACGTCGGCAGCCATTTCTTGCGCGCGGTGGAAATCCAACAGGTCAACTAACTTCGTGATGAAATAGCTCCGGAAGGTCTCGAGCTCGTTCACTAGAATAATGTGCGAGTTTTAAACTCCAAGATAGGTGATTTTACCTTTCAAAAAGCTAATTCAACCAAGCTTTTATACCTAGTATAAGTCATTCTTCCAGTCTTACCAATGGGTATCGTGTTACCTAGTAACTGGGTTGTGGTGGCAGTCGCTCCATGTAAAATACTGGTACATATGAAGCTGCATCTGGTTAGACTGAAACCCGAGCCCAACTTTAATATTATTTATGTCCATTCCCGTTCGTCCCCCTGGGGGGACGAGGTAGAGGGGACGAACGAGAATACACCGAAAAAAATAAGTAGAAGCCTATGTCATACCTAGTTTTTTTGGGAAAAGGCTGGGCAGATCATCCTTCGATACTTTTTGATTTTTTTTTTTGAATTTTGACAGTTTTTCTATACGAAATCTGTCAGACATTAATTTTATTCCACGGAAAAATATTTTTTTATTTTTATGTTTAGAATGGTAATATCAGCACTTAGAAAACCAAGTATTTAGTAGCGTTATTAACTTCAAGGCACGCCTGGTTTCAAGTGGATCTAGTGGGTGGAAAAATGGCACAAGTTTTTTTCTGATTCATTACCACTGAAAATCCAAGTTTAAAGAAGTTATTACTTGGGAAAATAGTGAAAAAAAAAACAAACTACTCCTAACAAACAATTAGTACCTGGGCGACCGAGCTCTGCTCGGAGGAAAATTCTTGCAACTTTCATCGAAATCGTTAGAGCCGTTTTCGAGAACGTGATAACAAATATAGATATAAATATTGCGCATTTATTTAATAGTATATGATAGGTACCTAAGTAGGTATAAAAATATGCAAAATAGGTACATGGCACTCGGAAAATCTTTCACAAAAACTAGGTGTGTAAAAAATGGCGAACTAGATCACATTATAATAGTCTATCTTCTGCGTAGGTAAGCCATTAGGTACACCTTCGTATGAACGCGTATGAACGCAGATCTACGCGACTCACAATGGCTTTTTAATTGTTTCTGTAATTAACAAAGGTCAACTCATCGTCAGCCAAGGATGGTTATACATCGGTTACTATTGTAATATAACAATGCCGTGTGGTTTCTAAATAAGGAGGTAGTTAGGTATTATGCTTACAATTTTTTCCCTTACAAATGAGTATTTTTTGAATGAGTGTGGAAGGCTTCGTTTAAAAACGAGGTGTGGTTGGATTAACCCTTGGGCGAAAGGGAAATGTAGAATTAGAAGTTTTTGACACGCAATTTTGAAGCAGTTTTCTTTAATATTTCCTGTGCGTTTAAAGTCTACATTTAATTGAATAATAATAAAGATTACGTGTGGATATTATAATATATTAATAAGTGTCCTCTATTATATCAGCCTTTATCAAAACAATAAGCAAAAAACATAATTACTTATCTTTAGAATTTTTAACAAGATTTTAAAATCAAAACCTGCACCTTCGTTGGTTGAATAAATCATACCACTTATATGTATATTTAGCTTACATTAAGTAATAGTATATGTATGTATGTTTGTGTTGACATATCTACGGAACTATGGTTACGACAGTGTTGCTATTAGCGAAATATTTCGCTAATTTTACACTTGGCAATTACATCAAGTGTTGCAATGTATGGCGGAATATTATTGTGTTGATTATGTTCTATCAAAATGTGTTTTTGTAATTTGTAATGTAATTATTTATTAGATAGTTGGATGGTGATAATTATTTTGGTTTAAAGGTCATTAAAGGTTACAGTATTTTGTTAGGAGATTTCTTCTTTAGATTTAGTAAGTAATTATTTTTCAACCTTGGCTATGTTCATGTCTTCCGTAACCCTTTCCTTCATTTAGTTATAAAAAACCGGACAAGTGCGTATTGGACCACGCACAATGAAGGAATCCGTTTTTGAAAATAATTTTATCCCAAACACAAACTTAACATTGTAGTTGAAAAACATGTTCTCCCATACATTGATATACGTCACAGTCAATTCTCCAACTGCAAATGTAAGTAAAAATATTTGATTTAAAAATATGTGATAAAAGTACAAATTAACAATTTTCTGAATGTTTCCCTCACTTGTGATGAGATCTTGCTTTTTGGCATGATTCTAGGTCAACGGGAAGTACCTTAGAGGTTTTGATACGATCAAAATATGTCGCATAAATGGCCGTATTTTTTCATTTTGTTGACTTAGAATACTCTTATCCTATCTTATCTTCAAAAATTTTTATCATCATCCCTATTGTGATGACGGACTTATATCATGGCTTCTCATCATATAGACTATAATTATATAATATACAGGGTGGCAGGAACATCGACGCACAAACGGTTACCACGTATCCAGTACATCATTCTGAGCCCCCCTATATAGAAATTTTTCATCGGTTATTGAAAAAAAAATCCGCTGTTCCATACATTTTGACCGTGTAGGTAGGTATTACACTATTGTAGGAAACTCTGCAGATTTTTTTTCAATAACCGATGTCCCTTCCACCCTGATACAATGGGTATCACAAGACTGTGAGCTGTATTTTGAACCTTACTGATGACACCATATTGTAAGAGGATGATTTGCCAATAGATCAGGCTTTTCATAATATAGGGTGATTGGTAATTAGTGACCGATACCTAAACACTCATGATTGTGCTCATGATAACAAACAACTTTTACTATGGGACCAAACCTGAAATCGCGAAAATAAAATCAGCTGCTCCCTACATTTTGTGTGGGGCAGGTGATTTTTTTACATTGGTTACACAAATATTATCCCCCTATCCCATTCATTATTGTTTCGAAACGGGAATCAAACATGTGACTCTTAGCGAAAATCACGGAAACTTTTCAACACCATTTGAATAACCTTGTAACCACAATGTAATCTAACATTTTAGTCAACAATAGTTCAAATGACTCAATCTTCAACACGCCAATCGACCTAAGTATTACAAAATCGATTGTCAATTTTCGAGACGATCAACTCGATATTTCGTATCGATTACGTTATCGATTTCGTTCGTTTTACACCGGAAAGTATATTCAAGGACAGAATTTTTATTTTTGTTTGTATTTCAATTAATTCTTGGTGCAATACTTGTTGGTTGAGGTAGCCAGCCCTTTTATATGGTGACATGATTTCTATGCTGATTTCAAGGCTGAGGAGCTCGTGGCTAAGTAATAACAGCCGCACGGATAGATCCATCAGCTACGCTTGCCGGGGTTGGTCCGTGGATGGGTTTGGTCCGTGACTCCTCCGTGCCTCGGAAAGCACGCTAAGCCGTTGGTCCCGGCTGCCATTCGTGGATCTTTGACAGTCGTTACGGGTCGTCAGAAGCCCTAAAGTCTGACAACCAATCTTACCAAGTGGTATCGTATTACCCAGTCACTGGGTTGTGGAAGTCAGATAGGCAGTCGCTCCATGTAAAATACTGGTATTCAGCTGCATCCGGTTAGACTGGAAGCCGAGCCCAACATAGTTGGGAAAAGGCTAGGCAGATTGATTTGATTTGTATGCTGATTTGTGCATTAGTTAGAAAGTGCGTATTTTAGACTTCAGAAATTTATAAATCACTAGCTGTTGCCCGCAGTTTCGTCTGCAATCCAGGATAAAAAGTAGTATATGTCCTTGTCCAGGTCCACTTTCGCATTTATAGACTAACTTTCACCCGCGGCTTCACTCGTGTGGAGGCCGGAAATAATCCCGCGCGAACTTACTACCGGGATAAAAATTATCTTATGTCGTAACTCGTAATCCAGGTCATGGTTTACCTCTATAAACCGAAATCAAAATCCGTTCAGCTCTTAATGAGTAAAAAGGTATCAAACATGCATCAAATCTGCCTAGCCTTTTCCCAACTATGTTGGGGTCGGCTTCTAGTCAAACCGGATGCAGCTGAATACCAGTATTTTACATGGAACGACTGCCTATCTGACCTCCACAACCCAGTTACTGGGTAATACGATACCCCTTGGTAAGACTGGTTGTCAGACTTTCGGGCTTCTGACGACCCGTAACGACTGTCAAAGATCCACGAATAACAGCCGGGACCAACGGCGGAGGAACCTCGGTATGTAAAGATGGTCACCCATCCCCGGACCAACCCTGGCAACCGTAGCTTAACCTGACGGATCCACCCGTGCGGCTGTTATTACTTAGCCACGAACTCCTCAAGTATCAAAAATGCATACAGATCATTATTGAATTAGCTTTTGGCTGCTTTTCCACCAGAGATGTGCTAGCTACGTTGCTATGGATGCGTTTGATATCCACCAATCATATTCATTGGTCCACATAGCATAGCACTAGTGGAAACGGGTTCAACTAAGCTATGTTTCTTATACAGGGTGCCCCTGGAAGTATGGATCAAATCGAAAAAGTATTACCACAAGAAAGGTCCACTCTTCTAGAACGTCCTGAAAAAAAAAATTGATAGCCCCGATAGTTTTTTTTATGATTTTTTCTTTCAGCACTATGCGAAGTGATGGAAAAAAACAAAAATTGGTCATAACTTTTGAACCGTAAAAAAATGCACCGACATTGTCAGGAATAAAAAGTTTAGAAATGACCTTCCCCACGTCCCTATTCGATTTGATCCATAATTCCAGGGACACCCTCTATAGAAGGATGCGTGCTGTGGATGGGAGCTATGAATGCGCGAGTGTGTGCACAAGGAATGTTTCAGAATGAAGTCAATACACGATAACTGTCATTCTGACAAGAACTTTATCCAATTGAGATAACGCTTAATTTTCCTAGTTGTTGAGATCATTTTGAACAGTCTGTTCGTGCCGATATTTTTGACGCTGACTGTACACCTGTTGAACATTGAATCTTAATCTAGATTATGACCAAACTTTCGATATCTAGCAAACAGGTTAGATTTTAGTAATACTATAACTATTAAATTGAACATAAATATATCTTTTCTGTAATCTGTCTCTGTAATCAAACGGGCTAGTTAACATTGCTAACTATAACTATACAAAGCTACTACTAAATCGTCTAACCCAAAAATTTAATCAATTTTGAACCTTATTTTTTGAGAACTAAGGTTTGTTCTAAAGTTTCAGAAACGTAAGCGTTACTTTGTGGTAAAATAAAGGAGTATTCATACTACTACAAAGTTTTCTTTGAAATAAATTAAGTACCTACTTACTACAAATAAAATTAACGGTATCGTAGTCCATTTTCAAAATTTTACTACAAAGGGGTCGCTTCTAGCGAACCTTTCAATTAAACAATGAACCAAAGTGAGTCACTATCATAAAGTATTTTAATTTCATATCAAATAGGCTCTTATTTCGAGAAAACTTCTAAAAACATAGCAAACTGAAATCATCTAGAATAATTGTAATTACCTCACACAATTCAGCTTTTTTTTTTATATAAAGCAACTTGCTGCACCCCGCTGTTTCACCCACATATGATAAGTCTCGATACCGTGGGAATATTGAGAGAAAAGTAATCCTTTATCCTAACCAAGGTCATGGTCTACCCATTGTACCAAATTTCATTCAAATCTGTCCAGCCGTTTTAGCTTTAAACCGTGACAAACAAACTCACTTTCGCATTTTATAATTGTATATGCTAACTTAATGCACGCCTAAACCACTGAACCGATCATCCTTAAATTTTGCATATACATCACGCCACAATAGCGGCGATAAGTCCCCTCTTTGAGGAGTGGCTAGAGAGGCGCCACGGCATCCTCACCTTCCGCCTGACGCAGGTCCTCACCGGACACGGTTGTTTCGGGAGGTTCCTGTTTCGCATAAGGCGGGAGGAAACGCCCGGGTGTTTCCATTGTGTGGATCGCCCGGAGGACACGGTGGAGCATACAGTGGAGGTCTGCCCGGCTTGGGCAGAGCACCGCCGTGTTCTCACGGAGGCGATCGGCGGCGGCGATCTCTCGCGTCCGAGCCTGGTCCAGGCCATGGTGCGGAGCGAGAGTGCATGGGAGGCCGTCACCTCCTTCTGCGAAGCAGTGATGCTCGCGAAGGAGGAGGCGGAACGCGTGAGGGAGAGGCAGCCTCACGCCCTCAGTCGCCGCAGGAGACGCCCTGGGCGGCGGGAATCGCGGGGCGATTTCCGGCCACCGTAGGCGCGGGCCTGCGGACGGTGAGCAGCGGGTAGCTCGCCGTCCGGTAAGGACCAGGCCCGAGTCGACGGCGCGTTGTGTTCCACGCGCGCCTCAAAGAGATGTCAGCAAGTGACGGGGCCCAATAGGGCCGACGCCGCTGGGGTCGCGGGTTGTCCGAAGGGGTTACCGCGGCCCTGGCATAGGCAACTGAAGGAACACGGGTGGGTTTTAGTCAGTAAAAGTCTGACACGCCCTTCCGCTCCACCCAGAGCGGGAGAAGTTATTTGATGATTTCCCACCCTCAAAAAAAAAAAAAAAAAAAAAAATGTATACAGAAATGGACATAGGGTACCTTTCATCCCAAAAAAAGGTACTGTTCCCAAGAAAAAACAATAATAAAGTTCTTCTGATAATAGATGGCGCCATTGTCTTTCGAATCATGATTTAATTATATTATTACAAGCCGAACTATTGTCATATTCCAAATAAACGCGAGTGAAGCCACAGGCAAAAGCTAGTCATATGAGAAAGAAAAATAATGAGAAAGTGAGTTTGTTTGTTTGTTACGCTTTCATGCTAAAACTTGCATGAAATTTGACACATAGGTAGAGCATGACCTGAAGAAGTACTTATGCTACGTTTCATCCTGAATCGTAGATGAAGTCGCGAGCAACAGCTAGTTGACTACAACTCCAGGTTTCTTCACGATTTTTTCCTTAACAGCGTCAGTAATGGAGGTCTTAATAAATAATATAAAATCCATCAAAAAATCTTCTCTAAATGCAAACTAATTTTCTTTTACACAAAAAATAGTCGCAGCGACAAACCACCACATGTGCAAGGTCCCCACGATGCATTCACGAGGGATGTCGCAAGGAAACAACCTTGCGTGGTTGCAACAGACGTTGCGTTACCGCTGCGTTCATTACAGCCAGTAAGTGGAGCTTACGTACTGTGCTGGAAAAACTTAGGTTGTATTATTTGTAGGCTGGGTTTTTGGACGGATTAATGAAGGAAAAACTGCCCAAGTGCGTGTCGGACCACGCATATTGAAGGGTTCCGTACTTAGTTAAAAATAATTTATCCCAAAAAAAAACATAACATTGTTATTCCAAAAATTTTTTTTTATATGGTAAAATTACAAATGAACAATTTTCGGACTTTTTCCTTTACTTGTGCTGTGAGACCTTGCTTCTTGCCAAATTTCATGATTCTAGTACTACGGGATGTACCCTATTATAGGTTTTGATTTAGGTACTTGCGAATATCAAAATATGTCGCATAAATGTTTGTTTATTGAGTTGAGGTAGAAGCTTGATTTTTTTAGTACTCCAAGGGACTATAGACTTATAGTATTTGATACCTGATACCTCCACGCGGTCCTGAGAAAAAGGGTCTTGACAGACTGACAGACAGACAGACAGATGGACAACGAAGTGATCCTATAAGGGTTCCGTTTTTCCTTTTGAGGTACGGGACCCTAAAAACGGATTATATGAAGACGATTGGGATAAAACTACCCATCATCATTTTCCTGCCCTTATCCTAATTTATTTGGGGTACGGCGCAACATGTCCTTTTCTTCCATACTTCTTCTCTATTACCTAGTCGTCATCTCGGTAGTCCAGCCATATCATCTTTCATACAGTCCATCCATCGTTTCTTTGGTCTTCTCCTACTCGTACAGCCATCCACATTCATACTCAAAACTTTCCTCACGACATTTTCCTCAACCCACCCCTCATTTTTAAAATATTATTAACGTGCTTAACGTGCTTTCCGAGGCACGCAGGAGTCTCGGTATGTAAAGATGGTCACCCATCCACCCCGGCACGCGTAGCTTAACCTGATGGATCGACCCGATTGTTATTACTTAGCCATGAGCTCCTCAAATAAGCTTGTTAAGCACTTGACTATTGTTAATACTTTTATACACGTAATAGAAACTTTTGTAATAATTTACTCCGGAAACTTAAAATAGCCTTTGAAAAAAGTGAACTTGAAAAATCAAAAAATAATCCCAAAGCTTTCTGGAAAACCATACAAGAAATCACTAGCTAGGTGATAGTCCGCACTCTTCCGTGAACCGAGTATGTTCCTTCTTTAGTAATATTGGTAAAAATTTAGCGGCAAAGATATTAAAATCTCACGGTCCAACTAATACTTCCTCTGGCAGAGATCGACACATACAGCTCAATTTTTCACCCCCAGCTAGCTCCCTCGCTTTACTAGGTGAGGTAGAAACAATCAACTTACAGCTACGTAATGATTGTGCTGTTGGTTGGGATGGAATATCATCAACCTTGCTGAAAATCTGTCGCCACATACTAGTTCCACCAATCACCTACATCTTCAATCTGTGTTTACAGTCAGGAACGTTTCCTAACGGACTCAAAAAAGCAATAGCCCATCCAATATATAAGAGCGGGAACAGAACCTGTGTCAACAATTATAGACTAATTTCCATCTAGTTGCCCTCGCTTTCTAAAATTATTGAGAAGATCCTTAACAGACAACTTAGGGGTTTTTTACGTAAGCATAGCATTATTTCCGAGAACCAGTATGGCTTCAAGCCTGGGGTTTCGACGGAAGACGCTGTACTGGATCTTACACAATTTGTAGCAAGGAAACTTGATAGTGGGGCTAAGTGTTTGGGTATTTTTCTAGATCTTTTGAAAGCCTTCGACACAGTTTCTGTTCCCAAACTTATCTCAAAATTGGAGCTCCTGGGTATACTTGGTATAGCACTTGATATTTTCAAAGATTACCTCAAGAATCGCTCTCAGCAAATTAAAATAGATGCGTATCTCAGTGATGAAGAAATTGTGACATACGGCGTGCCCCAGGGAAGCATACTAGGTCCTACATTGTTCCAAATTTATGTCAATGACCTCTGCCGGATGATTCTGTCTAGCTATAAGATTTACGCATACGCTGACGATACTGCAATTATCATTTATGGTTCTACTTGGGATGAGGTTAAGACTAAGGCAGAAGTGGTACTAAATAGTATTATGAACTGGTTCCACCAAAATCTACTTACATTAAACTTGGATAAATCTTGCTTCATTCCTTTTGCTATCCGACGAAACACCAAGCCACCGCATAGCTTTGCTGTAACAGCTCACTCCTGCGTGGACTCGTCTACACCATGTTCATGTCCTACACTAGCTAGAAGTGACTGTGTAAAATATCTGGGTCTACAAATAGATGATGGCCTTCGATGGGACAAACAGCTAGAAATGATAACTAGTAGGACATTGCGGCTTATATACGTTTTTAAATCCCTTAGAGAATCGGCTGACATAGACACATTAAAAATGGTTTACTTTGCATTGTGTCAGTCGGTTATCGCATATTGCATTACTGCATGGGGGGGTGCTACTAAAACTTTCCCGAGGGCACAGCGAGCGCAAAGAGCCGTACTTAAAGTTATGTTTAAGAAACCGTACTTACATCCAACCAAACAACTTTATGAGGAATGTAAGGTGCTAACAGTAAGACAGCTGTTCATCTTGCAGTCTGTCCTCAGAACTCATAGAGCCATGCCCAGATCCAACCCAAATCAACGCACAAATGTCCCATCTGGTGTAACACATAAAACTAGATTTGCCCAACACCAATATTACGTCATAGGTACTTATTTATAGAAGAAACTACACAAAATACTAAACATACTTGATTTAAACAGACACTCACTAAAACACATAATCGTTCAATGGCTACTACAACAGGACTACATAACAACGGAGAATATTCTAGCATACATCTCGTAAAAACACAGTCGCAAAATCAACGCACATATACACACACATGCACGCACAGACACACCCTTGCACACACACACACGCACGTACACGAACTCTCACTCACATACACAGCACAATAAAACCTACCTACTTTTATTTCATAGAATTTTACTTTTGATTATGTAACATCGACACTGTCTAACTTGTTATAGAAAGTCAATTACTTACTGTACCCATGAGGTTGAACCCTATCTCTTAAAATACAGGCTAGACCTAGTTTAAGGGATAGAGTCTATTAATTGTGCTTATAGTGTGACAAATGTTAAATGCAAAATCTACAATGTATACAGTGCAATTTGTTCTTGTTTTATGAAATAAATATTTTTATTATTATTATTTATTATTATTTTCAGAGAAACAGAAAAAAAAAACATGGACGAAATATGACCTTTTCAAAAGCTATGGAAAAAAAATAAAAGCCATGTTGCTACCATCACAGGTTTTAAAGGGCACCGCATGAAATAAAAACAATCAATTGTTTACCCAACCCTAACCTTACACAGCCATTTTTTGCTTAAACTTTTCGCTAATTGTCTTTGGAAAACGAGTTTCTTTCAAATCTCGGGATTGACTGAAACAATGACTAAATTCAACAAAAGAGGAACAACTTCTGTTCATTTATTAACTTATAAAGTTTCAACGACACGTGCCTTTACTTAAGAGGATACATCGAAACATGGTTTAGCTCGGTAAGTGAAATGGCGTTATGGCTGTCGTAGAGTTTAATACGCGAGATAGAAGACTCACGCGCACCGGAACTAAAAGCGCTTCGTATAAATGTAGATTTATGACAAAATGCTATGCTTTAATCAATTTTAAGCTTAGTAAGTTCTTAACATATTTAATTAAATACCTTCGATTTGAAGCAAATTTTACTACACAATAAGGAACTATTTACGTAAAATCGTCATAATCAGCCTATAATGTTCCCACTGCTGGGACACAGGCCTCCTCACTATGAGAGGGAGTGGGCCGTAATCCACCACGTGGGCCCAGTGCGTAAAATCGTATAATACAGAAAAGAGACGGTGACACTTTAGAATTTTTTCAAAAAATTTCATGTAGTTAATCATGTTTCGGTTTAAGTGCAGCAGTAGACAATTTAGTCAAATAACACATATGGAAAATCCAAATGATTTAACCATATACATTTGTTTTACAGGAATTTTAAAAACACGAAATTTATCGATGTATCCTCTTAACTCTTGACTTGCCAAGAACTTCTTTTAAAGTAACTAACTTGTATGGTTTCTTTAATATGGCAGATTTTTGGAATTATTTATTTATTTGCTCTCATGCTTTTACAATTATTATTATTTATTTATATATTGAAGGTATGCCTATATAACATCACACGGGGTCACGTACAATCTAGCCTATTCGCTAATAAGTAATTTAAATATAACTAAAACTGCGAAGTAACTATAAAATTAAGAAATCGTCCAATAACGTCTTTCTTATTCAATCTAAGTTAAGGGGAAGACAATTAATTCACGTGTTCTTTAGTCAGCACTATCACTACAGTTTAGGTTCCCTTACACTGCACTAAACTAAGTTAATTACCATTTTTAGTCAATAAATTAAGGCCAAAATTTTCAAAAGGTGTCAATTACTATAACACACATACACACATACACACATACAGGGTGTAAGGGACAGCCCTCCGCAAACTAACAGGGTGTATTCAACTACTCATTTTGAATCATATTCCACAGGAAATTTTCTCAGGAAAATTTTCTTTTTTTAAATAATTTTTTCAGTTACGTTTTCATTATTTCAATGTAAAATTACATTGTGTGTTCGGAGCACTCCATTTATGTAAAAAAAACAGCAAAAAACAAAAACTGAAAACAAAAAAAACAGCAATGGATGTAGAAATACTCTAACGAACGACGCGTGAAATCAGCTGTTCACTTCCTGTCTAGCTACAGAGTTCATCGAGCTCACCGCATACCTATTACCTACTCCTCCCAACCAGTAATAGACACTCCGATTAGTGCACAAAAACACAAAGAAATCAGGTTTATTGGATTCCCATAACGTTCCTGAAATAATTTCATGTACCGGTCATCATAATATGACATACTGAATTCACCCTATCAGTTTGCGGAGGGCTGTCCCTTACACCCTGTATACATAATAGTACTACAGTAGTGCAATAGTAGTAGTGTAGTGTAGTGTATTGTACTTTACCATTTATTTGTACACACAGACACACTACACACAGGTATTCACACTTAAATCTTACTTTCACTCATTTTTTTCTCTTGTATAATTTGAATTTTAACTCTAATTTTGATTTTGCAATGTTCATGTTATAAAATTCTGTACTATGGAAGAGCGGAGTCTCCTAACACAGGCATTGTTTGCTTAAAAGGAGGCTCCAAACACTATACCCTGTTTTTTGTAAACTGAAGCATCAATAATAAACTTTATTTTTTTTTTATTTTTTTTTATATATGTACTTCTGTGTGTTGTGCTATGTCTTTTGTGTGCACCAAATAAATGTTTTATCTATCTATCTAAGTCAAGTCAGGCGTGCACCATCGTCCACTGATATTCAGTCGACGATAGTGCTCACCATTATGTGACAAATAAATAAAATTGAAGTGTTTGTAATAACAGCTTTTTACTAAATAAATAAATAAAATAAATAAAAAAAACTTTTTTACAAAAACAAAAACCGACTTCCAAAAAAAACACTAGAAAGTGAAAAATAACTTTAATTTCGGAAGTCGGTGTCTTTGGATCTGTATTTTAGTTTTTTGCCACCGACTTCCGAAATTAAAGTTATTTTTCACTTTCTAGTGTTTTTTTTGGAAGTCGGTTTTTGTTTTTGTAAAAAAGTTTTTATTTTTCACTTTTTAGTGGTTCAGTTTGTAATTTATCTAAGTTACAATAACCCAATGTCAGCTGCTCATCACGTTTTACAAAATGTTGCTTTTCCCGATGCAGGGCCGTTAATTGTTGAGGAGTTCTCCTAGTAAGAACCAGGAGAAATGGAGCTCATGGTGAAGTCACCATTACCATTATTTTGACGAGCATAAACCATATTAAAGTAATCGAATCGCAACCTGTTATATACTTAGATATAATTGAGTATTTCCGATGGCCCTCTGTGGTCTTCATCATCAGTTCCAGCTCACCGAATGGTACTTTCCGAGAGCAAATGCACGAGTTACTATAAAAAAATACCGAAATCGATATAGGTGTGCCCATAAAATTTGAGGGTTTCCCTCGATTTCCATGGGATCCCATCATCAGATCCTGACTTGATGATCATGGGACCACTTGGGACGTATACCCTTTCGAACAAAAAAACAAAAATCCAAATCGGTCTAGCCATTTTCGAGTAATCGGGGAACATACATAAAAAAAAAAAAAAAAAAAATAAAAAAAAAAAAAAAAAAAAAAGGTTCCGACGAATTGAGAACCTCCTCCTTTTGGAAGTCGGTTAATAAAAACTAAAAGCATATGAAAAGTATATGAGGTACATACATATAACAAAAAAAATATTTTTTAAATTTTTGTCTGTTTGTTCCAGCTAATCTCCGAAACGGCTGGACCGATTTTGACGGAATTTTCACTGGAATTTAGCTGTTATGTTAAAATAAAAGTAGCCTACTTTTTCTAAAATAAAAGTAGCCTACATTAATCCACGTAATGTAGGCTACTTTTATTTTAGAAAAAGATTTAGGGCTCCGCACAAAAAAAATAAAACCGATGAAATTGTGAACAAAATCGGATTCAAAGTATTGACTATTGACATCCACGCTAGTCCAATACAATAAAGACATGGATTTAACAGCAGTGATTAGGTATACACATCCTCCTTTTACATGAATAATTTCAGTAGGTACAGAAGCAAATTCATCTTCAACCACGTTCATATTAGGTCCATAATCCTTCGTTCCATCTCTCTTCACATACCTAACCACGTATTATCTCATAATTACTCACATAATTATTTATTTTGTAACATTACCAGTCATTTTCGTAAACACTTGTTTAAGCATTTTCACGTGTAAAAGTATGTTATTTAATTAGGCGAATGGTGGCCATTCGCGTAATTAAATAACATACTTTTATGCTTTATTTTAATTATTACTTTTTATTTCATTACTTACATGGTTTGATAAAATTATTTTGTAAGTTATACCTTGTTTTTGTTTCGTTTAAAAGAGCTGCTGATAATCTACAAAATCAAGGTTTTACCTGACTGAACCAAAAGGAGGAGGACCCAAATAAATAATTATAATTTCGCGGGCTACCCTGGAAACAAATAAGAAAAGGTACGTACGTATAGGTAAGTCAGCGTATGGCTTAAGGCCCGGGTTCCAATCTTGGTTTAGCTCGGTGTGTAAGTGAAATGGCTTTATGGCTGTCTAGTTTGACGCACGAGATAGAAGATTCTCACGCGCACCGGAATTATGTCGTAAAAGTGCAAATAAAATCGTATAAAATTAGAAATATAAAAAGTAATCCATCACTGGATGCAGTTTGGAATTTGACATTTCATGGTATATTTTTAATTATAATTATAATTGCTAATGAAGGGATAAACAGCTTTTAAAGATTATTAGGAGGTATGTTTAAAGATTTTTTTGGTGCATTAAAGTATGTTTAATTATGTTTTGGCTTCCATCACTGTATGCGAAAAGGACTTGAAAATAACATGTTTTTTTTACATGTCAAAATTATTTACGGTTTATAAGATACACAGCTTTAAAAAACCATCTTTTTGATCGTTTTCAGGAAATCTGCGCCTTAAGGCTTGTCCTCCCTAAAATACGGCGAAAATAAGTAACTTTGTTTCCATTTTTTACAGTAACTATAGCACCTTTTTGATAGAAAAAATCTATTTTAGTTTGTAGAACTAAAGAAAAAAACCGGCCAAGTGCGAGTCGGAGTCGCACACGAAGGGTTCCGTACCATATTATATGTTTAACAATCGCAAAGATAACTTTGTATTTCATAATGATACTGTGTATTATTACAAGGTTATTTTTTGCAGTTGCAGAAAATCACATTTAAACAAAATACCTTATGAATCGCTGTTTTTAGTATTTGTTGATTAAATACAGTAATATGGTACATGATATACAGAAGTTTCAAATTCCTAATTTGTTGAATTGTTACGCTAGAGCTCGTACAAAAATGGTCTAAAATTGACAACTTTTACGGCCCCCTATTTCGTCATTTTAGAAGATAAAAAAAAATATGTTTGTACTCCACTCGATGACTTCTAGATAATGACATCACATGCTAGGTAATTTTTTTTTTTCAATATGAAAAGTTTATTGTATCTGGAATTAATTTTTATATTTGCTTTATTTTTATCCCGCGCAACGCCAACGCATCCGCGGGGCGGGGGTTTCAGCGCCCCCGCCATTTTGGATGCGCGCGCGCGCGCTGCCGCTGCAGCTTTAAAAATCTTTTATGCTAAATATTTATATGGACTGATACTAATCTGATGACTGTTTCTTAAAGTGGATAGACCAGGCTACCTAACGCAATTTGTTTTAGAACTATATCTGCCTTAGTTTTTTTTTAATAAGCAAATTAAATATAAAACTCGTATTATTTCACGATCTAAAGCGATGACCCTATGTTTTTTTTTAACTAAAATGTAGCCCCATTCATTAAGTATACAATGACATCATAATATGTACCACCATTCCTCAGAAGTTTTTAGATACAAAGCATAATATCACCGCGCGCACGGGCCTCGCGCGAGGGGGCCCCAACGGTCATTTTTTGAATTTATACAGTACCATTCATAGTATATCCCTGAATATTACCTATTATATTTGTTTTGTTTACCAGATTGCCAATAATGGCGTTGTGTTAATGTTAAATTTAAATCTCACTTACTGAAATGTCTCTGGGCGGGGTGCTGCCACCGAAACGCCCGACGGAAACGCCCGTGGACGAAAGTGTCCACGCCCGACGGAAGTGTCCACCTCGAATAAACGCCACACGCCCCGCGTCCACCTCGTTCGCACCATTTTCCCCGCTTAAATTTAAATCTCACTTACTGAAATGTCTCTGGGCGGGGTGCTGGTATTGCTGGTACCCTGAAAAATAAAAATAATTGTGTTAAAAAAATAATTAATAGTATTAATTACCTCTGCCTCCCACAACTTCCACTATATATAGCTATCTCCAAACATGCGTTAAGGTAGGTAGGTAACATATATATACATACATACATACATACATACATACACACACACACACATATGCTTTATACATACATACTATAATTCTCCGGGATGAATATTTGTGATCTCAGGATGGGAAGGGGTTGTGTTCTGTGAATATAAATCTTACTTACTGAAATGTCTCTGGGCCGGGTGCCCTGCTGCACCCGCTACTGCTGCTGCGGTTGCTGGTACCCTGAAAAATAAAAATAATTGTGTTAAAAAAATAATGAATAGTATTAATTTACTCTGCCTCCCACAACTTCCGCTATATATAGCTATATCCAAACATGCGTTAAGGTAGGTAGGTAACATATATATACATACATACATACATACATACACACACACACACACACACATACGCTTTATACATACATACTATCATTCTCCGGGATGAATATTTGTGATCTCAGGATGGGAAGGGGTTGTGTTCTGTGAATATAAATCTTACTTACTGAAATGTCTCTGGGCCGGGTGCTGCTCTGGGCCGGGTGCTGGCTCTTGCTGGTACCCTGAAAAATAAAAATAATTGTGTTAAAAAAATAATTAATAGTATTAATTACCTCTACCTCTCACAACTTCCGCTATATATAGCTATATCCAAACAGGCAGTACCTAAGGTAAATAGGTAGGTAATACATACATAATAAACATACACTTTATACATACTCTGGTTCTTTGTCCGGGAAACTATTTCTTCCGAGATGAATATTTCTGATCTCACGATGGGAGACGGGGTGGTTGTACTATGTACCTCAGGCAGTACCTAAGGTAAGTAGGTAGGTAACACATACATAATAAACATACATTTTATACATTCTCTGGTTCTTTGTCCGGGAAACTATTTCTTCCGAGATGAATATTTCTGATCTCACGATGGGAGACGGGGTGGTTGTACTATGTACCTCAGGCAGTACCTAAGGTAAGTAGGTAGGTAACACATACATAATAAACATACATTTTATACATTCTCTGGTTCTTTGTCCGGGAAACTATTTCTTCCGAGATGAATATTTCTGATCTGACGGGGTGGTTGTACTATGTACCTATCTCCTAACAGGCAGTACCTAAGGTAAGTAGGTAGGTAACACATGTATAGGTACACATACACACAGTACACATTGGTAAGGTAGATAAATTATACTATACCTTCAAACAGGCGAGGCGCTCTCGGGCGCTCGGGCGCCCGCGTCGCCCAGCGGAGCCTCCCTACCGACGATGGGGCTCCATCACAATCACATCACAGTAACTGCACTTCACCATCACTTCACAATCACTTCACAATCATAGCACAATGAATTTTTTTTTGTTAAGCAACACTTTACCATGGTCGATCCGAGGATGGGTGACCATCCATTTCTAGAAGACCAGCTAAGCCTCCCTACCGACGATGGGGCTCCTGGTTTTCACAATATTTCACAATGCTGAAACAAAAAAATTACAAAAAAATTTTTTTTTTTGTTAAGCAATATTCGTCGTGGTCAATTCGTGGATGGGTGGGCGTCCATTCTAGAGGAGGAGCTTGTTTTTAGGGTGAATGAGATGCTTTATGCCTGGTCACGGCCAGAAAAACGTGGTTGGAGTTTTGCATTTTAAATTACCCTACTTCGAAATCACAATTATATGTTAAGGTATTGGTACCAAATTGTTCGTAATTAATCATGCTATGTGATTAATACATATTTACTTATGTACAAATTAGCAATACATTAGTTTTTAACATCTATTTCTAGAGTTATGGATTTTTCAGACGACAATGAAACACATTTGTAATTAGTTCATCGATTTTAAGATTAGCAATTTACTTGCACTATGTATAATTCGAAAGAGCGTTAAACCACGAACAAAATGGTATATAATGTTGAATATAATCATTACTTACCACTTCACTACTTATAAAATAATAACACAACAAAACGGCTTCGTCATACTGACGCGCTCGCGATGACTGGACTGAGTTTCAATCACAGATAACAAACGAATGCATTCGGATACGTTCATGCGGCTTTCGGTAGAGTTGTAGCAAAAACGCCACAGAAAATAATAAGACCGTAACGAGCCGTGTGCAGCCACGCGCTAAATTTAAAAAAACAAGAACAGTAGCGAAAAAATGGCGCGAAATGAAGTGGTCACGTGCGGAAGAGGGGCGTGTGGCGTTTATTCGAGGTGGTCACTGTCGGACGAGTGGCGCGTGGCGGGTTATTGCTTGTTGAAGCCGTAATAGAAATACACAGTCTGTGAAAATTTCAACTATCTACCTATTACGGTTCATGAGATAGTGACAGACGGACGGACGGATGGTCGGACAGCGGAGGCTTAAGTTCATACGCACAATATTGAGAGACTAGTTAGACTGCCTGCGGCTTCGCCCGCGTGGATCTCTGGATTCATGGGTTTTAATTTTCTTGCGCGGAACCATAATTATTTTTCTAAAATAAAAATAGCCTAAGTTACTCCCTATAACATCAGCTATCTGCCGTCAAAATCGGTGAAAATTCGTTTAGGAAGTTTCCATAACTTTACTCAAAGATTACGTAGGTGTACCATTTTTGGAATTAATCAAGCCACGCAGTAATCCTCCTTTTAAACATTTAAGTATCCCTTTTTGGTTCTTCAGGTAACGACTGTCGAAAAACCCAAAAACTTAATATTGTTTATTTTATATCAAAAGTATAAATACTGAGTTTCAAGTTAATCGGAATGCGTTTTAAAATTCTTCCATACAAACTTTAACATCCCTAAACCCACTTTGAGGGGTAGTTTTGAAAAACTAATAATGACAAACTGTATAAGTATTTGTGCTAAGTTTCAAGTTCATTAACCAAATTAATAAGATTTTTATAAAAACTGTATCCCTGTTTTCACGCCCACAGAGGTAGAATTTCAAAAATCGTCTGTGGTTTTTCTATAACTTGACTCAAAAATTATTTACACCAATTTTCGAATAAATCAAGCCCCCAATAAAATCCTCTGCTGTAAAATTTACTACCCCTTTTCACGCCTTAGGGGTAGATTTTTGGAAAACTCTGATATACGTTAGGCTTCATTTTTGGTCTCATGTATAAAAACCGAGTTCGAGTTAATCGGACCGCGTGTTAACATTCCTCCATACAAACGTTGACATCCCCAATCCCTCCTGAGAGGGTAGTTTAGGAAAACTAAAAATGATTAACTTTATAATTTACTTAGATAGGTGAATATTCGTGATAAGTTTCAAGTCTATTAACTCAAGGGATAAGATTTTTCATACAAACTTTCATCCCCTATTTTACACCTTTCGGAAAGGAATTTCAAAAAATCCTTCCTTAGTGGATGTTTACACTGTATAAGGTATCTATGTGCAAAATTTCAAGTTTCCAGGTCCAGCGGTTTGGGCTGTGCGTTGATAAGTCAGTGACTCGGCCAGGTCTTTGATTTTTTTAAAAATATAGATTTACCATGTTATTTTATTACCATAGACTTCTTATAGGTTTTCCTGTAATTTATAAGTAAAGACCAATTTTCTGTATATTTTTCAAAATTTTAGGCTCGGTAGTTTCGGAGCTAAGGGGGGGGGAATGGTCAATTTCCGTCTATTTTCTTAAATAACTTCAAAACAATTTATTTTAAAATGATAAAAAAAATATATTTGAGACCCTCATAGTAAGACCTTTCATTTGATATATCACACGGTACAGTTTGCAAAACTTTTTTTTTAATTGTACTTATTTTCCTCCCAAAAGGCACCCCCATATTCAGAATTCATTTATTTACGTTACATGTCCATGTTTGGGTTACCAAAATACATATGTGTACCAAGTTTCAACTTAATCGGTTCATTAGATTCGGAGCAAATTGGCTGTGACAGACGGACAGACGGACAGACAGACAGACAGACACACGAGTGATCCTATAAGGGTTCCGTTTTTTCCTTTTGAGGTACGGAACCCTAAAAAGGCTAAACCCAGGTCTATTTCTGTCTAAGTTTTCCAGTTTTTACCATATTACTACAGTTTTCATTCAAAGTGTTCATAAATTTATACAGTTCTTTAAAAAATAATATGGAATGATTTCATGTGATTTCTTTTTTAGTCCAATCCCTAGATTTTTTGTAAATCGGTAATTACTTCATATTTTGCAAGCGCTTTTCTATACAGTTCGACAGTGACCGCGCTTTTTACGTCGGACAAGCCTTAATGAAAGGGCCAACAGTAAATCCAATTCCATTGCAAAGAATTTAACTAACCCGTTTGATCTTGTCAGTAAACGGTAGTTAGGTGTTTAACCGTCAACTAACCGGGTTACTAGCCAACGATACGCCAGTCGATTTAACCCCGATAACAGTTAACTGGTCGATTTTCAAGGAAATCTAAGGTTAAAGATGTAGGTATTTGCTTTTCATGTCGATGCTAATGATAAAATTGCCGGGAGAAAAAGTAGAGTGGCATCCCGATTTCTGAATTGAGAATTTGAAGTTGAGAATCTGTCAAGCTCTACTTTAGCATTAGGTAGGTACTTATACAGGCTGAAATTTTAACTGTCGTTTTTTTTCTTAAAGGGCCACTGTACTTATCATCATGAACAACTTTTTCTATGGGACCAAACCTGAAATAGTGAAAGAAAAATCAGCTGTTCAGTAACTTTTAATCTGCCTAGGCAGATTCCTTTTCCCAACTATGTTAAGGTCAGCTTCCAGTCTAACCGGATGCAGCCGAATGCCATTATTAGTACAAGTAAATATTTTACATGGAGCAACTGCCTGTCTGACCTCCACAACCCAGCTACTGTGTAATACGATACCCCTTGATAAGACTGGTTGTCAGACTTTCGGGCTTCTGACAACCCGTAACGACTGTCAAAAATCCACGAATGACAGCCGGGACCAACGGCTTAACGTGCTTTCCGAGGCACGGAGGAGTCTCGTGTAAAGTTGGTCACCCATCCACGGACTAACCCCGACAAGCGTTGCTTAACCTGATCGACCCGTGCAGCTGTTATTACTTAGCCACGAGCTCCAACTTACTTTAGCATAACTTATTAAGGTGATGGTTATTTTGATGCTACTTACAACTTACAAAAAACCTCCAGGAAAAACATCAATATAATTATGTATTCTAGATCTAATCTAACTCAGACTTTTTCCACGAAATATTTTTAATGGTTGGTCCATTCCACAATAGATTGCTTTGTGGTCATTATCATGACGTATCTCTGATACAATCATTTTTATCATGAAACTAAAAACATAACGAAACTGACGTCAAATCATCTTTAGACCGCTTCTACTAAGTACATACATAGTATAAAACAAAGTCGCTTCCCGCTGTCTGTCCTTATGTATGCTTAGATCTTTAAAACTACGCAACGGATTTTGATGCGGTTTTTTTAACAGATAGAGTGATTCAAGAGGAAGATTTATATGTATAATACATGCGCGGGCGAAGCCGTGGGCAAAAGCTAGTTTCGTATAAACCATGCGAATCATCATAACCGGATTCAGCTGGATAGGTACCAGTGTGGCGGCATCTACATCGCCACATATGAACTACGCATCAATGACATGACGTCACGCAAACCTGCATCGCGCAATTAGAGTTTACCACACGATTAGCATATATACAACGTCCCGACATCAACCGTGGCCCACCAGACACAACACCCGTCTGGTCGGAGGATCCTCCCTTTTCTATGGAGGATGAGTGAACTTTACACCCTGTTCACCATGCCTCCAAACTGGTGACCCCGAGCATGAACGTCAGCGCAGCCTTCGTGCAACTACATCAGCGTGACGTCATCAGCATCACTTCCTCAAGCTTTCGAGCGGCGAGTCACACAGCCAGCCAGCATCCACGGCTTCAACAGGTACCTGACCACCAGCATGCAGCGGACGCGCATTCCTGGTCATCGCCTTCAGCCTCAACCTCAACCAGCGCTCTACACTCCGACTCACTGGAGCATAACGCAGCGCCACCCCGACTCACTGGGGTATCACCGCAGACAGTTCCGACTCACCGTGAACTATGCGGCACCCGGTTCCGACTCACTGGAACCACAACTGGCACTGGCAAGCATGGCAAGATACACGACTCAACCCACTATCGACCTCCGGTCTCCGGAGGGGAGTGATGTGGCGGCATCTACATCGCTACATATGAACTACGCATCAATGACATGACGTCACGCAAACCTGCATCGCGCAATTAGAGTTTACCACACGATTAGCATATATACAACGTCCCGACATCAACCGTCGGGCAGTGGCCCACCAGACACAACACCCGTCTGGTCGGAGGATCCTCCCTGTTCAATAGAGGATGAGTGAACTTTACACCCTGTTCCTCATGCCTCTAAACTGGTGACCCCTAGCATGAACGTCAGCGCAGCCTTCGTGCAACTCCTTCAGCGTGACGTCATCAAGCATCACTTCCTCAAGCTTTCGAGCGGCAAGTCACACAGCCAGCCAGCATCCACGGCTTCAACAGGTATCCTGACCACCAGCATGCAGTGGACGCGCATTCCTGGTCATCACCTTCAGCCTCAACCCAGCGCTGTACACTCCGACTCACTGGAGCATAACGCAGCGCCACCCCGACTCACTGGGGTATCACCGCAGACAGTTCCGACTCACCGTGAACTATGCGGCACCCGGTTCCGACTCACTGGAACCACAACTGGCACTGGCAAGCATCGCAAGATACACGACTCAGCCCACTATAGACCTCCGGTCTCCGGAGGGGAGTGATGTGGCGGCATCTACATCGCCACATACGAACTACGCATCAATGACATGACGTCATGCAAACCTGCATCGCGCAATTAGAGTTTACCACGCGATTAGCATATATATAACGACCCGACATCAACCGTCGGGCAGTAGCCCACCAGACACAACACCTGTCTGGTCGGAGGATCCTCCCTTTTCTATGGAGGATGAGTGATTTGAGGATGAGTGTATTTTACATGGAGCATAGGCAGTCGCCTACCTGACCTCCACAACTCAGTTACTGGGTAAAACGACACCCCTTGGTCTTGGGTGTCAGACTTTTGGGCTCCTGACTACCCGTCACGACTGTCCAATCCACGAATGACATGCCGGGACCAATAGCTTAACGTACTTTAGGCAAATAGTAAAATATACAAAACAAACATAATCAGCCTATAGAGTTCCCACTGCTGGGACACAGGCCTACTCTCTTCGAGAGGGAGTGGGCTGTAATCCACCACGCGGGCCTAGTGCGGGTTGGTAGATGTCAAATGTTTTCGAATTTTGTCTCTAGGAGATGTCGTTTACCTCACGATGTTTTCCTTCACCGTTTTGAGAGCAGTGGTGATGAAAATATATATGAGTAAAGCGCTTGCCTGGGTTAGACCTCACGACCTACAACTCGTAAGTCGTGGCCGTTATGTCTGGGCCACCAGTGCCCTCAAATAATTCCTAGACATCGTAAAGCAATGTCTCGGAATTATTTGCATAATAATTATTAATTATTACGCAAATAATTCCTAGTCTATGACACATACGTACATTACCTACATACCTATCGTGTTTTATAGGTAGGTACCCATGTCGTTGATTTCGTCATACGAATATAAGTGAGAATTGTTACATGTCATGTTTGTGACGTGGTCTGATCATATATCAATCAATCTGCCTAGCCTTTTCCCAACTATGTTGGGGTCGGCTTCCAGTCTAACCGGATGCAGCTGAATACCAGTATTTTACATGGAGCGACTGCCTGTCTGACCTCCACAACCCAGTAACTGGGTAATACGATACCCCTTGGTAAGACTGGTTGTCAGACTTTCGGGCTTCTGACGACCCGTAACGACTGTCAAAGATCCACGAATGACAGCCGGGACCAACGGCTTAACGTGCTTTCCGAGGCACGGAGGAGTCTCGGTGTGTAAAGATGGTCACCCATCCACTGACCAACCCCGTTAAGCGTAGCTTAACCTGATGGATCGTCCCTACTTAGCCACGAGCTCCTCATGCCGTGGTCTGATCATATATATGACCATATTATTATAATATGGTTTGACTAAACTTACTGACATCAGCCTATTCTATATTATTATTTATATTATATATTATTCTAGCTTTTGCCCGCGGCTTCGCCCGCGTGAATGTCGGAAAATATCCCACGGGAACGTGCGCACGGCTGCAGATCAAGCTATACATTTCCAGTATAAGCTGATCTCGTATTGTGTAGGATTTCCTTACAATGAGAGGTCAGTGTAAACTGGAAATGATACATTTCCGGTAATGGAGGTCAGCAGATGACGGGAGCAGCGTCCAAGCTACCGGTGGTTAGGGCTGCAGAGATAGGAACCTCCTCACAATACGAGCCGTATCGAGGAGTACTGCCTCTATTAAATAAATAATAAATAAAACTTTACTATCTGAGACAATAGTCCATAATTATTTAACAAAAATTAAAATAAAAAAGCACAAATCACAAAAAACACAATACACATCAAATAAAATAAATACAAATATATATAAATTGTTATCTATACTTATAAATAAAAATAGAAGTCCTGTCCTGACTGACTGACTGACTCATCAACGTCCAGCCCAAACCCTTGAGACATACTCTTTCTTAAAATTTTAATGTAAAAAATAATTGAAACGCCTCAGTTTTCGAGGAAAAAAAAGGGGAATACGAAACGTCGATCTCGTCAAATTTTTTGTGATATAATCGGTTTGAGCCTCACTCTATCCAACAACATAACATAACATACCAACATAACACATACACATATAACACAACAGTTATAACAACATAGCTACCAGGTTTTTTTTTCTAGCAAAATTGTTACTATATTATTATGTATGCTTAGGTTAAGGTATTTATCTATGAGTCTTTGTTACCTGATAATAAATGGTTTAGTATTATTTATTATTATACTCACTGTACGGGCGCAGCGCGACGGCAATAGTTTCTTCAAATACCTAACTATTTTTCAAATTCCTCGCAGGCCACCTCCCCTCTTAAAGATTCAGTTGCAAGAACATCCCATAACTCCTTATAAATTGAAATACTCAAGAATTAAGATTTATAAGCTATGTAGGCACAGCCTAAAACTAAGGTCCAATTTCACCATTGAAACTGACGCGACAGGACATCTAAACCGCGTTCAAGAGCTTATCAATGTCATCACTGACAGCTCTTGAACGTGGTTTAGATGTACAGGGGGCAATACTATGAGTTCTTATATCAGGGCAAAAGTTGAACGTTTCCAGTGAGAGAGAGAGAGAGAGAGACGGAGCTATATACGATCTATAAGCACCGTCTCTCTCTCTCACTGGAAACGTTCCACTTCTGCCCTGATATAAGAGCTCATAGTAAGCCCCCTGATCGCAGTCAGTTTCATTGGTAAAATTCGCCCTTAGGCAGACTACACGTGATCAATCCACGAGTCTCCTTATACAACGTTCCAATTAAAGGTAAATATAAATATCATAATTCCGCACCGTGTCCGTTGATCACCAAAAATAAACTGTTCCCAAAAGGGTAAGTAAAGTTTATTTTTGGTGATCAAGTTTGGAAACAAACTACACAGAAAAGTTGGTTCAGTATGAAAAAGTCTGGTCTTTTTCTGGTTTGGTCTATATAACGGACGTTACGTTCGTGGAAGATAAAAGTACTAGGTATTTTCCGACTAAATATAAAACACCCTGCGGGTGTTGTAAAACGAAGGGTGGTATAATATTAAAAGATATAGGTATTAAAAAGCTGTTTATAATTAAACTTTTAACAACCATTTGTGTTTCATTCCCAGATGGCGACCATAGTGCCCGTTTATAAAAAAAATAAAAAGTTTTTGCTTCAGTTTTCAAAAAAAACCGGCCAAGTGCGAGTCGGACTCGCGCGACAAAAGTGATTTTTTTGCCGTTTTTATAGATAATGGTATGGAACCCACGAAGTATTCCGTACCATTATCTATAAAAACGGCAAAAAATCACTTTTGTTGTATGGGAGCACCTTAAACATTTTTTCTTATTTTAATTTAATTATTTGTTTTTAAAGTGAATATATAACTAAATATTCTGTGAATATTTCAAGCGTCTACCTGTTGACGTTATCAATATCGGGCAAAAAATCACGTTTGTTCTATGGGAGCACCCTTAAATATTTATTTTATTCTGTTTTTTAGTATTTTTTGTTATAGCGGCAACAGAGATACATCATCTGTGAAAATTTCAACTGTCTAACTATCACGGTTCATGAGATACAGCCTGGTGACAGACGGACGGACATCAGCGGAGTCTTAGTAATAGGGTCCCGTTTTACCCTAAGGGTTCCGCACCCTAAAAATGGTTTAGTATTTGAAACCTCCTCTTAAGCCAAAAATACCTCTGTTTGTTGGTATGTTGACGAAATGTGGCTGTACTTTTAACACCTCTGCCTAACCTGCCTACGCGGAACACAGGCGAGATATTATGCTATAATAACAACCACTAATGAGTTTCATCGTCATTAGCCGACATTTGCACGGACGTAAAAATATCGCAGCGATTTTTTTTTCGCGCACTGTATTTTCAACGCTCTACTTAGCGCTGAGAGTTGAAAATCCAACAGTGTGTTTTTTCGACGCGCTAGAATGCATTCTGTTGTTGTTAGGATGGATTCTCAATGCTCGGCTCAACACCGAGGGTTGAAAATCTACTGCGCGATAAAATCGCGCCGCGATATTATTACGTCCGTGCGAACGTTGGCTCATCATCATTTTAGCCGTAATGCCCACTGCTGGACATAGACCTAATGAGTTTATGAAGACATAATGTGCGTCTGCCTGTCTGATTTAGATAATGCTACAGTCCGCGAGGACTAAGCTGAGCTTTGAATTTGTGTGAGTGTAACATAGATCGAGTAGGTGTGACGTCCGGCATAGAGCGCGACGCGTTCTTTGTTTGATTTAAAACTGGCTTATACTGGTTTTTGGCAATCAGCTTTTGTTCTTTTAGTACGAGAGTCCATGACCAAAACCATGTTGCATCGTTGTAAATCGTAAAATAATAAGACGATTTAAGATTTGGTCTTAGCTAAGTACGGTCAGCAATAGAAGAAACGATAAGACAAAAATGTTGGTCATGGCTACTCGTACTATTTTGGTGATCACTCACACAAATGCAAAGCTCATCTTAGGCCTCGCGGACTGTAACAGACTATCATCTCCTATGTCCGTCTGTGAATGAGGCAATTATCCATTTAGTCACTTTCCCAAGTGGAATTTTACAAACCGATTTTTTTTTTTGGTCTCCTTCTATCAACCTCTCAATATCTAGATCTATAAAAACTAAAATAATAAAATCCATTATAATATCTACTACATACGTTACTTCTTAAAGGCGGTAAAGAACTTAACTCATAAAAAAGCCGTGTATAAGTATTTTAATAGGTACCTCAGAATAAATATCATCAAAACCTAAAATTGTGTATCATCTTTTCGAACACAATTTCCATAAAAAACCATACAAAGAAGAACACAATACATTGCCAATTAAATTTATTATTTAAAAACACAATTAAAAACTAAATTGCTTGCTATGGAGCTCGACCTTGGTAGTTCAACCCTCGGACGCGTGTGCCTTTACATAATAAAGGCACACGTGAGTTTGACTACAACGAGAGTTACATAACTACATAAACCCGTGAGTACATTGTTATCACGAATAATATTATATTATTTTTTTCCTTTATTTTTATTTAAAGAAAGATAATGTAGAATATTTTGCAGGAAAATGGTTGACTTAGAGTAAAAACAACGAATATTTTCCTTTTTTTTCCTGAAATTAAGTTGCTTTTAAATAAAATGGTGATAGATTTCAAGGTTAGCAAGCAAGATGACCGGTCCCTGTATAGTAAAAGTAGGTTTTTGCACAAACACTTTTACACCTCAATAATATTTAAAAAAAAAAACTAGATGAGGTCGGCGTTTCCTATCTGACTACTCTGAGAAGAAAGGCCGAAACAAACTCAGAGGTTTTAAAGTCCAGACATAATCTTGGTCAGTCCATGTGAAGACCATGTAGATTGGTATCAGAAATGGTCTTTAGAGGAAAGAACCACAAAGATTGAGTGGACCTGTTCAGCCAAAAAAACTTTTTACAAAAAAAACAACCGACTTCCAAAAAATAGTGAAAAAGAACTTAATTTCGGAAGTCGGTGTCTTTGGATCTGTTTTAATTTTTTACCACCGACTTCCGAAATTAAATTATTTTTACTTACTGTGGTGTTTATTTTTTTTGTTAAAAGTTTTTTATTTATCATTTTTAATTAAGGCCCCACCCCACATCAATTTGTATATCACTACTTGCTATGTAAACAACAGTGACATGAAGTATTCATCAAGATACACTAATTCGATTAAATACCTACAGGTATTATCGAAGCTAACTCAAAAACTACCCAAAAAAATTATTAAAATTTAAGAAAAAATTCTTTATTTAAACTTTTATACAGGGTGACTGGTAATTAGTGACCGATACTTAAACACATGATTGTACTCATGATAACAAACAACTTTTACTATGGGACCAAACCTGAAATCGCGAAAAAAAAAATCAGCTGTTCCCTATTTTTTTATTTTTTTTGTGCATGGGAAATCATCAAATGACTTCTCCCGCTAAACACATGATTGTACTCATAATAACAGACAACTTTCCCAAAATTTTTTTTTTTTTAAATTTACTAATCGCATTTATGATCCTAATAATTCCAATAAGATATTGAGTACCTAACAAGAATAATACACGTGGAGCTCGTGGCTAAGTAGTAACGGACGCACGGGTCGATCCATCAGGTTAAGCTACGCTTGCCGGGGTTGGTCCGTGGATGGGTGACCATCTTCACATACCGAGACACCTCCGTGCCTCGGAAAGCACGTTAAGCCGTTGGTCCTGGCTGTAATTGGTGGATCTTTGACAGTCGTTACGGGTCGTCAGAACCCCGAAAGTCTGACAATCAGTCTTACCCAGGGGTATCGAATTACCCAGTTACTGGGTTGTGGAGGTCAGATAGGCAGTCGCTCCATGTAAAATACTGCCAAACCCCAACCCCCACACCCGACCCCAACATAGTTGGGAAATGGCTAGGCAGATTGATTTTAACAAGAATAACATCATCCATAATAATACCACCATCAGCTGTCAGTTAACCCGTCGCATGCCAATTAGCAGAGCAGTGGTGACCCAGTGGTAACGGCCGTGACTTACGAGTTGTAGGTTCGGAGTTTCGGACACTGACAGGCGCTTTACTTTGTGTAAATTATTTCATCACCACTGCTCTCAAAACGGTGAAGGAAAACATCGTGAGGAAACCGGCATGTCCTAGAACCAAAAATTCGAAGACATGTGACATCTACCAACCCGCACTGGGTCCGCGTGTTGGATTACAGCCCACTCCCTCTCACCGAGAGGAGGCCTGTGTCCCAGCAGTGGGAACATTATAGGCTGCCTATGTTACACGAATTAGCAGACACAATAGATTTATTATTGTTATCCGTACAATCGACAAAGTTAATTTAGTTTCCTACTTATTCCTTTTTACAAACAAAACTATCCACTTTTAACATGCATTATCCTTTTTCATTAATTGAGAACAAACGTACTTACCATGCGCACGTTGTCAATTGTTAGTCGCTTGACCCCGTTATTCTATCTCTCCGATATTCTCCGTGTGGCTGCATACCTACGAAATATCTAGGCACCGGGCGCGATCCCGGTAAAAGTAGGCACGCACAACACTGTATCGCTCACACTGCACACACACACACACACACACACACACACACACACGTGCTTAATTCTAATACCGGTTAGTAGTAGCAGTTTTAACTAACGCTAATAATTAACGAAATGACAAAACACTATCTACGGAATCACACTATTAAAACAACAGTGAATTCTCAGTGAATTCACTCGTATAACAGTAAGTAGGGCGGAGCACCGAACGAGCTTCGACAGCCGCGGAGGAGCCGTTTAGGTACGCAGTCTTTCCTTGTCGGCAGCACCAGTATTACTAAGCTAATTACAAACTTTCGGAGTAAACACGCGGCGTGCCTCAAAGAAGTACTCCTTTATGAGGTATGCATCTTGCTTTATTGTTTATTTAAAACTATTTTGAAAACACATCTTTACTGCGAACTAGAATTCTATTACTAGAAGGATTTTAGGAATAACCCAAACGAGCAAACCATTTACAAATTGTAGACAATGGATGTTACTGCGGCGCTCTGCGATAAGCATATTCAATAGGTACGTGACTCATAAAACGCCGCCGCCGGCGATCTCGCCTCTATTGTTTATTTGAAACTGTTTAGAAAACACATCATTACTGCGAACTATTACTAGTAAGTATTCCTAAAGGAATGCACATTTTACAATCCAGCAAACCATTTACAAATTATAGACAATAGATTTTACTGCGAAGCTCGGCGTTAAGCAAATACAATATGTACGTCTCTCATAAAACATCTGCTACTTTCTAAAGGTTATAATTTAAATGGTTGTTTTCGCAAAAATAAAAATAACACAAATATTTTCATGCTAAAGCTTACATAAACTAAGGGTACGGCTAGCGGCTGTCCTTCACAACTATCTAGTAGGTATTTTCGTACCTACTTTACGTGCGTGCGCTACCACTAAATGCATTATTGTTCAAGCTATTCCAAGTTTCCCATCCCACTTTTCTAGGCTAGACTAGCAGTCTGTCTACGATATTTGAGTTTAAATCAGAAGTATTCGGCAAAATTAATTTTATAATGTTGCTAGTCGCGTTGCTACAGGCACAGGTTGCTTTACTACTGTACAGTTAAGGCTCCTACAAAGAAGCACAACGCGCGACGCGACACAAGTACACTGCATGTCGCGCGACTAGCGGTGCCTTTGAACTCCCTTTTAAATCATGCATGCCGCTATAATTGCCCTCTAAGTAAGTAACTAAGTAGCATACGCAATGACGTTATAGCCTCTATCCATACAAAACAGATTATGTGAGGTCCGGCGGCAGCCGGTAGCCATTTAGCGCGCGCAAGTAGGTATGTGGAGTGCAATCCATACTAATTTTATAAATGCTAAATTAACTCTGTCTGTCTGTCTGTCTGTCTATTACGCTTTCACGTAAAACGGATGAACCGATTTTGACGAAATTTTGTACAGAGATAGAACAGATTTTGAAAAAGACATAGGCTAAATTTTATCGCGAAAAAAGGCTTTGGAGGCGCGAAATAACCGAATTCCACGCGGGCGAAGCCGCGGGCAGGAAGCTAGTATCTTTATAGGTACGAGTACAAATAAAACTTGAAATGACTGGCGTGGTTAAAAAATTGGAATCAACTTGGCTATTTACAACGATTACTAAATCAACTACTTACTTAGGTACTAAAGTTTTTTTTAATTAAATGATTAAATGAACTCACATTAATTGTTGCATGTGTCCACCTTGCACTTCAACACATTTAGTGGCACGTTTAGTAATATGAGCCTGCACGCGCTGCAGAATTCTAGTGTCACTTTTCACTATTTCGAAACTGTTTTCAATCCTAGTTCTTAGTTCATCGGGAGTATGTACTGGTCCATCTCGGTAGACTAAGTCTTTTACACGCCCCCACAAAAAAAAGTCTAATGGTGTTAAATCCGGTGACCGCGGAGGCCAAGCAACTGGCCCCCCGCGACCAATCCACCGCTCTCCATAAATAGCACTTAAACAATCGCGTACTGAAAAAATGACAAATGAAATGACGCGCCCGACTACTGCAATTACTGTAGTGTACGTATACAGATTTAAGTAATAGGACGCGTCATTTTAGAGTAGACAAGCTCTACAAATACAGAATCGGAATTAGTACTATTGATCGAATACACGCCGATAGTATTAGTAATACCTACTTACCTATACTCCATTTACAATAAGATTAGACATTTAAACAAACCTTTTTTACAGTCCTTTCAACCGATTTTCTACTTCTATTCGGAAGGCTTAAGGATGAGATTAAAGGCAAAAAAGTGGTTACAATACCAACTGTTTACTGCAGCTTCCATTATCATGCCTCCAACGCATTAGAAGTCAAAATCGGTTGAACGGACTGTAAAAAAGGTTTCTTTGAATGTCAAATCTTATTGTAAAATAGAGTACACATGAGATAGAACGGGATTACCGGTAAAGCTATTAACAGTTGATAGCGCAAAGGCGCGCGCACCTTGTTTTGTTAGTAGTATACAGTAGTACCCAACTGATATGGCTTCTATGTTAAGGATTTGGTTTCCGCACTTAGTCCTTCATGTGGACCATTGTGCGTACTGATATGGCTTACCGAGGTACCTGCGCAGAAGATGAATTTTCAAAGCGCGGGAAATGCTATTGACCAATCGGCACGCTCTAAGCACCGTGCTTCTTTTTCCTGTACCGCTATTGGTCGGCAACTGCCAGCATAATGTTAGTCAGCCGCCATACTTGCGAGTGAGAGAAAACTAACAGCTGCAGTGTATTATGAAGTAATCTAAGGTTGATTGTAAGTTTTAAGCATTCTCGTTAATCTCGGGGCCATACTTTCTTTTCACACGACGATTCACGACTTCACGAGATTCACGACGCGCCTTATTTGTTGGGTACTACTGTACCTTACGTTGCATATTAAAAGTACAGTACTACTAAACACGGCGGTTTTGTACAACTTTTTGTTAACTACCTAGGTACAAACGTACACGGATGCGGGGTGCCTTCGTTAAAAGTGACAGTCACACTAGAGTTCTGCAGCGCGTGCGGGCTCATATCACTAAATATGCCACTAAATGTGCTGTGCAAAGTGGACACATGCAACAATCAATGTGACTTCATTTAAATCATTTAGATTACTAAATTATTTAAATAGCCAAGTTAGCGTTAGCGTTGTAAATAGCCAAGTTGATTCCAATTTTTTAACCACACCAGTCATTTCAAACCTACTTGTACCTATACAGATGTTGACGTTCAAAAAGTGCTGATTCTCAGCCTAATTTGAATAAAGGACTTTTGATTTTGATTTTGATTGCACTCCACATACCTACTTACGCGCGCTAAATGCCTACCGGCTGCCGAATATTTCTGATTTAAACTCAAATATCGTAGACAGACTGCTAGTCCAAAGCCTAGAAATGTGGGATGGGAATAGCATGAACAATAATGCATTTAGTTGTAGCGCACGTACGTAAAGTAGGTACGAAAATACCTACCAGATTTGTTCAAGGTTTAGCATGAACATAATTTGTGTTATTTTTACTTTTGCGAAAACAACCATTTAAATTATAACCTTTAGAAAGTAGAAGATGTTTTATGAAAGACGTAACTATTGTATTTGCTTAACGCCGAGCTTCGCAGTAAAATCTATTGTCTATAATTTGTAAATGGTTTGCTGGATTGTATAAGCGCAGATTATTGACAAAATGTGCATTCCTTTAGGAATACTTACTACAGACTGAGGTAAAGAGTGCCCCGCTATCCGCACGCCCCACCTCACGCGCCTGCAGTGTAGTGCTAATTATAATTGGGTCACAGCACTACCGCATTCCTAAGCTCTGCATTCAACTCGCGCGCTATCTGAAGTAATAGTTCGAAGTAATGATGTCTTTTCTAAACAGTTTCAAATAAACAATAGAGGCGAGATCGCCGGTGGCGGCGTTTTATGAGTCACGTACCTATTGAATATGCTTATCGCAGAGCGCCGCAGTAACATCCATTGTCTACAATTTGTAAATGGTTTGCTCGTTTGGGTTATTCCTAAAATCCTTCTAGTAAAGGTCGATTTACATCAAACGAACAAAGAGCTAGAGCTAGAACAAGAGCATTCTTTCGTGGTCTTTTAGTGTAAACGAAAACTCGTATTCAGCGTTTGCATCAAACGAACAAAGAGCTAGAGCTAGAACAAGAGCTAGAACACAAGAACGCTTTGAAGAGACCGCTCAGGGGCGCGAGCACGTCCGAACACGCAAGAACGCTCTAAGCATCTGTTCGCGCGCTCTAGCGCCGTTTACATCGAGCGAGCGAGTATTCTTAGAATATTCCATAGAATCTTTGCGAACGCACTAAGAACAACGAAAGAATGCTCTACGCCTGTTTACACTAAAAGAATTTGATATACTGGGGATAGAATGAGCATTCGCTCGTCTGATGTAAATCGACCTTAATAGAATTCTAGTTCGCAGTAAAGATGTGTTTTCAAAATAGTTTTAAATAAACAATAAAGCAAGATGCATACCTCATAAAGGAGTACTTCTTTGAGGCACGCCGCGTGTTTACTCCGAAAGTTTGTAATTAGCTTAGTAATACTGGTGCTGCCGACAAGGAAAGACTGCGTACCTAAACGGCTCCTCCGCGGCTGTCGAAGCTCGTTCGGTGCTCCGCCCTACTTACTGTTATACGAGTGAATTCACTGAGAATTCACTGTTGTTTTAATATTGTGATTCCGTAGATAGTGTTTTGTCATTTCGTTAATTATTAGTGTTAGTTAAAACTGCTACTACTAACCGGTATTAGAATTAAGCACGTGTGTGTGTGTGTGTGTGTGCAGTGTGAGCGATACAGTGTTGTGCGTGCCTACTTTTACCGGGATCGCGCCCGGTGCCTAGATATTTCGTAGGTATGCAGCCACACGGAGAATATCGGAGAGATAGAATGACGGGGTCAAGCGACTAACAATTGACAACGTGCGCATGGTAAGTACGTTTGTTCTCAATTAATGAAAAAAGGATAATGCATGTTAAAAGTGGATAGTTTTGTTTGTAAAAAGGAATAAGTAGGAAACTAAATTAACTTTGTCGATTGTACGGATAACAATAATAAATCTATTGTGTCTGCTAATTAGTGTAACATAGGCAGCCTATAATGTTCCCACTGCTGGGACACAGGCCTCCTCTCGGTGAGAGGGAGTGGGCTGTAATCCAACACGCGGACCCAGTGCGGGTTAGTAGATGTCACATGTCTTCGAATTTTTGGTTCTAGGACATGCCGGTTTCCTCACGATGTTTTCCTTCACCGTTTTGAGAGCAGTGGTGATGAAATAATTTACACAAAGTAAAGCGCCTGTCAGTGTCCGAAACTCCGAACCTACAACTCGTAAGTCACGGCCATTATCACTGGGTCACCACTGCTCTGCTAATTGGCATGCGACGGGTTAACTGACAGCTGATGGTGGTATTATTATGGATGATGTTATTCTTGTTAAAATCAATCTGCCTAGCCATTTCCCAACTATGTTGGGGTCGGGTGTGGGGGTTGGGGTTTGGCAGTATTTTACATGGAGCGACTGCCTATCTGACCTCCACAACCCAGTAACTGGGTAATTCGATACCCCTGGGTAAGACTGATTGTCAGACTTTCGGGGTTCTGACGACCCGTAACGACTGTCAAAGATCCACCAATTACAGCCAGGACCAACGGCTTAACGTGCTTTCCGAGGCACGGAGGTGTCTCGGTATGTGAAGATGGTCACCCATCCACGGACCAACCCCGGCAAGCGTAGCTTAACCTGATGGATCGACCCGTGCGTCCGTTACTACTTAGCCACGAGCTCCACGTGTATTATTCTTGTTAGGTACTCAATATCTTATTGGAATGATTAGGGTCATAAATGCGATTAGTAAATTAAAAAAAAATTTTTTGGGAAAGTTGTCTGTTATTATGAGTACAATCATGTGTTTAGCGGGAGAAGTCATTTGATGATTTCCCATGCACAAAAAAAAAAAAAAATAGGGAACAGCTGATTTTTATTTTTTCGCGATTTCAGGTTTGGTCCCATAGTAAAAGTTGTTTGTTATCATGAGTACAATCATGTGTTTAAGTATCGGTCACTAATTACCAGTCACCCTATATAACTTACTTACTTTTACTTTTATATTTTTTACTTTTTTTTTAAAATTTTTAAAAAAAAATTTTAACTTACTTTTTATTTACAAATGTGTACTTACATAACATAGCATCTACAATATTCCCAGAGGGGTTACCCACGTTTCGCCACGTAATGCCTACATGTACTCTCAGCCCATATTTCATAACTCTGCCTAGATATCAGCTTTCATCCTCACATTCTATATTAAATGATTCATCATCATATCATAATGTAAACAGGGAAATATTTATATTATCTATAATTGCAAATTAGCACTCAATAGTGCAGAATTAATTTATTATATTACGTATGGTGCAATAATAATTATTGTTGATTGTGTCGTATTAGTCGCCACGTGTGAAGTCATGTTTGTGACTTGGACATGGCACATGTCTTGCAAGATACAGGTTACATACACACATTCTTTTTTGTAACTTAAGGGCTTTGGTTCTATGAGAATAAAATTAACACGCTAAATCGTGTAGTAAAAAAATAAAAAAAAAGGAAAAAATAATAATAATAATAAAATATACTTTAAAAAATAACATAGTAATACCTACGTTAATATAATAATTATAGATATAATAAATTTTATTAGGGAAATTCGACTAAAAAAATTAAAAATACTTAAATTAAAGTTTAAAAAACTAAAAAACACGCTTTAATACCACTAAACTGAACTAAAAACTAAAAAAAAATTCAATATAAGAATAAAGAGATCTTTAATGAGTAGGTACTATTTACAAGTATAATACAAAAAGGAAGGGAAATAATTATAGGGCATCAAAAAATTCATCCGCATCGCTGTCGAAAGGAAAGGTGCCCAAAAGGCTGGCAGCATTGCCACGTTGTATGGCAATGCTAATTCTTTGGCCAAAAAATAGGCCAGCCCTTTGGTCACGTGTAGAGTCGACCAACCGCTTGGCGATGTCCCGAAAAACTAAAAGGGCACTCGGACCCCATGGCCCTAGTGTTTCAACCCCAAACGGCTCGAACATATAAGTCCCAATAAGATTGGAGTATTTGCGCCGATTCAGTTTAATGGTATTAAAGCGTGTTTTTTAGATTTTTTAAACTATATTTTTTTAATATTTTATTTTATCTATGGTGGCGTTTTGTAGTTTCGGCCTACCTCCATGGGAAGAAGGCGTGAGTTTATGTATACGTGTATATATGCATGCTATGCATCTGATTGCTATGGCTATAATACGTAAAAATTGTTTAGGTCATTTCTCATAATTAAGTATACAAGGTAAATGCACATTCGTGGCTTTCAGCTTATAAATAATCATTTAACTGTAGATTCGGTTTCAGTACATTACTTATACCTAACTATATAATTGCACAAGTTTGAAATGCGCCAATATAATGCGTCACTGGTTTCCTCGAAGATGCAATGAAAATTTATATAATACAGGGTGTCCCGTAAATAATGGATCAAACGTAACGGGTAGGTAGCTTACCTAATTTCCAACAACTAATTTGAATATTTAAAAAAAAACCGTTACAGTAACCAGGATATTAGTTTTTTTTCGAATTTTACGATTTTGTCTTCC
The DNA here is from genome assembly GCA_905163495.3 of Cosmia trapezina. Classification (NCBI taxonomy): domain Eukaryota; kingdom Metazoa; phylum Arthropoda; class Insecta; order Lepidoptera; family Noctuidae; genus Cosmia; species Cosmia trapezina. The sequence continues at coordinate 6,573,457 of LR991044.1, forward strand.
AGAATTAAGCTTTTTTAATGCTGTCGCTGCAAATGATGACATTTTTAGGTATGATTTTTATTTAACATTTCTGAATAGCTTACTAATGTTATAAGATACCATTTTTTTGAATACCGTTTTATTTGCCTTAGAAAAAAAATCTTGAGTTGAAAAGTTTTTTCTTTACGATGTTAGGACCAAAATTGAAAAAATTCTCCTGTAAAAAAAATGTATGACACCGAAAACCACCATTATTTTAAAAACTTGTACATTTAATAAGGTTTGCAAATTGGTATAAAACTTACGTCTAGTCTTTATCGTTACAAAGATATTGCTATGAATGTGATGAAGACAGAAAATAAATTAAATTGGTACTATTCCATTTTTTCATTTTCGTAATGGCTTATGCTTGAATGCTTGTAATCGAAGCAGGTAGTTAAGCGGCTAGCATATTCCGACCCGATGACGTCATCTGTCCGGAATTTGGGACCGCTACCTGTGGCGGAGTTGCACCTCAGTCAGCGTGAAGGGGATAGATAGCGCCGCTTTTGTATTTTTGGTAAATTGGTATGAAGTTGTACATTCTAGTCCTTGTCGTTACAAAGATAATTGCTATGAATCTGAGAGGTGCTCCAAATCAACGTTAATAAAAAAAATAAAAAAGTGTGTACATTTAAACTTTTTCTTTAAAAAGTGTAACTGTAGTATTTCAGAGACAATGTTCATTGAATTATTGAGGCGTATGAAAAGAATTAGGAGGCCGTACTAAAAAAACAGTTAGTTCAAATAAATCGTTTTATTTGGTTTTTACAATAAATGTTCGAATTGCCTTCCCTCTACAAGAATGCAAAGTCTGCATCTCCTAATAAAGGAAGCTCTTATCCGACGGACAAAACGGCTTTGGTTTATTTCTGATGCAGCAGATTGGATGCGCTGTCGTAATTCTTCTTCCGACGTTATTGGATTCTTGTAGACCCTGTCTTTTAAACATCCCCAGTAAAAACAATCTAGGGGATTTAAATCCGGAGATCGCGGAGGCCACAAAATTGGTCCTAATCGGCCGATCCATCTGTCCGGATAACTTTCATCAAGGTGCGCCCTTACTGCCGTCGCATAGTGAGCGGGGCACCCATCATTTTGCAACCACATTGCTTGCCGTACGTCTTCTGGAACGTTTTCTAATAACCTTGGCAACTCATTCCTTAAAAAATGGAGATAATATTCGGCGTTTAGAGTAGCTGGTAGTTCAAAGGGCCCTATTATTTGCCCATTGATTATTCCCGCCCATAAATTTATTTTAAATTCATGTTGGCTCCTGTCCTCTCGCATCAAATGTGGGTTTATCAGCTGCCAACTGTGCAAATTATGCAAATTTAAATATCCATCTCGGCGGCATGAAGACTCGTCACTCCATAAAATCTTGTTAAAAAACTGCGGGTCCGCCCGAATCATTCTAAGCATCCTTTGGCAAAATTCTATTCTTGGCTGGTAATCACGCGACGTCAGCGTTTGAACACGTTGCACGTGATATGGGTGCAATCGGCACCGTTGTAGCACTCGATGCACCGTCGATCTAGAAATTCCTACGCGTCGCGCTATGACGCGAACGGAGACTGACGGATCTTCCTCGATTTCTCGAAGAATGACTTCGTCATTAACTTGTCGCGGTCGTCCTTCACGGGTACCACCAACTCCGGTGCCAAGAATTCTTCCCTCAAGAAGCACGTTATGCACTCTAATAAAGACGCGATAATCGGGATAACGAACCAGGTTCGGGTATCTTTCACGGTACACTCTTGCAGCCGCCCTGGCATTACCTCTTGCTTCTCCGTAGATAAAATGCATTTCGGCGTACTGCCGTGGCGTGTACTCATAACGAGGCATTGGGCTGAATAAGGTTTCAGCGCTACTGCACACACGTACAAGCACACACAAACGAATGTTTTCGGAGTCCGTAGGATCGCCAAGTCGTTTGTCCAATACGCAAAGAGTTCCAAATCGATAGGCAAAGCAAAGTCCAAAAACACAGCACAAGACAAATTTTACAGAAGAAAACACCGAGCCACTGACCGGGAGCGAAAGTTGTCTGACGTAGCAACTCGAAGAGAGACTAGTTACAACTAAACTAATAAAATCAAGCAACAATGAAGCCTGTACGAGTGAAGGGCGCAGGAAAGAACAAAAGAACCTGCGCAACTTCATACCGATTTAACCGATTTACCAAAAAGCGGCGCTATCTATCCCTTTCACACTGACTGAGGTGCAACTCCGCCACAGGTAGCGGTCCCAAATTCCGGACAGATGACGTCATCGGGTCGGAATTATGCTATCCGCTTAACTACCTGCTTCGATTACAAGCATTCAAGCATAAGCCATTACGAAAAGGAAAAATGGAATAGTACCAATTTAATTTATTTTCTGTCTTCTTCATCACATTCATAGCAATATCTTTGTAACGATAAGGACTAGACGTAAGTTTTACACCAATTTGCAAACCTTATTAAATGTACAAGTTTTTAAAATAATGGTGGTCTTCGGTGTCATACATTTTTTTTACAGGAGAATTTTTTCAATTTTGGTCCTAACATCGTAAAGAAAAAACTTTTCAACTCAAGATTTTTTTTCTAAGGCAAATAAAACGGTATTCAAAAAAATGGTATCTTATAACATTAGTAAGCTATTCAGAAATGTTAAATAAAAATCATACCTAAAAATGTCATCATTTGCAGCGACAGCATTAAAAAAGCTTAATTCTGGAAGACAAAATCGTAAAATTCGAAAAAAAATTAATATCCTGGTTACTGTAACGGTTTTTTTTAAAATATTCAAATTAGTTGTTGGAAATTAGGTAAGCTACCTACCCGTTACGTTTGATCCATTATTTACGGGACACCCTGTATTATGTCAAATACGTAAGTCAATCAATCTGCCTAGACTTTTCCCAACCATGTTGGGGTCGGCTTCCAGTCTAACCGGATGCAGCTGAATACCAGCATTTTACATGGAGCGACTGCCTATCTGACCTCCACAACACAGTTACTGGTAATACGATACACCTTGGTAAGACTGGTTGTCAGACTTTCGGGCTTTTGACGACCCGTAACGACTGTCAAAGATCCAGAAATAACAGCCGGGACCAACGGACTAACGTGCTTTCCGGGGCACGGAGGAGTCTCGGTATGTAAAGATGGTCACCCATCCACGGACCAACACCGGTAAGCGTAGCTTAACCTGATGGATCGACCCATGCGGCTGTTATTATTTAGCTCCTCTTTCCATTTCAATAAATTTGTAATACCTTTTTCTTGTGAAATCTATCTCACCTATAGTTAAGTGATAATATTTTGTGCTCAACAAAGAAACGTTTTCAGTAAAAAGTAAGTTGCCTGAAAAAAATAACCTTTTTCAGGAACATTCTGAACAAAAGTTTCACGTGGCTGTCGCTAGATACAACTTGATATTATATCACGTTTATACTGAAACTTATATTTTCTAAAGGCTGTCAAATTCAGCTGTGTTACGTAACATTTTCTTCCCTTGTGCTGACAAGTGAGGTAAAATTGTTACCGATTGTACAGAAGTATCTGGAAAGGTTTCGGATAACTTTCCACAGAAAAATGTTGCACAAATAAATACTTTAAATAAATTATTTGAATTTGACTATAACTTAGTACTTATAAATTAGTTAATTCTTAAAATATATTACTTAATATCTCATGAAAAATGGCCTTAAGTTAAGTAAACAACACAACAGCATCTGACACAGTTGATCAAATAATATAATACGGAAAATACATAATAATGTCATCAGAAATATATAACAATGAAGCCATTGTGTCTTTGCTAATTATATCACTTTGACTTTTAAATATTAATAATATATAATTTCACAATAACAGTTGTTTATACATTGATGAAAGGCACGTGTAGGATGTCAGTCTTGGCTTTTAATATTTTCGGTATATAAAAAAAAATATGCAAATGATTAATATTCACAAAAATCCAACATAATATCTCTCATAGAATTGCTTACAATAAAAAAAATTACCTATGTAATTTATAAATCTGTAAGAACACCTATATACATTGACAAAATACCTGTCGACAAAAGAGTCAAATATAACTTAAAAAAATAATCAAAAAATTCGTGACATTACGTTTGAGAATTCAGCCGTAAATCCAAAATGTCCGTCTCATCAAAGTATTCCTGAACGTCACTTCACATTAGGTACTTTAAAATTCAGCAGAATCTAGTTAGAGTGGAAGATACCAACACATTTGCAAAAAGAATACGCAAATGGTATCACGCGATAAAAAGTTATATTTAAAAGAATCTTACGACACGTTTGGGACGTAATTAAGACGAAGGTCCTTCAGTCCACGTAATTTCAGGGGGCAATCAAAGAGTTATATAACTCACTAATTTGCCTGTTAACTAATAAAGTTGATAAAAGTTCTGTATCAAAATAGAAATACTTATACGTCACGATTTCATAAGGGGATGAAGCAATGGCGTAGGTCTTTGCAATAAACTGGGAAGTGTTACATAATGGAAAAACCGTGACTAAAGAGAAAAGTCTTCTGACTATAACTTATTTTAAAAATGTTGGATAGTTTTAAGAAAACTGTAAGATTGTTTTGTGTAATTGTTCGCACAAGTACCTACTTATGTATGTTAGTTTTTACCCGACTGACCCAGAAGAAGGGTAATGTTTTTCGCACGTATGTTTGTATATCTGTTCCATTGTGAGCTCCTGTAGCATAAACGGCTTGACCGATTTTGAAGTTTGATATGTCGTCACATTCGCCTTCATTGCGCAAGTGTCACTGGGTACATTAAAATTATAAAAAATCAAAATGGACTTTCGGCGCCAAAATATAAGTCTTAAAAAAAAATCTCGCAAACCTATCAAGTGGGGTATCAAACTGAAGGATTTTAAAAGGTGATTATAAAAATATATACAAATTATAATATGTACCTATAGATGTAGATTTGGAATGAGAAATGATAAAAAAAAACAATCCCGAACTTTTGGAGTGAGTGAGTACGGCTGTTATAACTCCATTATAAGTGAGTATTGTAAGCTAAAAAGTGTTAAAAAAAGTAAATTTAATAAATCAAAAAACCCGACTGCGTAAAATAAAATAAAATAAAAAATAAAAAAGCCTTTTATTCCGAAAGTATAGAGCTAAATTTACAATAATATTTTACAAAAAATCACAAAATGTCCCTAATTTCGGTGTGCCTCATGGCACAGGCCTCCTCTAACAATTTCCATTGTCGTCTGTCACGAGATACCCTCCTCCAGTTTGGACCTGCTGTCAGCTTTATTTCTTCCTCCCATCGGGTAAGCTGTCTTCCCTGATTTCTTTTGCCATCCCTTGGATACCACTCTGTCACTACTCTGCTCCACTTTTCTTTAGTGTCTCGCATCATGTGGCCTGTCCACCTCCACTTCTGTTGGTCTATTCTTGTTAGGATATCGGTTAGTTTTGTTTTGGACCGTAGATCTGTGTTTCTTATTCTATCCTGTCTCTTTGAACCTGTCATGCTTCTCTCCATTGCTCTTTGACACTTGGCAAGCTTTTCTCTGAGAGATTTGGTGAGTGCCCATGTCTCACACCCATAAGTTAAACATGGGAGTATACATGAATTAAAAGTCTTCCTTAAGAAGACTGCGTAAAAAGTGAACTTTAAAAAGAAGGAAACAAGATGACCTATTTTGTAGGTAGGTACGAAAATTTTCGTTAAGTATATAACCGAATGTCACGAAATACAGGATTTACATAAAGGGTACAATTTGCTTTTATATAAATACCATTATTTTCAGTACCACAAGACAAAGTTTTGCTATTTTCATCTCAGAAACCTCACAAATTTTCCTTATTTCACGAGAAACCTTAGGAGTCTCTCTCCTATTTTTAATGTGCCCGACAGGGTCCAAAATGATCATATTTTTGTAAATCCTACCACAAACAATAAATATATTGAGTATTAAAAACTTTATTTATTCGCACAAAAGATACTTTAAGTATTATCTTTGTATCTACAACACAAAAACAATGGCTACATCCCCTTCGTTACGTCCGTTGTAACGTGACTGTTACGCGAGCAGACCTCCAACCACAACGAATCACGTGCAGCCATACAAATGTCAAACTCACGTGACCAAACTATACTGAAAACGTAACACAACGGAACAACCTCAGTGCCAAAATGACCTAAATCGACACGTGACGTAACACAATTTTCGCCGAAACTTATTTGAACAACTCTGTACCATAGAGTCGGTATTTGAGGGTTGAATATTGGTGTTACGACGTTTTGACGTCAGTTCGAAATAATTTTAACAATGAAGAAAATGAGTTGTTATGTCAAATTTTATTATCTTATTGTAGTAAAATTAACAATGCTAATCTGTTTGTTTTTGCGTTGTTAGTTGCTGACAAAATATTTTTGCCTTTTTACATATTGTTTTGCTCGGATTATCCCTAATTTTGTTAAAAGCTTGGTTGACCTAATATTTTCTTTTGTTTTACGAAAAGTCTTGAGTTTTCCTTTTCGCCATGCTCGGGAGAGTTAGGGATGGGGTCGTCATCTTTGTTGACTGTACTACTGTGTATTTGTATACGTCAGTAAGAAGGTAGGTACTGATTTTTGCGACAGGCATTCGAAAAAAATATAATATGTTTAGTTGGAATGGGGATAGAGCAGTGGTGACCCAGTGGTAACAGCCGCGACTTACGAGTTGTGGGTCGTAGGTTCAGACCCTGACAGGTGTTTTACTTTGTAAATTATTTCATCACCACTGCCTTCAAAACGGTGAAGAAAAACATCGTGAGGAAACCGGCATGTCCTAGAACCTAAAATTCGAAGACATGTGACATCTACCAACCCGCACTGGGCCCGCGTTGTGGATTACGGGCCCACAGAGAGGAGACTTGTGTCCCAGCAGTGGGAACATTTATGCTGGAAAGAGGATGACTTTTTGGTGAAATATATTCTCAAGAGAAGATTTCTGTAGTTGGTAAACCTTGTAATTAGGTCGTCATTAATAAATTGTAATCAAATAAAACACTGAAATTCAGCCACAAAAGGTTAGATGGAAGCTGATTTAATACAGTTGGCAAAATTCTAGGTTTTTCCGATTATTCCTAGGTTAAACCTATTAACCCAAGGCTATACTATTATATATTCTAGTCGATATTACGGAAGCGCTTAGTTAATGACTATATGTAACCGACTTACCTTATTAAAGCCTTGTGAAAGAGGAAAAGTGTTAGCTATTTATTTATAGGTTGTGGTAATGATAGTTTGTATTAAGTATACAGGTATGGTGGCCATGAAATGTAAATAAATTAATATTATCATCATTTTATTTTTCGCACTAGTGACGTTAGAATCGAATAGAGGGGCCAGTGGCCAAGCAATAACAGCCGGAGGAAAGGCGGGTGGCCAGACTTTTGAAAATGAGGTATTTTAAGGCCATACCCCGACCAAACGACCTTGAGCGTTCGGTCCTTCTCTGTCCCCCTGCTCAGCCTCGCTCTGTCCCGCTCCCTGCGCACGCCCCTTCATCAAAAAATTCACATTTTTTCGGGAATTATTTAAATAAAAAAAGAATAGCGCACTTTTAAAAAAAAATAAAACGTGGATAATTTAGATTTTTAAATTATCTATCCATTAGTGTAATCCTCGAATGATTAGAACGTCACCTTTAGCAAAAGATGCATGGAATCAATAATTTTAGACACTTTTTTACAAGGAGATTTTAAATGTATTTATTTCACATAAAAACAAAAGTAAACGTGCAATGTGATGATAGAATATCGAACATTATTAATGTGCTTTTAGATGTAATTTATTAGTCTTAGTTAATGAGTTAATAGCCTCTGAATAACGCCCTATTGCAAGGTTTTGGTCGGGGGATCGCCTTAAGAAGGTATTGCTCTCGCTCTGCGAGCGCTCCGCCCTCGAATTCGTGCGATAAGGACAACTGCAGAGCCGACTAAATAGCCTGTGTAAAAAAATCACATTTCGACGTTTGGCTCTCGCCTATTTTCTCCTCCAATATTGGACCAATTTAAAAGATACTTCATAAACTGAATAAGAAGGATATATACTATGCCCCTATGTTTTTCTTTTTTCGTTAATAGTTGTCAAATTGGTACACTAGGCGTCGGTTGACAGCGGTCTGAATAGGCAATTTTGAGCATTTTTGGAGGGTTCTAGTTCTTATAAAAATAATATATCATCAAAAAGGAAAACATAGGGGCATACAAGTAACTGATATTTATATTTCTGTAAAAAATCATTGCTTTATGGTCATTAACCAGAAAGAAAACAGGCGAGAGCGTTTGTATCTTTTTGTATGGAGAAAAGAGCTCCCACATTTCCTCTTAAGCTACGTTTCCCATGGTTGATCCGTGGATCACTCCTCCACTCCTCCGTGCCTCGGAAAGCATGTTAAGCCGTTGGTCCCGGCTGTCATTTGTGGATATTTGACAGTCGTTACGGGTCGTCAGAAACCCGAAAGTCTGACAACCATTCTTACCAAGCGGTATTGTATTACCCTGTTACTGGATTGTGGAGGTCAAATAGGCAGTCGCTCCATGTATAATACTGGTATTCAGCTGCATCCGGTTAGACTGGAAGCCGACCCCAACATAGTTGGGAAAAGGCTAGGCAGATGATGTTTCGGATTTCTTTCGACTCCTTAGGATACTTTTGGTCCCAGTATTGTGATTAATTTCCCACCTACACACGGGCGAAGCCGCGGGCAAAAGGTAGTAGTCTCTAAAGTTAACAGAGAGGAGTCCTATGTCCCAGCAGTGGGAGCATTATAGGCTGATTATGCTAATGTTTCTGTAAACATTAGCATAATCAGTCTATAATGTTCCAAAAATTTAATGTTTGTTTGTGTTTTTTTTTTGTTTTTGTTTGTTTTATGTTTTGTTGTGTTTTTGTTGTTTTGTTTTGTTTTGTAATGTTAATGTTCTGGCCTCCTGATTGGTCCTGTGATCAATAAGTATTCTCAAAGCTATTCTAACTATAAACAAAAAGCGCTCCGGGGGGTTTGGACTTAATGTCAAATTTCCATCTTTTCACATCATCTGAAACTCAAAAGCCGTTTACATAACAACCATTACAGATTCTCGTCAGCCACTCTTCGACCTGCCACAGGGTCAGAGTAAGGTCTTCAGCCCGCATGCGACTCACACGCGCGGAAGCAAGGAGGATGTATGTCAGCGATGATAAGTATCGTCAGGCCTTCGATTTGACATTGAGTGGTGTGACAGGTTTTTTGATAATTCTGGTCAACTTAAATGGGACAAACTGTGCGCCCAAATAGCAAAGGACTGGTGCCCTGAGACAGTGAGGCGGGGTTGCGGCAGACCACGTAGGAGACGGCGGGAAGAGCTGGAAAGGTTCCATCAAATCTGGAAAGGTAAGTACACAAAAAAAATAATATTATTTGTGAATTTTAAAATCAACCTCCATTTTACCCCCTAGGGGATGATTTTAAAAAACGCTTTACCACATATTTCTTTATTTCCTACCAAAAGCATGAATTTGAAACATAGTAATATCCCTAACTTAACAAATTCTGGAGTTCCCATAGAAACTTTCATCCCCTATATCAGGATTATTTTTTAAGACAAAAATTAGCCTATGTCCTTTGTCAGGATGCTATCTATAGCCTTGCCAATTTTTTTCAAAAGTGTTTTTTTTTTTTGTGAAAAGGTAACAGACAGACAGAGAGTTACTTTCGAGTTTAGATTATTAGTATGGATTAGTTAGCATATTTATTTATATTCAGAAAACCATTTAAATCTCAAACAAAATATGTTTAAATACTTCCATACACTTGAATAGTAAAAACATCAATGTCTTCCGATCGTGACGATGCAGGAAGTTAAGCAGAGTTGCATATTATTATGCAAGCTATAACTTTGCTAACTTGACCTTCTGTAAGGTTAGCGGTGAGGTTGTTGATAAGGATGACATGTTTTCCTAACAGGTTTAAGTATTATGTTATAAGTGAGTCGGGGTCAGAGGAGATACAATGTAGTTTAAGATAAGTAGGTACTTATAAATGGCTTTATAGAGCAGTTCTTTAGCGTAAAAGCAGCACATGTCACGGTCACATGTTGGATGGGTGTTCTTTACTTTGATGTGAAGCCGCCGGTTCTAATTTTTTAAAAGAATATCATCATTGCCTCAGACGTCCACTGGTGGACATAAACCTACCGCAAGAGACACACAAATGATTTATTTTAATCAAGTGTTATTTATTTCCGCTCCTTGCCCTATTATTATTTCCCCTCCTTTTTAACCGACGAAAAAAGAGGAGGTTCTCAAGTCGACACGTATATTTTTTTTAAATACATATATGTAGATACCTACTTGTACATATTATTATAATAAAAGTCTGTTAGTTTTTAAATGATGTAAATCTATATAAATAAAAAGAGAAGTCCTGACTGACTGACTGACTCATCAACGCCCAGCCCGAACCATTGAACCTAGAAAGCTGAAATTTTGCACAGAGGTTCCCTTTATCATGAAGACAAAGAATTAGGAAGGATTTCCCGGTAGGACGTTCCCGTGGGATATTTTCCGACACCCACGCGGGCGAAGCCGCGGGCAAAAGCTGGTATTAGATATATTGAAAACCAAAAAAAAAACACAAAAAGCAAAAACGTGTCTTGGCAAATGACCCTATCGATTTTTTTACTTTTTGGAAAAAAGTGCCCATCTTTGACTAGCTGTATCTTTGCAACCAAAAGACCTAGAGTGCTTTAGTTAGGCTCAATTTGTACCAAATTTAGTTTGCTTCACCAAAATAGTGAGCAAAGATACTTAAAAAATCGTCCATACAGTATATTTTTCAAAAAAACTGAAACAAGTGCCAGAATTTCACGGTTTTTTGAGCACCATGGGAGAAGGAGAAGCACATAAGGTTTTCAGTGTTGCAAACTTGGGTATAGCTCTCAGGGGACCCTATATAAAAGAATCGTAGTTACATGCACGTTTGCGATGTTAAAACGAAAAAACCAGTCAAGAGCGAGACGGACTCGCGCACCGAGGGTTCCGTTCCGATTTCTGAAAAAGTGTGATATTTAGAGACATCGTTTTATTTTTCCTGTAATCTTTACATAAACTTCTATCACATAGAATAATTTCGGATTTTTATCTTTGCAAAGTTCGGAGATAAGGGGGGGGGAACGGTATTTTTTTTACATTTTTCATCAAAAGTCGAAAACTGTGTGGCCTAAAAAAAATTACAAAAATGTTTGAGAATGTGCAAACAGCGCTCTTTCATATGATACCCCACATGCCCTTGTAGCCCCACTTTGAATTTTGAAGACCCCCTTTCAGTCCCTTTTACAAAAAAAATATAAATATTTTTACTTTTTTCTTATTTGCAAAATAGTTGAGTAAACGTCATCTAAAACTATTCCAAATTTCAACTTGATAGCATTAGTAGTTCTTGAGATATCCAGCTGTGACAGACAGACAGACAGACAGACAGACAGACAGACAGACAGACAGACAGACAGACAGACAGACAGACAGACAGACGGACAGACAGACAGACAGACAGACAGACAGACAGACAGACAGACAGACAGACAGACAGACAGACTGAGTCACACCATAAGGGTTCCTTTTTTACCATTTTGGTAACGGAACCCTAAAAACAAAAAATAAATTATTTTTTTATGTTTTTTTTTTTTGTGGTCATTAATCGCCGGTAGTGTAGTCACTTAAAATATCAGTTTAAAAATCAATTTTTTGTTGTGTAAACTTCACAGAAGTGATGGGTATCGATATCTCGACACTTAACAACATTAACAACAACATTTGCATTTTTTGCGGTCACTGACCCCAAAAAAGTCATCAAATCTTTTTTATTTTTATTTTGTCGCGTCATCACGTCAGCGTAGTTTCGCTAGCTAATTTAATTTGACCCTGTATTCAATTGCAAATATATACCTACTATGAAACAATGTTCGACTCTTGGCAGTTACCATCAAAACATGATTAGCAGGTAGGTACATAATGTAATTAAATTCTCAAATTATATCACTTACACCCCCCTCAAACATGGGGAATTTAAAAAAAGGGGGGGCTGTTCTCTTTTAAAAACAGTACCCCCTATAATAAATACGCTCGCTAAAGAGGTGGGGGGGGACTTGACTGCATGCAAAGAGTCATGATGATATGCAAAACGACAAGCCAAATAATCCGATTACACAATGACACTGCTAACCTTGACTATGAATAGCGCACTCTCTTCCCGTGGGTGGTTAGCGTAAGAGGAATATATTATTTATATCAGATTCAGTAGCGGTAATACTGTGTTGCCAATTTTGGTATAACAAGGAAATATTTTCCACTTTTTAACCGACAAAAAAAAAGGAGGTTCCCAAGTCGACGCGTATTTTTTTTTTTGTGTATGACCACGCATAACTTTTTACAGAGTTCTTCGATTTCAAACATTCTTGTTTTTTTCGAGTGGATATACATCGAAGTTGGTCCCATGTAAAATTTTTTAACTTTGCTTGAGTAGTTTTTGAGTTAGCTTCAATAATACGTATATTTCCCACTTCGTCTATGTGGAAGATACTCTAATTTATTTTGCAAGTAGTGGTACTTATTCGAATTTGTGTGGGTAGGTACCACAACTAAAAAGTGAAAAATAAAAATACAAATGCTGTTCTGGAAAATCTAAAATTCAAACACGTTAAATTGTCTGAAAAAAGTATCTGGACGTCAAAGAAAAAAAATATCTTTGCTCTGTAAAAAGTTGCTTTTCCGGAAGATTTTTACGTGCTTAGTGATAGCGATCTACGGCCTTTAAGATATCCAGCACGTGCCTGAGAATCTCCGATGGAATAAACTGGTACATCCTTTGCAGCGCCTAAACACGTCTTGGAAGTATCCCCAAGTAACCTCTTTTGACACATCGATTCCTAGTCTTGAAAATTTTGAGCCGTTTCTATGATTTTTCGGCCTCAAAATTTTGACCCGTTTCTATGATTTTTCAGCTTCAAAATTTTGACCCGTTTCTATGATTTTTCGGCTTCTGGAACCGAACAATCTTCCCTTGATAACTACACGCGTGACTATTAAGAAATTCGCTCCCACCTCAGGCCCACAGATCAATAAACCTACGCAGTAGCGACTAACTAATAACAAATACACGTGCTGTTCTACCTACCCCCACACGTGCTCTTGATTGTCCTCGAAACGTGACCAGCGCTTCAGCCAAGTACTCTATTGTACTTGTGTAGTACATTACACAACTACTTTGTTTTCTTTGGCTAAATATAGAACAATGTCTTCGCCATGTGACGAATTTTAGGTTATAACGGGTGTTCCAAAATTTACGCAAGGTTTGAATTGACACCCAGTTGTGCAGATAACAATAAAAAATCTATTGTGTCTGCTAATGGGCGTGCGACGAGTTAAAATAGAAAACACAGTTTTTTTCTTTTATTATAATTTCCTTATGACGTTATACCAAACTGTCAAATTTCTCCAAATGATTTTAAGCCTAAAACCGTTGACAGACAAAATTTGACAGTTTGTAGTAACATGACCTGCTGTTGTATGTACATGGGCTAGTGTTACACACATCGGGTGATTGACCTCCACGGCTTAGCTGTTAAACAATTCGATTACTGCATGAGACATTTCCTGGTGGGTACTCTCTCGTTTTAGTGACCAGAATTGGCCAGAAAAGAAATCCAATGGTGTTAAATCACATGATCTAGGATCATGTGATTTAACACCATTGGAGTTCTTTTTATGGGGTTATTTAGAGTCAAAGGTATGCCAACAAGTCCACAACTACCCTTGCTTTGAGGCGGAGATTCAACGCCACATTTATGCAACCATATCATGGAAAATTTCGACAAAAGAGTGCGTATGTGCCAACTAGCCGTGGAGGCCATTTGCCCGATATATGCTTTTCCAAACATAACCTTAGTCCAACTTTATGATTCAATAAAGAAATTGTAATAACGGAAAAAAAGACTTTGAAGTTTTCTATTTAATTCAAATCTTGCGTAAATTTTGGGACACCCTTTATTTATACCTAAAATCATTATCAACTTTGGATATTGATGAATGCTCATCTGTTCACAATTGGCAAGAGGAGCTATACTCTTAGGCCACTCGTCCACGAGTTCAACATACTCAAAGGTACCGAGTTACAAACTCAAAACATCAATCATTACCCAGAATTTGACTGCACTAGTATTTCAATGGTGGTCCGTAAAGCTCCGTTTATACGGTGCAAGTTTCTGGAACGTTCAAGAGCAATAATCGCATGCCATAGAGCACGTGCAATTTTATTGCCATTCAAGAATTGCATGCAAGTGTTTACACGCGTGAGATTCCATAAAATGGCATACAAAATAATTGAATGGAAGTTTTGCAACCAGTCTGTAGTCTGAACTCTCTGTGATCCTCGAGATGTTGGATTCATAGGCAAGGTAGCCCCAAACAAGAGCGAAAGGTCAAATTCACATGACATATTACAGATGTTCCGTTAAAAAAAGAAACTCGACCAGATTTAAATAAGAGCAAAATATAAGGATGTACACGTTCCAGAACCAATAGCAAAATTTTTTGGAACTTCAGACAATAAGCAGAATCTGAACTATCAGGGCCTTAGCACATCTCCACCGTGAAACCGCGAAACGGCGAAACTGCATGATGAGTCAGTTGAAATAAACTACCGTGGTTTCACTGCTATATGGTTTCTCGGGGTGTGATAAGGGCCTCAGAATTTTAGACATTCCTGAAACTGATTTCAAACGCCCACAGTCACATTTCTCAATAAAACATGCTTTTACAAATGAAAGTAGTTTTCTGTTCACCCTCACACGTGATAAGAGTACACAACAAATGTGAGCTGCGCACCACACATCAGCCAATTAGCGCTATTATGCAACTCTCGTGTTTATCCGCGCTATGAATAGATCGCACTCCTACCGCGGCGTGGGCAGATAAAGAGTTATATAAGCTGGGTAGAGCACAACTAACAATGATTGGGTTTCAGGGATGTGAAGTAAAAATGAAACAAGAATAAAGTTTAAAAAACTGTAACCACACTACGGAAAAAACTTTTTTACAAAAACAAAAACCGACCTCCAAAAAAAACACTACAAAGTGAAAAATAACTTTAATTTCGGAAGTCGGTGTCTTTGGATCTGTATTTTAGTTTTTTGCCACCGACTTCCGAAATTAAAGTTATTTTTCACTTTGTAGTGTTTTTTTTGGAAGTCGGTTTTTGTTTTTGTAAAAAAGTTTTTATTTTTCACTTTTTAGTGGTTCAGTTTGTAATTTATCTAAGTTACAATAACCCAATGTCAACTGCTTATCACGTTTTACAAAATGTTGCTTTTCCCGATGCAGGGCCGTTAATTGTTGAGGAGTTCTCCTAGTAAGAACCAGGAGAAATGGAGCTCATGGTGAAGTCACCATTACCATTATTTTGACGAGCATAAACCATATTAAAGTAATCGAATCGCAACCTGTTATATACTTAGATATAATTGAGTATTTCCGATGGCCCTCTGTGGTCTTCATCATCAGTTCCAGCTCACCAAATGGTACTTTCCGAGAGCAAATGCACGAGTTACTATAAAAAATACCGAAATCGATATAGGTGTGCCCATAAAATTTGAGGGTTTCCCTCGATTTCCATGGGATCCCATCATCAGATCCTGACTTGATGATCATGGGACCACTTGGGACGTATACCCTTTCGAACAAAAAAAGAAAAATCCAAATCGGTCCAGCCATTTTCGAGTAATCGGGGAACATACATAAAAAAAAAATAAAAAAAAAAAAAAGGTTCCGACGAATTGAGAACCTCCTCCTTTTGGAAGTCGGTTAAAAATAAAATTGATCTAAAAAGTTCAAAATATTTATTTAGTTAAACAATAATGACATAAGTATATACATATTTGTAATGTGCTCGTCAAGACATTTCTTTTAATACCAAACATGTCATGATTATCTCAATTTAATTTATTTCGAGGTCAGAAATTTACGTGTTAAGTCCACCATATTCAATTTATGGAAAATTTATATAGACTATGTCACCCGGACCATTATTTCGAATCTACTGATACCTCATTCATTAAAATCGGTTCATTAATTTAGGCGCTACGGTGGAACACACGTAAATACATACTTATATACATACATACACAAGTAGACTGATAAAATCATAACCCTTCCTTTTGGTTTTGCCGTAGTCGCGTAAAAATACATAATTATATAAGTACATACTTATATACATACATACATACATACATAGACTGCTAAAATCATAACCCTTCCTTTTGGCTCTGCCGTAGTCGGGTAAAAAGAAAAATCTTTCTTTGTGTATTTGACAGATGTCAAACTTAATCGAAAATGCAGCCAAAAAGATTACATCCCTTATAACAATAACTAGCTGCGCCCCGCGGTGTCACTCGCGTAGACCGGGATAAAAAGTAGCCGTGTTAATCTAAGCTATCTACATACCAAATTTCATCCAAATCGGTCCAGCCTATTGAGCGTAAAGAAGTAACGTGCATACAAACACACACTCACAAACTTTCGTCTTTACAATATCAGTGTGATACATAGAAAAAACAGGTATAATCGTCAGTTGGTGCCTCAACACTTAATATTCTAAGGGGTCTCTGCGAGTTGGCGTCGGCCCCTCGTACGCTTTCCAAAGGTCCGGAACCCCAGGGTCCCGAGATTATGTCAAAGACAGTACCTAATAGTACCTAATCGTTGAAACATTGCTGAAACCTTTTTGCAAAATTGAAGTCTTAATTGTGGGACTCCTTTCAGATGGTTTCATACGAATAAATGCTATACTTTTAGCTATAGGACCCGTCTAGTTACGGATTCTTAAGAAAACAATAAATACTTTAAAATGCCTACCTTACGTTTGGGACATCAGCTCAACATCAGCTTCATTAAAAATGTAAAATTCAACTTCTACACAATCAATCAATCTGCCTAGCCTTTTTCCAATTATGTCGGAGTCGGCTTCCAGTCTAACCCGATGCAGCTGAATACCAGTATTTTACATGGAGCGACTGCCTATCTGACCTCCACAAATCAGTAACTGGTTAATACGATACCCCTTGGTAAGACTGGTTGTCAGACTTTCGGGCTTCTGACGACCCGTAACGACTGTCAAAGATCCACGAATGACAGCCGGGACCAACGGCTTAACGTGCTTTCCGAGGCAAGGAGGAGTCTGGGTATGTAAAGATGGTCAACCATCCACGGATCAACCCCGGCAAGCGTAGCGTAGCTGAACCTGATGGATCGACCCGTGCGGCTGTTATTACTTAGCCACGAGCTCCTCAATTTACACACTTTTATGTGTATAAAATCCCAGACACAGAAATCTTCAAATCATACTTTACTTTTAGAATGAGACTCAAACCAGAGACCACCAGTTACCAATCGCCCAACTGCTGCACTAATTCCATCATTCATTCACCATCACCACCCTTACCGCATCTGATCATAAAACACGAGACTACCCAAAGTCCTACATGCCCCAACTCACGCACACAAAACACACATTATCTAACAACAAGATAACATAATGATAATGTACATAACATTATACATAATGTACATAGGACAGTTATTACACGCAAATAATAGGAAGTGCATGTTACGTAGGGCCACTTGATAGGATTATCAGACTGGATTGCGTAATGTTAACACATGCGGTTGGCTCTGGTCACGTTTTGTAGATCATTGGGACAGTGCAGGGGAGGCAGAAGTATAGGCAAAATAATTTATTTAAGGTTGTAGGGTATTTAAGTTTTTTTTTTGTGTTTTGTACCTCAAAAGGAAAAAAAACGGAACCCTTATCGGATATCTTCGTTGTCAATCAAGACCTTTTTTTCTCAGAAACTCTTGGAGGTATCAAATTGAAATTAATATCAAATACGTAGGTTTATGGTCCCTTGCAGCTCTAAAAAAATCAAGCTTCTAAATCAACGCAATAAAAAAATACGGCCATTTATGTGACATATATATTTTGTTACTCGAAAGTAAATCAAATGAAAAGTAAATGAAATTTGGCAAGAAGCAAGGTCTCACAGCACAAATAAAGGAAAAAGTCTGAAAATCGTTAATTTGTAGTTTCATCAGATTTTTTTTTGCAATTACAAACTTAAATTTGCAATTGGAGAATTGACCATGACGTAGTCTAACAATGTATGGGAGAACAAGTTTTTCAACTGCAATGTTAAGTTTGTTTTTGGGATAAATTCTTGTCAACTACGGAACCCTTTATTGTGCGGGGTCCGACACGCACTTGGCCGGTTTTTTTAGGGTAGTAATATTGGGCTGTGGAAGTCAGATAGGCAGGCATTCCATGTAAAAACTGGCATTCAGATGCTTCTGGTTAGACTAGAAACCGACCCCAATATAGTTGGGAAAAGGCTCGGCAGATTATTTAGGGGGAACATTTTGTTCTTACTGAAAAAAATCTTTGTTCCTCTCTAAACATCTCATAAACGAATTTAGTAGGTAATTAAAATTCTTTTAAAGCGGGACAATAAATCAAACGAAATTTTGGCAAGCGCTCACAAATCTGTTCTTACTACATAGATGGCGCCGGAACACAGTAATATCAGTGATTCAATAACTCAGGCATTTAATCACGTGTTGTACCGTTAGATCAAGCAAACGATTGATCACGTGATTCGTTTAGTTGCATTTTCTTGCCCTTGTCTACGGAACGACTGCGACAAGCGTTTATCAAACTCAAACTCAAACTCAAAGCATTTATTTCAAATAAACCAATTACAGGCACTTCTGAATTATCCTGATCGATCGACCCTTGCTGTTATTACTTAGCTAGCTTACTAGCCACAAGCCGCTCTGTATATTTCTTCTGATCCCGTCGACACATAAAAAATCACTCTTACCAAAAATATGCAGAAGCTTTAAAGAAAAGAAAGGTAGAGTTTACTAACCACTCTAAGATACACCTTAGGGTTGGCACATTCAATCAAATCGAGAAAAGTTAGAGAAATGACTCCTAAAACAAAAAATCTAATTCCCACTGGAAAATACTGAAATGATTCCCACTGAAATTCCTATGGAAATGTAATCATGAAAGAAAAGTACAAGAAAAAAACAACAACAAAAATGAAGTTTAGTCTGGATTTGATACCACTACCTGATAGTGAAAGTTTCATGTAATTCAGATGAGCAGTTTTTACTTTTCACATTAATAATAATAAAAACTTGGTACACCTCTGCCTAACCTTTAGGGGATACAAGGCGTGAAGTTATGTTATTTATAATTCCATCCACATGCAGGTACTGGAGTTACAAAAAACAGACAATTAAAATACTTAATGTATTTTAAGGCTTTTTCGGCATTATGACTGCCAAAATTGTGCTAAAAATGGATAATTATAATGCCATAATTTTCTTTAAAAAAAAATCCCTGTTGAAATCAAAGATCTCGATTTTTAACAGCCCGTATTATTAGACTCCAAGGGACTCGATTAAAACTGAATTAAAAATTAAAAAACAAAACAGTGATTAACTTTTTACTAAATCTTAGCAATTGAGTACGCAGCCCTACAAAATGTATTGCTTTATCCTATAGCCATTGCTTAACAATATTCAACACTACTTTTCATTACACACACAACTTTAATCTCTGAAAAAAAACCATAACTCCTTCCAATACAACTCCATTCATACATTTTTTATACACATTCACAAAAACCAGTCAATCGAACGCTTATCAGTAAACGTTCATAAACTTTTCAAACCAATGAAGTAATAGCCCTACCTGAAATTTGACAAAACAACAACAAAAAAAAAAGAATACTACACTCAAATCATTAAATTCTCCATCCCCAAAATCTATCATTTTAAGGCTTGTCCGCCACAAAAAGCGCGGTCACTGTCGGACTGCATAGAAAAGAAAGAGAAGCGCGATGACACAACGCTTGCAAAATATGAAGTAACTAGCTTCTGCCCGCGACTTCGTCCGCGTGAAATTTCTTTTTTGCTCGACCCACCCCGTCGCATCGTATTGCCTATCCGCGATATTACTTCGTTTTCACTTAGCGTTCTTTCAGACTTGTTTTCTTTTTGCTCGGCACCTAAGGGTCCTAGAGTGATATTAAATATGCCTTCTATAAGATTTGGGCTATCATTAATGCAAAAAGATTTCTTAAAGTCCGACTGGTAGGGTAGTTCCAGAGATTAGCTCGTTCCTTCACCACATCCCATTCCGCTACCTCTCCCTCCCCCTCTCACTCACTCTCACACCTCCTTCACCACTTCCCCTTCCCTCTCTCTTCCTCACCACCCCGTCTCCTCCCTCTTCCCCTCTCCTCCACCTCCGACTCACCAACCCCTCCCCACCCCTCAGCCTTCATCACGTCTTCCTCCTCTCCTCACCAAGTCCTGCCCCTTTCTCCCTGCGTCCATCATCCTCCCCCTCACCCTCCTCAACACCCCTCCCCTTCCCCCTCCCCCTCTAACCCTCCCTCGGAGGTAGTTTCAAAAAAACCGGCCAAGTGCGTGTCGGACTACGCACAATGAAGGGTTCCGTAGTTGGGATGAAATTATCCCAAAAACATACATACATTACAGAACATACAATCCAACAGTAAATTAATGTAAGTTTGTACTCACAATATTGAGAGATTTACCATGTTATTTTAAGATCACAAACTGCTTATAGGTTTTCCTGTAATCTACAGGTATAGAACTATTTTCTGTATTTTTTTCAAAATTTTAGGCTCAGTAGTTTCGGAGATAAGGGGGGGGAATGGTCAATTTTCGTCTATTTTCTTAAATAACTTTAAGATGATTTATTTTAAAATTATAAAAAAAAATGTATTTGAGACCCTCACAGTTAACCCTTTCATTTGATATGTCACACGGTACAGTTTGCGAAACTTTTTTTTTAAATTTCTTATTTGCCCCCTAAAAGTGACCCCCATATTAAAAATTAATTAATTTACTTTAGCCGTACGTGTTTGGGTCACAGAAATTCATATATGTGCCAAATTTCAACTTAATCGGTTCATTAGATTCCGAGCAAATTGGCTGTGACAGACGGACAGACAGACAGACATACAGACACACGAGTGATCCTATAAGGGTTCCGTTTTTTCCTTTTGAGTTATGGAACCCTAAAAACGAATAATGACAAACTTAGGCAAATATTTGTGCCAAGTTTCAAGTCAATTAAAACCAAATGAATATCATTTTTCATGTAAATTGTAGTCTATTCTTAGTTATAACAAAATGTTTCACGTAAAATAATAAGTTAGAGTTAAATTGCTTATTAGTCTATTAGGCTAGATTGTAATCAATTATTAAGAACTACTTAAGTTCTTTTTAATAAAGAAAAAAAAATGTAAATTGTATTCCCTGTTTTAACCCTCTTTGGAATTTAAAAAAATGGTTTGAGATATTTCCATAGCTTGACTCAAAGATTATTTACACCAATTTTCGAGTTAATCAAGCCACGCAGTAAAATCCTCCCCTGTGAAATTGACTACCCCTTTTCACGCCGATAGAGATAGATTTCCGAAAAACCCTGATACATATTATTCTTTATTTTTGGTTTTAAGTATAAATACTGAGTTTTGAGTTAATCGGATTGCGCGTTAAAATTTTTTCATACAAACTTTGAGACCCCCCAATTCTCGTTTAGGGGGTAGTTTAGAAAAACAAAAAATCACAAAAATCATAATTTACTTAGATAAATATTCGTGCCAAGTTTCAAGTTTATAAACTCAAGGAATAAGATTTTTCATACAAACAATATCCCCCCCTTTTTACCCCCTTAAAGGTCGAATTTCCAAAAACCCTTTCTTAGTGGATGCCTAGGTCATAATACCTACCTGTGTTCCAAATTTCAGCCCAATCCGTTCAGTGGTTTCAGCTGTGTGTTGATAGATCAGTCAGTCAGTCAGTAACGCTTTCCTTTTATAGATATAGATTACCGATTTACAAAAAATCTAGGCATTGGACTAAAAAAGTAATCACATGAAATCAATCATTCCTTATTACTTTGTAAAGAACTGTATAAATTCATGAACACTTTTAATGAAAACTGTAGGAGTAATATGGTAAAACCTCGAAAAAATACACAGAAATAGACCTGGGTTTAGCCTTTTTTTTCTTTAGTTCTACAAACTAAAATAGATTTCAGGACACATGAAATCACTTCTTATGTATTCTAGATTATTGTGTATTTTTTTCTATTAAAAAGGTACAGCACCTTTTACTGTAAAAAATGGAAACAAAGATACTTATTTTCGCCGTATTTTAGGGAGGACAAGCCTTACTGATTGTCAGTTTACAATGATAGATTTTGGAGATGTACCCCATTTCCTCCCAAAAATCAGCTTAGTGACACCCCTAGCCTATCGCATCGCCGCAAGCGCACGATCTCGCACACGTGAAGAGCAACGTGCTTGGACCACGTGCCTTCGCATGCACTCATACATCATGGTGTAAGCAATAACACCTTTACATATTAAAGAGCCCAATTTTCTAGAAAATAAGAAATTATAATTTCCAAAAAATAAAGTTTTATTATGTATTTATGTTAATTTTCAGTTTTCGCTGATTGTATTCAGTATATGAAATTCTGATGTTTTCAGAGGATTAGCATGTGTTTAAAATAAAATGTTTGTGAAGACAGGATAGGAGAGTAATTTGGTTTTGGTTTCTATTCAAGACTGGGTCTATAGATTCACATGGTGAAAGAAAGAAATGTACTTAGTGTCAATCTGCCTAGCCGTTTCCGAACTATGTTGGGGTCGGCTTCCAGTCTAACCGGATGCAGCTGAGTACCAGTACGACTGCCTATCTGACCTTCACAACCCAGTAACTGGGTAATACGATACCCCGTGGTAAGAGTGGTTGTCAGACCCGTAACGACTGTCAAAGATCCACGAATGACAGACGGGCCAACGGCATAACATGCTTTCCGAGACACGGAGGAGTCTCGATATGCAAAGATAGTCACCAATCCACAGACCAACCCCGGCAAGCGTAGCTTAACCTAATGGATCGACCCTTGCGGCTGTTATTACTTAGCCACGAGCTCCTCCAAGAAATCTACTTAGTGTAAAATCAATAAAATTATGGAAGTTGATTCAATGATGAATTTTTCAACATCACATCTGATCTTATTTCACAATGCAACAGGACGATAATGCATTCTTGCCTATAAAGCCCATCTGCAAGATTCCTTCCTAGTTCGTATTTTGCAGAACCCGATAAGTAGTTCCCGTTCTTGACAGTTCAATAAATTCTCAAAGAGTACCTTTGTAATTTTATCACATTCAAAATATATTTTTGCGATTACAAACTTACATTTGCAGTTAACATTTTTTCAACTAGAAAGTTTATTATTATTTATTTATTTAAAACACATACAACTATCATCACAGGCTTACCTACAATAGTGTAGTTATAATAGCTTACAAAAATTATAAAGAAAGACAACGTTAAGTTTGTTCTTGGGTTAAATAATTCATTCCAACATTTACAACATTCAACAACATTCATTCCAACTACGGAATCCTTCATTGCGTGACACGCACTTGAACCTTTTACCCACTGCGTCCCGCCAATTTGTGTCCAATATTTCTCTTCATCATCAGGGACAGTTTTGTCCCCGTGAAACCCGTCAAAAATCAAGTCCTTTAGAGCCATTTCACCAAATTTTAACGAATTTTTAATATTGCAGTCGTAGTAAAATAATGCGTTCACGATACGTGAGCTCGGACATCAGGAGGCGGGAAAAAATGGCACAGGTCCTTCCTCGATGAGCGCTCGAGCTGTAATAATCGGTGCCCGTTAAGAGGAAGTGGGGGCGACCAGACTTTTGAAAATTAGGTATTTTAAGAAGGTATTGCAGTCGCTCTGCGAGCGCTCCGCCCTCGAATTCGTGCGATAAGGACAACTGCAGATCCGACTAAATAGCCTATGTAAAAAGTCACATTTCGAGGTTTGGCTCTCGCCTATTTCCTCCTCCAATATTGGACCAATTAAAAAGATACTTCATAAACTGAATAAGAAGGATATATACTATGCCCCTATGTTTTTCTTTTTTCGTTAATAGTTGTCAAATTGGTACACTAGGCGTCTGTTGACAGCGGTCTGAATAGGCAATTTTGAGCATTTTTTGAGGGTTCTAGTTCTTATAAAAATAATATATCATCAAAAAGGAAAACATAGGGGCATACAAGTAGCTGATATTTATATTTCTGTAAAAAATCATTGCTTTATGGTCATTAACCAGAAAGAAAACAGGCGAGAGCGTTTGTATCTTTTTGTATGGAGAAAAGAGCACCCACGTTTCCTCTTAAGCAACGTAATTTATTCTAATTTAGAGTGATGTTAATAACGTTATTATGTCTAAATAAATGAAGGGATTTTAATAAAACTTTAGAATTAGTTTTGTTAAAGAACATAGTTTATTTTGACATATTTTTTTAAATTTAATTACGCGTTATTCAAACCAAAAAATCGCGATTAAATAGCGGTATAAAACGTAAAAATTGCCCCGAGACTTTATTTTTTTACTAATTAATGTTATTAATAATCGATATTCCAGTACATGAAAAGTCAACAAAATTATATGTCTGATGCTTTATGTATTTTTAAAAGTAAAATTTATGAATATTAATGATAGATTTAGGAGTCTGAAATTGACTCTGCGATGATTTTTCTGCAAACTAGTTGTGGGAGATTAATCGCCACAAAGTAAACAAATAAGTTTTTGTAAATGTGGTACATTAACATTCAATACGAAAGATTGGTCTTTCTTTTAAATGTATTCAACAATGTCAGAGTTTTACCTAAGATTGTAAATTAGGCGACTAAAATCTTAGATATCCGCCCGAAAACGTGAAATGGCTCTCATCACTCTCCTAATCTATTTGGCATCGGCGCAACATGTCCTTTTTTTCCATTACTTCTCTATTAGTAGTACTTAACGAAGGATAAAGACCAGATTTTTGACGGGTTTCCACAACGAGAAGGTTACACAACGAACAATACTACAATTATCTACAATTCACGTTCAATGTTAAGGTTATACAAATAAACTAAGCTATTACATAACGATAGAACGTGCGGCGGTCATTAATTCAACGGTTATGCCTCACGTGGACAATATTACAATATATCGCACACCTAAATCTAAACTGAGACAACTCAAAAAAGATAATTTTTCAGGAGACGATAAAAACGTAGGTATATCTGCATTTTTTGTTAGGGAAGTTATACAATTTAATTTGATTCTAGATAATAAATAGCTTGTAAAATGTCACTGTACACAAACTGGGGCTAAAATTCAATATTTTTTATCGATAATCACCGTTTTTCAAACAACTCAAAATTAACGATTTTTGAGTTGTCTCAGTTTAGATCTAGGTGTGCGATATGTGTGCTTCGCTCATGTTTGAAACATGTGAAATGAAAGGAAGTGAATGGAATGGTCACGAGTTTTCGAAGAGTTTAGCCTAGTAACTCCTGGGAGAACAGTCACAACTTTTGGAGAAGTCGGGTGAAAAGATTAAGGCGAAAGCGCCAGGGTAGCCCGCGAAATTCAAAATTTCTTACGTTTTTTGCAATTTGTAGGTCAGTGTAAACTTGTATGTTGATTCAAATATGATTCGCGGCCGTAGGTAATATGGTTTTACAGAATTATAATCATTAGAATCAGCAATACAACTCCATAAGTTAGCATTTACCTCAAACCTCATGATTTCATGAAATCGCTAGATTTGAGGTTAATGCTAACTTATGGAGTTGTATTGCTGATTCTAATGATTATAATTCTGTAAAGCCATATAACCTACGGCCGCGAATCATATTTTAATCAACATACAAGCTCACACTGACCTACAAATTGCAAAAAAGGTAAGAAATTTTGAATTTCGCGGGCTACCCTGCCGCATCATCCTTAATGGAAATAATACCAGCCGTAAATGTCCCACTTGTCTGGGCAGAGGTCTTTTCTCATACCTAGAAGGTGCGAGTATTAATCACCACACTTGCTCAGGGCAGATTGGCCATTTCAGACTTATATTAATTATCACCCCACGATTTCCTTCACCGGTGTCAGTGATATCTATACGAGTATCTATATAAATAAAAAGAGAAGTCCTGACTGGCTGACTGACCGATTAACTGACTCATGAAAGCCCAGCCCAAAAGCTAGTTTACGATATACATAGAAATAACATAATATGCATTGAAATGGATGGATGGATGACCATCTTCGCACCTGAGATCCTAGCGTGATGTTAAAGTATGGTATTTAAAAGTACTTCAATTTATTCCCATTTCATTTACCTAATTTTGCCTGTGTTCCACCAAATATACTGAATGTACACCAAAATATGTTCATTAAAATATGTCATAACGAGCATCTATTGGATATGGCGCTCGGCGGCCGCTGCCGCGGCACCGCTCGCTTCGCTCGCTCGCCGTCGCGCGTTAAGGGTCACTGTTCTAACCTAACCTAACCCAAATGATTCTAACCCAAATGATTCACCAATGTGAAGTTTCGGACGCGCGGGTGTTTTGTGTAACATTCAGGAATATTTGGTGCACGATCAGTATTTTGATGTACGGATAATATTTTTGGTGAACACAAAAATATTATCCGATGTTAAATAGCCTTACTTATGAAAAATAATTTTCAAATCCGACTGGTAGTTCCAAAGATTAGCGCGTTCAAACATACAAACAAACTCTTCAGCTTTCCTATTATTAGTATGACGGCCTGGCTAAAGGTTTTACGACGCAGTTGATTTTAGAACGATCATGACAGCTGTCAACTTGACGGAATCCCAGGTACTAGGAGGGCGGCCTCCCGCGAACAGTTTTGGAAGCTAAGCTGATTGCGGTAGATTTATAGAAAAGCCGGTGGGATTGATTATTGAGATTGTGATGTTACTAATGAGGGTGCTCACCCTGGCAGTGCAGTGAAGTGAAAGATTTGCGCACGCGCCTACGTATGTACCTGGGAGAACGTCGTTTACATTCAGAATATCATTGACTTTCATTTACTTACCATCCCCAAGCCCCCAAACCCACGCAATATTATGACCTCTTCTGGTAAAGACTATGTAATGCCTTTAAGGCCGAACTATACGCCAATGACCTTGAGTGGTTAGCTTGCGCATTCTGGCCTGAGCTCACGCAACGCGTCGTACGTCCAGCCCGTAATAGGACTCGCCCATCAAGGAGCGCTCTCCCAAATTAGACACATTTTTGATTTATTATAATAAAAAATATACATGTTTATAAAAAGTAACAAAACCAAATCATTTTCGTTTGTAAAGTAGTAGATATTTTTTTTATATTCTTTTGATAAAAAATGAAGGAGTAAAATGGTTTCATATTAACGATTTGGAGGTGATTTGGGGTTTTTTTTCTTATTATGTGATACCGATAGAAAAATTATGGCTAAACCAAATTACGATTCATATCATGTAGATTACTAACAATTTTTTTCAGATGTAATTTCTCTGTAGGTTCCGTCGAAAAACTGCTTCATCTGCACGCTGTTTTTAAGCTTTTTTCGAAAGAGTAGCCTTAATACTCGTATAATATTGTTATTATTGTAATTATTTATTATTGATATTTTAGATAGAAGATTGCGTTCTTAGATCAGCTACACGTGATACTGCAGAAGCACATGTGCATCAAAACAGCAATTAATAGGTAGGTACCTAGTAGTTGTTGATGTGCGCAAAACACACACACATGTGTTGCGCAATTCAATACTAGAGTATGTACACTTGAAGTTTATTATGTGTTCATTACATTACGTATGATATGTTATTGTTGATTGCATTATTATTGTGCTGTATTTCGTGTTTGTGTTCTGTTTGGAAGATGTGTATTAATTTTTCTTTTTATTTAATTTTAGGTTCAATCCTCGGTTGAGCAATTTGGTTTTCCCGCCCGCCGCGGTACAGGCGGTATCGGTCAAAGTATAGCTCATACACCGGATGACTTTGTTTACGGACTTGGAAAACTTGCCCTCAGTTTAGTAAAATCTTATTTAAATGATAGACAACAGCAAGTTCAAATAAATGGTGTCAATTCACTCTGTTTAAAAGTTAAAATGGGTGTTCCACAAGGCTCGATATTGGGTCCTTTCCTCTTTTTAGTGTATATTAATGATTTACTCCATTTATTAAAAAATCAACCACAAATGGTGCTATTTGCTGATGATACTTCATTAATTTTTAAGGTAGATAGACGTGCTACAAATTTTGACGACGTTAATAATGCCCTACTGCAGATCCAAAATTGGTTCACTGCTAATAATTTAGTATTAAATGGGAAAAAAACTAAGTGCATCAGATTTTCTTTACCAAATGTCAAAAGTAGTGATTGTGAGATAGTATTGAATCAAGAGAAACTAGAATTCGTCGATAAAACCGTTTTCCTGGGGATTACGCTCGACTCAAGGCTACAATGGGGTCCTCATTTAATATCACTTGCAGGACGGCTAAGTTCAGCAGCTTATGCTGTCAGAAAAATCCGTCAATTTACTGATGTAGATACCGCGAGGCTAGTCTATTTTAGTTACTTTCATAGTATCATGTCTTACGGTATTTTACTTTGGGGACGGGCTGCAGATATCGAGTCCATTTTTATTCTGCAGAAACGAGCCATCAGAGCCATATATAATCTTCGCAGGCGCGATTCTCTAAGGGAACTGTTTAAGGATATTAACATCATGACGGTACCTTGTCAATATATCTACGAAAACATCATGTACGTAAGAAAAAATTTACATCTTTTTAATAAAAGAGGTGAAAGGCATAATTATAATACTAGAAATAAGGACCTATTAGCTCAACCAGGTTTCAGGCTGGCTAAAGTAGACTCATCGTTCATGGGGTACTGTTTAAAATGTTACAATAAAATACCTCCACACATACTTCAACTAAATGAGACGAAATTTAAAACTTGTATAAAACGCACACTATGCAGGCAGGCATATTATAAGTTGGGGGATTACATAAATGATAAAAATGCTTGGCTCCATGCTGGTCCTGCTCCACAACCTCAACTAATTAATTAACATTTGAAGATACTGTTGGAACTGCTGAAGATTGTAAGAATAGCTTTGCATTGTGTAGACTCAATCACCATTGTATTGTATAATTGCTTAGCACATGTGTGAGTACTATGTACCTACTCTAAAGCTACCATTTACTGGGTACGTCTTTATTTGACTTGGATGTGCCCTGGCGGCTGAGAGTGTGTCATGCTCACTCTAATGCCTCGCTGATGGTGGCGCGTGTGTTGGATCATTTAACGAATCCATACGTCAGGTTCGTCAACGGGCGCTGTTGGTGGAGGCCGGTCATACCTTAGCTGCCACGGCTTATTTTAATTTTAATTTTGAATTGTTTTTTTTTTATTTTTTTTTTTTTTTTTTTTTTTTAATACGGACGCTTTTAACGTTCATCGTTCTCACATGTATAATTTCAACATGAATGATGTAACCAATATTTTGTAACCATATTTTGATTTAAAAGAGTGTCCGTGGAGTTTCTTGCCCGTTCTTCTCCATAGATCTACGTTTTGGAATGGGCAACTAGCTTCAACTTTCTGACTTACCTACTGACCGATTCTTTGACAATTCAAAAGTGCCTGTAATTGGTTTAATTGAAATAAATGCTTTGAGTTGAGTTGAGTTGAGTACCGTCTATGCCTATGGCATACCTAAATTCTTTTTTTTTTGCAAAAATTATTTTAAAAAATCAAAATTCAAATCTAACGCAGGTTGGATATGATTAACCTAGATTTGGCGAAAAGAGCGTTGCAGTGCAGCTCACTTATTTGATTTTGCACATAATCTTAAATTTCCCAAACACCTAAATTTTTTAGAATAATAATGTATTAAAACTATCGATCTTTGCATCTACCATGAGTTTGCACAGCCAAAAGTCGCTAGCGACTCCGTAAATGATTTATATGACATTTTTAATTATTTCCGTCACCGCTAGGGGCGCTGGTACAATATTTCATAGAAATAATTTACGGAGACGCTAGCGACTTTTGGCTGTGTAAACTCGTGGTACAGGTGTGGCGGCATCTACATCGCCACATATGAACTACGCATCAGAGACATGACGTCACGCAAACCTGCATCGCGCAATTAGAGTTTACCACGCGATTAGCATATATACAACGACCCGACATTAACCGTCGGGCAGTGGCCCACCAGACACGACACCCGTCTGGTCGGAGGATCCTCCCTTTTCAATGGAGGATGAGTGAACTTTACACCCTGTTCCTCATACCTCTAAACAGGCTCTTATTGTTACACACAACCCAACACTATGTAATGACGTAACACACACGTTATTAGTGTTTGTTGTGGAAATAACAGATTAGTATCGTTAGTTTTACATGTTTTACATAATATTCACGTTATTCAATAAGAATAACCTCGCAGGAAACGGAAACGGGGAATAAACGTTTTGTTTCTAGAATTTTTTACGTTTTTTAGGGTTCCGTACCTGAAAAGTAAAATACGGAACTCATAAAGGATTTCGTTGTCAGTCTGTCATGACCCTTTTTCTCCATTGACTTAGAATCATGAAATTTGTCAAGAAGTGAATGAAGTCTCACAGCACAAGTAAAGGAAAAAGTCCGAAAATCGTTAATTTGTAAAATCCCTTTTTTTAAATTATAAACTGCATTTGGAGAATTGACCGTACGTACGTACAGTAGTACCCAAGTAATAAGGAGCGTTGTGAATCTTCGTTCGCACAGAAAAGAAAGTATGGCCCCGAAGATTAACGAGAATACTTAAAACAAAAACTTACATAAACTACTACTACTACTTACTTAAACTACTTACTTTACTTACTTAAATTTCAACATTTATATCTGTAATTTTTATGGTGTGCATAATAAAGAGTATTCTATCTATCTATCTATCTTAAAACTTACAATCAACCTTAGACCACTACTATAAGGTTCATAATACACTGCAGCTCTTAGTTCCGTCTCACTCGCAAGTATGGCGGCTGTCAAGCGGCGCGCGCTAACATGGCGGCAGCTACCGACTAATAGCGGTACAGGAAAAAGCGTGGAGCGTGCCGATTGGTCAATAGCATTTCCCGCGCTTTGAAAATTCATCTTCTGCGCAGGTACATCGATAAGCTATATTAGTTGAGTACTACTGTACGTATGTACGTATGTATGGGAGAACATGTTTTTACTACAATGTTAAGTTTGTTTTTAGGATAAATGCTTTTCAACTACTGAACCCTTCATTATGCGTGGTCCGACATGCACTTGGCCGTTTTTTTTTTAACTGTCATGTTTAAACTAGCAAGTTTCAACGGTTATCAACTGGTGATATAGTGCTATGTATACAACAATAAATAATTAAGAAACAAAGGTTTTGAAATAAAGAAGGTTTAAAGGAAGGTTTGAAGGTTTTGGTTTTGATTATTGTACCGTGTTTTTTTCTGAACTGAATAAAGTTTTTTATTTTTATTTTTTTTTTTTTTTTTTTTAATGGATATTGAACCGATACGTTGAAATTGGTCGCAGTAACAAAATTAGGGCACTCCGACAGTGTTAGGAACCGCTTTCATATAACTATATTACGGGATATAGGGTGTAAGTGTAAACAGTGGCAATTTTTACTGATCATTATGAACAACTTTTATTATGGGACCAAACCTGAAATCGCAAAAAAAAAGTTAGCTGGTCAGTACATTTATGTTCGCATAATTCGTCAAAGTGTAGGGAACAGCAGATTTTTTTTTTTCGTGATTTCAGGATTGTCTCATGTAGCTATATCCCTGGGGATGTAACTATATCACGGCTTCAACCATCTTAGTGCGACATTATGGATTTACTTTGAAGTAGAACAAATCTATAAAAAGAGAAGTCCTGACTGACTGACTGACTGACTCATCAACGCCCAGCCCAAACCATTGGACATAGAAAGCTGAAATTTTGCACAGAGGTTCCCTTTATAATGTCGACAAGGAATAAGGAAGAAATTCCCGGCAGTATGTTCCCGTGGGATATTTTCCGATATCCACGCGGGCGAAGCCGCTGACAAAAGCTAGCTAAAAATATAATTGCAAAACTTGTAACAAATTTCCATAAATATGTAAATCTTTAATCATATTTTTATGACCATAAGCAAAAAAGTTGTTATTTAAACAAAAATATTTTGTTAAATGTTTAAAAGAAAAAAATAAGAAACCTGAACCGATCACGTTTTGTTATTCAATATTGTCAGTGATAATTGAATTAGTATTTTGTGCGTCATTGATATGACTACTATGGATGTACGGCGTAGAACAGGATCTAGATAATATCTAGAGCACACTTCTTTCAAAACGACACATACATATAAACTCGATCACGCCTTCTTCATATGGGGTTAGGCAGAAACAACAGAACGCCACCTGCCGTGACCCTTACTCAAACTCAAACTCAACGCATTTATCTATTACAGGCAATTTTGAATTGTCAAAGAGTGGGTCCGTTAGCCAGAAAGTTGAAGCTAGTTGCCCATTCCAAAACGTAGATCTCTATGGAAGAACGGGCAAGAAACTCCACGGACACTCTTTTAAATCAAGATAAGTAATACAACATCCTGGGTACATTATATTTGTAAAACAGGCCAAGTGCGTGTCGGACCACGCACAATGAAGGGTTCCGTAGTTGAAAAGAATTTATCCCAAAAACAAACTTAAAATTGTATATAATATATAATATTATATATAATATTGTATATCAAAATATAATTGTATATAATATTGTATATCAAAAAAAAAAATTATGTCATAAAATTAAAAATTCACAATTTTCGGACTTTCTCCTTTACTTGTGCTGGGACTTCAAGAGACTATAGACCGTCGTATTTGATATTAATTTCAACTTGATACTTCTATGCGTTCCTCAGAAAAAGGGTCTTGACACACTAACAACTTTGAAAATATTTTTTTATGTGATAGAATTCAACTTAACGATAGAAGACAAATTAACAATTTTCGGATTTTTTCCTATATTTGTGTTGTGAGACCATGCTTCTTGCCAAATTTCATGATTCTAGGACGACGGGTAAGTACCCTATAGGTTTTGATTTACTTGCGAGTATCAAAAAATGTCGCATAAATGGCCGTATTTTTTTATTGCGTTGACTAGAAGTTTGATCTTTTTAGAACTCCAAGGTACCATAGACCTACGTATTTGATATTAATTTCAGCTGGATATCTTCACGCGTTCCTGAGGAAAACGGTCTTGACAGACTGACAGACAGACAGACAGACGGACAAACAAGTGATCCTATAAGGGTTCCGTTTTTTCCTTTTGAGGTACGGAAATCTAAAAATACTTAAAAACAAGTTAAAATATAAAATTAAAAATAAGGCCGTAGTTCGAAAATGGGTAGGAATTCGGAAAAGTATTATGAAGTAAAAGTTGTAACAAATTTTATGAGCTTTCATTACATAGCAGATATTTTTTCTCTACGACGCACCGTTTTAAAGATATTAGTGAAAAACTCAAAAGTGGGAACTTTTATCCCCTCCCCCACTCCGGCGCACCTCCTAGACGCGGGGACTTTTAGTATGTTTACTCCCTAAGCACCCTGAACAACTTTCTGAAAAAATCGCTTACGTCCCAGCTCACGCACTCTACAACCCATTTGTTGAGTGGACTAATTTGTGATGACAAAAACAATAAAATTACAATGCAGGAATGTGTGCCTCACGGCTGTGCCAAAAATGCCCCGTTCAGCAAAAATGCCAGGCAACTAGTGCTTGACGCTGGTTTTCATACAAGTACTGCCTTCCAGGGCGTCCCCTTCTGGCGTTTCCACTCACATCTGCTTTAAAACGATTTGTTGATAAAACACAAACTACTTACATTATTCTTCATAATCTGCCTAGCCTTTTCTCAACTATGTTGGTGTCGGCTTCCAGTCAAATCGGATGCAGCTGAATACCAGTATTTTACATGGAGCGACTACCTATCTAACCTCCACAACCCAGTTACTCTGTAATACGATTTTCGGGCTTCTGTCGACCCGTAACGACTGTCAAAGATCTACGAATGACCGGCTTAAAAGTGCTTTCCGAAGCGTGGAGGAGGTTTTGGTATGTAAAGATGGTCACCCATCCACGGAGCAACCGCGACAAGGTGTGCGGCTGTTATTTATTAGCCACAACCCAACAACATACATAAATCTACC
The DNA here is from genome assembly GCA_905163495.3 of Cosmia trapezina. NCBI lineage: Eukaryota > Metazoa > Arthropoda > Insecta > Lepidoptera > Noctuidae > Cosmia > Cosmia trapezina. The sequence goes on from LR991044.1 coordinate 6,607,752, forward strand.
ACAAAAAGTAGGCATACTAAAATCCTTTGAATATAACTCTCAGCCAACCTTCAAAAACAATTATTACAATGGAAAATTTAATTCAGAATAACAATCAGGTAAGTATTTTCCAATACAAGTTGAAGAAAATATGTTATGTACGACTAATGTAATAACAATGGGGGTAAACTATGGGAACAAATGGAGTCCGGTCGGCATGGTTACTATAGTATAATAAGTTGGTAAGTTTTCAAGGCTATCCTTGAAAATTTTGTAGACAGGTTTTTCCTGCGGCTATGCCTGTTATGTAGTCACTTTCGAAGGATTTCCGAATTAATTCTGAAGTGTTTTCCTTCAACACAGTAAGATTTTCTAGAAGACTTTCAAGGGAAGAGATCCTGTTGAAGAAATTTCAGATTCTTTTTTATACAACGTGTAACGTTAAGTGCGCAAAACCTCTTATGGGGTGTTTGTACTCATCATTATGAACAACTTTTACTATGGGACTAAACCTGAAATCGCGAAAAAAAATCAGCTGTTCAGTACATTTTGACGAATTATGCGAACATAAATGTACTGAACAGCTGATTTTTTTTCGCGATTTCAGGTTTGGTCCAATATTAGAAGTTGTTCATAATTATGAGTACAATGACCCTTTAAGAGGTTTTGCGCATTTAGCGTTACACGTTGTATAAGTGCTGAGCCCATTTTTTTTTCTGACATTTCAGTTTTCGTTCACAGTATGAACGAAAACTGAAACACACACACACACACACACTGACACTGTGTGTGTGTGTGTGTGTGTGTGTGTTGTGGCTAAGTTATAACAGCCGCATGGGTCGATCGATTAGGTTAAGTGGTTAGTCCGTGGGTGACCATCTTTACATACCAAGACCTGCCACGGAAAGCACGTTAAGCCGTTGGTCCCGGCTGTCATTCGTGGATCTTTGACAGTCGTTACGGGTCGTCAGAAGCCCGAAAGTCTGACAGGCAGTCTTACCAAGGGGTATCGTATTACCCAGTAACTGGGTTGTGGAGGTCAGATAGGCAGTCGTTCTATGTAAAATACAGGTATTCAGCTGCATCCAGTTAGACTGGAAGCCGACCCCAACATAGTTGGGAAAAGGCTAGGCAGATGATGATATATCAGTGAAGCTACAAATAATCCAATACACAGACAAATTCTCAAATATTCACACACATATTATTAAATCGAAAAGCATTCTAGAACATTCCTCACGTGATTTTCACTACGTCACACTACACATGGGGTTTCCCTGAACTATGGCCATAATTATAACACAATAAGCCGACGTTCGCACGGACGTAAAAATATCGCGGTGATTTTTTTTCGCGCACTGGTTTTTTCAACGCTCTGCTTAGCGCCAAGAGTTGAAAATCCAACAGTGTGTTTTTTCGACGCGCAGGGATGCACTCTATTGTTGGTTAGGTTGGATTCTCGAAGCTCGGCTCAACGGCGAGAGTTGAAAATCCAGTGCGCGATAAAATCCCGCCGCGATATTTTTACGTCCGTGCGAACGTCGGCTAAATACACGCCACGCGCCCTAGTAGTTTACTGTTAGGTATCACTTTGTTTGTTTCCACGTGTTATATTATGTCAAACTATAATTGGTTTGCGTTCACCTAATTTCTAAGAAAATGGGTTAGTTTTGGGTACTTTGAAAGTCGAATATTTCCTTGGAAGTGCTGTTTTTAAGACGTGTTGTGGTTACAATTTGATACCAAGTCGTAATGAAAATCATAAACAAAAAAAACTAGTAAAATCTTTTAAACGTTTACGTAAAAAACTTTTTTACAAAAACAAAAACCGACTTCCAAAAAAAAACACTACAAAGTGAAAAATAACTTTAATTTCGGAAGTCGGTGTCTTTGGATCTGTATTTTAGTTTTTTGCCACCGACTTCCGAAATTAAAGTTATTTTTCACTTTGTAGTGTTTTTTTTTGGAAGTCGGTTTTTGTTTTTGTAAAAAAGTTTTTATTTTTCACTTTTTAGTGGTTCAGTTTGTAATTTATCTAAGTTACAATAACCCAATGCCAACTGCTCATCACGTTTTACAAAATGTTGCTTTTCCCGATGCAGGGACGTTAATTGTTGAGGAGTTCTCCTAGTAAGAACCAGGAGAAATGGAGCTCATGGTGAAGTCACCATTACCATTATTTTGACGAGCATAAACCATATTAAAGTAATCGAATCGCAACCTGTTATATACTTAGATATAATTGAGTATTTCCGAGGGCCCTCTGTGGTCTTCATCATCAGTTCCAGTTCACCGAATGGTACTTTCCGAGAGTAAATGCACGAGTTACTATAAAAAATACCGAAATCGATATAGGTGTGCCCATAAAATTTGAGGGTTTCCCTCGATTTCCATGGGATCCCATCATCAGATCCTGATTTGATGATCATGGGACCACTTGGGAAGTATACCCTTTCGAACAAAAAAAGAAAAATCCAAATCGGTCTAGCCATTTTCGAGTAATCGGGGAACATACATAAAAAAAAAAAATAAAAAAAAAATAAAAAAAATATTCCGACGAATTGAGAACCTCCTCCTTTTGGAAGTCGGTTAAAAACTAGCTTACATAGCATTATTCTCAATAAAACAAAACATGTCAAATACACAAGTTTCCGGCATTTATTGACCAACAATAAAGGAGTCTGTACATTGCTCCTAAACCATGAAGATTTTTCAGTCATATTGTGTAACACATTAATAACTATGGATGTGTGCAGACAGTCAATCTGCCTAGCATTTTCCCAACTATGTTGGGTTCGGCTTCCAGTCTAACCGCGGATGCAGCTGAATGCCAGTATTTTACATAGAGCTACTGCCTATCTGACCTCCATAACACTACAGTTACTAGGTAACACGATACCCCTTGGTAAGACTGGTTGTCAGACTTTTGGGCTTTTCTGCAACGACTGTTAAAGATCTACGAATGTCAGCCGGTAGCAACGGCATAACGTGCTTTCCGAGGCACGGAGGAGTCTCGATATATAATGGTCACCCATCCACGAATCGACCGCGGCAAGCGTAGCTTAGCCTTTGATCGACCCGTGTGGCTGTTATTATTTGGCCACGAGCTCCTGGATGTGTGAAGAGAGTTAATGTTAAAAGAAATACAGCCATGCGACCCACTTGATACCACTCGTAGCAAAGAATATCGGAATTGTTAAAACCGGATTTTGGACCTAAGGTAGCAGGTGGGTTAACATCAAATCAAATCAAATCATTTAATTCAAGTAACGAGACTCATACAAGGAATAAAAGGAACACACAATAATTAAAATGATTAGAAAATACATTAATTCAAATAAAAAAATCAAAATAAAGTCAAATTACAATGGGTGCTAATTAATGCTGCTTCTTTAAAATGTCATTCTCGTCTTCAAATATATTTAGTTGTCTAATGAATTAATAGGTCAGCGACTAATCTTTTGCGTATAATAAATGCTTTTCAAGCGACCATACATATATTGTAAAACAAGCTACTGTTAATATGACTCGCATTATTAAGCAACTAAATTTGTGATATGTCTATGCATTGACAGCTTCTAATAAGAGTATCAACTACATCTATAAAATTATTTCAACGTACTCTAATTTCATAATGTCACCTATATTTTTATACGTTAGCATATATAATTGATGAGTGAATCTATTATAATTGAACATAAAATTACCTTAATATTGTCATCAAATAATGGCCAATGAAAGCTCTAATTTCATGTAGACACCTATCTATTTATAATTTTAACATAAGTAATTGATGACTCGAATAATATACCTACCGCATTGAATTGAAAATACAAAAATTATTGTCATCAAAAACAAACATCTGCAACTCTGTGTTTGTTTGTATTTGGACACACAATCAATCTGCCCAGCCTTTTCCCAACTATGTTGGGGTCGGCTTCCAGTCTAACCGGATGCAGCTGAATATCTGTATTTTACATGGAGGGACTGCCTATCTGACCTCCACAACCCAGTAACTGGGTAATACGATACCCTTGGTAACACTGGGTGTCAGACTTTCGGGCTTCTGACGACCCGTAACGACTGTCAAATATCCACGAATGACAGCCGGGATCGACGGCTTAACGCGCTTTCCGAGGCACGGAGGAGTCTCGATATGTAGAGATGGTCACTCATCTACGGACCAACCCCAGCAAGCGTAGCTTAACCTGATCGATCGACCCGTGTGGCTGTTATTACTTAGCCACGAGCTCACGAGCTCATTCCCAGCGAGCGTTAGGTTCACTCCCGCGCTTGTGTTGCTACTTTTCATGAGTTATGAATATCATTCATTAATTTAGTTGTTGAATAAAAAAGTTATATAATAAACAGCAAAAATAAAAAAAGAAAGCAAAAAGGAAAAAAAACAGGTCAATTTATACCAAAAACAAACTTAAGGACGCTGTTACAAATGGGTAGTCAAATCATTACTTTTTTACACAAAAGTGTGTTTATTAAATAAAATGCTTTGCTTTCTTAAAATGTTTTTTGGTTAAATTGTTGATAAATGTGCATGGTACGATTCTGAACCATAAATATAATTTTAGATAGGTACAGTTTCACAATAATGGTACCGAAGTGATTTTTTTTACTTCGGTGCCGTTATTGAGAAGCTGTACATATCTAAAATTACGTTTATAGTACAGAATCGTATCATGCACACTTATCAACAATTTAACCAAAAAACATTTTAAGAAAGCAAAGCATTTTATTTAATAAACACACTTTTATGTAAAAAAGTAATGATTTGACTACCCATTTGTAACAGCGTCCTTAACATTGCAATCCCAAAAAAATAAAGTATTTAATAATATTACAAATTAACAATTTTCGGACATTTTCCTTTACTTGTGCTGTGAGTCCTTGCTTCTTGCTAAATTTCATTATTCTAGGTCAACGGGAAGTACCTTACAGGTTTTGATTTACTTGCGAGTATCGCAGGTTTTGATTTACTTGCGAGTATCAAAAACTGTCGCATAAATGGCCGTATTTTTTTATTGCGTTGACTTAGAAGCTTGATCTTTTTAGAACTCCAAGGGACCATAGACTTACGTGTTTGATATTAATTTCAACTTGATACCTTCACGCGTTCCTGAGAAAAAGGGTCTTGACAGACAGACAGACGGACAAACGAGTGATCCTATAAGGGTCCCGTTTTATCGAAACCCTTATAGGATTTTTTAACCCTAAAAAAGAAAGAAAGAAGCAAAATAAATAAGTTAATAACTAAGCTAAATATTCAATAAGTACTGGAAAATACCATACAAGAAACAAAAATATCCGACTCTAACCCGAACGACTCGCACTTGGCCGCTTCTTTTGTTATTATGTACTAACAATATCAGTAACAAAACATTACAAACACCCACACCAGTGTGTAAGCACCGTTACAATACATGTGATAACTGGTATAAAGCCTGAAACGTGACTAAATGTTACGCAAAGACAACAGAACCTATCTGCTATGATGTATATTGAACTCTATTGACAATGGAACTGCCCTATTGCGTTGCATTATGCTAGACAAATATTTGATAAGTATTGAAAATTACAGAATTTAGTAATGCCGCACGGGTCGATCGATCAGGTTAAGCTACGCTTGCCAATGTTGGTCCGTGGATGGGTGATCATCTTTCCGCCGTGCTTCGGAAAACACGTTAAGCCATTGGTCCCGGCTGTCTTTTGTGATTCTTTGATAGTCCTTAAGGGTAGTCAGAAGCCCAAAAGTGTGACAACCAGTCTTACCTAAGACTTAAGGTAACTTATTACCCACTAACTGGGCAGTCGCTCCTACGTTGGGGTCGGCTTCCAGTCTAACCGGATGCAGCTGAACACCCAGTATTTTTTTTTTACATGGAGCGACTACCTACCTGACCTCCACAACCCAGTTACTGGGTTATACGATATTCCTTGGTAAGACTGGTTGTCGGAGTCTTTGTGTATCTGTCCATCGTTACGGGTGTAACGACGGACAGGTTCCCCGATCATTAGACATAATAAGACCCACCTATTTAATTACCGAACCTGTATGTATGTCTGTGTGCACGTGAGCTCAGAAACGTGATCGGGTCTCGTGTTCACAGTTGTACCTGTAGCTGTAGATATTATTTACATATAGAGGAGTCCTAGTTAAATCCTATTAGTCTATGGCGTTGTAAATGTTGGGGTGATTGTCAGTATGTTTTCACATGAAAATGGGTGGGGACAATATGAATAGGCAGAGCATAATATTAGGGTTTGGGGGACTTAGGGAGTTTGCAGACTTGGGGAGTTTGTTGCCTAAACAGGGAAAGGCCCGAGACGGCGGCGGCGCGCCGCGCCGTGTTCCACGCGCGCCTCTCTAGAGGAATAGCGGCCGTATATGGCCGCTGAGGGTGATGGGATCCGCATGAATTCATGCGGGCCGAGACCTGGTCGGGGGAGCGTGATGAAATGCGCTTTCACTCCAGCACCCCGGCTAAAGTTAGCAGCAGAACACCGTATGGTTTTAGTCCACTCATCACCCCAGGGAGGACATCCATGAGGAGTTCCACACGGTAAAAAAAAACAATATTCGGCCCGATTTTTTCATCATCTCTGATGTAGGCCTCATTGACTGCTGGTTGACTATAATAACAGTAATTTATAAACATAAAAATTCTTAATTTATTTTAAAAAGTTTCCTTTTTTAAGGGTTCCGTACCTCAAAAGGAAAAAAAAACGGAACCCTTATAGGAGCACTTTGTTGTCCGTCTGTCTGTCTATCTGTCAGTCTGTCAAGACCCTTTTTCTCAGAAACGCGTGGAGGTATCAAGTTGAAATTAATGTCAAATACGTAAGTCTAATAGTCCCTTTGAGTTCTACAAAAATCAAGCTTCTAAGACTTCTAAGTCAACGCAATAAAAAAAATACGACCATTTATGCTACATATTTTAATACTCGCGATTAAATCAAAACCTTTATGGTACTTCCCATTGTCCTAGAATCATGAAATTCAGCAAGAAGCAAGGTCTCACAAGTCACAGCACAGTTAAAGGAAAAAGTCCGAAAATTGTTAATTTGTAATTACAATGTTAAGTTTGTTTAAGGGATAAATTCTCTTCAACTACGGAACCCTTCATTGTCCATGGTCCGACACGCACTTGCCCGTTTTTCTTCTGGCTGTACATCTGCACAAATTCTTTCAAAATAAAATAAAAATCTTTAGGTAGAGGTACCTTCTTAACAAAATAATTCCACGGTTATTTAGTAATAAATAACCAGCTAAAACCCAATCATTTCTACAGACATCACGAGTTTAGGGAAGCCCTCAAATTCCCTTAATAACCAAAGTTTACTCATTGTTACTTCATAATAACATCATTGTTATAACGTATTGTTTTAATATTAATGATTGTGTTGTTTCATACATGTTTTGTACCCTGTTTTCGGATAGGAAACGCCTTTGACAAACAAACTACAATAGAATTTTGTATGTTTTTGTTTTAAAGGTAGGAAAACAAGGTCATATTTTAGGATTTAATTACGTTAGTCTTACGTGTTGCTAGCGGTATTTTATGATTTAATATCAACGATTTATGAACTTCCACCCATACGTAACCTATTTGCTCCACGCATAGAATTTAAAAAACAGGAAAAGTGGCAAGCGGGCGAAAATGTGTCCGCGCGACATGCTCAGTATAAGCCGTTCATAGTACAAATTCCGTCTCCGCGAACTACTAACCGAAGCCATGTAAATCATGGAATCACTTTCCATATGTAAGTACAAGTATTTTACCGTATTTGTCTTTAAAATCATGAAAGTGACAAAGGGAAAAGTGGAGACACAGGGTTCCAATACATTTTAACATACTGGTCACATCTCCTTCTCTCTTATATCTATGGCTCCACGTCTTCAATAACTCACACTTTCGTTGCACTGAATTAAAAAGCTGTGCTGCTGACCTGAGTCAAAACTGTCTTTAGTCTATCTTCAATCTCATCATCTGCCTAGCCTTTTCCCAACATATGTTGGGGTCAGCTTCCAGTCTAACCGGACGCACATGATTTACCTAACCGGATTTACATGGAGCGACTGCCTATCAGACCTCCACAACTGAAGTACTGGGTAATACGATACCCCTTGGTAAGACTGGTTGTCAAACTTTCGGGCTTCTGACGACCCGTAACGACTGTCAAAAATCCCTTTCCGAGGCACGGGTTGTCTCGGTGTGTAAAGATGGTCATCCATTCACGGACCGACCGCGCCAAGCGAATCTTAAGCTGATCGATCGACTCGTTATTCGTGCGGCTGTTATTACTTAGCCACGAGCCAATACAGCCCACTACAGTATGGAGTAAATATTCTCAACATTCCGGGGCTGAGCTATCTTCAGATAAAACAATCACTTCCCCACGTTATAATAAATGCAGACACAGTAGCACATGCGTCTGCGCATTCTAATTATATAAGACGTGATACATTATAATATATTTAAACAAATTATGTCACGATTTAGATAACATTTATCTTAATTATTTGAAAGATAGTGATAAATTCTATTGAATCTAATTAATTGTAGAATTTTCTTTAGGTTGTTTTTTTTTTTGTGTTACGTGCAGTTTTGTTTCTATATAGGTAAGTTAATTTGCCCATAATATAATCTTCACACCTTTTTACCCGATTGCGTCAGAAGGAGGGTTAAGGCGCGGACTGACTACGATTTTAAACGGCACACCACCGCGTAATCTATTGTCACTATTAGCTGGCTTGAAATAAGTTTGAAAATTTAAAATAATATTTGTGTTGCTGAGATGTGACAGCTACGAATGTGGATTTATTTTCCGGGTTGTCTTTATATTATTCAGAATATACACAAACAATTAAATAATTGTCCGGTTAAAGTTTAACATAAACATAGTGTTATTAATTTTTAAAGTTATGTCTAACGTGATTAAAAAACTGAAAATCACGCAAAAATTTTTTTTGTAAAACCTTCACCATTTTAAAGATATTCTAAATATTAATCTTTAAGTATTACGTGTTTTAATATAATACCTTTTGTTTTATGTGTAATAAATTAATAATGCGTCTAATTTGGGACAGCGCTCCTTGATGGGCGAGTCCTATTACTGGCTGGACGTACGACGCGTTGCGGGAGCTCAGCACAGAACACGCAAGCTAACCCACTCAAGGCCGCTGGCACTTATCTGCGTCTTAAAGATTACAGTTCCGATTAAAAATTGCTTATGCAAGCTAATCTAACTCAAATATTTACCGATTATTACCGATAATTGCTATCTGTTATGTAACAATCGATTTAAATATTTTATCGAGTATTACATTATATTATAATAAACTCTATCGATTCTGAACGAAAATTAAATCGATAAGTATCAATATAATTTACATTTTCAGTAGGTATTGATAATGATGACAATGCACAATATGCAATTTTGAAACGACCGCGCGAAGTAACATTGATTTTTGAATAGCTTAATACAGGGTCCAATTAGCCAAACTCCGCAAACGTGATCGATATCTAAACATAATAACATGATAAAATAAGAAAGAAATTAATTTGATACTGTTTTTTTTGTCGGTAACCACCGATAGTAGGTGTAGTCACTTAAAATATCAGTGTAATTTTTTTTATTTATTTTGGAAACTGTACAGACAAGGGTATCGATATCTCAACACAATAAAACAATTTTTATCAACTCACACTTTTAAGTAACAACATTACCAGCGGTCATTGACCCCAAAAAATCATCAAATCCTTTTTTTTTGTTTTGTATTTAGATATTGATACCCATACATACCCATAACGTCTGCGGAGCAGATTTATTTTGAGTATGTATAAGCTCCCTCTTAGTTAGATATTTTAGGGGCCTGTTAAGGCGAGGAAATTAAACCATCTCCTCAATTTCGGTAGATTTGACAGAAAATAAAAAAAAAAAAAACGGTCCCTTCATCCCTTCATCTTAATTGGAACCGTGCACTTGTGAACTCCGGCAAACGGCTGTTATTTCTAACTATTTAAGAATTCATTTAAGAATCGAACAATACTCAATAATCTTCGTGCCTACAAAATAATGGGTTACCCTTACCAGTCAAATAAATCGACCAGTACACACAGATATTTATTTATTTTACAATTTATGTACACACAGAAAAATACAAAGAGATACATAATACTTAAAATTAGGAGTACAAAGGTACTGCTTATTTCTTTAGAAATTTCTTACAGCAGACCTGCGAAAAGAGAAATGAAAAAGAAATGTAGACAATAGTGTGTGAGAACAAGAAGAGAAAAATATGATGCGAAGTCTAAAACTAAAATATTAAATACACCTACACATATAACGCAAAACAAAAAATTAACATATACTTAAATAAATGCATAAAGCTATAATATATAAACATGCATATACTATATATAAATACTCACATTTGAGAGGAAAGGTAATGCTCTTTTAATCGATATTTGAACAGCGACACAGTTTTTAAATCGCGAATGCTAGGCGGAAGCGAGTTCCACAATCTTACAGCATGGACAGAGAAAGAATAAGAGTAGTAGCTAGTTTTATGAGGATGAGATTTAAGGAGGGATCTAAGGTGTGATCTACACGGTGCGTCGCTAGGGCGAGTGTAAGAGAAACGCTCACGCAGGTAGGAAGGATAAGACGGGTTGTGTAAGATGTTGAAGAGGAGACATAAAATCCGAGAGAGTTCCTGCGAAGACGGATTGGGAGCCACTTGAGTTCCTTGCGAAGATGAGAAACATGGTCATACTTTCGAAGACCGAAAACAAAGCGAATGCACAAGTTTTGCAAGCGCTCAAGCTTGTTTAATAGCTCCTCAGTAGCATCCAGGTAGCATGCGTCGGCATAATCTATAATCGGCTGAATAAGCGTTTGAGCCAAAGAAATTTTAGTCTTCAAGGGCAGGAGACTTTGAAGGTTTTTCAGCGAATGAAAGGAGAAATGTACCTTTCGACTGACCTCATTAACTTGAGCACACCACGAAAGATTGGAGTCGATAATTACGCCCAGGTCTTTGGCGGTTTCGATATAGTCAATGCGAACACCATCGAGATATAAAGGCATCAGAGATGTAACATCAGCCGCACTGCGAACGAATCTACTGCCTATGATCATGGCTTGAGATTTAGTTGGATTAATTTGCAAACCAAACGACTTAGCCCAATCGCTGATGCAGGCCAAGTCATGATTCATAGCAGCAATTGCGGAGCCCGCGTCAGCTGCAAGTAAAATGTCGGTAAAGCTGCAAGTCATCTGCGTAGAGATGAAAACTAGAGGAGATTACTCTGGTAACAAAGTTGATGAAAATTGAAAAAAGAAGAGGAGAGAAAACGCTACCCTGAGGAACACCCTCAGTGAGGCTACACCAATCAGAGAAAAACTCCTCCAGGCGAACACACTGCGAGCGTCCCCGAAGATAAGAACTAAACCAAGCTAAAGCTGAAGAAGAGAGATTGATAGATTTGAGGATACCAAGCAGTATGTCTAAATCCACCGAGTTGAAAGCGCTACTAAAGTCAAGCAATACAAGAACAGTAAGCGACTTATTCTCCATTGCCCAGCGGATGTCGTCAGTTACTTTTAAAAGTGCGGTTACAGTACTGTGACCCGAGCGAAAACCGGATTGAAAAGGGGAAATTATCGAGTTTGACGCTAAGAAAAATGATAATTGTCTATGAACAATGTGCTCAAAAACTTTAGAGAGAAATGGAAGAATAGAAATAGGTCTAAACTGGGTTAACAAAGTACGATTATTAGTTTTAGGTAAAGGAATTAAATGAGCCTGTTTCCAAACTGACGGAAACGAGCAAGAGGAAAATGAGTGGTTGAAGATGTGAGTTAGAACAGGAAGTAACGAGGAAAGAATAAGGGTTATCATTCTTGAGCACAACTTATCATTACCGACTGCTGAAGAAGTAATTGCAAGTATAGATTTCTTAACGTCTTCCTCAGCAACATCGCTAAGCTTAAAGTGAGAACGTTATGGTAACGGTAAACTAGCAAGACTCTCTAATGTCGCAGCTTTGACAGACGGATCAAGAGAAAAGGGAAGGAGAGAGAAATGTTTATTGAGATCATTGAGGTTCACATCCTTACACTGGTTGGTAAGTGCCTTGCCTATACCTACAGATTTGAGAAATTTCCAAACATCGGAAGAACTGCGGTTATTGAGTTGTTCGTGGAAATAGCGTCTCTTAGCATCTTGACACAGACGACTGCAGCGATTACGTAAGGATTTGTAATAAGAGAGATTCAGCTCTGAAGGTCTGCGCTTATATCTGCTCTTAGCTTTATCCCTGCGAGCCATGAACTCTTTAATTTGTAACGTTATCCATGGTGCAGGGTTATGACGGACTTTGACACGTCGTATAGGGGCATGCTGATCATAATAATATAAACTGAGAACGGTTGCGTTAAAACAATTTACCTTATCGTCGATGTCATCATACTCAACCAGAGATATCTATGTGTACACTATAATTATGAGTGCTGTCGCATTTTGTCACCGCTTTTTTGAAAAATGTAATCAATTAGCGAACCAGTAAATAATATTAATTTAATAGTTAGGGATGATATGATAATATTAATTTATTTAATATCGATGCGGGCGAATTTTTTGATGCCCTATGATACTTTCCCCTCCTTTTTTTATACAACGTACATATTATTATTTTAAATCTGTGTTAGTTTATATATTATAGATAATAATTAAAAACACATTTTTATCGTGGCATTTATTAAACTCATCTCAAAAACAGATAATACTTTTTGAGCTGATTTTAATAGATACCACAATAGAAATGTCCTTTTAATAATTAGGTACTTACTTACCTATTAAATTATTATTATTTACTAGTTCACTAATTGATTACATTTTTCAAAAAAGCATCTTTTCATTTAGCATTCTTGAAAATTTGATCCCGTGTGAGCGAGAGAGGTGACAAAATGCGACAGCCCTCTTAATGACACCACGTGAAAGGAACTGCAATCGCTATTAAACGTGACCGGTATAAACAAACAAACATTATTATTAGTTATGTTAGTCACTGCATAATTCATTTGTCATTGCATAACGTACGTATTTGCATAATGAGACCATTAGATTCTCTCGTCATTGATACAAGTACCTACGCGGCGGGCTCGACATGGCGGGCTAATTCAGTGTGGGCTGCCGCGCACCCTAACGAGTCAGAAGGTAAAGTTACGCGATAGAAAGAGAGGCAAATTCTATGTGAATATAACTATAGGTAATTAACTCTGTGCCACCTGAATTGCACTTTATTGTGTCGTAGCAAGTCGTTATTTATTTAAATAATTTTTCGGAGTGAATCTTCTGTATTTGTAATATTATGTATTCTGTGACTTTACATTAAGGCTTGTCCGCCGTAAAAAAAGCGGTCACTGTCGGACTGCATAGAAAAGAAAGAGAAGTGCGATGACACAACGCTTGCAAAATATGAAGTAATTACCGATTTACAAAAAATCTAGGGATTGGACTAAAAAAGTAATCACATGAAATCATTCCTTATTATTTTGTAAAGAACTGTATAACCACTTTTAATGAAAACTTTAGGAGTAATATGGTAAAAACTCGAAAAAATAGACAGAAATAGACCTGGGTTTAGCTTTTTTTAGGGTTCCGTACCTCAAAAGGAAAAAACGGAACCCTTATAGGATCACTCGTGTGTCTGTCTGTCTGTCTGTCCGTCTGTCCGTCTGTCACAGCCAATTTGCTCCGAATCTAATGGACCGATTAAGTTAAAATTTGGTACACATATGGATTTCTATGACCCAAACACGTACAGTTAAAGTAAATGTATGAATTTTGAATATGAGAGTCACTTTTAGGGCGAAAATAAGAAAATTAAAAAAAAAGTTTTGTAAACTGTACTGTGTGAAATATCAAATGAAAGGGCTTACTATGAGGGTCTCAAATATATTTTTTTTATAATTTTAAAATATATGGTTTTAAAGTTATTTAAGAAAATTGACGAAATTTAATCAACAATACTGAAAACGGCGATTAATAAGGTGTTTTGTTTAAACATGGGTGATTTTCTGCAACTGCAAAAAATAACCTTGTAATTCACAGTATCATTATAAAATAAGTAAAAAGTTATATTTGCGATTGTTAAACATATAATATGGTACGGAACCCTTCGTGCGCGAGTCCGACTCGCACTTGACCGGTTTTTTTCTTTAGTTCTAAAAACTAAAATAGATTTCAGGACACATGAAATCACTTCTTATATATTCTAGATTATTGTGTATTTTTTTCTATCAAAAAGGTACTATAGTAACTGTAAAAAAAACCGGTCAAGAGTGAGTCGGACTCGCGCACCGAGGGTTCCTTACCATCATTTATATGTAATTTTTGTTGATGATTTCTGAAAAACTGCGCTATTTAAAAACATCATTTTATTTTTCCTGTAATCTTTACATAAACTTCTATCACATAGAATCATTTCAGATTTTACGCTTTGCAAACTTCGGAGATAAGGGGGGGGGAACGGATTTTTTTTTTACATTTTTCATCAAAAGTCGAAAACTATGCGGGCTAAAATAAAGAAAAAAATATGTTTGAGAATGTGCAAACAATATTCTTTCACATGATCCCCACATGCCCTAGTAGCCCCACTTTGAATTTTTAAGGCCCCCTTTCAGTCCCTGTTGCAAAAAAAAACATAAATATTTTAATTTCTTTCTTATTTGCAAAATAGTTGGGTAAACGTCATCTAAAACTATTCTAAATTTCAAGTTGATAGCATCAGTAGTTCTCGAGATATCCAGCTGTGACAGACAGACAGACAGACAGACTGAGTCACACCATAAGGGTTCCTTTTTTACCATTTTGGTACGGAACCCTAAAAATGGAAACAAAGTTACTTATTTTCGCCGTATTTTAGGGAGGACAAGCCTTAAGTCTAGCGGTAATTATAGCAATTAACGATTGTAACGTAGTCACGTGTGTAGCAATGCTTATTGTATCACATGCTCAACTTACTTACGGTAAATACCTATTAATTAAGGATATATCCATTAACTATTAATTAATGTTGATATTTTCATTCAGAGACTGCGAAACATGTTTCAATTTGGCCTTATGAATCGCGAACCTTCATGGTTTTAATCTGCCTAGCCTTTTCCCAACTATGTTAGGGTCGGTTTCCAGTCTAACCGAATGCAGCTTAGTACCAGTATTTTACATGGTGCGACTGTCTATCTGACCTCCACAACCCAGTAACTGGGTAATACGATACCCCTTGGTAAGACTGGTTGTCAGACTTTCGGGCTTCTGATGACTCGTAACGACTGTCAAATATCCATGAATGACAGCCGGGACCAACGGCTTCATGTGCTTTCTGAGGCACGGAGGAGTCTCGGTACGTATGTAATGAAGTTGGTCCACGGACCAACCCCGGCAAGCGTAGCTTAATCTGATGGATGGACCCGTAGCGGCTGTTATTATTTAGCCACGAGCTCCTCAAACAAACCTTCATGGTTTATTTTACGAAAATTAACACATCATCTCATTAATTAATTGAATTAAATTCTTAGATTAATTATAGATTAATTATTTAGACCTTTAGATAAGTAAAATTAAAAACTAGATTAATATTAGGTATAATTTTTTGTACAACTTCTTTATGCATGCGGAGTTTACCTGTAAGTGATTGTTGCACTGTTGCATATATATTGTTGCATGTAACCTTTTGGTAAACCAATAAAAAACAAATAAATAAATAAAATCTCAATCACTTTGATTTGCCAACGGTCAATGGAGCGCAGTATGATGTGTCCAGCGATGAGATCGCGTTAGAAACAGGTGGTGTTTCTTTTTCACACCACCCTTTTTTTTGTGGATCGGAAATCATCAAATGACTTCTACCGCTCTGGGTGGAGCGGAAGGGCGTGTCGGACTTCTACTGATTAAAACCCACCCGTGTTCCTTCAGTTGCCTATGCTAGGGCCACGGTATCT
The DNA here is from genome assembly GCA_905163495.3 of Cosmia trapezina. Classification (NCBI taxonomy): domain Eukaryota; kingdom Metazoa; phylum Arthropoda; class Insecta; order Lepidoptera; family Noctuidae; genus Cosmia; species Cosmia trapezina. The sequence goes on from LR991044.1 coordinate 6,623,754, forward strand.
CTTTCGAACAATCCGCGACCCCGGCGGCATCGGGCCTATCAGACCTCATCACCATCACCGGACAGCGAGCTACCCTCTATGCGCCGTCCGCAAGCCCACGCCTACGGTGGCCGGGAATCGGCCAAACACCACCCTGGGCTCCAGAACTCAATTAGCAGATGTTGGGGAAAAAACAGCCAGGCTGAAGTCAGAGTGAGCTGACCACGTCGTACGAACGGGTCGATCCATCAGGTTCAGGTCGTGGATGGGTGACCATCTTTACATACCGAGACTCCTCTGTGCCTCGGAAAGCACGTTAAGCCATTGGTCACGGCTGTCATTCGTGAATCTTTTGACAGTCGTCGTTACGAGTCATCAGAAGCCCGAAAGTCTGACAACCAGTCTTACCAAGGGGTATCGTATTACCCAGTTACTGGGTTGTGGAGGTCAGATAGATAGTCGCACCTTGTAAAATACTGGTACTAAGCTGTATCCGGTTAGACTGGAAGCCGATCCCAACATAGTTGGGAAAAGGCTAGGCAGATTTGACTATTCTTCTTACGATGTAAATAAATTTTCTAGATAATTACCCTAATTATGTTTATTAAAAAGTAATGACTAGCTCTTGCAAGACGTACCGAGAATGCCTGAAATAGCTATTGGGTCATGAAAGATCTAATGAGGGCGATCTTCCTCCATCCCTCAAGAGAAGACTTATCGACATGACATGTCGATAAGTCTTCTCTCTGTGTATCCGACATGTTCTCAAACATGGTCTTTGACAATTCAACAGCGGTCCACGCTCGGAGTTTGCCAGAGAGCCATGGAACGGAGTATTATGGGTATCAAACTTGTGTACCGGGTTAAGAATACAACCATCCGTTCCATCACCAAAATAACTGACGTCACTCGGAAAGCTGCCTCGCTTAAATGGAATTAGGCTGGACACATCTGTCGCATGTCAGAAGATCAATGGGCCAAACTTACGACCCAGTGGGTCCCGCTTAATGGCAAACGACATCGTGGCAGGCCCCGACGGAGATGGCGGGATGAGCTGGACTCCTTTGATAAAGATTGGTCCTTGGCAGCTCTGGACGGAGACAGGTGGAAAGAGAGTAGGGAGGCTTTTACCCAGTAGTGGTACAATAATGGCTATTAAAAAAAAATACTAGCTCTTGACCCGGAAATTTAAAAAACTAGATTATTATACGAGTACCATAAAACAGTGAAGTAATTGTACTGTATTATTATTTTACACGCCATTGTACCGTGTATTTCTTTTTATGTAACCAATTGTATTCCTAAGTATGGAAAAACGTGCCGTTGAATACATGCTTTATCTAGTTATTTTCAATGGGGCGTGAGTGAATTCTTCAAACATGTCTGTATTTTGTACGAAGTTACTGAAATAATATTTTTTTTTCATCTTCATAGTAGTTATTATACGAACACGTGAAATGTTTGATGGCGCGCGGGCTGGCAACATCGCATTTCTAGAGGTTTTTCGTGATTATTTCATTAAATCTAAATCAAAGGACAATTTCCTGTGACAAATTCTTAGATCATTGGAATTTATAAGTATGTACGCTATTTTTTTACAGTTATTTTGGAACTTACTCTTACAAAACTGACAAACTGTCAATTTTTCAAAGTCTACCGGGGTAAAAAGTATCCTATGGGCACGATCACAGTAAAGATAAATATGTTTACCGTGCCATGATCTACCTACCCAATCAATGCCCATGTGGCAAAGTTCATACAAATCTGTAACAAACAAGCAAATAAACTTTCGCATTAGATAAGATTACTGATTAGCGAATAGGCTAGATTGTAATGTGAATAAAGTTTCACAATCCGTGATATGTACTTTATAAAAAGAAAAAAAAATCTCACGTGATCCTATGTGCAAACAGATTTCATAATAAAACAAACCGGAAATTGATGAAAATTTATATTTTCCTGTGGATGCAGAACTACATAACGCCACGTGCTACAGGTTTTACATCATACAAACATTTTATGTCGTTACCAACACTACAGTAGTACATTTTGCTACAAGTGGACAACGTTTGTTATTGCATTTGAGGCGGAATTAACACCCGAACCGTAGGGTAGGTTGTTTTTGAGCCGAGAACTGCAATAACAAATGTCCACGAGTATCAAACGACGTTTTTCAATACACTTTTGAAGAAATAGGTAAGTATAATTCTTAACGGAAAATATTTTTGCCAAGAATTATTGGGAAACTATGATTTAAATTTTCTTTTTTTTTCGCGCTTTTCTTTCGCCAGGTTGAAGGAGAAGCAAAGGTATAAAGCCGATAAACAGCCTAACAATAGATCTTTACCTATGAAATTGCCGTTTTGTATGAAAAAATTTAAACGAATTTTTTTCATGTATTTTTTATTTGTATTAATCGAAGTAATCACCCATGCAATCAATGCATCTTTGCCAACGCAGTGGCAGTTTATTGATGCCCTTCTTAAAGAAATCAGCTGGTCGGGAGGCAACAAATTCTTCAAAGGCATTTTGTACTGCCTCTTGGGTATTGAATTTTTTCCCGCCAAGAAGTTATCCAAATTCTGGAAAAAGTAGTAGTCTGTAGGCGCAAGGTCTGGTGAGTAGGGCGGATGACGGAGAGCTTCCAACCCCAGTTCTTGCAACTTGGAGATCGTCTGCTGTGCAGTATGAGGTAGCGCGTTGTCGTGCAGGAGCAGCGGAGACGAGCGATTGACCAATGCTGGTTGGAGATGTGCCAGCTTCTCCATCATTGTGTTCAGTTCTTCACAGTACACATCTGCAGTAATGCTCATCCCGTTTGGTAAGAAGCTGTGATGAATCACACCGGCGCTAGACTACCAAACAGTGACCATCACTTTTCTAAGGGGTAAGTTTTCGTTTAGGGCATTGTTTAGGTGCTGAACCAGGATCCAACCAACTTGCTGAGCGCTTGCGGTTATCAAACAGAATCCATTTTTCATCGCAGGTAACAATGCGGTTCAAAATTCCTTCATTTGTGTGTCTGTTGAGCAGTGCAAGGCACGTCTCGACGCGTACTTCGCGCTGGCGATCATTGAGTTCGTGGGGCACCCATTTGTCAAGCTTTTTTACATTGCCAATTTGACGCAAATGGACCAATATTGTTTTGACGCTAACGTCGAAAGCTGCTGCTAATTCAGCCGTAGATTGTGTATCATCAGCTTCCACAATCGCCTTTAATTCGTAATTGTCGACCAAAGTCTTCGGACGACCGGGAGGTTCATTTTTCAGGTCGAAATTTCCAGAACGGAAGCGAGCAAACCAATAACAGGTGGTGCGTTGGTTTGTAGTGTTAGCTCCGTAAACGTCGTTGATGTTGCGTGCCGCTTGTGCCGCGTTGCTGCCACGACGGTACTCATATTCCATAATTACTCGAATTTTTAACGTATCCATGATGACGAAAAAGATTGAAATGCGATGAAAATGTAACACTAATCAATAAACAAATTACTACTTTTGGAAAAAAAAAATCCATGTTTTTAAAATAAAATTAATTTGAAATTAGAATTCTTAGCCAAACAAAAATTATTTTGATTTGAAATGGCCAGTACTGCAGAACGGCAATTTCATAGGTAAAGACCTAATATGAAAAATAGACAATTCAAATAGTTTCGAGTTTAGAACACAAATAAATATTAATTTGTTCATAAACGTTTTTAGGGTTCCGTACCTCAAAAGGGAAAAACGGAACCCTTATAGGATCACTCGTGTGTCTGTCCGTCTGTCACAGCCAATTTGCTCCGAATCTAATAGACCGATTAAGTTAAAATTTGGTACACATATGGATTTCTGTGACGCAAACACGTACAGCTAAAGTAAATGTATGAATTTTGAATATGAGAGTCACTTTTAGGGCGAAAATAAGAAAATTAAAAAAAAAAGTTTTGTAAACTGTACCGTGTGACATATCAAATGAAAGGGCTTACTATGAGGGTCTCAAATATATTTTTTTTTATAATTTTAAAATATATGGTTTTAAAGTTATTTAAGAAAGTTGACGAAAATTGACCATTCCCCCCTTATCTCCGAAACTACTGAGCCTAAAATTTTGAAATAAATATAGAAAATAGTTCTATACCTGTAGATTACAGGAAAACCTATAAAAAGTCTGTGGTCTTAAAATAACATGGTAAATCTATATATATAAAAAAATCAAAGTCCTGACTGAGTCACTGACTAATATATCAACGCACAGCCCAAACCAATGGACCTAGAGACTTGAAATTTTGCACATAGATACCTTATATAGTGTAAACATCCACTAAGGAAGGATTTTTGGAAATTCCATCCCTAAGGGGGTAAAATAGGGGATGAAAGTTTGTATGAAAAATCCTATCCCTTGAGTTAATAGACTTGAAACTTAGCACGAATATTCATGTAAATTATAAACTTTATCATTTTTAGTTTTCCTAAACTACCCCCAAGGAGGGATTGGGGTTGTCAAAGTTTGTATGGAAGAACTTTAACACGCGGTCCGATTAACGCAAAACTCAGTTTTTATACTTGAGACCAAAAATTAAGACTAACGTGTATCAAGGTTTTCCAAAAATCTACCCCTAAGGGATGAAAAGTTAATTTTATAGCGGAGAATTTTATTGGGGGCTTGATTAACCCCTCAAGTGTCGAATGCACCCCATGTGTGCATAAGAAAAACCCTTTTTTTGTTAGGTATATAAGCTTATATCACATATAGTATAGTAGTTGTGAACCTATGGAGTTCGCAGCTAACTCCCCCTCCCCCCCCCCCCGCGTGTCAAATGCACCCAAAGTGTGCAAAAGGACAAAACTTTACATAATAGGTATATAAGCTTAGATCACATATATATAAACGTAAAAAAAAACCGGTCAAGTGCGAGTCGGACTCGCGCACGAAGGGTTCCGTACCATATTATATGTTTAACAATCGCAAAGATAACTTTTTACTTATTTTATAATGATACTGTGAATTACAAGGTTATTTTTGCAGTTGCAGAAAATCACCCATGTTTAAACAAAATACCTTATGAATCGCCGTTTTCGGTATTGTTGCTTAAATACAGTATTTATGGTACCAACATGGTATAAAGAAGTTTCAAATTCCTAATTTGTTTAATTGTTGCGCTAGAGCTCGTACAAAAATGGTCTAAAATTTACAACTTTTGCGGCCCCCTATTTCTTAATTTTAGAAGATAAAAAAAAATATGTTTGTACTCTACTCAATGAGTTCTAGACGATGACACCCCACATGCTAGATTATTTGTTTTTTTTTTCAAAATTAAAAGTTTATTGTCTGGGGACCGACCCCTTAAATTTTTAACTTTGCTTTATTTTTATTATTTGTTGTTATAGCCGTAATAGACAGCGGAGGCTTAGTAAGTTTGTACTGGACTGTACGTGGTTGTCTGATTTCATGGATTTTAATTTTCTTGCGCGGAACCCTAATTATTTTTCTAAAATAAAAATAGCCTTAGTTACTCCTTAAAACATCAGCTATATGCCGTCAAAATTGGTGAAAATTCGTTTGGCAAGTTTCCTAACTTGACTCAAAGTACCATTTTTTTTAATCGGACTGCGCTTTAAAATTCTTCTATACAAACTTTAACATCCCTAAACCTCATTATTACTTACTTATGCAAGTATGTGTGCTAAGTTTCAAGTTCAATAACCAAATTAATAAGATTTTTCATATAAACTGTATCTCTGTTTTCACGAACACAGATAAAGAATTTCAAAAATCGTCTGGTATGTTTCCATAACTTGACTCAAACATTATTTACACCAATTTTAGAGTTAATCAAGCCCCCAATAAAATCCTCCGCTATAAAATTAACTTTTCACCCCTTAGGGGTAGATTTTTGGAAAACCCTGATACGCGTTAGTTTTCAATTTTGGTCTCAAGTATAAAAACTGAGTTTTGAGTTAATCGGACCGCGTGTTAAAATTCCTCTATACAAACTTTGACTCCCCCAATCGCTCTTTAGGGGGTAGTTTAGGAAAACTCAAAATGATAAACTTTATAATTTACTTAGATGAATATTCGTGCTAAGTTTCAAGTCTATTAAATCAAGGGATAGGATTTTTCATACAAAACTTCATCCCCTATTTTGCTTCCTTAGGGATTGAATTTCCAAAAATCCTTCCTTAGTGGATGTTTACACTATATAAGGTATCTATGTGCAAAATTTCAAGTCTCTAGGTCCATTGGTTTGGGCTGTACATTGATATATTAGTCAGTGACTCAGTCAGGACTTTGATTTTTTTATATATATAGATTTACCATGTTATTTTAAGACCACAGACTTCTTATAGGTTTTCCTGTAATCTACAGGTATAGAACTGTTTCCTATATTTATTTCAAAATTTTAGGTTCAGTAGTTTCGGAGATAAGGGGGGGGGAATGGTCAATTTTCGTCAATTTTCTTAAATAACTTTAAAACAATATATTTTAAAATTATAAAAAAAATACATTTGAGACTCTCATAGTAAGCCCTTTCATTTGATATGTCACACGGTACAGTTTACAAAACATTTTTTTTAAATTTTCTTATTTTCCCCCTAAAAGTGACTCTCATATTCAAAATTCATATATTTATTTTAGCTGTACGTGTTTGGGTCACAGAAATCCATATGTGTACCAAATTTTAACTTAATCGGTCCATTAGATTCGGAGCAAATTGGCTGTGACAGACGGACAGACGGACAGACAGACAGACAGACAGACAGACACACGAGTGATCCTATAAGGGTTCCGTTTTTTCCTTTTGAGGTACGGAACCCTAAAAACATCATCCGATGGAAAACATATCATCATCAGTAGTTGTGAACCTATGGGGTTCGCAACTAACCCCCAACCCTCCCCACTCGCTGGGGTTTTTGGTCTAAAATTAGCCAAACTCAGACACTTGAGGGGTTAACTGTAAAATTGGTGTAAATAATGTTTGAGTCAATTTATGGAAACATACCAGACGATTTTTGAAATTCTTTATCTGTGTTCGTGAAAACAGAGATACAGTTTATATGAATAATCTTATTAATTTGGTTAATGAACTTGAAACTTAGCACAAATACTTGCATAAGTAAGTAATAATGTTTGTCATTATTAGTTTTTCAAAACTGCGCCTCAAATGAGGTTAGGGATGTTAAAGTTTGTATAGAAGAATTTTAAAGCTCAGTCCGATTAAAAAAATGGTACTTTGAGTCAAGTTAGGAAACTTGCCAAACGAATTTTCACCGATTTTGACGACATATAGCTGATGTTTTAAGGAGTAACTTAGGCTAATTTTATTTTAGAAAATACTTAGGGTTCCGCGCAAGAAAGTTAAAATCCATGAAATCAGACAACCACGTACAGTCCAGTACAAACTTACTAAGCTTCCGCTGTCTATTACGGCTATAACAACAAATAATAAAAATAAAGCAAAGTTAAAAATGTCAGGGGTCGATCCCCATACAATAAACTTTTCATTTTGAAAAAAAAATAAAAATTTTAATCTAGCATGTGGGGTGTCATCGTCTAGAACTCATTGAGTAGAGTACAAACATATTTTTTTATTAATCTTTTAAAATTAAGAAATAGGGGGCCGCAAAAGTTGTAAATTTTAGACCATTTTTGTACGAGCTCTAGCGCAACAATTCAACAAATTAGGAATTTGAAACTTCTTTATACCGTGTAGGTACCATGAATACTGTATTTAATCAACAATACTGAAAACGGCGATTAATAAGGTGTTTTGTTTAAACATGGGTGATTTTCTGCAACTGCAAAAAATAACCTTGTAATTCACAGTATCATTATAAAATAAGTAAAAAGTTATCTTTGCGATTGTTAAACATATAATATGGTACGGAACCCTTCGTGCGCGAGTCCGACTCGCACTTGACCGGTTTTTTTTTTCTTGTAATAATCATAGTTTTTGATGATATTCTATTTACAAACATTATTTAAATATTCAAAAAATATTAACGCCGTAAAGACCTCTTTGCAGAGATTAAAAAAAAACATTCACCTCCGAATAGAGAGTTGTGAATAGAGGCATTGAACCAATTTGGACTAAGTATCTGCTATATAAGTTATCTGTGGCAATTTTTATTCCGCACACGTGCGGGAAAATGAAAAATCGCACGCGTGCGACATACATTGCATTGTGAACCTAATCGTAGTGCGATATAAACCAGTTTTCGAGGAAGTGTATTGAAAAAAATATAACCTTCACAAAAACAATGCTAACATAATTTCGACACCACATAATACTGTCATCAATAATTCCAATTTCAAACAAAAACGTGTCATTCCATTGCACGCCAGTGGAACATAGTTGCAGTACAGAATTATGCGAGGACGTGATACAGTGGCGGCCAAGGTCACCACATCACCGCTTCACGTGACTAGTAATCCACTTACGTGTAATTCGCTAAATACTTCAAGTACGTTACACTTGATTTTAATACGGACGGTAATTTGAGCCGGTATGTTGTAATTTTGTTTGTTAATTTGCAACGCAGTGTAAAAGAATTTGAGATTGTGTTATGTCATTTGTTTGTACTTGTGTGCATATTTTTAGTGACTCGATACGTTTTGAACTACTTGTTATTTTCCTCGGGTCGATCTCGATTTGAGTTCTAAACATAACCTCGGCCACAATGGCGACATTAATTCAACACGCGGGTAGGGCTAGTGGCTAATAATCATAAAAAAATATAATAAGATAAAATAATTCGTAAATTGAAAAAAAAATTCAAACAACCTAAATAATAGGGGTTAAAGTATGAAATTGCCGTTTTATTGTATTAGGTACTTCGAATTGACATAGAACCTTCATGGTTTGAGATTTTTGAGTGAAACTTTTTTCACATGGTACGTATGAAGTTGTTCTTTTAAAAAATGTGCAACATTCGATTATCGACTTTCAGTTGTTTTTTTTTTTTTCAGCTTAGACAAGAAAGATGGAGGATGGATACTTCGAAAATTCAGTTATTTTTGAATACGAGTTCCGACGCGGAACTAACGCGGCAGAAACAGCTCGCAATATCAATGTTGCGTTTGGAGAAGGGACTGCTAATGAACGCACTGTGCGATTTTGGTTTTTAAAACGCTGTGAATAACAATGAATTGAAAGAGATGGTGGAAGCCGATCCGAGCCAAACTACCCAGGAATTAGCGGCATGGTTTAACGTTAATTTACCAACAATATTGACTCATTTGCGTTAAATCAAAAAAAATAAAAATCAAAAATCGTAAAATAAAAAATGAGAAATGGTTGCCTCGTGATTTGACTGATCTGCAGAAAGAAACGCGTGTTGAAACTTGTATTGCCTTGTTGAATCGATACAGAAATGAAGGAATATTGGATCGAATTGTGACATGTGATAAAAAGTGGATTCTTTACGATGACCGTAAGCGAAAAATGCAATGGCTGACCCCAGGTCAAACACCGCAACAGTGTCCTAAAGCAAAGCTTACCAATAAAAAGGTAATGGTAACTGTTTAGTGGTCTAAGCAAGGTGTTATTCACTATAGCTTTCTCCGATCTGGTCAAGCAATAACGGCAGATATCTACTGTGCCGAACTCCGAACAATGATAGCAAAACTAGCAGTGAAACAGCCCCAACTCATGAATCGATCTTCACCATTATTGCTCCATGATAACGCGAGACCTCATACAGCACGAGAAACCGTTTTAACCATTGTTTTAACTCTACAGGAATTGCAATTAGAAACCATTCGTCACCCTCCGTATTCGCCAGAGCTTGCTCCAACGGACTACCATTTTTTCGTGATTTGGACAATTTTCTACGTGATAAAAAGTTTTCTTCTCAGGAGGCAGTACAAAATGCTTTCACACAGTTTGTCGAATCTAGATCACAAGAGTTCTATCGCAAAGGCCTAAATGACCTTCCTATTAGATGGCAGCAATGTATAGATAATAATGGTAATTATTTTTTAACCGTTTTTTTAAAAAAACTTTTTTACAAAAACAAAAACCGACTTCCAAAAAAAACACTACAAAGTGAAAAATAACTTTCAATTTCGGAAGTCGGTGTCTTTGGATCTGTATTTTAGTTTTTTGCCACCGACTTCCGAAATTAAAGTTATTTTTCACTTTGTAGTGTTTTTTTTGGAAGTCGGTTTTTGTTTTTTTAAAAAAGTTTTTATTTTTCACTTTTTAGTGGTTCAGTTTGTAATTTGTCTAAGTTACAATAACCCAATGTCAGCTGCTCATCACGTTTTACAAAATGTTGCTTTTCCCGATGCAGGGCCGTTAATTTTTGAGGAGTTCTCCTAGTAAGAACCAGGAGAAATGGAGCTCATGGTGAAGTCACCATTACCATTATTTTGACGAGCATAAACCACATTAAAGTAATCGAATCGCAACCTGTTATATACTTAGATATAATTGAGTATTTCCGATGGCCCTCTGTGGTCTTCATCATCAGTTCCAGCTCACCGAATGGTACTTTCCGAGAGCAAATGCACGAGTTACTATAAAAAATACCGAAATCGATATAGGTGTGCCCATAAAATTTGAGGGTTTCCCTCGATTTCCATGGGATCCCATCATCAGATCCTGACTTGATGATCATGGGACCACTTGGAACGTATACCCTTTCGAACAAAAAAAGAAAAATCCAAATCGGTCTAGCCATTTTCGAGTAATCGGGGAACATACATAAAAAAAAAAAAAAAAAAAAAAAAAAGGTTCCGACGAATTGAGAACCTCCTCCTTTTGGAAGTCGGTTAAAAAGGAGGAGGTTATCAATTCGTCGCGTATATATTTTTTTTTATATATGTACACCGATTTCTCCGTAAATTGTGGACCGAATTTGAAAATTCTTTTTTTGTTTGAAAGGGTGTACTCTCGAGGTAGTCCCATTGTTACCAAGTCAGAATCTGATGAGGGAATCCCATGGAAATCGAGGAAAACCCTCAAATTTTATAGGAACGCCTAGAGCGATTTGGGTATTTTTTATATTATCTCGTGCATTTGCTTTCGTAAAGCACCATTTGGTGTAGTGGAACTGATAAGGAAGACTACAGATGGCCATCGGAACTACTCAATAATACGTATTTCACTTGGGTTGCGATTCGATTACAATGCATAAGGTGAAGTGGAGTTGATGGTGACTTCACCATCAGTTCCAGTTCTTCTGGTTCCTTACTAGAAGAACTCCTCAACAATTAACGTCCTTGCATCGGTAAAAACAATATTTTGTAAAAGGTGATGAGCAGTTGACATTAGGCTATTGTAACTTAGATAAATTACATACTGACCACCTAAAAAGTGAAAAATAAAAAACTTTTTCCAAAAAAAACAACCGACTTTCAAAAAAAAATACTTAGGTACTACAAAGTGAAAAATAACTTTAATTTCGGAAGTCGATGGCAAAAAACTAAAATACAGATCCAAAGACACCGACTTAAAAGAAGTTATTTTTCACTTTGTAGTATTTTTTTTTTGAAAGTCGGTTGCTTTTTTTTTTGGAAAAAAGTTTTTGATTAAATAAATATGTTAAATTTAAAAAAAAACATTTTTCAATACAAATCGGCAATGTCGTACTTTAACCCCTAATTAAAATAATAACTAAAATTACTTACAGACACACATCGATGACAACTACATATTATTAGTAGGAATGCATTGATACGCTTTTTTGCAGATACGATACCAATACTCTAATAAAAAAAACCGGTCAAGAGGGAGTCGGACTCGCGCACCGAGGGTTCCGTTCCGATTTCTGAAAAAGTGTGCTATTTAGAGACATCGTTTTATTTTTCCTGTAATATTTACATAAACTTCTATCACATAGAATAATTTCAGATTTTTATCTTTGCAAACTTCGGAGATAAGGGGGGGGAGGACGGTATTTTTTTTACATTTTTCATCAAAAGTCAAAAACTATGCGGCGTAAAAAAATTTAAAAAAATGTTTGAGAATGTGCAAACAGCGCTCTTTCATATGATATCCCACATGCCCTAGTAGCCCCACTTTGAATTTTTGAGACCCCCTTTCAGTCCCTGTTACAAAAAATCTATAAATATTTTTAATTCTTTCTTATTTGCTAAATAGTTGAGTAAATGTTATCTAAAACTGTTCTAAATTTCAAGTTGATAGCATTAGTAGTTCTTGAGATATCCAGATGTGACAGACAGTCAGACAGACAGACAGACAGACAGACAGACAGACTGAGTCACACCATAAGGGTCCCTTTTTTACCATTTTGGTACGGAACCCTAATAATATCAGCAATACCGATACGGCATACGCTAATTAAATTTAAATTAAGGTTAAATAAATAAAACACAAGTTTGTTTCACAAGCGCTTCCATGCTCTGTGACTATTATGGCTCCCGCAGACAGGCGCGACGTGACAACGCGAACAATTTCTGTGAAAACCTAATGGAAATTATTCTACCAGAATAGCGTCGCACCTCGCCTTTATCTAACTTTATGAAACTATAATCATCACGTTTCAAACCAATTAGACAAAGTTTTCTTCCTTTGCGCGATTGTAGATCTATGAGTTTCATTGTACCATAGACACGTGACAATGAATTATGTAAGACGTGTGTTTGACTAAAAAAACTTTAACCTTGAATGAATATTATAATTTTATGTGATTATGTAATAGAATCAGGTTTTGGCAAAAACTTGACTGATCAGTTTGTTGAATAGAAAACACGTTTCTGTGTGAGGTAGGTAGTATGGTAGTTTGATTTTCATTTTTATAATAATAAAAAAACGGGCCAAGTGCGTGTCGGACTACGCACAATGAAGGGTTCCGTAGGTGGGATGAAATTATCCCAAGAACAAACTTAACATTATAATTGAAAAACATCCCATGCATTCCCACAGTAAATGTAAGTTTGTACTCACAATATTGAGAGATTTATCATGTTATTTTAAGACCACAAACTTCTTATAGGTTTTCCTGTAATCTACAGGTATAGAACTATTTTCTGTATTTCTTTCAAAATTTTAGGCTCTTTAAAAACATTAGGCACTAGTAACTATGTAGTACGTTGGGTCGGCGACGTTTATGTACTTCAAAAAACACGTAAAGCCGTTGGTTTCAGCTGTCATCCGCAGAGACCGACGGTACGGGTAGTCAGAAGCCTGAAAGTCTGACAAACTGTCTTACCCAGTAGCGGTACCACAACATTGTCATGATAAATGATTTTTCACACCACCTGCTCGAAAATGTCAAATTGTATGTCAAGGAACCTTAACCTAAAGTGAATCATTAGTGGCCGGGGGCACAGCCGGTCAATAATGTTGTACTGGATTTCATTATGACCCGCTGGTCAATAATGTGATTTGAATTTGGAATCTCACATGCTCAGCTAAATTGGCAGTATAGTACTAACAAACACCCTTTGGTGCCAGAAAGAGGAAAGCTATTCTCCAAACCCTTACTACGCGTGGATGATATTCTCGATTTCCTACAAAATCATAACGACTGCTTCTTCATATCGTTGCCATGTTTTCGAAGACATAATATTGTAAGAATAATTAGATAACTACGAACTTTTTTTTTTTTTTTCTTAAATTCCACATCAACATCTATAAACGTACCAAATAAAAACTTAACTTTATCTTTGCACAACTGGACTAATGTCTCAAATGTTACCATTAACTTCAATTAATATTTAAGTGCATACAACTAACTAGTTCTAAATATGTTATTCTGACTGTTTGTTTATTTAATAAATACTTTGTTTTTCGTACTATGGCTATTATTTTGTCACAGTAGGTGTAAAAAGTAGAGTATCCTCCTCTGGGCTAAAGGTGTCTTTGCCTTGGGCTAGCTTGAATCCCTCGCTGCATTCAGGATTCTTGTATTAACTCCCTCGCTTCGCTCGTGAGTTAAACTATTAAATCCCTCGCTGCGCTCGGGAGTTAAATCCCGAATCCTTCATTGCGCTCGAGATTCAATATGACGCCCGTGACATAAGACACAACTTTAGCCCCTCGGTGCATAATCTACTATTATTTCTGTAGTAGGTTTGTAAGAACAAACACTTTCACAAGTCAATCATATTTAAAAAACTATCTGACTCTCTGAGAAGAAAGGCCGAAACAAACTCAGAGGCCACAGTCTCTTTTAAAGTCGACACGTAATCTTGGTCAGATCATGTGAAGACCATGTAGATTGGTCTCAGAAATAGTCTTTTGAGGAAAGAACCACACAGATTGAGTGGACCTGTGCAGTCAATGCACGCATTTATCAGTAATCGTGCAGCTCAACTTAAAACTTAACGATTCGACGAACAGTAGTTGGGACAAGGAAGAAGTGATGAGATAAGGGTAATCATTTTTATAGTGTTATATGTAGTGTAATTATGTAAAAACTAAAGTAAAAGTACGTACCTGGAGTTTGCAAGAAATAAAAATCAATATTTTTTTTTGCAACAGGGACTGAAAGGGGGTCATAATTTTAAGTGGTACTAAGGCATGTGGGGTATCATATGAAAGAGCGCTGTTTGAATGTTTTCAAACATTTGTTTTCTTTTCTTTAGGCCACATAGTTTTCAACTTTTGATGACAAATGTAAAAAAAAATATCATTCCTCCCTTATCGCCGAAGTTTGCATAGGGAAAAATCTGAAATTATTCTGCGTGATAGAAGTTTATGTAAAAAGATTACAGGAAAAATGAAACGATGACTCTACGGATTTTCATATGGTTTTCACCAATGGACGGAGTGGTTCATGAGAAAGGTTTAGGTGTATAATTCATTCAGGTTTTTTTGTAAATTGGCTGAAATATGACGATGATTGTTGAAGATGTCGAAAAAAATCATGCCGACAGGGAGAATTACTGCGAATATACGTTTCCGTGGGAATATTTCCGACCTCCACGCGGGCGAAGCCGTGGGTAAAAGATAGTCTATATACTAATAATAAAGATAAAGAGTTTATTTGTTTGTTTGAACGCGCTAATCTCTGAAAGTAACAGTCGGATTTGAAAAATTCCTTTTGCATTTGATAGCCCATTTATTGAGGAAGGTTATAAGCTATTTAACATCAAGATACAACCCAAAGGAGCTGAGGAAAAAGGAAAAAAAGTCAGAAAGAATGATAACTAATAGGGCGGGGGGGGGGGGGATGCGACGTGGTGAGAAACACGTTTAGACAGATACACAAATCACGCGTACTGAAGGACCAATTATTCACGTGCTTAAAGTTAATGAATACAGTCTCTATTATTATTAAACACGAGAGAGAACAAGACTTATGTACAAAACAATGTTTAAAACACGTAAATGGGCTCACAATATACACAATTGCGACGAACTTAACAATATCATCGGTACAACTACAACGTGATTTCATTCACGTGGTTAGTAACACGTGAAAGAGAACCTATTCTACCTTTTATTACGTAATTTTAAATACTATTGACATGTTCTCATAGTTCGTAGTTTTTGATTAAGTCAAAGTTTTGAGTTCATTGACGGTTTTTCGTGAAAATTTTATTCAATTCTCGTCCTTGTAACGCAATGCATGCTGAAGTGGGTTTAAAGGTAAAATTTCACTGTATTTTTTATAGTGGGTTGGTTTTATTTGTTATGTAACTCGGTCGGTGTTACGAAATAGGCAAACGTTGGGCTATATAATAAATGTGTTGTAAGTAATTTAGGTCTTCAGGAATTTGGCTTTTTAAACAGACATAACAGTTAAAAAGGTTCTTTTGTAGATTTTAAAGCTTGAGAATACACATTTTAACTTGCAACTCTTAAGGTGTTTACGCTAAAGTAGGCCGCGACATTCAAATTTTCTTGAGTTTTTTGCAATTTGCAGGTTGAATCTTGATCAAAACATGATTCGCGACATTAAAAATATGTATTTACATAATTTAACCATAAGAATCATCAAAATATTTCTATAAGTTAGGTTTGCTCCCTATTCGTCTGATTTCCGAAATAAATCTCAATCAATTCAGTAGAAAATTTGAATTTCGCGGGCTAATACCACAGCGAATCAACCTTCATCATTAGCCTTTAGCATTTTCCCAACTATGTTGAGGTCGGCTTCCAGTCTAACCGGACGCAGCTGAATGCCAGTATTTTACATGGAGCGACTGCCTATCTGACCTCTACAACCCAGTTACTGGGTAATACGATAACCCTTAGAAAGACTGGTTGTCAGACTTTGTTTTATCACAGCGGATCAACCTTATTAGGCATTATTCATGTTAAGCCGGTGGTCGCGGCTGTCATTCGTAGATCTTTAACAGTCGTTATGGGTCGTCAGAGACCTAAAAGTCTGGCAACTTTATTTTATCATGGACTGGTCGTCTCTTAGCTGCTGCGGCTTATTTTTAATTTAGTTGTTATGTTTTTTATTACGGACGCTTTTAACGTGCACGTCTTTCTACATTGTTCTCACTTGTATATTTTCAATATGAACGATGTAACCAATATTTTGTAAAATATTTGATTTAAAAGAGTGTCCGTGGAGTTTCTTGCCCGTTCTTCTCCATAGGGATCTACTACGCTTTGGAATGGGCAACCGACCCCTTGACAGTTCAAAAGTGTCTGTAATTGGTTTATTTGAAACTAGCTGACCCGACAGACGTTGTCCTGTCTTAGCTATGAATATTCTAATGTAAACGCGCGAAGTTCCTGAAGGCGCTAGCTGAGCACATTTTGAATTGTTTAGGAAAACTTAATTTATATTTTAAGAATGAACCTAAGATTTTTTGCTGAAAAGTAAAATACCGGAATAAATTTATACTTAGTAAAAAGTCAAGAACATGAAAATGATTAATTGGAGCCAATTAATTTGAAAAAAAAAATTGTTTTGAGTATGAATGTCAAGGGCTATATGAGTAGGGGAAGATCAAGAAACGATGGATGGACTGTGTTAAAGATGATATGGTTATAAAGGGGGTGACTACCGAGATGACGACTAATAGAGAAGTATGGAAGAAAGGGACATGTTGCGCAGACCCAAAATAAATTGGGATAGTAGGTTGTTACCATAGGCCTATAAAAAATCTGAGGTTGTTACTTGTATCAAATCTCCACATATTTAGTACAGTAGTGTTAGTAAATTGACGTTATAACAATAAACTGTGTAGAAGTTTCTTTCATACAAACTTTGTCCTGACAATTACAAATACAACAAAAAAGAATTAGCCAAATACGTGCATCCGTTCTGAAGTGATGCGCGTACCTACATACATTCGGCAATTGATTTTTATTTTAGAATACTACATAAGTAGCTGACCCGCCAGACGACCTGTCAAAAATTCAATAAATCGAACGGCAGCAAAACAAATGAACAACTGATTATAAAATGAATTTGAATTTGGAATTCTAAAAAGAATGAAAGTTTCCCGACAGACATTGCCCTGCCCTTTCATGTATGAGAAAATGAATTTTCTTCATATTTTTTTGTGAATTTTCCTATGTTTTTAATAGTTATTCTGCTATTCGGGACGGAGACAAATACAACAAATCAAAAACCATGAAAATTGGTCCAGTAGTTCTCGAGTTATAAGTGTTCGAACAAACCCGACTTTGTTTTATATATATAGATATAAATGCTTTGAGTTTGTGTTTGACTACTTATTTTAAATTACAAACAATTTTGACTACTGACGTGCTATCTTCTACAGGGTTATTGGTAAAACACCAGCAGCCTCTTAAGGGGTAATTGTACTTATCATTATGATTATGGGACCAAACCTGAAATCGCGAAAAAAAAAACCTAGCTGCTCCCTACATTTTGATGAGTTTGACGTAGATAAACGTACTGAACAGCTGATTTTTTGTGTTCGTTTCGACCGCGCGGCCATTCAAATCTAGGTTCTACAAAAAACTTCAGAACTCTGCGATGCTTTTTCAATGAGATATTGGCGATAACGTGTTTTTCACCGTTTCAATGGCGCGGCTCCTGAAATATAAACCTAGGAGTTTTTGTTGTATATTTACAAATTTTGACAAATTCAAATCTAGGTTTTACAAAAAACTTCAGACCTCTGCGATGCTTTTTCAGTGAGATATCGGCGATAACGTGTTTTTCACCGTTTCAACGGCGCGGCTCCTGAAACATAAACCTAGGATTTTTTGTTATATTTTTACAAATTTTGACAAATTCAAATCTAGGTTTTACAAACAACTTCAGACCTGTGCGATGCTTTTTCAGTGAGATATCGGTGATAACGTGTTTTTCACCGTTTCTATGGCGCGGCTCCTGAAATATAAACCTAGGATTTTTTGTTGTATTTTTACAAGTTTTGACAAATTCAAATCTAGGTTTCACAAAAAACTTCAGAATTCTGCGATGCTTTTTTAGCGAGATATCGGTGATAACGTATTTTTCACCGTTTCGATGGCGCGGCCATGAGGTTCTAGTCTTACAGCTCCTGAAATATAAACCTAGGATTTTTTGTTGCATTTTTGTAAGTTTTGACAAATTCAAATCTGGGTTTTACAAAAAACTCTAGACGTCTGCGATGCTTTTTCAGCGAGATATCGACTATCACGATTTTTTCACCGTTTCGATGGCGCAGCCACGGGGTTTTAGTCTCACAGCTGCTAAAATATTAACCTAGGATTTTTTTCTGTATTTTTACAAATTATTTACAAATTGAATCTGTTATTTACCAAAATTTCAGGTCTGTGCAACGCTTAGTTTCTGAGATCTCCGTGGCCGCGCGGTTCTCCGCGTGTCGATGGCGCGGAAACGTTCAAACCCTTCTAACTTTTTAACCATAGCTTTGGCAAATTTGTGGTTTTGGGAGTCAACTTTTACAAATTGTTACAAAATGTTGGCATAGTTTTTTTTTTAACGCCATGGCCGCGCGGTTGAAACGAACACGATTTTTTTCGTGATTTCAGGTTTGTCACATAGTAAAAGTTTTCATAATAATGAGTACAATGACCCCTTAAGAGGTTGCTTATCAATAATCCTGTATATCTTCTTCACACACAGTTCAACCATATTCGTTCTCCCAGACTCACTCAGTTCTTCATTCTACATTCCATTCGCTCTTTTTTTTCGGCATTTATTTCCACATTATTATAAACGTACCATGATCACCTGGGTTTCATTAAAGTCGTCAGAATCCAATATCATTTGATACGATCACAATAAATGACATTTCAACGAAAAACCGCAGGAATGACCCAATAATTGACACTTCTAATAACGTCCCTCTATAAATAAATAAATAATTACAATAAGTTTTGAAAATAAATTAAAATTACGTCTGAAGTTGCCTTTTCGAGACTAACATGACTAAATATGGAGAGGCTTGGTTGAAAACGTCAGTACAGAGTTATTTATGTTACTCATTAAAGATGATAAGTTTTTCCAAAGTCTTGCGGTTAGTTACCGTCAAGCAAGGGATAGTAATACCACAGAATAATAAAGTAAGCAGTATTACATCTTCATAGAAAACGGCCAAAACGACGCGCGTCGAAATCTCAGTATACAGGGTGTAAGTGTAAACAGTGGCAATATTTTAAGAGGTCACTGTACTCATCATTATGAACAACTTTTACTATGGGACCAAACCTGAAATCACGAAAAGAAAATCTGCTGTTCCCTATATTTTGACGAATTATGCGAACATAAATGTACTAAACAGCGGATTTTCAACTCTCGGTATTGAGATGAGAATTGAGAATCCAACAGAGCGCATTCCAGCACGTCAAGAAAACATATGTTGGATTTTCAACTCTCGGAGCTAAGCGGAACGTTGAGAATCCAGTACGCGGAAAAAAGCACCAGTACGTACCAGGGCTTACAAGAAGGAATGTTGTAATGTAATGTAACTGACGCCATTTTGTGTCCTATCTGACAGTAAATTTATCTAGAATGATGTAACACTAGGTTAATCTAACAGATAGTATCATAGATTATATATTATACACCTAGTTGCCTTATCAATGATTAGTAGTGTCACATCGTACAAGTATGTTATGGTTACATGACTGAAGAATTTTAAGTCATTCGTAAGTAATTTAATCATTTGTTAACATAGGTACAATAAATAGTTGTTATAAAAAATTACAAGCGCGCTATGTTATATACCAGAAGGCGTACAAACACGTATTTACAAATAAAATTTAAAAATTTAAAAAATTCAATCGTTACGTAAATATTTAAAAAAAAAAAAAGAAAACTTGTTAATTCTGCACAAATAAAACGCACATCAAGAATTAGAGCCTATTTCACCACCTACGATTAAGTCCTATTAACTTACTTCATATAATTTCATACAAATTCTGTTCCATTTTTGAATATATTCGGTAAGTACCTAGTGGCTATTGTGAAATAGGGCCCAAGTATTAAATATATCAAGATTTTGTAGATATACCTGTAAGTTTAAGAAAAGAGAAGAAAAGCCAGAAGTGGTTAGAATCATCATCTGCCTAGCGTTTTCCTAACTATATTTGGTCAGCTTCCAGTCTTACCGGATGCAGCTGAATACCAGTATTTTACATGGAGCGACTGTCTATCTGACCTCCACAACCCAGTTACTGGTCAATACGATACCCCTTGGTAGGACATGGTTGTCAGACTTTCAGGCTTCTGACGACCCGTATGTAAGAGCTGTCAAAGATCCACGAATAACAGCCGGGACCAACGGCTTAACCGAGGTACGGAGGAGTCTAGGTATGTAAAGATGGTCACCCATGCACGGACCAACCGCGACAATGATCGACCCGTGCGCCTTTATAACTTAGCCACAAGCCCCAAGAAGTGGTTAGAATATGAACAAGAAATAATTAACAATAGAATAAGTCCAAAGCAATAAAATTCCAGTAGCTAAATTGTATTTAAATGGTAAAGCTCTGACCACACTGCGGCGACTCCCGCGCAGGGCGCAGGACGTGCGTCGATTGTTTTAATGATTAGAAAGTCACGCGACTATTCGCAGTAGTTTGAACCAGGGACTAGAAAATTACCCATAATTAAATAGGTACCGTTAAATAAGGGTTACCGAAATATTTCGATACTTACCGTTTTTTTTTTCAGAAGCGGAATTTTGAGGTTGTAAATGCACACCGGTATGTTTCGGTACTTTTTTCAGTAGTGGAAGTACACAAGTTCTAAAGTGTTCGACCCCCATCTACTCCGCGCCGTCTCGCATGTTTTTCGGTACCAAAATTGTATAAAGGATAACGGTTTAGCCCAACCTTTATTTTAAACTGGTACCGGTATATTTTTGAGGTATCTAATGTTACAATTAGAAAAATTTAACTCTGGTCACACAAAAGTTATTGATTAGTATTTATTCTGTTGCCACCTGATGGCGACTTCTGTTTGGTTTTGTAATCTGTGTCATGTGTGCTTTTTCCGGTCTTGCTGAATGTTAAGTAAAGTAACAAATGTAATGTGCATCTTATTAATAGAAGAAATATTAGAATACATACATTGTTTTCGTTTTCCAAACCTGTATTCCAATATCTAACCTCTAACCGTAACTGCTTTTAGCCGGTTTGGTTTCCGCACTTAGTCATTTAGGTGGACCGTTGTGCGTGGGCCATGGCGGCCGTAAGTGGTTACTCCAACCAGCCCACCTCCCTCCAGAAGTTGATCACGTCTCCTGGCCTATTCCGAACATCTGTGAAAGATCTGGGTGCTCCAAGTTAGCTCAAAGAGTACTTGCGCAACGGTTTCCTAGACTACATGCAAGCCCTGCACAGGGGGCTGGCCGTTAAATGACTATTGTGTTGGAGTGTTTGTTTAGTGAGCAGTGTCCTGTGATGGTCCCCGTCACCAGGCGCAGGCCCCGAGTCGACAAAACGTCGTATTGTCGACGGAAGAATAGACAAAATGACACATTGCCATGCTTAGACGCGTAGAATGCATAGAAATATTTCTACAATCTGTCATTTTATCTATTCTTCCGTCGACAAAACCTGTTTCTTTGGTGGGATTCGCTTCAGTTTGGCCAGAGCTTTAAGCGATTTTCCTCAAAAGATCTATCCCAACCCCACCTTATATAAGAAAGTCTTTGAAACGTCAACTTTCAATTTTATTAAAACGACGAAATTAGCATTTTCATAAGAAGCCCACGTAAATCTTTATGAATTGCTTACAAACTGCCCCCAGACAATTTCTATTTGATTTTTTTCTTGTCTAAGAAAGTTTTGGGGTTTCTTTTCCAAAACTTTATGGGCATGTGACTTGACGTCACGTGGCTTAGAAAAAAATTTCTGAACACTTACATAAACCTTGATTGAAAAGGCTATTGAAGAAAAGTTAGGAACATTTTCCAAGTAAAAATAATAAGCCATGAAAAGATGAGAAGCCATAAAATGTTGTGCTGTTCAGTAACTTTCGATTCCCTTAGAAAGGTCTCGTGAATTGCGAAGTAAAAGTCGCAAGGTTTTAACTAAAAGTCTGAGCTGCAAATAGATTAATACTACCCAAGTGCTGTAACAGGCATTAGGGCGTTTGTGTACGTCTAACCCGGGATGTAATTGCGGTAATAATGTTTATACAATTCTTGTAGGTTTTATATCGGGTTGTCCCAAAAGCTTTAGGAGTTTTGTCGATCAGTAAAGTTGGTAGCAGGACGCAATAGATTTACGGCCGAATCCAATAACGAATATGTCACCAGTTTTGGCATACTGGAGATAGAAAAACCTATCTATCTATGTTTTTAACGTCCCAATAATCTAAGACAGATAAATCAAAAGAACACGAACGAACGAACGAAAGGAACGTAAGGACAGGTAGAATTATATTGTGTACCATCAGTAGCGATCTGTTTTTACTGACAGTAGGTTATTGGGTTCGGCCGTTAGGTGACAACGTTACCAGGGAATATTTTACTGACAGTAGGTTATTGGGTTCGGCCTTTAGATGACCTCGTTACCATGGAATATTTTACTGACAGTAGCTTATTGGATCCAGCCACTAGGTGACCACGTTACCATGGAATATTTTACTGATAGTAGGTTATTGGGTTCGGCCGTTAGGTGACAACGTTACCAGGGAATATTTTACTGACAGTAGGTTATTGGGTTCGGCCTTTAGATGACCTCGTTACCATGGAATATTTTACTGACAGTAGCTTATTGGATCCAGCCACTAGGTGACCACGTTACCATGGAATATTTTACTGATAGTAGGTTATTGGATTCGGTCGTTAGGTGACAACGTTGCCATGGAATATTTTACTGACAGTAGCTTATTGGCTTCGGCCGTTAGGTGACAACGTTACCATGGAATATTTTACTGACAGTAGCTTATTGGATCCGGCCGCTAGGTGACCACGTTACCATGGAATATTTTACTGACAGTAGGTTATAGGGTTCGGCCGTTAGGTGACAACGTTACCAGGGAATATTTTACTGACAGTAGGTTATTGGGTTCGGCCGTTAGGTGACAACGTTACCATGGAATATTTTACTAACAGTAGGTCATTGGATTCGGCCGTTAGGTGACAACGTTACCATGGAATATTTTACTGACAGTAGCTTATTGGATCCGGCCGATAGGTGACCACGTTACCATGGAATATTTTACTGACAGTAGGTTATTGGATTCGGCCGTTAGGTGGCAACGTTACCATGGAAAATTTTACTGACAGTAGGTTATTGGATTCGGCCGTGAGGTGACAACGTTACCATGGAATATTTTACTAACAGTAGTTCATTGGATTCGGCCGTTAGGTGACAACGTTACCATGGAATATTTTACTGACAGTAGGTTATTGGATTCGGCCTTTAGATGACCACGTTACCATGGAATATTTTACTGACAATAGCTTATTGGATCCGGCCGGTAGGTGACCACCTTACCATGGAATATTTTACTGACAGTAGGTTATTGGATTCGGTCGTTAGGTGACAACGTTACCATGGAATATTTTACTGACAGTAGGTTATTGGATTCGGCCGTTAGGTGACAACGTTACCATGGAATATTTTACTGACAGTAGCTTATTGGATCCGGCCGCTAGGTGACAATTTTACCATGGAATATTTTACTGACAGTAGCTTATTGGATCCGGCCGCTAGGTGACCACGTTACCATGGAATAATTTACTGACAGTAGGTTATTGGGTTCGGCCGTTAGGTGACAACGTTACCATGGAAAATTTTACTGACAGTAGCTTATTGGATTCGGCCGTTAGGTGACAACGTTACCATGGAATATTTTACTGACAGTAGATTATTGGATTCGTCCGTTAGGTGACAACGTTACCATGGAATATTTTACTGACTGTAGGTTATTGGATTCGGCCGTTAGGTGACAACGTTACCATGGAATATTTTACTGACAGTAGGTTATTGGATTCGTCCGTTAGGTGACAACGTTACCATGGAATATTTTACTGACTGTAGGTTATTGGATTCGGCCGTTAGGTGACAACGTTACCAGGGAATATTTTACTGACAGTAGGTTATTGGGTTCGGCCGTTAGGTGACAACGTTACCATGGAATATTTTACTAACAGTAGGTCATTGGATTCGGCCGTTAGGTGACAACGTTACCATGGAATATTTTACTGACAGTAGCTTATTGGATCCGGCCGATAGGTGACCACGTTACCATGGAATATTTTACTGACAGTAGGTTATTGGATTCGGCCGTTAGGTGGCAACGTTACCATGGAAAATTTTACTGACAGTAGGTTATTGGATTCGGCCGTGAGGTGACAACGTTACCATGGAATATTTTACTAACAGTAGTTCATTGGATTCGACCGTTAGGTGACAACGTTACCATGGAATATTTTACTGACAGTAGGTTATTGGATTCGGCCTTTAGATGACCACGTTACCATGGAATATTTTACTGACAGTAGCTTATTGGATCCGGCCGGTAGGTGACCACCTTACCATGGAATATTTTACTGACAGTAGGTTATTGGATTCGGTCGTTAGGTGACAACGTTACCATGGAATATTTTACTGACAGTAGGTTATTGGATTCGGCCGTTAGGTGACAACGTTACCATGGAATATTTTACTGACAGTAGCTTATTGGATCCGGCCGCTAGGTGACAATTTTACCATGGAATATTTTACTGACAGTAGCTTATTGGATCCGGCCGCTAGGTGACCACGTTACCATGGAATAATTTACTGACAGTAGGTTATTGGGTTCGGCCGTTAGGTGACAACGTTACCATGGAAAATTTTACTGACAGTAGCTTATTGGATTCGGCCGTTAGGTGACAACGTTACCATGGAATATTTTACTGACAGTAGATTATTGGATTCGTCCGTTAGGTGACAACGTTACCATGGAATATTTTACTGACTGTAGGTTATTGGATTCGGCCGTTAGGTGACAACGTTACCATGGAATATTTTATTGACAGTAGGTTATTGGATTCGGCCGATAGATGACAACGTTACCATGATTTATTTTCTCAGTTATTCAGCACGATAAATTACACTTTCTACAGGAATATAAATCGTCAGAGCTGATTAAAATTACTTACACGTTTTTTTTAATAAATTGTTATAGCTCCTTTGTTTCAGCATATATTTCTTGTAGTTTTTGCAACCCACTTGTTGTAGATTATGTTGTATATGTACATTCTTTGTTGGAGTCTTTAACAAGTCAGAAATGATCAAACACATAATCAAGGTATTGACTTAATTTTTACTCCTTTTCTTAATCATCATCATCAAAATCATCTACCTAGCCTTTTCCCAACTATATTGGGGTCGGCTTTCAGTCTTACCGGACCTGGTCTTAAAACCTATACTTATTCTTTACTCAAACACTTTTAAGTTTCTTAAACGATTTTGCATCCATTACAGCAATTTAAACCTTATATCACCGACATAAAAATCACATAATTCGCAACTTCTGGAACAAAATTCTAAGGCACAGCCCTGAATCCAAAATGCAGAAATAGCAATAAGGGCTCGCCCCCATTACATAGGAATTAAACGTCGTACGTCATCCAAGCAAGAGTCGGTGCATAACATTTATGCGTTCATATTTCTACGATGTAACTAACTTGTTCACAAGTATTATATTTCCGTCTTGATCAAGGATTCTGTCTCGTGCGTATTAGGGTTGGATTATGATCTAACTTGTTACTTACTTTGTAATAAGTTTGTATCATTTTATATTAGTGGTGGAATCTTTGGGATTTGTGGCTTGAGGGTAAAATGCTTTTGATGGTGGATCGATCAATGTGTTGAGTTGGCATATTACATTGTTCTTGCTGCAGGATCTTATGGTGATTTTTCTTTAATGTTGACGGCATAATGTGCCAGCTACAGACAAATGAAATTCTTTGATTCAGCTGTCCCAACGGACCGCTGGCTTGACCAACTCACTGACCCCTTGACAATTCAAAAGTGCCTGTTACATGTTTGAATTGAAATAAATGCTTTGAGTTTTTGAGTTTGAGTTTACACTCAGTTAACATTGGAATTTCCAACTCAGTCTTCAATCAGACCGAATGTTCACAAAATCAGGGATCAGTTTTCTTAGCTTTGCTTTAAGACAAACGTTTTGAGCGGTAATCCTGCCGACAAACTGTCTCGTAGTTGGCTGGTTTATAAGATTTGTAGGTAAAAGTTTTGGTCCAAAATGAATGATTTAATTACTAGCTGCGTCCTGCTGTTTCACCCGCGTAGAACGGGATAAAAAGTAGCCTTTGTGTTAATCCAGGATGTCAGTTACCTCCATACCAAATTTCATCAAAATTGGTCCAGCCGTTTAAGCGTGAAGAAGTAACAAACATACAAACACACAAACTCACAAACTTTCGCCTTTTATAATATTAGTGTAATTTTTTTGCAGGTGCTCTAAAGAAAACTTTTGTATTCAGTGGAATTAAGGTCTTAGCACAGATTTCAGAACCTTACAAGGTTAAGTATAAGGCAGATATTGCCCTATACTTAGTATTCCAGGCATTAACATCTACCAACCCGCTGGACCCGCGTGGTAGAATACAACTCACTCTCTCGCACAGAGAGGAAGCCTGTGTCCCAGCAGTGGGAACATTATAGGCAAAAGAAGATGTAGTGACAATTATTGAAAAGAGCATGCTTAGATGATTTGGTCATGTTGAGAGGATGCTTGAAAGGCGACTAACAAAAGGTATTTATAAGGCAGATGTGAGTGGAAACGCCGGGAGGGGACGCCCTAGGAAGACATATAGTGACCTTATTGGTGATGTTCTTCAGAAAGGTCAGGTGCGTATTACCCGCAACCGGCGTGCGTGTGTGACCAGATGTATGAACGGCGTTCTGTAGTTTCTGCCTAATAGCGTTGCCAGATGTCCCGTGTTTCCCGGGACGTCCCGTATTTTGGGCATAATTTTGAAAGTCCCGCCGGAACATACTCTGTCCCGTATTTAAACCTTATTTGATTTATATGTATTAAGAAATCCATCTGTCGAAAGGATGTTGCTTTCTGAGAAATCGTATCGTGATGTCAAGTGTTCTGCGAATGTTTTGTAGAACTGTCGAAAATCTTTTGCGTTGAGTAGATTATTTTGCATAAGTAGGTACTTTTAAATTTCGAGCATTTTCAAGCTATTATCTAGAATGATTTTAAATTATTAAAAAAAGCCATTGTTGCAACATTTCAACGTATTTTGATGACAAAAGTATGAGTTGCGATTGAGAAGTGGAAAAAATTCATGGAAGGGTTTTCCATTAATGAAATCCCTAACATTTTTCTAATAGTATATCGTTTATCTTCAGTATCCCTCGTTGAAAATCAAACAAAGTTAAATTTAAACATACACGAGCTTTTTTTTAAATACACTTGTATTAAAAAAAAAAAAAAAAACAATAAAAATAAGAACGTAAAACATATGTTTTTCATTTGTCCCGGGGAAAAAATTGAAATCCCGTTTTTTTTAACCTAATTGAGCTGTCGTCCCTTACAAGATCAAAATAAATCTGGCAACCCTACTGCCTACCCCCATGCGAAGAAGGCGTCAGTTTATGTATGTATGTATCTATGTATTGGAACAAATCTGTCAAGACTAACAGCTGGGGAAAATCTATGACTACACTAGAGTATCATAAAGGTACAATTCCATTCAGGATTAAACTTACATGCAATGCTTCCTATAACTTCTATGATTGGGTAAATAATTTGTAGTTAGCTAATTAATAGGCGCGTTATGTAAGAACCATGGAAATGAGTTGAGGTTAACTCTGACGTAGTTATAATGGATTATTTATAATTGTATAATGTTTTTCCATGATTGCTGATGTAACTAGGTAAGTTAATTAATTGGATCTTAAGAGGCCCCGGAGCATGCGTTATTTATACAAACGAAATACCAAAATAATTTGCACTTAAATCAAACATATTCTTAAGTAGCGTGTATTTATTCCGATTGGATTACAGAATATCTATGTTCCCAAATGTATATTTTGAAAGGACACTAGGTACTCCTTGGCAGGAGTGGTTGTCAGACTTCTGACGACCCCTAAACCCACAACGACTATCAAAGATCCACGAATGACAGCCGGGGCCAACGGCTTAACGTGCTTTCCGGGGCACGGAGGAGTCTCGGTATGTAAAGATGGTCACTCGTAGCTCGATGGGCAAGCGTAGCTTAACCTGATGGATCGACCCGTGCGGCTTGTATAACTCACAACCCCTCCTCCTCACACTCCTAAACGTGTAAAATGGAGAATTAAACCAAATTCTATTCTACTACTGATGAAATTACTAAGACACTCATTTAATAATAATAAATAAAATAATAAAATATTTGAAATAGACAAGTACTTTATTAATAATAACCGAGAACATTTAGCAATACTTGCTTATTTGATGCTTGTATGGATGCTTATGGATGTTTTAAATAAGTCTTGGTTATTTGTAGCCGTATATCTTTTATCCAACCAAAATCTGTACTTTGCTAAAGCTTGATTTTTCCGTGTAGGTACGGCATAATCTGACCAGACAACACTCCTGGTACCAACCTCACTGAAGCTTATTATCAGGAAAAGCTCACATAGGTCGGGCTTACACGAGAAAAAGCACGTATTCAGTCATAGGTATAGTGCCTACCGTGTCTACAAAAATGGGTATAAGCAATAGTATATTTTATTAATTAGTGTATCATACACTTAGGTCAGTTTTTGGCATCATAGTATATTGTATACGTGACAATTGTCACGGGAAGACCGAAGATCGGAATTCTGCTCTAGCCAAAAATTTTTTTGTCATGACTGTCATTTGTGGTGTACGGAGCAATCCCACAAATTAAAACTGAAATGCTGTTCGTTGGTAAGCGCTTGATAACAGCTGGACCGATTTGAATATTTTTTGTTTTGAAATATTCGTAATTAGGTTTCTATGGAAGAAAAAGTTCCCCGAAAAATTTTCAAATTCGGGAATAACTGAAATGAAATGAAGTGCCTTAATTTTTAAATAGGATTTTAGTATGAACATAAGACCACGTAGCCCATTACTCACGTTGTAATAACGTGATATGTAAAAAGCGAACTGGGCGGGAATATGAAAGTGACACAGTCAGACTTCCACATGAGAAAAAAACCGGTCAAGAGCGAGTCGGACTCACGCACTGAGGGTTCCGTAACATCATTTATATTTAATCTTTGTTGATCATTTCTGAAAAAGTGTGCTATTTACAGACATCATTTTATTTTTCCTGTAATCTTTACATAAACTTCCATCACATAAAATCATTTCAGATTTTTCTCTATGCAAACTTCGGAGATGACGGGAGGAACGGTATTTGTTTTTACATTTTTCATCAAAAGTCGAAAACTGTGCGGCCTAAAAAATAAATAAAAAAATGTTTGAGAATATGCAAACAGCGCTCTTTCATATGATACCCCAAATACCCTAGTAGCCCCACTTTGAATTTTTAAAACCACTGAAATTTTCAGTTCCTGTTGCAAAGAAAAATATAATATTTTTTTCTTATTTGCAAAATAGTTGGTAAATGTCATCTAAAACTGTCCCAAATTTCAAGTTAATAGCATTAGTAGTTCTTGAGATATCCAGCTGTGACAGACAGACTAAGTCGCACCATAAGGGTTCCTTTTTACCATTTTGCTACGGAACCCTAATGAAATGAAATGAAATGAAATGAAATGAAATGAATGAAATGAAATGAAATCTTTTTCATTTCATTTCATCATACATACAGAACAATACAGAAACATCATACATAGTTATGACCTCTTACACACACGCGCGCGCGCTCGAATTAGGTTATCGGCGTGTGGTAGGACTGCCACCTATTATGTAGGGGGCTGTGGTTCCACTCGCGTACTGCGGCCACCAATGAATTCGCCGATCGATATATGGCGGTGCGTGCGGCGGCCGACCGGCTCCTCAGCAGCGCCTGCCAGCAGGGCGCGCGGCCCGCGGCGAACATGGCGCTTCCGCTGCACCACCGAGGCAGTCGAAACATCGCGCGCCACGCGTCGTTGTACTGCACTCGCATGTCGCTCAGAGCCGCCTTGGTGTGGTGTAGTAATAAAAGCGCCAAACCAAATAAAAATTGATTAAAAATAAATTAAGCTACCTATCAAAAACAAAAACCGACTTCCAAAAAAAACACTACAAAGTGAAAAATAACTTTAATTTCGGAAGTCAGTGTCTTTGGATCTGTATTTTAGTTTTTTGCCACCGACTTCCGAAATTAAAGTTATTTTTCACTTTGTAGTGTTTTTTTTTGGAAGTCGGTTTTTGTTTTTGTAAAAAAGTTATTATTTTTCACTTTTTAGTGGTTCAGTTTGTAATTTACCTAAGTTACAATAACCCAATGTCAGCTGCTCATCACGTTTTACAAAATGTTGCTTTTCCCGATGCAGGGCCGTTAATTGTTGAGGAGTTCTCCTAGTAAGAACCAGGAGAAATGGTGCTCATGGTGAAGTCACCATTACCATTATTTTGACGAGCATAAACCATATTAAAGTAATCGAATCGCAACCTGTTATATACTTAGATATAATTGAGTATTTCCGATGGCCCTCTGTGGTCTTCATCATCAGTTCCAGCTCACCGAATGGTACTTCCCGAGAGCAAATGCACGAGTTACTATAAAAAATACCGAAATCGATATAGGTGTGCCCATAAAATTTGAGGGTTTCCCTCGATTTCCATGGGATCCCATCATCAGATCCTGACTTGATGATCATGGGACCACTTGGGACGTATACCCTTTCGACCAAAAAAAGAAAAATCCAAATCGGTCTAGCCATTTTCGAGTAATCGGGGAACATACATAAAAAAAAAATAAAAAAAAGGTTCCGACGAATTGAGAACCTCCTCCTTTTGGAAGTCGGTTAAAAAATGGTTTTGAGCCAGAGTTTTCAACTACATAATACGCACATTTTGAGCCAGAGTTTTCAAGTACATAATACGCACATTTTGAATGTAATTTTGTAATGAAATTAGGTAGGTACTTAGGATTTTAGAATCACAGAATTTTTTTTTTAAAGTAGAGGTCATTTCAGAATTAAATTCTATCGAGGAAATTTAACCCAATTGCGTCTGCGAGTGAATCTTACTTGTTAAGGTGAGCGATAAGTTCATATTTAGTTTTATTGATGATCTGACATTTTGAGTAGGTACTTTATGCGACCTACCCAAATGTCCTTTCTTTGGTATTGTTCGTCGAGTTATTGAGCTCCTTAAATCCTGAGTTGAGCTACACGATTGTTGACAAATGCTTGCACTGACTGGACAGGTCCACTTCTTGTATGGTTCTTTCCTCAAAAGACCATTACAGACATGGATCCACATGGTCCTCACATGATCTAACCAAGATTATGTCTGGACTTTAAAAGACCCCTTTTTTTTTTCTTTTTTTTTTGAGGGTGGGAAATCATCAAATAACTTCTCCCGCTCTGGGTGGAGCGGAAGGGCGTGTCAGACTTTTACTGACTAAAACCCACCCGTGTTCCTTCAGTTGCCTATGCCAGGGCCGCGGTAACCCCTTCAGACAACCCGCGACCCCAGCGGCGTCGGCCCTATTGGACCCCGTCACTTGCTGACATCTCTTTGAGGCGCGCGTGGAACACAACGCGCCGTCGACTCGGGCCTGGTCCTTACCGGACGGCGAGCTACCCGCTGCTCACCGTCCGCAGGCCCGCGCCTACGGTGGCCGGAAATCGCCCCGCGATTCCCGCCGCCCAGGGCGTCTCCTGCGGCGACTGAGGGCGTGAGGCTGCCTCTCCCTCACGCGTTCCGCCTCCTCCTTCGCGAGCATCACTGCTTCGCAGAAGGAGGTGACGGCCTCCCATGCACTCTCGCTCCGCACCATGGCCTGGACCAGGCTCGGACGCGAGAGATCGCCGCCGCCGATCGCCTCCGTGAGAACACGACGGTGCTCTGCCCAAGCCGGGCAGACCTCCACTGTATGCTCCACCGTGTCCTCCGGGCGATCCACACAATGGTAACACCCGGGCGTTTCCTCCCGCCTTATGCGAAACAGGAACCTCCCGAAACAACCGTGTCCGGTGAGGACCTGCGTCAGGCGGAAGGTGAGGACGCCGTGGCGCCTCTCTAACCACTCCTCAAAGAGGGGACTTATCGCCGCAATTGTGGCGTGCCCAGCGCTGGGTTGCGACAGTCGCGCTCTCCATGCCGCCATGAGATCCCGCCGGAGCTCTGTCCGCTGTACCGTGATTTCTCGCGGCAGCGGAGTTACGCCCCGGCGCTTCGCCTCCTCGCGCCACTCCCACACGTGCGCGAGGACCTTTGCCTCCAGATCCCACGGCGGCAATCCGGCAAGGAGGCTCGCCGCCTCCCGGGAGACCGTGCGGTATCCCCGGACTAGCCGGATGGCCATGACCCTCTGGGACGCGTTCAACCTGCCGGCTGGCCCCAGCCTTAGGGAACGCGCCCACACCGGTGCTCCGTAAAGGGCCATGGACCGCACGACCCCCGCGTAGAGCCTCCGGCAGGAGGCGTTTGGACCCCCCAGATTGGGCAGGAGCCGCCTCAAAGCAGCCCCAGCCCGCTCCAGTCTGGGAGCCAAACGTCGGAAATGCTCCACGAAGTTCCACCGGCTGTCGAGGACGAGTCCCAGGTACTTCATCGTCGACCCGACTCCGATGTGAACCCCTCCTACCGTTATTTGGGAACCCGACGGTGGCGCATTCCGAGGACCATGAAAACACATGGCCTCGGACTTGTGCAGGGCCACCTCGAGTCCCAACTGCCGGATCCTCTCCACGACTATCGCAACCCCGCGTGTCGCTAAATCAGCCGCCGCCTGGTGCGACCTCCCCTGCGCCAGGACCAGCGTGTCGTCAGCGTAACATACCACGCTGACGCCGCTAGGGAGGTCGGCGCGCAGCACCCAGTTTAAAAGACCCCTGAGTTTGTTTCGCCATTTCTTCTCAAGTAGTCAGATAGGAAATGTCGACTTCATCTAGCTTATTTTTAGGGTTCCGTAACAAAATGGTAAAAAGGAACCCTTATGGTGTGACTCAGTCTGTCTGTCTGTCACAGCTGGATATCTCAAGAACTACTAATGCTATCAACTTAAAATTTGGAATAATTTTAGATGACGTTTACCCAACTATTTTGCAAATAAGAAAAAAGTAAAAATATTTATGTTTTTTTTGTAACAGGGACTGAAAGGGGATCTTAAAAATTCAAAGTGAGGCTACTAGGGCATGTGGGGTATCATATGAAAGAACGCTGCTTGCACATTCTCAAACATTTTTTTATTTTTTTTAGGCCGCATAGTTTTCGACTTTTGATGAAAAATGTAAAAAAATACCATTCCCCCACCCCCCCCCCCCTTATATCCGAAGTTTGCAAAGATAAAAATCTGAAATTATTCTATGTGATAGCAGTTTATGTAAAGATTTCAGGAAAAATAAAACGATGTCTCTAAATAGCACACTTTTTCAGAAATCGAAACGGAACCCTTGGTGCGCGAGTCCGACTCGCTCTAGACCGGTTTTTTTTTTAATATGACGTGTAAAATTAATTCCGATAACCTATTTACAGAATAAACAATTTCATTTCATTTCTTAAATTCTTGTATGTTTAAAAAAATCACTATCAAAAT
This sequence comes from Cosmia trapezina, assembly GCA_905163495.3. Taxonomy (NCBI): domain Eukaryota; kingdom Metazoa; phylum Arthropoda; class Insecta; order Lepidoptera; family Noctuidae; genus Cosmia; species Cosmia trapezina. The sequence goes on from LR991044.1 coordinate 6,657,724, forward strand.
ACTAAGTAGCATAATTTATACCATAAAGTAAACAGCAATTTCCAACCTACAAAACGTGACTATTGCACTCGATTCACACGACATGCCTAGGTAGAACGCTAGATAATAGGCAAGTCCATAGACTTGTGTTGCGTAACCCGACCTTGGCCGTTGCGTAACAATCACGTGGCTGTGTGCACGTGGCCGGCGCACGCGACGGTGTTTGTGCGGTGATTAGGATGCGGTGCGGTGATTTTGAGTTGTTATGATTTTTGAGGAGTGGGTGGGTTGCAATGTAATGAAATGAAATGAAATGAAATGAAATTAAATTTTAATTGCAAGAATTGTAGTACATTATAGATGGTCGGGTTTTTAAAAGTTTCTGATACAATTCGCTAAAACTAGCATGCAACCTAATAATAATAATTTAATTTAATACATTGTCATAAATTAATAAGCTAATAAATTTAAAACATAAATCATAATTATTAAATTGAGAATAATAATGTCAAACATTTGTAAAATTATATATATACATAAAAAAATATTAATTAATTCCTTATAAGTTGGTCTACATGGAAGTGGTCTTTCTGGTTAAGGTGAAATGGTATCGTAACGGGATTTGGAGCAATTAAAAAAAAAAAAATTCTATATGCTCTGTTACATTAAAATAAACCCATAATCTCCTTACATATTTAATGGTGAATGTTACACGAAATTTTATTGAAATTTCTTTACATCAATCAATCTGCCTAGCCTTTTCCCAACTATGTTGGGGTCGGCTTCCAGTCTAACCGGATGCAGCTGAATACCAGTATTTTACATGGAGTGACTGCCTATCTGACCTCCACAACCCAGTAACTGGGTAATACGATACCCCTTGGTAAGACTGGTTGTCAGACTTTCGGGCTTCTGACGACCCGTAACGACTGTCAAAGATCCACGAATAACAGCCGGGACCAACGGCTTAACGTGCTTTCCGAGGCACGGAGGAATCTCGATATGTAAAGATGGTCACCCATCCACTGACCAACCCCGGCAAGCGTAGCTTAACCTGACGGATCGACCCGTGCGGCTGTTATTACTTAGCCACGAGCTCCTCCTGAAATTTCTTTACATACAATCGATTATAACTGTATTTCCTCATAAAAATGCTAATTTTGAGGAAACTTTGCGATTTGTTTGTATCGGGCCAAATTGCGTCAATCGTGTTTTGGCCATAGCATAATTCACTAAAGAAAATATTCAATTTTATAATCATGAAAATAATAAGGCAAATTTGTAGTTTTTTATGACAAAAATTGATTTTGCGTGCAGCAATGCGTCAAAATATTTTCTTTGGGAGCCATTTCGCCTTAAGTCTTTCAGCATTTGGTTGATTGTCCTTTTTAACCGACGAAAAATAAATGAGGAGGTTTTCAAGTCGACACGTACATATATGTATTTTTTTTTATGTCCACCACGCATAACTTTTTATGTCCACCACGCATAACTTTTAACCGACTTCTAAAAAAGGAGGAGGTTCTCAATTCGGATGTCTGTATTTTTTTTTTTTTTTTTATGTTTGTTCGCGCATAACTCCGTCGCTTGCCAACCGATTTGAAAAATATTTTTTTTTGTTGGAAAGGGTATACTTCCCAAATGGTCCCATTTTTGTCAAAATCCAGTTCTGATGATGGGATCCTGGAGAAATCGAAGGAACTCTTCAAATATTATAAGCACACCTATAGCGATTTGGGTATTTTTTATAGTAGCTCGTGCATTTGCTCTCGGAAAGCACCACTTGGTGAAGTGGAACTGATGATGAAGACCACAGATGGCTACCGGAACTACTCAATGATAAATATTTCACGGGTTGCGATTCGATTACTTTAATATGGTTGCTAAGCAAATTCCGCTCGTCACACAATGCGTGTGGTGAGTGGTTGTTGAGGAGTTCTCCTGGGTCTTACCAGCAGAACTCCTCAACAATTAACGTCCCAGCATCGGGAAAAGCAATATTTTGTAACATGTGATGAGCAATTGACATTAGACTATTGTAACTTATACAAATTATAAACAGACCCACTAAAAAGCGAGAAATAAAAACTTTTTAACAAAAAAACAAAACCGACTTCCAAAAATCACTACAAAGTGAAAAATAACTGATTTCGGAAGTCGGTGGCAAAAAAAAAGAAAGTAAATAAAAAACGAAAGACACCGACTTCCGAAATCAAAGTTATTTTTCACTTTGTAGTGATTTTTGGAAGTCGGTTTTGTTTTTTTGTTAAAAAGTTTTTTTCTCCTACGTTTTATGTGGACGATGTTCTTTCTAATTGTTTTGCAGGCAGTATTCGAATTTGTGTGGGGTAGTACCACAACTAAAAAGTGAAAAATAAAAACTTTTTTATAAAAAAATACAACCGACTTCCAAAAAACACTAAGTACAAAGTAAGTCGGTGATAAAAAACTTCTTCCGAAATTAAAGTAATTTTTTACTTTTTAGTGTTTTTTTTTTTGGAGGTCGGTTGTATTTTTCTATAAAAAAGTTTTTATTGGAAAACGCCATTAGGTCTATTGAAAGATTTCAAAAATTCAGAATGAGAGAAGGTGTCTTTTTAAAGGTTTTTTCTTGCAAAATTACATTTATAACAAGTGGTAAGTAGTTTGCTTTGGTTATTTTACACCTTTTACCCACAATGTTTTATATATATATAAATACTTCCCTTACTTAACATTTATACATTTTTGTCTGTCTGAGCTAGATTTCTTTGTCTTTTTAAAGTAAATATACAGCCTATACAGAATGTCATAAAGTCGTTAGCATAAAATTAAGATAAAAATAAAAATAACTTGTTTTTAAAGTATTCAGTCAAACTTAAATGGTCACATTAAACAGCATGACGTAATTTTCAAATAATATTTTTTTTATTTCTTATTTAACATCTAACATAACAACACAACGTAACATATTGATATTTCTTGTTAAGACTTGGTTATACTAAAACAACATTGTAATCAGGAAAAGTTACAAATTACTAGAATGTCATTGTTGGCAATCTCACGTGTCACAATCCACGTGAAGTTTTTATGTGCAAGGAAATAAAGAAAAGAAAGATGTTTTAAACATTAACTACGACGTAAGGAAAGACACAATCGATACTTCTTTGTTCGAGTCGAAAAAAACTGTGTCGAATACATAGGTAACCTCCGTCTGCAGTTACAATGTTTATCGAAATTTTCAACTACAAATAAGAAAATTATCTACGTAAAGGCCCAAATTTTATGAAAACAACAGGAATCCTAACTAATTTATAAATGCGAAAGTGAGTTTATTTTTGCTTTGTTTGTTACGCTTTCACGCTAAAACGGCTAAACGGATTTAATTGAAATTTAGCACATGGGTAGACCATGAACATAGAACATAATATAGGATACTTTTTATCCCGGTTGTAAGTTCCCGTGTGGGATAATTTCCGACTTCCACGCCGGTGAAGCCACGGGCAATACTTAGTCAGATCATAAAATCAAGCTCGAATACTTAAGTGTTTAATATTATTACAAGCCTGTAAAATCCCCCTGTAAGGTAAAGGCCTTCGCGGGTTGTTCGAAAGAGAAACCGTGGCCCTGGCACAGGCAACTGAAGGAACACGGGTGGGTTTTAGTCAGTAAAAGTCATTTGATGATTTCCCATCCACAAAAACAAAAAAGGGTCAAAGGCCTTCCTAGTATTCCTATTATGATTTTAAACTGAAGATCACGTCTAAACGAGTAGTGTTAATTATTTGGAAAAAATATATGTTAAATTAGAGCATTTTCTTAATAACTTATTAAGTGAATATTTTAGATAGTGTAATAAATTTATAAAGGTATGTCTAACGCGTATAAAAACTGAGAATCACGTAAACACTATCAAGTGTATTTTTATCAAACCTTTACCATTTTAAAGATAATTTAATTATTTATCTTTTAGTATACGTGCTTTATTATTTAAACTTTTTTTTTATTAATAATGCGTCTAATTTGGGATAGCGCTCCTTGATGGGCGAGTCCTCTATTACTGGGTGTACGTACGACGCGTTGCGTGAGCTCAGTACAGACCACGCAAGCTATGCCGCCCCAACCACTCAAGGCCGTTGGCATATATCTACGTCTTAAATAGTTAATGATATGTGGAATGTACCCAGATCTCCCCCATGTAAACTCAGGCCTAGAATCTTCTAATTAGATGACTAACAGATAAACATAATCAGTAAATACACATAATATATCGATGTAAACAAACATTTCATAACAAATCATTCCTCTGGCTCAATTCAATCAACACAAATATACAGCTATCATTAAAATTGGCACTGATACTGTATGAAAACTTATGCTCGTTTGCACTTACACTAGGCGATACCTAAATAAAAGCTTGCTGTTGGATTTTCAACGCTCAGCTAAGCGCCGAAAGTTGAAAATCCAACAGCACATTTGGTATTCATTTAGATGTCGCTTAGTGTTATTGAAAACCAGTATAAATGTCTGGCGTACTCTCAAAAGTGATATCTATACTAATAATAAAGCTAAAGAGTTTGTTTGTTTGTATGTTTGAACGGGCTAATCTCTGGAACTACCAGTCGGATTTGAAAAATTATTTTTGCATTTGCTCAATACTTGAGGGAGGCTATAGGATATTTAACATCACGTTATGACCCTTAAGAGACGAGCAAAAAGAAAAAACCGGTCAAGAGCGAGTCGGACTCACGCACCGAGGGTCCCGTTCCGATTTCTGAAAAAGTGTGCTATTTAGACATCGTTTTATTTTTCCTGTAATATTTACATAAACTTCTATCACATAGAATAATTTAATTTTTTCTCTTTACTAACATCGGAGATAAGGGGGGGGGCGGTATTTTTTTACATTTTTCATCAAAAGTCGAAAACTATGCAGCCTAAAAAAAATTAAAAAAATGTTTGAGAATGTGCAAACAGCGTTCTTTTTTATGACACCCCACGTGCCCTAGTAGCCCCACTTTTAATTTTTATGACCCCCTTTCAGTCCCTGTTGTAATAAAAATAAAAAATAAACGTGTAAACGTCATCTAAAACTGTTCCAAATTTCAAGTTGATAGTATTAGTAGTTCTAGAGATATCCAGCTGTGACAGACAGACTGAGTCGCACCATAAGGGTTCCTTTTTAACATTTTGGTACGGAACCCTAAAAATCAGAAATAACGCTAAGGAAAACGGGGTAATAGCGCGGGCAAGCGATGGAATGAGACGGGGTGGGTCGGAGAAACAAGAAAGTTTCACGCGGACAAAGTCGCGGGCAGAACCTAGTATAATATAATATTGAAACGATGTCTGGCGTTCTCTCAAAACTGATATGACTATAAATTGGCATATTATCTCATCTGATTCAGGAAATGAGTTGAGTTCCTAGGAAATTTCTGTTAGAACTGTCATTGGTTGTGGTTTGGATAGGAAACTGAACGTGGTCTTTCCCCACAGATTAATACTGTGAAATTAGGTGATCTAAGTGATCATGATTGTGTTTGATTTCTGGGAATATTTATTTGACTTGCAAGATGTTCCAGGTATTTTTAGCATGAGTAAAAAGAATCGAATTTGAGCCAATTTTTACCTTTCAAAAACGTATTTAGACAGGAATATGCTGCTCTCTACTGGGTGGGGCTAAGAAAGTATTGTTATTATTTTAAGGGATCATTTTTAGAGTTCCGTACCCGAAGGTACGTCCGTAAGCGGAACGTCCGTCTGTCTGTAAGCGGGCTGTATCTTATAAACCGAGAGGTAGACAGTTGACATTTTTAGAGTTCCGTACCCGAAGGTACGTCCGTAAGCGGAACGTCCGTCTGTCTGTAAGCGGGCTGTATCTTATAAACCGAGAGGTAGACAGTTGACATTTTCACAGGTTGTGTATTTATTTTATTGCCACTATAACAATAAATAATAAAAATAAAATAAATTTGAAAATTATAGACGTATTTTGTTAAACTGGAGTATTTTTTAAAATATGCAATGTTAAATATTGTACGCTGGTTCGGAAGCCTTCGTGTGCTAGTCAGACCTGCACTTGGCTGATTTTTCGTTAGCCAATAATACCAGTTAGGTATATACCTACCAAGATCTCTGCACATTTGTTGCACTTACTAGAGGATCCATGGTAGGACCACCATAGAAACGGGTTTTGTCGACGGAAGAATAGACAACAATACAGATTGTAGAAATATTTCTACGCGTATAAGCATGGCAATCTATTCTTCAGTCGACAATGCATCGTCATACTACGGATGCTGGTATGATGACGAGAAATACCAGAACATCTCAAACGAAGGATGTTGGTTTTAAAAGAGATGAGATCTTTTACAAGAACCACTTTGTCTATTAACTCTACAAAATGACCTCACTTGCGGTTCTGCTTACCACACAAGGGCATAACGTGAATAATATTTATGCAATGCTCCCGTACGGAGTTACCAACATATCATGGAATACGGCGAAAACAGGAACTAAATGAAAACGTACTGGAATTTAGAGTTCATCTTTGCAAGTGGCGCCGCCACGACCTGCCAATTTATCCAAGTCTTCCTTTGTAGTTCACTTTTCGCAGTTGGCATTGTTTCAAACTTCCCAGTTATGTATTACTCATATATTTTCCCCGTAATTTTGTTCGTAATTATTGGGCAATTCTTGAAATCATCAATCACTTGCAGTGAGACCGTGTAATATGTCCACATAATTAATAATTAATAGGGATGATGCCTGGGTGAAAAAAATAAATTATGAAATTATACGGGGTGATTTTTTAATGACCAGCCAAATTTTCACAGGGTGTTCTACCCATGAATATGAACAACTTTCACTATGGGACCAACTTTGAAATCACGAAAAAAAAACCAGCGGTTTCCTACAAAAGTTCAATACCTACTCGATCAAAATGTATGAAACAGCTGATATTTTTTTTGCGATTTCAAAGTTGGTCCCATAGTGAAAGTTGTTCATATTCATGGGTAGAACACCCTGTGAAAATTTGGCTGGTCATTAAAAAATCACCCTGTATATAATCCATCAGTCAAATAATAAAAAAATATTAGACACATATTTTTTGCTTTATCATACTAAGTAATAAAAAAATACTTAGTAAAACACATTACGTATAAAATATCGTATGTATGTACTCGTATGGGGTATGTATGTACTCGTATGGGGTAGGTCAAAATTTTGCCCGCTTTTGCTTTATGGGAGCCCCACTTAAAACATTTAAAAATATTTTTTGACAATTTGTATGGCTTTGTGTTAACAAAATGTGAAAATTTTAAGACTTTAGCTCCAAAGCCGTTTGGTTGTAAAACCTGTGTGACAGACGACGGACAGACGGAAACGTGAGTGACAGCAATAGGGCTCCGTTTTGACCCCTCGGGTACGGAACCCTAAAAAAGTCCAGGTCCTCACGATCTAAACTTATAACTAAAGGCTCCAAAAAAGGTGTTAAAACAATCAGACTATTTAAATACCTAACATGTAATTGAACCCGGAACAAACCATTTTAATCTGGCGCTTAGCTCCTAGGCAAAAAACCAGATAATGATATAATAGCTAGACAAAAAACTAACTTGCGTAGAAGTCAATGCTATGACGGTCGGTCATGACAAATTGAACGTCATGATCAGCTAAATATGCACATTGTTCTTTTTAAATTGTATTATCAGGCGGATTTTAGCCACTTACTACGCACATACTAGTGGTAGATATATTATATTAGGTAGCAGGTATATGCGTAGTTTGCAGTTGGACAATTGGGTTATTCCCGCTCGGTAACACCCTTTCGTCAACACTGTTGACGATCGGGAAAAAAAAGTTTCGTTCGTTCACAGTGTTGACGAACGCTACTTATTATTTCGGGTAATTCCCGTTCGGTAACACCTTTCGTTCCTGTCGTCAACACTGTTGACGATCGGGAAAAAAAAGTTTCGTTCGTTCGCAGTGTCCATGAATGCTGGTTTTTATTTTTAAAATATGGAAATAAAAATAAAACATGTCATGGATTTTCAAATGTTTAATTACGACAAAAGTCTAGTTTAATTGATAAAAAATGTTGGATGTTGTTCCATTTGTAGAATTTAGGGCGAGCGCGCACTGCGGTGCGTTTCCGGTAGTTCTGCCGCACTGGGCGGGGCCTACAGTAACAAAACGCATGACCGCAGTGCGCGCACTTCAAAGACATTCCATACTTCACAGATTATGCGGTAGAAAAACGCACCGCAATGCGCGCTCGCCCTTAAGTTAGTAGATTGCAAACTTCCATTTGCAGCAGGCAGGTATAGCGATGCCGCGCCGGTAGCCGGTAACAGTAGATAAAATAAACAATAGATTCGCACACTACCCGCGACCGGCCTATTCTAGTACGTTATCCACCATGACCTTGAATTAGCCAATCAGAGCACTGCAATAATAAGTATCGTTCATTTTGGGTAGCTAATCCTGATTTATGCATCTTACATACAGTAAATTATTAGTTCTAAATTCGGACCGACCGTGACGTATGTATATCGATGAATGGAAGAACATGTTTTTCAACTACAATGTTAAGTTTGTTTTTGGCATAAATTCATCAACTACGGAACCGTTAATTTTGCGTGGTCCGACATGCACTTAGCCGGCTTTTTAAGGTTATTTCGATCTTTTACGGGCACTCCCATAAATGTGAAAACAATAATTTTGAAAAAAAAACTCAATACCAAGTTGGGGCTCTAATACGTATTTTAAAGCAATGCATGCCATATCAAACAAGATATACCGGATGACTTTTTTTACCGTCTCGAAAAAAATTGGGTGTATTAGGTGAAAAGTGTAGAAGCCTATGGCATACCTAGTTTTTTTTTTTTTAATAAGGTATTAAAAAAAAATGCCATGCCATATCAAGCAAGATATACCGGATGACTTTTTTTACCGTCTCGAAAAAAATTGGGTGTATTAGGTGAAAAGTGTAGAAGCCTATGGCATACCTAGTTTTTTTTTTTTAATAAGGTATTAAAAAAAAATGCCATGTCATATCAAGCAAGATATACCGGATGACTTTTTTTACCGTCTCGAAAAAAATTGGGTGTATTAGGTGAAAAGTGTAGAAGCCTATGGCATACCTAGTTTTTTTTTTTTTTAATAAGGTATTAAAAAAAAATGCCATGCCATATCAAGCAAGATATACCGGATGACTTTTTTTACCGTCTCGAAAAAAATTGGGTGTATTAGGTGAAAAGTGTAGAAGCCTATGGCATACCTAGTTTTTTTTTTTTTTAATAAGGTATTAAAAAAAAATGCCATGTCATATCAAGCAAGATATACCGGATGACTTTTTTTACCGTCTCGAAAAAAATTGGGTGTATTAGGTGAAAAGTGTAGAAGCCTATGGCATACCTAGTTTTTTTCTTTTTTAATACCTTAGACAGCAGAAATTATCAAAGTACCAATAAATACTACAAATTCGATGTAAACTTTTCATTTATGTACCATAAAAACAGAAATTTTGAAAAAAAATAAAAAAATCATTTAAAAATATCGAAATTCAAATCATATGCAGCCTGCATTAGGAAATTAGGGAATTAGGTATTTTGAAAATATGTTAGGTAAGCCATAGGCTTCTACTCCGTTCACCTAATATACCCATTTTTTTTTTGAGACGGTAAAAAAAGTCATCCGGTATATTTCCGGAAAATACAAGAAACTAGGAATTTATTGCACCACTTGCACTTATTATTTGCACCAACAACAGCCCCATTTCATGCCCAGGTAAATCACTGTCCATTCTAAACCTTAGCCTGGAAGAGATCGCAGAAAGCGATAAGACCACCCATTGTATTTTGTAGTGTTTAATTTTAATGTTTTTTTTTTGTTATTTATTTTTGTGGTGTACAATAAAGTATATACAACGTGTAACGTTAAATGCGCAAAACCTCTTAAGGGGTCATTGTACTCATCATTATGAACAACTTTTACTATGGGACCAACCAGTACAATGACCCCTTAAGAGGTTTTGCGCATTTAACGTTACACGTTGTATATATAAATAAATAAACGACTTTCTTTACGAGAAAAGGCAACGGAAAGTTTTTATGAAACTTCACGATTTCCTGAATCCCTGGAGATTAACGCTAATATAACTATGTACAATAAATAACCTATAAAGCAGACAGATTTATAATCTGTTTGTTTTTATTAGCATGCAGGAAGAAACTGCTAGTACTGATACCTAGGACAAACACGATATTCGTGGAAACGTGGAAAACCTGTCGACTTTGATGACCCTTTAAAAAACCGGTCAAGAGCGAGTCGGACTCGCGCACCGAGGGTTCCGTTCCGATTTCTGAAGAAGTGTGCTATTTAGAGACATCGTTTTATTTTTCCTGTAATCTTTACATAAACTTGTATCACATAGAATAATTTCAGATTTTTATCTCCGCAAACTTCGGAAATAAGGGGGGGGGGCGGTATTTTTTTTTACATTTTTCATCAAAAGTCGAAAACTATGCGGCCTAAAAAAAAATAAAAAATGTTTGAGAATGTGCAAGTAGCGCTCTTTTATATGATATCTCACATACCCTAGTAGCCCTACTTTCAATTTTTAAGACCCCCTTTCAGTCCATGTTACAAAAAAAATATAAATATTTTTACTTCTTTCTTATTTGCAATATAGTTGAATAAACGTCATCTAAAACTGTTCCAAATTTCAAGTTGATAGCATTAGTAGTTCTTGAGATATCCAGCTGTGACAGACAGACAGACTGAGTCACACCATAAGGGTTCCTTTTTTACCATTTTAGTACGGAACCTTAAAAATCTGTTATATAAATGTTCAATCAAATTCAATGAATTACGCCGAAATTAAATCATCAGCCAAATATAAAACTTTGCTACTGATTTCAAATATATTTTGATAATTACTCACTGACTGTCATACGACGGGTTATAAATATAAATGACATAATCCGTAGGTAATCATTATACGAAATTATTTTGATCACCGAAATGGAACTGCGACGCAAGCAATGACGTCATGTTGTGAGGAATTGAGGATTTACCTCACAGTTTGCATAATAAATTACAGTTTAATGTCAAGATACTTGCCTAATATAACGCCTAATTAATTTACCTGTCATTGCTATAATTATATCTAATTATATATTTTATTTACCTATTTTGGCATTAATTTTATACTAGGGATATAATTAATGTATACAAAATATTGTAACGGTGGTGTTTCTTGCCCATTGTTGTACAGACAGACTGAGTCGCACCATAAGGGTTGCTTTTTACCATTTTGGTACGGAACCCTAAAAAGAGCCATCGAAATCGGATCTCATAAGGCGGAGATATCCAGTAGCCCCTTTTTTGCCCCTTTTTGGAGGAAGTATACACCTTTTTTTTTTTTTTTTGAGGTTGGGAAATCATCAAATAACTTCTCCCGCTCTGGGTGGAGCGGAAGGTCGTGTCAGACTTTTACTGACTAAAACCCACCCGTGTTCCTTCAGTTGCCTATGCCAGGGCCGCGGTAACCTCTTCAGACAACCCGCGACCCCAGCGGCAGGAAGTATAACCATGCAATCAAAAAAAAAAAAAAAAAATTGGCTGGCCGGCTGTCATTCGTGGATCTTTGACAGCCGTTACGGGTCGTCAGAAGCCCGAAAGTCTGACAACCAGTCTTACCAATGGGTACCGTATTACGCAGTTACTGGGTTGTGGAGGTCAGATAGGCAGGCGCTCCATGTAAAATACTGGTATTCAGCTGCATCCGGTTAGACTGGAAGCCGACACCAAAAAGTTGGGAAAAGGCTAGGCAGGATGATTGAAGCAGAGACGCTTCGCTCGCTCAATTATGTAATAAATGTTATGTTTTGTAGAAAAACAAGTGACATAAGATCCGGTTTGTAATAAGAAATTAATCACACACACGTCACATATATTCTAGTTTTAACGTCATAGTAAAGCAGTATTCTTATATTCCGCGAAGTAAGAATCTCTGCGAAACATAGGAAACCCCTTATTCTTACAGTTTAGTATCACAATTTGTCGAAGTGGGGGATTATTAAGAGGATATATCGGAGCGTGGTTAATTTAGTTTTTAATTTAGTTGTTTTTAGTTTTTATCTTTTTCATTACGGACGCTTTTAACGTGCACGTCTTTCTACATTGTTCTCACATCTATATTTTCAATATGAACGATGTAACCAATATTATGTAAAATATTTGATTTAAAAGAGTGTCCGTGGAGTTTCTTGCCCGTTCTTCTCCAGGATCTACGCTTTGGAATGGGCAATCTAGCTTCATTTTTCTGACTGACCGACCCAAGACCGACCCTTTGACAATTCAAAAGTGCCTGTAATTGGTTTATTTGAAATAAATGCTTTGAGTTTGAGTTTGAGTTAGCTCGGTGTGTAAGTAAAATGACGTTATGGCTGTCTAGTGCGAGATAGGTAGAAGACTCACACGCACACTGGAATGTAAACGCACTTCGTTTAGATCTATATGGCAAAATTATATTGTTATACTTAAATAAATTTTTAGCTTAGTAAGTTCTTAACACATTTAAATACCTAATCAATTTTACTGCCCAATAAGGAATTGTTTACCTACGTTTATTAGTATAAAACAGAAAATAAACGGTGCTTTTTTCGAATTCCTATACCCATTTTCGAACTATACGTTCCGGAAAAGTGAAAATTTACGAAAATACGACTTTTATCAAACACTAGTCGTTGCATGTTCTTCGTTCGCGTTATTTTGGGATAAAAAGTACCATATAAATGTTAATCCAGGTCCTAATCTATCTACCTACCAAATTTCATCCAAATCCGTGCAGCCGTTAAGTTATCGAAACTTTCATCTATGTAATGTATCGCCTGCGTGGATGGCGAATATTATCCCACGGGAACCTACTACCGGGATAAAAGTATACTATGTGTTAATCCAGGTTATAAACTATCTGTGTGCCAAATTTCATCCAAATCCCTTCAGCCGTTTCTGTGTGATTGAATAACAACTTCACTCACGAACTTCAAGAGTTCTTAAATAAGGTTATGAAAATATATGGCATTATATCTCTCTTAGCGACGATCACACATTAAGATTTTCATAAGTTTTCGTCCAAACATAAGCAGTTAGGTATTTGTTGCACTGTTGCAACGCTTGTCATAATAATGTAGTTCTTTTTCTAATTAGAAATATAAAATTTACAAGGTAGAGTTGGAATTTCACACGACCTGTATCACAAGAAGTGCTTTGCACTTTTTGACGTTAGTCAACGTAGTAGTTCCCATTTCTGAACAAGTGTGCTACTTAGAGACATCGTTTTATTTTCCTGTAATCTTTACATAAACTTCTATCACATAGAATAATTTCAGATTTTCTCTTTGCAAACTTCGGAGATAAGGGGGGTGGGGAACGGTATTTGTACGGTGCACGTACATGGTTTTTAAAATTATCCAATAAGTAAGGTAAAAATCTTTGCACTTACACGCGCGACCTACATTAGGAAGCGTGAAAATCATGCAGCAGCAGCATGTACCTAGAGCATGGATGATGTTTTCTGTACCAATAATTTATTTAGGGTTCAATTAGACGCGGTTTGAGTCGGACAACTTGCATTTTTATTTCCCGATTCTAGCCCGTTGGCACTCACTGACAATTGCACTTATTCAACAATTCAATTTTATTTCACAATTAATGTTAGAGTGTGCTTGCATTTGCACCCTACAGTATTTTTTTTTTACATTTTTCATCAAAAGTCGAAAACTATGCGGCCTAAAAAAAATAAAAAATATTTTGAGAATGTGCAAATAACGTTCTTTCATATGATACCCCACATGCTCTAGTAGCCCTACTTTAAATTTTTAAGACCCCCTTTCAGTCCCTGTTGCAAAAAAAAATATAAGTATTTTTATTTTTTTCTTATTTGCAAAATAGTTGGGTAAACGTTATCTAAAACTATTCAAAATTTCAAGTTGATAGCATCAGTAGTTCTTGAGATATCCAGCTGTGACAGACAGACATACAGACAGACAGACAGACAGATAGACTGAGTCACACCATAAGGGTTCCTTTTTTACCATTTTGGTACGGAACCCTAAAAGCCATGAATAACTACGATCAAAGGTGAATAAAGATATCAAAGACTTACAAAGAAATACTTAAAAGTGCATTATTAATAGTAAATCCCAGATTGTTCTACTATTATACCTACGATAATAACAAGTTGTTAGTCACAAATGCGGTATAATAATTATCTTTTGTGTAACGAGTTTAAATATCATGCAATATGAGGATCTGATTATGATGATACAATTACTATTTCAGTACGAAGTTCAAAGTTCGATCTACATGATAATGTTATGATTTTAATTATGCAATCTATATACAGTTTTGTGAAAACAAATTGTACCTTGACTCCATTAATCTGGTCGAGTCAAACGCCAAAGTCCTTTTCATAGACGTGAAGATTTGAGTTCACAAACGTGATGAAATGTATCTAGGTTATAATCTCTGCCTACCGCTTCAGGAAATCAAGCGTGATGTTGTGACAATTTCTAAATGCATGATCATCATCATCATCATCATTTCAGCCGAAAGACGTCCACTGCTGGACCTAGGCCTCCTCCAAGCACCGCCACTTCGACCGGTTCTGTGCTTCCCGCATCCAGCGGATTCCTGCGGCCTTTACAAGGTCATCGGTCTACCTTGTTCCAGGCCTTCCAACATTACGTCTTCCGGTACGTGGTCGCCACTCCAGAAACTTTCTGCCCCATCGGCTATTTGTTCTGCAAGCAATGTCCTCAGCCCACTGCCACTTAAGTTTGGCAATTCTTCGGGCTATGTCGGTTACCTTAGTTCTAACTAGTTATAACTACCTCATCTGGGAAATTCGGGAAAAAGATGAAAGAAATAATTTGGCCACAATCCCGCCAGATATAAATAATGACCAATTTTTTATTTTTCTTTTTGTTTATGATGAAATGAAACGTATTGAGGAAAGGAAACCAAAACCAACACGAGCGTAGTCATAATTACAATCATCTTGGAAAATTTAATCATGAAGGTCATGATGACACCAAAAATTTTATAAATTTTACGTCATATACCTAGATAGTATGTAAGAATATCAACCATTTTAATCTTTCTGATATTGAAATGGCCTTTTTTGTGGCAGATATCTCAATACTTTTCCTGAGCACATGACAGGATGATAAACAGGGCTCAAAAGAAAAGAGCTAGTGAACCGCTCTTCCTTTAGCAAGAGGGCTCCGGATGAGTACGAAATTAGTCAGACAAGCTCGTTAGAATGTAATGTATGTGATGATAACTCACATACATTACATTCTTAACCGTAAATCGTCATCATCGCTCTCCTGTCCTTATCCTAATTTTTTTTTTTTTTTTTTTTCACAAACACAGTACAAAGTCAAGATATAGAGACTGGTGTCTGTTGTAGGTAAAACCTGTATTACAGATCACCAGGCTTACCCTCCATCGGACAACTCACTAATGACCTATGACTGTATTAAATCAACATAAAGGTTGTACATATTATAACATTATTACAAATTAATAATACCAAAAATTAAAAAAATAATAATTAAAAATGGATAATTAAAAACGACAGTAAAACAAATCTGGTGGCAAAAGTGGCTCAATAATATTGATTTGGGGGTGAGTATGTGTGGGTGTGTGAGTCTCAGTGAGAGTGTAGGTGATGGTGTGATGGGTACGTGTGTGTTAATTATATATCGTTCCATGCTGGTAAACGTTACCTTAAGGGTTTTAATAAACGTTCTGTTGCACTGTAATCAATGCCTTGAAGCCATGAACAAACCTTCTTCTTGCACTCTGCCCTAGAAAGAGGATAAATTAATAGCTGCTTGTTCATATTATTATATAAATATGGACCCAGGAAACCGTAAAAATTATGTGCCAGACTGAGCTTATATCTATTAGTCGTGCAGACATCAGTAGTTCTTCTCTTACCTGAGATTTTTTTGGGGTCGTAAGAAAGTTCCGAGTGCTTCTTATAACTGTCAGTAGAATAAAAAGTTGTCTAACTGTCAGTACCTTGCAACGCCGATAAAGATCAAAGGTAGGGTATCGAATCGGAAGGAAAGAACTTACCTTTAGTATGGCTCTTTGGGCTCTCTCAAGTTTCAGTAGGTTAGTTTTAGCGGCTCCACCCCAAGACGTTATACAATAAGACAGTAAGGATTGGCACAATGCGAGATAAACAGTTTTAATTACGAAAGTGTCAGCAATATGACGAAGAGATTTAAATATATAAATAAGTTTACGAATTCTAGGAACCAAGGCCTCAATGTGGTGTTGGAAATTTAGTCGGCTATCTATTACAACACCCAAATATTTGATGCTGTTAGTTTTTGACAAACGCGGACAATTACATGAATGGTTGGATGGTAGGTTACAATTGTGTGATATAACGGGAAGGTTAGGTAGGTCATGATTTCTGAGTGTATAGGTCATGAACTTGGTTTTGTCTACATTTAACGTGAGGATGTTGTCTTCAAGCCACTTAGACACTTGGTTGAACCCATTTTGGGCGTGTTTATAAACTTCTTCCCACGTTATACTTTTCTTCTATATTTATCTATTCGTCATCACCTCGGTAGTCACTCCCTTTCTAGCCATATCATCTTTCACACAGTCCATCCATCGTTTCTTTGGTCTTCCCCTACTCTTATAGCCATCTACATTCATACTCAAAACTTTCCTGACGACATTACAATCGATTTCCACATCTTTTCAGTCAGTAAATATTTCTAGTTAATATTTTTCATGGTTGTAGTCAATCTACTTCGATGATTAAAGTATTAAAGCCATCTATTTTATCTATAAGTAAAAAGGGAAGTCCTGACTGACTGATTGACTGACTCATCAACGCCCAGCCTAAACCCTTAGACCTAGAAAGCTGAAATTTTGCACAGAAGTTCTCTTTATAATGTAGACAAGGAATAAGGAAGGAATTCCCGGTAGTACGTTCCCGTGGGATATTTTCCGACATCCATGCAGGCGAAGCCACTGGCAAAAGCTAGATAGTAACATAACATAAAACCCCGCCTATATTCCTCGAAGGCGATATACAGTACACCAACATTTACCCAGTCATTTTTAATGTAACTTTAATATCCTCAAATTGATATTGATAATAAAATTAACAAACAAAATGCTGCAATTCGGAATTTCCCAAAGAATCGTTCGATTCCCGGGAATATCGCAAATAAAACTGTGCCAAGAGCAAACTCGTTGAGTAATACGCGAAAAACTATTCACCTAAATATTTTCATAGTGATTTGGATTTTTAAAAGAAAACTGGTATTGCTGTTTTCTTTTACTTTTTTATTTAAATATGACTCTTGCTACTGAAACTTTCTGCAGAAAAACTAATAGCTTTTCAAAAATGTTAGTTCTCTAATTTAACGGGCAGTGAGTTCTATTTAACCAATATATTCGATCAATGTTTTGTTGACTTTTATTATTCCTTTATTTCAGGCAACTGTAGCCGATACAAAATACAATACAGTACAAAATCAAAACTTACACTTTAAACTTACTTTGGACTTTAAAGAGTCTCCATAGAGTTTATTGCCCCTTCTTCCCCAGAAACCTACTACACTTTGGAATGGGCAACTAATAGGCCTCATCTTTCAGGCTGGTCGATCCCTTAGGTAAATACCTAAATGGTTAAAACAGTGTTACCGGATGCAGCTGAACACCAGTATTTTACATGTAGTGATTGCCTATCTGCCCTCTACAACCCATTTACTGAGTAAAATGATACCCATTGGTGATACTGGTTGTTTAAGCTTTCGGGCTTCTAATCACCCGTAACGGCTGTCAAAGATCTATGAATGACAGCCGAGACCAACGGCTTAAGAGGAAATGGGGGCGACCAGACTTTTGAAAATTAGGTATTTTAAGAAGGTATTTCTGTCGCTCTGCGAGCGCTCCGCCCTCGAATTCGTGCGATAAGGACAACTGCAGATCCGACTAAATAGCCTATGTAAAAAGTCACATTTCGAGGTTCGAGGCTCTCGCCTATTTCCTCCTCCAATATTGGACCAATTTAAAAGATATTTCATAAACTGAATAAGAAGGATATATACTATGCCCCTATGTTTTTCTTTTTTCGTTAATAGTTGTCAAATTGGTACACTAGGCGTCTGTTGACAGCGGTCTGAATAGGCAATTTTGAGCATTTTTGGAGGGTTCTAGTTCTTATAAAAATAATATACCATCAAAAAGGAAAACATAGGGGCATACAAGTAACTGATATTTATATTTCTGTAAAAAATCATTGCTTTAAGGCTCTTACAGACAGAGGCGATATCGCGTCGCGACGCGATATTTTTCTACGGATATAATATCGAAATATCGCGTCGCGACCGCGATATCGCCTCTGTCTGTAAGAGCCTTTATGGTCATTAACCAGAAAGAAAACAGGCGAGAGCGTTTGTATCTTTTTGTATGGAGAAAAGAGCACCCACATTTCCTCTTAACGTGCTTTCCGAGGCACGGAGGAGTCTCGGTACATACCCATGCGGCTGTTATTACATAGCCACAAGCTTCTGTTGTCAACTAGAGACTAATTATTTTACGTCTACCTCAAAGAAAAACAAAAGAAAAATTGTTTCTGAAAAAAAACAAAGCCCCATGGATGCTTTAATCCTATTACAGTCTATGCTAGATTAATCTCCCTACCTCTCTAGCTACATTCCCTTATCATAGAAGCTTCCGGATACACAACGCACTAACACTTCTTATCAATACGATTACAAATTGACATCGCATGACGCTAAACAGTATTGCACAATAATTATTTTTACAAGGACAATAACATTGTCCTTGCTGTATTATTATTTATTATTTTGAAACATGTCCATACCTGTTGATGTTGCGTCATCGAATGCCACGTGTATTAATGACGTATGGAGTTTGAAGACAATGCGTTATTTTAGCTAAAGCACAAAGCTCTCCCGCAACTGTTTCATTCTTGTAATGTAATTGAAATAGTTAAAAACCTCGGCCATTGGACTAATCCCAACCCAACACTGAAATTGCGCAAATAAAATCAAAAAATCAAATCAAATAATCTTCATTGCAATCCATAATGTGGTACAGGTGGTAAGTAATGGTGGTGGTTGGTGGTTGCTCCATATAAGCATCTATGTATGCTTTACTCGACAAAATGTAGAGGATTGCTGATTTGTTTTATAACACTACATCTGTTTGTTTTATAACACTACAATGTACATCTACGAGACTGCTTTGTTTGTTAAAACTAATACACACCTTTTTCAAAAATTATCCGATGTAAAAAAGACTCCAATGCGATCTCAATACATAAATCAATTATGCGATATAAAATGCAGAACCTCGTTGATGAAAAAGAGTTTTTTTGGAATGGCTTCGAAAATTTACAATAAAATACCCGATAATTTAAAAAATATGCCCATAGCAAAGTTTAAGAAAGCTCTCTCCTCGCTACTAATTGAAAAATGTTATTATACTGTTCCAGATTTTATAAATGATAATTTTTAATATTTTTTTAGTTTATTTTTGTTTTTATTTAGTTTTTAAGTATTTTAGTTTTAATTACATTTTTTACTTTATATTTGTACGCCTTCACGGCAAAACGTAGCGCCCAAATATGTTAACCTAACACCTTTATACCTATGTTTTACAAATAAATGTTCTGATTCTGATTCTGATTCTGAACACTCACGATTCATGTCTTCCCTTTTAATTAAGATTTGTTATGACTTTCATAGTTACCAAAGGTTTTTTTTACAGACGGTATAATTAGTTTTCCGAAGACTTACGAAGGTTTACGATATTGGAAAACGAGTTATGGAACTCAAAAGGAGTTGGGCAGGACACCTAGTAAGGCGCAGTGATGACAGGTAGGTAGAGTAAGGCTGTGACAGAGTGGCGTCCAAGGACTAGAAGACGAGCCGCCGCCGGGGTCGCGGGTTGTTCGTAAGAGATCCTGGCTGAGGCTGGCACAGGAGCGAGGGGTCACAAGAAACGAGATGCCTATGCCCAGCAGTGGGTGAAGTCGGGCTGAGGATGATGTTGATAATTAGTTTTAAGCGTTTCCTAAAAATTATGCCTATTTGCTTGGTATGGTATGGTGGTCGAGTGTCGAACAAAATGCCGTGCAATTTATTTATTTTTAGTCTGTGTTTTCTCACTACAGGGTAATAAGGCCTCCCTTTCTCCTTTCTTGCTTGAGTTTTTATTTATTTTTTTCAGTTTCAAACTCGTCTAACAGTCGATGTCTTGTAATCTATTTTCCACCCACTTCTCGATGCATGAGATGGGCATGCAAACCTGTGTAGTTTTGATGCCTGTTATACAGCTAATTTGATTATTGAGACAAAAAATAATGCTAAAGTAGATCATTCATTAATTTGGGCTAAATATATGAAAGTGCTGGCCAAACAAAAAAAAGTTATATTCCGTTAGAACATGTTATTCTCTTCACTTTAAAAAAAAAAAAAGAAAGATATATATTTATTGTGACGCGCACAGGAACTTTTTACTATGGTGGGTGAAATCTATAAGACTGCGCTGTTATAAAAGTTTGAAAAATACTGTTTTCAGTATTGATTAGTGAAAATAATAATAGCCAAAAATAAAATAAAAAACTTGAGAGGTGTCAAGGGACACCCGGATGGAACGAAGTTCCTTTCGATTAATTAGTGAAGGAATTGTAACAAAATTTTATTTTTATACTTATCATCATCATCATCATCATCATCATCATCATCATCATCATCATCAGAATCATCATCATCACCACCATCATCATCATCATCATCATCATCATCATCATCATCATCATCATCATCACCACCACCACCATCATCATCATCATCACCATCATCATCATCATCACCATCATCATCATCATCATCATCATCATCATCATCATCATCATCATCATCATCATCATCACCATCATCATCATCATCATCATCATCGCGACACCACACTGTTCAATGCGAAATAGAAATGAAAATATCTGGCTAAGAGAGAGAGAGAGAGAGAGACAGACAGAGAAACATGCGCACGCCGCACGGCTTACAACAGCTACCTATAGCAAAAAGTGTCGTGACAACTTTTCGTGAGACTTTTTTCCGTCTAGCCCCCTTTCACAACGCGCGATAAGGAACTTCGTTCCAAAAACAAAAATTAATAGAGACAAACGTATTCATTCGGAAAATTTTTTTTTTTGTTTCATTTTCACATTCATCCCAAAAATGCCCAACGAGTTGTTTTGCATCCTCGTCTATTGCGACAAAATAATCGGCCATCCCATACATTTGCGTCGAGTAGCTATTGAACAGTTGAAATTTTTTTCGTGATTACGATGTTGGTCCCATGGAGAAAGTTGTTCGGTTTGATGTTCTGTACCACACCCTGAAATTTGACGAGGATGCAAAACGGTACGTTGTATACGGTGAATGATATGCTTTAATTACATTTCATAAAGAATTTCAGAACAGTGAAAAATGGTTTTCCTTAATTTTATTTAAATCAACTCAATGTTGAATAAATACGAATGTCATTATTACTTGCATTTACAACAAAAAGTACTTACTAAAACATTCGAGGTCATCTAAGATGGCTTACATAAAATAATGATCAAGAAAATTTCGGGGCGATCCCTAGTAACTATAAACAATACAAAATCCTTGATTTATTAATTAATAAGTAGGTAATTTTAATTTCACCAACAAGGCCATCGGTGAGTTATCGTAAAACGTTCGATAACTTTAATTAGGTAACGCTCAATAATATTATTTTGAACACCTGAAGGTCGTGGGAACGTACGTAGAATAGATATTTGTTATGTACTGTGATAATTAATGATAAAAGCCAGGCCCCCAAAAGCTATTCTTAGGGCTTGTTTTACCACCTTTTTTTTTGTGGATGGGAAATCATCAAATGACTCTCCCGCTCTGGGCGGAGCGGAAGGGCGTATCAGACTTTTACTGACTAAAACCCACCTTCAGTTGCCTATGCCAGGGTCACGGTATCTCTTTCGAACAACCCGCGACCCTAGCGGCCTGTTTCACCACCTACTATTAAGTTCCTATTAACTTACTTGGCAGATAATTTCATACAAATTCTGTTTCATTTTTTAATTTATTCGGTGGGTAGTGGCTATTCGGACATCGTGAAATAGGCCCTAAGCAGCTAACATTGACCTGGACTACCACATAAAATACCATCATAATTCTCCTGCACTTATCCGAATTTATTTGGGGTCAGTGCAACATGTCTTTTTCTTCCATACTTCTCTATTAGTCGTCATTTCTGTAGTCACTCCTTTTCTAGCCATATCATCTTTCACACAATCCATCCATCGTTTCTTTGGTCTTCCCCTACTCGTATAGCCATCCACATTCATACTCAAAACTTTCCTGACGACATTTTCCTCATTCTTCCGCATCACATGCCTATATCATCACAACCGATTTCCACATAATTTTTCAGTCACCGGTGCCACTTTCAGATTTCCTCTAATATACTCATTTCTTATTCTATTCATTCGCACATCACTCTAGCATTCTCGTCTCAGCTGCATTCATTCTTTTTGTGACCCAACATTCTGATTCATACAAGACAGCAGGTCTAACCATTGTTTTATAAATCTTCCCCTTAAGTTTCAACTCAGCCTATCGCAGTCACCTGCTGGACATAGGCCTCTCCCAGTCTGCGCCACAACACCCTGTCCTCCGCCTTCCGCATCCAGTCTGTCCCAGCCACTTTCTTCAGGTCGTCGGTCCATCTAGCTGGGGAGCGTCCCACACTACGCTTACCGATACGCGGTCTCCACTCCAGGACTCGTCTGCTCCACCGGCCATCGGTCCTTCGACAAACATGGCCAGCCCACTGCCACTTCAGTTTGCTTATTCTGCAAGCTATGTCGGTTATTCCGGTTCTTTTCCGGATAACTTCATTCCTGATTTTATCCTTCAAAGAAACTCCGAGCATAGCCCGCTCCACAGCGCGCTGAGCGACCTTGAATTTGTGGACCAGCTCGACTGTCAGTGTCCACGTTTCAGCACCGTATGTCATAACGGGCAGGACGCACTGGTTGAAAATCTTGGTTTTCAAACATTGCGGGATGGGTGATGAAAAGACTTGACGAAGTTTTCCCTTAAGTTTAACGGGAACAAAAATAACCACACGAAATATAATCAGCAATATAAAAAATGCGCACTAGGAATAGGAAAACTCAATAATTTCCATAAACACTAAACTTACACGTGTCGATAAGAAACTAAAGCAATGAGGTAGAGATTACAGCTTCCGGTAATCTGCTCGACACTCGATTCCAATGGCGCATAAATACACAGTTGAACGATTATCATAGCTCTTTCATAGGTCATTTAATTACATATGTGAAACCTGTATTTATTATGTCTGCCTAGCTTTTTCCCAACTATGTTGGGGTCGGCTTCCAGTGTAATCGGATGCGGCTGAATACCAGTATTTTACATGGGGCGACTGCCTATCTGACCTTCACAATCCATTAACTGAGTAATATGATACCCCTTGGTAAGACTGGTTGTCAGGCGACCCATAATGACTGTCAAAAATCCAATAACGACAGCCGGGACCAACGGCTTAACGTGCTTATCCCAATTACCTTCCCTAATGTATTATTAAAACCTTCCTGAAAGTATGTAGAGTAGTTAGTGAAAGAATCATCAAAATTGGTTCACTAGTTTTGGAGAAAATCGCAGACATACAAACATACATACGGGTCGAATACAGAACCTCCTTTTTTGAAGTCAGTGAAAAATGATAACTACCTTGCTTCTTCTTCTTCAGTCTTTGCCAACATTTTTGACAAAACTCCAGATTGTTCTAGGAAATTCAGCGGAAATTGATATGACTAACACATTTCAGTTTTATGCGCGTCAAAACAAATGGGGCTTGAGTGAAAACAAAATTTTCGTACCTACTAGTAATATCTGATAAGGTAAATAAGGCCAAAACAATGTCGCAATAAGTAAATCAATTGCGACGTTTCTATACCAGCCCTTATTGATAAAAACCCTTATATGCAAAGTTATAAAGTCGATAATCCCCTACCTTTTGGCTCGTAAACACAGGTATAATCGTGCACGGATCTGCAACAGCTTATGCGCCATTTTGTGGATTATTTATCTAGAATAGGACATACAAATGTGACCTTTTCGTTTGTTTTGATTACGTAATACATAATATTGTTTGAAATAATATGGCTGATTGTTATGCAATGGAAATAATTGCGATATGAGAATAAGTATTACCTAATATGTTTACCTATTGAAAGGTTATGGGTTCCTGATCTTAAATTCGAATTACATAATGCCGTAGGATCGTCTGGAGAAGTACTACCACCCTACTTATGTAGTAATTAGGGCTCCGTACCTCAAAAGGAAAAAACGGAACCCTTATTCACTTCGTTGTCCGTCTGTCTGTATGTCTGTCAGTAGTCAAGATCCTTTTTCTCATGAACGCATGGAGGTATGAACATCCTGAAGGAAAATATAAATTTTATATCAAAATAAACACAGATTAAGGCTCTTAGAGACAGAGGCGATATCGCGTCGCGACGCGATATTTTGCTAAGGATATAATATTGAAATATCGCGTCGCGACCGCGATATCGCCTCTGTCTGTAAGAGCCTTTACCTATATGTTATTTTTTGATAAATGGGGTAAAAATTACACGTAAAGCACGTAATTTATTTAGCAATACGTATTTGGGGAGTTGCCAATTGTTGGCTAGTTCTTGCGTACCTACGAATCAATTTATCCGCAACACTACTGTAATATCACCATAGTTGCTGAAACAGGAAGTTTTTATGTCACAGGTAAAAAACAGTTAAAGAATTGTGCAGTTTTTCCCACATTAAACAATCTATTAATTAGTGATACGTGCTACCACCCACGTACATCCGTATCATCCAGCTGGTTGACATCCACATTTGGGATTGGGTTTACCCCCAAATAATATGATAGGAGGTAGGACCACGGAGCGCGGTGGGGATTTCATTGTGCTATAGATAATCTTTTGTTTAATTTTTGTTTTTTTGTGTACACAGGGTTATTTGTAACATGTCGGCAATCTATTATAGGAATGTAGGAGAGGTCATTTACAACCAAACGACCCCTTATGACCCATATGCAATGTCAACCATGTTTTTTTGCAGTAATCGACTGTTTTAGTCAAAAAACCTGCTTATGATTATTGTAACGATTTGTAGCTCTGATTTAAAAACGATTAAAGATAATTGTCATTCAAGTGTTAGCAAGCATACAATAATAAAAAAAAACATGAGTTGGTGTTTTTAGGGTTCCGTACCTCAAAAGGAAAAACGGAACCCTTATAGGATCACTTTGTTGTCCGTCTGTCTGTCTGTCTGTCAAGACCCTTTTTCTCAGGAACGCGTAGAGGTATCAAGTTAAAATTAATATCAAATACCTTCCCCTTTCTTCTTCTTCTTTCGTCTGTGGCCCCTTGGAGTTCTAAAAAAATCAAGTTTCTAAGTCAACGCAATAAAATAATACGGCCATTAATGCGATTAATGCGAAAAGCAAAGGCATCAAGCTCATACGGCCTCGTCGGTTTTCGTAATTTTATTTAATAATCATAACTGCATAATAAATGCGTATTCCTTTTTCAAAAAGATGTATAATGCTTTATATACAAATTCAATGGTGTAAACACAGATGTAGTTCAGTATAAATTTCGGTAAGTATTCCAAATTTAAATCACATTCTCCCCCTAGATAAATTCAGTACAATTTTCTTTTCCTGTTTTTAACAGATTAAAAATTACTATTGTTATGTTCGCTTTTTGTGGCATAGAATGTCACTTTTTTGAGCAAGTGGTACGAAAAAAATATTTTTACAAGTATGTCAGTCTGTCAAGACCCTTTTTCTCAGGATCGCTTGGAGGTATCAAGTTGAAATTAATATCAAATACGTAAGTCTATGGTCCCTTAAAGTTTCAAAAAACCAAGCTTCTAAGTCAACGCGATAAAAAAATACGGCCATTTATGCGACATTAGATTAGATTAGATTAGATTAGATTTATTTATTTGTATAAACATGGTACATACACACAAGAGCATGCAAGATGATAATAATTACATTATGTCCAATCATGTTTAGCCTTATAATATATTGGCGTACAAATATTTTAGTCATATTATACTTTTAATGAATATAAATCAATATAAATTATATAAATTGTAACTATTTGCATAAGTACCTACATCAAGAAAATTAATCAAACTGCTATGTCAAACTTACAACTAAGTATATTATAATAAAATTAAAATTGAATGTCAAACAAGTTTTTCGATTAAAAATTCAGACACACTATAGTACGCTTTTTGCGATAAAAACTCTATCAACTGACGTTTGAACTCATTGATACTCAGCTCCTTCCAACGTTTAGGTAGCTTGTTAAACAGAGTTGGAGCCATGCAGATGACACTTTTGCGCATGAGTGCAGTTTTAGCTGGATATACGCGAATTATGCTCATATCCCGTCTATTACGTGGGACAGCGTCCTGTAAGCGTGGAAATAATTTGGGATTCGCTTTAACAAACATTACAGTTTCGAAGATATACAGACAAGGTAAAGTTAATATCTTGTATCTTATAAAATAAGGTTTGCAAGTATCAACAGTCTTTAGCCTAAACATTGACCTTATGCATCTCTTTTGGGCCTTGAATGCTATGTTGAAATCGGTAGAATTTCCCCAAAAGATGATGCCGTATCTCAAATGAGACGCAGCTAAGCCGTGGTAGGCCGCAATTAAAGTATCTAAATTCACTACTGCAGCTAGAGAATGTAAGGCAAAAGCAGAACTACTAATTTTTTTACACAGATTCTCTATATGTGATTTCCAGTCCAATCTTTTGTCAATGTTTATTCCAAGGAATTTAGTTGCATTAACGCTTTCAATGGTTTTATTATCAATATTTATGTCCAAATTATTTTTAGTCAAACGTTGGCTAAAATGCATGATCTTAGTTTTAGTTAAATTGATCTTTAAATTATTACAGTCTAACCATTGTATTATAGATGTCAAAGAGTTGTGAATGTCAAGTTTATATAGGGTCGTGTCATTATTATTATTAGCAATTGTCACTGTACTATCATCTGCAAATAGAGTCATGGGATGTGAAGTTGATTTTGGCAAGTCATTAATGTATAAAGTAAAGAGAGGAGGTCCCAATACACTTCCTTGCGGAACACCAAAGGTAACGTGTCGTTCATCTGAAACATGTATCTCTTCTTTTTTAGTAGCTGTATTGATTCTAGTTATTTCTGTCTTTTGCTTTCTATTTTCTAAATAAGATTTGATTAAATTAAGTACATTACCTCGTATTCCATATGCGTCAAGTTTTTTAATTAGAATGTCATGATTTACGTAGTCAAATGCTTGCGTCATGTCGCAAAAGATAGTACATACAGGTGTTTTTTTGTCCATTTTTGTCAATACCGTGTATAAAAAGTCGTAGATTGCCATATTTATAGTTTTATTTTCACGAAATCCTTTTTGCTCGTTACATAACATATTATTTTTTTCTATGTAGCTGTTTAATTCCTTGTGTATGTATTTTTCAAAAACTTTAGAAATGATTGGAATCAGTGAAATAGGCCTATAATATTCCAGGAGCTCTCTATCCTCTTTCTTAAATATTGGTCTAACGATCGCCATTTTTAGTGCGTCAGGGAAAGTGCCAGCGACAATCGAAAGATTAATAATATGACACAAATGACTGCATATTTCGTACGCTACTGCTTTTAGTATTTTGGTAGATATGCCATCGTACCCGACGCTATTTGTGTTCTTTAAAGTCATTATAATTTTTAGTATCTGTTGTGGTGTGCAAGGAGCCATGAACATCGAGTTCTTATTATAAAGGGAAGGCAATGTAGTTTTGTTACTAGAATAAGCTGTAGGTTGTATTTTATTAATAAAATAATTATTAAATTCATTAGCAATTTGTTTCGCGTCCGTTATTGTGTCATTATCAGATTTAATTTTTAATATATAATTTTTAGGTGAAATAAATTTTCCTTGATTTATTATTTGCCAGGCTGTTTTGCATTTGTTGTGCGAAGTTTTAATTTTAAAGTTATTCTGTGAACGCTGTGTTAGAGTAATGATTTTTCTAAAAAGCTTAGAATAATCTTTAAAGCGAGTTTTATTTAACTGATTTGGGTTTAATCTGTACGTCCACAAAAGTTGTCTTTTTTTCTTACTACAGGTTTTAATACCTCTTGATATCCACCTTGGCTTTCTAATTAAATTTACTGTAGTCTCAGATTTAGGAAAACAAAGGTTGTAAAATAAAGAAAATATTTCGTGAAATTTATTGTAGGCAGTGTTAGGATCATCAGTTTCATATATCTCGGAGAAACATAGTTTGCCTATGCAACGTTTAAACTTAGATATGTTTTCCCTGCTGTAATTGCGTCTAATGGCACAGTATTTATCAATGATACATATTTTATTTACGGGGCATTTTAATAGTTGGGCCGTATGGTCTGAAAGAGCAAATTCCAAGATCTCCGTCTTACATTGTTTGTTGTAATTATGCTATGACATATTTTGTTACTCGCAAGTAAATATCAAAACCTATATAGTATACTTCCCATTGACCTAGAACCATGATATTTGGCAAGAAGCAAGGTCTCACAGCACTTGTAAAGGAAAAAGTCCAAAAATTATTAATTTGTAATTTTATCACATCAAAATTGCTGCTTTGCTGAAGGAGCAAGAGGGAAGGATCAGGAGGATGATGATAAGGAGGACGCGATGATGAGCGTTCCGTATTCGGTTGTGCAGTGAATCATCATCAACTTTCTGCCCTTGTCCCATGGTACGTGGGGGCGGCGCACCACGTTTTCTTCGTCTATTCTCTCCTGTCAACCGTCACGCTATCATTCATCACACCACTCTCACACTTACACCCCACACCTCTCCTACTTCACAAGCGAACACACATACCTACTATTTTTTGTAAAATGTTGTCTTAAGTAGTTTTTGTTTTTTTTTTATCATCTTTTATCCTACCTAAGAAAGAGCGGCGTCTTCTAACACAGGCATTATCTGCTTAAAAGGAGACGACATTCACCAACAAAATGTTAACAATTAATGGTAATGAAATAAACATTTTTGTATTTCTTTTTTTTGTATTCACTCCCTTCTCTTTTAATCCATATTTTCTTTGGCCTTCCGCTCCCTCACCATCCATCAACATTTATATTTATCACTCTTTTAGTCACATTGGATGTGCAGTGAATACAGACCGAAAAGTACGAGAGAGACAAAGGGAATTTGCGGCCAGTATAGTTGCAGTTGCCCTACAAGTACACACTTTTGTGTAGTAGTCACTTTTGTGAGGCTAACGCTCTATTTTCTATGTCTATGGTAGACCACCTCAAAGTGAACTGACGATGTAAGTGAAGTTTCCAGGAATTGAG
Organism: Cosmia trapezina; assembly: GCA_905163495.3. Lineage (NCBI taxonomy): Eukaryota > Metazoa > Arthropoda > Insecta > Lepidoptera > Noctuidae > Cosmia > Cosmia trapezina. The sequence continues at coordinate 6,687,254 of LR991044.1, forward strand.
CAACATAGTAGCGCTTCTAGGGAGAGCCATTTGTCGCGGGTAGTGCCGCTGGGGTTGCGGGTACTTTTGTGAGCCTAATGCTCTATTTTCTATGTCTATGGTAGACCCCCTCAATGTGAACTGACGATGTAAGTGAAGTTTCCAGGAATTGAGCAACATAGTAGCGCTTCTAGGGAGAGCCATTTGTCGCGGGTAGTGCCGCTGGGGTTGCAGGTACTTTAAAAAAGATACCGTGGCCCTGGCATAGGCAACTGAAGGAACACGGGTGGGTTTTAGTCAGTAAAAGTCTGACACGCCCTTCCGCTCCACCCAGAGCGGGAGAAGTTATTTGATGATTTACCATCCAAAAAAAAAAAAAAAAGGGAGAGCCATAACTTCATGAATAAACGTCTTTTGTCGGAGATGATGATAATGAACATTATACTAGGGATATTTTATAGGGTTTATATATTTTTCCCTAAGTATTCTTCAACATGGATTTTCCCACCAAAAAATATATGTCAAAGCTGTTATAAAACCACAATTTATTATTAGCATCTGGTTAGGAAAACCAATTATATGTTATTTATTAAAGACGGATGTGCAGCAAATGCAAATGTCCTCTACATTCGTGAGCTAAAAATATTACAGGTACCTACATGACATGATAGGGTAACTCCTGACGTTTGCAACCTACCACGTAGTGGGATATTTTACCTATCAAGTTGGATTATCCTGTAACGTGTGCGTTTGCGTTTGCGTATGCGTACGCGCAACAAGAAACCAAAATCGGAATTGTTCGCTAAACTACTATAATTATACTGATTTTAACTAAATGTGGTTTGTGGTTTTACCAAGAGGTATCGTGTTACCCAGTAACTGGTTGTGGAGGTATTCAGCTGCATTCGGTTAGACTGGAAGCTGACTCTGACATATTTGGGAAAAGGCTAGGCAGATAATGATATGTGTGGTTTGTTTTGATTCAAAAATCCTGGGTTAGGTATATGGAGTTGCAAGATATTCAATTTGCGGATGTTCTAGGTAGATACGTCATACAACATAATTTCAGGGTGTATCAGAAAGGTGTGGTACAGACCATCAAACTGAACAACTTTCTCCATGGGACCAACATCGTAATTGAGAAAAAATTATCAGCTGTCCCGTACAAGACTTATTACCTACTCGACTCAAAGTATGGAACAGCTGATTATTTTTTCTCGTTTACGATGTTGGTCCCATGGAGAAAGTTGTTCATTTTGATGGTCTATACCACACCCTCTTAATACAGGTGTCAAATTATTTGTCCTTATGTAGGTATGTATCGATGATCAATGATTTTACACATTACTACATTATATTATTATTAATTGGCCAAGACAGTTATAGGTACCTAATTAAATCCTTTTATAGGGATTTAATGACAAAAGTTTTAGTAAATACTTAAAAATGTCAAAAGTCTATTCCAAAATGAATACTTAACTTAAAAAAAGATGGCTATTAGCGATAAGACCGCCCATTGTGTCACCCTATGTAAAATTTCAACATTTATATCTGTAATTTTTATGGTGTGCATAATAAAGAGTATTCTATCTATCTATCTATCTTGACAGATTTGTTTGGAGACATGCACATAATATCTGTCAGTGTACAAATTGTGTACTTTGCTCGGATTTAAATACATGGACATACTTCTCGTAAAAAAGAGGAGCTCGTGGCTAAGTAATAACAGCCGCACGGGTCGATCCATGAGGTTAAGCTACGCTTGCCGGGGTTGGTCAGTGGATGGGTGACCATCTTTACATACCGAGACTCCTCCGTGCCTCGGAAAGCACGTTAAGCCGTTGGTCCCGGCTGTCATTCGTGGATCTTTGACAGTCGTTACGGGTCGTCAGAAGCCCGAAAGTCTGACAACCAGTCTTACCAAGGGGTATCGTATTACCCAGTTACTGGGTTGTGGAGGTCAGACAGGCAGTCGCTCCATGTAAAATACTGGTATTCAGCTGCATCCGGTTAGACTGGAAGCCGACCCCAACATAGTTGGGAAAAGGCTAGGCAGATTGATACTTCTCGTAAAAGTCATCAACAAAAATAATTAATCTTACTAACAATCTATGATGAGTTAATTACGTAAATATTTGGCTTTCTCATAATCAGGACCTATTATTTATATAAAATAGGTATTGTGTATTGTATGTACTTACATTAATATAGTTAGGTAAAGTATGAAATCTGAAATATTTTCATAAATTATATCGATACCTATAATCACGTCACTGGTAGAAATACCAGTCTCTATTAGTTATCTTACTTTGAAATACTGTAAACATGATTACTTAAGTACTTATTATTTTATATTTAATTGGGGAAAATCCATTTTTCACGATTAAAATTGGTTAAATCCGGTTATGAAGCAGTTCTACGGACGACTGTTTAGGTACAGTATAAATATGAACAGTAGGGAAGCTACGAACAAACGTACGAAAACGTCACACTCACAGACGTGCGCATCGACGGGACCCATAAGCCATAATAACCCGACGTTCGCACGGACGTAAAAATATCGCGGCGATTTTTTTTCGCGCACTGGACTTTCAACGTTCTGCTTAGCGCCGAGTGTTGAAAATCCAACAGTGTGTTTTTTTGACGCGCTGGGATGCACTTTGTTGTTGTTAGGTTAGATTCTCGAAGCTTGGCTCAACACCGGGAGTTGAACATCAAATGTGCGATAAAATTCCGACGCGATATTTTTACGTCCGTGCGAACGTCGGTTAAATACAGGGTGTAAGGGACAGCCCTCCGCAAACTCACAGGGTGCATTCAGCTCCTCATTTTGAATCATATTCCATCGTAAATTTTCTCAGGGAAATTTTCATTTTTTTTTCAGTTACATTTTCATTATTTCAATGTAAAATTGCATTGTGTGTTCGCAGCACTCCATTTATGTAAAAAAACAGCAAAAAAAAAACCAGCAATGGATGTTGAAATACTCTAACCAACGACGCGTGAAATCAGCTGTTCACTTTCTGTATAGCTACAGAGTTCATCGAACTCACCGCATACCTATTACCTACCCCTCCCAACCAGTAATAGACGCTCCAATTTGTGCACAAAAACACAAATAAATCAGGTTTATTGGATTCCCTTAACTTTCCTGAAAAAATGTCATGTACCGGTCATCTTAGTATGACATACTGAATTCACCCTATCAGTTTGCGGAGGGCCGTCCCTTACACCCTGTATACTGAGAGCACCACGAATATCGCTTGGGGCCTCGTCGATACGCGTGTCTGTGTGAGTGTGCCGTTTCGACCGTTTGTACGTAGTTTCCTAACTCTCCATATTACATGTATTGTGGTTTAGGTGATAACCGGGTATACAAAGCATAAAGTCAAAATAAATTGGTAATTATATATAGGCAAACGTAATATTCACCTTTTCACTAAAGCATATCATAGCATAAACTAATGTTCCCACTGCTGGGACACAGGCCTGCTCTAGGGAGTGGGCCGTAATCCACCACGTTAGCCCAGTGCGGGTTGGTGGATGTCCCATGTCTTCGAATTTTTGGTTCTAAGACATTTCCTCACGATATTTTTCTTCACCGTTTTGAGAGCAGTGGCGGTGAAATAATTTACACAAAGTAAAGCGCCTGTCTGTGTTTGAACTTACGACCGTATGTCGTAGCTGCTGCCACTCCACTGGGCTACAACAACTGCTAAAATTTAAAATTTCACAAAAGGTAATAATATTTATTTTTATTGAGAGCTTTTGTAAACTTAAAAGATTGATTAAAAATAGTTTGTAAAATTAATTAGTCTGCAGGTAGAAATAGGAGCACCGCAGTGGGGCTCCGTCGACCTGACGTTAAGTTTAATTTATTTAGACATGCCAATTTTGATATGCAAACAGTATTTTTGATTTACCTACGCGAAAAAATTATAATTTTTGATGTGCGTTACTACCCGTTTTTTTGTTGACAAATATGTCGCATTATCGAATAGGGCCCAGGACAAAGCTAAACTCCTTAGCTGCTGAAATAAGTATGATAGCAGGCAATTTTCCCTCGGAAAATCCCTTCAATTTTCTTTGCCCAGCTTTGCGGAAGTGTTGTAACTACACCGGATACGTTTCAATACAGCATTTCATATTGCAAGTAACTCATACATTTATAATCCAACGGTTTTCCTCAACATCCTGTTACAAAGAAAAGAATGTTGCAAAGTTATTACGAAATAGTACATTGTTATTGTTTTATCGCTCACAATTCGATAAAGCTTATCAGCAAGTATTTGTCATCAGGTTGTAGAGGTCGCCACGAGAAAATTGTTGAAATAACTTAAATCCTTACACTGTAAGTCGTGGGACGGACGTAAAAATATCGCGGCGATTTTGTTTCGCGCACTGGCTTTTCAACGCTCTGCTTAGCGCCGAGAGTTGAAAATCCAACAGTGTGTTTTTTCGACGCACTAGAATGCACTCTGTTGTTGTTAGGTTGGATTCTCGAAGCTCGGCTCAACAACGAGAGTTGAAAATCCAGTGCGCGATAAAATCCCGCCGCGATATTTTTCTGTCTGTGTGAACGTCAGCTTACACTCATGTTTGTCCACGCACCGGGAACGGGACGTCAACGAGAAAGATGACGGCGACGAAGTAGCGACAGTTGGTTTGGTACTCGGAAAAGGGTGTACTTAGAATAGAATAGAATATTCATTTATTTGCTCAGAATGTAGGTATTTACAACAAGGTGGTTACAATAATATAAAAGAACCATTGTACATTCTACCATTTTTGACATGCAAACATTGATGCAGTTCATCATCAAACATGGGTAGTAAACACTGACACAAAACTTAAATTTATCAGCAAGAAAATCCGATACGGAGTAGTAACATTTATTTAATAAAAGTAAATAAAACAATAAATAATAAAGTTAATTTCTTTTTGAAAGTTGTTACTTATAGGTATAGCAAAAAGAATAGTTAGGGGTCTTTGAAACTAAATAATAGTTGCACGGAGCACGTCAAAAGTACACTAATTGCTTACTCATTATATTACATCTACGTTTGAAAAGTGGAAATACATGGGATACAGCTAATTCCTTACCTGGAACCACGCGATACTCCATAGTTCCGCATCATAAAAGATGACTAAAAGATCGTATCAGACGAATAACCATAAAGGAATGACGTCGACATTAAAAACCATGCGTCGCAGTAAGTCTCTTGATGACGTATAAGTTGAAAAACTCCGGTGAGTCACCAAAACAATTGGGCACCCAATCAAAAAATGTTCCAAAAAGAATGTCTTTTCTGAATCATGACCATTTTTCCCGAGTATTTTGGCGTCAGATACAAATATGACTAATTCAAGACCGGCCCCCTAAGTAAAAATAAAAACCAGTTTTCGCGATAGAATCTCCGAAGATAATGTAGGTAATCAATTCGATGTTTTTTTGAACTTTGGTCGTAACGTGTCATGTTTTTATTTAGCATTCCTTTGGCTTTGATAATTAAACACCTGCATTATTATGTATTTTGTATGAGCCCGTATTTCCCTGCTAATTGGCAAAAGTTTCCTTACATTCTTCCATGGTTCCCTTTTATTGAAATATGTGGTACTTAATGTTATAACATTAAAAACGTTTTTCATGTACCTACTTAGTTATATTAAGAGTTTAAAATCACCTTGCCTTAGGGGTACAGATGGAAAGCTCCGACTAAGAAGTTCGAATTTTTCTTTCATATTTTTGTTATTTTTATAATTTTTGGAAATCAGTAGGTATCTTATATGACTCGATATTTTTGGGTTTGGGTGATCATGGAAGATTAGTCCCAATAATTCCACGTGAGGAAAGCATTACATGCTTCAAAACAATCAAATCAGCTTATGGGACATGTGCCTTTCTTCTTTGCCTTTAATGCCAATCACCTTTTAATCCAAGACCACACAACATTGTGAACGACACACTTTTTGACATTCACCTACTAATTTATGTTTATTTATGTAAACAGAAAACAAAATGTCTCAAAAAGATGGGGCTGACTCATCAAAATTTTGAAGTTCGTGAAAGTTCACACTATGACTCAATACAGAAAAGAGAATTAAAGTACAAGAGAATAAATGATAACTACGAAGAAGCCGTTTACACAAATAATTTTATTCTATTTGATTCATCGGAACTTGATGACTCACTTGGCGCCAAATCTGACGCGCCGCCATCTTAGAATCTTTAATTTTTTTTTTACGAATGTCACTGACGCGATGACGCGGTTATTTATTCGGCCTTATGTAATACGTTTTGTTTATTATATAATCCTGACGTAATGTTAGTTCTTCTTGTTTCTTCAAGATTATGACATGATTATGCTTATAGATAAAATTGTAGACTCAAGTTAGTAGTTTTAGTCATAGGTTTCTTGTAGTGATTGTGTGACGTCAATGTATTGTAAACACGCCACTTGCAATTGATTGATTGATTCATAGTTTATTTATAATTACTCCATTGCAGTAACTGTTACACACCTTAAAGTTCCCGCAGACAGGCGCGAAGCGACTCTAGTAGAAAAATTTATATGAAAACATGGAAATTTTTCCAGCGGCTTCGCGGATGTCAGAAATTATCCCACGGGAACCGTAGATTTTTCCAGAATAAAAACTAGCCTATGTGCTATTCCAGACTATATTCTATCTCTGTGCCAAATTTCATCCTGATCCGTTCAGCCGTCCCATCCTGAAGAATATCATATATTTTTCTGATTTTGTTTACTGCAGTGGATCTTATACTTTTAGGCATTATAAAACTTGCGTTTGAACGTCGTCGTCTTGTGTTTTGCGTCCTGTTATAGCACCCTTATGAAAGGGCTGGGACAGACTGAATGCTGAAGGCGGAGGACAGGGTGTTGTGTCGCTGCCTGGAAGAGACCTATGTCCAGCCGTGGGACTGCGGTATGCTGAGTTGATTTATTGGTTGATTGAACTCAAGATCTAGATAAAAGAAATAGGATTTTCCTCGTTTACATTATATTCTTTATCACTTTCCTTATGATTAAAATTATAGGGAAAGATAAAGTGCAGTTGGATATTTGGCAATTAAAAGATTAATTTTATCTCGTAAATATTCAAATCTTTTGTTTTCACTTGTAATAACTTTGTTTTTCAACGCAATCTTTATAATATCGGTATCATAATGAGGTAAGAAACGTTAACGTATCTATAATAACTGATATATTAAATTGTTAATTATGTCATCGATATAACTATACACACCCCCTTGTGTCGTATTTTCCTCAATCTACGTCTTTTTTTATTCGACTTTGTTATCAAATATTTAATTTTATGACAAAATCCTTTGTTCGAAAATTTTAATTCACTTTGAGATGGAACGTGTCCGTAATCCATTACGACCCAATCACTCTCAAACCGAGGTAGCCTAGAGTCCTAGCAGTGGAAACATTGTTTCTAGAAATCGAGTATCAAATTGGTTGTCCATGGCACTTCTTCCAACATGCACTGAGCCCGCGTGATCCACCACGCTCGCAAGAGGGAACTGGTGGTAATCCATTACGACCCAATCCCTCTCAAAGAGAGATAGTCTGAGTTCTATAGTATTTAAATCTCACGAAGCGACACGGGTACGTACATGGGTTCCGTTAATGTAATTATTTTGACGTGTTTTTAATCTATTTCTAGAAACTTAAAGATGAAGTAACCACTATTATTGCTATATTAGTTTTATCTCACGAAGCAACACGTGCTTTACTTGTGTTTACCAAGTGAACAATAAATACGCTGTGAATGTGTGCGTGATGACGAGTAGCACGTAACACACACCCTCACACAATTTTCCGACTTCGCCGTTTACTCGGACGGTACCCAGAGCTCCTCCGCTTACACACACATTTACATCATGTACAGTTGAACACAAGTAAAGCACGTGTTGCTTCATGAGAGAAAAATAATATAGCAGTAGGAAAATTAAGTGATTACTTCATCTTTAAGTTTCTAACATTCGATTAAAAACACGTAAATTTCTAATATCCTGGTTTAAACTATCAAAATTCATACAGCTACTCAAACGATGATTAAATAAGGATGGTACAGGGAGGGTGTTCAGTTTAACTCTGTGACGACCTGAAAGTATGTTGACAAATTGTCTTGTGTGGATTTCATTAATCATTTCTGAAATTCACTTAAACAATTATTCATAACTAAATGCGCCCCGCGGCTTCACCCGCGTAGACCGAGATAAAAAGTAGCCTATGTGTTAATACAGGGTATAAGCTATCTACCTACATACCTTTCATCCAAATTGGTCCAGCCGTTTTAGCGTGGAGATGTAACACACTCAGTTTTTAACTTTTGTAGCTATCATCGTTTCAATTTGTTTTTGTTTTAGCGTGGAGCTGTAACACTATCATCGTTTCAATTTGTTTTTGTTTTAGCGTGGAGCTGTAACACACTCAGTTTTTAACTTTTGTAGCTATCATCGTTTCAATTTGTTTTTGTTTTAGCGTGGAGATGTAACACACTCAGTTTTTAACTTTTGTAGCTATCATCGTTTCAATTTGTTTTTGTTTTAGCGTGGAGCTGTAACACTATCATCGTTTCAATTTGTTTTTGTTTTAGCGTGGAGCTGTAACACACTCAGTTTTTAACTTTTGTAGCTATCATCGTTTCAATTTGTTTTTGTTTTAGCGTGGAGATGTAACACACTCAGTTTTTAACTTTTGTAGCTATCATCGTTTCAATTTGTTTTTGTTTTAGCGTGGAGCTGTAACACACTCAGTTTTTAACTTTTGTAGCTATCATCGTTTCAATTTGTTTTTGTTTTAGCGTGGAGATGTAACACACTCAGTTTTTAACTTTTGTAGCTATCATCGTTTCAATTTGTTTTTGTTTTAGCGTGGAGATGTAACACACTCAGTTTTTAACTTTTGTAGCTATCATCGTTTCAAAACAATTTACATTAAAGAATAAAAAAAAACAAAATATTTTATTTCACATAAACCTACATGGGCACTTATGAAACGTCAGAAGCTATTAGGTGCACGGTTCCAATTGGTCGTTTCCTATGGAGAAGAGCCGGCAAGAAACTCCATGGTTACTCTTTTAAAAATAATTGACTTTTATAATATTTTCAAATAACAGTTATTAACTTATTAGGTACTAGCTTTTGCCCGCGGCTTCGCCCGCGTGGATGTCGGAAAATATCCCACGAGAACGTACTTCCGGGAAATCCTTCCTTATTTCTTGTCTACGTTATAAATGGAACCTCTGTGCAAAATTTCAGCTTTCTAGGTCCAAGGCTTTGGGCTGGGCGTTGATGAGTCAGTCAGTCAGTCAATCAGTCAGGACTTCTCTTTTTTACCCGACTGCGGCGAAGCCCAAAAGGAGGGTTATGTATTTTATTCATTAGGGAGGTATGGGAGGACAATGTAAGCCTTTCAAAAACTACCACTAACTTTACAAAATAGAAAATAGTCAACAAATGTACAGTCTACTAGGCCTGCAACGTTCTCACATTCACGAAATAGAAAATAATCTTATTATAAGATTAATAAAAGAATAAAAATAAAAACCTATGACATGATACAAATGACATGATTGCCATTACATCACATTGCCATGTACCCTCAACGTTAGCTGCATGACACGATCACGCACAGATAACAAATCTCACACATTGTAAAACAAAAGAGTAACTATAGTATAGTTAAAATCTCGCTGCAGACTTGGTCATAAATCATAATCGGAGTAGGGATGTGCGCTAGTTGCGCGCGCTCAAGGCCATTATCGATAACAGATGATGACGATGACTCAGACGAAGAATTTTAATTTTCTATTTTTAGTTTTATATATACGTTCTTTTGTTTATATATTTAATATGCTTTGTAGTAAATTTGGTAATAAAATAAAAAAAAATGTGTATTTATTTCTATCACCCATTTATAAATATATAAAACTATCGATATCACTCATCGACTGCAGTAATGCACAGGACTACGTGTGGGCGTGGCCCGTGAGTGGGAAGGAGAGCGAAACACTCGAATGATTTATGACCGAGTCTGCAGCGAGATTTTAACTATACTATAGTACATTACATAATATACGTCACTAGTGTTATCTCCGAATAGTTTGATACGAGTTGTCTCTACGGCGACTATTGGGGCTGGGGTCATAGATGATGCTAGTTGGGGGCTTGGCGACATCTGAGGGGGTTGTCCCCTCAGATGTCGATTTTTCTTTGTTTGTTCGAAAGGGTATACTTCCCAAGTGGTCCCATGATCATCAAGTCAGGATCTGACGAGGGGATCCCATGGAAATCGAGGGAAACCCTCAAATTTTATGGGCACACCTATATCGATTTCGGTATTTTTTATAGTAACTCGTGCATTTGCTCTCGGAAAGTACCATTCGGTGAACTGGAACTGATGATGAAGACCACAGAGGGCCATCGGAAATACTCAATTATATCTAAGTATATCACAGGTTGCGATTCGATTACTTTAATATGGTTTATGCTCGTCAAAATGCATAATGGTAATGGTGACTTCACCATGAGCTCCAGTTTTCCTGGTTCTTACTAGGAGAACTCCTCAACAATTAACGTTCCTGTATCGGGAAAAGCAATATTTTGTAAAACGTGATGAGCAGTTGACATTGGGTTATTGTAACTTAGATAAATTACAAACTGAACCACTAAAAAGTAAAAAATAAAAACTTTTTACAAAAAAAAAACCGAATTCCAAAAAAAACACTACAAAGTGAAAAATAAGTTTAATTTCGGAAGTCGGTGGCAAAAAACTAAAATACAGATCCAAAGACACCAACTTCCGAAATTAAAGTTATTTTTCACTTTGTAGTGTTTTTTTTGGAAGTCGGTTTTTTTTTTGTAAAAAGTTTTTATAACATATCCAAGACTCATAACTCTATGTTAATAATTGACGAAATAATTGAAGAAAATTCGTATGGTCCAAACCACAGCTGAAATATCGAAGACCATTTTAAGTCAATTATCTCAAAATGAGGTTTGTGTGGTTTGGAACATTTTTGCTTAAATCGGTCCAACTTATCCTAACGTATAGTTGTTTTATCTCACGAAAGCGGGCGAGCCGTACTTGTGTGTGTAAATGTTACATGCACATTGTCTTTGTGTGCGTAAGTTGGGGAGCTCGCTGCCTGCAGGTACGCACACAAGAGCGCGTGTCTACAGGGTGGCCGGAACATTGACGTCCAAAAATAAAATTTTGGTCCCTCGTATCGTGGGGTATTCGAATCACCCCCATGTATGTTCCGCGACTTTTCATAGTTTTCGAGTTATGAATTTTTTTCTGAATGTTTGAAAATTTTCGACCTGACCAACCTAAAAAAATTCTAAAAAAAAAAGTAGAGGGTTTTATCGAGTTTCTTTTTTTGCAACTGAATTTTCATAAGTAGTACTTTTATGCATAAAATAATCAGCTTCGTAACTGTGATGAAAGTTATGAAAATGTTGATCTAAAGTGAAAAATTTACGTTCGGTAAATTATGACTCAAATTTTCAACTTTAAATTAAAAATCTTAACAGGTGACTTCATAATTCCTAAGTAGGCTTCAAGAATGCGCCAGACTCTCAGCTTTCATAATCATAAAAAAAATTAAGTACTTAATAGGGCTACTTTGTTTAAAATCGGCCTTCAAAGACAGCGAGGTGGAAAAATTCTTAAAATTACCCATCTGAGTAATTATTTTATTTTGCCAATTTTCTCGTTCCTAAGGTTAATTAATGATAAGAATACTGAAAACTAACCACATTATATTCAATATTCATAATTACCACACGTGGGCGAATGAAAATCCACTCGAAGTGAGAGCTTCGACATTTCAACATCGCTTCAGCGTTAACTTGTGGTCTGGTATCCTCAATGGCGAACTAATTGGTCCGTTTGAACTGCCGTCCAGACTTGATGGAGAAACATACAAAAACTTTTTGGAAAATGAACTTCCATTGTTGCTGGCAGATGTGAATCTCGAACTCAGACGAACCATGGTGTTGCAAAATGACGGCGCCCGTGTCACTATGCAACCCAGGTCCGAAACTACTTAGATGAAACATACCCCAACAGATGGATCGGACGCAGCGGACCAATTAGGTGGCCTCCACGCTCACCTGATCTCAACCCCATCGATTTCTTTATTTGGGGCTATTACAAGGAAATAGCATACGCCCGAGACTGTTCAAGTGAACAAGAGCTGAGGCATTTGATTGCAGAAGCTGAACGTGTTGTGAGAGAGAACAGAGCGCTTTTAGACGATTGCCAGACAATTTCTTACGTAGGTGTAGAATGTGTATTGCTGCTGGTGGTGGCCACTTTGAAAACCTTTTGTAAATGTTAAAAATAAATTAAGTACTTTTTTCACATTATCATCTGTGTTTTATTCAAAACCACTTTTTACGTAAAACTTTTCTTACCCAACTCTGAAACTATTTGTTGGTTAGTTTTCAGTATTCTTATCAATTAACCTTAGGAACGAGAAAATAGCCAAAAAAAAATAATTACTCAGATGGGTAATTTTAAGAATTTTTCCACCTCGCTGTCTTTGAAGGCCGATTTTAAACAAAGTAGCCCTATTAAGTACTTCATTTTTTTTATGATTATGAAAGCTGAGAGTCTGGCGCATTCTTGAAGCCTACTTAGGAATTATGAAGTCACCTGTTAAGATTTTTAATTTAAAGTTGAAAATTTGAGTCATAATTTACCGAACGTAAATTTTTCACTTTAGATCAACATTTTCATAACTTTCATCACAGTTACGAAGCTGATTATTTTATGCATAAAAGTACTACTTATGAAAATTCAGTTGCAAAAAAAGAAACTCGATAAAACCCTCTACTTTTTTTTTTAGAATTTTTTTAGGTTGGTCAGGTCGAAAATTTTCAAACATTCAGAAAAAAATTCATAACTCGAAAACTATGAAAAGTCGCGGAACATACATGGGGGTGATTCGAATACCCCACGATACGAGGGACCGAAATTTTATTTTTGGACGTCAATGTTCCGGCCACCCTGTATACGCATTACATCTACAAGTATGGCTCACCCGCTTTCGTGAGATAATAACAACTGTAATTATCTTCTGGTAGATTTAAGTAGTAACATTAGTTTATAAGTTGTTTGTATACTAACCCAAATGGTTAATGGTCTGAAGTAAATGATTTTTATTTATTAAATATTTCCAGTGAAATGTGGGTGTAATCTGTACACACATCTGCCTATAACATTTCGGGGATTAAAAGCGTGATGTTATCAGTAGTAGGGGTCTTTTAGCCACCCATGCGTCCCGCTCACCGCGCAAACTCGGGTAAAATTGACCCGGAACATTTTTTAGCAACCCTAAACACATTAAAAGCGATTCGTCAAAAATCCATTATCCGGGAAAAATAACAAATTCTTTTGTTATTTTTCCCGGATACTTTGTTCACAAATAAATTAAGTTGGCTACGTCTGCCTAGCCTGTTCCCAACTATGTTGGGGTCGGCTTCCAGTCTAACCGGTTGCAGCTGAATACCACTATTTTACATGAAGCGACTGCCTACATCTGTCCTCGGCAATACGATACCCTCTGGTAAGACTGGTTGTCAGACTTTCGGGCTTCTGACGACCCGTAACGACTGTCAAAGATCCACGAATGACAGCCGGGACCAACGGCTTAACGTGCTTTCCGAGGCACTGAGGAGTCTCGGTAATGTAAAGATGGTCACACATGCTCTGACCAACCCCGGCAAGCGTACCTTAACCTGATGGATCGACCCGTGTAGCTGTTATTACTTAACCACGAGCTCCTCAAGTTACCTACGTGATTAGCTGCACGTATTCTATGCCCGAATTTATTTCTTATCACCTACTACAAAATACCCAAAATCATTCCTCTTGCAAAAACCGGCCAGGTAGGTGTAGGACTACGCATATTGAAGGGTTCTGTAGTTATGATGAATTTATTCTAAAAACGTTGAAAAACAGGTTCTCCCATACATCGCTATATGTCACAATCGATTCTCCAACTGCAAATGTAAGTTTGTAATCGCAAAAAAAAAATAATGTGATAAAACTTCAAATTACCAATTTTCGGACTTTTTCCTTTACTTGTGCTGTGAGACCTTGTTTCTTGCCTTTCATGATTCCAGGTCAACGGGAAGTACTTGATTTATTTGCGAGTATCAAAATATGTCGCATAAATGGCCGTATTTTTTTATTGCGTTGACTTAGAAACTTGATTTTTTTTAGAGCTCTGAGATCATAAGGGATATTAATTTCAACTTTATACCTCTACGCGTTCCTGAGAAAAAGGGTATTGACCGACTGACAGACAGACAGACGGACAACGAAGTGATCCTATAAAATAAGGGTTCCGTTTTTCCCTTTTGATGTACGGAACCCTAAAATCAACAGATTAGGTTAAATAGTTAATTATTACAAGGAAAAATAAATTATTATTGTTTGAAATATCAACGTATTCAATTGATAACTTCGCGTAAACAATACATTTAGGTAGGTGCTACATACAAACGAGACGAAATTATCTTTTAGTTTAGAAAACAATTTTGTTATTGTATTTCATTCATTTGATAATTTGTATAGTAACCAATGCACCCTAATTACGTACCACATTATCAATAGGAGTTGGTTTCATTTTGACAGTATTGAATTTCGCGGGCTACACAGCGGTGATTTTAACCATAAAACTCATCAATACATCTCTAAGTTAGATTTCGTGCAGATTCGACAAACGAACGAAATCAAACGAATATGCACGAAATCTAACTTAGACAGATGTATTGATGATTTTTCTCATTAAAATTATGTAAATACATAAGTTTTATTGCCGCGTATCATACTTTGATCAAGATACAACCTGACACGGACCTGCAAATTGCAAAAAACCAAAAAAAAAAATTGAATTTCGCGGGCTACCACTGCACATCATCTTTAAACAACATTCATTGCGTTATTTACGTTGCCGAGCAGACAAATCTTTCGAACATAATTATATGAAGCAATGGATTAGCAATTTGTTTCAAAATGATTCCAACTCCGATTGATAATGTGTTACGCAATTAGAGTGCTGGTTATCTGGGACTAACCCACAGATAACCCAATTTGAATAGGCACATGACGTCAGTAGCAAACCTGGACGTGGTCATCGTTATTACTTAGGTAGGACATTCCTTTACAGGTATGAAAATTGTTGACAGCTCCGTGTCTCTCAGCATCCTCCGAGACGTAATTAGCAAGTTTTTATGACTATACCACAGTCATAAAAACTTCCTAAACAAACAACCAGGTAGTTTTACTTTCCCATAACATAACATTACATTTTTTTCCACGTATTTTCCAAATATTATCCTTTAGGTATTCCTGCTGACCTTGTTACTATTTCTCCCAACCACATTTCCGTATACATACTACGCAGATAGTATGTATACTGATGTATGTATATGTATAAGGATAGTAAACGTAGTAAAATATATGACATGCTAACTATCACGTAAACACACGGTAACTCCCTCTTTATATACGCGTAAATGCCTAGTAACCTACAGGTGTACCTAGTGCCCCACGCCACAAGCACGGAGGCATAGGTACCTATTAAGACAATGAACGTGGTACGATGATATTATGTATGTTTTTATTGCACAGATCGATATTATTGCGCAATTAAGTATATCATTGGCGTATGTAAAAAACGGCGGGATGAAATTATTCAATAAGTCACGTTGTGCTCTCGGGAACTCGGGACTCTGTGTGCGGTAGTGGATCGTTATTCGGGTTCAGTGTGGATTGGTGGGATGGTAATATCTTCGAATTTTAGAAATGGATTACTCCAATGTGTTCCAAGCCTTAGAAAGCACGTTAAGCAGTTGGTCCGGTTGTCATTTGTAGATCTTTGATAATCGTTACAGTCTTGCCAAACGATACCCTATCGTTTTAATAAGTAACTGAGTTGTGGAGGTCATTTAGGCAATCGCTCCATATAAAATACTGGGATCCGAAAAAGGCTAGGCAGATGATGATGATGGAAGTCTCCAATGTTTTCCTCCACCGTTTTTAGAGCAATAGTGAACTCGTAAACTCTACGAATTGTACGACGATCCTAATGTAATTAAAACCATCATAATAGGACGTCTTCGAATGCAGGATATCACACAATTTCAAGAGAATCACCCAAATGTTTACTGGAAAGTAAACCGGATGGCGGGAGAACTCAAGGGTGGCCGTAACTCAAATTTATGAACTGTTGGAGTGAGAAATTGGATTTCTTTCTTTCTTCTTCTTTTCTATAGGTACTTGACCAGGTTAAGGCCCATCCGCGGCTGTAAAGCCTTAGATGATGATGGTCATGATGAACATGTAAGTCCGAGCTGTACCACTGAGCAAGCGGGCCACCAACGTTGAAGAGTCTGGAAATTCGACTGGCAGTCACGCATCAGTCCTTTTTTTTTGTTTTTTTTATGGATGGGAAATCATCAAATGACTTCTCTTGCTCTGGGCGGAGCGGGAGGGTGTGTCAGACTTTTACTGACAACCCACCAGCGTTCCTTCAGTTGCCTGTGCCAGGGCCACGGTAACTCTTTCGAACAACCCACGACACACGCCCTGGTGTTGCAGATCACTAGCACCATGAAGCAGCGATAATTTTCCACCAGAAAGCCTATTCTCGTACTTATAAAACGTTCAAATTCAAGTCGCAGTGTCATCTCAGCGTCAACAAATGTCAAAAATGTAGGGAAATTAAAGACTTTTTTGACAGATAGCGACTGACATTAGAATGCGAACGTTCTTTAAATTATCATTATGGAAATCTCTTTACAAATACTACCAAACAAATAGATCTTATTATACCTACTAATTAATGACAACATTTTTATCGAGAAGTTTATTTATAACCACACAATAGCCAAATGTGCACGGTGATGTAACCGCAGACAGATCGCCGGAAATGCCGAGCAATTTTAAAAGCAATGTCACTATACATACATAAAGCATAATATTATATTGTTTATTGCCTACGTATTTTAAGGAAAATTCTCAGAAATCCTGGGTGTTCGGACTAGGTATCCTATAAGTAACAGAGCAGACAAGAAAAACAAATACAGCCATAGGTACCTCCACGCTGCCACGGACGATGTCGTCGAAGTGGAGAAGTTTTGACCGACAAAATTTAATACACTGTTGTGCCATCGACACGAGAAAGTAGACCATCGTAGTATAGCTCTTTGTCAAAGTGCTTGTTAGAAAGAAATAAAGAAAAAAAAAAGAAAGCACGTTAAGGCGTCGCGTCGTTACAGGTCGTCAGAAGCCCGAAAGTCTGACAACCAGTCTTACAAGGTTTATCGTATTACCCAGTTACTGGGTTGTGGAGGTCAGGTAGGCAGTCGCTCCATGTAAAATATGTAAAATACTGATATTCAGCTGCATCCGGCAAGACTGGAAGCCGACTCCAACATAATTAAGAAAAGGCTAGGCAGATTGAATTTGTGTGTGTCTGGGATAGTTAAAGCGACTCCGGTAGAACAATTTTAATGAAATTTTCATATAAATTGTTCCACTAGAGTCCCGCCACGCCTGTCTGCATGAGCCTTAACGCACTTGCGTCAGTGACCATACAATAGCAACGCTAATACTTGGACGTAAAAAAATCCCGTACTTACAAACTTTTTCACTGGGTGCTCCACTAGTTCAAAAGAAACAATAATACAGAACAGATGACATTAGACGTATAAAAAAGGAGGACTCCGCGCCACGCATATCGAAAGTGAAGCACCGTACCGATGTATGAGTACGAGTACCTGCAAAGACGCCGTCGTCGCTCGTGTCACGTAATAGCGGCCGGTCGGCATACTATGATGTAAATGTGCGTGAGGCGTGTTTGTATTATACTTACTGTGCTTCACTTTCGATATGCGTGTCGCGGAGTACTCCTTTCTAAGTCTATGAGATAACAATAATTCATGTTTGTTAACTAAAACAATGTTAAATATTGAATACTATACAACGTGTAACGTTAAATGCGCAAAACCTCTTAAGGGGTCATTGTACTCATCATTATGAACAACTTTTACTATGGGACCAAACATGAAATCGCGAAAAAAAATGTTTATAATGATGAGTACAATGACCTCTTAAGAGGTTTTGCGCATTTAACGTTACACGTTGTATAATAAGTATTATAGGCACGCCCTAGGGTAATCCTCGGGTAATAACTAATAACCCAGTTTGTATTAAATAATAATTATTAATAATATTTTTAAAATATGTGCATTTAGGTATATCAATAAATATATTGCAATTTTTAGGTAAGTACAAAATAAAACAATGCTGTAATTTTTTTCCTGTTTGTGGTTAATTATTATTATGGAATAATAAGACGTCTCTCATTGTTTTAATTATTATGGCGTATTATTACATACATTTCTGATTCCCTTCAGCTTCCAGTATGTGCTTGTTAATACCGCACTCCCGGCTCATGTAGGGAACCCGTGAGGTTCCGGGTAGAAGTTCCAAATAGGCCTTCGTTCTCCCCAGATGGAGGGTATGCATGAGGATATCCCTACGCCAAAAATGGGCCATAAAACTGGACTGTCCAGAGGACCATAATGTCTGCCTTGTGATTCTGTTAGACCTCATTCTAAGTTTCTTGATTGGCATTCTAAAAACTCGGTTGATAATTCGAATTTACACTAGCGCTACCCTTGCGAGCGTGTCAGCGAGTTGAACTAAATTGACCGTGAGGTTTGACGGATAAAGTATGAAATGACGTAAGAAGTGGCATTCAGTAAGGTGATTCCCTGTCACTTCGACGCTCACTTCGCACTGGAACTCGATTCAAAGTGTCAAATAAAAAACAAGTGAGAAGTGATGCGAAGTGAGAGTGAATAGGAGGTATTCCACTTAGGTCACTGATTTGAACGGCACTTCCTCGAACGTCACCTAAACACTTCCACTAAGGGCACTGAAACAAAATTTAGTAAAGTTCCCTTCGGTGGAATATTTTATTGATATTACTTTCAGTCCCCGAACGGCACTTACGTTCTTTTAGACTGTTTGTTTGTAATGCTGGGACGTATGTACTCTTTGTTCAGGACATTACCGACTATAACATATCGAATACGCAAGTGTGAACCACGCCCAGGGCTCCGATGTCGTTTTTTGTTAGGTTTTTTTTTTTTTGTTTTTTTTATTTATTATTTTTTTTAAGTCTTGTTCGCCAAAAATTTCACAAAAATAGTATGCTTGGCTAAAAAAATATTTAATATTTTTTTTCTTTTTTTTTTTTGTTATCTTTTTTTACATAAATAAGATAACAATCAGTATATACACATATGTAATTTTTTTTGCTATCGTATATTTTTATTTGTTTTGGTTACGTTTATTTTTTTTTACTTTTTTTTTGTAATCGTATTTTATACATAAATAAAATAACAGTCACTTAATTGTCACAAATAAAACTTCATTACCATCTATACACAGGACCTTCTTAATCTAAGAGAATACGAGACGGTCTCCGATACGATTCACGTCAAAACAATTAAAAATATACTGATTGTTATCTTATTTATGAAAAAAATACGATTACAAAAAAAAATTAAATAAATAAACGTAACAAAAACAACTAAAAATATACTGATTGTTATCTTATTTATGTAAAAAATACGATTACAAAAAAAATAATAATAATAAAAAAACGTAACCAAAACAAATAAAAATATACGATAGCAAAAAAATATATACATATGTATACTGATTGTTATCTTATTTATGTAAAAAAAAGATAACAAAAAAAAAGAAAAAAATATTAAATATTTTTTTAGCCAAGCATACTATTTTTGTGAAACATTTGGCGACCTAACAAAAAACGACATCGGAGCCCTGGGCGTGGTTCACACTTGCGTATTCGATATGTTATAGTCGGTAATGTCCTGAACAAAGAGTACATACGTCCCAGCATTACATACAAACAGTCTAAAAAAACGTAAGTGCCGTTCGGGGACTGAAAGTAATATCAATAAAATATTCTACCGAACGGAACTTTACTAAATTTTGTTTCAGTGCCCTTAGTGGAAGTGTTTAGGTGACGTTCGAGGAAGTGCCGTTCAAATCAGTGACCTAAGTGCGATGCGAGATGCGAGTTGTTGTTTAAATTTTACAGAATCGACGTACTAATCTTGGAACACAGACCTTCAGTTTTAAACAGCTGCATCTGCTTATTATCTTCATATCTGCCGAGCCTTCCCCCTACTACGTAGTTTGGATCGGCTCCATCCACAGACGATGGACAATTTTTCCGCGAACAATTTGGAATCTTATGGAAATTCTAGGAGTCTATTTGTCCTACGTGTGCTTAAGGCCGTGCGCTGCGTTAGGCGTGCGCACGGCGCGGGCGCCCGCGTGGCGTGCTATTTTCATGTAATCTCATAGATCAGCGCAGCGCAGCACACATGAGATTACATGAAAACAGCACGCCACGCGGGCGCCCGCGCCGTGCGCACGCCTAACGCAGCGCACGGCCTTATTGCACAGATTATCAATACTGCAAACAGACCAATTTGACCGCGGACAATTTGTCCACGACGTGACGACAGACCGTAAAGGTAATCTATGCAATAACGCACACCTAGGAGGAAAAATATACTCCCAGGATTTACATAAGATTCCAAATTGTCCATCGTCTGCTTAGCGCTTAAAAGGCCTTAGAATCATAATAATTATTATCTGGATTTGTCATTACTACTACAACATTATTTTTTTGATCTACCCACATAATTTCAGGGGGAATACCTTTTTATCCTCTAGATAATTCCGGATAATTCCTGATAAGTTTGCACAAACATGTCTGTCTGTAAATTCCTTTGTTTAGATTATCAAACACCCGGCTGATATCCGCCTGATAATACGTTCAATGTCACAATAACCTACAAATGAGGGTATTGCGTTATGAAAACGTATGCGATTGAAAACAGGTTTATGTTATTGATAAAATGAGTGGCAATAACCCAAAATGGAGTTCAAAAAACGGAGGAGCTCGTGGCTAAGTAGTAACAGCCGCACGGGTCGATCTATCCGGTTAAGCTACGGTTGCCCGGGGTTGGTCAGTGCATGGGTGACCATCTTTACATACCTAGACTCCTCCGTGCCTCGAAAAGCACGCTAAGCCGTTGGTTCCGGCTGTCATTCGTGAAATGATAAACTTCTTTATTGATATAATATTTATATTTTATCTTCTTGCACACATACAAACTTGGTACAGGGTAACAATATTTAACAAACTATTTAACTAGGCACTCAATAAGTATCAGTATAGACTAGATTTCTAGACAACCTTTAGGTTTCGAAGATCCAAGAGAATTAATTTAGAAACTAGGTGACGCTCCAAACATCACGTTTTTTTTACCAACTTTCAGCCATACTTTTTGGCGGTAAATGTCAAATGAGATACTTTTTAACTACCAGCTAGAAAATACCAATACTTTTGGCGGTAAACGTCAAATGAGACACTTTTTAACTACTCGAAAACACAGATACAAAATCATCTGAGTCAAATCACATACTTTCAACTCTAAATTCAGTATTTTAAATCAACAAAATGTATTATTATTTGGAAATCATGGCATTCGTGGATCTTTAACAGTCGTTACGGGTCGTCAGAAGGCCGAAAGTCAGACAACCAGTCTTACCAAGGCGTATAGTATTACCCAGTTACTCGGTTGCGGAGGTCAGATAGGCAGTCGCTCCATGTAAAATACTAGTATTTAGCTGCATCCGGTTAGACTGGAAGCCGACCCCAACATAGTTGGGAAAAGGCTAGGCAGGTGACGATGATGTATGTCTCCAATGTTTTCCTCAATTGGAATTCAAAAAACGCTTTTTACTCTATGGAAGTCAGGTAGGTATTGGAACGAACATACGTTTAACTAAATAGTTTACTTTATTAACATAGCTATAAGTTATTTTTTTGTTCTTCTTTTTGCTTACTAACCCCTAAGGATGTTGCTAATCCAAAATAAAGTTTTTTTTTTTTAAGTAATTTGGAAAATTTAATACCAAATAAGGGGAGACCAAAAATTGCGATCGTTTTTTAACTTGTAAACTATCCTCAAAGCTTGCCATAAGTATGCGCATGATAACCGGGACATATTAAAAATATAATTAATGGAAAATTACGAAATATTTTAGGTAATATTATCCGCTCCACAAAAACTCATTAGATTCAATGTGACCTGTATTCATTAAGCCTATTCCAAGTACGATAAAATTTTACCGGAGGAATTCATTAATTTTCCTGTTTGAATCTGTAAAATAATATTCCCATAAAGGTAAAAGACACACCCCCGATAAAGTCACACTCGACATTCGTCATAATTAGCCATATTAGGATACCTACTACGTTTATAATTTTAGCAGTAAACCGACATCTGCTCTGGTAGACGTGACAACTGAAGAGTAGGGTACTCAAGTGCCCAAGCTATGTAGTTTAAGGATGAGGAAAAAAAAAAATAGGTTACCGGCAATCTGTATAATCCGGTATTCTATACAATACCCAGGCAATGTATAGAATACCTAAAACGGTCAGGTAATGTATGAAATATTATTTATTTTATACTTTGCCTAGGTATTCTATACAGTACCGAATGCGCAGCCGGCAATGAGTGTAACATACTATTGTGGCCGCTATTAGACTAGCTGTAGTCTTACAAAAAGGCTTGTGTTTAAACGCTTACCAGAAAAGTACCTATTTTACTACCAAAAAATATAAATGCTCACCAAAATTAAAAGCATTTCATAGTGAAATTATTACTTGAGAAAACTGACAGCAGGTGGCCGGAGCCCCGCTTCGCGGGGCCCCTTTTTGTGTCTGTAGGGTTTAAAGAAACCTAACCAACCAAACCTCGGGGTGCCCCTGACGTCGACCGTCTAGGGTTAGGGTTTTCGTCAGCAGGTCGACGCAGACTTGGTGAGTATTTAATTTTTTTGGTAGTCATTATATTTAATCCCTTACAAAAAACAGATGACGAACTTTATCAACTCCGAACAAAACAAGCTGTTGTAAAGACATTGTATTATTGCAGGTGCCTAGCCTGCCGCTAGCACCTATGATCGCCTTATTGCCGCGGACAGAGGCTGCTCTCCCTAAGCACCTCCGGCTCTTAAAACACTTTTGGATGAGATAGGGCAAACAAGTACCACGTGGAGTTGGGGTTAGCTAACTCGGTTCTGTGAAAGTTTTTGCGACTATTCTATCCTAACCAAAACGGCTGGTCGGAAACAAAAAGCACCTAACATTGATTAATACAGACCAAAATCTATTTACTGTACACATTGCCGGTGGACCAGCAGGTACTCTATACAATGCCTGGGAATTGTATACATTACCTAGGCAAAGTATGTAATGGACATTAATATTCATAATATTTCATACATTGCCTGGACGCTCCAGGTATGCTATACATTTCCTAGGTATTGTATAGAATACCTGTATTATTCAGATTGCCGGTAACATATATATATTTTTCTAAGCAAACTTCGGAGGTTTTTTTTTTTACATTTTTCATTAATATTTTTTATATTTTGAAAAGTTTTTTTTTATTTTTTTACGAAATAAAGGATATAATAGTAGTAGTTTGTGAGAAGGTTCCTGTGCAGCCCTAACCATCGGTAGGTGACCCTGCTCAGACACCGGCGGCGGCTCTATTTTTTTATATATTTTTTTTTTAAATATATTTTTGAGTAAGAAATATTTAAAAATCTAACGAAATAAGATATAAAATGAATAAACGACAAAATAATAGTAGTAGTATTAATAAGGTTAATAGAAGAGGCCTTTGTTCAGCAGTCAACTATCATAGCCTGATGATAAGGACTCTGGTCCTAGTTTGCACTTTAACATTTTTGGAGCTCATGAGAAAGATTTTATTTATTATTATTATATTGCTTTTTGGAGCACCTGGGAATAAGCCCTAATAAAAGCATGCTTTAAAAAAAATACACTTGTAATTGACTTGTAAAGTTTAGGGAATCATAAAGCCTAGAATCAACCAAAATAATCAATCAATCTGCCTAGCCTTTTCCCAACTATGTTGGGGTCGGCTTCCAGTCTAACCGGATGCAGATGAATACCAGTATTTTACATGGAACGACTGCTTAGTCTGACCTCCACAACCCAGTAACTGGGTAATACGATACCCCTTGGTAAGACCGCTTGTCAGACTTTCGGGCTTCTGGCGACCCGTAACGACTGTCAAAGATCAACAAGTGACAGCCGGGACCAACGGCTTAACGTGCTTTCCGAGGCACGAAGGTGTCTCGGTATGTAAAGATGGTCACCCATCCACTGACCAACCCCGGCAAGCGTAGCTTAACCCGATGGATCGACCCGTGCAGCTGTTATTACTTAGCCACGAGCTCCTCTTAAACAAATGAGTTGCACTAAAATATTCATTTAATACATAATGTAGTGAGATAACCTAGTAGTGACGTCACCACTGCTTTATGTACTTTTTCACCTAAATTATCGGCATGTCAATGCCCGATGCTTCCGTTAACATACGAATGTTATTAATACCTATGTTTGGGAATTGTTGGTGTGGAATTCAAGTTTTTTATTACTCTGAGAGCATGCTCGATGATTAATGGACGGTTCCTATAATTAGGGTTCCGTACCAAAATGGTAAAAAGGAACCCTTACGGTGCGACTCAGTCTGTCTGTCACAGCTGGATATCTCAAGAACTACGAATGCTATCAGCTTGAAATTTTGAACAGTTTTAGGTGACGTGTGCCCAACTGTTTTGCAAATAAGAAAGAATTTTTTTTTTAGCAACAGGGACTGAAACGATGTCTTTAAATAGCACACTTTTTCAGAAACCGGAACGAAACCCTCGGTGCGCGAGTCCGACTCGCTCTTGACCGGTTTTTACTGATTGTTTGTTATTGCTAAATATTACGACTTCTTGTTGTACCAACAACTGCCGATCCTATATATTCTCATAGAAACGTCGGCGTCTCGCCTGCGCGGTAAGAAGGGAGTGAGGGGAGATGTTAGCGGATGGGTGAAAGGGGTGCGCGGAGTAGCTCTCTGCTCCGCGCACCCCTTTCACCCATCCGCTAACATCTCCCCTCACTCCCTTCTTACCGCGCAGGCGATACGCGAGTTAAACGGTCGGCCTATAGTATCAAATGAAGTCGCTTGAACTGTCTGTTCGCTTAGATTTTTTAAACTACTCAACGGGTTTTAATGCAGTTTTCAGCAATAGATAGAGTGATTCAAGAGGAAGGTTTATATTGTATAATAATACATGGGAAGTAACGACACCCACGCGGACGAAGCCGCGGGCAACAGCTAGTAAAATAGAAATCATCCTACCCAATCGTGATTATGACTACCATGTGACTGCTCATTAAAAATGTCCATATGAGTATCTATTTAAATAGATGATGGGAGTATGACAGTTATAAGTACATATTACAATCTATATAAATAAAAAGAGAAGTCCTGACTGACTGACTGACTGACTGATTGACTGACTCATCAACGCCCAGCCCAAACCCTTGGACCTAGAAAGCTGAAATTTTGCCCAGAGGCTCCCTTTATAATGTAGACAAGGAATAAGGAAGGGTTTCCCGGTAGCACGTTCCCGTGGGATATTTTCTCGACATCCACGCGGCCGAAGCCGCGCGGGAAGTGCTAGTATACAATAATATTAATCGTCATGACAACTAAAAAAAATCTTTATATAACATACAGACGCGTAGACGTAACAATCTAGATAAATATGTCACTATCCAAAAATATTCTATTTTTATCACTATCAGACGTTCCGATATATATTTGGGTCACGCACCAATCCAGCCAATCGGCATTCGTTTATCAGAAACGTTACAAATACTTTGCATGCGCCCGCGCTTATAAAAAACCAACTTTTTATCGTTAAATGTACGAATCGTAAACATAATGTGACATAATTATGCAAAAAATATATCGTAATGTGGAGATAAGATACTATGTATATCTTTAGGTATGTTTTGCAACCTTTGTACATAGCATTTACATTTTTTTTTAAACTGTATTTTCCGTGACTTTGTTCACAATCACACTCCAGCCCTTGATAGGCCTGCAGGGCATGAGTATAAAAAAAACAGCCAAGTGCGTGTCGGACCACGCACAATGAAGGATTCCGTAGTTGAATACCCAAACTTAACATTGTAATACAAAAAAAAATGTGATAGATTTACAAATTAACAATTTTTGGACTTAATTCTAAGACAACGGGTTTTGATTTACTTGCGAGTGTAAAATATGTCGCATAAATGGCTGGACATATTTATTTTCACGCACAATGTTCCACACGAAGTACTAAGTGGGGAAATCATATCCTTAACATAGAATGGCCGTATTTTTATATTGCTTTGACTAGCTTCTAAAGCTTGATTTTTTTTAGAACTCCAAGGAACCATAAACCATAAAAAGGGCCTTGACAGACTGACAGACAGACAGACGGACAACGAAGTAATCCTATAAGGGCTCCGTTTTTTTTCCTTTTGAGGTACGGAACCCTAAAAAAAAAAAGTCCCTTCTAGATTCTATAATATTGCTTCTTTTTTCAGTCTTGTCTGTAAGTAAATCGTTTTTCTGTGCTAGTCGATTGAACGAAAGATTTTACCCTCTGAAACGGAAAAAAATCCACAAACAAAATACGTGTAGTGTCTTTAAGAAACCCATTCTGTACTTATCAGTCCCTAGAACCAACATTCTAACGAGAACCTCTTTAGGTGTTGGTTGGGGCTCTTCATCATTCGACCATCTATACATATTATCAGTAGCTTTTTTTTTGATGTCTGAAAATATCCCACGGGAACGTACTGCTGGGAAATCCTTCCTTATTCCTTGTCTACATTAAAAAGGGAACCTCTGTGCAAAATTTCAGCTTTCTAGGTCCAAGGGTTTGGGCTGGGCGTTGATGAGTCAGTCAATCAGTCAGTCAGTCAGGACTTCTCTTTTTATTTATATATAATAATATAATAGATAGATAGATAGTAACGAAGAATTTTTGTCCGTTTCACTGTATTATGTTCCAGATTGGTGCAAAAACAGCTGAACGGATTGAATGAAATTTGGCACACAGATAGGTGATAATCTGGATTAACACATAGGGTACTTTTAATCCCGGTAATACGTTTCCGTGAGATATTTTCCAATATCCACGCGGACGAAGCCGCAGGCAAAAGCTAGTTAAAATAACAACTACAATACCGTTTAATTCACATGCTAAGTGTCAATAACCTTGTGCGCTAAAAAAAATATTTTATCTCTCTACGGTTTCCACGACATTCTCATTCTACGTGACAGAGATATCATTTACCTCATCTGTCTAGCCTTTTCCCAACTATGTTGGGGTCGGCTTCCAGTCTAACCGAATACCAGTAGCAGCTGAATACCAGTATTTTACATGGAGCGACTGCCTATCTGACCTCCACAACCCAGTTACTGGGAAATATGATACCCCTTGGTAAGACTGGTTGTCAGACTTCTGACGACCCGTAACGACTGTCAGAGATCTACAAACGACAGCCGGGACCAACGGCTTAAGTGCTTACCGAGGCACGGAGGGGTCTTGGTATGTAAAGATGGTCACACATCCACGGGCCAACCGCGGCAAGCGTAGCTTAACCTGATGGATCGACCCGTGCGGCTTTTATTACTTAGCCAGACAGTGATAATGACCTTTTTTCACATAAACCTTTTCTAAGAAAATGCTACAATTTTCTTCATGAAATTCAGGAAATAAATTCATTCTTTGTTATCGGTCTTACGTTTCATTATCGGTTTCAAGGCAGAATCTTTGATTGCTGGTGCCCTAGATTCGTTTTTAACTGAGAAATAAAATGCTATTATTGCATGAAGGTTTTCTAGTACAGCGCATTAATTTTTAGGGTTCCGTACCCAAAGGTTAAAACGGGACACTATTACTAAGACTCCGCTGTCCGTCTTTCTGTCACCAGGCTGAATCTCATGAACCGTCATTGTTAGACAGTTGAAATTTTCACATATGATGTATTTTTGTTGCCGCTATATCAACAAATACTAAAAAAACCGGCCAAGTGCGTGTCGGACCACGCACAATGAGGGTTCCGTAGCTGAAAAGAATTTATCCCAAAGACAAACTTAACATTGTGTTGAAAAACATGTTCTCCCATACACATATACGTTACGGACAATTGTCCAACTGCATATTTAAGTTTGTATTCGCAAAAAAACTATTCATAAAAATAACATCACGCCATGTTTCCCCGAAGGCTTGGGTAGAGGTGTACCTATACACCTACATTTTGCCAGAAAAAAAAACGAAAAGCTATTTTTTTATGTTATAAAACTACAAATAATCAATTTTCGGACTTTTTCCTTTATTTGTGCTGTGAGACCTTGCTAGTAAATCAAAACCTATAGGGTACTTCCCGTTGACATAGAATCATGAAATTTGGCTTCTTACCAAATTTCATGGTTTTAGGTCAACGAGAAGTACCCTATAGGTTTTGATTTACTTGCGAGTATCAAAATATGTCGCATAAATGGCCGTATTTTTATTGCGTTTATTTAGAAGCTTGATTTTTTTAGAGCTCTAAGGGACCATAGATTTACGTATTTGGTATTAATTTCAACTTGATACCTCCACGCGTTCCTGAGAAAAAGGGCCTTGACAGATGACATACTTGAAAGTATTTTTTTTTGTGAGAAAATTACAAATTACCAATTTTCGGACTTTTTCCATGACTTGTGCTGTAAGACCTTGCTTCTTGCCAAATTTTATGGTTCTAGGTCAACAGGAAGTACCCTACAGGTTTTGATTTACTTGCGAGTATCAAAATATATCGCATAAACGGCCGTATTTTTTTATTGCGTTGACTTAGAACCTTGATTTTTTTACAACTCCAAGGGACCATAGACTTACGTATTTGATATTAATTTCAACTTGATACCTCCACGCGTTCCTGAGAAAAAGGGTCTTGACAGACAGACAGACGGACAGACAGACAGACAGACAGACAGACAGACGGACAGACGGACAACGAAGTGATCCTATAAGGGTTCCGTTTTTTCCTTCTGAGGTACGGAACCCTAAAAACAAAATAAAATAAATATTTAAGGGTACTCCCATACAACAACCGTTTTTTTGCTCGTTTTCCACAAACGGGCGGTTTTGGACCAACGTCATAACGTGCTTTCCGAGGCACGGGGGGTCTCGGTATGTAAAGATGGTCACCCATCCATGGACCGACCGCGGCGGGCGGAGCTGATCTTGATCGATCGACCGGTGCGGCTGTTGTTATTTTGCCACGAACTCCGTAATTTTCACATATATCCCGACATAATGAGAAACAGTTGATTTTTTTTTCATATTTCAGAGTTGCTCCCATTGCAAAAGTTGGTCATTTTCATGAGTAATAAATATACTGTCTTATAGTACGTTTCTAGTTTAACGCACACACTGCATTGTAGCCGAAACGACATGAAAATTAACTTATTTCAACATTTTCTCGAGAATATTTAGAAAAGTGTTTAATATTATCAGTAGTTTGGTATTTAGGAAAGTACTTACATTTCATTTAATGACATACCTACTCCATTTGAATTCGTAACAATTACTTTAATTTATCAACCGACATTGCATAAGATTACCCCAATGTCACTTTATCGAAGACGTTTCAAGGTATCAAGACTGCGCTATTTACGTCGCGTCCTTCTACAAATAAGGTTAACATTACTCTACTTTATAGTAATTATACATGTGGTCATGTCATTTTGAAGTCTGACACCTTTCGCAAACAAACTTCTAATTCATTGCAATCATTATGCTGGTACTCCACCAGAGATGTGCTATGCTACGTTGCTATGGATGCGTTTGATATCCACCAACTATATTCATAGGTCCACATAGCATAGCACTGGTGGAAGCAGGTTCAACCAAGCTTAAAAACATAGCTTGGTTGAACCCGCTTCCAACCAGTTGAACCAGTTTTCCGTACCAAAATTGTAAAAAAAGAAAAACCGACTTCCAAAAAAAAACACTACAAAGTGAAAAATAACTTTAATTTCGGAAGTCGGTGTCTTTGGATCTGTATTTTAGTTGTTTGCCACCGACTTCCGAAATTAAAGTTATTTTTCACTTTGTAGTGTTTTTTTTGGAAGTCGGTTTTTCTTTTTGTAAAAAAGTTTTTATTTTTCACTTTTTAGTGGTTCAGTTTGTAATTTATCTAAGTTACAATAACCCAATGTCAGCTGCTCATCACGTTTTACAAAATGTTGCTTTTCCCGATGCAGGGCCGTTAATTTTTGAGGAGTTCTCCTAGTAAGAACCAGGAGAAATGGAGCTCATGGTGAAGTCCCCATTACCATTATTTTGACGAGCATAAACCATATCAAAGTAATCGAATCGCAACCTGTTATATACTTAGATATAATTGAGTATTTCCGATGGCCCTCTGTGGTCTTCATCATCAGTTCCAGCTCACCGAATGGTACTTTCCGAGAGCAAATGCACGAGTTACTATAAAAAATACCGAAATCGATATAGGTGTGCCCATAAAATTTGAGGGTTTCCCTCGATTTCCATGGGATCCCATCATCAGATCCTGACTTGATGATCATGGGACCACTTGGGACGTATACCCTTTCGAACAAAAAAAGAAAAATCCAAATCGGTCTAGCCATTTTCGAGTAATCGGGGAACATACTTAAAAAAAAAAAATCAACTTGAAATTTGGAACAGTTTTAGATGACGTTTGCCCAACTATTTTGAAAATAAGAAGGAAACAAAAGTTTTTTTTTTTGCAACGCAGGGACTGACTTAAAATTCGAAGTGACTAGGGCATGTCGGGTGTCATATGAAAGAGCGCTGTTTTCACATTCGCAAACTTTTTTTATTTTTTTAGGCCGCATAGTTTTCGACCGTTGATGAAAAATGTAAAAAAAAATACCGTTCCCCCACCCTTACCTATCTCTGAAGTTAGCATAGAGAAAAATCTGAAATTATTCTATTTGACAGAAGTTTATTATATTAAAGACTAGCTTTTGCCCGCGGCTTCGCCCGCGTGGATGTCGGAAAATATACCACGGGAACGTACTACCGGGATTAAAAGTACTCTAAGGCCGACCTTCGCACGGACGTAAAAATATCGCGGTGGGATTTTATCGCGCTCTGGATTTTCAACTCTCGGTTTTGAGCCGATCTTCGAGAATCCAACCTAACAACAACAGAGCGCATCCCAGCGTGACGAAAACACTGTTGGATTTTTAACTCTCAGCGCTAAGCAGAGCGTTGAAAATGCAGTGCGCTAAAAAAATCGCCGCAATATTTTTTTTTACGCCCGTGCGAACGTCGGCTAGACAATAATTATCTTCTCGCACTGCTTATATAGTACTCGAGGAGCGGCGCGCAGATTGAGATCTGATTGCTGGAGGATAATAAATCTTAAAACCAAACAATAGTAAACGGAAAATTACCAACATGCATGCCTTTGAAAGCAACTATAAAGCGAAAATATAAATCCTCTTTATTCCCTATCCCGTGGGAATTAAAAAAATATTAAGACACAGAGAGGTGGTACAGACAGACAGACAGAGTTACTTTCGAATTTATAATATCAGTATGGATAATTGTTATTTTCCTCGCTGAGAGCTCCGATAAACGCGTGCGATCTCTGCTAATCATAAAGTGCTATAGGGCGAAGCGCGGCCTTCGACACGCTATTTATGTACCGCCGCCCGCTATGTCCCTGCATTTTTAACCGACTTCTAAAAAAGGAGGAGGTTCTTAACTTGGTTGTATTTTTTGTATGTTTTTTACCTCATTTCTCCGTCATTTATGAACCGATTCGGAAAATTATTTTTTTATTTCAAAGGGTATACTTTCAGATTGGTCCCATTTTTATCAAAATTCAATTCTGATGATGGGATCCATGAGGAATCAAGGGAACTCCTCAAATATTATAGGTATACTATACTTAGAGCGAGGAGCTCGTGGCTAAGTAATAACAGCCGCACGGGTCGATCTGTCAGGTTAAGCTACGCTTGCTGGGGTTGGTCAGTGGATGGGTGACCATCTATATATACCGAGATTCCTCCGTGCCTCGGAAAGCACGTTAAGCCGTTTTTCCCGGCTGTTATTCGAGGATCTTTGACAGTCGTTACGGGTCGTCAGAAGCCCGAAAGTCTGACAACCAGTCTTACCAAGCGGTATCGTATTACCCAGTAACTGGGTTGTGGAGGTCAGATAGGCAGTCGCTCCATGTAAAATACTGGTATTGAGCTGCATCCGGTTAGACTGGAAGCCGACCCCAACATAATTAGTTGGGAAAAGGCTAGGCAGATGATGACTATACTTAGAGCGATTTTGGTATTTTCATCAACAAATCAAGCGTTTGCATTCAGAAAGTATCATCTAGTGAAGTGGAACTGATGAAGAAGACCACAGATGGCCACGGGAACTCCTCAACGACGATAAGTACCTATTTCACGGGTGGCGATAAGATATCTCGATTAAAATAGTTAAGCGACTATGACGAAATGGTTCTGATGAAAATGGTACCATCGAACCGATCTGATGAAGAAGCCGGAAGGTAGGCATCGGAACTCAGTAATAAAACAATGTATCCTAGCCGTACTCTATCGCGACGTATTTGCCTGTTTGCAAAGTTTTTATTTGAAATGGTATATTCCTGAGACTGTCTCATAAAAATATCTTCAAGTTCTGATGAGTGGCTTTTGAGTTAGATTTAATAATTTAATACGTATTTTTCCCATTATTTTAGTCTATGTGGATGATGCTCTAATTTATTTTGCAGAGTGGTATTCAGATTTGTGTGGTATAGGTACCACTAAAAAGCTCGTGGCTAAGTAATAACAGCCGCATGGGTCGATCCGTCAGGTTAAGCTACGCTTGCCGGGGTTGGTCAGTGGATGGGTGACCATCTTTACATACCGAGATTCCTCCGTGCCTCAGAAAGCACGTTAAGCCGTTGGTCCCGGCTGTTATTTGTAGATCTTTGACAGTCGTTACGGGTCGTCAGAAGCCCGAAAGTCTGACAACCACTCTTACCAAGGGGTATCGTATTACCCAGTAACTGGGTTGTGGAGGTCAGATAGGCAGTCGCTCCATGTAAAATACTGGTATTCAGCTGCATCCGGTTAGACTGGAAGCCGACCCCAACATAGTTGGGAAAGATTAGGCAGATTGAGGTACCACTAAAAAGTGAAAAATAAAAACTTTTTACAAAAAAAAAACAACCGAATTCCAAAAAAACACTACAAAGTGAAAAATAACTTTAATTTCGGAAGTCGGTGGCAAAAAAAACGAAAATAAATAAAAAACCAAAGACACCGACTTCCGAAATTAAAGTTATTTTTCACATTATAGTGTTTTTTTGGAAGTCGGTTGTTTTTTTTTTGTAAAAAGTTTTTAAATCTGTAATATCTTCGAAAATATTCATTTAAATTACATGCTGTAAAGGGCCATATCGATCTATAGTAAATGCACAATGTATTTAAGGTACTTCATTGGATAAGGATTAATGCTGTATTGCTTAAAATCGCTTCGTAAATAAGCCATTATTTCTCGTAAAAAGTAAAGGATAAAAAATGGTTAGTGTGGGTTATCCCTGAGAGATAGACATATACCATCGCGGACTTTTTTGCAGACCTTTTTAAGGTGTACAATACTGTAGTACATTATTTTGATCTATCTCGTAGGGTTCAGCCAGCGTTAGCAATGTAAGCGCAAAAAAATGTGTTTATTTACGACATCACATTAGAATCCTCTAAAATTATCATTGTTTCTCTACTATATTATGCATGTATTATACATATAAACCTTCCTGTTGAATCACTCTATCTATTAAAAGAAACCGCATCAAAATCCGTTGCGTGGTTTTAAAGATTTAAGCATACATAGGGACAGACAGACAGCGGAGCGGCTTTGTTTTATAATATGTAGTGATTACAGGAAAAATAAAACGATGTCTCTAAACAGCACACTTTTTCAGAAATTATCAACAAAAATTACTTGATACGGAACCCTCGGTGCGCGAGTCCGACCCGCTCGATTATAACGCATAGATTTATTCCACATTCTTCTAATTTTAGGGTCTCTCGAGAAATAGTGGACTCCAATTTCGAAGTATTTAGGTACTTACACAAAACCGCGTCATTTTCTCAAAAATAAAATAAAACCACCTCTCGCCTTGTAAAATTAGCTTGTGTTGGGAACTAGCTACGACAGCGCCATTTTGACAGTTGTCTTCCCCGTTGAGGGCATCACAGGATATCCAGGACACCTCCTTGACCTACGAGATGACATACAAAAAAAAATCGTACGAACACACATACTTCCTCCCATCCGTCATCCCTACATCCATATAATATCAAAGGCCAAAATATCAATCCGCCATCTTGAATCTACTCCTCCAATGTCTCAACAGAACATTCTAGCTGACAATGACATTTCAACTAACAAAGATCTACAATAATGAAATTGACGCATACAAAACATTACTACTTTGGAACAACGCATTTTTCACTGTATTGTTTTATAATATCTAATGCACATTCCGATCTCTTAACATAATAATTAAAATGAAACAAAATGGACAATCGCTGTGGCATGCAAACATCATACAAACGGTTATTTACTAAACTATTACTCTCTCTCTATTGTCTATTCAGCTTGACCTGTCAACATTTATGATTGTTGTTTGTTGTTGACACTACGTGCAGCCCTATTGTATAAGCCCTAATAGGGTCTTATTCAAGTCCTGTTACATGCCTTACATTGCATTACTATGTTGTAGTGATGATGTTGTGTTGAGAAACAATGGGAGTAAGGATACGAGAATTTTATTGCAATAGTGAGGCGAGGTGTTGACTTAACTAGTTGTTAAATCAACACCTTATCAAACCGTTTTAGTTTTTCGAGACATCGCCAAGCGGTTGGTCGACTCTACACGTGACCAGAGAGCTGGACTATTTTTTGGCCAAAGAATTAGCATTGCCAGACAACGTGGCAAAGCTGCCAGCCTTTTGGGCACTTTTCCTGTCGACAGCGTTGCGGAAGAATTTTTTGTTTCCTTAGGCATATGATTATTTTCCCTTTCTTTTTTATTTATTTGTACATATTACTATTATTATTATTATTTTAATAATGTTAGGTTTTACATCAGGTACATTATGTACTTAACATAATATTATCTTGGAAATCGAAATAAAAGAACCATTTATTACCTAGTTGTTGAATTAGAAAAATTGTGTAGGTTTTGAAAAATGACAGTATTCAGAAAAAAATAAAAATAGATTTTAAATTAAAGTTTGACAAAAAAAGGGGGGCAGTCGGGGGACCCCCGTCAAGAACGAAGTTCCTTAAGTACCTACACGATACTCGCACGCACACACACTCGTATATAATAGAAAGACACAGAGAAAGTCGCAAGGGAATACTGCTTTTTACTTACGTGACGTCAACTTTTACCGCAAGCTGCGTAAGGGTTAACTTCGTTCCAAAAAACCATACTTACCATGTTTTTTTGTTATTTTCATAGTCTAGAAGCGTTTTAAAAAAGTTACCTTCATAGGAATATCGGAATCTAAAGTAACGATAATTTCTACGTTGAAATTAGTATTGAAGCATTTGCTAAAACAGGAAATATTATCTAACATTTAGGTTAACATTTAATTTAGGTATATGGTAAAAGGGATTTTGAAAATGATAAAAGTTTTAATTAAAATATGTATTTGTATTTTATCTTTCACATAATTAATTAATTTTAATTAATTATGATCGACCGCAAATGCCACCTCCCATTTGTACCTACTTTAGGTATGTTTAGTGAAAATCTGAAATGCTTTACTATCAAAAAATATCGAATACACGTTAGGTACTTAAAATAAATGGGTAATAACATAGACCATTCATATGATTTCATTTGAAACTATTTCCCTTTTCCATGAAAACGTAGTTTATCAACACAACAAAAATGACTCACCACTCACCAACCATAATATTTAAAAAAAGAATCTCCCATAGACCGATTTCCAAGAATACCAACCTAACATTCGCGAACTAACATTATTATGACGTCACATCTCAAATATGGCGCCGAATCACCATATTACATAACGAAAACAAGTATTTTATAATTATGTAACATTAATTGACATTCATTGACGTGGTTCTTATAGGTTCTAGTATTATTATAAAAGTCCTCACGCGAATCCTCACGTGTTTCCTTGAATCTTTTTAATTTGTTATCTGTGGGTTAGACGACGCCATGTTAAAGTAGACAGATTATATCGGGGGACTTTGATTAGTTGGTTTTGTTTTGACGTTCATACGAAGGTCGATTGTGTTTAATTTTTTGGTTGACGACATTGGTTTTAAAGTCGAGCCCTCTGCGGGCTTTCGTGTCTAGCGTGGCAAAGAGGGCCGACTCTGGGTTCCTATACAGGGTGGCCGGAACATTGACGTCCTAAAATAAAATTTCGGTCCCTCGTATCGTGGGGTATTCGAATCACCCCCATGTATGTTCCGCGACTTTTCATAGTTTTCGAGTTATGAATTTTTTTCTGAATGTTTGAAAATTTTCGACCTGACCAACCTAAAAAAATTCTAAAAAAAAAGTAGAGGGTTTTATCGAGTTTCTTTTTTTGCAACTGAATTTTCATAAGTAGTACTTTTATGCATAAAATAATCAGCTTCGTAACTGTGATGAAAGTTATGAAAATGTTGATCTAAAGTGAAAAATTTACGTTCGGTAAATTATGACTTAAATTTTCAACTTCAAATTAAAAATCTAAACAGGTGACTTCATGGTTCTCAAGTAGGCTTCAAGAATGCGCCAGACTCTCAGCTTTCATAATCATTAAAAAACGTAGGACTTAATGGGGCTAACTTTGGCCTTAATCGGCCTTCAAAGACTGCGAGGTGGAAAATTCTTAAAATTAGCTATCTGATTAATAATTTTTTTTTTTCATTTTCTCGCTCCTAAGGTTATTTAGTTTGCTAACCAAAAATGACTGCAGGAAAGCTAAGATTTAAACACGAAGATTTTTTTAAATGTTAGTTTAATGAATTTTGCGCGATCCGTTCTCGTGGACTATGGGTTGTAAACGAGGGTGCAACTCTTTTACCTGCAATAACAATGGACCGAGAGGAAAAGAGACCGAATTATTGCTATCTCTCTCACGCAAGGCGCGCAACCGAAGCCAACGCAAAACAAGTACCTAAGTAAGTATTTTGTCTTTACCACACTCGCTTTGCCCACGGACTCCGCTGCCTACTTGTTTGACTACTTTGCTCGTTTATTGGACTGTGTTTTGCATTCTGATTTGGACTTTTTTTACGTGGAAGTGTAAAAAATGAGTTACACGTTAAGTGAATATGCAGAAATGCATTATTTTTATGGAATTGCACAAGGAAACGGCCATGAAGCAGCGCGACTGTATCGCGAACAACTTCAACGTCGTGGTGGGCCGCAACCTGAGCGATATCCCGACCATCGTGTTTTTATTAACACGCACAACACTTTGATGGCAGGCCGCATTCCTGGTCGACGCGGCAGTCATGAAGGAATCCCTAGAGCTAACCCGGATCGCAGAGAAATGGTGCTGGAAGAAGTTCAGCGAAATCCGTCTACGAGTACGAGAAGTATGGCTCGTGCTCTGAACATCCCAAGGACTTCTATCCAAGACATTCTTCACGATGAAGAATACCACGCGTTCCACATCCGACGAGTCCAAGCTTTACTGCCTACAGATCACCAATTGCGCGTTGATTTTTGCCAAACCATGTTACGAAAAGAGCAAGAGGATCCTGGATTTTTCAATAAAGTTTTATGGTCAGATGAGTCACGATTTGAGCGATCCGGAATATTCAATATTCATAATTACCACACGTGGGCGAATGAAAATCCACTCGAAGTGAGAGCTTCGACATTTCAACATCGCTTCAGCGTTAATTTGTGGTCTGGTATCCTCAATGGCGAACTAATTGGTCCGTTTGAACTGCTGTCCAGACTTGATGGAGAAACATACAAAAACTTTTTGGAAAATGAACTTCCATTGTTGCTGGCAGATGTGAATCTCGAACTCAGACGGACCATGGTGTTGCAAAATGACGGCGCCCCGTGTCACTATGCAACCCAGGTCCGAAATTACTTAGATGAAACATACCCCAACAGATGGATCGGACGCAGCGGACCAATTAGGTGGCCTCCACGCTCACCTGATCTCAACCCCATCGATTTCTTTATTTGGGGCTATTACAAGGAAATAGCATACGCCCGAGACTGTTCAAGTGAACAAGAGCTGAGGCAGTTGATTGCAGAAGCTGAACGTGTTGTGAGAGAGAACAGAGACGCTTTTAGACGATTGCCAGACAATTTCTTACGTAGGTGTAGAATGTGTATTGCTGCTGGTGGTACTTTGAAAACCTTTTGTAAATGTTAAAAATAAATTAAGTACTTTTTTCACATTATCATCTGTGTTTTATTCAAAACCACTTTTTACGTAAAACTTTTCTTACCCAACTCTGAAACTATTTGTTGGTTAGTTTTCAGTATTCTTATCATTAATTAACCTTAGGAACGAGAAAATAGCCAAAAAAAAATAATTACTCAGATGGGTAATTTTAAGAATTTTTCCACCTCGCTGTCTTTGAAGGCCGATTTTAAACAAAGTAGCCCTATTAAGTACTTCATTTTTTTATGATTATGAAAGCTGAGAGTCTGGCGCATTCTTGAAGCCTACTTAGGAATTATGAAGTCACCTGTTAAGATTTTTAATTTAAAGTTGAAAATTTGAGTCATAATTTACCGAACGTAAATTTTTCACTTTAGATCAACATTTTCATAACTTTTATCACAGTTACGAAGCTGATTATTTTATGCATAAAAGTACTACTTATGAAAATTCAGTTGCAAAAAAAGAAACTCGATAAAACCCTCTACTTTTTTTTTAGAATTTTTTTAGGTTGGTCAGGTCGAAAATTTTCAAACATTCAGAAAAAAATTCATAACTCGAAAACTATGAAAAGTCGCGGAACATACATGGGGGTGATTCGAATACCCCACGATACGAGGGACCGAAATTTTATTTTTGGACGTCAATGTTCCGGCCACCCTGTATAATGTTGTTAATTATGTTTAAATATTAAAACTAAACTAACGTACCTCTTGGACTAGGTTCAAGAA
The DNA here is from genome assembly GCA_905163495.3 of Cosmia trapezina. Taxonomy (NCBI): domain Eukaryota; kingdom Metazoa; phylum Arthropoda; class Insecta; order Lepidoptera; family Noctuidae; genus Cosmia; species Cosmia trapezina. The sequence continues at coordinate 6,726,497 of LR991044.1, forward strand.
ACTCAGGCTAACAATTTTCTGCAGAGATTACAGAATCTTTATTTTTCTTCTTTTTTGACAAACAGTAAAAAAACTTTACAAAATACTCATTGTAAAGTTTTTAATAGAAATTTCTGTGAGATTCCATTTTAATTTATTATACTCATGCATGATGGTTATCTGAATGATTGACTGACTCATCAATGCCCAGCCCAAACCCTTGGACGTAGAAAGCTGAAATTTTGCACAGAGGTTCCCTATATAATATAGACAAGGAATAAGGAAGGAATTTCCGGTAGCACGTTCCCGTGGGATATTTTCCGATTAATCTATTTGGCATATTGATATTTTGATAAGCATAATTTCAAGGAGCATTTAAGAGGAAGTTTACAAATGAGAGTCATTTATGTATTAGGTAGGTATTTAGTATTATCAGATTTATAAAAGTTATGTGGCCTTTAACACTCATCAAATTCCCAGAAATTAAAAAAAAGTTTAACGTTTTCCTCTTCAAAAATGCCATTATCCAGGGCTGGCACTGTCATACAAATTCCTCTACCGAATGACTAAACTTACATTTATATGAAAAAAAAATATTTTCATACAATGGAACCGCAAATTAGTTGGCAAATACTACGAAATAAAATAGTAATTTATTGAATGAAAAGTTGCTCGTGCAAATAAAGGAGGTAAAATTTTATTTAGTACAACTTTCTTTGTGGGTTTAATAGGCAAATAATAAATTGACCTCATGAATGACATATAACGGGCGTCGTCATAATTATTGTTGACTTCCATTGTCGAACATAGGATGCATCATTGATTGGTTTATACCTACTATCATAATACGGTGTATACTACATTGAAATAATAGGTCTTTACCTATGAAATTGCCGTTTTGTATGAAAAAATTTAAACGAATTTTTTTCATGTATTTTTATTTGTATTAATCGAAGTAATCACCCATGCAATCAATGCATCTTTGCCAACGCAGTGGCAGTTTATTGATGCCCTTCTTAAAGAAATCAGCTGGTCTGTAGGCAACAAATTCTTCAAAGGCATTTTGTACTGCCTCTCGGGTATTGAATTTTTTTCCCGCCAAGAAGTTATCCAAATTCTGGAAAAAGTAGTAGTCTGTAGGCGCAAGGTCTGGTGAGTAGGGCGGATGACGGAGAGCTTCCAACCCCAGTTCTTGCAACTTGGAGACCGTCTGCTGTGCAGTATGAGGTCGCGCGTTGTCGTGCAGGAGCAGCGGAGACGAGCGATTGACCAATGCTGGTTGGAGATGTGCCAGCTTCTCCATCATTGTGTTCAGTTCTTCACAGTACACATCTGCAGTAATGCTGACGCCGTTTGGTAAGAAGCTGTGATGAATCACACCGGCGCTAGACCACCAAACAGTGACCATCACTTTTCTAGGGGTAAGTTTTCGTTTAGGGCATTGTTTAGGTGCTGAACCAGGATCCAACCAACTTGCTGAGCGCTTGCGGTTATCAAACAGAATTCATTTTTCATCGCAGGTAACAATGCGGTTCAAAATTCCTTCATTTGTGTGTCTGTTGAGCAGTGCAAGGCACGTCTCGACGCGTACTTCGCGCTGGCGATCATTGAGTTCGTGGGGCACCCATTTGTCAAGATTTTTTACCTTGCCAATTTGACGCAAATGGACCAATATTGTTTTGACGCTAACGTCGAAAGCTGCAGCTAATTCAGCCGTAGATTGTGTATCATCAGCTTCCACAATCGCCTTTAATCCGTAATTGTCGACCAAAGTCTTCGGACGACCGCGAGGTTTATTTTTCAGGTCGAAATTTCCAGAACGGAAGCGAGCAAACCAATAACAGGTGGTGCGTTGGTTTGTAGTGTTAGCTCCGTAAACGTCGTTGATGTTGCGTGCCGCTTGTGCCGCGTTGCTGCCACGACGGTACTCATATTCCATAATTACTCGAATTTTTAACGTATCCATGATGACGAAAAAGATTGAAATGCGATGAAAATGTAACACTAATCAATAAACAAATGACTACTTTTGGAAAAAAAATCCATGTTTTTAAAATAAAATTAATTTGAAATTAGAATTCTTAGCCAAACAAAAATTATTTTGATTTGAAATGACCAGTACTGCATAACGGCAATTTCATAGGTAAAGACCTAATATCATGTGACGAGATGTGTGACGGGACGTTGAGCTCCCTAAAATAGAGTTGAGCTACAAAATTACTGATGCATGCATGTCGTCTGGTGGGACAGGTCAGCTCAAGCTGCTATTATATTTCTTCAAAAGCCCGTGCCATAGTCTACGACCATCATGCTTGGACGCTCCACAATATTTAAACATCCCATTCAAAGCAAAAACTCTCTGCGTATTCCTGGACGAACCTGTTATCTTCATTTTGTTTATAGCACATTTTATGAACAACAAAGATTTCTTAGTTAGGGGGGGTAAAAATTAACATTGAGCGGGATTCCTGTCTCGGACAAGGAGCTTCGTATAAATTGAGATAGAACTTCACTTACAGGTAAGTTCGTTTAATCTCATAATTACCTCTCCTTGTCCGAGACGATTTAACAGAGTAGATGTTTAAAGTTATGTTGTGAATGAAAGGCTGTTGTAATCAAAAAACATTATTATTTGGGATTACAAAACCATTCTTCCAAGTTCTTCGCTGAGATTCCCGTATCAACTACTAAATCTCTAAGGTCATCACCCACTGCTGCAGAGTCTTTACTTAAAGAAAACGTTTCAGTTTGTGATTCTGAGTTTAAATTCCAATATGTTACCTGTAGAGACATAATTAAAACCTTTCACACGTTAAATATTAAAAAGACTGCTGATCTATGGGGTAATTCTGTGGACGTTGCTAAATCAATTATAAACATTGTAGCACCTACTTTAGCAGTTATTTTTAACAATTGTATTGACCGTGGTGAGTTTCCTGATCTTATGAAATATAGTAAAATAATACCGTTGTTTAAATCGGGTAGTACATCTGACCCTACTAATTATAGACCTATTTCAGTGCTACCTACTTTTAGTAAAATTTTTGAAAAAGTTATTTTAGATCAACTGCAAAGATTTTTTAATAAACATAAATTATTACATAACAAACAGTTTGGTTTTACAAGGGGTCGTTCGACTACTGATGCCGGTGTTGAACTTTTAGGTCATGTTTATAATGCATGGGAGGATAAATGCGATGTTTTGGGCATTTTTTGTGATTTGTCCAAGGCATTCGACTGCGTTCTTCATGAAACATTAATCAGGAAACTGCATCACTACGGAATCCGGAACGCCTCTCTGGATCTTCTCACTTCTTACTTAAGTGATAGGATTCAAAGAGTTGATGTTAACGGGAAAAGATCACCCGGATCCGTAGTAACAATGGGGGTCCCCCAAGGCTCAATTCTTGGCCCGTTTTTGTTTCTTATTCATATTAATGACTTGCCTTACCTCATAAAGGATAATCATGATATAGTGTTGTTTGCAGATGACACTTCACTTTTATTTAAACTCAAACGTCAGCAGCTGGTTACTGACAATGTAAATAGCGCCCTCGCAAAAGTAGTTAACTGGTTTAATGTTAATAACCTACTTCTTAACGAGAAAAAAACTAAGTGTATTAAGTTCACTATACCTCATGTTAGACAAGTAAAAACTAGTGTTCTCATAAAGGGTGAAGAGTTGATTCCCGAAGATACCACAGTGTTCTTGGGCATATCTTTGGATGCCAAACTTCAATGGGGCCCCCATATAGATAAATTGTCGAAAAAGCTTAGCGCTGCAGCATACGCCGTTAGGAAAATTCGTGATTTAACTTGTTTAGAGACAGCCCGTTTAGTTTACTTTAGTTATTTTCATAGTGTGATGTCGTACGGTATTTTGTTGTGGGGAAATGCCGCCGATATTCAGACAATTTTTGTTTTACAAAAAAGGGCTATTCGTTCAATTTACAAATTAAGTCCCAGACACTCCCTCAGAGATAAATTTAAAGAAATTAATATAATGACTGTGCCTTCTCAGTATATCTATGAAAATCTTTTGTATGCTCATAAAAATATCATTTTGTTTAAAAAATACAGTGACGTCCATAATGTGAATACTAGAAACAAACACAAATTTGTTGTTCCTACAACCAGGCTGAAGAAAATAAGTGGTTCGTTTAGTTGCCAATGTATACGTTTTTATAATAAACTACCTAGCCACATTCAAGAACTAAGCCTTAATAAATTCAAAAATTGTATGAAGCGGAAACTTTGTCAGAAAGCCTTTTATACTGTCAAAGACTATATTGAGGACAAAAAGGCTTGGGATTGAGCTGCTCCAATAAATTTACACTATTAATGTTGATTTAAATACCTTTTTACATATTCTATACAATGACATGAATATTTTGTTTGTTATACTATTTTTAATTATTGTGAATGTGAAGACTACGTGGATCATTGTTTTTTATTTATTTTATCCTTTTCTCAGTTTTAGTTATAGTCTGACAGTTTGAGTAATTTATGCGGCCTACCCAAATGTCTTTTCTTTGGTATTGTTCGTCGAATCGTTAAGCTCCTTAAGTTTTGAGTTGAGCTGCACGATTACTGACAAATGCGTGCACTGACTGGACAGGTCCACTCAATCTGTGTGGTTCTTTCATCAAAAGACCATTTCTGACTGCAATCTACATGGTCTTCACATGATCTGACCAAGATTATGTCTGGACTTTAAAAGAGACTGTGACCTCTGAGTTTGTTTCGGCGTTTCTTCTCAGAGTAGTCAGATAGGAAACGTCGAACTCATCTAGTTTAAAAAAAATATGTTTGACGTGTAAAAGTGTTTGTACAAACCTACTTACAGAAAATAAATCATTTATCATTTATCATTTATCATTATATGGACAGCACGTTTTTTAACCGACTTCTAAAAAAGGAGGAGGTTCTCAATTCTGATGTTTGTATTTTTTTTTTTTTTTTTATGTTTGTTCGCGCATAACTCCGTCGCTTGCCAACCGATTTGAAAAATTATTTTTTTGTTGGAAAGGGTATACTTCCCAAATGGTTCCATTTTTGTCAAAATCCAGTTCTGATGATGGGATCCTGGAGAAATCGAAGGAACTCTTCAAATATTATAGGCACACGTATAGCGATTTGGGTATTTTTTATAGTAGCTCGTGCATTTGCTTTCGGAAAGCACCACTTGGTGAAGTGGAACTGATGATGAAGACCACAGATGGCTACCGGAACTACTCAATTATAAATATTTCACGGGTTGCGATTCGATTACTTGACATTAGACTATTGTAACTTATACAAATTATAAACAGACCCACTAAAAAGCGAGAAATAAAAACTTTTTAACAAAAAAAAAACCGACTTCCAAAAATCACTACAAAATGAAAAAAAAATTTGATTTCGGAAGTCGGTGGCAAAAAAAAAGAAAGTAAATAAAAAATGAAAGACACCGACTTCCGAAATCAAAGTTATTTTTCATTTTGTAGTGATTTTTGGAAGTCGGTTTTTTTTTGTTAAAAAGTTTTTTTTATCTGATCTTCACAAATTTTTTATGAGTCTGCCGAATTAAATGGACTGACGTCGGAAACGGATGATGATGATAAGGGAGTGATGGAATTATGCCAGGTTTTAGAAGTTTTTAAACGAAGTTTATCCACCATGGTTACATGCTCTGTGGTCCAGCACAAAAATGATCATAAATACGAAAAGAACAGTGAAGAAAAGGCTTTGTTAAGCGTCTTTTTACACCCGTTATAGGTAACCATGATTTCCATGCATGGTAGATTTTCTGCTTTTTATTAGATCGTTGGCAGTTAAAAGGAGGAAGAAACTACCTTGATTATCATCATATTCGTCATCATCATTCAGTCGGAAGACGTCAACCTGCATATGCACCCTCCCCAAGCGGCATCCCATCCACCGGTACTGCTGTGCTTCTCGCATCCAGCGGATTCCCGCGATCATTTACCAGGACAGCAGACACAGTGGCCCACTTTTCCCTTGATATTCAACGGCATTTCACAACCCGAATAGCTTGATATAGGAAACTAACTATGTAGCAATAACTGGTATAAATTATTTTTGGGTGTAGATATCTAAGTTGCCTGGAATTGATAAACAAAACTAACTGCGGAAAAAAAAGATAAAAACATAGCAAAAATACGGTAGAATTTAATTATACCAGCTGTAAAACCTTTTTTTAATTCTATCAAGTTTAATTTAAGTCGCTACAGTTCGAATAAATATGAAACGCTCAAACTTTATTATGGAAAAACACGAACTCCATCAACTATCAGCGCCATCTAGCGAGCGCTAACAGTAAACTTAACGTAACTTTTCTTTTGCATGAAAATTGAAATCTAAACGTGAAAGTTATGAAGTTTTCTCTATGGTAACATTGGTAACATTATTTTGATTGCTAATTTAAGTGTTTTTAATCATATTTGTATTATTATTCTGTGTTAAATATGAATGCCATGAGATCATTGACCTCAAATATTTACCGTAGCGAAATATGAGATCTAGTTTTGTCAATTTTAGTGTGTTCTAATAACTAACCAGTTCGGAAAAATATCATAACATCACGACTGTATTCTCTGAACGGTTAGGCAGAGGTGTATCTATAGTACATCCACATTTCATCAGATATAAGTCCCGAGTAGCGAGGGGAAAAAATTCGGAATTTCGGATTTCTGGAATTCATAATAATTTTTTGCGTAACTTCAGCAATTTAGACCAACATTTACTTACAAAATCTCTTTAAAAAAAAGTTAAATACGCTATTCCTTAATTTCTTGGTAACAATTTTTTTGATAAACTATACAAATTGTTAACATAATATGTTTGCTTATAATAATACTAGACATGCATTAATTACCATTATCCATTATTACCAAGTTGTGTAGTTTAAATCAATATTATTTATTTACTTATGTAACTCATTTCTTTAAAAAAAAAATAAACACGCTATTGCTTAATTTCATGTTAACAATTTCTTTGATAAACTAAACAATTAAATTGTTACTTATTCTGTTTGCTTATACAAACATTACTTATACAAACATTACTTACTATTATCGTTACCCAAATAAGTAGGTCAATTAGATTAATTCGTTGTTTCCATGCCATTTAGGAGGGAAAGACCAACATAATTAATTAATACTTTCTTATAGTTTATTAATTAGTTTATGGGCCACTTAAAATAGGTTAGCAACCTGCGAACCTGCTTCCAAGCACGTTTACATCTACTGTTGAACTAAGGCCTCATAATCACCAGTCAAAACCGTTATCACCATACATGGTCAACGGACTGGTGATCTATGCCTACTAATAATTATTACAAACAGGTAAAATTTGTGAGTTTGTAGGAACTACTGATACAATCAATCTGCCTAGCCTTTTCCCAACTATGTTGGGGTCGGCTTCCAGTCTAACCGGATGCAGCTGAATATCAGTATTTTACATAGAGCGACTGCCTATCTGACCTCCACAACCGTGTTACTGGATAATACCTTGGTAAGACTGGTTGTCAGACTTTCGGGCTTCTGACGACCCGTAACGACTGTCAAAAATCCACAAATGACAGCCGGGACCAACGGCTTAACGTGCTTTCCGAGGCACGGAGGAATCTCGGTATGTAAAGACGGTCACCCATCCACTGACCAACCCCGGCAAGCGTAGCTTAACCTGACGGATCGACCCGTGCGGCTGTTATTACTTAACTACATTTTTATGTTAAAACCAGAAATTTTACGCGGACAAAGTCATGGGCTAAGGCTAGTGGGAAAACAGTGCGTTTTTTTTTAAATAAACCCTAAATTTCCACAACCTTACCACACAAGCTTAAATCTAACAATCAAAGCCGTTACTCAAATAGTCACCAAGTTTGGCAAAAAACAAATTAAATCCAAAAAAAAAACACGTTCTTGACTAAAACCCTACCTAAACCACTTTTAAATCACTCACAGTTGGAGGTGATATTTTTAACCCGGAAAACATAATAAACAGGATAATCCAATAGTAAATAGTCCAGTGTTATGGTAATAACAAAAAATAATGCACTGTTTTTAAACAACATTCTCAGAAACCGATGAATAACTTAAAATACAGACGCGCACACGTGAAAAACTTACAATGCCAAGGTGAAAACCGTATAGTTATATTATTATTTACATAACATAACATAACATATGCCTTTATTTCTAGCAAGGTTATAAGGCAGAGGTGTAGACTTTACCCATTTATTATTTATGGGTGTGAAATACAATGTTTAAGTATTACAATTTTAGAGCCGGAAATAAATAAAAAATAAAAACTTTATTCAGATCAAAAAAACACGGTACAATAAATAATTTAAAAAAACTAGTAACAGATTATAATAAATCCTTAGGTGCTAGATTTTTTTATTTGTAGTTTTCCTTTTTTTTGCATTATTTTTGGCACATTTCCGGCGGTTATTTGTTCAAAATTCATACTGTGTTCATATTATTTATCAAATATATTATACTGATGTGAATTCTGAAGTAAAATCTAAGAGAACATTGAGATTATTTTGCTCCAAAAAAAACATCGTGTGAAATTGTGGAAAAAAAAATATATAGATGAAAAATAGTGAAAAAGTGTAAAAAAAAGTACTTAGGTATGAGTCCTAGTCAACCATATCTAGGTATATATTAATAGCTACCAACCTTTCTGCCACCAACCAACCAACTGCGGACATGTGAAAATCAATCAAGGTGAAGTTCATTGACCCCCTAAATTTCTACAAGGTGGAGGTGAGTGACTCATCAAAACTCCATTGTATAAAAACTTCCCCTGTTACTAATTAAAGAACTCATTAATTCCTCATACTAACTCTGAATATTCTTGGAAAAACCAATTAAAAATCCGGATTTCTATTAATTTCCACATAAAAAGAAAAAAAAACATAGTTAAGTATCATGTGTGAATCTACAGACAAGATAACATAATTATAATCAATTACTCATAGTAATGAAAAACACTTGAAAATGCAATAACAAGAATAACCTTAGTACATAGACAATTACCTCTTTATTGACCGATATTAAGTCAATTTATGACGTAGAACACGACTCACACTTGACTGTTTTGCAATAGTTCCTTATTTGACGTAATAAATGAGTAATATAATTGGAACAATCTAGTAAATGGTACATGCCAGAAGTATGTAACTAGACCGATTCAAACTGACTAAAGTTTTTAGTGCTATTAGGTAATAAGAGTTCTGCCTATCTTGTTTGGCTACATGCTTAAAGATATCAGGTAAAAAAAATTAAAAACACAAAAAATAAAAATAAAATAAATAATAAATCAATTTTCGTAGCCCTGCTTGCTACGGTGTAGCAATTGCGTAGCGCGTAGCTCCCGAAAATAACAAAAAGTAAACAACTACGCAAAATGATAATAAGTACCATTATCTTGTTTACGTATTCCATCAAAAATAACTCAGACAAAGGTAAAACAAAGAACGATTAAAGATAATCGTCAAAATAGAACACATTATTGCCAAATAATAAAAAACAAGTCATTCTAACTAACAATACTAATTCAAAACTAAAATGACGAAATACGATTACTGTAATCGAACCCATTTAAAAATTTACATTTACCCAACCACATTGTAATAATTGAAAAACCGTCTAAATCTAAATCTTACACTAGTTCAAATTACGCCACGTAATTGCCCCAAAACTAAACCTAACGCTTATCAATCGATTAAATTATTTCATGGAAAACGCAAAAACACGACAAACACATGACTCAATAGCGAATTAGCTAAAAAATCGGATACATTGACTCAACACCAGCTAAAGTGATTACACGGACACAGTTACGTAAATATACCAACACTACCACGAATCACGCACACAGAGACATTTACTCACACAGAGACACGAGTGTGGCTGTGTGCGCGCTGCAGGCTGGGAGTCGCGCGACCCCACTACAAAATTTAGTCGCACTCTAGACTGCTCCCAGTACAGACCTGCCCAAGCGAGTGGAGTAACATAGCGCCATACGCAGTGGATATTTCGTCATAACATTGTGATAGTGACAATAATCGTTTAGGACGTGTATAGTGGGAGTGATACAATTTTTATTACATTGAATATTATTGAAAACTAACTGTGAACGAGAACGTTGTGAATTACTGTTTTGTGGATTATGACATTGTACCCACAATTTGGATAATTCCGGATAAGGAGTGCAAAAACACCGCAAATATTTTTGTAAGTATCTTTATAGTTTTTTTTATTGAGTATTTTAGCAGGATTTTTGCAAAAACTGAATGTCGGATTTCTTTAGAACTTTTCTTGAAAAAAAATTACAAGTCCAAGTAGAATCCAATTTTTCCATTTTCTTCTGAATCATCAGAATAAACTAGCCTCATTTCCCAAAAATAGCAAATTCAAAACGCATTAAATTAACGGTAATTAATAAAATCATATAAATTCAAAAAATTCAAAACTACAAATTAATTTCGGAATCAAACAAAATAAATATGTTAATGAAAACAAACAACATTTTCCAATCCGAAAAGGAAAGTTCGTGAAAAATGCGCATTTAAATTATCTAGCTCTTTGAAAAACAAATCAATCCTTTCTTTTGAACTTAGAATTTTCTTGAAAATTTTCTTAGAATTTTAAATTCAGTTCTGAATTTATCAGAATTTATGAAAATGCAAGTAGATGTTTCATAGATTTTTTTAATTTTTTCTCGTTCCAACTACCAAAGTCATTGACTTCAGCTTCCAAATTTGTTTACTCATCTCCTAAGATCCGTGCCAAAACGGCTGTGTTAATCATTTTATTTGTTGAATTCTTACGTTCTTGAAGTTTCTTAATGACGGCCCTCGGTGTTTCACCTTGTTTTCATTCTTTTGTTTGCATTTCTGCTTCCTCGGTAATTTCGTCAGTGTTTGTGTACGTACACAACTCTTTTTACAATTGTTTATGTGTCCTATCCTGTGTTTCGTTTATCTAAATTGTATTACGAAAGACGGTATCTGATAAAATTAAATTGTTCTGTTTTTGAAATTGCTGTGTCACTGTGAGGTTTATTCTTGGACTTTGTTTTTTTTTTATTTGGACTTTTGATTTGGACTTGGACAAAATGTTGTAAGTGTTTGTAAAGTACAAAATGTGGTATGTCGTGGTTTTAATTGCGGGATTGCGTTGGTTGGTGTCGTAAGTTGCGCCTGCGCCTGGCACGGTTCTGTCGTAAGCCATTGTGAGTCGCTTACACAAGTGGTTCAAGGTTCCAATCTGGCGTGCATTCGCCTGCGGATGTGCGGAAACTATATTTTTTGCTACTATTGCATTTTGATATTGTTGTAGTTGCGATAGATGAAATATTTTATAAAGTTGAATTTAAAATTAATAATTATTAATAAAGCTAGATAAAATTATTTTATAAGTCAGTTTTGTAGAATCATTGAAAATTAAAATTAAAATAAATGTAAGTACTCTTAAAAAATAAAAGTAATCCTGAAATCTGAATCAAATTAAATTCCTTGTCTAACTTTTCTAATACAAATATTATTTTACACACTGTATATTTTTTTTTTTTTGTAACCAACATTACAAAAATACAAACAACCCATACTTATCTATAAAAAAAACCTAACACCACAAACCACAAACAAAACAGTATGTATCGTTTCCCACCCACCCGCCGTATTCCCCTGCCACCTGTTCCTCTGCATGCAGTCGTGGAGTGCAACAATCGATCGCCCCGTAAAGGTCGCCAATACACATGACGTAACAGGGTGGGTGTTGCGCAACCGGCTGCAATACAACGTGCTGTCTCGCACGTATTAACATTAGAACACATAAATCGAACGAGCCCACGATAAACTTCGTGAGACGTCGGTAAAATTCGCGAGTTCAACGAACTCCATGTGTCAAATACGGCAAAAACAAATGAAGGTTGTTTCGTACTTTGTTTTTTAAAAACAATTGAAGGTTGATGAATGCATGTTTTCTTAGCCGGAACCAATAGCATTTTGTACTGTTAGCTAAACTTCCGTATAGTGTAACCAAAAATGTATTTAACTGTCTGATTGTAACTATTGAACACAAAGGCGTAGCTAACACGTAAATAGATTTATCACGAAATGCATTAAAGGCATATGATGTAATACGGAACTAAGCGCAAGGTTGTACGGAAAGTAATACTGAAGACTGTAAGGCCACGTACATTTAATCACATATCGACATGGAACTTATCGATATCTGACCACAATTGAGTCATTCTTTAAACGCGCACAATGATAGGTATGTAAACATACATTCTGACACCATTTACGAAGACCGTCACCTAATTAGCCGAAAAGCTTTGTAAATATTGGCATGAGATAAAGTAACTCCAGCCAGGGTTACCAAACTTATAAATGAACGACATTGGTCATGTAACCCTCGGTATATTTGCCTGGATTATGCTTTTTATACAACGTACGGGTTATGTAAGTACATTTTTTTCACGCGCAATAACAAGCGATAATTTCATCGGCGCGAGGACAAGCAAAGATAACTTGACCTATTTTTTTTATCTCGCTCACTGCGTAACTGTTCTGTAACCTACTTAGTGATGAGCACGTGAAGTACGTACGACCAATTGCGATGAAGTGGACCATCGTGACGTGGCCATTGTGGACACGAGCTCCCAAATATGAGTGATTGATGAGTCGAACGCTGATCCAAATGTGACGCAACTGAACGACAGGAAACTGGAACAAATCCTGAAAATTCTTGATGCATTCGTAATGATCTGTTTTTGTTTTCTACGGACAAAATCTATTTATTTTAATGGGAATCCCCCATGAGTCAGTAATGATAATGACAGGCGATAATACGAGTGCCGATAATGGCACCAAATATTATCTTGCGAGACTGACCTTACCGCATGGAATAAAAGATCGCTTCTCTTGCAATACTTCCGCGAACTAGTTCTGTTATGTAATTCTAGCCGCTACATTCGACGAATCTAGCACAAGGAAATAGGTTAAGTGTTTCTTAATAATGTAGCAATTAGCAGGTATAGACCAAGGCCAAACAACTAGGTCTGTCTTTGTTATAAAAACTGATTCACTCACACTTGTTATCATTCTTATCTTTTATTTAAAAAGACAATTTCTACCGGAAAAGCGGAAAGGCCTTGGCACGTTTATAAATCGGAGTTACGAAATATAACCTTGACACCAAACCATTATCGTGAGTCGACCGATAGAGGCCGCCGCACAGAAATAACACTCCCGCCTTTAATTAGGTCTTACGCGCGAAAAATCGGTCAAGTATACGTAATTTTTGTTGTAAAAATGCTTGAAACGTGTCCAGAAGACGCGACCTCTAAGATGGGAAGTCAAAATAACTTATGGTTACGGCAACAGACTGCTTCTAAGACATAACATATGACTCGGCTTGTAGCAAGTTTTCAAAACATTCACATCTTGACATAATTCATAACCACAGACAATGAGCCATTGGCGCCAACGGGAACGTCATGTAAATTATGCAACAGTTTTTTATTTCTCGCTAGGTTTTCATCGAGACTTCTTCCGGAAAATTATAAAGATGTTTCTCACAATACTCACAGTTCTATTAAAATAACTGAATTAATAGGTAAAGAGTCGCGACTTCCAACAGTAGAATAGCAAAGAAATTGTAATGTTAAAAATATTTCTATCATTTCATAGTTGGCGGTAAGCGTCAAATCAAATATGGCCGCCGTCCCACTTTTCCCGCGCAATAAACGGCAAGCGCGTGGAAAGTTACCGCTGTACTACTTTCTCTACTTTTTCCAAGATGGCGCCGATTATATATTATTTAAAGTAAGGTCAAGAGCGCAGTTATTTATTTCAAAACCGTCACGTTACAATTAAACTTGACTTTGCTACGATTTGTTCAAGTTATTCATATGGCTTCCTTCGCATTTGACGGTTCAAAATTCTAGTTAAAGTTGATGGTCATATTGAAAATATTGACATTGACTTTGTTTGAGATCTGACTAAATATTTTGTTTACAAAACTACAGCGTGACAGAGATTTTCCGCTCGCACCTAAGAACAAAAAAATAGCGTAAAACGCCCACGTATTTCATGAAAACAATAGCCCCACTGTCAAAGCCAAGGGCAACGCCATTAAAGGCAATTAATAATTAAATTTCACGTTCTTCGATCACGTTGCAGTTTATATAACTATGTAGAGAGGAGCAAACGTGCTTGGGTCGGTTGGTTGCGCAACACAACGTGAGGTTCAAGAACACACGTGCTGACGGCCGCGTGACCTGAACACGCTTTGGCACGTGAGATGCAGGTAGGACAATCACGTCGCTAAGGTCAGCAGCACAGAGCTGCCTCTTAGATGAACTTTGACATCGCGTTCCCAAGTACGGAGCGAAAAAAAAACGTAATCGGAATTCGGGGAACTGAAATATGATAAAAAAGATAAGCAGAGATATCGGATGGGGTCATGTGAAGTATAAATAGAGATTTATGATAGATGATTCTAGAGATTTCTTTGGATTTAGAGTTTGACAGTTTAAAAAAGGTCCTGTCAACCATTTTCATTTTGGAATCCCATTTTAGCTAATTGTTTCTGGCATCTAATAATAAATTAAGAAAAAATAAGAGCAATATCAAATCATTTTACAGTACTTAATTAAATTCAATTATAGCAAAAAACATGAGATATTTTCTATTAACTGCACGAGACGAGTCTATTTCTAATTCAAATGGTCTAGTTCTAATGACATAATCATAGACAACCTCGTGTCCTAGCACGTGCTATAGTCTATGACGCTAACGTAAGTGTATGCAGCCATTTACATCATTATGTAACCATTCGCGGAATATTAACAGGAACAAAACAGAATATAAACAATTGTATAGGTATATTATTGTGTAATACTCTAAAATATTGTCTATGTAAATAAACCATATCAGCGTTTGCGACATAGGAGCACTATGTACAGTGACTCAGAGGCATGACAACTCGCATCATTACGAAATACGTTTGATAAAGAAATAATAGGAACTCTTTTAGATGTTTTGTTATATATGTGACTCAACACCTAAAGAATTCCAATATAATTTATGAAAACTCTTGAGCGAAATAAATTGCGTTTTATGTTCTTGTAAATTAAAATACAGGTTTTGAGGAAAACGTGGTCGAATATTAATTAATGAATAACCATAACCCTCTCAATGCGATCGATTAAAACGCGACAACCATGCACACTATTTACCATAATAAAAGTCACTGTTGAAGATTACATACAAATATAAAAGATACAGTGCACACTAGATAAACATATTGACGCGTTTAGAAAATAAGAAATCCGAAGACAGTAAAAACTATTCTATATTTAGCTAGAGGGGATCAACATGTGTGAAGCTATCGTGTCCCTCAACCTACGACACGTGTCTCATAGTCTTATTGCGTAGGTCCTGGCCATCTTCAACACGACGGGCAAACAATTGAAGACTATCGAAGCTTCCTAAATGACAGATCGATTAATTCTAAACATTGTCCTCAATTTACATGCAGAATGAACATTCCATTTCCCGTTACGGTATCTAAAACAACAAACACATCGGTATTTCATCGCATACTAAACGAAGCCGAAATTTTCCCATCACTCCCAACGCCAGACGAATCTGTTGGCTAACGGTTGCACAATACGTAGCTTACAACTATCAAGCGGGTTTTGACAATCGACAGTTATCACTAATCAAGTACTTTCTCGCGCCGTGACCCGTTACCCGAAATCTGGGACTGTACGGTACAACCGAAAACGGTTTTTATGCTCATCACTACTGTAGTGCTGTCTAAAACTCGTAATACTGTTATGAAACAGCTATTAGTGTGTCGTCACCGGTTTAGCGGTTAAATTTTATTTCGATGTGATAGTCAAGGTTGGGTTTTGTTAATGTGATAGCTCGTTTGCAGTTGAAGTGTTAGTGGCTCGTCAAAAGTATGTTTGAAGATTTAAGGTCTTATTATAAGGTCTTATTCTAGTCAAGTGAACTACTAAATTAAAAGCTACTTAGCCATAAATAGCCTTCTATAGCTCATAAACTCATAAAAAGAAGCCTCCAAAGTCATAAAATTACACAGAACGTGCTATAAACAAATTTCCTTATTAAAAAGTAACGACAAAAACGTTAACAATGCATATATTTTTATAACCAATGCTAAATAGTAACAGTTCGGTTTGAAACGGTGTTTAACTGTCTGTGCTCCGCCAAGCGTCAACGGAATAACGGACGGTAACATTTTTCTGTTAATCTCTTTGCAAATGGAGCAAAAACGTCATAATTTGCTGTATAAAAATGGCATTTTAAATAGCGAATCGATTGCAAGTAGGTTAGCAATTCGAACTTCAAAAAAATCATTTCGATTTTGAAGAAGATCAGCCATGTTTAAACCATAGACAAAACTAGGTTTATTTGTTTTAACGTCCAAATTAACAATAAAGTACCGTATTACAGTTATGACGAAACTTTTTCCATGTGTTACGATCACGAATACTGTTTTAAATTAACACCTAATAAAGTGGGCGGGTCGAACGAGGGCAACCGCCAAAAAATGTTTGAATAGTTATGTGTAACTGTACAATATAGTAATATTGATGTAACGGAACTTGATTTTATTAATACAAATGAGGACATTTAACGCGATGAAAATTCATAGCCAACTTGGCCGTTACATTGGATTTAATTGATCGATATTAAACCTAGATTTTAACTAATGAACTTTATTCCAATTTAATTAAGAACAACAAAGATCCCACTGTCATTTTTCAATAACAATGTATAACAATTAAAGTTGGCGTAATTATTTGAACAGTTAGACGGCATAACGGGGCGCCAGCGCATCTGGGCCGACCTACTGACACCGATCTTGTCGTGTCGTGGAACGGAACGTATCAATAACACAATCATACTTTTTAGCGACCATGATTTATGATGAGGAGGAAAATATCTTCTCTCAGAACTGGCAATTATAGTTTTGGCAATTTGGTAGTTATAACTGTCGCGCCACCTAAATTGCATGAAAAAAGCAATGCGAAACCACCGGATGTCAGTTCGAATTTGAATTTATTTAGAAGCAGACCAATGATATTTCGAAATTCAAATCAGTTGATTTGTGTCTTTTATTCGAACACACGTGTTTTGGCACATTATGCATACAAACAAAATGCTATGGCAAAACACATATTGCTTGCCTGCATTAAAACCGCGTGTTATCAAACGTGAACGACATTTTTTTTCAGTGCACAACCCAGTGCAACTCTCATTGTTTTAAAATCATTGAAAAAACAATCAAACTTAGTCGCCACAATAGGCACTTACAAATGATCCTTACCATTGTTAGTTTCGGATAATAAAGTTGATAACAATGTGTACTGGTACATTTTTTTACACTTCCTGTTTTTTTCGCACTATGATCGATTAATCGAATAATTTTAACGATTTATGTAAATCGATTGTCCTATCGAGAATAGTCGTGTGTTACATAAAGGTGCAAACATTGTGTTGGGCTCGGGCGATGCTTTCAGCACGTCACGACTCACGCGTCCAAAATTCAGCTAATTTTAGCCCACCCACGTTAAAATCAATGTGATTGTTGCGAAATCTAAATATTATTGTTTGGTTAACCCCAATGAATCAAAAGTTATTAACTTCGTCACGTGTTTAAAGCATGGTAAAGTTATTTTTCGAAATATTAATCTGATCTTTTCGTATTTCAAAAATTAGTTTGTATTTCAACCTTGGTATTTAAAATTAGTCTTATAATCAACCGTCTTCAACATTGCAAAGTGTTCTGCAATCATTCTATTTTTACATTTCATCGTAACGTTAGCAAAAATTAACCGTTCAGCAATAGGAAGTGAGTTTTGTAAGGGAAGAAATCCGGTGTAACCTTACAATTGGATTTGTAACATTGTAACACGCTAAAATTAAGAAACACGACTTATTAATGAGTTTGGCTAACATGAAGGGAGTAAAAAGCGTTGAAATGTGGCAACATTATTTCACAAAGGTGATCCACGTGCAACAACTTTGCAGCGGCGGGATCTTGCGACATTCAGTTTTTGCAACCAACCGATTTTGTAACTGCGATATTATTTAGACAACTGCAACGGTTGGCGAATTTTTTTATAAACTGTAACTAACGTCACCTTTCGCTTGTTTCAGAACCACATTGATAATTCGTGCGGACCAGTCGACGTCCGCCGAAACATGGTTGCAGAGTTCATCCTGAGTCAGCAGCAGCTGCTGAGTGGAGCGGGTGGCGGGGGCCTGGGGCCCGTACCGCCCCCCTCCCGCGCCGCGCCACCCAACCGCGGCCGCGAGTCCGTGTCCCCCTACCCGATGGACCACAGCCACGGCCCCATTGGCAGCCCTGGCGACCCCAATGACTACTCTCCCTTCGAATTCAACAAGCGCAAAGAGTTCTTCGGTCAGCGCAAACAGAGGGAGTTCATTCCCGACAACAAGAAAGATGATGGTTATTGGGACCGTCGCAGGAGGAATAATGAAGCCGCCAAGCGTTCCCGAGAAAAGAGGCGCTTCAATGACATGGTTCTGGAACAACGCGTAGTTGAGCTGTCCAAGGAGAACCACGTGCTCAAAGCACAGCTTGATGCGATAAAAGAGAAATACGGAATCTGTGGGGAAACCCTCATCAGTATAGATCAGGTGCTGGCTACACTACCCACTTGTGACCAAGTTCTTTGTGTCACAAAGAGGAGTAAGCTGACCACCAACACAATGTTCCCCGCCCCGCCGCCACCACCTCCGGCACCGCCTGCATCTCCCCCGTCGCCGCCTCCTCAGCGCCAGCCGGAGCCCTACCAGGAGAGGCTACCCGCCCCCGAGGCGTACTACCCGCACCCCGCACACTACGAGCCTCCCGGCTCAGTACTCAACCTGTCCAGATCTCGCCGCGTGCCCTCGCCCTATGAGCTTTCCTCCCTGTCAGGCTCAGGGGACGAGACCGCCGAACAATACGCGCCCGAAAACAACGGGCTGCCGCTCAAACTTCGCCATAAATCACATCTCGGTGACAAGGACGTCGCCAGCGCCCTGCTCTCCCTCCAGCACATAAAGCAGGAGCCCGGCCCCCGGTCCTCGCCCTCATGGGACGGGGAAGGCTCAAGTGATGAGCGAGACTCTGGTATCTCCATAGGAGCTGAGTTCAGGCCACAGCGGCCTGAAGACAGGCTCGCGGCTGAGGAGGAGGACGCACACCTGAAGGCCGAGCTCGCGCGGCTCGCCACCGAGGTGGCCACCCTCAAGAACATGATGCACCAGAACAAGGCGCGCGCGCACGAGCACTGAGCTGTCGCCGCCTGCGCCTGGACCGCGCAGCCGCCCCCGCCCGCGCCCGCGCCCCGCGCCCTGCGCCCGCGCACGCCCTCGCGTCGAACTCGCTCGTACAAACTGTCTCCCCTCCCAGTAGATGAAGTTACCACGTTGTAAAGAGATGAATATTATATTTGTATCATAGTGCAGCTGTAAGTGGCTAAGCCGCAACGCCTATTTGTAATCCTTCCTAGTAGTTGTATGTCGTGGTCGGTGTGTAGTATGTACTCGTGTAGGGTAGGCAGACTAGTGGCAAGTCGTCGTAGACGCGCCTCCTGGACCCTTTCATATGAAAATGAGACTAATTATGTTCGGTTTACTGACTTTTCGAACAGATAAAACTTGTCTACTCCGTGATAGGATATAAAA
Source organism: Cosmia trapezina (assembly GCA_905163495.3). Classification (NCBI taxonomy): domain Eukaryota; kingdom Metazoa; phylum Arthropoda; class Insecta; order Lepidoptera; family Noctuidae; genus Cosmia; species Cosmia trapezina. The sequence continues at coordinate 6,746,232 of LR991044.1, forward strand.
AATGCATTTTTAGTGATGAGCTATGTATGTATATGTAATAAAATTAAGTTAAAGAAGTAGATCTGTTTCATCTTTTCGAAGACTCGATAGTGAAAAATCGATGGCTAAAGACTATGTTCTTATAAGTAGTAGTTTATAAGTTTTGATCTAAGTAAGTTTAAGTCCAACTTAGATGGTTATTTATAAAAATTAATGTATATTTCTCATTTCGGATTGCCCCGTTAAGTTTTGAACCAAAAAGATGAGAGGTCCTCTGGTTAACTGATGAGAAATCGCAAATAATTTGTAAGAAATAGATTCTACATTAAATCCTATAATAACAGAATGTATTGATAAAAAAACAAAATTAAGAATACCAGTGCCTTTGACAATACATACCTACCTTTATAAATAGCTACCTAAAGGAATATTTTTATACACTTATTAGAAAAAAAGAAAATGGCGATTTCATCTTTCGGAAACCATGGTCGTTACTATAGGTTCACTCGACTCCGAACAACTCGACAGTTGATTGTTTCCTTTTGAAAAGCGAATGAAAATGCTTAGCATTAGACCTTGTGCCAGAGGCTTTCGAGTTGTTGTGAGTAGTGAACCCGTGGTAGACACAAGTTTAAATTTTGTAAATGTATCGAATCCTAAGAGAGCTAGTTTGCAAGTATTTCAGTTATATTGTAAGTTTACTCCTAGTATTGCTCTAAAGGGCATGTGATAGGACTGAGAAGGAAGTATACTAAGTATTTATTTATTATTCGGACCGAGAAAGAGGATTTTACAATTTATTATCTTTGTATAAGAAACTCTATACGATATGAATAAATTGTGTACATTACAATTATATGACGAATTTTATTTCCTTACTATCCTTACACAAAAAAAAACACACACACACACACCCTATATCCACCAAGCAGCATTGCTGATGTTCCTGTTTTAAGGGGGAAACTCCAGGTTGCCCGCGAAATTATAAATTTCTTACGTCAAGTCAGTATTAGGTTGTATGTTGATTCAAGTATAATTCTAGACCGTAATATACCTATATGTATTTATAAAATCATAATCATTAGAACGTAATACAACTCCATAAGTTAGTATAAAAAAAAAAAAAAATATCCTTTGACAATTCACACAACGCCATCTAGTCCCAAGCTAAGCAACTTAATGCTTGTGTTATGGTAACGAGATGGCTGATAAACTACTTATATACATTTTTTTTTTTTGTAAATTTATACATATGTATTATAGATAGAAGAAAAACACCCCGACTCGGAACAAATACTTGTAGGTCGTACAAATATTTGTTCCGTGCGGGAATCGAACCCGCGACATGCTGCGCAGCAGTCAATCGCTCAACCACTGCGCCAACCGTGTCGTCAAATGTCAAGATTTCATGAAATAGTCATGCTTTTAATGATTATATTTCTACTAGCTTTTGCCCGCGGCTAAGCCCGTATTTATTATACATTTATTAACCTTTCGCTTGAAACACTATCTATTAAAAAAACTGTATCAAAATCCGTTGCGTAGTTTTAAAGATCTCAGCATACATAGGGGCAGACAGACAGGGAAAGCGACTTTGTTTTATACTATGTAAGTACGTAGTGATAAATACAGATTTGTTACGGTCGCGAATCATATTCAGATTAATATACAACCTGATACTAACCTGAATCAATCTGCCTAGCCTTTTCCCAACTATGTTGGGGTCAGCTTCCAGTCTAACCGGATGCAGCTGAATACCAGTATTTTACATGGAACGACTGCCTATCTGACCTCCACAACCCAGTTCCTGGGTAATACGATACCTCCTTGGTAAGACTGGTTGTCAGACTTTCGGGCTTCTGACGACCCGTAACGACTGTCAAAGATCCACGAATTACAGCCGGCACCAACGGCTTAACGTGCTTTCCGCGGCATGGAGGAGTCTCGGTATGTAAAGATGGTAACCCATCCACTGACCAACCCTGGCAACCGCGGCGGCCGCGGCTTAACCTGACGAATCAATCGACCCGTGCGTCTTTTATTACTTAGCCACGAGCTCCTGACCTGAATATTGCAAAAATTAGAGGCTCACACAGGAGATATTTCAACTATAGCTCTTTGGCAACGCATGGGTATATCCGTTCATGTTGCAGTTGTCTCAAAACCCATAGCGTGACTCAAGGTTACCGCCATCAGCTGCACTGTTTCGCAACAACACTAATACATAAAAAAATATAAAATATATAATATAAGCTTATTAGCAAATGCCTATTAAGCAAATTCACGACTATTCCAATAAACCTAGTCAGCAAAAACATCTCGTCGATCGTTGAATAAGACGTTGCATAAAATAAAACAAAATTATTGCATAATAATTTTTGCATATTTAGACAATTAAGTAATAAAAATTGCTACTGAAGTAAGCGTAAAAGATGTCATCCACATGACTCAAACGACAAAAAAACATATGGTAACTCCAGATAACTTAGGTAGGTACTTATTCAGGCTTCTAGCTACTAAAAAAACCGGCCAAGTGCGTGTCGGACTACGCACAATGAAGGATTCCGTAGTTAAAAACAATTTATGCCAAAAACAAACATACATTGTAGTTGAAAAACTAGAAATCCCAAAAAAATAAATTTTATGCCATAAAATTACAATTTAGTGATTTTCGGACTTTTTCCTTTACTTGTGCTGTAAGACCATGCTTCTAGCCAAATTTCATGATTTTAGGACAACGGGAAATACCCTATAGGTTTTGATTTACTTGCGAGTATCAAAATATGTCGCATAAATGGCTGTATTTTTTTATTGCGATGACTTAGAAGCTTATATTTTTAGAGCTCTCAGAGACCTACGTTTTTTTTTTTTTTTTTTGTTTTTTTTTTTTTTTTTGAGGGTGGGAAATCAACAACCCGCGTCCCCAGCGGCGTCGGCCCTATTGGACCCCGTCACTTGCTGACATCTCTTTGAGGCACGCGTGGAACACAACGCGCCGTCGACTCGGGCCTGGGGGCCTACTCCCTAAGTCCGTCCGTCTTTCCGTCCGTCCGTTTACCCGTCCGTCTGACATTACGATCCATCAAAACAAGTGTAAAAGTTAAATTTTTCGGACGGGCAAAACCACAGCGGGAGTAGGGACAACTGGCAAATCATGTTGTCATTCATACTTCTTTCGGGCCCCGAACTAATCATCCATCCGTAGGTGATACGGAGTAAGAAACGCCCGTAACGCAGGCCGAAACTACGGGCTTCGTGCTTAGGGAGTAGGCCCCCTGGTCCTTACCGGACGGCGAGCTACCCGCTGCTCACCGTCCGCAGGCCCGCGCCTACGGTGGCCGGAAATCGCCCCGCAATTCCCGCCGCCCAGGGCGTCTCCTGCGGCGACTGAGGGCGTGAGGCTGCCTCTCCCTCACGCGTTCCGCCTCCTCCTTCGCGAGCATCACTGCTTCGCAGAAGGAGGTGACGGCCTCCCATGCACTCTCGCTCCGCACCATGGCCTGGACCAGGCTCGGACGCGAGAGATCGCCGCCGCCGATCGCCTCCGTGAGAACACGGCGCGGCGGTGCTCTGCCCAAGCCGGGCAGACCTCCACTGTATGCTCCACCGTGTCCTCCGGGCGATCCACACAATGGTAACACCCGGGCGTTTCTTCCCGCCTTATGCGAAAGAGGAACCTCCCGAAACCTACCTACCTACGTATTTGATATTAATTTCAGCTTGATACCTCCACGCGTTCCTGAGAAAAAGGTCTTAACAGACTGACAGACAGACAACGAAGTGATCCTATAAGGGTTCCGTTTTTTCCTTTTGAGGTACGGAACCCTAAAAACTATCCCATACGCAAATAAATACCATTATAGCTCAGAATCTGGTACTTACTTTTTTGAGTTTTCTAAATCTTAATTATTGAGAAAATACTTCATTAAAATCGGAACAGATGAAAATTTTAAAGAAAATTAACTCTTATCTAATAAATGAAATACTAAAATTTCGTTTATCGAATCATTTTGTGTTAATTTAGATGATGTCAAAAAGTAGCAGTGTTAACCGACTTCTGTTGCTGGCCGTACATACCTCCATATTAAATAATTAAGTAATTATAATAAAACTTTTATTTCAGACAGAGTCCATAGGGTTAGTAACATCTAATGTTAGTAGGTACTGCCCAAAACCCATGCCAAGAATGGTCATTGAGCTTACCATTCTGCAATAACACCCACGCCAGGCAAATTGATTGTAAGCAGATGAGAAGAACTGCTAAGCCAAATTTGACAGGAGTCAAAGAATAGGCAACATAACACTTATCAATGTAAAAATGTATCAATCAATCTGCCTAGCCATTCCCAACTTTGTTGAGGTCGGCTACCAGTCTAACCGGATGCAGCTGAATCTAGTATTTACATTACATATATTTTTTTACAACATAAACGGGGCACAGGTTTCCTCCGGGCTGCTACCCCTTTTTAGGGTTCCGTACCAAAATGGTAAAAAAGGAACCCTTATGGTGTGACTCAGTCTGTCTGTCTGTCTATCTGTCTGTCTGTCACAGCTGAATATCTCAAGAACTACTAATGCTATCAGATGACGTTTACCCAACTATTTTGCAAATAAGAAAAAATAAATATATTTATATTTTTTTTGCAACAGGGACTGAAAGGGCGTCTTAAAAATTCAAAGTGGAGCTACTAAGGCATGTGGGGTATCATATGAAAGAACGCTGTTTGCACATTCTCAAACATTTTTTAATTTTTTTTTTAGGCCCCATAGTTTTCGACTTTTGCCCCCCTAAGCTCCGAAGTTTGCAAAGAGAAAATCTGAAATTATTCTATGTGATAGAAGTTTATGTGAAGATTACAGGAAAAATAAAACGATGTCTCTAAATAGCACACTTTTTCAGAAATCGGAACGGAACCCTCGGTGCGCGAGTCCGACTCGCACTTGGCTGGTTTTTTTTTTTTTAATAAAACAGACAAAATATACCAGAAATCAATCAATAATACAGTTATTATCACAGCCTTGTAACAAAGTATACATAACAATGAATCGAAGTAACATCATCATTATCTATGACGTCATGTTTTAATTGAATTTTCTTAGTAATGATAAAAGTAACTGGAGCAACTTGGTTATTATGTAGGTAAAGGTAAGTAGATTACGGGCTTGCATACAAGATTGCATGAAGCCGTTGGGTTTTGGACAAGGGTTGTGATGGTGTCCCACGAGCTCTTGGACCCACCATTTGAGCAATTGCTCATTGATTTTGAAACCAGCAACCAGCTGGTATCAAAATCTAGCAGCAATCGCTGCATGGACTTACGAGTAAGTAAGTTTCTCGATGTCTTAATAATGTAGTCTGTTATTGTCCAACAGCACGGCAAAGCCTCGTGCCTTCTCATTTAGAGAAGGCACGAGCATTGATCACTATGGGGCCGCCTCCACGAGCGAGAGAATCGCGGAGATAGTCACGCTGTGCCTACAAATTATCGCCACGATGATATCGCCGTGTGGAGACACGTTCTAAGAGAGTGTATAGAAATACGTGGCATGACGATAATATCGTCGCGATTCTCTCGCTCGTGGAGGCGGCCCCTATGCTAGCTCAAGCCAGTATAACGAAAAACCATTAATAAAAACAAAACACACACGGTGAGTTACACGAAACCAACATTAGTTTAACGGAGACTTTAAATTGATGCTGTCACTTTCTTTTTCATACAAAATGTAAGGGATGGCATGAATTTAAAGTCTCCTTTAAACTAATGTTGGTTTCGCCACAGATTAATACAGATGGGACACTCCGCAGTGGGATGCTCCGTATGAAGCTCCAAGTACCTACGCGGCGGGCACATCTCACTGGGTCAATCCAGTGTGGGCTGCCGCGCACCGGCCGGCTCGCACGTTAGTTCGATGCTCACTCACGCGCCGCGTCGTAATAAAAGACAACCCTAACGAGTCAGAAGGTATAAGAGTTACGCGATAGATAGAGAGGCAACTAATATAACTGTAGGTAATAGGCGTTGTGCGACCTGAATTGCACTTTATTGTGTCGCAGCAAGAGTCGCTTATTATTTAAATGAGTTTCGTGCAACTCAACGTATGCCCAATGCCCATCCACTTTAAAATAACATAGAATCAAAAGGAAAATGACTAGCACAGTGACACAAACCTTCATCTACTTAGGCGTTAATTACACGCAATTAGTGGATACTTATCTGTGAGAACAACTTGGTAACCTGCTTACCCAGTTGCTGTGTCAGCAGCGCGTGAAGGTAGCCGTGATAGCATCTGTAATGTGGATCAAGATGGTGGAATTGTGTGGCAGTAGTGTGACAATAAATTGAGATGAGCCCATTAAAAATAGTACATTTTGATATAAGTGGAATACGTTTGTTATTGCATTCGAGGCAGAATGTTCACCCGAGCCGTAGGCGAGGTTGTTTTTGAGCTGAGAACTGCAATAACAAATGTACACGTGTATCAAACGACGTTTTTCAATACACTTTAGAAGAAATAAAATAAAATAACGAAAAATATTTTTGTGATGAATTATTAGGAAAATATGATTTAAATTTTCTTTTTTTAGAGACGTTGTTTTATTTTTCCTATAATCTTTACATAAACTTCTATCACATAGAATAATTTCAGATTTTTGTCTATGAAAACTTCGGAGATAAGGGGGGGAACGGTTTTTTTTTAGATTTTTCATCAAAAGTCGAAAACTATGCGGCCTAAAAAAAAGAAAAAAAAATGTTTGTGAATGTGCAAACAGCGTTCTTTCATATGATATCCCACGTGCCCTAGTAGCCCCACTTCGAATTTTTAAGACCCCTTTCAATCCCTGTTGCAAAAAAAAATTTTTTTTATTTGTGTCTTATTTGCAAACGTCATCTAAAACTGTTCCAAATTTCAAGTTGAAAGCATTAGTAGTTCGTGAGATATCCAGCTGTGACAGACGGACAGACAGACACGAGTCTCACAATAAGGATTCCTTTTTTACCATTTTAGTACGGAACCCTAAAAAAAACAATGGGCTTCCAAAAAAAACACTACAAAGTGAAAAATTACTTTAATTTTGGAAGTCGCTGTCTTTGGATCTGAAAGTATTTTAGTTTTTTGCCACCGACTTTTTTAAAATCGATCCACAATTGACGAAAATATTGATTTATTTATTTTATTTATATATACTTTATTGTACACCACAAAAATACATAACAAAAGAAAACATAATATACACTACAAAACATACAATGGGCGGCCTTATCGCTTTCCGCGATCTCTTCCAGGCAACCTTACATGAACATACATAAAAAAAAAACATCCAGACGAACATATTATAACCTACTCCTTTTTGATATCGGTTAAAAAGGGCTGAGCAGTACCAAGCAGTCAGTGATGGTGACGATGATAAGTATTTATGAATTCAGAGCATTGACAGTACGACGCCCCCCACGTAAAGTATTGAAACTGCAAAACCTCTACTTTACAGGAGAGCGATTTTAAGGTCGATGTTTTAGTATGTTCATTTTATGTATTTTCGATTTTGTTCGATTGAAAAATAGTTGAGGGTATAAAAATTGGTACATAATTTTTATATAGAATTGTACATCTTTATCTCTACTTGCTATTAGTGCAATAAAACGAAAATGGCTTTTTTGCAATTTCGATAGTATACGTGGGGGCCGTCGTATTGTTTGAACAAGACTAGGCAATCCCAGCCAGCACAAACCTTCTGAGTAAGTTTTGTTTAACAGCAGTCATAGAAACTAATTGCTGAATAAGATTACTGTAATTAGCTGATTTGGCGCTTACTCACACGTTATTCAAGCAATTTGGGCACAAAATTATACTGCTAATAGCTGTGTAATAGCAACGTAACAGATGAATAAGTTTTGAATAATTGTACGACAAGCTGAGTATCTTCTGCATAAAAGCATTTTGTTCTTTTGTACAAGTATTACAGCTCTGTTAGCCAGATGATTAATGAATGATGAGTGCGACTAAAGACTTTTTTCAAGAATAATCCGTTTGTCAAGGTTCTATTAGGACATGGTTTGGATTAGTGCGCAAGCGCACAAAGAGATATCTCTTTGTGCGCTCGCCAATTGGGTTTTCTTTGCATTATTACGTACGTAATGCGTAGCGCCAAAGACATTAAATATTACTTAACAATAGACGGGACATAGCGAACAAAATCGTAATCCGATACTTATGTCCTAGTGGTCAAAAGTCGCTCAGTCTTGTGTGGTACGCCTGCAGGTCACGTCACATTCGTGTCCACCAAATGAAAATTATTTTCGAAGAAAATATGCCGCATTGTACATTGTGGTATTGCTAACTTCGTAGTGATAAAATGACTCGATTCAACTGCGGTTTATTTTCGTTACTATTTTATAATTTATCGAGTATTGAGATAAATTAAATAATTTTCTTAGATACGTCAAACTATCTGACGGTTGCTACATCATGTCATACTTGGCTATTATGTAATTTTGCTATACTATGCTAGATGGCGTCACTGAGACACGGGATAACATAACAGTTTTTGTATAACATTTCTTCTGATAGCCTCTATAAGTTATCTTAAATCTCTTGGCTTAGCGCTAACACCACGTAGCGGTTTCGTAGACGCTGTATTGGACCCGCGTAGACCCGGCGTAGCAGTCTCCTAGTAGCTACGAATATCCCGCGTAGAAGTCTCCAGACAACTGTTTGTCATTATTATATTTAAAAAAGTTTTGACATTATTTTTAAAACTGTTTATATTTTTTTAATATTTAATACTTTCACTTGGAATGTTAATTCATAATTCATAAGTAGTTCTTTGTTGTATGTAAATCGCATGTGTGTGTTCAACACAATGTAAAAATTGTTTCATGAATAAATGAAATGAAATTAATAGAGGAGCTCGTGGCTAAGTAATAACAGCCGCACGGGTCGATCCATCAGGTTAAGCTACGCTTGTCGGTGTTGGTCCGTGGATGGGTGACCATCTTTACATACCGAGACTACTCCGTGCCTCGGAAAGCACGTTAAGCCGTTGGTCCCAGCTGTCATTCGTGGATCTTTGACAGTCGTTACGGGTCGTCAGAAGCCCGAAAGTCTGACAACCAGTCTTACCAAGGGGTATCATATTACCCAGTAACTGGGTTGTGGAGGTCAGATAGGCAGTCGCTCCATGTAAAATACTGGTATTCAGCTGCATCCGGTTAGACTGGAAGCCGACCCCAACATAGTTGAAAAGGCTTGGCAGATTGATTGAAATTAAATTAATGACGCCGCGTAGTCGTTTCGTAGACAATACGCATGTTTTTGACGAATAAATAATGTCCAAACACCCGCATGGATTATTCTATTCATTTTTCCGGGAGCCACATGAAAAGAAGCATTCACTATGAGATAAACAGTTGAGTTAGGTACAATATAACTTCATCAATCAACATTTACTTTTATATATCTAATATATTATCATAATAATCCTAATCCTCTCTTAACTAATATTTTTTGTTACGGTTTCAAGCTAAAACGCCTGAGCGGATTTAGATGAAATTTGGTACATGGGTAGGCCATGACCTGGATTAGGATAAACCTAGGCTACTTTTTATCCCGCACTCTAATTGCACACACTATCGATCGGAATCTGAATAATTTTGAAGCAAATTGCTAATCCATTGCTTCATATGCTCGAAAAATGTGTCTGGTCGACAACGTAAATAACGTAATGAATGTTGTTGAACTGTCAAAATGAAATCGATTCCGATCGATAGTCAATCTGCCTAGTGCCTAGCCTTTTCCCAACTATGTTGGGGTCGGCTTCCAGTCTAAATGCAGCTGAATACCAGTATTTTACATGGAGCGACTGCCTATCTCGCTAGTCTATACCAATATCATAAAGAGGAAAGATTTTTTTGTTTGTTTGTTTGTTGTAAATTATCAGGAAGTAAAGCTATAATTTATTTCCAAAAAAATTAGACATCCTTATGAAAATTGCAATAATGTAACCCAAAGTAGCAACATTTGCCTATACAATTCATTTTTTGGCGTGCGCTGAGAAAACTATTGATGATGAGAGCGAGGGGACGGGGTGGTTAGGGAGAGAGGGGGAAGTGGAAGTGGTGAAGGGGGTGTGAGAGTGGTTGAGAGGGGCAGGGAGAGCAGTGGCGTAACTATACCGTTCGTGGCCCGTGGCAAATTCATCAGATTTTTACTAAATGTGTAATATTAAATGTTGGGAGTTGGGATTCTCCTCTGACCGGGGGCCCCTTCCAGTTGGGGGCCCGTGGCATTTTGCCGACTTGCCACCCTGTAGTTACGCCACTGAGGGAGAGGTTAGCGAGAAGGGGATACGGTGGGTCGGGGGAATAAGAAATTTCACGCGGACGAAGTCGCGGGCAGCAGCTAGTTTATAATAAAACAGTCCTACTAAGAATTCATGTGAATTCAAGTAAGCAATTTTTGAGTAATCGCAACAAATATAACATTGCTCTCATTATAATATTTGCTCATCTAACGTTATGATTACGTGTAAGTACCAGACCTTGTGTTCAATCTTGAAGTAGGCAATCATTTGTGAGGAAACGTAGACAAAACAAAACGTTGAATCATTAGTTTAAAGTTTATAATTACTTCATTATTATCTAGGTAGAAGTCGTCACATTAAATCTTGGCTCTCAGAGAAAGCTAAGATTTTCAGATAAAAAAAGTGACCTGAAAACAAAATTGATTTTATACTGAAACTAGCTTTTGGCAGCGGCTTCGCCCGCGTGGATGTCGGGAAATATACCACGGGAACGTACTACCGTGAATTTCTTCCTTATTCCTTGTCTACATTGTAAAGGTAACCTCTGGCAAAATTTCAGCTTTCTAAGTCCAAGGGTTTGGGCTGGGCGTTGATGAGTCAGTCAATCAGTCAGTCAGGACTTCTCTTTTTAACCGACTTCCAAAAGGAGGAGGTTCTCAATTCGTCGGAATATTTTTTTTTTTTTTTTTATTTTTTTTTTTTATGTATGTTCCCCGATTACTCGAAAATGGCTAGACCGATTTGGATTTTTCTTTTTTTGTTCGAAAGGGTATACTTCCCAAGTGGTCCCATGATCATCAAATCAGGATCTGATGATGGGATCCCATGGAAATCGAGGGAAACCCTCAAATTTTATGGGCACACCTATATCGATTTCGGTATTTTTTATAGTAACTCGTGCATTTACTCTCGGAAAGTACCATTCGGTGAACTGGAACTGATGATGAAGACCACAGAGGGCCATCGGAAATACTCAATTATATCTAAGTATATAACAGGTTGCGATTCGATTACTTTAATATGGTTTATGCTCGTCAAAATAATGGTAATGGTGACTTCACCATGAGCTCCATTTCTCCTGGTTCTTACTAGGAGAACTCCTCAACAATTAACGTCCCTGCATCGGGAAAAGCAACATTTTGTAAAACGTGATGAGCAGTTGACATTGGGTTATTGTAACTTAGATAAATTACAAACTGAACCACTAAAAAGTGAAAAATAAAAACTTTTTTACAAAAACAAAAACCGACTTCCAAAAAAAAACACTACAAAGTGAAAAATAACTTTAATTTCGAAAGTCGGTGGCAAAAAACTAAAATACAGATCCAAAGACACCGACTTCCGAAATTAAAGTTATTTTTCACTTTGTAGTGTTTTTTTTTGGAAGTCGGTTTTTGTTTTTGTAAAAAAGTTTTTTATTTATATAGAAGATACAAGTGGGTACAGTCATCGTCAAGAATTCATTTAATTGTCTACCTACAATCTTTACTCACAAAATATATCACACATTACGTATTTAATTGTTGATAACCGATGACCTTGTGAAGTCCGCAGGAATCCGCTGGATGCGGGAAGCACAGCAGTGGTGGTGCTTGGGGGAGGCCTATGCCCAGCCGTGGGCATCTTTCGGCTGATTTTGATGACTGATTTTCACCGTTTACGGTAAAAATTATAAACTTACGGTTCTCACAATATTTTAGTGAGCACCGTTAAAACGTTATACTTTATAATATCGGTATTAATTCCGTTAGATTATAAACTGTTATGTATGTATAAATTGTATGTATATATGGTACACCACAGACTACCTACAGTGTTCTCTCCTTTCTCCCCATAATCCATCCAAAGGTTGTCTGTAAAAGATCGCTCTTAGCGATAAGACCGCCCGTTGTGTCACCCTATGTAAAATTTCAACATTTATATCTGTAATTTTTATGGTGTGCATAATAAAGAGTATTCTATCTATCTATCTATCTAAACTGTCGAAAAATTGTGAACTGGATGAAACGGGTTAGGAGCAATTTGCTTGCAGCTAGGGCGGCTATATATAGTATAGCGCAATGTTCATTATGTCGCAAGCAAGTTTAATAAGTACCAATTCATAATTTGTCGGTTTTCCATTGAAAATGATGCGTTAAATTGTAAATGGTTTGTTGCAGTTCACAATTTTTCGACAGTTTATAATCTAACAGAAATAAAACCAATCTATCTATCTACATAAATAAAAAGAGAAGTCCTGACTGACTGATTGACTGGCTCATCAACGCCCAGCCCAAACCCTTGGACCTAGAAAGCTGAAATTTTGCACAGAGGTTCCCTTTATAATGTAGACAAGGAATAAGGAAGGAATTCCCGGTAGTATGTTCCCGTGGGATATTTTCTGACATCCACGCGGGCGAAGCCGCGGGCAAAAGCTAGTAGATTATAAATTAACGAAGTTCATAATTATACGATGACATACATCTCTTTGAGCCTGACTCTACCTACTCAAAACCGCATGCAGACAAAAAATAAAAGAGACATAAGCAAAAAATCTTGCGTCCTAAATACTTTTTATTCATTACATTATTTTCACTACACCTATTAATGTCAAATAACCTCGATTACATACCAGTAGACGTAATTTAACTATTTTTAACACGAAAAGTATTTTAAAACATATCATCAAATCTATGTAGAGATCTCGGTCAAGGTAGTTCTGCTTTCTTCTGCATTTTCTGATCTTCCAATGAGACTAGACGGTATGTAATTATGTATATTTTTTCTTTTCATTGTGTCTAGTTTTTTCATTTTTAATCTGAAATTAGGATAGTCTGAATAAATTAAAGAGGCTATAGACGCATTAGGCACAATTTACATTGCCGCGGAATGGAATGGAAGCGAATTTTTGGAACGAAATTGTGTAAAGCATAATGAACTTTATATCAAGTGTATAACGTACAAACTAGATTCGAGCTGCTAGCTGCGGGAATTCCCGAGAATGCACGAGAATACTCCGGAAGACGACCTGTTTTTCTGCTCATATGTGAGTAGTTTGTACTTTACACAATTGACATAAAGTTCTTATGCTTTGGCCCAATTTCGTTACAAAAATTCGCTTCCATTCCATTCTGCGGCAATGTAAGTTGAGCCATAAACTTAGTACACTTTCAATTGGCAAATTTTAGATTTGCGTTATCAGACATTGCTGAGGAGAAATTATAGGCATTACTGGTAAGTCGGTAATCGGTGTAAATAATAAAGAATATTATATATATCTATTTATGCACTTACAAATGTTCCTGTTAATAAATTACATTGATAGATTTTCTTAAGAAACATAAATATTAGCCATGTTAGGTAAATGCTTTCAACTCTCCGCAACCGCAAAACAAAACCACAAACCTACGTTATTCGTGTTTAATTATTATTTGTTATACAACAAAACGAACCATTACTTTCCTTATTTTATTCCTTACTTACCAGCAGGGGCGTATCTATCACTGTATCAGCCGTATCAATGACACGGGCTCCCAAGCTCTGTAGGGGCCCCTCGGAGCGTCGTGTTTACGTAAAAAATCATAAAATATTATCCAAAATCTAAAATTTTTATTAATAAGACCTAATGAAAATATGAAAATTAATCTATATAAATAAAAAGAGAAGTCCTGACTGACTGATTGACTGACTCATCAACGCCCAGCCCAAACCCTTGGACCTAGAACGCTGAAATTTTGCACAGAGGTTCCCTTTATAATGTAGACAAGGAATAAGGAAGGAATTCCCGGTAGCAGGTTCCCTTGGGATATTTTCCGACATCCACGCGGGCGAAGCCGCGGGCAAAAGCTAGTATAATAATATAGCTTGCAAAGCATTCAAGCTTCAGGTGCTGTCCAATTTTCGTCCCTAAAATCACAAATCTAACCTACTCATCCAAGTCAGGGTGCTGCAATTTTCGAAAGCGCTTCGTTCGCTCTTGCATTATTTATTTAAACTTTTTGCACTAAAAAAAGGTACAAAGGCGGACTTAATGCCATAGACATTCTCTACCAGACAACCAAGACACATTCACATGAAGATGCATTCACTGACTTAGCAAAATAACAACGATGACTTAACTTTATAATTCCAGTCAGGATGCACCAATTTTCGAGGTCGCTTCGCTCGCTCTTGCAATAACGGCTGCGACTTACGAGTCCTAACTCAAAAGTCTTCGATTTTGATTTACGGTCGTTGGTTCGGACCCTGACAAGCGCTTTACTTTGTGTAAATTATTTCATCACCACCTCTCTCAAAACGGTGAAGGAAAACATCGTGAGGAAACTGGCATGTCCTAGAACCAAAAATTCGAAGACATGTCACAACTACCAACCTGCACTGGGCCTGCGTGGTGGATTGTGGCCCACTCCCTCTCAAAAAGAGGAGGCCTGTATCCCAGCAATGGGAACGTTATAGGTTGCTTATGCTTATTGATACAAGGATCTCTTTAGGACTAGCTACGCCACTGCTTACCTCTATAATTTTCCATCCCCGATTTCCTGTTTAGGTTCAACCATACGATTTATTTCATCAAGTTTTCACCTGTTGCATTTATTTTACTGAAAGGTACTAGAATTATCCTGTCCCCTTTACCCATACTAAAACAAGTTGAATCATTTTGCTACCTTAAACACTGTTATTTACCTTATAATGAAGTATAAATCAATAGGTAATGGGAAAAGAGAACAGTGGGCCTAGCACGACCGCGCGTCTTAAACGACACTCAACGTTTTGAAAATAAAGATTATTTATTAAGTATAGTCCAAGAGCTAGATCAAATATTTTATCGTAAACTCTTCGATCTAGTTCTTGGCTTCTACTGAGAAATTCCAGGTAGAAAAACCCAATAACATCTTGCCCGACCTGGAAATCGAACCCAGGACCTCATGCATGATCAGTTACGCTGGCGACCACTAGACTCTACACTAGGGATTACCAACCAGGGGGCGCGCCCCATTTGGGGGCCGTAGAATGATACAAGGGGGGGCGCGGCAGCTTCAGCTGTATGTTACTTTTAATTCTTTTTTTCAACGCTGTTCTGAATAAAAACAAAAGCAAGAAACATGCATGTTGAAAATGATCTCCGCGGTGCACTGGCTACTACTGAAACCAATTCACCAATTGATTAAAAAAAAAAAAAAAAAACCAACCAACCAATTGATTAATAAAGTTCTTAATTTAATATTTTTATTGTTTATTTAATTTTCTTATTTCGGCTCCCCATTTCGGACTCTGGCGTAGTATTTTTGCAAAACGTTGGGGGAGGCGCATAGGGTAAAAGGTTGGGAAATCCTGCTCTACACCAAGGAGTCACTCACAATGAAGCACTCAATCCATCATCATGTTCTAAACGCTGTCGACAACTCTAATACGAATTTAAACGTGATCAAAAACAAAGGTAACGATTGGTTAGTCGTATTTCTGTCGTATCGGTAACCCGGTTAATGTTACGTGGCGTAGTTATTTGCAACTGGGAACGTGATGTCAACTAATATTAGATTAGTGACTAACGGATGGTTATCTTAGAGGAGGATCTCAGGGGAGCTCGTGGCTAAGTAATAACAGCCGCACGGGTCGATCCATCAGGTTAAGCTGCGCTTGCCGGGGTTGGTCCGTGGATGGGTGACCATCTTTACATACCGAGACTCCTCCGTGCCTCGGAAAGCACGTTAAGCCGTTGGTCCCGGCTGTCATTCATTTCATTCATCTTTGATAGTCGTTACGGGTCGGGTCGTAAGCCCGAAAGTCTGACAACCACTTTTACCAAGGGGTTCGTATTACCCGGTTACTGGGATGTGGAGGTCAGATATGCAGTCACTCTATGTAAAACACTGGTATTCAGCTGCATCAGGTTAGACTGGAAGCTGACACCAACATAGTTGGGAAAAGGCTAGGCAGATTGATTGGATGGTTGTCTTAGAGGAGGAGATGCTGTGAAGTACTCTTTATCTTACGCCTTTGATGTGTGCACTTAGCTGAAACGTGTGCGGGCAAGTGCTATAGTCACCGCTGAAGGTATGTGAGCAGTGAGACGGAAGAGGAAGGCAATGGTCAAGCTACCTTAGTCTCAGTGGCGTAACTACAGGGTGGCAAGTCGGCAAAATGCCACGGGCCCCCAGCTGGAAGGGGCCCCCGGTCAGAGGAGAATCCCTCCTCCCAACATTTATTATTACACATTTAGTAAAAAAACCGATGAATTTGCCACGGGCCTCGAACGGTATAGTTACGCCACTGCTTAGTCTGCCAATCTTGTCAACCGCGCCCTCCCCCGTTTCACCGCTCACATACCTCAGGCGGTGACTATCGGTGTTTTTCGCAATACAGCTTAATTTTATGATGATTATTAAGATACAGAGAAGAATTGGAGAAGAAGACATGTTGCGTTGACCCCAAATAAATTGGAATTGTATTGGATTTGAGTATAGTAGTGGACCAGTGGTAACGGCTACCACTTAATTACGAGTTGTAGGTCGTGGGTTCGAACCCAAGTAGGCACTTTACTTTGTGTAAATTATTTCATCACCACTGCTCTCAAAACGGTGAAGGAAAACATAGTAAGGAAGCCGAAAAATGTCCCAGAACCAAAAATTCGAAGACGTGACATCTACAAACCCGCACTGGGCCTGTGTGGGGCCCTTTTGACAGTCGTTAGGGGTCGTCAGAAGCACGAAAGTCTGACAACCAGTCTACAAGGGCCAGAAGTATCACGTCAAGATGTCACTTCGTCTTTGAATTTTTGGTCTCATGCCGGTTTCCTCACGATGTTTTCCTTCACCGTTTTGAAAACAGTGGTGATGAAAATTTTTACACAAAGTAAAGCGCCCGCCTGGGTTCGAACTCACGACCACTCATAAGTCGGGGCCGTTACCATTGGGCCACCACTGCTCTCATGAATAACATAGAATTAAACAAATATTGATGAAGCTTGCAACGTCACCATTTTGTTTTGTTGTATTGTAAGTATTACAATCATTGCAAATTATTTACCCTACAGCTGTTATTTATAATTACGTCAGCTGTAAATAAATATTATCTACTATTAGATTGCGTTTGTACGTATATTATTATTGCATAATGTTTTTAGTTTTCATGTAAATAAGTTCATTATCAGCGTTTTTTTGTACGCGGGGAAATCCCTGAAGTTCGATTTGTGTACCTACTATACATTCTGTCAACAAAGTATCGGGAATGAAAATCATCCCATTTTTTTTTTTTTGTTGTTAGATTGGCAGAATTGTTTTCCATTTTGGCACCGAGTTTGAGTTGCATCTGTAAGGGCGAGCGCGCATTGCGGTGCGTTTTTCTACTGCATAATCTGTGAAGTATGGAATGTCTTTGAAGTGCGCGCACTGCGGTCATGCGTTTTGTTACTGTAGGCCCCGCCCAGTGCAGCAGAACTAACGGAAACGCACCGCAGTGCGCGCTCGCTCTTACAGTGCTGTTTTAGTTAGATCATAAATCTAGTGTGTATTGCGATTCATAATGTACAAAAACATCGAACAAGGAGTTTGTAGTATTATTTATATTGTTGAGTAGGTAGATACCTACTTATAGCTCTTGCAAGAAACAAAAAACCATATAACTCATTAAAACTTTATTTTACTACATAATTATGTAATGACAATAAATTATATACATTTGCAATATTATAAGAAGAGTTTTATTAGGCTTGGTACACATTGAGTCAATTCGGAAACATGCACTATTTGAAAATTGTGATTCACACAAGACACACATTTACTATGAAATAGTAGGTTAATTATTAATAGAAGAGATAGTAATCTATTTTAAGAAATACCAAGAAGTCGAAATAGTAGTGTATATTGCATAGTGACCTGTTTGTGATAATTTTAGTTCTGGTTCAGTATTTTGATAAACTTGTCTGAAGCCGCTGATAGCTTGAGCATTCACTTGTAATGAGCATTTTAGCGAATGATAATATGGAGCGTTCTAGCGAGCATTCTAGCGATACAACAGGTTTGCTTCGAGCTTTTTGCCGAACCGAGCAATTTTCAAGTCAAGTCTGACATTTTCGTGATGCCATATTAACGTCAACGTCAATGAACATAAACGCCATAAACATCGCGGTATTTTTTATTATTTTTTTTCTCAATGCACACTTTCTTTCCATATCACTTTTGACATTGGCAGAATAGTCGACATCGGCTTTGCTTGCCATAATAAGAAATAGATAGATAGATAGATCGCGGTAGTTAAATTCGGTCAAGATTCGGTCGAATTACTGCGGTAAGTGGTGACTACACCTACGGCTAACGCACTTCAACGCGATAATCAACGACACATCCCGTTAATGTGGCCGCGGCGGAAGAATACATTTTATCGAGCATTTACTAGAGCGCTCGCTAGAATGATCGTGACAATATTCGTTTGTTGTGTTCGGCTCTGTTCGTTGTTCAGTTCGACAAAAAAAATGGCGAATGCTCGATGTTCTATTACAAGTAAATGCTCAAGTCTATCAGCGGCTTTATGTTTAACCTAAAATAGGCTGAGTACAGACTGGTAGTCAGTTCTAGATTTTTTTATGATACGTGTCTTAACAAAATGTGATAAAAACAGGTAACACTGCATGATATTTTATCTGCATGATATGATATTTTCAGAATACTGTGGCTCAATGTATACTAAGCCTACTACAATACGGCCTACGTATCTTGACAAGACCGAACTTTGCGTAGAAGGCTGCGCAATAACAATATTTAGGAACCAAATGGTGACATGAGGCGAGTGTGAGTGAGACAACATGCGCTAAAGTTCGTAGTGGCATGTTCAGACTCGCCAAGATACGTCGGACGTAGTGTATATCATTATAATAACCTGTTAAACCTAGCTTAGCTAGAAGATCACATATTTCGACGATATCATTATATTTTAATACATTTAATAAATATACTCAAATAAAGAAATGTACAACTAGTGATAAGCACAATATTCAGAGGAGTTTTTGTTCCATTATATTCAATGTTTTGTTAATAATAAGAGTTATATTATAAAATACACATGATGTACCATCAAAAACAAACACACGACTAATATACAAAAACAACAACAACAACAATCTGCAAGGGATTAAAGAATTCGAAACACTAAATAAAAGTTACAATTAAGCTTTCGTTCAATTTTTATATTATTTAAACACTTATAAGTACAGATACATTTTATGTTAATACAGAAGCACCTCTGCTTATCCCCACGGATAGAGCTTCAAACAATTAGTCCTTCAATCCTTTAAAAAAATTAACACTAACAACTGAGTTATTAGTATTAAATTCATTAAAAACACACGTCCGTAGCGCGCGGCGTTCGCGCGTCTTCTGGTAAAAATTTCACTGTCAAGCAAGCACACCCTGTTGCTATCTCACTCGCACTTGTCGTGTGGGGAACGCTCTGCTGGACGGTGAAAGGGATAGCTTCACTCAACCGATGCCGGTATCATCTCCCCGCAGGCCATGTTTTGGCTGGCTTCAAGTGAGGGTAGTGGGGCTGTAGGGGCTCGAAGCCTGGCCGAGCTCAGCTCATTGCATTGGACCCAGAGCTCCAACTGGAATGTATGATAGAAATGCCCATTTTAGTTGAAGGTTTTGGCAATGTTTTTCGTGCTGTCGGTTTGAAGGGATCATATTGTGGTGGTCATCAATATTGACGTACTTGTCTCAGTTTTGAGCAATAATATGGTAATCATTTTACTCGTACTAACTAATAATACAACCTACTTATACATAGTACAAGTAACAATTACTAAAAGTTCTACAGACAATAATATCTAGCTTATTACAGTCCGTGAGGCGTAAGGTGGGCTTTGTATTTGTGTGAGTGATCACCAAAATGGTACAAGACCCCATGACCAAAATTTTTGTCTTATCGTTTTACGTAAGACTAAATCTTCAATCGTCTTATCGTTTACGTTTTGCAACTATGCGACATGGTTTTGGACATGGCCTCTCGTACCAAAAGAACAAAGCCGATTGCCGTAAAGCAGTATAAACCGGTTTTAAACCAAGCAAAGCGCGAATCGCGCTCTATGCCGGACACTATCTATGTGCACTCACACAAATGCAAAGCTCAGCTTAAACCTCACGGACCGTACAAGCTTTTATTTAGTTTCACCTGTCCCGGTGTCTGTCTGTCGGTCTGTATGTCTGTGATCGAATCTTGCAAGTTAAATTTGACCCACTTCCCGGTTTCGGATCGAGCTGAAATTTTACATGCATGTGTAAATTGGATGACAATGCAATATTGTTATGACATAGAGCAGATCTGATGATGAAGTCGGAAGGTGGCCATGGGAACTCAGTAATAAAACGACACAACCCTATCGAGTTTGGGATCGTTTGATTCGTCTTGACAAGGACACTGGCCCTGGATGATATCCAGACTAATAAAAGCTTGTTTTTTTTTTAATAATACTCTTTTGATCTACTAAATCTAACCTAGTAGGTAACCTACTCAATGTTAATGAAATAACTGCTTTATTTCACTTTCTACCAAAACGTTAATGCTACAACTTTTGCTCCGAATCAGAATTGAAATACCTCGTCCTGCATGTTATAATGCCACGGCCACACTATACAGACATCGCCGTTGATTATCGCGTTGAAGGGCGATAACTGTAGGTGTAGCCACCACTCACGGCGATAATTTGACCGAATCTTGACCGAGTACAACTATCGCGATGTTTAAAGTGTTTATGGGCACTGACGTTGACGTATAGTGTGGCCCCGGCATTACACAAAGTATTTTTTCTGTTGGATCAGCACCCTAATTGCGTAAAATAATCTGAATGATTTTGAAGCATATTGTTAATCCATTGCACATACTGAATATGTTCGTTTTTGTCTGCTTGACAACGTAAAAAACGCAATGAACTGTACACAAACTGAACAAAATGAAACCGAATGCTAATGGTAAGCAATGACTGTAAGTGTGTTACGCAATAGGAATGATGCCTGGGCAAAAAAAAAACTATATAATACGTCAGTCAGATAGTAAAAAAATATTAGACAAATATTTTTTGCTTCATATTAATACAAAATGACTTATATAAAACGCATTAAAATTGCAGAGTGGGAGTTCGCTACGTCATAACTATAACAAACTACTATGCGTGCCAGGTAAGAATAGGATCGCCCATGCTGCCAACTTCACACGATAGGTGTCAAATTAGAACTGCCGATGGATGTCAAATACACGATAGCTGTCAAATTAGTACCTACGCATTGGTAATGAAGTTCGCGAGTATTGTGGAACAAAATGGCGTCTTGACAGTACTATTCTTATTTGACACATGCCACATTTTAACTCAATGTATCGCCGTAATCTTTTGATTACGTAAAAAAAGGAAAAATACGTGTCCAATATTTTTTAGTAATCTACATGACTGAAAAACAAATTTTGTCAATATCCCTATTGCCCCGCTGCTTTCGTAATAGGTAAATTAGCTGCAGCTTAACTTACTAACAAGATCCAACTAAATAATATCTATGTACAGTACAACTATTTTCTTAATGTCCCTCGGCAATCATCGCATTTCCGAATACAAACGAATGTTAATTTCCAACAACAACTAACACAATTTTATTAACAAATCTATTAATTCCTAGTCGATGAGAGCGTCAGGCCCTCAAGTCTGGTGTCAATAGTGTCAGGATGGTCTATCATTGATTTCATAACTGTTGATTTTGACAAGTTTGATAATCTACTAATATAATGGCGTCATTATGACTTTCCAATGGTCAACCACTGACACTCCATTGTATGAAATTATGAATTTAGCAGATTACGAACTTTTAGCAAAATGACAATGCAGTGACAATGTGCAATGGGATCGTGTTGGAATGTAAAAAATAGCAGACCTGCACCATGTTGTTCCTTTAATTATTTTATATTTTGTGTGTTCTTTGCATCATGTTTACCGCAAATAAACGTATTTTCTTTTTTTTGTTTTTTCTTTCTAAGTGTAAAGGGCAACTGATAGAAATCTAACGACTGAAGAGACACGAAGTTTGCCGAGTAACATTAAGAAAATAGTTGTAGGTACTGTAACTCAGATGCTAAAAGCTATAATTCAAGTTCGTGATCATTGAGACTGTTACCTTAAAATCATCTATTTATTTATTATTCATAAAAATAAAAAAATAAAAATAAAATACAAGCCACTTATGAGGAAGAATAATAAACGAAATAATTAATAAATGTCATTTAAATAACTAGAATAATAATGCTGAAAATAATTAAATATAGCCAATGTCAAATGTCCAATGTCAGTTACATCAATGACGTTAATTTCTTCTCCCTGTACCTTTCTCAAAATTAATTATTTATTCGCTTTCTTCTCGTAATACTCAAAGACCCTTAACAAACACCCCCCCCCCCCCCCCACTAACACCCCCAGGCCAGGCTTTTATCCCCTTAACACGTATGACGTAGAACAAAAGTATCTTGTCTCGTCTGATGGTACCTATGATTCATGTAACTTACCTCGGGGGGCATCTTCTCCGGCGGATGCCTGCAGGTTCCTCCACAATGCAGCTGCAGCAACAACTCCGCTATAGCGGCAGCAGATGTGTCTATAACGCGTTGTCGGCACACGGCTACCGCGTGAACAAACCCTCCGGGACCAACAAATTCATGTTCCATGAAGACTGTCTTGTCATCCCAGTATATTGCCTGAAAGAAAAAAGAGAGAATCAATCAATCCGCCTAGCCTTTTCCCAACTATGTTGGTATCGGCTTCCAGTGTATCCGGATGCAGCTGAATACCAGTATTTTACATGGAGCGACTGCCTATCTGACCTCCACAACCCTGACGACCCGTAACGACTGTCAAAAATGCAAGAATGACAGCCGGGACCAACGGCTTAACGTGCTTTCTGAGGCTCGGAGGAGTCTTGGTATGTAAAAATGGTCTCCTATCTACGGTCCGACCACGGCAAGCGTAGCTTAACCTGATCGATCTACCCATGCGGCTTTTATTACTTAGCCACGAGCCCCTCTCACGAAAGGAAAAAGAGAGAGAGAAGGGCCATAAATAAAAATACTTAAAGACAGTGACGGGAGAATGGCGGGATGAACTCGAGTCTTTTCTTAAAGGTTAATAGGGATAAGTTAGGATGTGGGAAACTGGGAATGAAAACCTCTTCGCTGCAGTGGGATACAAGCAGCTGATAATCTAATCTAATATTATAGGGGTTCCAGCGGTATTAGAAGAACTAAACAGCATGGTACGTGACGATGGGAAGAGACCAGATGGCATGTCGTTGTTGCCTTGAAAGATGGTTAGGCCTCTGGTATGGGACGCAACCTGTGTCGACAGCCTTGCACCATCTCATGTCCCAAGCACGAATTGCTGTGCTGGCGCCGCTGCTGCGGCTGCTCGACCAGAGGGCTGGCTCGTTCTTTGCCCAAAGAATTAGCATTGCCATTCAACGTGGCAATGCTGACAGTCTTCTGGACACGTTTCCGGATGACATCGATGCGGACGAGTACTTCGACGCCTAAGTGTCTTGTTGTTAGGGTTTCGTACCAAAATGGTAAAACAGGAACCCTTATAGTGTAACTCAGTCTGACTGTCACAGCTGGATATCTCAAGAACTACTAATGCTATCAACTTGAAGTTTGGAACACTTTTAGATGACGTTTACCCAACTATTTTTCAAATAAGAAAGAAGTAAAAATATTTATATTTTTTTTTGTAACAGGGACTGAAAGGGGGCTTTAAAATTCAAAGTGGGGCTACTAGGGCATGTTGGGTATGATACGAAAAAGCGCTGTTTGCACATTCTCAAACATTTTTTTGTTTTTTTTTTTAGGCCGCATAGTTTTTGACTTTTGATGAAACATGTAAAAAAAAATACCGTCCCCTCCTTATCTCCGAAGTTTGCAAAGATAAAAATCTGAAATTATTCTATGTGATAGAAGTTTATGTAAAGATTACAGGAAAAATAAAACGATGTCTCTAAATAGCACACTTTTTCCAAAATCGGAACGGAACCCTCGGTGCGCTAGTCCGACTCCCTCTTGACCAGTTTTTTTTGTATTTATTTGTACCTAGTGTAAATAGTGTCAACTTGTTTAATGTATTTAATTTTAATTCTGAATAAAGTTTAATAAAGAATCCTATAAATACAAATTAAAAATATTATAAAGAGAAAAGATTTGATTTTTGTAAGTATGTTTGTTTATTTCGCTTTCCCGGCTAAACGGCAGAACTGATTTTAATGAAATGGGGATACATTGAACCCTTGGGAAGGATATAGGCTATTTTTTATAGACATACTACGCGGGCGAAGCCGCGGGCGGAAGTTATAATAATAAAGACAGTGACAGAATTCCTGAAAAGATATGAAGGGGTCCTTTGCACCGCAGTGAAAACAGTATGAGCTAGAGAACAATAAAAGATAGATATCACTGTTTCTCCTAGTATTAGAGACCAACCTCTACCATCTACCATGCTATCAGAGGACCAATTCTCGTACTTAAAAAACGTTCAAATTCAAGTCGCAGTATCATCTCAGCGACAATCAATGTCAAAAATGTAGGGAAATTAGAGGTTTTTTTGACAGATTGCGACTGGAGATTAGAATGCGAACGTTCTTAAAATTACGAGAATTGCCCCTCAGATGTCCGTATGTCTGTCCGTCTCGTCTGTCTGTCTGTATGTCAAGACCATTTTTCTCAGGAACGCGTGGAGGTATCAAGTTCAAATTTATATCAAATACTTAGGTCTATGGTCCCTTGGAGTCCTAAAAAAGTCGAGCTTCTAAGTCAAAACATTATAACAATACGGCCATAATGCGACATATGTTGATACTCGCAAGTAAATCAAAACCTATAGGGTACTTTCCCGTTGTCCAAGAATCATGAAATTTGGCAAGATGCAAGTCTCACATCACAAAAAAACCGGTCAAGAGCGAGTCGGACTCGCGCACCAAGGGTTCCGTTCCGATTTCTGAAAAAGTGTGCTATTTAGAGACATCGTTTTATTTTTCCTGTAATCTTTACATAAACTTATATCACATAGAATAATTTCAGATTTTTCTCTTTGCAAACTTCGGAGATAAGGGGGGGGCACGGTATTTTTTTTTACATTTTTCATCAAAAGTCGAACACTGTGCGGCCTGAAAAAATAAATAAAAAAATGTTTGAGAATGTGCAAACAGCGTTCTTTTATATGATACCCCACATGCCCTAGTAGCCCCATTTTGAATTTTTAAAACCCCCTTTCAGTCCCTGTTGCAAAAAAAATACATATATTTTTATTTCTTTCTTATTCGCAAAATAGTTGGGTAAACGTCATCTAAAACTGTTCCAAATTTCAAGTTGATAGCATTAGTAGTTCTTGAGATATCCAGCTGTGACAGACAGACTGAGTCACACCATAAGGGTTCCTTTTTTACCATTTTGGTACGGAACCCTAAAAAGGAAAAAGTCCAAAAATTAAAGTTTAATATGATCACATAAAAAAAATATTTGGGAAAAATTCTTTTCAACTACGGAACCCTTCATTGTGCGTGGTCTGACACGCACTTGGACGGTTTTTTTTTTAACAGCAAAAACCACTAACCTTAGAAGTAATAGTAAACTTGGTGAAAGGCTTCAGAAACCGCCTGTATCTGATGGTAGCAGCTGCTTGCACCACTGCTCCTCCTGCAGCCTTGATGTTATTGTAGAGACCAGTTCGCTCGTAGAAGTCAGCTCGGGCGAAGTCCAGCTCCCGAAGGTAGCGCGCGTTGTTCATGTGGTAGAGCAAGGTGTCGATGTCGTTCATGAGACACCATCCTGTAAAACGCAAAAAAAAAACAGGTCACAGAGTATTTTTTTTTTTTGTGGATTGGTAATCATCAATTGACTTTTCCCGCTCTGGCTGGAGCGGAAGGGCGTGTCAGACTTTTATTGACTAAAACCCACCCGTGTTCCTTCAGTTGCCTACGCCAGGGCCACGGTATCTCTTTCGAACAACCCGCGACCCTGATGGTACACAGGGTTTGGCATCAGAAAGGTGTGAATGTAAAACGCAAACTGGGCGGGAATAAGAAAGTGACAGAGTCAATTACTTCCACATGCGAAAAAGAACGCAACAATGCGCTGGAAAAAATAAAAGCGTCAAATCAAATACAAATGGGTCCAAAAATATTTTCAGCCAGAGTTTTCAATTACATAATCCGCACATTTTTAATGCAATTTTACAATGAAATTAGTTAGGATTATAGAATGACAGAAAAAAAAATATAAAAAGTAATTCTATCGAGAAAAACCCAATTGCGTTTTCCTTCAGTCAGAGTATTAATCAAATTTTGATTAATACTAAACATTATATTTTTTGGATATAATGTTTATTGACTATTTAATAGTCAATAAACATTATATCCAAAAATTAAATCCATACATGCTGTAATAGTGAAATAAATGGTTACGAAAAAGCCCCCAATTTATTTCGGTATCGCCTTAAGGGTGTGGTATAAACAGCCCATCAAACAGAACAACTTTCTCCATGGGACCAATAATCGTAATCGATTAGAAATTATCAGCTGTCCCATAC
This sequence comes from Cosmia trapezina, assembly GCA_905163495.3. NCBI lineage: Eukaryota > Metazoa > Arthropoda > Insecta > Lepidoptera > Noctuidae > Cosmia > Cosmia trapezina. The sequence goes on from LR991044.1 coordinate 6,773,084, forward strand.
ATTTCGGTCGAGTAGGTATTGAAGTTATGTACGGGACAGCTGATATTTTTTTCTCGATTACGATGTTGGTCCCATGGATAAAGTTGTTCAGTTTGATGGTCTGAACCACACGCTTACATTTGACCAGACCTTTCTGATACAGCCCGTAGATACCTAGGTTAATTATACATACACAGTTGGGGGTTACACTTATTTTCAATGTTAAAATATCGTCATCGTTTGTCTAGCACAGCGTTTCCGACTAGCCGGGTCGCGACCCGGTACCGGGCCATCAAAATAAAATACCGGGTCGCAACATTCCCGCCTTGTTTTAAAAATAATATCTTATCGTCAAGAATACACAAAATTAGCTCACCAAGCAATAACTTTTTAATGCCTTTTGTCACAACTTATAAATGTGAAGCTGGGTTTTCAACACTAGTTTACATTAAAAATAAATATAGAAACCGACTTGAAGTTGAACCAGACCTTAGGATAAAACTTTCGTCATTTTCCGCGACCTTGTATTCTTTGGTAAAAAAATAAGCATCAGCTCTATATACTTCGAACTAAAATTTAGTGACTAAATAGGCGATACCAAAATATGTAGTATTAATAAAACATTTAAAAGTATTAAGTGAGTCAGGAAGGGGCAGTGTGAAAATTACCGGGCCATGGCAGAACAATGTTTGGGAAACACTGGTCTAGCATATTCCCAACTTAGTTGAGGTCGGCTACGTTTTCCAGTCTAAGCAGATACGGCAAATTGGAGAGAGATTGTTATGACTTGCTGTCCGACTTTCGGCTTCTGCTACTCGTAACATAATCAGCCTATAACGTTTCCACTACTGGGACACTGGGTTCCTCTCAGTGAGAGGCAGTGGCACAGAATAAATAATAGTACTAACGTACAGAAGTTGCACTCCTTTGATCTTGAAGAAAGCCGCTTTTATAATAGCCTACAAAATCTTTTCCCCTTCATGCGCAAGCTAAATTGCTCTTAATCGCCGCGCTTGAGAGTTGTTATTACTTTGTGTCGTTACTCGTCCGTAACATACCTACGCCGCTTAGCCGAGTACTAGGGCTGTCCGCAAAAAAAAAAAATATGGTACCATACCACCATACCATACCATACATACCTTAAGGTATGGTGGTGGTGGTGGGGTATATGGTACCTTTTTATACTTTTATTGTATTTATGAGTAGTCTATCTAGAGTTGTTTCACTTTAATGTAATGTCTTATAATTTTCAAACGTTATTTTTTATTAATCAATCAAACAATCATCAATTATTTTTAATACACCATCATCTCGTATAATATTTAGAAGTGTTCTAAAGTAAACAAGGTACAAACACGTCTTAAAATTGAAAATGACATTTGGGCCACTTTAGTCGCCTGAACATGGTCATAAAACAACTAAAGATGCCTCAACGCACCAGTGCCTAAGTTTGTGCGATCGTACGATCGCGGGTAGGTACAATTGCTTGTTAATCCTAAGTTAATCTTTAATTACTTTAAGCGATTTTGGACCTTACTCCTGAAACAATACGACGCGCATACAAACCCCCACCACTCCGCCGAGAGGTCAAGTTAAATGTCGGCAACTATAGTAAGTAGGCAGGTAGGTAAAAAAAAGGTAGCAACAAGACTCGACATTTCGTAATGGATTTTCCTCATTCAAAAAGTAACTATATCACTAATTTATATATAGTATAGTGATAATGTGAATAGTATACTTAAATTTAAAATCTAAGATTTAATTTTTTCATGGGCGGCCGTACGTGTCTCGCTCGCTGAGCGCGTAGTACACCTTGACTGACTTGAAACCCAGAGTTGCCGCGAGCTGTAGGTACTTATCTCGAGCGGAATGTACCAGTGCAAGAGGCCTGGTACGAGTTGGTAAATGTCACGTCTTCGAATATTTGGTTCCAGGACATGCCGGTTTCCTCACGATGTTTTCCTTCACCGTTTTGAGAGCAGCGGTGATGAAATAAATTACACAAAGTAATGTGCCTGTCTGGGAATAGTTTTATCTACGAATGACAGCCGAGATCTCGGCGAGTGTTGTTTAATCGGGTAGAAGGTATCGATTATTAATCATTTACCGATTTAAAATTTTCAATCACAGTTCAACTATCGGATTCCGCGTAGCAATCTTTTATGGCCTCTAACCTCTACTCAAAACATTGAACAGTGAAGATCTTACCATTAATCTCCGTGGTATCCATAATGCAGACTTTCTTCTTGAAGTACCGTGCCTTAGCCACGGTGTACATCATCCTGGCGAAGTATGCGACGTCTAAGCTGCTGTACAGCAGCAGGGCGCCTGCCACCACGGCCGCTGCCCATCCGGGTACGCAAACCGTCCACATTTTTGTCTGTAACGGTTTAAAATGTTTTTGGAGTTTACTCTTTTAATATAAGGAGGAGCTCGTGGCTAAGTAATAACTGGCGCACGGGTCGATCCATCAGGTTAAACTACGCTTGCCAGGGTTGGTCAGTGGATGGGTGACCATCTTTACATACCGAGACTCCTCCGTGCCTCGGAAAGCACACTAAGCCGTTGGTCCCGGCTGCGTCATTCGTGAATCTTTGACAGTCGTTACGTATTACCCAGCTACTGGGTTGTGGAGGTCAGATAGGCAGTCGCTCCATGTAAAATACTGGTATTCAGCTGCATCCGGTTAGACTGGAAGCCGACCACAAAATAGTTGGGAAAAGGCTAGGCAGATTGACTCTTCTAATATAAGGGCCCCGGTATGGAAATTTTATGAGGACTGAAATACAAGCGTTAACTCAAAAGCGTTGTTACGTTTTCTACGCAACGTAAAACAAAACGAACGCCTTTACACCTTAAAGTTGCTTTTTGTATAGCACTGATTCATTGAAGATACCCTGCCCCTATGGTCCTTTGTTTTCGTCCAACAATAGAAAGTAGGAACACAAAAAACAGGAGTAAACTTCCGTCGTGCGTCGGAGCTAACACACACAAACTTTTTTTTTCTTTAGCGTCTCGATGGCAATCAAAATCGATTCGATCCGGAATTTAGCTTCGAGTTTGGCGCCATCAGTAGCGTCCAACAGTTCCTGTAATCAGGTTATCAGCAGTGGCGTAACTACAGGGTGGCAAGTCGGCAAAATGCCACGGGCCCCCAGCCGGAAAGGGCCCCCGGTCAGAAGAGAATCCCAACTCCCAACATTTAATATTACACATTTAGTAAAAATCCGATGAATTTGCCACGGGCCTCGAACGGTATAGTTACGCCACTGGTTATCAGCCTATAATGTTCCCACTGCCAGGACACAGGCGTCCTCTCGGTGAGAGGGAGTGGAGTGGGTTGGTAGATGTCACATGTCTTCGAATTTCTGGTTCTAGGATATGCCTGTTTTTCCTCACGATGTTTTCCTTCACCGTTTTAAGAGCAGTGGTGATGGCGGCAATGTCAGGTTTCGAACCCAACTCGTACGTCGCAGGCATCACGGCACGGTCTAAAATCCCTACTAACAAGTATATAAGTAAGTATAAAATGAAGGTCGGCTTTGAAATTTTTTGATAGAATTTGATGCAGTTTTCACTATTTTTCGAATCATTTTGCGAGCTTTTCACAAAGCTTAGATTTTAATACACCTCCCTAGCTCTACAGAGTATCTGAAAGGTGTGGTCAAGGTTGTGGTACAAACCATAAAACTGAACAACTTTCTCAATGGTACCAACATCGTAATCGCGAAAAAATTTCAACTGTCCAATAGAAAACTTCAATACATTTGCGTCGAGTAGGTAGGTTTACTGCTGATTATTTTTGTCCATTCCATTTTATTACAATCTTCGTTTATGGAAATGGGTGTTTTCTTTATATAGGTACCTAAATAGCATTCAATGTTGTCAAGGGTAAAACCGATCGATAGAGAGCGTAGTAAATTACTAATGAACTGTGCGATCCCAATCTTAATACGTAACTGTAGGTATGTATAAGTTTATTTATAACTTTCTTATCAACGCATTGCGTATTTACGTGCCTATTCTGATCACTTCTCTTATTAAAGCTACTAGGTTTGCCTTGCGACTTTGCTCACGTGAAAGATTTTTTTTAAATTTCCAACTTAAGAAAGCAGGTTATATTCTAAGATCTGCGCTCAAAAAATTTACTACCTCACTATCAAACATAGTAATTAGTAAGATTATCTAAGCATACATGTACACTAAATAAACTCACGCCTTCTCCCCACGGGGGTAGGCAGAAACTACAGAACGCCACCTGATACGATCCTTACATACTCCTTTTGCCTCGTTTACGTTCACACATCTGGTAATACACGCAAGCCGGTTGCGAGTAGGTACTACGCACTAGACCTTTCTGATTTTTCTATTTAATTTACGTTTATCATTAAAACGTATCATGCTGATCTCTGGGACTGATTTTCGTATTTTTAATAAATGATTTGATAAAACTAAAAACAAATCATTTACTTACTTAGTATTTTTATAAGGCCGGTAAGGTAATGTAACACTAGGGACATGATTTAAAATTATTACATGAGTTATCGTTAACGCCTGATCAAAAAATTGTAGCAAGTAGTATTTGAATAACACTTTGCACAAAGTATATGGCAAGTATGAAGAAAGGACGAGACATACGCACGATGCGGGCATGCGGCCATGCGTATATCTTATTACTGACGTTTTAATTAACTCTGTCTATGCATGTGTTATATTTATCATGAAATCCTTTCTTATATGCGCATTAAACTTAACTAAGTAGGTACTGTATAATAAAACAAGTCTCATTTAATAACGAGGCCATTGGACAATAAAAAGCTGATAGTACCTACTTAGTTTGCTAAGTAAAAACCTTTCACAGTTTAAGTATACGAATGATATTAAAGTCTGTAGCTACCGGAAAACGGTACACAGCCTTGGTCAATCTTTGTAAGGCTTTTAGCGAGAAATGGATGCGTAGTTTGCAAGAAACAATCGTCTGGAAGCCTAGAACAATGTATAGGTGAATAGATTTCCATGTATATATGTACCTAACGCTGGAATACGGACTGCCTAGTCAGGGTGAAGAGCTAACTTTATCGATCAGCTGATGTTGTACCCTACTATGACATATGCACTATTTTCTTTGAAAAGCAAATCGTACATAGCCCTTTTAACTAATCCATCGGTATAATAGCACTCGTACGTTAACTACGCTAAGTAATTCAATAAATATAGATTCATACCTTTGGCCTCGAACCGGCAAAATTGACGTAAAAATTAAAACACCATATCCGTGAAAACTATTGTAAATCCATCACAAATCACTTCCTTATTACAAAAACCAGGTATTGATTTTAGTTTTAGCAATTATAATACTTAAATTATCATTAAACTTGATAAAATAACCTCAGAGGCGATGTCAGTATGAATTTTTTCACGTACAAAATGTAATGACAGTTTTCCGTGCGCGCGCAGACGGATCGATACTTTGAGGAACTCTGTTGGCGGTTGGCGGTTGCCGCGAATTTTGACACCGGTTTTTTTTTAACAGTCACTGGTCTGGGTTTAGCTTACTTATAATGCCAAATAAGTTTTATAAATAAAAGATTTCTCAAGGTGGTCCCAAGGCGGTTGACTTAATTTTTTGAAGAATTTTTGTCTTTTTTTTGCTCAACTTATACTTAACCTTAAAATTAGCATCATAATATTATCTAATTCTTCTGTACCTACGTGTTTGAAATTTTGTGTGTACCGTACCTAAGTGGTGCGGCAGTCGGGTTCTAGGATCGTTCAGGGGGCTTACTATGAGCTCAGGGGGCTCAGGGGGCTTGCTAAGAATAACTAGTTATTCTTCTGAGGGACATAGAGCACCGTCTCTCTCTCTTACTGGAAAAGTTCAACTTCTGCCCTGCTATAAGAGCTCATAGTAAGCCCCCTGACAGAACAACGTCTGTCGGGTGCGCCAGGGTCGCGACTTTTATTATGGGACCAAACCTGAAATCGCGAAAAAAAATCAGCTGTTCAGTACATTTATGTTCGCAGTCGTGAAAATGTACTGAACAGCTGATTTTTTTTTCGCGATTTCATGTTTGGTCCCATAGTAAAAGTTGTTCATAATGATGAGTATAATGACCCCTTAAGAGGTTTTGCGCATTTAACGTTACTCGTTGTATAAAAATGAAAAGTTACCTTTCATCCAGTCCTTTTCATTTTAGACAAAGTTTTTGGTCACGAAAAGTTTTTAGAACGATCTATTACTCTGTACACTGGCAAATGAGAGCTCCTCATCATCTGCCTAGCCTTTCCCAACTATGTTGGGGTCGGCTTCCAGTCTTACCGGATGCTGCTGAATACCAGTATTTTTTTACATAGAGCAACTGCCTATCTAATTTCCACATCCCAGTTACTGGGTAACACGATACCCCTTGGTAAGACTGGGTTGTCAGAATTTCGGGCTTCCGACGACCCGTAAAAATCCACGAATGACAGCCGGGACCAATGGCTTATCGGACTTTGCTGTAGGTATATTGTTTATCAATTAATTAATTAAAATTAATCAATTTAAAAAAAAAAAAAAAAAAAATTAAACACTTTTTATTTTCATTGTTCACGAGTACCCACGCCACGAGCCAAAAATTACCTCTACTATTAAGTCCTGTATCTGTAATAATATTACCTATATAGGTCATTTAGCTATAGCCACAATCAGCTATTTATTTATTTCTATAAATGATTGAATTCGCACTAAAGAGACTTAGCGCCTGATGGTAGCGACGCAGTGTGTTATTTAGTCAGAAATACCTAGCTGAAAAATTATCCACAGGCGTTTGGGTAAAAACAAACATGCATCTTCCGATGAAATAATTTAAGTAGGTAGTACCTATAAGCAGGTAAGTACTTACTGCAAAAAGCACAAACTTACAATAGACCATGTAAATACCTAAAACTAAACAAGAAAATAATGCTTGTTCCAATTAATAGGCCTTGCTTGCCGGTTTTTAGGCGTTCTACGTTCTGCTCTGTTTTATAGAACAACTAGCTGCGCCCCGCGGTTTCACCCGCGTAGACCGGGATAAAAAGTAGCCTATGTGTTAATTCAAGGTATAAGCTATCTACATACCAAATTTCATCCAAATCGGTCCAGCCGTTTGAGCGTGAAGAAGTAACAAACATACACACACACACACACACACACTCACAAACTTTCGCCTTTATAATATTAGTGTGATAAATTTTGTGCTCAACAAACTGGGTATTCAAGCTAATGCATTGGGCGGACATATTTAATACTTAAAGCTACAAATAAATAATGTTCTTATTTTTGGGCTGCACAAAGTTTTATCTGAAAAATCATATCCCAGTCCCCTCTCAAAACGTAAAGTATACAATCTCTCCTACGGTTCGACATTTTGCGACTAACAATGAACACGAATACAACAACCATTCCTGTTTAGCTCTAAAATACAAACAATTCATACGTAAGGGAAGCTCATCTTACGCTGGCTTCCGAAATGACCGACGCTGGCAGACCGAAGCGCGACGCCATGTCGGTGACCTCGGGCCGTGAGTCTTTCTCGCTCACTCTTACGAACAAAGAGAGTGACAACGCTACACTATCCGATCCGAGAAATGGATAAACGTAGCAACCGGGCGTAGTGACGTGTCAGACAAGTGAGTGTAAACAGCTCGCACGAAAACTTTGTTTTTGCGGTTATTTTTGTTACAAATTCTTTAGAAATAACTTCAAAATGAGGGAGTTCAAATACAATGTGATCGATTTAATAAGTTACGTGAGAGATCGGCCGTGTTTATGGGACAAAACTATTGAGAATTACAAAGATCGGATGGAACGGCGAAGCGCTTGGGAAGAAATATTCAACAATCTAGAAGAGACGTATGAGGAAATGACGCCTGAGGAGAAGAGAATTACGGGTAATGGAAACAAACATTATTTTATGACTCTGACTACCATCGTCCACGACTGGTTTAGCGTTTGATATTTTGCTCTCAGAGCGTTTCCGCACTGCATCCGATCCGAATCCGAATTCAAGATTCGAGTTCCATCTGAATTGGAAATGTTCTAAATTCGCACGGATATAATTCGGATCTAGTGCGAAACCCTTGTTACAAATGGTACTACGAGCACTTCGGATTCGGACTGTCATTCCTCAGATTCAAATCGGATGCAGTGCGCAAACGCTCTCAGCCATTTCGTTTCACGACCGCCGCGTTAAGAGAATACATCGAAGAGTGGTTTAGCTCTGTAGTAGTAGTAATGTAGCCCACATTAGCGCGCGATTATTCGTATTCGTAACAATACTTAACTTTAATTTCGGAAGTCGATGGCAAAAAACGAGAATACATTTACATAGCAAAAGTTATTTTTCAATTTGTAGTGTGGTTTTTGGAAGTCGGTTGTATTTTTTTGTAAAAAAAGTTCATTTTTCGATAAAATTATAACCACCGCCGCTGAAATCAACACTATTTCCTCTGGGGACATGTTGTCGACGACTGATCATGCGTAGACACAAACAAAAGTTTCGCGCTAACTTTCAACATGTCAGCAACATGTTCTGCAACATGTAGCGCGCCGAATGTTGCCTAGTAGATATACGAGGTTAAAGGACAAAATGCTATACAACGTGTAACGTTAAATGCTCAGAACCTCTTAAGGGGTCATTGTACTCATCATTATGAACAACTTTTAATATGGGACCAAACCTGAAATCGCGAAAAAAAAATCAGCTGTTCAGTACATTTATGTTCGCATAATTCGTCAAAATGTACTGAACAGCTGATTTTTTTTTTCGAGATTTCATGTTTGGTCCCATAGTAAAAGTTGTTCATAATGATGAGTACAATGACCCCTTAAGAGGTTTTGCGCATTTATCGTTACACGTTGTATACTTACTGATATACTTCAATCAATTTTGAGCTTAGTAAATTCTTAAAATATTTAAATACCTTCGACTTAAAGCAAATTTTACCGCACATTATGGAACTGTTTAGGTAGGTACCTACAGTACAGGCCTAGAGCTTAGCTCAGGCACCAGTCTCCCACAGTATTCAAATAATGTATTCATGGTGTATTGTGTATTTTCAATAATATTGTGGTGAGAAATAAACATTTATCTTATGTTATTTTATCTTAGGTTAACCGTTACGTAAGTATAACCGCATAAAACAGAAAATAAGCCTCAGCCTCAGCGATGTGCCCAGAAATTACCCTCCCCCAACCTTCCATGTTTTGACTTTTAAATTAATATCAATTAACTTTATTTCAGGAGAACTAATTCTCAACAAGTGGACAAATATCCGGGACACATTCATAAAAAGCCTCAAAACGAAGATGGGCAGGCCTAAAAAGAAATACCTTCTTTACAATCATTTAGAATTTTTAACTAAAATCATACCAGAAAGTGAACGCCAAACAGAAATAATCAACTCAAGACCTTCTTTTCTGAAGCAAGAAGAACCAGATTCAGGTTTCAGCATAACTACTGAAATAGAGCCAGAATCATCTACGAGTTTTACCATAGGTAACGTTACAAGTTTCGGTAATAAAAAGAGTGGAAAAGGAAGTGACTTCGATGATGCGAAGTCGACTGATTTCGCAAGCGAAGTCAGTTATGGCCGTAAAAGTAATAGAGTAAAAAAGAAGTCGAATCGATTCATATTTGCTGATGATACCGGTTCAGTTTCTAGTAAAAAGAAATCTAAAAAGGATAGTACAAATGACGATGTATCAGTGAACGATCAATATAGCGCCATAGATTTTGTTGAAGTTGATGATAATGATCCGAGGATCATGAACGAAGATGAGGCGTTTTTCGCGTCATTATTGCCAACAGTTGTGAAGTATACTGAAGATGAAAGACTGGAGTTTAGGATCGAGGTACTTGGTGTTATGAAAAAGTTAAAGGAGAAGAGAACTTGGGTAGCGGAATAAGAGCAAGTGTAGTTTGTACAGTAGTACCCAACTAATAAGGCGCGTCGTGAATCTTCATTCGCACAGAAAAGAAAGTATGGCCCCGAAGATTAACGAGAATGCTTAAAACTTACAATCAGCCTTAGATCACTACTATAAGGTTCATAATACACTGCAGCTGTTAGTTCCGTCTCACTCGCGCAAGTATGGCGGCTGTCAAGCGGCGCTCGCTAACATGGCGGCAGCTACCGACCAATAGCAGTACAGGACAAAGCGTGGAGCGTGCCGATTGGTCAATAGCATTTTCCGCGCTTTGAAAATTCTTCTTCTGCACAGGTACATCGATAAGCCATATTAGTTGGTTTAGTACCCAACTAATATGGCTTATCGATGTACAGACGCCAGCACATCAAGCTACTCCGCTGCCGCGAGAAATCACGGTATAGCGGACAGAGCTCCGGCGGGATCTCATGGCGACATGGAGAGCGCGACTGTCGCAACCCAGCGCTGAGCACACCACAATTGCGGCGATAAGTCCCCTCTTTGAGGAGTGGTGAGAGCGGCGCCACGGCGTCCTCACCTTCCGCCTGACGCAGGTCCTCACCGGACACGGCTGTTTCGGGAGGTTCCTGTTTCGCATAAGGCGGGAGGAAACGCCCGGGTGTCACCATTGTGTGGATCGCCCTGAGGACACGGTGGAGCCTACAGTGGAGGTCTGCCCGGCTTGGGCAGAGCACCGCCGTGTTCTCACGGAGGCGATCGGCGGCGGCGATCTCTCGCGTCCGAGCCTGGTTCAGGCCATGGTGCGGAGCGAGAGTGCATGGGAGGCCGTCACCTCCTTCTGCGAAGCAGTGATGCTCGCGAAGGAGGAGGCGGAACGCGTGAAGGAGAGGCAGCCTCACGCCCTCAGTCGCCGCAGGAGACGCCCTGGGCGGCGGGAATCGCGAGGCGATTTCCGGCCACCGTAGGCGCGGGCCTGCGGACGGTGAGTATACGGGTAGCTCGCCGTCCGGTAAGGACCAGGCCCGAGTCGACGGCGCGTTGTGTTCCACGCGCGCCTCAAAGAGATGTCAGCAAATGATGGGGTCCAATAGGGCCGACGCCGCTGGGGTCGCGGGTAGTTTTAAGAAGATACCGTGGCCCTGGCATAGGCAACTGAAGGAACACGGGTGGGTTTTAGTCAGTAAAAGTCTGACGCGCCCTTCCGCTCCACCCAGAGCGGGAGAAGTTATTTGATTTGATGATTGCCCACCCTCAAAAAAAAAAAAAAAGCATATCAAGATTATCAAGCTACTACAACCTGTCAAATTTCTTTAATACATTTTCATCTTTATCGCTAAAGCATTACGTTCAAGGTTGATTTGGAAAATTTGACAGTTTCGGGTGGCTTGACCTGCTGGCGTCTGTACCGACTAATATTATAAACGCGAAAGCTGGATTAGATTTTTAGTTTATTTAAGTTGATTGTATGTAAATGAAGAAGACTGAATATATATTATAATTGTAATAACTTATTTGTATGACGATAAGAATAGTTGGTCGCTGTGATTAACTCAAGACAATGTTTATGTTATGTTCTTTCTCCAGGATCAGCTTACATAATGACAGGTTACATGAGTTAAGTACTAAAATTGTTTATTTTATTTGACAAAAATATAATTTAATGTATTGTGTTGCGTAAATTATTTTGCATAGGTACTATTGTATAGAATCTAGTTCTTCTAACTGAACAGACAGCTGTGCTGCTGGGGAGTTTGTTCCGCTACTTCTTCTTCCCAGCTAAAGCACTAGGAAGTGGTGAAGGGCGGTCGTTTTGTGGGGACTGTCTTACTGTAATTTTGACGTTCAAAAAGTGCTGATTCTCAGCCTAATTTGAATAAAGGACTTTTGATTTTTGATTTTTTATGAGTAAGAATCGGCATTGTTGAGTGGCAATGCCGATTCTTACTCATACAAATAAGTGGTAATTCTGCGTATGTACCTACTTTTTAACCGACTTCAAAAAAGGAGGAGGTTCTCAATTCGGTTGTTTTTTTTTTGTATGTTTGTTACCTCAGTACTCCGTCATTTATGAACCGATTCGGAAAATTCTTTTTTTATTTGAAAGGGTATACTTCCAGATTGGTCCCATTTTGATCAAAATCCAGTTCTGATGATGGGATCCATGAGGAATCGAGGGAACTCCTCAAATATTATAGGCATACATATACGTATTTTGGTATTTTCATCAACAAATCAGGCGTTTGCATTCAGAAAGTATCATCTGGTGAAGTGGAACTGATGAAGAAGACCACAGAAAGCCACGGGAACTCCTTAACGATGATAAGTATTTCACGGGTGGCGATAAGATATCTCGATTAATAGTTAAGCGACTATGACGAAGCTTTAAATAAATGGTTCTGATGAAAATGGTACCATCGAAGCGATCTGATGAAGAAGCCGGAAGGTAGGCATCGGAACTCAGTAATAAAACAATGTATCCTTGCCGTGTTTGGGCTTATTGGAATCGTCATGATGTGCACTCTGGCTATAAATGATTCAAATTGGGCTAGGTACTTGAGTTGTCCACTAAAACTACGCCTACCAATCTTCTGACACGACTTAGCGCGACGTACCTATTTGCTTTTTGCAACGTTTTTATTTGAAATGGTATACTCCTGAGATGGTCGCATAAAAATATCTTCAAGTTCTGATGAGTGGCTTTTGAGTTAGCTTCAATAATTTAATACGTATTTTTCCCATTTAGTCTATGTGGATGATCTCTAATTTATGCAGAGTGGTGTTCAGATTTGTGTGGGGTAGGCACCACTAAAAAGTGAAAAATAAAAATTTTTTACAAAAAAAAACAACCGACTTCCAAAAAAACACTACAAAGTGAAAAATAACTTTAATTTCGGAAGTCGGTGGCAAAAAAAAACAAAAGTAAATAAAAAACCAAAGACACCGACTTCCGAAATTAAAGTTATTTTTCACTTTGTAGTGTTTTTTTGGAAGTCGGTTGTTTTTTTTCCCATTAAATACCTACCTCTTCACTTTGTTTTTAGATGTACGGTATGTATATAAATTTATGTAGGTACAGACGCCAGCACATAAAGCTACTACAATCTGTCAAATTTCTTTAATTGATTTTCATCTTTATCTCTAAAGCATTAGGTTCAAGGTTGATTGGGAAAATTTTACAGTTTCGCGTGGCTTGACCTGCTGGCGTCTGTACATAATTATTATTTTGAAGACTTTGTTAGCTTTATGTAAATATTACACTATAAATAAACAACTTTTATAAGCAATGTGTTTGTTTTATTTTTAACAGACTTCAAAAAAGGAGGTTCTGTATTCAACCCGTATGTATGTAGGTATGTCTGCGATCTTCTCAAAAATGAATGAACCAATTTTGATGATACTTTCACTAACGTAATCCACATACTTTGAGGACGGTTTTAGTATATATATATTACATTAGGTAATTATTCTTATGTACGAAGTTATATGCATAACGCGGTGTCCTGCGTGAGCGACGAATACGACGCGACGCGACGACGCAACACGACGCGACGTAACGCGACGCGATTAATTTCATTCATCCTCTAGGGGGAGAATGTGATTTTTTGGAATACTTTTTATACTGAACTACATCTGTGTTTACACCATTGAGTTTGTATATAAAGCATTATACATCTTTTTGAAAAAGGAATACGCATTCATTATGCAGTTATGATTATTAAATAAAATTACGAAAACCGACGAGGCCGTATGAGCTTGATGCCTTTGCTTTTCCGACAAAAAATATTAGTCTAGGAATTTGCCGCGTTTTTGTTTTCTTCAAATACTTAAACGTTAAGTTTATTTTAATTTATTTTTATAAGTTAATGTTCTAAAATACTCAAATCAACTCGTCAACAATAAATGATGTACCAAACAAAAATGTAACTCTCTCTACATACCAATAATTGGACCAATGTTTCGAATGTTTTATTTTTTTTTTATGTTAACTTTTACTTTTAACTGTCATTATTTTTAATAAATGCTTATCTCATATTATTATTGTGTTAATTTTTTCGCAAATGGTACGAAAAGTAGAGTATTTTCCTCGGTGATAAAGCTGTCTTAGTCTTGGGTGAACTTAAATCCTTCGCTACACTCAGGACTCGTCTTAAATCCCTCGCTTCGCTCGTGATTTAAGTTTTTAACACCCTCGCTACGCTCGGGAGTAAACCTCGAGTCCTTCGTTACGCTCGCGATTTAAATCGTCACCCGCGACAGAAGACACTGCTTTATCCCTTTGGTTAATAATCTACTATTTATCTTCTAACTTCTGTTTGAGGGCTTTAGCACACCGCTCCGTTTGAGTAATTTATGCGGCCTACCCAAATGTCCTTTCTTTGGTATTGTTCGTCGAGTTATTGAGCTCCTTAAATCCTTGAGTTGAGCTACACGATTGTTGACAAATGCTTGCACTGACTGGACAGGTCCACTCAAATTTTTATGGTTCTTTCCTCAAAAGACCATTTCAGACATTGATCTACATGGTCCTCACATGATCTGACCAAGATTATGTCTGGACTTTAAAAGAGACTTTGACCCCTGAGTTTGTTTCGCCATTTCTTCTCAGGGTAGTCAGATAGGAAATGTCGACTTCATCTAGCTTATTAAAAAAAATATGACGTGTAAAAGTGATTTCGATATCCTATTTACAGAATAAACAATTTCATTTCATTTCATTTCCGCCGCGAAACCGCAGTAGTTCAACGAGTAGCGGAACATTATGCGGTTTCCCGGCGGAGATGTGCAGTAAAACAGTCGGGGGTTTTCCCCGAGTGTTTTAGGTAAAAAAGTAAGTGGGGAAATAAATAAAATCCCCATATGTTTAATAGATAAGTTTTAATGATCATTTTTTCTGTAGCACTTTTAAAAATAATGTTTACAGTATGTAATCACAAAAACAATCTGTTTAATTAAAAAATAATGATGAAACTCCTAAACATTAATTATTAGTTTCCCTTTACAGCTAATAAATTTAAACTTCTAAGTGAAAAATATAACAAAACGCATTTGCAATACTGTATTTTTCCATTCAGACAATAATGTCGGAGGTACGACGCTACCTACAATATTATACGAACAATAACAACATGCTGGAATATATAAAAAATTCAAACCTTACTTTTTTAGAAATGGCAGATTTCTTTTCTTCCAAAACGAAATAATACATAGGTTTCAAAAACTCACAGATAATATAAGTTGTCGTAATATTGGATCTGTTTTATTTTAGTGTCTTTAGCGGAGGCTGTAATTCGCGAGCCGACCACGCCTCGCAGCGGGCGTGTGTCGAAAATACTAGCCATCAGACACTAACACGATCTTACGACTAAATTAAGTTGAACAAGGATTATAAACCACTCAACGAGTGCACATAATTACCCCCATTACAATTCACTATACGACCCAAAACAGGGCGGAACTCACTAAATTCACTAAAATTTAAACACCCCCCATTCCACTATTTACAAATTCGGAATGAATCTTGCTTCTAGACGCCGATAATTTAGTGTACCTATAATATATTTTTTTGATAATTTTTCACAATTTATTCTGTAGTTATAATAAGAGACAAATGAACCATTATTATCGTCATTGTCTATTATGGCTTTATATACACAAGCTGTAGAATACTGCAAGGAAAATGAATGATTCGGCCCGGTTAGCCTGCGGACAGCCCCTGGTCTAAGCCGGGTCTGCGTAACACATTATATCATATCGGTACTATGGTGACTAGACATCCCCTAAACAAAAATTGGGGATCAAAAATTTATTTACATGTTTTACACTATGGATATCAAATTCACACTAGCTTAACACATTGCTACAATAATGTTTATATATTTTTATAATTAAAATACAGCGATATTAACGCCCTTTGGAAACGTAATGCAAAGCACAGGTGACTACAGAAAGCCAAGTAAACTATTGGCACCAAAGTATTTTGATAAACGTAATCTCAAAAAAATTATTAAAATCACCCGAAGTTAAAGCTCCCATCGTCTTTTATTTATTGATTAAGTAGTTCACTTTGTGCTGTGTCACATGGAAGTAACTTACAACTAAAACTATGCGCATACGCATACTACAGTATTAAAACCAAAAATATATATTGGCTCGAGTCAAAATGTCAAAGCGCAAATGAAACAATCGTTTACCTCAACATCAGTCTAGCATCGTTATGAAGGGCTATGTTATAAATTAAACATCTACACCGCTAAAAGACGATTAAATTCATATTTGAGTATGGCTGTAATCACTAACGGAAACACTTACGTCTATTAGAGGTAACCTATAGAAATACAGTTTTATACAGTTACATTACATATCGAAACAAAATATGTTTATGGATAATTTTATATTACAAGAAAAAAAAAATAACAATACAAAAGCAATCGTCATCAGAAATAAAATCGAATTTGAACTTATCGGTGACGTAACTTAGAAACTAATAACACGTACAGGAACTTACGAAGAATCAATCGTAACTTGTAACAAAAATAATCGCGTATCGAATCTGCTGTGAACTTAGCTACCGGTTTATTTACTTATAAAATTATATACAAAACAATTTCAACAACTTTTTTTTTATATAATACACCTAAGAAGTGAAACCTCGTCAGTAAAGAGATCGCGTTTCAGTCTGGCGCGTGGCAGACGGAGTATAATATTCATAATGCCACAGCCTTTTAATGTAGAAATCGGTAATCACAATAGTAGTTCAGTTAGTGGTAAAGTCAATGTTGGGTTTCCTCTGGCGGGGTTTTTTAGGGCGAGGCGGGGCGGGTTCACCATTGCAGCAGTGGCAGCCGCGTTTGACGACGCCTCGGCCTGATGCGCGGCGCCTGCCCTCGAGGTTGTCTTGTCGCTCGGGCACGTCGCGCGCGTCGTGACTCTCGGGCGCGTGCAGTCGCTCGGGCACGTCGGGCGCGCGCGTCTTGCCCGTCAGACTGCGCTGCGCTTCCAGCGCGTGGTACATCCTTTTGGGCGGGTATGTCCGCAGCGGCGGAGCATGGTTATCATCAGCAGACGAGCCGTCCGCACTACCCCTCCGCTCGATACCCCGCGCGTCTTTTATCACTGAATCCAGTCTCATATGAGCTCCTAGCCCACTGGAATCCGTAGAATTATTTTCTTCGAACGACGGACTCTTGCAGCATTTGTCGCTGTCGCTGCTAAAGTCTAAAGGTCGTCGGGTGTCTCGTTCTGAAGCGGAGTTTGACTCCCAGAACAGTTCAGTACGTTCCGGAGAGGATCCGTCATCGTCTACATCTCCGAAATCTCTGGAATCTTCCATCATTTTGGCGTGATGTCTTGCCATGATGTTGTCAGATTCCTCAATCAAGAACCTTGAGGTTTGTTCTCTCTTGTTGCCGTAGCAGACCCGCCTGATCACTTGTGTGGTGTTATTGCTTGTCGCGTGTACGATGTGGGAGGCTGTGTTTGATAGGTGTAGTTCTCTGTTATCGTTGAGAATGCTGTCGAATCTCGTGAGGCCGTCGTCTTTGACGAGTACTGATGATAAGTTGATATTGCTGTGCGCGTGAGGTCCGGGCAGCGAGTTGATCATGTTGTCGATATCTGCGTATTTCACGGCGTTGTGCACGCCGCTGCTCTCTGCGGTCGCCTGCGATATTACGGTGGTCTGCGGCGCGCTCATCAGGACGGTGCCGGGCGCGCGGTTCGCGTGGAATATCGTTGATGTTAGGTGTCGACCCTTTAGACCGCTTATCGTGAATGGTTGCACCTGGAGAAATGATAATACACGTATTAGTTGAAAGTAACCAGTCATAGTATGACACTTAAGTTTTATGTTTGTATTATACGACAAATCCTTCATATTTTACATTAAAGAAAGTGAGGGTTAATTTCGTAAAAAAATATTGATGAACATACATGACAAAACACCGGCAATTGCGTGTGGCAAAGCCGACCTCAACATATTTGGGAAAAGGCTAGGCAAATTGTTTTACCTCCACGCGTTCCTAAAGAGGAAGGGTCCAGATGATGAAGACCAGACTGACAGATAGACAAACAGACGGACTGACTGACAACAAAGTGATCCTATATGGGTTCCGTTTTTTTTTTCCTTTTGAAGTACGGAACCCTAATAAAAACGAACAATAAACAAATAGGGTAAGGCGTAAAACTAGGCAATGCTGAATGAAGCCAAGCATTTCTATCCATTTGAGGACTATTTTAAAAATAATAATAATGACGTACTTACCTCTCCCTCATCAGTAGGCTCACTATGGAACGTAGTATTGGGATGTGACCTCGCAAACTCCTCCTGATCCAATGCTATAGTGGCCTGCATGCCGTCTTCACTCACAGTGACAATTCCAACATCTTCAAGTCCTATGCCGAGGTCTGATCGGTCATCATGCATGTCTGACCGTGGTAGCAGCTGGTCTGTGGCTATTTGATCGTCCAAGTCTGGTTGAGGGATGTTGCTGTGGTGTAGAAGTGGTTGGGCTGCAAAATAAATATTTGACGATTAAAAGAACATGTAGGTTTTGGATACATAACATACATAATCAGCCTATAACATTCCCAATGCTGGGACACAGGCCTCTTCTCTGTTAGAGGGAGCGGGCCGTAATTCACCACGCGGGCCCAGAGCGGGTTGGTAAAAGGTTTTTTTTTTTTCAAATATTCGTTAAGTCCGAGAAAGGTTCTTATTAGGGGAAAAATTGGGAAAATTGAACAGAAAAACATAAAAACAACATTTTTCTTTTTCTCATACAAGCTGTTCCCAGCAGTCAATTCCAGGTATGACAATCTGGTGTAAGTACTTAATATAAACTATACAATTTTACATTCTACTTACGCGTATGCGAATGGTGACCATGATCCTGAGTGTGATCATGCGCAGGCGACGCTGCAAAAAGTAGTTCTGCTTCCGGGAACAGTTCCGACGCCGACGGAGAATCCACGCCCAGGTCCTCACATTCCTCTGACAGGGATTTCTGTGAAAGATACTCCTATTCGATACATGCGTATTATATTAATAAAAAAGAAATTAAAATATAGAAAAATCATAATAAGAAAGAAATTGAGAATAAAGTTCCGATTATTACACCTAATAATCGGAACTGGAAAACAATCACAGTAATAAATGAGGAATAATAATGAGGTGGCAATAATTTTTACTTGCTGAGGAATATAACTGAAGGGTAATAGGGAATTGTATTTATTTTTTTAAATATTTTTATTCGATAGTTTAAATCGCCATAATAATATACTTAATAATTATTGATTTTAAACAACTTAAAAAAAATAGCCAACCATTCATAGTTCGCAATGAACCGAAGTATGAAAAGAGTCAGTAGCTACATGAGCGAAGCTAAACGAACTTGGCTTCGTTTCGCTTCGTTCTCACTAAGGCCTGCGCGTTTAGCGCAGCGAAAGCATTGCGTTTTCAATGTTTGTAAGAAAAAGTGAGACTGCACTCTATGCTACATTGAAATTATAATAGTACATTTTGATACAAGTGGAGAACATTTGTTCTGTAGCCGAGAACTGGTATAACAAATGTCCACGTGTATCAAACGACGTTTTTCAATACACTTTTGAAGTAATGAAATAAAATAACGAAAAATATTTTTGTCATGAATTATTAGGAAACTTTGATTTAAATTATCTTTTTTCCCGCGCTTTGCTTTCGCCAGGTTGAAGGAGAAGCAATGGTATAAAGCCGATAAACAGCCTAATATGAAAAATAGAAAATTCAAATATCTTTGAGTTTAGAACACAAATATATGTTAATAACGTTTTTTTTATTGTAATAATCATGGATTTTGATGATAATTATTCTATATATAAACATTATTTAAATATTCAAAAAATATTAACGCCGTAAAGACGCATATATCTCTTTGCCGAGATTTAAAAAAAAACATTCACCTCCGAATAGATAGGACCGTCTCTGGCGCGAGACCGTGTAAATAGAGGCATTGAACCAATTTGGACTAAATATAGGTATAAGTTATCTGTGGCAATTTTTATTCCCGCACACGTGTTGGAAAATGAAAAATCGCACGCGTGTTAAATAAATTGTATTGTGAACCTAATCGTAGTGCGATATGAACCAGTTTTCGAGGAAGTGTATTGAAAATGATATTTATTTTCTATTTCTGTTAATTGGTTCAAACGAATACGTCAAAAATAGAAAGGCCGAAAAAAACTCAAGATGTCACAGTCTCCTATAAAGTCCAGACCTGATCATGGTCAGGCCATATGAAGAACATGCAGATAGTGTCCGAGATGGTCTTTTGAGGGACCCGCACTCTTAATTGCGTAACACATTATCAATCGGAATCGGTTTAATTTTGACAGTTCAACTTCCATTGCGTTATTTACGTTGTCGAACAGAAAAATTTTTCGAACATATATTTTTTTTAAACACTTCAAAAATGGGTGTAATACCCTATACATAATCATCATCATAATCTTTATTGGAACAAAATAATATTAACAAATTTATTTTGTACGTAAATAGCTGCAATAGTAATCTGTGTCGCAGCTATTAACGCCCACCTCCAAGAGGGAGACAACAGCGTTCCTGATTACAAACAAATATTAAAAAATTAAAATAGTAGGTACAAAATTATAATAGTAACAAATTAAAAGGTATGTGTTTAATTTTGTGCATGTGGGAGTGTTGTATGTGAGTGTAGTGCATGTCTGAGGGGTGAGTGTGCTTGTGGAACCTTCCCACCCCCCCCCCCCCCAAATTATGAAGCAATTGATTAACACTGTGCTTCAAAATGATCCAGATTCCGATTGAGTGTGTTACGCATTTAGTATGATGTCCATTCAGCGCACGCATTTTTCAGAAAACAAAAAAAAAAAATCTTCTAAAATACTCGTTAAAATAGTGAATTATTTTCCAAGACATTATGTGCTTGTAGACGATTTTTGATGACATTTTTAGTTGGGAGTCCTATTGGCTATTTAAAAAATAAAAAGACACATTACCTGTAATCGCAGCTCATGTTCCAGTATAGCATATTTATGCCTCAAAGCGGCGGCAGAGACATGGGTCAGACGATGTTGTCTGTGGTGCGATACATCCTTCTTCTGCACAACCTATTATCAGGAGAAAAGTATTAGCATTGCGTTTATGATGATATTTTAAGGCGGATGATTTTTTCTTTTTATTCATTGTTCTGTAGTATATTGCCTATTTATACGATGTAATTACAGGTAACGGGAATATCACGGAATAACTTTTTTGGGATACGTAATAAAATTTAGATTTTTTCATTAATTTATACAGACGAAAGAATAAATTTTAAGCATGAAGCTACAGTGATGACTCATTTTGAAAGCCTACATAAATGATACCTGCTCAACATAATGAATGGTTCCGATGACGGCAAAGCAAAGCTTTCCATTTTAAACACATTTTATACCTTATTACTAACACATTAAGATTGAATTCCACAACAACTAATGAAGGAAACTTTTCAATTACAATGAACCGAATGAAAGGGACATGCGTTATAATGCGGGAAAAGACTTGACAATGGATAGTATAGTTGGATAGACGTTTGTTCATCATGCAAAAATTATAAACTAGACGCTAGAAATTGTTGTTGAAGCTACTCCGAGGTCAGGAGTTATGACAAAATAAAAGACAAAGACTATTAATGAAGAGGGGAGGCAGTAATTAATAAACACCTAATAATGTTTCGTCCGTTTTCGATTAGCGGCGACCCAACATCATGTAGAAGTGACATTTAATAAGTGTACTTATAGTTGAAAACAATGTTTTTAGTATTGTTTTAATCGACGTTACTAATAACAGCACTGGAAAAGCATATAGTGCTGCGAAATTTAGTTTTTTTTTTTGTTAGTTTTTAACTGTGTTATATGTATACAGTGCCCAGACGCAAGTATGATACATCGAATATCAGAAAGAGACTGTCACAGATATGAGAGACAGACGACGCTTTACAGAGCAGAACTCTTTCTAATACTCGATCGGACATAGCTACGGCCACATACTGTACTTATTTTTCACTTGTCACATCTACACGATGCATAATCAAAACGGCACACCAACGAACGAAGAACAGCTGACAAAAATAAATCGATGCGTGCATTCTACTAAAGAGGCGACTAATTCTTTAGGTTATCAGCGTCGGTTCTACGATACGGTGTACCTGATGGTAGCCCTTATCGTCGCAATCTGACGCGTCAATATCGTAGCCGCATCGCGGCGAATCGTCGTGCGAACCGACCATGTACGACCTTTTCGAATCGACGTCGAACATCTTATCAAATATCCTTTGCGCCTCCATATCGGGACTGTATCTATCTGGGATCGGGTCCTGAAGTTGCAAAATGTGTGTCATACACGATTTGGACGGTTTTTTTAAAATAAAATTTGGAACTATGAACGAATATCATACATATATTAAGAGATAATAGTTCCAATGTAAATAAAGAAAGTCTACTTACAAGTACGGTGCGATCCATGTTGTCAGTTCGGACGACTTCTTCGTAGCTGTAGTCGTGCGGGTTAGCCGTTGCCGGGAGATGCCATGGCTCTCCTTCAGGACTTGACCCTCGCTCCGGCTTCATTTCCTCACGGCCTTCGGTTCTCCAGGGGGAACTGCTGGCTCTGGTCTCTATTAGCTCGGGTGGTGTGGGTGCAGGGGCCGGCGAAGCCGTACTGTCTGGCGGTTGTATGGTTGTAGCAGTCGCCAGGTTGAACGCTTGCAGGTTATGAAGAGCTGCAGTAGGTAAGCGAACATGTCGCACCCCTGGACGAGTCAAGACTGGCTTCAGTCCAGCTGGGCCGATGAGGCGTTGTAAAAGTAAAGCGTTCGTCGCCCCACCCTCGCCACCGCCAACTGTTAACAACTTCGGGCCTCTGTTCGTCACTATAGCAATCTGCTGGCCGCCTTTGATCATAGATACAGGTAGTATGTAGTTGGCAGGCATGAGGACGGCTGTGGATGGTTTGCCAGCCGTACCTCGAGCTACAGTGATTGTTTGTCCATCTGCCACAATGACGTTTCGTTGTTGCGGCTGCGGACGAGGCTGAGGAGTTGGCGGTGCTGACTGTGCTGAGGCTTCGTGTTCAAACGTCAGCTTGCGGACTACTTTACGTGGACTGTCCTGCGGTGAATGACTGTCAATACAACTTTCGTTACAGTCTCCCTGCGATGTGCCACAGCTACTGTCTTCTGATCCCATCGTCCTGCACGAATCGTCTGTAGGACTCAAGTCGCGGTTTCGACGATGACTTTTCCTGCGTTTAGATGACCCTGGATTCGAGGGCGGGTTAGTTCTTCGGCGTGGTGCCGGTTTATCTTTGTCCGGAGAATTTTCCACTTGTTCTTTGTATTCAGCTAAGATGTAAAGAATCCGTTGTGTAGTTTGTTCATCTTCTGCTGGCTTTTGAGTGGACGGTTTCGGAGGTGCTGTGTTTAGTTTTAGTGTATTCGGCGGATTGGATGACGCTTTTGGTCTTGATTTGGACTTCGAGCTAGATTTTGATTTTGAGTGAGCTGGCGCGTCGGAAGATGTTGACGGTTCACTGGTGACAGTGTGAGGTATCTGTGACGATGACGAAGGAGATGAGTCGACTATTCCCGATGAGTCTGGAGACCGTACGAAGGTAGATGTTGTGGGTGTTGGGGTTGAAGCTGGTGCTGGGGTCGCAGCTTTTCTGTTCACATAAGCCACGTTCAAAGGTTGTGTGTTACCAATGGAGTAAAGGACTTGATGTTGTTTGTGTGGCGCTGGCGTTGAGCGTGATGACTCTGCGGACGCCGCACTGGTAGAAGCAGAGGCTGCTGCTTCTACAACCTTTTCTTTCTTCTTTTTAGATTTCGATTTCGGCTGCACTGTGCTTCTCTCCTTTACTTGCTCTAAGACCAGATCGAATTCTCTGAGCTGCTCCAACGTTGAAGAGCTCATGGACTCAGTTGAGGACTGACTCTCACTTGGAGTAGCTTTGACAGCTGCTGGCCTGCTTGTTGTTGTTGTTGTTGTTGTTGCTGTTGTTGTTATTTGTGATGTTTGAGCTTGCGGCAGCCTTATAGTCTGTTGGCCAAGCTGCGGAGCTGCTGTGAGGACTAACTGTTGGTACACAGGCTGGTTGGTCCCAGAGATGACATTACGCTGTATTTGGAAAAATGATGGTCTCACTACTCTCCCTCCAGACACCATCTGTGGTGCTTTACTTAACATTGGCAGCTTTATTCGCATTTGCGTTAACACCGGTTGTGGTTGAGGCGTATGTGCGTTGTCATTCGCTGTCCCCATATGTGTATTATTCTCTTCTGTACTGTCCGAGTTAGAGTGCGTTTGATTTTGTGGCACAATCTTTATTATCGACGGCTCAATCTCGCCCTGTTGTTTTTGGTTAGAATCGTCGACGAGGTCTGAACTCGGCACTGTGATTAGGTTGATAGTTTGCCCGCCTGCGAGGTTCACAGGTATTTGTCGAGTGTATATCACTCCACCATGGAGGTTCATTGGTGATATAGTTTGTTTTATTTGTTGGACTAAGTTCGGCTGAGCTTGCGAAGTTGCAGACTTCCTTAACAGTAGCGGTGGACTTCCAATCTGACTTATATGCTCTAAACTCATAGCATTGTCATTTGCTTGACAGTCTGGATTGTCATGGTTAGGTGACAGAGCATTGCCATTGCTGATTTCATTCTTCTGTCCGCCATCTTGGTACACTTGTTTACCAAAGGCTTGGTTGAATTTCGGCAAGCTCGTACCTTTCTCAGGACCAGGAGTTTTGGGTGACGAGTTTTGTATGAATTTCGCGTAATTTTCTTCGTATATAGAACGTGATTTTATTTCTGCGTCTTTATTATTCGCAGCGTTATGCGTAGGACTTAGATCTTGAGAGTCTATTTGTTTCGGCTGCGTCGGTTGAACGTTTGGCGTCTCAACCGGTTGTAGTCTTAGTACCATGCTACGTTGATGTGGTCCATTTAACTGTATAGCTTTTCCATCAGCAGATTTACAGACAAACTGCACCATTTTCTGCTCGTTTCCTCCTTGAGCGTTTGTTAGATTCGTCAGAAGATTGACTCTTTTTAGCAGCTGTCCGGTGTTTGCATTCTTTTGATGTCCTGCGTTTACAATATGGAGCAGTTGATTGCCTTGTTGTAATCCTCCATCGACTAAGGATAAACCGCTGAAGGAGTTGGTCTGTTGTGTAGGCGTGCCGTTTGACGTTGGGCCAGAAGGTACAGTCTTATTTTGCACAATGTGTAGCACTGGCGTAGAATTGGGTGCATTTATAACAGACTGTTGAGTATTATCAACTAATGTGATTTGTTGATGGTTCCCTGAAGAACTTTTGCCTTGCACTATGTGCAGAAGTTGCGGCGTATGCGTATTCGACGTTTGTTGATTGTTTTCCGACGCATTTGTCTGATTCAGCGGTGGTGGCAGTATTTGGGCTAAGGCTTGTTGCAAAGCCATTGCATTGATTGATGTAGTTTTTTGGAAGTTGTTTGACGATTGGCCTGTAGTGACGCCGCCTTGCCTTAGTTTTTGGGATATCATATTTACTAGGGCTTGCGCTCTATTATTTGATAAAGCGTCTGTGGCTGAGGAAATTCCGGCTGCGTTCATCGCGTGTGCAATTTGATCCGATTTATCATGCGAACCATTCTGTTGCTGCTGCTGGAGCAGCTGTTGCTGCTCTTGTTGTTGTTGCTGTTGCTGAATCTGTTGTTTCTGCTGTAATTCTTGTTGTTGTTGCTGAATCTGTTGTTTCTGCTGTAATTCTTGTTGTTGTTGCTGAATATGTTGTTTCTGCTGTAATTCTTGTTGTTGTTGCTGCATCTGTTGTTTATGCTGTAACTCTTGTTGTTGTTGCTGCATTTGTTGTTTTTGCTGTAACTCTTGCTGTTGCTGAATCTGTTGTTTCTGCTGTAATTCTTGTTGTTCTATTTGTTGTTTTTGCTGTAACTCTTGCTGTTGTTGCATCTGTTGTTTCTGCTGCAACTCCTGCTGTTGTTTTATTTGTTGTTTCTGCTGTAACTGCTGTTGTTTTTGTTGCTTCAATTGCTGTTGTTTTAGCTCTTGCTGCTGCTGTTTCTGTTGTTTCAGTTGTGCTAGCTGCTGTTGCTTCAGTTCCTGTTGTTTTTGCTGCTGCTGTTTTAGCTCTTGTTGTTTCTGTTGTTTTTGTTTCTGCTCTAGTTGTTTCTGTTGTTTCAATTCTAGCTGTTGTTGTTGTTTCAATTCTTTTTGTTTTTGCTGCTGTTGTTTTAGCTCTTGTTGTTTCTGTTGTTTTAGCTCTTGCTGTTGTTGCTTCAGGTCCTGCACCCGTTTCATCTCTAGTAGTTGCTGCTGATGCTTTTGCATTTCCTCTTGTTGTTCCTGTTGTTGTTTTTGTTCCTGTAGACGCAGCTGGTGTTGTTTCTGTTCCTCCTGTTGCTGCTTCAACTGCAGCTGTTGCTTCTCCTGCAATTTCTGCTTTTCTTGTTCTAGCTGCAATTGCTGCAGTTCTATTTGCCTTTGTTGGAATTCTTGTTGCTGTTGCAACTGTTGCTGCTCTTGTTCAAGCTGCTGCTGTATTAATTTTTGTTGTTGCTGATATTGCTCCTGTTGTTGTTGTTGCTGATAATGTTCCTGCTGCTGTTGTTGTGTCTGCTGCTGCTGCTGTTGTGTTTGTGTCTGCTGCTGTTGATGTAACTGTTGCTGCATTTGCAGATGTTCTTGCTGCTTCAGATGTGGATATGCTTCAGGTACAGATTGCTTGTCTGTATAATTGTACATTATAGTTACATTAGAATTCGGCTCCAGTGGGGTTATATGAGAATAATCAACGCTGTTCATCATATTCTTTTCAAACAACGGTGGATACTCACTGTTTTCGTAATTATCGTTTATCTCTTCTTTAATTTCAGGAGCCTCTTCCATTTCTATTTTGATTTCTGGTTTAATATCCACATCAACCGTATAATTACTATCCATTGGAAAGTTCATGGCTTCATGTCCATGGGGCGGAACCGGCATTGACTGGATATGTTGAACGTATTCTTGCGCTAAAGGCATACTTAAATCAGCAGTCGTGAGTTCTGTATATTCAGTTTTTATAACAGACTGATCATCGCCGGGGCTGTTTTCAGCGGAACATTGAGACGGACTAGCATTGGACACTTGAGTGACTCTAGGATCGCATGTCACTGGGTTTTGTGCGACTGCACTGACCGGCAGTTGACCGACTTGAACAACCTGAACAACAGCTTCAAATGGTGGGGGCTGTATAAAATCTGGGTCAGTAAGGCCATATGGAAAATGTGACGAGTCAAACACTCCATTCGAATTCAACATGTCATCTTTTTCTTGCTGTTTTATCCAGTCGTAACTTAATTCAGTAATGCTCTTTTTGAAAAAGGATCTGACTTTTTCCTTCATTTGAATACATTTGATGTTAGAATGTAACTTGTCTATTTCATGTTGGTTTGTAAAATTAATTGTATTACGCACACGTTTACAGTTACCATAATTTTCGGACAGTAAAAGCGGCTGAGTTTGTTTTACGTCCGACAGAGTCGCAGCCGAAAATTTTGTACCACATCCGTCCTCCAAATTTTGTATGACTCTGCCGGACCTCTCACCAAAACCCATATTGAAATTGGATTCAATAATATCACAAGACTTATAATTTGATTCGTCATAATTTGAATCGATTTCTTCGGCCAATGTCTGAACAACTGGGTGATGTATTGTATTATCTTCATTTTCCATATCAGTAAATAAATTCTCGTCCTTTTCAGTTTCAGATTGTTCTAAATTACAAATGCCTTTTATAGGCCATGACTGTAATATTTGTTGCACGTCTATGTATTCTTTGTGGAATGGCCGCGAGTAAGAAAATTTTACGGAACTGCAATAGTCGAGCAGTTGTTTGAATTCTTTGCCGTACCCTGATTCTCCTGCGGTTGTTACGCTAATTTTAGGCGAGTCTATATGCTTGCCTTTTCTGTACTTTTTCTCATAAATCTTTACATCAGTCATGCCAATTTTACGCTTCCTGTTTTTCTTGTCACCAAATAAGCCATTGAAAACTAAGCCGGGTGGATATTTCTTGGAATATGTTATCCTCGGGACGTTGAGCCTAATATCAATTTCTTCTATTTGACCATCTTCGCTTATCTGTTGCGTTATTAGTAAATTTTCTTCAGGTGATTTGTCATCTTCACAATCCATCAACGAACCAGAATGCTCACCACACAATACGTTATTTTCAGGTGACTTTAAATTCTGAACATGTACAAGTTCTCGGGTTTCCGGTTCCCTCAATTCTTCGTATGACACTTCGTTTTCAATGTGTGATACTGGACCATGTTTCGCCACCTCATTCAACTGGTTTGAAGCACTTGCGAGAGCTGCTTGACCCATCTCATCATCAAGTATTTCGACCAAGTAATTATCGTCCATTTCGTTCACATAGAATCGAGTTTCATCTTTACATTCTATTAAGACTTCGTGTGGCTTATGACAGTTATTTATAAGTTTTACGTTATTAAGCACAATTTCGTTTTCGTTGCTCCTATTTATGTCTATGTCTGTCTCATCTTGCTTTGTATCAGGTTCTTTAGAAGCATTTTCAATAGTCATTTCTTTCTCTTCACGCTCATTGTCTATTTCTTCAAACATCATTTTCAATCTCGATTCAATCTCCTTGAATTTTTTATCCACATCGTTATAATTATTCGTATATACTTTTTCTGTTTCAGTCTCTATTCGTTTTTCATCAGCGTGTTCAAGAATACTTTCTGTTGCCATTTCTGCCTCCGACCATTGCGTGTCAGGGTTGTTACAAATGTATTGTATGACAATTTCTGGCTCTTTTAGTTTTGTGTCACCGTTTTTGCACATATCTTCCACAACTACTTCAAGCTCTTCTAGATTAGTTTCATATTTTTCTATTACTGTGGCTTCCACTATATTAGCGTTTTCTGAATTATTTTCTAATGCCACTCCTGGTTGTTCCAGTAAAGTGTCGTTGCTGTTACTAATGTCTTCAATAACTGTTTGTGTTTCATATTCTATTTCTGACTCTACCTGTTTTGTGTTAGTGTTTTCAGAAATATTATGTAAAGTCGTTTTTGGCCCTTCCAATTCTTCAATGACTGCTTCTGGCACTTTTAATTTTGTTTCCGCGTCTATTATTGGCAGTATCAGGTTATCTTCAGCGTATTGACAAATAACTTCTACAACTATTTCGGGTTCTTCTAAACTTGTATCTGATTGTTTTTCTATTTCAGTTTCTATTTCTGTGGCAGTGCCTTCACAAATATCTTCTGTTGCCATTTTAGTGTCATCATTGTTAAAAAAGTCTTCCATGGCAGTTTCAAGCTCTTCTAGTTTTTTATCCGATTCTTTTCCTATCACTGGCAGTGCAAGTTCTTCATCGGCGTATTGGCAAATTACTTCCATGACTATTTCCGCTTCTTCTAGGCTTTTATCAGTTTCAGCTTCATCTACTATTTCTGTTGTTTTCATATTTGTGGCAATATCTTCATTAACATTTTCTGTAGGTATTTCTGACTCGGCCAATGTTGTGCCTTCGATGACCACTTCGGGCTTATCTAGTGTTGTTTCATATTCTTTTTCTGTTTCAGTGTCTACTAATATTGCTTCAGTGTCGTCACAAATATTTTCTGTTGCTATTTTTGACTCTGCCATTGTTGTGTCAGCGTTGTTGTAAATGCCTTTATCCATTTTTGGCTTTTCTAGATTTGCATCAACTTTTTCTACTTCTTTCGTTTCAATATTAGTGACAGCATCTTCGCAGAAATTTTCCTTGGGTATTTCTGGGTCAGTAATTTTTGAGTCAGTGTTGTCACAAATGCCTTCCATGACCATTTCCGAGTCGTTTGTAGTATCTACAAGTACTGCGTCTGTGCCTTCACAAATATTTTCTGTTGCCATTTCTGGCTCTTCTGTATCGGCTTCTGTGTTTTCACAAAACTTTGACATTTCTGGCTCTTCTAGATTTGTATCAGTTTCTATTTCTATCGTTTCAAGTTCAGTGTCAGCGTCGTCGCAGACATTTTCCATGGTCATTTCTGACTCAGCCAATCTTGTGTCAGCGTCCTCGCTAATGCTTTCAATGATAATTTCTGGCTCTTCTAGATTTGTATCAACTTTTATTTCAGTCATTTTAAGTTCAATGTCATCCCAGATATTTTCAGTAGGTATTTCTGACTCAGGCAATTTTGTGTTAGCGTCGTCACAAATGCCTTGTACGCTTGGTTTCGCATTGGCTTCATTTTCTAGTTCAGTATCTAGTAATACTGCATCAGTGTCTTCACTAATATTCACTGTTGCCATTTCGGGATCTTCTAAACTTGAATCAGTTTCTATTTCAGTCGTTTCATTTTCAGTGACAATGTCCTCGCAGACATTTTCCATAACCATTTCTGGCTCAGCCAATTTTTTTTCACCGTCGCTACAATTGCCTTCCATTACCATTTCTGGCTCTTCTAGATTTGTATCAGTTTCTATTTCTGTCGTTTCAAGTTCAGTGTCAGTGTCTTTCCAGACATTTTCCGTAGGCATTTCTGACTCAGCCAACTTTGTTTCAGCGTCGCCACAAATGCCTTCCAAGGCCATTTCTTGTTCGTTTGGTTTCGCAGTGGTTTCATTTTCTAGTAATTCTGCATCAGTGTCTTCAAAAATATTTTCTGTTGCCATTTCGGGCTCTTCTAAACTTGAGTCAGTTTCTGTTTCAGTCGTTTCAATCTCAGTGACAGCGTCTTCGCAGACATTTTCTGTAAGCATTTCTGGCTCAGCTAATTTTGTGTCAGCATCGCTACAAATGCCTACCATTACCACTTCTGGCTCTTCTAGATTTGTATCAGTTTCTATTTCTGTCGTTTCAAGATTAGTGTCTTTCCCGACATTTTCCGTAGGCATTTCTGACTCGGTCAACTTTGTGTCAGCGTCGCCACAAATGCCTTCCATGACCATTTCTTGTTCGTTTGGTTTCGCATTGCTTTCATTTTCTAGTAATTCTGCATCAGTGTCTTCACAAATATTTTCTGTTGCCATTTCGGGCTCTTCTAAACTTGAGTCAGTTTCTGTTTCAGTGGTTTCAATCTCGGTGACAGCGTCTTCGCAGACATTTTCTGTAAGCATTTCTGGCTCAGCTAATTTTGTGTCAGCGTCGCTACAAATGCCTTCCATTACCATTTCTGGCTCTTCTAGATTTGTATCAGTTTCTATTACTGTCGTTTCAAGTTCAGTGTCTTTCCAGACATTTTCCGTAGGCATTTCTGACTCGGCCAACTTTGTATCAGCGTCACCACAAATGCCTTCCATGACCATTTCTTGTTCGTTTGGTTTCGCATTGGTTTCATTTTCTAGTAATTCTGCATCAGTGTTTTCACAAATATTTTCTGTTGCCATTTCGGGCTCTTCTAAACTTGAGTCAGTTTCTGTTTCAGTCGTTTCAATCTCAGTGACAGCGTCTTCGCAGACATTTTCTGTAAGCATTTCTGGCTCAGCTAATTTTGTGTCAGCGTCGCTACAAATGCCGTCCATTACCATTTCTGGCTCTTCTAGATTTGTACCAGCTTCTTTTTCAACTACTGTCCTTTTTGTTTCAGTGTCAGCCTCTACCCGGACAATTTCCATAGGCATTTCTGGCACAACAAATTTTGAGTCAGTGGTGCCACAGATGCCTACCATGACTATTTCTGGCTCGTCTAGTTTTACAACGAATTCTTTTTCTATTATTATAGTATCTACAAATATTGCATCAGTGTTTTCATGAATCACTTCTGTTGCTATTACTGGCTCAGCAAATGTTGTGTCAGCGTTGTTACAAATATTTTTTATGATAATTTCTGTGCCGTCAAGTTCTGTATCGGCTTCTTTTTCTATTCCGGTATTTACTAGCATACCATCGGTGCCGTCACAAACATTTTCTGATGCCATTTCTGGCTCCGTCAATTTTGCGTTAGCGTCAGCACAAATGTCATCTATGACTGCTTCAGGCGCTTTCAGTTTTTTATCGGATTCCATTACGGTATCTATCTGTTTAGAACGAGCGTCTTCACAAATATTCTCTGTTACCATTTCTGGCTCAGCCATTGTTGTATCAGCGTTGTTACAAATATTATTTTCCGTGATATTTTCTGGGTCTGGTTTTGTGTCGGCTTCTGTTTCTATTCTGGTGTCAGCTAATATTGCATCGGTGTCTTCACAAATAATTTCTATTAACATTTCTGGCACCGTCAGCTTTGTGTTAGTGTCACCGCTAATGTTGTCCGTGACTATTACTGGGTCTTCCAGGTTTTTATCGCCTTCTAATCCAGGATCTACCAGTTTTAAACCAGGGTCTTCACAAACATTATCTGTGAGCATTTGTGGTTCTGCCAGTTTTATATCACAGTCGTCACAAATGTCTTCTATGATGATTTCTGTCTCGTCCTGATTTGTTTCACCTTCACCACACGTATTATTCATTAGGGTCGCTTCCATTTCCTTCAGTTCCGTTTCAGTGTCGCCACAAATGTTTTCTATGGCCATTTCTGTCACTTCTATTTGGGTATCATTATCATGGAAACTTTTTTCAAGAGCTACTTCTGTCTCCTTCAGTACTGCGTCACCGTTGTCTCCGACATTTTCACCATCTCTGTCAGTCATACTTTGCGTATCCAGAGGAGTAACTTCATGTATCAATACGTCTTCAGTAATATGTACAATTTCAAGTGAGGTTTCAACGTTTTCATTGATATTTTCTGTTGTTTTTGTCAGTTTACACGTGGCATCAGTATTTATATAGACACCTTCGTTACCTTCTTTGAAAATTTCTTCCGCATCCAGTTTAGCAATATTGTCTGTGGCAACATTTATTTCACAAGCTACTTGACACATATTTTCAATTGCAGGTATTGAATCTTCATCAACTTGTTCAGTGTCCAGATCTGTCGCTCCAGTTACACCTTCGATTTGAAATTGAAGTTTTTCATTGTTAATATAAAATTCAGTCTGCATTAAATCTGCTTTGTGTAATATAGAATCACTTATTTCATTCTCACTTCCGTCTAAGCAGGAAGTTCTAGAATCCAGTTCAATAATGCTGTTTTCAAATGATGAGGCTTCCATTGTTTTATCGTGTTCAATCTCACTATCTTTCCTGGTATTATCAAGAAGTTCAGTGGCCATTACATTTATTCCTCCAGTTTCAATGTCTCTTTGTTTCTGGCTCGAGTTATCACAAGTTTTTACTATTTTACTAACTGTTACTATAGTTTCAAGAGACTTTCTTTTCCGGTTTGGTGTAAGTCGTCTTATATTAAGTTTCGATTTTAGTCTAGTAGAATTTATTTGGTCTAAAATGGAGTGATTATGGAAGAGTTTTAATACTAAAGCTTTGAGTGGCAATACATTATTTTGATTTAGTATAAGACTATCACTAATTCTGGCTGCGCTGCATCTTTCGATACTTCTATGATCTTGGATCGAACTGTTTTTATGTTGCAAATGGATCTTAGGCTTAGTCAGAAGCCATTCAGTCTCGCAGGTCGATATTTCATAAGTTGCAACTTTTTCTACAGCCACCGTGCGATTACACAATGAAGCAATAGTTTCGTATGCTTCCATTACTGGTGAATTACTTCGGTCAATTTGATAAATAGTTTTCCGAGTGTCAAATAAGTCGCAATGGTCAAGAATTGAAAAGGATCCGCACCGTGATAACGGTACTACATCCATTACAGTCTCTTCAAATGTATTGTCTTGGATGTCAATGTCAATTATATCATCAGACTGTTCAGCGACCTCTTCATTGGCTTTCTCAGCATATCTTTGAACAAGCTCATCACATCGAACTAATTTAATGAAGCATTTTTTAATCAATTTCAGATTTTCATATTTCCTCACAAGTTCGTCGCACCTCGTTAATTTTACAAGACATTCTGGTAGCGTTGGGTATTTCGGTGAAAAATCGTTGCTAGCAGAATTTCCGCTATCAGTAACAAGAGGTGCGCCAGCAAAGGAAAGAAATAAGTCGTCAGATTGTGTTGAATTTTCGGCAAGATCTTCTATACCAAGATCTCTAAACAGTAAATGTTTGAATTCATTTATTTTTGCTTCGACTGGTATCTTCTGGACTGGTTTAAATAGTTGGGCAGTCTTTTCTTTGAGAGTTCTTGATTCATCTAGTTCTAAGAATGGTATCAGTCCAATAATCACATTTTCTTCGTCGCTATTGTCAACGTCTGCGTCGTCAATAGATGAATCGTCGATTTCAATTATCTCTACTGGTTCTAGTTGTGTAGGTTTTGTTAGCGGTAATTCACTAGCTACTTGATCTATTGCTGGAACGATCTGTTTAACACCTGGTTGGGCTATGGTTACTACGATTTGTTCAATAATAGGTTCTACATCCGGTACAAATTTAGGTTCAACATCAGACTCTTTAATATGTTCTTCAAATTGCATAACAGGTTGAAAGTCACGTTGAACGTCCGACTGAATCACAAGTGTTACATCAGGCTCAGTCATAGGTTGAACATCAGGCTGAGTTACAGGTTGCACATCAGGCTCAACTATAGGTAGAACATCAGGCTGATTTACATCATCAGACATAATCACAGGTTGAATAACGGATTGTTTATCAGACTGAATTTTAGTTTGATCTTCAGGTTGTACTCCAGACTGAATAATAGGTTCGATAACAGGTTGATCATCGGTTGGTTGTTCTGCAGGCTGATTTATAGGTGGAACGACATTTTGAACATCCAGCTGAATTATAGGTTGCACATCAGACTCAGTGATAGGTTGGATGATGTCAGGCTGAATTAAATGTTGATCCTCAGACTGAATTATAGGTTGTATATCAGACTGAATAATAGGTTGAACATCAGACTGATTCACAGGTACGTCAGGATGAATCATAGGTTGTACATCAGACTGAATAATAGATTGAACATCAGACTGAATCACAAGTTGTTCGTCAGGATGAATCATAGGTTGTACATCAGACTGAATAATAGGTTGAACATCAGACTGAATCACAGTTTGTACGTCAGGATGAATCATAGGTTGTATATCAGACTGAATAATAGGTTGAACATCAGACTGAATCACAGGTTGTACGTCAGGATGAATCATAGGTTGTATATCAGACTGAATAATATGTTGAACATCAGACTGAATCACAGGTTGTACGTCAGGATGAATCATAGGTTGTATATCAGACTGAATAATAGGTTGATCATCAGACTGAATCACAGGTTGTACGTCAGGATGAATCATATGTTGTACATCAGACTGAATAATAGGTTGAACATCAGACTGAATAATAGGTTGAACATCAGACTGAATCACAGGTTGTATGTCAGGATGAATCATAGGTTGTACATCAGACTGAATAATAGGTTGAACATCAGACTGAATCACAGGTTGTATGTCAGGATGAATCATAGTTTGTGCATCAGACTGTATAATAGGTTGAACATCAGACTGATTCACAGGTTGTACGTCAGGATGAATCATAGGTTGTATATCAGACTGAATAATAGGTTGAACATCAGACTGAATCACAGGTTGTACGTCAGGATGAATCATAGGTTGTATATCAGACTGAATAATAGGTTGTCCATCGGGCTGGATTATAGTCCCAGCATCTTGAGTCACAAGTTCAACTACAGGCTCAGTTATGGGTTGAACAACTGCAGGTTCTTCTATATTCTTTGTTAGTTCGACTGTTTGCACCGAGACAGCAGGTAACGCTTCTTTCATCAGATAAGTTTCGATTTCATCCTCATCTTCTGAGATGTCAAAATACTTTTGTAAATCCTCTCTTTTTAAATTCACAACACACTTTTTATCAAATAATTTCTGATGATTTTCTAGTAAGTTTTTTTTCATCGTTTTTACATGATATTTTCCAAATTCAGTATTGAAAGATTGATGTTCAGTTTCTTCTTCTGAATCGCTAAGTAAATCTATCGTTTCAACGACACCAGGAGGCGCATTCGCTTTCAAACGAATTTCATGTATATGAGACTCTAATACTTTGTCAGGTTTTAACTTTGAAGTAGTGGACATTTGTTTTATATTCAAAGTGTACCGCTTTCTTTTGGACACGTTGCTCAAAAGAACTGATTTCAGTGCTGGGTCCGAAAATAATGAATTAGTATCCATGTTCATTTGACCATGAACAGTCGCCTTGAATATTTTTCCACAAGGCAGCTGAATTCGCACGTATTTCTTAAACGGATCTCCTGTATTTAAGTGTGGTAAGTCTTCAATTTTTATAGCGTCCATGTAAGATTGTGGTATATCATCTTTCATCCCAGTTTTCCTTTTCTCTTGACTATTTATTTTACCACCTTTTATAAGTACTCTACTTTGTGGTGTTATGTAATTTGGTTCTTCGTCGTCTTCGTCAATACAAATGACTTCTTCCTCAATATGTACCCTCTTTTCCTGATTTTTAGCTTTATCGTTGTTTATTTTAGGGTGGGTAGTAATTTGTATTACTGAGTTGACTGGTGCTATCACTTCGGAATTTTGCCTGTGACGATGAGAAGACGAACTTTCACTGACGTCTTCTGAACTAAACATTATGTCACTGCACTCGAATTCTAAGCGTTGGTTAACAGGAGTGTCTTTTATTCTATCTTCTAATTTCTTTACATAACTTTCAATTTCTTTAACGATATCAGTGTTTGTTATATTTTGTTCAGCCGTGGAATTTTTAACGGTGTCTTTTATGACTGGTTCTACAACTGTTTCTGTTATTTCGGCAGTCGTGTCGTCCTCCTTATTAACTACGTAATTATTCTTATTTGCGTTTTCTTCAGTAATAACAGTAGAATCAATAAAAGGTTTGTCAACACTCTCTGTTTGTAACAGCTGGTTTAATGTAGAATCGTTTTCTAAAATACTTGGACTAGGACAGTTTTCGATAGAGTCATCCAAAGTGCAGTTCTCCTCAATATCTCCTAAAATTTCTTCTACGTTTGGAATCTCCTGTAAGGGTGGAATAGGCTGGTCCGTAGACATTACTTTAAGGATTTTAGATGTTATTATTTCATCCTCAATGTCCATCAAATCTGTCATCTCATTTGGTATAACCTCCTGAGGCTTTGGCTCTGATTTTCTATTAATTGTTATTTTTATTCCTTTAGCGTTTCTTTTAGGTTGGATTTTAGTGGCTTTCTTTTTTGCCTCAACTTTCTTGATTGTATTCTTAAGCGTCTTTTTCGTTACTGGTTTCTTGACCACTTTAAGTTTATTTATGCTATCTCCATCAGTACAATTTTCTAGAGTTTTATTCTCACTTTCAGTAGGAGTAGGTTTTAGCCTGACTTTTGTTTTCCTAGTTACGACTTTCTCAGCCACTTCTGTATCTAGTTTCACGTCTTTGTTTGAGGATCGCAATACAATACGACGGCAAGAAGGCTTGTCCTTATTTTCTTTGTAATTTTCGGTTTTGACAGTTTTATCAGGTTTGTCTCCTTTAGCGATTACTTTTGCTTCAACTGGCTCTTCTGTACTATTTGCTTTGATTGATTCTACTGTTCCATTTTGAACTTTACTGTAATTTATAGTATCAGATGCAGATTTTACGTTTTCTTGGGCTGCTTTGGGAACTCTTATTATAATTTTTATAGATTTAAGCGGAGCATACGATAGTGGTATTGCTTTTTTATCGATTCGATGGCTAATATTCCGATTTATAATAGACGAACGTTTTTCCTGCAGTCGCTCCTGATCTTTTATAACTTCGTTCATCAAATCTCGTTCAAACGATTTCCTTGTTTGGCTTCTAGTAATCTTCGGTTCGATTTTCTCAAGCTTCTGTTTTTCCTGAACCTCAGATAGTACTTTCCTTTCACAAACGTTTTTATTAGAATTTATATCGACTTTCTCCTTTTCTGATTTAGGAGTATCATCATTCGGGTTATCAACCGTATTAGTTTTGGGTTCTGATTTGGCGTCTTTAGTGTCATGGATTACTGTCTTGTTTTGAACGACGTCATTTCTTAATTCTTCTTTATTTTTAGGACTTTGAACAACAATTTCAGGTTTATTAGCAACCGTCGTCAATGGCGCCGTCTTTGGTATCGTTGTTTTAGACATAGTGATAGCATTACCTATGATCACTGGGTTCACAACGGGAGCGGCGAATTGCGTCGTCTGATAAAGCGCCATTTTTTGCCTGTTATTATACGTTACATATGTATTCTGAGTTACATTGGCCGCAAGTACCGGGGTTTGAACCGCGCAAGGTTGGTATACAATATCTGATCCGATAAGAACTACGTTTTTTAACGCAGTCTGTCTAGGTATAGTTGCCACCAATGTGTTAGTTTGATCTACTGTTCGCATTTGATCAGGATTGGCGTGATAGCTTTGTTTCCCACGATTTTTCGAAGGTGTAATCACGGTTTCAGGCATTTGGTGAACGGCAATAGTAGGCTGAGCATTCTTAGTTTCATTCTTGATGTATTCAGCCGTATTAATCACCGACTTCACATTGACAAATGCTGACGTATGTTGTTTTTGTACTGAAGAATCAAAAGCAGTCTTTGGGATATCACTTTTTACTTTCGGCACTGGTTTTTTATGTGCAAGTGTTGTATTAAGCACTGTTGGATTTAAGCGTTCCTCTTGAATGGCAGGTGTTATAGGCTTATTTATACTGTAATTTTTACCTTTCAGGCTTTGCATTGGTGCTATGTAATTGTCCTCATCGGATGACAATTCGCCAATTTCTTGCCGCAAATCATCATCCATTAATTCCTCAAGAAGATCATAATCAGAATTTGGTATTCCTGAGATAAATGGATCCTCTTCTTTATAATATGGAGCAGTAAACTGTTTCTCCTGATGTTTTATTGGTAACTTTTTAAGTACGTCAATTTGGTCTTTTGTTCCGTGGCTTGGCCTTTTCTCAGTCTGGGTTTGTCGTTTTGGTGTTTCAGGTTGTATCAGCCTAGTTGCGTTTGGATTGGCTTGTAGTACAGATGTGTTTGTTAAAGGTTTCTGAACCACCTTCGATGGTGTTTTAGAAGATTTTCTTGAAGTCTTTATGACACTCTCTGTGTTCGATCGGCTCAGAAGTGGAGGGTGTGGACTCTGCGTCGGTTCAGCGGTCAGTGCTGGTTTTGACTGACCTTTTGATATTATGTTTGTCATTTTTATTAGGTCTCCAGTGGAATTAGCCTTAACTATGCTTTGGTTCCGCAAGCTTTCTGCTAGCGCCTTGTTATAGGCATCTTTATTCAACGCCATGTCGAGGGCTTTGGGGCCTCTGCTTGGTGTCTTGTGAGACAAAATGGCGTCCATTACCTTCTCCCAATCCGTTTCCTCCTTAGGTTTAGCTACAGTTTCAGTTTCGGATTCAGATTTGGGCTTGAAGCTACTTTTAATTTTAATGTTGCTTAATATTTCAATCTTTTTAATAGGCTTTGGATCTACAGTCTTAGTACAATTAAGTTCAGTCTTGACCATATTCAAAGGTTTTGTCTGTAGCATTCTTAAATCAAGATTAACGTTTGATGGCTTTATGCTCGGACTAGTTTTTGTTACTTGTTTGATATTGACGTTGTTATACGTAATGTTAGGGGCTTCTAAAATCTTATGCTTGTTGGATGACTGACTAGTGCAAGGAACGGAATAGTTTGTTGAAGGCATGTGGCCTGTTATTGTTTGTGGAGGTTGAACCTTCTCTTTGACATGTTCCACTTTCGGTCGAAGATTCAGTTTGGTCTGCTGTCGCAAAAGAGCAAGTAAGTCCTGTTGATCTCTTTCTGTTAGAGATGAAATTTTTTTAGGTAAACTCGGCATCTCTCTAGCTCGTTCCACTTGAACGTTTTTGTATTGATTCTCGGGTTTAACTATTTTTGCGATCTGGCCGGACAACATATTGG
Organism: Cosmia trapezina; assembly: GCA_905163495.3. Lineage (NCBI taxonomy): Eukaryota > Metazoa > Arthropoda > Insecta > Lepidoptera > Noctuidae > Cosmia > Cosmia trapezina. Next base: position 6,812,903 of record LR991044.1, read on the forward strand.
CGATTATGGGATTCTGTTTTGCAGAATGACTTACATGTTTTGGCTTATCAAATTTCTTCAGTAAGCTTTGACTGTTTTCTGGATGCTGGTATGCTGCTCTGTCACTTTTCGTTGTCACTGGCTCATTTTTAAGTTGAAGAGACTTTGCTGCCAATTTCTGTTCCATCAAAATTCGATTTATTTCCGCATCAGTAGGAGGATTTTGCAGCGTTTTACTCTGGTATTCTATTAGTGCGTCTATTACAGGTTTTGTTCCATTCCCTTTAGGGTCCACTTTATTTTTGTGTAAATAACTGAGGCGTGAAAACGTGTTTAAAAAGTCTGAAGTTATCTTCTGTGATTGTTTGGCACTTTGTGGAGATGTATAGCTTTCAGACTTAGTTTTGGGTATTACAGGCGTCACTCTACTGATTGGTTTAATATCCTTTTTGATATTTGCATTTTTACTTGAATGAGCACCTGCTCCTGCATTGATAGATTCCTGTAGCTCTTTGAGAAATAAGTGGAAATTCTGTTGACTTGCTGAGTCTACAGATTTCGATTTGTTCGGTACATTAGAATGTGATGAAGTTGCCTTTGATTCGGTGCCTCCAACAGTAGTTTCTTTTGGTTTTGTTTGAGGCATTTTATACATATCTTGCATCTGTTTCTGTAAGTTAGGATTCGGTAACCTAGCCCCGCTTGTCTGAGTGTTATTCAATAAACAGTTAGTAGTCTTAGGACTATACTGTATAACCGGCCTTGCTATTCCAAACGTTTTGGCGCTCAACAAGTTGTTAACTTCATTCCTTAGTTCAGAGAGTTGTTCCGACTGTGTTTTGTTTATGTAGACTTTCGGGTTTTCCGGTACGTTTACTGTTAGCTGTGACTTTGGGCTGGATTCAGGAGTGACCGGCACAGGACTAGGTGCTGGTGTAATCGTTGCGGTTTCAGCTCCTTGCTTATAAGAGTAAGTATGAACAACATTTGGCTGTAGATTTATTCTTTGTTCAATCTCAATAGCCTTCTGCCTTCTATAGTGTAACAGTTTACTCAGGCTTTCCTTAACCGTCATATTAATTGGTGAGCCGGTCCTAGATTGAGGCGAATTCGGTACTTTATGTTTCGGAGAGTCATTTCGGCTTGGACTCTGGTTATGATGCACAACAGAACTAACTCCGACCGTACCAATACGAAGTTCATTATTTTTCGTGAGCGTTTTCTTATCCGGAGTTTTTTCAGGTGACTTGAGCTCGTCCATAGAAAATAGGCCGTCAAATAAGACATTGGTTTCGTTGTTTTCTGATATGATGGAGCTTGAGGATTTTACTTGGCTATCGTAATCGCCGTCACTGACAGAGGGTATTTTGACGACGCCGGGAAGATCTGACTTTTTCATTGAATTCTCCACTTTCATTCCAATAAGACTCGATAAAGTAGAAGTAGTAGGTACCAACTTTTCTTTCTTCTTGTTCTCCCGTTTCTTTTTAGGTTCTTTCTTCTTCGCAGTGCTTTGGTCTTTGCTTTCTAGAGGATCTTTGGGTTTCGCCTTTGACTTTGATTTTTTAGGCTCTTTACTTCTCTCCTTGCTGTGTGGTCGTTCCTTCTTCTTCTCTATTCTTTTAGTTTCTGCGACGAGGCTGAGAGGGTCAGATTCATCCTCGGAAGAGAGGATTTTCTTTGGTTTTCTCTGTGCCTTCTTCGTTTTCACTGGTGTTTCTGATTCAATTTCGGAAGAATTTGCGCTTTGCGTTCGTTCAGGGTCGTCGGCGTCTTGCCATATTTCTCCTGGCTCCTGGTAATGCTCGTAGCCTTTTGACAAAATTTAATTTTATAATTGTTGTTTAGGTTTTGTTTGTTTGATATATGACGTAATTTGAATTTAGATTTAATTTTCTAAAGAATCTGTCAAATACTGGAAATGTAGCAGTATTGTGGTAAATTACAACGTATTTTATTTGTGCATGTTTACGTATGTCCTTTAAAAATCAATATAATTAACTTCACAAAAATATCCCTGTTAGGAGTACCAAAGAAAAGATTCCACAATTTAATATTAGAATTAAAAATTTGTAAAGATGTCACTTACGGTTGATTCGCAGTGGTAGCCCGCGAAATTCAATTTTTTTTGCAACTTGCGGGGGGCTAAAACGGCCACTTTGGCAGAATCATAATAGGATAATAGGTATTTATATGAGTCATAATTTGAAAACGTAAAACAGTCACAAACTGACAATTCATCATTTATGTTTGACAGTTTTGTATGGAGATTCGTAAAATGGTCCACAAATTCTGAATTGCTTTATTGTTGTTTAATGTCAAATAGCACAATCATAATAAATTGCTGGGAGTTCAGGAAATGAATCGCTTTTATAGGAATTGCTTAATGCGGCCGTTTTAGGCCCCCAGGTCAGTGTCAGGTTGCATCTTGGCCTGATTTCCGAAATCAGACCAAACCACGGCAAATCTAACTATATGTATCGATGATTTGTATGGTTAAAATTATGTAAATACATATTTCTTATTGTCGCTAATCACATTTTGATCAAGATACAACCTGACACTGACCTGTAAGTTGCAAAAAACGCAAGAAAATTTTAATTTCGCGGGCTACCACAGCGGATCAACATTAAACTTTTCACACTTATAATACGACTCTGCATTTGTTTCAGTGTTTCATTTCAGAGTAGACGGCTATGAAACACTGACCTCATCTAGTTTAAATGAAAAAATTACGCGTATGTATGTTATTTTTAAACAATTTACAAGATAATGATCATTTACTAGCTTCTGCCTGTGATTTCGTTCGGGTAGAAGTCATAAGACACCATATTATACAAAAACAACATATATATATACATATTATACAATATTGTCTCTAGTACATATAAAAAATGTAAATCTACCTTAAAAAAATATTATATTACATCTATATTACATCTCAATTTTTTTAAAGTAAGTAACTAAGTATCTATTGTTTTGTTATTATGTACCTAAGTAATATGTTGCGAGCGTGCTCGGTACCTCCACCTTGTCATATAAACCTTTAAAGGTTTTTAGACAAGGTGTTATGTATTATGTATTAAGTAAGTAAAGAAATTGTTTTTGAAAAATAAATTTAAAAAAAAAAAAAAACAGCCACAATTCCCGCCCGCGCTAATACTTCGTTTTCGCTTTGCGTTCTTTCAGACTTTTTTTTACATTTGCTCGACTCCTAAGGTGTCTAGCGTGATGTTAGATAGCCTATAACTTTCCTCAAGACCGACTAGGTAGTTCCAGAGATTAGCGTGTTCAAACATACAATAAACAAAAAAAACAAACTCTCCAGCTTTTTTTTTTTTTTTTTACTCTAGATTCCTAGATCATGACTAAATTTTTGAACCCTACTGTCTGACACAACTTTTCACTGTCACGTCAATTTCATCTCCAAATAAATTAATATCATGTGTCACCTTTCTCAATCCCGTAATACATGTCAGTATCGTCGTCCTCTTCTTCCGGCAGATGTTGAAACTCCCTCGGATCTAGGTTCAGATACTTGAGCTCTGTTGTTACCGCGCGGGTACCGAAGTGTGTACGCTCCATGTACGTGCGACAGTTTTCTAGTAGTAGCTCCCTGGAAGATAGAAATATAAGTTCAGAGAAATTTTAGGTTATCTTTAAAATCTTACCCAAGAAATAAAAGTCATGATAAATGTCCCTCTTTATGTACGAAAGATCATTCGTGACAAACCTGTCAGTATCCCAAGAAAGCGTCTTAAGTCTTGGTCCAGAAAGCAGCACAGCGATATCCGTACACAACTCAGGACTGATCCCCAGAGCTTCGCCCTCACTGAAGATCGCAGTAGAAAGCACATTGGCATGATGCTGCGTATGTTTGAGGTTGAGAGTCTCTGAAGTCTTCACGAAGTTGGTCTGCCCACGAGAATCGCTAGCCCAACTCCCGAATTCTTTGTTTGGTTCTTCTTTTGTTTCTTGGTCATCCTGAAATGAGGGAAAATCCAAATTAAATAGGGTTTGAACGGTTCTGCTCGCGATTTCATTCGCATACATACAATTTTTATTGATATAAAAACAAGCCTGATTTAGGCTGTCTAGTGGAATGCGATGGACAATCTCTATGTCTATTACAGACAAAGTTTTTACATTGCACTGTTTATTATTTGATCATAATTCGACGACACTTCAAATACACATCACGCCTGTGTATCCCAGAAGGGTTAGGCAGAGGTGTACACTTCAAATATGACGATTGTTCGTATTATATCCGACCAAACAACAGACATTCAAGCACAATAAATCTTACCGCACAGTCCGCGAGGCTTAAGATGAGCTTTGCATTTGTGTGAGAGATCACCAAAATGGTATGAGAGCCCATGACCAACATTTTTGTCTTATCATTTTACGTAAGACAAAATGTTCAATCGTCTTACCGTTTTACGTTTTACAACGATGCGACATGGTTTTGGTCATGGCCTCTCGTACTAAAAGAACAAAAGCCGATTGCCAAAAAGCAGTATAAACCGGTTTTAAATCAACCAAAGGACGAATCGCGCTCAATGCCGGACGTCACATCTACACTACCTATGTGCACTCACACAAATGCAAAACTCAGCTTAAACCTCGCGGGCTGTACCTTTCTATTTCTCAGTTCTCCTTACCCATATATCTACATAACTCAAGGGGGAAAATACCCGGTAATATCTCTAGTATTAGCAACATTACCAGTATAAGCGGCGGCAGCGCGGGCGCAGCCTTTATCCTTTCATACATCGCCGGCGTCGGGTGCACGGAGAACGCTGTCAGAGTACACTCGCAACGGATACGCTCGCTCGCTGACAGCAGCGCCCCTAGTTGTGTGAACCATGAAGCTAAGGTCTGTTCTGCTGAACGGGCGTCTGCTTCCTGCAAAGGGAATAGGAGATTACATTTATTACATACTAGCTTCTTCACGCGACTTCGTCCGCTTGAAATTTCTTGTTCCCCTGTCGCATCGCATCTTCCGCCCGCGCTATTAATTCGTTTTCGTGGCAGTGGGCAGGGCACATTGCTCTGAACAGATGGCGGATGGGCCCGAAGGGTTCTGGAGTGGCGACCGCTTACCGAAAGGAGAGACGTAACTTTCGAATGTCTCCCACAAGGTGGACCGATGACCTTGTGAAGGCCGTAGGAATCCGCTGGATGCGGGGTCGGAGTGGCGGTGCTTGGGGAGGCCTATGTTCAGCACTGGACGTCTTTGAGCTGAAATGATGATGATACCTTTTCAGTCTTAAGTCTGAGCCTCTCCAGCTCGTGCATGCCGGCAGTGATCGCTCGCACGTACAGCTCACACACGAACGGCTTCATCATGTCGTCTTTGCTCTGTAAACAACACATTTTATTATTACAAACTATAGGAATAGAAAACATGGATCTAAGACATCATCATCTGTAGTCTAACCGGATGCAGCTGAATACCAGTATTTTACATGGAGCGACGGCCTATCTGACCTCCACAACCCAGTAAATGGGTAATACGATACCCCTTGGTAAGACTGGTTGACAGAGTTTCGGGCTTCTGACGATCCGTAATGACTGTCAAAGATCCACGAATGACAGCCTGGACCAACGGCTTAACGTGCTTTCATGGATGTAAGTATTGAACATATATCAAGATAAGTCAGAATAAGGATAGAGCTTTTCAACACTAAGATATTAAAAAATGTTTCTACTTTCAAGTGCAATGGTTCACGTTAATTGTGTCCGCTACATTAGTTTTGTAAATATCTCAAAATGTGCACAGCCTCAGTTGACATTTGACATACGTCTCTCACAAAAGTCAACGACAAGACTGCGCGTCATTTGCTTGGAAGCTTCTAGAACCTTCTAGAAGCTTCGACTCGACCATTTTGGCCGAGTGGATTGTGGTGGGAGCGGTTAGAAAATGATTCGCGTTATACTGTGATTTTTTGCTCTCATCGGACGAGGAGGTAGCTCTTGAGACTCATGAACCGGTACATCCACTGTTTACCAACTGCTACATATGCGCGCTAAGTTAAAACCTGGGTGTCTACTCCCTAAGCACAAAGCCCGCAGTTTCGGCCTTCGTTACGGGCGTTTCCTACTTCGTATCACCTACGGATGGATGAATGACAACACGATTTGACAGTTGTCCCTTCTCCCAATGTGTTTTTGGCCGTCCGAAAAATTTTACTTTTACACTTGTTTTGATGGATCGTTATGTCAGACGGACGGACTGACGCGGACGGAGGGACGGACTTAGGGAGTAGACTGAACGTGGTGAAGTCACCGTCGCGTGCTTGTGGAGTTCGGCGGAGAGTTGCATAATCACATTCCACGCGGGTCCCAACTTATCGCGTTCGTGTAGTAGATTATCTACGTTACCTGCGCGTCTACAGCGGCGGCCAGTGTGTGTAGATGCCTGGCTGTAGCAGCCGGGGCAGCAAGCGCGCGCGCAGCGGGCGGCAGGCGCGGGCCCAGCGCGCGCACGAGCGAGCGCGCGCAGCAATACAGCGCAGTGCGTGGCGCACCACTGCACACTGGCACTACCATGCAACGGGTTATCACCACCTGGGGTAAGAGGATAGAGTGTTAAACACAACTTGCTTGTGACTATTCCTTGAGAAAAAGTGAAGAAAAGTTTGTTGTAAAGAAAAATAAACTCGAACTCGAAGCATTTATCCATACTTCCATACTATATACTATAATACTATACAGGGTGGCCGGAACATTGACGTCCAAAAATAAAATTTCGGTCCCTCGTATCGTGGGGTATTCGAATCACCCCCATGTATGTTCCGCGACTTTTCATAGTTTTCGAGTTATGAATTTTTTTCTGAATGTTTGAAAATTTTCGACCTGACCAACCTAAAAAAATTCTAAAAAAAAAAGTAGAGGGTTTTATCGAGTTTCTTTTTTTGCAACTGAATTTTCATAAGTAGTACTTTTATGCATAAAATAATCAGCTTCGTAACTGTGATGAAAGTTATGAAAATGTTGATCTAAAGTGAAAAATTTACGTTCGGTAAATTATGACTCAAATTTTCAACTTTAAATTAAAAATCTTAACAGGTGACTTCATAATTCCTAAGTAGGCTTCAAGAATGCGCCAGACTCTCAGCTTTCATAATCATAAAAAAAATGAAGTACTTAATAGGGCTACTTTGTTTAAAATCCGCCTTCAAAGACAGCGAGGTGGAAAAATTCTTAAAATTACCCATCTGAGTAATTATTTTTTTTTGGCTATTTTCTCGTTCCTAAGGTTAATTAATGATAAGAATACTGAAAACTAACCAACAAATAGTTTCAGAGTTGGGTAAGAAAAGTTTTACGTAAAAAGTGGTTTTGAATAAAACACAGATGATAATGTGAAAAAAGTACTTAATTTATTTTTAACATTTACAAAAGGTTTTCAAAGTGGCCACCACCAGCAGCAATACACATTCTACACCTACGTAAGAAATTGTCTGGCAATCGTCTAAAAGCGTCTCTGTTCTCTCTCACAACACGTTCATCTTCTGCAATCAACTGCCTCAGCTCTTGTTCACTTGAACAGTCTCGGGCGTATGCTATTTCCTTGTAATAGCCCCAAATAAAGAAATCGATGGGGTTGAGATCAGGTGAGCGTGGAGGCCACCTAATTGGTCCGCTGCGTCCGATCCATCTGTTGGGGTATGTTTCATCTAAGTAATTTCGGACCTGGGTTGCATAGTGACACGGGGCGCCGTCATTTTGCAACACCATGGTTCGTCTGAGTTCGAGATTCACATCTGCCAGCAACAATGGAAGTTCATTTTCCAAAAAGTTTTTGTATGTTTCTCCATCAAGTCTGGACGGCAGTTCAAACGGACCAATTAGTTCGCCATTGAGGATACCAGACCACAAGTTAACGCTGAAGCGATGTTGAAATGTCGAAGCTCTCACTTCGAGTGGATTTTCATTCGCCCACGTGTGGTAATTATGAATATTGAATATTCCGGATCGCTCAAATCGTGACTCATCAGACCATAAAACTTTATTGAAAAATCCAGGATCCTCTTGCTCTTTTCGTAACATGGTTTGGCAAAAATCAACGCGCAATTGGTGATCTGTAGGCAGTAAAGCTTGGACTCGTCGGATGTGGAACGCGTGGTATTCTTCATCGTGAAGAATGTCTTGGATATAAGTCCTTGGGATGTTCAGAGCACGAGCCATACTTCTCGTACTCGTAGACGGATTTCGCTGAACTTCTTCCAGCACCATTTCTCTGCGATCCGGGTTAGCTCTAGGGATTCCTTCATGACTGCCGCGTCGACCAGGAATGCGGCCTGCCATCAAAGTGTTGTGCGTGTTAATAAAAACACGATGGTCGGGATATCGCTCAGGTTGCGGCCCACCACGACGTTGAAGTTGTTCGCGATACAGTCGCGCTGCTTCATGGCCGTTTCCTTGTGCAACTCCATAAAAATAATGCATTTCTGCATATTCACTTAACGTGTAACTCATTTTTTACACTTCCACGTAAAAAAAGTGTAAATCAGAATGCAAAACACAGTCCAATAAACGAGCAAAGTAGTCAAACAAGTAGGCAGCGGAGTCCGTGGGCAAAGCGAGTGTGGTAAAGACAAAATGGCGACACGCGTATAGCAGTAAACACAATGTGAGTACGACTGAGGTACTTGTTTTGCGTTGGCTTCGGTTGCGCGCCTTGCGTGAGAGAGATAGCAATAATTCGGTCTCTTTTCCTCTCGGTCCATTATTATTGCAGGTAAAAGAGTTGCACCCTCGTTTACAACCCATAGTCCACGAGAACGGATCGCGCAAAATTCATTAAACTAACATTTAAAAAAATCTCCGTGTTTAAATCTTAGCTTTCCTGCAGTCATTTTTGGTTAGCAAACTAAATAACCTTAGGAGCGAGAAAATGGAAAAAAAAAATTTATTAATCAGATAGCTAATTTTAAGAATTTTCCACCTCGCAGTCTTTGAAGGCCGATTAAGGCCAAAGTTAGCCCCATTAAGTCCTACGTTTTTTAATGATTATGAAAGCTGAGAGTCTGACGCATTCTTGAAGCCTACTTGAGAACCATGAAGTCACCTGTTTAGATTTTTAATTTGAAGTTGAAAATTTAAGTCATAATTTACCGAAAGTAAATTTTTCACTTTAGATCAACATTTTCATAACTTTCATCACAGTTACGAAGCTGATTATTTTATGCATAAAAGTACTACTTATGAAAATTCAGTTGCAAAAAAAGAAACTCGATAAAACCCTCTACTTTTTTTTTTAGAATTTTTTTAGGTTGGTCAGGTCGAAAATTTTCAAACATTCAGAAAAAAATTCATAACTCGAAAACTATGAAAAGTCGCGGAACATACATGGGGGTGATTCGAATACCCCACGATACGAGGGACCGAAATTTTATTTTTGGACGTCAATGTTCCGGCCACCCTGTATACTATAATATTATAAATTCGAAAGTAACTCTCTGTCTGTCTGTCTGTTACCTTTTCACGCCTAAACCACTGAACGGATTTCGATAAAATTTGGCAAGGCTATAGATGGTATCCTGGGGACGGACATAGGCTACTTTTTTTTTTTCAAAAATAATCCTACAGGGCGTGATATAGGGGATGAAAGTTTGTATGAAAAACTCAGTATTTATTAATTTAGGGATATGAAAATTCAAATTTATGCTTTTGGTAGGAAATAAAGAAATATGCGATTAAGCGTTATTGAAAAATCATCCCCTAAGGGGGTAAAATAGGGGGTTGATATTAAAATTCACAAAACTGCACGTTTTTGAAAAATCCTCCCCTAAGGGGGTAAAATAGGGGTTGATTTTAAAATTCACAAAACTGCACGGATTTCGATAAAATTTGGCAAGACTATAGATAGCATCCTGGGGAAGATCATAGGCTATTTTTGTCGTAAAAGATAATCCTACGGGGGGTGATAAAGGGGATGAAAGTTTGTATGGGAAACCAAGAACCACTGAACGGATTTCGATTAAATTTTGGTAAGGCTATACCATCATCACATGGGGAAGACACACACACACATCACACACATGGGGATGGGGATTCTTCATGGGGAAGGACACAGGCAATTTTTTTTTTTTTTTCAAAAATAATCCTACGGGGGGTGATATAGCGGATGAAAGTTTGTATGGGAAACTCAGTATTTCTTAAGTTAGGGATATGAAAATTCAAATGTATGCTTTTGGTAGGAAATAAAGAAATATGTGGTTCAGCTTTTTTGAAAAATCATACCCTACGGGGGTAAAATAGTGGTTGATTTTAAAATTTACAAAACTGCACGGATTTCGATAAAATTTGGCAAGGCTATAATGGCATCCTGGGGAAAGACATAGTCTATTTTTGTCTTAAAAAATTATCCTAAAGGGGGTGATATTGGGGATGAAAGTTTCTATGGGAAACCCAGAACCACTGAACGGATTTCGAATAATTTTTTGTAAGGCTATAGATGGTAAATTCCTGGGGAATGGGGATGGACACAGGCTACTTTTTTTTTTAAATAATCCTAGAGGTGTGATAGGGGATGAAAGTTTGTATGCGAAACCTAGTATGAAAATTCAAATTATATAAATAAATAAAAAATATAAAGAAATATGCGGTTTTTGAAAATGGGGTTGATTTTAAAATTTACAAAACTGCACGTATTGCGATAAAATTTGGCAAGGCTATACAGGGTGGCCGGAACATTGACGTCCAAAAATAAAATTTCGGTCCCTCGTATCGTGGGGTATTCGAATCACCCCCATGTATGTTCCGCGACTTTTCATAGTTTTCGAGTTATGAATTTTTTTCTGAATGTTTGAAAATTTTCGACCTGACCAACCTAAAAAAATTCTAAAAAAAAAAGTAGAGGGTTTTATCGAGTTTCTTTTTTTGCAACTGAATTTTCATAAGTAGTACTTTTATGCATAAAATAATCAGCTTCGGAACTGTGATGAAAGTTATGAAAATGTTGATCTAAAGTGAAAAATTTACGTTCGGTAAATTATGACTCAAATTTTCAACTTTAAATTAAAAATCTTAACAGGTGACTTCATAATTCCTAAGTAGGCTTCAAGAATGCGCCAGACTCTCAGCTTTCATAATCATAAAAAAATGAAGTACTTAATAGGGCTACTTTGTTTAAAATCGGCCTTCAAAGACAGCGAGGTGGAAAAATTCTTAAAATTACCCATCTGAGTAATTATTTTTTTTTGGCTATTTTCTCGTTCCTAAGGTTAATTAATGATAAGAATACTGAAAACTAACCAACAAATAGTTTCAGAGTTGGGTAAGAAAAGTTTTACGTAAAAAGTGGTTTTGAATAAAACACAGATGATAATGTGAAAAAAGTACTTAATTTATTTTTAACATTTACAAAAGGTTTTCAAAGTGGCCACCACCAGCAGCAATACACATTCTACACCTACGTAAGAAATTGTCTGGCAATCGTCTAAAAGCGTCTCTGTTCTCTCTCACAACACGTTCAGCTTCTGCAATCAACTGCCTCAGCTCTTGTTCACTTGAACAGTCTCGGGCGTATGCCATTTCCTTGTAATAGCCCCAAATAAAGAAATCGATGGGGTTGAGATCAGGTGAGCGTGGAGGCCACCTAATTGGTCCGCTGCGTCCGATCCATCTGTTGGGGTATGTTTCATCTAAGTAATTTCGGACCTGGGTTGCATAGTGACACGGGGCGCCGTCATTTTGCAACACCATGGTTCGTCTGAGTTCGAGATTCACATCTGCCAGCAACAATGGAAGTTCATTTTCCAAAAAGTTTTTGTATGTTTCTCCATCAAGTCTGGACGGCAGTTCAAACGGACCAATTAGTTCGCCATTGAGGATACCAGACCACAAGTTAACGCTGAAGCGATGTTGAAATGTCGAAGCTCTCACTTCGAGTGGATTTTCATTCGCCCACGTGTGGTAATTATGAATATTGAATATTCCGGATCGCTCAAATCGTGACTCATCTGACCATAAAACTTTATTGAAAAATCCAGGATCCTCTTGCTCTTTTCATAACATGGTTTGGCAAAAATCAACGCGCAATTGGTGATCTGTAGGCAGTAAAGCTTGGACTCGTCGGATGTGGAACGCGTGGTATTCTTCATCGTGAAGAATGTCTTGGATAGAAGTCCTTGGGATGTTCAGAGCACGAGCCATACTTCTCGTACTCGTAGACGGATTTCGCTGAACTACTTCCAGCACCATTTCTCTGCGATCCGGGTTAGCTCTAGGGATTCCTTCATGACTGCCGCGTCGACCAGGAATGCGGCCTGCCATCAAAGTGTTGTGCGTGTTAATAAAAACACGATGGTCGGGATATCGCTCAGGTTGCGGCCCACCACGACGTTGAAGTTGTTCGCGATACAGTCGCGCTGCTTCATGGCCGTTTCCTTGTGCAACTCCATAAAAATAATGCATTTCTGCATATTCACTTAACGTGTAACTCATTTTTTATACTTCCACGTAAAAAAAGTCCAAATCAGAATGCAAAACAGTCCAATAAACGAGCAAAGTAGTCAAACAAGTAGGCAGCGGAGTCCGTGGGCAAAGCGAGTGTGGTAAAGACAAAATGGCGACACGCGTATAGCAGCCCGGCGAGCACGGCCTACTGTGACATGGCTTGAGTCACACATTTTATCGTAGTTTGGGCGATAAAACTGTTTTGTCTTAAATGCTAGCACGGCGGCGTGAGATAATTTCTTGAATGTGACATAACTTCTTGTGTGCGTTACTGCAGCGGAATGTTGTCGCTTTTCAGGATTTCGTCTTGACAGGAATTAGTACCCAATCTCGTGTAAATGTGCCCGAAATTTAGAATTTGTGCGTCCAGCCGATCCAAAGATATTCACGAAAAACAGATTCCGCTGGAGTAACGTTACTGCAGCGGCATGTTTTTTTACCAGTGGTCATAGCTGAATACAAACTAGCTACTTAGATAGATATAATTTGTGCCTAATTGTGCCCAAAAAATAGAATTTGTGCGTCTTGAGGTTTCAGAGTTATTCAAGATGCCGCTGCAGTAACGTTTAGCAAATTGCTGTATCTCTTAAACGGCATGACATACAACTACGATTTTTTTTACTACGGTGGGTCTTAATTTGTGCTTAATTTGTGCAATTTTATTTTTTCTATAATCGACACCATTGGAAAACTAGAATTTTTTTTTCAAAAATCCTAAAATCGATCCTCGCGCTTCAATGAGAAACCCTAGAAACTTACCAATTATGGTGACTTGTACCTTTCATGAACTCAAAGCATCATGTGAAATTCGATGTTTATATTCCAACTCCTTAGAGAGTTATTCCATTTTAATTAAAATCTGGATACGATATAATGTAACGCTCCAATACATGAGTTATTATTAAGTGACTGTAATTATGATTATACTAATAATTAGTACCTTTATTAAATTGTTTATCCTTAAAGTTTCAGCTGAAAAAACCTTCTAACTACTTAGATATGAGAAAAAAACGATAGGAAAAGAAATCAAGCGATTAACCGAACAAATTCGAATGACTACATAAAAGCGGGCTCACAGTACATTGTGCCAACCTTCTTAAATATGTAGTACAACATTTCGTTTTTTGAAACAGTCTCGCACAAAAGTGTTACTTATAATTTATTGTTTTGTAAAACACGTAGGTATTACGTAAGTACGTAGTACGTAGTACTCTCAGTCAAATGTTAGTAAGTACAGCAATCTAATAAAGACCAAAGGTTTATTTGACGAGAAAGTGTATTTTTATTGCCAATAAAATAAAAGAAAAAATACCGTTTATAGATTTAGTTTTGAATTGAAATAAAATAGCATGATTGATACCTCTGTAAAATGTTGTTTTATTATTTAGTTACCTACTTAATAGAAATATTCACAAATTGATCAAATTGAGGCAAGTGAATGTCTATATTGTCTAGATCTCAGCCAATTCGTCAATCGGAACTATTACACTCATACATATATAAAATACATCTACCCTATGCTATGCCGTCAGAACGACCGGGATAATAAAACATTACTTGGGGGGAATCCCCAGAGCTTGTCGTTGCTTCATTCGAAACTGCCGTATGGAATGGTTTTTTGTAAACATTCTTCAATGAAAAACAATGGTACCAACATTCGTGAAACGCACTGTTAGTTCGGTTCGGTGTTAACTTTGTTTGACACGAGTAATTGGTCGCCAATCTCGTGTGTGGAGAGCGTGTGCACATTATCTTTTTCCCAGTAATTCAAGGAATTGTGTGTATAATTACGACGCGTGTAATTTCGGCTGGACAATACGCATTGGTTTTGTGGTACATTGTGCTTATGGTGAAATAAATTAACTGTTCAGTGATAAAGAAGATCGACACACCTGTATTTTCTGTGCGTTAGAGTAGCGTTAGAGTACTTCAAAGACATTCCATACTTCACAGATTATGCGTTACAAAAACGCACCGCAGTGCGCGCTCGCCCTTAGGTCACTTCCTACTCTCTGATAACTCTCTACGTCACATATTTATGTAAAAGTAAATAAATAGTTACCTAATTAAACCATTTGTACGCACCTGTACCCATCAAAATTCAATTATAATACTACCAATTTAAGAAGGTGGGCATAATGTACTGTGAGCCCGCTTTTATGTAGTCATTCGAATTTGTTCGGTCAATCGTATGATTTCTTTCCCTATCGTTATTTTCTCATATCTAAGTAGTTAGAAGGTTTTTTCAGCTGAAACTTTAAGAATAAACAATTTAATAAGGGTACTAATTATTAGTATAATCATAATATCAGTCACTTAATAATAACTCATGTATTGGACCGTTACATTTTAGCATGGCCAGATTTTAATTAAAATGGAATAACTCTCTAAGGAGTTGGAATATAAACATCGAATTTCACATGATGCTTTGAGTTCATGAAAGGTACAAATCACCATAATTGGTAAGTTTCTAGGGTTTCTCATTGAAGCGCGAGGATCGATTTTAGGGTTTTTGAAAAAAAAAATCTAGTTTTCCAATGGTGTCGATTATAGAAAAAATAAAATTGCACAAATTAAGCACAAATTAAGACCCACCGTAGTAAAAAAAATCGTAGTTGTATGTCATGCCGTTTAAGAGATACAGCAATTTGCTAAACGTTACTGCAGCGGCATCTTGAATAACTCTGAAACCTCAAGACGCACAAATTCTATTTTTTGGGCACAATTAGGCACAAATTATATCTATCTAAGTAGCTAGTTTGTATTCAGCTACGACCACTGGTAAAAAAACATGCCGCTGCAGTAACGTTACTCCAGCGGAATCTGTTTTTCGTGAATATCTTTGGATCGGCTGGACGCACAAATTCTAAATTTCGGGCACATTTACACGAGATTGGGTACTAATTCCTGTCAAGACGAAATCCTGAAAAGCGACAACATTCCGCTGCAGTAACGCACACTAACTTCTTGACGTTTAGTTGGGACTCATTATGTCTTATTTGCTAATATGGGTGCACCAATTATATCACAAATGTCACATTTTGACGGTGACTAAGAAAAATTTTATCACGTTCGTTCGGAGGTGGTGATAAGATTTGAAAATTTGAAAAAAATAATGTTTTCCTGCTAATTACTCTGCACCAAATGGCAATAAATTATTTTCTTGCATTGTGTGGTGGTGTTTATTTGTGCGTGATAAGGATAACCAAAAAAAATTGTAATAAATAAATAAATAATTTACTATTTTTTTATATTTTTAAACGGTTTTTTTTTTAATTTTTATAAATACATATTTAGACATGTAAATAATGCGCCTTAAAACCAACAAAAAAATAATTAAAATAAATAAATAATTTAAGTAAATACAGAGGTACTTACTTAAATACTACTATTTTTTTTGTTACCTACATGTTAAGAATAATCGGTTTATGGGTTTCATAAAGGGGGGCCAAATTTTCATTATTTTTGCGATAGGACACACCGTTTTCGAGTTATAAGCAAAAGAAAAGAAAAAAAAAAGATTTTATTTGGCCGCATATTCAGATAGTCTTAAACATTTTAATTTTTTCAATTTACTATGTCACGCTATGAATTTAGCAACAAGAAAGGCATGTCGCGGCTCTAGATTATGTCACATGGTTGACCCGTGCTAGCATTTAAGACAAATTCTAAGACATGACATAATTTATCATGTCTTGTCACAAACGTCTTGGGTACGCCCGTGCTCGCCCCGCAGTAAACACAATGTGAGTACGACTGAGGTACTTGTTTTGCGTTGGCTTCGGTTGCGCGCCTTGCGTGAGAGAGATAGCAATAATTCGGTCTCTTTTCCTCTCGGTCCATTGTTATTGCAGGTAAAAGAGTTGCACCCTCGTTTACAACCCATAGTCCACGAGAACGGATCGCGCAAAATTCATTAAACTAACATTTAAAAAAATCTCCGTGTTTAAATCTTAGCTTTCCTGCAGTCATTTTTGGTTAGCAAACTAAATAACCTTAGGAGCGAGAAAATGGAAAAAAAAAATTATTAATCAGATAGCTAATTTTAAGAATTTTCCACCTCGCAGTCTTTGAAGGCCGATTAAGGCCAAAGTTAGCCCCATTAAGTCCTACGTTTTTTAATTATTATGAAAGCTGAGAGTCTGGCGCATTCTTGAAGCCTACTTGAGAACCATGAAGTCACCTGTTTAGATTTTTAATTTGAAGTTGAAAATTTAAGTCATAATTTACCGAACGTAAATTTTTCACTTTAGATCAACATTTTCATAACTTTCATCACAGTTACGAAGCTGATTATTTTATGCATAAAAGTACTACTTATGAAAATTCAGTTGCAAAAAAAGAAACTCGATTAACCCTCTACTTTTTTTTTTAGAATTTTTTTAGGTTGGTCAGGTCGAAAATTTTCAAACATTCAGAAAAAAATTCATAACTCGAAAACTATGAAAAGTCGCGGAACATACATGGGGGTGATTCGAATACCCCACGATACGAGGGACCGAAATTTTATTTTTGGACGTCAATGTTCCGGCCACCTGTATATAGCATACTGGGGAAGGACATAGGCTACTTTTTGTCTTAAAAAATAATCCTACATGGGGTGATATAGGAAATGAAAGTTTGTATGGAAAACCCAGCATTTCTTAAGTTAGTGACAAATATGAAAATTCAAGTTTATGATTTTGGTAGGAAATAAAGAAATATGTGGGACAGCGTTTTTGAAAAATCATCCTCTAAGGGGGTCAAGTAGGGGGTAGATAGCATCCTGGGAAAGGACATAGGCTACTTTTTGACTTAAAACATAATCCTGCAGGGGGTGATATAGGGGATGAAAGTTTCTATGGGAAACCCAGCATTTCTTAAGTTAGGAATATGAAAATTCAAATTTATGCTTTTGGTAGGAAATAAAGAAATATGTGGAACAGCGTTTTTGAAAAATCACCACCGATGGGCTACAATAGGGGTTGAATTTAAAATTCACAAATAATATTAAAATGTTTGTGTACCTACCTCTTTTGAAGAGATTTAAGGTATTGGAAATGTAGTCATAGTTCGTATCTTGAGGTAACAGTTAACTTGTGAACGACTGGACACTCGGTCAAAAGTTATTTCTTATTAGTGCGTGACTGGGATAATACATTTTAACTAAGTAAACAAAGTCCCCCAGCCGCATATGTCTGTCTGTTTGAATGCGATAATGTCAAAAAATACCGAACGGATTTTCATACGGTTTTCACCAATGAACGGAGTGATTCAGTGATTCATTAAGGTTTTGTGTAAATTGTCTGAAATATGACGACGATTGTTGAAGATGTCGGAAAAAATCATGCCGTCTTCACAGTCAGCACGCTTTAAGTCCACCATACACGGTAACAATATATCGCAGCGATTTGAGTTTACACAGATAAATCGGACGGCCCTATGTTTTCCACATGAACGTTCCCATGGTATATTCTCCGACATCCACGCGGGCGAAGCCGCGGGCAAAAGCTAGTTTCAAATAAACCAAGTTTGTCATTAGAATCCCATTACATGTGGAGGTTTCGTCTCTATGAATATGTTTTCTTTACTTTTACAATTTATGAGTGCAATAAGAACGGCCAAAGTTCAGTTAAAGTGCAAAAAAGCAGATTTCATCAGAGGTCATTTTTCTCATTTTTTTTCTCCAAATTTTTATTTTTTGCTTTCTTAGAAACCTAGATATAGTGCACAAGATAACTATAAGTTCAAAAATTTCAAAGAAAGATATGTTACAACGCCATAATCACATACGAGCATTTGTATGAAAAGTATGTCGGGTTTTAAGGCTGCTCCTTCCTAAAATACGGCGAAACTAAGTAACTTTGTAACCATCTTTTACAGTAACTATAGCATCTTTCTGATAGGAAGAAATACACAGTAATCTAAAATACATAAGAAGTGATTTCATGTGTCCTGAAATCTATTTTAGTTTGTAGAACTAAGGAAAAAAAACCTAAATCCAGGTCTATTTCGGTCTATTTTTTCGAGTTGTTACCATATTACTCCTACAGTTTTCATCAAAAGTGTTCATAAATTTATACAGTTCTTTACAAGCTAATAAGGAATGATTTCTTGTCATTACTTTTTTAGTTCAATCAACAGATTTTTTGTAAAGCGATAATTACTTCATATTTTGCAAGCGTTGTATCATCGCGCTTCTCTTTCTTTTCTATGCAGTCCGACAGTGACCGCGCTTTTTGCGACGGACAAGCCTTAAGTTATCGGAACGTGTTTACTCTTTTACAAAATAAAACATCTATGTTCCTAAAGACCAAAATAACAAGCAATACTTTGCTTGACTTCTTCACTACACCCTTGCAATGAAGACCCAAACAGGAGAGGAAATAAAGAAGGGATTTATCATTTACTCAGCACCACACAATCATAGTCATAAGTATTATTAGTGTTGATCATGACTGTATGCCTATGGGAAGTACATATCAAATCACATCTATATCTATAAAAATCAATGCCACTTTTCGTTGTAATTTTATAACTCAAGAACGGCTGGGCCGATTTAGCTGATTTTGGTTTTGAAATGTTTGACGTAGTCAGGGAAGGTTTAAGCGATGAAAAAAATTGGAAAAGTTGCCGGGAAAATTGGAAAATTTTGGAAAACTGAAAGTGGATTTTATATGGGAATATTGAAATTGGGACAGGACAACGTCTGTCGGGTCAGCTAGTCTTGGTATATATAATTTATAGAATTTGCTACAATATTTTGCAAATAAGAAAGAAATAAAAATATATGTATTTTTTTTTGCAACATGGGCTGAAAGGGGGTCTTAAAAATTCAAAGTGGGGCTACTAGGTCATGTGGGGTATCATATGAAAGAGCGCTGTTTGCACATTCTCAAACATATTTTAATTTTTTTTTTAGGCCGCACAGTATTCGACTTTTAATGAAAAATGTAAAAAAAAATACCGTTCCCCCCCCCCCCCCCCCCTTATATCCGAAGTTTGCAGAGAAAAATCTGAAATTATTTTATGTGATAGAAGTTTATGTAAAGATTACAGGAAAAATAAAACGATATCTCTAAATAGCACACTTTTTCAGAAATCGGAACGTAACCCTCGGTGCGCGAGTCCGACTCGCTCTTGACCGATTTTTTTCTCCGATTTCAGGTTTGGTCCCATAGTAAAAGTTGTTCATAGTCATGGTAGTCCGGGCGTTTGCGTTGCAAATACAAAAGTCTTAGTAAGCCGGCTCATGTTGACATGGTTAATTGATCTTGTATGACTGATAAGTGAACCGACCGTCAGCTGCTCAAGTAGCGGTGGGTTTGGGTGTGGGAGGATGCGAAAGTTGTAAAAAAAAAAAAAAAAAAAGTCATTGTACGCCGGCTGAAACCTTTTCACATAAATAGTTGACATCATACAGAGCTGAAAAAAAATAGTCAGCTGCACTGTGGAAGGGGGAATATGCGTCAGCTGCTCACATGAAGTTGTAAAAAAACACGTAAATACAAAAGTCATAGTAAGCCGGCTGATGTTGACATGGATAGTTGATCTTGTATGACTAATAAGTAAACCGACCGTCAGCTGCTCAAGTAGCGGTGGGTTTGGGTGTAAGAGGATGCGAAAGTTGTAAAAAAATAAAAAAAAAAAGTCATAGTACGCCGGCTGAAACCTTTTTACATTAATAGTTGACATCATACTGAGCTGAAAAAAAATAGTCAGCTGCACTGTGGAAGGGGGAATATGCGTCAGCTGCTCACATGAAGTTGTAAAAAAACACGTAAATACAAAAGTCATAGTAAGCCGGCTGATGTTGACATGGATAGTTGATCTTGTATGACTAATAAGTAAACCGGCCGTCAGCTGCTCAAGTAGCGGTGGGTTTGGGAGTGGGAGGTTGCGTAAGTTGTAAAAAAAAAAAAAAAAAGTCATAGTACGCCGGCTGAAACCTTTTTACATAAATAGTTGACATCATACTGAACTGAAAAAAAACCGTCAGCTGCACTGTGGAGGGGGGAATATGCATCAGCTGCTCGCATGAACTTGTAAAAAAACACGTAAAATAAAGTTATGGTACGCCAGATGAAATGTAACTAGGTGATTGTTTAAATAATTATGAGTATGAAAAATCATATCGACGCGCGGGGCAATCTTCCCCCCGTGTAAATCCGAGCTACGCCAGCATTTACTGCGCACGTCGTACATAGCGCACCTTTGGAGCCATGCTGACCTTGAAGACCCTTCTCAATTGTCGCCCACTGACTGGGGAAGGGAAGAAAAAGAAGAGAAAATATCTTCAAATGGTTCGAAGCAGATCAAGTACCCCCATCAGTCACGAGAATATCGGATGATAGCAGCGAAAATATTGCCGGTATGGATTTTTTGTCAGTGACACTTTCTTTAAGCTAGTATATTTCTGGTAGCCTAATTTTAATGATTAAAATGTTCATTACAAGATGATGGTGAAGAGGATCGAGCTCAAGAAGTTGAACAAGATGAAGAGAACGTTTTAACAGAGGAGAGTTCTGATGATGATTTATCAGAGAACGATTATGATTGCGATACCAGTCATAAAGAATAATTTCTGCAGTCATTAATTTTTATATTTCTATTCCTATTTCTATTTCTTTACATTAAATGATTATATTTCCTTTTTACAGTCAATATTATTTTATATCATGCATTTCGTTTAAATATCCTAATCCTAACTAATATTAAAAATGCGAAAGTAAGTTTGTTTGTTTGTTACACTTTCACGCTAAAACGGCAGAACGGATTTGGATGAAATTTGGTACACGGATAGACCATGACCTGGAATAGGAGATAGAGTCTGTGCGGAAAGAGAAGCGGCGTGGCGTAAAATGGAACTAACATTATGTATGACTACTAAAAATTTCATCAAAACAATTATTAACACAGAATCTAAAAACATTATAATATTCTAACACAGCCTCATAATAATCTAGACGTTATATAATGTCGCACTATAATGTCGTAACAGTGTTGACAACATCACAAATACGGTAATTAAGCACAGCTGCGCCACCAAATCTTAAGCCGCTTCTCTTTCCGCACTGACTCTAGGACACTTTTTATCCCGGTAGTATGTTCCCGTGGGATAATTTCCGAAATACACGCGGGCGAAGCCGCTGGTGAAAACTAGTATAACATAAAACAAGAAAAAAAAACAAAATGTTTTCTTACGATATAGTTTTACACATGTCCCGACATTAGCATTTAATTACCACTATGCCGGTTGAAATTTGACAATATGATAGTTTAATAGTTACGTTTACAAAAACTATCAGTCAGCTGGGTGCGGGTAGGGGAACTCTGTCAGCTGGACCCTGAAAGGTACTGTGCATTGCTCGAATAATCTGTATCTTTACTGCGCCAGCTGACGGTCTTTCCACCGCTCCGCACGCAGCTGATTGTTGTTTTCGTACTTTAAATTATTTAAACAATCGCCTAGTTAAATTTCATCCGGCGTACTTTATTTTACGTGTTTTGTTACAAGTTCATGTGAGCAGCTGACGCATATGCCCCCCTCCACAGTGCAGCTGACGATTTTTTTTCAGTTCAGTATGATGTCAACTATTTATGTAAAAAGGTTTCAGCCGGCGTACTATTACTTTTTTTTATTTTTTTTTTATTTACAACTTTCGCAACCTCCCACTCCCAAACCCACCGCTACTTGAGCAGCTGACGGTCGGTTTACTTATTAGTCATACAAGATCAACTATCCATGTCAACATCAGCCGGCTTACTATGACTTTTTTATTTACGTGTTTTTTTACAAGTTCATGTGAGCAGCTGACGCATATTCCCCCTTCCACAGTGCAGCTGACTATTTTTTTTCAGCTCAGTATGATGTCAACTATTTATGTAAAAAGGTTTCAGCCGGCGTACTATGACTTTTTTTTTTTTTTTTACAACTTTCGCAACCTCCCACACCCAAACCCACCGCGGGTGCGTCAGCTGACGCTTGGTTTACTTATTAGTGATTCGAGAACTACTGAAAAAATAGGCAATCGATCGGCGTAAAATGGGTACCTGAAATGCAACGGTACCTCCCGGACTATGGGTAGAACACCTGTGAAAATTTGTCCACCTATTTTAATGGGACCTCATGTAAATACATTTTTGCTCTAACCAAATAATAATCATCTAAACCAAATTACAATGAAAAGAGTATTGATCGCATTGACCGCGTTACCTACGTAGAACATACACTGATGAATTAATAACGAATTCCGAGAGCCACTGTACCAAAATAGCGCGTTGGACGTCAAAGCGCAAAAATAACTTGTCAATATACTTACTTTGCACGTAATTGACTGAATGAGTCGACTAATTTCAAAGGTGGCAATCAGACTTTTCGTAAATTTTCGGCAAATTAAAAAAAAACTGATCATTTGCTTCCTATGATTGTGAGGGCTCGAACCTAACAGTGGGAGGCTAGCTACTGAAATAATAGATTAAAGCCGATGGGAGAAGGGCCGAAGGCCTCTTTATTGAAAATCAGTTAATAACAAACGTTCTCCACTTGTATCAAAATGTACTATTACGTTGTTAGACTTAAAGAAAAACACACTGACTACGCGAAGTCCAAGAAGAAATCTGACTTTTACCATTGAACAAAAGCTTCGTCTTTTTAGGGTTCCGTACCAAAATGGTAAAAGGAACCATATGGTGCGACTCAGTCTGTCTGTCACAGCTGTATATCTCAAGAACTACTAATGCTATCAACTTGAAATTTGGAACAGTTTTAGATGACTTTTTCCCAACTATTTTGCAAATAAGAAGAAATAAAAATATTTATATTTTTTTTTTGTCACAGGACTGAAAGAGGGTTTTAAAAAATCAGGGTTTAGCTACTAGGACATGTGGGGTATCATATGAAAGAGCACTGTTAGCACATTTTCAAACATTCTTTAATTTTATTTTTAGAAAACGTATTTTTTTTTACTTTTTCCTTAAAAGTCGGAAACTATTTTCCGACTTTTAATGAAAAATGTAAAAAAAAATAGCGTTCCCCCTTATCTCCGAAGTTTGCAAAAAGAAAAATCTGAAATTATTATATGTGATAGAAGTTTATGTAAAGATTACAGGAAAAATAACACGATGTCTCTAACTTGTTCAGAAATCGGAACGGAACCCTCGGTGCGCGAGTCCGACTAGCTCTTGACCGGTTTTTTTAATAGTAATTCTATATTTGAATGATAGAATGTCTGCCAGTAACATGCTAAGGTTGCCATATGCAACAAAACCTCTACAGTACATAGTTTTGTACCAGCTAAAGGCATGTGTATTTTCGCCCTAATGTTCCCTATTCCACGAAAACTTACCTGTGCTATAAGCGTAGCAACTTCTTTGGCGTTCTTCCACAGTTTCTTCTCTCTGGGCGAAGTCTCGAGCCGGCTCTGAAGCCTCTCCACTAGCTGGTATCCATTGCGGAGGGGCGTTTGTTTGGCCTAAAACAAATAATGTAGTTAGTGGTCTGGTGATGAGGCAGAGGAATGAGGAAAATGTCGTGAAGAAAGTTTTGAGTATGAAAGGGCTTTAAGAGTAGGGGAAGTTCAAAGAAACGATGAATGGACTGTGTAAAAGATGATATGGCTAGAATAGGGGTGAGTAATAGAGAGAAGTATGGAAGAAAAAGTCATGTTGCGCCGACCCCAATAAATTGATAACCTATGGGGTTCGCAACGAGGTTATTTGCAACCAAATAACCCCTTATCCGTGTTCGTAACGGCAAGTATAGTATGGAACGCCCCCCAGCCATGCGGAAGGCGGAGGACAAGGTGTTCTGTCCAACAGTGGACTGAGACAGACAGAGTTGATTGAACCCCTTATGACCCCTATGCAAATGTCAACCATTTTCGATTTGTTTATAAATTTTCAAAGTTGTAATCCACAGATATCTTTAAAAAAATATAAAACATCTAATTACAAGAAAATCGTTGATATTTACAATAGGAGTTATACGGGGTCATTTGGTTGCAAATTACCTCTCCTACATCCCCTTAATGGATTGCCGAATTATTAGCACTAACCCTCTTTATGTCTAATGTTAAATGGAATTCTAAGGAATTCTAAGTGTTTTATATGTAAATCTATGACAGAGCTGGTATTTACGGACCACACATAGCTACTACTTGACATGAAAATTACAATATGCAGTTGTCTTTCGTTTTTTGATCGATTTGGGGTTATTTATTGAAAATACTGAAATTATAAATGCGAAAGTAACTCGGTGTGTATGTTACCGTAACGGCTAAACGGACTCAATGAAATTTGGCAGATAGGTAGACTACGACCTGGGTTAGGTTATGACATAAAATACTTTTTACCACGGTAGTACTTTCCCGTGGGATAATTTCCGACCTCCACGTGATAAAAAGCTAATTGAAAAAACTCAAATTTTAACCCTAAAATTCACAACAATATGAAAGATGATGTTCTTCAGAAAGGTGGGGTGCGTAGTACTCGCAACCGGCGTGCGTGTATTATTATTATTATATCTGTCCAGTCGATTCTTGAAGCAGTTCAGTGACGGAGCCGTCACAACATTTTCCGGGAGCCTATTCCATGCAATTACAACTTGGTTAGGCAAGAATTGCTTCAAAGGCTTTTTCTTTGATGAATTTTCCTATAGCTTTAGGGAATGCCCACGCAAACGTTTGACCAGATGTATGAACGTAAATGAGGTAAAAGGAGTATATAAGGATCGTAGCAGGTGGTGTTCTGTAGTTTCTGCCTACCCCCATGGTTTTTATGTATGTATTTGTATGTATGTAATTCACAACAATAGACTCACCAGGTCGATACATAGCGATCGCTTGTCCCCTTTGTGCAGCAACACAAACTCCATATCAATGAGCAAGTCCCACACGTCTGCTGTGAACCCCGCCTCGGTCTTCAGAATGTCTTCAAACGTCGGCTTCTTCTTCTCTGCTTTTTGTTTGTCTGTAAGAGGATAATACATTAGAGGGGCTTGTGGCTAAGTAATAACAGCGGCACGGGTCGATCGATCAGCTGAAACCCATCTTACATAACAAGACCCCTCCGTGTCACAAAGCACGTTAAGCCATTTGTCCCGGCTGTCATTCGTGGAACTTTGACAGTCGTTACGGGTCGTCAGAAGGCCGAAAGTCTGACAACCAGTCTTACCAAGCGGGTTGTAAATCGACCATTTTTCGAAGCTCTTAGCTAGACAAAGATTGGAGATAGATAAAAAGTTTAAAAGCCAAAGTTTTAGAGAATTTTATCAACTTTCATTATGTAGTACAACAAAATTTCGTACGACGCACCGTTTTCGAGATGTAAGCAAAAGACCAAAAAATGGGACCTTCTTTGTGTTAGAAATTGGTATTACAAAGTATGATGCCTGTACTAGGACAAACCTGCATCACAGGCGACAATATTATTTCAACTAAGTCATCATTTGTTCAATAGTTCATACTAGACCTGGGGGGCTAAAACGGGCACTTTGGCAGAATCATAATAGGATAATAGGTATTATGAATCATATTTAAAATCGTAAAACGGTCACAAATTGACAATTCATAATTTATCTGTGTACAATTCATAGCACGCAATTCATCTGTTTGACAGTTTTGTATGGAGATTCGTAAAATGGTCTACAAATTAAGAATGGCTTTATTGAAGTATAATGTCAAATACGTCAAATAGCACAATCATAATAAATTGCTGGGAATTCAGGAAATGAATCGCTTTTAGAGGAATTGCTTAATGTGGCCGTTTTAGGCTCCCTGTGCAGAAATAGCTGGAAGTCATTGCCCAACAGTGGGATGATGCAGACTGAAAAGTGGAGCTAATGTAACCACTTTGGAAAATGACAATACCTTTGCCATTAGCGGTCTGCTCAGCCTCGGTGTCTGCAGTCGCCGCTGTGCTGGCTCGCACGCGCTCCATGACCGCGGATGACAGCGACAGCGCTAAGTCGTCGCACTTCGACGCTGTTAACTGCCGCAGCCGCGTCACGAACATCACACCGCGTTCTTCTTTCAGCCATTCTAGTACTGCAACAATGGATATGAAATTAATTATAATGAACATCAAATTGTTGGTATAATATGATACACTGCTGTCTGACCAGGATAAAGAGGGTCACATCCTAAGGTGAAGTTCATTGATCACTACAAGCTCTGACTAAATAAAAAACAAAAACATTGTGCTGTGAACAGTGACGTGAGGCCTCACTTTTCGGGTTTTGTAAACATGTGTGCACTTAGTGAGGTGTAGTTTAGTTGTACTTTTGGTTTAAATGTGTGCGTGTGAGCGTGTATTCACAGAGTGAGGTGTAGTTTTGCGCATGCTTCACTGTACTGTTCGCAGCGCTATGTCTTGATGTTTTATTTGGTCGGAGTTTAGTATTATGATACACCACTGCCTGACCAGAATACACAGGCCCACATCCTAAGGCGAAGTTCACAACTTCACTGTTAAGTACAGCAAGGTACATTTATTTACAATCTGATTTTTAATTCGACGGAATTCTGACAGCTGTAATTTCTTGACACTTCAGATATCATAAACCTTTTCTGTTTTGTCCTTTTTCTATGTTATTTAAATGACTAGAATTTTTTGGATATAAAATAAAAAATATGATGGAGAATGAGATCAACTAAACTATATGACCATGTAAACAGTGTTTGTTCTGTGCATTCAATGCACACTAACTAAAATATTAATTTTATATGGCTAAATGGAAAAAAAGACTAAAAGAACATATTTTTTAAGTTTAAATATTTATTTAGATAGCATTATCACTAATATCATCATCGTTGTCTGCCTGTAGTTACAAGAAGTGAAGATTTTACAAACAAAAATGTATTCCTAAAAAAATGTTTGTAACCTATGAATTAGTGGACAGGGATTCCTGTGAAAGAAAAATAATTACCTTACTAATTATTATAACTTCATTAATTTGATAATAAAAAAATTGATTACCATTTTAAAATTATCACTCAATTTTTAAGTTTTAGTTTATCTAATTGAAACCATGAAATTCAAGAAAGATTTTTTTTTATTTCGCCTAAATGCGTTCCGCTTTTAATAGGACCGTTTTATTATTGGCAACACATCTCAAATGTCAGAATTCCGTCGAATTAAAAATCAGACTGTAGTAGATGAGTAGATATCGAGTGAGATACTTCGAAGCAGTCTTGTCTTAAGGAAGCAGTTGCAGCAACTGTGTTATTTGAACCTCGTATAGTTGCCAGTACGAGTCGTGACTGTCGTGAGCACAAACTCCACTTTTTAACCTTACGAAACTTGCCACCCACCTTCCTCATCCGAGGGCGGTTCCCCCCTAGGATCCAGGAGGACCCTGAGCACAGGATGTCCCC
Organism: Cosmia trapezina; assembly: GCA_905163495.3. Classification (NCBI taxonomy): domain Eukaryota; kingdom Metazoa; phylum Arthropoda; class Insecta; order Lepidoptera; family Noctuidae; genus Cosmia; species Cosmia trapezina. Next base: position 6,840,703 of record LR991044.1, read on the forward strand.
AGGGGTTCTCGAGTATCGTCTTGAACCACTCGCCCCGCGCCACCAGCTGCGTCTCCCATAGCGGGGGTCCCGCATCCCTGCTGCCCCCCGAACGATTCTCACACTCCTTGATGAAAGCATTAATGGCCTCCTCGAGGCGTTTGTGTTCTTCTTTACTTTTAGGTGACTGCCATTCCGTCTGTTGGAAAAATAAAAACGTTGGGAAATATGCTTTGACAAACAAAATACATATCTTTGCAATTATTTTGCTGAAATTGATAAATTGAAAAAAAAACAGGCTTCAGACTGGCTCAATGGTATGACCAATACCTATGACCAATAGAAATAAGACTTTAGATATTTCGATATTGTTTAGTGACGCTTCAATAGAAGTAATTCTAATGTACACTCTGCCACTAACTGAGGCTTATGATTTTGACGACTTCTAGAAATCTCACTATCTTCATCACAATATTGTTAAAATTTATAATTTTTATCAGTAGAGTTTACAAAAGTGTACCTTTTTTATAAGAGAAATGACCTTCAGTAGTGGTTCTTTCTGGTCAATTAAGATAATATCCAAAAATAGATTATGTTGGTAAATTACTAATGATAACCCGAAGAATTGCGTTACTTAAATGATAGTTGGCAGAACATATTGGTCGCAGAACAGATGGCCGATGGATCCGAAAGGTTCTGAAGTGGCGACCACGTACGTAGCGTTGGAAGACCTCCCACAAGGTGGACCGTTGACCGTGAGAAGGGCGCAGGAATCCGTTGGATGCGAGAAGCATAGAACCGGTAGATGTAGCGACACGCGAGAGTCCAGCATTGGACGTCTTTGGCTGAAATGATGGTGACGAGTCTTTCGGCTAAAACGATGATGATGTACGGTAATACGCTCTCACCTGCAGCACAATCTTCGCAGTGTGCCGCTGCAGCCAGCTCAATAGATGCGGGTGTGTTGAGGGAGCCGAGTGCTGGCAGAGACTGTGAATGCGTCGCCACGCCTCGCACAGATGTTGCGTGCGTTCGCGAAGCTCACAGTCGCTACTTAGCCCCGCCTCCAGCGACTGGGGAAGAAATGTTAATGTTACAATATGTTCTGATGATAATACAGTCAGTAGTCTGCATAACCTGGGGCCGTACTATGACGTGAAAAAAGATCATGGATCCATCATGGTTCCGTTGTGAAAAAAGGATTGTGGATAGCTCCGTCTCTCTCACACTGGAACCATGATCTTTTTTCACGTCATAGTACGACACCTCACCCCTTTTCTTTTTTGTAAGAGAGGCCAGGTAATGCAGAACACTGATCGTACTTAGTAAAATAGTAAAGGAAAAGATCGTGAAGAATCCGGCATGTCCTAGAACAAAAAAATCGAAGACATGTGACATTTACCAACCCGCACTGGGCCCGCGTGGTGGATTCCGGCCCACTCCCTCTCGAAGAGAGGAAGCCTGTGTCCCAGTAGTGGGAACATTATAGGCTGAGTAAGAGTATGCTTGGTACAAAGTTAAAGTGTTTACAGAAATAGACATCATTTATCACGAAATAGGTACAATCTTTTGCAGATAAACAGTTAATTGTAATTTATTTGTGAATAGGAGAATGTCTTCATGACCAAACAACACAATAATCGGCCCATAGACAAACACAGCATTATTAATTTGTTTGCAATGTTGACACATGGATAATCGTAAAAAATACTATAGGTATAACGAGATCAATCTCACTGTTTTCAAGCTTCGAATATTCTAATAAATTCACTTGCTATTCAAACATGATTCATTTGAAGCCAAAATAAATTTTAATTATTGACACTTCATTCACTAGTAGCATAATTAATTATTAACTGGAACTATAATTTTAGAACCTTATCAATACTGTAGAAGAAGAATGTGACCCTTTGATTCAAGAATAACTTAAATAGGACCATCAACAAAAACCGATCAAGGGCGAGTCGGACTCGCGCACCGAGGGTTCCGTTCCGATTTCTGAAAATGTGTGCTATTTATAGACAGTTTTATTTTTCCTGTAATCTTTACATAAACTTCTATCACATAGAATAATTTCAGATTTTTCTCTTTGCAAACTTCGGAGGTAAGGGGGCGGGAACGGTATTTTTTTTACATTTTTCATCAAAAGTCGAAAACTATGCGGCCTAAAAAAAAGAAAAAAAAAAATGTTTGAGAATGTGCAAACAGCGCTCTTTCATATGATACCCCACATGCCCTAGTAGCCCCATTTTGATTTTTAAGACCCCCTTTCAGTCCCTGTTGCAAAAAAAAATATAAATATTTTAATTTCTTTCTTATTTGCAAAATAGTTGGGTCAACGTCATCTAAAACTATTCTAAATTTCAAGTTGATAGCATTAGTAGTTCTTGAGATATCCAGCTGTGACAGACAGACTGAGTGACACCATAAGGGTTCCTTTTTTACCATTTTGGTACGGAACCCTAAAAACCATCTTTATGCTTAACTTCTCAAAATAATGTCGTATGAACCCCACCGGTTCAAACACAATGGCTTTTTTATCTTTTCTGTAATTACGACATACGCAAGGTTAAGCAGTTCTCAAGATAACAATTTAATATCAATGGGCAAGTCACAAATGATAACAAAAGTACAACTGAACCGTATTTATACACATCTGGTACGATAATAATACTAATAACTATTAAGTTTATCTTGTTTGTATATAGAAAAAACGTGGACAAGGGGCCAAGGACAACTGTGCGAATCCACACTGAAGGAAAAAACTGTGATGACTCATTCTTAGTGCTCAGAATGAGTTTACTTTAGGGATTATTATACTACTCTGAATTAAGGATTCATAATATCTAGGCGCTTGACGAATGCCGACTTCTTTTTTTTGACTGCCCCATTGGGATAGAGCAGTGGTGGCCCAGGCCCCGACTTACGAGTTGTAGTGTTATTGTCTCCCCCAGCCCGCAATAAAAAAAAACCGGGCAAGAGCGAGTACAGACATCGTTTTATTTTTCCTGTAATCTTTACATAAACTTCTATCACATAGAATAATTTCAAATTTTCTCTTTGCAAACTTCGGAGATTAGGGGGGGGGGGGTATTTTTTTCTACATTTTTCATCAGAACTCGAAAACTATGCGGCGGAAAAGTTTGAGAATGTGCAAAAAGCGCTCTTTCATGTAGTTCATCAGATACCCCACATGCCCAAGTAGCCCCACTTTGAATTTTTCAGTCCGTTACAAGAAAAATAAAAATATTTTTATTTCTTTCTTATTTGCAAAATAGTTAAATATAAATATCCTTGGACATTTCACACAACGCCATCTAGTCCCAAGCTAAGCAACCTAATGCTTGTGTTATGGTAACGAGATGGCTGATAAACTACTTATAAGTATACATTTTTTTTTTTTTTGTAAATACATACATATTATAGATAGAAAAACACCCAGACTCGGAACAAATACTTGTAGGTCGTACAAATATTTGTTCCGTGCGGGAATCGAACCCGCGACATGCTGCGCAGCAGTCAATCGCTCAACCACTGCGCCAACCGTGTCGTCAGTTGGGTAAACGTCATCTAAAACTGCTCCAAATTTCAAGTTGATAGCATTAGTAGTTCTTGAGATATCCAGCTGGGACAGACAGACAGACTGAGTCACACCATAAGGGTTCCTTTTTTACCTTTTTGGTACGGAACCCTAATATACAAAGTACTCTTGTTGGCTCCTATGTTGGGACTGGATACGACCAAGCAAGCCAGGAATTTTGCGCTAATATGTTACATTTTTCACACGGGTCGAGTTGTAGGCCGTGGGTTCGATCCCAGACATGCGCATTACTTTGTGTAAATAATTTAATCACCACTGCTCTCAAAACGGTGAAGGAAAACATCGTGAGGAAACCGGCATGTCCTAGAACAAAAAATTCCAAGATTTGTGACATCTACCAACCCGCACTGGGCCCGCGTTGGGGATCACAGCCCACTCCCACTCAGAGGAGGCCTGTGCCCCAGCAGTGGGAACATTATATGATGATTATGTGTTGGGCTGGTGGTTGCAAGCGCGACTGCTGAGCGTGGGTTCCTGAGTTCAATTCCCGGGTCAGATCGGGCAAAAGTACAAGTGTTATTGGGTTTTTCCATTAACGAATCTACACGAAATCTAACTTAGAAAGATGTATTTGTGATTTTTATGGTTAAAATTATGTAAATACATATGTTTTATTGCCGCGTATCATATTTTGATCAAGATACAACCTGACACGGACCTGCAAATTGAAAAAAACCCAAAAAAAAAAATTTTTGTGTTTTTTTCAATTTGCAGGTCCGTGTGTGTGTTCGGGGGCTACCACTGCGCATCCTCCATAAAGAGGGTTCTAACACTAATTTACTTCCTGATTTCCTTTCCTAAGTCCTAAATTATCTTAAACGCTCTGCAGCCCTTGTGAAGTTTTGTATTATCTTCTACTTAACAGAAGTATAGCAAGGAAATCTAACACTCCACTCGTCCAAATAAGAAGCTTTAAGTTTATAAAACACATGTTATGTCATTCATACTGGAATATAATATACCAAGGAACCTCAGAATACAGCAAGAAACTATAAATATACCTATGCAGTTACAATGAATACAACAGTAACTTAGTCGGCGTTCCCACGAGCGTAATAAAATCGCGGCGGGATTTTATCGCGCACTGGATTTTCAACTCTCGTTGTTGAGCCGAGCGTTGACAATCCAACCTAACAAAAACAGAGTGCATCCCAGCGCGACGACAAACACACTGTTGGATTTTCAACTCCCGGCGCTAAGCAGAGAGTTGAAAATCCAGTGCGTGATAAAATCCCGCCGCGATTTTATTACGCTCGTGGAAACGGGCAAACGGGCTCGGCGCAAACGAGCCACCGACCACAGCCACGAAACCTCGCACATGCAAAGGAGATTCTAAGGTCCGTATTACAGAACGTCACTCAATACTCAAGCATTACTTAAAATTAGATTCAAGCCATTTGATTGGTTGAAACTAGTTTTAAACTAAATTTAAACAAAGATCAGTGCTTGAATTTCCTTCTGTAATACGGACCTAAATGACAAACATTTATTTCATAAACTTACTCAAAAAAGTAAAGCTGTAAAGCTTACTCAAAAACACGTATGTCCTGGAACAAGTTTTATGAAATCTCCGAACACTATTTTTTGTTCCATGTTATATCGCGTTTTCACTGGCTCGTAGTGAGAACTACTAAAGTTCTCACTTGCGCTGGATGAAACAACAAGCTTGTCGAACATGCTCACGTTGACGATAGACGGACCGGGAAGGGCCCTCTTAATTAATGGGAAACAAACTTCCTAATAAGGACAATGTCGAAAGAAACACTTTACGCCACACAATATGCAATATTTCTAATGCATTACACACTAAACTAACTACTACACGAAACGTTACTTTATCTTGAAACTGATGCACCCCTTCAAGTCAATCTTGTCCAATCTGTTTGGAAACTCATATTTTTTTAACTATAATCTATACTTACTAATATTATAAAGACGTATTTGTTTGTAAGTTTGTATGTAGGGGGTAATCTCCGGAACTAACGATCCAATTCTAAAAACTAGTAGAGATAATAAAAGTAGAAGATGTCACAATCATGTCTTCGAATTTTTGGTTTTCACTTTTTTTTTCCAGCAGAGTATTGAGAGCAGTAGTGATGAAATAATTTAACAAAGTCTGTCTGGGTTCGAACCTACGACCGTCGTCGACCTTACTCGTCAGTCGCGGGTTTTACCACTGGGCCACCACCTCTGCTCTTAAAACAAAAACAGACATGATGTATTAGAATTACTTATTTTTCATTTTATTTTACAAACGGGTTTCTCTTGACCTCGATCTCGCCTGATTTCGTAATTTTTAGGGTTCCGTTTTTACCGTTTGAAGTACGGAACCCCACATAAAAAAAACTTTTTGGTATTACAATGTTATGTTTGTTTTGGGATAGGTACATTCTTTTCAACTATGGAACCCCTCATTGTGCGTGGTCCGCACGCACTTCGTCGGTTTGGTAGATGAGATGAAAAAAACTTTGTTCCATATAATTTTTTTCTAAATTATTTTTTCTGTGATCAAAGTTTATCAAAGATACATAAAAAGGAAATAATGGCAAAACCATAGAAAATAGTTATTGATAATGACACCAAACTAACGGCGAGTTGCAGAAACGAACTTAAGTTTAATGAGGAGACTTTAAATTGATGCTGCCACTTTATTTTTGATACATAATGTAAGGGATGCCATGAGTTTAAACTAAATCTCCATTAAACTAAGTTCGTTTCTGCAACTGGCTGAAAGTGGTATCATTTGCTGAAGTCTTTTGTTTTGAGTACCTACTCTGCTCAAACGTCATTCAATTCAAGTTGTTTATAGTATGCATTCAATAGATTCTAATAGTTATTTATGCAACTGACGTATAATAAGGGGTATTAAAACACAAGCCGAGTGTGATAATAGCATTGATATATATGTTACACTAGATTAGCAATTGCCGCGCCAAGGCGTTGCCACTGAACATACGGCCACGGCCGTATGCGTAACTAACGTCAGTTCAGTGCTCTTTACGACGGCAGCCGAAGTGAACCGAGTGACACGCGACAAAAAATATCGCCAAAATGGGTAAATGCGTAATGAAAGAATGCGATTCTAGATCACAAAAACTACCGGAATTACTTTCCACACGTAAGTTTATTGTTTCTGTGTTTATATCATCGTAAAAACGCAGGAAAATAAATAAAATGTAGATTTTTTTTTAATTATGATCAGTGTTACAACTAAAAACTATGTTTTAGTTTCCCACATTTGTGGGAGTTTTTAATTTATGGAATAAGCGATTTTAAATATTTTTTAATAATGATTAACAATGTTCCAGACTACCTAAAGATGCTTCTCAATCAATAATCCGATTGCTGAGAAAAGATACTGACTGGCTACCTACTAAATCTACTGTCATTTGTTCGAAGCACTTCCGTGATCAAGATAAAATAGGACCAAAAAGCGAATGTGGCCGTGTTTATTTGTGCAATCAAGGAATTCTAATGCTTATTGTAAAAGTAATGATTTTTTGCGGCAATTAATATTATCAAATTATAGGTAATGTCAACAAAAAATGCCTTCTCATTAAACTCCCACAGCAACAAATTAGTTTATATCGACTCAAACTACATTGTTCAATGTTTTTTTCAACTTAGTTTTTAGTTTATAAAGAGTTGTTTTGCCTACAGTAAATTGTATATTTTTCAGGACAACCGTTATTCTAATAGCAGGTGGAGCTTTCAGAAGAAGAAAATATGGATGTGGATGCTGTGGAAACCGACGAAGAGATAGACGAATTAACTGAAACGCCCCGAAAGCACAAAATGAGGAAAATAATTCACCGGTTGAAAAATGTATCGGCTAAAAGACTAACAAAAAAAAAATATCACAAAAAAATAAAAGACTACAAATAAAAAAAATAAACGATGTTATTAGAGGAACTGAGTTGAGCGAAGAAGACGAAATGCAGCTAAATGTAAATGATAAAACAGTGCAATTCATGGAATAATTAAAAAACCTTCAAAAAGAAAAGGACTTATAGAAAACTGACTCTTTGGGGAAACCGAAGGTTTTGTCTTTGCGATTATGGACGAAGTTATGATGACGAACAACTACTGGAAATATATTGTGAAGGACGGCACGGTTGACATCTGTCGGGCATTCCACCGTCCGAGGGAATCAGTCCGTCAATTATTTCTGGCTGTTCTCGTCTGGCTAACGGAGACTACTTGCAGAGGCACAACCTTGTAGCCAGGATTATCCACCAGCAACTTACTCTGAAATACAGTCTTGTGGAATTGGAAGTACCGTACTATAGGTATATGCCCGACCCAGTTCTCGAAAATGGCAATATCACGTTGTATTGGTATCGATCTATCATCACTGACAGGACTATTGTTGCCAATAAGACAAACATAGTGGTGATAGATTGATTAGAGCGTCGCCCAATGATTATTGAAATAGCGGTCCCGCATGACGAGAATCTCGTGAAAGCTGAAAAAGATAAGCAGATTAAGTATCTTGACCTGGCTCGCGAGGTTGTCGACATGTGGGATGTCGATACAGCAATCGTTGTGCCGATAGTCGTGACGGCCAATGCCATAATAGCCAAGAGCCTCGATCAACACCTGAAGAGGCTCTCGTTAGGCAGCTGGATTAAGGAAGATTGCTCCAGAAAGCGGTACTTCTGGACACGGCGCGTATCGTTAGGAGGTTCCTCTCTCAGCAGCCCTGACCACCGGTACCCTGGACCCTGTTCCCGATGCCGGTGGGCTACTATTTTTTATATTCTTAAATGTTTTTATATTCTAATATTTATAAATGTAAATTATATGTATGGAAATGTACTAAAGGAAATAAAAAATGTTCAAAATGAAAATGTCTTGATTATTTTCATTAGTTATAAACTTTTAATACACATCCAATAAGAAATACATAATTCACATATTTAAAAAATAACTTAACGTTTAACGTTTAAACGTTACGTTTTTTTTTCAACGTTTAAAAACTTGGGTAAAATTTCGCATGGGTAGGCAACCCCATCCCGCCATTCACCGCCATTGCATGTTTATATTGCGATCTTTGTCTAATCTAAGCGACAGTATTGTTCTTGCGACTTGTGTAAGTGAGAAAGATATATGTTTACTTTTAAATGTTTAGTGGTTTCAAAGCTACGTCGTCGCGTTGAAATAGTGGCTAGACTTTTTTTACACATTTTAATGAGGTTTGCTTCTCTAGTTATATAACTCAATGGATAATAGTATCACATGAGTGTTTTAATACCTAATTATGTACAGTTGCATACAAGACTTATCTACATACATGTTATCAATCCTCTATAAAGGGTTCTGAAACCGTTTTTTGCAATACTAATACTCGTATCGAACATGGCGGCCGGCGTCATAGTATAAGACGTGAATTCGAATAAGTTCTTTTTTTAAATTACGGCGCTGTTTTAGTGAAACGCGCGTGCATTACAATGTTCTTTTTTTGAAAACGAGTTGCATTATGAAATTCAGTACAACATTAAAGCACCCGTTTGGATGCTATTATGGTTACCATGGTTACTATGACACTGGCTGTTTTAATGTTGGCAATAAGCTAACTGTTTCAGAGACTTTTATGTGGGATTTATGGCATGGGTGTAGATAAAGTATATTTATATATACTTTATCTACACCTATTTCACTATGTCCGAATAGCCACCACTACTTACCAAATAAATTCAAAAATGGAACAGAATATGTATGAAATTATCTGCCAAGTAAGTTAATAGGAACTTAATCATAGGTGGTGGTGGTCTGTTATTATTCTCTAAAATTGTGTGAAGTATATTATTATGTACCAAGTACATAATTATTCTATTGTATTATGTTTGTTACTGCCTTTAATAACTATGCTCATTTGGACCATGAAAATATATTACCTTAAAATATTCCTATTGCCTAGTATCCATCTAATCTATACTACCTATACTAATATTATAAAGCTGAAGAGTTTGTTTGTTTGGTTGAATGCGCTAATCTCAGGAACTACTGGATCGAATTGAAAAATTCTTTTAGTGTTGTATAGCCCATTTATCGAGGAAGGCTGTGTGTAACATCACGCTACGACCGGCGACCAATAGAAGCGAGACCAATAGAACTACTAATTTAATTAAGAATCCACTCAGCAATTTCATATTACAAGATGTGCGCAATAAGTTGAGTTTAAACATAAAGATTTAGATATTATAATGCTACGCTGTTCTCAAGTAATAGGCTATGTTAAAAAAACGCAGACATTACTATAACATGGCCATATTACTCGGGAACAGCGCAGCATTTTACTAAATTAAATCTTCATATTTAAACCGCGCTCAGGTCTCAACGTATCACATGTTGTACTTAAGTTTAACACTACAAAATCCAAACTATGAAGTGAACCTCAAGTTACTATATGAAGTCAAAGTAGTTTAGGAAAAGGTCAGCAACATTCCCATTCCCTCAAATTAGGTAAGGTTTTGGGAAGTCAGTGGACTGTGACTTTTGAGAATTGAGATCAATTCAACACCATTTTCATCATCTTTTTGCCCTTAATGTTGGTTGGGGTCTACTATTTTGTAAAGGTCATATTTTAGACTTGCTATTTTTAATCAAGGCACACAAGGCAAAAAAGTTGTGATTGATAGAAAAGAGGGATTATGTTTTAAATGTTATAATTAGGGGTGGGCCAAAATTCGTTTCACATTTGGTTTAACCGAACATTTGATACAAGACCATATTAAAATAACTCTACTATTTTTACTAAAATAATAAAACTAAATCAATAAAATTATAAGCATAAATACTATGGTTTGTTAATTGCTAATTATTTAACAATTAAGTAAATGTATCTAAACATTGGGTATTGGACATTGATGTATAAATTAGGGAAGATATGGTTTGTGCTCCTCAACATGGACTGCATAAATTATGCTCATGAGCCTAATTTACCTTAGTCAACAGCGAACTGCCGTTTGTTATAGTATGTTGAGTAAAATTACCATAATCGTCCAAATTAGCAGCAATAATGCCTCCTGTATTTTCAAAATGTGCAAACAAGTTCCACGGGATTACTTTTCACTTCTAAGTACATACTACATCTAAACTTAATTGTCTTTAAAATTCTCCTGATTAATACTGCCGCTGTTAGTTAGTTGATTTATTCCGTTCTAATACCATTGGTATTTGTTTGAACTTGTATTTATTTTCTATTCCGAATGGATACCACTTTTAAATAATTAAATTTAATGCGTAAACGAATACCAACAACTTTTATTTATACAATTAGTTTATATGTTTATACAATGGTATCCGTTCGGAATAGAAAATAAATATGAGTTCAAACAAATACAAGTGGTAATAGTTTGTTGGTATTAGATCGGAATAAATCAGTTAGTTACCTGCTAGTTATAATGATTTTGAGTTGGTTTGGTAATAAAAACTCCTTTAAAATCAGGGAAATCCCCAGAAAGAACCTAGCATAGTAATAGCAATAATAGTTATGAGAAACCAATGTGCCTAAGCATAATATTATTAAATAACCACTTCTCAACTTATACCTCTTTAATCTATAGTAGATCCTTGTCTATGTTATTATCATAACATGACTATGAATCATCATAGACATGTGCTATAATAACATTAAGTAACAAAGTTTTGTTATCATTCAAGTGATAAGGAATTTGGCACACAGACATACATTTATTTTGGCAATGTTTTGAAAACAAACAATTTAAACTGTATCCTTTAGACAATATGGGTGTTTTTTCCATAACACCATGGGATTTGGAAAAAGTATAGGTCTTTCTTTATTGATAGTTATGATTTTAACGATAGTATATTATTGATATGGTTGTGTAGTAGTTTAGTAGTGGCAATTGTTAGCAAAAAATTTTTAATAACTGATTGATTGATGAACAGATTGATACTTTTCCGGAGACAAAATTTTCATATCTTCAGAAAAGTAGCAACTTGAGGTTATTTCTTTTTGGACTGAAGCCACTAAAAAAAAGGTTATTTTTAAAACTAGGCACAGAAATTTAATTTAAGTAATAAGATGACAAGAAAATTATAAAACTCCTATCTGCGGACATGACATTACAAAATAAAAATACACAGAATGAAATCTGAACCGGCTAAGATGATACCAGAACAATGTAGTAACACCTAAACACTTTTATTTGAGCCTAATAACGCGAGTCAGGACAAAAGGTAGGCCTAGTCTAATGAAACAGCTGATGGGTCTTATAACTCCACCTCCCACGTGCAATATTATGATCGACGCGAAAATAGAACTGTCACAATTTTTTGCTAAAATAAATATTGAGGAGCTACGTGACTCCCCGATGTTATGATATGGCTGTCCGTCATCATTACCTACTGATGATTACAAAGTACATGATTAGACGTCTCAATTACCATTATATCGTCAAATAACAAGATTATGACAACTTAGGAGTGTAAACGGAGGTTTTACCGCACAATTATACATTAATTTCCAATATTATTGAAACACAATTAAAACTACCATGATTTTTCACTGTGCATACACTTGCAGCATCTGTAGAACTTAACCATTCTATCAACTTTTTGCGGCCCGATAATTGTTTCCAACATATTAATCTCGTAAAAAATAGTGTGTTCCGTCCAAAATAGCGAACAGATCACCGAAATATACGAAAACAAGAGTTCATAGCAGACAAATATGGCGGCCACAGTGAACTTCACCAGCACAACGGCGTCGCGTTATGTATGGTAATCTTGATGATTATAAGAATAAAACTTACCTTATAAAGTTCAATGTAATATGTTTTGCCTTTTGGGCCACTTGTTTGATTACTTTTCACGTCTTTTCCATCATTTGTAGAAGTCATTTCTTACGAAAATATCGCGGGGAGACATTTATGCGCTTGTGTTTTCGTAATTGTACTGTCAAATTCAGTGTTACAATAGCAAAATAAACCAAGGCAAGAAATTATCTTCATGTAGCAACCCCAAAGGTATATTTTATGATAAAATACAAGACAAGACCTGACAAGACAGTGTTCTGTGATTTTGACTAGGGGAGGAAAACTAACTTTTTATCACGCTAGGTGGCACATGATCGACTGTCCTTTTTTCATTGATTTGACATAACGAACGATTGTCAAATTGTATGGATTTGTTTGTAAAACAATGTACAGTCGTTCAGAGCGCCATCTACAAACAGCTTTGCGCGTGGCTCCCCATTCGTTGGTAACCACGCCACGTAAAGCACTGACACACATGCTCATGCTACTAAGCAGCAAAAAATTGCATGTGTGTCACAACATTTCTACGCTCATATGCTCGGAGTTTTAATTAGCTGCAGTAATATTACACTTCTAATGTCATTTTTAACCGACTTCCAAAAGGAGGAGGTTCTCAATTCGACGGAACCTTTTTTTTTATTTTATTTTTTTATGTATGTTCCCCGATTAATCGAAAATGGCTGGACCGATTTGGATTTTTCTTTTTTTGTTCGAAAGGGTATACTTCCCAAGTGGTCCCATGATCATCAAGTCAGGATCTGATGATGGGATCTCATGGAAATCGAGGGAACCCCCAAATTTTATGGGCACACCTATATCGATTTCGGTATTTTTTATAGTAACTCGTGCATTTGCTCTCGGAAAGTACCATTCGGTGAACTGGAACTGATGATGAAGACTACAGAGGGCCATCGGAAATACTCAATTATATCTAAGTATATCACAGGTTGCGATTCGATTACTTTAATATGGTTTATGCTCGTCAAAATGCATAATGGTAATGGTGACTTCACCATGAGCTCCAGTTCTCCTGGTTCTTACTAGGAGAACTCCTCAACAATTAACGTCCCTGCATCGGGAAAAGCAATATTTTGTAAAACGTGATGAGCAGTTGACATTGGGTTATTGTAACTTAGATAAATTACAAACTGAACCACTAAAAAGTGAAAAATAAAAACTTTTTTACAAAAAAAAAACCGACTTCCAAAAAAAACACTACAAAGTGAAAAATATTTCGGAAGTCGGTGGCAAAAAACTAAAATACAGATCCAAAGACACCGACTTCCGAAATTAAAGTTATTTTTCACTTTGTAGTGTTTTTTTTGGAAGTCGGTTTTTTTTTTGTAAAAAAGTTTTTACTGTCATTTCGCTATCAAATGGGAACATTTTTTAACGAAATGACAGGGGTGTATATCATAGTTGCGAAGTTCATTAACGCGATGTACGTTACTGCGAAAGTTCTTTGCCGCGCTGTACGTTACTGCGAAAGTTTAATATCGCGAAGGTCGTTGTTGCGAAAGTTCATTGCCGCGATGTACGTTACTGTGAAAGTTTAATATCGCGAAGTTCGTTGTTGCGAAAGTTCTCTATTGCGATGATTGCAGTTTCGATAACACGCTATTGCAACGTAGGTCATGTAGGAGAGTTGCTGATACTGGTGATAGTGGAAATATGTATTATGTTGTTGGACATGACAATAAATGAACAAAAATTGTAAGCAACTATCTAAGTATATCGCACACTACACTAGGTACTTAATCTACATAAATAACACTTAAAAACGTAATAGTTTTCTCTCTGCCGGCTACTGTTAAAATGATAGCAATCACATGAATTGAAAATATTGATCTGTTCATGCTCATGTTTATAATATTACTTCCTTATTTATTTTCCATAATATAAAATTACTACTATGTTACTATGTGCGGAGTACATGAGTTTTGTTTTTTGTTATTTTTTTTTGTTGCAATTACAAGTCTACTTAAATAGGTACATGAATTTTGTTTATGTTTATTTTATTATTGTTATCTTTTGGCCCAATTATAATAAAATTTGCTTACAATTTTTGTTCATTTATTATCATGTCCAACAATATAATACATATTTCCACTATCACCAGTATCAGCAACCCTCCTACATGACCTACGTTGCAATAGCGTGTTATCGAAACTGCAATCATCGCATTAGAGAACTTTCGCAACAACGAACTTCGCGATATTAAACTTTCGCAGTAACGTACATCGCGGCAATGAACTTTCGCAACAACGAACTTCGCGATATTAAACTTTCGCAGTAACGCACATCGCGGCAATGAACTTTCGCAGTAACGTACATCGCGTTAATGAACTTCGCAACTATGATATACACCCAAATGACATATAAAAATTGTCATTTTTAAGTTCGAGCACAGTAATGAGCATGATTATCGGCATGCTTATTTCAAGTATGTTTTTGAGTAAGCACGCAATGCAGCAAGCATGTGTGAAACTTAATGCAGACCTCGCACTGCTGCCTGCTGCACACTTTACAGGAATACATTCATGCAGCTGGTGACTTGAGGATTGCACCCCACAAAGGCATGATTACAGTCATCAGTCGTTTGTGGGATGCAGTTTACACAAATTATCTAAGTATGTTTTTGTAAATTAGGAAGGTCGGGCAAAGCTAATTGTAGATGGCGTGATCATAACTAGGCCCCTAAAGCCTATATCTGCCTATATTTTGGTTCATTCATGCGTTAAGTTTTATTTCATTGGTTCGTTGAAAGAGTCGGAATTTAAAACAGCCATCATGTGCCACTCGACGATGCAATGGACAGAGATACTTCCATTGGTACTTCTAGGCATCAGAAGCGCTTCTGCGCTTGGAATTTTGGAAAGCAGACATCCAGACGGCCTGCATCCAGCAGACCTAGTCTATGGAGAGCCGCTGCATTTACCAGGCCAATTCCTTGCACCTACAGACGACCACAGTACAGCTGACGTCACTGATCTAGCAACGCATCTACAAACCACATGAACATGCTCACTCCAAAACCCGCGTCATGGCATCGAAAAGGACTCTTCCGTCTAAATACCTCACTGTCTCGATAGCTCCTCTCATGTATTCTTGCGGATTTATTCCATCGTATTTCGATACCATGACTTTCGAACTGGCTTAATGCTCGCAAAATTTTTCGAAATGACGACCTACGTGATAGCGTCATTCGATATAGCGGTTTTCGATTTAATGAGTTTTCGAACTGGCGTACTTACCACTCGCAAATTTTTTCGAAATGGCGACCTTCGCAAAAACGACATTCGAACCAACGTATCACTCCCCCAGTAACTATAGCATCTTTCTGATAGGAAAAAATACACAGTAATCTACAATACATAAGTGATTTCATGTGTCCTGAAGTCTATTTTAGTTTGTAGAACTAAGGAAAAAAAATCCTAAACCCAGGTCTATTTCGGTCTATTTTTTCGAGTTGTTACCATATTACTCCTACAGTTTTCATTAAAAGTGTTCATAAATTGATACAGTTCTTTGCAAACTAATAAGGAATGATTTCTTGTCATTACTTTTTAGGGTTCCGTACCAAAATGGTAAAAAAGGAACCCTTATGGTGTGACTCAGTCTGTCTGTCTGTCTGTCCGTCTGTCTGTCTGGCCATTGTGTTTGAACCGGTGGGGTTCATACGACATTATTTTGAGAAGTTAAGCATTAAGACGGTTTTTAGGGTTCCGTACCAAAATGGTAAAAAAGGAACCCTTATGGTGTCACTCAGGCTGTTTGTCTGTCTGTCTGTCACAGCTGGCTATCTCAAGAACTACTAATGCTATCAACTTGAAATTTGGAACAGTTTTAGATGACGTTTACCCAACTATTTTGCAAATAAGAAATAAATCAAAATATTGATATTTTTTTTGCAACAGGGACTGAAAGGGGTCTTAAAAATTCAAAGTGGGGCTACTAGGGCATGTGTGGTATCATATGAAAGAACGCTGTTTGCACATTCTCAATTTTTTTTTTACTTTTTTTAGGCCGCATAGTTTTCGACTTTTGATGAAAAATGTAAAAAAAAAACCATCCCCCTCCCCTTATCTCCGACAAGTTTATGTAAAGATTACAGGAAAAATAAAACGATGTCTCTAAATAGCACACTTTTTCAGAAATCAGAACTGAACCCTCGGTGCACGAGTCCGACTCGCTCTTGTCCGGTTTTTAGTTTAATCAACAGATTTTTTGTGAATCGATAATAACTTCATATTTTGCAAGCGTTGTCATCGCGCTTCTCTTTCTTTTCTATGCAGTCCGACAGTGACCGCGCTTTTTACGACGGACAAGCCTTAAATATGGTAGCGCTTTGAGCGCTTAGCAATTTTTGCTAGTCACAAATTTAGTCACAATGCATAAGCGGTGAAATGGAGCTTATAGTGATTTCATCATAAAAGTACAGAGGTACAGTCGCCAGCAAAATTCCATGGACAGTACAGAAATAAAATCGTGTGAAGCGAGAAATGACGCCACCTAGCGTAAACCAGTTATCGACTAACAGAACTTAATTATGCTGTTACTAGATGGCGTTGCTTTACTTTAAACGATAAAATATTTTTAATAGTTAATTTTTGTTTCTTCAAACATTCAAATAATTTATAACTGTTCTAAACACTATTAATTTAAAATTGAATATATGTATTATATATGTATTGACTATATGATTTTCTGAGTTTTAGTTTCCAAACTTGAGAGGGTAGGTTGAATATGGATTTATAAATAATTGGTAGGTAGTATAATTAATACTTAGATCGAAGAGTTATGACTAAGCTCAATTAATTCGCTAAGTTCATTTCGATTACCTCGTTCGAGTGCCTTTTGTTCAGTTTTTATTTGTAATCAGGTGAATTACTTATTTTACCATAATGAATACGCGTTGTAATATTGATTTGTAACGAAATCAACTCAAATAATTGCTTTGCATAATCAAGGCAAAAACTTGTCAGAAATAGCCAAAGTGTAAACGTAAGTAGTTTTATTTTTACACTATTTTAAAACTCCAATAATTTTTTACCATGCTACTTAATAAACATTATTTGGTATTATATATTTCTGTTTTATTGTTGCAGAGAAAAACAGCTGTTCTACGGGTACGACAATTTGAAGAGAAGGGTTCTTTACCACACCATCAAAGAACTGGTAGACCACGACTCAAAACCCAAACTCATGTGGTCAAACTATGATAAGGGACTATGAAGAAAATGGATTTCTGCCGACTAACCACTATGCTGGTTTATGTGTCACAAGTGTTGACACTGTCCGCTTGCTCTTCACAGTGAAGGGCTGCATTATCGGAGGCATGCTGTGAAACCCTTGCTCACGGAAAACCATAAAAGGGCAAGATTACAGTTTGCTTTGGATCACACTTCGATTGGAGTAATGTCATCTTTACAGATGAAAAAACTTTTAAGTGCAGTGAACACGGACGCTTATGTTTGTGGCGGCGAAATAATACGCGTTTTACAAGTGGTCACGTAGTGCCCAATATGCAATCTGGTCATATAACAATGAACATGTGGGGATGGATGAGTGCAGCCGATCCGGGAGAACTAGTCAGGCTACCAAGTCGAGGAAATAGTGCAAAGTGCTGGAGGAGACCATGTTGCTTATCATTTATGGAGTGTTATCGTTCAACGGTGGAATAATCAAAATGAGCGTACTCCAGAAGCGTTAGAGGCTCATTGCTTACAAATATGGGAGAGTAGGTATTCGTGGTTTAGATTTGTGTAAAAATTTAATTAATTCAATGAGTTCCCATATCATGCAAGCTGTTTATCAGCCAGACCCGAACTATTAGTAAATAATTATACTTAATTAATATTATTTTACTTAGTGCTTATTATTTATATTAACTGGAGACCTGGTTATGTGTGTAACCTGTGTGTACTTTCGTATTTTAAATAACTTAAAAAGTTATGAACACTTCAAGTTCAAAAAACATAATTTTTAGTTTTTTTATGTTATTTACTTACCATTGTTTTTGTGCAAAATGAAAATTGCAAATTGTAGTTTTTAATGTTTTTAGCCTATCTATTTAATCCATTTAATCCGTTTGACTTTTGTGATAAAATAATCTGGTCTCCTGTTGGTTTTTATTGAGGTTACATAAGCTTCAATCCTCTTTCCAATTTTGGAAACGAATACTTAAGCTATGGCCTCAATAAGAAGTTATACATATTAGAGATCGGATAATCGGATGCATATTAACCTAAAGTTGAGGTGTTGGCTAAGTATGGAGTGGGCTTTTGGATTAAAAAATCCCAGAATTCCGGTATCGGCCAATTTTGACTTCTGATTATAGAATCGAATGTATAATTTACTTAAGTTCAGATGTTAGTTAATATGGATTGCACTTAAAAAAGAAAAAAATCCCGGGATTCCGGAACGAAAATTTTTAAGTTCTGATTTTGGAATCGAATGTTTTAGTTAGGTTCTTGCGTTCAGGTGTTGGCTAATATGGATTGTACTTTTGTATTAAAAAATCCCGGTATTCCGGGATTCACAAATTTATAGTTCTGATTATAGAATCGAATGCTTACGTTTAGGTTTTGGCTATTAAGGAATGCACTTTAGTGTCGATCGTCAAACTGTCGCGATTCCGGAATTGATAAATTAAGTATTTTTTCAAAGGGTAACTTTTTTATCACTAAATTTTCATAGGGTGTTCTACTCATGAGCAACTTTCACTATGGGATCAACCCGTAAATCACGAAACATAAGTCAGCTGTTTCATACATTTTGGTCGAGTCATTGAACTTTTGTTTCAAACATCGTAATTCTTTTTGTGATTTCAGAGTTGGTCCCATAGTGAAAGCTGTTGAAAATGTAAACCCAAGATGGCGGCTTTAAATATTTTCAAATTTTTCGTCATGGGTACTATTCATGGTTTTCGAGACTGTTACAGCTGATAGTGACATTAAAATGTAAATCCAAGATGGCGGCTGCGAAAATTTTCTAATTTTTCGTCATGGGTGTCGTTTTATTGGTTTTCGAGGGTGTTAAAGCCGATAGTGACACTAAAATGTAAATCCAAGATGGCGGATGCGAATATTTTTGAATTTTTCGTCATGGGTGTTGTTTTCATGGTTTTTGGGGGGTGTTAAAGCTGATAGTATCATTAAAATGTAAATCCAAGATGGCGGCTGCGAACATTTTTTAATTTTTCGTCATGGGTGTCGTTTTATTGGTTTTCAAGGGTGTTAAAGCTGATAGTGACATTAAAATGTTAATCCAAGATGGCGGCTGCAAACATTTTCTAATTTTCGTCATGGGTGTCGTTTTATTGGTTTTCGAGGGTGTTAAAGCCGATAGTGACACTAAATTGTAAATCCAAGATGGCGGATGCAAATATTTTTTTATTTTTCGTCATGGGTGTCGTTTTCATGGTTTTCGGGGGTACTAAAGCTGATAGTGACATTGAAATGTAAATCCAAGATGGCGGCTGCGAACATTTTCTAATTTTTCGTCATGGGTGTCGTTTTCATGGTTTTTGAGGGTATTAAAGCCAATAGTAACATTAAAATGTAAATCCAAGATGGCGGCTGCGAACATTTTTAAATGTTTCGTCATGGGTGTCGTTTTCATGGTTTTCGAGGGTTGTAAAACCGACCGAAATGTTCGCAGCCGCCATCTTGGATTTACATTTTAATGTCACTATCAGCTTTAATACCCCCCAAAACCATGAAAAGGATATCCATCACAATATTTTTTCATTTTCGCAGCCGCCATCTTGAATTTACATTTTAACGCCACTATCGGCTTTAAACCCTCGGAAACCATGAAAACGGCACCCATGACAAAAAGTTTGAAATTTTTTGCAGTCGCCATCTTGGATTTACATTTTAGTGTCACTATCGGCTTTAACACCCTCGAAAACCAATAAAACGACACCCATGACGAAGAGTTAGAAAATTTTCACAGCCGCCATCTTGAATTTACATTTTAACGCCATTATCGGCTTTAAAAGCCTCAAAAACCATGGAAACGACACCCATGACGAAAAATTAACAAATATTCGCATCCGCCATCTTGGATTTACATTTTAGTGTCACTATCGGCTTTAACACCCTCGAAAACCAATAAAACGACACCCACGACGAAAAATTAGAAAATCTTCGCAGCCGCCATCTTGGATTTACATTTTAACGCCACTATCGGCTTTAAAACTCTCGAAAACCATGAAAACGACACCCGTGCCGAAAACTTTGAAAATTTTGCAGCTGCCATCTTGGATTTACATTTTAACGTCACTATCGGCTTTAACACTCTCGAGAACCATGAAAGCGACACCCATGACGAAAATTTGAAAATGTTTGCAGCCGCCATGTTGGATTTAGATTTTAACGTCACTATCGGCTTTAACACCCTCGAAAAGCATGAAAACGACACCCATGACGAAAAGTTAGAAAATTTAGTAGCCGCCATCTTGGATTTACATTTTAACGCCACTATCGGTTTTACAACCCTCGAAAACCATGAAAACGTCACCCATGGTAAACAAAAATAAAAATGTTGGCAGCCGCCATCTTGGATTTACATTTTAACATCACTATCGGCTTTAACATCCTCGAAAAGCATGAAAACGACACCCATGACGAATAATTTGAAAATTTTGCAGCCGTCGTCTTGGATTTACATGTTAACATCACTATCGGCTTTAACATCCTCGAAAAGCATGAAAACGACACCCATGACGAAAAATTTGAAAATGTTCGCAGCCGCCATCTTGGATTTACATTTTAACATCACTGTCGGCTTTAAAACCCTCAAAAACCATGAAAACGACACCCATGACGAAAAAATAGAAAAATTTCGCAGCCGCCATCTTGGATTTACATTTTAACACCAAATCGGCTTTAAAACTCTCAACAACTATGAAAACGACAGCCATGATGAAAAGTTAGAAAATTTAGCAGCCGCCATCTTGGATTTACATTTTAACGCCACTATCGGTTTCACAACCCTCGAAAATCGTGAAAACGTCACCCATGATAAAAAAAAATAAAATGTTGGCAGCCGCCATCTTGGATTTACATTTTAACATCACTATCGGCTTTAATACCCTCGAAAAGCATGAAAACGACACCCATGACGAAAAATTTGAAAATTTTGCAGCCGCCATCTTGGATTTACATTTTAACATCACTATCGGCTTTAACACCCTCTAAAAGCATGAAAACGACACCCATGACGAAAAATTTGACAGTGTTCGCAGCCGCCATCTTGGATTTACATTTTAACATCACTATCGGCTTTAAAACCTTCGATAACCATGAAAATTACACCCATGACGAAAAATTTGAAAATGTTCGCAGCCGCCATCTTGGATTTACACTTTAACATCACTATCGGTTTTAAAGCCCTCTAAAACCATAAAAACGACACCCATGACGAAAAATTTGAAAATTTTCGCAGCCGCCATCTTGGATTTACTTTTTCACGTCACTATCGGCTTTAACATCCTCGAAAAGCATGAAAACGACACCCATGACGAAAAATTTGAAAATGTTCGCAGCCGCCATCTTGGATTTACATTTTAACATCACTGTCGGCTTTAAAACCCTCAAAAACCATGAAAACGACACCCATGACGAAAAAATAGAAAAATTTCGCAGCCGCCATCTTGGATTTACATTTTAACGCCAAATCGGCTTTAAAACTCTCAACAACTATGAAAACGACAGCCATGACGAAAAGTTAGAAAATTTAGCAGCCGCCATCTTGGATTTACATTTTAACGCCACTATCGGTTTCACAACCCTCGAAAATCGTGAAAACGTCACCCATGATAAAAAAAAATAAAATGTTGGCAGCCGCCATCTTGGATTTACATTTTAACATCACTATCAGCTTTAATACCCTCGAAAAGCATGAAAACGACACCCATGACGAAAAATTTGAAAATTTTGCAGCCGCCATCTTGGATTTACATTTTAACATCACTATCGGCTTTAACACCCTCTAAAAGCATGAAAACGACACCCATGACGAAAAATTTGACAGTGTTCGCAGCCGCCATCTTGGATTTACATTTTAACATCACTATCGGCTTTAAAACCTTCGATAACCATGAAAATTACATTACACCCATGACGAAAAATTTGAAAATGTTCGCAGCCGCCATCTTGGATTTACACTTTAACATCACTATCGGTTTTAAAGCCCTCTAAAACCATAAAAACGACACCCATGACGAAAAATTTGAAAATTTTCGCAGCCGCCAGCTTGGATTTACTTTTTCACGTCACTATCGATTTTAACATTCTCGAAACCCATGAAAACAACCCCACCATTATATTGACGGTACCTTCCAGGGACAACCAATTTAATTCGGCAGCATTGTATTTCTCACGGGGATCACGTGTAACAAACGGAATATTTATGTGATTTCCCGATTTCCCGGTATTTCCAAATAAATAAAACCACGTTATTTATGAAGACGTTTCCATACCATGTATCCGATTAGTTGTGCATTCCCACATTTTCTGGAATCCCGGGATTTATAGTAAGAAAAAAATGCTAAGAAGCCGCTTCCATACTTTGTTAGCGAAATATTAACTTTAGGTTAATATGCATCCGATTATCCGATCTCTATACATAATATTATAATGTTATACGATAGTATTTAATAAAGTAAATGTTAAGTGTGAATAATAAACTGTAAGAAATAAATCTCTACAATTTTTTAATAGTGCCTTTTTGTTTGTCGAGCCTGTTTACCTGCTGTGACACTGCTCTTTTTTCTGGTTGCTAAGTAACTACCAACTCGAATACCTACTAATTATTAAAAGTTGAATTCACTCGTTATTCGTATCGGTTTCTTTTGATAGTAGACTTAACATTTACGAAGTGTTATTCAATGTCTTAATAGACCGGAGGTATCAAGACCGCTTGCCGTGTAAGTAGTTGGAGGTTCAAATCCTAGGCACGGCATGTGCTTTTTTGTCATGCATTATATTTTTATTAAAAGAAAGTATTTTTCTACTTTGTTTTAGTAATATTTATAAACAATTAAACAAGAAAAATACAATATTGTAATAACATTTAATAATACATATTTATTATTGCTATTATTTAACAAAACGTTGATCTTATTTTATTACAAAGATAACAATTTACAATACAATTACATTGACATTTTACAATTTCACTTGATAATTTACAGTTCTCATAATATGACACGACATATTTTGCCAACTGACACAAACGGGTTCCTAGACAAGTGACATCCTTTAACGCAACATCAAACGTTGTAGTTATAACTTGAGGGTATGGATTAATTTTATAAAGAAAACGTAAGTAAGTAAAATTAATGGATACCCTCAAATTATAACATCTATCGATTAGACAGAGACCTAAAGATAAAGTTACTCGGACGATAGTAGATAACAATTTCATCACAATTCTTAAGGTCTCGCTGGCTAGTTCGTGAAACTGCTGGTATGAATATGACGACGTTTGGTGATGCGATGGTTCGAATCCTAGTCGAAACAATTAACTCTTTTTGCAGTATTCTATAATTATTCGTAACGGGTTCAATGTTGTAGCAGTATAACATTTTAAAACTTGAGGGACACATACTGACGCCTGTGTGCATTTAGTTAGGACAAAAATATAAAAATAATTACACCCATTTTTATTTACGGTGGTATAACCTACAGGTGACACTGGGTATTTTCATTGTGTAAAGTTAAGACTTTAAAGGACATGCGATTTTTATTATTCTTGTTGAAATTAAAAGTAAAATTGCCTTGTGATAGAAAAAAATTAAAAAAACCATAAAACTTTTGTCATCTACAAGTGACACTGGGAATTGAACAGATAATACATTTCGTAAATAATTAATCATAGTTGTGAAGAAACCAACGCCATCTAGTTTGATTTTTGAAAACTTCAACTCAAACGTTCACAGGAAAATAGACATTAAGGTATCCATGCAATTTTGCAGGTGATTGTACATTGAAAAAGAAACCGGTACATATACTCCTAGAGGCGAGTACATTGCATTGGTGCACACCCAAAACGCAAATTCTGGGGGGCCGTGCGGGGCAAACGGACATCAATGGTGAAGTGGAGTTGATGGTGACTTCACCATCAGTTCCAGTTCTCCTGGTTCTTATCAGGAGAACAACTTAACATTAACGTCCCTGCATCGGGAAAAGCCAATGATTTCAAAAGTATATAAGTAAGTCAATGGGAAAAGCAATATTTTGTAAAAGGTGATGAGCAGTTGACATTAGGCTATTTTAACACAATGACGATATATCATTGTTTTAACCATAGAATTAATAGTCTAATTACTCTAAGGTTTTAACAATAAATTGCAAACTGACCAACTATCGTACTCTAAAAAGACAACTAAAAAGTAAAAAAAACCGGCCAAGAGCGAGTCGGACTCGCACACAGAGGGTTCCGTTCCGATTTCTGAAAAAGTGTGCTATTTAGAGACATTGTTTTATTTTTCCTGTAATGTTTACATAAACTTCTATCACATAGAATAATTTGAGATTTTTCTCTGTGCAAACTTCGGAGATATGACGGACGTTGTTTTTTTTTAAAATTTTTCATTAAAAGTCTAAAACTATGCGGCCTAAAAAAACAAAAAAATGTTTGAGAATGTGCAAACAGCGCTCTTTCATATGATACCCCACATGCCCCAGTAGCCCACCGGGGACTCCGAGATATCCAGCTGTGACAGACAGACAGACAGACTGAATCGCACCATAAGTAGGTCAGTGTGAGCTTGTATGTTGATTAAAATATGATTCGCGGCCGTAGCTAATATGGCTTTACAGAATCTTATAATCGTTAGAATCAGCAATACAACTCCATAAGTGCCGTCAAAATTGTTTTTAATGCACTTGTACGTAGCAAATTAGAATCCAGCTCCTGCGTGTGGAATCCACACGAACGTACAGACAATCAACCTTGAACCTAATGCGTTAGCGATAAAGATGAAAATCTATTAAAGTTTGACAGATTGTAGTAGCTTGATGTGCTGGCGTCTGTACCTATTTGATTTTACTGGAAAAGGTACAAAAATCGTTCCTTAGGTTTTTATACAAGCGGAAACACGGCTATTATCCTAACCTCTATCCGACTAAATTTCTATTGGGATGCCTCGGATATAACTCATTAGAGGTAAGGCGAGCACGAGATCAGCTCACTATAGCCTGCAAGACACTCTGTGGCACTATCGACGCCCCTGATCTGCATGCTGTGCTGGCTCGCTTCTTCGTCCCAGACAATTACTGCCGCGGCAGAAAACACAGGCTGTTTGTTGTGCCCCCATGTCGCACTGTTGCGCGTGCTAAGTCCCCAGTACCTCGCACTCTGGCCGCACTTAATGATCTCTTGGATTCTAATCGAACAAACGATCTGTTTGCGGATGAATGGAAGAAGATATTATTGGCATGTCAGAAGTACTGTGAGAGGGATTCATGAAAGTACCTATTACAATTTTTTTTTTAAATCTAATATTTAGAGGCTTCAGTGCACTCTAGGTGACTATGCCAGCCTCATGGGATCATTCCTATAGTAGCATAATGGGTATCCTGCATGCTGCGATAGCAGACTGCAAGCCACCCATTACTCTACTCTATCCATCACTCACATCTTCAAATATAGTTCCTGACCTAAATTCTCTGCCCCTTTCTATCCTTTCTCTCTTTCATACACCGTTTTAAGAACTTGTAAATACTCTGGGCTTCTTCAGTCATTGGCTGGTTCAGAATCAAATTGATTCCACCATTGTGGAGATCAATATTTGGCAACAGGTTCCTCCTCAGTTCGCGATACTGGTCACATTCCACCATCACATGAATTATATCTTCAGGCACCTGACACGTATCGCACAGTGGCGATGATTTAACGCCCATTAGATTATAAAATTTGTTTAGTGGAACATGACCATTCCGCAACCTGCAAGCCGCAACTAATGTCTCCCTGGAGAGGCTGGCACAATCGAACCAAGGCACTGACCCTGGTGTGTCCTGTATGGTATAGTACCAAGCACCCTTTGTTTGTGTGTGTTTGTTTTGTAAATTTTTTATTGTTTTTTATTTTTACATGTTTTCTGTGTATATGTGTCTTTAATTATTGTAATTGGTTCTAAACCGTGCTAATTAAAGTTAAATAAATAAGTTACCATTTACCTCAAATCTAGCGATTTCATGAAATCATGAGGTTTGAGGTAAATGCTAACTTATGGAGTTGTATTGCTGATTGTAATGATTATAATTCTGTAAAGCCATATTAGCTACGGCCGCATTTTAAATCACCGCTTGTGTGCTGCGGTGCGAGTCGCGATGCGAGACTACGCGAGTCGCTGGCGACTAAAACGCTGCGTGTGTAGCAGCATCAGAAATATTTGAGACCGATGGTGTTGCAATGAAAAGAAGCAGAAAGTCGCAAAAACTCTATGTCAAGGCTAATCTACATTCTATGATAATTAAATAAATTTTCATGTTGGCAGGACTGTAGTACAAAGCAAAGCGAGTTGTGTCAAGAATTACTGCGTTTTTTACGAAAAATAATCTCAAATTAAAGTAGGAAAATGTAGAATTCATTGTTCATGTAAAGTTAATTGTGTATGCAATAAATAAAATAATAATTGGTTTAGTTAACATCATTAACTCCGACCTGCTCGATAATAAAAATTGATGTGTCAAAGTGCACGGGAATAGAAGGGATGATAATTTATCGCTTTTTGAGCTTAATTAGACGGCGTATTTTATTTTATTAGCATTATTTTGCGTTCAAAATGTATAATGAAGTGTAATTGGGAGATTTTGGAGACAAGGATGGAATAGGGCGTGTGATCCGACTAGGCAAGTAGGCACATCTGGCGAGCCTTCGGTAACATTTCCCTTCCTTTCTCACTAATTGGCAAACTATTTACTGTTGTCCGATGTTCTAAATCCACTCCTATCTAATATTTTAACTCAAAAATCTATATTTCATGAGATTATCTTCCATTAAACGTAAAATTTATTAAATAGTGTTTTAGGAATAATTTAGCGAAATTAATAAAATTTATAATTTCAGTGATTTTAAAACATTAGATGTACATATTAATTAGTTCAGTGTTGATAAGCGAACAGTCTGCTTAGTGTTGTGATGTGTGTATCAAGTAATTATAATATTTTAACATATTGTGAACCTATTGAGTGATAATACTAGTAAAATGGCTAAGAAATCGGATAACACCGGCGGGAAGCTGGTAACAGTTTCTGTCGTCGGTCTTTCTGGTAAGAAAAACATTATTTTTAATATTTTATATCATGTCTATGTATAATTTAATTGCAATGTTTTTTTTTTAAATTAAACATACCAGGTACTTTTTTTTTGCTATACTGCCCCTCGGTCATCCCTGATATTTTTAGCCAAGTTTATTGTTTATAGCCATACAACCATTCAATCATGCACAATTTATAAACTTTTCAAGAGTGATCATGACCTTCAGTACGCACATGCTATTCAAAATTTTAATACACTGTGTTTACTGTACTATTCATAGCCAATTGTTTCTTTTAATAAAAAGGAACAATTGGCTATGAGTAGTACTATTGTTTTTATTGTGCAATTGAATGGCTACTTGTGTGTAAATGTCTTTTTGTGGTTCAAGTGATCATGTCCAGACTAGGTACTAACTGAAAATATTAGGTAATTATTGAATGAAAAATGTAATTAGTTTAAAGTTAAACTAATTAGTAAAACTACAATGTTCTTTTTCCATAGTTTAGGATAGCTAATTACAATAACATTACATCATCATTAAGTCTGTGATTGTTTACTGTAAATAATAGTGTATGTGGTTTTAAGAAGTCACATGGCCATTGTACAAATCTGTTGTGATGGTTTTAAAGCTGGGTTTAAACCAAACAAACATAAAATCAGAACAACAGCCTTATGTCCCATGTTTTTTTACATTTTAGTATGGATAGACCAACAAAGAACGCTCTATCCTTATTACACAAAAATGCTTTGGTGGAATGGGAACAGACTGTGCATTTTTGCTTGTTAGGTGTAAATTGATTTTCAAGAAAACAAGAGTTTGTCAAGCTGCTTACCAACCATGAAGTAACTGACTCTGAACATATTATCTTATCTATCTACAATTACTGAGATTATATCCTGTAAGTGCTGACTTCTTGTGTATTTTCCAGTTACAAACAAAATTTGAAAATCAACATTAACCATCTTTCTCTCTCTTACTCTGTTGGTTACAATTTTATTGCTCAAATATTACACACAGATTTTACGCACAATGGTCCACCTGAAGGACTATGTGCGGAAACTAGAACCTCTAACTAGACACAGATTTTGTTTAAAAAGAAATAAAATGTAACAATCTGCCTAGCCTTTTCCCAACTGTATTGGGGTCGGCTTCCAGTGTAACCGGATGCAGCTGAACACCAGTATTTTACATGGAGCAACTGCCTATCTGACCTCCATAACCCAGCAACTGCGTAATACAATACCCCTTGGTAAGACTGGTTGTCAGACTTTTTAGACTTCTGATTACCCATAACAATTCTCAAAGATCCACGTATGACAGCCGGGGCCAACAGCTTAACGTGCTTTCCGAGGCACGGAGGAGTCTCGGTGTATAAATACAATCACCCTTCACGGACCCGTGCGGCTGTTATTACTTAGGAGCTCTGAGCAGAGAAATGAAATGTAACATGGTTTCCAAATAATTAACATAAAATCACACCAGTATGAGCAGGGACAGGCAGGCTTTTACACTCAGTCCCATGTAACGGGGGTGACCCAACTATTGCATATTGATCAAATCTAGACTGAATGACAGAGAAACTCATAAAAAAAATCATTAACATCTAGCCCAAACCAGCCATTGCACCAACAAAATACTGCAAA
This sequence comes from Cosmia trapezina, assembly GCA_905163495.3. Lineage (NCBI taxonomy): Eukaryota > Metazoa > Arthropoda > Insecta > Lepidoptera > Noctuidae > Cosmia > Cosmia trapezina. The sequence continues at coordinate 6,869,986 of LR991044.1, forward strand.
TATCTTTCTCCATTTGATAACAATACAGGAAGTAGATCTTAACAATGTTTATATAATAAAAAACAGTTTATTAACTTTATCATGACAATATGTGTAAGATAAAATTAATGTGTAGTTGTCTGATCATTATCTTGTACACATGACATCACCTTTTCTGTAGTTATGACATAGGTGAGGATATCTTATCTTTTGTTATGTATATTACTGTGCTAGGTAATAATTTATCAGGATATGTGCCTGTAGTGCAGATGAACTTGCATACATAACATCATGATCTGCCTAAAGGGTTATAGGCCAAGGTGTTTAAGTACACATGCGACTTGCAGGTTCTAATATAATTGACATATCGCACACCTAGATCTAAACTGAGACAACTCAAAAAAGGTAATTTTTCAGGAGACATTAAAAACGTAGGTATATTTGCATTTTTTGTTAGGGAAGTTATACAATTTAATTTGATTCTAGATAATAAATAGCTTGTAAAATGTCACTGTATACAAACTGGGGCTAAAATTCAATAATTTTTATCGATAATCACTGTTTTTCAAACATAACTCAAAATTAACGATTTTTGAGTTGTCTCAGTTTAGATGTAGGTGTATGATATATGTATTTTTATTGTAACACTGTCTGACATTGCAGAAAGGCTATATTATTTTAATTACACATAATCATAAAAGTTCATAGGAAAAATATTTGTTTTCAATAATAGGTTGGAAGATTCAGCCGTGTTTGTTTTTCCCTTCAAATCACACCTCCATGTGCCCTAAATACTTTTGAATTTGGAACTATAGATAAGGCAACATGGCTTATCACAGATTACTGTTAACTGGTAGCATTTTCTTTTAAGTCTTTGCATGTTGTGAAACCCACAGTTTGTTTCAGACACAATGGATTTTTAATTGTTTCTGTAATTACAGCATGCAAAAGGTTGAATCAATCAATCATTGTGATGGTTGGATCAATCTGCCTGCCTTTTCCCAACTATGTTGGGATCGGCTTCCAGTCTAACCGGATGCAGCTGAATACCAGTATTTTACATGGAGCGACTGCCTATCTGACCTCCACAACCCAGTAACTGGATAATACGATACCCCTTGGTAAGACTGGTTGTCAGACTTTCGGTATTCTGACGATCCGTAACGACTGTCAAAGATCCACGATTGACAGCCGGGACCAACGGCTTAACGTGCTTTGCGAGGCACGGATGAGTCTTGGTATGTAAAGATGGTCAGCCATCCACGGACCAACCCCAGCAAGCGTAGCTGAACCTGATGGATCGACCCGTGCGGCTGTTATTACTTAGCCACGAGCTCCTCAATATCTTTACGAGTCGATAGTAAAGGTAAAAATATTGTAGATATTATGTTAGATGAGTTGGTCCAGTAGGTGGCCACTTGCCAGGCTAATCGCGGCATCAGTGGCGTTTTTTATGTCCTCAGAAGTGCAGGTGTATGGGTACTTTGACACTCCAACATATGGGACATGGTTTGGTCATATTATAAGCCTTTTTGGATAAGCCAATAGCCTTAATGGGATTCTCAATGTCTGCAACAATGTTAAAGAAGGAATTCATGATCAAGGCAGATTCAGAAGAAAGCTAAGTGCTAAATCTCTATGCAATAGCCTAAGGTGATTGGCGATTTGACGACTGCGTCAATGTTATGCGTACATCGCCTTAATTTGATGACTCTGCGTTCGGTTAGCGAACGCCGATGCTAAAAGTATCGTGTCCGATGGCCCTTACTCGTCTATCATTTCTTTTCTAATAAATCACATCTTATTTTAAAATAAAATAGTCTTTCATCAGTACCAAGATGCCTAAATTCTACAAAATCCTAAATTTCTCATAAAACACTAGATAAAGTGATTGGACCTTTTGAGTATGACATATATAGTAAATTTTTCACCCATTATTTACACTAAAAAGGAATCAAATAGCATTGAAACCACAATTAAGAAAATTTAAAAAAAAATTGCCCTGTTTCCATGGCTAACCTATGTGTCAATGCTGCATCGCGTTGTGACGACTCTGCGTTCGGTTGCCGAACGCCGACGCTGAAAGTATCGTCTCCGGTGGCCTACATATCCCCCCAATAAATTAGGGCAAGAAAACCGAAAGTCTTCAAGCATCTCAGGCCTAGAAATCGATGAACACAATCAGATTTAACAAAACAGGCCCCTATTCAAAGTATTAGAGCAAGTGATTGTCAATATAGTTCGTCTATTGTTACTTTGTTATCTACACAACTTCCGGTTATCAAGCGTAGGTGTTAGATTGTTTGTTTGGTATGGAGAAAGTTGATAAAATTTTGTCATAATATGGATAATGAGTATACAGTGTGAATGTGTGAGTCTTCATAATGCTCACATATCGAAATGAGGGAAACACTGACTAGAAAAAAAAACCGGTCAAGAGCGAGTCGGAGTAAGTGTGCTATTTTTTAGAGACATCGTTTTATTTTTCCTGTAATCTTTACATAAACTTCTAACACATAGAATAACTTCGGAGATATGGGGGGGCGGGGCGGTATTTTTTTTTTAAATTTTTCATCAAAACACGAAAACTATGGGGCCTAAAAAAAATTAAAAAAATGTTTAAGAATGTGCAAACAGCGCTCTTTCAAATGATATCCCACATGCCCTAGTAGCCCCACTTTGAATTTTTAATACCCCCTTTCAGTCCCTGTTACAAAAAAATATATAAATATTTTTACTTTTTTCTTATTTGTAAAATAGTTGGGTAATCGTCATCTTAAACTGTTCCAAATTTCAAGTTGATAGCATTAGTAGTTCTTGAGATATCCAGCTGTGACAGACAGACAGACAGACAGACAGATATCTTTGCAAACTTCGGAGATATGGGGGGGCGGGGCGGTATTTTTTTTTACATTTTTCATCAAAACACGAAAACTATGGGGCCTAAAAAAAATTAAAAAAATGTTTAAGAATGTGCAAACAGCGCTCTTTCAAATGATACCCCACATGCCCTAGTAGCCCCACTTTGAATTTTTAATACCCCCTTTCAGTCCCTGTTACAAAAAAATATATAAATATTTTTACTTTTTTCTTATTTGTAAAATAGTTGGGTAATCGTCATCTTAAACTGTTCCAAATTTCAAGTTGATAGCATTAGTAGTTCTTGAGATATCCAGCTGTGACAGACAGACAGACAGACAGACAGACTGACTGACTGAGTCACACCATAAGGGTTCCTTTTTTACCATTTTGGTACGGAACCCTAAAAAGAAGGACTCCGCGACACGCATATCGAAAGTGAAGTGTAATCACCAATTCAGCATTCATGTATCAACCATGGACAGACTTACTTAGATAATGTTAAAGAAGATTTTCAAAGCCTCTTCTACAAACCACTTGACTTTTTCAACAAATACTTACTCCGCAAAAACTGTTTCCGAGTAAATTGTCACAACTTCATAAGAATCCACGCCTTTAATGTTAAAAACAGAGAGAGAAAATTATCATGAGAAATACTTTAACTAAACATATTATCTATTTAAAATGACATATTGTGGAATGAGTCCTTACTGCTAAACTACGTCCAAATAGCAAAGATTATCCATATATCCACCTTCTTTATCATTCATAATAATATCTCTCTCATATAATTGCGCATATCTTAAAAAGAGTGTTTAGCTATTATGGTGTTCCGCGAATTTGTTAAACGTCTCTCTACTCATAATTACAAATAGACTACCATTGGAACTACTTTAGTTCATTCTCAGAGTACCTTAGAACAAGATAAAAAAGAAAATTGAAAAAAAAATATGGAAAACTAACTTATTTTTGGCCGCGTTTTCACCCACGGGAACGAACTACCGAGATAAGAAAATATTCTATGGTCTAATCCAGGTCATTGTCTACCTGTGTGCCAAATTTCATCCAAATACGTTCAGCCGTTTTAGCAGTTGTGAAAGCGTAACAAACAAACTCACTTTTCCATTTATAAAATACTAGCAGCACCCCGCGGTTTCAACCGCGTAAGTCTCGAAGGCTTAAGTATATCGGAATAAAAAGTACCCTATGTGTTAATCCAAGTTATAAACTAACTGTGTGCCAAATTTTATCAAAATACGTTTAGTAGTTTTTGTGAGAAAGAGTAACAAACATCCATCCATCCTCACAAACTATCGTAAAATAATATTAATAGGATAGGAATTTTTCCCTTCAATTTTGAATCCCTACTGTGTTGGTACTTGGTAAAAGGAAATTATGGGCACAATATTTTTAGTAGGTTAATTGACTCACTGTAATAATGTATTACCTTTAATTAATATATTCGTGGTAAATAAGTTAAATGTCATAGCTTACGCAAGAACTGGCATATAATGGGGTTAACCATACATAAAATAAGTTAAAAAGTTGCACTTTTTAACTTATTTTATGTATGGTTTGTCAGCCAGTGTTACCATTCATTGAAGTGACACGACATCCACATGATTTGCCGTCCCTGGGGGCTTACTATGAGATCTTGAACAGAAGTTGAACGGTTCCATTGTGGGAGAGAGACGGAGCTATATACGACCTATAGCACCATCCTTTTTTTTCAACGGATCCATGATCGTTTTTCACGGCCCGTCCTGATATGCTTTATGCCTTTTCCGAGTATATTGGAGTGACCACTAACTTACACACTTTCCTGCAAGGAGTATACCTTATACTGTTGTTAAACGCTACACAAACTGCAGTCACTTCATTATGTTGACTACGAGGCGGACCTAATCAAGGTTCGATTATGGACGGTTACGAAGATATTTTGTCGAGAATCTAGAAATACATCCTATATCTACTATAATCAATCTGCCTAGACTTTTCCCAAATACGTTGGGGTCGGCTTCCATTCTGACCGGATGCAGCTGAATACCAGTACTTTAAATGAAGCGATTGCCTATCTGACCTCCACAACCCAGTAACTGGGTAATACGATGGTAAGACTAGTGGTTGTCAGACTTTCGGGCTTCTGACGACCCGTAACGACTGTCATAGATCCACGAATGATAGCCGGGAGCCCGGGACCAACGGCTTAACGTGCTTTCTTCCATGTAAAGATGGTCACCCATCCACTGACCAACCCCGGCAAGAGTAGCTTAACCTGATGGATCGACCCGTGCGGCTCTTATTACTTAGCCACGAGCTCCTCCTAATAATCCTACTTCATACTATAATCCTACTGATATAAATGTGAAAGTTTGGATAAAAATAAAATAAATAAAATCTTTATATCATAAAAAATACAGATGAACATGTTTATATCGAAAGACAATTTAAATGAGCTACATCGGAACACAAAATGGGAAACCCTGCCTCCCAAACTAGGTAACCCTGTATGATGTTTGTTACTCAATCACGCCAGAACGACTGAACAGATCTGGATGAAATTTGGCACAGAGATTATAGTCTGGAATTGCACATAGGCTACTTTTTATCCCGGTAGTACGTTTCCGTGGGTTTATTTCCGAACTCAACGCGGGCGAAACCGCTGGCAAAAGCTAATAGCGGTTCACATAACTCTCAATCAATGATTTACCGATAACCGGGACGTTGACCATCCGATAAAATCATTCAACACTGGTCGTTTGCCTGTACATAGATAAACAATGGCGGCTTAATGTGACAAGTCTCAGTCATCAAGTTCAAAGCTAACTCGGTAATGGTCAGTAGCGTCGAGTGGAGTTTGTGTAACACGACCTTTAGCGGCCTCTATCGACCGATCGATCTATCATCTGCCTTGCATTTTCCCAACTATGTTTAGGTCGGCTTCCAGTCTAATCGGATGCAGCTGAATACCAGTATTTTACATGGAGCGACTGCCTATCTGACCTCCACAACCATAGATATAAGAAAGAAGAAGATGTGCCCAGTATGTTAAAATGTATCGGAATCCTGTGTCTGGAGACACTTTTTCCCTTTGTCACTTTCATGATTTTAAAGACAAATACCGTAAAATACTTGTACTTACATATGGAAAGTGATTCCATGATTTATATGGCTTCGGTTCTTCGGAACAACACGACATTTTTATAAATTGTCACGGTCACAGTCGAAAGCGCACTACTTCGCGGAGACGGAATTTGTACTATGAACAGCTCATACTGATGAGCATGTCACGCGGACACATTTTCGCCCGCTTGCCACTTCTCCTGTTTTTTATATTTCTATGTCCGCAACTCAGAAACTACTACAGCTACGGCTAATACTATACCCCGTGGTGAGATTGGTTGTCCAGTCCAGACTTTTAGGGTTCTAACGACCGTCAAAGATTATAAATGACAGCCGGGACCAATGACTTAGCGTGCATTCCGAGGCATGGACGGGTCTCGGTATGTAAAGATGGTCACCTATTCACGGACCGACCTCGTGAAGCGTAGCTTAAACTGCTCGATCGACCGATGCGCCTGTTATTATTTAACCACTATAAGATACCTAAATAACTCATAATATCGCCATAATCCAGCCGAAAGAAGTCCACAACTGTACATAGGCACAGTATAAATATGGACAGTAGGGAAACTACGAGCAAACGTACGAAACGGCACACACAGACGCGCGCATTGACTACTGCTGAGAGCACCGCGACTATCGCTTGGGGCCTCATCGGTGCGCGCGTCTGGAGTGTGCCGTTTCGACCGTTTGTAGTTCCTTCCTGTCCATATATTTATTGTGGCATAGGCCTCCCCAAGCATGACCCACAACTACTGTTAATCTATTAATTTTTCTTCTTATTCCCCAGGTACTGAGAAGGAGAAAGGGCAGCTCGGTGTGGGCAAGTCTTGTCTGTGCAACAGATTTGTGCGCACGCACGCCGATGACTATAATGTCGATCACATCTGCGTGTTAAGTCAGGTAAATATACCTTTTATGAGTAAATACTTGGTACATCTATCTTCTATATAAATAAAAAGAGAAGTCCTGACTGATTCATCTCACTGACTGACTCATCAACGGCCAGCCCAAACCCTTGAACCGTTGAACCTAGAAAGCTGAAATTTTGCACAGAGGTTTCCTTTATAATGTAGACAAGGAATAAGGAAGGATTTCCGTGTAGTACGTTTCCGTGGGATATTTTCCGACATCCACGCGGTCGAAGCCGCGCGGGAAGTGCTAGTAATGCATAAGGATGAAAAATACCTTTTACTGAAAAAAATATTTGGTACATGATGCTTTAGGATTCTTTCGAAGGATCCTCTTTTCTAGAGTTCGGGAAAACCATCTGTCAGCAGGGTTGGTAGCGCTGACTACCCATGTTGCGTCAGTGTACTAAAGTATCATCAATTCTTCAGTGATGAAGGCTTTTGCAAAAATGTTGACAGCTAGCAAAATAAAGGCATAACTTTCAAAATTCAATGTCCATGTTTTGAAGATGCCTGTAGATACAAAACATACAATACAATTACCTATTATAATAAACCAATACCTGCCTTTCCCCTTACAAATATTGTGCCCTTGCGTGGGGTTACCCCGACCCTACGCACTGAAACTGGACACTCCAATGCACGATGAAACGAACTCAGTCAGTTGGAAAACTATAAAAAAAAAACGGTCAAGAAAGAGTCGGACTCGCGCACCGAGGGTTCCGTTTCGATTTCTGAAAAAGTGTGCTATTTAGAGACATCGTTTTATTTTTCCTGTAATCTTTACGTAAGCTTCTATCACATTGAATAATTTCAGATTTTTCTCTTTGCAAACTTCGGAGATAAGGGGGGGGAACGGTATTTTTTTTTACATTTTTCATCAGAAATCGAAAACTATGCGGCCTAAAAAAAAGAAAAAAAAATGTTTGAGAATGTGCAAAGAGCGCTCTTTCATATGATACCCCACATGCCCTAGTAGCCCCACTTTGATTTTTTAAGACGCCCTTTCAGTCCCCGTTGCAAAAAAAATATAAATATTTTAATTTTTTTCTTATTTGCAAAATAGTTGGGTCAACGTCATCTAAAAAAGTTGATAGCATTAGTAGTTCTTGAGATATCCAGCTGTGACAGAACTGAGTGACACCATAAGGGTTCCTTTTTTACCATTTTGGTACGGAACCCTAAAAACGGGCATTTTAAAAATAGACTTCCCACAGAGTACCTTTATGTAAATTGTTTCATCGCCACTGCTCTCAAAACGGTGAAGGAAAACATCGTGAGGAAACCGGCATGTCCTAGAACCAAAAGTCCGAAGACATGTGACATCTACCAACACGCACTGGGCCCGCGTGGTGGATTACGGACCACTCCCTCTCACAGAGAGGAGGCCTGTGTCTCAGCATTGGGAACATTATAGGCTGATTATGTTTATGCATCGTTAGCGAAGGCTAGTAGGCTCTTAATTCACATCGTCTTTACAAGGGCAATGCTCGCTCTTTAAGAGTCAATTTCTTCGTTCGTACAGAAGCGTAATTCGCAAATTGGCGTCAAAGTGTGAACAACAAAAGCCATTAGAAAGCAAGACAAAGATCTTAACATCTTCAGAGTAGACGGACGACGTTCATTGTTGAACATATTCATCAAGCGTTATTAAGTAGATTAAGTTCCCATCTTTGACATCACTCATTTATTTGTTTCGATTAATTTAACTATACATTCATCTGTGGTATAGCGAACAGACCCGACAACTTCACGGCTATCCACGATCTTTACCGCACTAAAAACATGCAATGTTTACGGAGACCTAAATAAATAAAACCTTTACACTTATAGCTACTCCGTTATTCACTACGATATTCGTTCCGCTGGCTGTGTAATGAGGCTCTATTTTATTTATTATTCGTTGTTTCAAGGACGTGCCTAGATAAAAATCTGTGTCCCGTTTTATTATAATTTCATTTGAATAAATCATTCCGGTTTCTGGAGGTCTAATCACGTTTCTGATCGGTACTAATTCTGCCTATAATAAGCATGTGGAAGGCTTCGCGAAATATGTCGCGGGAAAGTTATGGGTATGAATGTAGAAGGCTTCACGAAATATGTCGCGGGCAAAGTTATGGGTATGAATGTGGAAGGCTTCGCGAAATATGTCGCGGGGAAAGTTATGGGTATGAATGTGGAAGGCTTCGCGAAATATGTCGCGGGGAAAGTTATGCGTATGAATGTGGAAGGCTTCGCGAAATATGTCGCGGGGAAAGTTATGGGTATGAATGTGGAAGTCTTCGCGAATCGCGAAATATGTCGCGGGGAAAGTTATGGGTATGAATGTGGAAGGCTTCGCGAAATATGTCGCGGGGAAAGTTATGGGTATGAATGTGGAAGGCTATAAGAGTAGGGGAAGACCAAAGAAACTATGGATGGACTGTGTGAAAGATGATATGGCTAGAAAGGGGGTAACTACCGAGATGACGAAAAAGTGAAGTATGGAAGAAGAAGAAGAAGAAGACATGTTGCGACGACCCCAAATAAATTGGGATAACGCCAAGAGAATTATGACATGTCAGATAGGAGATGGCCGACATTTTGTCTTCCAATATATCAACCATTTTACAAAAGGTCTGCGTGTTGGAGTGGGCTCAGCGCTATGTTTTCATTTGAATTGACAACAGATAACGTTGAATGAGCATCCAGATATCAGTGACGAAGTCCTGTAAATGTTAACCCCACATAATTCTTCTTACAGTCGGACTTCAGCGGCCGGGTGGTAAACAACGACCACTTTCTCTACTGGGGCAGCGTGCAGAAGGAGAATGATGACCAGGAATACAGGTTCGAGATTGTGGAGCAGACGGAATTTGTGGATGATGCGTGCTTCCAGCCGTTTAAAGGTTAGCTTATCTATTTATTCTCCAAGGACCTAATTTGTACAGTGGCGGATTTTGTGGCATTCTTAATTACTGCACCGGATTGGCATCACCTCACCTCACTTCAATTTTGCTAGATGAGACGAGGCGATGCCACAATAAATGTATATACAGTAAGGAAACTACGTACAAATGGTCGAAAGAGACAAACTCAAAACTCAAACTCAAAGCATTTATTTCAATTAAACCAATTAGGTACTGGCACTTTTGAATTGTCAAAGAGTCGGTCAGTTAGTCAGAACGTTGAAGCTAGTTGCCCATTCCAAAACGTAGATCTCTATAGAGAAGAACGGGCAAGAAACTCCACAGACACTCTTCACTCTCACACGGACAGTCACACAGACGCGCGCACCGACGTGGCCCCTAAGCGATAGTCGCGGTGCTCTCAATATATTTACTGTAAATGTATGTAAGAACTTTATAAACCGTCGGAACACACGTGATCGGCCTATAATTTTTGGGTTCCGCGGTGCTACCTGATTTATGGAGCAGGTGGGTAATTCCTGTTGTTAGGAACTGGGGTATCGAACCAGACTCTAAAGAAGACTGGTAGCCGCCAAGCGAGCGTGCGACCCAAGAAACCATTTTGTTGTGGAGCCCGTCCGGCCCTGGAGACTTCCAGTTAGGCAATAGACGGACTGCACGAGCTACATCTTGAGGGCAGATGGAAATAGCCCCATTTCTGATATTGGATCGATTCGCTCGACTTCCCGAGTCCAATCGCCTTCGGTGTGACTGAAAGGCACCGACCAGATACTGCGCCAGAAAGAACACATGGCATCATCATCCGGCAGGCGCGTATCAGTCACACCTTGGTCCGGTCGCTCCCAACCCCTATATACCCACCTTTCATCGCTGTGGAAGGTGCGATTCTGAGTGTATCGGTCCACTCGCCGCTTATACCTACGAATACGGTTTGCCCATGCATACACTTTCTGCTTCAGGAAGTCGATGCGCTTATTTATTTATTATTATATTGAGAGTTAAGTATTCAATGTGGTAGTATCATAAGCTTTTCACGTGTGAATTTGGTATTTATACCAAACACACTACGGATTATATTTGTTGAAACGTTAATTGGTTCCGTGGGAAACTGTTATTTAAATCATATAGGTACATAACATTATATTCAAGATTACGGAAATACATAAAGATGAATACTTGGGTGTTTAATTAGAATAAATTAGTTAATTGTTCAGAATTGGAAGACCAAACGTTTACATATTCCTGGTATATCTAAAGATATTAAGATTCCCATCTAACCATAAGAGCCTTTACTACCTCAAATGGCTTACCATGATCCTCCGTTATGTCGAAAATACAGCAGTATTAATTTTGAAATTAATATATGGTAAAGTTGAGGATTAATGTTAAGTACTATTTTTGTCGATCCGCGAACAGTATCGTGCGAGCGAGATGCAAAGTTGAGGTAGTGTGGGCTCTTAATATAGCAATGAATACCTTTTTTGTTACAGTAGGAAAAACAGAAGCTTACATAAAGAGATGTGTGGCCACAAAACTTCAGTCGGCAGAAAAACTGATGTATGTGTGTAAGAACCAACTGGGCATAGAGAAGGAGTATGACCAGAGACTGATGCCTGACGGAAAGTTGTCTGTGGATGGATTCATGTGTGTCTATGACGTCAGTCTCGTGCCTGGACGGACTTGGGAGAAGCAGGTGAGTTTCATTATTGGTTAGATAAATAAATACGACGAGATGAAGTTATGGAACCAAGTGTTGTGGAAATCTGTAAAAATCAAATGTAAAAATTATGAGATTTATAGTTGGTTCACGGTGCATAGAGTTCCTCTGATGATTAAAGTTACTTTAAAAGAAGATAACCTATCAACTGTCCACTGATTAAAGTCACATCAAAAAAGCCTTTACTATAGTGAGCGTGCAAGTGCTAGTCTCCGCCTGAGGTATGTGAGCGAGACGAGGATGGCGTGATTGACAAGATTGGTAGATTGGTGATTGGTAGATTGGTATGTCTACCTCCCCCGTCTCACCGCTCACATACCTCAGGCAGTGACTAGCATTTTCGCGCACGCTATAATGTTATTCTCATCTTCGCGACATTTACCGAGAATCTTGAGCACGCGAGCTTTTACATCTGTTTATTTCCCTCCCATGTGTCTAATAACATATAGAGGAGCTCGTGGCTAAGTAATAACAGCCGCACGGGTCGATCCATCAGGTTAAGCTACGCTTGCCGGGGTTGGTCAGTGGATGGGTGACCATCTTTACATACCGAGACTCATCCGTGCCTCGGAAAGCACGTTAAGCCGTTGGTCCCGGCTGTCATTCGTGGATCTTTGACAATCGTTACGGGTCGTCAGAAGCCCGAAAGTCTCAACCAGTCTTACCAAGGGGTATCGTATTACCCAGTTACTGTGTTGTGGAGGTCAGATAGGCAGTCGCTCCATGTAAAATACTGGTATTCAGCTGCATCCGGTTAGACTGGAAGCAGACCCCAACATAGTTGGGAAAAGGCTAGGCAAATTTTGTGTCTAATAAAGTAAAACATTATAGTGGCTGACCTTACTGACATATTTTGTCTTCATATTTCAATGCAAAATACTTTCAAAACATAATTGAAGAAATAACAGGAAGTTATGACAGCCAATATTGGTCATAATCAGCCTATAATGTTCCCACTGCTGGGACAGAGGCCTCCTCTCGGTGAGAGGGAGTGGGCTGTAATCCATTACGCGGGCCCAGTGCGGGTTGGTAGATGTCACATGTCTTCGAATTTTTGGTTCTAAGACATGCCGGTTTCCTCACGATGTTTATCGTAACTTTTTTCTTGGTTTATATTTAACTATCAACTCCATTTCAGAACGAAGTCCTAGCCGCGATACTCCAAAACATCTTAAAGCTAAAAAAACCAGTAGTCTTGGTGACTTCTAAGAACGATGAGGCTTGCGAGCAAGGAGTGAGGGAGGCAGAGAGACTGGTTCAGCGCAAGGAGTTTAAAGGCAGCATTCCTATAGTGGAGTCCTCAAGCCATGATAACGTGAATGTAGACCACGCGTTCTTCTTGCTAGCGCAGATGATTGACAAGTCTAAAGCTAGAATTAAGGTGAGTTTTTACAGAATCCCTTACTAATAAAGGTATACAAGGTGTAAGTACTCATCATTATGAACAACTTTTACTATGGGACCAAACCTGAAATCGCGAAAAAGAAATCAGCTGTTCAGTACATGTTCGCATAATTCGTCAAAATGTAGGGAACAGCTGAATTTTTTCGCGATTTCAGGTTTGTTCCCATAGTAAAAGTTGTTCATAATGATGAGTACAATGACCCCTTAAAATATTGCCACTGTTTACACTTATACCCCGTATACGCTTATCAATAAAGTTTAAGGCCCTTAGCACACCGCGAAAACATAGCAGCGAAACCGCAGTAGTTCCGAATAATGTTCCGCTACTCTAGTTGCGATTCAAGTAGCGGAAATCATGCGGTTTCGCGGCGTAGGTATGCTAGCTAAGGCCCTCAAGGTACCAAACCTGATGACTTCATTTTGTGGTAAAAGTATAAGCTAGTCAGCAGGCTGGACCCTGTACAGTCAGCAACAAAAGTCGATTAACACTTTAGTTTTCTAAATCTTAATTATTGCGAAAAATACTTCATTAAAATCAGAACAGATGTAAATTTTAAAGAAAATTAACTCTTATCTAATAAATAAAATGCTTAAAAGCAGGTTATCGTATCATTTTGTGTTAATTTAGATGATGTCAAAAAGTAGCAGTGTTAACCGACTTCTGTTGCTGGCTGTACCACAAAACTTTGCAAATCTACAAAATTGTAGAACAAATTGCGTAACTCAGAAATATGAGTTACTTTGTAGACTTGTCAATTTACATATTTGTAAGGTTTTCTTTTACAATAAGGATTTTTTTTTTGTCCGTCATGTCTGTCAAATTTTCTCAATCGATTTTGAACTTAACTGTCATAATTTTAAGGTTTAAAATTATTTGGAGAAAGGACATTGGGAACTTTATGCCCCACTTTTCGAAAAGTGGCGGACACAAACGAAACTAATCAGAGTTTATAGATACCATTACCTACTTTATCAATGTGCAATTTTTATTTCTGTAACCTGCGGGAATGCTGAGAAAATGAGGTTTTTATTTGTTAGTATTTTTACTTTATGTTGACCTAAAGCGCATTATTGTGGCATATGGGAATATTGAGATATGATGAGTCTAAGTTGGAAATATTTTGTGTAAGAATGACTTGATTTTTCAACTTTTTACGTTGTTTTGCATTACGCACAGTAAAATTATTACTAGGTGTCAACCTAGTAATCATTTTATTTGTATTATATAGCAATACATATGTATATAATTATTTTATTCCTTCATTATTCTTTTTTATAATAATTTTTATTTATCTATCTATACATCTTTAACTATACAAATAAATAATATTGAAGTGTCTGTTTGTAATGTCAAAATAACAGCATTTTACTAAATGTATATGAAAGTTGCGACTCGAGTCAGTAGCCATATCAACTCGAGTAATTCGAGTAAAAAAAAAACCAACTCGCCACATCACTCGTCCTCCACGCCCGCCCGCACAATATCATGTTCACAATTTCATGGGTTTTGATTTTATGCGCGGAACCATAAATCTTTTTCTAAAATAAAAGTAGCGTAAGTTATTCCTCGTAACATCAGATATCTGCCAGTCAAAGTTCCGCCAAAATCAGTCCAGCCGTTTCGGAGATTAGTCGGAACAAACAGACCGAGAGACAAAAATTATAAAAATTGTACTTTTGTTTTAAAGTACACTATACTTTCATATACATTTAGTAAAATGCTGTTATTTTGACATTACAAACAGACACTTCAATATTATTTATTTGTATAGTTATAGATGTATAGATAGATAAATAAAAATTATTGTAAAAAAGAATAATGAAGGAATAAAATAATTATATACATATGTATTGCTATATAATACAAATAAAATTATTATTACGTTGACACCTAGTAATAATTTTATTGTGCGTAATGCAAAACAACGTAAAAAGTTGAAAAATCAAGTCATTCTTACACAAAATATTTCCAACTTAGACTCAGCATATCTCAATATTCCCATATTTATTTATTTATTTATTTAAGGATTACCAACGAGATACATTACAATTATCTTCTACAGTAATAAACATGCGTAATAAATGCGTTATCCTGTAATGCGTATTCAATTACAGGTAACCACAGCTTACACATTATCGAGTACACATGCTCTGAATACATAAAAAAAGAAAATATACATATTATTATGATTTACAAAGGTACTAATAAAAAATAAATAAAAAATTGCATCCATACAATACAATAAAACCAATTTCAATATTATATCTGAATTAAATGTAGGAATACAAAATAATAGTTTACAATTATTATAAATTAAATTAGTTTAAAAAAAGAAAATAAAATTTAGTGATAAATGATTAAATTATTGGAATGATAAGTCAAATGTCCTCTAAACGAAAGTGCTTATATAATTTATTTTTAAAAGTGTTAAGACTGTCGTGATTGATATCAATTTCAGCTTTATATATGCCACAATAATGCGCTTTAGGTAAACATAGATAGAGGTATAGAGCTTTAAAATAAGGTATGTTTTATCATTGTCCGCCGTGGGGAGATTTTTCATGGTAAAGTTCCCAATGTCTTTTGACAGTTTGGTATAACCTGATGTGCTTCTGTACATCTTGAATTAGGGTGCTTAGATAAACAAACAGGTTTCCTTATAAAGAAACAGGTTTAAACATGCATATATGCAAGATAACCCTGCACCGATCGGTACCGATCCGCACTGATTTGTCTGTTTCTTTATGTAAGCACCCTTTCGGACTGTAACAACTATGATTAAAATCAAACATCAATTTAACTCTCATAATTAATTAATTTCGTCAAGTCTTACTTAATTTCGTCATTTAACCATTATTATGTTTTCTCTCAGGTTGCTAACTATGCAGAGGCTTTACGAATAAGAAGAGAGACGCTAGACTTCGTCACTGAAGCGTTCACACAGCTTATCAGGATGCACGTCCAGGATCATAAGTAAGCCAAATCATTATTATATTGTAAATGCCACAACTTTTAAGCAACAAAACTCCATTCACAATTAAGATGAGATTTTAAACAAACCTTTTTTATAGTCCTTTCAACCGATTTTGAGTTCTATTACGTAGGCTTAAGGATGGCATTAATGGCAAAAAAGTGGTTACAATACCAACTGTTTACTGCAGCTGCCATTTGTCATGCCATCAACGTAATATAAGTCAAAATCGGTTGAACAGACTGTAAAAAAGGCTTGTTTCAATGTTTCATCTTATTGTGAATACAGTATAGTTCTCTCCTACCTTCTTATATTTGATGGTTTTTTACAGGGAGATGTGGTCGGCAGCTAGCAAGAGATTATGCCATTATCCGGAATGGATCAAGTTTGTGCAGCAGTTTGGAAATGATGGAACGCAAGTAAGTCAAATTTTACTTCATCAAACTTGTTAATGGTATTTATCCTACATGGTATACGCTAATGAATGAATCAACTCTTTTCTAGACTTTTGATAATATATCTCATGTTTCACAGGTGGTATACCGACGTCACATCCGAAGACTGAAGGAGGAGCGAGCAGCTAAGAAGCTCCGCAAGCAGTTAGCTAAGTTACCGCAAGTTCTGTCCAGGATGCAGCTACCAACTGAGGACTTGCAGGAGAAGTAAGTATTTAGTTCTACCGTATCTGTGTTTATGGTTGTAATGGTAAATATAGTGGACTGTATTTTTTTGCTAATTATAGCTGAACGTCCGTCGGGACTGAGACATGATCTGGTCAAGAACACTAGTTATTTACGCAACTGACGTATAATAAGGTGTATTAAAACACAAGCCGAGTGTGATAATAGTATCACATGAGTGTTTTAATACCTAATTATGTACAGTTGCATTCAAGACTTTATCTACATCCATGTTATCAATCCTCTATAAAAGGTTCTGAAACAGTTTTTTGCAATACTCGTATCGAACATGGCGGCCGGCGTCATAGTATACGACGTGAATTCGAATAAGTTGTTTTTTTTTTAAATTACGGCGCTGTTGTAGTGAAACGCGCGTGCATTACAATGTTCTTTTTTTGAAAACGAGTTGCATTATGAAATTCAGTACAACATTAAAACAACAGTTTGGATGCTATTATGGTTACCATGGTTACTATGACACTGGCTGTTTTAATGTTGGCAATAAGCTAACTGTTTCAGAAACTTTTATAGAGGATTTATAGCATGGGTGTAGATAAATGTGTTTAGGGACGGTTCTTATGATACCAAATGATGCCTGCATTGAACATAATGACGTTTAACATCTCTCTGTTCCAGTGACTGGCCTATGGTAGTCCGTCAGCTACGCACCCATCGCGACTTCTCAGTGTACTTCAGCGAGGCTCGTCATCAGGACTCGGGCTCCGAGTCAGGATCAGAGCTGGACAGCCCCCTCGCTATAGACACCACGCTCAGGGTCGGCGAGAGGGCTAGATATCAGGTAAATAATCATACTTCCTACTATCCTACTTTCTACTGATCTTACTTCTGACTATCTTCCTACTATTATAAATGCGAAAGTTTGGATGGATGGATATTTGTTACTCAATCACGGCAGAACGCTGAAAACGGTAATGAAGTCAAAATCAAAATTCAAGATGGCGGCTGCGATTCAAATTTTTCGTCAAAGGTTTCATTTCCATGGTTTTCGAGGATGCTGAAAATGATAATGAGGTCAAAATTAAAATTCGAAGCAGCTGCCATGTTGGGTTTTTATTTTGACTTCACTATCGGCTTTAGCGTCCTCGAAAACCATGGAAACGATAACCATGACGAAAAATGTGAAAATTTTCTCAGCCGCCATCTTGAATTTTTATTTTAACCCCGTTATCATTATCAGCGACCTCAAAAACCATGAGAATGACATCCATGTCAAAAATAAACTAAAGGGAAAAATAATAAAATAATTAGAAAAACAAACTTAAGAAATAAGCAGGCAAATGTCGTAATAATAATAATGTTAATGACGATGTTGATCTCAAATAAACAACTTAATTAATTAATATCGTTTACTTGGGACAATCCTAGCTGTTGCGACAATGCCTAGACGAATGCTTGCACGAGCTCAAAGGCGTCGTCCTACGGTATGTTTTTATACTGTGGACCCAGTAACTGGGATGTGAAGGTCGAATAGGCAGTCACTCCAAGTGAAAACTGGTATTCAGCTGCATCCGGTTAGACTAGAAGCCGACCCCAACATAGTTCAGAAAGGGCTAGGCAGATGATGTTTATTTATTTCCAAATTCACTGCAATTTAAAATGTGACTTTGTTTGCAGACGCTGGGGCAGTCACAGAAGATTCCGTACGAAATACTGGAGTCGAACGAGGCAGCTGGCGTCTTCAAGACGTTCTTACATGAAGCTCAGGAGGAACATAGGAATTACGAGTGAGTTCTATTTGACAAAGGTTTTGATCCAATCGGAATCATTGGAATGTGTGTACGCACCCTTAATGATTGAGTGATCTAGTTTGTATTATATAGATACTAATTAAAGAGTTTGTTTGTTTGTTTGAGCGCGCTAATCTCTGGAACTGCTTGTCGGATTTAAAAAAAAAATTTGCTTTTGATAGCCCACTAGGTTAGAGCAAGGGTCGGCAATAGGCGGACCGCGGTCCACATCCAGACCGCGAAGGGTCGGAACTTGGACCCCCAAATTATTGTTAAATAACTTACCTACTATTAAATTTTAATAATCTATATTAATAAAAAGAGAAGTCCTGAACGACTGATTGACTGACTCATCAACGCCCAGCCCAAACCCTTGGACCTAGAAAGCTGAAATTTTGCACAGAGGTTCCCTTTATAATATAGACAAGGAATAAGAAAGGAATTCCCGGTAGCAGGTTCCCTTGGGATATTTTCCGACATCCACGCGGGCGAAGCCGTGGGCAAAAGCTAGTATTTTCGTATAACTTCCACGTCAAATACAATTTCATTAGTTGTTTAGCTTTAGTAGGTAAGACACATACAGTCCCCGGCGATAAATATTGCACATCGACCTTTAGAAAGAGACAATCGGCTAATTTCGGCTTCGTAGAGCGTTATCTCTGTCGCACGAAATACAAATAGTCCGGTATCTATTAGGAGCTGTTAAAACAATTATGATTTGCTTCTTTTGATAATTCTTTTTATTGTTTGTATAAAATACACCAATTTTTCTATAAGTGATGGCTTTAGGTTGGGGTAAAATAAATTAACAAAAACATGTTCACATTATGTTTACGTATTTAATTATTTTGGAAAATTACAGCTGTTTTTAAATCTGTCAGCTTCGGTTACAAAATATTTATAAACATTGTAGATAATTTCGCGTGACTGACCTCGTAAAGGTTTCCCTCTTTTTCCTAAAGATGCCATAGTACAACTTTAAATTATTTAAATTTGGGGGTGTTAACAACTCTAAATATATATTTTGAACTGGGCGCGACCGCACTCTATCGCACTTGAACAACGACTGACAAAACGTCACATAAGTAGTGTGCGACAGAGATAACGCTCTACGAAACCGAAATTAGCCGATTGTCTCTTTCCAAAGGTCGATGTGCAATATTTATCGCCGGGTACTGTACCTAACTATTGTGTTTTATATTATGTACTTATAATTATTATTCAAATTAAAAAAAAAAGTATTGTGAGTTTTTTTTATGGACCTCGATAAAATTTGTCAACAGTACCCGGATCCCACTTAAAATTACTTGCCGACCCCTGGGTTAGAGGTTATTTAACATAACGCTATGACCTTTAGGAGACGAGCAAAAAGAAAAAAGTCAGAACGAACGCTAAGCGAAAACTGAGAAACGGGGGCAGTATGTTATAACAAGAAATTTCACGCGGACGAAGTCGCCGTCAGAAGCTATAAAAATATATTTAGGGCGCTTGCAACTTTGGTGCGAGAAGGTGCTAAGTGTTTTTTCTTGTCGCCGTGATAAACATAGCGCTCTCTCGAGGCGAAGCGACGACACGGTTGGCGCAGTGGTTGAGCGATTGACTGCTGCGCAGCATGTCGCGGGTTCGATTCCCGCACGGAACAAATATTTGTACGACCTACAAGTATTTGTTCCGAGTCTGGGTGTTTTTCTATCTATAATATGTATGTATTTACAAAAAAAAAAATGTATATATGTAGTTTATCAGCCATCTCGTTACCATAATACAAGCATTAGGTTGCTTAGCTTGGGACTAGATGGCGTTGTGTGAAATGTCCAAGGATATTTATTTATTTAAAAAAGCGGTAAACAACCCCACTGTCTCCTATAAAGACCGATTTAGACTAAACGAATATAGAACTAGAGCATTCTTTTGTCGATATTCTTGACATTTTAGTAGGTAAAGTCCAACGAAGGAATGTTCTGTCCCTGTTTACATAAAAAGAATTTGGTAGAGTGGGGATAGAATGTGCATTCGCTCGTTTGGTCTAAATCGACCTTTACGCTTACGATCCAAACTTGCTACTTTAATCCACTAACGCGACCGGCCCCCCGCGTTACGTCGTCACGATTGTCCGAGACTTTTTTTGTCGGTGCGCAACGGGGTGCCTAGCACTTTTATACAGCTTGTACACAAAACATTTGTATGAATGGATGTGAAACAAATTACTGTTTCTTAAAGTGGATAGACTAGGCTAGATTACGAATTTTGTTTTAGGTTTTGTGCATTTGTCGCGTCAGTGGCTAACAAAACCTTTATTTTGTCCCCAACCCAGATGGTGCCAACAATTCAAGCGTCTCCTCGAGGAAACTGGCTACGTAACTCCTGGAAAGCAGTTGTCAGAAGTGCGAGTACTTCTGATGGGTCGCGAGTGCTACGAAGCATTGTCCGATGAACAGCAACAGCGAGTGTACGACCAACACCAGCGGCATATACAGCGACGAGCCAAGGATAACTTTCAGGTGAATAATTGATAAAGTCCAGGCCTCAAAAAGGTGAAAAGACTCACCTGCACATGGTGGTCTCTATTGCAGACTCTATAGCTCTTATAGGAACACTTCGTTGTCCGTCTGTCTGTCAGTCTGTCAAGACCCTTTGTCTCAGGAACGCCTGGAGGTATGAAGTTGAAATTAATATCAAATACATAGGTCTATGGTCCGTTGAAGTTCTAAAAAATCAAGCTTCTAATTCAACGCAATAAAAAAATATGGCCATTTATGCGACATGATATTTATTTTGGTACTCGCAAGTAAATCAAAACCTATAGGGTACCCTATAGAGTTCTTCCCGTTGTCCTAGAATCATGAAATTTGACAGGAAGCAAGGTCACACAGCACAAGTAAAGGAATAAGTCCGTAAATTGGTAATTTGTAATTTTATGACATAAAATTTTTTTTTTTTAGGATTTTAATGTTAAGTTTGTTTTTGGGATAAATTCTTTTCAAGTACGGAACCCTTCATTGTGTGTGGTACGACAGGCCGGTTTTTTTGTCTTTGGCTCGGCTCCTAAGGGTCGTAGCGTAATATTAAATAGCCTATAACCACAGAGTAATAAAACTACAGTAGTTTGTCTGGGATCTTGAATTAATTACCTACGGCCGCTCGGTACACAAATACGTGTCCGTCCGTGCGTAACTGCCGCGCACTCGAACTGTTGCCTACTGGTACTAACTGAGATTACGAAGCGCGTCGTTTTCGCAGTTTCCTATGAAGATAAACTACTGCATCGTTATTATACTGTGCTATAAACTTCCTCAAGAATTGGGCTATCAAATGCAGAACTTTTCAAATCCGACGGGTAGTTCCAGAGATTACCCCCTACATACAATAAACTTTTACCTCTTTATAATCTATATATATAAAAATGAATCCCTATTTCCCTTGGTCATCGCATCACTGAACGGATGGAACAATTTCGCTAATTATTTTTTTGTTGTGTTCATTATTGTCAGGAGAAGGTTCATATGAAAAAAAAAAAAATAAGAAAATTGCGCAGAAAATTGGAAAATTTCGTAAAACTTAACGACTATTTTAACTTCGCATTATATTCGCATTAACTATCCACATTAGAATATTCATAGCTAAGACTGGACAACGTCTGTTGGGTCAGCTAGTATTAATATAGAGTAACCATAATAATATTGTTAACAGGAGCTACTACTGGAGCATGCAGATCTGTTCTACCACTTCAAGAGCATATCGCCGACTGGGACGATCACTCAGGAAGACATCAAAGAGATCACTGACGTATTGCAAGATGATTTTAGGTAAGTTTTCCGTTTATTTAGACACAATAAAATTGTTTTTACAAGCTTTTTATTTTTCAATACACTTCCTCGAAAACTGGTTCATATCGCAATACGATTATGTTTACAATGCCAAATGAAAAATCGCACGCTTGTGAAATACATTTATTTCACAAGCGTGCGATTTTTCATTTTCCAACACGTGTGCGCGAATGAAAATTGCCACATATAACTTATACCTATATATACTTAGTCCAAATTGGTTCAACGCCTCTATTCACAACCGTCCCGCCCCAGTTTCATTTTGGCACTGCCAACTGGCGCGAGACGGTCCTCTCTTTTTTGGAGGTGAATGTTTTATTTTAAATCTCGGCAAAGAGATATGCGTCTTTACGGCGTTAATATTTTTTACGGCGTTAGCATTTATTGAACCTGTTATGTTGGATAGTTGCGTATGATCACCAAGCATTCGAATACAAACATAACTCAAAATTGTCGATTTTTGAGTTGTATCAGTTTAGTTAGATCTAGGTGTGCGATTTGTTATTGCAATTCTGAGCTCAAAAACAACCTCGCCTACGGGTCGGGTGTTAATTCCGCCTCGAATGCAATAATAAACATTCTCCACTTGTATCAAAATGTAATATTATTATTTAGTTTCACCTGTCCCGATGTTTGTCTGTAATCTAATCTTGCATTTTAAATTTGATCCACTTCCCGGTTACCGATTGTGCTGAAATTTAGCATACGTATGTAACATCGGTGACAAGGCAATATTTTGGTATCATCAAGCTGATCTGCAGAAGGTGATCACAGCAACTCAGTAATAAAACGACGCAACCCTATCGAGTTTGGGTTCGTTTGATTCGTCTTGCCAAGAACTCTGGCCCTAGATTGCTTAAAAAAAAAAAAAATACAATACACTTGTTTATTTCTTTCAGATACAAGATGCTAGACCGCATGGAACAGGATAGGAAGCTGATGTTGTTCCAACACTTAGGCTTCGTGCACTGTCCGATGCGCGAGCACTGTCCGGCGGGCGCCAACTGTCTGGATGCCACGCTGCCGGTCATACTCAACACTAGAGTCGGGTGAGTAAAGTAGCAAGTAGAGCTGACATTAAAGGGGGGGCCTAAAACGGCCACATTAAGCAATTCCTCTAAAAGCGATTCATTTCCTGAATTCCCAGCAATTTATTATGATTGTGCTATTTGACGTATTTGACATTATACTTCAATAAAGAAATTCATAATTTTGTGTACCATTTTACGAATCTCCATACAAAACTGTCAAACAGATGAATTGCGTGCTATGAATTGTACGCAGATAAATTATGAATTGTCAGTTTGTGACTGTTTTACGATTTCAAATATAATTCATAATACCTATTATCCTATTTATGATTCTGCCAAAGTGGCCGTTTTAGCCCCCTGTGCATTATAGTGTTCTATCTAACTTTCAATCGGTTCACTCTGTCAGTCGTATTCAGTAACTTGATAGTTGGAGGGTTCTTTTTGATCTCAATTTCAAGGATTTTATTTTGTTTGCGCGGAATCCTATTTTTATTCAAAATAAGAGCCTAAGTTACCCCTTATAACATCAGCTACCTGCCAGTGAAAGTTCTGTCAAAATCAGTCCAGCCGTTTTGGAGATTAGCCGGAACAAACAGACAGACAGACAGACAAAAAATTTAAAAACTGTTTTTTGTGATGAGTACCGTCTTTCATATGTATGCTATTTTGACATTACAAGCAGACACTTCTATTCTATTTTATTTGTATAGATTTGTAACATTCATTCTTTTCGCAAATTCGTTCACTACCCCAACGCTATAATTTTAGTATGGTAATATTATTTGGTTTGAACTATCAAAGTTACTGTAAACGATTATAAGTCCAACGGTATCTTTCAGTCGGCTCACTCTGTTACCTAAACATTTATTCATCAGTAATTATACCAATGACATTGAACCTCTAGACGTTGCCATGATTACAGTGTGAAGTGTGGAAGTGAGACACATATATACGAAATTAGTAGGAAAATTGACACAAAGCATCGTATCTTCTGTCTCTTACGGCGTGCCGTATTTTTGCTTGGCGAACTTTTGAATGTTAGCCAAACATTGTGCTTTCACTGTTACAAAATTTATCTTGCGTCGATTAATTTAACTTTTTTGGACAGTTTTTGCATTGTGCGTATGTATTGACATGGGTTTCAGTCCAAAAAATGGAAGATTTCTTATGTTAAACTTCATTTCTCATACCCGAATCTAGAAAAAGTATTATATTGCTGTTTCATGACCGGCCACGCGGTGGCTCGATCTAGATGTCTATTATTTAAGATCGGCTCACTGTGTACATTTATACATCAGTAAATACTGATGGATAAATGTGTCAAAAATAATAGTCGTTTCGAAAGCAATGAGGTAAAATGGGCTTTGCTGATCTCTATTTTGATTTTCCAGATACAGAACTTTTTGATAACAATTAGAATGAAGTACTAATTTCTTGCTATGGAAAAATTAGAAGTAATATCCACGGCAGACGGCGTTTCGATTTTTTCGATATTCTTACAATTATTATGCGTAGATAGCGTATGGTATAGAATTATATATTTGCTGTCAGCGCATGCCTTATGAGATATGAGATAGGCGTAGTCTTTGACTGTCAGTTGTAAACTGGTGCAATCTAATGTTGTTGAGTAATATGTTTCAAAGCAATCGTAGCCGACGTTCGCACTTACGTAAAAATTAATATCGCGGCGGGATTTTATCGCGCACATGATTTTCAACTCTCGGTGTTGAGCCGAGCTTCGAAAATCCAACCTAACAACAACACAGTGCTTCCCAGCGCGTTGAAAAAAAACACTGTTGGATTTTCAACTCTCGGTGCTAAGCAGAACGTTGAAAATTCAGTGCGCGAAAAAAAATTTCCGCGATACCATTACGTCCGTGCGAACGTCGGCGTGCCGTGACAGACGTGTTGTGTTGCCCCAGTTTTTGGCTAACAACTGGGGTCGGACTAAAAGTATAGATAATTGTATAGAAGATAGAGAAAATGTATGTCTGTTTACTTTTATTACTGGATTTAGTAAGTGTGTCCTTGTCTCATTATTATTACTATTTAGTGACTTGTCTACGACTGCGGTCGTCAGTTACGGTGAAGAAAGCGGCGTTGATTAGCAGCGTCGTGGCGTGCCTACAGACACAAATATAGCAACCTAATACCCCGTTTACATTCAGCCGAAGTGAGCAGGGAAGTGGGCAGGGAAGTGGGCAGGACGAGTATGTAAACACGATACTTCTCCTGCTGCTGCCCCTGCTACTCGCGCTGCCCGGCGCTCCCCAAATTAGCGGTTTTTTGTGCCGAAGTCAAAGGACGGGCAGCGCGAGCGGCAGTGCGTGTTTACATTCAGCTCCGTCGCTCACTTCTAGCCGAGCGCCTGAACGAATCCGATGTGCGTGCCGCCTTATTTTCTTACTGTCAAAATGACGTTCGCGTGGAGTAATCAAAATACTATCAAATTTTAAACAATGAACATAATTAATTATGTATTGTAAGAAGACACAGAGCGGACGCTGTAATTATTTCGACGTCTGCCATTGCCAAAAGTCGAAAGTGATGTGAGTGGTAGGGCAGTCTGTAAACACACACTTCTCTCGATCCTGCTGCGGAAGATGCGGATTTAGGGAAGTATCGCCGGCAGCGCGAGGAGCAGCGGCAGGGGCTGAATGTAAACGAGGCAATACACAGGGGCGCGTACATAATCACGCCCCACCATCCATTGACCGCAATAGGCCCGTGGTGACAGAGCAACGTATTGCCACCTCGGGAGAGGGGCCATGCCCCGTGACCGCCAGCCAGACCCTAACGGGGTGTCGTCCAATCGGCGGTCGTCAGTTTCGATTGGACATTCATTTAAATCTGACGACCGCCAAATATGATTCTTAAAACAGCCACGCATAACCCTTACTTTTCTTCCTACAGGTCATTGACATCGACAGGCGAGTCTCAATGCCACGCGGGACCTCCGGCCGCGCCCTGGGCCCTCACCACAGACTCCAATCAGATCAACGTCATCATACTAGGTGTAAGTACTTTTTCGGGTTAACCCTGCAAGATTGTTAACAGCGACAACGAATTGTCATTGCATTAGTCTATAATTCTAACGGTACCCATAGCACAGATTAATGCAGATGGGACACTCCGCAGTTTAGGTATGAAGCTACAAGTACACGGCGAGCTCATCTCACTGGGTCAATTCAGTGTGGGTTGCGGCACCGCCGGTGCCGCAACCCACACTGAATTGACCGTGCGAGCCGGCCGGTGCCGCACCGGCCGGCTCGCACGTTAGTTCGATACTTACTCACGCGCCGCGTCGTAAAAGAAGACAACCCTAACGAGTCAGAAGGTATAAGAGTTACGCGATAGAAAGAGAGGCAACTTGTAGTTGAATTTAACTGCAGGTAATTAGCGTTGTGCGACCTGAATTGCACTTTATTGTGTCGTAGCAAGAGTCGATTTTTATTTAAATTATTTTGCGGAGCGTCCCATCTGTATTAATCTGTGCCCATAGTCTAAGTAAGACCCACACTAGCGTCACAGAATAATAACGTTGCAGTAGTACATCTTGATAGAAAACGCCCGAAATGACGCGCTTCGAAATCTCAGTGTATACCCGTAGGCAACAGTTCGATTGCGCGGCAGTTACGCACGGCGGCCGTAGGTAATTAATTCATGGTCACAGTAAAAAGTTGTTCATAATGAGAGTACAATGACCTTTTTTTAGGTTTTCAGTTTCTTTTATAACCAAGTCTTTTTTCTACTAGGTGGAAGGCATAGCCGGTGAATTCGGCAAGCGTCTCCTGGCGGGTTGCGACTCGGAGCGTCGCGTCAACGTGTCGGGCCACAGCTGGCGCGTGGAACAACGCGTGCGCACAGACGACTTCAGTGCCGAGACTACTTGTATAGACGACTTTGCGCCTAACGGTAAGTGTACCTTTTGGCATCTAAACCTTTATTTTAATTTAATTTTTAATCAATATTGTCATAGTTCTGTTTTTCACTATTTCAAGATTATTTTAATTTAATTGAAAATTGGCACTTAGTACTTACTAAGTAAGCTCATCTTCCGAATTTATTGTTTTGTGCATGTGGTGTTTAAGAATGAATTATGTCGCTGTATCCAGTGTGAACAATTGTTGGTGGACCTATAATAAATAAATAAATAAACCAGCTCTAAATTAGGCTGAGAATCAGCACTTATTGAACTTCAAAATTATATAAGGCAGACCCCGACAACACCCGCCCTTCAACACTTCTTAGTGCTTTAGCTGGGAAGAAGTGGCGCAACAAACCTCAGTAGCACAGCTCTCGGTTCAGTTAGAAAAACTTGATTCGATACAATAGTATCCCACCACTTCGCCCAGACGTCTGACTACTATGTCTTGTGTGTCACGATGCCTGGGCTAAGTGGTGACCTACTGGTGAAAAGGAAAACTTCTGAAATAACTAAGTACAGTAGCCGGCGATAAATATTGCACATCGACCTTTGGAAAGAGACAATCGGCTAATTTCGGCTTCGTAGAGCGTTATCTCTGTCGCACACTACCAATGTGACGTTTTGTCAGTCGTTGTTCAAAATATATATTTACAGTTGTTAACACCCCCAAAAAATAATTTAAAGTTACTGTACTATGGCATCTTTAGGAAAAAGAGGGAAACCTTTACGAGGTCAGTCACGCGAAATTATCTACAATGTTTATAAATATTTTGTAACCGAAGCTGACAGATTTAAAAAAAATTAAGATGAAAATGTAAGTTTTTTCAAGAGCGAGTTGCAAATGCCACTGGAATTTCAAGAAGAACTTTGAACAATATACTAAACGAAGTCAGTACTGAAACACATTCTACTGAAATTAAGTTCAGCACTCCAAAAAAAGGGAGACCAAAAAAGCAATTTCGTTTATACAAAATAATTAAATACGTAAGTAAACATAATGTGAACATGTTTTTTTTATTTTATTTTACCCCAACCAAAGCCATCACTTATAGAAAAATTGGTGTATTTTAAACAAAGAATAAAAAGAATTATCAAAAGAAGCAAATCATAATTGTTTTAACAGCTCCTAATAGATACCAGACTATTTGTATTTCGTGCGACAGAGATAACGCTCTACGAAGCCGAAATTAGCCGATTGTCTCTTTCCAAAAGTCGATGTGCAATATTTATCGCCGGCTACTGTACTACAAGTTTGGTTTTCTGTCATCAGTAAACAGGAAAATGATATCGTGAAAATGATATCCTACTTGAACATTGACATTTTCGACTGTAGATTGTAGTCTCATAAATCTATTGAATTTCGAGAAAAAAACCACTTATTGATTTATAACTTTGTTATTATTTTTTTTGGTTCAGGATATTTCTGCGTATACCAGGATCAAGAATCCTTCGAATACATCCGAGGTTGTGCTGAAAAGACGCTCCTGTCAAGCTTGGAACAAGAAGACAAACTACCGTTCCAGGTATTTTTTTTAAACCAAATATTAACATAGCCTATCTGCCGCCGTGGTCGCGGGTTATTTTTAAGAGATTCGGTGGTCCTGGCACTGGGAACTGAAGGAACACGGGTGGGTTTTAGTCAGTAAAAGTCTGACACGCCCTCCCGCTCTGCCCAAACTGAGAGAAGTCATTCGATGATTTCCCATCCACAAAAAAAAACGGCCCGCTATCTGCTGATTGCATTGTATTTTGACACGGCATTAATCCAGTCTCATATTGTGTCAAAATGAGAGACAAAGATTAACCACCGAAAAATCAATAGCTTCAAAAATAAATAAATGATAATGATAAATTATTTTATTACTGTAAGTAGGTTTGTGTAAACAGTTTTACAAATCGATCATATTTTTAATAAAAACTAGATGAGGTTGGCGTTTCCCATCTGACTACTCTCCGAAACAAACTCAGAGGTCACAGTCTCTTTTAAAGTCCAGTCATAATCTTGGTCAGATCATCTGAAGATCATGTAGATTGGCGTCTAAAATGGTCTTTTGAGGAAAGAACCACACAGATTGAGTGGACATTTCCAGTCAGTGCACGCATTTGTCAGTAATTGTGCAGCTCAACTCAGAACTTAAGGAGCTCAACGATTAAAAAAGGTTCTGCGTCCTAAACACTGATTGTTCTCATCTGCCTCGCCTTTTCCCAACCATTTTGGGATCGGCTTCCAGTCTTACCGGATGCGACTGACTACCAGTATTTTACATGGAGCGACTGCCTATCTGAACTTCACAACTCAGTTACGGGGTAAGCCGACGTTCGCACGGACGTAAAAATATCGCGGCGATTTTTTTCTCGCGCACTGGATTTTCAACGCTCTGCTTAGCGCCGAGAGTTGAAAATCCAACAGTGTGTTTTTTCGACGCTCTGGGATGCACTCTGTTGTTGTTAAGTTAGATTCTCAACGCTCGGCTCAACAACGAGAGCTGAAAATCCAGTGCGCGATAAATTCCCCCCGCGTTATTTTTACGTCCGTGCGAACGTCGGCTACTACGATACCCCTTGATAAGACAGGTTGTCAGACTTTCGGGTTCCTGAGGACTCGTAACGACTGCCAAAGATCCACGAATGGCAACCGGGACTAACGGCTTAGCGTACTTTCCGAGACACAAACACTGATTGTTCTAAAACTAATATTTATAAACATATTTTAGCATGGAAAAATATATTTCAAACTGTTGAGTTCTTTTCAGGGATTGCCGTTAGTGGTAATGTTTGTTCAAGACGAAGGCATGGACAAGAAGGAACTGACGAGGCTGCAGGAGGAAGGCCAAAATCTTGCTGACAAGTTAGTATCTATAGGGGTTTTTCTTCCCACCTAATACATAGAAACTAGAAGAATAAACACTTTTTATGTTAGTGAAAAAAGTTACTCTGTCTGTATGTTACCTTTTACGCAACAACTGAACCGATCGTTATGACATTAGTCAGAGGTAGCTTGGGACCTGGAGAAGGACATAGGCTACTTTTCATCTAAGCCATTTGTATAAAAAAAGAAATACAAAATACATGCAGAAATGGTGGTTAATGGTTAGTTTACACAGTGCGAGCTAGCGTGCGAGTCGGCCCACCGAGTAGCTGCAGTGCATCAACTTGCACTGTGTGGAAGTATCATACGAGTTACTCGCACTTGCGAGTTGGACGGATGAATGGTGCTGATCCACGCGTCATGTTCGTGAACGGGCGCCGTCAGTTGAGACTGGTCATCTCTTATCTGCCAGGCCTTATTTTTAATTTTATATTTTAACTTGTTTTTAAGTATTTTTTATATTATTACATTGTTTTCACATGTAGAAGCAACTAATATAATGTACCCAGGATGTTGTATTACTTATCTTGATTTAAAAGAGTGTCCGTGGAGTTTCTAGCCCGTTCTTCTCCACAGAGATCTACGTTTTGGAATGGGCAACTAGCTTCAACTTTCTGGCTAACGGACCCACTCTTTGTCAGTTCAAAAGTGCCTGTAATTGGTTTAAGTGAAATAAATGCTTTGAGTTTGAGTTTGGACAGTAGCTCGCAGCCGAGTAACTTCAACATTTTTTGTTTGGGGACCATCATTCGCATGGCAACAGCTCGCACATCACTCGCATCGTTCGGACGCTATCGGCAGTAGCTCGCCAGTCAGTCACTCGCAAAGGACTAGGCAGCTACTCTCATAATAAACACAGCCAGGGCAAGCCGAACTAGTGACACGTGAGTACACGGTGCGAGCAGCTGTCTCTGTCTAGTGAGCAGCTCGCAATGTGTAAACCAGCAATTACTGTAATTTTTAGACATCTCTGTTTTTTTCCTGAACTTAAAATGTTATGAATTCATAAAACTGTTTCATCTACATATACAGGGTGGTCAAAAAGTCGTGGATCAAACGAAATAGGGAGATAAAGGAAGTCATTTACAACAAAAAAAATTTCTACAGCATGGCCAAATTCAATTGCCCTAAAAATTAATTGGTCTGGAACTTCTGTAGTGCCGATACATTATCTAGTATAATACAACACCGTTTGTTTTATTGTTTTATATCACATTTTTAGGGTTCCGTGCCTCAAAAGGAAAAAACGGAACCCTTATAGGATCACTCGTGTGTCTGTCTGTCTGTCCGTCTGTCACAGCCAATTTGCTCCGAATCTAATAAACCGATTAAGTTGAAATTTGGTACACATATGTATTTCTGTGACCCAAACACGTACGGCTAAAGTAAATAAATGTATTTTGAATATGAGTGTCACTTTTAGCGGGCCAATAAGAAAATTAAAAAAAAATGTTTTGCAAACTGTACCGTGTGAGATATCAAATGAAAGGACTTACTATGAGGGTCTCAAATATATTTTTTTCATAATTTTAAAATAAATCGTTTTAAAGTTATTTTAGAAAATAGACGTAAATTGACCATTCCCCCCCCTTATCTCCGAAACTACTGAGCCTAAAATTTTGTAAAAAATACAGAAAATAGTTCTATACCTGTAGATTACAGGAAAACCTATAAGAAGTTTGTGGTCTTAAAAAAACATGGTAAATCTCTCAATATTGTGAGTACAAACTTACATTTACTGTTGGAACGTATGGGAGAACATGTTTTTCAACTGTAATGTTAAGTTTTGTTCTTGGGATAATTAATTTAATCCCAACTACGGAACCCTTCATTGTGCGTAGCCGACACGCACTTGGCCGGTTTTTTTTAAAATTAGTCTAATTCCGGCTCGGGGTACCAAATTTCAAGAGCAATTAATTTTTTGGGCAATTGAATTATGGCCACGCTGTAGAAAGATTTTTTGTTGGAAATGACCTCCTTTATCTCCCTATTTCGTTTGATCCACGACTTTTTGACCACCCTGTATTTTCCCGGCCGACAGCTCAACTCAAAAGGAATCAGATCGTCAGCAAGCAAGTGTCACTAAAAGCGTCTGTCTTCCAACTAACTTCTTCATGTCTTTCCAGCTTACACTGTTCCTATATGGAGGCTTCGGTGAACGAGCTCGGCACTGAAGCGCTGACATCGGACGCTGTGCAAGAGCTGGTGAGAGCCAACAGAGAGAAGGCGAGCTACGCGCATCTCTACAGAGATGTTATCGTGTGCTTTGATTCTGATATCAGGTGAGTTAACGTGCTAGTGAAGTAATCAAGTACCCTCGCCCGTCTGAATGCAGCATCAAAATTACATTTGTGGTGAAGTATCCGGTACGAGTCGTGAGTGTTGATCTAACGAATCTGCACGAAATCTAACTTAATTCAAAGAGATGTATTGATGATTTTTATGGTTAAAATTATATAAATACATATGTTTTGTTGCCGCGTATCATATTTTGATCAAGATACAATCTGACATGGACCTACAAATTGTAAAAAACCCAAAAAAAAAAAATGAATTTCGCGGGCTATGTCACTGCGCATCCTCCTTAACATTTTTTAGTATCATTTTGAAATATTGGAATGCATTGGTACAAGGGTTCAGCGACTTTTATTGCACGGTTATCTAGCGGAAGGTTTAGTTAATATGTAATATTTTCTTTATTCCATTTACAAACATATGATTTACATTTTTAAATATTTTTAAGTATAAAAAAATAAATAAAAAACATTTAAAAATATAAAAAATAGTAGCCCACCGGTATCGGGAACAGGGTATGTAATATTATTATTACTAAATTCTTCTTCCCAGAATAATGGTATGCATGTTCTGCGACGATCCGTACTCGCCTGAGAGAGTGCTAAGCCCGCTACTACTGCATCGTGCTTGTTTTCTGACGGGAGACCGGTCGATAGTCATTGAAACATTCCTAGGAGACTCCAAGAGGAAAGTCGAGGTGAGTTCATCATAATGAATCTTCTAGGCTCGTATTACTTGTGGTGTTCACTAGAATCACTCGTTAGGGCTTTGGGTTTAGAGTAAAACCACCGAATTATCAGTAAGTACAAAACAACTCAAAGAGTCTCTAGTCGCCACAGAGAGTAGAGCGGGAACACGGACTAGAAAAAAAAGACGGACTCCGCGCCACGCATATCGAAAGTGAAGCACAGTAAGTATCGGACCGTTTGTACAAACATGCCTCACGCACACATTTGCATCATAGTGTGCCGACCGCCCGCCATTACGTGACACGACGGCGTCTTTGTTAAATTACGCACACATATACAGGGTGTAATTTTAATCACTGTTATCCTCTTAAGGGGTCATTGTACTCATCATTATGAACAACTTTTACTATGGGACCAAACCTGAAATCGCGAAAAAAAAATCAGCTGTTCAGTACATTTATGTTCGCATAATTCGTCAAAATGTACTGAACAGCTGATTTTTTTTTCGCGATTTCAGGTTTGGTCCCATAGTAAAAGGTGTTTATAATGATGAGTACAATGACCCCTTAAGAGGATAACGGTGATTAAAATTACACCCAGTAGATGGGTCCGGTGCTTCACTTTCGATACGCGTGGCGCGGAGTCCTTCTTTTTTTTCTAGTCCGTGAGCGGGACTGTCTTGAGGCGCTACCCTTGATGTGTGCGGTACATTTAATAGTATATCACATTATTTCTGTCCTATATTTCAATTATTAGATCACTTTCAAGGTTTGGGAATACAAACTAGCGACCCGTCCTGCTTCGCAAGGTTTTTACGACTTTACAAAAAATCGAGATTTCTGTAATATAATGTAAGTTTAATATCAGTTTAGTTTAGTTTTATAAACCTTCCGGAATAAATTCTCTAAGTGATGGTGAAAACCGCATCAAAATCCGTTGCGTAGTTTAGAAGAACAACACGGTCACACAGACAGACACGAAATACGACTTCTATACTTATTATAAAATAAATTCGCTTTTCGTGTCTGTCTGTACTGTAAAAAACTTTCGGGACTGTAAAAAAGTTGATGTAAATGTCTAATCTTATTTCGTATGGAGTGAGTGGAGTAATCTTATTTCATGTTTGAAAAACTTATGTAGAAAGAGAACAGTTGACCTCTCGATACGAAAACTTAACAGAAGACCTCTTTTAATTTGTCTGATCTTTCCAGTGGTATTCACCAAATGGTATTAATAGTTATTTATGCAACTGACGTATAATAAGGGGTATTGCCGAGTGTGATAATAGCATCGCATGAGTGTTTTAATACCTAATTATGTACAGTTGCATACAAGACTTTATCTACATCCATGTTATCAGTCCTCTATAAAAGGTTCTGAAACAGTTTTTTGCAATACTAATACTCGTATCGAACATGGCGGCCGGCGTCATAGTATACGACGTGAATTCGAATAAGTTCTTTTTTTTAATTACGGCGCTGTTGTAGTGAAACGCGCGTGCATTACAATGTTCTTTTTTTGAAAACGAGTTGCATTATGAAATTCAGTACAACATTAAACCACCCGTTTGGATGCTATTATGGTTACCATGGTTACTATGACACTGTCTGTTTTAATGTTGGCAATAAGCAAACTGTTTCAGAAACTTCTATAAAGGACTTATAGCATGGGTGTAGATAAACGTATTTATTACACATAAAAACAAATGTAAATGTGCAATGTGACGATAGTATATCGAAAATTAATAATCGGAAACTTTTATGGAGGATTTATGGCATGGGTGTAGATAAAACAATTAATATTATTCTTTATTGTTGGATTACAATAGGCTATGGATGAAATAACATTGAGACTGCTGCCATGGCTGCCAAACAGGATGTAATCAACATAATACTATTAATACATAGCTTTTAGTTATTAAATAATTGATTGTACACCACATAATGCATAATAGGACAAATATTTATAAAAATTGTATACAATGGGCAGTATTTATTGCACAAGGCGATCTCTGATAGTCATGCGTTGGATGGACTGAAATCACAAATTAATACAGATGGGACATTCCGCAGTTTAGGTAAGAAGCTACAAGTACGCGGCGGGCCTCGTCCGCGGGGCTAATTCACTGAATTAGACCTACTGAGGTCAGAAGGTATAAGAGTTACGCGATAGAAAGAGAGGCAACTTGTAGTTGAATATAACTGTAGGTAATAAGCGTTGTGCTACCTGAATTGCACTTTATTGTGTCGTAGCAAGAGTCGCTTTTTATTAAAATGATTTTGCGGAGTGTCCCATCTGTATTAATCTGTGCTGAAATAAAGAAGGGAAAAGACGTTCCGTTGTTTTTGCCTACCCACATGGGAAACAGACTTAATTTGTACGCGACTGATTGATGATTGATTCTTTTTGTGTCTGTGTGTGTTCCCTTAGTTAGGAGCACTAACTATCTGTCTATCTAACCAACCAGTACTGCCCCACTGCAGGGCAAAGCTCTCTCTCTCTCTCCCTTTTCCACACAATTCTGTCATTTGCTAGTGTCGGCCAGTCCTTTCGGTAGGAGTCAAGCTCTCCCGCCATCGTCGTCTTGGCCTGCCACCATGTCGTCGTGCGTTTAATGGGACCCAATCGGTGGTTCTCTTAGCCCATTTGTCATCTGACATGCGGCAGACATGTCCGGCCCAGTCCCACTTAAGCTTAGCGGATTTCTGGGTAACGTCCATGGTCTTGGTTTTGGCGGGCAGTGTTGTGTTCCTTATACGGTCCGAAATTTGAACCCCCCGATATTGTGCTTAAACCTCCAGCTTGGACCTCTGCTGACGTGTCTACGGAGCAAATAGAAAGAGTTGTTGTAATTAGATTTCCATATGAAACAACGCGTGACAATTTGCGGGGTGAGGGGGTGTTAGATCCCGCCCACTTCTTTATTTTCCATCTACCGGTCAATAGCCAAACTATTTGCTCGTGATGTCAATTTTACTTTGTAATTACGTAACTCTCTCGAGGAGCTCGTGGCTAAGTAATAACAGCCGCACGGGTCGATCCGTCAGGTTAAGCTACGCTTGCCGGGGTTGGTCAGTGGATGGGTGACCATCTTTACATATCGAGATTCCTCCGTGCCTCGGAAAGCACGTTAAGCCGTTGGTCCCGGCTGTTTTTCGTGGATCTTTGACAGTCGTTACGGGTCGTCAGAAGCCCGAAAGTCTGACAACCAGTCTTACCAAGGGGTATCGTATTACCCAGTTACTGGGTTGTGGAGGTCAGATAGGCAGTCGCTCCATGTAAAATACTGGTATTCAGCTGCATCCGGTTAGACTGGAAGCCGACCCCAACATAGTTGGGAAAAGGCTAGGCAGATTGATTGAATTACGTAACTCTCTCACACTAGATGTCACTAAGTACAGGATACAACAGGGTCGTAAGGCCACGCCTATATGATGACGTCAGGGCCTAGTTGAGAATCACAGCACAGTGCACAGTTGCTTAGGCCGTCTCCTCTTTGTTTTTTTTCATTTTTTTTTTCCAAGGATATTTATTTATTTTATTTTATTTTTTATTTGCTCCGTGGACGTGTCAAAGATCAGGATTGAGCGCCATATAATGTGAGAATCCTAAACTACACAGTGAATTTTAATGTGGTCACCAGCATTCAGAGAATTTGTTCCGGAAGGTTTTTATGTAAAATAGTTTAGTATTTTTTATAGCAAAGAAATCTCGATGTTTTATGAAGACGTAAAAACCATGAAAAAATGGGGCGGGTCGCTAGATTATCTTATGTATGTACAGTTAAACCAGAAAAGTTATGTGCTTCGGTAATCTTCATGTTACGTCGTCGTCGAATCGTTTTGTAAAGCCGCGTTTTGTAGCACCTAACTGTTCTTAGGATATCTGTATGTTATTCAAACAGTCATGTTAACACTGAAATATGTTG
The DNA here is from genome assembly GCA_905163495.3 of Cosmia trapezina. Taxonomy (NCBI): domain Eukaryota; kingdom Metazoa; phylum Arthropoda; class Insecta; order Lepidoptera; family Noctuidae; genus Cosmia; species Cosmia trapezina. The sequence continues at coordinate 6,906,855 of LR991044.1, forward strand.
CAGGTGATAATATCAAGTTTCCATGGTGCGAGTCAGTTTAGAGAAGAGCTGATTCACGGGTTCATACTTATTTACTCTGCTAAGAGGAAGGCTAGCTTAGCTACTTTGAAGTAAGTTTACTTTTCTTTTTTTTATTACTTGTTCATTAGGACTGCCTGAGTTCTTGCTTAATTGTAAATTTAACTTTACAAGATACCAAACTCAGTTTTTGTTTTTATTTTACAACATAGACGGCCCTGTCGTCTATTTCGATTATGAAATTGTAACAGTCGGAGTTACATTGTGTTTTTCGTTTTTAGAGGTATCTAAGAGTAGGCAAAAACATACACATTAAAAAAAAAATTCTTTACCGGACCTTTTTACGAGAACCTATTTAGTGTACGTTTGAACAGTTGAAATCAACAACTTATTTTTATAAATTCCTTCTCCAGCGCCTTCTCAATGAACATCCCCAACCTGCCAATACAAATGGTGGCCGTGACGGACGGCGGCGGCTCCGCGGCCAGCACGTTCTTCGGCACCGACCTGGGGCACGCGCTCATCACGGAGGGCAACGCTACGGCTGATAGACTTGGAGCTCATTTTACGACTTATACGTCCAGTGCTGAGAATAAATGTGAGTATCGACACAGATTTATACAGATGGGACACTACGCAAAATCATTTAAAATAAAAAGCGACTCTTGCTACGACACAATAAAGTGCAATTCAGGTCGCACAACGCTTATTACCTACAGTTATATTCAACTACAAGTTGCCTCTCTTTCTATCGCGTAACTCTTATACCTTCTGACCTCAGTAGGTCTAATTCAGTGAATTAGCCCCGCGGACGGGGCCCGCCGCGTACTTGTAGCTTCATACCTAAACTGCGGAGTGTCCCATCTGTATTAATCTGTGGTATCGACTAGGTTTAGGCTTTGCTATTTCATCAGAGAACCAGTAAGAACTAGGAATATACGTATCTGTACATATAATGTCTGTTTGTAAAGTTCAACATAACAGCTTTTTACTAAATGCATTAACAAAAAAAAATTTGAAAATTTTTTGTGTGTCTGTCTGTTTGTTCCGGCTAATCTCCGAAACGGCTGGACCGATTTTGACGGGACTTCCCACTTGCAGATAGCTGATGATATAAGGAGTAACTTAGGCTACTTATAGTTTAGAAAAAGAACTGGGTTCCGCGCAAAAAAAAATGAAAACCCATGAAATCGTGAACAAAATCCGAGTCAAATAGGGAAGTATTACATCCACGCGGGCGAAGCCGCGGGCAACAACTAGTAACAACAATAATATTCTACTTCTTAAATGTATCTGTCTGTGGCATCGTAGCTCCCAAACGATAGAACCAATTTAGATTTTTTTGTTTTGTTGGAAAGGTGACTTGATCGAGAGTGTTATTGAAGATTATCAGCTCTTTTCTAATTGATGAATGGATGTGAGCATCTTCCACAGGTCTGACCGAGTCGAAATTTGGTATTCAGTTACTTGAATGATATTAGAATAACATAGTTACTTTGAACCTATGCTGCTGATATTACCTGGAATTTGCAGGAAACCCAACTCCCTCAACAACTTACAGCAGAGGTATCGTGTTTGGGCTTATTAGAATGGTCTCTATTAAAAGTTTATAGATAGGTGGTAATCTTATTATAAGCTCAGTATCAAATTAATAATATACTAACCACAAACATTTCCCCAACAGCGGCATTCTATACGCCATTCTTCAAAGAGGTGTGGGAGCGTAAAGGCGAGATAGAACGCGCCTTCCGTATGGAGCAGCCACACAACTTGCCTGACGTGGCCGCGGCCAGACCGGCCCCACCGCCTAGGAACCACTCCTACCATCTCAACCATATGTGAGTACTACCTTATGCCCTAACCCAGCTCATGGTCTACCTGCTTGTTAAATTTCTTCAAAATCCGTTCAGCCGTTAAGTCGTGAATAGATTACAGATACCCAGAAAGAAAAACTGGTGAAAGTGACACTCATGCATAAAATAGTTTTTTTATCTTATGCCTAAAAACAAATAAAAAGTGGGTATTTATTTAAAATAGTAGCCCAGCGGTATCGGGAACAGGATCCAAGCTACCGGTGGTCGGGGGGCCTAAAACGGCCACATTAAGCAATTCCTCTAAAAACGATTCATTTCCTGAATTTCCAGCAGTTTATAATGATTGTGCTATTTGACGTATTTGACATTAAACTTCAATAAAGTAATTCATAATTTGTGGACCATTTTACGAATCTCCATAGAAAACTGTGAAACAGATGAATTGCGTGCTATGAATTACGCAGTAAGTACGCAAATAAATTATGAATTGTCAGTTTGTGACCGTTTTACGATTTCAAATATGATTCATAATACTTATTATCCTAGTATGATTCTGCCAAAGTGGCCGATTTAGCCAACCAGGGCTCCTGAGAGAGGAATTTCGTAACGATACGCGCCGTGTACAGAAGTAGGTACCGCTTTCTGGATCGAGCCCTTGATCCAACTACCTAACGAGAGCCTCCTCGGGTGTTGATCGAGGCTCTTGGCTATTATGCCATTGGCCGTCACAACTATCGGCACAATGATTGCAGTATCCACATCCCACATGTCGACAACCACGCGAGCCAGGTCAAGATACTTAATCTGCTTATCTTTTTAGATAAGACTTACTTTTGCACAAAACAAATAAAAAGTGGGTATTTATTTAACATAGTAGCCCAGCGGTATCGGGAACAGGATCCAAGCTACCGGTGGTTGGGGGCCCTAAAACGGCCACATTAAGCAATTCCTCTAAAAACGATTCATTTCCTGAATTTCCAGCAGTTTATAATGATTGTGCTATTTGACGTATTTGACATTAAACTTCAATAAAGCAATTCATAAGTTGTGGATCATTTTACGAATCTAAATACAAAACTGTCAAACAGATGAATTGCGTGCTATGAATTGTACGCAAATAAAATATGAATTGTCAGTTTGTGACCGTTTTACGATTTCAAATATGATAAAATAATATAATAATAATATAATAATAATATTATATTATTATATAATAATATAATATGATTTATGAGGAATAAAAATAAATTGGCTTATTAGTCATAATGATCTGCCTGCCTTTTCCAAACTATGTTGCCGGGGTTGGCTTCCTGTTTATCAGGATGCAGCTGAATACCAGTATTTTACATGGAGCCACTACCTATCTGACCATAAACCAGTTACAGTAGTACTCAACTAATAAGGCGCGTCGTGAATCTTCGTTAGCACAGAAAAGAAAGTATAGCCCCGAAGATTAACGAGAATACTTAAAACTTACAATCAACCTTAGATCACTACTATAAGGTTCATAATACACTGCAGCTGTTAGTTCCGTCTCACTCGCAAGTATGGCGGCTGTCAAGCGGCGCGCGCTAACATGGCGGCAGCTACCGACCAATAGCGGTACAGGAAAAAGCGTGGAGCGTGTCGATTGGTGAATAGCATTTCCCGCGCTTTGAAAATTCATCTTCTGCGCAGGTACATCCATAAGCCATATTACTTGGGTACTACTGTACTGGGTAATACGAAACCCCTTGGTTGTCTGATTCTTCTAAACAAAGATCTGCCTCCATTTTTTCTCATTTTGCAAGTTTTTAAGGAATCATTGACTCACTATAATGAAATAATAAAGTATTGAACTTTTTTCGATAACTCTTTGTGTGTAAAGTAACTGTTGTTTTTCCCGAAAAAATAAACGAATAAATAAATTTTTGTCACAGTACGTTTAAAGTGTCTCTTTGTTTCCACTAGGAGGGAGCATAAGCTGACAAACTCGCTCGACTTGCTGATCGGGCCCGACTCACGCGCAGACATCGACTCCGAGTACAGCGACACACTCAACAACTCCAAGAACAGAGGATTTCTGAAAGGTAAGTAACGTAATTAACATCTTGCAGCTTTTTTCAGGTCTAGGAGTTGCTAATAAGTTGCAAATATAATACGCATCCTACTAATTTTATTGTACCCATGGTTCAAGGGCTTTCTCTCTCTCTGGTCTGGTCTTTCTCTAGTAGATTAGCTCGTGGCTAAATAATAACAGCCGCATGGGTCGATCCATCAGGTTAAGCTACGCTTGTCGGGGTTGGTCCGTGGATGGGTGACCATCTTTACATATCGAGACTCATCCAAGCCTCGAAAAGCACGTTAAGCCGTTGGTCCCGGCTGTCATTTGTGGATCTTTGACAGTTGTTAGGGGTCGTCAGAAGCCCGAAAGTCTGGCAACCAGTCTTACCAAGGGGTATCATATTACCCAGTTACTGGGTTGCGGAGGTCAGATAGACAGTCGCTACATGTAAAATACTGGTATTCAGCTGCTTCCGGTTAGACTGGAAGCCGACCCCAACATAGTTGTGAAAAGGCTAGGCAGATTGATTGGTTCAAGAGCTTTCTAGAATTTTCGACATACAGAGTGTGGTATTATACAAGTTGAAATATGGCCAGGGTTACAAGAACGGCCGGTTTACGTTCAGGGGGCTTACTATGAGCTCTGATAGCAGGGCAGAAGTTGAACGGTTCCAGTGTGAGAGAGAGACGGAGCTATATACGACCTATAGCACCACCCTTTCATCTCCACGGATCCATGATCTTTTATCGCGTCATAGTAGCCAGGTTTTCATCCTGGCTTCAGTACTCCGTGATTATTGTCGACACAGAGCGGTTCAGCCAATTCCCAGATTTATGCTGTAAATTGCGAAATGCCTGGTCTCCTTGTTTCATTCTCTAGAGTTTCAATTAACATAGTTACAGTTAACTTATATTCTTGTAGGTTTTAGCGTATACCCACCTCCGAGTACCCCACCAGAACCTGCCCCCCCCGATCATAGGATGCACGCAGATTTATCACGTAAGTCGTATCATAATACTTATTTATACTTAGCATACCTATTAATTATACAGGGTGTAAGTGTAAACAGTGGCAATATTCTAAGGGGTCATTGTACTCATAATTATGAACAACTTTTACTATGGGACCAAACCTGAAATCGCGAAAAAAAAATCAGCTGTTCCCTACATTTTGACGAATTATGCGAACATAAATGTACTGAACAGTTGATTTTTTTTATCGCGATTTCAGGTTTGGTCCCATTTTAAAAGTTGTTCATAGATAGAATACTCTTTATTATGCACACCATAAAAATTACAGATATAAATGTTGAAATTTTACATAGGGTGACACAATGGGCGGTCTTATCGCTAAAAGCGGCGATCTTTTACAGACAACCTTAACCATACTTAACCATAATTCATCATTATTTACAATGACCCCTTAAATATTGCCACTGTTTACACTTACAACCTGTATATTTAAGTAGAAAGAAGTAGATTGGTTATTTACCCAACGTTCGATCTTCAAAAATGGCACACTATACAGGGAGTATCAGAAAAGTGTGGTCAAATTTAAGGGTGTGGTACAGACTATCAAACTGAACAACTTTCTCCATGGGACCAACATCGTAATCTAGAAAAAATATCAGCCATCATTTGGGTCGAGTAGGTATTGAAGCTTTGTACGGGACAACTGATAATAATTTCCCCACCTTTCTGATGCATCTTGTATTAGATGACATGTGGAAGTAGGACAGCAAGTTGCAACTATCGGGAGTGAAACAGAGACAAGACTGTAACTTGGCTAAATAGCCAAGTTTTGTTGTGCCAATTACGGAGCGCAATTAACTTATCTACCTCTTTTTACTTTAAATATCATTGGTATCTATGTGGTAACTTAGTTCATTTTATGATGGTATACGTGACACATCCAATATTAATATTTTATACTTTTATTACAATATTGACGGTAATATGTCGTGATAAACAATCGATTATCGACCAACCCGCTTTCGGTTTATTTAGCACCAAAACCACAGATTAATACAGATGGACACTCCGCAAAATCATTTAAATAAAAAGCGATTCTTGCTAAGACTCAATAAAGTGCAATTCAGTTCGCAGAACGCTACAGTTATATGCACCTACACATTGCCTCTCTTTCTATCGCGTAACTCTTATACCTGCGGCGCGCGGCATTTCTACTGAATTAGCCCCGCGGACGGGGCCCGCCGTGTACTTGTAGCTTCATATCTAAACTGCGGAGTGTCCCATCTGTTTTAATCTGTGCCAAAACTCTAAAATTAGCATTTTGCATGTGTCATGAAACCCGTCTTATCATGAACAGATTATTCTATAACATAACCAACATCCGAAAATACAACCTCTGAATATAAATAAACAAAACAACTGTTATAACGCAGCGGACCTCAACTGTTCGGAGGATTCCCTCAGCACCCATGAGTCAGGTGATTGCATGACGAACGATTATCAACCTTATCACTATCACGAACGGTTTCTTTTTGTGTGTAGATGTAGATAGAAAGATATTGATTTTATGTATGAAGATTTTTTTGTTTTGGGAGTTGATTTTAATAGGATTTTCTATCAACGCGAGTAAAGCAATTACACACACTTGGCACAATCATGAGTCACCGACGCGTTGTCACAAATTTTATGACTTTTTCAACAGTGCTAGTTATTCTAAAGTCAACTTAATAACACAACCATAGAGTTGATATTTGTTTAAGTGGAAATTACATCAATTGGAAACTAGGATTTCAATAGATTTTAGTTTCGGTCTTAAACTGGAGCCGTTTTTTTTGAAGCCATGACGCGTTATGCCTAAAGTCGAACAAAGGGACGCCGAAAGCGTTGACGAATGAGCGGCCTGCACTGGCCCCCTGTCTCGCCGCGCAGGCGCGGTACAGCGGTATCGGTCATACGGACTAGTGTCCGCAACTCCACGTCTAAGCGCGTATTTTGTGTACGGTCATAAAACATTAAATTAGATATACGAAAGTGTCCCGTAATGCTTTGTTGATAGAAAAAGTAAGTTATTATTAAAATCAACTGCTTTTAAAGAAGCATTTTATGTTTATAAGTAATGCGTCAAAGTTATATTGTATGTTTCTTAGTTATTTTGCATGAAAATAGTTTCCGAATGTTTGTAATATTTTTATAGGTAGAAATATTTTATGTAATTTATAAACACTTAACATTCTCACTTTTATTGTTTAATTTAGATAGTTTTAAATTAATAAATGATTCAGTAACGTTTTATTTTGGCCCGGTTTCCATGGCGAGAAAGTGAACGGTATATGGACATCAATGGGGTTGTTTATCGGAATCTTTGCCGCGAAAGAGCTCTGTGTATCTGTCACTTGTCAAAGCGATCAATCGGTGACAAGGAAAAACACTTACGGGGTGTCCAGCGTGAGCGACGAATGCGACGCGACGCGACACGACAAGATGCAATGCGACGCTATGCTACACGCGACAATTGTTCTACGTGTTATTGGTCATTACTTCTCGTATTATGGAGAAGTACAGTACAATAGTATAACGCTTCTGAATCAACGATTTCGTAGTTCGTGGGTGTCGCGTCGGGGGGCCTACTCCCTAAGTCCGTCCGTCTTTCCGTCCGTCCGTTTATCCGTCCGTCTGACATTACTATCCATTAAAACAAGTGTAAATGTTAAATTTTTCGGACGGGCAACAACACATCGGGAGTAGGGACAACTGGCAAATCATGTTGTCATTCATACTTCGTTTGGGCCCCGAACCAATCATCCATCCGTAGGTGATACGGAGTAAGAAACGCCCGTAACGAAGGCCGAAACTACGGGCTTCGTGCTTAGGGAGTACGCCCCCTGGTCGCCCTCAATACAAGTACGCGTTACGTCGCGTCTCGCCGCAGACATAGGCCGCAAACAGGGTATGCCGCTGAGTTGATCGCGTTCGTCGTGTTCGCAGCGTTGCGTCGCGTCGTATTCGTCGCTCATGCAGGACACCCCGTTAGCGCCATCTCGCGGCAAAGTTTTCAGCAAGAAACTCATTGGCAACTGAATGAAGGTAACAAACACCTAGCGCCATCTACGTGGAACTAATTTGACAGTTTTTTCCGCCTTAGTTTTCAAGGCGGATTTTGAAGTCAGATTTTTGTCATGGGAACTGGGCCTTATACTGATACAACATTTAATTATGTGTTTTGTATTTATAATAATTTTCGATTTGCATGGTTATTATGGTAATAATATTGGGAGATATTTTAAAGTAATGGCACAGACTAATACAGATGGGACACTCCGCAAAATCATTTAAATAAAAAGCGACTCTTGCTACGACACAATAAAGTGCAATTCAGGTCACACAACGCTTATTACCTACAGTTATATTCAACTACAAGTTGCCTCTCTTTCTATTGCGTAACTCTTATACCTTCTGACCTACTGAATTAGCCCCGCGGACGGGGCCCGCCGCGTACTTGTAGCTTCATACCTAAACTGCGGAGTGTCCCATCTGTATTAATCTGTGGTAATGGCTTGAAATATTTGATGAAATTGTCGATTATGGTTACAGATAAATAACCTGTCCTTATTATCAAATTAAATTAGTTAGTGAAATTCCGGAGATAATGGGTATCTGAACTCATACTTCTACTCAAGGGTCAACGGCCGCTGGTACCAAAAAAAAACATCAAATCCCAATAACCCATCCCGTCTTCGGAGTTTCGCTCAGCTAATTTAATTTGACTTTACATAGCATTATAACAATATGAACACCATTTCTGTATAGACGGTGGAGGTCTGTGGCAACCAGCCAGCTATGGTCATCGGGCCTTTACGACGGGCCGCACCAGGCCGCACCAACCACCACAGCGGGTCAGGCACTCGCAGACATTAAAGGTAACTCTCTATTTCATCCTCCTTCTAACAAATATTTGTACGACCTACAAGTATTTGTTCCGAGTCTGGGTGTTTTTCTATCTGTAATACGTATGTATTTACAAAAAAAAAAAAAAATGTATATAGGGTGACTGGTAATTAGTGACCGATGCCTAACACGTGATTGTGCTCATGATAACAAACAATTTTTACTATGGGACCAAACCTGAAATCGCGAAAAAAAAATCAGCTGCTTCCTACATTTTGGCGAGTTATGCGAACATGAACGTATGGGGCAGCTGATATTTTTTTCGCGATTTCAGGTTTGGTCCCTTAGTAAAAGTTGTTTGTTATCATGAGTATAATCATGTGTTTAAGTATCGGTCACTAATTACCAGTCACCCTATATAAGCACCCTATCGCAGTCGTAGTTGAAAACTACTATACGCCTATAATATGTAAGTACATTTGTAATAACAACGCAACAATATCCGAACGCCGCTCAGTATGAACGTAGCATATCTTTCCTTTGTAATATCATTGCTTGTACGCACGGCTACAGATCAAGCTATACACTTCCAGTATAAGCTGACCTCGCATTGTATAGGATTTGCTTACAATGAGAGGTCAGTGTAAACTGGAAATGTATAGCTTGATGTGTAGCCGTGTGTACCATAATTATTCACATTGCCAATCTATGTACTAACCATGTTCTTCCTAACCAATTTCCTGTACTAATACCGACCTTACTAATGAGTGATAGATGTCCGTTTTCGCACAGCAACCGGGCAAGCTGGACATGAACAACTACACGATGGTCAGTGACGCGCTACAGCACATCACTATTGGGCCGCCTGCGCATTCTAGATCTGATAGAAAGGTGAGATATTCCTTCTTTTAATAATACATGATGTTATTAGACCTGGGGGGAGCTGAAAAGTTTTTAACCTTCAAATGTCTTATCACTAATTTGCGAATACCCTCTTTAGTATAAATGTTATAGTCAAACCCCGAAGCTCCGGCGCTCCTAGGTTTGACTAGTCTATCCTCAGGTCTGACTTGAAGACTCAGTCAAAGCCCAAACAAATGAAGATTTTCGGCCTCTGACTAAAGAATTTTAAGCTCAATTTAATGAAATCGGGGTTTGACCAGTCACTAACTAACCTCAAAAAACCTAGGTTAGGCTTGGGTTAGGGTTTTCGTCAGCAGGTCGACGGAGCCCCGCTGCGCGGGGCCCTATTTCTGTCTGCAGGGCTTAAAGGAATCTAACAAAACCGAACCTCGGGTTGCCCCTGACGTCGCTTCTAGGATCGACTAGGCAAAGCCCGAAACAGATTATTTTACTTTCGACGTTTGACTGAAAAGTTAGGAACGTTTCACTAAAAATACTTTAGTGAAAGGCCGAAATTGGAATTTATTTCGAGGTTTGCCCGAAGGCTTTGGTCAAACCTAGGATAAACCAGTCATTCCGGGAAGAGACTGCATATCGACCTTTGATTATTACATAAATACAGTGTTTTAGTAATTAATCCGTAAACATCATCATGTCTCAGTCGTCCTATGTCATCAAATTAGTAATATGCAGCGCGAGAAAATAATGACACTTGAAGATACTTAGGCTAAAAACTTTCAGTCAGCTTCCAGCCACCCTGGTACGATCAGCAACAGAAATCGGTTAACACTGCTACTTTTTGACATCATCTAAATTAACAAAATGATACGATAACCTGCTTTTTAGCATTTCATTTATTAGATAAGAGTTCATTTTCTTTAAAATTTACATCTGTTCCGATTGTAATGAAGTTTTTTTCTCAATAATTAAGATTTAGAAAACACAAGTGTTAATCGAATTTTGCTGCTGACTTTACGCTTGATTTTTTAATAGTATGACGTGAAACTATTTTCAACCGCACCCGTTACAACGAGCGCGCTACTGGCGGAAACTCCTCTCGTACACGCTCGGCCAGTGAAGGCGAGTCGAAGCTTCTAGAACATTCTAGAAGCTTCCTTAAAAACAGAAGACGCGCAGCCTTCTAGTTGGCTGACTGATGGCCGTCAACTAGGCTGTGCACCAAAAAGGGAATCTTTGATACAATTTACGAAACTTTATCTTCGCACCGAATCCTATTGTTTTAATAAAGCACTTATATTACATACTAGCTTTTGCCAGCGACTTCGCTCGCGTGGATGTCGGAAAATATCCCACGGGAACGTACTACCGGGAATTCCTTAATCAGTAGGATTTCTCTTTTTATTTATGTAGATGTGTTTATGTTAAAATGGTAATTTAGTAATATTGACAAATTAATCAAAACAGAAATATTTGCCTGCAGCCTCTTTTATCTAGACTTCTTCAATATTCATCATTCATTTTCATTTTGATAGTTTCAATATTATAAAATTGACGCCATAGGTCCTTTCCTGTAATGGTCTACGATTAGTAAAGCCAATATTTTTGGTTATAGACTCAACGCACTAATTGGACGCACTCGAGTGGGCAGCAAGGTGGGCACCACCATCACCCGTCAGGAGTTAGCTCCGAGACTGAACTGGATGCGCAGTATGCACAGGTACGTAACATATTAAAATTTGCTATACACGTAAACCTTCCAGAATAAATTCTCCAAATGGTGGTGAAAACAGCATCAAAATCTGTTGCGTAATTTAGACGAAAAATGCGGTGACACAGCATTATCAGCCTATAATGTTCCCACTGCTGGGACACAGGCATCCTCTCTTCGAGAGGGAATGGGCTGTAATCTACCACGCGGGCCCAGTGCGGTATGGTAGATGTCACATGTCTTCGAATTTTTGGTTCTAGGACATGCCGGTTTCCTCGCGATGTTTTTCTTTACCGTTTTAAGAGTAGTGTTGATGAAATTATTTACACAAAGTAAAGAGCCTGTCTGGGTTCGAACGCATGACCTAGAACTCGTAAATTGGCCGTTACCAATGCTCTGACACAGATAGACACGAAAATCGCGTTTAATTTGTTGTATGTGTTATAATAGATCTAGATATTTTTTTATAATAGATCAAAGAAACCAATGAATACATGGAGGCTCCATCTATGATGAGATTAAGAAGACATCGGAGACACGAGAAGACGCCATTACACCAGCCATGTGAGTATCGAATTTATAAATAACTGTAATATGCAAATAGTTTTTTTTTTTGTGATTTGTGAGGTTTCTAGTTTTCTAACATCAGACTATACGATAATCTTTTGACCGATGTAAGAAACGAGATCAACTGTCCTCTTCAAAATAAAACTTAAGAAAATGTGGTACTTACTTTTTTTGCTGGCGGTATTGTTTCTTCTTTAAGTTAAAGTTAGGTATGAAGTAAAAAAAAAATTGAAGTAACAAATGACTTGTACCGACTAAACACTGTTTAGATAGTGTAACTTTTATTATTGTTTCAAGTTATGGTATGCCACAGGTAATCAAATAGCACCGTGTAAATCCGGCTTTGTTTTTTTTTGTGCCGTGGTATATTTCATCTCACTTCTGGAATAGTAGACAAGTGATAATAAATGTAGACCTCCCCCTAGCGTTCTCGGAGACAGACAGCTCGGGCTCCAGCTCGGGCTCGGGCGGTGGCAGCGCGGGCGCTGCGCGGGCGCACTCGCGGCGCAGGCACAACGCGCACCACGCGCCCAGGCACTACAAGAAGCGGTAATATAATGGGTGTCAAAAGACCTTAAGGAAGGCGAGAGTAACTTGTAGTCCCCGTCATTGTGATTATTTTTTTGTACTGAACCCAGGAACCTTCTGGTTACGGAGATATTGAAGTCGTAGCAATAAGTTTGGTTCAGTTTTACTTATTTTGATGAACCATCGCGGTAAACCACTTTTGAGTCTATGACCATAGTAATAAGGTCGAAAAGTCGAAAAGGTTCACCGCAAATCACACTAATGTTATAAAGGCGAAAGTTTGTGAGTGTGTGGGGGTGTGTGTGTGTTTGTATGTTTGTTACGTCGTCTCGCTCAAACGGCTGGACCGATTTGGATGAAACTTGGTATGTAGATAGCTTATTCCCTGGATTAACACATAGGCTACTTTTTATACCGGTCTACGCGGACGAAACCGCGGGTAACAGCTAGTATTACATAATTCATAGATACCGGCTATGTGATGGGTCTTATTAAACCCTGTATTTCACCTCAGATGTAGTCTAAACCTGTTTGAAAGTTGAAGTTCAGCCTAATTTGACAAATCATCAATTTCGAACCCCACTGACCGACGATAATCGTGAATGTGATCTGAAAAGACAAAACTATTAGTTACTAAACGTACCTATAACCTTCATAGACTATTTTTATTAGCCTACATTGTGTTCCACTACTGGGCAATGGCCTCCCCTTTTTCCTTCCAAATCATCTCCCTGTCTTGTGCGATTTCTGGCCAAGTTGTCCTGCAAACCTTATCAGATCGTCACACCACTTTCGCCGTGGCCTTCCTCGACGGCGATGTCCTCCATCAGGCGTCCAGTAAATCACGATCTGTGCCCATCTCTCCGTGCGACGTATCCGGCCCACTCCCACTTCAGCCTTGCTGTTTTTTCTCCAACATCTGCTACTTGAGTTATGGAGCGCAGGGTGGTGTTTCTAACTCGGTCTGTACGCTTGACGCCTATTATGCCATATTAATTAATAATAATAAATACCTTAACAGATCGCTAGGCAACTTGGTAGCCGTCCAAAGTCCCCGTGTGCCGAAACTAGGCATGTTCGTGGGACCACCTGAACTGCCCACCGGATACAGAGCCAGGACCCAGGAGGATAAAGGTAAAAATCTTAAATGCATTAATTTACTGACACACTACGCACAGCCTAAACCGCTGGACCTAGAAACATGAAATTTTGCGCAAGAGACCAATCCCGAAATCGCGAAAAAAAATCAGCTGTTTCCTACATTTTGCCGAGTTATGATGATAAATTGTAAATCAGATTTTAGTCTGCGAGTGAAGATTTACTTTGTACGATGTTTGCATCTTCCATTATACAGGGTGTTTGGCGCATGGACCGACAAAATTTTTCCAGGGATTTGGGGGGTCATTAGCTAGGTTTTACCCATACACCCTTTGTCCCAAATGTCACGGTTGGTTACATATGATTTTTTTTTTAAAAAAGAAAAAAATGCCCAAAATGTTTCCTTTAATTCGAAATAACTTTTTTGTTTGTGGGTGTAGTGGCACAAAACAAATTTTGTTGCATTCTCCAAAATCTTTTAAATCTAAAAACATCTTTGTTTGATACAACTGGTTTCAAGAAAATTCCTTACAAGCTTCCAAAGTTACATTTTTTTATTTATCGAATGAAATTTTACAACTTCTAAATTCAATTTAAAAAAAACCAAAAGCCATTTTGAACTTAGCTTTATTTCAAAAAGTTCTTTAGTTGATACCCTTTCTAACGGTATGCTACATGTCATAGAAATTATTCATTATGTAGTCAAAATACTAGTTAAGAGAGTCAGGGTTAAGAACAGACTTTTTAAGGTTATTTTGTTTTTATTAAACTAAAGTTATAAAAAAGGAGGCAAAACACCGGGAGAGGTGGAAAGTAATGGGGGAAGCCTTTACCCAGCAGTGGGACAGAATAGGCTAGTAAAAAAAAAAGTTATAAATCTTGTTCAAATTGACCTCCTCCATTTCGTATGCATGCACGACATCTGTTTCTTATTTCAACTGTCGTTGTACGTAGTCGCATTTCTTCTTTCATAGTTTGGAACGCGGCCCTATTCCTTGGCCCGCACGGTCCCCAGACCTGACGCCTCTGGACTTTTACGTCTGGGGACGTGCAAAAGAATTGGTTTACCAGACACTAGAGAAGTTCTGATTGAACGAATAACCGGCGCGTTCCAAACTATGAAAGAAGAAATGCGACTACGTACAACGATAGTTGAAATAAGAAACAGATGTCGTGCATGCATACGAAATGGAGGAGGTCAATTTGAACAAGATTTATAACTTTTTTTTTTTACTAGCTATTCTGTCCCACTGCTGGGTAAAGGCTTCCCCCATTACTTTCCACCTCTCCCGGTGTTTTGCCTCCTTTTTTATAACTTTAGTTTAATAAAAACAAAATAACCTTAAAAAGTCTGTTCTTAACCCTGACTCTCTTAACTAGTATTTTGACTACATAATGAATAATTTCTATGACATGTAGCATACCGTTAGAAAGGGTATCAACTAAAGAACTTTTTGAAATAAAGCTAAGTTCAAAATGGCTTTTGGTTTTTTTTATAATGAATTTAGAAGTTGTAAAATTTCATTCGATAAATAAAAAAATGTAACTTTGGAAGCTTGTAAGGAATTTTCTTGAAACCAGTTGTATCAAACAAAGATGTTTTTAGATTTAAAAGATTTTGGAGAATGCAACAAAATTTGTTTTGTGCCACTACACCCACAAACAAAAAAGTTATTTCGAATTAAAGGAAACATTTTGGGCATTTTTTTATTTAAAAAAAAAAAATCATATGTAATTAACCGTGACATTTGGGACAAAGGGTGTATGGGTAAAACCTAGCTAATGACCCCCCAAATCCCTGGAAAAATTGTGTCGGTCCATGCGCCAAACACCCTGTATAGTCGTCACCTAACTCCAGAGCTGCTCACAGTTTAATTAAGTTTGTGTTGTTACGTTTTACATACGTTCCGATGGGACTGGCATGTACAACTGTATAAAAGTCCCTAATAATAAATAGAGAGAAAAATGTAAATCAATGTAGCAGCAGATTTTTTTTCGCGATTTCAGGTTATGGTCCCATAGTAAAAGTTGTTCATAATGAAGACTACAATGACCCCTTAAGCGGTTGTACATTGTATATTATGCCAGTCGCGCGTTAAACTCTGCTTGCGCGATGCAGGATTTGTGTGACGTCAGGTCTTTCCACGTGGCGTTATAGATCCGCCACAATAGTAACAAACTTTTGAACCTAATTATGTGACTATAAATAATATTTAACAGAGGTACTTAACAAAATTCTAAGTTTGTTTGTATGAGGGTGTAATTTTCGGAACTACTGATCCGATTCCGAAAATTCTTTCACGAATACAAAACTACAGTATTGCCGAGTGTCTTACGATATGTTTTATGTTAAAACAAGAAATTCAACGCGGACGAAGTCGCGTGCCGAAGTTAGTGCGACTATAATATTTGCTTTGATTAGATTCTGTTGTATAAAATGTACAGTGGAAATTTCGATCATTGGGTTATATTCTGGCTGATATAGTAATTTATTTATTTGTCTCTTAGCTGCGAGTGAGTCGAGTGAAGGCAGTTCTGACGGTGAGACGAGGAGGCCCAGGCCTCTGCCCCCACCGCCTCATCATGAACCACCGCATAAGGTAAATTGACAATGATACAATTTACAAACATTGTAAAAGTAGTGACCGACGATTTTCCTAAAATTGTAACAAGTAAGTCAGTGTAATCATAGAATGTAAAATCAATGTCATAAAAATAATTAAATCAATCAATCTGCCTAGCCTTTTCCCAACTATGTTGGGGTCGGCTTCCAGTCTAACCGGAAGCAGATGAATACCAGTATTTTACATGGAGCGACTGCCTATCTGACCTCGACAACCAAGTTACTGGGTAATACGATACTCCTTGGTAAGACTGGTTGTCAGACTTTCGGGTTTCTGACGACCCGAAACAACTGTCAAAGATCCACGAATGACAGCCGGGATCAACGGCTTAGCGTGCTTTCTGAGGCACGGAGGAGTCTCGTTATGTAAAGATGGTCACCCATCCACGGACAACCCTGGCAAGGGTAGCTTAACTTGATGGATCGATCCGTGCGACTGTTATTACTCAGCCCCAAGCTCCGCCATAATAGTTATTTATGCAACTGACGTGTAATAAGGGGTATTAAAACACGAATGTGGGTTTATCACACGAGGCGAAGCCAAGTGTGATAATAGTATCACATGAGTGTTTTAATACCTAATTATGTACAGTTGCATACAAGACTTTATCTACATCCATGTTATGAATCCTCTATAAAAGGTTCTGAAACTGTTTTTTGCAATACTAATACTCGTATCGAACATGGCGGCCGGCGTCATAGTATACGACGTGAATTCGAATAATTCTTTTTTTAAATTACGGCGCTGTTGTAGTGAAACGCGCGTGCATTACAATGTTCTTTTTTTGAAAACGAGTTATTAATATGTTGTATATATATGTACGGGTGTTATAATAACGAGTTAATATTATAACACCCGTTTGGATGATATAATGGTTACTATGACAACGGCTGTTTTAATGTTGGCAATAAGCTAACTGTTTCAGAAACTTTTATAGAGGATTTATAGCATGGGTGTAGATAAAAATAATTAAAACAATTAAAATAGCAAGCAGTTTGTCGTATGGAGCAGGCCCAGCATGTTTCCAAGCATTCTTATCTTGGATATAATAATCTAATTCGTAATAATATGCTCGTTTACAAAGTTTAGTGTCCTTTTAATATGAGTTAAATTTTTTTTTCATTTATTTGCAATATTTTACTAGGTATTTTGTCTTGTTTTATAGATGCTATCGGGAGAATATCCCTCATCAGCTCAGGACAACTCTTCATCTAGCGCGGCAGACACGAGGCGACGACATCATCCGTTCAGTAAGCACGATCGTAGGCATAAGGTAAAATATCATACAAACTTCTTTACTAAAACTTTGACCGATAGACAACGAACAGCTTAGCACGCAACACACTTTGCACACGAATTTTTTTAGACAGGGTTAATGGTTATTGACCAATATCCTCTTAAGGGGTCACTGTACTCATTATTATGAACAACTTTTACTATGGGACCAAACCTGAAATCGCGAAAATAATCAGTTGTTCAGTACATTTATCTACATGAAACTCGTCAAAATGTAGGGTTTTCGCGATTTCAGGTTTGGTCCCATAGTAAAAGTTGTTCATAATGATGAGTACAGTAACCCCTTAAGAGGATATTGGTCAATAACCAGTAACCCTTTATAACGAATGTGAGTAATAAGGAAGGATTTTCACCCCCTAAAGGGGGTCTAAATAGGGAATAGGGATCTCTTCCTTCATATTTTTTGCTGATGGGATTGTCATTGGTCACACGACTTGGAAAATTATTAGTTGTAAAATGTGTGTAAACAACCTGTATTTTTCTAGGAATTCTCAAAGAGCAAAGATTCAAAGAAGAATGCACCACAAGTAAACAACACGCAGTCGCCACAAAACTGGGGTCCACAGGTAACAAACATTATTTATTATATCTACTATGAATGAACTGAAGTAAATAGAGCATTAGTGGGTGGGGTGGGTTTTTGACTGCCCCGTGGAAAGTGGTCTGGGATTCGATTCTCGGGCCGGTCAAAAGTGTTATTGGGTTTTTCCATTAGAAATTTCTTAGTAACGAGCCCGGTGTTTGGAAGTTGGCGGTGTGATACCCCTGTGCCTTGGAAAGCACGTTAAGCCGTTGGCCCTGCTCCTGATTTCTCTCCGGTCGTGTCGAATTGTCGCCGAACTAGAGTGAGGGAAGGGAGAGTGCATCTGTGTCTGTGCACACACTTGTCTAAGCTGAGATTGGTCGCCATGGCCGAAATTAAGTCTGGGAGAACTAGTCTGTCTATTGATAACTGTAGGTTTGTGACTGTGATCCCAGATGTGCGAGTTGCGGTGCATGTAGTCGTGCGCCGAGTCCAGGTTTAGTGATTGCGATGTTAGCGGATAACATATCTTCCTCAAATATATCAATGTCATTTACTAGAGTCTGGCCACGCTAACTCTGCAGTGAAATAATGGTAGAATTTGGAAATCTGTATAAGATATACTACGTATAGATGTACCACGGAAAAAAGTAATAAAAACATTCTTAGATAAATAATCTATTATGCAAAAATCAAAAGGCAAAATACCAAATCATTAGATCTACATACACGTCAGAAAATGTAAAACTTTTTGGGGTTGGCCATTTATTGCATGGCAGAGTTAGCGTGGCCAGACTCTATCTTAATCCATAAGTCATTCATTGTGTAATGTAACTTATTTTGCGTACTATTGTATAGAATCAAGTTTTTCGAACTGAACAGACAGCTGTGCTGCTGGGGAGTTTACTGCGCCACTTTTTTTTCTCAGCTAAAGCACTAGGAAGTGGTGAAAGGCGGACGTTTTGAGAGACTGTCTTATGTAATTTTGACGTACGAAAAGTACTGATTCTCAGCTTAGTTTGAGTAAATGACTTTTGATTTTGATTTTGGTGAATATAGACAACGCCATTTTAAATCACGTTTCACGAAAGATATTTAACTTGTTTATTATGTCATTCCAGGGCAACCACGGCATACCTCTATTCGTAGAGAAATGTGTCGAGTTCATAGAGCGAGAGGGATTAGCGTCTGAGGGACTATACAGAGTGCCCGGCAATAGAGCGCACGTTGATATGCTGTTCACCAAGTTTTATGAAGGTCAGTCCACTCTATAAAGAGATTTTTCGAAACTAAACTTTTGTGAGATAAGTTGGTGATTATTATTGTGCGTGGTAACAATTTAGAGTAGTTAGGGCAAGTATAGTATGATTTAAAATATTTAGTTCTTCAAAACGTTTCGATATTAAACCTACAAACATCTCAGTAGTTCTATTCTAGTTTGTTCAAGATAAAATTACCGACCGATACCGCTGTACCGCGCCCTAGGATTGCGCGCCCAGGTTGGCGTGGGACGGTGGGAATGAGCGGCCTGCACTGTTGTCCCATGAGTCGCGCGCATACCTAAGGCGCGGTACAGCGGTAACGTATCGGTCAAACTATAGGTACTTAGACGATTTGTATTAGATCTTGCTCAAGACAAGGCACGGTTAATCATTAGTTCGCGTAGGCACGCATGGAAACTACTACTAGTAGTAGATATTTGACCAAAAATACTGTTAAGATATTAAAATTTAACCATTCTTATATTATCTTTCCCAGATCCCAAAGTGGACCTGGATTCGCTAGACATCCCAGTGAACGCGGTCGCGACTGCGCTCAAAGACTTCTTCTCCAAGAGATTGCCGCCACTACTTGATGAAACCAGCATGGCCCAGCTTGAAGATATTGCTAGTAAGTACGCTATTTTGTATTTTAAACGCTTTATTAAAAGGTTAATTTTAAATTGCATGTATTTAATCGATTTTGTGTTGAGATGTTAGTAGAGTACTATCGACGATCATTCATAGATCTTTGACAGTCGATACGGGTCGTCAGAAGCCCGGAAGTCTGACAACCAGTCTTACCAAGGGGTATCTTATTACCCAGTAACGGGCTTGTCAGAAAGTCAGTCGCTCCATGTAAAATACTGGTATTCGGCTGCATCTGGTTAGACTGCAAGCCGACCCCAACATAGTTGGGAAAAGGCTAGGCAGGTGATAACGTTAGTTGAGTGCCTAAAGAGAATTTGTTAACTTGCATGATACATTGCAGCAATGTGGACGGTAAATTCTTTCATTGCACGTTACATCGCATGTTACGTTAGATCCACACTACTTGTCCATTATACAGGGTGTCCCGTAATTAATGGATAATCTCTTAAGGGGTCATTGTACTCACCATTATGAACAACTTTTACTATGGGACCGAACCCAAAATCGCGAAAAAAAAATCAGCTGCTCGCTACATTTATGTTCGCATAACTCGTCAAAATGTAGGGAGCAGCTGATTTTTTTTCGCGATTTTGGGTTCGGTCCCATAGTAAAAGTTGTTCATAATGGTGAGTACAATGACCCCTTTAAGAGACTATCCATTAATTACGGGACACCCTGTATATTACTAGCTGCGCCCCGCGGTTTTATCCGCGTAGACCGGGATAGAAAGTAGCCTTTCTAGGGTATAAGCTTTCTACATACCAAATAATAATATCATCCAAATCCCAAATCGGTCCAGCTGTATGAGCGTGAAGAAGTAACAAACATACAAACACACCCCCACACACACACACACCCACATACTCACAAATTTTAGCCTATAAAATATTAGTGTGATTATTCGCTTATTATTTTTATTTTGATTAGTAGTTGTCAATACGTGTTTGTGGTTGAAGTATTAACGAATAAATGAAGGGTGTATTCCAGCCATGCGCGGCTGCATAGCGGGCGGCGTGGAGCTGAAGGACCGCAGCTGGCGCCTGCTGGCGCTGCGCTCGTTGCTCAACACGGCGCTGACGCCGCTCGCGCGCGCCACGCTCGACTATCTGCTGGACCACTTCGCTAGGTAAGCGAATGTGTCTTTCGCCGAAAAAAAAAAATCCGCCATTCTTTTCCCGACCACTGCAACTCCTGAATGTCCGAATATATAGTGGCAATCACCAGAAAAGCACCGAGATAGACGAGAGAGAGAGAGAGAGAAAACGCCACACATGTTTTTGATAAAACTTTTGCACTAAGTCGACGTTCGCAGTTCGCACTAACGTAAAAATATCGCGGAGATTTTATTTAGATAGATAGATAGATAAAACATTTATTTAGTGCACACAAAAGACATAGCACAGCACACAAAAGTACAATTAAATGGTAAAGTAAAATTAACAAGGTGCCAATAAAAAAAAAACACACTGCAAGGCACACAGTGTGATTTTTCGACGCGCTAGAATGCACTCTGTTGTTGTTAAGTTGGATTCTCAACGTTCGGCTCAACACCGAGAATTGAAAATCCAGTGCGCGATTAAATCCCGCCGCGATATTTTTACGTCCGTGCGAACGTCGGCTAACTGTTTGGGCATGTAAGTAGCTGTCGTGTCGATGCGGGCACAGTGCAACATGTTGTTTGACCAACTGCGCATGCCAGTCGTTAAAACTTTACAGCATTTCCAAGATAGTAAAAAAAAATATTATTGCTTCTGTGATCTAGTATCTCAGACCCAGAGGTCCTGGGTTCTATTCCCAGCGGCGGTAAAATGTCCTGCTTAGTTTGGCTGATGGTAGGGCTTGTTCTAAGTCTGCCTGGCTAGCTACCACCACCTTATCTAAGTCTGTCGCCATAACAACAATGCTAACAGCATCGCGGTGTTTCGGTAGTTAGAGGTAAGATAGCCAGCTCCTCTGTGCTTGAGGATTCTGGGTGAAGCTCGCTCCCACCTTGGGCCTGATCATCACTGGCCAAGAGCTTTTCCATTGTGGTTTAAAAAAAATGTACATAAATTGCTAAGAATGGAGCAATTTTACTTGCCTATTTAATTTAATTTGCTCTACTAAAGAGTCAAGACTGTCAATAAAAAACTTGACTAGTCTTTCAAAAACCTACAAATAGTAATATTAATTTGTAAAAACCAAATAGTAGTAATGTTTCGACACGCTAGAATGCACTCTGTTGTTGTTAGGTTGGATTCTCGAAGCTCGGCTCAACACCGAGAGTTGAAATTTTTTACGTCCGTGCCAACGTCAGCTTAGTCCTCATTTCTTATCCAGGGTGGCAGACAACTCCAAGTTAAACTCCATGGACAGTAAGAACCTCGCCATATGCTGGTGGCCGACACTCCTACCAGTCCAGTTCTCAGACATGGGCCGGTTCGAGATGACCCGGCCTTACCTTGAGGATATCGTGCAGACCATGATCGACCAGCACCCCTTTCTGTTCCGGGGGCAAGAGGCTTTTGTCATGGTGTGAGGACAGTGTGTAAGTATCTTGGAAAAGTTGACTATTCTATATTAGGGTTTCCCGAATGACATAGCTATGCATTTATAGTTTGACCGATACCGCTGTACCGCGGGGGTGGGGATGCAGTGAGCGTTGACGAATGATTGGCCTGCACTGCACCCCGTCTCGCCGCGCACATACCTAAGGCGGGGTACAGCGGTATCGGTCAAAATATACCAGAAAGTTTTGCACCACAGCTCATAGGTATGGCTACTTTATATCGCCCACACTGAACCTGGGGGTCAGTGTGGTACTTAGCAGTTAGCAACGAATCACTGCCTCGACCGACCATGTTATTTTTTTAGGTGATCTTCACTTCTTCTCGAGACGATAGCAAAAGTAAACCTAGATTAGATTATGTTAGACTAGCTTTTGCCCGCGGCTTTGACCGCGTGGATGTCGGAAGATATCCCACGGGAACATACTACCGGGAAATCCTTCCTTGTCTACATTTTATAGGGAACCTCTGTGCAAAATTTCAGCTTTCTAGGTCCAAATGTTTGGGCTGGGCGTTGATGAGTCAGTCAATCAGTCAGTCAGGACTTCTCTTTTTATTTATATAGATGGATAGATGAGTTGGGCCCAGTAGGTGGCCACGCCAATCTTGATTGATTTTCGCTGGTCGGCTGATCAGTGATCAATTAATGTCATCTATACAAATAACTAAAATTGCAAGTGTCTGTTTGTAATTTCAACATGGGTACCGTTTGGCAACGTTCGGGTACGGAAGCCTAAAAACAAAATGGCGGTGTTAGTTCTGATTTTTGCCACGCGTCAAAACATCTATAAACTTTTGTAAATGCAGCCATTTATAACAAGTTATGTTTTGTTATGTTTGTTGTTGTGTTGTGTTATGTTATGAGTCTGCAAAGAGACTTTAACGTTCCTTTATTTTTCCAGGAACCCACAATGCATGTCGCATTCGTGATGGATGACGTTTGACGTCGCCGCGCGCAGTCACAACCGACGCCAGCGGCACAATGCGGGCTCCGCTTACCATACGATAGTTAGTGCGTAAGTTTGGCTACTCTGTGTACTGTGCGACGTGGACCTGACGTGACGTCATCTGCCATCACAGACGAGACACGTGACAGTCCGTCTTACTGACAAATGACGTCACGTCACGACCACTTTTAGGCGACATTGCGATTTTATATGAGTGAAATGTACACGTATGTAATCGCAATGACGACAAAGTTTATTGGCTAGCTATTGTTGTTCTAAAGTAGGTTTTTACTATATAAAAAAAATGTCTGTCGGTATCCAGTAAAAGTTAGTACGATAACATTATTTTTTCATGCGGTTTTTCATATCAATAACGCTTAGTGATCGCGTAAAGTCGTTTGCTTGCATTTTTTCAACATTATATTTTTTATTCGAATTTAATTTTTATTACGATGGACTAGTGAATCAGTATTTTAAATAGATGTTATTCAAAATTGTACCGCATTTGTAATAGGTGTAAGTGAAATGCACAAAAAGTATTTAAACAAAGTGTTTTTTAAACTTAAGTAATACTGGTATGATATTTAAACGTTTATATTTGTAATCAATTAATGGCAACACCATGTAATGAGCACATTCCGTTCAGAAATAGTAAGTGTTAATAATTATTGGATATTAATGATTATGATTAATAATAGTGATTACTTAACCATGGGTTTAATCGATCGTGTAAGAATTGGTATAAAGAAATGCTTGCGAGCGCTTGTTTTTAAATATTTTTTATATGGCAACGGTTTTTGGTGACGTCATGTGTCTCTTGGTGCATTTTGGCTAATTCGAGCCAGGTTTTAAAAGTAATTGTATTAAATTAAAAAAACCCATCCCAGTGTTAGTGGTCGAATGATTTTTTTTACAAAACCAAAAATGTTACGTCAAAAAAAAAAACATTAAAAATCCAAGAGACACATTTAGGTTTTAATAAATCTAACCAAATTGTTTAATTGAATATTGTTAAATTAAATAACGCTTAATAATTTGTTTTCAAGACAATTCATTACAAAATAATCTTGCCATAATCATAAAACCTATTAATCATTATAAAAACCATTTATTTTAAAACGGTAGTAATCACAAAATAAAATATAGTTGATATATTTTACGGGGACGCGTCATTATGACTCTTATCACAATTGAAGTAAGGTTCGAAATTTGAAATGTCGATATTTAAAGCCCAACTTATCTGTTGACAAATCTGATGTCAGCAATCAAATCGGTCGTTGTTATTTTTGCAACCAATCACAACCACACTATGTTAGCGTGCTGGATGATGGCCCATTCCCTCTCACAGAGAGGAAGCCTGGCTGATTATTATTTATGCTATGGAATAATCACAATAGTTACATACCTACCGCTTAGACGAGACGCTGCGTGAGATGCAGCGCTACAAGGTTATCTTCGGCGCGGCCAAAATCGGAACTAACGGCGCGGCGCCATCTTACTTTGCCAATACAATTTCTGTGAAAATTTCACAAATGTTTACCAACAACGCCCTGTCAATGTCATTCAGGCGCCAAAAGATTCTTATAGCTTTCTAGCTGTGGTGTGGTAGGGATGTGACGCGTACTATAGTTTGACCGCTACCGCTGTACCGCGCTGGATTGTGCGTCGAGACTGGGGGCGGAACGTCGTGAGTGTTGACGAATGAGCGGCCTGCGCTGCCGTCCCGTGAGCCGTGCGCATACCTAAGGCGCAGTACAGCGGTAGCGGTCACACAATACCTCACGCACCGTATCAGTTAGCCGACGTTCGCACGGACGTAATAATATCGCGGCGATTTTTTTTCGCGCATTGGATTTTCAACGCTCTGCTTAGCGCCGAGAGTTGAAAATCCAACAGTGTGTTTTTTCAACGCGTTGGAATGCACTCTGTTGTTGTTAGATTGGATTTTCGAAGCTCGGCTCAACACCGAGAGTTGAAAATCCTATGCGCGATAAAATCCCTCCGCGATATTTTTACGTCCGTGCGAACGTCGGCTTAAACGGTAGGCATATAACATTACAATTTACAACTTGATTACGCTTTTATCTACCGTATTCGTAAAATATAACAACTATCAAAAATAAAAGTATTGTTACATTCAAAAGGCAGCTTTTTTCTTCTTAATTTTCGAGACTGATACCAGCTAGTTCCTTTGACAATGAATCCAAAATGAGCACTTAATTTTAAACATATTACTTAAAATATTATACTTGAATAGCGGAAGGTATGAAATATTGGTTTTAAACACCAATGTCATACAGAATGTCCTAGTTCAGAGGTCGAGATCTTATTGATGTGACGTATACTGAAGTTTGTAAATAAATTACTATTACTATGTCTTATGAATCCCTTGTAGTTTTGGAGTATTTATTATTGAAGTTCAATACAAAATTAATTTGCATATTATATTTTGTATTATTCTTCTTATTACATGTCGATATGAGAACAGCTCATTCTGGCTTCCCAATATTGCTCAAGATATGCCCACTTCAAAAATTCACCCATATGGTGAAAGTTAAAAATTCACCCTGCATATGGTGAAAGTTAAAAATTCAACCTGCATAAGGTCAAACTTAAAAATTCACCCTGCATAAGGTCAAAGTTAAAAATTCACCCTGCATAAGGTCAAAGTTAAAAATTCACCCTGCATATGGTCAAAGTTGAAAATTCACCCTGCATAAGGTCAAAGTTAAAAATTCACACTGCATATGGTCAAAGTTAAAAATTCACGCTGCATATATGGTCAAAGTTAAAAATTCACCCTGCATATGGTGAAAGTTGATAATATTGACCAGGTGAAGACTGCATTCTATAAATGCATGTTCTTATGGTTGCTAGCGCTACTATTGAGCATTCGGGCCTAGGTTCGATCCTTTAGGCCAGGCAAAATGTAATCGAGTTTTTCTATAAATATGATTATTATCCGTGGCATACCCATAGATATCCGGAGATATGCTTTCAGTATATATTTGTTCAAGTTCAAGTGTCGCCACCTTTTCGCCACTCTTGAAACTCGCACTAAAACAAAAGAAATAATGCACACATGATGAATTTTTCAACGCACAC
The DNA here is from genome assembly GCA_905163495.3 of Cosmia trapezina. NCBI lineage: Eukaryota > Metazoa > Arthropoda > Insecta > Lepidoptera > Noctuidae > Cosmia > Cosmia trapezina. The sequence goes on from LR991044.1 coordinate 6,933,303, forward strand.
AAGAAAATATGCTTAACACTTTTGTGCTATCTTATTGCACACCAGTGCCCGCTCAAAAGGGGCGGGGACTTTCTAGTGCCCGCCCCTTTGCTTACCGCCGTAGCGCGTATAATATGGTCAGTGTGAGCGCGTGGAGGCGACATGTGCCAGGGCTCCAAGCCATAACCCTCGATGTCCGTGTGCATACCGGAGTCTGGATTTTAGCCACCGCTAATGGCAAAAGCCCCTATTACATGGGGTTTAAACGTAACTGTCGAAATGTATGTGTATCGCTTCTGGGGCTACCCTTGCGGGGGTTGTAGGCGTGATTTTTAAGAAGGATATTATAAGCATTGGTGTTTAAATAAAATATCTACCACAATGTATAGCGGATGGCCTATTTTGTATATTAAGTGTTAGATAGACTGACGTAGCGATATGTGTATCTCATTATTGTTTAACACTTTTAAAACTATGTACACTTTCTTTATATCTTCCATATTTCCATACTAATCTTATGAGTCTTTTAAATACTTTTTGTTTTTTATTTATAAGTCCTGGTGACTGATGACGAATGATGATGTCGAAGTAGTGATAAATTCACACTTTTTAGGGTTCCGTATCGAAAAACTGAGGAAGCTATTGGAAAGTCGTTTTTGGAATTTGTTTTAAGTGCAGTACCTATATAGTTCCCTTGAAGGCTATGCATACGTGGTTTCTAAACAAGCAAGGGAAGTGCGGTTAACGAAACCAAAACGGGATGAATTCCATTTTTTTTAAATTCCTGAAACTCGGGGTTTTCCTCTTTTATTAGAAACGTTGTGTGCATAAAGCTTGAGTTTCCTAAGAAAGTGTTGCCATTTATACTTCTGACACCGTAATGACAACACACCAGTGAAAATTTCCGCCTTAAATGACAGTTGTCATTTTGCGGCCGCCATAGACAGCACCCTTATATAAAGGTACACACCACTGTCATGATATGAGCACAATTAATTTTCTATTGTTACCGGCCTCCAGGAGGCCGATCGACAGTTGAGAGGTAGGAATACTTTACTTAACATTTAGGTATTTTGCGACAAAAATAAACTTGTCATGCACTTTTAAAAATGATACGGAACCTTACGAGTATAACTCGTCCTTCGAATGTAAATTAAACTTATTTTTGTTCATAATCTAATGTAACGAGTATTAGTTATTGCAAAGTTCTTATGCCATTAGACATTTAAAAAAATGTGCACTTTAAAGTATACTTTTTAATTATAAAAAAAATATATTTCTCTATTCTATTTCAAAAATTTAATTTAAAAAAATGTATTTGCTATTGTAACGTGGATCGCTTAAATATTTTTTCAGTGTTTAAAGTACATTGTTGTATTCGTAATGTATTTTTTTTTATTAATAGGGTGAATGTAATAGTTATCGTCCATGTGCAGTTTATTGGCATTTGAAATTGAATTAAACAAATTAAATGTCTTTACATTGTAACTGTCATATTTATTTTTGCGATAGTAATATCAGGAATTAAGATTACATGAAGGTATATTTCTATAAAATTCAAATGCCAATTAACAGTACAGAGTTTTCTACCTTATTTTACGTCTTTATAAAATGTTTGATATTACAATTCGTCTTCAAACTATTATGAACTCTGTTACGTATGTCGTAAGGTAGATTTTACTCAATTCCATTTCGTTGATTTGCAAAAGCAATTTCGGATTTGTATCAAGCATCGCGAGTTAAGTATATGTAACTATTTAATAAGTATATTTAATATATTAGGTGTCTTCATTAAGCATAGTTAAGAATGTACGTAAGTTTTTAACGATATAATGTCATTATATCACTGTCTCACTCGCACTTTAGCGATGTTCGTCCGACCGCCAGTGTGCGAGGGAGACAGCAATCATGTCCATTAGGGGAATGATGTGAGGGGGTTTTTATATTTTACTATGAATCGAAAAAAACATAGAGCCTACCTGTGTTTAAATATTATTTTTCTAGAATTTTTCGCTTTTCTTGTGGATCTCACTGGCGGTGTTACACCATTTATTTAAAAAAAATATTTTTTTAACGTGAAATTTCCCCTAATGTTTATTCGAAAATGCAATTTCTATATAAATATTCGATGTAAATATTGTACATTCATTCATTTTTATTATTTTTGCTTAATTTATTTATTGAGATATTTTTTTATCAAAGAGTTTTAAAGCCATATATTTGTTACTCCATGCAATATTATGAGTGTTTTTTTTTAAGTTGTAACATTGAATTTTTTAATTTTATTTGGAGCACATGTTTTTCTAATGGATTTCGTGAACGTGCCATTTATTTTAAACGTGCGGTGATTTTGGAGATTCCTAAAGATTTTTGTAATGTCATTTTTGTAGTAAACGCTTTTTCGTTCGAAATTCTTTCCTGTAGGTTCTTGAATGTTCAACAGTAGAAATCAATGTACGCTTAGCCCTGTGGCCCGTCGTCGCCTGCGTATTTGGTCTATGTGGCTATAACTTCCACCAGATAACCGTGCAATAAAAATCATTAAGCCCAAATGTAAAATAAGGTCTCCAAACTTAAATGCAAAAAAAAAATTACATGCTACGTGCACGCGTGACGCCTTTTACCACATTACGTTAGTTTTGATCGTGTTAGCGACACTGCCTTAAGAGCGTTGATCGCGTGAGGGCGGGGAACGTCGCATTTCTCTAGAGGATTTCATGAATATTTAATTAAATTTAAATCATAGGACAATTTCCTCTGACAAATTCTTAGATCGTTTGGTATTTATAAGTATGTATGCTATTTTTTGACAGTTATTTTGGAATTTACTTTTAAAAATTACATATTATCAATTATTTTCTAAGAGTAATTACCAAAATAACTGTCAGAAGTAGCATACATACTTGAGGAGCTCATGGCTAAGTAATTACAGCCGCACGGGTCGATCCATCAGGTTAAGTTACGCTTGCCGGGGTTGGTCAGTGGATAGGTGACCATCATTACATACTGAGACTCCGCCGTGCCTCGGAAAGCACGTTAAGCCGTTGGTCCTGGCTGTCATTAGTGGATACCAAGGATCTAAGAATTTGTCACAGGAAATTGTCCTTTGATTTAGATTTAATGAAATAATCACGAAAAACCTCTAGAAATGCGACGTTGCCAGCCCGCGCGTGATCAACGCTCTTACATATTTTCGTATCGTTTTGAAATATGGAAATATATTGGTATAAGGGGTCAACGACTTTTATTGCACGGTTATCTGGCGGAAGGTATAGATATTGAGTGTTGTGGGAGATTGCTTGAGTAGGATGATCGAAGGAGTGAGATTATGACAAGAAGTTTTGATATTTTTGCTCTTGCCATTGTAGGATTAGAGTGAGAATTCTAATTAAACGTAAGGTGCGGTCGGAAGCGAGGGGTTATAAATAATAAAGGTTTCATTTTCGTTCGGAACCTTCGTTCGGAAAAACAGTATTATAAAGCTTTTAAAGGAAATTTATGCTTGTCTTAAAATTTTTAACAGTATTTAACGTAGTAATAAAAAAATAAATAGACGAAAACAGCATTTATGAAACTCGAGACTGGTTTGAAATAATTGAATTTCTAATCCTGCACGCTTAGCATGATCGCCATAGAAACGGGTTTTGTCGACGGAAGAATAGACAAAATGGCAGAAGTAGAAATATTTGTACGCATTCTACGCGTCTAAGCATGGTAATGTCTATTCTTCCGTCGACAAAACGTCATGTTAAGCGTGCTGAAGTATTTTGTTGGTTAAATATTGATAAATGAAATGCATTTAGAGTTCATGTTTCAGCTTCATTACCAAACTTGTTGAATGTTCAATATGATAAAACAGAAAGAAAACATCAAACCATTTATTTATTCTAAAGCTCTGTTAAATTCTACTTTCGGAATTTAGTTTTCAATAATTTATACAAATATGTGTAACTTTAATACCTATACATAAGGTTCAGTTTGCGCTAGAATTTCAAAATTTTTTATCACTTTTTCAAGAGTACTAGTCATTTTAAAATCAACATAATTTGCACTTGTATAAGTTTGATATTCGTTTAGACGAGGTCTCTTTTAGACATACGATGAGTATTTCACATAACACTATTTTTCAACCTTTCCTCGCTTCAGAGACTCACCTTACAAATGTTATAAGTAGTGTGATCAATGTTGTGATATTATCAATCGTGGTGTGTGCGGGCGACTGCGGGCCGCACGGCGCATCCATTTTGCTATGCGTCTCAATTACTGTACAACACGACTCAAAAGGAATGTGTCATATTTTATAATAAATAATCATCTATGTAATGAATTTTGTGTTCTTTTTTCTCTGTTTTACCTGTTCCTTGCGAAGCCCCATAAACAATGGAAACCAAGTGTTTTAGCAACATGTTTATTTGTTGCGAGGCACAAGTAGTATCCTGGCAAAATAGAATGTTGCAGTATTTCTGCCAATATGAATGCATGCATGTCCCGTATTCATGATAATCAATATTCGAATTAGTCTGAGGATCAGAACCTTTTGAACGTCAAAGTTACATAAGACAATACCCCAAAACGCCCGCCCTTCACCAGTGGTCATCATCAATCACACTTCCTAGTGCTTTAGCTGGGAAGAAGTGTACTATGACGTGAAAAAAGATCATAGATCCCATCATGGTTCTAGTGTGAGAGAGAGACGGGAGTTTTAAACGAGCTATAGTACCATCCTTTTTCTCGACGGAACAAAATTTTTGTTGGAAGAAACATGGGCAAGGAAGGAGAAGGGGATTTTCAGTATCTATAAAAAGTGGAGTACATTTCTGATTAGTGGACGAAAGTAGGCGAAGCAGTGGTGAGGTGGTAACGCAGATAGTTGCTGCTACCCGCATGCTGGCAAGGAAAACAGGACAAATGATGTAATGGTGATGAGTCAGTAAATAAAAATATTTAGAAGAGCATTCTAAGCTGGTTCCGTTTGGTGAAGATCTGATGAATACCTTCAAAGACAGACAGTGGAAATCCGCAATAAATGATAGTAAATTCACCTACGCACTACGATTGCTGAAATCACTTTTCTAAGTATTGTTTATGCCACTCAAATGGTAAAACACTCGAATCAAGTGATTTCTTATCTCCAACAAAAGATGGGTACCTTCACAAGACTACACCTACGCACCTAATTCCATTATTTATGTGTCATAAATAATGGAATTAGGTGCGTAGGTGTACTCCTTAACTCGCTTACTTCGGTCGCTCACAATGGAACTCATTAGAAGGCTAAAAGTCACCCAAAGGGCAATGGAGAGGGCTATGCTTGGAATTTCCCTACGTGAACGAATCAGAAATGAAGAGATCCGCAGGAGACATATAACGAAGAATTGCCAAATTGAAGTAGCAGTAGGCAGGGCACATTTGCTCACAGAACAGATGGCCGATGGGGCCGAAAGGTCTGAAGTGGCGACCGCGTACCGGAAGACGGTGGTAACTTTGGAAGGTGAACCGATGACCTCGTGAAGGCCGCAGGAATCCGCTGGATGCGGGAAGCTGAGAACTGGTTGAAGTGGCGGTGCAATGTCCAGCAGTGGACGTCTGTCGGCTGAAATGATGATGATGACTCCTTCACTTACAGGAGTCCACTTCCACAGCATCCACAATAAAGTTAACAAAAAACTCGGTCAGCTTCCAGTCTAACCGGGTGCAGCTGAATACCAGTATTTCACATAGAGCGAGTGCCTATCAGCCTCCACAACGCAGTTGCTGCGTTACACTTTGGTATGAGCTGGTCAGATTTTTGGGCTTTTGACTATCCGTAACGACTGTCAAAGATCTATGAATGATAACCGAGAACAACGTAACTTAACGTGCTTTCCGAGGCACGGAGGGGTCTCGGTAATAATTATGTTATGTACCCGTCCACGAGCCGACCGCGGCAAGCGTATCTTAACCTTCGATGGTCCCGTGGGGCTGGTAACATTTGGCCACGAGCCCCTCTAAAACAAAGCTACACAATACAATATCGATTATGAGACGGCCTGGTGTCCTCAGTAGGGTGTGCGTCTATCTGACAGGCCCCAACGAGATTCATCAACGGGTGATAGCTTTTCATAAAGACATTATTTTGTACCTGAAGAAAATAAATAAGATATATTTTGTACCTCGACAGTTTTTGATTAAATGACGTTTTTATGAAGTGTCTTGCTAGCGGGCCCTTTATGGTTATTTTTAATGTTATTATACTTACAAATCGCACAATAGTGTTAGGAGCTTGATACTATTATGTAGGTACCTAACAAATCCAAAATCTCGACTTTCTGTGAGCTACACTTCAGAAGATATTCGTTATTTAAACAATCGTCCAGCCAGCGGGCCCCTTTTTAAATACTACTATTTTATATCATGCAATAGTGTTAGGAGCTCGATACTATTATGTACCTTACAAATCCAAAATTTCGACTTTCTGTGTGAGCTATACTTCAGAAGATATTCGTTATTTAAACAAGCGTCCAGCCAGCGGGCCCCTTTTTAAATACAACTATTTTATATCATACAATAGTTATAGGAGCTTTATATAAGCTCACAGAAAGTCGAGATTTTGGATTTGTAAGGTACATAATAGTATCAAGCACCTAACACTATTGTGCGATCTGAAAGTATAATAACAATAAAAATAACCATAAAGGGCCCGCTAGCAAGACACTTCATAAAAACGTCATTTAATCAAAAACTGTCGAGGTACAAAATATATATTATTTATTTTCTTTAGGTACAAAATAATGTCTTTATGACAAGCTATCACCTGTTGATGAATCTCGTTGGGGTCTGTCAGATAGACGCACACCTCAGTAGGTACATCCAGTTTGGGCTCGTTTAACCTGTTCTAGTGAGTCCTTCGGTAAAAAACTAGGTATAGTGATTACATAATCAAGTCTGATGATGACTGATTTTGTTATGGGGTAGGCAGAGACTACAGAACGGCACTTGCCATCTTTACATAGTAGGTATGTACAGTCAGCAACAAAAGTCGATTAACACTTGCAGTTTTTTTATTTAATTCAAATCGGAACAGAAGTACTTAAAATTTTAAGAACATTAACTCTTAGCAGTTAAACGAAAAAAAAAAGCAGTTCATTTTGTGTTAATTTAGATGATGTCAAAAAACTTCCTTTTGCTTGGGCCTCCAATCAGATTGGAGGATTAAACCAATGCCAGTTTTTGGCTAATATTTCGGTAGCTAGAGGTCCTAGGCAAAAAATAATAACATTTTGTACACCCGCTCGGTGGTTCAAAGACGATATATGGATGACCTTTGATTGACCTTACCGCCAAAGTCAAGGCCTGTATGTGTCTAATGAGGAGGAATCAACGCACCATTTTACTTTTGGCCGTAATATATGAGGTGTGGATTTCACAACGCAGTGCGTAAACGGTCTTGTGCGCAAAGTTTGATCGCCGGCTAGCCGTCCAGTTGCAGCGAAAACTTTCTTCTTGGTGGGATTACGGCCAGTCTTGGTAATGGCCGCTTAATGCGAAGGATCCCTTAGAGTACTGTCGAATGTGTACAATCTATCAAAAACGGCTGGAGCCGTCTTTGATAGATTGTACCATTGACTTATATATTAATCAATGGATTGTACGGTCAGCAACAGAAGTCGGTTAACACTGCTACTTTTTGACATCATCTAAATTAACACAAAATTATACGTTAACCTGCTTTTTAGCATTTCATTTATTAGATAAGAGTTAACTTTCTTTAAAATTTACACGTTTTCCGATTTTAATGAAGTATTTTTCTCATTATTTAAGATTTAGAAAACTCAAGTGTTAATCGACTTTTGTTGCTGACTATACCTACACATTCAACCTGACCACCCAAGAAACTATTTACCATTCCGGAGCTTCATATCGGATGTAGGTAACGCCCACATCCGAGCGGATCAATAAAATCAAACAGCACAAGGATATTTTGTGTAAAAGTTTATTATTCATTCAACAGGCATGCTCTTACGTCATACAACACTTATGTGAATCACAGTTTACTTTACATTATGTACATACACGTGCGAAATGACGTCATCGAATGACATCTTAATTTATTCTAATTTAAGCAATAACTTGATGGATATTTCAGTTTAGGGAGAACACAGTATCTATTTTTGTTACTTTTTAAAGTTCAAACAAGCTATTTTAATGCTAATGTAGGTATTTAATTATAACCGGTTTCTGAATAGCTGATTAACCCGTCGCACGCCAATTAGCAGACACAATAGATTTTCTATTGTTATTTGAACACCTGGGTGTGCAATCGACGTTTAAAGAGTTAAGCCGACGTTCGCATGGACGTAAAAATATCGCGGCGGGATTTTATCGCGCACTAGATTTTGAGCTCCCGGGTGTTGAGCCGAGCTTCGAGAATCCAACCTAACAACAATAGAGTGCAGCGCCAGCGCGTCGAAAAAACACTGTTGGATTTTCAACTCTCGGTGCTAAGTAGAGCATTGAAAATCCAGTGCGTGGAAAAAAATCGCCGCGATATTTTTACGTCCGTGCGAACGTCGGCTAACACAACCCTATGTTGCTGTCACTGTCAAATCATATGTTGCTGTGATTGGTTGGCTGAAATAACAACAGCCAATCGAATCACTTAACATGAGATCGAACAACTGATTTAATTCATACACACCGGCGGCGACACCGCGAATTGCGGTTCCGCTGCGAAACACGGTAATTTTTCCATACAATTTGATCAGTTTTCGCGATGATTTCGCTTACTGCAGCGTCAGTGTGTAAACAGCGTTAGGCTTTTAGAAACCGGGAAAAGAATCCTAGGTACAGACGCCAGCAGGTCAAGCCACCTGAAACTGAAACTGTAAAATTTTCCCAATCAACCTTGAACCTAATGCTTCAGCGATAAAGATGAAAATGTATTAAAGAAGAGTAGAAGAATTTGACAGATTGTAGTAGCTTGATGTGCTGGCGTTTGTACTTTAACTTTAAACTTTTTCATAAAATGTATTCAAATATCCCTTGACAAAATGGTATCATAACTTCCAGGTACATTAATAAAGCTATAAAGTCCATTTACGAAAAGATAACCCTCCAATCTTATCGTTCTATGATTCCCCATTATTCCACCAAGTTCTACGTTCAAACGCATCCAGCCCCCCAACACCCACACCAAGGTATAGAGCCATCATTGACAGGGGCTGAGAGTTTCCTCCCAGACTTGTGGGTGCAGGCGGAAGCCAAGGAGTTGACGGAAGAACACACGCTGTTTGTCCTCTCGTGTTCGGAGTGGGATGTCATCTCCTATAAACAAAAAAAAAACGGTGTTAGTGGAGAGAGTACTTATGAGGATTTGGGAATGTATTGGCACTTGCTGATATATCCTGATGGACCGTTCTAAAAATACGACTGTTGGATGATTATAATTTGCTTTTTGACTTCTTTTTAAGGTTCTTAAAGGCTTTATTCTAATTAAATCATATTGTAGAATTAAAGGGACCAAGATTTTTTTTGAGAATGGTACCTACCTACCTAAATTGATAATGGAAAAAAGGAATTGTGTATAGTAAAATTGAACCTTGAATTTTATCAGCACGAGGCAAACAGTCCCAAAAATTTGTTTTTAAATAGAACAGTAGACAAGATAGAATGTTAACTTCCAGAATTCATTGATCCTAATGACAGTTTTTTATATTAGGGTACCCAGAAATATTAGAAGAGAGCATGACTTTTCTTTATAAATAACTTGAGTGTCATTTTCAAAGCCCACCAGGTTTTGTCTATAAGATGCAGCATTACATAGAAACCAGGTCACAAGAGAAAAACCTTGCTTGAAAATTTTCTTAATAACTTAAAGTACCTATACCTACTCGTTCTTAAACTACATTTTACCTGATAACTATCCCGCTTGTACCGCGGGCCTGAACTTGAAGATGACAATGTATTCCTCGGCCTGTGCCTCGTACAATGTTTGTGCTTCGCAATATCTGGCACCTCTCCTTCGATCAGCCTCTCATTGTCACTCTCCACAGTCCCTCCGTTCTTTGTAGCTCCATTCTTCATATCTTTTTTCTTATCTCTTCTTTTTCTTTCCCTTTTTTTGAAGGTCAAAGAGAACCTTTTGCGCTTTTTCATCTTTGGTGAATCCGGTCTTTGAGGAGCTGTCGACTTTTCTCTGTCAGATCGACTCGTGTCATCGTCAGGTGGCGGCACTTGAGATTCGGAGTCGGTCTTTAGCGTTAACTCTGTTCGTGTAGAAGAATCAGGCTCGCCAGATTTGTATTCTACTTCTTTCTCTAGGTTAGCGAGCTCCATTCGTCGTAATCTTTTTGGTAGTTTGTTCACGGTCGCGTATATCGGCTCTTCGTTTTCTCCGACTGGTGCTGATCGCGATCGGGAAAAGAAGTCGAATTTCTTTGGCTTAACTGGTATTCTTCTTTCAACGAAGACTACCGTACTAGCGACCTCTGTCGTTGTAGTTTGTACATCATCACCAGACTTCGGACTGGGGCTGCTTGGAATGGGGGTTGATCTCGGATAGTCATATGTCAGTTCGATGTTCTTCTCAGTGACGTACTTCTTTGGAGGCTCATGTTCCTCAGCAGTTGGCACCCCTGAGATCTGTAGATTTGTTATCGGTATACCTGATACAGTAGGTTCCTTTTTCTGACAGCAGCATTTCTGTGTGATCCGTCTTGTATTGCACATGAACACTGAGTTCTGTTGTATGTACGTGGTCTGAATGGTCGGCGAGGCCTGGACTTCTCCGAGGAGGTCTTCGACATTTCCTCCGGTGTGGAAGCGGGGAGGTTGGTAGGGGGCGATGACGAAACCTGGTGGCGGGGGGGCTGCGACGTGGTAGGGGGGAGAGGTAACGGATTGGAAGAACCTGGGTACCTCGGGCGGCGCGTCATGCACCAGGACGTCGACAACTCGCTCGTGCCCATTGTCCGCTATATTTGGCTGCGTTTTGTTCGTGCTTTGCGTCATTTGTGCCGCTCTCAGAACGTTTGGCATCTTCCGCGGAACCTCCTGTTGGCATTCATCGCATGTGCATGGTGACTCGGCGCCGCCGCTCTGGAATTTAAAACAAAAGTTATAAGAATTTGCATCTTGATCATAAACTTTTAGGTATACAACTTTAGAACTTTTTCATTAAAAAATTAAATTCTTTAGTTAATCGAGAGACAGTTTTTTTTCATCCAATCCTATACCAGATGACTTTTTTTACCGTCTCGAAAAAAATTGGGTATATTAGGTGAACAGAGTAGAAGCCTATGGCATACCTAGTTTTTTTTTTTTTCAATAGCTTAGACAGAAAAAAATATCTAAGTACCAATAAATACTACAAATTCGATGTAAACTTTTCATTTTTGTACCATAAAGACCGATATTTTGAAAAAAATAAATAAATCGTTTAAAAATATCAAAATTCAAATCATATGCAGCCTGCATATAATTAGAATTTTTGATTTTTTTATTATTTTTTTTTGAAAAAAGAAAAAAAAAAGTTAGGTGACTAGGTATGCCATAGGCTTCTACTCCGTTCACCTAATATAACCAATTTTTTTTCGAGACGGTAAAAAAAGTCATCCGGTATACAAGTAATCAATTAAATGACTAATGATTATGCTACCTTTGTACCAGTCAATACACTGCAACCCTTCACTCTGGCTAAGTCTTTAAAACTGCAAAAATCGTTTGAAAACCCCGAAATTTTGGATGGAAACCTTTATCAACAGTAAAGTTAAGAAAAACAGTTTAGCATTCAGCGGATTTCGCCAAAATAAACACAGAGTGTGACGAGGTTGGTTAGACGAAGACCTCGATAACACTCCGATCTACAGACATTTCTTTTATAGTTTTATTACCATCAAATGGGTTACAAAATAGAGATAGTGCTTCAACACAATATACCTACGAGTATTCTCTAACTAGCTTCGACCGCGTGGAGGTCGGAAATTATCCCAAGGGAAAGTATTACAAAATACAAAAAATACAAAATACAAAAACATTTATTTCAACTAAACATTGTGTTGTACATAAATTGAGGCAGCCGCAGTAAGTTACAATAGTACTTAAAAAAATAATAATAATAATAAAAATAAAATAAAGATTTATTGAACAAAAATGGTTGAACAATCAAACACAAACAACACCACGAGTATACAATAATAGCGTATTACAATTATATAACCACTAGTGTTATAAGCAGTCTGTATGAACTCTGGTATCCAATGAAAGATTTAACTTGTGTTATGGATACCAGCATTCTCACATAAATGACATACAAAGGTTACATTGGTTGCAACAGACGACGATGTCAAGAGTGGCGCAGTATACAAGAGAAAATCACACTAATATTATAAAGGTGAAAATTTGTGTGGGGATGTGTATGTGTGTGTGGGGGTGTGTATGTGTATGTGTGTGTGTGTGTATAATTGTATGTTTGTAACGGCGGGACCAATTTTGATAAAACCTGGTATGGAGGTAGCTGACACCCTGGATTAATACATGACTACCTTTAATCCCGGTCTTCGCGGGTGAAACCGCAGGGCACAGCTAGTGTGAAAATAAAACACATGAGTGAGGAAAGGTTTTGTGTTCACGTCTGAAGGATCATCCATCGTACCAGGTTAGCGTGTGTCTAAAGAAGTGATGCTTAACATGATAACTTGTGTCGGATCTGCCTCACTCTTCCCAAGTGGTTGCTTAACAATGATAAGGCTAATAAGTTACTAGAGAAAATATAAAAATAAAGTAAAGTAAAACATTAATATAGCAGCTCTCAGCGTGTAAGATGTGCACGTGAGCGTAAATGTGTGTGTGTGTGTGGGGGGGTGAGTGTGTGTGTGTGTTAGGTGTACCGTCTTATTTATTATTATCTTTGACTATTATTTATTTACTTATTCATTTATTTATCTATCAGCTTAACCTGCTCAGAATATTTTCTGTTTCTTCATACGTTAGGGATCTCAACCATTCAGTTATTGTTTTTTTTACAGTCTTATAACAACAAGGGATATATATTTAGTTTCCGGTTCAGTTTATTATATATATAGGTGGATTGAGTAACATATTGCCGTCTAGCAAAGACAGTTCGAATCCCTGGGGAGTGGGCCACTATATCTCTGCGCCTTCTGCTCTGAGTTGTTGTGTTGTTATTAACGGAATAAAACGTTCCTATTAGTCAGTTCATGGTGAACCTATCCATGTGCCAAATCACTACATAGTATAAAACAAAGTCGCTTCCCGCTGTCTGTCTGTCCCTATGTATGCTTAGATCTTTAAAACTACGCAACGGATTTTGATGCGGTTTTTTTAATGGATAGAGTGATTCAAGAGGAAGGTTTATATGTAAAAAAAAATGCGCGAGCGAAGTCTCGTGCAAAAGCTAGTTCTGATATTATATAGGTCTCTTTAGTGGTATGAGGTCTGAGACGGGAAGGGACAGGGCGTCAAAGAGCGCGGGAAGCGCGATACTGCGCTCGTCAAGTCTCATCTTTCGTGGCTTGCATTATACGTGTTGAAACATCATGGGAGTCACCTTCCACCACGCCCACCAAAAAATATGCAGGAGCTATTTTTAGTCATCCATGTAAACATAGAGTCAAAAGTAACAATAATACTGTTATATTTATAATACAGCCCTGAGACTAGTCATCAAGGCCTGTGGTCGACCCATCTCTGTCGTTCAGAAATATTCGGTCATGACCCGATTCACGTCATATAACCAATCTGTCGCAAACTGGTTAAATGTCTTAATTTATGTCTTCACGTTTCAGATTATAAATTGCATTAATTTACTGCAATATTGAGAGAATTGTGAGATGAGAATGTTGTAGAAGATATAAACAAATAAACTTGACTTGACATTGTATCTACAGGGTTATTGGTAAAACATCCGCAACCTCATAAAGGGACCAAAACTGAAATCGCGAAATTAAACTCGTCAAAATTCAGCAGTCTATTTTTTTTCGAGATTTCAGGTTTGCTCCCAGTTCATAATGATGAGTACAATGACGCCTTAAGAGGTGGCTGGGTTTTACCAATAACCCTGTAGATTCCGCAAGCAATATTTAAATGGCAATAGGTACTTGTCTTGTAGCGGATCTATGCATCAAACAACATCTTAAGAGGCTCTCATTAAGTGGTTGAATCAAGACCATGATGACGAAAGCAACTGCAATTTTCAGTAGGCATGCCACACAGTGGTTTTTAAACGCGGAAAAGAAACAGTAGCAATTGTAGCAAAAGCCAATGTAATCCGGAAGAAACACGCAGGAGTTTGACAAACTTTTGTATTATCTAAACTAATGTTTTAAAGAGAAAACATTTTTTGTATGTTTCTTTGTAATGGATAAAAACAAAAAGAACTTAACCGATTTAAAAAAATATTTCACCTATAGAAAGCTACGTTATCAGCGAGTAACATGGGCTGTATTTTATAGACTTCCACGCGCACGAAGTAGCGGGCAGAAGCTAGTACTGTATTGTATGTAAGGCTGATGTCCGCCACGTTTGAGCGCGTATTTTGCGTACCGAAATAATAAAAACAAGCGAGACAAAATAATAGCAGATAATTCAGAGTTGCATAGCAAATCCATACGAGTCATATTATATATCTATGGTGTAATTATAAGAAGTACCTACATTACGATGTTGGTATACCTACCATATCAATCATGCAAATCGTTTTTCATAAAAGACTATCAATATTTAGTACGGCTCGTGAATAAATAATTTATTATTTCATTATTGTATCGAACGTTATTTGAATGATATGGATCTATAAATGTGATTGTCTGGAGTCTGTGCGAGCAGACATTACTCTGTTCAAGGAGGCTATTCTGGTTGTTATGGCAGTAAATATTGATGAGGAAGTATTGAACTAACTGAGTCTTATAATACCTATTCAAAAACTATATACTGTACAGTCGAGTCCATTAATATATTAGCCCTTTCAGGCTTCAAAAATATATGAACGTCAAAAAAGTTCATATTATTGTGACAACTAAAGCATAATTAAATTATAGTCAAGATTTAGATTCATTAATATGTGACTGCTTTTTCTCACTCAGTAACATTAGCAAAAGCAGTCACATATTAATGAATCTAAATCTTGACCACAATTTAATGATACCTGAAAGGGCCAATATATTAATGAACTCGACTGTACCTACATGGAATTGTAGACAAAGCATGGATAGATGAAGGTTTAAGGTACCTAAACGAACACTTATCAGAGCCGAAGGAAGCGAGGGAGCCGAAAGAATAGAATTTTAGAATTACTTGTATGAAATGAAATAAGTACCTACTATACATAAGTATATGTAACTTCACACACTTATCCGCGCTGAATTGGACGAATCGCCGGAAGAATTACTAAAGCCAGGTTTCCACGAAGAGCGTAGCGAACCCATTAAGGACTCGGACTATCTCGCAAGCGCAAGAGTACCTAAACTGCATACTTGTATTTCCACCAACAAATAGTCGAATAGTATGTAGTTTACTCTTGCGAGTTGAACAGAGTCCCCGCTCCGCTCGCGGTGGAAATCGGGCTGGAGACCTTCGTTTCGTTCGGACAGTCGATTCTTTCGGCGCGGACAAGTGTGCGTTTACCTTAAATACTGCATCGCTGGTCTAATGATGATGTAGACTGCAGAGAGTGAGTTATATATAAGCCTTATTATATTCAGTAACAATACTAGATATACAATTGCTGTACATATGTACATGGTTAATGAAGGTTAAACGATAAAGCCAGTCTGTGTAAGATATTAATAAACAGTCGCATCTGTTACATATAACTTCTAGGAACGCGTTAAAAGCAAGCCTGCAGCTGTCATACAACTGAAGTACCATCGACAAACACTAGGCCTTTCCAATTTTGAAACAATTTTGCTTGCAAGCTGCAATTTGTACTTATGACAAAGTAAAACAAAGGACCATAGGGGCAGCGTTTTTTTGAATGAATTCAGTGTGCACAAAAAGCAACTTTAAGGTGTAAAGGGGTCCGTTTTGTGATAGTAGGTACCTATTGGCGAGATAGTAGGTATAACGTAAGGCTAAAAGTATCTCATAGCATTGTGTTAAATAGAAGACCGAGGAAGCGATTTATAGAGATGATGTGTAGATGATGATGTAGAGGAAAAGATATGATGCAAGTAAATTGGGATCTGGATCAAGTTGATAATCTGCCATATCCGGATATATCTACTATATCCGATACAATTGAGAGTGGCCCTAAGACTGATGATAACAACGCTAAATTCAATCCTAAAGCCGAAAATGTAGTTGATTCAAGAGTTGCATAAACCAAACTTGTAATCTTGCTATAAGTAGGTACCTACACTACGTGTTTGGATTGGAAACAATTCAATTCATGAAAACGAAAGTACTTAATGATTCATCGCTTATAAACAAGAACTCAATCAATGTAGTTCGTGATCTTTCAATGAACTTAGGAATTATTCAACAAGAGACTTTCTCTTGTGTAACAAAAATTTTACTAAACAAGAATCAAGTAGGAAAATTGTATACGAAAAGAATAACCGAGAAATAGTTCAAAAGAACTTTAATGAATATGTTGAAAAATTGCAAGATGTCTTTATAATAGTGGAAAAGTAACAGACAATCACGGAGCAACAAAAATACTTTTAGAAGACCAGAAAACAAGAGAATAGTTGAATGAACAGGTATTAAAAATAAACACAACAGTATTGACCAAAATCCTTAACAAAAATACGAAAAGTTACAAGGACCACTCGCTAACCACAAAAATACGTTTTTAACTCAACCAATATTTATAAAAAGACGTAGGTAATAGTAAAGGTACCTGCATCACAAACTGTCACTCGAAAAATCACGGAACGCCAAGCGGCGCACGCGCCGGTCCAAACGATACTGCGTTTATTTATAAAACAACATTACGTTTGTACAATATTTTCTTACACATGATTTTCTTGCCCGGCCTTGACTCATTTCCTATCTATAAAGCAAAATGATTTTTTAGGAACTGCGGTCTGTCTTTTAGATGAAAGCAACATTTGGGTAGCCGATTTCTTTTTTTGTAGATTTCAGAGATTTACGTTGACTGTGTGAACTTAGCAATAAAGCTAAATAGGGTTTCCTAGGAAAGCTCCGTCATATTTTAAAATTTTAAGGTGTCAAAAAACGCTCTGAATTTCGACAGCCGTTATTTTGTGACCGTTGTCCGGTTTCATATGAAATATTTATTAAACTTTGTAACGTTACTGAAAATTTAAAACCAGTAAATTGGTGACTGCAATGAGTTTTTTCTGGTAATGGTAAAAAAAATCTGACCAATCCAACACACACTGGTCAAAGAAGATTCTGCATGAATGATGATGCAGACGACAAAGCATAAAATGTCAGCTTCTCATACTAATTGGTACGTGAGGATTGGGATCAATTTCTCCCTAATGATAAGAGCTAACCTGAGGATCACAATATACCATACCTGAGGTGGAACGAAGTTTAATCTATAGGTACTGGTTTTAAGCTGAGGCCATAAGAGCATTCCAATAATGGATCTGAGAGTCTAGGAGAGGAATAAACACAAAACCAACTACACAAATTTTCTCCAGAACCCAATAAGGAAATACGTGATCACCATAATATTTCCAAATGCTCTAAGTATTTCCCTCATAGCTCAGAATATATCCGTTGTGTACCATGACTAATTAGCCCCGTAAGTGTCTAGCATACTTCCAGGCGGCGTGCTTGGTTTGTCAGCCGGCTATTTTCGTCATGTCGGCTATTCTCGTCAAACGGTTATGGCTCGCGGAAACTGATTAATACGTCATTCAACATTTTGATGTTTTTCTTGAGCTTTGACGTAGGTAAAGGTACGTTAATTATGAAGTTATTTTGTGGTGTTTTGATTCTTGCAGGAAGAATTTGTTTTGAAATAGCAGCTGCTTATTTCGAGAGCGAGAATTTTCAGTTTTAATGGGCACTGCAGGCTGTGTGTCTGCTGTGGGTGCTGTTATATTTTTAGTGGGTGATGTTGGGTGAGTACTGCTAAAAATCAGTGTGGGTAATCAATGCATTTTCTACACTGATGAAGGTAGTGTACTTTCTCGAGATGAATCAATGATTTGATGATGGAATCAATGACGATGTACAGGCAGAATGTACATTGACGACTATTAGAATTGATATAAGTATATGTATGTATGTATATTATTATGCATTTATATATATATATGTATGTAGGTATATAATATACAGGTATATACTTGTATTTTATAGTTATTTTCGTGTTATCTATCCTTTATGTTGCACCTGCCATGTTTTCTCTCTGCTTCACCCTAAGGTTGACTGGTAGAAAATGCCTCAGGGATTTATTTATTTAATTTATTTATTGTTTATGCACAATTAAAAAAATACCGTACAAAGGCGGACTCCTTTGTACGGTATTTTTTTAATTGTGCATAAAGTTTCAATAAATAAATTGAATTATGAAAGGCAATAAATCATACAGTTTTATAAAGAAGACAAGACCGGTTTCATGTTTTCTGATAGGCAGTATTTAGCAGATAATTTAGTATTTATATGATCTTCTAGGTAAGTTAACCGGAACGTATCAAAAATTGGTGAAACAGCAGTGTAGAATTTAATGTAGAACGAATCGCGATTACGAGCATAAGCTACTTATAGCCACTAGTAGCTCCTTTCAAGTTTCACACGAGGAGACACAATCTTCGGGTTAATGGATGCAATGATAAGCCTTAATGCATATAGGATAACAGCAGCAGTACAACGTTAAAAGTCAAAGGCGTTCGTCAGACTGATAGTAAATCCATATTGTTTCACAGCTTTAGACATACCTACTACCGAGACTAAGATCTTGATGTGTCTGGCACACGCCGAGATCGATGATGTGAAAAAACGGAACCAGTACTAATATTGTTAGGCAGAATAATAACAATGACTACTAGACGAGTTTTCCAATTATAGTCATCATCTGCGTAGACTTTTCCCTATAATGTAAAGGTCGGCTTCCAGTCTATCCGGATGCAGCTGAATACCAGTATTTTTCATTTTTACATGGAGCGACTGCCTATCGGAACTCCACAACCCAGTCGGTTTCTGAATAACGACTGTCAAAGATATAGGTACAAATGACAGCCGGTACCAACGACATAACGTGCTTTCCGAGACTCGGAGGGGTCTCGCTTTGTAATGGATTAACCTTGAAGATCTACCCGTGCGGCTGTTATTATTTAGCCACGAGCCCATGAAGTTTTTCAATAGTAATTCACATAAAAAGCTGACAGTATTAACACTAGATGGATGAAATGGCGGCAGGTCACGGGAACAATCTGCGGCTCCCGCATTCCCCTTAAACGTAAGGAGAAGATATAAAAACAATGGTTAGACCTGCTGTCTTCTAATGGATCAGAATGTTGGGCCACAAAAGGGATGAATGAATGGCATTTGCCTGCAGCTGAGATGAGAATGCTAAGAGTGATGTGTGTTACACGAATGGATAGAATATGAAATGAGTACATAAGAGGAAGTTTGAAAGTGGCACCGGTGACTGAAAAGTTGTGCGGAAATCGGTTGTCATGGTATGAGATGCGGAGGAATGAGGAGAATGTCGTGAGGAAAGTTTTGAGTATGAATGTCGATGGCTATAAGAGTAGGGGAAGACCAAATAAACGATGGATTGACTGTATCAAAGATAGACAGATAGATAGATAGTTATGGCTAGAAATGGGGTGACTACCGAGATGATGACTAACAGAGAAATATGGAAAAAAGGAATATGATGCCCCGACCCCAACTAGATTGGGATAAGGGCACGGAGCTGACAGTGAGACATTAAGTACCGTTCATTTAACGTTATATTAAATGATATAGTCACGAGGAAATGGATCCTATTGATCAATTAAGACTATTTGCGCTAACTTTGTTTTGCAGTAAAAGAAGGCATTGTTTTAGGCAGGATTGAACTATCTGAAAACAAGGCTCATAGCCTCTGACGGATTATACAATAGAAGTGTAAATAATTTCACTTGTCCGTGATAGTTTTCGAATACAATAGATGGAAGTAGGTCAATGTTATTATAAAAGAAACGTTTTCAACATTTTCAATATGACATCGTGGTCTTTTAAAATATATCTGGATGAGTTATTGATCGACTACTAATCTTAATTTTTAAAACATTTTCCAGCGGATTAGTCTGAAAGTCAATCTAATTAGAAATCTTGCCGGTTCGTAAGTCCGGTGCATAGGCGAGTATACCCCGAATTTCTGACTCATGGTAGCACTAGCAGAATGAATCCTGGGGCTCTAGTCAGTATCTAGGATTCCACCATAACTCCCCTTTCTCCCCAGAGGTAGGATATCCAGCTGAAATGGAACGGCCAACTAGCTTCAACTGTCAGAGTCCTTGACAATTCATAACTGCATGTAAATGGTTTATTCGAAATGAATACTTTAATATTAATTACTTCTATGCTCCTGGCTTTGTGTCCTGAGTGTTATGATGGTCCAGTGGTTAAGACTCATGCATGAGGTTGTGAGTTCAAATCCAGGCAAGTACCAATGTGACTTTTTCAATTCATATTTACTTTACGAGTTTATCTTGGACATTACTGACATCGGTGAAGGAAAACATCGTGAAGAAACCTGGACCTATAGTTAATATAAGCCTGAAATCACCAACCCGTCTTGAACAAGCATGGTGATTAATGCTCATGCCTTCTCTGTGTGAGAAGAGGCATTTGCCCTGCAGTGGCTCAATAATAGGCTGGTATTATTATTATGCAACATACCTTATCTTGCTCCCCCTCTTCAGGCACGACGCTGAGGTCGTGGAAGGCAACTGCTCGAACTGACCCGTCCACGCTGGCACAGTCCGGGCACGCACTGCATACAGACACGCTGTCCTGCCAAGCGATAATGTGCTTTATTTACTCCACATTTAACGTTCATTTTAGCATGAGCTATCGTTTCTTTCATGACGGTTGAACAACGCAAACTTTATGCCCTTCTGTAAAAGAGGTTAAATTAATAATCATCAATTTCGAATACTTAATATAAAAAAAGTAATTACGTCAATGTCAAAAACCATTTTTCGGTAAAGTATTTTTTTAGGAAAATTTTCTTATAAGTGATCTACAAAACTAAAAACTAAATTAAAAGAATGAATTTTCTAGATCTCCCTGTTGAAGTAGGGTTGATCATATTTAATTATTTAGATACTAAGACAAAAATCAATGTCTACAACAGCTCGGAACAAATCAGGCAGTATTTTGCATCAGGATGGTGCCATTTAAATAATGTTGTTCTCTCAAGAAGCACCATAGCAACTGTAAAGACTTTAGACGAAAACTTATTTGTGAACCTTGGAGAATATATCCGATACCTAAACCTGAGTGGAGTACAAGACCTGAGCGTACAGAACCTAAAACCTCACATGGATAAATTTGTAAACCTAAAATCTTTAGATTTAACCTTCACCAACATTTACCTACCAGATATAGGACAAGTGTGCCCACAAACTGTTAACAATATCGCCATCAACTTCTTCAAATGTCCCAACAGTTATAAAAATGAAAGCGCACACATTACATGTAGAGAAATATTTAAAGAGAGGAAGTTTGAAGTCATACATTTCGTGATCTTTGAATTTGTTATGTCAGCGTCCCCACTTAGGTTCCTTAAAGGCGTACCTCTAATAAAAGACTTGAAATTAACATTAGCTGACAATTATAAAGATTTCTTCGATTTTAGCCACTCTGAAACGAGTCATAGTGATCCATATGAAATTGAAATCAACTTTAACAAGTTAACTTACATATTCAGAGACTGTGCTGTAACTCACAAGTTGTCGATACAATTGGATGGAGTTTCCATGTTAGATTTCAATCAACTAGAGTATATGTTCATTATGTACTTGGAGAAAATTACAATTTATGCGTCACCAATATTTGCAAATATGTTTACAACTTGCTGCAATGATTTAAAAGTCGAAGTTAGCACTTTTTTACCACTAAATTTTATGCTTGATGGTAATATTATTTTCAAGGCTTGGAATAAAGTTTCAACAAAGTTCGATGATGTGTTTTTCAGTAAATTACTTTTGGAGTTAAAAGACTACTTCCCTACTTATGTCTGCATGCACAACCAGAGGAAGATGCAGATTGTCAAGGCTCCAAGCAGTTGGTACTGTATCGATTGCTGTGAGAACTTTGAGAAAAAGTTAAATGATTTACCAGACAAAGTTACCTTAACAGATTTCTGTCGACATGACGGAATTGTAAGGAGATGTCGACGACCAATTAGCTTATCAAAGGAATGTAAAACTACACGACACTTAACGTTTTTGAGAATTAATAACGTACCGCTCAGGAAGGACTTTTTTACTAATTTGTTTACCGCTTGTCCCAAATTGGTCACTTTAGATATTTACATGGAAAAACATGGCATGATACGTGGTTTTACAGAGTCTTTGTCGAAGGCGATACGTATAGCGAAGTTAAAGAATTTCATGTTGACTTCGGAAGACGTTGAATACGAGATTATTTTTGAGATTTTGAGCCACTGCGTCAGTTTGGAGAACGTTCACATTTGCGAGTATGAGAGAACGGCGAACGATGATGAAGTTAATACAGACAATATCGTACATTTTATAGAGAAGTGTGTGAATTTGTACAGTTTGTTTATAGAAGCAGACATGACAGGGGAGGCCCTGACGATGCTCATGGCTCCTCTCAGAATAGCAGCACAGACTTTAGAGAGGGATCATCTTTGTGTCGAAGTGAGTGAATCTTATTGTGGTTGGAATCCATTTGTAGATGTGTTTAATCCGAGCCCTTTACATATTCTTAACTGATATTTGGTTTGATATAATTCTGTTGACGTAAATAAATATACAAATATCATGTTAGATAGTATTTTTTCTAAACTGTGGACTTATATTATTATAATCGGTACTAATAATGGTTGACCTTGTTCGTGCAGATCATGAGCTAAGTTAATCTAAACAAAAGTTAACCTATTTAGTGACTGATGAAGATGCGCTTAAATACGGAAACTGATTGCGGAATATAATACTTATAACGTCCCGGCAACATCAAGAATTCTAAGGAAATACAATAATTGTATAGTTTATCAAGAATTGCGCATTTTAGTTACCCATGAAAGCGCATCATGAGAGGAACTCTTTTAACAGAATACCAGATAAAATTCTCGAACAATCAGGGGCTGATTAATAATATGATACTGCATCCTCTTACAGTCTTACTACTATCATTACCATCTCTAGTAGATACAAAGCCATTGTCTTTATGAGATTCGTAATATATTTTGAAAGCCTACATTGCGCCCCATTGTTGGGCAAAGGCTTCCCATTTCTTCTCCCAAACCTCTCGACCGTTTATAAAGTAAAAATGCAACGTACGTCCGAGTGTTCCGGCGAAGACCGTCGGTCTCGCAGCATGCTGTCCAGCCGATCATACTCGTACCGAAGAGCTGATATCTCGCGCTTTAGCTGGTCGTTCTCTCGTTTCAGCTTCTTTATGTCCGATTGACCTGTGGAATATTAGTTAGTTTGTAAAACCTTGGTTTCTATGGCTCTATCAAAACACATCGTATTGCCAGAATAGTTACTATTCTGCTGAAATAGGAGCCTTTTTGGCATCGCAGAGATCTTTTTTTTTGTTAATATTTATTTTGTTACTTTTATATGCATGGAGCATGTAACTTTACTGTATTTCCTGTGCGTGTCCCAAATAAAATATTTTTCTTTCTTTCTATTCCCAATGATCTTTCTTTTAGACACGGCGACACGGTTGGCGCAGTGGTTGAGCGCTTGACTGCTGCACAGCATGTCGCGGGTTCGATTCCCGCACGGAACAAATATTTGTACGACCTAAAAGTATTTGTTCCGAGTCTGAGTGTTTTTCTATCTATAATATGTATGTATTTACAAAAAAAAAAAAAAAATGTATATAAGTAGTTTATCAGCCATGTCGTTGCCATAACACAAGCATTAGGTTGCTTAGCTTGGGACTAGATGGCGTTGTGTGAAATGTCCAAGAATATTTATGTTTTTTTTTTTTTTTTTTTTTTTTTTTTTTTTTGAAAGATGAAAGATGTGTTATCAAGAGCAGTTTTTAAACTATAACATAAGTACAATACCTATACTGTAAAGTAACTGACAATTAGAACATAACTTTAATCGGCCATATGGATGACCATTAACTATCAAGCCATCTCGAATACTCCAATAGCGTTTTTATCAGCAACTGACATTCAAAAAGTTATCTTTATATGTGGTCGTAGAAAATATTATGCTACAGTCCATCCTTTGACGAAGAATGTGTAGGTATGGCTAGCAACGGGGTGACTACCGAGACGGTGACTAATAGAGACATCAAATAAATTGGGATAAGGGCGGGAGAATTAATGTAGATAAATATTACGATTGCTTACCTCTTTCAACTTCGGCATTGATATTGATAGTGCGCAGTCGTAGCTCTTCGTTCTCGTATAGCATGCCCCGGGAGGACTTCCGGTCCAACCTGCGGGCAAATTATTATTATATCTTCTGAAATTATTCCTGTAAAAGCCATGTTGTTAGCTTGGGGATCCCTTACTTCAGGTCCTTGACCAAGTTTCTCTAGAAAAGAGTTTAATGGCACTTCTTGCTTGTAACTCCAGAGTATTCTAATGATAACCTTGATTTGGTTTTTGTTTATTCTCTAACTAAAGCAAACTTTTTCTGCTCTGAACTTCTGAAAATACCTGACTACATTATGTCATGTAATCGTTCGTGTGTAGATACTTTGGTGAAGATGTGTGGTCATGTCTGATATGTCTGTAGGTATGTCGAATGACCATGGGAAAGACACATGAAATGGCTGCATGATATCTATGCCCAATATTCAAGAACTTAAAGGACCTCGCGCACTATGCGGCTACGACCAGCCAGTGGCCAAGAAAAATAATGTCCATCGTTAACTTGGCCGCAACGACCAACTGGTCGCAAGACTGGTCGTGGTCGTGAAGTCTAAGATGTCCATGCTTAGGTACAAATGCGACAATTGAGCGTCCGCATGATACCGCATAGGTTCATGTCAATGAGTGCTCGAATGTCAACCGAACCTCAAAGGTTCACAACTACTGTAATCCCGCGGTCGCCATTGGATGATGATGGTATATTTTGTATCTGTGGACTTCGAAAGCTTTTTCTTATGAACCAATGGTGTATCGTCAGACGCTCAAGAGGCAGAAGAAGAGGAAATGTTAAAATTGATGCTTATTTGAGAAATGGTTTCACAATAGTAACCACCTCACAATCGAATGTTAAGTATAATGAAAGCAGATGATGCGACGAATATGCGAAAGCGAAATAGAAAAGAAGTGTTGCTGTTCAAAATGAAGATTTATAATTATGCTTCAAATGGTAAGTACTATACATTACGTTTACTATACGTTTGTAAGTATACATATACTACTATAAGTATACTTACAAACATGCACTGCTGAACATGACCTTTATCAGAAATCGCTGCTTCAAAACATCTTGGATAAAGTGACTTTAAACGTGTACCTATAGTAATGTTTCTTTTTTTGACGAAAAGGTGTAACTATTTATTTGTATTTTTTTTGTTTTAGAGACCTTCCTCTATTTTAAAAAACAGTAGGTAACTCATGATTTCATGAGTAAGCAATATCGGTCTTATTAAATGACACCGCTACAACACGGCAAAATAATGTTCATTGAAATGTGAGCTTCAGGGCGGCCGTCCTCTGTAGACAGAGGCGGATTTGCAGTCTTGGCCGGCCTAGACCCCAGGCCATGTAGTACCTAAGTAACAGCCGCCCCTTTCTCAGCACCCATCAAGACTACATAATGGATTTACTTTATTGCCAACTTTTATCAAAATCGATTCAGAAATGTTACTGATTTTTTTTTCGCAATTTCAGGTTTTTGTCCCGTAGTAAAAGTTGTTCATAATGATGAGTACAGTGACCCTTTAAGAGGATATTGGTCAATAACCTGTAACCCTGTGTATGTACGAAAGTGATTTAGGAAGATTAGTGTTACACGATACGGTGCAGTGCGGCCCGCCATAACGTGCGTTAGCCTTTAGTTAGAATATAATATAGGTACTTTCAGTTATTTCTTATTATCGTCAGTTTTTTGTCAGATTGGCCGGCCCTAATATCTGGCCGCCCTAGGCCCGGGCCTACTGTGCCTTAGGGCAAATCCGCCTCTGTCTGTAGACATACCGGCATCGTAGCACTCGATTGTGCGGGAGCGGTGTTGGAGCGGGGTCGTGTAAGTGAGCTACGACCTTTACTATTTACTCTATTAGGGATAAGGGACCATTTTGAAGACTGTAATCATGTAGCCTGCACTACATTATTCGCGAAGTTCATCAAGTTAAGCGAATACAAGATTA
Source organism: Cosmia trapezina (assembly GCA_905163495.3). Classification (NCBI taxonomy): domain Eukaryota; kingdom Metazoa; phylum Arthropoda; class Insecta; order Lepidoptera; family Noctuidae; genus Cosmia; species Cosmia trapezina. The sequence goes on from LR991044.1 coordinate 6,959,730, forward strand.
TAGAAGGGCACTTCGGCTGACTTCGGCTTTTAACTGTTTTTAACCGCTTTCAACTACTTCATCGAAGCAACTTTGCGAGTGGATAGTGTAGTGCAGGCTTTACACTGTAAACGCCCAACGTTGGTGGCAGGCAGAAGTGACACAGTGACATTTTAGGTAGCCTAGCAGGTTTCACTTCTGGAGAAGCCATGCCCAGCAGTGGACTACAAAAAAATGAGAAGAGAATACACAAAACGGAGTGCGCTCCAGCCTCAAGAGTGCTAACAGAGACATTCCTCTCATACGCCATTTACAGTGCACAAAATAAGGACACCATTTTACCCTTCTTCCTCTTCCTGTAACTCTTTGGCCCTTGCCATGGATTTCTTGAGCCTCCACAAGACGCGCTCTTCTGCCAACTGAAGCCAGAAAGTACCACCGAACCTCCTGACTCCCATCCCTGGATACGCCCCATACACCTTTTGTCTGTCTTAAGTTCATGAGAGTTAGGCACTGGAATATTTCCTAGGTCTCTTCCAGATGTGCACTATAAACGGGTGACGTCATGATTCAAGATGGTGGAAAGTTAAAAAGCTACTACTATGGAGTCATGCGTGGATTGTCAATGATGGTGCTTGGGTGTGCTTTTGTATTTGTAATGAGAAAGTATTTGGTTGCGATTTGTATAAAAATAATCTACATAAAATAAAAATCTGCGTTTTTCACGCCAGACTACGAGGATCTTTTGGCACCTGAATGACAGGGGGCGGGGCGTTGTTGGTGAAGCATTTGTGAAAGAAATTGTATTGAAAAACAAAATGGTTAGTTCTGATTTTGGCCACGCGCCAAAAGATCAATGTACAATTGTAGCCATATCCTGACTTCGCTTGGTGTTGGTCTGTTTTGTCAGATATGTGTCACTGGCACTCACTTGCGGTTGGGTTTGATGTTGACATCTTTCCTGCGTGTGCGCAGCATGCTTGCTCCCGTCATGCCCGACATCTTGCCGCTTGTCAGCCATGCGAGGATTAACACCTAGAACAATAGAAATATTTCTTTAGAAAAGTGGTTGTTAATAGGAGAAGTCGAGATGGGTTATTTTGATTTGCTATGAACAAAAAGAGACAAAACATTTTGCTTGGTAGGCAAAGCATTCCTTTTGAACTTTAATGGTAATTAAGAACCCTACAATCCATAAATGGATACTTAAATATGTAATTACTATTAAAAACAGATAGTGAGATAAATCACCAATTACCAATTCTGAAAACGTTTCAGAAGTAAGATCGCACCAAATTAAACGCACTGACTTTTGAATTAGTTTCACACCTAAGTAATACATATTACCTACTATTTCCTTTTTTTTTTCGTATCTGACGACAAGTTTCCGGTACGATACGATACGATACGGAAGTGACGACGTTACGATGCGTGGTATTAGTTGCATAAGTTATCACGGCACAAGGTCGTACGTAACTAAAATGGCTTCATATGAAGCAACAATGTTGGGCTTCGTCTGATTTAAACAGAAAACCCTTGCGTGATGATTTCAATTGTTGCGTAACTTAGTAAAATGTAAGTAATAATTGTTACACATAGCAATATTATATATTATTAATAGTTCCGCAAGTGATTCATCACATCACAGAGATCGGAATAGGTAGAGTTTTACCTAAGCTTAAAGTGGATAATACCTGCCTCTAAAATCCCGGAATGATAGTCATGACTTATTCATTCAGGGTCAAAGTCAAAGTCAAATCATTTATTTGAAATAGGCACATAAATAGCACGTTTGAACGTCAAAATTAAAAAAAAAAAAATGAGTTGATAGTCCCTGCCAAATGGTAGTTTTGTATGGAAAAGAATGAGCAAGAAACTCCACCGTTACTCTTTTCAAATTGTTTTACACGATTTTGTATATTACATTAATTAAGTATATCATTATACCTATGTGAAAGACAATGCACCTAGACTAAAATTACCTACGATACCTACCACAATTCGTAAAAAAAAATTAAAATTGAAGCAATGCAAAAATAAATTAATTAAGTGATAGATACACAAACACACACATATTACAAACATTGTTAGAGGGTTCCTACGTTTTTCTTAAAAATGTCAACAAGTTAAAATCAGTGTGTGAGTTAAAGTAATCACAGAATGTAAAATCAATGTGATGAAAATAAATATATACAATTAAATTAGCAATCAGTTTGATTTTGTTTAGACTCTAGGTTGTCCAATGGGATTTAAGAAATTGTAAATTATTTATAGCATTTTAAATACAACCTTATTACCCATGGACCCGGTAATGGGTCGACCCACCGGGACGACGGGTAAACACTCCTTAAATTATTTCGAAGAATTTTATTACCTAGATATGTTTTTAGGGTAGAGAGAGTGAGTCATACTCTCTGGAAAATGTGAAGCTGTAGGTAAAGATTTGAAAGATTTATACTCCTTGTCTTTATAGGGTGTAGAGGTGCAAGAAAGTATTTTTGGACTCGCCAGCACCTAGTTGACCCGCTTTGAACCCCTGCACGGGTGAACTGAAAACAGAATGCAGTTTGTCTAGATATACAAAATAAGTAGGTAGTTTAGTCACAGAATCAGAAAGTTGAGAAACGGAAAATAATAATTTCACTGCACACTGCAGTTTCTCAGATAATAATACCCGTTGATTGAATGTTCTCATTAGGAGAGCTCGTGGCTAAGTAATAACAGCCGCACGGATCGATCCTTCAGGTTAAGCTACGCTTGCCGGAGTTGGTCCGTAGATGGGTGACCATCTTTACATACCGAGACTCCTCCGTGCCTCGGAAATCACGTTAAGCCGTTGGTCCCGGCTCGGCTGTCATTCGTGGATCTTTGACAGTCGTTACGGGTCGTCAGAAGCCCGAAAGTCTGACAACCAGTCTTACCAAGGGATACCCCTTGTAAGACTGGTTGTACGTATTACCCAATACCTAATTGGGTTTTGGACAATAATTTCAAAAGTATATAAGTAAGTCAATGGTTTTGGAGGTCAGCTAGGCAGTCGCTCGATACAAAATACTGGTATTCAGCTGCATCCAATTAGACTGGAACCGACCCCAACATAGTTGGGAAAAGGCTAGGCTGATTAATTTATTGATTGAATGTTCTCATTATCCAATTCCTCTTTTCAAATAAATGTCTTACATGTGCACTGTGTAATTCCAACTTTTTGCAGGTTTAGTGTAACGGATAAGTGTATTCTTGGTTAGACCTACGGTTACAATAAACATTGAAAACAATTTACACATATCTATAATTCGTTCGTGAGAATGTTTGCTATTAGAACTTGGACAGGCGCTTAAAAATGTCAACAAACCAGCCTGCTCTAGCGAAGTACCCCAGTGATCTCGCTTTCATTGTCAGAAACCATCACAGCATAATTACTCGTATTATGCCGTGTGTTATACACGATGATGAATAACGACATAAAGACTTCAAGACACGACTTCGTGAAATAATATAAGTTACAACTATATTAATTTTATATCTTTACATATACTTAGCCGATTTTTGATACCGGCCAGTATTTTAATTCTATTTAGAATTCTAAATCCAAATTAATTGCATGATATTAAAAAAAAATTTCAGTGGTTCATTTGTTTTCCTGCCGTTCGATTTTTCCGTGATATCGATGTTTCTGTAACCATGGAAAAATCGAAATAGCGCGTTATTTTCGAATACGAGTTCCGTCGTGGCACCAACGCAGCACAGACAGCACGCAATATTAACGACGTGTATAGACAAGGTGCCGCAAGCGAACGCACGGCGCGTTTTTGGTTTGATCGCTTCCGTTCTGGAAATTTTGATCTCATCTCAACAATGAGTCTCGGGCAAAATTTTAAATCCAACGAGAAGGTGAAAAACACCTTTAAATAATTCATCGATTGTCGTCCCTAGGATTTCAATAATTGCAGAGGCATTAATGAATTTTCATTAAAATGGCAGAAGTGCACCGACAATGTTTCTTTAAAAAAAAAAGAAGATTTTTTCTATGTAAAACGGCAATTACATAGGTAAAGACCTAATATTATTTGCCAGCCAAACTAGTCAGTATGTATCTTGGGACTCAAGGTACAAATTCCAGGTGTTTGGAAGCTAGGTGCAAATAATTAAGGTCGTGATAATAGACACCATTTCCAGCATTTTGAGCCATACATGTCTTAGACGAAGTAAGTTTTTTTTTATTTTTAACTGAAAATTACAAATTAAAATTTAAAATACATAAGTACCTAACTGGGGCAAAAATAAAAAAGCATACTTCGTCTAAGACATTTATGGCTCAAAATGCTCTAAATGGTGTCAACCATAGAAATACAATATCTATGGTGTCAACTATCACCCCCTCAAGGCTTTACAACCAGCTTCGAAACACCCTATATAATATAAATGGTAATACGCGCCGCGCCGTTTCCCACGGTTATAGGCAGAAACTAAAAAACACCACGTGGTATGATAAATAATTGGTTAGGATTTGTCCAGCTACATATATTTGAGTAAGCTTCATTAGTAAATATTCCTACTAATGTGCTTCCCGAAACAGCTCATTCTCAAACAGCCGTAAGTACCACTTACTACTAATCTGCTACTAGGTAATTATACCTACTATTTACTACAAAATACATACTTTTATAGCACTTACATTCAAACACAGACACTGATCACTTTTTCAACTTAGGAAGTTTGTTACCAGCTCAACAGCGCTCGACAGCGCTCTATGGCGCCATAAAGGCTAATCCAACATACACTGAATACTTGAAATAAGCTGCTAAATCGCCTTACCTTATTCCTTAATAAGATTATTGCACGCTGACTTGTTCGAGATGGAGAGTGTACTGAACCCGACTCGTAAAAGAACCACTCGACTTGGATCATGCGCAGTAAAAAATGCTGACGGCGATCGTAAAGGTAGCAACGGTCTACCTTGGCAACAATTTGATTTTGATAGCACCTTTATTGCTTAGCAATAAGAACTATTTTCGTAGTTCAATTCACCGTATTGTGGTAAGTGGAATTTGCGTCACTTTAATTTTAAAGATTATGATTAGGTTGTAAGATTGATAGATAAATGTCTTCAATCAGATAATTGTAAGGGAGTTGTAAGGTCATCACGCCACGCCAGCATTTCACGAAGAGCTAAGCAGGGGTGTAATATAGCTCGGGTGAACTCTACCTACATTATATGCTGTTGCTGAATATGAGGTTCCAGAACCAGATTCCATGCTCGTTTTAGGCAGTGCTATTGGGTTTTTCTTAGACGAGCTCGTGGCTAAGTAATGCCGCACGGGTCGATCCATCAGGTTAACGCTACGCTTGCCGGGGTTGGTCCGTGGATTGGTGATCATCTTTACATACCGACTCCTCCGTGCCTCGGCAAGCACGTTAAGCCGGCTGTCATTCATAGATCTTTGACAGTCGTTAGGGGTCGTCAGAAGCCCGAAAGTTTGACAACCAGTCTTACCAAGGGGTAAGGGGGTCTTATCGTATTACCCAGTAATTGGGTTGTGGAGGTCAGATAGGCAGTCGCTCCATATAAAATAGATACTGATGTTCAGCTGCATCCGGTTAGACTGGAAGCCAACACCAACATGGTTGGGAAAAGGCTAGTTAAATTGAATTATAAGACTATGTATATCTACAAGTACATAGGTAAATTAATATAACTGTCGTAATCTTGGCTTATAGATCAGTGTTTCCCAAAAATTGTTCTGCCACGGCCCCGTAATTTTCACACTGCCCCTTCGTGACCCACTTAATACTTTTATCTACACCCATGCTATAAATCCTCTATAAAAGTTTTTGAAACAGTTAGCTTATTGCCAACATTAAAACAGCCAGTGTCATAGTAACCATGGTAACCATAATAGCACACAAACGGGTGTTTTAATGTTGTACTGAATTTCATGATGCAACTCGTTTTCAAAAAAAGAATTGTAATGCACGCGCGTTTGACTACAACAGCACCGTAATTTAAAAAACAACTTATTCGAATTCACGTCGTATACGTAGGTATACGACGTGAATTCGAATAAGTTGTTTTTTTACTAATATTCGTATCGAACATGGCGGCCGGCGTCATAGTAGTATGACGCCGGCCGCCATGTTCGATACGAATATTAGTATTGCAAAAAACTGTTTCAGAACCCTTTATAGAGGACTAGCTTTTGCCCGCGGCTTCGCCCGCGTGGATGTCGGAAAATATCCCATGGGAACGTTCATGTGGAAAACATAGAGCATATCCCTAACTTAAGAAATGCTGGGTTTCCCATACAAACTTTCATCCCTTTTATCACCCCTTGTAGGATTATGTTTTAAGACAAAAAGTAGCCCATGTCCTTTCCCAGGATGCCTTGCCAAATTTTATCGAAATCCGTGCAGTTTTGTAAATTTTAAAATCAACCCCTATTTTACCCACTTAGGGGATGATTTTTAAAAAACGCTGACCCGCATATTTCTTAACTTCTTACCAATAGCATAAATTTGTTATCCGTAACTTAAGAAATACTGGGTTTCCCTTACAAACTTTCATCCCCTATATCACCCCCTGTAGTATTATTTTTGAAAAAAATAGTATCCTATGTCCTTTCCCAGGACGCTATATAAAGCCTTGCTAAATTTTGTCGAAATCCATGCAGTTTTGTAAATTTTAAAAACAAACCCTATTTTACCCCCTTAGGGGATGATTTTTCAAAAACGCTGAACCGCATATTTCTTTATTTCCTATCAAAAGCATACATTTTAATTTTCATATCCCTAACTTAAGAAATAGGTACTGAGTTTCCCATACAAACTTTCATCCCCTATATCACCCCCTGTAGATTATTTTTTAAGACCAAAAGTAGCCTGTGACCTTCCCCAGGATGCTATATAAAGCCTTGCCAAATTTTAACAAAATCCGTGCAGTTTTGTAAATTTTAAAATCAACCCCTATTTAACCCCCTTAGGGGATGATTTTTCAAAAATGCTGAACTGCATATTTCTTAATTTCCTACCAATAGCATAAATTTGTTATCCCTAACTTAAGAAATACTGGGTTTCCCTTACAAACTTTCATCCCCTATATCACCCCCTGTAGTATTATTTTTGAAAAAAATAGTATCCTATGTCCTTTCCCAGGATGCTATATAAAGCCTTGCTAAATTTTGTCGAAATCCATGCAGTTTTGTAAATTTTAAAATCAACCCCTATTTTACCCCCTTAGGCGATGATTTTTCAAAAACGCTGAACCGCATATTTCTTTATTTCCTATCAAAAGCATACATTTTAATTTTCATATCCCTAACTTAAGAAATAGGTACTGAGTTTCCCATACAAACTTTCATCCCCTATATCACCTCCTGTAGATTATTTTTTAAGACCAAAAGTAGCCTGTGTCCTTCCCCAGGATGCTATATAATAAAGCCTTGCCAAATTTTATCGAAATCCGTGCAGTTTTGTAAATTTTAAATTCAACCCCCATTTTACCCCCTTAGGGGATGATTTTTCAAAAACGCTGAACCGCATTTTTCTTATTTTCTTACCAATAGCATAAATTTGTTATCCCTATCTTAAGAAATACTGGGTTTCCCTTACAAACTTTCATACCCTATATCACCCCCTGAAGTATTATTTTTGAAAACAATAGTATCCTATGGCCTTCCCCAGGATGCTATATAAAGCCTTGCCAAATTTTGTCGAAATCCATGCAGTTTTGTAAATTTTAAAATCAACCCCTATTTTACCCCCTTAGGGGATGATTTTTCAAAAACGCTGAATTGCATATTTCTTTATTTCCTATCAAAAGCATACATTTTAATTTTCACATCCCTAACTTAAGAAATACTGAGTTTCCCATACAAACTTTCATCCCCTATATCACCCCCTGTAGGATTATTTTTGAAAAAAAAAGTAGCCTATGTCCGTCCCCAGGATACCATCTATAGCCTTGCCAAATTTTATCGAAATCCGTTCACTGGTTTAGGCGTGAACAGACAGACAGACAGACAGACAGACAGACAGACAGACAGACAGACAGACGGACAGACAGACAGAGTTACTTTCGAATTTATAATATTAGTATGGATTGATAACATGGATGTAGATAAAGTCTTGTATGCAACTGTACATAATTAGGTTTTAATACCCCTTATTATACGTCAGTTGCATAAATAACTATTAAGCCCAAGCTGGTTCCATTAGGTAAAATAATACACATTTATTAATAGTAAAAATGTTTTCGCCTATTTATTCACTAAATTTTAGTGCGTATGGAGCTGCTGCTTATTTTATACCAAAGAATCCAAGTTCGCAGAAAATGACGAAAGTTTTATCCTAAGGTCTGGTTCCACTTCAAGTCGGTTTCTATATTTATTTTTAATGTAAACTAGTGTTGAAAACCCAGCTTCACATTTATAAGTGGTGACAAAAGGCATTAAAAGGTTATTGCTTGGTGAGCATTAAAACAATTCGGGAATGTTGCGACCCGGTATTTTATTTTGATGGCCCGGTACCGGGTAGCGGTACCCGGCTAATGGGAAACGCTGGTGTAGATCATAGATCTTTATAAAGAAGGGGATGATATTAAATTTCACAGAACTGCACGGATATTGCTAAAATTTGGCAAGACTATAGATGGCATCCTGGGGAAGGACATAACCTACTTTTTGTCTTAAAAAATAATCCTACGGGGGGTGAAAGTTTTATGAGAATCCCAGCATTTCTTAAGTTGGGGGATATGAAAATTCAAAATGGTTTTTATTTATGAAAAAATCATCGCCCGTCGGATATTTTCCGACATCCACGCGGGCGAAGCCGTGGGCAAAAGCTAGTAATATTATAAAGAGGAAATATTTTTTTGTTTATTTGTTCCGAATAAGCTCCGAAACTACTATTTTTCACCAAGCTAAATTGTCAGGAAGTAACACGGCTGCTTCCGATAGTACGTTCCCGTACACGCGGGAGAAGCCGCGGTAAAAAGCTAGTTTTTAGATACTATAAAATAACAGCCACATATCCCGCCCGCGTTATTACTTCGTTTTCGCTTTCATTCTGACTTTTTTTCTTTTTGCTCGGTCCCCAAGGATCACAGCGTGATATTAAATAGCCTACCCTTTTCCAAGAATTGGGCTATCAAATGGAAGAATAATTATTCACGTTCAAACAAACAAACAAATAAAAAACGAACTCTTCTGCTTTATCTTAGTAAACTTATACTGGCTGTATCAGAAAGGTGTGGTCATAAGGGTGTACAGACCATCAAACTTAACAACTTTCTCCATGAGACCAACATCGTAATCGAAAAAAATAATCAGCCATTCCATATATTTGGGTCGAGTAGGTGTTGAAGTTTTGTAGGTACGGGACAGCTGATAATTTTTTCTCAATTACGATGTTGGTCCCATGGAGAAAGTTGTTCAGTTTGATGGTCTGTACCACACCCTTTTTGACCACATCTTTCTGATACACCCGGGTTTTCGGGATCCCAATCGATAGTATGTTACGCATTTAGGGTGCAGATCCACTGTTATTATGTTCCTACTGGGATCATTTTAAACCAACAACGTTAAGGCGCAGATTTCCTGAAAACGATCAAAAATGTGGTTTTTTAAAGCTGTGTATCTCATAAACCGTAAATAATTTTGACATGTAAAAAAAATATGATATTTTCAAGTCCTTTTCGCATACAGTGATGGAAGCCAAAACATAATTAAACATACTTTAATGCACCAAAAAAAATCTTTAAACATACCTCCTAATAATCTTTAAAAGCTGTTTATCCCTTCATTAGCAATTATAATTATAATTAAAAATATACCATGAAATGTCAAATTCCAAACTGCATCCAGTAATGGATTACTTTTTATTAAAAAGTTAATTTCTAATTTTATACGATTTTATTTGCACTTTTGCGACATAATTCCGGTGCGCGTGAGAATCATCTATCTCGTGCGTCAAACTAGACCATAACGCCATTTCACTTACACACCGAGCTAAACCAAGCTTGGAACCAGGGCCTTATGTAACTTTTGTGACAGTTTTAGGGAGTTCCGAATCCCAATAGTACTAAACTTATCTTAAACGTACCTATATGTCACCAGAAATTTCGGTTTTACCACATACAATAATAGCAGGATAAATAGGTACCTATATTATTGTGTAAAATGATGCAATACAAATAACATACATTATGTTTGATTCAGTGTGATCTGATCAATGCAACCCCATACTTTGTTCACAAATAGAGATTAATTGCTGAAGTTGGTTAGTCGTAACCTAGGTCTATTGGTCGCAAGAGCTACCTACTGCTGAGCTTGAGATCCCGAGTGCGAATCCCGGCTCGGCCAAAGTGTTATTGGATTTTTCCATCCGGAATTTTTCATAGCAGACCGGAGTCTGGATTTGTGCCCAGTTTATGGAAATAAGCCCTCTATTATTTATTTATTTATTTAAAGTTTTAAACTAAAAACTGTACAGAGGCATACGTAATGCCTTAGGCATTCTCTACCAGTCAACTAAGGGTGGTGAAGAGATTGATGGCAGGTGCTCAGTTTGAGAGGAATAAGTAAGAAATGAGTATATAAGACGAAGTTTGAAAGTGGCGCCAGTGACAGAAAAGTTGAAAGGAAATCGTTTGGCTTGGTATGGGCATGTGATGAGGAGAGACGAAACGCATGTGACTAAAAGAGTGACGAATATAGACATGTTGATGGATGGAGAGTCAGAGGAAGGCCAAAGAAAAGATGGATGGATTGTGTGAGAAATGATATGAAAGAAAAGGGAGTGAATGATATCGTGACGATTGACAGGGAAGAATGGAAGAAGAAAAGGTGTTGCGTCGACCCCAAGTAACATGGGACAAGGGCAGGAAGGTGAATTCTAGAAAAAGAACACTAAAAATATAAAGCTTGTAGTGCGAAATGTGGCTGTAGAAGAATGGGGTTACTGTGTTCTCCAGCGTGTAGGTACTAATTACCAAGGCCAGTCTTGCTCAAATGTCCAATTGAATACAACAGACGAAGATTCATGTGATTTCGATGAAGAGACAGCTGATTCATCTTCATTTCAACAATTTATGAACATCCAGCAAGAAGAAGAGGAAGAAGAAGAAGAAGAAATCGAAGAAGACATGACCGTTGAAGTCGACAAATATCAAAAGAAATCAGAACTACAGTTATAGACAGTAAACAATATCAATATCAGTAATCATAATGCAGTTAAAAGATTATTGTCCCTGAAAATTCCGTCATAACAGTTCGTGGAGTAGGCCTACCGAGGAAACCACTTTTAAAAAAACAAGCAAAGTACACTACCTCCAGGTGATGTGGAAATGTGTGCATATCATGTACAACGTGACTCCTTCAACTTTTAGAATCGCTATATCTCAGAAATGGTGATTCTTAGAAAAAAAAATATAAGACAATTTTTGAAGACAATTTTATGATCTTCAATTTTTCTCACCTATTTTTTCAATATAATTTACCGTTTACGAGAAAAATCCAAAAAACCTCAAATTTGTCATTTGGCTCCCAATAACTTTTTTAGCACACATGGGATCGATGGGGACTTTTGACACTTTATTTCTAATGTTATACCCCAAGGTCTCCACCAAAATTTAGCTCTGTCGGAATTTTTGTTATTTGACCACTACTTTTATGTCTATTTTGACCGGACTAATGATCTATTGTTGAGAAACCTGACCGGAACTTCGCTTGTTCTATAGGTTGAATATTTTCGATTTTGCCACTGATTCTGCTAAGTATTATTGAGGTAAAAAGTTTATAAATGCTAGGGAGAAGGCTTTCGACGATAGTTGCCTATATCTTGGGTCACCTTTTTTGTATAGCAGAATTATATCTCGTTTCTGCCATTGTTCTGGTATTTGTAACGTGTTTATAACTTTGCTGAATAAGTATGATAGTGAACGTGCTAACAGAACAATTGAAATTATACCTGATCCGCCTGCTACCAAACTTAAGGCGCGGACTGACTACGATTTTAAACGGCACACAACTGCATAATCCATTGTTACCATTAGCTGGCTTGAAATAAGGTTGAAAATTGAAAATAATATTTGTGTTGCCGAGATGTGACTAAGCTGCGTATGTGTATTTTCCGGGTTTTCTTTAGATTATTCAGAATATACACAATAAATTAAATAACTGTCCGGCTAAAGTTTAAAAAAATGCTAATTCTATTATATTCTTAAAAAAAGAATGTCGTTATCGCTGAAAATACAGAGATGTTCGACCGTTCGACGCCAAATTTTATTTTTGTGGAGCAACTTCCAAATTTTTTATTGGGAATGTCAAACTATTTTTTTACTATTCTATTCGGTTAAAATTTTTCTTTAAACACTTCTCTGTCCACTGTATTTTTTGCGTCGGATAGTTTCATTGCGTTACGTCATACTCGACAATCCAAGAAACTAATATTTGTGAATATTGAGCTAATACCGCGCCTTGCGAGTATTTAACCTAAGGCTCATAATACATACAGTCTGATAAACCGAAGTAGAGTTTGCTTTATTTTTGGTTTATTTTTATTTTGTTTACTAGTGTCAAGGAGCTCGTGGCTAAGTAATAACAGCCGCACGGGTCGATCCATGAGGTTAAGCTACGCTTGCCGGGGTTGGTCAGTGGATGGGTGACCATCTTTACATACCGAGACTCCTCCGTGCCTCGGAAAGCACGTTAAGCCGTTGGTCCCGGTTGTCATTCGTGGATCTTTGACAGTCGTTACGGGTCGTCAGAAGCCCGAAAGTCTGACAACCAGTCTTACCAAGGGGTATCGTATTACCCAGTTACTGGGTTGTGGAGGTCAGACAGGCAGTCGCTCCATGTAAAATACTGGTATTCAGCTGCATCCGGTTAGACTGGAAGCCGACCCCAACATAGTTGGGAAAAGGCTAGGCAGATTGATTTTACTAGTGTCAATCTTGTTTCGGTCTTTTTAATGCATTGATTATAAGCAGAATTTTTAGCACTCGGGTTTTTTGATTTTTAAATTTATTTTTGAGTTATGTCTCTGTTTTTACTGTAGGGTGTAGGTCGTGTTGGTTATTCCAGTTATAACTCAAGAACGGCTGGACAAATTTTTACGATCTTTGATTTGTTGGATTTATATCCGCCCCGAATAGCTTAATAACTATTAAAAAATCGGAAAAATTGAGAAAAAAAAAATTATGAAGAAAATTAATTTGAACAGGACAACGTATGCCGAGTCAGCTAGTACTTAAATAGTTATTTTTTTTATTTATTTATTTATTTATTTATTTTTCCAACTTACATCTATCATTACAGAGTCATCATCTATTGCGATAGTGTAGTACATATCTAAAAAAAAAAAACTCTTAAGTTAACTTATTATTAACTTACTATTATAATTTAATTTTGTAACATATTACAAACAATGCATTCTTTGTGAACTCACTCAGAAAACAACAGAATAGGTCCGTGTCACCAGCTATGAGGTTGAGAGTGCGGAGTGCACGCGGCAGTGGCGACTCACTTAAAAGATTTGTCCGAGCGCGCGGCTCCGCCAGCAGCCGCGGCTGTCGCCGTCGCCACACGTACCTGTCGGGGACACATAAACATATGTGCCCTAATATGTCCGCATTATGTACCTTCCCTCTAAGTACTTTATCTGTGGCATACTTTCCCGTACTAATGCGAGTAGCTAAGCAAAGTAAAAAGCACGCCTGCAGTTCAATATAGGTACAGCGTTGTAAGATACTAGCGGTGTAATAAAAGCTACTTTTCAAGCAAATGTATTGAAAATAAATTTCATACCTGAGCCGAAAATATAAATCTGACTAATAATCAAGTAAGCAAGCACAATTTCATACTTATGAGCAATGCTGATACTCAGAATGAAGCTTAGTACATACTGCACTTAGATAATTCTGGAATTCTACTACGTGATTAAACTGGGTACCTAATGTTGCGTCAGAATCGCGCAACACTTTTTATCAGTGACGCAATATACCTACCTACTTCACTAAACACCACGTCCGTAGTTTTACACCAAAATACAATTAATAAATTATAAAAAATCCCCAGTCACCTTTCTTTTTGTCTGCAAAAATATTACGCAATATTTAATACAAATAAAGATAACGCAATATTTAGCTGCATTACACACAACGGCATTGATGTCATCGACCCACTGCTGTGTGTGTGTGAGCGTCGGAATACTCGCCTCTCATTGGTCGAGCCGCCACATGAAACAGCAACAAAGCAATATTTCCGTCAAGTTAAGTTTCGAACCAATGTTGCTTCGCAGTTGCGCACTACGCTCCGAGACGTACGGATGTCGAAGTTAAAAATCAAAGAATATATTAATTTTGCAATTATGGAAGGGAGACACGATTGGTTTCCGAAAAGTGAAAGTAGAAGGGACATAGTGGAATTTGTGAAGGAAGTGGAGAAGTATCCGTGTTTGTATGATAAGAATTTGCCGGAGTATGCGAATAAGATGCATAATAGAAAAGCATGGTCATCGATTGCGAAAAGGGCTAACACATCAGGTAACATTTATGTTTGTTTTTATTTTATCAACATTTTAGTATCGTTCTGCATTGGCTGTGCTTGCAGTGCCTATTACAGAAACTAGGTCATCAGTTAATTGATTCAATGTTTTTGGCGCGCTTTTTGTAACGATTCAAGTAGGTCATGTAAACAATAGGACTATTCTTCTTAAATCTAGGTTGTTTTGCACCTTTATTCGTATTGAACTGCTTATTTGACAAAACAGTTTACAATAAATTATATGTAATTATTGGTGTCAAACTGACTTGGCAAGAACAGCCTTTTTAAGTTAACATTGCATAAGCGAATACGTTCACTTAAATAATAAACTCACAATTTTGCAGTTACTGAATCAGAATTTTTAATATATTAAAAGTAAGTACCTACCTATATATTATGTAGATACAAACAATATGCTGTACACTTTTATGCAATATTCTAGTAGTTTTACGTCTGTTTATAGGTACAGCAGCTACCTTAGCTACTTAACTACATTTTTGATAGAAGCCTGTCCCCAGTATTTCTAAGGTAGACACAGTAGAGACAGAGATGAGCTCCCAGTTCCCTCCTAGGCAATCCCTGGATACGGTTTCATTTGACAAGTCATGACCTTATTAGTCCTTAGGATCTTATTGCATTTTTGCACCTGATCATGGCAACATGGATATGATTATTTGTTGCCATTCTTACAATTTCTGATATTTGGAGACTCCTAAACTATTTTAAGCCGCTGCTTAGTGCGGCAAAGAAATTCTAAACTTGCTTTATATTGCTAAATATTAGGGCAAGCATAGCTTCCAGATTCCAGATATCTAAAAGTCCATGCCATCCATGCTAGGTTCCCACCAAATACTTATTTTTATTTAAGACGCAGATAAGTCTTGTGCCAGTAACCTTGCGTGTTCTGTGCTGAGCTCACGCAACGCGACGTACTCATGCTGTCAGTAATAGGACTCGCCCATCAAGGAACGCTGTCCCAAATTAGGTGCATTATTAATTTGTTATACATAAAACAAAAGGTGTTATACTAAAACACGTATACTTAAAGATAAATAATTAAAGTGAAGGTTTCATAAAAATACGCTTGATAGTTTTTGCGTGATTCTCAGTTTTTTGTCCGCGTTAGAGATAACTTTCCAAATTAATTACACTATGTAATATAAAATTTATCTAAAATATTCACATAATACCTATGTTATTACGAAATGCTTTAATGTTTATCTAACACTACTCGTTTAGACGTGATCTCTAGTTAAAAATCATTAAGTCTCTTATCGTCGCCTTAACAAGAACTAAATGTCACTTCAGATAAAAAACAAGATAGGTTATCAAATTAATAGCTATTTGGGATCTCTGAAAAGTTTCCTTTATTTTACACAAGAGTTTCTCAAAGTTTTACAGTTATTCTTTTCTGTTAGCCATTAAGTTAACAAGTATTGTACAAAAAAGTGCTGCAATAAGTGACGTCAGAGTCATTCGTCAACATTCGGCAATACAATCTTAGATTACTTTCCGTGAAAAATATGTGAAATATTATGAAATAATGCTGTTCGGTTAAACGTAAACAGCAGGCAGATTAAGAATGCTAAAATTACCACCATTTGGACCACATAAGGCAGTGACTTATCTTGCGTATACCTCCATTCATCCTCCATTCATCATATCCATTTTAACAAGAATCGAATGGATGAGGTTTTCTATAGACAATAATAGATAGCTAGACGCGAGTAGTGCAATACTTGATGTTGAGGGAATCCTTGAGAGAAACCTATGTCGAGCAGAGGAGATTTTCGGGCCAGATAACGATGATAAAATTACCCCAGTAGAGCTCAAGAACACTAAACGGCCATAGACATCATAATAATAAAACTCTGCGTCTCGTTCAGTGTTATTAGAAGCGTCATGGACTATTGTCATATCTGCAAACATAATTTAACATGTTTTTTTCCTTTGTTACAGTACCAGAATGTCGAGATAGATGGAGAAAAATAAGGATTTCCTTCATGAGGTCTCTCAAGCAGCAGGCCAGCTCCAAACCCCCAATGAGACCGTACTACCTGACTGAAGAACTACGGTTCTTGCATCCATTCCTCAGCATACGGCCCAAAGAGTATAAAGAAAAACAACGCAATGATAATCCCATGGAAATAGAAGTAGCTGCAGTGGAAAGTCACGATCTATCTGACGACAGTGCAAGCACAGGTAGCTTTGAACCCGAACTTGTGGAAAATGTTCCAGAAATTAACAGAGTTACAGAAATGACCAGAAACACATACAATGATAAAACGATACCAAATATTATGAATGGAATGAATAATAGTATAGAAAATGGTCATGGTCATGGAAGACAAAATGCTAGAAGTAGTTATTCTGATGATATAGAGTGTAACCCAAGAAAGATGTTCCTTTTATCCATGTTACCTGATATTGAAGCACTGACAGAGTCAGAAATGAGGATATTTCGACGGGAAGTGATATCAACGATAGACAAAATAATAGGTGATCGTAGTATAGGTACAAGAATATTAAAAAAGGACAGTATACTAGGAAATTAAATCTTTTTCTTTGGTGTAAAAAGTCAAAGTTAAACAGTTTTGTCAGTACATTTCTGATTTGTTTGATTATGAGACCGTTGTTTCGTCTGTATGCGCCATAATTGTTTTTATGTTTTGTTTAAACACAATCCTCACGTCTGCGCACATCCTAATACCTTTAATACCTATACTTCTTGCCGTAAATAGGTACATTTTCCGGCCACACAGTCTGAATTCCGTTTCGAAGGCAGCATATCCATTCAAAATTAAGTTTTCCGTTCGAAATTTTCTCCGATTCGAAATTCCGCATGGTAGTCTGTGCGTGAGTTTGTATGGTTTTGCTGCCTTCGAAACGGAATTCCGACTGTTTAAGGCCGGCCAGTATTTTTATTTAATAATCAAGCCTGTAAAAAGTTAGCTATAAAAAAAAAACTAGTGCATTTTTTACCTGACTACGGCAAAGAATCGATTGTGTATTTCACAGGCTATGACTGTGTAAGTGTATGTTAGTCGATGTTGAATCGACAATAACTGATGAAAAGATTTAAAAATGTGGTTCTAATGTAGTACCTACTTCTAAGCTAAATGTATTTATTAACGTTAACGTGATCGACACTTCATTTAGTTTTTCCGTAGTCGGGTTTTTGTATTTGTTTATCTCTTCATATCTAAAATACCTATGTCCGAAGATTAAAATAAAAATACTGAAGCTAAAGTTGAAATGTGTTTTATTTTTCCTTATTTAGAAATTACTGCTACGTCAGAAAAATGTGTAGATAGGCATATATCATAAAACTGTATTGTCTCTCGGAGTCCTCAAGAATAAAAAACACTGGAAGTAGTTTTTTTGTACAGAAGTCATGACGTCATATTAAGTGTTCATGAAAATGAACAACTTGCTCTATGGGTCCAACCCTGAGATATGAAAAAAAAATCATCTCTCCGCTGTTCCCTCCCTTTGTGCTCAATAGCACACTTTTTCAAAAATCGGAACGGAACCCTCGGTGCGTGAGTCCGACTCGCTCTTGACCGGTTTTTATTTCACATACGGTCTCTCTGGTTCTGGTTGCATTTTCTGTACACGAACAATAACTGAGGGGCAATTCTCGTAATTTTAAGAACTTTCGCATTCTAATCTCCAGTCGAAATCTGTCAAAAAAGCCTCTAATTTCCCTACATTTTTGACATTGATTGTCGCTGAGATGACACTGCGACTTGAATTTGAACGTTTTTTAAGTACGAGAATTGGCACTCTGTTCATGAATTTAGTATGTATGTTTGTGAGTTTTATACATGTTTGTTTCCTTCAAGGGAAGCTGCTAAAGGAACTATCTTGTCTTAGTAGTTCCTTTAGCTTTTGCAAAGGAACTACTGATCCAAAAATGTTCAAAAGTTCCTTCAAAGGAACAATTGAGCACAAAGGGCTCCATCTACAAAGATCTATGCGATCAAACTGAAGGGAATTTTTTCATGTTTTAGAGTTGGTGTAGTAGTAAAAGTTATCTAGTTTCACAAGTACTACACTCCCTAAGCCTTCTGGCGCCGTTTCTATACGGTACCGGTACGGTGTATAAGACGCGGCGTAGGAAAACAACAATGACGACCGCGCATGCTTACGCACGGCGGATAAACCGTAGTTTTTCACGGCAAGAAAAATGTGTGTATAAAGTGTCTTAAAGTACCTATGACACATTGTGTTTGTGTAGTGCCTCTTCATCACCATCATCATTTCAGCCGAAAGACGTCCACTGCTGGACCTAGGCCTCCTCCAAGCACCGCCACTTCGACCGGTTCTGTGCTTCCCGCATCCAGCGGATTCCTGCGGCCTTTACAAGGTCATCGGTCCACCTTCTGGGAGGCCTTCCAACGTTATGTCTCCCGGTACGCGGTCATCACTCCAGAACCTTTCGGCCCTATTGGCCATCAGTTCTGCGAGCAATGTAACCTGCCCACTGCCACTTAAGTGTGGCGATTCTTCGGACATACTTTTAACAAATCTTAGCCAATTACAAGACTTAATATTATCAGCTTCGCAGTGTTTTTTAAAATTTACTGCAAGTAATATAGGTAAATACTTAGTGTAATTTGCAAGTTCATATCTTTAAAAACAGCTGTTTCATTCTTGATTGCAAGTCATTCATAAATAATGACTACTACTATTCTAATGATTACTGTGATATCAGTTTTTAGCGAATGAAAATGTTAATATTACCTACTAAGGAAAACACCCTGACTTGCAACTCAGGTGTAGGTAACTGTGATATCTATAAAATGATAAATGATTTTATCTACACCCATGCTATAAATCCTCTATAAAAGTTTCTGAAACAGTTAGCTTATTGCCAACATTAAAACAGCCGTTGTCATAGTAACCATTATATCATCCAAACGGGTGTTTTAATGTTGAACTGAATTTCATAATGCAACTCGTTTTCAAAAAAAGAACATTGTAATGCACGCGCGTTTCACTACAACAGCGCCGTAATTTAAAAAAAGAACTTATTAGAATTCACGTCGTATACTATGAGTCTATGACGCCGGCCGCCATGTTCGATACGAGTATTAGTATTGCAAAAAACTGAACCTTTTATAGAGGATTGATAACATGGATGTAGATAAAGTCTTGTATGCAACTGTACATAATTAGGTATTAAAACACTCATGTGATACTATTATCACACTCGGCTTCGCCTCGTGTGATAAACACACATTCGTGTTTTAGTACCCCTTATTATACGTCAGTTGCATAAATAACTATTATTTCTTAGTAGGTTTTTACAAACACTTTATATAACATGTCAGTCATATTAAAATGTTTTTTAAATCTATTTTTTCGGTCGGTGTTCCTATCTGACTATGTATTACTCTGAGAAAAAGGGCCGAAACAAACTCAGAGGTCACAGTCTCTTTTAAAGTCCAGACATAATCTTGGTCACATCATGTGAAGTGAAGACCATAGACTGGTATCTGAAATGGTCTTTTGAGGAAAGAACCACACAGATTGAGTGAACCTGTCCAGTCAGTGCACGCATTTGTCAGTAATCGTGCAGCTCAACTCAGAACTCAACTCAACGATTCTATAGATTCTACAATTTACATTTATAAGTTTTTAATAACATAGACTTTATGTTTAAAGTTATGTAGGTACCTAGTCATTTAGTGGCAGAGTACCAATGAGCAACAAAAACAAAGCGACATCAATGCCTCTAGCGGTGGATTATCTTACTACTTATTTTAAGATTATGATCAATACTCAATACTCAATATATTTATTTGCATTCCACAATGTTAGCATAGGTGGTAGGTACATTATATTTAAATTATACATCCATACTAATATTATAAATTCGAAAGTAACTCTGTCTGTCTGTCTGTCTGTTACCTTTTCACGCCTAAACCACTGAACGGATTTCGATAAAATTTGGCAAGGCTTTATATAGCATCCTGGGGAAGGACACAGGCTACTTTTGGTCTAAAAAAATAATCCCACAGGGGGTGATATAGGGGATGACAGTTTGTATGGGAAACTCAGTATTTCTTAAGTTAGGGATGTGAAAATTAAAATGTATGCTTTTGATAGGAAATAAAGACATATGCGGTTCAGCGTTTTTGAAAAATCATCCCCTAAGGGGGTAAAATCGGTGTTGATTTTAAAATTTACAAAACTGCACGGATTTCGACAAAATTTGGCAAGGCTTTATATAGCATCCTGGAAAAGGACATAGGATACTTTCAAAAACAATACTACAGGGGGTGATATAGGGGATGAAAGTTTGTAAGGGAAACCCAGTATTTCTTAAGTTAGGGATAACAAATTTATGCTATTGGTAGGAAATTAAGAAATATGTGGTTCAGTATTTTTGAAAAGTCATCCCCTAAGGGGGTGAAATTGGTGTTGATTTTAAAATTTACAAAACTGCACGGATTTCGACAAAATTTGGCAAGGCGTTATATAGCATCCTGGGAAAGTACGTAGAATACTATTTTTTTCAAAAATAATACTACAGGGGGTGATATAGGGGATGAAAGTTTGTAAGGGAAACCCAGTATTTCTTAAGTTAGGGATAACAAATTTATGCTATTGGTAAGAAGTTAAGAAATATGCGGGTCATCGTTTTTGAAAAATCATCCCCTAAGGGGGCAAAATAGGGGTTGATTTTAAAATTTACAAAACTGCACGAATTTCGATAAAATTTGGCAAGGCTATAGATAGCATCCTGGGAAAGGACATGGGCTACTTTTTGTCTTAAAACATAATCTTACAAGGGGTGATAAAAGGGATGAAAGTTTGTATGGGAAACCCAGCATTTCTTGGGATATTTTCCGACATCCACGCGGGCGAAGCCGCGGGCAAAAGCTAGTCATTTTATATAGATCATTGTGGACCCTGTCGGGCACAGCAAAATAGGATATAGGAAGAGGGCTGTTAACTTACATCTCGAGATATAAATTAATATCGCTCAACGGTTTACACTGAGATTTAAATATACAGGCTGTTTCTTTTAAGGTGTCAAGCCAGTGCGAGCTGATAGCAGAATACCATACCTATCGATTTAACCCCATGTACGTTTACGATTTTTTATAGTTTTCGAGTTAATTTGGATCCCCCATTTCATATCAATGGTAGTGGTTAAGGATATTAGTAGGTATACAATTTATGTTTTTATTATAAACTGAGCTCTGCTTAACCCGTCGCACGCCAATTAGCAGACACAATAGATTTTTTATTGTTATCTGAACACCTGGGTGTGCAATCGACGTTTAAAGAGTTAAACGTAGAGGAATAGTAAATATCAGGATTGACAAACATATGCAAAGATAAATTATAAAATATGAAAATCACAAGATTTTAGATACACCACTATCAACGACCGATTACAGCAAATAATGCCGTATTTAAGTAGTACATTCTTGTTCAAAGTTGACGAACAAAAAAAAATTAAAGCTTCTCTCGTTGAATCAGGAAAAATATCGAAAAAAAATTATAACTCGAAAACTACAAAAAATCGTAGAACATACATGGGGGTTAAATCGATAGATATATGGTACTCTGCTATCAGCTCGCACTGGCTTGACAACTTAAAAGAAACACCCTGTACATTACATCTCAAACTTTTTCGATCGACCGAGCGATATATGATATCTCGGGATCCATACTAATATTATAAATTCGAAAGTAACTCTGTCTGTCCGTCTGTTACCTTTTCACGCCTAAACCACAGAACGGATTTCGATAAAATTTGGCAAGGCTATAGATGGTATCCTGGGGACGGACATAGGCTACTTTTTTTTTCAAAAATAATCCTACAGGGGGTGATATAGGGGATGAAAGTTTGTAAGGGAAACCCAGTATTTCTTAAGTTAGGGATGTGAAAATTAAAATGTATGCTTTTGATAGGAAATAAAGAAATATGCGGGTCAGCGTTTTTGAAAAATCATCCCCTAAGGGGGTAAAATAGGGGTTGATTTTAAAATTTACAAAACTGCACGGATTTCGACAAAATTTGGCAAGGCTTTATATAGCATCCTGGGAAAGGACATAGGTTACTTTCAAAAACAATACTACAGGGGGTGATATAGGGGATGAAAGTTTGTAAGGGAAACCCAGTATTTCTTAAGTTAGGGATAACAAATTTATGCTATTGGTAGGAAATTAAGAAATATGCGGTTCAGCATTTTTGAAAAATAATCCCCTAAGCGGGTAAAATAGGGGTTGATTTTAAAATTTACAAAACTGTACGGATTTCGATAAAATTTGGCAAGGCTTTATATAGCATCCTGGGGAAGGACAAAGGCTACTTTTGGTCTTAAAAAATGATCCTACAGGGGGTGATATAGGGGAGAAAAGTTTGTATGGGAAACTCAGTATTTCTTAAGTTAGGGATGTGAAAATTAAAATGTATGCTTTTGATAGGAAATAAATAAATATGCCGTTCAGCGTTTTTGAAAAATCATCCCCTAAGGGGGTAAAATAGGGGTTGATTTTAAAATTTACAAAACTGCACAGATTTCGACAAAATTTGGCAAGGCTTTATATTTATATAGCATCCTGGGAAAGGACATAGGATACTTTCAAAAACAATACTACAGGGGGTGATATAGCGGATGAAAGTTTGTAAGGGAAACCCAGCATTTCTTAAGTTAGGGATATGATATGTTTTCCACATGAACGTTCCCATGGTATATTTTCCGACATCCACGCGGGCGAAGCCGCGGGCAAAAGCTAGTATAATATAATTATATCACATCCCATAGTGGAAAGGTGGCTTTATAGATGATTAGTACCCCGGTTGATGGCAATAATAGGTTCACTCCGTATTACCTACATTATGGGACTCAACATATCGAAATGTAGGTGTATTGGGTCCCTACATCTCTGCCTAACCCTTCGGGGTATTGAGGCGTGATGTTATCTATGTGCACGTATTGCTCACGCGATAACATTGAAGCTTATCGACCGTCAATGTTATTGCGTGTAAATAATAGATCGTTTGAGTGTACTTATGTGTTGATTCAATTATATTGCGCAATACAGATATTGTGCTAACTTATTTTAGGTGTAGGCACAGATTAATACAGATGGGACACTCCGCAGTTTAGGTATGAAGCTATACAAGTACACGGCGGGCCCCGTCCGACACAGTTAGAAATGCCGCATGCCGAAGGTTTAAGGGCCCTCGCTCACGACGACTTTTTGTAGCGATGCAGTAGCGATGTCGTCGCGCGTTTGCATCGATACAGTCGCGATGCGGTGCTATCTGTTTGCCCTCGCCTACACCACGATTCGACTCGAGTAGCGATGCTGTCGCGCGTTTACAAAACGCGCGACAGCATCGCTACAAAAAGTCGCCGTGGGCGAGGGCCTAAGAGTTACGCGATAGAAAAAGAGGCAATGTGTATGTGAATATAACTGTAGGTAATCAGCGTTCTGCGAACTGAATTGCACTTTATTGTGTCGTAGCAAGAGTCGCTTTCTATTTAAATGATTTTGCGGAGTGTCCCATCTGTATTAATCTGTGGTGTAGGGCGCAAAGATTGCGTAGCTCTTGGAAATCGACATGTCCATAACATCGAGCAATTTACTGCAATGTCGAGAATGTGGCGAATTGCCAAGAATAGGAATTATGACTCAATCTGCCTGCCTTTTCCCAACTTTTATGGGGTCAGCTTCTATGCAGTCTCCGGATGCAGCAGAATGCCAATATCTATAAAAATTACTAAATGTGTTGCTAAGCGCAAAACTCGAGAACGGCTAAACTAATTCGGTTTTTTTTTTAAATATTCTTTGAAGTCCGAGGAAGATTCTTATGAACCTTCCTCGGACTTCCAATTTCCCCGGCAACTGCTCCAATTTTTCTTAAATTGGAAAAGTTGCCGGGAAAATGGGAAAATTCGGAAAACTGAAAGAGCATTTTCTATGGAAATTTTGTACGAATTATTAAAATTTGGACAGGACAACGTCTGTCGGGTCAGCTTGTTTTAAAATAAAAAAAAAAAAAACATTACGGATTCCTATTGCTCAATTCTAGATTCCCGTGTAACTACAGGACCACAGTATATTAAATAAATAATAAAATAATAATAAATAAATATCCTTGGACGTTTCACACAACGCCATCTAGTCCCAAGCTAAGCAACCTAATGCTTGTGTTATGGTAACGAGATGGCTGATAAACTACTTATATACATTTTTTTTTTTGTAAATACATACATATTATAGATAGAAAAACACCCAGACTCGGAACAAATACTTGTAGGTCGTACAAATATTTGTTCCGTGCGGGAATAGAACCCGCGACATGCTGCGCAGCAGTCAATCGCTCAACCACTGCGCCAAACGTGTCGTCTATATATTATTTGTTATGTTATGCAAGTTAGACCTAGGAAGACAAAGTAATCTTAATGCAGTAAAGGGTGGCTATAGTGACCATGCTTTATGTTGCATCCAGGACATCTGAAATCTTAACCAGTGGGGCAATCGCGTAATACACTAGCATTCGGAATTGGTTTAATTTGACAGTTCAATAATATTCATTGCGTTTTCTACGTTATTTATCAGACAAATTTATCGAACATAAGCAATGGATTAGCAATTTGCTTCAAAATGATTCAGATTTCGATTGATAGTGAGTTAGTGGTATTTTTTATTTTATTTTCCTTTATTGGCCAACCAACAATTGTTTACACTGATAAAATTTAAAGTAATTATATAATATCTAAGGTTAGTGTAACAATAAATTAAAGGTTAGCACCACATGCCCCATAAACTAATAAGATGTGCCGCAAGCACTGAATTATAATTAAAGATAAATATTTGAGTACTTAACTAAAATTAATATTAATAGGTCAATCCGAATTCAAAGTCTAATTAATTAAAATCAGAATTACAATCAATTAAAAATCAGATTAAAATCACAACTACAATTAAAATCAAAATTAATTGAAATCCGAATCAAAAGTCTAATTAAAATCACAATTATTATTAAAATCATGATTAAGATCGAAATTAAAGTCACAATAAATATTAAAATCAAAATTAATTAAAATCGGAATCAGAAGTCAAAAAATAAGTATTAATATTAAAATTACAATCAAAATTAAAATTAAAATCAAAAATGAAATCAAAATCAAAAATTTAAGTAAAAAATTAAAACAAAAGTAAAAAAAAACAAGCAAAAACAAACAAAAACAAGTCAAGATTAATGGTATGCAATAAGGGCTAGCTTTCTCATTATAGAAATGTTACCTAGTTGTATCTCGTTTCGGGGACAGCACGCTTAGCATGACCGCCATAGAAACGAGTTTTGTCGACGGAAGAATAGACAAAATGGAAGATAGTAGAAATATTTGTACGCATTCTACGCGTCTAAGCATGGCAATGTGTAGTTTTGTCTATTCTTCCGTCGACAAAACGTCGTCATGCTAAGCGTGCAGGAATACAAGAAAAACATTAGCATTTCATGATGTAAATAACGGTTAAAGGAGTTACTTGGACACTACCGGGTTACTTTGATAACAACTTTCGTCTTATGAAAACATCTACATGGTGTAAGTGCAAGCAGTGGCTATCTTTTAAGGGGTCATTGTACTCATCATTATGAGCAACTTTTACTATGGGACCAAACCTGAAATCGCGAAAAATAATCAGCTGTTCCCTACATTTTGACGAATTATTCGAACATAAATGTACTGAACAGCTGATTTTTTTTTCGCGATTTCAGGTTTGGTCCAAGCCAATTAAATACACTTAGCCGACGTTCGCGGACGTAAAAAAATCGCGGCGGGATTTTCAACTCTCGGTGTTGAGCCGAGCTTCGAGAATCCAACCTAACAATAACAGAGTGCATCCCAGCGCGACGAAAAACACACTGTTGGATTCTCAACTCCCGGCGCTAAGCAGAGCGTTGAAAATGCAGTGCGCGAAAAAAAATCGTCGCGATTTTTTTACGCCCGTGCGAACGTCGGCTTAGTCTCAGAATACAGAATTCTGAGCACGTAGTTATTAAAAATAAATGGTGGATTCAAATAAGTTATCTACAGGGATAGGTACCATAAAAAAATCACTCGAGATGATTATAAATTTTCATCATTTATTTATTTAAAAAAATCAAATTGATGTACAGTGTTTTATTTATGAATCCTTGTATACTTATAACTTATTTGATATGCAGAAAGAATTTTTAAAATCCGACTAGTAGAGTCGAATTTGAAAAATTATTTACTCATTTGATTGCCAAATTCTTGAGGAAGGTTAGGAAAGGTTAAGGTTAAGGTTAAGTTTAAGGTTCTTAGGCTATTTAACATCACGCTGTGACCCTTAAGAGCTGAGCAAAAAGAAAAAACGCGGTAAACGAAGCAACGCGACGCGGTGGATTGCGGGAACAAGAAATTTCACGCGGACGAAGTCGCGGGCAGATGCTAGTCGTAATTAATCAGTCACTCAGTACATTGATAAAACGCATAAGTACGTCTATTTTATTGTTACCCTACTGCTTGCTGTCTATTCCGACTTCCAAGGTGTCAGTAATGAATGAGTTCCATTATATCACTGTCCGTCACTTACTAGTGTTATCTTAGTGGTACTATGACACTATTGTGGTGGTACTAAAAGTGCTAGAGACAGTAAAGTTAAAGCAATATTGTTTGTGTCTGTGTGCGAATTAAATAATAATAATAAAGTAAATAGTAATAATAATAATAATTTAATTATTTATGATTATTAATTATTAATATAAAATAGTAAGTTAGGGTACTTTTAAGTATTCAGTTTGTTCCTACTCCTAGCCATAATACCAACCTTCCTACTAAACTACAGTATCGTCCAAAGATTCCATCGTTTATCTTCGGAAAAACCGAACTTTGCCGAATTAAATGTGACTGGTCCAATAACGGAGTGACGTCAATTTATAATAATTTAGGTGAGAGTATAAATCAATTTCTATTGGTTGATACTTAGTCACATTTTATTCGGTTTATTTCGTTTTTTCCGAAGATAAACTATACGACCATAAAGACCTTTGAACGTTGTTGTACTGTAGGTACATAGCCTAGTTTTTCCAGCAAGGATAGCAAGCAACTAATAAAAATAATAATTAGGTTTTATTTCAGACTACAGAGAATTCATACAGTACAGTGATAACCGAAATTGGCACGGGCTTAAAAAAATCGCGGCGATTTTTTTTCGCGCACTGCATTTTCAACGCTCTACTTAGCGCCGGGAGTTGAAACTCCAACAGTGTGTTTTTCGTCGCCCTGGGATGCACTCTGTTTTTGTTAGGTTGGATTCTCGAAGCTCGGCTAAATACCGAGAGTTGAAAATCCAGTGCGCGATAAAATCCCGCCGCGATTTTTTTACGTCCCGTTAGAGAAAACTTCAAACTATTGTCAGTATTAAAAAAAATATATTAATGTATCTGTGCTATAGAAATATAAGAAACAGATCTATACTAATAATTAAGCTGAAGAGTTTGTTTTTTATTTGTTTGTATGTTTGAACGCGCTGATCTCTTGGAACTACTGTCGGACTTGAGAAATTATTTTTGCATTTGATAGCCCAATTATTAAGGAAGGCTATTTAACATCAAGCTAGAACTCATATGAGCTGAGCAAAAAGAAATAAAGTCAGAAAGAACGGTAAGCCAAAACGAAGTAGGTAATATCTCGGGCAGGCGTTGCGTTGTGAACTTGTGATGCAAAGGGGTGGGTCGGGGGAAAAAAAATTTCACGCGGACGAAATCCTAGGTAGGTAAAGTCAGGAGCCGAAATCTTCGTACGTCTGTACCCAAGTAACACATCAAAGCAGTATAACGGCCGACTTACAGCATTTCTGTATCGTTTTCGCATTTAGAGTTAGTTCTATAGTAGCATTACAAACGTTTACAAACGGCTACTGTAATGCTTATTTGGGCACAAATTATACGGCTTTAGATCCTAAATAGGTTCACAATAGTTGTTTAATTGCATTACAGACGCATTATATTAGCATTATTGTGGTCAAAGAAGGTATCAATCGCGTTAAAGAAGCATTATTACGGTCAATGAAGTTGCTAATCAAATTACAGAAGCATTATACATACTAGCAATATTATTGATATTGAAGAAGTTAATTGCATTACAATAATGATTACAAAATAATAATATATCCTGGCTTAGGTACTATCCTGGCTGGTATTACTTAGCTACGAGCTCCTATTTCTTTTGATTTACTTGCGTTAGACTTGCGTGTATCAAAATATGTCGCATAAATAGCCGTATTTTTTACTGCGTTGACTTAAAAGCTTAAGCTCCAATGGACCATAGACCTACGTATTTGATTTTAATCTTAACTTGATACCTCCACGCGTTCCTGAGAAAAAGGGTTTTGACAGACTGACAGACAGACAGACGGACAGCGAAGTGGTTCCGTTTTTTCCTTTTGAGGTACGGAACCCTAAAAACAATACAGTGACCTATATTAGTTAAAAATATTTTCATTGAAAAAGCTTTAGTATTTAGATTAAAATTATGGCTAACATGCAAATAAACAGGCTACAATGTGGAAATAAACGGCTCGTAAAATATAGTGGCCAGTGGGTTTACGAGAGCTTTAAAGCCGGAGTGGATAGCCTATAAAAATAGCAATTGAATATCGATTTTGTGAATATTTGTATTTTATGAGATTATAGTGCCTATTTACAATTTCACTTATAGGATATAATTTATTAGTCCGACGTTATGCCCAATAATTCCATATAATGAAAATTAACTTTAATGGTTTTTCAGTTTGTAATTATGTATCTGTTCGATTCTCTTCATAAGACGTCTTCAGATGGCCCGTCACCTTTTACACCTAAAAAAAACCGGGTAAGAGCGAGTCGGACTCGTTCACCGAGGGTTCCGTTCCGATTTCTGAAAAAGTGTGCTGTTTAGAGACACCGTTTTTTAACCGACTTCCAAAAGGAGGAGGTTCTCAATTCGTCGGAACCTTTTTTTTTTTTTTTTTTTTTTTTTTTTTTTTTTTTTTTTTTTTTATGTATGTTCCCCGATTACTCGAAAATGGCTAGACCGATTTGGATTTTTCTTTTTTTGTTCGAAAGGGTATACGTCCCAAGTGGTCCCATGATCATCAAGTCAGGATCTGATGATGGGATCCCATGGAAATCGAGGGAAACCCTCAAATTTTATGGGCACACCTATATCGATTTCGGTATTTTTTATAGTAACTCGTGCATTTGCTCTCGGAAAGTACCATTCGGTGAGCTGGAACTGATGATGAAGACCACAGAGGGCCATCGGAAATACTCAATTATATCTAAGTATATAACAGGTTGCGATTCGATTACTTTAATATGGTTTATGCTCGTCAAAATAATGGTTATGGTGACTTCACCATGAGCTCCATTTCTCCTGGTTCTTACTAGGAGAACTCCTCAACAATTAACGGCCCTGCATCGGGAAAAGCAACATTTTGTAAAACGTGATGAGCAGCTGACATTGGGTTATTGTAACTTAGATAAATTACAAACTGAACCACTAAAAAGTGAAAAATAAAAACTTTTTTACAAAAAAAAAAAACCGACTTCCAAAAAAAACACTACAAATTGAAAAATAACTTTAATTTCGGAAGTCGGTGGCAAAAAACTAAAATACAGATCCAAAGACACCGACTTCCGAAATTAAAGTTATTTTTCAATTTGTAGTGTTTTTTTTGGAAGTCGGTTTTTTTTTTTTGTAAAAAAGTTTTTATTTTCCTGTAATCTTTACATAAACTTCTATTACATAGAATACTTTCAGATTTTTCTCTTTACAAACTGTGGAGATAAGAGGGGGGGGGGGGGGGGAGAAGCGGTATTTTTTTAAACATTTTTTATAAAAAGTCGAAAACTAAAACTAAAAAAAAATAAGAAAATGTTTGAGTGCAAACAGCTTTCTTTCATATATGATACCCCACATGCCCTAGTAGCCCCACTTTGAATTTTTTAGACCCCCTTTCAGTTGCAAAAAAAATATAAATATTTTTATTTCTTTCTTATTTGCACAATAGTTGGGGAAACTTCATCTAAAACTGTTCCAAATATCAAGTTGATAGCACTAGTAGTTCTTGAGATATCCAGCTGTGACAGACATACAGACAGACAGACAGACTGAGTCACACCATAAGGGTTCCTTTTTTACCATTTTGGTACGGAACCCTAAAAATGCGCAAACTTATTATAGGGGCCACCTTATGGTCAAATGATGGTAGATCGACATAACATGTGGCAGCCAACTGCTTTAATTAAGCACGCGGTTCTAACCTTTTTTTGTCGTTGTGGAAATCCTCTTGGATATCCTCTGCCCTGGGGTGGACAGAGGGGTCTGTAAGACTCTTAGCCGACGTTCGCACGGACGTAAAAATAAAAGTTGTAAAAATAAAATAAATTATTTCGTGGTCAATGCTCGGCTCAACACCGAGATTTGAAAATCCAGTGCGCGATAAAATCCCGCCGCGATATGTTACGTTCGTGGGAACGTCGGCTTACTGACTAAAACCAGTCGGTAGCGGGTGCGAAAGCGAATGTGACTTCCGCTGCCTCGGACTGGTGATGGCCTGCAGTATGAGGGCCACGTCCCATAAGGGGAGTAACTCCCCTATCACGTCTCAGGCCTCATTGCGGGGCGTCCCGGTGCGGGCTGCGGGCCGTCAAGTGTAAGAAATCTTAAACGCTTCTCCGTAAACGCTCTCATAGAACGCCCTATGTTTGAATTTAGTGCGGCCCGCCCCGCGCACCGCGCCGCTCGACGCCCCGCGTCTCCGTAAATAAGGCCTTAGAGAGGCACGCGTGGAACACTACGCACCACCATCTCGTGTCCTGTGGAATGAGGGGCGACGGATGAGTTCTAACTTAACCTGACCCATTTCGGGCCGGGTCGGGCTGCCCTGCCTTAGTTACTGCGACCAATTCGATTCTCGCGTGTTTGGTCACAGTTCAAACCTAAACTATTATAATGACTGAATCTGGTGCCGTACTATGACGTGAAAAAGATCATGGATCCATCATGATTCCGTTGAGAAAAAAGGATGGTGCTATAGCTCGTACCTTAGATAATAGACATCTAGATCGAGCCACCGCGTGGCCGGTCATGAGACAGCAATATGATACTTTTTGTAGGTTAAGTGGCATGAGAAATTAAGTTTAACGTAAGAAATCTTCCATATTTTGGACAGAATCCCATGTCAATACATACGCAAAATGCAAAAACTGTCCAAAAAAGTTAATCGACGCAAGATGAATTTTGTAACAGTGCAAGCACTTTGTTTGGCTAACATTCAAAAGTTCGCCAAGCAAAAATACAGCACGCCGTAAGAGACAGAAGATACGATGCTTTGTCTCAATTTTCTCACTAATTTCATATAGGCAATTCCGGGTGCGGACTCAGTCACACCAAGTTGTAACACCAGTGTGACTAACAGGATTTTTTTACTGTTAGTCACACTGCTAATAATTCTACACCATGTACCACTTGTCATTAGTGCGGTGAAAATATATCGATATAAAAATGCATTTTGTAGGTACAGTTCAGGGTCGACCAAATTGAAAAAGTAACTTTGTACTAAGTATTCTGTCTGTTAAAACTCCTAAATTATGAAATATCTTTATGGCATTTCCTTTAAATGCTGCGATTAAATTAGCCGTGGTTTAAACAATCAGTTACATAATTGGGCTTTCAGTCTGTATGAAATATGAAATAGAAATAGAATCAAGTTCTTCTAACTGAACAGACAGCTGTGCTGCTGGGGAGTTTGTTCCGCTACTTCTTCTTCCCAGCTAAAGCACTAGGAAGTGGTGAAAGGCGGCCGTTTTGTGGAGACTGTCTTATGTAATTTCGACGTTCAAAAAGTGCTGATTCTCAGCCTAATTTGAATAAATGACTTGATTGTGATTTTAAATGAAATTTATTTTTGTTTATTGTCAAATATTTAATGTCTTTGTTTATTATTCATGTTTTATTGTTACTAGAGATAATAAACAAAGTGTTATTCATATTTTTGGTTTTATTTATCTCGTGACCATTGGGTTCGGATCTTTGGCAACTATACGAGGGGCTGAAGACAACCCACAGTGTCCCCTTAGGCAACTTTAAATGAAATGAGACACCAACCGACGCCTAACACTGTATGCACTATGCAAGTGCACCCAAGGATAAACCCCAGGTTAAAGTGCAGAATTGTTGCAGAACATAAAACAAAAAGATATTGGGCTATGGGTTTGGGTGGCTATAGTGAACCTGGAGCTGTGTAGATGGACTATGGCACCTGCCTAACCTAGGTTACTAAACGTGGATCAAATGGCACACTCCCGCGGATCCGGAAAACGGCCGCTGGCACCTATTGACGTAGCGATTTATTCCGAGGTGTTTGAGGAGTGCAGATGTATTTCACAACTACCGGAACAATTGCGGTGATCGGTTATGGTCCCTACCAGCAAGCACGTTCACGTTTGGTGGCCAATTAAGGCAAGAAAGAAGTAGCATCTTTGTTTCTCGTCAGTGTTGACTCCAGTCGATCAATGAAGACAAGCCAGAGATGAGAAACAAGACTTATCCCGGGAGATTGCGTCCGTGAGGTCGCTACTGCCCAACAGCTCGCCACATGCTGCCCTGTGGGGTTATTATTATTAAATGGCTGTGGTGTCCCACTACAGGGCAAACGTCTCTCTTTTACTGTTGTTTGACGTCAATTCATACAATAACATCTCACACTTCTAAGTGAAATGTTATTCTGTTAATTGACGATATTAATTGACTCGTCGGCTTATCGATGCCCTCGGCCTTTTTACTGTTGTTTGACGTCAATTCATACAATAACATCTCACATACTTAAGTGAGATGTTATTCTGTTAATTGACGATATCAATTGACTTGTCGGCTTATTGATGCCCTCGGCCTTTTTACTGTTGTTTGACGTCAATTCATACAATAACATCTCACTTGACGTTATCAATAAATTGACTCGTCGGCTTATCGATGGGCTGTGTGTGTGGGGTATGTGTGTGTGGGATGGGATGTCTAAGAACTTCGATGATTTCCCAGTCAGTTTGTTTTGTGTTTTGAAAGTGTCTCAGAAAGGAAAAAGATACGGTATTAATACCGGTATTGAAAAATTGCGGTACCTATTTGAAACCCCTAATTGTGTTGTCTTCTTTGACTTTCAATTAATTTCTCTGCCTCTCCAATAGTCATTTCATCGAATCTCCCCAAACGCTGATAATCTTCTGGTTTTTTATTTGACTCTTTTGATTTTAACCTTTTTAATCATTTCTGTATAAGTTTCATTTATAAAAAAAAAACCGGTCAAGAGCGAGTCGGACTCGCGCACCGAGGGTTCCGTACCATCACTTATACCTACTCAAATCACGCACACATAGGTCAGTACAGTGCTTCACTATCGATAAGCGTGGCGCGGAGTCCTCCTTTTTCATACGTCTATGGCTGCAACATACATTTACAGAGAGACCGACTTACTTACCTACGTTAGTTAAACAAATAAATCTATTTATATTAAAATGAATCCCCATTTCCCTTGGTCATCGCATCACGCGTGAACGGATAGAACAATTTCGCTAATTCTTTTTTTGTTGTGTTTATTATTGTCAGGAGAAGGTTCTAATGAAAGAAAAAATTAAGAAAATTTCCCAGAAAATTGGAAAATTTCAGAAAACTTAACGACTATTTTAACTTCACGCGTTTACATTAGAGTATTCATAGCTAAGACAGGACAACGTCTGTCGGGTCAGCTAGTTATGAATGTCAAGATGACGGGACCCCGCCAGGTATATCGAATATAATGTGACTATGATTTAATACACTATTTCTACCATTTCATACTTTCATAATAAAATTCTACACTCATAAACTTTCAAAATATTGTACAAAGAAAGTGGTACCGCTATTTTGATATCAAAATGACGGGACCACAATTCAGTTAATAAAAACACATGGTCTGATCTTAAACTGTACATACCAAATTTTAATACGATTTAGTACGACTACGTTTGAATCGTTATTATTCTTTAAAAACTGTAATTTCAAGAAAAAAAAGTGTTTATTATATTTACATCAGAAAAGCGCCTGAAGAAAAAGTATCATCACATTTTAAGCCAAGCATCATTTTATAGCTCTTACAATTTATTTAGGCGTTTAGTTCGTTGCAGTTTTACTTTGGAACGGTTACTCTGAAATGCATTTATTTTAGTTTATGTTTTCCTAAAAATTAAAAGTGATTTGAATACAAAACCAAAATGTTAAAAAAAATATCAAAAAAATGTAAAATGTATGTTTAATGTTGTAAATGTAAATTATTAATTTATTAGTAACAATTTGTAACAAGAAAAAACATACATAACTAGTTAACCTTTTTCCAACAATCTGAGAAATGCACTTTATCTAATCTAATATAATAATATTATAAAAAGGTAAAATTTTTGTGCCGTTCCGAGTTTCCAACTTTCTATTTTTCAGTAATTTCTGTCGGGCAGGGTTTCTTCAATGAATCAGTGCTGTACAAAAAACACACCTTAAAGGCACTCGCCCCACCCCACCCTCTTACCCTATCTCGCACCACTCCCTCTAATCCCCGTCTCACCCCTCATCTCCCTCTAACACCTCTCACCCCTCCCCTTCCCTCCCCTTTCGCCCTCCCCATGATCCC
Source organism: Cosmia trapezina (assembly GCA_905163495.3). Taxonomy (NCBI): domain Eukaryota; kingdom Metazoa; phylum Arthropoda; class Insecta; order Lepidoptera; family Noctuidae; genus Cosmia; species Cosmia trapezina. Next base: position 6,994,949 of record LR991044.1, read on the forward strand.
CGTCACCGACCCCTCTTACCCCCTCACCCTCTCCAACCCCCTCTCCCTATCACCCCCTGACCACATCGCCTTCCCGCTAACCTCCCCCTAAGCCTTTCACCCCCCCTACCCCAACCAACTCCTCCCCTCACCTTCCCTTCTCCGCACTTTATTACACCCTCCCCCTCACTACGCCCAGCTATCCCTCTATCCCCCCCTCTCCCTCCATCATCCTCCCCCTCTCCGTCCTCACCACCCCTCCCCTCCTTCTTTCTCTCACCACACCCTCTCCTTACCGCTTTACCTTCTCACCACCCCCACCGCCTCTCCTTGCCCCCTCCTCCTATAACCTTCTCTGTGGGGGAAAAACTATTAATGAAAAACTTTATTACTTGCTTAGGCAAGTATTTGTGCCAAGTTTCAAGTTAATTAACCAAATGAATAAGATTTGCCATATTTACTATATCCCCTGTTTTCACTCCCACAGGGATGGAATTTTAAAAAATAGTTTGGAATATTTATGTAGCTTGACTGAAAGGTTATTTACACCAATTTTCGAGTTAATCGAGCTCCACAGACCTGCTCTGTAAAATTGACTGCGTTTTCACCCCTTTAGGGGTAGATTTTCGAAAAACCCTGTAATATGTTATACTTAATTTTTTATCTCAAGTATAATAATAATAATAATAACCCCACCCAGTACCTCTACGTTGACGTCGTTGTGGGGCTTGCACGCTCCGAATTTTGGGTCTGTGCCTGTAGAGTTTACTTTAACGGAACAGGTCTAGGATGAGGAGCCAGACCAAGAGAGATACAGAAACCTGCAGGGCAGCATGTGGCGAGCTGTTGGGCAGTAGCGACCCCACGGACCCTATCTCCCGGGAGAAGTCTTGTTCCTCACCTCTCGCTTGCCTTTATTGGCCGGCTGGAGTGAACACTGACGACGAACAGAGCTCCCACCTCTTTCTTGCCTTTATTGGCCGGTTTGAGTGCAGATTCGCAAGAGCAAACGTGCTCGGAGGAAGGAAGTATCCCAGTAAGATGCTGGTAAGGATCTTGACCGTACTTCCGGGATTGTCTTGATAGCCGTGGCATACCTCTCCACTCCTCACAAGCGCCTCAGGACATGTTGTCCCCTTGCCGCTACGACACTATGTGCTAGCGACCGTTTCCGGGGGCCCATTATTGAGTGTGCAAGTCACCCCCTGCCATTTTAACTGTGTATGTTATATAACATTGGTAAGGCAGGGGACATAGTTCTTCCATAGTTTAAGGTACCCGATCCACTATAGCCACCCAAACCCATGGCCCAATATGTTTTGTTTCCATGTTCTGCAATAGTCCTGCACCCACCGGGGGTTGTCCTTGGGTGCACTTGCATAGCTAGTGCATAAAGGGATAATCGTCGGCTGGTGCCACCTCGTCATTTAAAATTGTCTAAGCTCTCAGCAACTCTGCGAGTTGGCTTCGGCACCTCGTACGCCTTCTAAAATTCTGGGACCACCAGGGTCCCGAGTTAAGTCAAAGACAAAAAAAAAAAAAACCACCGCTGTATCTCTACGTTGACGTCGTGGTGGGGCTTGCGCGCTCCGAACTCTGGGCCTGTGCCAGTAGAGTTCACTTTCCCGAAACAGGTCTAGGGTGAGGAGCCAGACCAAGAGACATACAGAAACCCGCAGGGCAGCATGTGGCGAGCTGTTGGGCAGTAGCGACCCCACGGACCCTATCTCTCGGGAGTAGTCTTGTTCCTCATCTCTGGCTTGCCTTTATTGGCCTTTATTGGAAGTATTCCAGTAAGTGTTTGTAGGGATCTTGACCATCTTCCGGGCTCTGGGATTGTTCTGAGAACCATAGGATACCTCTCCACTCCTCACAAGCGCCTCAGGACATGTTGCCCCCTTGCCGCTACTACACTATGTGCTAGCGACCGTTTCCGGGGGCCCATTATTGAGTGTGCAAGTCACCCCCTGCCATTATAGCTGTGTATTGTATACAAAACATTAGTCAGGCAGGGGCCATAGTGTTTCCATAGTTCTAGGTAACCAGTCCACAACCACCCAAATCCATAGCCCAATATGTTTTGTTTCCATGTTCTGCAATGGTCCTGCACCGGCCGGGGGTTGTCCTTGGGTGCACCTGCATAGTGCATACAGGGATAATCGTCGGTTGGTGCCTCATCATAATTTAAAATTGTCTAAGGGGCCTCTGCGAGTTGGCTTCGGACCCTCGTATGCCTTCCAAAGGTCCGGGACCCTCGGGTCCCGAGATATGTTAACATATAAAATAATAATAATAATAATAATGCACTTGCATAGTGCATACCGGGATAATCGTCGGCTGGTGCCGCCTCGTCATTTAAAATTGTCTAAGGAGCCTCTGCGAGTTGGCTTCGGCCCCTCGTACGCCCTCCAAAGGTCCGGGACCCACAGGGTCCCGAGTTAAGTCAAAGACATAAAAATAATAATAATATATCATTTATTTCGGGTAACTATGACCCATAACATAGATACAAATCACTTTTAATTTTTAGGAAAACATAAACTAAAATAAATGCACTTCAGAGTAACCCTTCCAAAGTAAAATTGCAAAAGAACTAAACGCCTAAATAAATTGTAAGAGCTATAAAATGATGCTTGGCTTAAAATGTGATGATACTTTTTCTTCAGGCGCTTTTCTGATGTAAATATAATAAACACATTTTTTTTTCTTGAAATTACAGTTTTTAAAGAATAATAACGATTCAAACGTAGTCGTACTAAATCGTATTAAAATTTGGTATGTACAGTTTAAGATCAGACCATGTGTTTTTATTAACTGAATTGTGGTCCCGTCATTTTGATATCAAAATAGCGGGACCACTTTCTTTGTACAATATTTTGAAAGTTTATGAGTGTAGAATTTTATTATAAAATAAATAAATAAATAAATAAAATAATGTTTATTTATCCCCACAAATTACATTTGTTATTATGAAAGTATGAAATAGTAGAAATATTGTATTAAATCATAGTCACATTATATTCGATATACCTGGCGGGGTCCCGTCATCTTGACATTCATAGCTAGTTAATGATCAATTTTATACAACGCTAAGAATTTATTTTGATTCAGCTCATAGCAGTATATTTCAACTTTTCACATAAACCACGACTGAAACAAAGTTATGCAACAATGTTTCAACATGTTTCTATGTTGCGGGAGTTGTACCTATTCATTGGGAAACAAGTCGAGCAACATTGTTTCCAAAACATTAATTTCAAGTTGCGTTGCGAGCAACAATGTTGCGCTATTGTTTCTTAAGGCCCAGGTTCCAAGCTCGGTTTAGCTCGGTGTGTAACTGAAATGGCGTTATTAGTCCGGTCAATTTAGACATTCGAGGTTACATAAAGTCCCAACAAGCTGAATTTCTGTGAAATTGTTCAAAACATAATTATAAACAATGTCTAGAAGTTCCCCATCATTCCCCTGTAAGGAAAAAATGTTATTCAAGGTCAAAGGTAAAAAAAATGAGTTTTTCGCGATTTTCAGCAAAACGGTAAGTTTTATCATAAAAGTACCTCAGACAAAAATTGTAGATCATAAAATTATCAATAAAAAATGTATTAATACTTTTTTTCTTACGAGCCACCGTTTCTGAGATATAACGATTCAAAAAGTTATAAAAGTTGTTATCGTCATAATATGCACACGTTTCCACGCCACCTATGAGGTAGTGTACTTAGCGCGTTTTTTTAACGTGGTTTCCCCAGTGGCCTACTCCACGGGTCAGTTGTGATCCTGTTTAATGTAAAACTATTGCATAATAACGGAAATTTTCAAAGATTGGGAAAGATAAAAGCGATGTAAATTAAAAAAAAGTGTTGAAGTTTATTCGTCTTATTCGTAAGTTTCAAATTCTTGTTCTTCTTCTTGTTCTTCTTCTCCTGCTTCTTCTTCATCTTCATTTTGGATGCAAGTAAATTGCGTCAATAGCGATGTATCGCATGATACTTCGTCGGAGTCAAACGAATCCTCCATTGTTTGTGATTAAATATTAGAGCACGACCGGCCTTGACAATTTGTGCATGCCAAAGAACAAGACAGTCCGACTTTTTTGCAACCACATTTAGCACTGCATCCCTTTTTGCAGTTGCAAAAAATAGTGTTCAGCAGTTTTTCCGGCGCAGGTGGAAGTAAAGTTTGAACTGGCTCTAATATGTTGTTGACCAACTTCCAACCCCAGTCTGTAGGGTCTAGCTGATAACCAAGCCACACTTGAACTTGGTAATATACTCGAAAAAGATGTTGGTGAGCAGCAACTGAGGTTGGAGGAAGACAAGCTAATTGAACTTGTTTTTTATTTTTAGTATTTTTAACGAAACATGCATATCGATGCTTATCTAAACAGGTAGTTTTTTAGGAGCTCCGTACATAGAAAGAAGAAAGCGGATGCCGTTGGTAATAACTTCTTGTTGAGTTGAATTACTCTTTTTAAAAACTTCAGCTTCTTTTTTTTTTTTTTTTTTTTTTTAATATAATAACTCGAGATGTATATACGTGGCGTACTCATGTATATTATGACGATAACAACTTTTATAACTTTATGAATCGTTATATCTCAGAAACAGTGGCTCGTAAGAAAAAAAGTATTGATACATTTTTTATAGATAATTTTATGATCTACAATTTTTGTCTGAGGTACTTTTATGATAAAACTTACCGTTTTGCTGAAAATCGCGAAAAACTCATTTTTTTGACTTTTCACCTTGAATAAAATTTTTTCCTTACAGGGGAATGATGGGGAACTTCTAGACATTGTTTATAATTATATTTGAACAATTTCACTGAAATTCAGCTTGTTGGGACTTTATGTAACCTCACTCTCATTTTTTGGTCTAAATTGACCGGACTATATGGCTGTCTAGTTTGACGCACGAGATAGAAGATTCTCACGCGCACCGGAATTATGTCGTAAAAGTGCAAATAAAATCGTATAAAATTAGAAATTAACTATTTAATAAAAATTTATCCATCACTGAATGCAGTTTGGAATTTGACATTTCATGGTATAATATTATAATTGCTAATGAAGGGATAAACAAACAGCTTTTTAAGATTATTAGGAGGTATGTTTAATGATTTTTTTGGTGCATTAAAGTATGTTTAATTATGTTTTGGCTTCCATCACCGTATGCGAAAAGGACTTGAAAATATCATATTTTTTTTACATGTCAAAATTATTTACGGTTTATGAGAAACACAGCTTTAAAAAACTTTTTAACAAAAAAAAAAAACCGACTTCCAAAAATCACTACAAAGTGAAAAATAACTTTGATTTCGGAAGTCGGTGTCTTTCGTTTTTTATTTACTTTCTTTTTTTTGCCACCGACTTCCGAAATCAAAGTTATTTTTCACTTTGTAGTGATTTTTGGAAGTCGGTTTTTTTTTTTGTTAAAAAGTTTTTATTTCTCGCTTTTTAGTGGGTCTGTTTATAATTTGTATAAGTTACAATAGTCTAATGTCAATTGCTCATCACATGTTACAAAATATTGCTTTCCCCGATGCTGGGACGTTCATTGTTGAGGAGTTCTGCTGGTAAGAACCAGGAGAACTCCTCAACAACCACTCACCACACGCATTGTGTGACGAGCGGAAATTGCTTAGCAACCATATTAAAGTAATCGAATCGCAACCCGTGAAATATTTATCATTGAGTAGTTCCGGTAGCCATCTGTGGTCTTCATTATCAGTTCCACTTCACCAAGTGGTGCTTTCCGAGAGCAAATGCACGAGCTACTATAAAAAATACCCAAATCGTTATAGGTGTGCCTATAATATTTGAAGAGTTCCTTCGATTTCTCTAGGATCCCATCATCAGAAGTGGATTTTGACAAAAATGGGACCATTTGGGAAGTATACCCTTTCCAACAAAAAAATATTTTTTCAAATTGGTTGGCAAGCGACGGAGTTATGCGCGAACAAACATAAAAAAAAAAAAAAAAAAAAAATACAAACATCCGAATTGAGAACCTCCTCCTTTTTTAGAAGTCGGTTAAAAAACTACCTTTTTGATCGTTTTCAGGAAATCTGCGCCTTAACTTTGTTACTAGCTAGCTTCTGCCCGTGGCTTTCGTCCGTTTGGAAGTTTAGACACTCTATAGTCTATATCATAAAACATATACCAATGGATCTCGGCAATAATGGAGCTTTCTAACATAACAGTGAAAACAGTACTTCCAAAGATTACCTCTCGTACAAAACAAAGAAACAAACAATGTTACCTTTTATAATATTAGTTTAGAATTTAGATAGTACAGTAGTACCAAAGTAATAAGGCGCGTCGTGAATCTTCGTTCGCACAGAAAAGAAAGTATGGCCCCGAAGATTAACGAGAATACTTAAAATTTACAATCAACCTTAGATCACTACTATAAGGTTCATAATACACTGCAGCTGTTAGTTCCGTCTCACTCGCAAGTATGGCTGCTTTCAAACGGCGCGCGCTAACATGGCAGCAGCTACCGACCAATAGCGGTACAGGAAAAAGCGTGGAGCGTGCCGATTGGTCAATAGCATTTCCCGCGCCTTGAAAATTCATCTTCTGCGCAGGTACATCGATAAGCCATATTAGTTGAGTACTACTGTACCTACCTAGTTAAAACTACGAGAGATATCAGCAAAATAAAGTGAAATTAAGTACTTGCGTAAAAACACTAGTGCATTCCTATAGATCCTAACACTAGAACGTAAAGGTTGAATGGGGTGGGGGGTTGGTTGGGGGGTTTGAACGTTACCTTCACTGAGTGAAACTATGGTGCTTATGGACCTTAACGTCGTCGATGCTTCCATGCTCATCACTCGATACAGCAGCTTTAAAAGAAGGATGAGTTTTGAATATATTGGTAGCGAAATTGCTAGATAATAAGTTTTATTTGCATTCTAAGGAAACTGGTAAATTTGGTTAAATGTAACTGGATAAAAAGTATTATATGTGTCAATCCCTAGCTGTGTCTGGACATCCTAACTAATATTATATATGCGAAAGTAAATTTGTTTGTTTGTTACCCCTTCACGCCTAAACCACAAAGCACGGTAAAGCGATCGTCCTGAAATGTTTGTTAAGCCCGAACTATACGCCAATGACCTTGAGTGGTTAGCTTGCGCATTCTGGCCTGAGCTCACGCAACGCGTCGTACGTCCAGCCAGTAATAGGACTCGCCCATCAAGGAGCGCTGTCCCTTAAATTAGACGCATTTTTAATTTATTATAATAAAAAATATACATGTTTTTAAAAAGTAACAAAACCAAATCATTTTCGTTTGTATTGCAAAGTAGTAGATATTTGTTTTATATTCTTTTGATAAAAAATGAAGGAGTAAAATGGTTTCATCTTAACGATTTGGAGGTGATTTGGGGTTTTCTTTTCTTATTAAGTGATACCGATAGAAAAATTATGGCTAAACCAAATTACGATTCATATCATGTAGATTACTAACAATTTTTTTCAGATGTAATTTCTCTGTAGGTTCCGGCGAAAAACTGCTTCATCTGCACGCTGTTTTTAAGCTTTTTTCGAAAGAGTAGCCTTAAACGTTGTCAGGTGTACAGAAACGGACATAGGGTACCTTACATTCCGAAAAAAAGTACTGTTCCCGAGGAAAACAACAATAACGTTCTTATTAAAATAATAGATGGCGTCACGTGTTTTCCAATTATGATTGAATTTTATTCTTACAAGCAGAGTACAATCGGAATTGATTGTCAAATTCTAAATTAACGCGAGCGAATCCGCGGGTAAAAGCTAGTTTCATCTAAATCCGTTCAGCAGTTAGAGCGTGATGGAGTATCAAACATTCTAACTCTTGCATTTAATAGGTATTAGTGGGTTTTTCAGTGTTATATTTTATTTATTGAATAGGTACTTTTAAGGTATTATTCACCGAGATTCACGGTTAACCTTGCATTACAGACAGGTACATACCTACTCCTATGCATACATAGACTGATCACTGCGCGCTCTTCACCCTCTATCTCAAAAGCGGTTGAGCGCATGAAAAAATGTTTGGAACAAAATTTGTGGAAAACTTTATGCTCTACTATTTTTTTATACAAGATGTTAACATAATTTGAGCTATAGAAAACGATCTATTCGTGAAAAGTCGTTTTTTATTACCTTTGATGAATAACATACGACGCAGACAACAGACTTTATGAGACTTCTGACACAACTTTTAAACGCCAAAATGAAGGTGTCTACGAGTTTCCAGCTTATTAAATAACAATTACCTACTTATCGTAAAAATTTATGAAAAATTACTTGATTTTAGTTAAAAAAAAAATATCTTATTTCTCAATTGTTTGTTATTATTTTCCAATTATTTTCCAATAATATTTTCCAATAATTACGGAGTTTTTCATCGTAACATATCGTTTAGTAAAAGTTATAAGTACCGTTTTGTTTATGCAGGGGCGGCGAACAGGAGTTTAAAAGTTTTCTATTATAAGTTTATTTTTTTAGATTTTTAATACACTACATATGTTTTCCGTTGATAAAATTAAGCATATCCACAATCACAACATCTATTATCAACTAAAGAAAGGCCTTGCACACTACTACGACGTACAATATTTCAGTAGGTAGGTAGAGACAGTTATTATTATTTTTTTTTTTATAAAAAAAAATCGTTGATACAATTATTATGCACAGGTAGATTCCCTCATTTCGATATATTCACATTATAAAGATAGGTACTGTAGTTTTTAGACTTTAGTCGTTATCGTTAATAAATCCAACATTCGCAGACGGATTCCATGCCATGAGGATCCATGGTGATAAAATATTTCTTTGTGGCGTCATACTCTACCATACCATCTGTGTTTTTATTCTGTGTCGCGACGTGAGTGAGACAACAGCACACGGGGGCCGTACTATGATGAGTGATGAGGTGAAAAAACATCATGGATCCGTTGAGAAAAAAGGATGGTGCTTTAAGTCGTATACAACGTGTAACGTTAAATGCGCAAAACCTCTTAAGGGGTCATTGTACTCATCATTATGAACAACTTTTACTATGAGACCATACCTGAAATCACGAAAAAAAATCAGCTGTTCAGTACATTTATGTTCGCATAATTCGTCAAAATGTACTGAACAGCTGATTTTTTTTTCGCGTTTTCATATTTGGTCCCATAGTAAAAGTTGTTCATAATGATGAGTACAATGACCCCTTCAGAGGTTTTGCGCATTTAACGTTACACGTATAGCTCCGTCTCACTCTCACACTGGAACCGTTCAACTTCTCCCTGCTATAAAAGCTCTTAGCCAGCCCCCAGGACTATGTAGCATTATCCATTTGAGTTACAACCTCGGCGTCAATCTAAACAATGTAGGGAAAACTGTTGTTGTTCTTGTTTTACTTCCGTCGAACCCCTAGAGGCGCATGCGTGACCGTAACGTCGTCATCGCGTCGTCTAGGTCTAGACGTACCTACTCTTGTGTCTGGTTCTCTGGTTCCTATATCAGGGGGCCTATAACGGGCACATCAAGCAATTCCTCTAAAAGCGATTAATTTCCTGAATTCCCAGCAATTTATTAAGATTGTGCTATTTGACGTATTTGACATTAAACTTCAATAAAGCAATTCATAATTTGTGGACCATTTTACGAATCTACATACAAAACTGTCAAACAGATAAATTGCGTGCTATGAATTGTCAGTTTGTGACCGTTTTACGATTTCAAATATGATTCATAATAGGTACCTATTATCCTATTATGATTCTGCCAAAGAGTAGGTAGAACGAATCAATAACCAAGCGATTTTTAATTTTAGATGCTACCAGTTGCGACCTTTTTCTATATCGCACACCTATAACTAAACTGAGACAACTCAAAATCGATAATTTTGAGTTATGTTTGAAAAACAGTGATTATCGCTAAAAATGATTGAATTTTATCCCCCGTTTTTATACAGTGACATTTTACAATCTATTTATTATCTAGAATCAAATTAAATTGTATAACTTCCCTAACAAAAAATGCAGATATACCTACGTTTTTATCGTCTCCAGAAAAATTACCATTTTGAGTTGTCTCAGTTTAGATCTAGGTGTGCGATATACGTATTTAAGTTTTTTATTCTCTATTACATGTTGTCAAAATTAAAAGTCAGTTGTGTCAGCGATTCGTAATTTTACTAAACTACTTATAAAAATTCAGTCCACATTTTGCCTACACTACATACCTACTCATTTTCTAAATTTGAACTGAATACGTTTTGTAAAAGTAAGTAGATACTTACTTACCTACCACGGATTAGAATAAAGTATGTCACCTTAATTATTCACTTGATAGGTACGGTCAGCAACAGAAGTCGGTTAACACTGCTACTTTTTGACATCGTCTAAATCAGGGATTCCCAAACTATTTTGGGCAAGAGACCCCTTTTCCAAAATGAACTGATACCTCAGACCCCCTTGGCCAAATTACTTTAAAAATCCTATCTCTAGTTTTTGAAAACGTGCTTGAAAGACTTGTACGCTCGAACACATTATCTTGTACACACGGCTCTACATCAAGCTATACATTTCCAGTTTACACTGACCTCTCATTGTAAGGAAATCCTATACAATGCAAAATCAGCTTATACCTACTGGAAATGTATAGCTTGATGCCTTGATCTGTAGCCGTGCGCGTGCGTACGAACTTGTCCACACTTATTGACTTGCCGAGTTTTTCATCTTGTATGAACTTGTGCACGCTTATCGACTTGTTGAGTTTTTTAAAGGTACAACAATGATACTTCCTTCTAAAATATTAGTCATTCTTATGACAAGTTAAATAAATAAAATAAATAAATATCCTTGGACATTTCACACAACGCCATCTGGTCCCAAGCTAAGCAACCTAATGCTTGTGTTATGGTAACGAGATGGCTGATAAACTAGTTATATACATATTTTTTTTTTGTAAATACATACATATTATAGATAGAAAAACACCCAGACTCGGAACAAATACTTGTAGGTCGTACAAATATTTGTTCCGTGCGGGAATCGAACCCGCGACATGCTGCGCAGCAGTCAATCGCTCAACCACTGCGCCAACCGTGTCGTCAAAGTTGGTAAGTACACGTAACATAAAATAGTAGTAATAGTAGTATCTTGAAAGTTTCAAATAAGAACTTGTGTTAATTAATAGGGGTCGATTTTTAGATCTCGTCGACCCCCAGAATCAGTTTTCGTTTATTTGAACCCCTGGGAAACCGATGTCGACCCCAAGGGGTCGATGTCGACCACTTTGGGAATCCCTGGTCAAAATGAACACAAAATGATTCAATAAACTGCTTTTTTTTTCGTGTAACTGTTAAGAGTTAATGCTCTTAAAATTTTAAGTACCTACTTCTGTTCCGATTTGAATTAAATATTTCGCTTAGTTAATAAGATTAAAAAACTGGAAGTGTTAATCGACTTTTGTTGCTGACTGTACCTCGCTACACAATATGTAGTGTACTTACGAAGTGAAAACGATCTTGTTCCTAAAGAACAAGTCCACTGGGCCCCAAGTCTGCTATTTTTTAGAAATTCGTCATTCCAACACCATCCCATTGTCACTGCATTGTCATTTTGCTAAAAGTTCGTAATCTGCTAAATTCATAATTTCATACAATGGAGTATCAGTGGTTGACCATTGGAATGTCATAATGACGCCATTATGACGCCATTATATTAGTAGATTACCAAACTTGTCAAAATCGACAATTATGAAATCAATGATAGACCGTTCTGACACTATTGTAATAGCAGACTTGAGGCCCTGGAAACTACCTACGAAATGAAAATACATGTAAGTAGTAGGTACTTAGTAAAGTTGGTAAACTAGGTAGTAAAAAGTATAAGTTAAGTTAATAAGTAAAAAATATGCAAGTCTACTTTGTATAACAAGTACTAAGTTACTAGGTATATAAAATGCAATCTGAGTCAACAATGTGGAATCAAGCACACAGTGTGGGTACAAAGTTCTAAATATAACTCGTATCTTTATTATTTTGTTGAACTTTGAAATATGCATCAGTTCGAACAAACAAGGCAAAAAAAAAACGAGTGAGCCTTACAGTAGTCGCGTAGTAATTATGATGATGCGTAACATTTGACACCTTGGTAAAAGAACTTTCTAGTTCCATACCAAACAACAAACATTTTAATCTAATGAGGTATACTCCGCCAATCAAAACTTTTAGAAAAATATTTTCACTTCCTGTTACACACTTTCATCCCTTTTAACTCCCACAGATTGCAGGAAGGCGAGAAGAAATATCAAAAACCATTACCTACCTACGAATTCATCAGTTAAAATTCAACATACAAACTCAAGAGAGATCTCTATCGAAAATCGCTAAAAAATATCTCCTCTTGGTTCGATAATCAGCGATTTGTACGTTCGTTTTTCTGTCCGTTACTCATTGGACGCTAATCGAGCGAAAACGACGGCTCACGAGGTCCCTATGCACGCCAACGCGCTGAATCGCTTCTACTGCGACCATTGTTACTAACCGGTACCGACTACGATATCTCCAAGCCTTTACAAAACTTGAAAAAATCGGATAGGAAAACATAAATTACCGTTAGACAACGCGAGTGAAGTGTGGAAGTGAGATGTCAGCGCGCAATGGTTACTAACAAGTCGGTTGTGATGGAAATGTAGAGACGAAACAGCGGATTAAAACCGGCGAGGCGTGTCGCATCGAGAGGGGAGCGAGGCGTCGAGCGAAGAGGACAGCGATACCTCGGAGCGGGCGACGGAGCGAAGCGGAGACAACCGACGGGCGCACGGGAAGGGCGCGGGCGGCCGGCGTCAGTTCCGCGCCGCGGCTCGCTCGCATCGCCCGTCCTCGCTGCCGCTCCCGCCTGCGCGACCGCTCCACAATGAAGTCTAAAGTCAAAGGTGCAAGAACCAAGAATATGGACAAGTTAATAGCAGCTGTTCAGGCACGCGAGTGTTTATGGGATAAGAGTTATAGGGGACATCGAAATCGGTTTAAGTTGGAGCGGTATTGGAACGAGGTGGCGGCCGAAGTTGGGACGACCAGTGAGTATTGAGTAGCGTTTTGCGTTTCACTCGCTGAAGGTTAATGGCCGACCGAGCGGGTTGGTCCGCGCACTATTGATGTAATGTTCGTTTGTTTTGGTTTCACGTCACACTGCGCTACGCATTTAGAAGATGGCCGCGCATGGCGGGAATACATTTGATGCGACGACGGCCATAAATCTTGTTGTAATTATTTTAGAAGTTGGTCTGGTATTGCTATGTTTGATGGGTACTCTAGCTCGAGTGAGATAATTAATATTTTTTTAATACAAACATTACACTTCTGGGACAGTTAGGTACATAATAATAAGCACATAAGAATGACGACCTTGGCCTAGAAAGAAAATGCTTTCAAGTCCAAGGCCAATGTCCAATTCGATATCAGTCACCTTGTTGATTTAATTTATTGGTAGCTACTTATCCGTTTTCAAAATCATATGTATATCGATGAAATCCTGGGTTTTAAGTTCGTTTATTGGAATAACGTTTGCCTAATTACGGAAAAATGTGGGGCCATTAAAGTAATGCTATTGAAATAATTTAAAAAGTCACTTTCATAACATTGATCATGTTATTAAAAATTCCAGGTTTGAACTGCCGTAAGAAATGGAAGAATCTCAAAGACCAATGCCGAAAGGAAATGAAGAAGAACCCAACAGAATCCGAATGGCCACACTTCCAGAAGCTCAAGTTTATTCACCATCAGTTTATGGCAGAAGATGAAGAAGGGGACGAAGATACTACAGATGAGGTCTTTAATTCCTTGGATGAGTCCATCAAACGCCCGAAATTAGGATATACGATGAGGAAGAAGCTCCTAATGAATAAAAGGAGAACCATTGATGTGGATATGAACAAGCTGATAGATCTTGTTCGAGTAAGGGAGATCATTTGGAACAGATCCCTGAAGGGACACCACAATTGGTACAAACTTGATGAGAGCTGGAAGGAAATTGCTCAGGAGTTGGATTGTACACGTAAGTTTTGTTTTGTTTTAAGATTTTTAATACCTTTATCTTGGAATGCGGGATCTAGTACGGTTTATTCTAAATTAACTAACAAACCATAAAAATATAATATCCTAACTATAACTAAAACTATTAAGTAACAAATTAAAGAATGGCGTCGAAAATAACTTTTTTACAAAAAAAAAAACAGTACAAAGTGAAAAATAGTTGATTTCGGAAGTCGGTGTCTTTGGTTTTTTAATTTCGTTTTTTGCCACCGACTTCCGAAATTAAAGTTATTTTTCACTATGTTGTGTTTTTTTTTTTGGAAGTCGGTTGTTTTGTTTTTTGTAAAAAAGTTTTTATTTTTCACTTTTTAGTTGTGGTACCACACAAATTCGAGTACCATTACCTGCAAAAGAAATGAGAACATCATCGACATAAAAAAAGGAAAATAATACGTGTTATTGATGTTAACTCAAAAACTACTTCAGCAAAGTTAATACAGTTTACTTGGCACCAACTTCGAAGTAAGTAGTGGTGTCCGAGGCTGTTGAAATCTTCGCTACAGTGACAGCTTAGGGAAGCAGCGAGGCGGAAGGTAGTGTTGTCGAACAAAGTGCCTATATTCGTCGACAGTAGTGCGTGAAGCCACAGGCCCGACTCCCACTGTTGGATCTAGTTGTATTTAACCAGCAATGGAAATCATGCGTGAGGATGAAAACCTGGATTTTACACATATCCCGAAAAATTGCATTTTCTTGCATCAAAAGTCAAATTGTCACAATTGTTTTAACATACATAACTGCTTGGACTAAACGGATAATAATACGTATTATTATATCAATGTGTATACTCAACTGTTAGCTGACGAGGTTCACTGTTTGTTGTGCAATGAAACAACTGCAATTTGCAACTGCATTATAGTAGCAATAACAACAGCATTAAAAATATTAGGTAGGTACCTATTATGATGTGTGGGGAAAGGCTGTTTCAAATTGAAGCCTGTTGAACTAAAACATTTTTAATATTGCGTAACCAGTTTCACTAAGAACCCATTCTTACCAAACGTCACAATAATAATTACGGTATTGGCGTCAAGTTTGACTATTAGAATATTGTTCTTGGGTATAATTTGCGAACAATTCATGTGGAAACTGTATTGATTTTTTCTATTTCGCACGAAATTGTAGACGTGAGCTTCTAGCTCAATTACATTAAAAAGTCGGGAGAAGTCCTGGGGCACCCCTTTCGCTGGGTATTATGTATTAATAGAGAGCCATCTAGTATGGTCTCAAGTTTCTTTTTCCACTGACTTTTTCGGGCATAACGCTTTTTCATTACGAGACGATTTCTAACAGTTTACTCTTACCGCAAACCGCTTTAAAGAATGCTTCGTTCCAATAGTCGAATTGATACGAGTATTCCATGTTCCTATATTCAAACATATGTTTTTGTTTGTACGAGTATTCTGATGAAATTTGATTATGAGTTTCACAAAGAATTTCATTATAAAAATATATTGATCATATCATATTGTAGTTTGCCTTGATGATACTAATGTCACATTTATTCATTTTTAGGTGACGAAGCCAGACTTAAATGGAAGTACCTGCGAGACCAAGCGAGGAAGGAAGTAAGAAAGTCAATGGGATCCGACTGGGAGTACCTCCCTAAACTGCAGTTCCTCACCAATCAGTTCAATGATTACGAAGGTAATGAGATACCAGATGACTCGTACACTCAAGACTATGATGCTGATCAGGGCAGCAGCTACTACAATATAGAGCCAACAAATGAAGTTAGTGTCAAAGAGGATGACTTTGACGAATTTGACACAAAGCCAATCATAATGGAGACTGATTTTTACGATGATGATGATGACGCTCAGAAAAGCGCCACTGCTGAATCCAGTGAGCCAACAAAGGATGAAGATATAGGTTTCTTCAATAGCCTTCTGCCTCATGTAAAAAAGTTAGGACCAGCCAAGAAGCTGATGCTGAGAATGAAAATCCAGGAACTGGTGTATAACACAGTCTATAATGAAACTTAGTTTTAGATACAGTTGCTTATTCAGAAAAATGAGGATATAAAGACATCTATCCTGACTCATAGAGGATAGTCATGGAGTTAATTTTTGATATGATCTATGATATTCTTACCAAAGCCTGAAAGCAATAGAGTTGCCTTTGATAGCAGACACAGAATACTGATATTTAGTCTAAAAAATACAAATGGTATATGATTTTGTGCATTGTGTCAAATATTTTTCTTTCCGGATACAAATTGTATGTTACCTGCTTGGTCCATACCTGGAAATTGTATTCATAGTTTAGTGAAGTATTGATTGTCTATACAGATCTAGATTAGATCTGTAAAAGCTTCCAGCTAATTATTTAATAACGTTATCGTCAAAAATATTCAAGACTGAATTTTTATTTTTCTGAGTAAGTGATGTTATTCTTATTTGGGAAATATTAAGTGCTACTTCAGTTCATGGTTTGTTGTATATTTCTTTTATCGTATTACTATAGTATTTACTGTTATGATTAATCTTAGAAGATATTATTATGTAAGGATTTGTAATTATTGGTTTGGCATATGCTAGTATTGATTGATTAGAGGGTATCTTTATAATTGTTGGATATAGTAATCCTAACTTTGGGTTATTGAGCAGTCCTTGTTTAATTGGTTATCGAGTTTAATTGATAGTTGATCTCTACTTATTTTGGAAAGGAGTACAAAGAGTCATTATTTGAAGATAAAACAAAGAAGAAATACAGAGGGAGTTTTTGAAATGGAATCACTAATATTTGATATAGAGAAAATGGTTTAAATACTGCATTGACATCACAAAAACAACTTAAAAAATCTGGAGATTTGATTTTGAACTACGATAAAATATAAAGATTTATTTATGGGATTAGTCAAAGCCTTATAGAAGAATTCGTGATTGTAAGAATTGCTTAATACAACACTCTTCGTATTAAAGATAATCCATGTAAAGCAGGCGAGGTTACTAAAAACTTTCAAGTAGTATCTCGTACTATGTTACACAAAAAATATAAAATAACCACTTAGGAAGTCCATTGATATATAATCAGGAGCATAAGCATAATCAGCCTATAATGTTACGTCTGCTGGGACACAGGCCTCCTCTTTGTGGGAGGGAGTGGGATATAATCCACTACGCGGGCCCAGTGAGGGTTGGTGGATGTCACAATATGTCTTCGAATTTTATAATCAGAAGAAAACGAGAATCTGATTATTTTTATATTTTGCTTTGGCCATGGAGGTCCCATATCATGCTCAACCTCCAGTTGGTTGGAAACTTGGAATTACATATTTTATATTGGTTTAGTTTGCAAACTAAAGGGGTATATACCTACAAGTAGCCTAGCCAATTCGTGTTTATTGTTTTGGTTAAATGGGACATGTCTTGAGTATTCATCTTGAAGATTGGGACCGAGGAGCAGACTTCCAAAGAATCTTAGGATTTATCCACACAAGCGCTTTTTGAAAGACACAAATTAGAACCAGCTTTATGTGATGGTCCATGTTAAGAAGGATGCGCTAAGGTAGCCCGCGAATTTTTTTTTTTTACTCAGTGTCAGATTGTAAGTTTATTAGTCATTGATTCGCGATCGTAAGAAATGTGTATTTACAGAATTATGATTATTAGAATCATTAATACAAATATCTAAGTACTCAATGTTAGAATTGGCTTTAAATAATGTCATTATTTCATGAAATAGTCATTCGATAAGCCAATTTGAACCTAAAGAGTTGAATTTTGCGGGGTACTCCAGCGCTTTAATCTTAAAAAAACTTTAATAAAAAGCGATCATGTTGTGTTTAGGCCTACCAAAATTATTCCCCATCATTGACTGTGTTAATCATTCCAAAATGTTTTAAAGTTTCGTAGCTTTAATAGGCGTTTAGGCTAAAGAATATTTATGTGCATAAATAAATACTCGGAGTTCTATGATGTTTTGTATTTCATTTTGTATTCCTGTATACAAATAAGTAGATACCAGTAGCAGAAATGATGCAGAGTTAATATAGTCCTCCAGACCGAATTTCGGTCATGGCGGCCAGTCTCTGTGGCCTTCGGCGTGGGAGATCAGATATTATAGTGCCCAGAAAAAGCTGCATTCTCTCTTCCCTCACTCATAATCCAAGATCAGCCGTGTGATTCTGTAAGACCTAATTCTAAACTTCGAATCTGAATCCGCTGTGAGTTTCTTGATTGGCATTCTAAATTCAAAGTGTCAAATAAAAAACAAGTGAGAAGAAATGATGCGAAGCGAGAGTGAATAGCGATGTGAGATGCGAGTTAGTACTCTATATAGTGTATTCATCTATGATGCGAGTTGTTGTTTGAATTTTACAGAATCGACGTACTGGTGCAGGACACGGCACGGATTATCACACCGCTAAGTTCCAAACTCTGGGCTGATACTAAGAAATTCCTAAAGGAAAAACCCAATTACTGTACCCTACCGGGGTATCGAACCTAGGACCCCACGCTCAGCAATCACGCTAGCGATCACGAGACCAATTGGCAGTCAAAATAGGTGCGGAGTTATAATAATACCTATGGCATATTATGGATCTTACTACCCCGTGTATAAAGCGTAGCTTAACCTGATGAGATTGACCCGTGTGGCTGTTATAACTTAGCCAGGAGCTCATCGGTCCTAGTGAAGCAATTGCATGTTTTGTGTAAGTCATTGAAATGAAGACCACCCAGCAATTTTCTTGCTCCGTGTAAACCCAATATGCGGCATAATACGGACGGTTTTACGTCACAGGCACATCAGTATGCCCTGATTTCCATCCACACCCGATATTATGCACATCCGTTTTAATCGTAAACACAATTAAAACCTTATGCTCCGTACCAAGAATTGATTCCATTTGCATTGTTATGCGTTCCATGACAAAATATCCGGTAAATAATTTCGTAATGACCTAAATTCAGATGTTTTTAGCTTATTACATCAATACTCTTTGTTTTGACTTGAGCCTCGTTCCTTTGTTATTGTTTATGGATTATGCTGAATTTATAATGGTTGGAAAATGTTTACGCTGCGCCTAAAATCACTTCTAAAGGTATATTTTTGATCTTTAAGAAAGATATCACGCCTGTCTCCAGCGAAATGGTGCACAGAGGTGCAGCAATTCCTATATTTTTAATTCTTTCAAAAATTATAAAGTACGTTTTTGACATTGATTGTCGCTGGGATGAGATTGCGACTTGAATTTCAACGTTTTAAATGTAGATGCGCAAAGTTAGCCCGCGACATTTTTTTTTTTGCGTTTTTTGCAATTTGCAGGTCAGTGTCAGGCTTTATCTTGATCAAAATGTATGATTCGCGACTTTATCAAATAATTGTATATTTACATAAATTGCTAGCTGGTGCCAGACCTTGACCTATCAAAATTTCAATTTCTTTTTTCTTCCTATGTTTTTTTCTTTTAAACAACCGTAGCAAAGAGAATTAAAACAAAAAAAAAAATCAAATCGGTCAAGCCGTTTTTCAGTTTTAGCGAGACTAACGGACAGCAATTGAATTTTAGGGGGATTGATTTGAAAGGCAATTGCATGCAGCTCAGATGAGAATGCTAAGAGGGATGAGTGGTGTTACACGAAGGATAGACTAAGAAATGAGTAGGACATAAGAGGAAGTTTGAAAGTGGCACCGGTGACTGAAAAGTTCGGAATTCGGTTGTCATGGTGTGGTGATGTGATGCAGAGGAATAAGGAAAATGTGAGGAAAGTTTTGAAGTTCAAAGAATGGACTGTCTGAAAGGTGACATGTCTAGAAAGGGGGTGACTACCGAGATGACGACTAATAGAGAAGTATGGAAGAAAAGGACATGTTGCGCCGACCCCAAATAGAAGGGGATAAGGGCAGGAGAATGATGATGATGATGACATTCGAGTCAGCCGAAGCAGCAGTCAGCAACAAAAGTCGATTAACACTTTAGTTTTTTAAATGTTAATTATTGAGCAAGATATTTAATTAAAATCGGAACAGAAGTAATAGTTATTTATGCAACTGACGTATAATAGGGGTATTAAAACACGAATGATAATAGTATCACACGAGTGTTTTAATACCTAATTATGTACAGTTGCATACAAGACTTCTTTATCTACATCCATGTTATCAATCCTCTATAAAAGGTTCTGAAACAGTTTTTTGCAATACTAATACTCGTATCGAACATGGCGGCCGGCGTCATAGTATACGACGTGAATTCGAATAAGTTCTTTTTTTAAATTACGGCGCTGTTGTAGTGAAACGCGCGTGCATTACAATGTTCTTTTTTTGAAAACGAGTTGCATTATGAAATTCAGTACAACATTAAAACACCCGTTTGGATGCTATTATGGTTACCATGGTTACTATGACACTGGCTGTTTTAAGGTTGGCAATAAGCTAAGTTTCAGAAACTTTTATAGAGAATTTATAGCATGGGTGTAGATAAAATAATTTAAAGATCTACTAGATTCTTAGGTATTTTAGGAAAAAATAAGGAGATAATGAAATAACAATAAAATATATACAACGTGTAACGTTAAATGCGCAAAACCTCTTAAGGGGTCATTGCACTCATCATTCATCAGAGCTTTTGCGCATTTAACGTTACACGTTGTATACATATATATACTTATAAAAAAATATATATATTGATAATGCATTTTGTATTAATTTACCTGATGTGTAAAAGTTGCAGTGTTAGTCGAATTAGATTGCTGACCGTACCTAATGTAAAATACTTATTTAGGTTACACTTATTGGCCTTTTGTAAGTTTCTGTATTTTGTCAGATAATTCGCATCAGTTAATGGAATCGTTTAAATCATTCATGAATGTGAAGACTACGTGGATCATTGTTTTTTATTTATTTTATCCTTTTCTCAGTTTTAGTTATAGTCTGACAGTTTGAGTAATTTATGCGGCCTACCCAAATGTCTTTTCTTTGGTATTGTTCGTCGAATCGTCAAGCTCCTTAAGTTTCGAGTTGAGCTGCACGATTACTGACAAATGCGTGCACTGACTGGACAGGTCCACTCAATCTGTGTGGTTCTTTCATCAAAAGACCATTTCAGACTGCAATCTACATGGTCTTCACATGATCTGACCAAGATTATGTCTGGACTTTAAAAGAGACTGTGACCTCTGAGTTTGTTTCGGCGTTTCTTCTCAGAGTAGTCAGATAGGAAACGTCGAACTCATCTAGTTTAAAAAAAAAAATGTTTGACGTGTAAAAGTGTTTGTACAAACCTACTTACAGAAAATAAATCATTTATCATTTATCATGATCCGTGGGAAAACACGCGTAGGCGGCGATGTCCGTCCGGGAAACGATACGAGTACTATGCTTGCAGAATAGTTAAATAACCCACCTGTGTTAGAGTTGAGAAATCAGGAGCTATAGTTTTATTTATTCTTATGGAATTAACCGCGAGACGAGATAGGAATATTGAACTCACTTACACCTTACAATTATTTGAATTATTTATTTCAATTTCTACATAAATCGAACTTCTAACAACACCACCAACACCATGTTTTAAGCAAATAAAGAATTTGAATTTTTTGAACTTCTATCCCGATTGCACTACATATAACTAAATGCATTTAGCGCTATCAAAAATATCCTGTACTATTAAATGAGCAATATTTGTTTAGATCTATGTTTGTAATCACGTTCTCAAAAACGACTCTAACGATTTCGATGAAAGTTGCAATATAATCACGTTCTCGAAAACGTAACGTCAAAAAAATCATCAGCTGCCTAACCTTTTCCCAACTATGTTGGGGTCGGCTTCCAGTCTAACCGGATGCAGCTGAATACCAGTATTTTACATTGAGCGACTGCCTATCTGACCTGAATTTACAACAGCCCTTTTGCCTTTCAAGCAAACAGAACACCACCACTAATAAAATTAGCCCTCCAAGCGTTTGAACTTATAACCCGTTAAGATTTTGCGTACTTAATTTCTAAAATCAACATCACGAAATTCGAAATTGCATAATTAGCCCTTCGCAAAGTATTACTCCAAATTAGGAAAGCCATGGTAGACCTCTGTTTCACTTTCATATTCCTCAGTAGTAACGACTGTGTTAATTGGTCTGACACGGTTAGAATTGTAATGAGTTTGGTTCGTATATGTGTTATGTACCCTAACAGTCACGAGCATCAATATGCTCAAACTCAAACTCAAAGTATTTCATCATCTGCCTAGCCTTTTCCCAACTATGTTGGGGTCGGCTTCCAGTCTAACCAGATGCAGCTGAATACCAGTATTTTACATCGAGCGACTGTCTATCTGACCTCCACAACCCAGTAACTGGGTAATGCGATACCCCTTGGTAAGACTGGTTGTCAGACTTTCGGGCTTCTGACGACCCGTAACGACTGTCAAAGATCCACGAATGACAGCCGGGACCAACGGCTTAACGTGCTTTCCGAGGCACGGAGGAGTCTCGGAATGTAAAGATAGGTCAACCATCCACGGACCAACACCGGCAAGCGTAGCTTAACCTGATGGATCGACCCGTGCGGCTGTTATTACTTAGCCACGAGCTCCTCATAGTAGTACTGACCTAAATATATAAATTAATAATAATTAGTAAAAAATAAGTAAATTTTGTAGTTCGTAAATCTATATACTTATAATAAATCTGTAGAGAGGTCAATTCTGTACATGATATATATTTTCAAAATAACTATCAGGGGGTAATTAGTGATCGATACTGATGCCAAAAATGCAATCAGTAAAATTTTTGTCTGTCTGTCTGTCTGTCTGTCTGTATGTTCCTTATAGAAACAAAAACTACTGTACGGATTTCTACAAAACTTGGTACAATTATTCTTCATACTCCTGGGGAGGTTAAAGTATACTTTTCATCACGCTACAATCAATAGGAGCAGAGCAGTGAAGGGAAATGTTGGGAAAACGGGAGAAGTTGTTCCATTTTTTAAGCTTCCGTCGCGTGTGCAGCCTTAATGGTTAAAGCTACATAGAAATCATTTATGACGGAAATGTTCTACATAAAATTATCTAAAAAATATCCTACAACTGCATATGTCTATCTTTTATGGTTGACTCACAATAACACGTGTAACTCGCGATAGCTTAGCAGTCCAATACATTAACTTAATAACATACAAGGAGTTACACGCTGACGGAGTCGCGGGCACAGCTATTAATAATAATATTCTGCGGTTCCTTATTGCGATATTTTTCAACAGTATTGTGGATTGACATATTATATTTCCCTACTAAAATACGAAAGTTAATCTGTCTGTTACATCAAAACCACTGAACCGTGAGGAAGGACATATGGTACTTTTTTACGAAAAACGACGGAAACGCGGACGAAGTCGCGGGCAAAAGCTAGTAATAACTAAAAAAGTACAAAAACGACAACGGCGCGGGACATCAGACCGTCGATGCTAATTACCAATTGAATGAAATTTAAACAGGGCGAAGTTGGGAAAAGGCTAGGCAGATTGAGTTCCCAAAAGGCTTTTCGAACATTAGGCAATAAATAAAATACCCTCAATAAAAGTCCTGCCCCCTCCACTTCCAACGCCAGATATTTGAAAAGAAACATAAATATTTTAATTGAAAAGCTTCCTATAAAATTGGCGACAGTTAATTGAAATGGCAGGACGCGATAAAACCCGCCACGATTTGCTTCGAGAGAACAATATTGACAGACTGGTAAAAGATCAGGAAAAGCTACATAAGTTTTATGTTTTACTGGGTTAATTGGAAAATGAAATGCGACATTTTCATTAAAAATATTAAAAAAAATATCTGACCTCCACATACCAGTTACTGGGTAACATAATTATACCCCTTGGTAAGACTGGTTGTCAGACTTTCAGGCTTCTGATTAGCCCTAACGACTGTCAAAGATCTACAAGTGACAGCAGGAACCAATTTCCGAGGCACGAAGGGTTCTCCATGTGTAGTGGATGGTCACCATCCACGGACGGACCTCCACAAGCATAACTTAACCTTCGATGGACCCGTGCGGCAGTTATTATTCAGCCAAAAGCTCCTCTCCTCTCCGTATGTATGTCATCCTCGAAATAAAACTTTGGTATCGATAAAATAAATTGCGATCTGAATTGGCGAGCAGTCGGATCCATCACTCGGTCATTGCCTGCATAAACTGCATTATCCTGAACTCAGGTCATTCAACTGGGTTGTGGATATTTCTGGGTTCAATATTTGAGGCTCTTAGTTGCTATGTTGATGGAAATGGGTGTAAAAGGATGGAACAGAATGGCTATATTGATAAGTGTTTCAATAATTTTACTCAGCTACTGACAAGTAGTGCCAAGATACATTGGCTGCATTAATGTGACTACTTCTTCCCAACTGCCAATTTGCATATCATGCTGTATAACAGCAGTCTTTATGAGAACTGCAGAATGTTGTAAGATCCGCATAGGCAGTTCTGCTTTTACACCGATACATGTAAGTATTGCTGTTGCGATGCAGTCGATATGCAGTTCGTTTGCCTTAGCCTTTACTGACTTGTTGCTTCCTATAATTTGAAACCTCAGTAGTTTTCAACCAAGGCTTGGTGTTTGTGATTGACACTGGAACATCTGGAAAGTCAATGACATAAACATCTAGACGTTGCCATGATTACAGTGTGAAGTGTGGAAGTGAGACACATATATTGGAAATTAGTAGGAAAATTGAGACAAAGCATCGTATCTTCTGTCTCATACGGCGTGCCGTATTTTTGCTTGGCTACTTTCAAATGTTAGCCAAACAAAGCGCTTTCACTGTTACAAAATTTATCTTGCGTCGATTAATTTAACTTTTTTGGACAGTTTTTGCATTGTGCGAGTGTATTGACATGGGTTTCAGTCCAAAATATGGAAGATTTCTTACGTTAAAACCTCATTTGTAATAAGCTATAAAAAGTATTATATTGCTGTCTCATGACCGACCACACGGTGGATCGATCTAGATGTATATTATCTAAGTAGCAAAGTCCTATGACGTAACCTTTGTGATCACTTCGGCCTTCGCATCGGCCCTTCAATCTGCAAATATCCATGCAGGAATCGAATTAGCGACAAGTACCTAGTGAAGAATTCGATAGCTCAGTCACTGCGCCATAAAATGAATATTTTGATGGAAAATTTTTAATTTGAACATTTTCTTGCACTGCGAAGAATTTCATATTCCGCAGAAATTGCAATAAGCTGCACTTTCTATGCAATATTAGGTCATTGTGAGCTCGCTTGTAGTATGTACAGCCAGCAAATTAGTTTGATATACAGGTTGACAGGGAAATTGGACATATTCCTTGAAAGCGGTTATATAGGGTTACCTTTTCACGCCTTAACGGCTTAACGGATTTGGATGAAATTTGAAAAAAAAATCCCATCAGTAGTACGTTCCCATAGGATAATTTACAAACTCCACGCGGGCAAAAGTTAGTGTGATAAATTTTTGTGAGTAAATTAGCTACATAATTTATGTAAGTACCATAGTTCAATAGCATGCTTACCACTTTTGTCGACTGTACATTCAAGATTATTATAATCCAGCTTATTAAAATTCTTATATAAAATATGAGAATTTTAATTTATAATATTAAAATCTTTTAAATAAAGCTTTCTGCTAAGAATCACGAAAAGTATCCCATGGGGACATGTAGTAAATAATGTCGTTGTATGCAAAACTTCCACAAGTAAATAATATCTCTGACCTCCCTTTGACATCGTATAAACTTGCGTTTAGCTCCTTTGAAATAATACTCGAAATTGCTTTCCTTTTTACATTAATAATAGGGATGATGCCTGGGTAAAATAAAAAGAAATTCTATTTATATTAATGAAAATGATGTAGATAACACGCATTAAAGTTGGGGAGTGGGGGCTCGCTACGTCACTTCTACGTATAAAATCTAGCTAGGGGTGACGTCATGCCATATTTTAACTCAATGTATCGCCGTAATCTTTTGATTACGTAAAAAAATAAAAAATACCAGTGTCCAATATTTTTTAATAATATACACGACGGACAAAATTAAATTTTTAGTCATCATCCCTATTAACGTCCCTACATTGTGCCTTAGATAAATTACAAACTGACCCAATAGAAAGTGAAAAATAACTTTAATTTTGGAAGTCGGTGGCAAAATCAAAAATACACATCCAAAGACACCGACTTCCGAAATTAAAGTTATTTTTTACTTTGTAGTGTTTTTTTTTCATACTTCGGTTCATAGTTCACGGTGTGAATGAACCGAATTAGCGAAGCTAAACGTACTTAGCTTCGTTCCCAGTGTGGCCTGCGCTTTACTCTGTTTAAACAGTGGGTAAGTATTAAAAAACTTCGTGAAAGCTTTATCTTTACAGAAAGGATTAAGTCCTTCGAGGAACTCGGCTACAGTTCTGTACAGTAGAGCTACGAGAAATACGCTTAAAAAGTCGCTACAAAAAGAATTTATACAATTTTCTCTGAATTTAGCTTGTGAATTACATTTTCATTTTCTAGTAAAACACTCTTTAGGATTCACAAAAAAAGGTGGAAAATAGAGTAAAGCTACGGCTTCCAAAAAGAGCGGTCACCGCACTTAACGGCTGCAGTGACATACTAATTCCATGTTCTAAATATAAAATAGCGAAAACATTCGTGGAGGTCGAATAAGAAAGTCGTCCAGGTAAAAACCTCTAGGTACAGTAACTACTCAATTATTTTCATTTACATGGGATCTTGTAAAAGTGAGATACCAAATTTTAATGTTTACTTACTAAAACTAACATAAACCAGTTAGGTTTACGTTACGTTGAAGACTAGCCTTATCACACTGACGATTTGCGACGCAAACGCGGCGGACACGTTCACTCATCCTTTCGCTGGAAACACGTTCGCAAATCGTCAGTGTGATACAGCCCTAAGACCAATTAGTCAAACCTCACATTTACGATCAATTTGGAATCGTTTACCAAGTCGTGACGTATGACAGCTCATTGTTATTGGAGATATTATTACGATTTACGTACGGAACCAGTTTGGCAGACTCCCAATACGTGGCTGCTACATCAAACATTCACAATGGTCTCTTTGTACTAGATCAAGTTTCTAAATGGCGATAATTGTTTATGAATATTTTCATAGAAGCATCTACTTTCATTGCACTATAGAATGGTGTAACTGAATTATCAGGTGGACCGATGACCTGGTAATGGCAAATGGCAATGCTTGGGCGCTTATGGTTGGATGATTGTCATCATCATCTTCCTGCCCTTATCCCATGTTACTTGGGCTCTGCGCAACATGTTTTCTTCTTTCATTCTCCCCTGTCAACCGTCACGATATCATTCGCTCCCTTCTCTTTCATGTCATTCCTCACACAACCCATCCATCTTTTCTTTGGCCTCCATCCAGCAACATTTATATTCATCACTCTCATGCGTGGATGATTGTGATGATTCGAATAATCTGTTGCCTGGAGATCAGTGGTGGCCCAGTGGTAACGGCCGCGGCTTACGAGTTACTTTGTGTAAATTATTTCATCACCACTGCTCTCAAAACGGTGAAGGAAAACATCGTGAAAATCCTAGAATGTCCTAGAACCAAAAATTCGAAGACATCTGCCATATACCAACCCACACTGGGTCCGCGAGGTAGATTACGGCTCACTACGAGTACCTCTAACAGAGAGGAGGTCATGTCCCAGCAGTGGGGACATTATTGGCTGCTATGCTTATGAATAATCCGTTTGGTTTATGTAGTAAAGACTAGAACCTAGAAGTTTTTTCTTCTATACAAACCAAACAAAATAATTATGGTGTTTTCAAAAGCCTCAGTCGACTGCAAAACACTAAAATATACACAAACTTTAATTTCACAAGAAAAAAAAATTTATTGAATTGCCCTTTGAAAACATTCACAAAATGCATTTTAGTCTTCAATATTCAAAGGTAATATTCAGTTTAGTTCATGAAGCTCGATTTCAAGCCGCAGATTTAAGGCTTATCCGTCGCAAAAAGCGCGATCACTGTCGGACTGCATAGAAAAGAAAGAGAAGCGCGATGACACAACGCTTGCAAAATAAGTAATATAATGAAGTAATTATCGATTTACAAAAAATCTGTTGATTAAACTAAAAAAGTAATAACAAGAAATCATTCCTTATTAGTTTGTAAAGAATTGTATAAATTTATGCACACTTTTAATGAAAACTGTAGGAGTAATATGGTAACAACTCGAAAAAATAGACCGAAATAGACCTGGATTTAGTATTTTTTTTCCTTAATTCTACAAACTAAAATAGATTTCAGGACACATGAAATCACTTCTTATGTATTGTAGATTACTGTGTATTTATTCCTATCAGAAAGAAGCTATAGTTACTGTAAAAGATGGTTACAAAGTTACTTAGTTTCGCCGTATTTTAGGAAGGAGCAGCCTTAATACTAATCTCGATGCAAATCTTGTTTTCATGACTGAGAAATGTAAACATTGATCTAAAACACGGGCTTTAGACTTCATTCTGGTGATCAAGAGCTTATGCATAATCAGCCTGTAACGTAACTTCTGTAACTTCTGTTCTGTTGGTGTAACTTCTGGGGCACAGCACAGGCTTCGTCACTGAGAGAGAGAGTTTGTAAATTAGAAACATCTTTGACAGTCGTTACGGGTCATCAGCATCCCGAAAGTCTGACAACCAGTCTTACCAAAGGGTATTACCCTGTAATTGGGTTGTGTAGCTCAGATAGGCAGTCGCCCCAATACTGGTATTCAGCTGCATCCAGTTAGACTGGAAGCCGACCCTAACATAGTTGGGAAAAAGGCTAGACAAATGATGATGAATTGAGAAAAAATACTAATTTGAGCTTTTCCATTAAAAGTTTCTCAGTAGTAGCCCGGACTTTCAACTTGAGCCCAATTTATTGCCATAATAGGTTCAACCTTTACGAGTATTACTTGCAGGGGGGCGAAATGTGAATGTAGAAATACATACAGATCTGCCCACCCCTTTGGCAAAAACAGGTGTATTACGTTTTGTTCAGTAATGACTCACATTTAATGTGGCCATCATTTAATAGACAATTAAGTCTTCTTTCATCTTCTTAAATGCGCATTTATTTAAACCCATTAATCTCTTTAATGTATTTTACCAATTAGGTTATTAACAGACTTTGATGTTGCGACTTAAAAGTCTATTTAGTCGTCGTCACTCAAGAGCTGTTAAGATGAATGGTGAAGATACAAAAAGTATAACATAATATCACGACGCTTGCATCCATTAAGAGGTAGGCGGAGATGATTCTCACATTTCACCAGTTGTGTTTCACCCATGTAATAGCGCGCGAGCCTACTGCCATCAATCCAGATTCTGGAATGCTACAGAGAAATTTTTAGACCTATGTTCAGCTGATATCACTTGCCGCTAGAATAATAATAAACAGTCTGTCAGTTCTGTGTGAATTTCAAAATCTTTTACTGTTATATATTGAGCTGGTTCTTTGGTCGTCTCCATTAGAATCTGCACGAATAACACACTTCCTTATAGTTCAAAACTATCTCCGTCCCAGTGGCGGACAAAGCCTGTCGGGGACCGGGGCGGCAAAACAAAATGGGACGTCGAAATATTTAGCACGCTGCCTCGAAAGGTTAGGTTTTCTTTTGACAGAAATAGGAGTTACAGAAAAGCTAGAGCAGATGGATAGAGGTTGGTAGAGTGAGCGAAGCGAGCTCGAAAATTTTTACACCACACATCGTTGAAATATTTTGTACAGAAATACGAATTACTTTGTTAACCTATACAGAAAAGTTCGAAAATATAGGATGACTATTCATACCTACATAAATAGGTGTTACACTGTCGACTTACGTAGAGAAGTCTGAGAAAAAAAGAATTTAGGTTGCAAGAGCGAGCGAAGCGAGCTTGAAAATTTTTGCATCTTACGTTTATCTTCAGCATACGTACTATGCGTAGGGTCCCCATATACAAACTGCCTTTACTTACTGAACATATTTTGGTCTTGTTTAGGATTTGATTGAAAAGTATTTCTCGAGTTTCGGGGGCCCCCGGGCGGACCGCACCTGCAGCCCCCGTTAGTCCGCCAGAGCTCCATCCTTCAATTCCTTCTTATCAAATACAAAATAATGTCACGTTGTTTTCCACAACGGGTAAGGTAGAGGTGTAGGTACTTACTTATAGTTCACCCACATTTCACCAGTTGTTTGTAATAGGGGTGAGCCTAATATCCTTTTTCCTATACAGAATGTGTATTTTTCGCATACGGAAATCCGAATCCATAAGCAAAACGGGTAAGCTTTTTTTTGGAATAATTAGCTCTTTTTTCATGAAAACAATTTTGGCATTGTTATTTTTTTTTTAATTTTTTTTTCTTATTTTTATGTGTGAGTCGTAAAACCGGTCAAGAGCGAGTCGGACTCGCGCACCGAGGGTTCCGTTCCGATTTCTGAAAAGTGTGCTATTTAGAGACATCGTTTTATTTTTCCTGTAATCTTTACATGCATTTCTACCAACTTGCCAACTTCGGAGAAAGGGGGGGGGGGGTGGAAGGGTATTTTTTTTACATTTTTCATCAAAAGTGGAATACTATACGGCCTAAAAAAAATTAAAAAAGGTTTTAGAATGTGCAAACAGCGTTCTTTCATATGATACCCCACATGCCCTAGTAGCTCCACTTTGAATTTTTAAGACCTCGTTGCAAAAAAAATATAAATATTTTTTCTTATTTGCAAAATAGTTGGGTAAACGTCATCTTAAACTGTCCCAAATTTCAAGTTGATAGCATTAGTAGTTCTTGAGATATCCAGCTGTGACAGACAGACAGACAGACTGACAGAGTCCATCCATTGCATTATAGATTGGTTAGTTATGAATGAATTAAAAATAAACATAGAAAAAACAAAACTTATGACATTTAACCAAAAAACCGTTACCCCTAATTTAAATATAACATATGATAGCCAAAAAATAGCTGAAACGGACAATGCCAGATTTTTAGGCCTTCAGCTGGATAGTCACTTGACCTGGAAATGTCATGTAGAGATCGTCTGTAAAAAATTACACCAATACTCATATGCACTCTATAATCTTGCAAAAATGGCAAACGAGTCTATTGTTCTCATATCGTACAAAGCATATGTGATAATGTGACATCTACATTACGTTTTGGAATTATATTTTGGGGAAATTCCACAGAGAGGTCAACTGTGTTCAAAGCTCAAAAGAGATGTGTGCGTTCTGTATTTAAACTTAAACCTACTGACAACTGAGGGCTTAGTGCGAGTTTTTTTATTTACTCGATCACATTAACGTAAACGTTAGTTTGTATTGAAAATGAATAAGCGCCGCCTGGTGACTATAATGGGAAATACAATTATTCCATACGAATTGACATACGTCAACGTTAACGTAAACGCGATCGAGTAAATAATAAAACTCGCACTAAGCCCTCAGTATCCCATATTTTCAAAGATTTAAACTCCTAACATTTCCTTGTATGTATATTTTTGAAATAGCAGTATTTGTTAAATCTAACTTTCATATATTTGATACACTGAAATCCAAACGTCGTCAAAATCAAAACAGAGAGATATGTAGGTACCGTTCCACACAAAACTGCATTATTTTCGAAAAGTCTTCTTGGAATGGCACCTAAAATCTATAATAAGCTTCCTATTGAAATCAAAGAATTAAATGACATACCGGAGTTCAAAAAAGCTTTATTGGAACTACTATATAAGAAGGTATATTACTCCGTTAATGAGTACCTAGATGACAGATTTTAATTTATTGAATTTATTCCATAATTGTCATTAAATATTACATTGTTGACTATTGTTTTAAATATTAACTAATTATTGACTACAATTACTGACTATTTATTGATTTATTATAGTGGCAAGACTTTAAATTATTGTATGCCGAAAGGCGGGTCACAGATGTACTGTAATATGTAAACTGTAACACCATATTTTTACCTGTGTACCACAATAAACTATTTGAATTTGAATTTGAAAAGGGTTCCTTTTTTACCATTTTGGTACGGAACCCTAAAAATTACTAAAATTGGCATTTTTTTGCAATGATGGTCGGCTCTTTTTCTTATAAGGATCATTTCAGTGTATCGGACTACAGTATATCTCTCTATCCAAAATCTACAGAACCCGATCACATGCGTGTGCGCATATTTACGACACCACACAAAGGCATCACTAGCCATTGAGCCAGATCGTTACGTTTTGGCTCCGGTTCAACTGACCAATGACTTATCTTGATATGTTTCAACGAACTATGATTTTAGGAGATAAAGCGATGAGTGAGTTTTTCTGCGGTGAAAATATATTGGTACTTAGTTTCGTATTATTTGTCATCGATGTCTTATGTTCTTGTTCATGTGCCAACGCTTATTTGTAAAGATTGTTGACTTATTTAGGTAATTAAAGAAAAGGTATAAGTATGTCGTTATACGTAAATCAAGGAAAGTTAGCTGTCCCCTTTGTTCTGACATCTTTC
The DNA here is from genome assembly GCA_905163495.3 of Cosmia trapezina. Lineage (NCBI taxonomy): Eukaryota > Metazoa > Arthropoda > Insecta > Lepidoptera > Noctuidae > Cosmia > Cosmia trapezina. Next base: position 7,027,503 of record LR991044.1, read on the forward strand.
GCAAGAAAAGAGGAAAATATAATTATAATATTATAAATGCGAAAGTGAGTTTGTTTGTTTGTTACACTTTCACGCTAAAACGGCTGAATGGATTTGGGTGAAATTTGGCAAACCATGACCTGGAAAAAGACATAAGGCTACTTTTTATCCACATCACGCGTGGGAAGCCGCGGGCGGAAGTTAGTTAAGGGGATACATCGATAAATTTTTTGTTTTTAAAATTCCTATAACACCAAATGATAGTTAACAATCATTTAAATTTTCCATATGTATTATTTGACTATAATTGTCTACTGCTGTACTAAAACCGAAATATGATTAAGTACTTGTTTTCTATTTTATACGATTATACGTAAACAGTTCCGTATTGTGCAGTAAAATTTGCTTTAAATCGCAGGTATTTCAATATGCTAAGAACTTACTAAGCTAAAAATTGTTTTAAGTAAGTACCTATAGCATTTTGTCATAAATGTACATTTAAACGAAGCGCGTTTAATTTCGGTGCGCGTGAGAGTCTTCTATCATCTCGCGCGTCAAACTCGAGATCCATAACGCCATTTCACTTACACACTGAGCTAAACCACGCTTCAATGTATCCTCTTAATTAATAAGTCTGGGTCTGGGTTCAACGGTCGTACAGGTCGTGGACCAACAACATAATCCTAAAGGCATTAATAATAATTAGTAGATAAGTTTGTCTTTTAAGCAAATATGTAATTTGAATGTTTAAAATGTAATAAAGTACAAAATACTTACCTTCTAATCTACTTACAACCACATTCTACTAACCGTCAGATCCATTCAACATTTCACCCCACATAAAAAAAAGGCCAAGAGCAATAGTTTTTTTAGCCACATCTGGGTCAAAGTCCAAAAGCCCTACGCCCTTCCCCTTGACCCAAATCCGCCGTTTGGCCCTAACTGCCCAATCCTCAATTTTGTAGACAAACACATAAATACGGATAGACAACAACGTTAGTCATATTTCTAACTGTGTTTACTAAACGTTTAGTCTTGGAAACTTATGGCGAAGTGTAATGGGATCTGAGAGTTACTAGTTCCAGTTAGATAAGAAAATTATTGGATAAACTATCGTTTGCTTGCGACTTCTTTAAATACTAAATTGAACCCTAAAAGTTTTGCACAGGGTTTGTTTTTCAATAATGCTTCTTTAAGTGCATTTCACTCATGGAACATATTTTCCAGGTTTCATGTTCCTGCCTTCAGTAGTTTTGGCTTTGTGTTGTCTGTCCGTCTGTTACCCCAATGCAATTCATTTTGACCATTTAGCAATAATCATTGCATTTTGTACCTACATTGTCGAACAAATGAATTTATCAAACAAGTAAGAAATGAATTAGCAAGGGTGTTACGAAACTGGGGTGCAGTTTTATAACTATCTATAGTAGATAGATATAAAACGTTGTTTGTATGTTTGAAGGCGCTAATCTCTGGAACTACAAGTCGGATTTGAAGAAATATTTTTGCAATTGATAGCCTAATTCTTGAGGAAGGCTTTAAGGCTATTTAAAATCACCCTAGGACCTTTCGGAGCCAAGCAAAAAGAGAAAAAAGTCAGAAAGTATGCTAAGCAAAACCGAAGTGATGGCGCGGGCAGGCGATGTGATGCGACGGGGTGGGTCGGGGGGACAAGAAATTTAGAATTGATGAAGGAAAGATCACCCAGCATTATTATCAGCTTTCACTCTAATGCCGCAACATAAGTATTTTTATATGAAAAAACTTTTTAAATATGCAACATTAGTTTTTGTTTACCATAACCTGAAAAGGCGTCATTGTACTCATCATTTTGAACAACTTTTTCTATGGGACCAACCTTGAAATCGCGAAAAAAAAATCAGCTGTTCCATACATTTTGTCGATTTAAGTGACAATGTACAATGACCCCTTTTCGGGTTATGGTAAACAAAAACTAATGTTGTTTAGTTATACTTTTGAAAACGAATGTCTGGGAGGTACTAGAATAGTTACTTAAACCATTTTCAGGCCTTTAAAGGTCTTCAATTGGCAGTAACGAAGAATACATACGAATAAGACTCATCCATGCTTCCATCAGCACCTTGTATCTGCCTAGCCTTTTCCCAACTATATGTTCGCGTCGGCTTCCATTGTAACTGGATGCAGCTGAATACCAGTATTTTATATGGAGCGACTGCCTCTCTGACCTCCACAACCCACTTACTGGGTACTACGATACCCCTTGGTAAGACTGGTTGTCTTAAAAGTCGGTTCGCGCAAAAGTCCATTCGCGGAAATGTCTTTGTCTAGAGAAGAGAAAGAATTAAGATGAATGAAGCTATATATTATAGTGGTAGGTAATTCATCAGGCTTTCAAGAAAGCACTAGTTGAATAGTAAAGCTACCTAATGAATGAATTAAATGCAAAGAAGTATATCTGAATCCATACTAAAATTTGTAAATCTGAAAGTGCGTCTGTTTGTGTGTTACTACTTGGCTCTATTATACTGAATCGATTTCCACGAAATTTGATCATCATCTAGCCTTTTCCCAGCTATGTTGGGGTTGGCTTCTAGTCAGACCGGATGCAGCTGAATACCAGTACTTTACATGGAGTGACTGTCTGTCTGACCTTCACATCCGCAACACTGTTTCCCTTTGGTAAAACTGGTTTTCAGACTTTCGGGTTTCTGACTAGCCATAACTGTAAAAGATCTACAAATGACAGCTGGGACCAACGGCTTAACGTGCTTTCCGGGGCACGGAGTGGTCTCGGTATGTAACGGATGGTCAACCATCCACGGACCAACCTCGGCAAGAAACTTATATGACATAGGATATCTTGGATACTTTTTATACCTACCCGGTATAAAAAGTAAAGCAGTTTCCCAGGATACAAGTAGAACCAAGCTAAATGGGTAGTTACTATGTAATGAATCACTACATAGTATAAAACAAAGTCGCTTCCCGCTGTCTGTCTGTCCCTGTATGCTTAGATCTTTAAAACTACGCAACGGATCTTGATGCGGTTTTTTTTAATACATAGAGTGATTCAAGAAGAAGGTTTATATGTATAATAAACGCGGGCGAAGCCGCGGGCAAAAGCTAGTATTCTATATATAAATCGTAAGTGGCGCTCAACGAAAAACAGAAACATCTTCCGGAATTTATATTTAACCTATCAAATTCCAACAGTTTCTTTATGTGACCTCTAAGAAATATCTTGTTTATGTTTAGGAATATTCTTACGAACGCTTTTAGACTGTTTGTTTATCCTGCCTAATCTTGATAACGGTTGGAACTACATCGAGATTCCTTCGAAGATTTATGACGAAAATAACGTTTCATATCATCGCATAATTTCAAAGGGCTACGAAAAATCTTGTGGAAAATATATGCGTACAAAGTAGCTAACATTTTCAGTGTTCAAAAAAAATATGGCGGTCGTAAAGTGCCTTGTAGAAGAAAAAAAACCGGTCAAGAGCGAGTCGGACTCGCGCACCGAGGGTTCCGTTCCGATTTCTGAAAAAGTGTGCTATGTAGAGACATCTTTTTATTTTTCCTGTAATCTTTACATAAACTTCTATCGCATAGAATATTTCAGATTTTTCTCTATGCCAACTTCATAGGAGATGGGGATACGGTATTTTTTTTAAATTTTTCACCAAAAGTCGAAAACTATGTGGCCTATAAAAAAATGAAAAAAAAATGAGAATGTGCAAACAGCGCTCTTTGATATGATACCCCACATGCCCTAGTAGCCCCACTTTGAATTTTTAAGAACCCCTTTCAGTCCCTGTTGCAAAAAAAAAAAAAAAATATTTTTACTTCTTTCTTATTTGAAAAATAGTTGGGTAAACGTCAACTAAAACTGTTCCAAATTTCAAGTTGATAGCATTAGTAGTTCTTGAGATATTCAGCTGTGACAGACAGACAGACAGAGAGAGTCACGCCATTTAAAGGGTTCCTTTTTACCATTTTGGTACGGAACCCTAAAAATGTTTTCATGTCTCGAGCGTCGTGTCATCCGAAATAAAATAACCACAAAAACAAATAATAAAAAGTAACATTTTAACACACGTTGTCAACGAGATTTAAAATTAAAAGTGGGAGCTATTTTTGTAAAAAAAAGATTAGTCACACACTCGTAAAGAAAACGGGCGTATTCTGGATTCACGGCAGAACATCTCATCGTAATCTCACTCGAATACGCATTCAAGTGAGATGACAGATATAACAAATATGTACCTACATGTGTAAGTGAACAGTGAATTATTAGATAAACATGTTTCAGAATAATGTAAAACGTTCTACGAAACGATTATTGTTATGAGTGTAATTCAATTTTGAAAACTATGTGTTAAAATTGTTTATTTAAAATGAGTGAAAACTTACGGTAATGTTTATTTTGAGGTTATGTAAACTAGCAATAGGGATTGTGTAAGCAGTGTATTGTTTTAGCATGTAATTTTGTTAACTCCTTAGTATAATAGTATAGTATAATAACCATGACACTTTATATGGTTCCGTACGGGTCTTGTAACTGACGATTATTCTCAGATCAACAAAAAAAGGAAGATAGATTGCCACAAACATCAAAAATGAGAGAATCTATGTGTGTATCGAAAGGTTGCCATTTGTTAAGGCCCTGGATCCAACCTTGGTTTAGCTCGGTGTGTAAGTGAAATGGCGTTATGGCTGTTTAGTTTGACGCACGAGATAGAAGATTCTCACGCGCACCGGAATTATGTCATAAAAGTGCAAATTAAATCGTATAAAATTAGAAATTAACTATTTAATAAAAAGTAATCCATTACCGGATGCAGTTTGGAATATGACATTTCATGGTATATTTTTAATTATAATTATAATTGTTAATGAAGGGATAAACAGCTTTTACAAGATTATTAGGAGGTATGTTTAAAGATGTTTTTGGTGCATTAAAATATGTATAATTATATTTTGGCTTCCATCACGGTATGCGAAAAGGACTTGAAAATATCATATTTTTTTTACATGTCAAAATTATTTACGGTTTATGAGATACACAGCTTTAAAAAAAACACCTTTTTGATCGTTTTCAGGAAATCTGTGCCTTAAATTGTCTCCCTATGATTTGGGGAACAATATTGTATGGTTAAGATGGCATATTTATTCGAATGGGGAAATTTTAAATCGTATTATGGCGACCATCGCACTTTATGTCATTGCGTTCGTTCGTTGAGGTTTTCTGTTTTAAATACCTAACCTGAAACTCATAGTTTATTTAATAAAAAACCGGTCAAGAGCGAATCGGACTCGTTCACCGAGGGTTCCGTTCCGATTTCTGAAATAAAAAATGCTATTTAGAGACATCGTTTTATTTTTCCTGTAATCTTTACATAAACTTCTATTACATAGAATAATTTCAGGGGGGAGGGAACGGTATTTTTTGTACATTTTTCATCAGAAGTCGAAAACTATGTGGCATAAAAAAAAAGAAAATAAATGTTTGAGAATGTGCAAACAGCACTCTTTCATATGATACCCCACATGCCGTAGTAGCCCCACTTTGATTTTTTAAGACCCCCTTTCAGTCCCTGCTGCAAAAAAAAATATAAATATTTTAATTTCTTTCTTATTTGAAAAACAGTTGGGTAAACGTCATTTAAAATAGTTCCAAATTTCAAGTTGATAGCATTAGTAGTTCTTGAGATATCCAGCTGTGACAGACAGACAGACAGACAGGCAGACAGACTGAGTGACACCATAAGGGTTCCTTTTTTACCATTTTGGTACGGAACCCTATAAAACGATGTGTCCATACATAGGAAGGCACGATTTTTTTTAAAATTATTTTGACGACTCGTCACATAATAAGAGCGTGGACCGTGGTTTTAGTTATTTAAGAGTGTATTTTACTTGCTCCTACGGTTTTGTGGCTTCCTATCCTAATCTATCATCATTGAAAAAACAATCATGTTCGCTCGTCGAGCGAGCGTTTTCATTTACAGCGCGAACAAATGCTTGCTCGCTCAGAACTGTTCAGCGCTAAGTGAAAAAGAAGCGAAATTGGCGCTAGCGTATCTGACAGTGGTAGACGAATACGAAAAGCGTTCTTTTTTTAAAATTTTATTGCAACTGAACTTTTTCAGTTACGTAATTAGCCTACTGATTGCCGTGCCAGTAAAAAGTGAAAGAAATGGTACATTTCTTGAACAATTACTTGATTTTGTACAGAATCAGGCGCTATTATTTTAGTCGTAACGATAAAAGTGACACATGCCTAGGAAATCACAATAAAGCACACTTAGGTGTAATTATTTACAAAGTTAATAATGTAATCTGTATAAAAATTGACGAAGACATTAAAATCTATCACAGTCACACTAATATTAAAGGTGAAAGTTTGTGAGTGTGTGTGTTTGTATGTTTGTTACTTTTTCACGCTCAAACAGCTCGACCGATTTGGATGAAATTTGGTATGTAGATAACCCCCTACCTACCTACCCACCTACCCACCTACCTACCTACCTATGTGTTAAACCAGGTACCTATATACCTGGATTAACACATAGGCTACTTTTTATCCCGGTTAAAGACTCTTACAGACAGAGGCGATATCGCGAGCGATATTGCGATATTATCGCGTCGCAACACCGCTACGTGACACGTCGCGACGCGATATCGCCTCTGTCTGTAAGAGCCTTTAAGGCTCTTACAGACAGAGCCATTATGCGGGTGAAACGGCGGGGCGTAGCTAGTAAGATTTTATAAATTCGAAAGTAAGTTTGTTTGTTACACTTTCACGCAAAAACGGCTAAACGGATTTTGATGAAATTTGGCATACAGATAGTTTATAACTTGGATTAACACATAGGATACTTTTTATCCTGGTAGTAGGTTCCCGTGAGATAATTTTCGACATCCACGCGGGCGAAGCCGCGGGCAAAAGCTAGTATTAAGATAATAAAGCTGAAGAGTTTGTTTGTTTGTCTGTTTGAACGTGCTAACCTCTGGAACTCAGTCGGAATTGAAAAATTATTTTTGCATTGATAGCCCAATTCTTGAGGAAGGTTATATTAAAGTCACGCTACGACCCTTAGCAGCCGAGCAAAAAGAAAAAAAGTCAGAAAGGATGCTAAACGAAAACGAAATAATAGCGCGGGCGGGGAATGTGGCTGTTAGTTTAGTTTCTTTTTTTTTTTTTTTATACAATTTCTTTAGTTACATATCATATAATAAATAATATAAGGTTGCCTGGAAGAGATCGCGGAAAGCGATAAGGCCGCCCATTGTATGTTTTGTAGTGTATATGTTTTCTTTTGTTATGTATTTTTGTGGTGTACAATAAAGTATATATAAATAAATAAATAAATAATACCTTGTCTAAAAACCTTTAAAGGTTTATGTGACAAAGTGGAGGTACCGAGCACGCTCGCAACATATTAATTACATAATAAAAACTTTTTTACAAAAAAAAAACCGACTTCCAAAAAAAACACTACAAACTGAAAAATAACTTTAATTTCGGAAGTCGGTGTCTTTGGATCTGTATTTTAGTTTTTTGCCACCGACTTCCGAAATTAAAGTTATTTTTCAGTTTGTAGTGTTTTTTTTGGAAGTCGGTTTTTTTTTTTGTAAAAAAGTTTTTATTTTTCACTTTTTAGTGGTTCAGTTTGTAATTTATCTAAGTTACAATAACCCAATGTCAACTGCTCATCACGTTTTACAAAATATTGCTTTTCCCGATGCAGGGACGTTAATTGTTGAGGAGTTCTCCTAGTAAGAACCAGGAGAACTGGAGCTCATGGTGAAGTCACCATTACCATTATGCATTTTGACGAGCATAAACCATATTAAAGTAATCGAATCGCAACCTGTGATATACTTAGATATAATTGAGTATTTCCGATGGCCCTCTGTGGTCTTCATCATCAGTTCCAGTTCACCGAATGGTATTTTCCGAGAGCAAATGCACGAGTTACTATAAAAAATACCGAAATCGATATAGGTGTGCCAATAAAATTTGAGGGTTTCCCTCGATTTCCATGGGATCCCATCATCAGATCCTGACTTGATGATCATGGGACCACTTGGGAAGTATACCCTTTCGAACAAAAAAAGAAAAATCCAAATCGGTCCAGCCATTTTCGAGTAATCGGGGAACATACATAAAAAAAAAAAATAAAAAAAAAAAAAAAAAAAAAAAAAAAAAAAAAAGGTTCCGACGAATTGAGAACCTCCTCCTTTTGGAAGTCAATAACAACAAATAGGTACTTACTTAAAAAAAAAATTGAGATGTGATGTACTATAATATTTTTAACCGACTTCCAAAAGGAGGAGGTTCTCAATTCGTCGGAACCTTTTTTTTTTTTTTTTATTTTTTTTTTTATGTATGTTCCCCGATTACTCGAAAATGGCTAGACCGATTTGGATTTTTCTTTTTTTGTTCGAAAGGGTATACGTCCCAAGTGGTCCCATGATCATCAAGTCAGGATCTGATGATGGGATCCCATGGAAATCGAGGGAAACCCTCAAATTTTATAGGCACACCTATATCGATTTCGGTATTTTTTATAGTAACTCGTGCATTTGCTCTTGGAAAGTACCATTCGGTGAGCTGGAACTGATGATGAAGACCACAGAGGGCCATCGGAAATACTCAATTATATCTAAGTATATAACAGGTTGCGATTCAATTACTTTAATATGGTTTATGCTCGTCAAAATAATGGTAATGGTGACTTCACCATGAGTTCCATTTCTCCTGGTTCTTACTAGGAGAACTCCTCAAAAATTAACGGTCCTGCATCGGGAAAAGCAACATTTTGTAAAACGTGATGAGCAGCTGACATTGGGTTATTGTAACTTAGATAAATTACACACTGAACCACTAAAAAGTGAAAAATAAAAACTTTTTTACAAAAACAAAAACCGACTTCCAAAAAAAACACTACAAAGTGAAAAATAACTTTAATTTCGGAAGTCGGTGGCAAAAAACTAAAATACAGATCCAAAGACACCGACTTCCGAAATTAAAGTTATTTTTCACTTTGTAATGTTTTTTTTGGAAGTCGGTTTTGGTTTTTGTAAAAAAGTTTTTTAAGTTTAGTATACGTGTGTGTGGTGTCTCCACGTGAACGAACTCGCGGGCAGAAGCTATTATAACTCGATATTTATACACTTTATACAGAATCAGGCGCTATTATTTTAGTCGTAACGACAAAAGTGACACATGCCAAGGAAATCACAGTAAAGCACACTTAGGTGTAATTATTTATGTAATAATCTGTCTATTAGTTGACGAAGACATTCAAATGTTACATATGTTAATGTTACATCTTTAGGTTTTTATCTTTACTTGTGCTGGTACTTCCGTACAGTGTGGACTAAAAATGAATATTTGAAAATATTACTTACATAGTCAACATTTATTTATTTACTAGCTGCGCCCCGCGGTTTCACACGCGTAGACCGGGATAAAAAAGTAAGCTATGTGTTAATGCAGGGTATATATCAAATTTCATCCAAATCTGTTCAGCCGGTTGAGCATGAAGAAGTAACAAACATCCAAACATACACAAACTTTGGCCTTTATGATATTAGTGTGATTGTACACCAAAAAAATACATAACAAAAACATTTATTAAACAACACAAAATATACAATGGGTGGCCTATCGCTTTCTGCGATATCGTCCAGGCAACCTTAGGTTCATCATCTACCTCCTAACCTTTTCCCAACTATGTTGCAGTCGGCTTCCAGTATAATCGGATGCAGCTGAATACCAGTATTTTATATGGAGCCACTGCCTATCTGATCTTCACAACCCAGTTTTATTTTATTGGGGAAAAACAGTTACTGGGTAATACGACACCCGTTGGTAAGACTGGTTGTTAGACAGATTCTTTCTGACAGTAGGTTATAGGGTACGGCCGTAAATAGAGCTTTATTTCGTTCTTACTACAAAAGACTTCGGAACCACATGAGGCATGAAATGTGTACTTTAGATAATTGAGTTCCCATGTGTGTGAGATAAGGACTCCTTTGTTGTGTGCGTTCCTCTCAAGCACATTGTGAAATGTATGCAAAGTGAAGCTAAAATGAGGGCACAGGGATTAAAATGATAATAGTGATGTAACTTACAGAGAGTCAAGTGGACAGGTTAAAAATGTTTGAATTAAATTAAAGATAGACCACCGCCTGATTTTTTAACTCGAAGTTAAAAATACAGGCGGAAACTCGGTAGATATAAAGCCATTTTTACTATAATTCAATCACGCGCAGTCGTTGCGTCTAAATATTGCAAATTCCACCAATGCAGCTGATCGATTAGGCAAAATGCAACACCTGATAACAAGAGCGCTGATTGGTTGTTTCAAAGTCAATTGGTGGATTTTGTAGACAAAGGCTTCTTTAGGAGTTTAACGACCAACCAGAAGCCACATTCAAAACTCAGTTGGTGGACTTTGCTTATATGCGACTATATGCTTATATGGGACGCCAACCAAGTACAGATACGGATACTTAATTAAATTAAAAGATGCTAGTCAATCTTGATTACGATGATGACTTTTAAATTGCAATGCCTCGGTTATATCTTTCATCGCTCTAACACAGTCATATACGGGGTGTAATGGACAGCCTTCCGCAAACTAATAGGGTGAATTCAGTATGTCATACTAAGATGACCGGTACATGAATTTTTTTCAGGAACGTTAAGGGAAACCAATAAACCTGATTTGTTTGTGTTTTTGTGCACAAATCGGAGCGTCTATTACTGGTTGGGAGGGGTTGGTAATAGGTATGCGGTGAGTTCGATGAACTCTGTAGCTAGACAGAAAGTGAACAGCTGATTTCACGCGTCGTTGGTTAGAGTATTTCAACATCAATTGCTGGTTTTTTTTTTGCTGTTTTTTTTTGCAGTTTTTTTTACATAAATGGAGTGCTGCGAACACACAATCCAATTTTACATTGACATAATGAAAATTTAACTGAAAAAAAAAATTGAAAAAATGAAAATTTTCCTGAGAAAATTTCCGGTGGAATATGATTCAAAATGAGGAGCTGAATGCACCCTGTTAGTTTGCGGAGGGCTGTCCCTTACACCCTTTATTTATAATCCTTTTACACACTCCCCTCCACATTCACGTAGTCGTACGTGTCGTAGTTGGTCCCTTTCACATTTAACGCTTTTGCCTTCAAACTAAGAGTGAACAGGCATCTTCTGGGCACGCTCGTTCCATCGTAGACCTCATCCATCGCTTTCCATCACGCATGATTCAGGTCAAGAGTAGACCCATTCAGCAAAAAAAAAGTAACGTACTGTTTGCCAACATAATTGAGGAATCTTCGTGTAAAAAATATGTAGTACAAAAAAATTACTACCTATCTAATTCTAAACTTATGTTGTGTTAATGTCATTATTATTTCAGTTTTCATTCTTGTTCCTCGTCGTTCCCTCAATGCTGAGAATTGCGACCAGACACGTCGCGTCTCCAAGCTATGTGTACCGCTCGTGATTTTCTGCAGTGTGTACCGCTCGGTAAATGCTGCCTCTAACAGCCTCCTTGATCGCCTCTGACCATGTTGCCTGTGCTTTGCCTTGAGCGCGTTTTCGTTCCACCCAGCCCAGTATCTAAAGTCTTTCCAGACCTCCTCCTCCTCTTTCTCTTTTCTCTTTCCTTTTGGCCTTTCGTTTTCTTTTCTTTGCCTTTTTTTTTTCTTAGGTGAACACATAATAAGTCCGAAAAAGCTAAGGCCAAGCTCTTGGTATTTTGTAATATATAGCCGCTCGGTGATGTTGCAGGTTTAACGAGTATTTAATTGATTCCAACTTTTGCATACTGGAGCACATACATTTTTAATTATTTGGTGAACTCTATGCGGCTGAAATCGATCGTTTGCCATAGTTTACAGACTATGTTTAGTCATTATTTGTTCTATTTCATATTATCATCATCATTATCATCTGTCTAGCTTTTTCCAAACTAGGTTGGGGTCAGCTTCAAGTTAAACTGGATGCAGCTGGATACGAGTATTTTACTTAAAGCGACTGCCATCAGACCTCCACAACCAAGACGAATGGAATGAATGTGTTTGTTCTAAATGGAGCTTCAGTGTATTGATAAGGTGAGCATTTCGTCGTATGCAACATACGCTCTCAGATTTGGAGTTGCAGACACTAGCCTGTATAGTTATACCATACCATAAAGGGCGGATTAAGCATTGCAATAGGCATGAGTGTAAAGGCCTAAGCTGAGCTTTGCATTTGTGTGAGTGCACATAGATAGTGTAGGTGTGACGTCCGGCCTAGAGCGCGACGCGTCCTTTGCTTGGTTTAAAATCGGTTTATACTGCTTTTTGGCAATCGGCCTGAGGCGCGGTGCTCTCTCATCACACCACCACTCACACAAATGCAAAGCTCAGCTTAGGCCTCGCGGACTGTACCGTACTTTTGACACCTGTGTCAACGTCATTATCAAACCATCGAAGAGTAGACTTTACTGGCCTTGGATCATCACCTCGTTTATTAAATAGGGAAAGGTATGATGGAGGCTCAACGATTGGTCAATGATATAAAGCTTTTCCATTCATGTAAGTAGTTATCACATCACGATTTTATGAAGATTCGTCATCATCATTACCATTCCAACTTGGTTAGGCATCTTTCATACCATCCATAATTTCTTTGCTGGACGTTCCTACTGCTGAAACACAGGCCTCCTCTCTGTGAGAGGGAACGCGCCGCAATCCACCACGGGGGGCTAGTTTCTGGCACTACGTGGTCGTGGTTTCTGCGACGAAAGAAAACACAATGTTTTCTTTCGCCTTTTGACTTCTGACGCATATTCCCTCATGTAACCGTTGTTTTTAGGGCACGTTAAAGAACTTCAAGGCGTGAAACGAGACAGATGGTGACGTAGCTATGGAGAACAGTGGACTAGTTGTAAATATAGCGGGTGTTGCGCCTGCGCGGGGTCACTGGCGTGCATCTATTCTAGGGCTGTAACAAATAGCTGGACTAGTCCAGAGTATTGGTGGATTCCTAGGACTGTATTAATATACTACATTTAAGAGTAGTTCCAGGTGTTAAATTCATAATTAATATTTCTGTTGAACACCAAAAATTAACATGGTAAATCTCTAAATATAATATTATTGTGCGTACAAACTTGCATAAAATTTGCAGTTGGAATGTATGGGACAATATGGTTTTAATGGTTTACAACTACAATGTTAAGTTGGATCTTGGGATAATTCTTTCTCTTATTTTTTCATACTAACTATTGAAGCCTTCATTGTGCGTGGTCCGACACGCCTTGCTCAATTTTTTCCTCTTAGGGATGTGCCTTTATCAATATGATAAATTCAGCATGATCCTGTTACCAGAAATGTATGGAGTTTGAATGAGAATGCTTCTATAAATGGTGCATGCTGTATTAGTAAGTAATTGTTGCACTTACGAGTATAAACGTAAGTACTAATAACGAAATTGTTTTAAATATATTATGTAAACAATTTGATTGTTGTCTAGCATAGATAAATCACAATACTATTAGAAAGGCGAAAGTTTGTGAATGTATGTGTGTGTTTGTATGTTTGTAACAGATTTGGATGAGATTTGGTAAGTAGATAGCTTATACCCTGGATTAACATATAGGCTACTTTATGTCCCGGAAAAATGTAGTGTTTCCGAGCGATGAGCAATTTCTTGCCTCTAAAAATATGAATATTTTTCTCACCGATTAAATAATACACGTTTCAGTGTATCTCATAAACTACGGGTAACACCTCGGGGCGTAGCTAGTTAATAATAAGAGGTAAAATAAGAAAAAGGTAGATATGTAGTTGGATTGTGCATGAGATAACAATGCAAGAGATGATCCAATAATACCCATGTTTGCAAAGTAATAAATGATTTGATTTGATCGGAGTTTATAAGAATAATTTTAGTGGCTCCAAATAGAATGATGATGAGGGTCATGATCAAATAGAGGACATTTATTGCTACGTTAGTAGATATCCATATTGTGAGACATTAAAATGTCACTATTTCTCATTGCAATATTAGGTCATCGACGTATGAAAATGGGTTACTAAAGCTATAAACGTCAACGCAACAGCTGCCGTTATCATGCAGATGCTAACATGTGCCAACAAGACGAGATTAGTTGCAATGGTCTCGATTATTATCATAACATTTAGTTTATCAGCGCTCATTATCTTAAAAGCATTTGTGCTGTGCTGACGTCTGAATGACTTTGCCTGATGCATAAACAGTCTGCTCCTTCTTAACGATTATTTTAACCCTCGAAAACTCAACTTAACATGAAAGGCTATAATAAATACATGGAGAGACCATTCTAAACAGACGCATAGGTGGTGACCTATGCCTAGACAAAGTGACAATCTATCAGCGATAAAGATGATGGAAAATACAATGTTATAGAGGTATGAAGAAGAGTGTGTAAAGTTCCTCATCCTCCATAGAAAAGGGAGGATCCTCCGACCAAACGGCTTTTATGTCTGGTGGGCAACTCCACGACGATTGATGTCGCTATATGCTAGTCACGCGGTAAACTCTGATTGCGCGATGCAGGATTTTGCGTGACGTCAGTGTGATGCATAGTTCGCATGTGGCGATGTAGATGCCGCCACATTGTATTGGACTGATATAAGCTATCGAAAAACTTATGTCAATCATGTTGAAAGTTGTTGTAGAAATACGAAATAATTCCTCAGATCGGTCTGACTAGATGTGTGCATTAACACGAAACAATCAGTTTAAAAAAAATCACTTCGGAGAGATCGCTCTTTAGAGGCATGAGGAACAGGGTGTAAAGTTCACTCATCCTCCATAGAAAAGGGAGGATCCTCCGACCAGACTGGTGTTGTGTCTGGTGGGCGGCTACTGCCCAACGGTTGTTGTCGGGACGTTGTATATATGGCAGTCGCGTGGTAAACTCTAATTGCGCGATGCAGGATTGCGTGATGTCATGTCATTGATGCGTAGTTCATATGTGGCGATGTAGATGCCGCCACATCACTCCCCTCCGGAGACCGGAGGTCGATAGTGGGCTGAGTCGTGTATCTTGCGATGCTTGCCAGTGCCAGTTGTGGTTCCAGTGAGTCAGAACCGGGTGCCGCATAGTTCACGGTGAGTCGGAACTGTCTGCGTTGATACCCCAGTGAGTCGGGGTGGCACTGCGTAATGCTCCAGTGAGTCGGAGTGTACAGCGCTGGTTTGAAGTTGAGGCTGAAGGTGATGACCAGGAATGCGCGTCCGCTGCATGCAGGTGGTCATGATACCCGTTGAAGCCGTGGATGCTGGCTGGCTGTGTGACTCGCCGCTCGAAAGCTTGAGGAAGTGATGCTGATGACGTCACGCTGAAGGAGTTGCACGAAGGCTGCGCTGACGTTCATGCTCAGGGTCACCAGTTTAGAGGCATGAGGAACAGTCTGTAAAGTTCACTCATCCTCCATAGAAAAGGGAGGATCCTCCGACCAGACGGGTGTTGTGTCTGGTGGGCTACTGCCCAACGGTTGATGTCGGGACGTTATATATATGCCAGTCGCGTGGTAAACTCTAATTGCGCGATGCAGGGTTGCGTGACGTCATGTCATTGATGCGTAGTTCATATGTGGCGATGTAGATGCCGCCACAGCTCTGGCGTTAGTCAAAGGCGCGCAAATCTTGAGGCCGTAACCACCACACGAGGTTTTGATGAGAACAGCTGGTTTTAAAAGTTTGGCCCACGGCTTCACCCTCGCGGAGGTCGATAATAAAATTATCATACGGAAATATATACTACTGGGATAGAAAGTATTCTTCTATGTCCTAACCCAGACCATTGTTTACCTATGTGCCAAATTTCATCCTTATCCGTTTAGCCGAACATCAAAGATAAGTAGGGATACTTACGACATGACAGTTACGTACTATGTGAGCCAACTAAGAATAGGATCGCGCTTGCTGCCAAGTCTACACGATAGCTGTAAAATTAGTACCTACTGCCGATAGCTGTCAAATACACTATAGCTGTCAAATTAGTACGCTTTGGTAATGAATTTCGCGAGTATTGCGGAACAAAATGGCGTCTTGACAGTACTATTCTTATTTAGCTCGCATAGTACTTTCACATTTATAATATTACTAGCTTTTGAGCGGCTTCGCCTGCGTGGAGGTAGGAAATTATCCCACGGAAACGTACAAACGAGATAAAAAGTATCCTATGCCCTAATACAGGTCATGGTCTACCCATGTGCTAAATTTCATCCAAATCAGTTCAGCCGTTTTAGACTGAAAGCGTAACAAACAAAGAAACAAACTCACTTTCGCATTTATAATATTAAAGTTAGGATTAGGATTAAGTATGGATTGTAAAGAATCTCCATGATTATTATAATGTATGTATGTGTCTATGTGTCTTCATTTTCCAACAAAACAACCACAAGTAATATTCAAAACGCAAAAAAAATACGCAAAAATTCGCCATTTTAACCTGAAATCCGTACCAAAAGTGTTTCCAACATCAAAAACGTGCTGAACGCTGAATGTACACAGGTAGCCTTTAGAATTGCTCGTAAAAGTCATGTAAAGTAATTATCTTCAAAGATTTATGAGCACTGAAATGATTCTGATGCACGGAAAAACTGAACACGGAGTATTAACTCAGAAATCCGTGTTATGCTTTGTGAGTGACCTACGTTACGTTACGAATCCTTGGAGTAATTTGCAGCTTTATTACTGGAAGTATGGCTGAACGTTGGTCACTAATGGATATTAGGTAATAGGTTAGTTAGGTTGGCAGATATACCTAAGGCCTAAGTACTAGTGGTAGATAATGATAATTCAGCATGGAAATTAATTTAAAATTGGGTTCAAATAAAATTACATAGTAAAGCACTGTTAATCACACAATTTTGTAGTGGTTCTGGAGATTTAGTTTGTCGATTGACGATGAAAAAATTTTTTTTATTGGAACGAAGTTCCTTATCGCGCGTTGTGAAAGGGGGCTAGACGGAAAAAAGTCTCACGAAAAGTTGTCACGACACTTTTTGCTATAGGTAGCTATTGTAAGCCGTGCGGCGTGCGCATGTTTCTCTGTCTGTCTCTCTCTCTCTCTCTCTCTTATAGAAAGCAAGCCAGATATTTTCATTTCTATTTCGCATTGAACAGTGTGGTGTCGCGATGATGATGATGATGATGATGATGATGATGATGATGATGATGATGATGATGATGATGATGATGGTGAAGATGATGATGATGGTGATGATGATGATGATGAAGATGGTGATGATGGTGATGATGATGATGATGATGATGATGATGATGATGATGATGGTGATGATGATGATGATGGTGATGATGATGATGATGATGATGATGATGATGGATGATGATGGTGGTGATGATGATGATGATGATGATGATGGTGATGATGATGATGATGATGATGATGATGATGATGATAAGTATAAAAATAAAATTTTGTTACAATTCCTTCACTAATTAATAAAAAAGAACTTCGTTCCATCCGGGTGTCCCTTGACACCTCTCAAGTTTTTTTTTTATAATTTGTATTTATTTCTAGATTCATGGGTTCATGAATATTTATTGTCTGCTGATGTAGTAGAATTTTCACTTACGTGGAACAATATAAAATACAAAATAAGTTATCGGGTACTTAATAACGTCAATTTATTTGACATTACTTTTACTAACCCAGAGTTTAGCGACTTAACTCTCCCACATCGGTGGGTTTAATATTTAAATTAAATTAACTCTAAATTAATTTAAATTAACTCTAGGTGTACATCTAACTCTCCGTCTTATTACAAAACAAGGTTCATCTTCAAACCCAGGTTTAAACCATGGACCCTTTTTTGAATTTCGAACTTTATTCTGACACACATAGACTTATAAAAAAAGATGGACTCCGCGCTACGCATATCGAAAGTGAAGCACAGTAAGTATGCCGGGACCGTTTGTACAAACACGCCTCACGCACACATTTACATCATAGTATGCCGACCGGCCGCCATTACGTGACACGAGCGACGGCGTCTTTGCAGGTACTCAAATCACGCACACATAGATCGGTACCGTGCTTCACTTTCGTTATACGTGGCGCGGAGTCCATCTTTTTTTATAAGTCTATGCCGACACATTAAGATGTCAGTTTTACAAAACTGACAACTTAGTACCGGACTGAGTTGACAGTTTTGTATTTAAAAGAACTGTATTTCTATCACAGCTAGGATCTAATTACAAAAACTGGCTCGATGGTTTAAACCATGGCAGAAAAAAAACCTCGTTTTGTAATAAGACCGATATTAGTGTTTCTTCATTAGTCCACCCATGCGAAGCCGGGACGAGCAGCTGGTTTGTAAGAAACTTTCTACAAACTTGTCCTAAGAACAGACTACCACAGAATCAGTCCTAGATATACTCATAACTCATCTTCCAGTAAATTATCTATAAGCTTGCCAAATGTGGGTTTTATTGCCATAATTATTTCATACATTGTTAGTTCGATCACTGCACCAAATGCACAGTGCAGTGTACGGGGAAAGTCCATCATGTGCTCAAGTAGTTCAG
Organism: Cosmia trapezina; assembly: GCA_905163495.3. Classification (NCBI taxonomy): domain Eukaryota; kingdom Metazoa; phylum Arthropoda; class Insecta; order Lepidoptera; family Noctuidae; genus Cosmia; species Cosmia trapezina. Next base: position 7,046,071 of record LR991044.1, read on the forward strand.
AGATTTCTTAATAGGTACATTAGACCATAACATAAATTACAGGATAAATGGGTTTCGTTTGAACTGAGCAATATTACATTTGAGACTGACGAAGAAGTCGTAAGGACGAACCCTTCTCGATGTACTATATTGACATCATTCTACGCAAAACAGACGTTTCTAGGATCATCTATCTATATAAATAAAAAGAGAAGTCTTGACTGACTGACTCATCAACGCTCAGCTCAAACCCTTGGGCCTAGAAAGATGAAATTTTGCACAGAGGTTCCTTTTATAATGTAGACAAGGAATAATGAAGGAATTCCCGATAGTTCCCGTGGGATATTTACCGACATCCACGCGGGCGAAGCCGCGCGGGAAGTGCTAGTTTAGAATATGCAAATGCCTACACGCACAATATCCGTAGTTCCAGCCGAAGTTAAGGGCGTTTCTTACTCTAAATCACCTACGGACATAAGATTAGTTTGGGGCCCGACGTTTGACCTAAGAATGAATGACACCATGATTTGACTGCTGTCCCTCTCCCGATGTGTTTTGCCTGTCAGAAAAAGTTTATTAATCGGGTTTAGGGTTCACTCCGAACTTTCGAACTACTTTCGGACACATCTTCTTTGACGGACGGAGAGTAGACCCCCCTGTTTTATGAAGCTTCTTGGAGATGAATGGAATTGGTTGAATTTCTCTTCTTTGAAAATCTTAAAAATATTTTTCAAACAAAGTTTTGGAGAAACAAATGAATCTATAAAATTATATAGTTATCCCATGAATTTTAATGGTTAATAGTTACTATACCTACAGCAAGTAATTTCAATGATAATGCAGCACGTAATTTTGTGTGAAAATCTACAAAGTCATAAGTTACGGTGGTCAGAATCTCTGTGTGTCGACAATATATCATATCAATATATAATATCACATATTTTTCTGATTTGATCAAATCTAAGGCATTATAAAACTTGCGTTTAGTTGCGTTTAGGTCCTTGGGGCCTAAAACGGACACATTAAGCAATTCCTCTAAAAGCGATTCGTTTCCTGAATTCCCAGCAATTTATTATGATTGACGTATTTGACATTAAACTTCAATAAAGCAATTCATAGTTTGTGGACCATTTTACGAATCTCCGTACAAAACTGTCAAACAATTGAATTGTGTGCTATGAATTGTACGCAGATAAATTATGAATTGTCAGTTTATGACCGTTTTACGATTTTAATAGTTATTTATGCAACTGACGTATTATAAGGGGTATTAAAACACTCATGTGATACTATTATGAATGTGGGTTTATCACACGAGGCGAAGCCGAGTGTGATAAACCCACATTCATGTTTTAATACCTAATTACAGTTGCATACAAGATTTTATCTACATCCATGTTATCAATCCTCTATAAAAGGTTCTGAAACAGTTTTTTGCAATACTAATACTCGTATCGAACATGGCGGCCGGCGTCATAGTATACGACGTGAATTCGAATAAGTTCTTTTTTTAAATTACGGCGCTGTTGTAGTGAAACGCGCGTGCATTACAATGTTCTTTATTTGAAAACGAGTTGCATTATGAAATTCAGTACAACATTAAAACACCCGTTTGGATGCTATTATGGTTACCATGGTTACTATGACACTGGCTGTTTTAATGTTGGCAATAAGCTAACTGTTTCAGAAACTTTTATAGGGGATTTATAGCATGGGTGTAGATAAATATGATTAATAAATACCTATTATCCTATTATGATTCTGCCAAAGTGGCCGTTTTAGCCCCCCTGTACTCCCTTAAGTAGTATTCATACGTTTCCACGTTTCACTTCGAGTGAACTATGACGAATGAAAGGCAAAAATGAAAATAGAGGAGCTCGTGGCTAAGTAATAACAGCCGATCATCAGGTTAAGCTACGCTTGCCGGGGTTGGTCCGTGGATGGGTGACCATCTTTACATATTGTTCTCGGTTGTCATTCGTGGAACTTTGACAGTCGTCAGAAGCCCGAAAGTCTGACAACCAGTCTTACCAAGGGTCATCGCATTACCCAGTTACCGGGTTGTGGAGGTCAGATAGGCAGTCGCTCCATGTAAAATACTGGTATTCAGCTGCATCCGGTTAGACTGGAAGCCGACCCCAACATAGTTGGGAAAAGGCTAGGCAGATTGAAATGCAAAAATGAAGAAAAAGCGAGGCGTCTGATATATGCTCCATGATGAACTACATCCGTCTCAATTTATAGAAGACCATGTTTATTTTATCCACCGCCATTTAAATAGTCGACTAAAAGCAATAATAATTTACGTTTTAACTTTTAATTACTTTTGAAATTGATGCAAATAAATTCAGTTTGTTTATCTTGTGGACTTGTCCAGATATTTGGGTCAATACTCATACTGACATGATTTTGAACATGTAACTAATGTTTTTTTAAAGAATTCCTTTGCAATAAAACTCAGTTTTATTGGGTGAATTTTATTTGTAATAAATTTGTTGAAAAGTGGACCACATAAACCTTTGGTGTGGATGGCAAGATCATCATAAATATTTCAGTTGTAAGTTTATTTATAGTTTAGGAATTATTGGTGTTGTTTCAATATCAGTACATGTAGAGCCTCATTGTTTAACGCTATTATGTAAAATAGATTTTGTAGAAGGCAAAAGTGGCATTCGTTTTCAAAGCGTTTCGTATTTCTACAACGACTTTCAACAGGATTCAAACTCTCAAACTCAAACTCTCAAATTCAAAGCATTTATTTCAACTAAACCAATTACGGGCACTTTTGAATTGTCAAAGAGTCGGTCAGTAGGTAAGTCCGAAAGTTGAAGCTAGTAAGCAGTTCGATTGACGTACCTAAGCGTTTCGTATTTCTACAACGACTTTCAACAGGATTGACGTAAGCGTTTCATATTTCTACAACGACTTTCAACAGGATTGACGTAGCGTTTCGTATTTCTACAACGACTTTCAACAGGATTGACGTTAGCTTTTCGTATTTCTACAACGACTTTCAACACGATTGACGTAAGCTTTCGGTTGCTTAATGTTATTTAAACAGTATAATAAGATAAGTACAATGTTAATCCAATACTTTTTTGACTTTTCTGTAATCGTTAACGCTGTTAGATTGTCACTTTGTGTTGGCCCTAAATGTCTCTAGCACGTAGTTATTAGTTCCAGCTTTTACCAGTAGTACTCGTACCTATATTTTTACTAGCTTTTGCCCGCTGCTTCGCCTGCGTGGTATGTCGATAAAAAGTAGCCTATGTCCTTTTTGAGGCCATGGTCTACCTGTGTGCCAAATTTCATCCAAATCCGTTCGTTAGTTTTAGCGTGAAACCGTAATAAACAAACAAACAAACTCGCTTTTGCATTTATAATATGAGTTTATTTTTGGCTGAAATCTGTCATTACATGACTTGGGATATGAAAGTATTTTTTTAGGGTTCCGTGCCCAAAAATTACCAATAGATATCGCAACTCTCAGGCTAGATAGGAAAATATATAGGTACTTCGAAGGTTAAAAATAAATGGTATTAGATTTGTACCCCTCATAAAAATAGAACAGGTTGTCCGAAAAATAAAACAAATTTATATTTTCCGTAAAGATAAATGATAGGAATTACGTTCCGATGATAAATATTCTAAATCCGCTACAATCTGGCACAAAATCAAGGAAAATTCTAATAGTTCTATTGGGCATATTAAAAAAATACTGGCACACGTAATATTTGTTTCATCAACATTGAAATGTTTCGTCGTAGAAGCAAATAAAGTTGTTATTGATATTATTTATCTGTGGAAGTTTTTTCATTAGAGTTTGATAGTTGATCGCGGTTGCTACGTATAAGTTATGTACGTATTTCGTCGTTCATATTCGAACAAAATGTCTAAGGGTCTGAAGGGTACACGAAACAACGTCCTCTATAAGTGTCGTGATAATCAATCATATAGTATAATGTCCCATGGAACGCGAACTTTTAATCGTATTATCGATCCAACAAGTTAAGGTACTCTTGCCGGGGTCGTCAGGAGCCCGAAAGTCTGACAACCAGTCTTACCAAAGGGTACCCAGTTACTGGGTTGTGGAGGTCAGATAGGCAGTCACTCCATGTAAAATACTGGTATTCAGCTGCATCCGGCTATACTAGAAGCCGACCCCAACATATTTGGGAAAAGGCTAGGCATATTAATTTTTGTTATACGTACCCAAAATCTGAAAACACCTACGCTGTCTGTTAGGTCGTGGGAAATTGTAACAAAATTGTAAACGAACATTGTAATAATTTCAGTGGTACGGAATCTGATTTTTAACCGACTTCCAAAAGGAGGAAGTTCTCAATTCGTCGGAACGGTTGACATTGGGTTATTGTAACTTAGATAAATTACAAACTGAACCACTAAAAAGTGAAAAATAAAATCTTTTTTACAAAAACAAAAACCGACTTCCAAAAAAAAAACACTACAAAGTGAAAAATAACTTTAATTTCGGAAGTCGGTGGCAAAAAACTAAAATACAGATCCAAAGACACCGACTTCCGAAATTTAAGTTATTTTTCACTTTGTAGTGTTTTTTTTGGAAGTCGGTTTTTGTTTTTGTAAAAAGTTTTTATAGCTTTTTAATTCTCTCCTTCTCTAAAACGCAGAAAACCGTAGTAGGTACAACCTTACAAAAAATAAGTTTCTTTATAATTATTTATTGTATTCAATGCAGTTTAGACACGGAAGTGTTGATTGACTGATTGACAGGCAACGCAAAGCCTTATGGATGATGCGCAGTGGTAGCCTGCCCAAGTTTTTTGCAATTTGCAGGTCCGTGTCAGGTTGTATCTTGATCAAAGTATGATACACGGCAATAAAACTTATGTATTTATTTAATTTTAACCATAAAAATCATCAATTCGTCTCTCTAAATTTCGTCCAGATTCGTTAGATTTCGTTCGTTTGAGGAATCTGCACAAAATCTAACTTAGAGAGATGTACTTATTGATGATTTTTAACCGACTTCTAAAAAAGGAGGAGGTTCTCAATTCGGATGTTTGTATTTTTTTTTTTTTTTTTTTTATGTTTGCTCGCGCATAACTCCGTCGCTTGCCAACCGATTTGAAAAAATATTTTTTTGTTGGAATGGGTATACTTCCCAAATGGTCCCATTTTTGTCAAAATCCAGTTCTGATGATGGGATCCTGGAGAAATCGAAGGAACTCTTCAAATATTATAGGCATACCTATAGCGATTTGGGTATTTTTTATAGGAGCTCGTGCATTTGTTCTCGGAAAGCACCACTTGGTGAAGTGGAACTGATGATGAAGACCACAGATGGCTACCGGAACTACTCAATGATAAATATTTCACGTATTGCGATTTGATTACTTTAATATGGTTGCTAAGCAATTTCCGCTCGTCACACAATGCGTGTGGTGAGTGGTTGTTGAGGAGTTCTCCTGGGTCTTACCAGCAGAACTCCTCAACAATTAACGTCCCAGCATCGGGAAAAGCAATATTTTGCAACATGTGATGAGCAATTGACATTAGACTATTGTAACTTATACAAATTATAAACAGACCCACTAAAAAGCGAGAAATAAAAACTTTTTAACAAAAAAAAAAAACCGACTTCCAAAAATCACTACAAAGTGAAAACTTGATAACTTTGATTTCGGAAGTCGGTGGCAAAAAAAAGAAAGTAAATAAAAAACGAAAGACACCGACTTCCGAAATCAAAGTTATTTTTCACTTTGTAGTGATTTTTGGAAGTCGGTTTTTTTTTTTTTTTGTTAAAAAGTTTTTATGGTTAAAATTATGTAAATACATATATTTTATTGCCGCGTATCATACTTTGATCAAGAAACAACCTGCTACGGACCTGCAAATTGCAAAAAACCCAAAAAAAAAAATGAATTTCGCGGCTACACAGCGCAATCACCTTAACCAAATGCATATTATGTATTTAGATAACAGTAAGTACCTACACATGCGCATAATGTAATTGTTTACATACTCTTTACACATATTATTGCTAACAATGTTGCTCTGAAAGCATTATGATTGTTTTATTGAACAGTAAAATTGGAGAAAAGCGGCGGTTGCGCTTGCGATTTTTATTAGCCATATATTTTACGAGCGCTGTAAAGCATGTGCTTAAACGTCATTAATATATTTTTACACTGATCTGGTGTAAAATTATTTAGGACACTAGCCAGTGACTTTCGTCTTATTCACAGAATACGAGTTACAAGAACCAATGGTGCGTAAGTCCGACTCGCACTTCGCCGGTTTTTGGTATGGACTAACTGTATGGACAGTTGCATAGCCTTTCCCCTATAAATAAACCTATTCAAGCATTGTGATCAATATAATAGTTTAAGCGTCATTCTCCACCAAGCGGAAAAATCTTCGCGGATGCTCGATCACTTTTTAAATTTCACTGAATCACTGAAAAAAAATCAGCTGTTCAGTACATTTATGTTCGCATAATTCGTCAAAAATTAGGGAACAACTGATTTTTTTTCGCGATTTCAGGTTTGGTGATAGTAAAAGTTGTTCATAATGATGAGTACAATGACCCCTTAAAAGATTGCCACTGTTTACACTTACACCCTCTCGAATATAAAAAGCATCTTTCATCGGACTACTCTGTTAAAAAGTGTACATAAAAAAGTACGTGTTGACTTGAGAACCTCTTCCTTTTTTTCTCTCGGTTTAAAAGTTCTCGAGTATCTGCGAGGATTTTTCTGCTTGGTGGAGACTGATCCTAACTTAATCAGACTTGATCAATTATAACTCACATTGAGAATCATTCTCAAATACTTACTTGAACATACAAGACCTCTTTTGTTTTACGACTAAAACCTTTCATTACTATTTTCTCCAGTCCCATTACTTTTTAAATCCTACATCATTACAAAGGGAACGCATCCAAGGCTGAGTGGCGTCTGTGCTGTCACTTGAAATGCTAGCCCCGTAATGGGAAATTCCGTAGCGTGCATACCCTTATCCATACGAGTAGTAGAGCCTAACCATAGTGACAGGGCATTGACCTTTCGCCTGAAAACAATGCCCGCTATTTAATTCAGTACCCCTTTACCCTTATCACGGCAGATATAACGAGGCTTTTTGTTGTAGTTTACATCAAAAACGTTTGTGCTGCTAACTCCTATATAATTTGTTAGGTTTTAGTTTATTTTGGTAGTTTAAAGGCCTGTTTCACCACCTACGATTAAGTTCCTATTAACTTACTTGGCAGATAATTTCATACAAATGCTGTTCCATTTTTTAATTTATTCGGTGAGTAGTGGTGGCTATTCGGACATCGTAAAATAGGCCCTTAAATACTCGGATGGCGTTGTCACATTTTTTTTCATGTAGATATAATTTGTCCTGTTTTAGTACATTAAACGTTTAAAAATAACATACTTAAGTGAGTATGATTTTTTATGGCTAATTACGGATTTATCCACATTTACCCAGCTGAGTGTCCCCACTGCTGGGACACAGGCCAGGCCTCCTCTCGGTGAGAGGAATGGGCCGTAATCCACCACGGGGGCCCAGTGCGGCTTGGTAGATGTTACATGTCTTCGAATTTTTGGTTCTAGGACATGCCAGTTTCCTCAAGATGTTTCCCTTCACCGTTTTGAGAGCAGTGGTGATGAAATAATTTACACAAAGTAAAGCACCTGTCTGGGTTCGAACCTAGGACTTACAACTCCTAAGTCGCGGGCGTTACCAACAGGCCACCGCTCTGCAAATGAAAATTCGATAAAGGCTAAGAGCACAATTTTTTAAACACTCCTTATTCTGATATTCTCTACTTGTAGACAAAAATATCAGCGGATTGCGATAGTTCGAGTTGTTTAGACAAATATATTATCAGTTTAGATACGTGGGAAGCTGCTGCCTCACCTGACAAGATCTCTCAACAGTTTCAAAAAGATAAAGTGGATAATCTACCAGAAAAAACACTTGAGTTCTATTTATACCAGAAATACCGACATACCTTCATATGAGACTATAAATAAATAGTTTATTTGGTATCGAACTCTTTACGCAACGAACTTTTTTGTGTTCCCATTCATCGCAAGGTTGAAGATCCCATGGAAATGCTAACTGGAACTTGACCTGGTTGGAATTGGATGGCTTTATGTATGAGTGTTCTAAAAACATTTAAGTAGTTAAAATTCCTATATATTTTTTAAACAAACTCTAGCAGCTAGATCGTCTGTCTAACCTTTTCCCAACTATGTTGGGGTTGACTTCCAGTCTAATCGGATTCCGCTGAATACCAGTATTTTCTAAGGAGCGACTGCCTATTTGATCTTTACAACCTAGTTTTATTTGATTTTATTTGGAAAAAAAGTTTTACTGGATAATACGATACCACTTGGTACTTGGACTGCCAAAGATCCATGAATGACAGCCGAACAACGTCTTGGCGTGCTTTCTGAGGCACGGACGGGTCCAATTCAACAGGGCAATGGAAGATGAAAGCGTATTGCACCGACTCCGGTCAAGGGAGAAGGGCATGAAGAAGATGATGAATATAGTCTAGCAGTTTGGCAAGCGATAGATACTTTTTATCCCGAAAACATGCGCGGTTCCTGTGTGATGCACCAGAAGAGGGAAGCCGCGGGTAAAAGCTAGTCAGGAATAAGATCCTATACAACGGTCATAAGGAACTGGTTGACGGTCATGAATGCTGACAGTCTTTCAGAGAGCCTAATAAGACAGGCGAGGTAAAGAAGGCTAAAAGAAATAACGCTGTGGAGAACTGCTGCATGACTTTGAGCATCAACCGCGTGCGGGCTGGCAACGTCGCATTTCTAAAGGTTTTTCGTCATTATTTTGATAAATTTCTTCTCTCAAATTCTAAGATATTTGGTCAATCAACTCAGCCTATCGCAGTCCACTGCTGGACATAGGCCTCTCCCAGTCTGCGCCACAACACCCTGTCCTCCGCCTTACGCATTCTGTCTGTCCCAGACACTTTCTTCAGGTCGTCGGCCCATCTAGCTGGGGGTGTCCAACACTACGCTTACCGTTACTTCAACTCCGCTTCGCTAACAGCATCGCTACTACTACGAAATCAGGAACTTAAAACTATGCTCCTGAACGCTCTCACTAATGTCTAAAGTGAACATAATTATGGACGTGCATTTGATATCACCAGTCAGTTTAGTAAGGCAACTGGAAGACATATCCGGCTCGAAGGACCACAAATGTACGGGTTGTAGTAGTTAACTCCGTACACCGATTTGTCGTTAAGGTTCGTAAGTTCAGTTAAGACACTGAGACTAAATTGCCTTTACTTTTGATTAATTTTATATCTATTTACTTTTTTTAGTTTAATATTTGACTTTGTACAGGTGTTTCTGTCTCTCTCTCTACTCATCCTAGTTTCTTTGCCAATACGTACGGTCTCATCGCTTTACATTTTTCTGCTTACTCTGTAGACGTGAATCAGAATATAGAAACTGTTGCTTTTATACGAAGAAATGTAAGAACTAGAATCTGTTCGATTGCATAGTCCGAGTCCAGTCCACCCACTAAATCTTCGCTAAAAGAAGCAATGATAGAAAAGTATTTGGACAGCAGAACCAAAACAAAAAAAAAAACTTCATTCGACGCATGCATAATTGTATCCAGTAGTAACATAAACACTGGCGAGTAATTTATTAGTGCATAAAGTTGTGATGAAATTACCCAAGGTGCCAGAGCTGCTATCCAGATATTTATAATATAAATATTTATTTGATTTTTCATATATTTCCTGTTTTACACTGAACTACGCTGGATTAGCGTGTTCTTTATGACCCAGATGATGTTCTGAGAGTAAAATTGAGTTGATTTGTGAAAATTATAGTAAAGGTGTCTGCTCCCTGATTTGTTTACGATCGATGGGAACTAGAAGATTGAAGAACAGAATTATGTGTTTACATGAATTGCTGAAAACCTGATGAAGATTTAGATGAAACTGTCAGCGTTGTAATTTTGAGGTTCTTGAAAAATAAACGAGCAAGAAGTGTTGGGCGACATAGCGGTAAACGCCAAAGCGTCTTTGCGGTGGCAAAGGCCAAAGATCAGTGAACCTAGGTATATTTGCAAGATGGCTGGAGATAGATGGATGAAAATAGACGAGTATCACGCTTAGTCAGACAGCTTTGCTGCTGAGGAGTTTGTTGCCAGCTAAAGCACTAGAAAGTGCGAGCAAGTTCGAAAAGTGTTGATTCTTAGCTTAATTTGAATAAATGACTTTTGATTTTGATTTTGAGTAAAGTGCAATTAAAGAGGTTTATGTTCAGCGTAAGGAGTAATAAGTTAATGATGATTGACAAAGACCTGCTAGACCAGGGGTCCTAGACAAAATCCTTTTTCTGTAAGCGTTAACGCCAACGGAAAGATCAAATTGTATTGTATGGAGTTGAAGTTGACATTAGCTTCAGAGATGTCACGTGACAGCTGACAGCTGACGTGGAGTTGACAGGAACTGTCACGTGACATCTCTGAACAAGTGACAAACGCTTTCAAAGCGTTCCGTATTCAACAACGACTTTCAACAGGATTGACATAAACTTTTCGGAGCTCTAATTCAGTCCCATTTTTTACTGTTCCAAAATCGTTATAGAATGTAATTTTTTCTAGGCCCTCATAATAAAACAAAGGTTGAGGAGCTACGATAGAAAAGTTCAAGTAATAACAAGACGGAAAGACTTTGTAAAGACAACCTTGATACCTAAGACGCGGGTCCGTTCACCTCCGGCACTACAAATTCCCGAGCCCCTAAAGTAATTCTATTGTCGACATTAATGTCGGAAACATTGCTAGTGGTAACCGTTATATCCTTGACAAAGGGTTGGTTCAATTTAACTGTTACTGGTGCAGGACAGTTTATTATGGGTTTAGACCGTTTGTTGTTGTTACGTATTTTGTTTATAGTGAGGGACGGTTATATACTGTTTTGTTTGATAAAAGTGAAGCATTGCCCTTTCTCTATATTTGCACAAGTACGATAGGGACCAGTATAAGTTGGCTTCTTATTCTAATAAAACTCCGTACTGTGCTAGGCCAGCTCAAAATCTCAGTCTTGTGTTACCTCAGACGTACGGCCTTAACATCTGCCCAGCCTTTTCCTAACTACGTTGGGGTCGGCTTCCAGCCTAACCGGATGCAGGTGAATACCAGTATTTTACATGGATCGACTGCCTATCTGACTTTCACAACCCAGGGTAATACGATACCTCTTGATAAGACTGGTTGACAGACTTTTGGGCTTCTGACGACTCGAAATGACTGCCAAAGATCCACGAATGACAGCCGGGACTAACGGCTTAGCGTGCTTTCCGAGGCACGGAAGAGTCTCGGTATGTAAAGATGGTCACCCATCCACGGACCAACCCTGGTAAGCGTAGCTTAACCTGATGGATCGATCCGTGCGGCTGTTATTACTTAGCCACGAGCTACTCTCACCTGGAAACTCTGGGAAAACTACGTCTATGCCCACGTTATAGAATCCGATATGATTACGATGATGTCCAGTAATACCTATAGTTAAAATAACAGCCCAGTCTTACTACGAACAATAAATAATATTTTCCTCACATCTGTCGTAAAATTTTCAAATCCAAAAACAATATAATTCAATGACGTCAGGGCTAATCGTTGAATGTAAATTCTGTATAATCAGCTCCAATTGAACGTCTAAACATCATAGTAACGAGGTTTTATAGTCTTTTCATTGCACATACGTTTTATATTAGTCATACTACGTTTGGCCTTACTCACGTGAGATTGGTTGCAGATAATAAGCTACAGAAGATAGAACCCATTTCAGTCTCGGCGCAGACTTACGGCGCTATGATCCGAAGTACACCGCGCTTACTAGTTTTTTGAATTCATGGGAAACATTAAAAACATTGTTATAAAATTCTGAAAAAAAGATTATATCTTATTTAAGGATCTGGCGGATAGGCAATCACTTTTAATAACACGATTAGGTTTACTTTGCTGGATCGAAAAAATCCAAAGTTATTCCTTTTCGTAATGTTTTTTTCGTATTTTTTATATAAATGAAAAATTAATATTACAATGTTAAAATACCTACCAATTATTATATAAGGTGACTGGTAATTAGTGACCGATACCTAAACACATGATTGTGCTCATGATAACAAACAACTTTTACTAAGGGACCAAACCTGAAATCGCGAAAAAAAAATCAGCTGCTCCCTACATTTTGACGAGTTATGCGAACATGAATGTATGGGGCAGCTGATTTTTTTTTTCGCGATTTCAGGTTTGGTCCCATAGTAAAAGTTGTTTGTTATCATGAGCACAATCATGTGTTTAGGTATCGGTCACTAATTACCAGTCACCCTATATATATAATATAATATATTATTAAAAATTATATTTGATTGTTATTATTATATATTATTTCTTTTATTTTACTTTACTCATATTTGTTACATTTTTAAATATTAGAATAAAAAGAATATAAAAACATTTAAAAATTATATTTTTTTTTCTTTGGAATGTTTCGGTTAATGTTTACTTTGTTATTATTTTGGATATTAATAAATACAGAGTAAGAACAACTATAAACTAAAACTAAACTAAAACTACTATAAACTAAAAGTAAAAATAAAACTAAAACTAGTAAAAATAAAAATAAAATGAAAACTAAACTTTTTAATTATTATTATTGGTTGCGCGAGGCAACTAGTCGCGAGCCTAGATCAGCAGTGCGATTCTGTAACCATCACACCGTGAAAACTTAGGTGAAGTGAGCGTGGAGTGAGCTGTCAATAGTGTCAATTCCTAGCAAAAACAAACTCACTTCACCTAAGTTTTCACGGTGAAATTTTTACAGAATCGACCGGCAGTTCAGTACGCGGCTCGAGCGCTGGGGTCATAGGTCCCTATATAAAGACTGCCTTATTCAATTCAATTCAATTCAATTCAATTTCTTTAATGCAGACTAAATGTGTCCATATAGTGTTAGTAAATACATTTAAAAGAACTTAAAAATAAATGTTAGTATACACCAGAGGAACCACAGGGATTATCTAACGTGGATGTGTATGCACTGCCTCCATAGAGGACTTTCTACCCTCTCAGCAATGACCTTCAGGTAGCCGTTGGAACTGTCCCTCACCCTGCGCATCAGCGATGCCGCCCGCTTCCGGATTATGGCATGGAAGCCATCCACTTGTGCGTCAGCAAACATCGCCGATGCGCTGCAATATCTAGGCAGCCCCATCAGCAACCTGAAAGCATTGTTGTACTGGACCCGCAGGGCGCCGACGACCCGCTGTGTGTAACTGACCCACAGGCTACAGGTATAGTAGGATTGGCAGTAGGCCCTAAATAACGTCTTTTTTACCTCCCTACTACACCTATAAAACCTGCGGGCCAGCATGTTACACCGAACCGCCAGCCTCCTGCGTTCCCGTTCTACATCGGGATCGTCAGCCAGGTCCTCATTTACCACATGGCCAAGGTACACAAACTGGCTGACCCTATTTAACGCCACTCCTCCCAGCGTCACGGGCGGTACACAAGAAGGCGTCATGCGCCCCGCCCGAAACACCAGCAGTTCGCTCTTCTTGACATTATATGTCAATCCGTGCGTCTTAGCATATTCCTCACAGATGCCCAGCAGTCTCCGCAGGGCGCTGATCGATGGGCTCAACAGCACCATGTCATCAACGTAACTAATGTTATTCACAATCTGACCATCTATAGAACATCCTACCCTGGTGCCATTGAGCTCACGTACCAGCTCCCTCACGTAAATGTTAAAAAGCGTAGGGGAGCTTACTCCCCCCTGCCTCACACCACCCTCCAACTGATAGGCATCTGAAAAAGAACCAGCCCACCTCACATAATTCGTCTGATGGCGGTACCAGTACTTAAATATATTAGTAACACCCTCAGGCACTTTGTTCTCCCTCAGCTTATCCCACAGTCTATCATAATTTACATGATCAAAAGCCTTTGAGAGGTCCAAAAAGGCAGCATATACTGGCGTCCTACGGTCAGTGTAGTACCTGATGGTATGCTTCAGGACTAATATAGCACTCTCAGTAGAGAGGCCAGGCCTAAACCCAAATTGGGCGTCTTCAAGTACTACAGACTGAGAAAGATGACCATTCAGCACACCGTCAAGCACCTTGGCAGCTATAGTAGCCAATGTAATAGGCCTGTAATTGTGTTTGTCACTGACATCCCCTGTTTTATTTTTCACAATGGGTACTACAACCGCCTTCATAATATCCTCAGGCAAATAAGCATGACGTAAACAAAAAGTGTAAAACATCGCCAACACCCTACACAGGTGAGGACCCCCATGCTTCAGATGCTCCACGCTAAGTCCGTCGTGTCCAGGAGACCTACCCTTACACATGTTATGTAAAACCCGCGAGACTTCCTTAGATGTTATTCTAACGGGCTCATCACGTAGAGGACCCTCATCCCGGAGCACTTCCTTCCGCACCAGTACCCGTTGCTCCGTCTGAAAGTGCTCCCTGAATATGTTGGCGATGTCCACTGCTTCCACTTTGCCCTGAACACTCACCGGGAGACTCGGCTTAGGGTTTAGCTTATTGGTCTGCTTCCAGAATTGTTTGAAGGACTTATTGTCATGATGCGTCGCTAGAATGTCCATACGGACCTGTTCGCGATTGTCTTGTAGAGATTTAAGATTTTTCTTAAATATTTTCCTACTCTCTGACATGGCCTTCCAAATAGGGCCTGATTCTGGTTTTCCACAAGAACGCCACCGCACAAAATGAAGCCGAGCCTCCCTGTGAGAGTCCCTAACATGTCTGTTCCAGCCAGCAATATGTCCACCCCTTCGAACCTCCCTACATTCGCTACTCTGAATAGCAGCCTCCTTAATGGAGCTAATGATGTCACTGTACAATTTATCAATGACTTTTTTATGACTGGTATCATTACAATTCGTATCAGCACAACCTCTTAACTCGGTAGGAAAATCAATTTCTCTTAAATTACGGTTACATATTTGCTCATACGTTTCAATTTGTTTTTTGTCCCTCTCTCCCCACACAACTTTGCTATTAGTTTTCTTTATCACAGTTTTCTTAGGTATTACTAATTCCAGGTTACATTCAACCACTAATGGGAGGTGATCAGACCAGTACACACCATGGCACACTTGCACATTACTAACAGACCTCCATGCTGCCTCGGTTACAAGACAGTGGTCTAGCCATCTTTTACAACCGTGTGCGTCACTGATAAATGTGTACGTGTCTGACCCCACACCCAGCGCCCTCATATCCGCGCATACCCATCTTTGCCCTTCGCAAAAATTATCCAATTCAACCCCAAACAGCTGATTCGGATGCGCATTAAAATCCCCCAACATAAACACAGATTCAATATCACAGTTTTCAATAATAGAAGCTACCTCCCCCAAACAATTAGTAAACTCAATAAGATTTTCCGTCGAGTCAGTAGGCATATAAATAGAAAACACTAATATGTCCTTGTTCGCTATTGACATTTTTATAGCAGCCAATCTGTCACTTTGGCACTGCACTACATTAACAACGTTAAAAAGACTTTTTCGCCACAATATACCCACTCCTCCGTACGTTCTGCCTCTTAACAACCCACCCGAAATATCCACTGCAGACTTACCAGTATAGCTAAAGTCCTCATCTATGTTACCGAGCAACGGAATTTCATATGGTAATAGCCACGTCTCCTGCAAGGCTATTACGTCCGCACTCGAACGGAGGGAAAGTTTATAAATAAACTTTCCCTCTGTGGAAATAATGATGGCGCACACTCGCAGCTAAAAAGTCTCCTATGTAGTCAAAGTTGACAAAAGAGAATCTTGAAAAGACTTACACATCACCAATCTGCCTAGCCTTTTCCCAACTATTTTGGGGTCGGCTTCCAGTCTAAC
The DNA here is from genome assembly GCA_905163495.3 of Cosmia trapezina. Lineage (NCBI taxonomy): Eukaryota > Metazoa > Arthropoda > Insecta > Lepidoptera > Noctuidae > Cosmia > Cosmia trapezina. The sequence goes on from LR991044.1 coordinate 7,061,987, forward strand.
CGGATGCAGCTGAATACCAGTGTTTGACATGGAGCGACTGCCCATCTGACCTCCACAACCCAGTAACTGGATAATACGATAAAAAACTAACACATCACCACAGATTAATATTATTACAGTAGTTTATTTTCATAGCAAACGGCCGAAACGACGCGCTTCGAAATCTCAGTTTAAACCAGTACGCAACAGTTCGAATGCGGGACAGTTACGCACGGACGGACACGTATTTATCTACCGAGCGGCCGTAGGTAATTAATTCAAGGTCACTGCCCAGATAAACTACTGTAGCTTTATTATACTGTGACATCATAAAGGTTTTTCGCTTAGGATAAATAAACGAAATAAATTAAATGTAAATAAAAATACAATTTAATTGTATTCGTACGTGGCTAATTAATAACTTGTGGCTATGACACACGCCACACGGTTACGCTTGCCAGGGTTGGTCCGTGGATGGGTGACCATCTTTACATACCGAGACTCTTCCGTGCCTCGGAAAGCACGTTAAGCCGTTGGTCCCGGTAGTCATTCGTGGATCTTTGACAGTCGTTACGGGTCGTCAGAAGCCCGAAAGTCTGACAACCAGTCTTACCAAGGGGTATCGTATTACCCAGTTACTGGATTGTAGCGGTCACACAGGCAGTCGCTCCATGTAAAATACTGGTATTCAGCTGCATCCGGTCAGACTGGAAGCCGACCCCAACATAGTTGGGAAAAGGCTAGGGAGATTGATTTGAGACGTGGTTTTCCCAATGACCAATAAAATAAATTAATTATATCAAACCTCTATGCAAACACGTAGACGTTTAAAGGCTCTTACAGACAGAGGCGATATCGCGTCGCGACGCGATATTTTTCTACGGATATAATATCGAAATATCGCGTCGCGACCGCGATATCGCCTCTGTCTGTAAGAGCCTTAAGGCGGTTGAAGCTGACGCTTCAACTGTTTGTTTATTTTTAGGGTTCCGTAGTTCAAAAGGAAAAAAACGGAAGCCTTATAGGATCCCTTAGTTGTCTGACAGACAAACGGTGTCTGTCAGACTTTCAAGACCCTTTCTCAGGAACGCGTGGAGGTATAGTCGCCGCCCGGCACGTAACTTGGCAAGAATCGTTAGATGCGCATTTGATTTCTTTAAGTTTCTTCTAAACTGATATGTTTAAAAATAAATTATATCAATAATCATAGAATAATGGCAAGCAATAAAATTTTCATAAAAATTGTAGCACTAAGCGTACCTGCGCGAATTTACTCCTACTACGCCAAAACCTTGCCAAGTTAAGTTACTTGCCGGTAACTATATCAAATTATCAAATACGTAGGCCTTTGGTCCCTTGGAGCTCTAAAAAATCAAAATTCTAAGTCAAAGTAGTAAAAAAATACGGCCATTTATGCGACATATTTTGATACTCGCAAGTAAATCAAAACTATAGGGTACTTACCGTTGACCTACAATCATGAATTTGGCAAGAAGCAAGGGATCAAGATCTAACAGCACAATTAAACGAAAAAGTCAGAAAATTGTTAATTTGTAATTATATCACTTACAAAAAAAAATTTTTGGGATTACAAATTTTTTGCAGTTGGAGAATTGACCGTGAAGTAGTAATAGTATTTCAATGTATAGGAGAACATGTTTTTCAACTACAATGTTAAGTTTGTTTTTGGTATAAATTCTTTTCAATTACGGAACCTTTATTCTGTGTGGTCCGACACGCACTTGGCTGGTTTTTTTTTCTTCTTACACCCGTAAATACCCGACCACAGTTTTCTGATACACCATGTCTGTACTCCTTAGTACCTACTCACACTTTATAGTACAAGTTTAGTACCGGAAGAAGCACGTTTAGTCGTTACAGAAGCATTACGTTCAAAGATTTGAATTCTGCAAAATGTTAACAGGATGTTTGCCTTTTAGTTACGAGTTTCAGAGTAATAATCCATCTGATTTGGTGAACTAAAATAACTTTGGATATTTAATTGCAATAGGGATGATGACTAAATATTTATTTTTTGTCCGTCATGTAGACATTATTAAAAAATATTGGACACGTATTTTTACTTTTTTTACGTAATCAAATGATTACGGCGATACATTGAGTTAAAATATAGCATGACGTCACTCCTTTCTAGATTTTATACGTAGAAGTGACGTAGCGAGCCCTTACTCCCCAACTTTAATGCATGTTATATAAGTTTTTTTTTATTAATATGACAAAGCAAAAAATACCTACGTGTCTAATTTTTTTTTATCTGATTGACGGACTCAATAGAATTTCTTTTTTTTTCACCCAGGCATCATTCCTATTGGCGCTTAAGTAGTCTAGCATAGATAGTGGCAACTTGACACCTTCAAAAAAATTAAATCAAGGACCTCCGGTAAAAATCTTGTCTTGATAGTTTCTAAAAATCTTGTCTTGATAGTTTCTAAAAATCTTGTCTTGATAGTTTCTAAAAATCTTGTCTTGATAGTTTCTAAAAATCTTGTCTTGATAGTTTCTAAAAATCTTGTCTTGATAGTTTCTAAAAATCTTGTCTTGATAGTTTCTAAAAATCTTGTCTTGAGAGTTTCTAAAAATCTTGTCTTAATAGTTTCTAAAATTTTCGCTAAGGCATCGGCTGCGTGGTGGATCTAATCTCACTCAGAGAGGGACCTGAACCTGAGTTCAGAGAGGGACCTGAGTACAGTCGAGTTCATTAATATATTGGCCCTTTCAGGCTTAAAAAATATATGAACGTCAAAAAGTTCACAATATTGTGACAACTGTAAGCATCATTAAATTGTGGTCCAGATTCATTAATATGTGACTGCACCTATCCTGTACTTCCTCCTTATTCTCAGCATATATTATTGAACCGTTCACATGAGGACATATTTTTGATCTAGGCTATAGAATTTAATGAGCTTTCCAACGCTCACAATACTTTCAATTCTTGACTGTGCCATTATGTTAATGAACTCGCCTGTACCAGCCAGCAGTGAGAACATTATAGGGTGATTATTCAAAGTGTAACTGAAAACCTGAAAACTAGCCATTGTACTCATCATTATGAACAAATTTTACTATGCGAAAAAATCCTGAAATCGCGAAAAAAATCTGCTGCATAACTCGACGAAATAGGGAACTCATGCTGAATTATTTTTCGCGATTTCAGGTTCTATTGTTCGTAATACTGTGATAATGATGAGTACCTACAATGAGCCCTTTCCTGAAAAGGGCTCAATTTCCGTTATTTAGACTTTGGCAATTGATTCATCTCGCGAAAATGCAAGCTGGAGTTAATTAACCACTAAAAGTGGTTCATATTCTATGACTTCACCCCCTGAATGATAGCCAATGAATTTAAAGTCAGCCTACATTTTGAATAGCTATGATCTTCGCCATTATTTGTCGTAGGCACAATAGTAAATCAGTAATTCATTGTAACCATTTCTAAATGATACTGCAATAAATATCAAAGCGATTACAATCACAACCGTGGTTCCAATAGATATACATTTCGTTGCTGCGGCAATTGCCAGATTATTGTGTCATCCGAATAATATAATACTTATAGGCTGCATTGGAATCTAGAACAATACTTATTGGCTTCGTATTCATAGTTTATTTGATGGTTATGTATCTGTCGCAGTAAATGGTTGTGCAGCCGTGATATAGTTATATTCCGATTAGCTATCAAGGGTGTACGGTTCAGAGTAGTAGATGGATGTGTACGTAAACCGTACACAGGGTGTCAAAGTAGTTGCGTGCCATAGCTTGGGGGTAGGTCTAGTATCGATAAAGGCAAAAAAATTAATTGCTATTTTAATTTAAGTTAGTAGACGTACTAAATAGGAACCCAGGCAAAAATAAAATAAGGTTATGTATCTGTCGCAGTAAATGGTTGTGCAGCCGTGATATAGTTATATTCCGATTAGCTATCAAGGGTGTACGGTTCAGAGTAGTAGATGGATGTGTACGTAAACCGTACACAGGGTGTCAAAGTAGTTGCGTGCCATAGCTTGGGGGTAGGTCTAGTATCGATAAAGGCAAAAAAATTAATTGCTATTTTAATTTAAGTTAGTAGACGTACTAAATAGGAACCCAGGCAAAAATAAAATAAAAAAAAAATAATTAAAATTAAAATTAAAAAACATAATAATTAAAATTAAAAAAACATAAAAAAATTATTGCAAGATCATAGGTTGATCTTGCAATAATTTTTTTATGTTTTTTTTATTGAGTTTTTTAATATTTTTTTTGCCTGTGTTCCTATTTAGTACGTCTACTAACTTAAATTAAAATAGCAATTTTTTAGAATTAAATTTATTTTAGTATTCGGATGCGAGAAGTGAAGGACAAAATGTCAACGCGTTCGATAGTAGGTAGGTAAGTATGTACCTAATTAAAGCATTTAGACAAATAAAATAATTTTAATTCTAAAGTATTGCTTTTTTAAGTTAGTAGGTACTGAATTAGTTTGATCTTGCAATAATTCTTTTATGTTTTTATTTTAAATTATTTTTTATTTTTATTTTTTTAGTTTTCCTGGGTTCCTGTATCGATACTGAACCTATCTAAGCTGAAAGCGGTTCATAGATGACAGAGTGCTCTAAATTTTGTTACACCGACCAATTTCGACGTACCGCTTGCCGACCGCTACCGCGGCACCGCTCGCTTCGTTCGCTCGACTTGCGCGTATTTGATCACAGTTATAACCTAACTAGCCTATTTGGTCGGAGTGGCCTACTCGTAATAGTTATATTACTAGAACATGCTCGTATCATAGTGACATTCCTAGAAAGGTAGTTAAGAACCGCTGTCATATAACTGAATCGGTTATTTTGAAAAGGGCACAAGTCACACCTTTTGCTGAAATTGAGTTAATTATGAGGAAGTGTTTGTCTATGATCCCCGCACGTTTTCACAGAAAACGGCACTAGTCCGTTGTTTCATTGCTGAATGACAGGTCATGTCAATTTTTGTTTATTTTGAAAAAGGCATTAGTCCTGGACTTGTGCCATTCTTTCTTGCCCTGTAATCGAGATTTTGGTCTAGTAAAAAGAAAGATTAAAAGATTGGACAGGATTTACCTTCCAGAAAAGTATGAAGATATCATTGTATCAAGTGCATACAGTGGTAAAATATCGGTACTTCAAGTAGATACTCAGATGGTTACAGATTTTAAAAGCTGGTGGCCTAGGTTTTACAAAAAGAACTGCCTTGCCATACAGTCATTAGGAAAAAAAGTTCCTAAAAACAAGAAAATGAACTTTAATGTGTCACTGTTTCATGAATTTCATTATGATTGCTCAAACCCAGGTACTGTGAAAACCAGTGAACATATTGATGGATTAGTGAAATATGACTTCAAACTGGCCTCTGGGCGAGAGAATGTATCATGGCCAACTGAAAAAGCTTACAGGGATAAGGTTCCAATAAATATAAAAAAAATTGAGGACATAAAGAAAGTCATGAGGCACATTGCCTCAAACTTTATAGGTTTCTATAATGAAGTAACAAATAATTGGTCCACCAAGACTTCTGAAACAATTGAAGAAGATGCTGAATAATTGCTAAAATAGTGTGTAGTAATTATTATTCATAATCTTTAATAAATGTTGTACTTACATTATTTAAACTTGGTAATTTCATTGACTTAATCTTGTATGTTTTGAAAAGGGCATAAGTCCAGGTCTAAAAATGAGCTTTATCTACACTTCCTGTATTATATATTACTTACTAATATAACAAAATAATAACTTTTAATAGGGTCTATTAAAGGCCATATAACGTTTTTAATACTCCATACAAAAAATTGCAAGAAATTGTTTTTTGTGTCTCCTGAAAAGTTTACAAAAGTGGACTTAAGCCCTTTTCAAAATAACCGATTCAACTATATCACGTATACAGGGTGGAATCTTTCAGCGGGGCAGTAAGGGGAAGTACCTTATCCGTTGCAGCTACGCGAAAATGGTCTTAGGAGACAATCCATAATTTTTTTATGGAATTTTGATCCCCATTCATTGATTTTCAAAAAAAAAATACAGTTAGCAAGAAAATAGCCATTTTACACAAAAACATTTTTTGATGCCAATCGATCCTGTTTCTAATACTGATCAAAAACTTCTTTGAGACCAACCATCGTTGGAGTACTCAAAAAGTCACAAATTGCAAAAAACTTTTCCCGTACATTTTGTATCAAAATTTTACGCAAAAGCTTTGTTTAGTGACGGTTGAGATCTTTTGTTTTTTTGTGGGGCTGTACCTGAAAACAGGTTTACAAAAAAAATACGATAGTGTTAAAGAACTTAAAGACTCACTAACCACAATTTTCTATGGAATTCATACAAATAAATTGTCAGCAGCCACTAGGTCGGTACAGAAACGAATCAATTTATGTATTCGTCAAAATGGCGGTCACTTCGAGCACTTGATATCGTAGGGCAAAAACAGCAAGATTTTAAATATGAATAACATCATCAAGTTATGTTAGTTAATAATAAAAATAGAAAAATAATACGCCTTCTTTTTGATATGTGTAAAATTCTACGTGATCATTTGTCTTTTATTTATTTTTTTATATTTCAGTTACATAAACAAATTATTTACAAAATGTAAGGGAAAAGTTTTTTACAATTTGTGACTTTTTGAGTACTCCAACGATGGTTGGTCCTATAAAAGTTTTTGATCAGTATTAGAAACAGGATCGATTGGCATCAAAAAATGTTTTTGTGTAAAATGGCTATTTTCTCGCTAACTGTATTTTTTTTTGAAAATCTGTGAATGGGGATCAAAATTCCATAAAAAAATATGGATAGTCTCCTAAGACCATTTTCGCGTAGCTGCAACGGATAAGGTGAAGTACCTTATCCGTTGCAGCTACGCGAAAATGGTCTTAGGAGACTATCCATAATTTTTATTATCCATATTTTTCCCTTACTGCCCCGCTGAAAGATTCCACCCTGTATAGCTATATCCCTAGGGATCTAACTATATCACGGCTACAACCATCTTACTGCGAAATATGTAAATTAATGAGTTGATAACTTCAATAGTGTAATTAATGAGTTGATAACTTCAATAGTGTAATTAAAATGCTTTAAAAATCCTAACCTTAGAGTAATTTATGATCCTAACTAATAATACGAATTTGAAAGTGAGTTTGTTTACTTGTTTGTTTGTTACTCTTTAACGCTAAAATGGCTGAACGTTTAATATTTGTATGACATTTTTGGCACTATTAGCACTATTGGAATTATAACGTTGCTAAATTGACGAGTACAACTGTGTGTCGTAGCATGACGACTGAAGTGACTGGTATTACGTTTAGTTGGTTAACCAGACACGTGGTTTTTTTTGTTTACCTTTATTTAATTAGCTAAATCGATGGTGTTTATTAGCTTTCTAGTTCCGTCAGTATGTTTTGTCATAGACGAATTTTCACGTTAAATCTACTTTAACCCCTCAAAAACCCTTTACATAATAGGTATGTAAGCTTATATACCGGATGACTTTTTTTACCGTCTCGAAAAAAATTGGGTATATTAGGTGAACAGAGTAGAAGCCTATGGCATACCTAGTTTTTTTTAATAGCTTAGACAGAAAAAAATATCAAATTACCAATAAATACTACAAAATCGATGTAAACTTTTCATTTTTGTACCATAAAAACAGAAATTTTGAAAAAATAATAAATCGTTTAAAAATATCGAAATTCAAATCATATGCAGCCTGTGTATGATTAGAATTTATGACTTTTTTGATTTGTTTTTTGGAAAAAAAAGAAAAAGAAAGTTAGGTATGCCATAGGCTTCTACTCCGTTCACCTAATATACCCAATTTTTTTCGAGACAGTAAAAAAAGTCATCCGGTATATATCACATATATAAACGTAAAAAAACATCATCCGATGGAAAACCAATCATCATCATTAGTTGTGAACCTATGGAATTCGCAGCTAACACCCGCTCCCCAACGCGTCTCAAATGTGCAAAAGGACAAAACTTTACATAATAGGTATATAAGCTTATATCACATATATATAAACGTAAAAAAACATCCGATGGAAAACATATTATCATCATCAGTAGTTGTGAACCTATGGGGTTCGCAACTAACCCCCAACCCTCCCAGTCGCTGGGGTAATGGGTCTAAAATTAGCCCTAATCAGACACCTGAGGGTTTAATAAGGTCCTGAACTAAAATATTTAACTAGCTTACATAACTAGATCAATACAGTCAGACAGCAACACACTTATATCGATGTAACAGGTGACGAGAAAGTATGTCGAAAGAAATGTCCAGAATGTATACTCCATAGATTTTCATATCTCTTTTTTTCTTCCAATTTCCCACCCATATGATAATGGGTGTATAAAATGTAAAAATCGAGTGTGTGCAGTCTAATTACTAAAGTACCTACATATGTAAGTAATAGTTAGCTTTTACCAGCGGCTTAGCCAGCGTGGATGTCTTACATTCTCTCAGGGGAACCGTACATTTTTCTGGGACAAAAATTAGTCTATGTGCTATTTCAGACTATAATCTATCTCAGTGCCAGATTTCATCCAGATCCGTTCAGCCGTTCTGGCGTGATTGAGTAACAAACATCCATCCATTCATACAAACTTTCGCATTTATAATATTAGTAAAAGTAAGATAAAATATACCATAGTAACAGTGGTGAAGGTAAAGATTTATTTTTGTCTTTTGATGTATAAAAAGTGCTGACTTTCGGGCTGTCCCTCAATTTTTAGGGTTCCGTACCTCAAAACCTCGTGTGTCTGTCCGTCTGTCCGTCTGTCACAGCCAATTTGCTCCGAATGTAATGGACCGATTAAGTTGAAATTTGGTATACGTATGGATTTCTGTGACCCAAACATGTACAGCTAAAGTAAATAAATAAATTTTGAATAGGGGGCTCAGTTTTAGGGGGCAAATAAGAAAATTAAAAAAAAAGTTTTGCAAAATGTACCGTGTGACATATCAAATGAAAGGGCTTACTATTAGGATCTCAAATATTTATTTTTATAATTTTAAAATAAATAGTTTTAAAATTATTTAAGAAACTAGACGAAAATTTACCGTTCCCCCCTCTTATCTCCGAAACTGCTGAGCCTAAAATTTTGGAAAAAATACAGAAAATAGTTCTATACCTGTAAATTACAGGAAAACCTATAAGAAGTTTATGGTCTTAAAATAACATGGTAAATCTGTCAATAGTGTGAGTACAAACTTACATTTACTGTTGGAATGTATGGGAAACATGTTTTTCAACTATAATGTTAAGTTTGTTCTTGGGATAATTAATTTAATCCCAACTACGGAACCCTTCATTGTGCGTAGTCCGACACGCACTTGGCCGGTTTTTTACACCTCATTTCAATTTTAATGCTACGTTACGCTACCAGCAACTGGAAATGTTAACAATCTATTTTGTACTAAGGGATAAGGACCAATTAGTTATTTAGTTTGGGATCACAAACTGATAATACTGAGCGTTAGGTCTGGCCATCCCCACGAGATGGGAAAACGATTTTGTAATTACAAAAACAAAAACCGACTTCCAAAAAAAACACTACAAAGTGAAAAATAACTTTAATTTCGGAAGTCGGTGTCTTTGGATCTGTATTTTAGTTTTTTGCCACCGACTTCCGAAATTAAAGTTATTTTTCACTTTGTAGTGTTTTTTTTGGAAGTCGGTTTTTGTTTTTGTAAAAAAGTTTTTATTTTTCACTTTTTAGTGGTTCAGTTTGTAATTTATCTAAGTTACAATAACCCAATGTCAACTGCTCATCACGTTTTACAAAATGTTGCTTTTCCCGATGCAGGGACGTTAATTGTTGAGGAGTTCTCCTAGTAAGAACCAGGAGAAATGGAGCTCATGGTGAAGTCACCATTACCATTATTTTGACGAGCATAAACCATATTAAAGTAATCGAATCGCAACCTGTTATATACTTAGATATAATTGAGTATTTCCCATAGCCCTCTGTGGTCTTCATCATCAGTTCCAGTTCACCGAATGGTACTTTCCGAGAGTAAATGCACGAGTTACTATAAAAAATACCGAAATCGATATAGGTGTGCCCATAAAATTTGAGGGTTTCCCTCGATTTCCATGGGATCCCATCATCAGATCTTGATTTGATGATCATGGGACCACTTGGGAAGTATACCCTTTCGAACAAAAAAAGAAAAATCCAAATCGGTATAGCCATTTTCGAGTAATCGGGGAACATACATAAAAAAAAAAAAATAAAAAAAAAATAAAAAAAAAAAATTCCGACGAATTGAGAACCTCCTCCTTTTGGAAGTCGGTTAAAAAGGTTTGTCATTGAATGCAAGCGACCCAGAACTAAATCCATACTAATATTATAAATTCGAAAGTAACTCTGTCTGTCTGTCTGTCTGTCTATCTGTCTGTCTGTCTGTCTGTCTGTCTGTCTGTCTGTCTGTCTGTTACCTTTTCACGCCTAAACCACTGAACGGATTTCGATAAAATTTGGCAAGGTCATAGATGGTATCCTGGGGACGGACATAGGCTACTTTTTTTTTCAAAAATAATAATACAGGGGGTGATATAGGGGATGAAAGTTTGTATGGGAAACTCAGTATTTCTTAAGTTAGGGATGTGAAAATTAAAATGTATGCTTTTGATAGGAAATAAAGAAATATGCGGTTCAGCGTTTTTGAAAAATCATCCCCTAAGGGGGTAAAATAGGGGTTAATTTTAAAATTTACAAAACTGCATGGCATTTCGACAAAATTTGGCAAGGCTTTATATAGCATCCTGGGGAAGGCCATAGGATACTATTTTTTTCAAAAATAATACTACAGGGGGTGATATAGGGGATGAAAGTTTGTAAGGGAAACCCAGTATTTCTTAAGTTAGGGATGTGAAAATTAAAATGTATGCTTTTGATAGGAAATAAAGAAATATGCGGTTCAGCGTTTTTGAAAAATCATCCCCTAAGGGGGTAAAATAGGGGTTGATTTTAAAATTTACAAAACTGCATGGCATTTCGACAAAATTTGGCAAGGCTTTATATAGCATCCTGGGGAAGGCCATAGGATACTATTTTTTTCAAAAATAATACTACAGGGGGTGATATAGGGTATGAAAGTTTGTAACGGAAACCCAGTATTTCTTAAGTTAGGGATAACAAATTTATGCTATTGGTAGGAAATTAAGAAATATGCGGTTCAGCGTTTCTGAAAAATCATCCCCTAAGGGGGTAAAATAGGGATTGATTTTAAAATTTACAAAACTGCACGGATTTCGATAAAATTTGGCAAGGCTTTATATAGCATCCTGGGGAAGGACACAGGCTACTTTTGGTCCTAAAAAAAATCCTACAGGGGGTGATATAGGGGATGAAATTTTGTATGGGAAACTCAGTATTTCTTAAGTTAGGGATGTGAAAATTAAAATGTATGCTTTTGATAGGAAATAAAAAAATATGCGGTTCAGCGTTTTTGAAAAATCATCCCCTGGGGGGGGGGTAAAATCGGGGTTGATTTTAAAATTTACAAAACTGCACGGATTTCGACAAAATTTGGCAAGGCTTTATATAGCATCCTAGGAAAGGACATAGGATACTTTCAAAAACAATACTACAGGGGGTGATATAGGGGATGAAAGTTTGTAAGGGAAACCCAGTATTTCTTAAGTTAGGGATAACAAATTTATGCTATTGGTAGGAAATTAAGAAATATGCGGTTCAGCGTTTTTTAAAAATCATACCCTGAGGGGGTAAAATAGGGGTTGATTTTAAAATTTACAAAACTATACGGATTTCAATAAAATTTGGCAAGGCTTTATATAGCATCCTGGGGAAGGACACAGGCTACTTTTGGTCTTAAAAAATAATCCTACAGGGGATGATATAGGGGATGAAAGTTTGTATGGGAAACTCGGTATTTCTTAAGTTAGGGATGTGAAAATTACAATGTATGCTTTTGATAGGAAATAAAAAAATATGCGGTTCAGCGTTTTTGAAAAATCATCCCCTAAGGTGGTAAAATAGGGGTTGATTTTAAAATTTACAAAACTGCATGGATTTTGACAAAATTTGGCAAGGCTTTATATAGCATCCTGGGAAAGGACATTGGATACTATTTTTTTCAAAAATAATAGTACACGGGGTGATATAGGGGATGAAAGTTTGTAAGGGAAACCCAGTATTTCTTAAGTTAGGCATAACAAATTTATGCTATTGGTAAGAAGTTAAGAAATATGCAGGTCAGCGTTTTTTAAAAATCATCCCCTAAGTGGGTAAAATAGGGGTTGATTTTAAAATTTACAAAACTGCACGGATTTCGATAAAATTTGGCAAGGCTATAGATAGCATCCTGGGAAAGGACATGGGCTACTTTTTGTCTTAAAACATAATCCTACAAGGGGTGATAAAACGGATGAAAGTTTGTATGGGAAACCCAGCATTTCTTAAGTTAGGGATATGCCCTATGTTTTCCACATGAACGTTCCTATGGGATATTTTCCGACATCCACGCGGGCGAAGCCGTGGGCAAAAGCTAGTGTTATATAAATCTATGGATGGCTCCTTTGCCTGGCTGTGAATACCTTCTGGTTTTCTGTGTGAAACGGAATGTAAATTATTCCCATTTCGATTTCCGAAAGATACTATAGTCTTTTTATAATCACTGATCGTCTTTTGGTGATAGCCCTAAGCCTAGGAACAGTGAGCAACTTGGGTGTTGCGTTCATCGGCCGCTGTCGGCCGTAACGTAACAAGTCATCTATTTTATTTAATTAACTGTATGTTATCAGAATAAGATCAGAATGTTGGAACACAAAAGGGATGAATGAAAAGCAATTGCATGCAGCTGAGATGAGAATGCTAATAGGATGTGTGGTGTTACACGAATGGATAGAATAAGAAACGAGTACATAAGGGGAAGTTTGAAAGTGGCACCGGTGACTGAAAAGTTGTGCGGAAATCGGTTGTCATGGTATGGGCATTTGATGTGGAGGAATGAGGAAAGTGTCATGAGGAAAGTTTTGAGTATGAATGTCGATGGTTATTAGAGTAGGGGAAGACCAAAGAAACGATGGATGGACTGTGTGAAAGATGACATGGCTAGAAAGGGGGTGACTACCGAGATGACGACTAATAGAGAAGTATAGAAGAAAAGGGACATGTTGTGCTGACCCCAAACAGATTGGGATAAGGGCAGGATAATGATGATGATGAAGTTAATGGTAGAGTGGAGGGAGTCCTTTGCCCAAGAATGGGACAGCGCAGGCTAACAAAAAAAAAAGTTAATTGTTATTTTTGTTCTAAAATTAAATTGTTTATAGAACTATCCTAGTTGGTCCGGACTTCCGGAAGAAGGTGATGGCATTTGTGATACAGGGTAATCCTAGCATGAGTGCCAAAGTGCACTTTACATGCGACCAAATTTGTTTTTAGGGAGATTTACTGTACGTATTCTTCTAATACATAGTAAAGATTTTTATTATTTATTATTATTGATTTTGGCCCTTCTGCCCTTTGTTCTTTAATGTGCCCGTTGTCTAGGGCTGACACTAGGGCTATTTGTAGCTACAACCTTGACACGCAGTTGCGACATGAAACGAAACGCAACGTGTTACGTTTTATTTATTAGGGCATCCATATAGAGAGGTTACTTTAGTCGTAGAGACTTGGTTGTTAGTATTGAAAAAACAAGTTCTGTTCTTCGAAAAAAATATTCTGTTGATGAAGGCCTTAAGGTACTTCTAATTAAGTTGGTTTTTATCAAATTCAGATATCTTCTATCCGTGGAATAAAATTGACATCTAACAATTTTCGTATGGAGAAACTGTCGAAAATTCAAAAATATAAGGTGTATCTATTCAGACACGAAATCTCTTAAGGGGTCATTGTACTCATCATTATGAACAACTTTTACTATGGGACCAAACCTGAATTCGCGATTTCAGGTTTGGTCAAATAGTCAAAGTTGTTCATAATGATGAGTACAATGACCCCTTAAAATATTGCCACTGTTTACACTTACACCCTGTATGTACACGCAGGAGAAGGTTTATACCAGTTTGGTGGAATTCACCCTTCAATCAATCAGAGAAATAAAAACAGGACAATAATCCACACACAATAAGTCTACCCACAAAATTGAAGTGAAAACAAACAGAACACACGGACATACGGACATATTCCCATAATGTACAAAGAGAACAAGATTGTATTGTCTTACTAGTTTACTACAGCTCGTTTTGACAGCTGAGATATTTCCAACGTAAAAAATTACATTGCAGACTAAAACTGCCTAATATCGTAAACAATGAAAAATTGTTTAGTAAGTAGGTTTATAGTCCTCTATAAATTGCCTTTTCTTTTTCTACCACTCAAGTGTTTTGTATTTACAATGATTCACATCCGATTTCCAGAAGTTATTTGATCCAATTTTATCAGAAGTCAAATTAATCTCTGTATATTTTTTCACTGGATTGACTTAGAAGCTTGATTTTTTTAGGTCTCCAAGGGACCGTAAACTTACGTATTTGATATTAATTTCAACTTGATACCTTCACGCGTTCCTGAGAAAAAGGGCCTTGCCAGACTGACAGAAGACGGACAACGAAGTGTTCCATTTTTCCTTTTGAGGTACGGAACCCTAAAAAGACTGCTGAACCTATTTTTAGCCAGTTATTTTCAGAATTAATTACATCAACTACAGCAGCAATTAAGTGCATAAAATCAGAGCGACCAAAAGCGTCTTTCATTGCAATTAGCTTCTAAAAAGATCAAGAGTTCAAAGACCCTTGTCCTATCTGCAGTAACGCAAGGTTTATTCACCCGAGTGACCTACAAAACATATTTGTTTACGTTATTAGTCGGTTTGTATCTACGTTGGTTTCTGAGTAAACCATAGTTGTATCTGTTTTTCATCCTGACTAAGGTGAAAAAGTTGATGGGAGGATGGATGGTTATGACGTGTGGATCAAAGCAAAGAGTTGGTAAGCTTTAGAGGTGACGGATAAACGAAGTCTTAAACAAGATTCAATTAAAGGATCCCCGAAACGATCAACTCCAATTTTTGTAAATTTTTACGTGATTGATACACATTGATGCGCAAAGGAGTTGTCCAGAAGTGGTTTTTTATTACTCAATAATTCCGATGAGGATAAGTTAAATATATTTGGATAAACATCCCCAAAACTAGTGGTTCTGAGTATATCGTACATTTTTAAACATAGCCAATTTTGAGAAAAATCGTTTTTTATTTTGTTGTGAATTTACTACTAAAACTAACAAACCTTTCTAATTATCTAGGATAATAAAGTGAATACACCCAAAAAAAAAAGTAATGACAGTACCTTGTGTCAATTTTGACAAGTTACCTATTTTTTTTGGGGCGTGTTCACTTTTTAACCCCCGAAGCAAAAAGAGGGGTGTTATAAGTTTGACCGCTATGTGTGTGTGTGTGTGTGTGTGTGTGTGTTGTGTGTGTCTGTGTGTCTGTCTGTGGCACCGTAGCGCTTAAACGGGTGGACTGATTTGGATGCGGTTTTTTTTATTTGAAAGCAGGTTTTCCAGCGATGGTTCTTAGACATGTTTTATCAAAATCGGTTCGGCCGTTTCAAAGTTATTTGCTCTTTTGTTAGCTGCGGTAGGGATCTTAGACGCGTAATGGGTATTTACTTTACTTTCAAACCTTAGTGTGACCTAAAATTTGAAACATCTATGTATGCTATCTATCTATGCAAGATTATGGAATTCTTGGTCTGATGCTGCAGCCAGGATATCCAGCACTAGTGCACTGGATACACTCTTGAAAAATTAATGGCAGAAATGTCGTGTTTGGATTCATTTACATCAGTATTTGATTCTATATACAATGCAATGGTGGCAACAGGATGAGCTGATGCTGCAGCCAGGATGTCCAGCACACTAGAACACTCTTGAAAAAGTAATGGCAGATATGTCGTGTTTGGATTCATTTACATCAGTATTTGATTCTACATACAATGCAATGGTGGCAACACGATGAACTGATGCTGCAGCCAGGATGTCCAGCACACTAGAAGACTCTTGAAAAAGTAATAGCAGATATGTCGTGTTTGGATTCGTTTTGATCAGAATTTTATTCTACATACAGTGCAATGGTGGCAACACGATGAGCTGATGCTGCAGCCAGGATATCCAGCACACTAGAATACTCTTGGTAAAATAATATAGCAGATATGTCGTGTTTGGGTTCGTTTTGATCAGTATTTGATTCTACATACAATGCAATGGTGGCTACGCGATGAGCTGATGTTGCAGTCAGGATATCCAGCACACTAGTACACTCTTGAAAAAAAAAAATAGCAGATAGTAGTGTTTGTATTCGTTTTTTTATCAGTATTTAATTCTATTTGCAGTACGATGGTGGCATCATTATAAGTTAATGTTATGTGCAGAGAAACTTAACATTCTGCAGTAATAAAAATGCATTTCTGTATTGTTAAATTGTTTAAAAAGTTTAAAAAGGTTAAAATAAAAATTAAATTCAAAATTTAAAAAACCCCCAACGCAAAAAAGAAAAGAGAACATTTAAAAAGTCAAAAATAATACCTATCGTTGAGCCATCAAATTCGATTGAGTAATACCTATATATATTTTAATTACAGAAATTGATGGATGGCACGATAAGGTTTGCTCATTGAAATGGCGCTATAATGTCACGGCGGGGTACCGCATAAGTAAGTCAGACCCTTCACTTGATTGACTATGTACATATGCGGTACCCCGCCGCGAAATTATAGCGCCATTTCAATGAGCAAACCTTATCGTGCCATCCATCAATTTCTGTAATTAAAATATATATAGGTATTACTCAATCGAATTTGATGGCTCAACGATAGGTATTATTTTTGACTTTTTAAATGTTCTCTTTTCTTTTTTGCGTTGGGGGTTTTTTAAATTTTTAATTTAATTTTTATGTTTCACGTTCACAGAAAGGCTTGTTCTGTTTAGGACTAAATTCACAACAAAATAAAAAACTATTTTTCTCAAAATTGGCGATGTTTAAAAATATATGATATACCCAGAATCACTAGTTTTTGGGATGTCTATCCAAATATATTTAACTTATGCTCATCGGAATTATTGAATAATAAAAAACCAACGTCCATTCCTTTGATAGTCTACCAAATTCAATTGAAGCGATTGACAATACGAGTACTACAATACGGTAGAAAAAATCAAAAAATATATTATTTAGATAGCTAAGGCAAAAATCAGTCGAAAAATGTTAGCTTTAGTTCGTGAAATATCAATATACTCAAATTTTAAAATTCAATTCAAATTATTCAGCACTGGACGGTTTCGGGCAGGCAACATGGCCCTCTATGCGTTAAGAATGATTCTGTTTTATTTTTAGCTTTTCATAGCAGTTTTTAATTAGTCTTTGGCAAACTCATTAAAGATTACGTGTATGATGTTATTATACGTATGTTGTTTGTCTTTAAAATTCTTGGTTTAGCTCGGTGTGTAAGTGAAATGGCGTTATGGCTGTCTAGTTTGACGCACGAGATAGAAGATTCTCACGCGCACCGGAATTATGTCGTAAAAGTGCAATTAAAATCGTATAAAATTTGAAATTAACTATTTAATAAAAAGTAATCCATCACTGGATGCAGTTTGGAATTTGACATTTCATGGTATATTTTTAATTATAATTATAATTGCTAATGAAGGGATAAACAGCTTTTAAATATTATTAGGAGGTATGTTTAAAGATTTTTTTGGTGCATTAAAGTATGTTTAATTATGTTTTGGCTTCCATCGCTGTATGCGAAAAGGACTTGAAAATATCATATTTTTTTTACACGCCAAAATTATTTACGGTTTATGAGATACACAGCTTTAAAAAACCACCTTTTTGATCGTTTTCAGGAAATCTGCGCCTTATCAAGCTGGATTCCTAACTCCAGGCTAGGTACTACTCCGCCAGGGTCGCGAGTTGCTCGAAAGAGATACCCCCTGGCCCTGGCACAGGCAGCTGAAGGAACACGGGTGGGTTTTAGTCAGTAAAAGTCTGACACGCCCTTCCGCTCCGCCCAGAGCCGGAAAAGACATTTGAAGATTTCCCATCCACAAAAAAAAAAGAAAGGCTATAGGTATTACTGAGAATTTCTTACTTAGAAATTAAATCTTACCAAAGAGGTACCTATCGTATTACCCAGTAACTGGGTTGTGGAGGTCACTTAGGCAGTCGCATATAAAATACTGGTGTTCAGGTGCATCACGTTAGACTGGAATCCGACCCCAACATAGTTGGGAAAAGGCTAGGCAAGATGATAATCAAATAAAATATCAATATCAACTTTGCAATAACTTTTGCCCAAAGTAGATTCAATAAAATCGCCTGCTTAAAATCATTCTTGAACATGGTTTTAGTTTAGCAGAAATATAAAGGATTTTACGATTATTCCTATGCTTTACGGCTAGTTCTGTAAATGGCCCGAAAACTTTACCATTAAACTTGTACTGAATCACAGGAGTCAGTAGGTAAAAAGTTTATGATTCATGTTAAAATCTATAAAGTTGCATGGAATCACCGGTTTTCTTGGTGCCAGTGTGTAGATATGCACGGAACCGTATTTTCTTATGGAAGTTAAAAACAAATTAATCGTTTCGTACATAATGCTGCCTCAGACTAAATTTTTTATTTTTTATTTAGTCAGATTGCTGTGCCCTAAAGTTAGTCTGTAAATGTGTGTAAGTTGTACAGTAAATGAATAATAATAAAAAAATATTATTAGCACAAACGGGATATTTACCATGTTTACTGTTATTATTAAATAGTTTGAGTTCCCGATATTTATTTTTTTATTTTTTTTATTTTATTGGGAACTCAACTATGATAACAGTAAACATGGTAAATATCCCGTTTGTGCTAATAATAATGTTAGTGACCATGACAGTTTAAAAACTAAGAATAAGAATAAGAGAATAAGAATAAGAATAATTTATTTGTGAAACATGCGTTTACATAAACTGACAAATCAGACATGCATTGTGTTAAATAAATAAATGTTGTGAGCGTCTTATAATAAAAAATGTTACTTCATCTACTTATGTAAATTACATTGTTAAGTTTGGAGTCACCTTTTAAGTTGAATAAATGACTTGATTTAATTAGAAAGTTCATCCCTTAACTGTCAGGCTCATTTTTAATCTTATTTTTTTTTTACATTGTTCTCACATTTAGAAGCAACAAGAATAACGGAGGTACCCAGGATGTTGTATTACTTAATCTTGATTTAAAAGAGTGTCCGTGGAGTTTCTTGCCCGTTCTTTTCTATAGAGATCTACGTTTTGGAATGGGCAACTATAGCTTCAACTTTCTGACTAACTGACCGACTCTTTGACAATTCTAAAGTGCCTGGAATTGGTTTAATTGGAATAAATGCTTGAGGGGCTCGTGGCTAAGTAATAACAGCGGCACGGGTCGATCCATCAGGTTAAGCTACGCTTGCTGGGGTTGGTCCGTGGATGGGTGACCATCTTTATATACCGAGACTCTTTGACAGTCGTTATGGGTCGTCAGAAGCCTGAAAGTCTGACAACCAGTTATACCAAGGGGTATCATATTATCCAGTTAATGTGTTGTGGAGGTCAGATAGACAGTCGCTCGATGTAAAATACTGGTATTCAGCTGCATCTGGTTAAACTGGAAGCCGACCCCAACATAGTTGGGAAAAGGCTAGGCAGATGATGAAATACTTTGAGTTTGAGTTTGAGCATATTGATGCTCGTGACTGTTAGGGTACATAACACATATACGAACCAAACTCATTACAATTCTAACCGTGTCAGACCAATTAACACAGTCGTTACTACTGAGGAATATGAAAGTGAAACAGAGGTCTACCATGGCTTTCCTAATTTGGAGTAATACTTTGCGAAGGGCTAATTATGCAATTTCGAATTTCGTGATGTTGATTTTAGAAATTAAGTACGCAAAATCTTAACGGGTTATAAGTTCAAACGCTTGGAGGGCTAATTTTATTAGTGGTGGTGTTCTGTTTGCTTGAAAGGCAAAAGGGCTGTTGTAAATTCAATTCGAAAGTTGGCGTTGCGCCTTGTAAAATATTGTGACAAAAAGATATTAGGATCGATTTTAAATTGTTTTTGCGATAGCTAAAATATAGTACATATGTCCGTGGTATAATAGTTATTTATGCAACTGACGTATAATAAGGGGTATTAAAACACGAGTATCACATGAGTGTTTTAATACCTAATTATGTACAGTTGCATACAAGACTTTATCTACATCCATCCTCTATAAAAGGTTCTGAAACAGTTTTTTGCAATACTAATACTCGTATCGAACATGGCGGCCGGCGTCATAGTATACGACGTGAATTCGAATAAGTTCTTTTTTTAAATTACGGCGCTGTTGTAGTGAAACGCGCGTGCATTACAATGTTCTTTTTTTGAAAACGAGTTGCATTATGAAATTCAGTACAACATAAAAACACCCGTTTGGATGCTATTATGGTTACCATGGTTACTATGACACTGGCTGTTTTAATGTTGGCAATAAGCTAACTGTTTCAGAAACTTTTATAGAGGATTTTAAAGCATGGGTGTAGATAAATGAATAAACACTGACACAAAATATCGGAAACCAATTTTCGCATAATCGAAATAGGATGAATCGGGTTAAGTTTCGGTCACTAATTACCCACTAGTCATCGGCTGTCAAATGCAATGGGCTGTTGAAGATGAGGTTTAGGTAATATCACATTACAATAACGTTTTTCAGCAGGTTAATGACATAAACTAGCGCTAGTATTCCTCTATCTATCGTTCTTTAGCGATTTATAAAAGTTACGTTCGTGGCTATGAAACTGTTTCATTAGGTTAGCAACCCCATAGTGGGTTTTATGACTGAAAATGTGGGTTTTGGTTTGTTTTATGTCTAGATGCCGTGAACCTAGTTTATAATCTTGCGTTTAGATTGATACTTTACACGAAATTTTACTTCCTGATGTATCGCTAGATGGGGTTGTACAGGAGCTCGTGGCTAAGTAATAACAGCCGCACGGGTCGATCCATCAGGTTAAGCTACGCTTACCGGGGTTGGTCCGTGGATGGGTGGGTGACCATCTTTATATACTAAGACTCCTCCGTGCCTCGGAAAGTACATTAAGCTGTTGGTCCCGGCTGTCATTCGTGATGGATCTTTGACAGTCGTTACGAGTCGTCAGAAGCTCGAAAGTCTGACAACCAGTTTTACCAAGGGGTTAACTGGGTTGTGGAGGTCAGAAGTCGCTCCATGTAAAAAACTGATACTCAGCAAGAGCTGTATTGCAAGAGATCAGCGTTCTTGCGGTACCGGGTCTATAAAAGGCGTATAGATATTTTATATTTTCTTTGAATTATTATTCCTTTATGTAATTAAAACTATATTCCATCAAAACTATCAGAGCTGACTGTCTCCTCATTTTTCTTATTCTAAATATGAATTAGTCTATAACTCCTCATTTAAACAGTAGCTTTTGCCAGCGGCTTCACCCGCGTGGATGTCGGTTATCCCACGGGAACTGTACACTTTTCCGGGATAAAAAGTAGCCACCCATCCACGGACCAACCTCGGCAAGCGTAGCTTAACCTGATTAATCGACCCGTGCGGCTTACTTAGCCACAAGCTTTTCATTCAACAGACAGACCACTAGACCGAATATCCAGCCCGTCTATGTAGTGAATTATGTAATTAAGTACCTACATACTTACTTTCGTAGGTGGTAACCAATACCATTCGCTCTTATGCAAATAGTACCTACAAATACTACGTAAGTATATATAAATGACTTCCTTAATTATATACATTTAGAGTTAGGACAATGGAACTGATTGAGTTTAGAAGGTCAAACGAAGGAGTATAGACGAGGTTGTGGCGGCATCTACATCGCCACATATGAACTACGCATCAATGACATGACGTCACGCAAACCTGCATCGCGCAATTAGAGTTTACCACGCGGTTAGCATATATACAACGTCCCGACATCAACCGTCGGGCAGTAGCCCGCCACACACAACACCCGTCTGGTCGGAGGATCCTCCCTTTTCTATGGAGGATGAGTGAACTTTACACCCTGTTCCTCATGCCTCTAAACTGGTGACCCCGAGCATGAACGTCAGCGCAGCCTTCGTGCAACTACATCAGCGTGACGTCATCAGCATCACTTCCTCAAGCTTTCGAGCGGCGAGTCACACAGCCAGCCAGAACCCACGGCTTCAACGGGTATCCTGACCACCAGCATGCAGCGGACGCGCATTCCTGGTCATCACCTTCAGCCTCAACCCAGCGCTGTACACTCCGACTCACTGGAGCATAACGCAGCGCCACCCCGACTCACTGGGGTATCACCGCAGACAGTTCCGACTCACCGTGAACTATGCGGCACCCGGTTCCGACTCACTGGAACCGCAACTGGCACTGGCAAGCATCGCAAGATACACGACTCAGCCCACTATCGACCTCCGGTCTCCGGAGGGGAGTGATGTGGCGGCATCTACATCGCCACATATGAACTTCGCATCAATGACATGACGTCACGCAAACCTGCATCGCGCAATTAGAGTTTACCACGCGATTAGCATATATACAACGTCCCGACATCAACCGTCGGGCAGCAGCCCACCAGACACAACACCCGTCTGGTCGGAGGATCCTCCCTATTCTATGGAGGATGAGTGAACTTTACACCCTGTTCCTCATGCCTCTAAAAGGTAACTATTAGCTACTGCATCTAACTTACGATAATAACGACCTTTATAATTCATTCATTTTTATTAGGATTCCGTACCTCAAAAGGAAAAAAAACAGAACTCTATAAGATCACTTTTTTGTCCGTTTGTCTGTATGTCTGTCAAGGAACTTCTTTTTCGGTTTCTCAGGAACGCGTGGAGGTATCAAGTTGAAATCAATATCAAATACGTAGGTCTATAGTCCCTTGAAGTTCTAAAAAAATCAAGCTTCTAAGTCAACGCAATAAAAAAATACGGCCATTTATGCGACATATTTTGATACTCGCATGTAAATCAAAACCTTAAGGGTATTTCCTGTTGACCTAGAATCATGAAATTTGGCAAGAAGCAAGGTCTCACAGCACAAGTAAAGGAAAAAGTCCAAAAATTATTCATTTGTAATTTTATCACATTATCATAAAATTTTTTTTTTTGGGATTACAGTGATAAGTTTGTTTTTGGTATAAATTCTTTTCAACTACGGAACCCTTCATTGATAAATCGGCCAAGTGCGTGACGGACCACGCACTTGGCCGATTTTTTTTTGTATTGTTACTGACACTTTTAGGGATTCTACTATATCACAATTATTAAATTGCATTTAAGTATGTAAACCTTCCAATCGTCAATCCATAAAAGTTTTGGAAAATCGAGTAGAACCGGAGTAGTTTTGCTTGCATCTATGTGTTTCCCTATTGTTATAACCTGGGAATACTCAAGTCTCGAATTAAGCCTTTGCTCGCTGTATACCTGTAACGCAGTGTGCCTAAGTCGCGTTAGACAACTAGCGCCACCATTGTGAAAAAAAAACATCAAGTCTGGAGTTAGGGAACATTTTGAAATTTCCTATGTTCATATTTTTAGTCTGATGAGGTAGGTCAGGTGAGATCAAAAAACCTATGCTCGGACTATATGTAGCTGCATTGACTTATGACACTTCTTATCTGTCATTTCGTTAAAAAATGTTCCCATTTTGACAGCGAAATGACAGTAAAAGTGAGTTTAGAAGTGTCAGTTTAATGCAGCTAATTTAAAGTCCGAGCATAGGTTCGAAGCCTTGGCAGTTAAGGCCTAAAACGGCCGTTTTTGGCGTTGCGATCTTGACCGGATACCTTTACTGCTATTAATGTATATTAATGTTTTCCTTTTCACAGACAACATAATCTTAATGAAAAGATCTTGTAGTTTGTGTACGTAACCTTAAAAACCAGCTACTTCTCATTAAAAAAAGTAAATTAAACAGGAATACAGTAATGATACAAATCTGAGTGACGCACGCGCAGAAACATTCGACCCGACACGTTTCTGTACTGTTTACAATTAATGTAATTCAAACACCGCAAACTATTCAGTTTCGTACACATTTAACATATACACACTAACATAAGGAAAAGAAACGTTTTGCGGAGAATCAGTTAACTGTCTAAGAATAAATAAAGTGAAGTAGCTTTGGAAGATACTTGTGGTTCTTTCATGTCGGTTCATGAGAATAGCTTATGAAGTGGTGAAGACTTAGATAATATACATCTAAATCGAGCTAGCGCGTGGCCGGTCATGAGACAGCAATATAATACTTTTTCTAGGTTTTTCTAGGTTAGGGTATGAGAAATGATTTAACGTAAGAAATCTTCCTTATTTTGGAGTGAAACCCATGTCAATACATACGCACAATGTAAAAACTGTCCAAAAAAGGTAAATTAATCGACGGAAGATAAATTTTGTAACAGTGAAAGCACTTTGTTTGGCTAAAATTCAAAAGTTCGCCAAGCAAAAATACGGCACGCCGTAAGAGACAGAAGATACGATGCTTTGTCTCAATTTTCCTATTAATTTCGTATATATGTGTCTCACTTCCACACTTCATACTGTAATCATGGCAACGTCTAGATGTTCAATGTCTTTGGGTGAAGATATTGGCCTGTCTGTCATGCCGGGGCCACATTAACGTCAACGTCAATGTCCATAAACGCCATAAACATCGCGGAGATTCGGTCAAATTATCGCGGTAAATGGTGGCTACACCTATGGGTAGCGCCCTTCAACGCGATAATCAACGGCACATCCCGTATAATAGGGCCCCGCAAGGCGGCAGCAAAGCCAAAACAATGAATATCAGCCTCTCTACGTCACTGTGCTGGCGTCTTCTCATATAGAAAAGCTAGAGCCATGAAGCCAAAGATGATTACCATTGTTTTTCCTTGCTTGTTGATAATTTCAATGTATTGTACAGAATCAAGTTTAACTGAACAGACAGTTGTGCTGCTGGGGAGTTTGTTGTACCACTTCTTCTTCCCAGCTAAGTGTCTAAATACACTATGCCGAAAGTACACGATCGAAGTTCGGCATGATTACGCCTGCAATGCTATAGGTACTGACGACACATTATACCAAAATTACGTTGCGTTATAGCGTACAGCCGAACTTCGGTCGGGCGTAAGTTCAGCGGCAATTCGGCAGCAACGAATTCTGTAGAGCACACGCGACCACATTATACGCGACCGAAGTTCGGTGCGATTGCCGAAGAAGATCCGGGGCGGGGAGCAGCGGGAGGCAGGCACACAAAGTTGCGCAACTGAATTTCTGACACGTAAGTTCGGCACTTATGGTGTGTTATATCAGCCGAATACGTCGGTACGTAAAATCAGCCGCGTAACTTCGGTAGTGTGTTTAGACATAGCACTAGGAAGTGGTGAAGGGCGGGTGTTTTGTGGGGACTATCTTATGTAATTTTGACGTTCGAAAAGTGCTGATTCTCAGCCGGCATGACTTTTGATTTTGAAATCTTTACCCCTGCAGGCTTGTTCTTTTCCTTCGTCGTAAATCTGACTATGCCCTATGTATGTTCCTGAGGTATTTGAACGAAGTAGGTACATCCATTCGATAGTGATTATTGGTTCGATATCGTGTTTCTGTGGAAGAATTAGATTAAAAGTCGAGTGAATTACTATCGAGACGGCTGGTTGACAATTCCCGTGACCCAAGGGCTGGCTTTTACCTTGGCTTGACGTTAAGCATTGCCATGCAACGTGGCAATGCCACCACCGCCAGTCTTTAATTACCAGTCGACGAATATTTTCGAATATTTTAGTTTGTTAATAGTTTTATTTGCTATAGGTAAGTTGTTATTTATGCATATAATTTTAATTCTGAATAAATCCATTACCTGCAACCTAGACCTTAACTTAAAACTTGCTGCATCGTTACTTAGTCAGAAGAAAATTAATTAATGGAAGTAGGAATCGTTTCGTTCTCTTTATGGTGTACCTAAAGTCCTAAGTGCTAGTAATATTGAGTTTAATTACTAGTCTCGTTCCGCAGTAATGTCACAGAGTATTGTTATAGTAGGTAGTACATCTGCATAGAAAACGGCCGAAACGACGCCCTTCGAATCTCAGTATATACCTAATATAATTTATTGTTTTGTGCATGTGGTGTTTACCTATAAGTAATTGTTGCGCTGTCATTTTAATTTTAAGAATGAATTATGTCGCTGTATCCAGTGTGAACAATTGTTGGTGGACCTATAATAAAAAAAAAAAAAATAAAAAAAAAAAAAAAATACCGATTAGCAATCGTTCGAGTGCGCGGCAGATACGTACGGATGGACGCGTATTTAGCTACCGAGTGGTCGTAGGTAATTAATTCAAGGTCAGTTCCCAGATAAACTACTGCAGTTTTACTATACTGTGGTAATATCACGGGAATGCAATGAAATTGATACTTCGTAGCGCCATGAACTGGGACATTAAAAATCTGGTATGAATTTTATGTTCTGAGCGGCTTAGGCGCACAATGCCACATTCGCAAAATTACATATTGGAATTTCGCAAAATGTCACATTCTGAAATTGTCATATTCTCAAAACGCCACATAGCAAAACGTCACATTAGCAAAATGCCATTTTCGCAAAATGCAATTTTCGCAAAATGCCTTTTCGCAAAATGCCATTTTCGCATACCTAATGTCAAAACGAAAAAAAAAAACGAAAATTTTCAGATTGTGTCATTTTGATAGTGTGGCATTTTGCTAGTGTAGCATTTTGAGAAAAGACAATTTGCGAATGTGTCATTTTGCTAGTGTGGCATATTGAGAAAAGACATTTTGCGAATGTGTCATTTTGCGTCATTATGTCATTTTGCGAATGTGGCAGTGTGCTCATAATACATTATTACATTAGGGAAGAATGTATCTTGGTACCTAGTTTAAGAAATCATATTTCAGGGTTGAATCATGATATTTTTAATGTATAATTAATTTTTTTTTTATTTTAAAGACTTCTTGCAGCATTTTAAGACCTATAATTATATAAGGAAAAAGAAATCAAGTTTAAGTAAGTATATTAGTCATTATTATTGTTTCAATATTTTAAATGTTGATTGCTTTCAAATTCACTCCGCAGAAAACTAAGTTTTTCTCGTAGATGGGAACATATTTTGAAAATAGAACTTGTTATTTCATCAAAGTACAAAATAAAAGAATATTAGGTATTTTGATTTTGAATATCGAAAAGCGGATTTCTGTTACCAACGAAGATTTTACATAACGCGTATTTCAACGTTCAGTTTATAATATTATCGTAATTTCACCGTCCGCGTAAACATACAAAAAATGTAAACAATCGTAAAAATATGACTGAAAATCATTAGGAAAAACAAAATCAAACATACCTGAATCTTAAAAAACTCGGTGGAGAACAGCCGGAGGAAATCCAAGGAAACAAAAAAAAGAACACTTTTAAAAACAACAATAAAATTCACCACAGATACCACTAAACAGACGACGATATAAAACGTCGAATGGATCTCGGAGACATCTTTTTAAAGACCGAATGGAAACCAATAGGAATAAACTTTCGAAACCGCGACCGCAGCGTTACTGAACCAACTCGCAACGTGTACAACAGAATACGGCGGATTTTCACTCATAAAAATAACTCAGAGTACCTAAACGTTGATGAAAAACATCGCTTTTCCGTGTATAGCTTATCAACGTGTGTTCAAAACTATCACTCGACACTTTCCGTTCATTCCCAATTTACGCGCCATTTTTTTCGTGTGTTTTTAATTTAATTATAGCTATTTTTTAACGTTAATTAAGAGCAATATTTATCACTGAGCACAGATTAATTTTGAAAGTTTTATTTACGTATTTTCACACGCGGACATTTTCTTTTAAATCTGTCATCGGCACATGACAAATGCGCGCGCAATTCACTGTCACTTTTTTTTTCTCAAGGTTTTTTTTTCATTCAGGCTAGTTCAGATTTTTGTACGCGTTTATCGTACGATATCTTTGACATCGCGTGTACGACTGGCTAAAATTAACGCGTGGTGGTGCATCGCGTTCGGCCATTGCCGGCGTCGGTCGGCGATGCGCCGGGATCGATCGATGGATCGAGAGATCGATATTGTGCAGATGTTTTCTTAGGGTTCCGTATGCAATAAGTTTTGGTAACGTTTATTATGTTTAGCATAATTTTGTGTAAGTAGAAGGAATTTAGGTTGTAAGCTGTCGATCAGTGTAAGTCTTAGATTGAAGGAGAATAATAGGAATAAATATTATAAGTATTATTTTACTTATGTAATCACACTAAGTATAATGCGAAAGTTTGTGCGGGGGTGTGCGTGTGTGTGTGTGTGTATGTTTGTTACTTCTTCACGCTCAAATGGCTGGACCGATTTGGATGAAATTTGGTATGTAGATAGCTTATACCGTGGATAGGCTACTTTTTATCCTGGTCCACGCGGGTGAAGCCGCGGGGCGCAGCTAGTGAAAAATAAAAATAAAAAAAATATTTAAAAATTATAAGTAAGTACTTATCTACTTACCTAAGTATAAAAAAAATATGCCTACTTAGGGCCGATTTATCAATCGTCAGATAACTTTTATTTATGGAATAAATAAGGCGATTTGACACAAAAGCTGTCAAAACGTCAAACATATTCCCCAAATAAAAGTTATCTGACGATTGAAAAATCGGCCCATAGTTTATTAATGTAGGTATATACATCTACTTCCAATAATGTTTTCGGTATTGTGAGTTTCCTGTGAGTTATAGTAGTAGCTTAGCTGGTGTTACACACAAATAAAGACAAATTACAGCTTCGAGAGCTGTCATTGTTATTGATGGACGAAGTGCCTGACAAATGTTTCTGGCAAATGATCGCACAGTTTTGACGTAACATTGACAGATTGCTACTTTTTTGACGCTTTATTTACAAATTAGGCAATATGTCAGAATGGGCAATTTGATAGGTCATCGAGCTACCGCGTGGCCGGTCATGAGACAGCAATATTAACAGTGAAAGTACTTTGTTTGGCAACATTTTAAGCCGTAAAGGACAGAAGATACGATGCTTTGTCTCAATTTTCCTAATTATTTCGTATATATGTGTCTCACTTCCACACTTCACACTGTAATCATGGCAACGTCTAGATGTATAATGTCATTGGTAACAGCTGTATAAATATTATAATCACTCGTCTTAATAATCCTGCCTCGTTTTTCCAACAGACACACTCAATATCTATTCTACACAAAAATAATGTACATACGGACTCCTTTCTGCAGAAAACGCTAACCGTCTTATTACAAAACAAGGTTCATCTTCAAACTCAGGTTTAAACCATGAACCCTTTTTTGAATTTCAAACTTTATTCTGACACATAAAGATGTCAGTTTTACAAAACTGCCAACTTAGTACCGGACTAAGTTGTCAGTTTTGTATAAAGAACTGTATTTCTATCACAGCTAGGTTCTTATTACAAAAACTGGCTCGATGGTTTAAACCATGACAAAAGAAAAACCTCGTTTTGTAATAAGGCCGTAAGGGTTTTTAATTTTAACCCTGGAATGCGGATGTCCATTCATTCGACGAATGAATGCGAGTATGCGTTGCACCATTTCGATATGTGAATGACGAATTATTCATAATTAATTATGAATGATAAACATAATCATCTCTTCGGCATTTCAATGGGTGATTGTAGGTACGTAAATAGTACTGGCACAGATTACTACATAATGGTAATCTGTGGTATTGGTTCATCAGTGTTTTGTTATGATTGTAGGTGAAGATGATTCATTATTTGTTTTCATGCGTGTTTTATGCGAAAAACAACTGAATGTCGAGTGTTGAGTAACTGGAACTAATTTGAGAAGTATTTATACAAGGTGAAAGGATAATGTAACTTTTCCCTTGTGTTCTGGGCTCATTTTTGATACAATGCTGCCCACACATAAAACGTATACCAAACAGTAGATATAATTGTCGCTAGTAACTTTCGATATGGCGTCACAAAAATCGCACCACGGGATTTTTTTTTTTGAGGTGTATCTACATTACATAATGTTCAAAAATTCAAGTGAGACAATATAATTATTATGCCATGTTTATGTAGGTACGTATCTTTTTTTCTCTGCATTAGATTTTTATGACGCCTTAGTAAAAAGTGATCGTATGAATGAGATCTATAACTTGGTGTATGTTTCATGTTTGGGCGATAGCTTTTCATTATTGAGCCCAGTAAGTTGCATTATCAAACAAACGCTAAAAAAAATTATAATAAATAAATAAATAAATAATAATAATCCTTTTAATGGTTGCTTTCCTCTTAAAGGGTCATTGTACTCATCATTACGAACAACTTTTACTATGGGACCAAACTTGATATCGCGAAAAAAAAATCTGCTGCTCCCTACATTTTGACGAGTTTGATGTAGATAAATGTACTGAACAGCTGATTTTTTTTTCGCGATTTCAGGTTTGGTCCCATAGTAAAATTTTTTCATAATGATGAGTACAATATCCCATTTCGATTTGGAACATGTTTTAAATTTCATCCCGTATATTAGCGAAGTTACATCAAGAACTTAAACATTTACACAAATACATAATCAGCCAATAACGTTCCCACTGCTGGGACACAGGCCTCCTCTCTTCCAGAGGGAGTGGGCTGTAATCTACCACGCGGACCCAGTGCGGGTTGGTAGATATGTCACATGTCTTCGAATTTTTTGGTTCTAGGACATGTCGGTTTCCTCACGATGTTTTCCTTCACCGTTTTGAGAGCAGTGGTGATTAAAAAAAAATACACAAAGTAAAGCGCCTGACTGGGTTCGAACCTAGGACCTTACAACACGTAAGTCGGGGCCGTTACTACTGGGCTACCACTGCTCAAACTTGCTGCTAAAGTGTATTTCCTCATTATCAGCCTTCAGCAATCTACTGATGGACATAGAGCTCTTCAGTTGCATTGCCACTAATCTCGATCCTCGGCCATTCTCTTCCTCATCATTCGAAGATCGACGTCGACTTACCTGTAAACCAATTAAGAAACACACTTTCTGCCACAATCCGAATGATTTTTAAGTACATTCGTATTCCATTGCTTTGCAATTGTTCGAAAAATGCGTCTGCTCGACAACGTAAGCGCAATGAAAATTGTTGAATTAATGTAAATAACGCAATGAATATTGTTGAATTAATGTAAATAACGCAAGGAATATTGTTGAATTATTGTAAATAACGCAATGAATATTGTTGAATTAATGTAAATAACGCAATGAATATTGTTGAATTAATGTAAATGACGCAATGAATATCTTTGAATTGTTAAAATTTATAGCATTGGAATTATGAGTGCTACGCAATTACCCTGCTCGCCTAACTATTCCGAGTGTCACTATCCACTAGGGTTACATTAAATTAGATAACGAAACTCTGCAAAAAAAAAAAACTGTTCAGTGCTTACTTTTATCTACATATTATACATCAAACTCGTCAAACCGTAGGGAGCAGTTGATTTTTTTTTCGCGATTTCAGGTTTTGGTGGCACGGGTGGGTTTTAGTCAGTAAAAGTCTGACACGCCCTTCCGCCCCACCCAGAGCGGGAGAAGTCATTTGACGATTTCCCATCCACAAAAACAAAAAAAACGTTTGGTCCTATAGTAAAAGTTGTTCATAATGACGAGTACAATGACACCTTAAAAGGTGGCTGATGTTTTACCAAAAACCAGGCCCATGAATATACTTGTAAGGTGCTGTGGTCGATATAAGAATTTATTGTATAATCTTTGAATTGAAATGTATTTGTAATTATCGTTATTAATTTTTTTTTCCTAAACTATCGCATTGGGTTACTGTAATGATAGCTGTATGTATGTCTGTAATAAATAATTAAATAAATAAATAAGTTAGTTAGAATACATTAATTCCTAGATTCAACAGGGACAACGCCTGAATACTCGTATAAACTGAATTTGTGTGTGTAAATCACATTATGAAAGTTCGCGACGCCAGCGGACGCCATGACAGATTGGCATGTCTACCAAAGTTTCATTATGACGTGTTTGTCAGACAATTTTGCGGTCGTTGACTTCAGAAATACCTCAGATTCAGTATGTCTGAGTAGGTAAAGAAAATGTAGCCGTTGGCATCTAAATTAAGTTTGAGGCTTCGAGTCTAAATGTATGCAAATCAATACTATGTTGACTATTTACGGATGTATATATTATTCTAGTTGCCGTGATGAAATAATCATTTATTCATTAGGTTTGTTAACAATTTTAGATAAGTAGCATAAGAATGTGAGGGAGAAGAACTCGGTTCTTTGTTTTTAATCACCAGTTCGTATCTATCCACCAACCCACAACGGGGTTGCGTGATGGATTATGGATAAAGTTGCCATTCGTACTTTATACTAAAGTATTGTATTTTATTTCGGATAAACGTAGGTATGACAGAAATAAAGTACAGACCTAAGTGAAATAGTAGATTATTAACCAAGGGGATAAAGCAGTGTCTTCTGTCGCGGGTGACGATTTAAATCGCGAGCGTAACGAAGGACGCGAGGTTTACTCCCGAGCGTAGCGAGGGTGTTAAAAACTTAAATCACGAGCAAAGCGAGGGATTTAAGACGAGTCCTGAGTGTAGCGAGGGCTTTAAGTTCACCCAAGACTAATACAGCTTTATCACCGAGGAAAATACTCTACTTTTCGTACCATTTGCGAAAGAAATAACACAATAATAATATGAGATAAGCATTTATTAAAATAAATTAAAATAAACTTAACGTTTATGTATTTGAAGAAAACAAAAACGCGGCAAATTCCTAGACTAATATTTTTTTGTCGAAAAAGCAAAGGCCTCGTCGCTTTTCGTAATTTTATTTAATAATCATAACTGCATAATAAATGCGTATTCCTTTTTCAAAAAGATGTATAATGCTTTATATTATACAAACTCAATGGTGTAAACACAGATGTAGTTCAGTTAAAATTTCGGTAAGTATTCCAAATTTAAATCACATTCTCCCCCTAGAGGATGAATGAAATTCAGTACAATTTTCTTTCCCAGTTTTTAACAAATTAAAAATGACTATTGTTATGTTCGCTTTTTGTGGCATAAAATGTCACTTTTTTGAGCAAGTGGTACGAAAATACTTTTTTTTAGGTCTATTTGATTTTTCACTGATTTTTATTAAAAAAAAACCGGCCAAGTGCGTGTCGGACCACGCACAATGAGGGTTCCGTAGTTGAAAAGAATTTATCCCAAAGACCAACTTAACATTGTGTTGAAAAACATGTTCTCCCATACGTGACGGACAATTCTCCAACTGCATATTTAAGTTTGTATTCGCAAAAAACTATTCATAAAAATAACATCACGCCTTGTTTCCTCGAAGGGTTGGGCGAAGTTTTTTTTTCTGGCAAAATATGGGTTTATAGGTACACTTCTGTACCTATAAACCCATATTTTGCCAGAAAAAAAAACTATTTTTTAATGTGATAAAACTACACATAATCAATTTTCGGACTTTTTCCTTTATTTGTGCTATGAGACCTTGCTTCATACCAAATTTCATGATTCTATGTCAACGGGAAGTACACTATAGGTTTTGATTTACTTGCGAGTATCAAAATATGTCGCATAAATGGCTGTATTTTGTATTGCGTTGATTTAGAAGCTTGATTTTTTTAGAGCTCTAAGGGACTATAGACTTAAGTATTTGGTATTCATTTCAACTTGATACCTCCACGCGTTTCTGAGAAAAAGGGCCTTGACAGATGACATACTTGAAAGTATTTTTTTATATGATAAAATTATAAATTACAAATTTTCGGACTTTTTCCATTACTTGTGCTGTAAGACCTTGCTTCTTGCCAAGTTTCATTTTTCTAGGTCAACGGGAAGTACCCTATAGGTTTTGATTTACTTGCGAGTATCAAAATATGTCGAATAAATGGCCCTATTTTTTTATTGCGTTGACTTAGAAGCTTGATTTTTTTACAACTCCAAGGGACCATAGACTTACGCATTTGATATTAATTTCAACTTGATATCGCCACGCGTTCCTGAGAAAAAGGGTCTTGACAGACAGACAGACGGACAGACAGACAGACAGACAGACAGACAGACAGACAGACAGACGGACAACGAAGTGATCCTATAAGGGGTCCTTTTGAGGTACGGAACCCTAAAAAACAAAGCGAGAATTTTTGAATTTTTTGTGGAACGTAAAAACAGTACTTAAGGCGGTGAGAGCCGTAAAAACGTCGTTTTGTTTAGTGTTTTATTCGTAGATAACACGGATTTAAATTTTGAAAAAAATATATTACTTAGTTCAGACTTCCATCTACAAATTTCGGCCGTCCGATACACGATTACTTGCACTTTACTGCATCCAATTAAATCGCAAAGACAAGTCTAAATTATGATCTATATCTTATTTCATTTGATTTATATTAGGCTTTGAACAATAAAACTTATGCCATAATAAAGGTCGTAAAAAATGTAATTTATAACGGCTATCATAATTTGAAATATCAAAATATTTATATCACTAATTCCAATGTCAAGTGTTTTGCGCTCGCTCCGTGTCGTTTAGTCCCGAGCGGAACGTGATGGAGGTCGGACGTGTGCCAATTTTTCGAACCCGCCACCCCCGCTAACTTCTGTCACCGGCTGCGACCGGCACAAATTAACATGTGTTGAAAACAGTTGAATTTGAACGCTATGCCTATGTAAATAAAGACGTCACGCGCGCAAAAGCTTTATTAGTATTTATTTTTATCACGGCCTATGTTTACCAATCGCATCAAGTGTGTAAAACAGTTGAATTTGAACCCTACACTGGAGCTTATAAAGCCGCCTGACGCGCAAATTTTTGGTTCACTATTTTCAAATCTCAAATAGGTAGGTGCCACAGAATAAAGTTAGTACGGGTGGTTTTATAATGAATATCGGATAGGAAATGAGATTTCTTCACATCACGCCTGAATTCTTTCAAAGGGTTGGGCAGGGATGTTCAGAAAATAAGTAGGCCCTCAAATGTATTTCTGTATACCTACATAAATAAGATTTTTTTTTTAAATTAAGTTTTTTTTCTAATTAGGTATCTTCTTATTTTTTTTTGTATTTCAAGGTCAAAATGAAAATCCAAGATGGCGGCTGCAAAAATTTCCAATTTTTCGTCATGGGTGTCGTTTTCGTGATATTTTAGGTCGCTGAAAACGATAGCGGGGTCAAAATGAAAATCCAAGATGGCGGCTGCGAAAATTTCCTAACTTTTCGTCATGGGTGTCATTTTCGTGTTATTTTAGGTCGCTGAAAACGATAGTGGGGTCAAAATGAAAATCCAAGATGGCGGCTGCGAAAATTATCAAATTTTTCGACACAGGTGTCATTTTCGTGATATTTGAGGTCGCTGAAACCGATAGTGGGGTCAAAATGAAAATCCAAGATGGCGGCTGCGAAAATTTCCTAATTTTTCGTCATGGGTGTCATTTTCGTGATATTTTAGGTCGCTGAAAACGATAGTGAGGTCAAAATGAAAATCCAAGATGGCAGCTGCGAAAATTTCCTAATTTTTCGTCATGGGTGTCATTTTCGTGATATTTTAGGTCGCTGAAAACGATAGTGGGCTCAAAATGAAAATCCAAGATGGCGGCTGCGAAAATTTCTTAATTTTCGGTCATGGATGTCATTTTCGTGATATTTGAAGTCGCTGAAAACGATAGTGGGGTCAAAATGAAAATCCAAGATGGCGGCTGCAAAAATTTCCTAATTTTTCGTCATGGGTGTCATTTTCGTGATATTTTAGGTCGCTGAAAACGATAGTGGGGTCAAAATGAAAATCCAAGATGGCGGCTGCGAAAATTTCCTAATTTTTCGTCATGGGTGTCATTTTCGTGATATTTTAGGTCGCTGAAAACGATAGTGGGGTCAAAATGAAAATCCAAGATGGCGGCTGCGAAAATTCCCTAACTGTTCGTCATGGGTGTCATTTTCGTGATATTTTAGGTCGCTGAAAACGATAGCGGGGTCAAAATGAAAATCCAAGATAGCGGCTACGAAAATTTCCTAACTTTTCATCATGGGTGTCATTTTCGTGATATTTTAGATCGCTGAAAACGATAGTCATTCATTTTGACCCCACTATCGTTTGCAGCGACCTCAAATATCACGAAAATGACACCCATGTCGAAAAATTTGAAAATTTTCGCAGCCGCCATCTTGGATTTTCATTTTGACCCCACTATCGTTTTCAGCGACCTCAAATATCACGAAAATGACACCCATGACGAAAAATTACGAAATTTTCGCAGCCGCCATCTTGGATTTTCATTTTGACCCCACTATCGTTTTCAGCGACCTAAAATGTCACGAAAATGACACCCATGACGAAAAATTAGGAAATTTTCGCAGCCGCCATCTTGGATTCTCATTTTGACCCCACTATCGTTTTCAGCGACCTCAAATATCACGAAAATGATACCCATGACCGAAAATTAGGAAATTTTCGCAGCCGCCATCTTGGATTTTCATATTGGCCCCACTATCGTTTTCAGCGACCTCAAATATCACGAAAATGACACCCATGTTGAAAAATTTAAAAATTTTCGCAGCCGCCATCTTGGATTTTCATTTTGACCCCACTATCGTTTTCAGCGACCTCAAATATCACGAAAATGACACCCATGACGAAAAATTAGAAAATTTTCGCAGCCGCCATCTTGGATTTTCATTTTGACCCCATTATCGTTTTCAGCGACCTCAAATATCACGAAATTGACGCCCATGTCGAAAAATTCGAAAATTTTTGCAGCCGCCATCTTGGATTTTCATTTTGACCGTAATCACATCCTCTCAAGAAAAAAAAAACTAGAGCGTAAGAAGTTATGCCCCTCCGTTTTTTTTTTTTTGTGTTGACATAACGAATACAATAAAAAAAGAACTTTCCAAATCGGCTTCTAAATGACGGAGTACTGCAGTAACAAACATAAAAAAAAAAAAATACAACTGAATTGATATTCTCCTCCGTTTTTGAAGTCGTTTAAAAATAATACATCATTGTTACGTTTAAAAATTAGCTGGACATCACTCACAATGCAGTCATTGGTGTCGTGGGGAATACTAGTTTCTGTCATTCCCGACGACACCACCAGTGGTGTCGTGGGGAATGAACGGTCATTTCGTGGTATTTAAGTTCGCTGAAAACGATAAAGGTCTCAAGCTAATTTCGACCTTATTGACATTTTACAAACCCTTTGTTTTTTTGGTCCAGAATACTCGGTAAATGATCTGGAAGCTGAATTTAACGAAAAAACATGAATGTCAATAAGGTCTAAATTCGCTTGACACCTCAGAAAGTGTCTAGATTATTATGCACATCATTTTTAGGGTGTCAAGCTAATTTCGACCTTATTGATATTTTACAAACCCTTTGTTTTTTTGGCCCAAGATACTTGGTAAATGATCTGGAAGCTGAATTTAACAAAAAAACATGAATGTCAATAAGGTCTAAATTCGCTTGACACCTCAGAAAGTGTCTAGATTATTATGCACATCATTTCTAGGGTGTCAAGCTAATTTCGACCTTATAGACATTTTACAAACCATTTGTTTTTTTGGTCCAAGATACTTGGTAAATGGTCTGGAAGCTAAATTTAACAAAAAAACATGAATGTCAATAAGGTCTAAATTGTTATGTAACACATCATTGTTATGTAGCTGGACATCACTAACAGCACAATACAGTCGGTGGTGTCGCATGGCGTGGGGAATAGTAGTTTCTGTCATTCCCCACGACAGCGACACCACTGAAAACGATACCACTGGTGTGGTATCGTGGGGAATGACAGAAACTACTATTCTCCACGCCATGCGACACCTTCGTAAAGTAAAATGGTGCGCGGCGCGTAGTTTTGAATCGTACGGGTAAAGGTCTTCGTGTCAGTCAGATTTTAAATCCACCTTATTCACGAAAATAAATATGTATAAGTAGTTATTTTTATTTATTTTAACTGTTCAAGTTTACAATGCATACCTAATCTGTCTAAAACTTTAAAAAATACTTACTAGAAAAATAAAACAAAATAAACTTGTATACTAATCAGTTCAAGTTTATCTACTGCATTGCTCTATTCTGTGACGCAACATAGTACCTACTCGAGTTCATGAACTCATGAGCGGTGCGCTTGGCGCGCGTTTCCCGCGCATCGTAATTTATTACGTATCGCTACTCCTTGCGGGGGCTGCGGTAAGCATTTAATACCTACGGCGCTTGCTTTCACCCCGCCTTAAGTCAAAAATATAAAACTTTATTTTCAGAAAATTGTACTTTATTTTTTTACTATAAAAAAGTAAACATACTTAATCTGTTCAAAAAAGGGGTAGTAAATCTAATTATGGCCCACTCCCTCTTGCAGAGAAGAGGTCTTTGTCCCAGCAGTGGGAACATTATAGGTCACGATAGATAAAATAAATAATAAATATCCTTGGACATTTCACACAACGCCATCTAGTCCCAAGCTAAGCAACCTAATGCTTGTGTTATGGTAACGAGATGGCTGATAAACTACTTATATACATTTTTTTTTGTAAATACATACATATTATAGATAGAAAAACACCCAGACTAGGAACAAATACTTGTAGGTCGTACAAATATTTGTTCCGTGCGGGAATCGAACCCGCGACATGCTGCGCAGCAGTCAATCGCTCAACCACTGCGCCAACCGTGTCGTCAAGATAAATAAATACGTATTGAGATTCTGCGATCAGCTTTCTCTTTACATCATGAATTCATGACTGTCCTTTAAAGAAGTATTTAGTATGTAGTCCAACTGGTAAAAACCCTTCAAATTGACCACATTTGCTCTGGCTAGTGGCTCTACGACTATTCCGATTGTCGAGACCACATCAACGGGATATGCAGTTGATTAGGTGTAGCCATAACT
This sequence comes from Cosmia trapezina, assembly GCA_905163495.3. Taxonomy (NCBI): domain Eukaryota; kingdom Metazoa; phylum Arthropoda; class Insecta; order Lepidoptera; family Noctuidae; genus Cosmia; species Cosmia trapezina. Next base: position 7,100,996 of record LR991044.1, read on the forward strand.
TATCGCTATAATTTGACAACGGCATTCATTGCCGATTGACGTGGCGATAACTCGGGTGGCGGCGTTCAAGTGTGGCCACTCAATTTATCGCGATAATTATCGGTATAATTACCGCGATGTTTGTGGCGATGATGGGCCAATGCCCACTGCTGTAATGTCGGGGCCACACCAACGTCGTCATACGTTGACGTTGGTGTGGCCCCACCATTACCTACAGCAGTAGGTACTGTTTTCCCAACGTTGACTTTATGTTCATTGATTCACATTTAGGTCATCAGATATTGTTAACTTGTGCAAAGGTTTTCTACAAGCTTATTTTCTATTCGAGCTCACAACTGTTTCCAGCTAATTTCAATTTGTCCCTTCAAAAACAAATAATTGTTGTATTATCCCCATCGTTCGATTTTAATTGATCAACTGCTATGTCGAAAGCGATTTGAATCGTCTGTACAGATTTTCAATCAAATTGAATTTCAAATTCAAAGTATTTTTACTAAACTCGAACCGTGTGAACCCGGTATTACCGATACCCAATCCTATTCAAAATACCATAGACTAGCCCTAAATTGACATTTATTTGCGCGGGAAAACATTCAGCTGTTACGTTCCGTGGTTTTTGTTTCAAAGAATACTAACCCTTCATACTTGTTTTATGGAATTTTCCGAGTATTATTAGAATAAAATCCTCAGTATAATAATAATCTAGGGCTATGGCTATAAGAACAATTACGTTCTATTTTGGCTTCATTCATGAAAATAAGTAAGCCCAGTGATTATGGAGTATTGCCAGAATACATAAATATTATATAATTTATTTTTGCGTATCCCAACGTTTTTCCTTATAACGGCCAGGATTTGTTTTGCTGTTCGTTTTCAAAATAAGAGCAAAACCATTTTGTTTCCCGATATTTTGTGTTTCTGCTTTATACCTACAGAGTGGCCGGCCAATTTATGTTCCCATTTTTTGTGAACTGCATTTAAGTATTTCACAGACACAATCCGTCTTATTACAAGTGGGTTCTTGTTTTGTAAATCAAGATTTATCTTTAAACACAGATTTAAACCATATAGCCACTTTTGAATTTCGAACTTTATACCGACCAGTAAAGTTCTTTAAATAGAAAACAGTAAATTTTGAATAAAGAACTGTATTTTAATCACCGATGGTTTAATTACCGTTTAAGCCATTTCAAAAGAAAAACCATGTTTTCTAATGAGTACCTATGCTAGACAACATTACCAAAGGGGCTCTTTTTTGTAAAATATTAAGTAAGTACCTCTTTCTACCATTGATATATTAGAGGAAGATCTGTTACGCGCTAACATCGCAATCCTAAGTCGCAATCACTAAACCTGGACTCCGCGCACGCATATGTTTACGATTTTTGAATGACATTGCATATCTATCTCGGTCAGAGGAGCTCGTGACTAAGTAATAACAACCGCACGAGTCAATACATCAGGTTAAGCTAGGCTTGCCGGTGTTGGTCCGTGGATGGGTGACCATCTTTACATACCGAGACTCCTCCGTGCCTCAAAAAGCACGTTAAGCCGTTGGTCCCGGCTGTCATTCGTGGATCTATGACAGTCGCTACGGGTCGTCAGAAACTCGAAAGTCTGACAACCAGTCTTACCAAGGGGTATCGCATTACCCAGTTACTTGGTTGTGGTACTTGTGGTGGTCAGATAGGCAGTCGCTCAATGTAAAATACTGGTATTCAGCTGCATCCGGTTAGACTGGAAGCCAACCCCAATATAGTTGGGGAAAAATATCTCGCTCTCACAAACATAGTGAAGCAAACATTAGATTATTATTATAATTTTCAACATACTTAATTAACATTTTTGGCTGTACTTACGAGTGAAAAGTAATCCCGTGGAACTTGTTTTTGATTTTTGAACTATTTGTGCATATTATGAAAACACAGGAAGGCATTGTTGCTGCTTATTTAGACGATTACGGTAATTTTACTTAACGCTACACAAACGCCAGTTCGATTGTGACTATGGTCAAAAAAATGTGTGCGTTGACACAATTTATGCGGTCCATGTCACGTCGAGGAGCGCGAACCATACCTTCCTAATTTATACATTAATGCTTTCTACTGATAGATTTCAGTAATAACACTAATCAATGTCACGCACACCGAACTAAAAATTTCAGTAAGTACCTACTTCTAAATAAGTATAGGTAGGCAACTAAGTACATAGTGTCTCTCGAAAATAAATTCACAAGGGTATTTATAAGCGTAACAATGCCTGTTTACATACCAGGAATATCTTCAATCTTTATTGAAGGGCTCTAAGTACTCACTTTAAGCTTTTCGCTTCAAGTGGTAGGCTAGCTATACGAAATATTTGTAGTCAAGTATATTGCATTCTTGCTAGGGATACAGTACCTATGTCCGGTGCAGACACCGTTCACTACCTTTGAATATTCAGTGAGGAAGAAGTGAGGACAGTCATAACTTCCACTACTGGCGCCAGTAACTGTCCTGTTTCATTTAAGGCGGTGAGAGCCGTAAAAACGTCGTTTTGTTTAGTGTTTTATTCGTAGATAACACGGATTTAAATTTTGAAAAAAATATATTACTTAGTTCAGACTTCCATCTACAAATTTCGGCCGTCCGATACACGATTACTTGCACTTTACTGCATCCAATTAAATCGCAAAGACAAGTCTAAATTATGATCTATATCTTATTTCATTTGATTTATATTAGGCTTTGAACAATAAAACTTATGCCATAATAAAGGTCGTAAAAAATGTAATTTTTATCGGCTATCATAATTTGAAATATCAAAATATTTATATCACTAATTCCAATGTCAAGTGTTTTGCGCTCGCTCCGTGTCGTTTAGTCCCGAGCGGAACGTGATGGAGGTCGGACGTGTGCTAATTTTTCGAACCCGCCACCCCCGCTAACTTCTGTCACCGGCTGCGACCGGCACAAATTAACATGTGTTGAAAACAGTTGAATTTGAACGCTATGCCTATGTAAATAAAGACGTCACGCGCGCAAAAGCTTTATTGGTATTTATTTTTATCACGGCCTATGTTTACCAATCGCATCAAGTGTGTAAAACAGTTGAATTTGAACCCTACACTGGAGCTTATAAAGCCGCCTGACGCGCAAATTTTTGGTTCACTATTTTCAAATCTCAAATAGGTAGGTGCCACAGAATAAAGTTAGTACGGGTGGTTTTATAATGAATATCGGATAGGAAATGAGATTTCTTCATAACATCACGCCTGAATTCTTTCAAAGGGTTGGGCAGGGATGTTCAGAAAATAAGTAGGCCCTCAAATGTATTTTTCTGTATACCTACATAAATAAGATTTTTTTTTTAAATTAAGTTTTTTTTCTAATTAGGTATCTTCTTATTTTTTTTTGTATTTCAAGGTCAAAATGAAAATCCAAGATGGCGGCTGCAAAAATTTCCAATTTTTCGTCATGGGTGTCGTTTTCGTGATATTTTAGGTCGCTGAAAACGATAGTGGGGTCAAAATGAAAATCCAAGATGGCGGCTGCGAAAATTTCCAAATTTTTCGTCATGGGTGTCATTTTCGTGATATTTTAGGTCGCTGAAAACGATAGTGGGGTCAAAATCAAAATCCAAGATGGCGGCTGCAAAAATTTCCTAATTTTTCGTCATGGGTGTCGTTTTCGTGATATTTTAGGTCGCTGAAAACGATAGTGGGGTCAAAATGAAAATCCAAGATGGCGGCTGCGAAAATTTCCTAATTTTTCGTCATGGGTGTCATTTTCGTGATATTTTAGGTCACTGAAAACGATAGTGGGGTCAAAATGAAAATCCAAGATGGCGGCTGCGAAAATTTTCAAATTTTTCGACATGGGTGTCATTTTCGTGATATTTGAGGTCGCTGAAACCGATAGTGGGGTCAAAATGAAAATCCAAGATGGCGGCTGCGAAAATTTCCTAATTTTTCGTCATGGGTGTCATTTTCGTGATATTTTAGGTCGCTGAAAACGATAGCGGGGTCAAAATGAAAATCCAAGATGGCGGCTGTGAAAATTTCCAAATTTTTCGTCATGGGTGTCATTTTCGTGATATTTAAGGTCGCTGAAAACGATAGCGGGGTCAAAATGAAAATCCAAGATGGCGGCTGCGAAAATTTCCTAACTTTTCGTCATGGGTGTCATTTTCGTGTTATTTTAGGTCGCTGAAACGATAGTGGGGTCAAAATGAAAATCCAAGATGGCGGCTGCGAAAATTTTCAAATTTTTCGACACAGGTGTCATTTTCGTGATATTTGAGGTCGCTGAAACCGATAGTGGGGTCAAAATGAAAATCCAAGATGGCGGCTGCGAAAATTTCCTTATTTTTCGTCATGGGTGTCATTTTCGTGATATTTTAGGTCGCTGAAAACGATAGCGGGGTCAAAATGAAAATCCAAGATGGCGGCTGTGAAAATTTCCAAATTTTTCGTCATGGGTGTCATTTTCGTGATATTTAAGGTCGCTGAAAACGATAGCGGGGTCAAAATGAAAATCCAAGATGGCGGCTGCGAAAATTTCCTAACTTTTCGTCATGGGTGTCATTTTCGTGTTATTTTAGGTCGCTGAAAACGATAGTGGGGTCAAACTGAAAATCCAAGATGGCGGCTGCGAAAATTTCCTAACTTTTCGTCATGGGTGTCATTTTCGTGATATTTTAGGTCGCTGAAAACGATAGTGGGGTCAAAATGAAAATCCAAGATGGCGGCTGCAAAAATTCCCTAATTTTTCGTCATGGGTGTCGTTTTCGTGATATTTTAGGTCGCTGAAAACGATAGTGGGGTCAAAATGAAAATCCAAGATGGCGGCTGCGTAAATTTCCTAATTTTCGATCATGGATGTCATTTTCGTGATATTTTAGGTCGCTGAAAACGATAGTGAGGTCAAAATGAAAATCCAAGATGGCGGCTGCGAATATCCTAATTTTTCGTCATGGGTGTCATTTTCGTGATATTTTAGGTCGCTGACAACGATAGTGGGGTCAAAATGAAAATCCAAGATGGCGGCTGCGAAAATTTCCTAATTTTTCGTCATGGGTGTCATTTTCGTGATATTTTAGGTCGCTGAAAACGATAGTAAGGTCAAAACGAAAATCCAAGATGGCGGCTGCGAATATCCTAATTTTTCGTCATGGGTGTCATTTTCGTGATATTTTAGGTCGCTGAAAACGATAGTGGGGTCAAAATGAAAATCCAAGATGGCGGCTGCGAAAATTTCCTAATTTTTCGTCATGGGTGTCATTTTCGTGATATTTTAGGTCGCTGAAAACGATAGTAAGGTCAAAATGAAAATCCAAGATGGCGGCTGCGAATATCCTAATTTTTCGTCATGGGTGTCATTTTCGTGATATTTTAGGTCGCTGAAAACGATAGTGGGGTCAAAATGAAAATCCAAGATGGCGGCTGCGAAAATTATCAAATTTTTCGACACAGGTGTCATTTTCGTGATATTTGAGGTCGCTGAAACCGATAGTGGGGTCAAAATGAAAATCCAAGATGGCGGCTGCGAAAATTTCCTAATTTTTCGTCATGGGTGTCATTTTCGTGATATTTTAGGTCGCTGAAAATGATAGCGGGGTCAAAATGAAAATCCAAGATGGCGGCTGTGAAAATTTCCAAATTTTTCGTCATGGGTGTCATTTTCGTGATATTTTAGGTCGCAGAAAACGATTGTGGGGTCAAATGAAAATCCAAGATGGCGGCTGCGAAAATTTCCTAATTTTTCGTCATGGGTGTCATTTTCGTGATATTTTAGGTCGCTGAAAACGATAGTGGGGTCAAAATGAAAATCCAAGATGGCGGCTGCGAAAATTCCCTAACTGTTCGTCATGGGTGTCATTTTCGTGATATTTTAAGATAAGATAAGATAAGATAATTTATTTGCATAAAACATGGTATAAATAGGTGTTATTACAGTTTAAGAGATCATACATGTTTTGCTTAGGTCGCTGAAAACGATAGCGGGGTCAAAATGAAAATCCAAGATAGCGGCTACGAAAATTTCCTAACTTTTCATCATGGGTGTCATTTTCGTGATATTTTAGATCGCTGAAAACGATAGTCATTCATTTTGACCCCACTATCGTTTGCAGCGACCTCAAATATCACGAAAATGACACCCATGTTGAAAAATTTAAAAATTTTCGCAGCCGCCATCTTGGATTTTCATTTTGACCCCACTATCGTTTTCAGCGACCTCAAATATCACGAAAATGACACCCATGACGAAAAATTAGAAAATTTTCGCAGCTGCCATCTTGGATTTTCATTTTGACCCCACTATCGTTTTCAGCGACCTCAAATATCACGAAAATGACACCCATGACGAAAAATTAGAAAATTTTCGCAGCCGCCATCTTGGATTTTCATTTTGACCCCATTATCGTTTTCAGCGACCTCAAATATCACGAAATTGACGCCCATGTCGAAAAATTCGAAAATTTTTGCAGCCGCCATCTTGGATTTTCATTTTGACCGTAATCACATCCTCTTAAGAAAAAAAAAACTAGAGCGTAAGAAGTTATGCCCCTCCGTTTTTTTTTTGTGTTGACATAACGAATAAAATAAAAAAAGAACTTTCCAAATCGGCTTCTAAATGACGGAGTACTGCAGTAACAAACATAAAAAAAAAAAAATACAACTGAATTGATATTCTCCTCCGTTTTTGAAGTCGTTTAAAAATAACACATCATTGTTACGTTTAAAAATTAGCTGGACATCACTCACAATGCAGTCATTGGTGTCGTGGGGAATACTAGTTTCTGTCATTCCCGACGACACCACCAGTGGTGTCGTGGGGAATGAACGGTCATTTCGTGGTATTTAAGTTCGCTGAAAACGATAAAGGTCTCAAGCTAATTTCGACCTTATTGACATTTTACAAACCCTTTGTTTTTTTGGTCCAGAATACTCGGTAAATGATCTGGAAGCTGAATTTAACAAAAAAACATGAATGTCAATAAGGTCTAAATTCGCTTGACACCTCAGAAAGTGTCTAGATTATTATGCACATCATTTTTAGGGTGTCAAGCTAATTTCGACCTTATTGATATTTTACAAACCCTTTGTTTTTTTGGCCCAAGATACTTGGTAAATGATCTGGAAGCTGAATTTAACAAAAAAACATGAATGTCAATAAGGTCTAAATTCGCTTGACACCTCAGAAAGTGTCTAGATTATTATGCACATCATTTCTAGGGTGTCAAGCTAATTTCGACCTTATCGACATTTTACAAACCATTTGTTTTTTGGTCCAAGATACTTGGTAAATGGTCTGGAAGCTAAATTTAACAAAAAAACATGAATGTCAATAAGGTCTAAATTGTTATGTAACACATCATTGTTATGTAGCTGGACATCACTAACAGCACAATACAGTCGGTGGTGTCGCATGGCGTGGGGAATAGTAGTTTCTGTCATTCCCCACGACAGCGACACCACTGAAAACGATACCACTAGTGTGGTATCGTGGGGAATGACAGAAACTACTATTCCCCACGCCATGCGACACCTTCGTAAAGTAAAATGGTGCGCGGCGCGTAGTTTTGAATCGTACGGGTAAAGGTCTTCGTGTCAGTCAGATTTTAAATCCACCTTATTCACGAAAATAAATATGTATAAGTAGTTATTTTTATTTATTTTAACTGTTCAAGTTTACAATGCATACCTAATCTGTCTAAAACTTTAAAAAATACTTACTAGAAAAATAAAACAAAATAAACTTGTATACTAATCAGTTCAAGTTTATCTACTGCATTGCTCTATTCTGTGACGCAACATAGTACCTACTCGAGTTCATGAACTCATGAGCGGTGCGCTTGGCGCGCGTTTCCCGCGCATCGTAATTTATTACGTATCGCTACTCCTTGCGGGGGCTGCGGTAAGCATTTAATACCTACGGCGCTTGCTTTCACCCCGCCTTAATATGCGGTGTTGTTTTCCACTGCACTGTTATATTTAATTTAGACCGTGGTTTAATATGTAGGCTAAAGATAAGTAGGCAGGATACAATATGTTACCTCCGAATTCTTAAACACCACACATTGTTATAATATACTTTAGGGTCTGCGCCCACTGCGGCACGGCAAGGCAAGGGATTTTTATGCGACGTACTTATACAAATATAACTTAACAGAATGACAAAAAATTTAAATTTCAATGATGACTCCTAAGGACTGGTCAACTTTTAGCTGCCACGGCTTATTTTAATTTAGTTGTTTTTAGTTTTTATCTCTTTAACGGACGCTTTTAACGTACACGTCTTTCTACTTATATTGTTCTCATAAGCACATTTTCAACAAGAATGATGTAAGTAATCAATATTTTGATTTAAAAGATTTAAAAGAAGGTTGCCATTTGTTAAATTGTTTCCCTATAATTGGGAGAATAATATTTTATGGGTAAGATTATTATCATATTTAATCGAATGGGGAAATAAACCTTATTATGGCAACCCTTGCACTTTATGTCAAAGCGATCGTTCGTTGAGGTTTTTTGTTCTAAGTAACCTATAACTCATAGTTTATTTAATAAAAAAAAGCGATGTTATTTCAAGTACTTACTTACAACTGAAAAATGATTGCGTGAGATTTTTTATGTGTGCTTATGAGAACAATATAAGTAGAAAGACGTGTACGTTAAAACACGTCTTTCTACTTATATTGTTCTCATAAGCACATTTTCAACAAGAATGATGTAAGTAATCAATATTTTGATTTAAAAGATTTAAAAGAAGGTTGCCATTTGTTAAATTGTTTCCCTATAATTGGGAGAATAATATTTTATAGGTAAGATTATTATCATATTTAATCGAATGGGGAAATAAACCTTATTATGGCAACCCTTGCACTTTATGTCAAAGCGATCGTTCGTTGAGGTTTTTTGTTCTAAGTAACCTATAACTCATAGTTTATTTAATAAAAAAAAGCGATGTTATTTCAAGTACTTACTTACAACTGAAAAATGATTGCGTGAGATTTTTTATGTGATTTGCTATTGTTTTTACAAGTTTTCACTGCTCAGGAAGGCTTAATTATATTTATTTAAATATGTTATCTAGATTTTAGTTGTATATGTGAGCGTGTATTTTACTTGCAGGAGCATGGTTTTGTGGCTTCACTTTTGACGTTCGTGGCGCTCCATCTTCTTTTTTTTGTTGATCTGAGAGTATGTAAGTCCAAACTAACCTAGTTAGAGAGGCAATATCGAATGGCACTGAAAGCAGCGGGTAATCTTCCTCGCAATACGAATTCAAACGCAATTTGGGATATGCTTGATGAAGATCCACGCACAGTACTTATGGTGATAGGGACCTTCATGAAGACATGCTCTGCGAGTTACAGACGATCAAATTCCTGACCTGGCTATAAGTATAGTTCGATAAGTCGAACCATCACCATTCTATGTTGCCTGGCCTGCGTGCTAGCGCAATAGATTTAATCAATCTGCCATAGCCTTTTCCCAACTATCTTGGGGTCGGCTTCCAGTCTAACCGGATGCAGCTGAATACCAGTATTTTACATTGAGCGACTGCTTATTAATATCTGACGTCAACAACCCAGTAACTGGGTAATACGATACCCTTGGTAAGACTGGTTGTCAGAATTTCGGGTTTCTGACGACCCGTAACGATTGTCAAAGATCAACGAATGACAGCTGGGATGAGGCACGGAGGAGTCTCGGTATATGAAGACGGTCACCCATTCCACGGACCAACCCAAGCAAGCGTAACCTGATGGATCGACCTGTGGGGCTGTTACTACTTAGCCACGAGCCGGCGAAATAGATTAAGTATGTATGCAAAAAAGAAACCCGCTCTCCAAGCGAACGGTCAACAATGAAATAGGTTTGTATCTGTATCTGTATGTAGATCTTTTAGGACACTTTTACACGTCAATAATAGTGGCTGATGACTTGAGCTGTTTTCTGCGAGTTTTCATTGTAAGGTCAGGTTTGTTTGTTTTTTTTAAATAAATATTTTTTTGTTCGAAACAGATACCGTTGGCCCTGGCGTAGGCAACTGAAGGAACGCGGCTGGGTTTTACTCAGTAAAAGTCTGACACGCCCTTCCGCTCCACCCAGAGCGGGAGAAGTTATTTGATGATTTCAATTTCACAAAAAAAAAAAAAAGGGCAGGTTCCCGCCGTAAGCGGCAGAGGAGGACACCGTCGAGTTTTAGTGGGTTAGAGTCCCACACAACTGCACTATCTCCCTGCGGTAATGCAGTATCCATGAGCATTTCTCCAAGATAAAAAAAAAGGTCAGGGAAGACACTTGTGTAGGCAAAAAAACAACCGACTTCCAAAAAAACACTACAAAGTGAAAAATAACTTTAATTTCGGAAGTCGGTGTCTTTGGTTTTTTATTTATTTTCGTTTTTTTGCCACCGACTTCCGAAATTAGTTATTTTTCACTTTGTAGTGTTTTTTTGGAAGTCGGTTGTTTTTTTTTTTTGTAAAAAGTTTTTATTTTTCATTTTTAGTGGTGCCTTCCCCACACAAATCTGAATACCACTCTGCAAAATAATTTAGAGCATCATCCACATAGACTAAATGGGAAAAATACGTATTAAATTATTGAAGCTAACTCAAAAGCCACTCATCAGAACTTGAAGATATTTTTATGCGACCATCTCAGGAGTATACCATTTCAAATAAAAACTTTGCAAAAAGGCAAATACGTCGCGATAGAGTAGTGTCAGAAGTTTGGTAGGCGTAGTTTTAGTTGACGAAGATAACGAGGCTACGAAATCTGTCTTCTGACAATCAAGGCCACACATAACATACAACTCAAGTAGCGCAATTTGAAGCGGCATATAGTTACTTACCATTAAATCATTTATAGCCAGAGTGCACCTCATGACAATTCCAATAAGCCCAAACACGGCTAGGATAAATTGTTTTATTACTGAGTTCTGATGCCTACCTTCCGGCTTCTTCATCAGATTGGTTCGATGGTACCATTTTCATCAGAACCATTTCGTCATAGTCGCTTAACTATTTTAATCGCGATATCTTATCGCCACCCGTGAAATAGGTACTTATCGTCGTTGAGGAGTTCCCGTGGCCATCTGTGGTCTTCTTCATCAGTTCAACTTACACTACTACTACTATACTACTACTACGATACTTTCTGAATGCAAACGCTTGATTTGTTGATGAAAATACCAAAATCGCTATATGTATGCCTATAATATTTGAGGAGTTCCCTCGATTCCTAATGGATCCCATAATCAGAATTGGATTTTGATAAAAATGGGACCAATCTGGAAGTATACCCTTTCAAATAAAAAAATAATTTTCCGAATCGGTTCATAAATGACGGAGTACTGAGGTATCAAACATACAAAAAAAAAAAAAAAAATACAACTGAATTGAGAACCTCCTCCTTTTTTTGAAGTCGGTTAAAAAGTAATACGCACCAGTAATACGCACACACTAAGTTTTAGTTAGGACACACACATACGTGTGAGCTAATAGTTCATCTCGCGACTAGATGGCGCCAGCATTTCCTAGCTGACTGATCCTTGAGAAGAAATGCCGAAGCAGATTCAGAGCTCTCTTTCAAAATCCAAACATTATATTATTAGGATTTTTTAAGAGTCCAACAATGCAGGGCCATGTCTGGAAGGGCCTTTTGAAGAAAGACCCTTTACTGCCTGTGCCTTCAGTTGACTTGTCCCAACAGTCGAAGAAGACAGAGATTGCACAGCAAACTGACGCTTTCCATATCCCTCTCTTATAGCCTTTAAGCGGTTCATATTATGTCGATGCAGACAATATCATTAAATCGCAGACGCTACGGCGCGACGTATCAGAAACAGCAGTTTTAATGCAAATCATTCTTCGAAACGTGTTGTTCGTATAAGCCCAAGCTTAGATAGTAAGTCCGAAGTCTGGATTATTTTGCACCTTTTTTAGCATAACCTTTTTGCTTATAGACGACATTGTCTGCTGTGCGATTCCGTAGCAAGCTTTGTAGGCCCCTCTCTGTCTGATATTTCCTACCATCTGAGTCTAAATTATCGATTGTATTAATACATACAAAGAACCATATTATTTAGACCTCCAGTACCAAGAATCGATACCCCTAATAACACCCTCTTGTTCTATAACTGAGGGGGAGGTAAGGGTCAAGTAAACCTGGTAATGATACACGCAAATCACGCACACATAGACACTCCCCCGCGCAGTCGCAGTAGTATCGTACCACCCCACCCAACTCACTTGCCAGAACCGGCAAAATTCTTCTACACCCCCGTGGTGAACAACCAAACGCAACAACTTGTACGAAAAACAATTATTTTAACCGTTTAAAACGTTTCTATTTATATCTATAGAGCAGTGTATAATTTCAGCTTTAATTGTCGCTTAGTGTTTTGTAGTATTAGCGCCCATTTTCCAAAAAAAGCAACAGTGGAACGTCCAATCACGGAATTCGAATACGGAAGGAAAATGGCGGAGCGCGAGCCGCGCATTTCATTTCGAATATAGAACTCAATCGATTTGTTCTAATAATTAACATTCCTTTTTCGAATCTTTTTTTGGAGTGAGAATGCTAGTGAGGACTTTGAATTGACTATTTTCTACGCGAGTGGTGGGACGCTAAAAATCGATATTTCGGCGATGTCGATGTCGGTTTGATTCAAGGGTAGTTTTACGCTGTCCTCGTTCGTAGACTGTTGTACATGTCACAAAAGAAAGAAGAGGAGTAGATTGGCGTCGGTGGAAGTCGACATGACGACGGAAACTGCGACGCCGAATCAGGTGAGTTGTCTTCGAGTGATTTTGCCGCAATGTCGCGGCAGGCGCTGGCTTCACTAGCTCGTGTCAAGGACATTGGCCTCCAGAATTTGGGCACCTGGGGGTTATGTAATAGTTCACTATTTAAAATTGTCTGTATAGTTTTTTAAAACGGTGTATTCTTAATGTAATTTAATCGCAGGAGAATATTTTCAGCTGTTTTCGAAATTCCTTATGTAGCATTTCTTTCATGTGCTGCTTGATAATAATTATTAATAACATGGTATTTATTTTCCACTACCATTAAGATTATCTAATAGTGATTTATTAAATACCTAGTATGTTTTTATTTATACATAATCTGGCATTCAATTATTTTATGCAGCTGTTAATATTCAAATGTTTACTGTACTGTACCTATAGCTAAACATTATTCAATTCTTGTTCTTTGCTCTGTTTTATAATATATTATTATACCTTTTGTCTCACATAATTATACTCAATCATGGTAGAGATACATTCATGGTAGCTTCAATTTCACGAATATAGTTAAGAAGCTACAATTTCGTGAGATTGAACCTGGTCTAGACTTAAGTTTAAACTTCAACTAAACTACACCCCACTAAGTGCACACAACTATGTTTACGAAACCGGCCTCACTTCACTGTTGACAGCACTATGTCTTGGGTACCAACGATGATATTATAAACCACACCTAATGTGTCATATAATGAATAGAAAGAATAAATATTCAAATCACATTATTTTTTTTTCTATTTTATTAAATCTCATATATGAGATTTAATTTTTTTAATTTAAAAAAGAAAAGTGGCACGAGGCTGTGTACAGCCTCGTGCAACTTTTCTTTTTATCTATGAAAGGCAGAGTTCGACATTAAGCAGACCTTAAGGGGATCCGCAGTAGTAGCGGCGAAATTTAAATTTTGTTACGTTTTTTGCAATTTGCAGGTCAGTGTCAGGTTGTATCTTGATCAAAATACGATTAGCGGCCATAACAAATATGTATTTACATAATTATTATCACAAGAATCATCAATAATACATCTCTCTAAGTTACATTTGTTCACTTTAAGTTTGATTTCGGAAATCATGACATTTTGAAAGAAAGAAAGAAAGAAAAACTATTTATTCACGCGAAAAATGACGCACATACATAAATTTAGTTTTAAACATAATCCTAAAAATAAAAAACAAATGGGTAGTTATTTATTTTGTATGGGTAGTTTGGTATTTTTTTTGGAACAAATCTAACTTAGAAAGATGTTAAAATGATGTAAGTAAATACATATTTATTATAGCTGAAAATTATATTTTTAACAACATAAAACGTGATACTGACCTGCAAATTGCAAAAAAAAACTGAAAAAATTTGAATTTCGCGAGCTAAGTTCTACTGCGCAATCGCCTTAAGTGCCACTGGCAACTTAGGACTGGCATATTGGCAACTGAGTAGCTATTGGCAATGGAAATTTACGCAGGCAAATTTCTAGTCTGAAAGTGCACCGGTGACTGAAAAGCGGAAATCAGTTGTCATGGTATGGGCATGTGATGCGGAGGAATGAGGAAAATGTCGTCAGGAAAGTTTTGAGTATGAATGTGGATGGCTATACGAGTAGAGGAAGACCCAAAGAAACGACAGATGGACTGTGTGAAAGATGACATGGCTAGAAGGGGGTGACTACCGAGATGACGACTAATAGAGAAGTATGGAAGAACAGGACATTTGCGCCGACCGCAAATAAATTGGGATAAGGGCAGGAGAATGATGATGACTTTCCTATTAACAACCCATTTTTAATTATAAATAAACGTGTTCCTTTGTGAAACTGAATGAAGCAGGATCAGGAATTTAATATTTGTTATTAATGATATTCAGCCCATCTACACTTGTAATATTATGAGGAGATAAAATTTGTGACATAAGGACCCAATGTTCGAAACTGCTGATCCGATTTTGAAAATTCTTTCACTAATGAGAAGCTATTATTTTGCCGAGTATCATAGGACATATTTTACATAATGTTAAGAGGGCTGTCGCATATTGTTACCTCTCTCGCTCACACGGGACCAAATTTTTAAGATTGTTAGAATAGAATAGAATAGAAAAAGATTAATTTAATAAGATTTTAATTTAATGAGAGATTTTTTTAATGAGATTTTCTTAATTTTTTAAGATTGTTAAATGAAAAGATGCGTTTTTCAAAAATGTAATCAATTAAAGGACTAGTAAATAATTTAATAGTTACCTAATTATTAAAACACATTTTTATTGTTCTAAACAAAACTCAGTTCAAAAAGTATTATCTGTTTTTGAGATGAGTTAGATAAATGCCACAAAAAAATGTGTTTTGAATAGTTACCTATTAAATTAACATTATTTCCTAGTTCTTTAATTGATTACATTTTTCAAAAAAGCATCTTTTCATTTAAAATTCTTAAAAATGTATTTTGTGTGAGCGAGAGAGGTGACTAAATGCGACAGCCCTCTTAACACGCGGACGAAGTCGCGGGCAGAAGCTACTATAATGTATGTTATAAACAAAATTCCTATACAAAAAACCGGTCAAGAGCGAGTCAGACTCCCGCACCGAGGGTTCCGTACCATCATTTATATGTACCTAGCTTTTGCCCGCGGCTTCGCCCGCGTTTATTATACATATAAACCTTCCTCTTGAATCACTCTGTCTATTAAAAAAGACCGCATCAAAATCCGTTCCGTAGTTTTAAAGATCTAAGCATACATAGGGACAGACAGACAGCGGGAAGCGACTTTGTTTTATAATAAGTAGTGATTTTTGTTTCATGATTCCTGAAAAACTGTGCTAGTTAAAGACATCGTTTTATTTTTCCTGTAATCTATACACAAACTTCTATCACATAGAATAATTTCAGAATAATTTTTCCTGTAATCTATACATAAACTTCTATCACATAGAATAATTTCAGAATTTTCTCTATGCAAACTTCGGAGATAAGTACGGTATTTTTTTAAACATTTTTAATCAAAAGTCAAAAACTGTATGGCCTAAAAAAAAGAAAAAAAAAATGTTTGAGAATGTGCAAACGGCGTTCTTTCATAATAATATGATATCCCACATGCCCTAGTAACCCCACTTCGAATTTTTGAGACCCCCTTCCCTGTTGCAAAAAAAAACATATGTATTATTGTTTTTTCTTATTTGCAAAATAGTTGGGCAAACGTCATCTAAAACTGTTCCAAATTTCAAGTTGATAGCATTAGTAGTTTTTGAGATATCCAGCTGTGACAGACAGACAGACAGACTGAGTCACACCATAAGGGTTCCTTTTTTACCATTTTGGTACGGAACCCTAAAAAAGAGACCGAGCAAAGTTAATTTAGTAAAAAAATAAATAAATTGTTCGGCTAAGTAATCAGCTTTTAATTTTCAAAGGCTTCCATTGTCTAATTTGGCGCCATCATTTTTTAACTTTTTTCTCGAAGAAAGGTTTTAAGAAAATTCTTTTTACATTTTCACAATTTACCTAAATAGGTACTTCCCTTTCTGTGTTAGCTTTCTTCGTAATTTCATGCTTCGCTGCAATAGAAACCTCAAAAGTACGTAATTTGTAGAGAGTTCAGCTTGTATCTTTAAACCAAAGGTCAATCTTTGAACGATCTAAATCAACCACGTCAAAATGTAGGGAGCAGTTGATTTTTTTTTCGAGATTTCAGGTTTGGTCCCATAGTAAAAGTTGTTCATAATAAAATAATAAAAATAAAAATAAAATAAAAATGTTTATTGCATTTAAACAAATTCTTAGCTCACATGAGTTAGGAGATCACCTTTTAAGCAAGGAATTGCTTGTGATAGGTGACTCCGCCCTTCCGCTTAACATAATCACGGGTATGCAATTGTTAACAAAAAAAAAGAAAAAAAAAAAGATAAACCAAAATAATTAGAAATACAAAATACAACAAGGAGCGCATTTGTGTGTTGTATATGAGTGAATTTTTGAATGTGTGTGTGTGTGTGTGTGTGTGTGTGTGTGTGAGTGAGGGTGTGTGTGTGAGTGTGAGAGAGAGGATATGTGTTGGTGTGTAATGGAGTGAGAGTGGAATTGAATACATGAATATGAATAATGATGAGTAAAATGACCCCTTAAGAGATTGTTGGTGTTTTACCAATAACCTTGTATATCTTATCATCTGCTTTTTCCCAACTATGTTGGGGACGTCTTCCAGTCTTAGATGCAGCTGAATACCAGTATTTTAGATGGAGCGACTTCCTATCTGACCTTCACAATCAACTTACTGGGTAAATCTATCTATATAAATAAAAAGAGAAGTCCTGACTGACTGACTGATTGACTGACTCATCAACGCCCAGCCCAAGCCTTTAAGCTTTAAACCTAGAAAGCTGAAATTTTGCACAGAGGATCCCTTTATAATGTAGACAAGGAATAAGGAAGGACTTCCCGGTAGCACTTTGAAGTGCCTTAGGGTGGGAAATCATCAAATAACTTCTCCCGCTCTGGGTGGAGCGGAAGGGCGTGTCAGACTTTTACTGACTAAAACCCACCCGTGTTCCTTCAGTTGCCTATGCCAGGGCCGCGGTAACCTCTTCATAATACCCCTTGTTAGGACTGGTTGTCAAGACTTTTGGGCTTTTGACTACCCGTAACAACTGTCAAAAACGAATGACAGCCGGTTCCAACGGCTTTTATCGTACTTTCCGAGACACAGATAGTCATCACATTAAATAATTCTCACTCGCACACACCACAATTTTCTTCCCCAAAAAATCACGAGTAGGTATCATTGTAATGATACTCGTGATTTCGTGATTTTTTTTCCGATAAAATAATTACAGCCCTTAATAAATCTGGTCCTAAAGGTGCTTTAACCTGCCGAGGGGTGTGTCGTGTGCGTTGAAACAATTTGACGAGCCATTAAGCCTGGCCTTGACTCCAGTAGCCTTACGTAAATATGTATGGCTTCGTTAAAGTACTTATATGCTTTACAGCTAGACGGGATTTGATTGGATATAAAAGTGGACGGGTTTGTTGTGTGCAGTGTCACTGACAGTTCTAAGGTTTTTATATAACCTATTTTGTTCTGTTACTGGGCTAAGGCAATGTCATTCTATTGAAATATTTCCTTTGGAAATATTCTCCTTCAAATCCTTCCACATTTCTCGTTACGATGCTGACTATTGTCAGTTCTTGTCTTGCGCATCTTTGTCTTTTCGGTAGCTTTTTTAGGGTTCCGTACCAAAATGGTAAAAAGGAATCCTTATGGTGCCAGTCTGTCTGTCTGTCTGTCCGTCTGTCACAGCTGGATATTTGCATCTTTGTCTTTTCAGCAGCTTTTTATGGTTCCGTACCAAAATGGTAAAAAGGAATCCTTATGGTGCGACTCAGTCTGTCTGTCTGTCTGTCCGTCTGTCACAGCTGGATATCTCAAGAACTACTAATGCTATCAACTTGAATTTTGGAACAGTTTTAGGTGACCTTTGCCCAACTATTTTGCAAATAAGAAAAAACAAAAATACATATGTTTTTTTTGCAACAGGGAAGGGGGTCTAAAAAGGAATCCTTATGGTGCCAGTCTGTCTGTCTGTCTGTCCGTCTGTCACAGCTGGATATCTGCATCTTTGTCTTTTCGGCAGCTTTTTATGGTTCCGTACCAAAATGGTAAAAAAGGAACCCTTATGGTGACTCAGTCTGTCTGTCTGTCACAGCTGGATATCTCAAGAACTACTAATGCTATCAACTAGAAATTTGTAACAGTTTTATATGACGTTTACCCAACTATTTTGCAAATAAGAAAGAAATAAAAATATATATTTTTAATTGCAACAGGTATTGAAAGGTTTCTTAAAAATTCTAAGTGGGGCTACTAGGGGCATGTGGGGTATCATATGAAAGAGCGCTGTTTGCACATTTTCAATTTATTTTCCTTTTTTTAGGCCGCATAGTTTGCAACGTTTGATGAAAAATGTAAAAAAAACACGTTGCCCTTATCTCCGAAGTTTGCATAGAGAAAATCTGAAATTATTCTACGTGATAGAAGTTTATGTAACGATTACAGGAAACATAAAACAATAAGAATAAAAATGTTTATTTGTACATTATAGTAACACACATAAGTACACAAGGATGGACACAATGTCTCTAATTGGTAGGTACACTTTTTCAGAAATCGGAACGGATGCCTTGGTGTGCGAGTCCGACTCGCTCTTGACTGGTTTTTTTTTAAGATGACGCCGTCAGTCCTTACTGACTTAGTCGAGAATGGAGCTCATGTCTCAATCTCATGACTGATGGATGAAGGACATTGCAAGTCGTAAAAACGATTTGAGTGTGAATGTGGATGGTTATAAGTATAGTAGACGACAAAAAAACCTATGGATAGATTTTCTGAAAGAAGATCATGACAGAAAGGAAGGAAATTAATATAAGATGACGGAAAAGATGGTTCATAAAGATGCCCGTAAGAAGATGATAGGTATGCTATGCCGGCTTCAAATTAATTTAGACAAAGGCAGGAAGATGAAGTAAATATTTACATATGAAATAGCAATAGAGCTAAAAAGTACGATAGACTAATCTAGCATAAATGCCTAATCTAGATTGGTCTCATAGCATCGCAAGCGCCACGTTTCATGGTACTTTTCCAGACATTCTAGACCATAGGCTAAAACAAGTACACTAACCTTGACAAGGACGCGCAAACAATAAATATTGACGATTTAACCAATCCTTTATTAAAAGACCGTCATACGCAAAGTAGACTGCTAAAAATGGCTGCTAACGGGCGTTTTAATTCAATTAATGTTGAATATGAACTCATAACCAGGCGTCATCAGGGTGTTGTCAAGGCTCAGCGGGTTAACGATCGTTGGACATGACACTAATCACTAATTAGGTTGTTTTGACTGAACAGACCATCGATTTTGGGGGTTTTTTTTAGAGTTGAGAATATGTATTGTATGATGAGGAGGGAGGAAAAGCATGCGAATAAAGAGTGATGAATATAAATGTTGATGGGTGGAGAGGGAGAGGAAGGCCAAAGAAAAGATGGATGGATTGTTTGAGGAATGATATGAAAGAGAAGGAAGTGAATGATAGCGTAACCGTTGACAGGGGAGAATGGAAAGAGAAATCGTGTTGCGCCGACCCCACGTATTCTCCTGCCCTTATCCCAATTTATTTGGGGTCGTTGCAACATGTCTTTTTCTTCCATACTTCTCTATAGTCGTCATCTCGGTAGTCATTCCTTTTCTAGCCATACCATCTTTCACACAGTCCATCCATCGTTTCTTTGGTCTTCCTCTACTCGTATACTCACTCACATTTATACTCAAAACTTTCCTGACGACATTTTCCTCATTCCTCCGCATCACACGCCCATACCATGACAACCGATTTTGGCACAACTTTTCAGTCACTTTCAGACTTCCTCGTATATACTCATTTCTTATTCTATCCATTCGCGTAACACCACACATCCCTCTTAGCATTCTCGTCTCAGCTGCATGCAATTGCCTTTCATTCATTCCTTTTGTGACCCAACATTCTGATCCATACAAGACAGCAGGTGTAACCATTTTTTTATAAATCTTCCCATGAAGTAGTTATACCATGCCTTCCATGTGCTTTGATGTTTGTCATCTGTCTGTGGTAAAGAATCGAAGAATGACGAGTAATGGTTTCTGCACTCATGTACTCTGTTTTTATTTTATTTTTTTTTCTCATGTAGCATCAACATATTAGTAATAGGTGGATAATGTTGTTGGTAGTATGATAAGTACTTTGTTTAATTAGTAGTTAATTTTATAATATTTAATTGTACTCCTGTTTTTTATCCCGAAATAAATAAATAAATGGCTGTTGACATTGTAAGCAATTATAAATATTATAACATCCTAAACAATGTTTAGGACCATCTAGTACCTAGATACGGTGTACGGAGCATGTGTTTTTTTTTTTAATATAAAATGTCGGTTTGCCCTAATTTTGACCCCTAGGCACGCCACTGCTTAAGTTTAAGCCTGATTACATTTAAAGATAGAAAATCAGCTAATTACTTCCCGTGACTTTCCTCTTAGGAGCCAGGGAAAGATAGATTTACAATCCAAAGTTCTCTTAACAGAGTTAAACGACGGATAGATTGGACAGTAATTAGTTTACTGTGGCTACCTACTAATTATAAGGTAAATTTCCCTCGAGTGAAAAAGTAGGACTACGCAATTAAGGCTACTCTTTCGAAAAAAGCTTAAAAACAGCGTGCAGATGAAGCAGTTTTTCGCCGGAACCTACAGAGAAATTACATCTGAAAAAAATTGTTAGTAATCTACATGATATGAATCGTAATTTGGTTTAGCCATAATTTTTCTATCGGTATCACATAATAAGAAAAAAAAAACCCCAAATCACCTCCAAATCGTTAAGATGAAACCATTTTACTCCTTCATTTTTTATCAAAAGAATATAAAAAAAATATCTACTACTTTGCAATATAAACGAAAATGATTTGGTTTTGTTACTTTTTAAAAACATGTATATTTTTTATTATAATTAATTAAAAATGCGTCTAATTTGGGACAGCGCTGCTTGATGGGCGAGTCCTATTACTGGCTGGACGTACGACGCGTTGCGTGAGCTCAGGCCAGAATGCGCAAGCTAAGCACTCAAGGTCATTGGTGATACCACCAATACCTACCTACCTATTGGTGGTGGTCATTGGTGGTTGGTTTGGTATTGGTGATTGGTTGGTTGGTGGTGTGGGTCATTGGTGGTGGTTGGGGCATAGTTCGGCCTTAAACAGGAAAATATAAGGTTCTATCTAGGCAATTAGGTAGGTAACTAATTGACTTAACCTGAAAGAAAATGCGATGGAATGAAAGGCGACTAACAAAAGGTTGATGTGAGTGGAAACATCGGCAGGGGACGCTTTAGCCTACTAGGAGAACATAAACTGACCAGTCTATAACATTCCACTATCATGATAAGAGACAATTAAATTTCTATTGTCACCGACCTCTAGGAGGTCGATCAACAGTTGAGAGGCCCCAACTTACAAGCAATAACAATAAAACTCAATTTAAAAATAAACTTTCTCAAAAAACCACACTCCTCATGCATAAACCATAGAGTTTTCCCTTTAACTAGACGTTGGCAGCACTGTTATTTAGGAACGCAATCTTGGTAATAACTGAGGGGGAATGGTTATCGGTTTTACCATCGTGCAGGAGCCGGTGTACCTACTCGTGATATTTATATTTTTATTGGTAGGTACATCTTTCTTTTTTGTTTTGCTTACATGTATCGGCGAAGGAAAACATCGTGAGGAAACCTGGACTTATAGTTAACTATTTGCGCCCCGCGGTGTCACCCGCGTAGACCGGGATAAAAAGTAGCCTATGTGTTAATCCAGGGTATAAGCTATCTACATACCAAATTTCATCCAAATCGGTCCAGCCATTTGACCGTGAAGAAGTAACGAACATACAAACAAACACACACACTCACAAACTTTCGCCTTTATAATATATACCTATAGTGTGATAGTGTGATGATAATACTGGATGACTTTTTTTACTGTCTTGAAAAAAAAGGGCTATAATAGGTGAACGGATTAAAAGCCTGCATACCTAGTTTTTAATCTTACTTGTATGCATTTTTGTTACCCCAAACAAAATAAACAAATTGATCAGTCATTGGATTAATCTTGATCCAGGCTTTGTCACAGACTTGATGACGTCATAGGAAATTCAATATGGCGGACGAGATACGCCATGGTGAAGTGTTCATATTCTTTAGTTCTTTTTTTTGTCATCTTCTTTATAAAAATTAATTGCCGTGCACTAGTCTCGCAAAAACTCGAAAATGGATCGACCGATTTGTTTTTTTTTTTTTTTTTGTTTTGTTTGCCTCTTTACTGGGGTGGTTTAGAAAAAAACAGGAAATAAGGAAAAACCGAAAGGAAAAGCCAAAAAAATATCTACTTAGATTAGATAGCCAGAATCGCCTCGCTTTTGGACGGCCCTGGTTTCTTTGGCCTAACCTTGACCACCATTCGGTCACAGATTTACTCCATCGGCCATCTCCGCGTCTAACTAGATGTCCTGCCCAACTCCACTTGAGGCATACCGCTCTGTCCCCGACGTCGTAGACCACAGGGTGGCAAATGCTATACATTTTAATTTCTTACTATTCAGCGCCGTCTATCTACGAGAACATAAATTAAAAATGAACAGTGTTGCCAGCGTACATCCATGAAGCAGTTTTTAGTACATTATAGTAGAAGTGTACGCGTATAATGTTTAATTTTGATGTTTTTGAGTTAGTTATTATTTTTTGTATTTTTTTTTGCATTTGTAAAAGGTCTCCGATCATAGTATTGTATTAATGTTTTGCTCTTATTGATCAAAAAAGAAACTATTAGTAGAATTTACAAATATGAAATGACTATACAGCCACAGGGTGACAGGCTGATGTTGACATTTCATTGCAAAAAAATTCTGCGGTTGCGTTGCGAATATTTTTGTAAATATTTCGTTGCTCCGTATTTAGTAAAAATCTTGGAAGACAAACGTTCCCATCGAATGTCTACTTTCTAAATCACCACGACTTGAGCCCCCCGAGCTCCTCGGTGATTTAAATGCTTAGGGCCTCCAAGTGCTGTGTGGGCCCTCCGTAAATAGGAGTTTGGACCATATTATTTAAGTGTTTAACTCCGCCCCTAAGACGACCACTGACCAAGTGTTTTGTGTTTATACTTAAATAACCATGTCTCGAAACAATGTTGTGTACCTATTGCTAACCTGTCTGCCAAGTCATCAAAGATGACGGTAAATATATTGTTCTTTTTCTATCTACACAATGTATTGCTGGTTTGAGTGTAATGTTTTGTTTTACATAATAAATATGAACATGCAAAATTGGTATTTATTTTATTATCCTCGAAACAACAAGTTTAGTGTCGAATTAGCGTTACCGAGTTGAATAATGTAGAATGGTTGAAAAACTAAACTGTTGTAGTAAAACTAAACCTAAAAATTTAAAATCCAGTTTGTAGAATTTTCAACCATTCTCCATTAGACAACTCGGTAAAGCTAATTCTACTTGGTACAATATTATTTATGTAGCTATGGTAACGTACCACGTGAAATTAAATAGTGTATGTCCCCGTAACTAGATGGCGTTGCCTAAGAAAAGCCTAAGTTGCCAGTCTATCTCAGTATATATAATAGTAGTCTATGTCGTAGACTTTCAACCGACGACGGATTTCGGTGTTACGCATCGTTATCAATCTAGTAAGGTTATGCCAAGCAAGGAGTACAGGCTACATTAATTTTAGAAGAAGAAATAGGGTTTCGCGCAAAAACCCACGAAATCCGACATCCACGCGGCTGAAGCTATTTTCGAATATAAATATAATATAACAATAAGTGTCAATATGCCGTGTGCTCTACTTTTACTTCAATGCCCAGCTGGTGACGTCATCAAGATATATTATGTCGCATTGTCTGCGATTAAAACACAAAAGAGAGAGTTTCCATTGTAATCTGTCCGATGTTATATTGTTATTGTTGGACATGAGGGTAAAGTGAATGAGAGTGTTATGTGTGTGTGAGTGATATGAGTGAGTGTTGGATTTTCAACGAGCGCCGAGAGTTGAAAATCCAACAGTGCAATCATATTTAGGGATTCATTTAAGTGTCACTTAGGGTTGGTAAAAACTTGCCTTAGAGTCGCTTTCACCGCGTACGCGTACGCGTTCTTTCAAACGCGTTTAATACTAAACACAGTTAAAACATCATTCTGTCTCTATCATCTTCAAACGATATTCGTTTAGTGATGTGTGGTGAAAATGATCCTAGTAAGTTGTCGACCACAAACCGCTATTTGTGGTTTTGTCACTAATGTGTAACGTTAGACCAAAATGTGGACTGATTGCAGGAGTATTTTAGCTGAATGATTATGAATAATTGTGGTGAAGGTTAGTTTGACATTTACGTTATACTAGCTTTTGCCTGCGGCTTCGCCCGCGCGTGTATTATACATTTAAACCTTTCTCTTGAATCAATCTATTAAAAAAAACCGCATCAAAATCCGTTGCGCAGTTTTAAAGATCTAAGCATACATAGGGACAGCAAAAATGGGGGCGCAAGATGTCCCTTTTTTCAAATACTTCTTTATTAGTCGTCATCTCGGTAGTCACCCCTCTTCCAGCCATGTCATCTTTCACACAGTCCATTCATACTTGGTCTTCCCCTACTCTTATAGCCATCCACAATCATACTCAAAACTTTCCTCACGTCATTTTCCTCGTTCCTCCGCATCACATGCCCATACCATGACAACTGATTTCCGCACAACTTTTCAGTTACCGGTCCACATTCAAACTTTCTCTGTACTCATTTCTCATTCTATCCATTCGTGTAACATTAATATACAGTTGGTACAGTCAGCAACACAGCTTCCATAATCAGCCTATAATGTTCCCACTGCTGGGACACAGGCCTCTTCTCGGTAAAAGTGAGCGGGCTGTAATCCACCACGCGGGCCCAGTGCGTGTTGGTAGATGTCACATGTCTTCGAATTTTTGGTTCTAGGACATGCCGGTTTCCTCGCGATGTTTTCCTTCACCGTTTTGAGAGTGGTGATGCAATAATGTACACAAAGTAAAGCGCCAGTCGGGGTTCGAACCTACGACCAACAATTCGTAAGTCGCGGCTGTTAACACAGTTTGATAACAAGCAAAAACACAATAATTACACAAGACAAAATGAACGATGTCAAATGCCACGAGATGGTTAAAAAGTTATACGTCTGTTAAAAAATGACAGCTTTTCTTTACCAAATAATCAAAACCTAATCAAAACAGTGACATCCCTTGTCATTCAGTCCCTTTTGGGGTGCATAATGAACATGCCATGACAGTCATGGCACATCACCAAAGCTTCTAAGTTTTTATTAAAATTGTATGTAAATTACTCCTTATTTATACATCAATGAAATTACTTTATACTTTTTTTTATAACACCAGCCTATTACTGTCTCACTGCTGGACAAAAGCCTCTTCTCACACAGAGAAGGCACGAGCATTGATCACCACGCTAGCTGAAGACAGGTTGGCGATTTCAGACTTATATTAGCTATAAGTCCAGGTTTCCTCACGATGTTTTCCTTCACCGATGTCAGTATTGTCAGTAACTCAGAAAGTACGAGTATGAATCGAAAAAGTCACATTGGTAGTTGCCCGGATTTGAACCCACAACTGGGCCACCACGACAATTTTTTATACTTTTTTAACAGATGAAAATAAGGAGGAAGTTCTCAAGTCGACAAGTATATTTTTAAACAAATGGTAACTCGATTTTATGACAGCGTTTTTTATTGTTTTGCGCGATTATTGATTTTTGCGCTTCTGTAAATACCTACAAATAATTTTATCAGGTTTTAAAACTAAATAAAAAAAAAACACTATTCCATAAAATATTCGCCTTTCGTCGAGATCGTTAAGATAAACCGCATCACTAATTAGCAAAAACATCGTGACATCCTTTACAAAAGCTACCTGGAAGCCTCGATAAAGGATGGCCGGAGGCTGTGAGCTCAAGATCGATATCCTGAGACTGAGAGGGTCCGGTGAGAGACGTTACCACAACATGTGACCCAGTTAGTACTAACTTTGTTCTGGGAGCTGTTTAGAAATAATTGTGTGGTTAAGAGCTGTGTTAGAGTGTGCCCGCTAATACTTGGCGCCTAGTAAAGGAATGCCTAATGTAAATAGTGAGAAACTTTTTTACAAAAAAAAAAAAAAATAACCGACTTAAGTGAAAAATTACTTTAATTTCGGAAATCGGTGTCTTTGGAATTTGTATTTTCGTTGTTTATCACCGACTTTCGAAGTTATAAAGTTATTTTTCACTTTGTAGTATTTTTTTGAAAGTCAGTTGTTCTTTTAGGTAAAAAAAAATATTCTGCTGCATCCGGTTAGACTGGAAGCTGACCCCAACATAGTTGAGAAAAGGCTAGGCAGATGATGATGAGTGGTTTTTTTTTGGAAGTTGGTTGCCGTCAAGATTTTGTAACCGTCGATCTATTTTAAAAATCAGAGATTTGCAAATAACACCATCTTCGTTTGATTTTGAAGTAATTGGGGTAAATCTATACAGGGTGTAAGGGACAGCCCTCCGCAAACTAACAGGGTGCATTCAGCTCCTCATTTTGAATCATATTCCACTGGAAATTTTCTCAGGAAAATTTTCATTTTTTCAAAATTTTTTCAGTTACATTTTCATTATTTCAATGTAAAATTGCATTGTGTGTTCGCAGCACTCCATTATGTAAAAAAAAACTGCAAAAAAAAAACAGCAAAAAAAAACCAGCAATGGACGTTGAAATACTCTAACCAACGACGCGTGAAATCAGCTGTTCACTTTCTGTCTAGCTGCAGAGTTCATCGAACTCACCGCATACCTATTACCTACCTCTCCCAACAAGTAATAGACACTCCGATTTGTGCACAAAAACACAAACAAATTAGGTTTATTGGATTCCCTTAACGTTCCTGAAAAAATTTCATGTACCGGTCATCTTAGTATGACATTCTGAATTCACCCTATCAGTTTGCGGAGGGCTGTCCCTTACACCCTGTATAAATAAATATTTAGGGAGTTTTTAAGGGATGTTTTCCGACATCTACGCGTGCGAAGCCGCGGGCAAAAGCTAGTCATTAATATAAATATAGACTAAAAATAGAAATAGACCTAATATCAAACCTTGAGGAACGGGTTTGGGTCTGAAATGGCAATAGGTGCCATTTCAGACCCAAATTAGTTTACGCCGTTTATTTAAACTTTAACCCTTTTGTACCTTGAATCTTTCAGGAATGATCTTAGTAAATCAAATGATGTATTCCCAATCCCATAGTACCCTAGTTTTAGCAGAAGTGTCTCTTGGTTTACGCAGTCGAAGACCTTAGAGAGGTCGTAAAAGATGCCAATCTTTTGTATTTTCATTTTCATCTTCTTGTGCTTCCTCACCGGCGTCAAAAATTTCTTCTTTATAAGGGTGACATCAGCGCGGCGTCAGTGATACAGTGCCCTTTGTTGAAACCATACTGTTGTTCATGAAAGATGGAATTTTTATTAAAATGACGTATATAACGCGAACCTTTTTCTAACCGCTCCCGCCACAATCCGCTCGTCCAATAAGGTCGAGTCGAAGCTTCTAGAAGGTTTATTTATTTATTTATTTATTAAAACTTTATGCACAAGTAAAAAAATACTGTACAAAGGCGGACTTAATGCCTGAGGCATTTTCTACCAGTCAACCTTAGGGTGATGCAGAGACAAAACATGGTAGGTGCAACACAAGGGATAGATAACTGGAAAAAGAATAAATACCAATAAATACATACATACATACATACATATAAACAAAATAAACTTTGTCAGGAGAAATAACGATAGGTAGAGGAGAAAAAGAATCCAACAAATCAGCGCTGCGATGATTCTGCCAACTTTTCACGAATGTGTTCACGTGCCTTCACTTTGAAAGATAACGGACTGGTTGCCATCCTGAAGGTTCTAGAAGCTTCGAAATAAATGACGCGCAGCCTTGTCATTGACTTTTCAGAGAGACGTATGTCAACAGTCAACTAGGCTGCGCACATTTTTTTAGATACTTCTATTAGATTTTACAAAATTAGGTCTTCGCCACCGACTATTTATGTTAAACGTACCATTTGATTGAGCATCAACTTTTCAAACACCATACTAAGAACTAGCAAAATTGGACAAGCTATACATTTTGACCAAGTTGTAAGGTTTGTAAAGTTAGGCCTTGTAGAGTTAGCAGCTTGGCTATACATTAAATTTGAACTTTTTAACAGTGAAAGCGTTATGTAAGTCTTAGCAACCCTTTACATGAAATGTTTTTGGTGGCATTTCATTTATTTTTAAGAAGGTTGGTTTATTTCTTTAATAGAAACCATGCTCAATTGATGAATACCTAGCCAATGTTGCCTTAAAACTAAATTGTATGTAGACTAAAAGATTAAAAGACGGATCGAAATCTAAAAAAAACAGGTTTTCCATAAAAACTAATACCTAAATTAAAAAAGAAGCCTCCCGAAACATTTCACAAAGAACCATTGACAACAAGTCCTAAAAATAACCCAAGACCACAGAATACTTTCGCCGTTTAAGAAAAACATTTAAAAAAAAACATTTAAAAAAGGAATCCCTTACAAAACCGCGCCGTCCGCCGTTGCTTTACCATAGACAAGTACGCTATTTGTCAAGCGTCAACTGTTTGTAAAGTCTGTGGCTCGTGGAACAGGGAGTTTTGTTTATACTACCACTCGTATGTCTTGCTGACTGTACCTACTTAGTTTTTCTTTCTTGGTTGTGAATATTTATGGTCGTTTTAATAGGATTTTCCAGGTGGAAGTTTTGGTTTATGATTAACCTACATCTAGGGCCTTGGTGTTTCATGATTGTGAGACACCACATTGTCTTGGGCTTTCTTTCTTGATGTTACATTTTCATATTCAAATCTATCACGATTATTTTTAGTATTGCAGAAAATGGATAAGAAGAAGCTAGTTAATGCATTACACATAATTTGCAAGCAATTACTACCGTGGAAGGTTTGTTTTCAAAATGGCTCATTTGTTTTGTTGACTGTATTATTTGTGTGTATGGGTGAATGTTTGTGTATGTATGAATGTACGTATACGTCTATGTTTTTTCTTTTGACGTTCTAACTTTCCGTCATTCCGATTCTTTGCGAGCCTATTTTGTTTGAACGGAACTGTAGAAAATAATTCATACGATTTGCAAGTTACAGGGATGTTGATGATTTCTGTTGGCCATCTTTCAAAAAACCTTAGAGAGAACCAAATATTGGTTCAGGAGGGACTTATATGAATATATTTACGATACCATTAATCGGATTCTATCCTCAGCACCGTACGCACTTTGAATTACCTTTAGGGATCAAAATTCAATCTTCGTGATTCTAAAAGAGCCCTTGCTCGTCTTACAAAATAAAGATGAGATTATCAAAGAGCATCGTCAACATTGCAAACCGGAGGATATATATATATATAAAAGGGATGTCATTTTGATTGATTTCCTATACAGTCCCTTCTTGTTTGTCTTTCATTTTGACGGATTGACATTATTAAGCTAGGGTTTTTGCTTGCGAACGTAAATAATGAGGATAACTTTTGTTTTATCAAAAATATTGTATTTTTGTTTGAAAACCATTATTTGGTTTTCACGTTATTTTTCTTCTTCGTTCTTCAACAATATGTATGGTTGCTCACTGCTTTGACTTAGTAAAATACTCATAATAATGTGTACTAACCTAACTCTTCGGGTAATACAGAAGTGATGTTATAATTATTATGTTAAAGTTATTAGCATTCTCCTGCCCTTATCCCAATTTATTTGGGGTCGGCGCAACATGTCTTTTTCTTCCATACTTCTCTATTAGTCGTCATTTCGGTAAATTTCCACTTCCTTTCTAGCCACATCATCTTTCAAGCCATCCATCGTTTCTTTGGTCTTCCTCTACTCGTATTCCACATCCGTACTCAAAACTTTTGTGACGACATTTTTAGTCCTCATTCCTCCGCATCACATGACAACCGATTTTCACACAACTTTTCAATATTATTATGTTAAAGTTATCATCATGTTAAAAACCCTATCTTTCCCTCCCCGACCTATAATCATTGTTTCTAATAATCACTGATCATCGATATCTTTTCCAAAATGATGTTAATTATAACACTAAACTTTTTCCATTTCATTTATTTATTAATAAAAAATGTATTGTGTAGAAATGTCTGTCTTGTGTTCAACGGTCCTGTGGCAAGTACAGAAAAAAATCACACGCACAAAACTTTTTTAATCCCAACTTCCATCCTTACTTGCGCTCCATAAAATAATTCATTGTATTAATCTAATCTAAGTTCGGCGTATCGAATACAATTTTATTACTTTTACCCCGGAATATTGTAGTGTGGCCGTAGGAGGTGATAAAAGCCAGGGACATTTTGCCCCTTTGACAGGAAATTTAACCCGAACCCTTGACGAAACACAGACTTTGGTTCAATTTTGTTAGAATAGTTCACCCCTAGTTTTGTGGAAATTATCGGATTGGATAGTTGTGTATCTGTATGTATGATGTATTTTTTATTCAAGCCATTATCGCCTAGCTTTTTGTGACCTTTAGAATGATCGAATGATCTGATCTTTTTGTGACCTTTAGAATGATCGAATGATCGAACGAAGGAGCTCGTGGCTAAGTAATAACAGCCGCACGGGTCGATCCGTCAGGTTAAGCTACGCTTGCCGGGGTTGGTCAGTGGATGGGTGACCATCTTTACATAACGAGATTCCTCCGTGCCTCGGAAAGCACGTTAAGCCGTTGGTCCCGGCTGTTATTCGTGAATCTTTGACAGTCGTTACGGGTCGTCAGAAGCCCGAAAGTCTGACAACCCAGTCTTACCAAGGGGTATCGTATTACCCAGTAACTGGGTTGTGGAGGTCAGATAGGCAGTCGCTCCATTTAAAATACTGATATTCAGCTGCATCCGGTTAGACTGGAAGCCGACCCCAACATAGTTGGGAAAAGGCTAGGCAGATTGAGAATGATCGAATGAAATGCACCGACTACAGCGTGGTTTGGTCCATATTTCATGGAGTTACATAGGTCATTGTTTAACAAGGAGGCGATAATGCTAGGGAAGACCATGCCCTTAGGCTAAGGAAGGATTATAGCTATACCGGATATAATTATGTTTTTCTTATGTGTTTTTAAAGACAGAAGTGATATTGATGGATTATTATGAGCATTGCCGATATTTTACTGTTGGCAATTGTTCTTTGCTACGTTTGTTATATTCAGGCTAAGCTCAGACCACAAAACCCGCAGTAATTTTGTTTTATAGGTTCATGCCAATTGCACGATGCAAAATCACTGGAATCCTACATCGACATATTTAGGAAAATGCCTTGTTACCATATAGTCAGATAATCTGTTTCGTACTAAGTAATTTACATATTTTCGTAGTTCGTTTAATACAAATACAAAGTAGGGTTTTATTTTTGTATTATTTTATTAGGATCTCTGACGAAGAATACACCTTACATGCTATATTTAAAGGACAAGAACAAAAATCTTTGTGTTACCATCAGTTAAAGGAGACCACATTATGCAATAGAAAACAAACAAACAGTATGGGATACCTAACGTAGATAATTTAAACGGAAATCGCACATAGATAGTTAAGATTATATTAAAGTTATACTAGTATAATAATAAAGTAGATCTAAGAAAACAACTCTATCTATATCCAATTCTAACCCTCCCGTTACTTATTTCCACACATGGCTTTTAATAAGTTACAACTACCCTTCACACACTTAAAAGCCTTACTACACAACTAACAAACAAAAAAAAAAAAAACCGTAGAAACTTTGATCAACGATCGTCCAATGACATCGCTACTAACTTTAAATAAAAGTTCCTTCAGTCTATTTCCCATCAATCACCAGCCACCCCTTGTGGTGACGTCACACGATATGACGTAGGCGATATCGTCTAGGAGCCACTTACAGTGACATTTACGACCCCTAGTGGCGATATCGATTGCTTATGGAGAGCTCTTGTGAGTCTGTTTGGGTAATAGCCGCTTGGGGTGGTCACGTATGGAATTATTCAAAGTACATTGGTGTTTATGAACCTTTGTTATTTTTCCAGCAATATTTTTAGATGCCTTAAAGTAAGGTAGATAGAGTATAGTGATCTTTTGTAGAAAATTTCTGATCAGTTTCCACCATAAAAATGTAAGTTTCAACATCTTTCATACAATGTACAAGATGCTCTACCAGTTATTTACATTAATATACTATGTTATGTTGCTTATTATGTTTTACTTTTGTACTCTACTTCTTGTGTTACTGTTCCGAAATATATATATTATACATATTTCTTATTAATCATTTTATTTCAGAATAAAACATTCCATACATTTTTAGTAAATAATACATATGTTAGTACATAAAATGATTAATTAATTGTTTATTTATTCATTAAGTATCATTGTTATTGAATATTATAGAGAGCACCTCCGGATTCGTGGACGGTAATCCAGTGCCTCACAATCGGGCAATGAACCCTGTCCAAGTATGCTGTTGGTGCTGCCTCGCACACAGCTCATCAGACAGGTCACTCTTTTACTCACTATTGCCCTAAAGCAGTCCGTGCTGGCCTTAGCAAACATACCTGATGCACTGCAAAAGCGAGACAACCCCAACAGCATCCTACAACCATTATTGTACAGGACCCGTAGGGCATTGAAAGATTGGGCGTATAGCGGACCCACAGGCTGTAGGTGTAAAATGACCAGACGGGCAGTATGCCATAAAAAGAGCAATTTTTACGACTTTTGTGCACATCGCAAACCTAGCACCAGCATAAATTGCATCTCACTGCCAAAGCCCTACCTTCCCTCTCAATTTGTTAATATTTTGTAATGCTTAATAGGACGCTAGAATAATAATTGGTATAGGTAAGAAAACATTCAATTGGGCAAACAAGAATCTCTCCTATTAATGATGTTAGTTAGCAGTTTTCAATCAAATTAAACACAATTTACCGGAGCTTTCATTTTTGAGCATTGGTGGCCCAGTGATATTTATCGGCCCCGATTTACTAGTTGTGGGTTCGGACTCAAGCAGGTGCTATATTTTGTATGATTCATCACCACTGCTCTCAAAACAGTGAAGGAAAACATGTTAAGAAAACCGGCATGTCGTAGAACTGAAAATTCGAAGACATGTGATATCCACCAAGCCGCACTGGGCCCGCGTGGTGGTCTACGGCCCACTCCGTGGAGGAGGTCCATACCCGGCAGTGGGAACATTATAGGCTGATTATGTACTTACCAGAGTTTTCATAGTCATCAGTACCTGGTCGACCGAGATTCTTACTCAGATATTTCCCAGATAAGAGACATATAGCTTGATCGATTTTTCACCCATATTGCAACTTTCATTAAAATCGTTATAGCCGTTTTCGAGAACGTGATTACAAATATATATATACAAATATTGCTCATTTAATAGTATAGTATGAGATTATTTTCCTTTTTC
The DNA here is from genome assembly GCA_905163495.3 of Cosmia trapezina. Taxonomy (NCBI): domain Eukaryota; kingdom Metazoa; phylum Arthropoda; class Insecta; order Lepidoptera; family Noctuidae; genus Cosmia; species Cosmia trapezina. Next base: position 7,134,924 of record LR991044.1, read on the forward strand.
AAAAGAAATTATGTTACTATAACCATTTCTTGTGGGAGAAGAAGTGACACAATCCTAAATAAAACATTCATTCCCTGAGAGCACTTACATTGACATTTATGATCCCCGCTGGCATTATCGATTTCTGTTTGACCTTTTTTTTCAAATCATCAAATAACTTCTCCCGCTCTGGGTGGAGCGGAAGGGCATGTCAGACTTTTACTGACTAAGACCTTTATTGGGGGTTGGTTTGTTTGTATAGCTTTCGTGTTTGGGCTATTGCCATAATGTTTGTGTGGGGCCTGTGGCTAACACAGCTACGCAGCTGTGCAGTAGCTGCACAGGTCGATCGATCAGGCTACGCTACGCTTTCCGCGGTTGGTTCTTGAGTGGGTGACCATCTTTACATACCAAGACCCCTCCGTGCCTCGGAAAGCAGCTGTTCTTCGGCTGTCATTCGTGTCTCTTTGACAGTCGTTACGGGTGGTCAGAAAAGCCCAAAACTCTGACAATCAGTCTTACTAAGGAGTATCGTATTACCCAGTAACTGTGTTGTGGAGGTCAGATAGGCAGTTGCTCCATGTAAAATACTGGTAGAATGAGGAAAATGTCGTCAGGAAAGTTTTGAGTATGAATGTGGATGGCTATACGATATGGGGAAGACCCAAAGAAACGATGGATGGACTGTGTGAAAGATGACATGGCTAGAAAGGGGATGACTGCCACGATGACGACTAATAGAGAAGTATGGAAGTAAAAGACATGTTGCGCCGACCCCAAATAGATTGGGATAAGGGCAGGAGAATTATGATGATGACTCGCCGCTGGTAGTAGAGTTGGTGAATTTGTGGTTATCAAAATTGGGCTTTTTAACTCTTTTCGTCCAGGTAACAAAATTTGTGTTAGTCAAATCTTTTTTGAAATGATAAGACTCCGATTGGTCACTTGGTTTCTTTTTAAATATGCCACAGTTATGGGCAACTATAGACTGACTAAAGACTAGAGGCATTTTTCACTGTATTGGAAGGGAAGTGGTCACTTGTTAATTCCTGATTTTGGTTTTCATGAGTTTTGTTTTCAACTTTCAAATTTCAACGAAACCGGGAGGTACTTTTGAATTGTCGCAAAGAGTCGGTCACTTTGGAACCTTTCCAAGCCGTATATTTTGACGGAGAAGTAGGGACTAGAGTCCATAATAACTCTGGTAATAGCTGTATAAATTTCTAAATATAAATTTAAAAAAAGCCGAATCACCCCATACCAAAAAATATCGACATAACCCAAAACAGCCTATAATCTAAGCAAACACGTCTATTGATTCACAAATCACCACGGGAACCCTCTTGCATACAGAGGGTCTGAGGGTGGCACCCCTAACTAGGGGTGTGTTATAATTGCTCGCGTGCATTCTGTGCTCTGCAAGCAAATAGGGTTGCTGACTTTTTGTTTCTTGAATTAATTAGAGATATTTTTTTATGACTATTTTTGAATTTTTGTATGCACTTGATGCAAGTGACTTTGTAAAGGTAGAAAGTTAAATTGGTGGTGTGCGTGCGTGAGTTAGAAAATAATTGGTATTGAAATGAATATCTTAACCCTTTATAGGATTACGAATAGAAGTTAAGCAGGGTTATTGGAAACATAGCACGATCCCTTTATGGGGTGATATTACCTCTAATATCACCTAATCTAATATCATTAGGTATCAAATCACATGGATATCATATGGATATACGGGTCAAAAATGAACTGCTTACCTTCGAGATATTAAATTATTATTTTTTTTCAAAAAACAGTGGATTTTTCTTTCCTAATAAATCTAGTTTATTCAGTAATTTAAAACGATTTTGGGGTCATTATCTTAGTATGGTACAAGATTTCTTTTGTTTTATGAATTATTGTTATTGACATGAACAAGCACTAATTAGAAAAGCAAAAACTTTTTTACAAAAACAAAAACCGACTTCCAAAAAAAAAAACTACAAAGTGAAAAATAACTTTAATTTCGGAAGTCGGTGTCTTTGGATCTGTATTTTAGTTTTTTGCCACCGACTTCCGAAATTAAAGTTATTTTTCACTTTGTAGTTTTTTTTTTTGGAAGTCGGTTTTTGTTTTTGTAAAAAAGTTTTTATTTTTCACTTTTTAGTGGTTCAGTTTGTAATTTATCTAAGTTACAATAACCCAATGTCAACTGCTCATCACGTTTTACAAAATGTTGCTTTTCCCGATGCAGGGACGTTAATTGTTGAGGAGTTCTCCTAGTAAGAACCAGGAGAAATGGAGCTCATGGTGAAGTCACCATTACCATTATTTTGACGAGCATAAACCATATTAAAGTAATCGAATCGCAACCTGTTATATACTTAGATATAATTGAGTATTTCCGATGGCCCTCTGTGGTCTTCATCATCAGTTCCAGTTCACCGAATGGTACTTTCCGAGAGTAAATGCACGAGTTACTATAAAAAATACCGAAATCGATATAGGTGTGCCCATAAAATTTGAGGGTTTCCCTCGATTTCCATGGGATCCCATCATCAGATCCTGATTTGATGATCATGGGACCACTTGGGAAGTATACCCTTTCGAACAAAAAAAGAAAAATCCAAATCGGTCTAGCCATTTTCGAGTAATCGGGGAACATACATAAAAAAAAAAAAAAAAAAAAAAAAAAAAAATATTCCGACGAATTGAGAACCTCCTCCTTTTGGAAGTCGGTTAAAAAAAAAAAAAAATATTCCGACGAATTGAGAACCTCCTCCTTTTGGAAGTCGGTTAAAAAAAACTCTAGTTACATTAGTTTTTTAGGGTTCCGTACCTCAAAAGGAAAAAACAGAACCCTTATAGGATCACTTGTTTGTCCGTCTGTCTGTCTGTCTGTCTGTCAGTCTGTCAAGACCCTTTTTCTCAGGAACGCGTGGAGGTATCAAGTTGAAATTAATATCACATACGTAGGTCTGTGGCCCCTTGGAGTCCTAAAAAACTCAAGCTTCTAAGTCAATGCAATAAAAACATACGGGCATTTATGCGACATATTTTGATACTCGCAAGTAAATCAAAACCTATAGGGTACTTCCCGTTGTTCTAGAATCCTGAAATTTGGCATGAAGCAAGGTCGTACAACACAAATAAAGGAAAAAGTCCGAAAATTGTTAATTTGTAATTCTATCACATAAAAAAAATGTTCAAGTCTGTCAGTCTGTCAAGACCCTTTTTCTCAGGAACTCATGGAGGTATCAAGTTGAAATTAATATTAAATAAGTAAATCTGTAGCCCCTTGGAGTCCTAAAAAACACAAGCTTCTAAGTCAATGCAATAAAAAAATACGGCCATTTTGCGACATATTTTGATACTCGCAACTGTCGCAAGTAAATCAAAACCTATAGGGTACTTCCCGTTGACCTAGAATAATGAAATTTGGCAAGAAGCAAGGTCTCCCAGCACAAATAAAGGAAAAAGTCCGAAAATTATGAATTTGTAATTTTATGGCATAATTTTTTTGTTTTTGGGATAAATTCTTTTCAACTACGGAACCCTTCATTGTGCGTGGTCCGACACGCACTTGGCCGGTTTTTTTAAAATCAATTTTCAAATTTGTAAAACCACTGTTAAAAAAAAAAAATTTCGAATGTGGTTCCTTTTTGACCTGTGTACCCATGTCATTGATAGACAGTGATTGATACCTATTGACCTCTACAAAACCTATACTATCACCACTTAAAGGGATCGTGACTTGTTTCCAGTAACTCTGTATTCCTACACTGTTTTACTCCGGACCGATTTTTCATTCGTCAGATAAATAAATATAAATAAATAAATATCCTTGGACATTTCACACAACGCCATCTAGTCCCAAGCTAAGCAACCTAATGCTTGTATTATGGTAACGAGATGGCTGATAAACTACATATATACATTTTTTTTTTAGATAACTTTTATATGGAAATAAATATGGCGTTTTGACACATTGTATAAACAGAAGCTGTCAAAACGTCAAACATATTACCCAAATAAAAGATTCGTGACGATTGAAAGATCAGCCCCTATTTAGTAGGAAAATTTTCAAAGCATTACTGTAACTATAACGAAATTCTATGAATTTATTGTAGGTACAAAACTAATAAGTTTAGACCGGTGCGGTGTGCTTTAATAATTATTCAAAATGTTTATTCATAGAATTTTCCACAGGTCTGATCAAAGTAATATTGAAGTCAGTCATGCAAATTGTTTCTCATCTAAAACTAAATGTATCTCTTTGAATAGTTTCGAGTTTAAAATTAAACTTATTTTTCTGAGAATGTCTATGTTCACTTTCTCTTTTACATTGAACGTTGTTTGAAATTAAAATTAATGTGTTGGAATCGCTTCGCAAGTCTTTAAAATTAAATTTGTATTGAAATAAGATAAAACGAACTTATTTAAAAAATATTCTGTGTCTGTTTTGAAAAGATTAGTAATTACCTATTTTCAGTAGGATTATAATAATTGTAGGTAAGTAAGTACACCTCGGGGAAAAGTATTATTGTTATGATTATTTTCCGTTAGTCAGTTAAAATTATGAATTGTGAAATAAATACGCCTTTTCCAGTATAAATATTTATATTCTTGCACACATATAAACTTGATATATCACACTATCACATTGTGAGTGTGTGTGTGTTGTTGCTTCTTCACACTTAAACGGCTGGACCGATTTATATGAAATTTGGAATGTAGATAGCTTATACACTGGATTAACATATAGGCTATTTTATCCCGGTCTACGCGGTTGAAACCGCAGGGCACAGCTGGTATAGCAATATTTAACAAACTATTTAATTAGGTACTCAATTTAATATCAATACCAAAGAAGAAGAAGAAGAAGAATGAGAGGAGGAATGGGAGGAGGATGGGAGGAATGGAGGATGAGGAGAAGCAGTAGAAGTCTACTTCTTGAAAACAACTTTTTGGTTTTGAGGCTCGAAAAGAACTAACTTAGAAACAAGTCGAAGCTACAACATCATGTTTTCATTCCGTTCCGTTAAAAAACAAGTAGTTTTACGGTAACTATCAAATGAGATACTTTTACACTTCATAATTGCCAGGACCCAAAAATCATTGAGACAAATCACATGCTACAAATCTTGTTAATATTTGGAAATCATGACAATTGTGCATGTTTTTTTATTGTTTTGAACACAGTATATTCTTAATTTGTCTTTAAAATTTTTAAAGTTCAGAATGCTTAAATTTTTTGTACATCGATTTTTTTAACTCATTTCTTGTAACAAATATTATTAAATATCGCATAGTTTTTTTAATTTTTATGTGACCCTAACTATATTATACGCACAGTAAGACCTTTAATGCCCATTATAGCTATACAATAGATATTAATATGAATGAAAATAAAAAGTTCTTTGTTCTTCTCACACCCCTCTAAATAGGGGTGAACTTGCTTTAGTAAAAGTCGATGACAAATTCTCGATTATTTATGTTTATAAAATGTTTTCCAACACTAATATAAAATGCACGTATTAAATAGCTGTTTGTCATGCACACAACTGAATAGGTAATCGTAATCGTGGTGATAACACCATGATTATAACAAGGGTGTGTACAAATTATAAAATTCACTACATTTTCTGTATGATTAAAAATATCGGCGAATATAGAAGTATCTCCCGGGCCCCCGACCCCCCGACTCATCGTTCTAGCAGTAACAGTGGGGTTTTAGTCTAGGAGTCCGACATAACCCTCAGTTGTTCCCAGATGGAGGGTATTCATGAGGATTTGCTCACGGGGAAAAAAGGTAATAATATATTTTTAACTTTGATAAAAGTTTTGTATCAACTAATTTATTTAATACTTCATGCTTGGAAACTAACTTAGGCGTACTTAATGCCAGAGGCATTTTCTACTGTCTACCTTTGGATGATGGCAGTGAGAAATTGCTTCTAACACTGTTTGCCTCTCACAAACAGTGTTAGTAAGCAATTTTGAAAAATTGAGGAACTAATATTTATTTTAATGCAGTGTGTAATTTGAATCACCGTTATCCTCTTAAGGGGTCATTGTACTCATCATTATGAACAACTTTTACTATGGGAGCAAACCTGAAATCGCGAAAAAAAATCAGCTGTTACCTACATTTATGTTCGTATATAACTCGTCAAAATGTAGGGAACAGCAGATTTTTTTTTCGCGATTTCCATTGTAAAAGTTATTCATAATGATGAGTACAACGACCCCTTAAGAGGTTGACGGAGATTAAATAATAATAATAATTGCTTTATTTTTAGGCAACCAGGGCCCACAATAAAACACAAAATAATCTTACAAAAATATAACTACTTAACAATAATAATAAATAAATACTACAAAATCTTCACACTAAAATTACACCCTGTATAAATATAGACAATTAATAATAAATATAGAGAATTTGGTGGATTTATTTGTTAATGGATTAATTTAAAACCCAAAGTTTTGGCCACCCCTTTTCAACCCTTGACGCAAAAAAAGGGGAGCATCTTTGTCTTTATGAAAGTTATGATTTCAGACCTTTTCATGGGATCACAGAAAATTGTATCGGGTACTTACTAGGATAATTTCCCCACTGCTGGGACACAGGCCTCCTCTCTGTGAAAGGGAGCGGGCTATAATCCACCACGCGGGCCCAGTGCGGATTGTTGGATGTCACATGTCTTTGAATTTGTAGTTCTAGGACTTGCCGGTTTTCCTTCATCGTTTCTAAGCTGTGATGATGAAATTAAATACACAAAGTATAGTGCCTGCCTGGGTTTGAACTCACGACCTATAACTTGAAAGTCGGGGCCGATACCGCTGGGCCACCACTGATCCCGTACAATTTTCTTACATCATTATTTTGTCCACTCAAAAGATGTCTGACCCTTAAACATTTAGTTTTACATAGTAATTAAAAACTTCACGGCATGCATTTCGGTGGTTAAAATAATTGGTAGTGGTCTTAGGTCCCCCTTTTTACGGCTCGTTGAGATTGGTATGAGAAACCATTCGCCTGTTAATTTTGTGGGGTAGGAAGTATTTGAAGTCGAAATACTCGGAATATTTAGTGTCACGTAGTGGCTCGAAGAGTGATTGAAGTGGGGAGTAATTACTGTGGTTTGGATTTTAAGGGAGAGATTTTAATGTTTGCTAATTCATGTGGAAGGAAAGTGGTGGGGAATGGTACAGAATTTTATTTTGGTTTCGAGATTTATATGACGCGTAGCCTAAAAGACCTGCACCGATATGACATAGGTTTTGCCTCGGAATTTGCCTCGCGAAGTAAGTTTTCAACTTTGCTGCGCGGAGTGCTCGAGCGCTCAAATGTTCGAGAGTTTATCGCAAATAATCTATATCTATAAAAGGAAAGCGTTACTGACTGACTGACTGATCTATCAACACACAGCTGAAACCACTGAACGGATTGGGCTGAAATTTGGAACACAGGTAGCTATTATGACCTAGGCATCCGCTAAGAAAGGGTTTTTGGAAATTCGACCTTCAAGGGGGTAAAAAGGGGGGATATTGTTTGTATGAAAAATCTTATTCCTTGAGTTAATAAATTTGAAACTTGGCACGAATATTTATCTAAGTAAATTATGATTTTTGTGATTTTTTGTTTTTCTAAGTTACCCCCTAAAGGGGAATTGGGGGGTCTCAAAGGTTGTATGGAAAAATTTTAACGCGCAATCCGATTAACTCAAAACTCAGTATTTATACTAAAAACCTAAAATCAAGAATAATGTGTATCAGGGTTTTTCGAAAATCTACCTCCAACGGGGTGAAAAGGGGTAGTCAATTTCACAGGGGAGGATTTTACTGCTTGGCTTGATTAACTCAAAATTTGGTGTAAATAATCTTTCAGTCAAGTTGTGGAAATATCTCAAACCATTTTTTTTAATTCCACCTCTGTGGGGGTAAAACAGGGATACAGTTTACATGAAAAATGTTATTCATTTGGTTTTAATTGACTTGAAACTTGGCACAAATATTTGCCTAAGTTTGTCATTATTAGTTTTTTAAAACTACCCCGGTGGGAGGGTTAGAGGGGGAGAGGGAAGGGGAGGAGTGGTGAGGAGTGTGGGGGGGAGGATGATGGACGCAGGGAGAAAGGGGCAGGACTTGGTGAGGAGAGGAGGAAGACGTGGTGAAGGCTGAGGGGGAGGGTAGGGGTTGGTGAGCCGGAGGTGGAGGATGGAGAGGGAGGGGACGGCGTGGTGAGGGAGAGAGAGGGAAGGGGAAGTGGTGAAGGGGGTGTGAGATGAGTGAGAGGGGAAGGGAGAGGTAGCGGAAGGGGATATGGTGAAGGAACGTTCTAATCTCTGGAACTACCCTACCAGTCGGACTTTAAAAAATCTTTTTGCATTAATGATAGCCCAAATCTTATAGAAGGCATATTTAACATCACTCTAGGACACTTAGGTGCCGAGCAAAAAGAAAAAAAGTCTGAAAGAACGCTAAGTGAAAACGAAGTAATAGCGCGGGTAGGCAATGCGATGCGACGGGGTGGGTCGAGCAAAAAAGAAATTTCACGCGGACGAAGTCGCGGGCAGAAGCTAGTAATCTATATGCACCTTAGTTTATGTACCTGACTGAACAAATGACGCTTGCTTTACTAAGTATTGACTTCTCGTAACTATTATTTTGTAAATCTATCGGATTTTTTTTATTATGGTATGATGTTTGTGGTTCTTTGAGCACACAATGTGATAGGATTTACTTTTAAGCACAATTAGGTAAGTCTATAACATAACATTCTTTCTGCTGTAGAACACGTTCCTCCTCTCTGTAAGAGAGAGGGCGAAATATTCCATCAAGCGGGCCCAATGCGGATTTACTTATTTTAGTATTAATTAAAATGAACCATAGGTTCATCATCAAGGGAAGAAAAGCAAGTCGATGATTTTGCTGTTTTTCCAAAGAGTCATTCTGGCGTCGACCATTTTGTACCCAAAAATTATTTTAAGTGCCAGCCAGAAAATAAAAAAAAATATGCGTCGACTTGAGAACGTCCTCCTTGTTTTCGTCTATTAACAATCAGAAGATCATATTATCGTTTGCTTACCTACGGGAAATAACATCTATCAATGGTTTTACTCCTATAACGAAAGTCTACGAAAGTCTCGCAGGTTCTGCAATCTCGACGTAGATAGTCGATCGCTTTACGAATGAATTCGATCCCAAATTCCTAAGGGGGTCAAAATTGTTTGAAAAGCACGTGATATATTTGTGCTTGTCAAGCAATTTTGACCGGCTATGGACCGCCTTAGGACTTTGCGACCGAATTGGGTCGTAAACCGATTGCTACTTATGTCGAGACTGCAGGCCCTGGCTGATATTTCGTCGCCCTAATGCTTGAATGCCCAACGGACCATTTTTTGGGAAAGTGAGTTTTTATTGTAGAAACAGTCTTTATCTACAGTTATACATTAAAAACAATTTTTACCAAAAAATGGTCGGTTGGCCTTTTAAGCACTAGGGCGACGATTTGTTAATGAAATGCTTAAGATATTGGTAGAAAAAATAATATTTTGGTATCTTCAAACTCACATACAGGAGAACGCTTATGATTTAGCACCAGACTTATATTAGTCAAAACATTTTAAGATGTTATTTCACGTAAGAAGCTAATATAGTTTCTTTCTGGCCAGTCCTTAAAATTTTTGGGTACAAAATGATTGATGTCCTTCACTGCACATAACCCACATTCATACTTCTGCTCAGCATGGTAGCTGGCTAACAAGCGAAGTCAGACAAAGCAGCACGGCACTGGTATACCACCGTCGTAGTGCGACAATAGACGGCCTAGGACAGCTGCAACTGCCGTGTGATGCCGTCGTCTGGCTTCTGCCGGAGAGCACGGAATGCTTCCGCTACCTTAAGTCACTGCACCAATCGAGACATTTCCAAGTAGGTACCTACTTTTGGGGGATGGAGCAAAACTGCGCATTCTCCTTTGTAATAAGATCCATTTGGAGATGTCGCATACTAGATTGATCGTTACTTCTAAATTGGTTTCTGGATCAATGTTCCATCAGATATTGGCTATCGCGAAGATTGAGATCGTTGACCTTTGGGTGTTGAATATTGCGACTTAGTAATTCTTTTAAGAAGGTAGGTAGCAGCATTCTTCTATGCCCCAATAACCAATTTACTGCTGTCTGAATTTTAATATATCATTAAGTAAAAAATAAGTTCTGCATCTTTATCTTTTCTTTGCCTTCCTTTTTTTCCTTCTGTTGGTATATGTCCCTACTTCTTTCTTTTATGTTAAGAAATACCATATGACAGAAAAAGGATGATGTGCTATTTTCGAATGGATGAAGTAATAAACGTATTCTAACCCCCGTTCATTGTAGGGGTCTTCAGGTTTTCCCCGTGTCACCCAATTCTATGGCAATAAATATAATAAGGAACCATTACAAGGGGCAATAATCATAATAAAACAGTTTCTAGGCGTTTATGACATCACTGCGCCGTGGGGATGAATTTTATTTGCACAGCCTTCTTTGTTATGTGGTCATAAATATTAAATAGGGGATGGCTTTAGGTAATAAGTGCTTATATTCATACCAATCTCAATATATACCCTTATCTAGGTTACCATGAGGTGTTTTTCTGTTGTATTTCTTATTTTTAGGGTTCCGTACCTCAAAAGAAAAAACGGAACCCTTATAGGATCACTCGTGTGTCTGTCTGTCCGTCTGTCACAGCCAATTTGCTCCGAATCTAATGGACCGATTAGGTTGAAAGGTACATATATGAATTTCTGTGACCCAAAAACGGACGGGTAAAGAAAATAAATAAATTTTGAATATGGGGGTCACTTTTGGGGCAAAAAAGAAAATTAAAAAAAAAGGAGAGTTGCAAATATATATATTTTTTTAACTGTTCTAAAGTTATTTAAGAAAATAGACGAAAATTGACCATTACCCCTTATCTCCAAAACTGCTGGGCCTAAAATTTTGCAAAAAATACAGAAAATAGTTGTGTACTTTCTACAAGTACACAACTGTTACAGGAAAACCTATAAGAAGTCTGTGGTCTCAAAATAAAATGGTAAATCTCTCAATATTGTGAGTACAAACTTACATTTCCAGTTGGAATGTATGGAATAACATGTATTTCAACTTCAATATTAAGTTTGTTCCTGGGATAAATTCATCTTAACTACAGAACCTTTCATTTTGCGTGGTCCGACACGTACTTGACCGGTTTTTTCTTGTCCCATGTTGGGCGCCAAAATCGTGCAAGGTAAAAAAAAACCCTTAATGATTAGATAATGTACTAGAAAATAAACGTACGCAACTAATAATACTTTATCCGAGTTAACTTGCATAAGGCATTTCAATTTTGGTCTCTTTTTTGGGTCCCACGCTGGGCGCCAAAACTAGATTGAGTAAATTATCATGAAAGGTTGTATGCTTAACAAGACAGTAAAAGGCTTTTTGAACTGAGTTTATTAGATAACACAATATAAACGTGTTTAAATAATTAGGTACCTATTAAATTAACATTATTTACTAGTTCTTTAATTGATTACATTTTTCAAAAAAGCATCTTTTCATTTAACAATCTTAAAAATTTGGTCCCGTGTAAGCGAGAGAGGTGACAAATTGCGACAGCGCTCTTAAGATGTTCAAAAATCATGCATACATGCAAGACGAGACTTAATCGAGAGAGATAGTCAGTAAAAACCTCTTGTTCCAATCGTCAATATTTCAAATTTCTTAAATTAAAAGAAAAAGTCATTTTAAACCGACGAAAAAAGAAGGAGGTTCACAAGTGAACGTTATATAGATATTTTTTTTATATGTACGACCACGTATAAGTTTCTAAATTTAGCTACGAGCTATTCAAACATTAAAAAGTAGACTATGCTTTGCTACTGTTGCCACCCTAACCCAGGGATTTCTCAGAAAGGTTAAACGATTTATAATGTCATTTGCTTCGGGGAATCCCTTTGAATAGCGTATAACGTTAAAAAAATATTATTTCTGGAATAAAACAGTATTCCGAAAACTTGGGTTTCCACAAATAGGCTAACTAAAAGCCAATGTTATGATGCATTTTATTTGTAAAGTTGATTTTCAAGACTGCTTAAATGTAAAAAAAAATTAGCGCTCTCTATATATGCTGATAAAGAAAATAAAGAAAAAAATGATATGAAAAATTATAAAGAAGTTATATATATCAGACAGTCGACTATATAATTACAGGCATATGAGACATATTCTTCTCTGTCTCTAGGATGGTAAGGCATCTGCGATGCCAATGGTATTGCAAATGTGCCCTCTATGCACACCACTTAGAATCAAGTGGGCCGTCGACTTTTTACCCACCTAATTAATACCTCATCATTCTCCTGCCCTGATCCTAATTTATTTGTGGTCGGCGCAACATCTCTTTTTCTTCCATACTTCTCTATTAGTCCTCATCTCCGTAGTCACTCCCTTTCTAGCTATATCATCTTTCACACTATCCATCCATCGTTTCTTTGGCCATCCACATTCATAGTCAAAACTTTCCTGACGCCATCCTCCTCATCACATGCCCATACCACAGCCGATTTTCACACAACTTTTGAGTCACCGGTGTCACTTTCAGACTTCCTCTTATAGCCATCCAATTCCTATAACAATATCAATCAATCAATCTGCCTAACCTTTTCCCAGCTATGTTGGGGTCGGCTTCCAGTCTAACCGAATGCAACTGAATACTAGTATTTTACATGGAGCGACTGCCTATCTGACCTCCACAACCCAGTAACTGGGTAATACGATTCCCGTTGGTAAGACTGGTTGTTAGACTTTCGGGCTTCTGATGACCCGTAACGACTGTCAAAGATCCACGAATGACAGCCGGGACCGACGGCTTAAAGTGCATTCTGAGGCACGGAGGAGTCTCGGACCAACCCCGGCAAGCGTATCTTAATCTGACGGATCGACCCGTGAGGCTGTTATTACTTAGCCACGAGCTCCTAATCCAATTCCTATAACATAGAAAAAAAAACGAAATCTAAAACCAATCTATATCAAACTAAAATAAAGCCTAAAAAGGAGATTTATTAACTATTCAAATCCTTCTGCTTCACGCCTGAATACAGATCGATACAAGTCTAGAATTTAGACCAGACGGAAGCAGGCACAGGCGCCGCTGTCCAATTGAATCCTGTCGAATTTCCCACCGTAGAATTTCCTACGTGATTTACTTATTTATAAAACGTGGATACTTCATTCGGCTTGTCAATTATTGGTTCTATATTGGAAATAAAAACTCCTTGTATTTTGTTTGGTTATAGAAATTTGTTACCTTTACCAGGTTCTCAGGATCTTAGATATGATTTATTATTGATATTGTTCACAACAAACAGAATGGAAAATTAGTTAGTTTTGGCAATTTAATCAAAAACAGTTTTATCTATCTATAATTTTTATAGTTTTAAGGTGTACCTATTTATATTTTGCTGTAATGCCAAATAAACGCATTTTTCTTTCTTTCTTTCTATAAAAATCAATGCCACTTTTCGTTGTAATTTTATAACTCAAGAACGGCTGGGCCGATTTAGCTGATTTTGATTTTGAAATGTTTGAAGTAGTCCTGGGAAGGTTTAAACGATGAGAAAAACTGGAAAAGTTGCCGGGAAAATTGGAAAATTCTGGAAAACTGAAAGTGGATTTTATATGGGAATATTGAAATTGGGACAGGACAACGTCTGTCGGGGTCAGCTAGTCTTATTATACATCTTAGCTTACGATAACGCTACACTTTTTGATGAAAACGGTCGAAGTGGATGCCAAATGCTAAAAGTGGTGATTTCTATCTTTTATAAAAATCACCACTTTTAGCATTTGGCAGAAAAAATATTGAAAGCATGTTTACGCATAGTCCTATACCTAACAAGGAGCCACTCTTAGTAAGTGAAAGAATGGGTTTTTGTCCTTAAATGTATTGTTTAGGTTAGGTTAGGTGAATATTGCTACTTGCTTTTAATCTCAACACGAAAAATTAAAGTCAATTTCATGGCAAACATCAAAGACGAAACTTTAAAAAGATCAGAACGGCTTGTCTTAAAATTTCTCTAGCTTAGGTAGTTCCACATTTTCGTCTGTAGGTACCTACACATTGACTTAATACTTCTGACCTCCAGCCCCGGAATTATCCAGGCTTATATATCAGACGCTTTTAGACAAGGCCGACGCTATACAGTCTGACCTTTGCCGTAGTTTATAACTGCAGTTAAAATCTTATATACCTTCTTCAGGTTATGTTAGGTAAGTTTATACCTTGCTTACTGGCAGTAAAACAGCTGTGTTTAGTTCTTCTTTCTTTGTCTTATCAGTAGCTGAAGTTCTGGCTTCACCTGTTTGTTAAGTGTTTGATACCCAGATGAGACTACTCTTATCTCTTTTTCTGCCTGCAAACCTCCCCGTTTACTCTCGTTTCACCAAAATGTATTTGATGTCGCCAAAAAAATGTTTCAAATAAGTGGACATACAAAGATGTGAAGATATTAGTGTAAAAAGATTTTTCCATATCGTAAGATGAAAATAGCTAATGATAATACCTTTCTTAGATCATAATGCGACACGAGAAAATAAAATTTGAAATAATTGTATAGGCTCCGCAGTAATAACTGCGGCCTTTAGAATAAACCAATAAAACTTTAAGGCGATATGAGACAACCTTCTTTTGTTTCGTATCAAGTCTCAAGAGATAGCTTGTTAGAAAATTGTCTATACCAGCTTCTAGAGAACTTCTAGAGGGTTAGAAATTTCTTGTTCTAAGATAAAATATATCTTATGACACTAGGCAATACTGTAACTTCCCATTAATGAAAGAATTTTTGGAACCGGGTCAGTAGTTCCGAAGATTACCCCCAAGATTACATACAAACTTACAAACAAATTTTACCACTTTATAATAGAAGTACAAAGAAACTTTGAGACGACCGAATATTAACTAATATTTTTGAGAAATATATGACTTTATTGTTATATACTGCAGAGTGAAAGTATAAAATTTTTATTATAACTCTGCTGGTATTACTGTCACCTATGTTCGTTTTACAATACTACTATATTTTTCCTCTGTTCAAAATGATAATTTTAGTATCATTATCACCTTGTTTGTCTTAGTTCTCCTAACAAGCAATCAAAACGGTATTGCTTTCATCATCACACTTAACAACGAAGACTGCTTATACGTTATGTTTGATACTATACTTATGCCGTTATTAGTTTGCTTTTCCTTTTGCGTTTGTATCATTATTTCTTTCAGTTCCTTTTAAAAACAAACCTTCTTATTTATTTCTATCCTTTTGTTCACTAAAAGCTTTTCTACCTTCAAATCCTTTACTCCCAATACCAGAAGGTTTCGAAGCCGTGTACGTAAACCACTAGTCCCAAGAGGTATCTTTTTTGTACCATCTATGGCTCTAACTTCATGTCCGTGGGTAGTGACTTTTTATGTATTCTGCTAAAAATAAATTAGATTGAGAGTATCAAATTTAGAATTTGGATCAGTTTTTTTTAGGTATTTCAAAGTTATATTAGCTTAGCAAATTGATACGTGTGGATTATTTTTAAAAGCAATGTCAAATTATGGAGTATTTGTAATGCACGAATTTTGTAACATATGAGTAAAATGGTATGTAATGAGACTCGAGCCATAAAAACTACAAAATATATATTAAATTGAACGTGGCAAACGTAATCGACGTCGGTATTCACTTTAGTCAAAATTGAATCCTACAATCATACTGTTAAAGACTCTTTTGTTTGCCGTTTTATCAACCTGAAGAGTTTTTACCATAATCTTTGTACTTTATTCGTCTGTTCTTCTGTATATATTATCCTTGCTAGATTTATATTTATCTTGCTCCTTCAAACAAAGGGCTGTTATATTAGCATTGACAGTTAGACAAAGCCTATTTTACTCAACTATGTATTTAACAAGACAAGCAACAGTGTTACTTATCTCTTTAATCTTAAGGTCGTCATTTCCTCCCCACCCTTCAAGCACTACCTCCAACCAGTTTGTAAGCTAAATTAAACCTTTTGCCTTTAGTGTTTAAAGTTGTAACGTCTTTGTCACCAGGCGGACGCGAGCACCGCATTTCTGCGGGCTGCGCGCGCCGGTCAGATTGAGAAGATCATAAGCCTTCTGGAGCAGGGCGTCGACATCAACGTCAGCAATGCTGTAAGTAACTGCTATAAGAATCTGGCGCTCGAATGTCGAGGCGCTGATAGTAAACGTTTGCGCAATTATTTGGTGAAATGTATTGAAAAACCAGCCAAATACGTGTCGGACCAAGCATAATGAAGTGTCTCGTAGTTGGGATGAATTTATCCCAAGAACAAATTTAACTTAACTCTCTTTTTTATTCTTTTTAAGTCCGCCTTTGTACGGTATTTTTTTTTTACTTTTGCATAAAGTTTTAATAAATAAATAAACTTTGTAGTTGAAAAAATGTTCTCTTATACATCTATATGTGTGTCACGGTAAATTCTCCTACTGGAAACGTAAGTTTATAATCACAAAAAAATATTATTTTATGTGATAAAACTACAAGAAACGATTTTCGGACTTTTTACTATAATTTTGCTGTGAGACCTTGCTTGCCAAACATGATTCTAGGTCAATGGAAAAAATATGTTAAATATGTGTGGTTTTTGATTTATTTGCGGGTATTAAAAATATGTCGCATTAGAAATGGCAGTATTTTTTATTGCGTTGACTTAGAAGCTTGATTTTTTTAGCGCTCCAAGGGACCGTAGACCTACGTATTTGACATTAATTTTAACTTGATACCTACACGCGTTCCTGAGAAAAAGGGTCTTGACAGATAGACGGACGGACAATGAAGTGATACTTTAGGGATTCCGTTTTTTCCTTTTGAGGTACGGAACTCTAAAACAAAATGGCGGCATTAGTTCCGATTTTGGCCACGCACCACAATATCTTACTCTCCTTTTTAGGGTTCCGTAGTCAACAAGGAACCCTTATAGTTTCGCTATGTCCGTCCGTCTGTCTGTCCGTCCGCAGCTTAGCTCAGAGACTCTTAGTACTAGAAAGCTATAATTTGGCATGAATATACATATTCATCACGCCGACAAAGTGGTAAAATAAAATCGTGAAAAAAAAATTTTTTAGGGTACCTTCTGTACACGTAAAGTGAGGATGTTTTTTTTTTCTCGTCTAACCCATGGTGTGGGGTGTTGTTGGATAGGTCTATCAAAAATATTGCGGGTTTGTGAAAACAGTTTTTCGATTTAGGGATCCGTTTCTGAAATATTAAGCTTTAAAGTGCTGATATTTGTTAGAGTCAAGTGGGGACACTTGACTCTAACAAAAAACAGCTAGGCTGAAGTGGGAGTGGGCCGGACACGTCGCATGAATGCTCCCGGAGAGATGGGCAAAGATCGTCACTCACTGGACGCCTGAGGGAGGACATCGCCGTCGAGGCAGGCCACGGCGAAGGTGGTGTGACGATCTGATAAGGTTTGCAGGGCCAACATGGCCAAAGATCGCACAAGACAGGGAGATGATTTGGAAGGAAAAAGGGGAGGGCTTTGCCTAGCTGTGGGACACAATGTAGGCTTAGAAAAAAAAAAAAAATATGACAAAAATTTTTTTTTTGGGATCCAATGTCAAGTTTTTTTTGGGATAAATTCTTTTGAACTACGGAACCCTTTGTGACACTCACCCTTAGCAGGGGGTTGTCAGCAGGTAGGGAAGAGGGAGTTCTTAAATAATAAGATGTACTAGGTAGGCACTTATTATTTATTTGCCTAAACTTCCGTGGCCGCATCAAGTCTTGACTTTTAGAGGTAGATTAGGGAAGGAACACTGGCCTGAACCGTCTCCAGATCGACGATGGTCCCGATCCAGCCTCTGCCCGCAACTGACGGCTCCAGTTCCAGATCCTGGTTTATGTAGTAGTAACTTCAGTGTAGGTACGTGTTCTGCAGCCGAGGATCTCCTTCCGAACGTCCTCTTCTACGCTAGCACCACGACGTGGCGAGAAGTCGTAGGTAGTTAAAAAATCCTGGAAATCCAGACAGAATGGAGGCGTGAGCAAGCTGTCGGAACCATGTTTGAAGGTCCAAAGGTCACAGTGTCCCAGAGAGGAAGATATAGGGCAGAAAGCTAGTTTAGGAAATTCTAGAAACACCTTACATAAGCACTTTTTAAGGAAATACATGAGAACTTACCCTAGAGGGATTTCACGAAGTATTTATGAGTATTTAATCAAAATTAGTTAGGTGTTGTCAGAGCGAGTGACACAGCCGTCACCTCAAAACGCTCACAGCTGACTAGTCCACAGGGTGGCAAATGCTATACATTTTAATTTCTTACTATTCAGCGCCGTCTATCTACGAGAACATAAATTAAAAATGAACAGTGTTGCCAGCGTACATCCATGAAGCAATTTTTAGTACATTATAGTAGAAGTGTACGCGTATAATCTATAATCGAGGAGCTCGTGGCTAAGTAATTACAGCCGCACGGGTCGATCCATCGGGTTAAGCTACGCTTGCCGGGGTTGGTCAGTGGATGGGTGACCATCTTTACATACCGAGACTCCTCCGTGCCTCGGAAAGCACGTTAAGCCGTTGGTCCCGGCTGTCATTCGTGGATCTTTGACAGTCGTTACGGGTCGTCAGAAGCCCGAAAGTCTGACAACCAGTCTTACCAAGGGGTATCGTATTACCCAGTTACTGGGTTGTGGAGGTCAGACAGGCAGTCGCTCCATGTAAAATACTGGTATTCAGCTGCATCCGGTTAGACTGGAAGCCGACCCCAACATAGTTGGGAAAAGGCTAGGCAGATTGATTGTACGCGTATAATCTTTGATTTTGATATTTTTGAGTTAGTTATTATTTTTCGTATTTTTTTTTGCATTTGTGAAAGGTCTCCGATCATAGTATTGTATTAATATTTTGCTCTTATTGATCAAAAAAGAAACTATTAGTAGAATTTACAAATATGAAATGACTATACAGCCACAGGGTGACAGCCTGACAGGCTGATGTTGACATTTCATTGCAAAAAATTTCTGCGGTTGCGTTGCGAATATTTATGTAAATATTTCGTTTGCTTGCCAATTTTCAGTGTAATTTACGTCCAGTTTAGTTCGTTGCTCCGTATTTAGTAAAAATCATGGAAGATAAACGTTCCCATCGAATGTCTACTTTCTGACTCTAATACGTTAGGCCGAAACTCGAAATCCCGAATCACTCTATCCCGAAAGATCGCTATCCCAAATCACTCTATCCCGAATGAACGCTATCCCGAATCACGCTATTCCGAATGAACGCTATCCCGAATCACGCTATCCCGAATGAACGCCATCCCGAATCACGCTATTCCCAATGAACGCTATCCCGAATCACGCTATTTCGAATGAACGCCATCCCGAATCACGCTATTTCGAATGAACGCCATCCCGAAAAACTTGAGCCTGAAATAACGTTATTTCCAAAGAACGTTACATTATTCCAAAAACGTTATTTAACTCTCAATTCATGCTAAAAAACGGGCCATGTGCGTGTTGGACTACGCACAATGAAGGGTTCCGTAGTTGAAAAGAATTTATCCCAAACACAAATATAACATTGCAATCCCAAAAAATTTTTTTTTTTTGTAATAAAATTACAAAATATGAATAATTTTCTGCCTTTTCCTTTACTTGTGCTGTGAGACCTTGCTTCTTGTCAAATTTCATCATTCTAGGATAACGGAAAATACCCTACTTATATTGAGAAGGTTCTTTTCAAATGTTGATTACTCTGGACCAAATAGGTTGTATGTAAGTTTAATTTCACGCGGTCCATCTGTTCGTGTGTCACTGCAATTAAACCCGGAGGCTATTGACTCTATACAGAATGTATTTTTCAAATCCAAAACTATAACAAATAGCGAAAACAACTCAAAGGAGTGTCGGGGTCGTTTTTAATGAAAACTAACTAAATGCCTGTTTTCATCAAAAGTAGTAATTTTGTTGCTATATTTGAAAGTTCCTGAATGTGTTTTATTTATTTTAATTCCATATAGTCTTTTATGCACAGTTTTAATAGAGGGTTAAATATCGTTTATGAAATAACGTTATTTCAGACTCAAGTTATTCGGGATGGCGTGATTCGGGATAGCGTTCATTCGGAATTACGTGATTCGGGATAGCGTTCATTCGGAATTACGTGATTTGGGATAGCGTTCATTCGGAATAGCGAGATTCGGGATGGCGTTCATTCGGAATAGCGTGATTCGGGATAGCGTTCATTCGGAATAGCGTGATTCGGGATAGCGTTCATTCGGGATAGAGTGATTCGGGATAGCGATCTTTCGGGATAGAGTGATTCGGGATTTCGAGTTTCGGCCTAACGTATAAGGACTCTAATACGTTAGGCCGAAACTCGAAATCCCGAATCACTCTATCCCGAAAGATCGCTATCCCAAATCACTCTATCCCGAATGAACGCTATCCCGAATCACGCTATTCCGAATGAACGCTATCCCGAATCACGCTATCCCGAATGAACGCCATCCCGAATCACGCTATTCCCAATGAACGCTATCCCGAATCACGCTATTTCGAATGAACGCCATCCCGAATCACGCTATTTCGAATGAACGCCATCCCGAAAAACTTGAGCCTGAAATAACGTTATTTCCAAAGAACGTTACATTATTCCAAAAACGTTATTTAACTCTCAATTCATGCTAAAAAACGGGCCATGTGCGTGTTGGACTACGCACAATGAAGGGTTCCGTAGTTGAAAAGAATTTATCCCAAACACAAATATAACATTGCAATCCCAAAAAATTTTTTTTTTTTGTAATAAAATTACAAAATATGAATAATTTTCTGCCTTTTCCTTTACTTGTGCTGTGAGACCTTGCTTCTTGTCAAATTTCATCATTCTAGGATAACGGAAAATACCCTACTTATATTGAGAAGGTTCTTTTCAAATGTTGATTACTCTGGACCAAATAGGTTGTATGTAAGTTTAATTTCACGCGGTCCATCTGTTCGTGTGTCACTGCAATTAAACCCGGAGGCTATTGACTCTATACAGAATGTATTTTTCAAATCCAAAACTATAACAAATAGCGAAAACAACTCAAAGGAGTGTCGGGGTCGTTTTTAATGAAAACTAACTAAATGCCTGTTTTCATCAAAAGTAGTAATTTTGTTGCTATATTTGAAAGTTCCTGAATGTGTTTTATTTATTTTAATTCCATATAGTCTTTTATGCACAGTTTTAATAGAGGGTTAAATATCGTTTATGAAATAACGTTATTTCAGACTCAAGTTATTCGGGATGGCGTGATTCGGGATAGCGTTCATTCGGAATTACGTGATTCGGGATAGCGTTCATTCGGAATTACGTGATTCGGGATAGCGTTCATTCGGAATAGCGAGATTCGGGATGGCGTTCATTCGGAATAGCGTGATTCGGGATAGCGTTCATTCGGAATAGCGTGATTCGGGATAGCGTTCATTCGGGATAGAGTGATTCGGGATAGCGATCTTTCGGGATAGAGTGATTCGGGATTTCGAGTTTCGGCCTAACGTATAAGAGTCCTACTTTCTAAATCACCACGACTTGAGCCCCCCGTGCTCCTCGGTGATTTAAATGCTTAGGCCCTCCAAGTGCTCTGTGGGCCCTCCATAAATAGGAGTTTGGACCATATTATTTAAGTGTTTTACTCCGCCCTTAAGACGACCACTGACCAAGTGTTTTGTGTTTATACTTAAATAACCATGTCTCGAAACAATGTTGTGTACCTATTGCCTACCTGGCTGCCCAGTCATCAAAGATGACGGTAAATATGATGTTCTTTATCTATCTACACAATGTATTGCTGGTTTGAGTTTGAGTGCAATGTTTTGTTTTACATAATAAATATGAACATGCAAAATTGGTATTTGTTTTATTATCCTCGAAACAACAAGTTTAGTGTCGAATTAGCGTTACCGAGTTGAGTTGAATAATGTAGAATGGTTGAAAATTCTGTTGTAGTAAAACTAAACCTAAAAATTTAAAATCCAGTTTGTAGAATTTTCAACCATTCTCCATTAGACAACTCGGTAAAGCTAATTCTACTTGGTCCAATATTATTTATGTAGCTATGGTAACGTACCACGTGACATTGAATAGTGTATGTTCCCGTAACTAGATGGCGTTGCCTAAGAAAAGCTTAAGTTGCCAGTCTATCTCAGTATATATAATAGTAGTCTATGGACTAGTCATCGTCCTTACCGACCACAACCGATTCGCTACTCCCAGACGACACTCGGGAATGATCGTTTTTAGAGATGCGCGAGCGCTTAGAACGAAGACCCTAGGTTCCGTATCATTTAATTTTAATATAGTATTTAAGTGTTAGATTTACTTTTAGATATTATACTAGTTATAGTTTATTACATATATAGTACTAGTTTATTTTTAAAGTTTTGTGTAATATTATAGTTTAAAGTGTACATAGATTTGATATTAATAACGATTCATAGACTTAACTATTTTTAATTGTAACTCGCAAGGCGCAACGTTACACCTTCATTCTGCGTGGTCCGACATGCACTTGGCCTGTTTTCCATATTATTAGCTGTGATCTACGCTCTACACCTGCAATTCCTAAAATTATACTTACTTTTAAGGTTAGCTTTATCTACATTTTCATTTCCTTCACACTTAACCTTTTCACCACGTTGAGCATTCTTAGCTCTCACCAACATTGCAGAAGCACTGAAAATATCATGAACCCGCTTATGCCCGCGCATAATACTAATGTAACAACAGTGGCGTAGCATCAACATCTACTTTGGCAACGTAGTGTGACGTCATTTGACATAAGCAGCACTCGAGACGTGGGCGGCGGCGCGGGCGTCATGCCTCGTCGTATTTACATTTACATTACAGTGTGCAAAGAAAGATAGATAGACATTGTGTATTTATTTATTTTATCTACACCCATGCCACAAATCCTGCATAAAAGTCTCTGAAACAGTTAGCTTATTGCCAACATTAAAACAGCCAGTGTCATAGTAACCATGGGAATTTCATAATGCAACTCGTTTTCAAAAAAAGAACATTGTAATGCACGCGCGTTTCACTACAACAGCACCGTAAAAAAAGAACTTATTCGAATTCACGTCGTATACTATGACGCCGGCTGCCATGTTCGATACGAGTATTAGTATTGCAAAAAAAATGTTTCAGAATCTTTTATAGAAGACTGATAACATGGATGTAGATAAAGTCTTGTATGCAACTGTACATAATTAGGTATTAAATACTCATGTGATACTATTATCACACACACTCGTGTTTTAATACCCCTTATTATACGTCAGTTGCATAAATAACTATAATACTTCAAGCACAGGGTGGCTAAAACGGCCACTTTGGCAGAATCATAATAGGATAATAGGAGGTACTTATTATGAATCATATCGACAACGAACTACCAATACCTCCTAACTACCTTTCTTCGATTTTTAGCTTTTAATGCCAATCGACGTAAAATGATATTTCGAGTGAAACTAAAAATCCAAAAAAAAGGTAGTTATGAGGTATTGGTAGTTCGTCGTCGATATTTGAAATCGTAAAACGGTCACAAACTGACAATTCATAATTTATCTGCGTACAATTCATAGCACACAATTCATCTGTTTGACAGTTTTGTATGGAGATCCGTAAAATGGTACACAAATTATGGATTGCTTTATTGAAGTTAAATGTCAAATACGTCAAATAGCACAATCATAATAAATTGCTGGGAATTCAGGAAATGATCGCTTTTAGAGGAATTGCTTAGTGTGGCCATTTTAGGAGGCCGTACAGAGGCGGACTTAATACCATAATAAGCATTTTTTACCAGTCAAGCTTTGGGTGATGCAGAGACCAACAGTGGTAGGTGCTCTTACAAAAAACTGTGGAATAAATATTTATTTAAATACTACCAGCGCCCCGTGGTTTCACCCGCGTAAGTCTCGAACCCGTAAGAGTATCGGGATAAAAAGTATCCTATGTGTTAATCCAGGGTTTCACATATCTCGGTATCAAATTTAATCAAAATTGGTCCAGAATTTGGTTACGAGCTTGGCGCCTTCAGTAGCGTCCATCAGCTCCTGTAGCGTGCAGACAGCAGGACATTAAGTGCCCCACTGTTTGTGGAACAGCGCCACATTCACACTTCAGGACGCCAGACGCCCTGGCCGGCGGGAATCGAGAGCCGCTTCCCGGCTACTGTAGGCGCGGGCTTGCGGACGGCGAGTAGTGGGTAGGTCGCCGTCCGGTAAGGACCAGCAGATCTATTCTGTAAAAGTATCACCGTAAAACTTAGGTGAAGTGAGCGTGAAGTGACCTATCAATAGTGTCAAACCCTAGCATCAAATGGAATGACAGCTCACTTTAAGATCACTTCACCTAAGTTTTCACGGTGACATTTTTACAGAATAGCACCGCAGATCCGGCGCGTTGTGTTCCACGCGCGCCTCAAAGATATGTCAGCAAAAGATTGGGTCCGATAGGGCCGACGCCGCCGGGGTCGCGGGTTGTTCGAAAGAGATATCGTGGCCCTGGCACTGGCAACTGAAGGAACACGGTGTGTTTTAGTCAGTAAAAGTCTGACACGCCCTTCCGCTCCACCCAGAGCGAGAGAAGTCATTTGATGATTTACCATCCACAAAAAAAAAAGAGCGTAGCATCTGTCAATCTCCGCCTGAGCAGGTTTTAAAACTATTTTAAACGTTAATTTAGAATTTGAAAATCGGCTATAAATAATCAGTTATATCAGCTATCTGCTGGTAATAATAAAATTCAATCATGATTCGAAAGACACATGGCGCCATATAAGAACGATATTGTTGTTTTCCTCGGAAACAGTACTTTTTTTTCGGGATAAAAGTTACTCTACGTCCGTTTCTGTACACCTGACAATATATATGCAAAATTTCAGCATGATCGGTTCAGTGGTTTAGGCGTGAAAAGGTGACAAACAAACTTACTTTCGTATTTATAATATTAGTTAGGATACAAACAAAACTAATACTCTGAACATTTAGACCTTAGACTTTGCCTTAGCATAAAATAAACCAAACGCTGTTTAAGGCTTGTCCGCCGTAAAAAGCGCGGCCACTGTCGGACTGCATAGAAAGGAAAGAGAAGCGGAAAATTCTATCATTTGGCGACCGTGACAGGACGTTGGCGTTATATTAAAAGTTTATGTGGCGATCTGAAGCAGCGCTTTCGCAGCGAATACCTGGCTCTACTTACTCAGAAATCAACAGCTAATATTATTAATACAGTTGAAATCGGGGACATAGTTTTGATAGGGTCTGATGATGTAAAGAGGGTTAAATGGCCATTAGGTATTGTTGTTGATACGTTACAAGGGGTGGATGGTCATAGGCGTGTAGCGCGAGTTAGAACCGCAAGAGGTGAGTTAATCAGGCCTCTGCAGCGCCTATTCCCTTTAGAGGTTCGTCATAGGGATGTGCCAGCCACTGCACCTGCACAGCAGCTGCCCACTAAAATGCATGTTACTCGTTCCGGTCGGCTGGTGAAGCTGCCCACTAGGTATTTATTTTAACGATTTTATTTTACTTTATTATTCCCGATTAGTGTTTTAGTTTTATATAGATTTCTTCCGCTTTCTCGCGGTGCCGGAGGATGTTGTGGAATTGTCTGTGGCACTTTTTAGAAGAAAATGGTTTTTTAAAAAACTGTCATTATAGAAATATATGAAAGTATGAAAGTCTACTATTTTTTCTGTGATCTTTTTTCCTTTTACAAGTAAATCGTTGTAGTTAATAAAGTAATTCCCGACCCAATTTGTATCACAACGCTTGCAAAATATGAAGTAATTACCGAGTTACAAAAAATCTATTGATTGGACTAAAAAGTAATCACATGAAATCATTCCTTATTATTTTGTAAATAACTGTATAAATTTATGAACACTTTTAATGAAAACTGTAGGAGTAATATGGTAACAACTCGAAAAAATGGACAGAAATAGACCTGGATTTAGTTTTTTTTACCTTAGTTCTCTAAACTAAAATACATTTCAGGACAAATGAAATCACTTCTTATGTATTGTAGATCACTGTGTATTTTTTTCTATCAAAAATATGCTATAGTTACTGTAAAAGATGGACACAAAGTTACTTAGTTTCGCCGTATTTTGGGAGGACAAGCCTTAAGGTAAATACCTAATAAAGGAAGTAAACGGTACGTAGACAAATCTTCTTCTTTATAAATAAAAAGAGAAGTCTTGACTGACAAAGACAAAGAGATTTATTAGTCGGATATGGTAGCAACAAAGTTGGTATTTTTAGTAATTATGTCCAAGACACATCCGCCGCTAAAAGTGGCATACGAATGTTTACAATAATTTTTATGGGCATATTACATGGGCATAAAACCTTACTTTTAAAGTACATACCTATTACTCTACGAAACAATACAAAACAGACATGAAGATACATTAATTATACTCTGTTATACAATATAAACAATAAAAACACAAAAACAACAATATTTGTATTATAAATCTAATATAAATTACTCTTATATTCAAAAAATTCTTTAACAGTATAAAAGTTTGAAGAAGCCATGTTTTTAGTTTTTATTTGTAACAGGTAAATGGTAGTTCTCTTATTAATTTTGGAATATGGTTGTAAATTTTTATGGACATAAGGCTGACTCTCTCATCAACGCCCAGCCCAAACCCTTGAACCTAGAAAGCTGAAATTTTGCACAGAGGTTCCCTTTATAATGTAGACAAGGTATAAGGAAGGATTTCCCGGTAGTACGTTCCCGTGGGATATTTTCTGACATCCACGCGGTTGAACCCGCGGCTTCAACCGCGTGGATGTCAGAAAATATCTAAAGCTAGTACTTATAAAATATTCAAAGAAAAACCCATTATTCGTTCTGATATGACCGCCTATAAAGACATAACTAATAATCGTATATTAATTTGCGAAAAAAAATCTGCCTAGTCAACTCTTTTTCTTTCAAAAGAAAAACAACTCTACTGTTTTACAAATAAAGTTTATATTTACAAAACGTGGTAGCCCGTTTAACTTATGGTCGTTTTCCGTACATTTGAGCATGGCACGCGATTCCGTCACGAATACAGATATCACACTGTGTAAAGGAATGAAATGTACTAAATAAATGCGAGCGAATTGTGTCAGTTAGGCGTATTCTGTTGTAACAACTTTAGTTGTCTATTTTTTTACCTTTTTCATATTCGACTTAGGTACACCAAGATCCACTTTTGCTTTATTTAAATCAGGTCCTTATAAACATTTCATTTCAGTAATTCTCTGTTCATAATGGTCACTGTCTCCAGTGAAACCATTGTCCCGCGTCATTCTAAGCCCTTGCAGGAGACTCTTTTCTCATTCTGGTTGTATTCTAAGAAGTGTCATCTATAATAGTTTTCATCCCATCTATTCGAAAAGAGCTCATTGGTTCCTCGATAAGTGCGAGCAAAATGGTCATTCCGGCGCACTTAATAACAGTGACGAAATGACTTTTGCATTTGGAACACTATTTAATTAAAAAGTTTGAACGCAATTCGCTTCGATAAAGTCCTGCAGGGCTCGGATACCGGTATATTTTTCGAAACGGTTTCGTCTTAAATATATAAGAAATTATTTTTTTCGGTTATGTTCGAACGGAACGTTATAAATAACGTTTTTGAAGAAAACAAAATTGAAATCGTTCTCGATTAGTAAAACGTTTTTAACCGTTTCTTTTTCATTTTTGATTAATGAAATTAATACGTAAGGTACCTTCTGCAACTGGTTTTTGAAACGTTCTCATTTCGTTTTCATTCCGAACAAAATGTTGTACAAAAAACTGTTAGAACGTTTATTTTAAATAACGTTTCCGAGCCCTGCTGGCCGGTAATAAAAAATCACGCCTGCCGACGCAGCATTGGTTAACCAAATTTTAAAAAAAAATAAGCGGGAACTTCTTATTTGTTTTTTATGTACTTTTTAGCAAAATAATTACGGACAATGTTAATTTGATTCACACAAATTGAATAAAAGATGAGTTCTAGCTGTGAAAGTGAAATATTAACACCAGAAAGTGTAAAATTAAACGCAGAAACTGTCATAAACAATTTACTACCAAACAAATCGAGAGAAAAATATCTAAAATCCTATGATTTAATTAGGTAAGTACATGGAAAAATGAAAAAGAAGCAGTCATTTTCAGAAACTGTATTTTTAGCAACCTATTTTCAACATTTAGCGAAGACCAAACAACCTTCTACTTTAAGGATATTAATTATATTCGATGTTAAAAACCACGGTTAATACCAGAGTCTGAAGTTATTACGAATTCCCAAGTGATAAATAAGTCAACGACATTTTTTGTTCCCAACAAAACAGTTACAATAAACTTCCAAAATTGCGAAAACGTATCTATTATTAATATTTTGTAATTTAGTTAGGTAAATATAAATATTCGTCACTATAAAAACATCTCTTATTTATTTATCTCATAGAGGGGGATGAAAAGCAGAGTGTTTCACACGGTACCAAAATTATTTAACCTCGAGCGACGTACTTTGAATCCCTCGCTACGTACTTTAAATCCCTCGCTACGCTTAGGATTCTACTCTAGAATCCTTCGCTTTGCTCTGGATTCAAACAATCGCTCTCGCCGTCAATACATTATTTTGGTCCTTATGACACAATCTACTATTTCAGTCTCCAGGAAAATATAATCCTGAACTTTTTTATTACCGCTGTAAAAGTTTTTGAATCGACTCCGTTTGATTCTTCTTCTCACATTGCCGTCATTATACATCTTTGAGGTGGCAGTGTTTGTTAAGACAAACCCACAGCTTTTCAAAATAAGAGCTCCAGCTGATCCACGCTTAAGAAAAAGGGATTCGAACATTCTTTGTGTTGATCGCAGTAAAACAGCCCTCTTACGTTTAAGTATATATCGAATGGCTCCAGTTATTTACAATAAAATTCCACGACAGACAAAAGATCCTAATAATAATATGTTTAAAAAGAAACTGAAACAATTTTAAATTCTTAAATGTTATTACTCCACAACTGAATTTATGGAGGACACCACTGACATTTAGATTAGATTAGATATTATATTATTTTGAAATTGGTAATTTATTATTATTTTGACATTGATAATTGTGTGTTAGTACGTAAGGAATTGTGTGTTATTATGTAATTGAGATAATTCTTTTTAAATGTGTGTCTGCTGTTTCGACACAACAAACCATCTTATAACATCATATTGTATTGAAACCTACATTTACGAATAAATTTGATTTGATTTGATTTGAGTCCGGAACTACTCGAGCATTCCAGAAACAAAACAAATCGTAACTTTTTACTCACCACCTTTTTATAACCACTTCTAAAATAGGTCTTTACCTATGAAATTGTCGTTTTTTAACCGACTTCAAAAAAAGGAGGAGGTTCTCAATTCAGTTGTGTTTTTTTTTTTTGTATGTTTGTTACCTCAGTACTCCGTCATTTGTGAACCGATTCGGAAAATTCTTTTTTTCGATAGTGGGCTGAGTCGTGTATCTTGCGATGCTTGCCAGTGCCAGTTGTGGTTCCAGTGAGTCGGAACCGGGTGCCGCATAGTTCACGGTGAGTCGGAACTGTCTGCGGTGATACCCCAGTGAGTCGGGGTGGCGCTGCGTTATGCTCCAGTCAGTCGGAGTGTACAGCGCTGGGTTGAGGCTGAAGGTGATGACCAGGAATGCGCATCCGCTGCATGCGCATTCCTGGATTCAGGATACCTGTTGAAGCCGTGGATGCTGGCTGGCTGTGTGACTCGCCGCTCGAAAGCTTGAGGAAGTGATGCTGATGACGTCACGCTGAAGGAGTTGCACGAAGGCTGCGCTGACGTTCATGCTCGGGGTCACCAGTTTAGAGGCATGAGGAACAGGGTGTAAAGTTCACTCATCCTCTATTGAAAAGGGAGGATCCTCCGACCAGACAGGTGTTGTGTCTGGCGGGCTACTGCCCAACGGTTGATGTTGGGACGTTGTATACAGGGTGTCCCGTAAATAATGGATAATCTCTTAAGGGGTCATCGTACTCATCATTATGAACAACTTTTACTATGGGACCAAACCTGGAATCGCGAAAAAAAAATCAGCTGCTCCCTACATTTTGACGAGTTTGATGTAGATAAATGTACTGGTCAGCTAATTTTTTTTCGCGATTTCAGGTTTGGTCCCATAGTAAAAGTTGTTCATAATGATGAGTACAACGACCCCTTAAGAGATTATCCATTATTTACGGGACACCCTGTATATGCTAATCGCGTGGTAAACTCTAATTGCGCGATGCAGGTTTGCGTGACGTCATGTCATTGATGCGTAGTTCGTATGTGGCTATGTAGATGCCGCCACAGTATCATCTGGTGAAGTGGAACTGATGAAGAAGACCACAGAAAACCACGGGAACTCCTCAACGATGACAAGTATTTCACGGGTGGCGATAAGATATCTCCATTAAAATAGTTAAGTGACTATGACGAAGCTTTAAATAAATGGTTCTGATGAAAATGGTACCATCGAACCGATCTGATAAAGAAGCCGGAAGATAGGCATCGGAACTCGGTAATAAAATAATGTATCCTAGCCGTGTTTGGGCTTATTGGAATTGTCATGAGGTGCACTCTGGCTATAAATGATTGAATGCTAACTATATGTCGCTTCAAATTGCGCTACTTGAGTTGTAGTGTCACCACTAAAAAGTGAAAAATAAAAACTTTTTACAAAAAAAAAACAACCGACTCCCAAAAAAACACTACAAAGTGAAAAATAACTTTAATTTCGGAAGTCGGTGGCAAAAAAAAACGAAAGTAAATAAAAAACCAAAGACACCGACTTCTGAAATTAAAGTTATTTTTCACTTTGTAGTGTTTTTTTGGGAGTCGGTTGTTTTTTTGATACCGGCTAGTGTGAAGATCAATATCTTTCGTTCTATTTAGAATTCAAAATTCAAATTAATTTTATATTATAGCATGATATTTAAAAACAAATCAGTTGTTCATTTGATTTGTCTTTGATATCGATGTTTCTGTAACCATGGAAAAATCGAAACAGCGCGTTATTTTCGAATACGAGTTCCGTCGTGGCACCAACGCAACACAGACAGCACGCAATATTAACGTCGTGTATTATGGACACGGTACCGCAAGTGAACGCACGGTGCGTTTTTGGTTTGATCGCTTCCGTTCTGGAAATTTTGAGCCCCGGGGAAAAATTTCAAATCTAACGAGAAGGTGAAAATCGCCTTTAAAGCATTCATCGATTCTCGTCTTCAGGATGTATATCAACGAACTTTCATTAAAATGGCAAAAGTGCACCGAAAATGTTTCTTTAAAAAAAAATGTTTGATTATTTCTATGTATAACGACAATTTAATAGACCTAATATATACAGGGTGTTTCTTTTAAGGTGCCAAGCCAGTGCCAGCTGATAGCAGAGTACCACACCTATCGATTTAACCACCATGTGTGTTCTACGATTTTTTGTAGTTTTCGAGTTATGTATTTTGTATCCCTCATTTCATATCAATGATAGTGGTTAAGGGTAGTAGGTATAAATTTAATGTTCTTACTATCAACAGAGCTCCACTTAAACGTAGAGGAATAGTAAATATCAGGATTGACAAAAATATGCAAAGATTAAATTATAAAATATGAAAATCACAAGAAAAAAGGTGAAAATATTCCCCGACCGATTTCAGCTAATAATTCCCTATTTAGTACATTCTTGTTCAAAGTTGACCCAAAAAAAAGATATATTTTTTTAAAGCCATATTTGCCAAAGATATATTTTTTCAATAAATTTTTTCCTGATTCGACGAGATCATCTCGTCGAATCAGGAAAAATTATCGAAAATAATTATAACTCGAAACATATAACAAACATACATGGGTATTAAATCGATAGGTATGGTACTCTGCTATCAACTCGCACTAGCTTGACACCTTAAAAGAAACACCCTGTATATAGACAACTAGCTTGCCTGTTAACTATATAGTATTATTATATATTTTCTTGATTATTACCTAAAATATCACTATAAAAAGTCAGTTTCATTACTGCCTGTAGCACTAGCGTGACACAGACGAGGTGGCGTGCCAACGCAGCTGTGATTGCGTGACATTTTGTATGCGACAGACCAACTGGGCATTTTTTTATTATATAAGTGTGATTAGGCAATGCTGTTTATTAATTAAACACTCGGGTACTATATAATTTTCAGGCTAGGTCAGGCCGTTTGACGCCAAAGTTATTGGCGACTAATACTGTTTTTTCATTCTCTTAAGATTTTTCGGTTTAAGTTGGTACACTTTTCGTGCTACCATTTCCATAATAATATACACAACAAATCGCTGTTTTAATTTGGAGAGGACTCTCAAGGACCGCAATTTCTATTTTTTTAAATCCATTAAACGGGCTTAACGGGCTACTTTATATAGGTAAAAAGATTAAATAGAGCATACTCATAACTAAAGAAAAATCTTCAAGCCCTAAACCCTAACAGTCAGTCAACCCTCAGCTTAAGATTTAAGCTTCTTCCTCCCCAATTTCAAACGTTTCTTTAGGACGTTCTTTTAAAAGTCTTTGTGTCGCCAGAATATACGAGTACCTCTTTGAACCTACTTCTACCACTTCGAATAAGAGTACGCTGCCATAAGCTTCTTAGGCACCTGTCCCACCGTCGGCGATTAGCGAATAGAATAGAATAGAGTATGTTTATTGTCAAACATGAGTATATTAAAGAAAAGAAAGAAAATACGTTTATTTGCGGTAAACATGACGCAAAGAACAACAAAATAAAATAACTTTATGGAAAACAAGTTTGGGGAAAATATGCGTCACATCTACGCAAAACGGCCATCGCTCAACATAATGCCACGACCCCATGCAAAACGGAGCCCCAGCGCTGGTTTTCAGCGATAGCCGGCGTTGACGCGGTCTATTAATACCCTATATCGTAATAATATGTGCAAAGTCTTAAAAATTACAGGTAGATCTGCATGTTTTGCCATTTATGTCGTGGAAAACAACATTATAACGGCGAAAAGCGAGTTTAGCTAGCAACTATAAACGAGTTGGAGAGCAACAAGCAGCAAGTGTTCGGATAGTTTTGTCAATGGGCTATGGGCAAGTGCGATGACTAGAATGATTGCCCAGTCATTTGCTGGTATGCGTATGTACAAAACGAGAGTCTCTCAGCGAGTGTTCTGGCCGCCAAGCAAGCGAGTATTTACTTTGATAGCTCTTGTCGCTGCGACAAACTAGCGGAGAAACAGTCTCGCCAGTAGTCAGTCAGTCAGTCAGCGATTAACTATTAATACCTATACCGAGTGGTCCAAATAGTGACGTCAAAAGAAAAATCTGAATTCCTCATACCCAGGGGTACTTATTCGAAAATGTATGTTTCGCGATTTTTTGTAGATTTCGAGTTTTTTTTTTTATTTTTGTAATTATTTTCGTTTTGTAGTGTGTATTTTTCAGATATATTTTTTTTGTAACACAAAGTAACATTCAAGACGACAATGTTACAAAAAAAAAACTGAAAAATACCTACTACAAAAAAGATATGAATTTTTGAAGCTCCACCGACCGGCAGAAAACTCTAAACAATTACAAAAACAAAAATAAGTCGTAAACTACAAAAAATCCGCGGAACATACACGGGCTATTTTCGAATATATCTATACGAGTAGTTATAAGCAATTCAAATTTTTCTTTTTTATGTCACTATTTCGACCACCCTGTGTATATCTTTTTTAACTGACACGGGACCTACAACAATAATTGTACGTTCCTTGAGCGAGAAAATAGTCGATATCTCTCGCTTATCTTAGTCGCTTCCACGTCAGTGGGACAGGTGCCTTATTAATCTTCCATTTTATTCATAAGCCTCTTTCATCTCAACAAAATCTTTCTAAGTAACTCTATAGATGCCTCGGATAAGGATCTTGACCCGATTCTGTGTATCCTTGACCTTATATATTCTCTGGAATATACAAGGTACTTACCCTAGTGACCTATTTTCTTGTGTGTTTTAGTTGATTTCAAGGCTTTGAATATTAGCCTCGCATCGAGCTTTTCATTCGATATTTATATGTTTGTATTGAGCCCCGGATATTGGCAAAGAGAGGGTTAATTATTTCTACAGGGTGAAATTGAATAGATGCGACAAAATTTAAGGGGGTGTTCTACGCATCAGCATTCTCTCCTTTCTCCCCATAATCCATCCAAAGGTTGTCTGTAAAAGATCGCTTTTAGCGATAAGACCGCCCATTGTGTCACCCTATGTAAAATTTCAACATTTATATCTGTAATTTTTATGGTGTGCATAATAAAGAGTATTCTATCTATCTATCTATCTATCTATGAACAACTTTTACTATGGGACCAAACCTGAAATCGCGAAAAAAAAATCAGCTGTTCAGTACATTTTGATGAATTATGCGAACATTAAATGTACTGAACAGCTGATTTTTTTTTCGCGATTTCAGGTTTGGTCCCATAGTAAAAGTTGTTCATATTGATGCGTAGAACACCCCCTTAAATTTTGTCGCCTCTATTCAATTTCACCCTGTATATTCATCATCAAGTCTCCTGCCCTTATTACAATTTATTTGTAAAAGTTTTTTATAAAACTAGAACTTAATTATCAAGTAGGTACAACTTTTGCTGTAAATGTATAATTCAATTTTTCTCGGAGTCTGAATTACATCTGACATAGTTCCAACGCGGCGGCGGCGCCTTGGATGGAATTTTCAGAATTTTTACATAATAATTATAATTTACATAATCTGATTAGCGTTGTACGTCCTACGAATGATAAACAAGTACATTACCATGTTGTAAATAATTTTGTAAGGAATGAGTAGCTTGAAAAACGTGATACATACAAATTACAATATACTTACGCCATAATCTATAATAACAATCTACTGTGCTTCGCTCCATGTAAAATACTGGTTTTCAGCAGCATCCGATTAGTCTGGAAGCCAACAACCATAATAAGCGGAATAACCTTCCACAAGAAAGTGTATTTCAATGTTCCATCTCTAATATTAGTTCCATGGACGCTCACGTTGCTATCAGCGCCAAAATGCCGAAAATCAAATATCGTCATTTTGACATCGATATTATGAAGTCCAGCGTACTTGTATATTGGAGATCTATTCTGAAACTATTCTGACTATCATCTACTTGAGTAAAACTGAAAAAAAATAATAACAGGAACCACGAAGCCTCAAAATGACTTTAGTAACCACCAAATCTTTGTCCCCAGAATGGTCTAAACGCCATCCACCTAGCCTCCAAGGATGGCCATGTGGAAGTCGTCCGGGAGCTGCTGGATCGAGGTGCTGCTATTGATGCAGCCACCAAGAAAGGCAACACTGCACTGCACATTGCATCTCTAGCGGGGCAGGAGGCAGTTGTCAAACTGCTTGTGCAGACTGCAGCACAGGTAAGACATATAATATGTATACTGGATGACTTACTTTACCGTCTTGAAAAAAATAGGCTATATTAGGTGAACGGAGTAGAAGCCTATGGCATATTAATGTTTTTTTTTTAAATAAACAAAAAAAAACTAAAATCAAATCATAATTATGCAGGTATTATGATTTGAATTTCGATATTTTTAAACGATTTTTTTTCAAAGTTTCTGTTTTTATTGTTATAATATGAAAAGTTTACATGGAATTTGTAGTATTTATTGATACTTAAATCATTTTTTCTGTCTATGATAAGTATTTAAAAAAAAACTAGGTATGCCATAGGCTTTTACTCCGTTCACCTAATATACCCTATTTTTTTCAAGACGGTAAAGAAAGTCATCTGGTATAATAACAATTTTACACGCAATATACGATTTGAAATTATGCAACACGAACCGTGTGCTAAATTGGGCACGCCACAATAGCGGCGATAAGTCCCCTCTTTGAGGAGTGGTTAGAGAGGCGCCACGGCGTCCTCACCTTCCGCCTGACGCAGGTCCTCACCGGACACGGTTGTTTCGGGAGGTTCCTGTTTCGCATAAGGCGGGAGGAAACGCCCGGGTGTTTCCATTGTGTGGATCGCCCGGAGGACACGGTGGAGCATACAGTGGAGGTCTGCCCGGCTTGGGCAGAGCACCGCCGTGTTCTCACGGAGGCGATCGGCGGCGGCGATCTCTCGCGTCCGAGCCTGGTCCAGGCCATGGTGCGGAGCGAGAGTGCATGGGAGGCCGTCACCTCCTTCTGCGAAGCAGTGATGCTCGCGAAGGAGGAGGCGGAACGCGTGAGGGAGAGGCAGCCTCACGCCCTCAGTCGCCGCAGGAGACGCCCTGGGCGGCGGGAATCGCGGGGCGATTTCCGGCCACCGTAGGCGCGGGCCTGCGGACGGTGAGCAGCGGGTAGCTCGCCGTCCGGTAAGGACCAGGCCCGAGTCGACGGCGCGTTGTGTTCCACGCGCGCCTCAAAGAGATGTCAGCAAGTGACGGGGCCCAATAGGGCCGACGCCGCTGGGGTCGCGGGTTGTCCGAAGGGGTTACCGCGGCCCTGGCATAGGCAACTGAAGGAACACGGGTGGGTTTTAGTCAGTAAAAGTCTGACACGCCCTTCCGCTCCACCCAGAGCGGGAGAAGTTATTTGATGATTTCCCACCCTCAAAAAAAAAAAAAAAAAAAAAACCGTGTGCTAAATAGGATTTTCCATCGGCAAAAATTACTTGTACACTAACTTTCATCCCTTATTTAACCCTTTAGGAGATGAATCGTTAGATTAGGAACTCTTGTACAGACAACAGCACATCAGGTAACCTTGTGCTGTTGTCTGTACAAGAGTTCATTGGAATCATTTGGAGAAATTAAACAGTTTGGTATAACCTGATTCAGGTTATACCAAACTGTCTAATTTCTCCAAATGATTTTAAACCTTAAAATGTTGATGGTTAAGTTCAAAATCGAATGACAAAATTTGACAGTTTGTAGTAACTTGACCTGCTGCTGAGTGTACATAACCACCGGTTTAGGCTATGCGTTATCCGTCAGTGAATGAAAGAATTATAGATTTTGTTAAACATTGGAAAAATTCACAAAAAAAAAAATGTGAAGAAAATTCATTTTCTCATACATGAGGTCAGGGCAACGTCTGTCGGGTCAGCTAATTTGAATTTAAACAAAACTAATGTCACGCATGTTTGCGTAGTTAGGTAGCTACTTATATAATATTTCCCAAGAGTAATAACTTCAAGCAGGTTCCATTTGTAGTTTCTAAGCAAAGGTTTACTCCCTAAGGCTGTTTTTCAGAAGTCGCATTACTTTCAAAAAGTGAAACAATATTGAAAGTAAAATATGTTTGTACTGGTATACAAATAATTTGGTAAATAGTGTTATTCCTCAAGGTCTGAAATAAAGACTGACTTAAAACGACAAAACATGTAAGTCAAAACCATAAAAGAGCAAACGCATCAGAAACGAAAGATGAAAGAACTTTTATTACGCCAAAACGACCAAACAAATTATAAAGGCAAACAAAATCATGAACATTGCCAAAATAACGAAACACGAAGCGAAAGTTCAAGGGTAAGCATACAAGGAAAAGATAAACAAACATATCATTAAAGAAACTGACACGAACGGAACATTACTAAAAGAAATAAGTATATCAAATGAAAGAGAAAAGAAATATTGGTCGTCAGTAACATCTGGTCAGACTGAAAGTCGACCCAAACAAACTTTGGGAAAGAATATGATGAATCACGTGAATAGAGAAACTAATGACCTATCATTTACAGAAGAATAAATCGCTTTTGGAAGTAAAAGAAGGAGTAATAATTTATACTATGAATAATTGGATACATTATGCAATGACTCAGCTTGTTTAGATGTAAACCCAGGGAAATTTTATACTAGCTTAAAAGTTGAGTTTGCCCTTCATGAGTCATTTTACCGCACTCCTCCTGATTTCCAAAATTACCTACACTGTTAGATAGATAGATAGAATACTCTTTATTATGCACACCATAAAAATTACAGATATAAATGTTGAAATTTTACATAGGGTGACACAATGGGCGGTCTTATCGCTAAAAGCGATCTTTTACAGACAACCTTTGGATGGATTATGGGGAGAAAGGAGAGAATACTGTAGGTAGTCTGTGGTGTACCATAAATACATACAATTTATACATACATAAATACAGATACTTATATAAATATATACTTATATATCCTACTTGAAAAAGAGCAAGGAACTATACACGTAATGACGATGTTTAAAGAGAGAGGAAATGTTACACTGTTATATCTGAACTAGCTTTGGGCAGTTAGATTTGCCCCGGATTGGTCCAATCCGGGGAAATCTAACATAGAAAGATAATATTGATGATTTTTATGGTTAAAATTAAGTAAGTACATATTTGTTAGTGTCGCGAATCATATTTTGATCAAGATAAAACCTTACACTGACCTGCAAACCTGCAAATTGCAAAAAACCCAAGAAAATTAAAGGAGAATGGGATCTGTGGGTCCAATTGTATTTAGATGAGGTATGGTTTAAAAAAAGTGTTATAACTATTTTTCTATTTCCAAATGCGAAAAATGAACCCAATTTACTATCTGGAAAATGAGAAATCCAAAGATTAAGTTTAGGTCACGATAAAATGGAATATTGATTAAATTGTAATCGATTAACGTGGAGTTCAAACTATTCAAAAAAATGCTTTTCCCAGATGAATAATTAAATTACAATAATTAAATCTATTACAATTAACGTGTTAACAGTTTAAAAAAAATATCTATGTCCATACTAATATTATAAATTCGAAAGTAACTCTGTCTGTCAAAGAAACGAAAAACTATGAATCGAGAAACGATGAATCACGGGGTTTTTTATTTTTTTACCTGAATGCTAATTACCAATTTTCATACTTTACAGTTTAAACTACAAAAATGACGATTTTCTATACAAACGTTCATCCCCTACTTTACTCCCTTAGGGGTTCAATTTCAAAAATCCTTCCTTATTCCTTGTCTACATTATAAAGGAAACCTCTGTGCAAAATTTCAGCTTTCTAGGTCCAAGGGCTGGGCTGGGCGTTGATGAGTCAGCCGGTCAAGACTTTCTTTTTAAAGAAAATCTTGCAAAAACCATCCTGTTTTATTAAAGATGTTTTTACTGTTTCGGAAAAATAGAACGGTAAAAAAGATAAAGCCAAGGGAAATCGGAATGGGAATCGGAATAATAGTCTTTTGTTTTGGTTTACTTTTAATTTTATCTGTCGCGGGCATTCGGGTCTTGACCGTTTTTTTTTAAATATAATTTAGCCGTCCTTTAGTATGTTTAACTTTCCCTTGTTTTCATTTCTCTGCTTAATTGATCGTATGGACTCATGGACTTAAAGTATTAACTCAGTATGAATGAGTAACGCATTAGCAATGAATTACCTACTACGGCAAGGGTGATGAGTGGCTTTGTCTCGTACGAAGGGCAAGTGGACACCCTCTTGTATATTTATTGCTGAAGCTAATGGCCGTGATAAATTACTATCTACATAGTTTTATAGATTTTCTTTGTTATTGATTAATTTATTAGCTTCATTGTAGTAGATTCAGAATCTCAGTTAATTTGCAATGTTCGTGCAGTCCTGCAGTCTTTTTAAAAACTCGTCAACCTATGACGCGTTTATAAAAAGACTTGGCATTAGTACACACGCCAGCACATCAAGCTACTACAATCTGTCAAACTTCTTTAATAGATTTTCATCTATAATGCTAAAGCATTAGGTTCAAGGTTGATTGGGAAAATTTGACAGTTTCGGGTGACTTGACCTGCTGGCGTCTGTACATCACCACCCCGTGTTTATGATATTGTCTGAATAATTTAGTATCCCTATGAATTGCGGTGACTTTTTGCCTGTTTCACCACCTAACGATTTTATAAGTTCCTATTAAGGCGCTACCAAAATAAACTGGAGGATTTTCGTAACCATTTAATTCACTATTGCAGCATGTATGGATTTGATTTTAATTTAATTCCGAAAAGACCTCTACTTTTTTATGTTTTTTCTATAATTCTAAAATCCCAAGTAATTTTATGCAAAATTGCATTCAAAATGTGCGTATTAGGTAATAAAACACTGGCTGAACATAATTTTGATAGATAGCTTAATTTATTTTTAAACAATATTTATTTCATTTGGCGCTTTAATTTAGTTCCAGCGCATTGTTGCGCTCTCTTTTTTTCGCATGTGGAAGTAATTAACTCCGTCACTTTCTTATTCCCGCTCAGTTCGCTATTTACTTATCACCTTAACTTACTTGGCAGATAATTTCATACAAATTCTGTTGCATTTTTATTTTATTCGGTAAGTAGTGGGTTTATTCAAGTTAATTACAATTCATTGATATCCTAAAATAAAAGAGATCGATCGCAGAAATACATTTTCGTCTGTCTTAATAGGAATGACTGACAGGCACAATAACAAATCCTGTTAAAACACTCAACCAATCGGCAGGTTTAAAAATATTTTGAACGATGTGTTGCACAAATATTAGTGAATACTTGAATATTTCCATCTGTTTGGGCTTAAGTGCAACGTTTTCATTTTACTCATAATTCACTCATTTAAATTTTGGATTTGGAATTTATGTTCTTTTGCACTTCAGCCGTTTTTGTCGATGGACAGCTTTAGAGTTGTTTCATATTACTTTTTTTTTCTGTTTTCGGAATTCTCGACGTTCGTGAAGGAAAATAACGTTTTGGTATCGTATTCGGCCCGAGATATGTGTCCACCTCACCAAGCAAAGTAATAAGTAAGATGGATGATGATGGATGCATGGATGGATGATGATTTATTTTGTAATTCTTTTAATTTTATAATTTAGTATGAAATTTTATAATTTTGTGTGCAATTCGTTTAATTTTTAATTGTGAAATTGTGAAATTTCGATACAATGTAAAAATTGTTAATGAAATAAATGAAATGAAATGAATGAACGGACACGTATCTCGTAGGTAGGTACTATGTAGGTAGACTGAAGAACTCCATCAATTTTTCAACAACATAATTATGTTATTGAAACTCGACAATGTGGCCGTAGCAATACAGGAGAATCTGCTGCGGCCACATTGCCGTGATAAGGTGAACTACACTTCGCGCGCTCTCTCTCGCATACCGCTGGACGTCTCGTGTAAATAGAAGGCCAATTCTCGTACTTAAAAAACGTTCAAATTCCCGTCGCGGTGCCGCAAAAGTTCCAAAATGTCTTAAAAGGTATTCTGCTAAACCAAAAAACTAAATCAAATGTGGTAGCCGTAGCATAATCGCTGCAACAATTTCATTTGTTTGATCAATAATTTTCTTTCTCAGGTCAACATCCAGTCGCAAAATGGCTTCACGCCACTATACATGGCTGCGCAAGAGAACCATGATGGCGTCGTGAAGTTCTTACTCGCCAATGGAGCCAATCAGAGCCTCGCTACTGAGGTAACGTGTCATTGGTTGAACTTTTAAATTCTTATTTCAAATCTTTGGTAATATTAAAGACAGAGGTTTGTTATTGATAGGCTCTCCTTTGACAATACTCGGGAGCAGTGGTGGCCCAGGGGTAACGGCCCCGACTTACGAGTTGTAGGTCGTGTGTTCGAACCCACGCAGTCGCTTTACTTTGTATAATTTATTTCATCACCACTGCTCTCAAAACGGTGAAGGAAAACATCGTGAGGAAACCGGCATGTCCTAGAACCAAAAATTCGGAGACATTTGTGACATTTGTGACATTGTGACATCTACCAACACGCACTGGGCCCGCGTTGTGGATTACGGCCCACTCCCTCTCACAAAGAGGAGGCCAGTGTCCCAGTAGTGGGAACATTATAGACTGATTATGGTTTGACAAATTAACTCACCAACCGACCAATCAATCTTACCACCAGCTGAGAAAGTTTGATTGGTCGACGATGATGTATGCTTGCTAGAAGTCACCTATTCTCTGTTATTTGTTCTACATGGAAACTTACTTTCCTGATTTTCAATCACAATTTATTTTTGAAGTGTAAAATTGATTTTTGAACCAGTTTACCATTTAATCAACTGCAAAAGAAAACATCCAGGTTTCTTGATTTACTGCTACGACGACTGTCATAAACAATAAGTTCCGTAAAACTCTCTAGCGCTTAAAGGTCGAAAAAAGTATCCTAGGGTGAACCAATAATAAAGGTCCACATATCAACTCGGAAAGGGATCGTCACCGTATCGCCGCGGTTCGTGAGCTTGCCCCGAGGCGAGGCGATTACGTTACGATTCCGATTAGTGTGCGTTGCAGTAGAGAGTTTCATACAAAGAATACTGCACGGCTGGAGTTGATACGGTGACGATCCCTTTCCGAGTTGATATGTGTGCCCTTATGACCTTTATTATTGGTTCACCCTAGGATACTTTTGTTGATGATCACAACAAACTAAATGTAGGTAATGTGAAAAACCTGTTTATTAATAGGTTATTTATTAGTACTACTTTACATAAAATAATGAAGAAAAGTACAAATATTTTCGACCCTTTATTTTGAATATACGAGTTTTGAAGATGCAGGCAAGACATTATTGACCTTATTTTTCGATCGTTACTCAAAATCCCTTCATTTTCCAGGATGGCTTCACTCCCCTAGCAGTGGCTATGCAGCAAGGACATGAGAAGGTGGTGGCAGTTCTGCTAGAAGCTGACACACGCGGCAGGGTCCGCTTGCCAGCACTGCACATCGCTGCTAAGAAGGATGATGTCAAAGCTGCTAACTTATTACTTGAGGTTTGTGGAACTTTCTAGATAGAATTATTAGGAACTAGCAACCCGCCCCCTGCTTTGCACGATTTTTACAGTTTGTCAAAACATCAAGATTGCTTTTTATGTAAGTTATTATACATATAAAATTATAAACCCTCCGGAATAAATTCTCTATGACGGTGAAAACCGCATCAAAATTCGTTGCGCAGTTTAGGAAAACTACACGGCCACACAGACAGACACGAAAAGCGACTTTAAATTTATAATATGTATAGATGTACCGATGGGACATTTGAGGATTTTATATCAAATCAATCTTCTGAGACTAAGGATGAGGACACCATAGCGTGTCGATGAACGA
The DNA here is from genome assembly GCA_905163495.3 of Cosmia trapezina. Lineage (NCBI taxonomy): Eukaryota > Metazoa > Arthropoda > Insecta > Lepidoptera > Noctuidae > Cosmia > Cosmia trapezina. The sequence continues at coordinate 7,178,104 of LR991044.1, forward strand.
CAATATTTGACTCTCTTATTTGTGATTCAAATATCCGGGTTTTAATAGCATGATTCCAATGGTAGGGAAGGAGACACTTTTTGGAACGAAGTTTTTTAACGTGGCTTGCGGTAAGAGTAAGGCAGAGTACATACGAGCAGCACTTTGCTGTCGACAGAGCCAACTTCAACTGTCGACAGAGGCAACTGCAGCTGCCGCCATTGGTCGGCGACAAATGGCGAAAGCTACAGTATGGCACAGCGCGGCAACCTTGTCAGTCGACTACAAATAGACCGACCGTTCACGCGTTATAACGTTCGCGGCGCGCTACAAAAATGCTGTCGACATAGTGGGTAGCAGTTGGCGTGTCGAATACTGCAGCAGTTGCTTTTGTTGACAGTAGCAGTTGCATCTGACGACAGCTGAAGTTGGCTCTGTCGATAGCAAAGTGCTGCTCGTCTGTTTGACGCCAAACTGGCAGAAATCGTCACGTAACGTTTTTCGGTACGCGTCCGTCAGTGGCTATGTAGTAACAGTGAAGGCAACTTCATTCCAACCGGGCCCACGACACCTCCCGACTTTTTTTTGTAATGTTAACTTTGTTCTACCTCCAACTATTCCATATTCGTCCCTAATCAATCTCTCAAGTACTAATTGCACGTTAGCATCTAACAAATCCCAGCAATCAGCAACACAATCTGCCACTAACGGATACCCTTTCCTCAACCAGAACGAACATAACCCCGACGTGACTTCGAAGTCAGGCTTCACACCGCTGCACATAGCTGCACACTACGGCAATGAGGCTGTTGCCAGGCTACTGCTGGCTAAAGGAGCTGATGTCAACTGTGCTGCTAAACACAATATATGTCCACTGCATGTCGCTGCCAAGTGGGGTAAGAATTTAACACTGCCTTTATTTGTAGACTGACCATAAAAGGAGCAGAACGGGAGCTTTGGTGGCCCAGTGGTAACGGCCTGTTGAAGGTCGTAGGTTCAAACCCAGACAGGCACTTTGTGTAAATTATTTCATCACCACTGCTCTCAAAACGGTGAAGGAAAACATCGTGCGGAAACCGGCATGTCCTAGAACTAAAAATTGGAAGACATGTAACATCCACCAACTCGCACTGCGCCCGCGTGGTGGATATTGGTACCGATTCTCTTGTTCAATAACTAAACCAAAATTAGAGAATCGCTATCTTTTACTAACAGGCAGTGCGAGAAAAGGACGGCTATAGCTATGAACTAAGTTAGAAATGTCAAACTAGTTTACACCTTGCGTTTCACCGGGTTTTTAGTCGACATGTTTTTACGTGTCGTCTAAATCTCTATGGAAATATTAGTTCAACTAAATTTGACAGCTCTAAATTACGTCCGTCTCTTTCTTGTTTTATTAGAAAGAAAAGGTTAGCAATAGCCTAAATCAAGTTTAGTTTGTGCACAACAGAATCGGCACCATTGGCTCAGTATCTACCGAGAGGAGGCCTGTGTCCCAGCAGTGGGAACATTATAGGCTGATTATGTATGAAACTTATAGAAACCTGTTAGCAGAACTAAGAAGACGAAGAAGGCTTCTCTAAAAATTTGACAGCATATCTTCAATCTGCAAGCCAATGATTTAAACATAGACTAGAACCTTGATGACGTCCTTAGACTCAATTAAAGCCAAATTCTCTGACGGGTGGTTATTGGCTAATGGAAGGCTAATTCAGTTACTCCACCTTGGAGGTCCTCATGCCTCTTGGCCTTCAGAGATTATATTATCTACTAGCTGTTTGCACGCTACTTCGTCTGCGATACAGTATGATGGTTGCTTGTCGTTTTCCAGGTTATGGCCTAATACTGTGTCAAATTTCATCCAAATCCGTTCAGCCATTTCAGCGTGAAAACGTAACAAACAAACTCATTTTCGCATTTATTAGTTAGGATGACTTGACATGTTTGTTTAAAAAAAATATAGAAAACCCATAACATTTGTTAACGAAGCTATGTTTAGATAATTCTAATGATGTTTTATGATCAACAGGCAAAGAAAACATGGTATCCCTACTATGCGACAACGGGGCCAATGTTGAGGCCCGCACACGAGATGGACTCACGCCTCTACACTGCGCGGCCCGCTCAGGCCACGAGAGGGTCGTGGAGGCCTTGCTGGATAGGGGTGCACCTATTACCAGCAAGAGTAAGGTAAGTGAAATGGACACTGACTTCTATAACTATTAGGTACCTAATTAATGTAAAAAAATATTGTATTTTTTTTTAAAGTAACTTTGAAGTTTTTCGCCAATTCTTCTTTTGGGAGGGTCAACTAGAATACATTCTTCTTTTTCGTTGTAATTCGTGACGTTCAACAATGCCTTATACAAGTTTATTGGTAAAACACCTGCAACCTCTTAAAGGGTCATTGTGCTCATCATTATGAACAACTTTTACTATTGGAACAAACCCAGCTGATTTTTTTTTCGCGATTTCAGGTTTGGTCCTATAGTAAAAGTTGTTCATAATAGTGAGTACAATGACCTCTTAAGAGGTTGCTGGTGTTTTACCAATAACCCCGTGTAAATGAAGTTTCCTCCCTCTAGAACGGTCTAGCCCCGCTGCACATGGCGGCACAAGGCGACCACGCAGACGCCGCGCGCGTGCTGTTGTCGAGGCGTGCGCCGGTCGATGACGTCACCGTGGACTACCTCACCGCACTGCATGTCGCTGCTCACTGTGGACATGCTAAAGTTGCTAAGCTTTTGTTGGACAGGTTAGTTCTTATCTGTATATATAAAAAAAACGGTCAAGAGCGAGTCAGACTCGCGCACCGAGGGTTCCGTTCCGATTTCTGAAAGTGTGCTATTTAGAGACATCGTTTTATTTTTCCTGTAATCTTTATATAAACTTCTATCACATAGAATAATTTCAGATTTTTCTCTTTGCAAACTTCGGAGATAAGGGGGGGAACGGTATTTTTTTTTACATTTTTCATCAAAAATCGAAAACTATGGGGCCTAAAAAAAATAAAAAAAATGTTTGAGAATGTACAAACAGCGTTATTTCATATGATATCCCACATGCCATAGTAGCTCCACTTTGAATTTTTAAGACCCCCTTTCGGTCCCTGTTGCAAAAAAAATAAAAATAGTTTTATTTCTTTCTTATTTGCAAGATAGTTGGGTAAATGTCATCTAAAACTGTTCCAAATTTCAAGTTGATAGCATTAGTAAGTAGTTCTCGAGATATCCAGCTGTGACAGACAGACAGACAGACTTAGTCACACCATAAGGGTTCCTTTTTTACCATTTTGGTACGTAACCCTAATGAATCCCTATTTCCCCTGGTCTTAATTTCCTTAATTTTTTCTTAATGAACCTTCTCCTGATAATAATAAACACAACAAAAAAAGAATTAGCGAAATTGTTCCATCCCTTCACGCGTGATGCGATATCACGCATTAAGGAAATTAAGAAGTTAAGAAGAAGTAACAAACGTACAAACACATACTCACAAACTTTCACCATTATAATCTTAGTGTGATTAAAATGGTACAACACCAATTAGATTAATTAACTTAAACCCATAGACTTATAAAAAAAGATGGACTCCGCGCCACGCATATCGAAAGTGAAGCACCCTACCGATCTATGTGTGCGTGATTTGAGTACCTGCAAAGACGCCGTCACTCGTGTCACGTAATGGCGGCCGGTCGGCATACTATGATGTAAATGTGTGCGCGAGGCGTGTTTGTACAAACGGACCCGGCATACTTACTGTGCTTCACTTTCGATATGCGCAGCGCGGAGTCCATCTTTTTTTATAAGTCTATGCTTAAACCATAAAGAAGATTAATATTAACAATTTTCTTGATAATTTAATTAAAACTACCATGGAACAGTCGACTACCTTGCATAATTTCTCTCACAGAACACCAGACATATTGACTCTTTCCGCTACAAAGGGCGTAAAGACCATTTTGGGCCAAATTCACTAAAAATCTATCAGTCAAATAAGTAATACTGCATCAAAAAGTGAATTTGGCCCAAAATGGTATTACGGCCTTTGTAGCGGAAAGAGTCGATATACGCATAATTTTACTCCATTCACCCGCAACACATCATATTCAGGCTTGGCAGTTAGAAGGGCGTTAAGCATCTTCAAAGTACGACACACGGGATTCAGCTCTGGCAACAGTTTTAAATAATGGTTGCGCTTGCAAACAGATTGTGCCAGCTCGGACGGTGTCCGATATATTTCCGATCTAATTCCTAGTCAACAACCATAATTATAAGAAAGAAGATGTGCCCACTATTTTAAAATGTATCGGAACCCTGTGTCTCCACTTTCTCCCTTTGTCACTTTCATAATTTTAAAGACAAATACGGTAAAATACTTGTACTTACATATGGATAGTGATTCATGATTTACATGGCTTCGGTTTTTACAAGAAACCACTGAACAACACGGCATTCTTATAAATGGTGACGGTCACAGTCGCAAGCGCACTAGTTCGCGGAGACGGAAATTGTAGTATGAACGGCTCATACTGAGCATGTCGCGCGGACACAGATTCGCCCGCTTGCCACTTCTCCTGTTTTTTTTTTATATTTCTATGTCAACAACAGTAGTAATGACTATACTGTTTATAACCAATTTAATGGACAAAATGGTTTTACTTGGTTTGGATAGCGCGCACAATATCTCTGGCAATTTTTTTCTTATTAATGGTTCTTACCTGCATAAAATTCAATAAATTATAATGGTGTCCTAGTAGCTCATTATTATATTTTTTTCTATTTACAGAAATGCGGACGCAAATGCTCGCGCCCTAAACGGATTTACACCCTTGCATATAGCATGCAAGAAGAACAGGATCAAGGTGGTGGAGCTGCTCCTCAAATATGGTGCAAGTAAGTTAAACATTAAAAAAAAATAAAAATTAAAAAAAACTTCCAAAACCTTCTACTTTTTATTCTTCTTCTTCTCTGATTTTTTTTCCAAAGATAGAAAGTTTTTATACAGGGAGTAAGTGTAAACAGTGGCAATCTTTTAAGGGGTCATTGTACTCAACATTATAAACAACTTTTACTATGGGACCAAACCTGAAATCGCGAAAAAAAAATCAGCTGTTCCCTACATTTGGACGAATTATGCGAACATAAATGTACTGAACAGCTGATTTTTTTTCGTGATTTCAGGTTTGGTCCTACAGTAAAAGTTGTTCATAATTATGAGTACAATGACCCCTTAAAAGATTGGCACTGTTTTCACTTACACCCTGTATAGTCCAAAAAGTTTTTATGTAGTCGTTTTTATGTATTCAGGTGCATGCAGTAGCAAGGGATAGTGTCTTAAACAAAAATTTAAAGATTTTCATAAAGTCAAACAGTTCCAGATCACCGGCACACAATATTCAAATAGATTTTTTAAACTTTACTACGGCTTAATTAACCAAGTGTCTAAAGAGGTAGCTAAGGGATAACATAATCAGCTTCCTGATTGCTCATTTCAATCAATCAACAATCAGTCTATTCACGCCTTTCTATTAAAGAAAGAAAAGAAGCACAGACTAAAAGGCCATTTATTGTTGTAACCATATCATTACCATGTTATTGTTCCCAAATATGTTTGGGTCTGCACCCAATCTAAAGGGATGCAGGATTTTACATGAAGCGACTGCCTATCTGATCTCCACAACCCAGTTACTGGGTAACACGATACCCCTTAGCTTACTTACCGGTAATTATTATTGTCTCCCATCCACCAGGTATACAAGCCACAACAGAGTCCGGCTTGACTCCACTCCACGTGGCCGCCTTCATGGGCTGCATGAACATCGTCATCTACTTGCTGCAGCACGAGGCCAACCCCGACGTGCCTACTGTCAGGGGGGAGACTCCTCTGCATCTAGCGGCTAGGGCTAACCAGGTAATATTCTTAGTTCCATATCCTTTAAACTGTGACGGCCATTTTGTTTTTTGTGAGCTTTTTGTGTGAGAGTATTTCTGGGTGGTCTCGCTTTCGCTCACTTATTTCTGGGTGTTATCGTTGTTGGTGTGTTTTAGAGACTTGACATGGACGGTATGCCATCCTTGGTTTTTTCCTTCGTGGTCCCGCAGTCCAGCGGATATAGCACAACGGATATATCTTTGTAGGCAGCACCTAATCTGGAAAAATCGTCTTACATTTAATTTGAAAACATTTTCACTGCGGCCACCACCACTATAAGGATTATGATGCTCCTAATAGGGCCAGAAGGTAAATGATGAGATGTCGACTGATAGAGATGGATGAAGAAGAAAACATGCTGCATGCGTGCCAACTGATAAGGAGGAGGAGGATGATCTTCTTCTTAGCGTTTCAATGGCAATCTATATACATTCAACCCAGAATAAAGCTACGAGCTTGGCACCTTCAGTAGCGTCCATCAGCTCCTGCAGCGTGCAGACAACAGGACACGCTGGATACGACATTAAGTGCCCCATTGTTTGTGGGACAGAGCCATATTCACGCTCCAGGGTGGAGCATCTGTGAATCTTCACCTGAGCAGGTTTTCTTTGCTTCGGCCTACCTTAGTTCGGAGTCTATTTAAAGACTTTCAGGTAAGCCAAGGCAACCAGGAGGGTCCATGAGGGTGATTTTCAGCATGTGGAACGAATAGGTTGGGTAGGGAAGCACTATCTCGCCAGAGCTTTAGCTGTTCCATCTAGATCGTTCGCCAGTGAGTGGGAGGTGTGTCCTCCTTTCCTCCGAAAGGAGGAAGGTGATGATGGTGGCTCTTCAAGAGTCACTAATTTTGAGCTTACGGGGTGTCCTAATCTGGAATAGGGATACATTACTTGTTTCAGCGTTATTAGCATCAACTTACATGAGTACTGATATACTAACTCCTTTCCAAGGCATTTTTAGGGTTCCGTACCTCAAAAGGAAAAAACGGAACCCTTATAGGATCAGTTCGTTGTCAGTCTGTCTGTCTGTCTGTCAGTCTGTCAAGACCCTCTCGGGAACGCGTGGAGTTTTTTTGTAATAGGTTCAATTTTGCTGCCAAAAATACTATTAAACATCTTAACACAGCCTAACTCGAATTTTATTTCCCAGACTGACATAATCCGCATCCTGCTCCGCAACGGCGCGGCTGTGGAAGCCAAGGCCCGCGAGCGCCAGACTCCGCTACACATCGCCTCCCGCCTGGGCAACGTGGACATCGCGGTGTTGCTGCTGCAGCATGGCGCTGACGTCAGGGCTAGCACGGCTGACCATTATAACCCACTGCATATTGCAGCTAAACAGCATAATCATGATGTAAGGAACTTATGTATTATGGCACGTCTCTTAAAGGGGTTTGATAAATGAAAATAAAGGAGGAGCTCGTGGCTAAGTAATAACAGCCGCACGGGTCGATCTATCAGGTTAAGCTACGCTTGCCGAGGTTGGTCAGTGAACCTTTACATAACGAGACTCCTCCGTGCTCGAAAAACACGTTAAGCCGTTGGTCCCGGCTGTCATTCGTGAATCTTTGAGAGTCGTTATAGCTCGTCAGAAGCCTGAAAGTCTGACAACCAGTCTTACCAAGGGGTATCGTATTACCCAGTTACTGGGTTGTGGATGTCAGATAGGCAGTCGCTCCATGTAAAATACTGGTATTCAGCTGCATCTGGTTAGACTGGATGCCGTTGGGAAAAGGCTAGGCAGATTGATTGAAGGTTTGATGAATGACGGAAAAGTCATGAGCCCAATATGAGAAGCTTGTGTTCAATAGAACGGGCTCATTATCGACCACTCTTTGTCAGAAAAAAAAAACGCTCGAGGAAGTTTTTAGGTCAAAAATATAGATATTTAGATACTAATAACTTATATTGTACACAACATTTGTAATAAAAACTTACGGACCTAGTTTATTATAACTACAAAATTTCCAAAAATTATGAAAATTGGACTATGTTTACGATGGAAAATTATAGTTAAATAAAACTAAAAAACACGCTTTAATACCATTAAACTGAACTAAACAGTAAAAAATAAGAAAAAGCGTGGGGTACTTTCAAATTACAGAGTTAGTGTAAGATTGTCGTACAAACTACCCCACGCTTTTTTTTTATTTTTTACTGTTTAGTTCAGTTTAATGGTATTAAAGCCTGTTTTTTAAACTATAATTTATTTTTAAATTTTTAGGGTCGAATTTTCCAAATAAAATTTATATATTTATTTATTTATTTTATTTTACAGACAGCTTGCAGAAAAGCAGAAATTTACAATAGTTATTATAATATTATATTATGTTCAATTATTATATTTATGTAGGTATTATATATTTTTTTAAGTAAGTATATTTTATTATTTTTATTTTAAATTATTGTATTGTGATATTGTACTCTGATAAGTGTGCAAAATTTTGAATTTAACTGACTGTTTAAAGTGGGTAAAAATCGAGTTAAAAGATACCGTCACATACAAACATACAGGTGAAACTAATAAAAGCGTATTAAAAATGTTATGGCTTTGTATGAAAATTTAGAATTAATTTAATAATTTAATTTCACAATCCTCATAATAGACCTAAACTAAAATTAATTCATAAACAGGTTGCAGCAGCACTGATTGAACACAATGCTCCACTGACAGCAACCACCAAGAAAGGATTCACAGCGCTGCACCTCGCTGCCAAATATGGCAACTTGAAGGTAAGATAAGTTGATACTCCGTTCTTGCGTCTAAAACTTTTTAATACAGCGCGTGGAGAATGCTCTTCAACGCAGAGTATTTGTAGAAAGGAATATAATAAAATTTACTTGTAAAACATAGGTAATTTACATAGAAAGATCTTAAACGTTAAGTAGTGCGCTATGCTTTGCCAATATTGACATTTAGAGGCATGAGGAACAGGTTGTAAAGTTCATCCTCCATAGAAAAGTGAGGATCCTCCGACCAGACGGGTGTTGTGTCTGGTGGGCTACTGCCCGACGGTTGATGTCGGTACGTTACATATATGCTGATCGCGTGGTAAACCCTAATTGCGCGATGCAGGTTTTACGTGACGTCATGTCATTGATGCGTAGTTCACATGTGGCGATGTAGATGCCGCCACATCACTCCCCTCCGGAGACCGGAGGTCGATAGTGGGCTGAGTCGTGTATCTTGCAATGTTTGCCAGTGCCAGTTGTGGTTCCAGTGAGTCGGAACCGGGTGCCGCATAGTTCACGGTGAGTTGGAACTGTCTGCGGTGATACCCCGTGAGTCGGAGTGGCGCTGCGTTATGCTCCAGTGAGTCGGAGTGTACAGCGCTGGCTTGAGGCTGAAGGTGATGACCAGGAATGCGGGTCCGCTGCATGCGGTGGTCAGGATACCTGTTGAAGCCGTGGATGCTGGCCGGCTGTGTGACTTGCCGCTCGAAAGCTTGAGGAAGTGATGCTTGATGACGTCACGCTGAAGGAGTTACACGAAGGCTGCGCTGACGTTCATGGTCGGGGTCACCAGTTTAGAGGCATGAGGAACGGGGTGTAAAGTTCACTCATCCTCTATTGAAAAGGGAGGATCCTCCGACCAGACGGGTGTTGTCTCTGGTGGGCTACTGCCCGACGGTTGATGTCGGGACGTTGTATATATGCTAATCGCGTGGTAAACTCTAATTGCGCGATGCAGGTTTGCGTGACGTCATGTCATTGATGCGTAGTTCACATGTGGCGATGTAGATGCCGCCACAGACATACAAATGATTAACACGATTGAAAACGATTAAATGACTGCATGGGTACTAATTTATTACAATATACCTACATAGTTATATTTCAGTACGTAATTGTATAAACGCATGATACAAATTTAAAAAAAAAGACAGAAAAAAGACAAAGATTAAAGACTATATAACGAAATCGATCAGAACATTCTTGCGAATGATTGGAAATAGTATGATTGGATGTAGTTTAGACCTAAAATCGCCAAACAAAAAATCAGCTGTTCAGTACATTTATGTTCGCCTAATTCGTGAAAATGTAGGGAACAACTGATTTTTTTTCGCGATTTCAGGTTTAGTCCCTTATTAAAAGTTGTTCATAATGATGAGTACAATGACCACTTAAAATATTGCCACTGTTTACACTTACAACCTATATAGTTTTCACCGTGCACACCAGCGGTAAGCACCGCGGTGGGCCGATTTTGTATGATCCTTAATGAACGTGTTTATACTTTATTATTTTAAAAAGTTCTACAAATAAATTATAATTCACCATCTCTCTCTGTTTACAAATTATCTATAAATTATCTATTATTATGTTGAAACTGTTTGTACTCCCCGTCACTTGTCCCTAAAGGTTCATTAGAAAACCAGCGTCAGGCAGCATCTGTGGACCTTTTCGGCGCAGCCGTGAGCCACACACTATTGCTGTTAAAATATTATTTTCACATTGTTTTTTTCTTTTGTATTTTTTTGTTTCACGAACTGTGTCCAAATAAACGTTTTTCTTTCTTTATTCTAGGTGGCAAATCTCCTGCTTGCGCACGGAGCATCTCCGGACCAGGCAGGCAAGAACGGCATGACCCCACTGCACATAGCTGCGCAGTACGACCAGCAGGCAGTCGCTACCACGCTGTTGGAGAAGGGAGCTGATGCTAAGGTCAGTTTTCTTTTGTTGCTTGAATTCTTAGGACCACTATTTTTTTTTTTGTGCTTAAGTCGCAGCCGTTTTACAGAAGAGAAGGCTAATTTAAAAAAAAAGAAGGAAAAAAAATTAGAAAAAAAAGAAGGAAAAAAAAAGAATGTTAGTCTTAGTGATAGTTTAGATTCACACGCAATCGCCTATAGACAAAGCTGACGGTCTTGGAGCCAGTTCTTCTCGTTGGCTGTATCAAAATTATGATGTTCCTGTTATTCTCCCTAACGTTCTTCTTCAAATTCAGGCTGTAGCCAAGAACGGGCACACTCCTCTGCACATAGCGGCTCGTAAGAACCAGATGGAGACGGCGGCGACGCTGCTGGAGTACGGAGCTCTCACCAACGCCGAGTCCAAGGCTGGCTTCACGCCGCTGCACCTTGCGGCTCAGCAGGTAAGATCTGAGAAGGTGGGGGGCCTTCCTAGTATAGCTTTGGACATGGTCTGGAAACTTATAAAGGAAATAACCAAGATCCTACTCGGTAAATCTTTGATCAACTGAGTTTAATAAATAATAATAGTAATAAATATCCTTGGACATTTCACACAACGCCATCTAGTCCCAAGCTAAGCAACCTAATGCTTGTGTTATGGTAACGAGATGGCTGATAAACTACTTATATACATTTTTTTTTTTTGTAAATACATACATATTATAGATAGAAAAACACCCAGACTCGGAACAAATACTTGTAGTAGTTATTATTTTTTCTAAAATTGGTGAAGATTATATTTTTACAATACTCAATCATACAACGTGATGTCGTTTCTCGTTCTCGTCAAATTTAAGGATGTGGGATAGTCTATCAAACCGAACAACTTTTTCCATGGCACCAACATCGTAATCGCGAGAAAATAATCAGCCGTCCCATACATTTGCGTCGAGTAGGTATTTAAGTTTTCTATGGATCAGTTGAAAATTTATTCGCGATTACGATGTTGGTCCCATGGAGAAAGTTGTTCGGTTTGATGTTTTTATCACACCCTCATTTGACGAGGATGCAAAAGGACACGTTCTATATTGCATTCCAAAATGTGTAGGTGGTACCTTTCTTCATGAGATCTTTATGGATCCTGTCGGGCACAGAAAAATAATCGGAGAGAGGAAGGTTTAAAAATTAACTGAAGGCGAAAGTGCCAGGGAAGCCCGCGAAATTCAAAATTTCTTACGTTTTTTGCAATTTGTAGGTCAGTGTGAGCTTGTATGTTGATTAAAATATGATTCGCGGCCGTAGCTAATATGGCTTTACAGAATTATAATCATTACAATCAGCAATACAACTGTTGCTAACTTATGGAGTTGTATTGCTGATTCTAATGATTATAATTCTGTAAAGCCATATTAGCTACGGCCGCGAATCATATTTTAATCAACATACAAGCTCACACTGACCTACAAATTGCAAAAAACGTAAGAAATTTTGAATTTCGCGGGCTACCCTGGCGCATCAACCTTAACAGTCTCTTAGCAATAATTTATCAAATCTACCGTGATTAGTGTTTTTTTCGAGCCCTCCATCAACCCGCAATGGGCCCCCGTGGTGGATTACGGCCCACTTCCTCTCACAGAGAGAAGGCCTGTGTCCCAGCAGTGGGAACATTATAGGCTGATTATGCTATATGCAATTTATTGGAATTTGTGTAATTTTGACTTATTTAAATTCATTTAATCTCAATTATTATATGATTGTTAGTGTATGCCTAAGCGGCGGGACATAGCTGATCCACAATAAATATATCAATGAATAATAAATATGCTAGTGTTTTTTTTTAATTCAAATAAGTATTATTTCTATACTAATAATTATTAGATAATAATTAGAGCGCTTACAGTTTTATCTTTTAAATATTAATTTACAGTATAGTAGCATTTTCTTATTTTGTGACGTCGGGGCCACGCCAACGGAATATGCCGTTGATTATCGCGATGATGAACGTCGGCCGTGGGTGTAGCCACAACTTATCTTGATAATTTTACAACGACGTTGGCAGTGCCGATTGATGTGGCGATAATTCGGTGGCGGCGTCAAATCTGGCCACACAATTTATCGCGATGGTTATCGTAATAATTACTGCGATGTTTATGGCGTTGATGGGCATTGACGTTGACGTTGACGTGGCCCCGTTATGAGAATAGCTCCGTCCATTACACGTTAAAACCATATGCAATAAATAGTCCAAATTAAATTATGAGTTTTTGCTTTATTTTATCAGGGACACACCGAAATGTGCTCATTGCTCCTAGAGCATGAAGCAGAAGTAGACCAGCAGTCCAAGAATGGATTAGCTGCTTTTCACTTGGCAGCTCAGGAAGACAGGGTGCCTGTCGCTCAACTACTCGTTAAGAATGGAGCAGAGGTAATAATCATTAAACGTTCGTTCGTACGGACGTAAAAATATCGTGGCAATTTTGTTTCGCGCACTCGATTTTCAACGCTCAGCGTAGCGCCGAGAGTTGAAAGTCCAACAGTGTGTTTTTTCGACACGCTAAAATGCACTCTGTTGTTGTTAGGTTGGATTCTCGAAGCTCGGCTCAACACCGAGAGTTGAAAATCCAGTGCGCGATAAAATTCCGCCGCGATATTTTTACGTCCGTGTGAACGTTGGCTAACTCAACATCATATTCCACCACGGAATGGAGGAGAGGTTTTTCAAATTCAAATTCTAATAATAGGTCTTTACGTATGAAATTGCCGTTTTGTATGAAAAAATTTAAACGAAATTTTTTCATGTATTTTTTATTTGTATTAATCGAAGTAATCACCCATGCAATCAATGCATCTTTGCCAACGCAGTGGCAGTTTATTGATGCCCTTCTTAAAGAAATCAGCTGGTCGGGAGACAACAAATTCTTCAAAGGCGTTTTGTACTGCCTCTCGGGTATTGAATTTTTTTCCCGCCAAGAAGTTATCCAAATTCTGGAAAAAGTAGTAGTCTGTAGGCGCAAGGTCTGGTGAGTAGGGCGGATGACGGAGAGCTTCCAACCCCAGTTCTTGCAACTTGGAGACCGTCTGCTGTGCAGTATGAGGTCGCGCGTTGTCGCGCAGGAGCAGCGGAGACGAGCGATTGACCAATGCTGGTTGGAGATGTGCCAGCTTCTCCATCATTGTGTTCAGTTCTTCACAGTACACATCTGCAGTAATGCTCACCCCGTTTGGTAAGAAGCTGTGATGAATCACACCGGCGCTAGACCACCAAACAGTGACCATCACTTTTCTAGGGGTAAGTTTTCGTTTAGGGCATTGTTTAGGTGCTGAACCAGGATCCAACCAACTTGCTGAGCGTTTGCGGTTATCAAACAGAATCCATTTTTCATCGCAGGTAACAATGCGGTTCAAAATTCCTTCATTTGTGTGTCTGTTGAGCAGTGCAAGGCACGTCTCGACGCGTACTTCGCGCTGGTGATCATTGAGTTCGTGGGGCACCCATTTGTCAAGCTTTTTTACCTTGCCAATTTGACGCAAATGGACCAATATTGTTTTGACGCTAACGTCGAAAGCTGCTGCTAATTCAGCCGTAGATTGTGTATCATCAGCTTCCACAATCGCCTTTAATTCGTAATTGCCGACCAAAGTCTTCGGACGACCGCGAGGTTCATTTTTCAGGTCGAAATTTCCAGAACCGAAGCGAGCAAACCAATAACAGGTGGTGCGTTGGTTTGTAGTGTTAGCTCCGTAAACGTCGTTGATGTTGCGTGCCGCTTGTGCCGCATTGCTGCCACGACGGTACTCATATTCCATAATTACTCGAATTTTTAACGTATCCATGATGACGAAAAAGATTGAAATACGATGACAATGTAACACTAATCAATAAACAAATGACTACTTTTGGAAAATAAATCCATGTTTTTAAAATAAAATTAATTTGAAATTAGAATTCTTAGCCAAACAAAAATTATTTTGATTTGAAATGGCCAGTACTGCAGAACGGCAATTTCATAGGTAAAGACCTAATATTACGCATTTAATTTGAAATTGTGTATTGTTTTTGTATTGTGACACTTATAAAATTTCAATATTGACAAGTTAATATACAGGGTGTAAGGGACAGCCCTCCGCAGACTGATAGGGTGACTTCAGTATATCATTCTAAAATGACCGGGACATGAAATTATTTCAGGAACGTTATGGGAATCCAATAAACCTGATTTGTTTGTGTTTTTTTGCACAAATCGGAGCGTCTGTTACCGGTTGGGAGGGGTAGGTAATAGGTATGCGGTGAGTTCGATGAACTCTGTAGCTAGACAGAAAGTGAACAGCTGATTTCACGCGTCGTTCGTTAGAGTATTTCAACATCCATTGCTCGTTTTTTTTCTGTTTTTTTTTACATAAATGGAGAGTACTGCGAACACACAATGTAATTTTACATTGAAATAAAGAAAATATAACTGAAAAAACTATTTAAAAAATGAAAATTTTCCTGAAAAATTTTGTTACTTTACGGCGGGCTGTCCCTGTATTCAGCACTCACTATTTTCGTTCCTCAGGTGGACATCTGCACTAAGGGCGGGTACACACCGCTGCACATCGCCAGTCACTACGGGCAGGCCAACATGGTGCGCTTCCTGCTCGAAACCGGCGCTTCTGTTAAAGCTCAGACTACACACGGGTAAGAAAGTTTACAATATCTGTTAGACCCTTTCTGCAAGTTGACAATAAACCTCCAGTCTACCAAATGATAAGTTCTTACCGCCATCTGTAGACATTGTTTTCGACCGTATTATAGAGACAGTATACAGGAGCTCGTGGCTAAGTAATAACAGCCGCACGGGTCGATCCATCAGCTTAAGCTACGCTTGCCGGGGTTGGTCAGTGGATGGGTGACCATCTTTACATACCGAGACTCCTCCGTGCCTCGGAAAGCACGTTAAGCCGTTGGTCCCGGCTGTCATTCGTGGATCTTTGACAGTCGTTACGAGTCGTCAGAAGACCGAAAGTCTGACAACCAGTCTTACCAAGGGGTATCGTATTACCCAGTTACTGGGTTGTGGAGGTCAGATAGGCAGTCGCTCCATGTAAAATACTGGTATTCAGCTGCATCCGGTTAGACTGGAAGCCGACCCCAACATAGTTGGGAAAAGCTAGGCAGATTGATTTTATAGAGACAGTATACAACGTGTCGTTTTACATCTAACATATTCAGTATCAGTTTTACATATAATTTATTCTTAACAAATAAAATTGTGTTGAATATTACATTACATAATAAATAAAATTATCACATGCAGAAACTGTTAAACGTTTAAAAGCCTAATTAAATTTGATGTCAAATGTTTAGTCAATTAATTTAAAATATGTCAACAAATAAATATAATGTCAAATTAAATAATGATAATAATGGCGGTAAATGTTAAATGTCAAAATATTTAGAGTAACTTCATCCAGGTCCTAGTGATGAGAACAGTGTTACGTCAAAAATTATTTATTTTATATAGAAGTGAACAAGCTTTAAAAAAAATAGTCACTTCTAAAAATAGAAGTGACAATTTTTTATAATTTGATATAAATTCTGATACCGAGTATACACATTTTTCCAACAAGAAGGCTTTTAATTTAGTTACCTTTAAGGGACCTTTCCGTGGGTAGGGGGGACCATCAAACCGAACAACTTTCTCCATGGCACCAACATCGTAATCGCGAAAAAATAATCAGCCGTCACATACATTTGCGTCGAGTTCAATTGAAGTTTTCTATGGGACAGTTGAAAATTTTTTCGCGAATACGATGTTGGTCCCATGGAGAAAGTTATTCGGTTTGATGTTCTGTACCACACCCTGAAATTTGACGAGGATGCAAAACGGTACGTTGTATAGTGTGCCTACAATTTCATCGGCTTTTAGCCGACGTTCGCACGGACGTAAAAATATCGCGGCGGGATTTTATCGCGCACTGGATTTTCAACTCTCGGTGTTGAGCCGAGCATTGAGAATCCAACCTAACTACAACAGAGTGTGGCGGCATCTACATCGCCACGAACGAACTACGCATTACACTGACGTCACGCAAAATCCTGTATCGCGCAATCAGAGTTTACCGCGCGACTAGCATGTACAGGGTGTTTGTTTTAAGGTGTCAAACTACAAAAAATCGTCGAACATACATGGGGGTTAAATCGATAGGTATGGTACTCTGCTATCAACTCGCACTGGCTTGACACCTTAAAAGAAACACCCTGTATACAACGTCCCGACATCAACCGTCGGGCAGTAGCCTACCAGACACAACAGCCGTCTAGTCGGAGGATCCTCCCTTTTCTATGGAGGATGAGTGAACTTTACACCCTGTTCCTCATGCCTCTATACTGGTGACCTCGAGTATGAACGTCAGCGCAGCGTTCGTGCAATTCCTTCAGCGTGACGTCATCAGAGTGCATTCTAGCATGTCAAAAAAACACACTGTTGGATTTTCAACTCTCGGCGCTAAGCAGAGCATTGAAAATCCAGTGCGCGAAACAAAATCGCCGCGATATTTTGTACGTCCGTGCGAACGTTGTCTTATACCTCTTGAACTAGCAATGCTGGTTGACTTTGAAATACGTCTTTAGTATGAAAATTGTACCTTTCTTGTATAGTACGGTCAGCAACAGAAGTCAGTTAACACTGCAACTTTTTGAGATCATCTAAATTAACACAAAATGATTCGATAAACTACTTTTTTTTCGTTTGACTGTTAAGAGTTAATGTTCTTAACATTTTAAGTACTTCTGTTCCGATGTGAATTAAATATTTGCTTAATAATTAAGATTAAAAAACTGCAAGTGTTCATCGACTTTTGTTGCTGACTGTACGTTTAATTAATGTAATTACACAGATACACAGCACTGCACCACGCCGCTCAGCAGGGCCACATCAATATCGTGAACATCTTACTGGAACACAAGTCGGATGCTAACGCCACTACTACGGTAAGAACATACATTATGATTTTATAACATGATTCCTGGAAGAGGCAGCCAGTAACTCATCAAAATTAATTTAAGTATCTAAATCATCACCCTTGATCTCAACATTGATAAAACCTTTTGATTGATTTGATTTGATTTTTAAAGGTCTTTATTTACAGAAAGGTAAACACAAGTTAACAAAAAGATCTTATTCTAAATGTAAACTGACATAAGCGAGCGATAAAACATTTTGAAAAGTTCTAGAAGGCGAAATTTAATTCCTCTTTTATGTTCCGAACAGAACGGACAAACGCCCCTGGACATAGCTTCAAAGTTGGGCTACGTCACAGTGATGGAGACGCTCAAGGAAGTGTCAGAGCCATCCATCGCGCCGGTCTCCCAGGAGAAGTACAAGGTGGTGGCTCCGGAGACCATGCTTGAAACATTCATGTCTGACTCTGAGGAAGAAGGAGGTGTGTACACATTAACCCCTTTATTTATAACATGACATCTCGCCTGCATCCCTCGAAGGGATAACCCTTGGACTGCTTGTCACACTTTCAGGTTTCAGGCGCATTGTAGGTATGCCCTATACATAACTTTAAAAAGTATTTGTTTGGATTTCTGCCAACTAGTTGAAATTGATATTGGGATTATGCAATTGATGCTGATTGGTAATAAATGCAGTGTTTATCAAACTTTTTATTAACCTATGCACTGTGACGACCATTTAGTTTTTAGGACCACTGGGGTCCGAATCACAGACAGGAACGATTTTGACATCGGACCTTCGTGGTCCCTCTTGCAGTTGGAAGGTGAATTGAAAATATTTTTTTTATAAAACAGGTGAAGACACAATATTGAATGACCAGCCTTACCGCTACTTGACGGCAGATGACATGAAGTCCTTAGGAGATGACTCTCTGCCTATTGACGTCACCAAGGATGAGAGGACCGAGTCTGCTATGAGCCATAAAAATATTATGGAGTTGTCGCAAGGTAAAGCATCTATGGATAATACAAATTTCAATTTTATGTGCTGAACAAATTTTAGGAATTTTACGAGGAATTTATTGCCTACCTCGTTGATCATAATCATAGAATTTTAAGTCCTAGCAATTGGGAAAATCATAGGTTCGTATCATTGTAAGGATGCACGAAACCAGAATAAGCTGGCCTCTTATTTTATCAAAACTCCTTACATAGCTAGACAAGCTCAAGGTGTTACCACTGAAGTGCAGCCTACTGTGCAAGTCTTCACCTTTTCTAATATCTCCATTCTCTTTCTAGGGTCAGTAAACGGCATTCCATACCAGCCTCAGCAAGAAGTGGTGGTAAAGAGCATCAGTCGCTATAGCACTGCGCAGGCGCCTGAAGGATACTGTTACAACGTAGATCCTACGCAACCCAAGTCAGTATTACCTTCCACAAATAAGTGTACAGTCGATGATCCGAGACACGTCATGTCACCAAGTAAACTACTAGGTAGGGTTGTTACTTATCTCGGGTCATCGACCGAACATATTTTATTTTTCATTATATTATGACTCTAGTAGAGGCCCAAGTATGGTGCGTTGAGTTAACCGAACTAGTTGTAATAGCATTCATAATATTGCCCTGTTGTTATTGCATAAGTCACCACCTCAAATTTTTAGAGGTCCAATCATAGTACCTTGTGGAACCCATAAATTTTTTAAAGTCAAAGTCAGATTGATTTCATGCTATGAGTAATTTTGAATTTGACTTGTTGATCAATTGCTAATAACTTCAACTTTGTTGTTAAGCACGGCAGATAATAAGGTTTACTTATACTAATTCCATGTAAAGGTTGCCTTATTGAATTCAAAGGCCTAACCAAATTCAAAAGTTGACGTTAAATGTAAACGATGGCAATAAATAACAGTATCAAGATACAATGATTCATAAATTCATAAAACGGAAACGTTTATGTAAACAGCATTGTGTAAACAACTCCAAAATAACAAACGAAATGTAATGATGCTTTATATTATTCCAATGAAACAGTTTATGATTGTAACATCTATTTCAGAATGTAAACGTTTCTTACAAAATTGTTGCGCATGCTTACTGGGATCTACAGGAAAAAGCTGCAATGGAAGAAGTAAGTTCTTTCATTTATTTATATTTTTATTTTCTTTATCCATTGTAATGTTTTAATCAAATTTTGTGTTTATAATTAATAAATGTGTTTTGAGACGTTTTGCACTTGTTTCAGTTTGTTTTCTTTTTTCCTTTTGTTAATATCGTTTAAAATGAGAAGTACCAATTTTGTTATTAACATCATCATGGAAATATCATACTCACTATTCCTTATTTTATTATTCAATTATTATGTTCTATCTTTACATCTTTACAATAATAATAAATGATGACTCTGAATTGTCTCGCCAATTAAATAACTTCAGATTGCTTGTACTACATGTATTATTCCTGGTCTTTATTATTTCAGTATCATTATTTAGTACATACTTACACTAACTTCATTAACTTAATTAAATGATAAAATTAACTTATCCTTTCCTTAGCCTCGACCAGTTAAACCGACTACAGCTGCTCGGTACTTTATTATTGTTATTGTACATTCCAGTTTCCTGGTATCATTTCTGGTGGATGCTCGAGGAGGAGCGATGCGAGGTTGCCGCGGTGGTGGCGTGCGCGTCATAGTACCACCGCTGTCCGCCCAGCAGCCAACTAGAATTACTTGCAGGTGAGTTGCTAACAAGAAGCAAATAATTATACATCATAAAAGTGGCAAGGGATGATGCCAGCAAAGCGACCGCACTATTTGATTGATAGGTAAATGAAGGTAATGAATACGTCAAAAATCTTTAAAAGCATGGTAATGGCCAAGGCATAGCACAATAGCATAAGCATAATCAGCGCATGTTCCAACTGCTAGGACACAGGCCGTAATCCACCACGCGGGCCCAGTGCGGGTTGGTAGATGTCACATGTCTTCGAATTTTTGGTTCTAGGACATGCCGGTTTCCTCACGATGTTTTTGTTCACCGTTTTGAGAGCAATGCTGATGAAATAATTTTCACAAAGTAAAGCACCCCTCTGGGTTCAAACCTACGACCTACAACTCGTAAGTCGCGGCCGTTACCACTGAGTCACCACTGCTCTCCAATAGCCAAAGGGGTGCTTCATATTATAAGCAATCAAACTGTATTACATTGACATTCAAGGACTATAACAAAATTAGAAGAAAAAAAAATGAGTTATTAGCCAAATTAATACTACCACAGCGTTTCTTATATATATTTTTTATTAATCATAGGTTTACACTCTTTAAAACGTATCTCTTTTCAATATCATAATTACTATTTATTTTATAGATACCTGAAGCCTTCCCGCATAAATCACATGCCACCCCTGATGGAGGGTGAGGCCCTTGCAGCCAGGGTGCTCGAGATGGGACCAGTTTCTGCTAAGTTCTTAGGGTAAGTACCCCAACAGTCAGATAGAACTCTTTAAATATCTATGAGGTGACAACCAATCTTCTAATTAGTAGGTTCTTATAATGATCATCTTTTTTAAAGTGTAACTGAGTTGCTTGGATCTGTCTGGAGTCATATAAAGTTATCATTGGTCCCATGTTCTTAACGGATCAATAAACTTAATGCTGTCTTTTATAGCCTTTTATTATCCCAGTCTCATTCTGAAATTGATATTTGATTCTAATTTAATATTTTTTATAAACCTTTGTTGATCCTAATTTATACCAATCTTCACAATACAGACCGGTGATACTTGAAGTACCCCACTACGCCTCTCTTCGCGGCAAAGAGCGCGAGATCGTGATCCTCCGCTCAGACAATGGGACCAGCTGGAGGGAACACAATGCTGATGCCACTGATGACGTCGTGCAGGACATCCTGCATGAAACTCTTGAGATTGAAGGTTGGTTTAGACAGAAAATTATTGAATTAGGTAAAACGGTAGTCGTAAAAAAGGTATCGGTATTGAGATTTTGGATGACTTAAACCTGAAACCATAATCAACTTAGTTTCAGTGATGACTGAAGACTTTATACATGACATGAGTCTATGTGAAGGCCAGATAGGCAGTAACTCCATGTAAAATACTGGTATTCAGCATTCAGCTGCATCCGGTCAGACTGGAAGCCGACCCCAACATAGTTGGGAAAGGCTAGGCAGAAATTATATGAATACCTAATTCTGTCGGTACGTAGGACCAACGACTGTCTAACGAGGAATTTGTAGTAATTAATTGGTTTTAATTTTTGGTTCTTATTTATGTATAGCTCAAAAGCATTAATTAAGAAGCTGCAATACTACTATGCTTGGGTCACCAAGAAGACATTGAGACCGCCACTCTCAGAAAGTTGTTTTACTACATGAAACCTAACCCATAGATGATAATCTATCTTGTACCCTGTACACTTTTATAAAATCTTCAAATATATTAAAAACTAGCTTCTGCCACCGGCTTCGCTTGCGTGGTGGTCGGAAATTTACCCACGGAACCGTACTAACGGTATAAAAAGTACTTATCCTATTCGTTAATCCATGTTATAAACTGTCTGTGTGCCAAATTTCATTCAAATCCTATTAGAAGCATAACACTAATGATTCAAATATTATCGTTAATTCATACGAGGCTAAAAACCTAGCTAGCCAGGTTTTTGTTAGATTTACTGCTCAGAAATTCTGCACAACGTGACGTGTCATCAATTGAAATACTATCATGAATTCATGCAATCCTAGTACTTTTTGTTAGGTTACAGAGGTATTTCTTTCCTCTTTGTTAGGTATTATTTTTTTTCCTTTTCCCAAACAGACATAATTTTCTTATTTATGAAAAAAACAAACACTAAATGTTAAGTGCAACTTACCACAATCTCTGAGTTTAGCGTGCACAACGCAAAATTATTATTTTGGGATTCATTGCACTAATAAAGACCCCCAATAATAGTTTTTCTTAATTATCTTCCATATATAGACAGCAGTCAGTTACATTCATACATAGATATCACACATAGATATTCAAAAATATATTAAAAATTCTTCAACAGAGACAAACGAGACGGATGAGAAAGGCTGGGATGCTCCTCGCGTCACCAGGATCCTGACGCATGACTTCCCGCAGTATTTCGCTGTTATATCACGCATACGGCAGGAAGTTCACGCTATTGGTCCTGAAGGTCAGTATTATAATCTTACTACACTACAAAATAGATGAAGCTCAGTATAAAATTTCATAGCAGAATATTCTGCTGTTCTTTAATAGGGATTTAAGGGTAGATCTGAAAATTTATGAGTCCTCAGTTCTGGGATGATTTAATTATGCTCGAATATTTGGTCTTACGCTATTAAACCCTTACGCCAAAGAATACAGGATGGCATGACTTCGACGCATAACCTGTTACCATGAATTCAATACATGATTCTGGACCACTGCGTTGAAATTTTTCAACGGTTATTAAAAAAATCACGCATTATTGAAAAATTTTCACGCAGAAGAATCAAGTAATGAATCCTTGATAACAAGTTGCGTGTCGATGACCCTACCACCCTGTATATTCAAAGTTATGCTAATGGTTTGTAGCCAGAATATAAAAGTTTTTTCTGTAAATGGATTGGAAAGAGTAGTTAATCTGATAGTTTTTTTTCTTTTTCAACACATCATGACAATGTTGATGTATTATTAAAACTAGAAAGCAAATAAAGAGTGATAATAAATGAAATCGCTCCTTGTCTCCAGGTGGCATGGTATCCAGCTCCGTAGTCCCTCAAGTACAGGCCGTCTTCCCGCAAGGCGCTCTCACCAAAAAAATCAAAGTCGGCCTCCAGGTAAACCTATTCAAACCAAGAAAAGGTGTTAAGGACAAAAACTTGAAAAAGATCACTGTCAATAACGTCTCCAAGAAAAAACGTTTCTCTCTAATTTGGTAGTATTATAGCCCTGATTTATGTACTCGAATGAATTTAATCTTATAAGCTGACATAGTCAGACACGCTTATGAAATATAACGAATATTTTCGATAAGATTTCCATTTTGTTTTCTTCACTGTTAGATGTATGTACTGTGTTCATTAATTTATTATTGTTTAGATTCATTGTGTTCTCATTGTAATGTTAGTCATACTCATTAGTGATAGGTTCGGCAAAATATTTTCTGAGAGATTTTAATGCTACTTAAAAATTCTAGTATTTGTATGTTAGTCAGTCAAGTGCTTTGGGTAAATATTTTTTTATTTATAGATGTTTTGAATAATAGTTATTTAAATAAACCAGGATGTACATTTATGGAATTAAATGATTGAATAAGTACGCTATTCATAACATCTGACAAACGATTAATAATAAGGTTGACTGTAATTGGTCTGGTTGATATTATTTGGAATGGAATCAGAATAGAAAAGTAGTAGTAGTGTTTTGCACAAGCTCAAGCTTTTAAGAAAACGAAACGTTGTGATTTGATATTCTTTGGATAAGATATAAAACAATATCGATTGCTAAAGAGGGACATTTGTAACAGATAACTGAAAAACACATAAAAAGTGAAAAAATCAGATTAAATTTTGCCAAACACAGTCTAGTCATTTGCCATATTAAAACAAAAGTACAAATGTGAATGCCAAATTTTTTTACGATAGTTATTTTGTATCCGTTTATTGGTGAAGTATTTTTGTTTAGCGATTTACATTATGATGTATCATCACATATCTTAGGCATATATACAGTTCATTTATATTTTAATAACAATGTACGTGATTATTAACAATAAAGTAGCCATGACTTGTTTCATCAAATTCTGAGTGTTGAAAATTTTTAAAATATTTCAGTGTTTTTCTAGAATAGGTATGATGCCTGGGTAAAAAAAATCGATTTAATGAGATAATATAAAAATATTATACACGTATTTTTGCTTTATCATATTAATAAAAAAATACTTAAATAAAACATATCAAAGTTGGGGAGTGGGGTCTCGCTACGTCACAATTATACAAACTACGTATAAAATCTAGCAAGGAGTGACGTCATGCCATATTTTAACTCAATGTATCGCCGTAATCATTTGATTACGTATAAAAAGAAAAAATACGTGTCCAATATTTTTTAATGATGATAATAAAATTTTTAGTTATCATCCCTATTAAATTAATAGTAAGGCTTCAAGATATGAAAGAGTTTGGGAAGATTACGTGGATTTTAATAGATTTGATGAGACACGTCTTTTGCCATTAGAATAAGTTTCTACGTTACTCCTTTAGGGATTATGTCATACCCAATAAATTTAGAAATTCACTAAACTATTTATTGTAGAAGGGAGTTTCAATAAACCATGGACAACAAATTTTGTTTTCAATTTAAGCAAAATTGAATTCTATGAAATCACAAAAGAGTCTAAAATCGTAGATTTTTCTCACACTGCGGTATTTCAAACTGGTTGGATTTTCTCTAGTTGGTCTTTAGGCGACATTATAAGCATGATTGAAATTATAACTACAGAAAATTATATGAATGACTATGTGACATTTAATTATTTACATTTGTGTGTGTTTTATACGATATTAATATATATTTAAATAAAATTGGAGTGACGTATGTAATTTAACTAGTTAGGTAGTATTTTAAGGATTTGCTAAATTTATTGGGTAATGTCTTTCTATGCTTTTAAGTTGAATTGTTACTTGGACTGTTGTGCGATTTTGTACTTTATTTCCTAAAGACCAAACGTGAGACTTGCATGATGTACATATATTTTGTTTTGCTGTATTATTTTGAGCTTTATGATTATCGGAGTGTGTTGCATCTTGTTTTAAAGCGCATGTGTGAGAAATAGATGAAAGTCTGAGTTGACATTGTAATAAATGTGTATAATTTCATTTTTATATGCTTTTCCTGTGATTTCATAATGTTCATATTTGCTTAATTTTGCACCGACCGCTCCTCACCACCTTCCTACCATTTCGTTTGTAAGATTATAGCTGGTTTTGTAACTATACTGTAGAAAATTAAATGTACCTAACAAATTTCGTACAAAAAAGCAAAATAAAATCTCTTCTGCTTTAATTGTCCCGAGAAGGGGTAAGTACTGAATTTAATATAATTATTATTTCCACACACTGCCTTTTAATTTTTAACCAACACCAGCATGAAGCTTTGGCGACGATTACGTTTGGTCTTTAGAATATAAAGATTTTTTTAGCATTAAAAACAAACATTAAAGAATGCTGTCTAAATACAACAGAACCAAAAACGTTGAAAATAAAAGTGTTACTGCAGAAGTCTAAAAGAAAACATTTTTACCTTTTATTTTTAAATCAAATATCTCTCATACTAAAAATATCAAACCTTAACCTTTTCAGGCCCAAATCATTGATTCAGAGCTTACTGCTAAACTACTCGGTCGAGGAGTAGCCGTATCGCCAGTAGTTACTGTAGAACCAAGAAGAAGGAAATTCCACAAAGCCATAACCCTGAGTATGCCAGCCCCTCGACCTCACACTCAGGGTATGACGAACCAGTACAGCACATCGTCAGCCCCAACATTGAGGCTACTCTGTTCCATATCAGGTACAATTAAAATAGTTTGCTTGTATTTAAAAAAGCAAATCTGATTTGTTACTGAAAAACTCTTTGGATTCATATCACGGATACTCTCAGAAATCCAAAAACAGAAAAAAAATACTTATGTATACAAAACATGAACGAGTTGCCATATATTTCAAGACGATACATACACTCATGGTCGAAAATATGCCAAAAATGTGTTTCAGTAACAAATAGATTGACGCCATGTGTTGCAATGGAGTATGGCTTATGTTTGCTATCTTGATGACATGCTTTGCCATGGAAAGGTAAGTGTGCCTACAGTTAGGTATTCAGCTTACAAACAGTACCCTAACATGGGCTGGAATTTGTGGTTGGACGTTTATCGCAATTTAGAAAATGTTTTTGTAAGATTTGAGAGATATGATGAGAATCTTGGCTATGAAAGCCTTACTAAAATAAATTGCAGTAAATACCTACTACATACAGATTCCGGTCTATTTATGGGTATTGTGGACTTTGCTTTTAAGTTCGCATAACAAATAAACTAAAAGGAAATACAATTCTAATACCAATATTCCATTACAACACATTGGTAACGTAGGATATAGACAAACAGAAATCATTACGGATCGATTTTTAGGTTACGAATATAGTTAATATAGTTCTACATGAGATCGGTAGACTATAGATTTTGAGATTTTCAACTTTTTAACTAGAGTATTGATAGTTAATCGGAATTTTATAGTCTTTTTATTCTAAATCATATTGGTTAGTGTAGAACAGAGAATTACGGGTTTAGTCTGACTCCCCATTTTATAGACATCAGGATGAGCATGTTAATGAGAAATAGCGTAGTTTGAAATCATTTCATTCAAAACAAAACATACATGATAGTGGAAGGGAAAAGAAAGTATTTAAGACAGTGCAAACAAGCAAACCGCTTATAGCAAATACACAAGCAGCTGAGGGGCTACGTCCCTGTGTGTCCGTTATGTGCGTGTCTACATTGTCTTTGTTCTCGTGTGTTTGTGTGTGTTGCACGCTCACCGTGTGTGGCGCTAAATAATGTGCTGCCACCTATCGGCGCGCACCAACAGGGGTATTTCGCAAAAGATCTCTCGAAGGTAAAAACATTAGAAATATTATACAAAAACAAAATCAAAATGTCGGTTTAAGTTTCGTTTATTTTATTTAAACGTTAATTTGTCTGAAACTCTTGAACTTATCGTGTTTTTATTTCTCATAAATCATTGTTTTTACGATACTTATACTCATCACCACCGTGGCTGTTCGAGTATAAATATCAGATACATTGTTTTTTTCCCTCTATCACTTTTTGAATGCTTTTCCATATCTTGCTTCTCATACATTCTTCCTCTATGCACGGGCTGAAATTTTTACGCTTTGTTAAGTCACGTTCACTCTGTATCATAACCATTCAATCAATCTTGGGACATCAAGAGTTTGCACAGCGATACGTTCACAGAAACATGTCGGTTTAGAACAAATGTACAAACATAACTAGAACTAAAGGAACTGCAATTGTATTGGCACATTGTATATGATTGAGACACGTTAAATACCTGTTTTTGTTTAGTATAAGCGTAAAGTTAAAACTTTCGAATCGGTGCCATCTTCATTCTCATGATCATTCGACGTCAATATTCCCTTTTTGTTACTTTGCTTGTAAGAATCAGAGATTTATTTCCAAAACGGCCTATCAGTTCTGTTCACATCATCTTCTCTTATTTTGTCTCGTTCCTTTTTCTTGTCATTGTTTCACTGGACACGTTTTTATTTCCATGTTTTGGATTAGTTCGGTTGGATTTTTGGATTTTATTTCAGTGAATGTCCTTCGAGAGATCTGTTTTCCGAAAACCTGAACAGCAATTTTGATGATTCGTTTTTGATAAAGTAGAGTTCATTTTCATTTTGAGAGACAACAGCACTATTTGTAAGAAACAGGTGACAGTTCACAGTGTGCCACATTAGTCACTTTTTCATTTTAAAAAGTATTAAAATGGTACGTTATTTTATTATTTATTTATTTGTGTGATGTGTTGTCTTTGCTTGTTGTGTGTTTGCTATAGGCCGTTTTGGAAACATTTATGTTTAGTTTTTTAATGATTTGTTATTGACCTGTCTTTCTTATTTCTGATCTTTCTTCTACATCGGTTACTTACATTACTTATAAAACTTCTGTGTTCTTGTGTTTAGGTTAAAATAACAAAATTATCTTAACTTGAGCTCTCTGAAATCTGTATTTATAACTACACTTAAAACTTTTTATAAAGTAAAATTAGTCAATTTGGTAGAGAAATTAATAGACTGTATTTATGATGAAAACAATACATGTACTGTGTAGATAAATATATTTGAAAGCCTGCTTTGGCATGCATTATAGGGTAGAACCATCATCACGGCAGTTGG
Source organism: Cosmia trapezina (assembly GCA_905163495.3). Lineage (NCBI taxonomy): Eukaryota > Metazoa > Arthropoda > Insecta > Lepidoptera > Noctuidae > Cosmia > Cosmia trapezina. The sequence continues at coordinate 7,206,579 of LR991044.1, forward strand.
AAAATAGCGTTTTAGCCGCAAAATACTGCCTCATAGCTTTCATCTGAACAGACAAACAAAAGAACATTTTAAATGTAGCAGTATAACGTATATAATTGCAGAGCATGTATTTAGTTGACGTAAAGCTTATAGGGTGTAAAATGAAGTGTTTATGGTGGCAGGTGGAACGAATCGAGCTCACTGGGAAGATGTTACCGAGAATACTCCTCTTACGTTTGTAAACGATTGTGTTTCGTTTACTACAACTGTATCGGCTCGCTATTGGCTGATTGACTGTCGACACGTAGAGGATGCTACCAAAATGGCGACGGAATTATACAGGTACGATAGAAATGATTGAAATTATTTTAATTATTAAGTGTTTCATGATATCAGCTTCGAATCTTGACGGATAGACTGATTCGCAAACAGTCTTGAAGGATGATCTTTCTAGCTGTTAAATAACGTATTATTTTTAGTTATTCAATGACGCGGATATTTTTAAGGAAGAGTCAGACACAGGAAGTCCAGCATGTGGATGACTTTGAACGGAAATAATGATGATAATAATATGGCAATATTATCACCATTTCTATTAAAACATCATCACATTCTAAGTAATCAACTTAGTCTATAGCAGCCCACTGCTGAACATAGGCCTCTTCTAAGTTGCCCCACCAGACCCGGTTCTTAGCCTTCCGTATATCCAACTTGTCTGTCTGTGTGTGTGTGTCTGCAATTCTTATATTATTATCTATTTATACACTTTCAGAGAAGCCATCCACGTACCGTTCATGGCTCGCTTCGTGGTGTATGCTAAGCGCACTGATGAGTGCCAGGCACAGCTGCGTATGTTCTGCGTCACTGATGATAAGGAGGATAAGACTCTGGAGCGCATTGAGCGATTCATACAAGTGGCTAAAAGCAGAGATGTTGAGGTATGTTGAATCTATTGGAGTTTCCGCAGATTTTGAGAAGGAATCCTTTGTGGCTTGTTGAAAATCACAGGTTAAGGAAATGATTAAGGTTTAGACATTGAAAGGGATTATGAAGACTTCTGAATATTCTGTTTCTACATCTTCGAGTCAGTTGGATAGAAAACGCTGGTGATATTCCAGTATAAAAACCCAATGTTGACTTTTAAAAGTACCTATCTTCGAAGATATGAAAAATTTATAAAAATCTGAAATTCTGCAGTTAATATTAGAATAATGTAGTGACTGGTTTTGTAAAACCTAAACGTTAAACTTACCATGGGGGTAGGCAGAAACCATGCAGAAACTATAGAACGCCACCTGCTACGATCTGATACACCTCCTTAACTCCTCTTTCTTTAACAGGTTCACGAAGGTAAACCAGTATACCTAGAATTCGGAGGCAACCTAGTGCCTGTGGCGAAGTCTGGAGAACAGCTGTCAATACCTTTCCGTGCCTTCCGTGAGAACCGAGTGGCTTTCCCTGTTATGATCAAGACGCAGGACCTGGAGCCAATCTGCAGATGCCAGTTCATGAGGGATCCGAAGGTTCCGAAGGGAGAACCTTCACCAACACCTGTAAGTTGTTATTTGCTTATTTAACCAATAAAATTAATTTGGAGGATCGTACAATAATTCAATAATATCAGCTGTTAAATTATTATCGGAACCTCAGATTTGAATTTTAAAGATGAAATTCCAAGGTTCAACATAGTTTAGTCAGAATTCATTTACCTATAATGCATTGAAAGATCCTACACGTGTAAAGAAAAATCACTTCTCGTCACTTTTCTGACATGGCATGAACTATTAATTATCACATATAGTTCGTATCGATCCGATAGAATATTGAATATCTTTTTAATACATAGTTAATATCACATTATTCCTTATCCAGATTGCAGTTCTCAATATCATGGTGCCAGATGAAGAAAGAACGTCTCCTATCCCAACAGAAACAGTGCCAATGCGCACCGAGGAGCAGGAGCTCATCTGGCGACAGAGGCTCAGTGACCCAAGGTATGATATAAAATATAGACGATGCGATGCTACGAAAAAAAAGAAGGAAAACATAATAACAAAAATACACAGGTATTATAATAATAAATTGTTTCATTTTCGGCTTTGTAATTAAAGGCACGTCTCAGGTCTTGTACACGGTGCAAGTTACTAACGCATGTAAAGGTATGAGATACATGCGCGAGCTACCCAATTGAGTTACAAGTGCGGTGCGTAAGTAGTGGCATGTAACTCAAGCGGCTATATTAGTAGTTGAGCATAACAATAAGTCACTGCCACCAGAAACTTCATCATACAAGAGAAACCAAAAAGTCGTTGATTAATGCATAAATACCGATTTAATTCCCCTCTCGTCACAGACTAACTAACTAACATTTCCATTTCTATTCCCATAGGTTAGAGGACATCTGCAACCTTCTCGGCAAAGACTGGGTGGCGTTGGCTTACGAGCTTGGCGTGAGCGTGGCCACCGTCAACCAGATACAAGCCAAGAGGATCACTGCGGCTGAGCAAGCACAGCTCATGTTGAAACTATGGAAGACACAGTCAGGAACTAAGGCTTTAGGTAGGATTTTGAAATGTTTTGTAAGACAACTTAGAAAGACTACGATGAAACTTAAAACGATATTAAAAAAAACGAGAATACCAATTGGAGTAACCTCTAAAAGAATGCTTTGGGAGAGCCACATTTCTTAAAACTACACACAAACAAACAAACAAAAACACACTACACTACACTTCTTATTGAACTTTCATGGACGGTACGATCAGATTATACTCACTCTTCCATTTAAGCAGTCTGGTTAAAACATGTTATTATCTTTTTCAGACAATTCTCTGGAGTTAGCGTTATGTCGAATTGGAAGAGACGATATCATCGCACCGCAGTCAGAGTTGACCAATGAACGACGAATCCAAAGAAACATCTACCAGGAGAGGCAGGCTTCTGAAGAAATTGAAGCCTACAAAGGTATCGGTATCTTTAAGATATACGATTGGAAACAAATCCATATTTTATGAAAAGCCATTTGTTTTCTTGAAAAAAATAACATTTAGTTAGTTTTTGGAACTAAAGTAGAACTTTTGTTTTCTTTTTTTTTTTGTACAGCAGAAGAAGACAATAAACTCAAAGACAGAATATATGATGAAGACCAAATACCTGAACATAGAGAATCGGAACACGACCAAGATGAAGCCAAATATTCACCTGAAGAAAAGTCGATAGTCGAAAAAAGTGAAGTAGGGAGAACCCCTTCGCCTAGCTCTCATGAAGAAAGTGAGGAAGATGAAGGTATGATATATTTAAATGCAAATATGATCTATTTCCTCACGATGTTTTCCTTCACCGGTCCTAGAACCAAAAACTCGAAGACATGTGACATCCAACCAGTACTGGGGCCGCGTGGTGGATTACAGCCCACTCCCTCTCGCAGAAAGAGGAGGCCTGTGTCCCAGCAGTGGGAACGATATAGGTTATGTATGATCTATTTCAACTATGTATGAACAGATACTCATAGGATTCCTATGGTTACAGACGTTAAACACAGTGTAGCAGAGAGAAAGGAACAAATTACAAGAAAGTTAAGTTCGAGCAAGATCCCCGCGTCGAAACAAAAGAAAGAAATAAGAGAAGAAATAATTGAAATTAGGACTCAAATAAAACCTGACATTAAGAAATTCCAAGATATTGAACAACAAGTAACCAACTTTTACTTTTGAAACAAATTTGAACAAAACATTAAATTGATTATTCAAGATTTGGTATTAACGTTTCACTTTATATTTTAAAGGTACTGGAAAAAGATCCGAAATTAGAAAGAACACGCTCAAACACTTCTCCGGACACAGTTGAAGAAGAGAAGGAAACTGAAGTTCAAGAAGTTATCGAGCCAAAGAAAGAAGAGCCCAAGCCAGTTGAACGTCCAGTCGAGCAGTTCAGAAAATTTGATCCTTCGTCACCAGCAAAGCCAACTCCAAAGCATTTACAAAGACATATGAGGAATGAGTCAATGAGGTTCCCATCAGGTGACTTCTCCAGCGTCACGATCACTCCAAGAAAATCAGTGACAGCTGAAACAAGTGAAGTTAAAGTAACTGAAACTAAAGATACTTTCACCAGAGAAGCCATTTCCCAAAAAGAGATTGTCACGTCAAGAGTAGAAGAGAAGCTCGAAGATGGTGATAAATCACCTGATTTAGTCGTAGAAGAAGAAAAGGATATTGCTGAAGCTACGTTGAGAGCTAAGATTAGCTCATTCGAATCCAAAATGTCGAAGGAATCTTCTATTGAGTTACCTAAGACTACTGTCAAATTAACTAAAGAAGCTTTGAAGAAACATACGCTTGAACAGGAACAAGGCATTGAGTATACACAAGAGTTTGTTAGAGAACAGTCTAAACAAATATCAAGCATGGAAACTCATGTGACCCATAAAGTATCTGTAGAAACGGAGAAACATGTTGAGACGGTGAAATCTGTGAAAGAAACAATACAACACTTTGACTCCAAAATTAAACTAGATGAAAAATCTAAGCCATATCATAAAACAATGAGAACTGATTCTACTTTAGTTCAAGTATCTTCAGAGGAAGATAGCGAGTTTTTGAAAAAATCTACCGACTCGGAGACTGAGACTGAATCTCAAACGACCGTGAAAGTAGACAAACTAGAACAAAAGAGTAAATTTAAAATTGATAGAGATGTATTTGAAAAGAAACCTGATGGCAAAGATTTGCCCAAAGATGCGAAAGATAAAAAAGATGATGACAAAAAACTAGGTGATGATGACAAGAAAAGTGATCAATCTGCGATCATGAAAGAACATAAATTAGAGAAACAATTGACTGAAGAATTACGAGCAAAAGTTAGTGAAGAAGAACTAACAGAAACTTTTGAAGAAAAAGACGTTTCTGTAAGTGATAAGTTAATTAAAGAAAAGGTAAATTATCGACCTATTTATTTTTATTAATGTATTCGTCTGTCTGTCTTTACGCATAACTTTGATATTCACTTATTTGGTTTATTATTTACCAAAGATTGCATTCGATTGTGTTTGTCTTATTTAAATATAGCTCTTGCTTTAATTAAGTAAACAAAATAATTATATTGAAAATAAAACCCACTCATAATTTTCATGATTTTATTTCAATAATGTTTTAGCTAAAAATTTTACAAATGTGGAATGTCTTGAAATGAATTTATTAATAAATTGAATACCAACAAAATATTTTTCAATTCTCAGATGGAAGCACAAATATCAGTAACAAGTATAAAATCAGACCTCAGCAGACATACCAAGACTGATTCCATGGGTTCTGAAGCCACTGACATGATTAGTAAGATGACCTCTCAGGAGTCACCAATACAATCAGCTATTGACAAAGCCGATTCATTGGCTGACATACAACAGAGCACAGAGAAAGACTTTAGTTTTGTATCTCAAACTGAGTCAAAGGTATGTTTCTCAGTTTTTTCTAAGAACTCTTTTCATTGTCACACGACACTAAATTGGGTTTTGTGGCAAATTATACCATTAGGATTGTAAATACTTATCCCTTTCATGGATAAACGTTTTGCAAACATCTTTCAGTTAAAAAAAGTGTTGTGTCTATTGCAGAATGATAGAATTCGTTGTAGCTTTACACATAATAACAATTATGTATTTTTTCAAGACTACTAAATGTTCTTTATAAATTCATATTTGTCATTACCAGGTGTACTCAAAGGATTCAAAACACCGCAGTGACTCATTAGACGAGGCTTCACAGTTCTCAGACTTGGATGACCAAATCGGCACAAGTCCAGCACATAAGCCTCATATTGACAAAGACATAGACCAGCCTATAACTAAAAGTGAAATTAAGATTGTAACCAGTACTGTATCAGATAGAAAAGAAACTAGAGACCAAACATTAGAATTTCTGAAGTATGAAAGTGAACACAGTTCACAAGTGCTTGAATCTGCTCTGGGGGCAAAAGAGGCAGAAAAGGTAATTTGAGCTTACTAGACGTTAGAGATTACTTGCTAAACGATTACTTAGTAGTATTTATAGCTGGTTCAATATTTTACAAACTTAATTTTTACTTTGTTCTATACACTGTTTATATTTTTAGATATCTCCAAAGGAGTCACCAGTTATAAGCGCAAAAGCACGACAATTTATTGAAACTGTACCAGAAGATGATTCTGTACAAGAATGCTTCTTCTCCAAACGGATCTACTCAGACTCTTTAGAAGACTCGGAACATACAGACTCGCGGCGACATTCAGAAGCCGAATCATTGAAATCAGATCAATCTGATGTTAAGCCCAAAATATCATCGTCTGATTTTGATGAACGAGCAGAATATGAAGAAACAATTGACTCAGGAAGTGGATTCGGTGATGAGAAATTCGAAGAAAGTGTCGGTTTCACATCAATGAGAATTGATCCTAAACCTGTAGAACTTGAGAAACAAGACTCTGGCTCTGACAAAGAAGCAGAACCAGTCTTCAAAAAAATGACTCCAAAACGATCTCACTCAAGATCTGAATCGATTTCAATAACTAAACTAAGTGATCTACAACTTGACTTAGAACTCCCTAAAACTAAACCTGTTACGGAATTCCAAATTATTGTAACAGAAGCTGAAGAAGTTGACCGGTCTGACAAAGATGAGCTGTCTGACAAAATATCATCTGAAAGTAGTAGGGAAATTGAAATGTCTGACCGGAAATCTTCCGAAGGTATTTCAGACAGGATTAGCTCCGAAGACGCAGTGACAGAGAAAAAGACTTCTTCTGAAGAAGATGCAACCAGAGAACGTGAACCGGTATTGGAACATGGAAAGGAAATAGTGACTGCTATAATTGAGACTGTTAGAGAAACTGAGCCAGTTGAAATGAGGACTCAGGTAGTGAAAGATGACGTTGCTGATAAAGGTAGGTTTGATAACAGTCATACTTTTTAAAAACCAGTTTTATTGTTATAATACACTAGTAATTTGGTTCTTAATAAAATATTATTTTTTGTAATATAAAAAATATAACAGCTTTAAACATTCAGAATGCTGAATATTTGGGTTCTAATAAGAAATTTGTTTTTCAGTTGATGCAGTCAAACGTCAATCAGTAACATCAGCTGGCTCTGGATCAGTCAGCGAGTTGCGTTTAGAAGAAAAACGATTATCAGATGCTCACAGCCTAACTGAGTCCAGGGACTACACTTTTGAGGAGTCGGAAGATGATATTGCAACACAAGGTACTCATGTCGATACGTCCAAGGAAAAGGTTGTTGAAGTTAAACCCGAAAACGATTCTAAGACTAAAACTGCGTCAGGTTAGTGTGATATACATTAAGTGTAATGTGTATTTCGGATATGGTCTGCCATCACATTAAAATCTATTTTATTCTTACAGGTAAAACTGATATGTCGAAACTTGCCAAACTGAGAGAGAGTCATGGAGATTCATTAGATGACATTGAAGGTTTCCCAGAAGATCACGTCACCGATTATGTTCACAGGTTGCCACATATTGCCGAAATGGGGTGAGACACTTTCATCGACATATTTTGTCTGATATTCTATTCGTATTACAAGAAGATAATAATTATTTTGTTTATTACAGCTCTATGGCTGAGAAAGATTTAACACATGACTTCTTAAGTAGAGAAAGAGAGGCACAATTAAAACGAGAGACTGTGACAGTTGTCACAAATATTAAAACTGAAACCACACAACCAGAAAAGGTCACTAATGTTGTTACTGAAACTGTTCAACCAGTAAAAGAAGCAACTAGTGTTATTACTGACATTTTTCAACCAGTAAAACAAATCACTAGAGCTGTAATCGAGTCTATTGAACCGAAAGTAACTACTAGTGTGGTACCTGAATCCAAGCAACCAGAAAGCGTGGTTACTACAGTTGTCACTGAAACTGTGCAACCTGTCAAAGAGGTTACTAGTGTTGTAACTACGACACAAGAAAAAGTGGTCACCAGTGTTGTGACTGAATCCACACAACCAGAAAAAGTGGTCATAAGTACTGTAACTAAAACAGTGCAACCAGGAAATGTTATTACTGATGTTGTAACTGAATTTGAACAACCAGAAACAATAATCACCCGTGTTACATCTGAACCTGGGCAACCAGAACGAGTTGTAACAACTATTGTGACTGAAACTGTGCAACCAGTAAGAGAAGTGAGAATTGTTGAAACAATTCAGTCAGATCATGATCATCAACCTAGAGAAATCGTGTTTACAACGAGACAGACCGAGACATCATATACCACCTCAACATCAACTTTTAAAGATGAACCAGCAATCATATCAGAAGTGACTACTATTATTAAAGATGGCACCTCCTCAACTGTTGAAGAAATTGTTGAGACGAAGAAACAAATAACTGTTAGCTCAGGAAGCAAATTCGATGTTTCTAAAATAAGAACTGATACACTTGGACACTTTGATATCGGAGATATAGACGAAATCAAAAAGTTTGTGCCAAAAGAACTAGATCTCGTAGAAACTACAGAGATCACAAAAGAACAAGTGAAACCTGTGATTGATGATATTTTACATAAAGGCACTATTGCTGCGGCAGCCAGGAGCCCAATACTAGATAAAGACATCAAGATTATTACAAAAGAAATTGTAGAAACTGAGAAGAGGTCCTACGATGCAAAAGTTCCACATAAAGAGGAACGGAGACACTCCTGTATCAGTCCAGCTATTTCCCTCGAAAGAATCGCTGAATCGGAAGTGGAAACTGAGGAAGAACCACCAAAGAAAATCACTAGTTTAACCACTGACACACACAAGGTAACAGAAATGACAACTGAAATGAAGAAATCTGATTCGGCCATGAAACAAATGGCTGATAATATTGAAATAATCATAAAACAAGCATCTGAAGATATTGATGTTTCATCAGAAGAACACCCAGTTGAAGATGGAACACAAGACATCGCGGGTCGAGTCTCTGTAGATTCTATAATAGAAGAAGCAGTGACCACTGTTGAAGGATATTTAGATGAAAAAGATGCAAAAGAACAGGAAATTGAAGCCAAAAAGGAAATGATATTTGAAGAAACGAAGAAATTCGTAAAGGATAGACCGGGACTGATCAAATCATTGTCAAGAGATAGCGGAGAAATCGTAATTATGCCTAAGAAGAAACACCCGAGAACATTCTCCGTCCAAAGTTCTCCTGAAGAAGTTGAAGAACAGATTTACACTGATTCTGAATCTGGTGAGTAAAGCCAAAAGTCATTTTATTACATACAATTATTTTTATGAAAGGCTTTTTGTATTTGTTGTTCTTTTCATTGTTTACAGATATGGATAAAGCAAAAGTTCTAGAAATTATAGAACCCAGTTCCGATTTAGAAGGAAAATCTCCAGCATCTAGTTTCGATGCGAGAAAAATCCGCACTGACTCACTGGATGATGCTGATGATTTCCCAGAAAAGGAGGTAATTTATTGAATCATATTTTTGCTCTGACATAATATTATTGAAAATCAAGTTGATGCTTGGTTTCATTGTACTCAAGTAATTTCATGTTTTAATCGTAGCATTTAGATTGTTTATTTTTAATGTTATATAATTTAATTATTGTATTGAGAGCATGATTGTGTACTCGATAATGTGTAAGCTGTGGTTACCTTTAATTGATAATTTTGCTTTACATGATAATGTAATGTACATTTTATAAGTACGAATAATATTTTACTGTACAAGTTTTTATTTTATAGAAGATAATTGCGTGATTTCGTCCCTGTACGGGCACGAACGGGATATTTGCAAAAATAATATTAAATTTGTTCCCTAGGGATTGTCGAGGGGACGAATGGGAATGTTCTTAGATTAGTGCCAGTCGGTCCCAGTACTAAATAATACTATGCATGGAAATGTTAATTGTTGTTTTGCAGTTTACTTTTCAAATAAGTTACTTGGTAGTTACAATTATTTTACAAAATAAATTGTTCTGTATACTACTACTACTACCTATATTTTTCCTGATTGAACGAGATTCTTTAAAAAAAAATTGTCTTTTTTTGGGTAAACTTTGAACAAGAATGTACTAAATAGAGCATTATTTGCTGAAAGCGGTCGTTGAAAGTGGTGTATCTGAAATCTTGTGATTTTCATCTTTTAAAATAAAAATGAATCCCTATTTCCCTTGGTCAAAAGATTAAGAAAATTTCCCAGAAAATTGGAAAATTTTAGAAAACTTAACGACCATTTTAACTTCAGCCGTTTACATAAGAATATTCATAGCTAGGACAGGACAACGTCTGTCGGGTCAGCTAGTATTTTATAATTTATTATTATCTTTGCATATTTTTGTCAATCCTGATATTTACTACGTTTAAGCAGAGCTCAGTTGATAATAAAAACATACATTTTATACCTACTCCACCCACCACCACCTACTCCTTAACCACTACCATTGATATAAAATGAGGGATCCAAAATAACTCGAAAACTACAAAAAATCGTAGAACATACATGGGGGTTAAATTGATAGGTATGGCACTCTGCTATCAGCTCGCACTGGCTTGACACTTTAAAAGAAACACCCTGTATATTTGAAATCGGACGAGTCAGGGGGACGAACGGTAACACGAAAAAAATTAATAAATTATTTCCATTCGTGGGGGCCAGCAAAATCAGGGGGACGATCGGGAAAAAAAATAACGAATTCCGTTCGTCCCCCTAGGGGGACGAAGTCAGGGCGACGTACGGGATTACACCGATAATTGTCATAATCTTACCTTATTTTTAAAAAAATAATAACAGGATCTCAAAAGTCTTTGGTTTCAGGCTGAATTCTTTGGTGATGATGAAAAATATATGGAAGATGCACCAGAATCATTCCAAGCAGTCAAGTTTGACGACGCAGCACATGGTGAAATTGCTGGACCCAGCACAAGTGCCCACCATGACGGAGAAGATGATGACAAGTTCAGTGAGAAGTTTGTAAAGAAAACTCACTTTGTGGATAGTTTATTGCGCTCAGATTTAGTCTCAAAGTCTACCACTGAGTCTTCTGTTACAACGGTTATTTCAACTCTAACAAAATCCTCGGACGAAGATCAGAAGTCAGTGCTAGAAGATGGAACATCTGCTGACTTCTCTAAAATCAGTGGAGCAGACTTAGTAAAAGACCCTTCTAAAACTTCAATGGAAGCAAAAGAAGATTCTAGAATGGAGGAGCAAATAGAAGACCGCGTTACTCCTGACTTCTCCAAGAAATCTATTGACCTAACAAAGGATTACTCGAAATCATCCATCGATAGTAAAGACACTTCTAGAGATTTTGCAACAAATGAATTATCAAAAGACTCAACCGTTGACTTAACGAAAGACTTCTCAAAGGCTTCCGTAGAAAGTGTTAAGGAAACGTCAAGATCCATTGATGAAAAGACTTTCTCAGAAGACCATTCGTCATTAGACGTATCAAAGACATTAGCCTCAGATGCTTCTGAAGGTATCACAGTTAGCAAAGAATTTATTGAAGAAGAGAGATCAGTATCAAGAGTTTTGAGAGTATCAACGAGCTCTTCTCAAGAAACATCTATATTAACAGAAAGCAAATTATTCAGCGAGCAAGATGATAAATCTTATGAAAAAACAAAACCCTCTGATAAAACAGAACAAGACTTTATAGGTGAAATGGAAGAGAAGATTGCGCAACTGCAATCAGAATTCAGAAAAGAAGAAGAAAATAGTAAAGATATGGCTGATAAGGAGCCTGAAGTAAAGGTTGAAAAACATGTTATAACTAAAGAAATTATCGGCGAAGATGGCACAAAACATATAATTGAAGAAACGCATGTGACAACTGAAACAGTACAACACATAGTTAAAGATGTAAAGCACATTGTGGACGGTGAAAAAGGCGTCACTATCGAAGAATTAACAAACAAAGTCGGGAAAGCAGGTGATCATGCTGAGGATGCAGAGGTACTTAAGGAGGTGGATGATGAGGTTCCTGACATGAAAGAATTAAACAGAAGGTGTTCAAACCTTTTAGAAGATATTTCACAGGGAGCTCTCATTAGAATTGACTCATCTCATGTTACTCATGGTAAGTTTCAACTGGTATGCGACGTAATATTCAGTTTACATTAATAGATGTATCCTTGTTATTCATTCACATATTAGCCTGTAGTGGTTCCTGGTGAAAATAATTTAATTCGATTCTACTTTTTTGTGACCTTTTTTTATATTTGTATTCGGAACAATGAATGATCCCAATTTGCATTGGTTTTATAGATCTTGTGTCAAAATTCTCCAAAACTCCACCACCTTCCCCAGTTGATTTAACACAAAAAGAGAAATCTAAAACGGAGGACGGTACTGGCGAAAAGTCGGCCGGGCTACAACCGAAAGGTAATGTTAATTTACATGATAATAGACCGGAAGAAAGCAAAGCAATAGGTTAAGCAAAATAACCAAAGTTGTCAAAGATCACACGAAAGAATTTAACTTGATAGGATCAACTCTTAAAATGTCGATTGCACACCATGTGTGCGGATAAAATTTCTATTGTGTCCGCTAATTGGCGCGCGATGGGTTAAGTCTTGTTAATTTCTACTTGTGCATTAGTTATTGTAATTAATACTGGCTACAGTCTTAAACATAAATATATTACTATGGGCAGCTCGGCAATAATATCAGAAGGCCTATTCTCGTACTTATAAAAAGTTCAAATTCGAGTCGGAGTCTCATTTCAACGACAATCAATGTCAAAAATGTAGTGTGTGTGTGTGTGTGTAATTTGACAGTAGCGACTGAGATTAGAATGCGAACGTTCTTAAAATTGCGAGAATTGTCCCTCTTATTTTATGATTAATTCATTAATATTAGTTTTCAGCATTCTAAGAGGTGCATCATCCTATATTTTGGCGTCGCTTGTCTCGTCCTTTAGTTTTGGTGTTCCTTTGATATAGTGTGCTGTATATGTTTGCCACAAATAATGATCACATATATATTTGCCGTCATCTTGACGATAGAAAGATATTTCCGATGTGATCATAGTAATATATTTCTTATCATGACTGTACCTTGCCTCCTATTTATGACATTATTGTTCTGATCTTTGATAACTTTGCCCTACCAGTGACGTCGTAGTGAGTATTTGCTATATTCAATTCACTAGTGACCGCAGCAATCACTGAATCACTATAAACAATAGAAATAACACTTCATCACATACCGTCACCTCCACGGCAAACGAACGAATCTGCAGTTTTTGTAAATTTGACATTTTTATTAAAAACTACACCGTATGTTGTACTACATAAGGTGTAAAATTTTCAAATTTCTGTCTCTAACGGTTATAGAAATCCAATATTACGAATCTCCATTTTTTTGTTGATACGCCAAAAGTAAACTTACGAAATTGATATCAGTTGTTTTGGCGTTGTCGAATATATCCAACTCCAAGAAAAATGCACCACGGTCAACCTACGAATCTGCCATATTCGTGAATTTACATCGTAGCACACTTTAGTAAATCGATTTAGCAACTCACAGCAAACATACGAATATGGAAGATTCGTAAGTTCACATTGGTAGAATATATTCTTCAAGGGACTCAAGTAACCCATAGCAAACTTACGAATCGGGCATTTTCGTTAATTTACATTGGTAGCTTGAAAACGTTCATCTAATAAACTTTCTATTGAGAGACTTGATCGAATTAAAAAACATATTTTTTCGTTTCCTGCAATGGAGTCATTATTGCAGAAAGAATTCCGAGTTCAGGTACCTATCTAGATTCTGGACTGAATGTGACCATAATGTATTCATATACAAGAAAAAATGTGAAGACGAAGGCGCAATCCCAGCAGGAATAGAAACTTACCGGACAGTCTTCAGGTCAGCGACGCACTTTTTGCAGAGATCCTTTTTCGGCACATGGAATCTTAATTTATAGGTTAAGATTCCATGTGCCGGAAAAGGATCTCTGCAAAAAGTGCGTCGCTTACAAGGGATTAAAAACACATGACATGACCCGAGCAGCCCTGAAGAGGAAAATCATTCAAACCATCTTAAGCGACGCGACGATGCTTACCTGCGTCGAGACGCTGAAAAAGCAGCAGCAAAGGTTGATCCGAAGACTTTGGCATTTAATTTTGACCTAGAAGCCATCCTCCAAACTCCTAAAGCTGCATCTGGACCATTATTTTACGTTCGAAAATTAGCTGTATACAATTTGACCTTTTATTTTGGCGATCAAGACGTAGACTGTTTTACATGGGACGAAACGGGGAAGTGCTGAAATTGCAACCTGTGTTTGCAAATATATTTGTAGTCACAAACAAGGCATAACACACGTGAGAATGATGTCAGACAATTGTGGCGGCCAGCAAATTATAGTTTTTGCTGTATGTTGCTGCACTTGGTGACAAATCATTCCACAGTAAACATAATTGATCATGTTTTCTTTGAGTCTGGACATAGTCACATGGAATGTGACTCTATTCACTCCAAAATGGAACAGAAATGTAAAAATACAGCAATTCACACACCGGACATCATTTAAGTGATGAGAAGAGCCAGAAAAAATCCCCATCCATTTAATGTGAATGTGACGATTTTTTAGATTTCAATACCAATCATTGTCAGTTTGCGGAAGAAATTTCGAAAAAGCAAGGTTCGAAAAAGAAAAGAACAAAAGAACAAGAAGACAATGGAGAACTAGACGAGACAAGACCAAAAGTAAAGATAAATTTCCAAGATGCTATGTGGATTCAAAAAAGACAACCCTAAATCAATCTTTATTAAAACTGACTACAATGACGAGACCTTTAAAGAATTTAAAATAAAATCAAAAAGAGGAAAGAGTACAGCAATAGTACCAAGTAATATTTATGCTGAAAGAATACCGATTTCAAAAGCAAAAAAAAAGAGATTTATTAAAACTATGTAGTGATAACCAGATACCAAAATATTACCATTCTTTTTATAAAAACCTACACGATTCGGAAGCAATTCAAGATTGCTTGCCTAAACCAGATGCTGAAGACGAAGAGGAATTGTAGGTACTTGAAAATTACAATTATCAAGTCCTTCCTCTTACTTTTATTGTAAGATTGTATTAGTTTGTAAGTTTTGATTTTGTGTCTTCTATCGTAAGCAAATGTTTTCATACAACTTAAAACGTTTGCTTACGGTTCTATTCGCCTCATTACTTCGGGTTTGCCCGACTAGTTTTCATCTCGTACGGAGATCTTAGTCATGAGCTCTTGTGTGAAAGTCGCAACTCCACAAATGACGTGAGTAAAACCGTAAGGAAATATTTATTTGGAAAATTGTTGTTATTTATTACCTTTTATTTTGTTGTTTTACTGGTAAAAGTAGATTAGTTGATTTTTTTCTTAATACGTATTTTATTATTTTATTTTGTGTTCCTACTCCAAACATAATTTTGTGATTTCACTTGAATTATTTCTAAAACATTTTGATTTAGGAACTTATTTTCCTTTAAAAGACGTGATATATCTTTTAGTAAACTAACGAAAGTGGTACTTTCGTTAGTTTACCAAAGTATATATTTGATACTTTTCTTATGTAACTTACGAAATTGCCACTTCCGTAAGTTTGCTACAGTGTAATATAATACCTATAAACTCTCATGTATGAAGGTGAAAAGTAACGAATATGCATTTATTTGTTATTTTTGTAATATAAGAACACACATACATATACATTCATGGTATATAAAAGCAGAGGAATTTTGAAAATCAAATGTATCGTAGAGTTTATTACATCTGTCTCTTGAAAAAAGTTATTGTCAATTTAATGTTTCAAAACGTTCCCCTGTAAAATGTGTTTTTTTCAGTTTCGTAAGTTTACCATAAAGGTGACGATACCATAAACACAAAAGAAATGACCCCGAATTCTTAAACGTGACTTGACTTTATTTTTCTTGAATGTGTACCTGCCGCTATGCAAGGTGACAGAAATAATATGAAACTTATCTAATGACGACTTAAAATTATGTTGCGCTTGAGCCGGTTGACACACTGTCAAAATGCAAAGGTTTGTCACTTCTATTTAACAAACGTGAGTGAACATATAGTTGCTAGTAAATGTGCTAGAAGTAGGAGCTAACTCCGCTCTTCAATTTAGGCTCCGATTCTTCGTTCCTGGACGCTAGCCGCCAGTCACCACGAGCTTCTTCAGCCGGAGACAGTGTCATCAGCGAAACAGAAGCTCACCAGAGCGGTCAGTAACTTGTACTCGAAACATCATGTCTATTTACAATATCTTTTTACTCTAACTGTATCTAAAAATGTTCTAATGACTTTGGCATTTTGAGATTTTTTATAATCTAAGTTATAATATTTGTCCCTTATAAATGGATTGTGACAAAATTATTGCAAGCTTATTGCAGTAATGTAGTGGCAAAGTAGAGTCACAGCGAAACTTTACTCTTAATTTTGTAGTAAACAACCATTATAGACAGCCTTATTTGCCACACTCTTTATTTGTACGCCAATTATCGCATGTGTCGTGGTTAATTTTTACACTAAAGACTTGACTTTGTTTTTAAAGGCTTGGGAACAAAGCCAGTGAACGGACAGCACTAAAGTAATAGACAGCACTAAAGTAATAGACAGCACTAAGACTGAGCAAGATAAAATAGATTTTAAAGCGACCATATCGTAAATAAAAAATAAAAGAAAATTAGTTCAGTTGCAACATACATAATGTATGCAAATATTCGTCAGCACAGTAAATTTTACTTTCTTTCTTGCGGAGCCCTTACGTTGCTATAGGTAAGTGGACCCACGAGCAACCGAAACATCACTTTATTTTATTATCGCTTCTTCTGACGGACAACTTGATTTCTCGTATTTAATTCGCAAATTTTTCATCTACTATCATTCACATTTGGGTAACGTTTCGCTTTGATTCTAAATCTTTATTTATTTTTACCATTTTACTATCATGAGCTTCCATCGCTAATTTCTAAATCTTCATCACATCGACATTAATCTTGTAACATAAACACGCTTTAGGTGCTTCAAGTGCATAAAGATAAATTGTCAATGTTTTTCCAAATTTTAACCAATATGCACAATAACTTCATAATTTAACCGAATGAACAATTGGATCAAATTATTATAACCACGTCTAAATGTCTAGCACAACAAACACACAAAATAATGTAAAAGTAGAAACGTATCATTTTAATTCATGTTGTAATTTTTCTTTACAGAAGTGCTGATGGAAGCGTCTAAGGCACTCACTGAAGCCGCCAGGCCCAAATCTCCAACTAAACATGTAGCCGACAACTTGACATTTGTTAATGTTGACCAGCCAACCATTACCAGCGGCGCTATAGAACTTGTTGATAGAACAATAGAGAAAAGCATTGACGTTATTGATCAAATTAAGAAAGAACAACTTGCTGTTCAACTGGAAGATATGCAAAAATCAACATCAACAGACACGTTCTATAGTGAGTCTAGAGTTGAAACTTCATCTTCATCAGTCCACAAAACATTTGAAGGTGGTGAATTGAAGTTCCAATCCATTGACCCTGAAGCTGTTATGTCTGATATGGTAGCTAAGTTTGGTACCAAAGATGACTTCAGCACAATATTAACACACAAAGAAACTGAAACAAGAAAGATATCCGGTCAGGAATTCTTTTCTGAAACCAAACAAGTGTCATCTTCTGATGACGATTCGTTGGTTATTAAAACTGAAACAAAGCATGAACTACGAGGACAAGAACATGAAATGAAAGAAAAGACTGTGGTTCGTAAGGACGGTGATCAAACTGAAACATCACAAAAGAAATTGGAAAAAGCTCATGAAGCTTCAGCAAAAAGATCTGACACTGAAACTAAGACTGTCAGAAGTACGGATGATAATGACATAGTAAAGGTAGAACGGGAATTCTCTGAACAAGGACTTTACACTGGCAGACAGACTAAGTCTGAAGAAAAGATGACTGCCATTAAAGATGAAACAATCAAGAAAAAACATGAAGTTAAAATATCTGAACGTGATTTGTATCATGAACAGTGGGGTAAAGAATATTTTACCGAACCTGGTGAGTTAGAAAACATTGTTGAAGATGATGATAGTAAGGCTAGAGTGGCATTCGTGGATTCCACGTTAAAGATTATTGAAAAGGACGAAGTTGTATCTAGTGTAGAACTTTCTGAAAAAGGTAAAGTGGTCAGTTCAACAATAGAACACCACAAAGAAGAGTCAGTCATAGAAAGTAAGGAGCATGATGATCTTAGCTCTGATGCTTCTCATGCACCAAGCTTCAAGAGTGAACCGACTGAGAAACGGGACTCTTCAGAAGCAAGTCCCAAGAGCAAATCAAAGTCTTTCAAAAAAGACGATGAAACCTACGAAGTAAACTTTATAAAGGAAATCAAAGTAACAACTTCCCCGGTTAAGAGTACATTTAGTCGAACAGGAAGTCAAGACACACAGTCAGAGTCGGAAGCTGCACCTGAGTTACCGCATGATGACAAAACTGGAGACACGCCTAAAAAGGAAAAACCTACTAAATCACCTATAAAATTACCACTACAACAGATTCAAGATCAAGTTTGGGAGGTTTCGTTACAGAAAGCAGATTCATTTGAAGTAGCTGATGAGATACCGAAACCTAAAATAACAAAGAGTGTGGAGACGTCAAGTACAACTACAAAGAGTTCAGATAGTGATACTATTTTAGAGATAAGGACCGTCGTAGAGTCGAGGACTGAAGTAACTAGAACATCCAAAACTGACATGTCACCGATAACATTCGAACTATCGGATGAAACAAGCACGACCTCCAAAGATATTATGATAAAATCCGGTGAAAGTCTTGATACGGAATGTATGATTAAGTCTTTGGAGTCACATGAAGGAGAAGTGTTACAGAAATCCATGGATTCTACTGTAAGTGCCGAAACTCTTCATGCCTCGGAATTTTCCACAGAAGCTGACTCAGCTTATCTAACAGGAACTGATCACAGAAGAGAGGAAATTAAACTAATAAAAGAAAAAAGCCTAGAAGACATTTGCAGTAGTGGATATGACACTGATCTCTCCTCTGCCGAGTTTCATGGGACGAAACTCGAGTCAGAAAGGGTGGATTTCGATTCACTGATGTCTGCTCAACCACTCACCGACTTGTCAGTTTTGGTAAAAACTATAGATGAAGTCAAACAGTCTCTTGAAGCAGCACAAGGTGAAATTATTAGTGAAAAAAGTGATGGAAGCAGCAAATATAAACAGTCTCCATCAGAATTTCAGTTCAAACTGTTAATAAGTCCTGACAGACCTGAAGTTATAACTGAAGAACAACATGATGACCATGATAAGACAATCACATCTACTGAAAAAGAAGAAAAAATACTCGATAGTCAAAAACTTGACAGCTCCAGCTCACCAAAAATAAGTTCACACGACGATACCACAACATCTGATGAAGAAAAAGACACTGTTCATGTCAAGGAATCAAGTCCACCTTTAGACAGTGGTGATATTTCAATAAGGTCAGACAGTGGACCACACTCTATTATTGAAACTGATAGCGAAATTATATTATACGACAGAGATAAGTCCATAAGCAGTCTTGAAGTAAAACTTAGAGAGCAGAAACATATCAAATCAAAGCTGGGTGTTGGGGATAGGCGATCAGCATCTGAAGTCGAAGGTTGGTCTAGTTCAGGAGAAAGCCACTACCACAGCTTCGAACATTCAGAGAGCAGACCGCTGTCTTCAGATGTTGAAGTAATGATGACCGCGCAAAGTGGCACTGAATTTGAGACTGCATTAACAAGTCATGACGTTTCTTCACAATCGATGAGAACATCCAAGGATTATTTCACTGCAGGTAGTTCACTTGCTTCCAGAGACAGCATGAAGAGCTTAGATTCAGATGGATCTAGCCACGTGGCCAGCATTGACATTTCTGATGCTTCAGAAACTCTTGTACCTTCTGCTAATGAGTTAAAAGAAGAACTAATGGAAAGTAGCACTTACGTAGAACAATTCCTTCATGAAACAGAAAAAGAACAACAGAAAGTGAAAGATGTAAGTGACGAAGAAGTGTCTGCTGATGAAGACGAGGGTAAAGTGGATGATATCGAGCCTGTGGGTAAGATGAAGAGATCGCATGAAATGAGATTCCAACCTAAAGATATGATACCAGAACACTTCCCAATCGAAAGTGTTTCAGAAAGTGCTGATGTTGATGAAGAATCTACTAAAGAAAAAGATGGTTCTGATACTACAATTTCAAGTCAATTGAAAACAGACGAGGTCTTGTCGTCATCCATTTCAAAATTGGACATGCCATCGTCGCAATCAGACCTAGATCTAATAGAAATCAAAGAAGTAGTAAGAAAGACAACAACTCACTCACAAGAAGCTTTGCCATTCTCCATAACAAAAATAGAGAAACCCCAAAGAGAATTCGTTGATGTTGAAAGCGAAATTATCCCTGTTGGGTCTTCAGAATACGAGGATATAGTGAGACATGGAAGTATTACTCCTGAACCAAAAACTCTTTCAAAAGAAGATATTATTGTAACAAAGAAAACTATTCATGATGCTGAAAGTGCACCAAGTGGACCAAGTGGAGAAAGTGGACCGAGTGAGGAAATATGTGAAGTTGTTGAGGAATTTCATAAAAAAATTGTAAAAGAAATCAGCGTTATTCCATTCCCTATGACAGAAGTACCACCCAGTCAAAGAGAATTTGTTGATATCGAGGCGGATATTATACCACTTGGGTCAAAGCAGTACGAAGAAATTTTAAAATCAAAAAGTGATTCATCTGTTCCTAAAACTAAAGTTGAGAAGTCTGTTGTTAAAACTCCTGATTCTCAACTGGACAGTAAACCAACTTCAACATCTAGTCTTCAGACACATGATCATCAGTCTACACCTCAGACACCTTTGTCAGCCCCTAGTCAAAGTTCACTCTCTACTGACAATGGTAGAGAATACGTCCTAGATGACATGTATGATATATCAGAAACCCCTGAGCTAAGGTCGGATCTTGCTGAAACCAGCAAATCGGAACTTATGATAACGACCGAAGAAAAAACGTTGCACACGTATGAAAAAGAACAAGAGTCACCTACCAGCGATGAATTTGAAATGGTTGATAAACCAAGTGAGATGGATGACTTTGTAGTCATTGAGGAAGTCGCCAAAGAAGCTCAGGAAACCGACACTGAAGGCAAAAGTGTGCAAATAAAAACTCAAAAATTTGAGAAGCGCCATGACACTGAGATTGAAGAATATTTATCTAAAACTTCTAAGAAACAAGACAGTACTAGCAGTGCATCAGGTTCTTTATCCGATGAAGAGCTAATGGCGTATGAATTAGAACAAAAGAAACTACAGGCTCAAGAACTGGCAGAAATAGAGGCTGGAAAGCGGTGGATTCAAATGCAATTTGAAGGAGATCCGCGATATGACTACGAAAGAGTACCTTTAGAAGACATCAAGGAAGAGGAGATGACAGACTTTGATGCTAGTAGAATTGGCAGCTTGACGTCGCAAAAAGAGTCGATAGGAAGTTACGGTAGTTTTAGGAATTCTTATGGAAGCCTTTCTGAATCTGAAATGGCCTCACGAATAAGGTTTAGGGTCCGTGGTGACAATGATGATATTTCTATTAGTTCATTACAAGAGTTTGAAAATCTAGAAAGGGCGTTAATGGAGCAGTACCAGCAGCATTCTTCATCTTCTGCAGAATCTCTGAATGGTTCTCTGCCAAGACGGTACATTCTTAGCAGGAGTCAAGGCGATGATATTTCTGTATCAAGCTTAAAAGAATTTGAAGGTCTTGAATCTGCTTGTTTAGAAGCATTAAGAGCAGAAATACTTGCAAAGCAAAAAGAGGCACTTCTTATGGCCGATCCCAAAGAAGTAAGCGGTAGTTTCTTGGAACGAGAAAAACGATCGTACAGTGGCAGTTCAGAAAGCAGTCCTCCACAAAAAGGAGGAAGCCCAGGCCAAAAAAGTGGTAGTCCCTCTCAAAAGAGCGGAAGTCCGTCACAAAAAGTAGGCAGTTACGGTAGCCCAACACAAAAGATTCTGACAGAATCTGCTAGTATAAGAAAGCTGATTGACCAACAAATGGCGATAGAACAGAAACTACAACAGCAACAAGTGATGCCAAAAGTGATCACAGTAAAGAAATTTGATGATAGAGGGGCTTTCTTTGTGCCAGAACCTGAGCCTGAACCATCAGAAAAAGAATGTGAAGCATCAGGAGAAGTTACAGAAGAATGCAAAAAATCATCGTCTTTTGTATGCGCGGCAGCACCCAGTGACGGATCTGCTGAATCTATACCAGGAGATTGCGAAGAAATGATGAAGTTATTAGATCAAGAAGAGAAAACAAAGGAAACCCAGGCAGTGACTCGGACATTTACTGATGGTGGTGTAATAGAAGTGGTCAGAACAACAACAGTCATACAGCAGCGATTTGTTGATGGAAAGAAAGTTTCAGAGACTGTGACGAGTACTGACGGTGAAGGGGCAGTCGATATACCAACTAGACCAAGACAGTTAGAAGAAAGTGCTATGTCCTATGGCTCAGAAATGTCTTCGTCTATAACATCCCAGCCTTCAGAAATGGATAGTTTAATGACTGTGCTAGAAAGGCATACAGATGGGGAAGTAGTGACTGTTACACGACAAACGATAACGATGATTGATAAGCCTGAGGACTTGGAGTTCTCGAGGGAGGGGAGTCTAGTGCGTGAGCTGTCACCCTCCTCGGGGAGGTCGGTGGCTCACAGTGTAATCTCGTTCTCCGGTAAACAATTTACAGATCCTGCTAGTGGCTCATGGAGCGGACAAGATGAGGAGTTGAGCTCGTCTGGAAGTTTTAGCAGGTTGGTCTAATTTAATTTATTAAAAAGTGGCGATAAAATAAGAGTCCATTCAAGAACTTTTTATACGACTGATTTGTTTTATGATTTTATCATCATCTGCCTAGCTTCTTCCCAACTACCATCGATTGGGATCGGCGGCTGTCAGTCTGACTAGATGCAGCTGAGTATCAATATTTTACATAAGAGACAAAAAAAATTGACAACCGTCTTAAATTATCGGTATAATAATATCACAATAGCCATTATTTGACAGTTGGATGAAATGGCTGAGTTGTCAAGCAAATTTCAATTTGCTTGACAATTAATTTCTTTGGCTCCACATGGGATTTATTAAAAGCAATGCCGAAAAGAGAATGGGTAATGTAGGCATACACACCCACATTTCGGCACTACCTACTCATTTCACTCCATCAGAGAATACAGGCATATTGTGAAATATGTTTTTTTTTCTTTCTTTTATCAATCAGCATTTACCCCCACCCCCACCCCCATGGGAAGAAAGCGTGAGTTTATTTATAAATCAGCATTTACCACCACCCCCCTATCCCCTTGAGAAGAAAGTGTGAGGTTATGATGTTTATTTATATTGTATAAATCAGCATTTCAAGTTTTAGCTTCCAAGCTGTTGATAAATAAAAAAACATGAGCATCGCAGATCAGCCCGTAAAAACACACTGACTTTCTCTAGGGGTGCCCGCGCAGACCTGATGCTAGGCAGCACAGATAGTCTGGAGGCGACCAGTTCCAACGCGACTCGTGCTACTTACAACTACGAAGTAGACACCCCTATGACAGGCAGTCTGACATCTGGAGGTGAGTGTGTAAATGGTACATTTTTGAATGATTTTTGTGACTAGTCCGGGATTTGACGATTTAAATCAGTATTTTTTCCTGTTCTGATTGTTCTGGAAATACTAGATGTTCAGAGGCGTACGTTCAAACTACATATTAACACTACTATTAGCCCACACATTTTGTTAATCAGAAAATAAATAAGGTCTAGCGGCCCCGGGATCTTGCTTTACAACGAAAATAAATGAAGACTAGATAATTACAGTTAAGAGAACAAGATTACAACGACAATTATTATGTGTGAAATAAAAAAACAAAAACAAATTAAAAAACTAGTATCAAATTAAAAAAACTATTTGAATTTACGTTATGTTTACTCCACGCGTTTGTGGGCTTACAGAAGAATTGAGCGAAGGTTACGATTCACATAATATTTGGAATTGTATGAAGTCAGTTAAATGAAAATTTTCTGGTTCTACGTACTGAGCTATTTCTAAAATATCACATCAAAGTCATATTGTTTGTTGTTTAGAACAAAAACGAACACTGAATTCTACACTAGTTTTTCGTTATTTAATTTTTTTTAAATTTTTATTTTTATTTCGACCAACAAAGGACTTTCTTTTGTTTTAGTCTTAAAACTAAAACAAAAGAAATAAAATAAAGCACACACAACGAAATTACAAATCTCGATTGCTCAGTATGTGAACCATACAGCAATGGTTCAGGTACTGACAATCGAACCTCTGCGTGAATGCCCTCAGGATGCCGTTGGAGCTGGCCCGAACCCTGCGCACCAGAGATGTGCATCGTTTTCGCGTTATAATCGAGACTAGCTCATATATCAAAGGCTCTTATGTTTCATTAGCTTTAAATAAAATCAAATCCAGGACTAGTACCTTATTCAGACTTATTACTATTTTATCGAAACTTATTTTAACCTACTGCAAAGCTTCTTCATTGGCTTGCCAACTTATTCCTTACTAATAAGTGACAAACATTTATATATCCTGAGAATGATACTACACAATCTAATTCTCATCTAAAGCTTACGTTTACTTTATTTGTATGTAATATTTTTGTATGAACTATATTAACCATACTAATATAATATATTTAACAGCATGAGCTATCATATAATCATCTCTTTGTATTTTACAGAAAAGCTTTGCCCTCATCCCCGCTTTAATCTTGAATGAATTTATTTATTTATTAGAATGACATTACATTAATTTTCTCAAAAAAGTTTTTACAGAATCATGTAAATCAAAAATCCAATGTCGATATTTTCTGTTTACCAAAATGCCAAAAAGCAAAATAGTAAATTTCACATTCGATTTTCAATACAAACTTTCTCGGAAAATATTTTTGAGAGAATTAAGTATTTTGCATTTTTTTTTATTTATACCTACATATTGCTACCCCGCCGAGCTTGATACTAATCAGAAAGATAACAGCGGTGCCCCCTCCAGGATCAAATACCATGGTGTCATCATTGGACACACTGGATCCCATCACTGCTGTCCAGATGGAGAGCCTAGAACACCAGTCTACTAGTGAACAATATACACATGATTATGAAGTACAGGAACCGGATTCTGATACTGAAAGATTGGTAAGTTTAAAATAAATTAAAGTACACGCGGTACGGTACGGTAGTATACACGGGAGGAGAAGAATTGGCAGATTTTGTATTAATATTATTCGTCTCATTATTCTGCAGTCCTACAAGAAAGACGGTCGAAAAATTGTAAGATTTTAATTTTAAAGCAAGACATTCATCACGTAATGCATATATTCCTATTATCCTACCGAACCTACTAAAGTCCTTCTGTCAGCCAAACCACAGTTCACGCGAGCGCGCGTTGACGCACGCTTTGAATACATGGCAAGGTCGGAGTCGGAATATCGTTAAAACGCGGCTTATCGTGCATCCAATCCATAATGAATAGTCACAACTACTGTCAACAGTACCTACCACAGCATAATCTAGAATACTTATGCTCGGTTCCTATATACAAAAACGAATAATTTTTCCTACCAATTGTAGTTTTTTTTATTGCCAAACTGGGCATATAAGCTAATTTTACCTGTAATAGCTACAGGGATAAGGGAGGGTCTAATAGGCAAAGCTATGAGATCTTTGCTTTATTATTGGTATAATTGATATCTAAACAAGGGACATAATTTTATCCAATCCGTAAATTATAGGAATCGGCCATGAGTCGTTTTCTATGACATCACTTTCTACAACACACAACCTTAGGTCCCAGACTAAGGGCCTGATTCACCACCTACGATTAAGATCCTAGTAACTTACTTTGCAGATAATTTCATACAAATTCTGTTCCATTTTTTAATTTATTGGGTAAATAGCTAGTAAATAGTGGCTATTCGGACATCGTGAAATAGGTCCTGTGACATTTATCAGCGATAAAGATGATGGAAAAGTCAAAAATGTATAGGACTGCCATAAGCTACCGAAAACTTTATGGCAATCCTGTTCAAAGTCGTTGTAGAATACGAAACGCTTTGAAAGCGTTTGTCATATGTCGAGGCCCTCTTGTCGCAACATTTTCTTATCAATTTTAACAAGATATTATTTCATAAACTTACCATATCTCCACGTTTATTCCCAGGAACTAGATAGCCGAACGCCTCGGGCTAAGGAGCGCACTATCATGTTTGACAGCACTGACACGCTAAGTGCTGTCAGTGGTGACGGATCCGTCAAGGAAGCCGCTGTCGAAACACCAGCACCTACCTTCTATATTGGAGACACACCTATTACGAGAGGTATAGAGTTCTATTACGAGATAATTGATGTAGTTAACGAAGATAGTGACTTAAAACTAGTTGTTTATAATAAGATTAACGTTTTGTTAATAAAAAAAGAGAAAATATTAATATAGAAGAAATAAGATGAGTCATTTCCAGACTCTTTTCCAACAAAATTAAAATCAATCTGTGACAGTAATATTATGAGTGTTTTCATACAGAATACTATTGACCTAGTTACTGGTCCAATAAAATTAATAACACAATTTATTAAGGTTGTTAGTTGTAAGTAACTGTGCAGAAAGTATTATGATCAAGATATTTCACATCATATTTTGACAAGCATTGAGTTCTACAGAAAAATTAAGGTTGTTAGTTGTAAGTAACTGTGCAGAAAGTATTATGATCAAGATATTTCACATCATATTTTGACAAGCATTGAGTTCTACAGAACTTAATAACGAGTAACCTTTTACGTATATTTTTTTAAACTACATATATTGTCCCATAGTGTTCTATATACTTCATAGATTTCGGCTCCACTGTACAATCGCACCCGCGCGTACGAAACTTCACATTGGTGAATCATTTGGGTTAGGTTAGAATAGTGACCATTACCTCTATTGCTGGTGAATCATTTGGGTTAGGTTAGGTTAGGTTAGAACAGTGACCCTTAACGCACGACGGCGAGCGAGCGAAGCGAGCGGTGCCGCGGCAGCGGCCGCCGAGCGCCATATCCCCTCTATTTTTGGTGAATCATTTGGTTTAGATGAGGCGGTGAATGTCTCGTATATTAGACGATGAAAGCCTCAGGGTTATTGACCTTGATTTCAAGGTCAATGTGGTACTCGTACTATAAAATATTTTTTTTTTCGGCGTCTATTATTTTGCGCACTTTGTTGTTTTCAATAATACACTAAAAAAGGTCTATTGTACCCAAAAAAAAATAGCTAGTATATAAAAGCGCCGGGTGCGTTTGTACAGTGGTTCCTAGATTTCTATAAATTTTTTGTTCTGCTCCTTTCGCTGGGCAATTTGTCATGATTATTCTTAATTCAACTTTGTATTTTTCAAGGAGACCGACGTGAGGATGACGACGGTCAGCCTGCGCTCTCCGGAAGCGCTCCAGCGTCACTACCACCCACTCAACCATCACCACCTGTACCTGCTCAAAGAAGGTAATACACTATCATTTATAAGTGTAAGGTACCTCTATCATATATCGAATATCAAATAATTAATTGTGTACATAGAAAAGTCACTATTAATTGCCTCTGCATTATAATTTAAATTCTCTTTATCTTCATCTATTTTATTTTGCAAGCAATTGATTTCATATAATTTCAAAGTATTCTTATTTTTCTTTATCATAATTTCAGTTTTTATAAGTTTTTCATTAACTTTATAAATTTGTGCTTTCACTATATAAGATATTATCATTGTTATTTTATTATAAATATTTTTTTCAAAATTGTCCCTACTAAATGTAAAAATATTATCATTGCAGCTGCTATTGTTTAAGTCACTCTCAAGATAATCTCGACAAATAGGTACACTCCTTTATCCTTTAATAATGTATTGCTTCTTATTTTAATTTGCTTTATTACTGTTTTCACCATCACCTTTATAACCATAGCATCATGGTTTATTTTGCTTTATTCTGTAATTCATGTAATATGATTTATTAAGTGTGTCATTGCTGTATTATTAGGTCTATGGCATGTAGTGAAGGGTGTATTTTTTACATTAAATGTTGAAGATTTTAGTATATTAATAACACATGGGACTATATGATCGATCACTGTTTGAATGACGTCGAAATGTATAAGTAGAAGCTCGTCGTTTGTACTATCATTGGCCTAAACCGCAAAATTCTTAAATTAGAAAAAAATCACACTAAACACAAATTAAGAGTAGATCATTCAATTTATTAGAATATATATAGGTTGTAGATTAACTAAATCTCTACTAGCATCTTCTTCATTTCATAAAAAGGCATAAGTTTTACCTTAGATAAATTATATAAATTTATTATTTTCAGATCATTATCAATGCTCGCGAAATCTCCTCCATCCAGTCTTGAAGATCCTAAGAAGTAAACGTAATTTCAATTAGGCTGACACATATCTGTTTCCAGATTTTCACGCATTACACTCACATTTTCTTTAAAGTTCCTAGCATTGTGTAAGCTCTTATTCCTAATTCGTGCTTAGGCAATGACGCACTGATTGCTCATAATTTAACAGAATTTAGACTCAATTTATTAGTTTTCCAAATGCAGTTTCTTTTGAGACTTTGCTGATTTGAATCAAATTATCTTTAGATAACAATGATACTGACCCAACTATGATAAAACAGCCTGATAGACTTTTACTCTTAGTCAAATATGACAAAACACTGACTGAGACTAGAAAAAACTAATTGACACAATATTTAATGATCAATCATTATAAACCTTTTATTAGCTGAAAGCTCAAATAACCCCATAATTGATTAAAAAGAAAAGGTACGTAAATCATGAAGAAATCAAAACAAGAATTGACAAAATAATTCTACTGATAGTAAAAGTCGGAATGAACGAAACGGTTTGATGTATTTTAATTAAAAAATAAATAATACTCATTCTTCTCTCAAAGTAGACAAATCTATGACTCTGTCTAAAGCGTCTAATGTGATATCTATTACTAAAATGACATTTGTAGCACTTGCAATTAAGTCCAATCTTAATAGTCGACTTCTCGAAATGAAAGAACATCGGTATATATGGCAAGTGTTTGTTCAAACATTGGCCATATATACCGAACATTTTTGGATAATATTTTGGTACTCAACTTTTGTACTGAACTGTCGTTAACGACACGGTCCATCTTACTTGACCTGTAACCCATAGCTTAGCTTTAGACATCCATATGCTTACTCATGGTGTTAAAAGTGTAGAACTATTAACTATTTTATAAGTAAATTAAGTAGGTATCTGAAATGGATTTTGATAACGCATTGGTAAAATTGGAAATTCCATTCACGTGAAAATAGGCAAACTATAGGATATCCATATTCGATTCTTGCACAATTTCTTACGTAAGTAGATAGATAGAGATACAATGTAGGATAAGTATTGCTATTTCTGCGGCCAACTGGATTTTGTAAGCATGAACGGCTGAAATGCGATGGAATGGAATCGGAATGGTATTAGGAAGGAAGGTTTTGTCCTTTTTGTATTTTCATATTTACCTTGTAGCAGTGAATAGTACAATGCGTAAATTATTTTATTTCACTTTAGTCTTATGTGGCGATATTCATTTCTTCTGCTTTAGTTTAATTATCCAAAGATGATCAGTCTAGTCATTACTTGCGTTTACGTTTATTCTAGTCATATTACTACATTGTTTTAACCTTTATTTATTTATAGATATTATTCTAGGAATCTCTTTCGTGTATAGTGTTATTATTTCCATATTATTTATTAGATTAAGATTTACGTTGTATCTAGTTAAGATTTGTATATCGATTAATATGAAAACATATTGCTAATCAAATGTAGTATAAAGTCATAATCGTTTGTCGTAAATGTATAAAGACCTTCATACTTTTCAAATGTGTCTTCATATTAAGAATGTCAGTGTTTCAGTTGGTCGTAGACGATATTACTTCAAAGTTAGAAAAATTTAACGGGGCTTGCTCACTTCCAAAAAAATATTATTATCGACTACGTAAGAATTATGATTTATTAATGTGATGGTAATGTTAGGTTTTGGACCTAAAGTAACATGTTTTGTATTAAGTTACGAAGATACGACGCTGTATTATTTATAAATACTGTGTCGTATAACTGTAAATCAACTGTCGTAAAGTTAACCAATTGTCGTATGGTTGAAAAGTAAAAAAAAGTCCTAATTGATAGAATAATTTAATCTAGATCTATCGTTGATAGACATGTTATGGGATGAGACTGAAAAGAAAAAATGTGTTAGAAAGGACATGCTTAGCTACTTACACCGCGAGGCTGATTCGAAGCAATTGTTTTTCATATCAGCTCTGGAGGTCCCCTTTATGATTAGTCGCAAGGGTTCGCTTAATGTAACTATTTATTAATAATAGTTAATTTTTTTTAAGTCTGTGTGCTTAAGATGTCGATGTTAAGGATTTTAAGCTAGTGTCTCAACAGTTGCTATGCTATAATATTAAGTTTCAAAAAAAAAGAAATTAAGTTGCAATGTTCAATTGTTTCACGTTGTATTTGTAATATTGCTGAATATTCTATCGATTAAATAATTATTGAATATTAAATAAAAACGCTATGTCTCATATTTATATTTTGTGTTTTATTTCTATTAAACCCACCAATTTAAATGACGTATTTACATAAAACTGCCTTGTTGGTTGGAAGGTCTCCTGCTGGTTCTGGTTTCGATTCCAAGGTCGGGCATACTGTAATGTGGTTTTTCTATCTGGGATTTTTCAGTAGCAGCCCGGAGCCTGGATTTGTAACAGGTTCATGGCAATAGGCTCATCCCCTATTACATGGGACTTAACATAACAGTCGTCAACGTTACCCCCATAAGGGCGCTTTTCGTATGCACGGGCCAGTGGCTAGTGGCCTGCATTGTTTTCGTCCACCTATAGCGCTTCGGCGCACATTATAAAAAATGGTTAGAACCATTTTTTTTACGACACGTTTAAGAAAAGGGACATTGTTTATTTTAGGGTCATCCTTCTTAGGTGACATTCATCGTTCATTGGTGACACAAAAACAATTAACTTTGAAAAAAAAGGGTCATCCTTCATTCATCAAACAAACTAAAAAATGGCGTTGCAAACTACGATTTCAACGTGCAACCGAAAAAGTCGCTTATTTTCCTGTGTACCCTTGTTTGTACCCTTGATGGAACAGTGGAAGATCAGTTTTAATCGCTGTACCCTTGGCCATGAAACCCGACCAAATTAAATTTCCTGTACCTATTATAAAAGTAATATTGAACGTCTATAGTATGACTGACTCTTTGATTATTTTCAAAGAGAAATCATATACTTAAAGCAGGGATTATTCCACCTGATGTGATTGTGACTGTGAATTTTATTTTGATTTCATTATTTAATCCGAAATAATACCTAGTTACTTAATAATATTTTTTCTGGATTTTATCATGGAAGCTACGGATTGCATTGATGATGAGTTTTATTGGAGCAAAGAGAATATAATTCCAAGTAATGGCGGCATTGTTTTACTATAATAATATGATGATCGACAATTCTATAAAAAACCAGTGCACAAAAATTTGTCCGAAGTATGGCGGAGTGCAAATTGCACTAAATTGAATGTCTTTACATTTAATTTAGTGCAATTTGCACTCCGCCATACTTCGGGCAAATTTTTGTGCACTGGTTTTCTAAGAATTACTATAAAAGTAAGTAGTAAGATGTATTATGGAAGCCCTAGTTCTACCACAAAGTATATAGATTGAAGTTTTTTTCAGAAATTGTGTAGGTACAGTGTTGCACAGTCAAGTTACGTGATCTTGACTGTAATCGTTTTTCATTATTTTTTCAGAATGGCAAAAGAAATATTGCGAAATCAGATTATGATGAGTGTAAGCGTAATTTAGAAGAAAATGAGACAACAAAGATTATACTATTTAAGCATTATATATATATATTTAAGCAGTCTATTATACATAAAAGTGATGCTAGGCTTGTAAACTAACAGTGACAGTGTTATCATTCATCTAAAACATCGGGTTATTAAACAAACATTGATTCTCAAATATGTAAACTGACTAAAAAACTCAATAAACTCAGTGCTCCTGTGCTTTATGTTAAACCAGTGTAAAAATCCAAATTTTGAGACAACAGTCTCCAAAACAACCATCATTATTAACAATTTCTAGACAGTGTTGATAAAACAGTGATTTATACAAAAACTGTTACCGCCAAAAAATCGTTTTTTATTCAAATACTGCACCTACGTGACTTGAAATTACAACACTAACGCCATCTAGCTAAAACCTCATACACTAACCAGAAATATTGTTGCCACAGTAATAGCGGACAAATTTAAATAACAAATCGGCAATCAATACTGTAAATAGCGACATCTATTACAAAAACAAGGACTTACGTAGTTAAAACGCCATTAGATCGCAAAATTGGATGTTGC
The DNA here is from genome assembly GCA_905163495.3 of Cosmia trapezina. NCBI lineage: Eukaryota > Metazoa > Arthropoda > Insecta > Lepidoptera > Noctuidae > Cosmia > Cosmia trapezina. Next base: position 7,239,154 of record LR991044.1, read on the forward strand.
TATTAATTGTACAAGTGGCTTAGAGGTGTATGAACCGACATACTTGGCTTCAAATCGCATGATTGCATGTTCAAACCCGACGGTTGCAGTGCGACTTTTTGTGATAATTTAAATTTATAATTTAAATTTGTAAAATCATCATGGACTACCTACTAGAAAACATAACATTCCGTCGCACACGTACGATAACGGAACCCAATAGTGACACCAGTGAAATTATTTCTCAAACATTGGATGAGACTATAATTAGTATGCCGGAAATGTCAGAAGACGAGGAGGATAAGCAGATTTACATCCTTAAAACTGAGATTGAGAACCTTAGATCTCAATTAAAAAGCGCACATCAAGAAGTAGAAATACTATCTTTGGAAAATAGCTCCCTGAAGCAAACAAATGCCGATTTAATAAAGGAAAATGAGATATTTAAAAAAGTCACCAGTAGTCCTAAGAATAAAATACAAACACCGAAGAGAAATAAAATTAGTTCTACGGAAAAGAAGACCAGTAAACCACAGATTTTAGAAATTCCTGATTGCTGCACATCCACTGCTGAAGACCCTATAGAAAACTCGGAAAACCAAATATCACCAAACAAAAACAAAAATATTAATAAAAATAACCTATCGTTGCCGGTTGTAAAGAATAATATATGTATTGTAAGTAGTGAAACGTCTAATAGATTATACACAATCAGCCAAAGAACTAATTTAAGTAATTTTAGTATATGTCACTACCGCATGCCAAATTGTGGATTAAAGCAAGTATTAGATAATCTTGATAAGAAAATACAAAACTTCACTTACTCCGACTTCTGTGTTATTTATGTTGGGGAAGAAGATTTCAGAAGTACGCATAACTATATAGAATTAGTTACTTTTATTCGCGAAAAATTACAAACCTTATCCCACACGAACTTTATTGTATGTCTCCCGACTTTTAAATATATGGTTAACAAAAATTTAATGTTCAATAGTAGAATCGACACCTTTAATAATTTAATTTACATGGATGTTGGAACATATAAATACGCGTATATTTTGGATTCCAATTTAAATCTTCCGTACACCTATGAAACTTATAACCAAATGTATGGAAGCTTAAATAATAGAGGCTTGAATATTATATTAAACGATTTACAAAACCTAATTGTAGATTTAAACACAATTAATGTAGACGATGCATGTAAAGAACTAACTGAATCTGACAGTACACTGAATTTAATGGTAAAGGATAAAATATGTAATGATAGCAATTTTTTTCGTATATGACAGAATACATGTACTTCATCAAAATATGAATGGTTTACTACACAAAGCTGATGAATTAACCGTAAATTTAAATAATATTAACAATAATAATAACATAATTGATGTGGTGTGTGTTACCGAGCATAATATGATAACAGATGATACTAAATTTCTCCAAATTCCCAATTATACTATAGCGGCAAATTTCTCAAGAACAAATAGAAATGGTGGTTCATGTATCCTAGTACGAAATAACCATAAATTTAAAATTGTACACGAAGCAAAGCTTGTAAGCGTATCCAACCTCATTGAGTGTTCGGCTATTGAATTGTTAGAGCATAAGTTAATTATCATATGTATATATAGGCCTCCAAAGACTAAAAGGGATTGTATAGAAATATTTTTTGACCGTCTAACGGCTATGCTCGCAAAATTATGTACTAAATGTAAGAAAATTGTTATTTGTGGTGATTATAATATCGATCGACTAAAAGATACCCCTGTTTCGAGAGAGTTTGAAGACTTATTACGGAGCTTTAACTTAAAACTTGCAATAAATGAACCAACACGTTTGCAAAGCAAAACGTGCATTGATAACATTGCTCATAATATAAGAGGCTGTAAACAAAGTGTCTTAGAACTAGCACTGTCTGATCATACAGCACAAATACTATCTTGTCCTGTTAGGAAAACGTACTCAATAAGGCACTGGTACAAATTTAGAAGAGACTATAGCAACGAAAATGTTGAAAAATTAATTAAATGTTTAAAAGCCCTGACTTTTAGTGACTGCTATGGAAAAAGTGATCCAAATGCTGCTTTTGAAGAATTCCATAAACTATTTAAACTTTTCTATGACCTCTGCTTTCCAAACATAAAAATTAAGGTTCCAATCATGCGAAATACTAAATGGCTCAGTAAAGGATTAAAGACATGTTCCCTCCGTAAAAGAACACTACTTAAAACATATCGACTATCAGGTAATAAAAGAGATAGGAGTGATTTTAAAAAATATGCAAAAAGGTATAAAAAAATCATAAAACTCACGCAAAGGTCGCAAAACAACTATCATATCCAAACAGCCACAAATAAATCTAAAGCAGTGTGGCAAATAATAAAAAAATACAAAAACAATAACCCCCCTGAAAAAATTAATAGAATTAAATATAATAACCAACTTATAACTGCTCCTGATGCTATAGCACAAACATTCAACAACTTTTTTATTGATGACATTTCAAAACTAACGAATAATACAATAAACTACGCTAATATTCTAACCCATAACAAACCAAACTCCTGTTTCTTAGCCCCTGTTACCCCTAACGAAGTTGTCAAAATAATTATGACATTAAAAAACACTAACAGTACAGGTTGTGATGGAATTTCCACTAAAATAATAAAACGTGTAGTGTATGAAATTGCTCCAATCATCACCTACATAATAAATCAGTGTCTTGAAGAAGGAATTTTCCCGACATATTTAAAAACTACTGTAGTTACACCAATATTCAAAAAAGAAAACACGGAAGATGTACGATGTTATAGACCTATCGCTCTCATTCCAATAATGGCTTAAATATTTGAAAGAGTACTATATAATAATCTTAGTGAATATTTTGAAAAAAATCAAATAATAATAGATAATCAAGTTGGATTCAGAAAAGGGAAATCAGTTAATACAGCAATGCATCAGTTTTTACAAAAAGTTATAACGGAACTAGATAAAAAAAATCAGGTCACAGCCCTATACATGGACATGTCAAAAGCTTTTGATAATGTTGACCATGGACTACTACTCCAGAAACTAGAAATTTACGGAGTTCGAGGTAAAGCACTAGAAATAATCAAATCCTATCTCAGTAATAGACTACAGTTCACTGAAATAACACAATTATGTCCATTCACAAAAACAGAAATTAAATATACATCGAGCCCAAGATCTATAAAATATGGTGTACCTCAAGGTTCGATACTAGGACCACTACTATTTCTCATTTATATAAATGATATACCTAATGCTATTCAGCACCCTATGGTTTTATTTGCAGATGACAGTACGGCTCTTTTCACAAATAACAAAAATAAAAATCATGAACTAGAAATAAACGATTCCCTATCTAAATTAATAAATTGGCTTACAATAAATAATCTAAAAATAAATCTTTCAAAAACCCATTACATGAACTTCAAGAATAAAAACGCAAAATCAATTCCATTATCTATTGAGCACAATAACGCAACTGTGTCTGAGGTTACTAGTACAAAATTTCTAGGTATCTATATAGATTCTAATATGACATGGAAAACGCATGTAAATAGTGTATGTAACAAATTAAATCAATTCTCTTATGCCCTCTACATGCTCAAAAAAGTATCTAACCAAACCACACTGCTTAGTGCTTATCATGCTTATGTGGGATCCACTCTATCTTATGGGATACTATATTGGGGATACTCATCTGATAAGGAAATTGCGTTCAAGGCACAAAAAAAGTGTATTAGATCAATATGTGGGATACACCAAACCAATTCATGTAAACCTCATTTCGTAAATCTCAAGATATTAACCCTCCCTGCTCTATATATCTACGCGGCCTCAATTTTAGTTAAATCAAATATCAGTAGCTATGACACATTAACAAGCAGTAGACTCAAAAATACATTACGCAATAAAACATCCCACACTGCAGTGTATAGCAATAGCATTTTTTGTATGGGCATCAAAATATATAATAAGTTACCCATAGACATTAAGAACCAACACTCAATTGGTATTTTTAAAAGGAAGCTAAAAGACTTCCTGATTAAAAAGGCATATTACTCTGTAAAGGAATTCCTTGAAGAAAAATAATTATATAATATATAATACTAAAAGATTGTTGATACTTGATAATTATAATGTGATATAAACTGTAAGAATAGTCTGATATAATATAAAATGTATGAACAATGGTAATTATTAATGTAATGTAAATTGTTTAACTGTAGTATTGAGTACCTATACTTTTTCATTTATAACAATTTAAATTGCAATGCCTTAACAGGCAACTAAGTTCTAAGAACCTATATATTTGTTAACATCTTCAAAATTGTACACTTAGTTCGCAATAAAGAATTTGAATTTGAATTTGAATTTGAATATACATGAAGAACTAAAATCAAGTGTAGGTATTATAAAGGAGTCTGTCTGATCTACTCGTATAAACAAGGTCCCATTAAAATAGATGCGACAAATTTGCACAGGGTGTTTACCCATGAATATGAACAACTTTTACTATGGGACCAAACCTGAAATCGCGAAAAAAAATTAGCTGCATGCTCCCTACATTTTGACGAGTTTGGTGTAAATAAATGTACCTACTGAACAGCTGATTTTTTTTTCGCGTTTTCAGAGTTAGTCCCATTAGTGAAAGTTGTTCATATTCATGGGTAGAACACCCTGTGAAAATTTGTTCATCTATTTTAATGGGACCTTATATTGTAACAAAAATTTTTGAAGGAAAAGTTTCGGAATTGGAAAAAAATGCACCTAAAAATCAGAAAATTACACTCTTTCCGTACCATTCAACATTGCTTATACTCTGCTAGGAATAAAGAATTAGGAGTAAAAAAAATGTAAGTCGAATCCTACTACCGATGGAAACAAGATGACCTAATTTGTCTCCAAACAATCTCATGCAGTCGGAGGCAATGGTCGTTATTGTTAAATTTAAGAAGATGGCTCCGACTGCATTCGATATTTCTGAAAAAACTTCCTAGGTAGGGCTAGGGCTTCCTTATTACGTCTTACTACTTACTTTTATAGTTATTGTTCCTTTACATTTAATTGTAGTGTTTGCACACCGCCATAGTTCGGACAAATTTTTGTACACCGGTTTTCTATATAATTGTCGGCCATCATATTATAGTAAAACAATGCCGCCATTCCTTGGAATAAAACAAATATCATCGTCAATACAATCCGTAGCTTCCATGATAAAATCCAGACAAAATATTATTATTGTTTCAGATTAAATAATGAAATCAAAATAAAAGTCAGTCACAATCACAGGTGACAATTACGCATAAGGAAAATAAAGAGACAGTCATTGGTCATACTATAGACGTTCAATATTACTTTTATAATAGTTACAGGAAATTTACAACCAAGGGTACACAGGAAAATAACCGGAAAAAGTTTTGAAAGGGGTGAGGCGTAACGGCTTTCGATAGTACACCTCTGCCCAACACTTCGGGGAAACAAGGTGTGATGTTAGTATGTTAAATAAAACTAACATATTTTCAAATAACTATAGTTTATTAACAAAAATATAAAAAAACCTTAACAAAAAGATACAAACCATTAACTACAGTGTGATATGAGTAGCCACATTATTTAATAACAATATCCCATTCTGAATTATCACCATGCCTTCTTTGTAGTATTTATTAAAATAATATTCCTAGGTAATTTATTGTTTGTATGTAAACTCCGTCATGTCTATAAAGTTAATTTAAAACATAGATGGTTTCCGGACTATCATTAAATGTCATGTTTGAGGAAAGTAATATCTGAATATAAATATACTACACAGATTTCACCAAAAAGCATGGCGTATTTTCTACAAAGAAATACAATGTCAAATTGGCACTTTCGGTTGCACAATTTTTTGTAACAAGTGAAAATTCTTCAAATAAGAAATCGTTCTTTTTATTATAAAAATACCCTAACTACAAAATATTACATGATTTCTCATTCAAATTATTTTCACTTTTCTCGTTATCTTAAAATCTAAAAATGCTTACATTTACTATGGCATTTTTAAAAATAATTTCATTTTAATTGTTCCATTGGATACAGATGAAATAGGTATAACAAATCTAGAAATTGAAACATAAGCATTCAACATTTAAATAGAATAAATAAGTTAAATAAATTAGATTTAAGTCTTTACTTTGGTGGTAAAAATAAACGCCCATGAAATACCCTTTTTCTCAAAAAAAAAAATACTCAAGTCTTTTCAAATGAAAAAAATTGCTCGAGTTACCTTTGCTTCAACACACACAAACAAAAGCGCAACTACAGTCTTTTCAACGTTCCATCAATTTTTTCTTGTAATTTATTCATGACCATTAATTTATGAGTAAAAAGGGTTTAGTAAAAAAAGGTAGACTAATTAATGCGATCAGCAAAAGTAATACTCGCTTAAAATGATATGACTGAATCTTGATGTTCACAGAGAGTCGAATTCTGACACGTCACTGGTCTGAAAACAATGAAAAATTCATGATTACACACTTTATACTAAATTATAGGAATGTACTGAAATTGATCCAAAAGCTGTTTTGAAAAAAAAAATGAAGTAAATACGGAGATGAACTTTTTGTAGTAGTGTTAAAGATTGCTATATACAGGGTGACTTTGAAAACATGCGACAAAATTTAAAGGGGTGTTCTACCCATCATTATGAACAACTTTTACTATGGGACCAAACCTGAAATCGCGAAAAAAAAAATCAGCTGTTCAGTACATTTTGACGAATTATGCGAACATAAATGTACTGAACAGCTGATTTTTTTTTCGCGATTTCAGGTTTGGTCCCATAGTAAAAGTTGTTCATAATGATGGGTAGAACTCCCCTTTAAATTTTGTCGCATGTTTTCAAAGTCACCCTGTATATACATGATACTTCTTTGACTTGGTATACCATCTCCTGATAATTCACAATGTTCTTATCTGTAAAATATTCAAAAACTTTTCAATATGTTTTTTTAATTTATCTAATAGATACTGCCTATTTGGACATTGTGGCCCTTAGCTACAATTCAATATCAATCAATCAACTCAGCCTAACGCAGTCCACTGGTGGACACATGCCTCTCCCAACAACACCCAATAACAACAATTAACTATACGGGGTACTAAATTAGGAACACCACAAGAGCTTTGCCATTCAATAAATATTTAAATAATAAGTGCAAGGATACTAAAACTACAAAGCATAAGAAAGAAGAACATCAAGATCTTCATGAAGAAGGTCAAGAAGATAGTGCTGGATACCCACTAGGTCTGGTTTGTACAGGTGCACGTGCGGCAGGAGGAAGGTGGAGCCCAGGTCTCGTTCAGCCATCGTGTGCTCCTGAGGAGTTGGTGCAAAGGTTATACAGTGCCATGGAGGAAGTTGGTGGAATTCTACGTGTAAGCAGCTTTTGACCTGAACTAGAGAACGACGATAGCATCGTCGTTCTCTAGTTTTATAAAGGACTAGCGACTCGCCCATGCTTCGCCCGGGATCAATGTATTGACGTGGTTACATGTCAAAACATCGACGTATCTGTGCTGATACAATATCTAAATTAAATAAATACTTTAAAAAATGGTGAAAACCGCATCAAAAATTAAGTAGTTTAGAAGATCTAAGCGGCCACACAGACAGATACGAAAAGTGATTTTTTAAACTAAAGATACAAAGCATGATGGATCAATAGATCAGTAATGGGCTATCAAGGACTGCAAAATCCATTTAAAAATGCAATATCCATTCAAAAGTTAACTGAACATTTAGCAATGTGTAAAAATATACTTTAAATTCTAAAGATAATGGCAGGGAGAACTTCCTACGATGTTGTTAAGAGCATCAGTTTGAAACCATAAAAAAGTTTCAAGATGCAAGCAAATATTGTTACAGCCCTAATAGACTAAGAGGTCACAGGATTTTTCATACCAATCATGGATACGGTTAGATTTACTTCGATGGGTTGTAGAGCAGTCCCCTAATGTGAATGACGTCGGTCTGCCTGTTCTGAGTGGTTGCAACTTCGAGATATAGCGTTTACAAGAGGCTACATTGTTGCGAAAAAAAACGATCAGAGAAATGGTCAGTTTTGGTACACATTCAAAGTATGGCGTCTCCGCAGATGAAAGAAGTTGGTCTGCCGGCTCTCAGTGGTTACATTTCAGAGCTACTCGTATGATGCACAAATACACGTTACTGTTAATATAAAACGTAAATGAATAAGTAAAATAATAAGTATGATTATCTCCAACTACTGGGATAGGTCACATAGATCTCTATTTATATTCTAAGAAGAAGATGTAATTATAGTAGGTAATCTACCTGATGTGTAAGACGTGTTGATGAGGCCGCTCTTCCAGTGCTGGCTGGTAGAGTTCCACCTACTGATCTAGCCTCTGATAAGGTCCTGCAACAGAGTAATAGATCATAGTGGCCAGCACGACAAAAATATCACACAAGATAATTATTCTATTTGTAGATGATGCTGAACCAACAATGATACTGAACGCAATACTTGAATTACAAACCAAAATCTTACAAGGTGTCTTTGGCTAATGTTCACACATCGCATGCTAGTTTCTTGACGACCACCTTTACGACCCAGTTCACAAAAGAAATAATAAAACGTTGACTACTTACAATTCTCCAAGTCTTCTTTCAGCATCCGTCCATTCTGATAAATCTTCTTGACTGAAATATTAAAAGTCATATCATTTACCGAGTTAGATCATTTTTTTTTCACATAAAATCAACGCCCTGGTGCTACGGCATTATTTCATCACAAAAACGGAGATAAGCAAGTTACAATGGCTGGATCAAAACATGACCAATACAACCAAGACAAGAATCAATCAAACAGTACCTGTAAGACTTCCTTAGCGTATCGAATCGTGCCAACTCCGCCTCCAAGTCTCCTTTGGTGACAGAAGACATGTCATCTCGGTCATTTTTCATCGCAGACTCGTCAGGTCTGATTGTGGTTGAAACTTTGAATCCTGCTGATACCAAGGCTCCTGAAATTCGTATTTTTTATGTATTCATTGTTGTTCTTCTTTACTGTAAGTATTATCATAAAGCGGAGACAGAAGAAAACGTCATCTAACTACGGATTAATAATAAAATAATAATAATAAATATCCTTGGACATTTCACACAACGCCATCTAGTTCCAAGCTAAGCAACCTAATGCTTGTGTTATGGTAACGAGATGGCTGATAAACTACTTATATACATTTTTGATTGATATAATAAAGATGAAATTACTGACTTTTTGGGGAACATATAAATTTATACATTGGCAATATTATGTCGATTAGTATTCGTAACAACGGACATACCTTGTTTATTATGTCTATCTTTGTTGGCACTGTATGAAGATTCCAAACTATGTTTCCTTCTCATCTGGAAATTATAAAGAAAATAATAAAAACAACAAGATCGTCAAAGGAGATCATTCATTTTGGGCTAAATATAGAAAAGTCACGACCAAGACAAAAAAAAATATATTAGAAAATTTTATTCTCTTCTCTTCTTCACTTTTCACTAAGGACCAAATGCTGAACTGTTATACGAGTTTTAAATACTGTCTTCAGTATGTATTAGTTAAAAGAATCATACTTAAAAATAAAAGAAAAATAAATAAATAAAGAAAAACGTATTCTTTTTTTTTTTTTGTTTGGACGGTGAATGATCTCCTTTTAATGTTTCTACATTGTTGTTTGTCTAAAGGAGATTGCCATAACATGGAAACGATGCCAAAGCTTACCTCGTCATTGTTACTGGTTGCTCCTGATTCCAAGTAGCTGATCAGTTTCGCTTCACTGCTTAACTCCAAACTCCTCTTTCTTGCAATATTTTCACGACTAGAAAAGAGACTAGGTTTAGATGTCTAATTTATTTCGCTAATCTTCGAGCTCCACAAGTGTCGAAAAGTAAGATATTTTTAAAGTTTTGCCATGGAATGAGTGAATCATGATTATTCAGAATAAGACATCATCATCATCATCATTTTAGCCGAAAGACGTCCACTGTTGGACATAGGCCTCCCCCAAGCACCGCCACTTTGACCGGTTCTATGCTTCCCGCATCCAGCGGCTTCCTGAAGCTTTCAAAAGGTCATCGGTCCAGCTTGTGGGAGGCCATCCAACGCTACGTCTTTCGGTACGCAGTCGCCACTCCAGACCTTTTCAACCCCAATGGCCACCTGTTTTTCGAGCAATGCGACCTGCCCACTGCCACTTAGGTTTAGCAATTCTTCAGGCTATGTCGGTTGCCTTGGTTGCTGCTGATCTCTTCATTTCTGATTCGATCATGTAGGGAAGCTTGCCCTTTGGGTGGCTTTTAGCCTTCTAATAAGGTCCATTGTGAGCGACCACGTTTCAGTGCCGTAGGTCATCACTGGCAACACGCAAGACGATATTATAAGACTTATTCAGATTCCTGTTCAGATGCAACTAGAAGTATTAGTTCCTCTCTGTACACTCAACCACACTGCTAATTTACTCCTAGATTTTTCATCAGAAATACGGATGTTAAAAAGCGTATCTACGCATTTGAAACATACCTGTCTCCATGATGAGGATGCAGCCTCGCTCTAGGGATCATGACGGCGGGCGCCGGGGGTGGGGGAGGGTCGTGTGCTGGTGGCTCTGACATTACGCACTTCTTGCCACTGGATGAGACTCTCTGGAAGATAGAACAAGATTGTTAAGACAATGCTGATTTAAGTGGAAGAAACTTGAGCTTTTCATTGAGTGGTTGCTTACAAACTAGTCTGGTTTCGGCTTTGAAACTACAGTCTATTTTATTTCAAGCCATCAGCCAAGCGGAGAAATCTTATCTTAGACCATTACCTGTACGCCTGTAGTATTCAATAATTACTTTTATGAGCTAATGTAATGATGTGCCCCGATAGTGGTATTCATTAAACCTACGACGTCTTTTGGTCACTCTTCATAACTACGTACGCACGGCTACAGATCAAGCTATAAATTTCCAGTATAAGCTGATCTCGCATTGTGTAGAATTTCCTTACAATGAGATATCAGTGTAAACTGGAAATGTATAGCTTGATGTGTAGCCGTGTGTACTTGCCATATTAACAGTATATTTAAGGGATAGCTCTTCAATAAAATAAAGTAGTTAACGCTTACCTTAGCTGGTATGTAGGGCAGCGACGCGTTTTGTATACTAGAGTTGTCCCCTGATTCACCACGCTCGCTGATCAGTGCTCTCCGGTCTTGTCTCTGTTTTGGCATTGCACCCTAAAAGTAAGTATTACTTGGGTCAAATGTCACTAAGTAAGTACTGTGTAGAATAAATCAGTACGATTTATTCTACACACTACGTACATTTTCTATCGACTGACAATTGTAGTGTTTATTTCTTACCACGTCTTACCATGTCTTATTTATATAGATTAAGATAGGAAATATAGGTATTTACCAAAGAAACTTTTGGTTGTGGCTGGTTGAAACTGCAAGTGCAAGCATTGCCATAAAACGTGGTAGTAATGCCACCAGTCTCTTGGACCCATTACCAGCTGATAGCAACGAGGTGGATTTTTTCGATGCCATTTAGCTTGTTTTTAGGATATTTTATTTAATGCGAATAGCTAAAATGTAGATAAAAAAAAAAAAACTGTAACGTACCTGATGTAAACTAGGCATGCTCTGTATACATGCGACAATAGACCGCTGCGGGCGTGGCTCCCTGCGCGCGCGCCGCGAACACGCCAGTACTGCACATACTGCTAGCACCACTGTAAGGAGTGCACCGCATACCACCAGGGAGATGAGGACCACTGTAAAAATATTAAAGTTTAGTAAAATAAAACATACATGTTAAGAAATAATCACACCATGTGTGATTCACCGCAATCCGTTCCTTGAAGCTACCACCATCGATGCTTTGTGTCGCAAGACCTCCCGAACATCGAGCGCTACCGAGAAATATCATACTGTGGGATCAACCTGTGATTCACCGATTGCGTTATATCGTTCGATTTTATTTAATTATAATTTAGACTTGAGAGATTCACTTTTTGTTCTGACATCGAGCAGATTGTCGCGTCTTAGAAATAGTTAATTGTAACACTAGTTACTTAATTAAACGTATAAGTAAATTCGTTTCGGTTTCATTTTGCATCCTCAACGGCAGCCCTACCTAATTGGCGCAGTCGGTAGGATGCTTGCGGAACGTTTCGCGTAGAAGATTTCCGTAATCGCGTGAAGCCCCGCCGTAGCTTGTCTAGCTGCATCCAGAGCATCCGAATCTACAAGTAGTGCTGCACCAGAGGTTTATCTAGACATCGATAACGCAACGGGACCGAAACATGTTCATGTGAGTACACTAGATTCTTTTTAGTGGTTGCTCAGTCCTAGCCTTACTAACCTGTGTTAATAAAATTCGCCAAGATCTTTCATTTAAGAAAATCAAAGGACCCTAGGATAGTTACTAGTAGTAGGCAATTTTTCATAGATAGTAGAAGAAATATTAGTTTGAGTAGTATAGAAGAAGAAACGGAGATGTCTGAATTAGATACCATTTATAAAGCCTTAAGGTTGGTACCCGAGTTCGACGGGAACCCCAATGTGCTCACCAGATTTTTAAAATTATGTGACCAATTAGTAGACCAGTTTTGTAGTGCAAGCAGTAGTGAAATAAGTAGGTGTGCCCTTCTCAATGGAATTCTTAACAAAGTAACAGGCTCTGCTGCTCACTTAATCAATTCTAATGGGATTCCATCCGATTGGCAAGGCATTCGAACTGCTTTAGTGAATAACTTCGCGGACCAACGAGATGAGACCTCTCTATATAACGATTTAGCAATTTTATCGCAAGGTTCTAGCACCGCGCAGGAGTTTTATGAGCGTTGCCAGAATCTATATAGTACTATAATGACCTATGTAAGCCTGCATGATACCCTTGAGACCACCATCAATGCTAAACGAGATCTTTATCGTAAATTGACGAAATTGAGAAAATATCGGCGATTAAAAAATACCCCTTGCCTAATACTCGTACAGAAATAAAACGTTTTCTAGGATTACTTGGTTATTATGGGAAGTTCGTACCAGACTTTGCTAAAATAACCAAGCCTCTGACCCAGTGCTTGAAGAAAGGTTCAAAAATTGTTCAAGATCAAAATTATATCCAATGCTTTGACAAATGTAAAACTCTACTTGTCAACGATCCAATCCTTCAATATCCGGACTTTTCAAAAGAATTTATTCTCACAACAGACGCTTCGAATTTAGCAATTGGAGCCGTTCTTTCTCAAGGTCCCATTGGATCAGATAAACCAATAGCATACGCATCAAGAACACTTAATACCAGTGAAATTAATAGCAGTACGATAGAAAAAGAATTACTCGCCATTGTGTGGGCAACGAAGTACTTTTGGCCGTATCTTTTTGGTAGTTTAAAATCATGACAGACCATCGGCCTTTGCAATGGGTAATGAATATGAAAGAACCCAATTCCCGCTTAACACGTTGGAGACTACGCCTAAGTGAATATGATTATACAGTAATTTATAAACCAGGGAAAATTAATTCCAACGCCGACGCTCTATCACGAATAGAAATCCATAATGAAGAGTCTAGTTCTATTGTCGTTAACACCTCAGACAAATCTGATTCTGAAAGAACCAGAAGTATTGATTCAAGAACCGATAGTATTCATAGCGATATAGAAAGCCCTATACTAGAAGTACCTATTACTGATGATCCCCTTAACAGATGTAGTAGACAAATCGTATTTAACGTTGTGGGCGATATTAAAAGTAAACCTCACATAACTCATCCTTTTGAAACTTATACAAAAACTTGCATACAAATCTCCAAGTCAAACCTGGAACAAGATGTAATAGATGCAATAAAAGAATACGTTACACCACGTATAAAAACAGGAATCTTAATTAATCCCCCACTTAAAATGTATAAAATTATACCGGTCATACAAAGATATTTCAAAAATTTAGCAATGAACCTGGTTCTTTCCAAATTAGAAGTTGAAGACGTTAAGGATTACTTAAAGCAACAAGAAATTATTAAGAACTATCATGAAGGCAAGACGAATCATAGAGGCATTAATGAATGTTATTTAGCTCTGTCTAAACGTTATTACTGGCCAAAAATGAAAGACCAAGTAACAAAATTCATTAATGAGTGTTTTTTTTGCGGTCAAGCGAAATATGACCGTAATCCTGTAAGACCTTGGTATCAAATTGTACCACCACCTACCAGGCCTTTTGAAGTCGTACACTTGGATCTATTTAGCGTAGATAGTAATAAGTACCTAACAATTATCGATGCATTCTCGAAATATGCACAAGCATATTCTCTGAGAGATGCTACGGCTGTTAGTGTAATTCAGGCTCTATTAAAGTTCTCTTCCCATCATGGTATGGCTCTTAAATACATTACGGATAATGGCCCAGAATTTACAAATCAGCTATTTTCTGAATTCACTAAATTACACAAAATTCAACACCATAGAACGTGCCCCAATACACCTAATGAAAATGGGATGATAGAACGCTTTCATAATACCTTACTCGAACACTTGCGTATCTTAAAATTAGAACACCGGAATGAATATGTTAGCAATCTTATGACATACGCTGTAATGGCTTACAATAGTTCAATCCATTCTTTCACGAAATGTCGCCCAATAGACATAATTGCTGGTCATTTAGATCCACGAGATCCTTTAGACATGGATATAACAAGGCACCTATTGCAGGAATATATGGTAGATCATCGTAAGCGAATGTTAAAAGTATATGAAATAATTCATGAAACCGCGCTTCAGCGTCGTACTGAAATAACCGAGAACATTAATAGAAATCGCGAGCCTGAGCAAATATATGCACCTGATCAACGAGTCCATGTCAGAAATCCCTTGGCCAATAGACAGAAACTAGCTGCTCGCTATACGTTTGATACGGTTGTAACAGATTTACCTATACACATTTATACAAAGAGAAAGAGAGGGCCCGTACCCAAATCGCGCCTAAAACGGGTACCTAATAGTGCTCGTTTGTTACAGGATACAGAAAACACTAATCGCGTTGATGCTGCTGGCTCAAGTCCTGAAGCTGGGACAAGCGGACGGGATAACACTTGAAAGCCTAAAAAATGGACCGGGTATCCTCCCCTTCAACCTAGGACCCACTAGAATCATTTCTCATTTTCATTCCTTTATTCAAATTATAAATTTAAATAATGTGCGAAATAGATTAGAATCTGTTCGCGAAAAGTTAAGCGATCTAGCACCTGACTTAAATAATAAAACGTCGTTACTTTACGCTCCACATATCAAATATCTTGCTACAAAACTAAATGTCATGTCAGATCAATTGTTAACTTTTCAAGGAAAACGTTCAAAAAGAGGCCTTATAAACGGTCTTGGTTCCATAATCAAGAGTATCTCCGGAAATTTAGATTATACAGACGCATTAAAGTACGAAAATGCTATTGCTATACTGCAAAAGAACGAAAATAACTTAGCCATTGAAATAAACCATCAAATAAGCTTAAGCAAGCAGTGGGCATCCCAGAGTTCAAATGTTACAGATAGGATAGTAGAAAACCAGAAGAAAATAGAGAACATTATTAAAGCTATCTTAGATAACGATGCTAGGAAAGAAGAAGATGCAATTAAGTACTTTCATTTAGCTCAGCTACTTACAATACTAGGTGATGACATAGACAACTTGTCTCAGGAATTGTCAAAATTACAGAATCTATTGGCATTCATAAGAGCTAAAAGCATCCATTATTCTGCTCTCGATTACGATACTTATATAGTTATGCTAAATAAACTAAAAGGGTTATACAATTCAGAAGTAGTGTTAGATATTAATTTTAGAGAATATTTAGATCTATTAAGATTAGGTTATAAAGATAATGATATAATCTTGGTAATTAAGTTTCCAATCGTGAATCCTAATAACTACATCCTTTACAAATTGTCCTTAGCCCCTAATAGTGATGATAAAATTATAATCCCTACCTATCCATACGTAGCAATCCACGAGGAAGATCTACTGTTTATAGAGACAGAATGTCCGCAGTATAGTCACGGTCATCTTTGCGAGGACAACTTAAATCGACACTATGGAGAGCAAACGATCTGCATTCAACATCTTATACTCCAGCAACATATTCATGAAACCTGTCGAGTTACTCCAGTAATCTTATCGTCTCAAGCCATGGAACAATTGGATGATCGTCACTACGTTCTGAGCTTTCCCAACCTAACGAAAGTTCACTTAACCTGTTCTCAAGATCAATACAAAAACCTCCATGGAAGTTATCTAGCCGAAATACCTAAAGGGTGTGCTCTACAAACGTCCATCCTTACCATCACTAACCACCATGATCAAGTGAAAGGACAAGTTTTGAAAATGTTGAATATAGAATATAGTAATGAAAACCCATACAAAGCGACAGCGAAGAACATCTTGAAATTAAATAGCATAGATTTGAGTCACTTACATTCAACCAATATCAGGATTGCCTCTCAAGAACCAGTGACTTTGGAATCGTCGGACTTAAACACTCTCTATCACACGACTATACCTGTCTACCTGCTCATCGGTGCATCAGTACTCATTATAAGCATCGTCCTCATTCGTCGTAGATGTATGCCTTCGAAGAATATCAACCAGAAGGAGGATGAGACAACCAGAACACGAGAAGTCCAGGACAGCCCCAGAGATCCTATGTCTCTATCAGCACTATTTTCAACAAAAAGTCTCCAAATAGCTGCTGATCCTGCGGAGGGAGTTGTTAAGAAATAATCACACCATGTGTGATTCACCGCAATCCGTTCCTTGAAGCTACCACCATCGATGCTTTGTGTCGCAAGACCTCCTGAACATCGAGCGCTACCGAGAAATATCATACTGTGGGACCAACCTGTGATTCACCGATTGCGTTAGATTTAATTTAATTATAATTTAGACTTGAGAGATTCACTTTTTGTTCTGACATCGAGCAGATTGTCGCGTCTTAGAAATAGTTAATTGTAACACTAGTTACTTAATTAAACGTATAAGTAAATTCGTTTCGGTTTCATTTTGCATCCTCAACGGCAGCCCTACCTAATTTACATATAAACCTATAAGAAGCATTTGTATTCTTGGGTATCAAATAAATAAATATCCTTGGACATTTCACACAACGAATGACCCGTTATAGCAGAACAGAGCAAAATATAATCTACCTAGCCTTTTACCAACTACATATGTTCGGATCGGCTTCCAGTCTAATCGCATGCTGCTAAATACCAGTATCTTACATGGAGCGACTGCCTATCTGATCTCCACAACCCAATACCCCTTGGTAAGACTGCTTGTCAGACTTTTGTACTTCTCACTGCCAACCAACGTAACGACTGTCAAAGATCTAAGAATAACTGCTGGGACCAACGGCTTAACGTGTTTTCCGAGGCACGGTGGTGTTCCGCTATGTAATGACCGTCCGCGGCAAGCATAGCTTAACCTGATCAATTGACCCGTGCGGCTGCTAGGTATTACTTCTTCAACAGTCGTTATGGGTCATCAGAAGCCCGAAATTCTGACAACCAGTCTTACCAAGGGGTATCGTATTACCCAGGCTTGTGGAGGTTAGATAGGCTCCATGTAAAATACTGGTATTCAGCTGCATCCGATTAGACTGAAAGCCAATCCCAACATAGTTGAGAGAAGCCTAGACAGGATGGATGTAACTTAAACCTTTTCCGTACTTACAATGGCCTAAAGATGCCTTCAGCAGAAAGGATCTGGACCTAGTAATTAAATAAATAAAATGAATGTCAACTCACCCTTCAGATTGATCTGACAGGAGCTGCCAGCGTACCACTGGAAGCACTCGCATAGCACCCTGCGATCATCCCGCGAGTAGCACGCACCGTGATAGTTGCATCTTTCGCATCCAACCGGCTCAGCTGAAAAGTTAGTGTTCGAAAATTAGATTTCTTCACATGGGTAAAAACTAAATCAAAAAATTTGCAATAAAGTCCCATGGACACACGATAAATTAAGAGAAGAGGGTATTGCAGGGTTCACAGCTGGACTTCTTAAGTACCCTTTTAGGTTTAACGTATCATTCCTATAAAGGTCATTTTTACCATATTTTTTTCAGTTTTCTCTGTTGTATAAGTGTATTTCTTTGTTTAATCTTTTATTAGTAAGGTACCATCGCGGTAATCATGAACCATCGTGGGTTTGACTAGGTCCCTCGTTTAAACTGACATACTGTATAGCAACAATGTTTACCAGAGCATATCCTTCCTGGGTACAGCGCATTGACGCTGAGGTCTGCAAAGCCTTCAAGACAGCTGCAAGTGTAGGTACCACGTAAGTTGAAACATTGCGCATGTTCTGAACAATCGTGGAACGAACCGCTTACACACTCGTCGAAATCTGAAAAATTTAATGTTTTTCTTTAGTTTTTTTTTTTGTACCAACACGCTTCTGCGCGATATCGCGATTGAAAGTTAAATTTCGAAGACTAGGCACAAATTTTTTGAAGTTTGAACAAAAAAAAAACGATTTCGAGAACGACTGCGAGTTAAATTTATGTTAAAAACACTAGGGATACAGTTTTGAAGATGTCTGACTTATTTTAACTCAAATTAATTTCTAATTGGACCTTCAGTAAAATGATCATAAGCCACTTACCGCTAACATCGAGTTTCTCCATGAGCTCGCTAGCAGCATGCACCGCAGTTCCTCCCAGACTATAGTTGTTGTTTCTCAGGTATTTCTCAATAACTTCCTTGAGTCGATTCTCATGCGCATTGTCGGAGAGCTGAAATGTTGGAAGAAGGGTTTGAGAGCAGTGATGTTTTTGGCATATACCTTTACCTTAATTTAGAAGCATTTATTTAAACCCAAGATACACATTCTCTTCAAATTCTTGCATTCTATTTCAAGAACGTTTTAAGTTGCTGAATCTAGGGTTATTTTTTATATATTCATCAATGTTTCTAAGCCAAAGTCACAGTGTGATCACAGTCATTAGAGCCAGAGCTTCTGAGAGGCATATTAGATTTCTAACAATGAATTGCGATTGAAGCCTACTTCAATAAAAATTTTTTAAGCTGTCTAAAAGGCAATAGCTAAGCACATTCACGAAAGAACAGCCGAAAGCGAGCTATCAATAAAATCATCTTGAAAAAAACAGTTAGTGTTACTTTACCCCATCATTTTCCGAAGGTTTTGACTACAAATAAAATTTTAAAAATTTTGCAAATTGGTAAAAAATCATCACATGAAATCATTAAAAATAATGTTCTTGCCTCATCTTTTGATACCGTTACCTGCACATAGAAGTCATTCATAACACCCTGATACAAGTCTCCTCCTGGACTCTTCAGCTCAACGGGATGGAAACCAGTGATGTGGACTCCATGGTACACATCCCTCAAGTCTGACTGCATTATCATCCTATTGATACCTTCATGGGTAGCCACTGCTAGAGCATGGTACTCCTTACTTGAGTTGTCGGATAGATGCTCTTGGAATTCAAGCCGTTCATTTCCTTGGGAGCCGAGGGCTAACTTTACTGAGTAGGTATAGGTAGCTGGAAAAAACATTTCAATGTTATGCATTGTCAGGAGATTTATCGCAATACAAATCGTTGTCTGACTAATTTTGATCCCTTTTTTTGTTTAAGGATGCATATGCAAATATTATCAATGGATGACATTTTAATCTATTGGTAATTACCAACTGTCTCCTGTTCGATCTTTACTTATGAAACTATACCTATATTAAATATGAATATATCTTGACTTTATTTTAATTAATCCTTCAAATTTTCTCCTAATCACTTACGTTTACATGGCCTATCAGGGAACATTCGGGCGAACCCAGGTCTGCATACACATTTCATTAGTCCATCGATTCTCTGGCAGCGCTCATTTCTGGACGCTTTGCAGTCTGGCTGGCATTCCTTACCATATGCTACACCTGCAAAGTTCAAAAGAAAAATTTACATCTTGCCTTAGAATCTAAGGAGTTAATTTAAAAATTTAAAATGTAAGGCCATGTTAAGCTAATAAAAGGCTTAGATTAAACTTTAATAAAAAATCTGTAGGTACTCACCGTTAGGATTAACATTCGTAGTCTCCAAATAAGGTGTTCCAGCCAGTAATATTTCTCCAAACAGAACCTGAGATACGCCATTATTATTCACTTGTTCGTTCCTGGTAACATCATAATCCCCTGTGTCTTCATCATTGTTCAAAGGTGGAGCTGGTCCACCGTTTTGAGACTTATTCATCACAACAAAGAACGTATCATTATCGTTATCAGGTTCGTTCTCATTCTCAATCTTTTGAATGATATTATCTGTTGTCTCTGAATCCCTAATGATAAGATTGTCATTCTCTTCTGATGACATAGTTATATCATCAAGAGATACTTTAGTTTTTGGTACAATCTCTTGAACTGGTGTAGGCTGAACTTGAAGTATGGGTATATGTTTCGTCACAGTCTCAATTATCGTAGTCGGTTGTACTTGCGTGTGTACTTCTGTCACGACATCCACTATTGTTGATGTTTGCGTGTTTGTTAGTACCAGAGTCTGTGTAACAGCTCCTTCTGATTGGCTGACTAAGCTTGTCTTAGTGTGTGTGACTGTTAATGTGTGTGTAATGTTGACGAATCCGATACTTGATACTGTTTTCGGTGGCTCAGATAACGTCTTTGTTAGAGTAACCACAGCAGTCCTAAACTCAGTCTTAGTTGGTACAACTTCGTCTGATATTTTAACTTCATTGCCAGCGTGGTGAACAAGCTGTACTACTGGTACCTCTTCAGTACTATGTGTTGGCATACTAGGAGGTATTATTGTGGGAATGCTAGATGTTTCTGGTTCTACCGGTCTAGTGATCTCTAATTCAGATACTGTCGGAACAATTTTTTCCTTAAGAACTTCTGTGGGTCTAATAAAATCTTCATCGACTGATGATTCAGAACTTTCAATGATACTTGATGGTATAATAGGAGGAACCCTTGTGATTGGTCGAACAATCTTTCTTATCGAAATCTGACTTGTAGGGTATAATATTTCAGGCCGAGAAATTGGCCTCGTTGGTTTTATTATAACTATAGGTTTAGGAGGCATCTTATATTTGCTAGTAGTAGTTTTCTTCTCATCAATCCGAACTGGGTAAGGCTTGTGAGTTCTGATTTTGTTGCCTAGCGGAATAACCTTCATTTTGTCTGTCGTGGTCTCTTCTTGACTTGATTCCGGTTCAGAATCTTTTGTTTCAGTTGTAGATGTTACTTTAGTTGTTGAAGTCGATTCTGTACTTGCTTCTTTAGAAACAACTTCTTTATCTTCTGTGACCGGTTTTTCGTAACTAATCTCATCAACACGTTCAGAAGAGGACTCAGCCTCATATGAATAGGAGTTTTCAGAAGAAGATACCTCGGTGGAATCAGGTATCCTGGATGGTTGTGGTGTTTCAGGAAATTGTATGGATGTCGGATTGAAACTAAAGCTTGATGAAAAATCTACGCCGGATGATGTCAACCAGCCTGAAGATATTGGAGTTGGGAAGACCACGTTAGGTGCTTCTGGTACGCTGACAGTAGAAGCAGGTAATTCAATAGGATTGACGACTCTTGATGGAATATCTCTCGGAGGAGGCAGCAGCTGTGATGAGGGTTGGTCACGGTTATAGGTTGGTCTTCTCATATTATTCAAGATATCGAAAGCAGGTCTATAAGTTGATACCTCATCTCTGTTGATTGGTTTTCTGATAGGTCTCGGGGTAGTCAGTCTTGGCGGTCTCGTTCTGTACGGCGGTGGAGTTCTAATTGGAAGAACTGGACGAGGAGTCAAAGGTACTCTCGTTGGGAGCCTGATACCTGGTGGGGTCCTTGGTGGAGGAGGACTCATTCCCATAATCATCTCATCATTCGTTGAAGGCTTGAAATTATAATCCATTGTTGGCGGTGGTGGTGAAAGGTCAATGATTTCGCTCGAAGAACGATTCAATTCCAAGTTAGATAAAGTGAATGTTGGTAGAGTCGATTTTTCCAAAGCTTTCTCAACAATCAATGGTTTTTTATCTTGAATATGAACTGTTGATGTTATAATTGATTCGTTATGCACGTGCGTGTTGTTGAACCGATTGGCAAATACTGGTCTACTTGGAGGCCTTTTATATCTTATATCTGATTCTGTCACAAATACAGGCCTTGAAGAAGAACTGGGTCTGTAAGTTGATGGTTTGTCCATTTCTTCTCCAATATTCAAATCAATATTGTCTTCATATGATAAGTTGGTAGCGTTCTCCATCATGTGATTAATTTGCCAGTGGGGTTGCTGCAATTGATGATCGAGTACCACTGCAGTGTTGATAGTAAAGGGCCTAGGCTTATTGTATGGATTGTTTTCGTATATTGGTTTAATAGTATTCGATTGGAAAGTCGTTTTGTTATAAGAACTGAATGGCTTCTCCGTTTGTGTTCCAGGATTAAAGTTTACAAAAACTTTCTTATTGTTTTCATCTTTCTGGACGTCCTTTAGAGGATTTAATACCTCATCTTGTAGTAAAGTTAATTCAGTCGATGTTTTGGAATAATTGTCAACTTCACTTGAAGAACTGACTACAGGAATTTTCATGGATTCCGAACTGACTTCTCCATCCAATTCACCATGATTTTCCGGTTCTTCTTCTCCATCGTATATCTCTTCAGAATTTTCATACACGGGTTTGATTTTCTCTGTTGTATGTTTCGATGTAGTGGTGGTAGTTTCATAGCTATTATCTCTAATTGGAATATCATAAGCAGGTTGTCCCATGCTACCAAAATTGGAGGGAATATAATTAATATTAAAAGGCTTAGTTGTAAACGGTGGGTTAGTAGAAAATGGCTTTTCTGTTGGCTGAGGTTTTGTAAAAGGTTTTCCAATACTAAATCCTGATGGCGACGCATTCTGCGACCAAAACTCGTTGGGTGGCTTACCAACGCTTGTGATTTTCTGTCCAAATTGAGGAGCATTATTTTTCTCATTATAATCATGAATTAAGGGAATGATCTTACGGGTTGTTGCTTCTACCTTAATATTATTGATATTGTTTTCTTTTAATACACTAGAATACCAACCATGAGAGTTAGTTGGAATATTTGGTATTAATTTCGCAGGTCTTTTCACATCTTCAGATTTGATGTTATCAGGATATTCTGTGACTGGTTTCACGTTTTCAGATTCAGTTGAATGTGTTGAATAATCGTTCATCATGGGAAAATTCGCGTGACTATTAAGAGAAGGTGGTAAAGACGGACTAACTGGGTTCCGTACGTTTTTGTCTCCGTAGTTTTGATATTTGTTATCATAGCTCTGCTGTTTGTTGTCGTAGATCGGCTGTTTGTTTTCGTAATTTGGATTTATATTTCCTTGGTTCTGATTCTTGATTGGGAAGTTCTGATTTGTGTGGCCTTGGTTCTGATTCTGATTTACATTGCCATGATCTTGATTTTGGCTTTCAACGTTCTTGTTATTGTTCGCGTAGTTTTGACTAACATTTCCTTGGTTCTTTTTCTTGTTCTCGTTGTTCTGATTTATAATACCTTGGTTCTGATTTAGGATTCCTTGATTCTGATTTAGGATTCCTTGGTTTTGATTTAATATTCCTTGGTTCTGATTTAGGATTCCTTGGTTCTTCTTATTTTGGTTTGCATAATTTTGGTTTATGTTTCCAAAGTTCTGTTTATTATTGGCGTAACTTTGGTTTACATTTTCTTGGTTCTGATTTTTATTCTGATTTAATATGTTTTGGTTTTGGTTTTTGTTTGTGTATTCCTGATTTAATATGCCTTGGTTCTGATTTTTGTTTGCGTAGTTCTGATTTAATATTCCTTGGTTTTGATTTTGGTTTGCATAGTATTGATTTATGATTCCTTGGTTCTGGTTTTGATTATTGTTTGCGTAGTTTTGATTTTGGCTGCCGTAGATTTGCAGTTTATTCTCGTAGTTTTGACTATTTCCATAGTTTTTATTTTTGTTTCCTTGGTTTTGATTCTGGTTGCCATATTTCAGATTTTTGTCTCCATAGTTTGGTTTTTTATCACCATGGTTACTGTTCTGATTGTAATAGTTATTTCCAATTATTGTCGATTCAGCTGTATCCGTTGAACTTTTATTCCATCTATTGTCTCCGACAGAAACTTGTGTAACTGGACCATTTTCATTAAAAACAATGGGAGGGTTTCTAGTGCCTTGTAAATTGTATGTCTCCAAAGGTGTAGTATTATCTTCAACTCTAATGGCGAAGTTTGTTCCAATAGGTATATCGGTGTTGAGTTGGCTTACATGTGTTGACGTACCAACTGGTACAGCAACGCTAGACCCAATGACTGGCCCAGCTTCATTGTTACTAGCGACATTAGTGGCTGTATTTAAAGTCACTGTATAGGTATTATCCTTGTCTTCATTTACTTGTGGTACAAAAGATTTGTTAGCCATATTTGGAGAAGATATAACAGAGAAAGAATTATGAGTAGGACCCACGTTATTTCCTTTAGGAGGCTGCATATTGTCCGGAGGCTGATTGAAGTTATTGTAGTTAGGCGATACCGGTGGAATGCGAATAGTATAAGTGGGAGTTGGCTTGCTGTTTGGCATTTGAGCTGCAAAATAGATTTCAGAAGTCACTTTAGGCGGTAGCTGCTCAGGTACAGGATGCTGAATATTCAAAAATACTTTCATGTCTTGCACTGGTTTAGTATGTACAATAGGGCGGGAACTATAAGGCTTACTTTTATCATAAATACCATCTTGATTGAAAATTTGTTTTTGGGGTGTTTGTGGTGGTGGCGGCACTGCTAAGTAATTTTCATACTCTTTGTCGATAACATCTTTTCCATCCTTCTGTTTATCTTTGTTTCTAACTTGGTTGTATTTATCAAAGTCACCATTAGCACCAGTCGGATTGTATACCTCTGGATCATAAACTGTTATTTGTGGACCGACCTGCACGTGAGTTTCTTGGTTGCTGGTAGGAGGAGGTATCTTGTTGTAGTCGATAGGACGCTTGTTATCCTTCCATTTTATTTTGAGGTCGTTTCTATGTGATTGATCCTTGTAAGATGGCAGAGGTTTGTAATTGTCTGAAGGAGGATGAACATTCGGTTTTCCAGCATACTGTTTGTTACTATTAGGTGCTACATTGTGCACGTTAGTCATCTGAGGTGCATCTATGTTAAAACTGCCGAAATAACCTGGTTCAGGGTATGGAAGCGGATCATCGATGTAGTCTCCAGTTTTATGAGGTTCTGAGGATCCAGCAAATACTAAAGCTGTTGAGCTGCCGTGAGGAATCAATACATTCGCGACTCTTGAAGGCTGAATGTCAACTAAGAAAGGTTTACTTGATTCAGTGTTGCCTGCGACTGTGTATCCATGTTCAGTTCTTATTTGCGTATTTACTACTTCAGAAGAACTTGGACTGTTGTCAGGTATGGTGTCTGCCTCATTAACAGGTTTATACTCAATATGTTGCTGCGTAGGAGCACTTGTAGGTTTGGCTAACGACGGAATGTAGTCTAAAAATGCTGGTCGGCCATGATTGCCCAATACAGGTCCAGTGTTTGTAATTTGCTCAGTTTTCATTAAATGGTCATGAATGCTTGCTGGCATGCGATACGGGTACTTGTCGTTAGGCGCGGAATTTTGAAGAGTAAACGACTGCATTGGTCTCGACATAGGCCTGTTTGGCTTAGATTTTTGTTGAGGTGGTTCAGGCGGCCTCAAATCATAAGAATCATCGCTGTGAGGCTGATCACCAAGAGGTTTCTCGTTTACGAAATATTGTTCATTCGCTGCTATGAAACTATCAATAGGCGGCGGATTGACCGAGTTTTGTAACTTGATTCCACTTGCGGCCAAGGTTAAAGGTCCACCCACGGCAGGTTTGCCAACAATGACATCGGAGTTGGCTGTAATTATTTCACCAGGACTAATGGGTATACCACCATTGACAAGTGGACTTTCATGCACCATTTTAGGCGGGATAATGTGGGCTTTAGGCTGTTTATGTTCCGCTGCCCACGCCAAATTCTGATGTAATGTAGCATTAGTGAAAACAAGTTGAGATTCAGACGTTTCTAATTCATCTACTGGAATGTAAATCGGAAAGTTACTATGTGTTGCTTCTAGATCATTGTCCACTCTTTTATTTGCAGTATAAGCTGTCAGTTTAACTGCAGGCTTGATTGTCGTAGTTATAGTTTTGTTGACGGTGTCTTGTCGTTTTATAAACCCACCTGTCATCTTCTC
The DNA here is from genome assembly GCA_905163495.3 of Cosmia trapezina. Classification (NCBI taxonomy): domain Eukaryota; kingdom Metazoa; phylum Arthropoda; class Insecta; order Lepidoptera; family Noctuidae; genus Cosmia; species Cosmia trapezina. The sequence continues at coordinate 7,265,491 of LR991044.1, forward strand.
AATGACAGGCGCCAATTGTGTCAGTCCTTTTATTCCAAGAGTTCCTAATTTCAAAAGATCGGCCACAACAAACTTATTTTTATTCGGTTTCTGTGGTTTCTCTGGTTTCGTTTTTTCGGGAACTTTCGTGCTTACTTTGTTCGTTTTTGGTGGCGCTGGGGCTTGCTCATTAGTCAACAATTCGCTTTCTTCAACTGAGTTCGAATCTTTTTCATCTGAGTAATCACTGATTACTTCAGTATATTTTTCAACGACTTTATCAGTTGGAGCTAACTGAGAGTTACTTTCATATTCGTAAGGTCGATACTGGGTTTTTTTATCCATAGATTCTTTGCTCGTTGGTCTTAATTCTAGTTTCGTAGCGCCGTAACTGGTTTTAATTCCATATTTAGTCGACGATCCAGAGTAGTCTATGTTACTGTTCTTTGTCTGCAAACCTTCAGTTTTTGTGTTACTGCATGAGCAGGAACTTGTGCATGGAGGATTACTGATTTCCGATGGTTGGATAAGATCAAAACTGTTGCTTTCATCTTCTTCGCTATCTATCCGTTTGTCAATCTTTGGATAACTGCTCATAAACATGTTTGTCGCAGCGGATGGTTGGATTGTCTTGACTTCCATGAATTTGGTCTGAAACATTTTTAAAAAATTCATTAGTTTTAGGCAATTTGCAAAATCACTGAGGTTAAAATGAGGAACATATTTATTTGGACCCTTAGGTATACTGTCAGTAGTGATGTGTGAATGGCGTGTGTTAAATAGTATAGATAACTAAATACGGTACTAACTACTAAAGTTAAAGTTTACGACAGACATTTTAGAAGAAGATAAGGTAAGACAAATGAATGAGAATAACATAGGTTTAAGGGAAATCAATTAAAGTAAAGGCTCCCATAAGTCGGACTTGATGGAATTTTTAGGAATTGACCAACCAGGGTCCCAAATCTTACTTTTGTCGGCTTTAAGTCTGGCAAAACATCAGTATCATAAAGATTGGTTAAAGATTCAGTAGTGACAACTGATACTATAGTCTCAAACGTTGAAATAGCACTTCTTTTGTTTTGTACCACAGTAGTTAAGTACGTGTAGGTGGTCATACAAGTCTTGATGATATAGTTATGTTGCATGAGCTGATGTAAGGGGAAGAGTGCGCTTATTTGCTGGCGACTGACGACAGTGGCGACTGCAGATGATAACAATTGTTTTGATGCTGTAGAGGAGCTGACATGCGGTTGTAACGTAGTTGCGTGAATGAGCTTAAGTTTGCGCTGAGAAAAAAGCGTAGATGAAGATGAAATGAATGATGATTACAAATTAAAGTGAATGAAATAATCTACTTTCGAAATAAATGAGCGATTAAAGAGTTCTAACTCATGATCTACATTTAAGTTCATAATGACTAAAAAAGAAATATGCCTTGCCTAGCTAAATTTCAAAGTTAACATTCATATGCAAAGCTTTTTTGTAAGAAATATTTGAAAAATTCGATGATAAATCAATCAAAATAAAATGCATACCTGTTCCTGCTTTCCATCAGGATTTTTGTCCTTCACCAAAACTTCCACACCATTAGACATAATCCTTGTAGCTAGATTTTTTAGCCTCCTTTCATCTTCTTCAGATTCTTTTTCAACTAAATCCATGTCTCTCCCAGGCCTCCACGGCGTGTTATCATATACTATACCATTTGCATTGAATGCTGAAATATTAAAAATGATAGTAAGTGTTTGTACTTCACAGCAAAAGTACGTATATAGGGTAACTGCAGTAGTAATTGGCCACGCTTTAGTAACTGGCCACTCATAAAAAAGAGGTAGAAACAAGGAGAAAAAAGTAAGCTCATGCATTCATGAGGACGAAAAAATACTGTTTGTCCATTCATGAGCTTGCTTGCATTACCTTGTTTCTACCTCTATTTTTATGAGTGGTCAGTTACTAAAGCCTGGCCAATTACTACGGCAGATACCCTATGTATTTGAAAATTACAATTAATATTTTATTATGTCTAATAATATGAAAAATTATTACGTTTATAGTAGTCAAATTTATTAAAAGCTAGTTCTAAAATAAGTACAGCAAATTAACTCTAAACTGATTAATGAATTTAAGATAAAACAATTAAATTAGACACCATAATATTGTGCTTTCAGGTGATACACAAAAAGCCTTTTCTACAGCATTAACAAATCTGAAAAACTAACAACATAATAATTATGTGCAAAGCAGTTAGTACAAAATTAATTATCATCTAAGTAACAATTTCTACTATTACCAAGCCAGAAATTACATAAAATAATTAAATGTAGATATAAATAAAAAGTATGTAGACTCGGACTAACAAAAGCAAATTAAGATTATAATATGATTTATCAGCCATGTGGCGAACAGAATGCAATTCAAGTTTAAGAAAAAGTTCGCCTTGGTATAGCTTCACCTCTGTTACAGTATCTTTTTAATACTCGAAGTGCGTTATTTACGGCCACGTACTGTACTACATTTCTTAGCATGATACTATTGCAATTATGCGGAATCGCGTGATGACTGCGCGTGAGCCGGTGTCGTTTCAAACGTATTCAGCATAATGTTTATACTTTTTACTGTAATACATTATGTAATTTCTATCATGGATCAATTTTATTAGTCTATATCTACAGTTATTTTTGTATTGTGTTTTTATCTTACTTATATTATTATATTTTGTATTAGTGTTCATTAATGTTATGTTAACTTTTATTTTATGTACATCTAAATTGTTAGTTTTATTGTTAGATGCTCTTGAATCTTTTTCATACTTTCTGACTATTAGTATTTCTGCTTATATGGAATAAGGTTAATTATAAGATCGTTGGATCTAATTGTATCAAGCTTTGCCAATGATTCAAGAACAATTAAAAATAATTTAATATTTATTAATTAAACGCTAATCACACTCACCTCCAAATTGCAGGATGTGGATATGGAACCATCCGTCAGTGGGGAACCTTCGGGATCTTCGAATTTCTGGTGGTCCAGTCATCATCATCACGTCTTTTGTCAAGTTCTAAGTCAAGTTGTGGCATAATCATAGCTCTTGTGAAGGTTAGAAGGTGGGATGGAAGTGTGGTGTGAATGTCTTTAAGCGTGTATTGTTTGCTTATTGTAAGTATGCTAAATTATGTCTGTAGATTAAGTGTTTGTCTTTATCGGCTGTGAATGAACGTTTCATGTTTCCATAATCAATCATCCATCATCACAAAGGAATTAACAAATAGAAAACCAATATAATTTTCTAAATATTTATTGTTTTAATTTTAAGTCGTTTTTGCAATGTACAGTCATAAGCGAAGGAAGAACGAGTATTAAAAGGTAATTATGATAATCATAATCTAGGCTTATATTCTTAGGCAGTGAGTAATCGTTACCCAACAATTTTACCCCAACACATCGATTATGGTAACATAGGAAATAACATTTTTGGTGAACTTAGAATAACATGTTAATATCTAGTCAAGTACAAAAGAGTATTTCGTCCTTAAAACTAAACTAAATCTATAAGGCACTATTCCATAGTTAACTTACTATGATACAATCGAAATAAATAACTAAACCATTACTATACACCTAACCGTTTGTATTTTTCACGAGACGTCGTCAATTGAACTTTGCCTTAGGTCCCTAGTTGCGGATGGGCTCGCTGCCCTCACAACGAATGTTGGTGATGCGTCATACCTAATATGTTTGCTTACTTCTCCTACTATACTCTCCAGACTTTGCGTTTCTACTTGATTTTCGACTTCGACATTATTAAAGTACTTATCACTATCTGAAACTATGCTACTGTCTGAATAAGATCCGGTTAGTTCACTAACAGATGGTAGTAAGGATGGCAGTACTTGGACGTTATCGTAATATATGGCTTCACGTTTTCTTACTGTCTGTGTGTCATCTGACACTACAGTTGACAGCACTGTGCTGAATTCACCGGGATGTCTACCTGACACGTACAGAGTCACTACGCTGGTATGTTTTGGAGGACCAACAGGGAGAGCTGCGGGAGCCGGCTTTGGGCGAGATTTCCTACGGGCTGGAGTAGCTGGCGGTGGTGGGGGTGGAAGGTCTTCTTCATCATCCTGGGCATCTTCAGAAAAGTCCTCGTTGCTATTCAAGTCGGAAAGAATATTAGGTTTGGGACTATTACTGTAGATATCATTATTCAGATTATTTTGTTGGTTCAGATTTGGTGACAGATTAAGGTTGTTAAAATTGTTGAGACCGCCTAAAGCAGCAAGATCTGCTTGACCTAGACCTAGCAGGGGATTTGCTGTTTGAAGGTTAAGAGATTGCTGCTGTTGCTGTTGTTGCTGAAGAAGAAGAGGAAGTAGCAGGGAGTTCAGCTGTTGAGGGGCTTGACCTAAAACGGTCGGAGTAGTTACCACTGTATCCGTAACATATTCAGTTGCCGTAATAACATTAGTGGTAGGATCAACAATGGTTGTCAAAATAGCCTGTCCTTTAAATGTAATAGGTAAAACTGTTTCCCTATTGTCAGTTATTGTTGTCACATACGTAGTTGTTCGAGTTTTGAATTCAGTAACTGGAGTTTGTACTATTGGCTGCTGAGGAAGGCCTGGGAAGCCCTGTCCTTGTAAAGCAAGGAAAGGATTGATGGCGGGCTGCTGGTTGCCCAGTAAAAGTTGTGACAGTAACAGATTAGCAAGGGGAACATTTGAGTTTATTTCTGGTGCAATAGTCTGTGTGACAGGTTCTACACTGTAAACCGTGCTAGGCAGAACGTGGGAGAAAGAAGTCTTGCGACCCCGGATAGTGGTAGGTGTAAAAATGACAGTAGTGGTAGGAGTTTCGTGTAGGAGATATCGGATGATTTTAGTGGCTCCATTCTCAGCCAGCTCAGTCGACTCTGTAGCAAGGACAAGTTGTTGATTGCCCAAAGATCCGAATGTTGTTGATACCTGGTTTAGTAGTAATGTTTCTAGACTAGGTGTTGCTGATAGCAAGTTTTTGTACTCAGTAATTTTTCCGTTCACAATTGGCACTGTTACTTCAGTAGGTATTTGATGTGTTATAGTGATTTTTCCATCGTTTAAAATATTTTTGGCGTTGAAGCGTTCACCGCTATGGCTTTCGAACGAACTCCTTTGCCTGCTTGAAGCTTTGCTGGTGGTGGTGCGTGTTCGTGACCTTCCTCCTCCTGAACTACGAGAGGTGCTCATCCTAGACCCTGACGAGTTCTTATTTAATCTAGGAGCCTTTGGAACTTTTGGTGGCTTTGGCCTAGATGCAGAAGTGGTGGTCCTTGCTGATGGTCGCGATGACTTTGCTCTCCTGTATGCTGGAGTGGATGCAGTTGTCGTAGTTCTAGTTTCTCCGCGAACAATAAAAGGTTGCCTTCCATTTGATTTAGGAGCAGCAATTGTAGTCGTTCTGGCGGCGTTAGAATTGCGATTATTGTAACGATTACCGGGCCTTGCTTTTTGAGTGGTTGGTGGGTCTGTGTGCTCTGGTTCAGGGCGCCTAGTAGTGGAAGTCTTAGTGCCTGGTCTTCGGAAGCTTGTAAATTTTCTGCTGCCATAATCAACTTGACGTTTTGTACGCCTTTTAAAAGCAAATGGCCTTATTTGTACTATGCTTCTCTTAGGTGCTGAAGTGGAAGGAGGTTGAGCGACTTGACGTTCTTTCCTATCAGATGAATCGTAATCATTATCTTCCTCAAATTCTTCTTCTTCTAAGATTTCGTCACTGTCTTCTACCTTTTGTTCATCTTCTTTGATTTCTTCTTCAGGTTCCGGTTCAGGCTGTCTGAACAGGTTTCGTCTTGGGAACAGTGCATTATTTGGTCTCTGTCTACGTAATGATAGAAGTGGACTCGATGTAGCCCTGGTTGTAGATCTCTTAGTGGTAGTTGTAAGTCTACCACGAGGGGTTACAGCTCTTCTTGCTGAAGCTGTTGTTGACCTTGGAGTAATAGCGGTACCGGGTTGCCTGGGAACAGGTGGTCTTCTGAACCTGAGTAAAGGATTGTTTGTAGTTCTGGCCGGAGTTTCAGTAATCTCGTCTAAAGCTTCAGTTGCATTTTCATCTAGTTGGGTTGCGAACGTTTCATCGTTTTGATCAGGAGGGAAAGTAATTGAAGCAGTTGGTTTAATATTCCTGCCTGGTGGAAGTCTAGACGAAGTTGGTCTTATTCTTGGAGCCGCAGCCGATCTGCTAATATAATCTAAGCTGGCGGGCCTGGCTGAACTTCCAGATCTAAAACCAGTTCTTCTAGAAGTAGGTTGTATACTTCCGCGTACTGCGAAACCTCCAGGTCTTGAAGCTGATGGCACGTTAGCAGACGGATTATTTGGACTATTATTACCACGTCCAGGGAATCTCTTGCCAGTATTTGCTCCTCCAGGATAAGAGGTCTGTTTTCTGCCTCCATTATATCCTCCTGATGATGCTTTTACAGACTTCAAGCTTGGAGTAGCAGTAATAACTTGTGGTGTGAAGTCGGCACGAGTGATAGTTGTAGCTCCACTAGATAATGGTACACGTTTTGGAATAAATGTAGGTCGGTTGCGAGAAGCAAATGGTATGATTACAGGGGTAGTAGAAGGCTTTTTGGGAGTGAACGTAAGACGAGATTTCTTTCTAGTATTTGAACTATCATCTTCTTCCTCTTCTGATTCATTCACAACTTCAGTCGTAGGGTCAGGTTCTGAGCTCTCAATCACATCGGGGGTAGGACTAATGATGTTACTTTCAGTTGTCGTAGTTGATGAGTTACTGTTATTAGAAAAAGCGTCAATGTTTAATGACTTGTTATCACTTGTTACAACAGTTGAGTCCCCGGATATGACAGCCACCTGAGAAAACAGTATCTTTTTCTCTCCTTCAGGAGCTGCTGTGGATGGTTTCTCTTCTGGTTTAACTTCAGCAAATAAATTATCAATGTACGTGCCTAGAAGAACCGTTGGTGGGGCCGAAGAAGCATCTGGTAGTTTTGTGGGAATAATTTCCTGTTTTACAACAGTTGGAGTTATGTGTGGTTTTTCACCGTTATCTTGAATCAAGTTCTGGTCAGCAGCACCCACTGGTACTTTCCTACCAACTTGATTATCTTCAACAAGTTTAGTGTTATCAATGATATTAGTAACAGTCTCTAAACTACTTCGGATCTGAGAAGTGTTTCCTGCGTAGAAAGTAGTGAAATATGTGTATGTCGTATAGAAAGTGGCTTTACCATCTTCTGGTTCAAGACTATCTGAGACTAAAGATGGTTTTAATTCTACTTCTAGAACTTTAGGTGGTAATGGAGTATCGACATCGATAGGCGTCGTGTCAATAGGGCTGATAGTGGCCACAGATTGAACTACAGGTGTAATCACATTTGAAACGATTTCTTCCCGGCTTGTTATTGTTGTAGATTTGTCTTTATAAAGAGTAGTCCAATATGTAAATGTTGTATAGTAGGTAATAGGTAAGTTACTTTCTTCTTCTGGTTCCTTGTTAGGCATGATTGTTTCAGTGACTACGTTTGTTATAGTCTCCAAGCGACTTTTAACTTTGCTGGAATCTTTTCCAATATACATTGTTGTGAAATATGTAAATGTAGTGTAACTTGTTTGTAATAAAAGAGTGGGTGATGGTAAGATCTCTTCAATATTGCTTTCTGAGCTAATCTGGTCATCTAATATAATGTTGTTACTGTCGAGAAACTTTCTTTCTCCCTTGGAAGATGATGACTTTACATCAGTAACGAAAGAACTTTCAGATTCTAGAGGGTTTGTTTCTACACTAAACAACATGTCTACTTCAATTGGGCTCGGATCTGGTGTAGCGTCAGGTTTGGTTTCTCCGGAAGATTGTTCCTTATCCTCTTCCATACTAACACTGGTTTCCATTGAAGAACTTTCATCTTGATTAGCAGGTTGCGCCATTTTCACTTGCTTACAATGTCTAAAGTCGAATTGAGCTCTAGTGTTCTCCACTGCTAATGGGTATGCCTTTGTGGGAATTAGTTCATCCGGTCCGACGTAATTTGTATACACTTCATTTCTGCTGCATACATTAGCATCAGTACCAACGTAGATTGTCGTAAAGAATGTATACGTTGTGTAATAAGTCTTTACTGCATCAGGCTTGATACTTGCGACAATATCGTCGCCTAATGACGGAGTGGGTGTCTGAGAACTATAAATAACATCTACCTCGACTGACTCAATGACATCTTTATTCTTAACAAGATCGATGATGCTGTTAATCGCGAATGTTTCCGTTGGTCGGCCGATACCCACACTAGTTGGTGCAATCTCATCTTCATTGAACGCTCCTAATAGTGATGGATCTAATTTAGAAAGATCGATTGTTGATGTAATGATGTTAGTGACAACCGATTTGTGACTAGCAATACTTGAAGTTTGATCACCGAAGAATGTTGTGAAATACGTGTATGTAGTGTAAAGCGTTTTGTAAATTACATCGATTTCGTTTTCTTGATCTTCTTCTTTTGGATGTGGGGTAGTTGATTGTTCTGTTGTTGTGGTCGTTTGCTCGGTATTAACTGAAACTTCTACGTGACTTTGAGTTGTCGTTGTTTTTTCAGTAGTTGTTGTTGTGGTGGTTGTAGTTGTAGGTTCGTTCACTTCAACAGTTTCCTCAACTTCTTGATTATTTTCCTCAGTTTCTGTACTTTGTTCTTCCTGAACCGTAGTTTGTACCTCCTGTTGTGGTGTAGTTTTGGGAGCTTCAGTAATAACCTCTGGTTCTGTAGGTGGTGTATAAGGTTCTTCTGTAATAGGCTCTGGAGCCTTAAATCTTCTCTCAACGGAATAGTTAACATCAACATTTACAACTGCAGTAGGCTCAATGTCAAGGTTTGTCCTACATACGACATTTGTTAAATAACCAATATTACTTTCAACCACAACGTCTGATTTAATGGAAGTAGTGGTTTCTGTACTCTCAAGAGGGATGAAATATGTTGTAAGATATGTCAAAGTTTTGTAAGCTGTGGTCATTGTGGACTGTGTTTCTAGACCATCAGTGCAGACTACTTCTTGCGTATCTTCGTTAATATCTTCCTGCGTATCCTCGTGTGTATCTTCAATTGTATCGGGAACTGTAAATTTAGACTCTGTGGTTGTTTCTAATTCCTCAGAAGACTCTTCGCTATGCCCACTTTCTGTGGTAGTCATAAATTCTTCAGGAATTTCTGTGGTTAATTCATCTTCTTCTTCATCTTCTTCCTCTTCTTCTTCTGGTTTCTCAGTTACTTCAGAAGCTGTATTTTCAGATTCTTCTTCTGAATTAGTGAATACGTCAGTCATACCACTTTCGGTAACAGCTGATTCCTTAGGTGCTTCAAGGATTGTCGACGATGGTGACAAAGTTACCAGTGGTTCAGTAGCTTGTGAATTGTAATCGTTGATGGGTATAACGCCCAAATCATCCGTGATACGAGTACTTTCAGTAGTCGTGACAGGAGACTCTGAAGGTTGAATAACATCCACATTTAAATCAAACCCATTATTGTATTGAACGTTAATAGAGTCTGGTAGCTTGTCATCGACTTCATACAGAACTTTTTTTAGACTTTCTTCATCATTGAAAAGAGCTTTTTCGGACCTGTTCTCGTCGACAACAGCAGGTCCCGTAATTCTGGTAGGTGCTGGAGCTTCATGAGCCTTAAAAGTGGATGAAGCAACGGGAATATCAGCGGCAAGGAAAGTGATTTTAGTGGAAAGTTTGTCAATGCGACTAGCGGATGGGAAAACATTAACCTCGTCAGGATTTTGGGGTCGACTAGTTTCTGTGTTAGGGCTAAATATAATGACAGTGTCACCAACAACGGTCGTGAAGTCAGCGAAGCCACCGTAAGTGAATGTTTTCTTTGGTCTGGGTTCGCTTTTTTGCCCAAACAACTTCTTGGGTGATTTCGTTTGCTGCGCCGCCTGCTGCTGAGGACGACGAGACTCAACGTTATCAATATAATAAAATATCGGAGAGAATTCGTTCTTAATCGTGAACGTCGGTAAATCGTAATTAGGCTTAACCTTAACTACATTTGCTTCGTCTAAAACGTCCGGTTTAGGACGTGGTTCTTCTATAATTGGTTCAGTGACCGGTTCGTATGCCTTACTTTGTCTATGGTACTTATTTACACTGTCAACAATGGATGGTTCCACAACAAATTCGAACTTTTTATCGTTCTCGATGGTTGGACCGTCAAGGTAATTTAAAGCTTCATTTTGAACGTATCGCGGAATCTCTTTAACTGGCTGCACTCTACGTCCTACGGGCTCCTCATATATTTGATTATCAGCCTGATTGTCAGGAGCAGATGGACTCCAGAATTTAAAACTTTCTTGAGCGGGCTTGCTGGCATAAACTATTTCCATTTTGCTACTAGGTGCCAGATAATCGGTATTTTTAAGCACAAACTTTTCTGGGTCAATGAAGCCTAAATCTTGCTTGACGTTCCATTCACCATTGAAAGCGGAATGGGCACGAGTTGGTTTAACAATAACAGGGTCTTCTTCATTTGACGGCTTATTGTAAAGTACGAGAGAAGACTTCGTTAGGAGCTGTGCGTATATGCGGCCGTTATCTAAGGTGGTGCCCAGGATCTGGGTGGCGTACTCCGTGGTGACACCATCTTGGATGAACGTCCTCGCTGTCGATGTCAGTAGGCCGATGAGTGGTTTGACACTGTGGTACCTTCCGATCTTCGTGTTATAGTCATTCCTCTTCTGGTTAACGAGGAGGACGGTCAAGTCTGCGGTCAAAAGTCAGGGTCAGCGTCATATGGGTAGGAGGTCGATGGAGGTGCGTTATATTTTACAAAGTCCATTTGAGTTGTTCCACGACCCACAGGATTAGATTTGAAAGAGAAAGAAAAACATACAATTAATAATGCAATTTAAATAGAATAGGATAAAGATACTAATAGAGACAATTTGCATACAGTTAGCACTAATATTGTACAGCTTTTTGGATTTCAGAATGAGGTTTATGACGTTTTAATGTTTAATAAAGCGTTGATTGAAATAATTCAGATGAGTTAGTGTTATTTATTAATCACTTAGTGCAATTAACTGTAAAATTACAATCGTCGAATTCTCAATGAAGACGTAGAGCTAAGAATTTCACAATTTTTTTGTCGGAAACATCAGAAACCTCTTCAAAATGTACATCAATATATTGTTTTAGGTTATAAAAGAATTTGAAAAAGGTTAAAAATAGTAAAGATAGAGTAGAGAATAGAATTGCAAAATTATTGTCGTTCAAAACTAAAGATTTTATTTACTTTAGCATTCAAAGAAATCATTCAAGCATAGTGTATTTTTTACAGAAGTAATTTAACATGTGTAACAGACGAAAACTCACCCCTGTTTTCGGGAACTCCTTCCCTTTTTATTCTTGAGGATTCTATTTGTTCATCGTTATTTATTTCTGTAACAAAGAAACGTAATTGATTAAACAATGTTGCTATAATTAACTCGTAGTCACTTTCAAAGTTAAACTAGTTTAACCTTTTAAGGTTCGATTGGAAACTGCACCGACATAAATAAATAAATAAATATTTTTGGACATTTCACACAACGCCATCTAGTCCCAAGCTAAGCAACCTAATTCTTGTGTTATGGTAACGAGATGGCTGATAAACTACTTATATACAATTTTTTTTTGTAAATACATACATATTATAGATAGAAAAACAAAAATGATAAAATATTGTTAATGGTTCGTCGTCCAATAAACCAAACTGAGAACATCTAAACACACATTTTATTTCAGGCAGCTGGGGCCCATAAAAATATAAAACATAACTTATAAACTAAGACACACGAAGTGACGGCGTCATGTTACGCCGCGCGGCGACGCATAGCCTGCCGCGAAAACGTCGGTAGACTACACCCTTCAGTCTAAACTCTTCCTTTAGGAATGTGTCGAGATGGTGTGTCGGAACCCACACCACAAACGTCATGACTTGACTTGACTTTAGTACACGCGTCTATATCAGCAAATGGTGAAAACACCATTTACGAATTAAACTACATCTAAAACCCACATGTTACCACTGATACATTTAACCGTCTCCTAAACCAAATTATTGGAACCACTTAACGCCTGCTTAAGCAACTGCAGATAATAAGCACTAAATGCACTAGTTCATAATCCGACTTGGCTCGGTTTCATAACGATTCGTTACGATAACCTAGATGCATTGTAGAAAGTAAGTGAGTGAAGCAAGGTCGATTGGAGCGAACTCGTAAATTATTTGCTCATAAAAAGTGTGTGTTGTAAATGCATTATATCAGGGTGTTTTTGGAAGGTGGACAAGTGGTGATATTGTTTTAATTTGATTTGGGGTGAAAGTTCTTCTTTTTCCCAGTGTGTCATTGCAAAGATAGGGTTAAATTTTTTTAAGGTGGACGATAAATGCTGGTGACCTTGTGCGACAGGGCGGTGCATTTTCGCCGCATGCCGTTCCGTTCGGCTTCATAGGGAATATTTATTTTTAGTAACGAACATATGAATATTTGAAAAAAAATCGCAGATATAAGATAACAAAATAGTCTGTTCATACAAAAAAATAAAACATATAAATATCTTGAGTAGTTTGAAAATAATATCGTTTTTATGTTTTGGGTAAACATTACTCTCTGAATTTATTTCTTAAAGTATTTTACTACAACACTTAAATATTCACCTAAAGAATATTGTACGAGTTCTAGTTTAACATACATTTTTTGCATAACATACTTGCATTATTTGAATGCGTAATAACAGATTTAAAAGTCACTAAAATCATATATCTGTCTTAAGGTTACAGTCGAGTTAGCCGTCAACTGCCAAGCTTACAATAAACTTTTACAATAATGGTATCATGATTCATACATTTTCTGAGTATCACATTATTTTGCAAGAACATGACTAGTTCAGCAGTTGATAAAAAGCATGATTGGTAGTATGATCAAGGGCGCTGCTCTTTTCCTATAAGTATTAATTAACAGAGTTCTTCTAACTTTAGATAAATTAGTAATGTCTATTATTGAAACATAACCCTAATGAATGAATGAATGATAAATTCTAAAGAGTAGTTTAGCGTTCAAACTGTCATAGCATTTACTATACGTCGTTGTACGCAAGAACGTGTTGACATCAGTCAGCCGGTTATTTTGCTGTAAAAATTATTTTTCTATTTTAATTGACTCTTCCGACAAGACATCAATACCGTCACAATATTGGCTTCAAATTATTAATCCAACTTGTCAATTAAAAATATAACTTCAATCATTAACATAGAAAACTAAAATTTATAAAATGTCTACATTTTCAAACAAACAACTTTCCAATGAAGGACAAATAGGCTTAACATAATTATAACGAAACAAACTTGAGAATAAGTCCAGAAAATTCTCAGTTTAAGGCCAAGACAACTCACTAACCTCTTTTCTCGATCGACTCTCACGCAGTGAGGAAATTAGATGCCTCATAAATAAAGATAGTGTTAGATTAACACGGAGACAATGGAATGGTAATAAATGGCTTTATTTACGTAGTGATGGGTACGATAAAGCTGGTTATGAAAAACACACGATCAGATGATTGTATGAAAGAATAACACATGCTGCGCCGACCGAAAAAAATTGGGATGATGACAGAAACAGGAGGATGACGGTGAACACAATAAACCTGGTTCTACAAAATCAAGAAACTTCAAATGCATGACTTGTATCAGGTTTATGAACGTAGAGAACGATTGTATAAATGTTGATGGATGAAGAGGGAGAGGAAAACCAAAAAAAGAAGGATGGATTATGCGAGGAATGATATGAAAGAAAAAGGATTGAATGATAGTGTTACAGTTGACAGGGGAGAAAAAACGTGTTGCGCTGACCCCAAGCAACATGGAGAAGTGCAGGAAGGTAATATAAAAAAAATGTATGTGTAAAGATCGTACATGGCTTTGTGTAATACTCCCATGGGAAAAGGCGTCAATTTATGTATGTATGTCAAGAGGTTGATTATAGCTTTAATTAAATTATCTAACAACAACAATTTGCTTAAGAATTTCACTTGCGAAAGTGCACATCGCAACCACCGCCCTTTGGGAAAAAATTGAAGTTGCGCAAAACCACAGACAATGGTTGCGGGCAACCAACGATTCACCATTACAGAAAAAAACGGTTACAAATGGTTTTTTCACACAATTACTGTACGTTTAGACGTTTATGTTATCTCCGGTATGTCTTGTAGATTAGACATGGATTGTTTTATCCAATTCTTTAGAAATAAGATTTTCCTAGGTGATTTTGAAATGAATGAAATGTCTGTTAGTATATCTGATGGTAATTGCTTTGCGACTACGGTTAGCTTTGCTGATGTCAAAGAAAGGGGAAGATCTCCATTAGGTACTCAGTTACTTATATATATTCAAAAATGTTGGATTACCCATTGATGACATCAATGAGATTACCCAAAAATAAAACTATTCCGAGTTTTCTTCTGGTTATTGATGTGTGTAATGGCATCCCTTGCATGAGAAATAGCTACAACACCATTACTGAATAGCTCATATGTTTCCAGAATAATATCACCAATATAATCATCTTTAGAAGAAGCTTTAGTTTTGTTGTAATTGCCATTATACTACATAGGTATCTAAAAACAATATTTAATACATTTTATTGCATTAAACAATATGAACTGTGGTGGTTAACTTACTTCCGTACTTGTTTAGTAAGTATTCAAATAAGTCTTGATCAATGACAACCACATTAACCAAACCGATAACCTCCTCACCAATCAAATCTATGTCACGATCACACCTGCGCACACCGACCTGGCCATTTCCACGACTACCCACATTCCTATCAGTCACGCGTCAGTTTTCACTGGCACACTCTATCAGGACACAGAATAAATAGTTATCAGAAGGTCCGGTCCCTGCAATGATCGAATACACACGCACACATTGACACGCTTCACTTACAGCGACCGGCATTTGTTTGAGATCACCGTACGGACGCGTCTATGTGTGCATGCGCTGTTTTCGCTCTGTACTCGGTATTTTGCGCTGCATACTCTATCAGGATGTCAACACGGAAGCACGTCTCACGCATAACGATCGGCCTGACGTCTGTGGGTCACTGGTTTGATGGCCCAGTACGTGGTGTATTGTATTAGTGAATGAGGTCTAAGGATTTTGGCTATATGGGTTAGAATGCGTACGTATTGTCACGATTTCTATCCTTGAATGAGGACACAGTAGTGTTATAACGGGTTTCATGATGTTTGGTTTGTAGGTAGGGACTCTAATGTATGGAAAAGCGTAGATTTTTGTAGTTCCGTGAGTTTCCGTTTTGATTAGTATTTCGTGTCTGGATATTTGTGAATTTAAGCTTTGTTGCCATAAACGCATTGACAAATAAGAAGCATAAGGCATAGAATGTTCTTTTAGATTTAATTTTTCAATACAGAATGGACCTATTGAGACACCAAAAATAGGTCAGGGGCTGCAGTCTCGTTTAGATACCGATCGCTTTACAACCAAATTCGATCGTAAAGTCCCAATGGGGTCCATAGACGGTCAAAATTGGTCTATCTATGTTGAAACTGCAGCCACAGGAAAATAACAAAATGACAGCATTAAAAACAAAAGAGAAGCATCAACAGTCAAACTCTCTATATTATAATGATCTTTGTTTTTTTTTACCAAGGTTATTGATTGTGTATTGGTATGGTTACCACGGTGATCAAGTAATTGAAGAAAAACTATCTGTTGGGAGCTAATCTCTTGCATTGTTTTTGAGGAAAATAGGTCACTTTAAGCAAGTGTTGAAATCCCCACAATAGAAGAGACTTAGTGTAAAGAAACTTTGCTAAGGCAGTCAGAAAACCGGGTGTAGAATGTTACTTGAGAGACGTAGACATGTTCATTGGGACGAAAGACTAACAGCACTTATTTATTTGAAGAAATTAGTATCGAAAGACTAATTTTTAAGTTGTTGTTTAAAAACATTACGGTTAGTTACCTACTACTATCACAATTCATCACACTAATATTATAAAGGCGAAAGTTTGTGAGTGAGTGTGTTTGTATGTTTGTTACTTCTTCACGATCAAACGGCTGGATCGATTTGGATGAAATTTGGTATGTCGATAGCTTATACACTGGATTAACACATAGGCTACTGTTTATCCCGGTCTACGCGGGTGAAACCGCGTGGCGCTGCTAGTAGGGTATATCATGTGATTAAAAAATATCGTAGAGTTCGTAAACAACCATGTCAATAGACAGTGACACAACATCATTTAGAACAGAACTGACCTACTGAAGAAAATATTACGCATCGGAATGTCCTCAAAAATCTAAACAATTTTACATAACACATTAGCCCGTGCAATTACTAGAATCTACGCCAAAACTTTATTTGTCACTTGCATAACTTCACCGTGAAAATAAGACCGTCTAAAAATCTTCTTTACACAAACAAAATGGCGTTTCCCATTTCAAAATGACTTCCGGATAACATCAATTCGTACGGCAATCATTTCTTACAATACACCAATTACGCTGCACCGAAAATTACTACACGCCAATCTGACATTTAACTACAATGAAATACAGGCTAAAATACTCTCACGAAAATCTCGTAGTACTATAAACTTGTGTGAACAGGTGTACACTACAAAAGAACTAATTACGCATAGAACTGTCAAAACATTAATTATTTCGCACGCTCTCCTTTCTAAAAAGTTTATTTCTTCATGCCTGATTGACGTCTACAGACTTTAATTTCAAGGTGATAAAGTTCGTAGTTGAACGGCAAATGAAACTAGCAAACGGTAAATCAGTGGTTATAAATTCAAAATAGAAGTACAGATAGCGCGCGAGTTGAATGCAGAGCTTAGGAATGCGGTAGTGCTGTGACCTAATTATAATTAGCACTACACTGCAGGCGCGTGAGGTGGGGCGTGCGGATAGCGGGGCGCTCTTTACCTCAGACCCCGACTGCATTCAACTCGCGCGCTATCTGTAGTGATGTAGATTTGATGGGAAATTTGTAAACTTTTGAATGTTCTCTCACTCATTCATTGATGATTGGTGTACAAATATTTTCCCGCAAAATTATAACCAAATTTTTTTCTATATTGCTATGTTACCTTGGACGTCTAACCTTAAAATATGCCAATTAAAATCAGTGAAAGTATGACGATTATTTTCATAGATATTATGATACAAAAACAAGTCGATAAATTCTTCATATTACGGAACGATGTTATAAAGAAAACAGTTCGTCTGTCGATTTCAATCGTCTTCTATTTTTACTTTTTAATGAAATTTCACTTTTTCTCGTTCCAAAGAAAGTAGGTACGCTGTTTCTTGTTTTTATCAGCTTTCGAAACGACGGATTTTGATCCTATGTTTTAACATAAATAATGATAAGAAAAGACTTTAATTTAAACAAAAAATACATTCTTTGACCACAGACATCACAGTGTCAACTAACATTCTGAAAATTATTGTTTTGTTTACGTCCATAAATCATAATTATTATTACTATTACTTGGTACTGCAATTCCTTCCTTAAATATGTATCTACCTGTAATAAAAAGCTTTTCACAACGTAATTTACGGCCAGTGTTGTTTTTCAAAACGTCAAAAATAGAATGAACAATTTACGAAATCCGAACGCGGTTTACAGTATCAGTACCGATAAAGTGCAACACTAATTTCTTAAAATCTCATTAATTGAAAGCTTTAACATACAAAACTGCATCAACCTAACACTAAAACAAAATAGGTTTCAAAGAAAATCCGCCATTTTGTAGTGCACTACCGCTTCCTAAGTGGCTTAGCGTTTCGAAATGAGTCCTCAACTTTTATGGTTAATGGCGGGAAAAGTGTCGTGTAAAAACTTGCATGAGAGAGCGAGATGAGAATAGTGATCTGTGTGAGTATGAGAGAGAAGGAATGTGTGTCAGTGGGTGAGCAAGCCCTGAGTCAATGCACCTCAGTTGCGGTGCTGCAAAAACCACTTGTGGGATATGAGTTCTTAATCATTTTGTTGTTTTACTTTCTGAATGATTAACATATAAATTATGTAAAAAATGCATCTTAATATGACATAAGTCATGGCAATATTAAAAAAATTGGTTAACTTTGATTGAAAAACGAAAAAATTAAGGGCACTACAGACTTTGAAAATTCACTTTGCTGATGACGCGATTCAATTTGGTTGTTTCATCCAAATTGTTAATCAAAAGTGAATCGTGTAATGACAAAGTAAGTTTTAAGTAGATGGACTGGACTGGTAAGGATTTTTTACGGAAATACAAGATGAAAATGATATATCGTAAGAGCCGCGCGTACCTCAAATGGCTTAGCATGATCCTCCGTTATGTCAAAAATACTGCAGCATTAATTTTGAAATAAATATATGGTAAAGTTGAGGATTAATGGTAAGTACTTTGTTTGACGAAAATATGATTCCATAAAATTTTCTCCATAGAAACAAAATTCCAAAGTTACCTCCAAACCGAACAATAAACCGCTGGTATTCAAAAATACCTACTTCAAATTAAATCATCTAACTGTTGTTTTTCAAATTACCATTATTTTCACCGTAAAAATCAATTAAGCACTATCGGCGCCCAGCACCGCACTCAGTCTCGCTCTCACTCAGTCCACTAGCAGTATCGTGCGAGCGAGATAAAAAGCTGAGGTAGTATGGGCTCTTAAGGCCCTGGTTCCAAGCTTGGTTTAGCTCAGTGTGTAAGTGAAATGGCGTTATGGCTGTCTAGTTTGACGCACGATATAGAAGATTCTCACGCGCACCGAAATTATGTCGTAAAAGTGCAAATAAAATCGTATAAAATTAGAAATTAACTATTTAATACAAAGTAATCCATCACTGGATGCAGTTTGGAATTTGACATTTCATGGTATATTTTTAATTATAATTATAATTGCTAATGAAGGGATAAACAGCTTTTAAAGATTATTAGGAGGTATGAATTATGTTTTGGATTCCATCACTGTATGCGAAAAGGACTTGAAAATATCATATTTTTTTACATGTCTAATTATTTACGGTTTATGAGATTGAGATACACAGCTTTAAAAAAACACCTTTTTGATTGTTTTCAGGAAATCTGCGCCTTAAGACCAGAACAGCTATTATCAGTTTGTCCTAGTAATAATCTCATCAAAGCAGCTGTCATTAAAAAAAAATAACCGCCTTCTGAGCTTTTATGGTTTCTAACTAAGTATTTGACTAATGAGTACCGTCTCGATCCTTCAATTAACCTGAATACCTGGACCAAGCGAATGGATGACTTTAGATTAGTAATTACCGTTTGAAACAAAGTACTTCAAACTTAATAAATGGATGGAGCATGGAAGGAAGTTCACGATTTTTCAATTAGTTTTGTATCATCCTTTTCCTTGAATTATTTAATTGCTTACAAAGATTTTTAATCTAAGACGCCATCGTCGGAAAAGGTAAAGTAACTTTCATAATGTTTAAGTTTCATTCATGATGATTTAATAGTACCATGGCGGCAATATGTTCCCATTAACCGGCAACAAATACCAACTCCATGCTGCTGATCAGAAATTCTTATTTAGAAGAAAACCTGTAGAGTACTTCCCGTTGACCTAGAATCATGAAATTTGGCAAAAAGCAAGGTCTCACAGCACAAGTAAAGGAAAAAGTTCAAAAATTTATTATTTGTAGTTTTATCACATAATTTTTTTTTTGGTATAAATTCTTTTGAATTAGGGACCCTTCATTGTGCGTTGTCTGACACGCACTTGGTCGATTTTTCTTAATAATTATGATAAAGCAAAAAATATGTGTCTAGTATTTTTTTATTATCTGACTGACGGACTAAATAGTTTTTTTTTTTTTACCCAGGGTTCAACCCTATTGCCAAGCCTGATTTATCTAACGGATCTGTTATGTAATAGTAAAAGTATTTATAGACAAGAAATTATGGCTTATCGCCTTACAAGTAATTACTCTAGTACGAGATCTAGAGATTAGTTCTTAGTTATAGGTGATAAATAACTCGTTCAGTTATAGTTCTCTTAACAAATAGACTACATGTCATTCTTATTATTATTATATAATTTGTACTCAATACTCAATATATTTATTTGCATTCCACAATGTTAGCGTAGGTGGTAGGTACATTATAAAATATACATCAGTTTACATAGATCATTGTGGACCCTGTCGGGCACAGCAAAATAGGTTGTATGGAATAAAGAACGAAAATGCTAGCGGTCAATAGCCTGAAGGTGTAGATAACTATCAAAAATTTAATCACATACGATCATGACATTAATGATAGGTATTATTAAAACTATTAAAGCCAGTTTGTTAAGGATTTATTTCGTAAACGTAATAGGCTAAATGTCAGCATATTTGTAATAAAAACAAAACCTTGCTTGAATTTAATTTGCCAGTTTTAGGCATTTTTCAACTTTTTAATTTTAACTGAAATATCTGCTACGGCACCAGCTATGATAATAACTTAAATTCCAGTAAAGTCGGTAAATCATTTTTGAATTCATTAAAAAAAACTAAAAGTTTAACTAACTCAAAACTATTGAATTTCGGCAGAACATTTGATGGCTTAATTTGTTGCATTTTAACCCTACTATGGCGGCCTGCAAGGAATACATCGAATTACAAGTAACCCTGTACATTAAAGGAAAGAAAGAAAGAAAATACGTATGACAGTTCATATTTGTAGCTTCACTACTCACGTTGACATGACAAAAACCACACTTTTATTTAATTGGTTATGTGACAGATGTTTTTATTCGATTAATGACTTTATAAATTTAAAATCCTTTTGACATATTATTATGTGCTGTATTTGACATAATGATTATTTAATATTAAATTATTTTTTTTATTTTTTATTTGTTTGAGTCTTGCGTAAACGGTATAAACATAATTAAGTATAAAAGTACAGTAGTCTTGACTAAAAATTAATTAATAATGTAATATTGACTTTATAAATTTGAAATCTTTTTGACATTAAGTATATAAAATTTGCTGTATTTGACATAGTGATTATATTTATTGTTGTCTAGCGTATATCTTATATCATAATTAAGTATAATCGTAGTTTTGACTAAAAATGAATTATTAATGTAATATTAGTATTCTAATAACGTAAGGAGACTGTAATTTTATTAAATGCTTTGATTACTGTTACAATGTCACTTAAAAATTTGCACGACTAGCAAAGTCGAATATAGTGAAACCAGAACTATGTCACTGTACCATAAACAATGTACCTATATTCTTGCAAATAAAAACATTCATTCATTCATTCATTCACTTATTGCACACATGTATTTATCTATTTATATTATTTATTTATTTAAGCCTTCTTAATTCCTTAGTGACAATAATACAGGTTTTTTTTTTATAATTTTAACTAAGGACCTCTCGACGAGTATAGGCCTCTTCCAACTCATTCCACTTTTTCCTATCTTGGGCTGTTCTCATCCAGTCGTTGCTTGCGAATTTTATAAGTTCGTCGACGAACTATTTATATTAATAAAAATGAATGGCTAAATGTTTCGCTAAGCGCAAAACTCCAGAACGGCTGGACCAATCCGGCTAATTTTTGTTTTTCAAATATTCGTTAAAGTTCGAGGAAGGTTCTTTCGTAGAGAAAAAATGGAAATATAGACGAGAAAATAGCGAAATTCGGGAAAACTGAAAGTGCATTTTCTATGGAAATTTTGTAGGAATTATAGAAAGTACAGGACAACCACGTCTGTCGGGTCAGCTAGTATTATAATAAAATTACGACATCATCAGACCACAACCTTACCCTAAATTCATCATCATTCATGAATACTTACCATAAAAGTTCTTAAACCATCATCATCATACTCATTCTGTTTGCCTATAACGTTTCGCAAAGTATGTTCTCACGTTTACCCATATTTTAATGGCTTGTCTACAATATTATTTATATTTACACAACAGACCACACGGCTGATGACACTTCTTGCGACACACTGCCCCATTCACGTGTTATTAACAAAAATTTTGATTGTTCTACCAGATTTTGTGGTGTTTTAAGAAGTTGGGGCAATTTTAATTGTTGTTCTTTTGTAAGTTGTAGAGCATAAAATAACTTTAATATTTCAGTGTATAACTATTTACACACGCACATAGATACATAAAATCACGCCTTGTTCCCATGGGGGTAGGCAGAAAATACAGAACTTGACCTGCTACGATCCTTACACACTAGGCTCCTTTTGCTTTGTTTACGCACGCTGGTTGCGAGTACTACGCACCTGACCTTTCTGAAGAACATCACCAATAAGTTGGCAATTTGTTGTGTGTTATTCCTAAGTAAACAAAGAATATTTATTTACCGTTTATCTTGAACTTAGTCTAGGAAATGGAATGATCAAGAAACTAATTTGCTTATGCAAATGAAGGAAAGTAAAGATTCTACATGAAGCGGAAAAGCTTAAGAATATAACATAACTTGTAAAGTTGTAACAGTATGAACGAATAAATAATGAAAAATAGTCCTAACTAATATTATATATACGAAAGTATATTTGTTTGTTTGTATCCTTTTCACGCCTAAACCACTGAACCGATCATCCTGAAATGTTGCATATACTTTGTCAGTCTACAGAAACGGACATAGGGTACCTTTCATCCCGAAAAAAAGTACTGTTCCTGAGGAGAACAACAATATCTTATGAATTATTTTCAGAAAGTTATTGTTGCTGTTCTCGGGAACAGTACTGCTTAACAAATGGCGCCACGTGTCTTTCGAATCATGGTTGAATTATATTATTACAAGGAATAAGGAAGGTTCTAGTGGGATATTTCCCGACATTCACGCGGACGAAGCCGCGGGCAAAAGCTAGTAAAAAATAATGATGACAAAGTACAAATAATGCTTAAGATTTTCCTTTTCCTTAGTGGTCAATAGATAAAACACGAACCAGTGTAGAAATAGTCTAAATAGTATTATTTAGAAATCTATCTCGAAACAATTCGCCTAAAAAATTACCACACGACAGCTCCACTTTTTATTTGCACGAATAGCCTTTCAAAATCAATTAAAACACAATTCCAAACAATGTTCTTATCTCTAAAACAAATATAATAACTAAATAATATTTTGACCTAATTTTACGCTAGTGTTGCTAAATCGGTACCAGATTGTTGAAACAACCGGTATCGGTACCGGTTCCAGATAGATAGGCTTTCGTTTTAAGCCACTAGTGCTGTAATATATCACTCTGTATTGAGAAATGACCTTGTTCGTGTATTAGTGTTGTCAAAAGATAATAATCTTGTTTTTGATGTAAGTAGCTCGAAAGTTGATGTTGATTGTTTAAAAAAAATAATGAAGTGTAAATTGCATTAGTTAAGACAAGGCAACTACAACTATTTTGCCAAATTTGTCCATATCCCAATTTATTTGGGTGCCGACCCCAAAAAAACATGTATTTTTCTTCCATACTTCTCTATTGGTCGTCATCTCGGTAGTCACTTCCTTTCTAGAAAACATCTTTCACACAGTCAAATAACATTAATATACCTATATGCTTTAGATATTATTCATGGTTTTACGTTTTACTCTCATCATTATCTTAACAAACTTCAAACCGTATTATAACCGTAAAGTCAATCAAAACACATAATTTGGTAATTGACACCAAAAAAAAAGACAAAATACAACTGATTCCGATCATTAGTGATATCATTATATCTAGCCTACGGCTCTGTCTACCTGTTGAGGTGTAGAGAGTGTGAAATTATAATCACCAATTTATAACTTTAAGTAACTAATAATAAAATTAAAAAAGATGTGAAGAAGACTTGGAATATTGTTCTATACCTAGTTTGTAAATTGATAATAGCACGACTCTCCGAATTTTACAGAAAATTTACAGTTTGTGATAACTTGACCTGCTGTGTGTACCAAATAACTTTTCAACTTTGCAACTTGTGGTAAAAATTCAAAGGCATTACTTAAATCTAATTTATAACGAATTAAGTATTTCGTTCAACATAAGTATAATTAGTTACGGAACATTAAGCAAACTGCAAATAATCGTGACTGCTCTTTGAACTTGACAAAAAACATGTTTTTAGGTTACTTTAACTTAATTCATGTTTATATAAAGCCATTAGGCTCCTCTGTCAAGGACGTTGATATTGTTATCATGATGAAACAAGTTACAAACGGATTTAATGGGTAGCAGATTTTCTGGTGCTTAATGACGACATCTTGGAAAATCACTTAGATACTCCTTGGTAAGAGGAGCTTATGTGGCTAAATAATTCTGACGACCCGTATCGACTGTCAAAGATCCACGAATGACAGCCGGGACACCCAAAAAGATGGTCACCCATCGACAGAACAACCCCAGCAAGCGTAGCTTAACCTGATGGATCGACCCGTACGGCTGTTATCATTTAGGCTCGTGCCAAATAATTAATACTTATCGATCTATCTATATAAATAAAAAGAGAAGTCCTGACTGATTGACTGCTTGACTGACTCATCAACGCACAGCCCAAACCCTTGGACCCAGTAAGCTGAAATTTTACACAGGTGTTCCTTTTATAATGTAGACAAGGAATAAGGATGGAATTCCCGATAGACGTTCCCGTGGGATATTTTCCGACATCCACGCGGGCGAAGCCCCGGGCAAAAGCTTTAGTTTGGAATATTTATCAAGTTTAACCACACCTATATGGCGGATGACTAATTTTATTACAACCATTCTTGCCTTTTTTTAAATAAGTAAAAAAGATGACCAGATTGACCAGGAAGTGGCGACCTGTTGACCTTTTTACAATAGTTAGTTTAATAAAGTTGCATCTTTGGTTCATTGCAAAAAGGGGGATTTTAAACTGGTTTTAAAGTTCGGTTTGTCCGAAGATAAACGGTGGAACCATTGAACGTTGTCGTACTGAATAGATCTAAGGAAATTCATTGGCGTCCTCACGTCGAATGTAAAGCATACGTTTGAAGAGTATAGTCTAGTGTATTTTCCAATTATGCCTGAACAATCCGCCTTATACAATAACCTCATCATCTTTATTTATTTATTTATTTATAGGCTCTTCAACAATGAGTACACTAGGTATTACTTTACAATTTTTCACATTGCAAACTTAAGTCTAAGCTCTAAGCGCCTCATTACTTATAGAAAAGCAAAGCATGCACTACATTATGCGCAGATAATAACACAAATAAATTATTTGAAACAAGTAATACATAGTTTAGACAAAAAAATAAATTATTAAGTTGATAACATTAGATTACATAAATTAAATTAAATTTTATATTAAATTAAATTAAATTAATTAAGATTACATTTTATTTTTGATAATTATTGTATAAGATTAGACTAATACTTGATTTTAGACTAGAGACATACATTAAATGGCAAGCGCGGCTTTTTTTAGAGCAGGTACTGATGAGTGAAAGAGGTCAATGTCCACTTCGTGCTCTTTGTATGCAGCATACATTCTAGACAGTGGACAGTATTGCCTTAAGTTGGTCTGACACCTTGGCATGCAGAAAAGCCTCCCATTAGAACTTCTTGGCAGATTACGTGGCACATGGAATAACACCCTACTGAGCAAATCGGGACAGTTCAAAGAGCCTGTTGGAAAACCAAATCTACAATATTCCTGCGTTTCTCCAGCGACACCATCTTAAAATACTTTAAGGCTCTTACAGACAGAGGCGATATCGCGTCGCGACGCGATATTGTTCTACGGATATAATATCGCAATATCGCGTCGCCGACGCGATATCGCCTCTGTCTGTAAGAGCCTTTAGTCTGTCTTGGTACGATTTGAGCTTTTTGCCCATATTACTAGTAGGTGAGATGCCATAAGAACCTTTTTGCAGCCGCTCGATGCGATTGATGTGGACCTTATACTTAGGTGACCAGACCACACAGCAATACTCGAGATGGCTTCTTACTAGCGAGTTGTACATAATTATTTTAATGTTAGGCTTTTTGAAGGTTTTACACTCTCTCATAGTAACATCTTAGATGTATTTAATATAGTTTTTCAATATGTTCGACAAAACTTAGCTTTTTATCGAACTGAACGCCTAAGTCTCGTATAGTTTCGACTTCCTCAAGCCGCTCACCATTCAATTCATAAACTGACTCTATGATGTTCTTTTTTTTGTGAATTTGATATGATGGCATTTTTTTACATTCAAGGACATTTTGTTGTGTTCACACCACTTGGTAAGCCGGTCTAAGTCGAGTTCTGGAAGCATTTGTAAATATCATTAATGAAAAGAATGAATACAGGCGGACCCAAATGAGATCCCTGAGGGATTCCCGATGTTGCAATATATGAATCTGAAGAGCAGCAATTTACCACAACCTTGAGCATCTATAAGCTTCTCCAATTGTACGCCACCATACTATCAATATGCCATGCCATGTCTTAGAACTAGAAATTCGAAGACATGTGACATCCACCAACCTGCACTGGGCCTGCGTGGTGGGTTGTGGCCCTCTCCCTCTAACACAGAGACTTTGCCCTGAATTCCAGCCGTGGGAACATTATAGGCTGATTTTCCTATACTATTAACATACCAGAACCATGAGAAAAATCCAAACGATGACCGCATAAAACCAACACGGAACTACTATAAACTTTTCGGCATATTATTTCACATAAGATAAATACCCAATCTGTTCCGTCCTTGACTGAATTTAGTTTTGATGAGTAACCGTGAGGTCATCAGAGTCTGTCGACATCAGAATACCTCGCGGCTGACTTTTGTAGGAGTCCATTTTGACTTGGCCCTTTATAATGGCACTGCTTGCTCTCATAATCATCGCGCATGTATGGGCTATAGGTTGTGGTAATAATGTTTGAGTCCTATGTACGAGGCTACTGCTATTAACTGGGCACAAATCCAAACTATTAGCCGACGTTCGTACGAACGTAAAAATATCGCGGCGTGATTTTATCGCGCACTAGATTTTCAACTCTCGTTGTTGGCCGAGCATTGAATCCAACCTAACAACAACAGAGTGCATTCTGGCGCGTCGAAAAAACACACTGTTGGATTTTCAACTCTCGGCGCTAAGCACAGCGTTGAAAATCCAGTGCGCGAGATAAAATCGCCGCGATATTTTAAGGTCGACTTACGGAGATATTCCAAAATAAACTCGTCATCGTTTGTCGTTTATTTCAACATTCGAAAAAGGTATCGTTGGTAACTAGGCAGAGCCTGTATCGTTGGTAACTAGGCAGAGCCTGTATCGTTGGTAACTAGGCAGAGCCTGTATCGTTGGTAACTAGGCAGAGCCTGTATCGTTGGTAACTAGGCAGAGCCTGTATCGTTGGTAACTAGGCAGAGCCTGTATCGTTGGTAACTAGGCAGAGCCTGTATCGTGGGCACCATTAAATAAATACTAAGCTAATACATTTTGGTAATTTTCAATTATAATAAAAGTTGAAATTGGCTACAATTAAGCTAGTTAGCCTCATCGAGACTACAAAACCAAATAAAATATACAAACAAATAAACTAACCAGGCGAAAACAACAAACAATTCTTACAATCAAATTTTAAATGTGTGCGTGTATAATGTGCGTGTGTGTGACTGCTTGTAAAGCTGCGTCTACGCATCGAGTTTTATCGCGTAATTAACATTTAGCTACGAGCTATTGAGCAGTTGAATTCTAATGAATTGAAACGAGCATTGCAAAGCTTGTTTGCAGCAAGAAGTTTCTTTGGTGAGGACATTCCAACAAGCATCGCCATTATTTGGATAACTGTCAAATCTGAAAGGAAAAAGTGATTGACTGAGATGTATCAACGCACAGCCCAAACTGCTTGGTCTAGAGATTTCAAAGTCAAGTTCCTTATGAGGTCAAGGGGCGCACTAAGAAAGGATTTGTCAAAATTCACGCCCTAAAGGCGTGAAACGGGGGGTCAAAGGTTTGTATGAAATATCTTATTCCTTGAGTTAATAGAGTTGAAACTTCCACGCGGGCGAAGCCGCGGGAAACAGCTAGTCTTAAATAAATTAATTAAAAATCGGTTATCGTCACCTTAAGGTAAAAGGTCAAACCCTGTACATTCAAATAAAGTTCTCAATTATTTTGTCGCGGGTCAAGATAGGCTGGATGCACCCACACGCACAAGTGTCGTTATGCGTTTGGTAATGTTAATCAGAGTTCTGTAATCCGCTGAATTTAAATGGCTACTTAAGCTTAGGACATTATGGCATGAATAGATGACCTGATTAGTTTTTGTATGGTATATGACATAGGTACGTACAGTTACTGTACATAACTATTGTAGATATTTGTGGAGTCCCCGATACGATTAATCTGCCTAGCCTTTTCCAAACTATGGTGGGTTCGGCTTCCAGTCTAACCGGATGCAGCTGAATACCAGTATTTTACATGGAACGACTGCCTATCTAACCTCCACAACCCAGTAACTGGTAATACGATACCCCTTGATACTGGGGTCGTTACGGGTCGCTAGAAGCAGAATAGTGGGTAGCTCGCCGTCCGGTAAGGACCAAGCCCGGGTCGACGCCGCGTTGTGTTTTTAGAGGCATGAGGAACAGGGTGTAAAGTTCACTCATCCTCTTTTGAAAAGGGAGGATCCTCCGACCAGACGGGTGTTGTGTCTGGTGGGCCACTGCCCGACGGTTGATGTCGGGACGTTGTATATATGCTAATGGCGTGGTAAACTCTAATTGCACGATGCAGGTTTGCGTGACGTCATGTCATTGATGCGTAGTTCATATGTGGCGATATAGATGCCGCCACATGTTCCACGTGCGCCTCAAAGAGATGTCAGCAATGATGGGGTCCAATAGGGCCGATGCCGCCGGGGTCGCGGGTTGTTCGAAAGAGATACCGTGGTCCTACCGTGGCCCTACCGTGGCCCAGGCAACTGAAAGAACACGGGTGGGTTTTAGTCAGTAAAAGTCTGACACGCTCTTCCGCTCCACCCAGAGCGGGAGTAGTCATTTGATGATTTCCCATCCACAAAAAACAAAAAAAGACTGATACCGCACTGGGAACGGGACTTCAACGAGAAAACAGATGACGGCGCCGAAGTAGCGATAGTACATTGACTATGGCGCCGTCATCTCATCAAAATCGCTACTTACGTACTTCTGATACAACAATTTGGGATTACCAATCTAAATTAAACAAATAATAAGTAGCTAATTGTTATGCAATTTCGCATCTGTAATGTCTAGTATCATTCCTTATCCTTAATCACAATCTATGGGATGTCTAAGTTACTGAACTAAACAATAAAAGAATGACCTCACTCACACCGCAGCAACTAGCCCATTCACGCGTGATATTACAAAATTATGACCAACGCCGACAAGCTCCATTGAATGCTCGGAAGTAAAGTGCTTCCTACACTCGCGAATCTCTTGGAAAATGTTACAAGTTACGCAACTGTGTGATATAAGGTCTTACGTTGGTTTGCCATGAGAGATGTTACCATTGTTTGGGGGTTTCAAAATAGTTATTAAGATGATGGAAGGTAGATATATCTATGGTTCATGTGGTATGTGATAGTGTAAGATTTGTAATTTAGATGGAGGGTTCTCGATATAAAAATACTACTATTGCTCCGGCGAACACATAAAACTTAACATCACGGCTAAACTCCTAGACGGGTTAGGCAGAGGGCCTTCGAAGAGTTTGTTGTATCTTTTTTTTTGTTATCAGGGGAAACTTTCCAAAGGCGCCCGGGCTTTGGGGAAAAGACCGGGGAGTGTGGGATTTTTACCTCACTAAAACCACCCCGGTGGTCATCACCTGCATATGGAAGGGGCACCGTTACCTCGCCAAATACCAATCCGGAACCCACAGTTGGCTGCAACATGTACAGTATAACTATTTTCTTAATGTCCCTCGGCAAACTTCGTGTTTCTTCAGACTTTAGGAGCTTTCCTGCCATTTTTAAAAGTGTATTAACAACTCTATATACTTCCAAGTCGATTGAGAGCCTCCGGTCAAGTGCAAAGGGCAACTGATAGAAATCCGACGACTGACGAAACACGAAGTTTGCCGAGGGACATTAAGAAAATAGTTGTACTGTACATGGGATAGATTAAGTAGAAAATGCTAGAATAAAGAGATGGGCAGGATTTCCTTCCTGTCAAAAGTGTCATTGTTGTCTGGGCCATAACCTTGCTGATAGATTAAACTTTAACCACGGTATGACTATTCTCGTATAGTTTGAGGCAAAATGGTTGTTCAGGTGCACCCATCTGCCTAATCCTTCGGGGAATACAAAAACGTTACTGCTATCACCAATCCTTTTACTAACTTTGACCGTCAGGTTAAGGATATATAGAGGTATGAGGAACAGGATGTAAAGTTCACAAATCCTCCTTAGAAAAGGGAGGACCCTCGGACCAGACCAGTGTTTTGATGGGCTGCTAGTGCTCGACGATTGATTTCGGGACATTTATAAATATTATGCTAGTTGCGCGTCGAACTTTGCTTGCGCAATGCAGGATTTTGCGTGACGTCAATGTGATGCGTAGTTCGCATGTGGTGATGTAGATGATTCATTCTGAATTCACTGATTCATACGGATAATACAAGAATATTTTTTGTTGCGAAAATGTAAAACCAATATTATTTATGAACTCCAAAACAAACCAAGTTTGTGTGATGGTCACTTGATTGAGGTTCCAAGAGTACTTTACGGAATACTATAACACCTAGAGTTTGTGAGCTCATCATCATCTGCCTAGCCTTTTCCCAACTATGTTGGGGTCAGCTTCCAGTCTAACTGGATGCTGCTGAATACCAGTATTTTACATGGAGTGACTGCCTATCTGACTTTCACAACTCAATTACTGGGTAACACGATACCCCTTGGTAAGACTGGTTGTCAGACTTTTGGGCTTCTGACGACCCGTAACGACTGTCAAAGATCCACGATTGACTGCCGGGACCAATGGCTTAACGTGCTTTCCCATCCACGGACCAACCGCGGCAAGCGTAGGTAACTAACCTCATCGATCGACCCGTGCGGCTATTATTACTTAGCCACAAGCCCCTCAGTGTTTGTAAGCTATAGAAATGAATTATATGTCATATCGTATGATCATATTTTAGTATAGGTCATAATAATTATGGTGTCGTAAATGGCAACTGCACATGTGATATTTGATACCTTTCATAAGGTAGTAAACCATGTAGGTAATTTGATAATTTCCATTGTTGCAATACCTGGATGGAGGACAGAGGTCAATGAGCTTGGGTAATAATTCAAATAAACGAAATGATGGAAACTGATGCAGTCTACTTTTCAGTATTTCGCTAATTGCTTAGCATTATCAGGCTATTATGTTCCCACTGCCTCCTCTCTATGAGAGGGAGTGGGCCATAATCCACCACGCGGGCCAATGCGGGTTGATGGATGTCACATGTCTTTCGAATTTTTGGTTCTAGGACATTTTCCTCACGATATTTTCCTTCACCGTTTTGTAATCCAATCCATCAATCTTTTCTATGGCCTTCCTCTCCCTCTCCATTGCATCCATCAAAATTTATATTCATCACTCTTTTAATCATAGAGCTCGTGGCTAAGTAATAACAGCTGCACGGGTCGATCCATCAGGGTAAGCTACGTTTGCCTGGGTTGGTCCGCGGATGCGAGACCATCTTTACATACCGAGACTCCTCCGTGGGGGTATTAGGAGTTGTGGAGGTCAGATAGGCAGTCGCTCCATGTAAAATATTGGTATTCAGCTGTATCCGGTTAGACTGGAATCCGACCCCAAAATAGTTGGGAAAAGGCTAGGCAGATTGACTCTTTGAGTCTTATGTGTTTCCTCCATAACACATCTATACCAAGCAAGAAGAAGAATCCTCTTAAAACAAATACAGTCTCAAAACAACGAAAAACTTAACTCGTAATTCCATCTTCATTAATCAAAGGAACCCTAACCTCACGCTTACCGCTCTGGGGGATAAAATAATGATCCCTATTAAATAATCAATAGCATTATATGCAAATGGTACAGAGCGCTTCCCATGGTGCGCCATTGTTCGTCTCGTGTACAGGGGAACAGTGACCCAGAAACAATTGTTGGTGTCTGACCTTGTCTGCTGCAGTGCGGTATTGGAGGAAAACATAGTTTGAACGTAAGATTGATTGATTGTATGGCATTTTTCTCTTGTATTGGCGCGAACTATATGTAACAGATCATGTAGATATAAATAATAATTAATAATATTCTCATTCCCTGAATGGAATAATAACAGCCTCACGTATTGCCGCGGTCGTTTCGTGGATGGCTGACCATCCATTACATACTACGGAGACCCCTCCGTGCCTCGGAAAGCAGGTTAAGCCGTTGGTCCCGGCTGTCATTCATAGATATTTGACAGTCGTCAGAAGGCCG
Source organism: Cosmia trapezina (assembly GCA_905163495.3). NCBI lineage: Eukaryota > Metazoa > Arthropoda > Insecta > Lepidoptera > Noctuidae > Cosmia > Cosmia trapezina. The sequence goes on from LR991044.1 coordinate 7,297,954, forward strand.
AAAGTCTGACAACCAGTCTTACCAAGGGGTATCGTGTTACCCGGTGATTTGCTTGTGGAGATGGGAGTCGCTCCATGAAATACTGGTATTCAGCTGCATCCGATTAGACTGGAAGCCGACCCGAACATGGGGAGGAAAGGCTAGGCAGATTGATTTTTTGTTCCTGTTTTCCTCTCTGTGAAGAAATAGTAGATTAAGCCCTTCGGGTCCAGTGTGGTGTCAAAATTTTTTGCCAGTCAGTAAGATGTTGAGAGGGCTAACTGCCCTGACATATTTAAGTAGGTATCGATAAATATTTAAGCATGTTCCGCATAAAAGTAATTAATTGCGATGAAAAATCATTGAACTTTTACCAAACCATAGACGAGTCTAATAGGCACCGAAAACCACTTTGATTGTAATGAACGCATAGAATTAAATCGAAAGTGGTAATTTTGTTAATTGCCCACTTTAAATAATCTGCACTCTTCAACCTAAAATAAGGCAAACTAGTTAATTAATAGGAGAAATAACGATTAAACAGATTTAACTACTGCTAAAAACTATGTCAAGCAATCAAGGTGCAATATTTAAAAAAATATGTCAATGTGTAGTTTGGTAGGTATTGCCAACTCCAAAAAGCGATTACCCCAAATTAAATAAAAGGAAATCATTGGCATTCCAAATTCAAATCCACATTTTATTATATTCGCGCCGCAGACCACAGTGGTCAGAAAGCGACATCCAAGTGAAAGTAGAAAAAAGAAATATTAATAGTTTTAAAATTTCACATTCCTAAAAATTTCGTTCACACGCCTAATGTTATAATCTTGTGTTCATGGTCTAACAACCGAGAAATTTTGTTACTAAACATGTTGTCATAGTAAATTGAAACATACAACATCAATTTAGCGCACTTTTTCGCCGCCATTTTAGACTTTAGCGCGAAGACGGACCGGTGTTGCTATAGCAAAAAAAAAAACAATTTTTATTGCACATGTTTGCTTGCACAATTACAATGATTTCTATTGTTGGTTTATCTGCAAATAAATTGTTTATGGCAGGCAATGAAGTTTTATTGTGTAACTTTGAGGTTTGGCTAGAGGTCGTTTACCTTTAAACGTATGAAACCAAGACATAACTGATTTTATAACCATCGTATGCTGTTATGAGAAATGTTATTCGTTAGTCGTTACGCTAGTCTTAGTTTTATGGTTTTAGAGATGAATTAGGTCATCTTTCATGTAAGAAAAGAATAAATCAAACATACCATTAAAATAATGATTTATTCCTTATTTGGAAAGTCTATCAGAGAAAGAAGAAAGTTCGTTAAATTTTATAAACCGAATCACATTCTTTCCACGCCTTCAAAATTCAAAATGAGGTAAAAACAGACCGAACTTAACCCATGCGCCTGCGATCGGTGTCGCATAGCAAATTATTACAACTTTGATGCTTCTAGCGTTATTTTGAACTTTATGATCATAGAAATAAGGGATAATTTCGTTTGTTGTTTCTTACTACTTATCGAAGGCGACGTGAATGTCAAGTACAAGAAATCGATTATAGTGGTTCGCTAATTTTCGGTCACTTTCGACTCGAGGCCAATGGCATCGGTGAAAGACCGTTTGCATTTTATTAACGAGTCCACTGTCCCACACTGTCATATATTTGTCATCTTTCTATCTATTTAAAAAGTATGACCACAGACACACACAGACAGATATAAATATGTGATGACAACCTTCTTTTAATTAAAAAAAACTGTTTAAAAAATAATTTTTAGTAAGTTTTAAAAAATGTAATCATTCAATGTATTCAGGTCATAGAGCCGAGTTGAGAGTGAAACTGCTTTTTTTGTGTACACCTACGGATGCCGTCTGTCGCACAGTGCTTCAAACTTTACACTTGGGACAAAATATTTGAATTACGCTTTTATGTACTTAACTTACTTTTTTACGGCTTTCTCGAGATATTGTGAATTTTCGTACCTACTTAGGTACATAATTTCTAAAGCTAGGTAACTCCGTTTTTTTAATGTTTTATGTGAGTTAAACTTCACCTTGGATCTGTTAAACTGTGATATCATGACGTCAATATTTTCAAATTCATAATGAACTTAAAAATATTGTTGAACTATATATATTTTAACAAAGTGCGAACGTGATATTATTATGCTTATATTTACAATATATAAACAAGAAAAATCAGTGACATTACTATTACTCAAGACCTTGACAAACATTTTCCATTCAAACTCAAAAAATAAAACAATAACTTTATCCACAAACAAGCAATAAATAGTCCACAGTGCGTTACCAGTTACGTAGTCGAGTTAATTACAGAGCGTTAACCATAAAATTATAGACGAAGCCAGCATTCTGGGTCAATGTGGTTGGTCAGATGTCGATGCCCCAACCTGATCATTTTGAGCTTGTAGGTAGTTGGTAATAGAGCCTGATTACAGACTAACTTGGTACTATATAAGCCTTGATCTTGATTGAAAATGGTGGTGGTAGGTACTTGGTGATTGATTTGAAGTAGGTAAAGTTGTGTAAGGTAGTATTTTTGTGTGATAGGGTAATAAGCAGTGATCAGTTGAATGGGCCCATGAGAATGCCATTGCACACTCCTTTTTAGGTTTACTTTATCCTAAACTAGCTTTTGACCACGGCTTCGGCCGGGTGAATGTCGGAAAATGTCTCACGGGAACGTTCCACCGGGATTAAAAGTATCCTATGTGTTAATCCAGGTAAACAATGTATTAATTACGTAATACATTGTTTTTATAATAACTCTATTGGTTTAAGCGGTGCTCGCCAGTAAAGCTCCCATTCAGCATGATTTTTCCGACAGCATCAACAAACATCGTCATATTTGAACCAATTTACACAAAACCTTAATGAATTATACACTTAAACCTCACTCATGAATCACTCATCCATTGGTGAAAACCGTATGAAAATACGTTCGGCAGTTTTTGAGTTTATCGCGTTCAGAGAAACACACAGACACGGCGGGGGGACTATGTTTTATAATATGTAGTGAAGTACTTTTAAAAAAAGTAAGTGGGAAAACAATTAAAACAATACATAATTTAATTTTTGTCAGGTTTTGAACCCGAAACCTAGTAATTAATGAGTGGTTTCGTATATATTTAGGTGTTTACGACATCTATAGGTATGTGAGCATCATGTAAAAAGTTTTCGCCTTAACCTTTTGCTAAGTTCATGACATAAGCAGTAATGCTGTTTAAAAAAAGAAAGCCTCACTCAAAGTCATAATTCGTTAACTGTATAATCAGCACTGAAAAAACCAGTTAATAAAACTTGAATGAAATGACGATGCCAACGCAAAATTTACTTTCGACAAAATCTTTCGTACGATCTTTTACTCAAGTTACTGTGCAGTGTTGTAATACTAACGGTTAACTATAGAAAACCTCTAAATGGTGACGTCTTTCACGATCTATTATACCTTTCATTTGTAAATAAAAAAATACTACAACAAACATTCTTTCACAACTCAACAAAATCGAAAGTGTTTGAAAAGTGTGAATTGGGAAAAAAGTTTGCGCCTGCACTGGCAATTGTCGACCTACGGGCAGGGTTGCCAGACTTTTGGTTGTCGTTTTACCCAGAAAACTGGGAAATATACTTGAAATGCCTATTTGAACTTGTAAGCCACTTAGGTAGTTTTTTGATGGAGATTGAATAATGTTCAACCATCTTTTATAAGTACCTTGTACTTGTTATTAATGTCAATGTAATTATTACATACTTTATATTTAGAAATGTTTTGTCAAAGCTCCTTGTTAGCTTTAGTTTAGTCTAGGTTCTAAAAATCTAGACATTTGGTCTTCATGTTACCAAGTCTCTAACAATTACTGTTCAAACCAATTGATCTACTTTTTGCCTCTAATCCGCTTTCATTATCAATAACCTTCACAATAACAGCGCCATATTTAGCATAATAGGTATAATTATTACACAAATGGTCGCCCACACGACCATTATCCATTGTAAATTGCTTAATATAGATATAACGACCACATCTGATGCAACTGTACCAAATTATAAAGATTAATATTGATTTTTTGATTGATCTTAGTTTTGGTCAGTCCAATGGAGTAGAATGAAAGCAGTGAAACTTGTAATTTTATGATGGGAAGTAAGAGTTTTTTTCTATACGATCAATTTATGGGATTTAAGTCTTTTATGGTGAAAATAAATGGGCATAAAACCATTGATTTAGCAAGCTATAGACGCAATACAGCTTGATGCCGGGTTTATCTCAATAAGATGTAATTAATTATAAAGCTACTCGTACAATGACGTTTAATATTTTCAGTATATGAGTGCTCTGTGGTCTAAACCGATCAAACATATTTTTTTCCCAGGTAATCACTGAAGATTGTTCTGACAAATACTTTTCCCTACAACAAAGGGAAATAAAAATCAATCAACTGGCAACCCTAAACAATCGAGGTCATAGTAAAAGCGAAAAGCGCGAAACAGGTTTTGATTCGAATTTGGGTTCGTGACAGGTTGTTTTCTCTTGCCCCGAGGTGGCGCGGGCGCAGCTGGGTGATCAAGATGCCAAGCACGAGTTCGGCAAAGAGTGAAGAGTTTATTTATTTCATTGTTTTCACTGGGTGACAGTAATTTAAACAGCTGGGTTGAAATTGGTGCGTGCTTTTGTGAGTAATTTGTTGTTTAAAGGTGACTAGACATGTCTGTAGTCATGTATAATTATTTTTTTAAATTGTTTGACCGATACCGCTGTACCGCGCCTTAGTTATGTGTGCGGCGAGACGGGGGTAGGGGGTATCGGTCCGTCAAATTATAAGATACTAATTTGGGACAAAATTTAAAAAATATAGATAAATTAGCTGTTGCACGCGACTTCGTCTGCGATTCAGTATGAAAAGTAGCCTGTCCTTCTCCGGGTCCCACGCTACCTATATAAAAAAAATAACGATCGGTTTAGTGGTTTAGGCGTGAAAAGGTAACAGACAGACCGTCAGAGTTAAGTACTTTTGTGTTTATAAGAATTAAGTATGGATATGGATTTTGGTTTGTAGATAAACGAGACTGCAGAAAAAAGCTCTGCTTGATATAATCACTTTAACCACAAGAATCCTAACTAATATTGTAAAGCCTGAATTAGGACATAGAATACTTTTTCTCCCGGTAGGAAAGTTACCGTGGGATAATTTCCGACCACCACGCGGGCGAAGCCGGGGGCAAAAGATAGTAAATAATATTTTAGTTACAAATACCAATTTTGAAGATTCTAACGCTGTGCATAACTGCAAGTCTTCCAAAAGCTAAGCGAAAACATTAAAATCTTGCATTCCCATAAGGTACAATAAAGAATCATCTTAAAAGTCAAGGTACATCATCCTCGCAATATTTAAACCTAGCAATTACGTATTTATTTTTATTGCAACACTTGACTTCACGGATTTAAAATAATTTGCAAGTATTTATAGTAACTTTTTCCTCGACTTGCATTCATTATCCTTGAAAAATGTTGCAAACAGAAGCTTTTATTTTTAATTTCAACTTTCAAGCCAATTCAAAATTTCGTTCTTGGTTTATCTAACCTTATAATCTTTTTAAATATCTACTGTATACGGCAGTATACACCACATGCACTGACGACCTGAAGAAAGTGGCTGGGACAGACTGGATGCGGAAGGCGGAGGACAGGGTGTTGTGGCGCAGACTGGGAGAGGCCTATGTCCAGCAGTGGGCTGCGATAGGCATAGCTAAATACTCTTTTTGACACCACTTTGAACAAAATTATCAAACACGTTACTTTTTAACAGTTTTTTACAAGGAAGGTTTAATTTATATTACAACTTTCGTATAAGTAGGACTGGCAGTTTTTCTAAAAATTACTTACAAATTCAAATGATGCGTACCCGCCATGATTTAATTTAAAAACAAATGAAATTTCTTTTCGAATGACTGAAATTTGGGATCTCAGTCATTCGAACAGAAATTTCATTTGTTAAACTTTACAGAATAGCCCCGTTTTCATGCGCAAAACTTTGTCAAAATCAATTATCCTTCAAAGATTTAAACAGTAACACTTATACCGACATTTTACAAGCTTCACGAACAGCTTAACAATCTGGTTCTAACGAGTACTCGTAGGTGAGCAGTACAGGAAACCCAGTTATACACAGATGAAAGTAAGGCCGCGACGAGGTCACCCGACTGGTCTGGTCTTATTTGTGTTATTTTCAATCTAAAGGGACTATATTTTTGTCCCTTTTACGTGCTAACATTACGTGCGTGGCTCCATTAAATTGGTTACATACTTTTTTGAATGAATGCAAGAGGATAGGTGCTTTTATTGTTCGGTGAAGACTAGGCAGATGATGACTGTTGTTAAGTTATGATCCAGATGATAAAGGGTTCATATTTTTTTTCCCGCTCTTTCATAACAATCATCGAGGAGTTCGTGGCTAAGTAATTAAAGCCGCATGGATTGATCCATCAGGTTAAGATACGCTTGCCGGGGTTGGTCAGTAGATGGGTGACCATCTTTACATACCGAGACTCCTCCGTGCCTCGGAAAGCACGTTAAGCCGTTGGTCCCGGCTGTGTTCGTGGATCTTTGACAGTCGTTACGGGTCGTCAGAACCCCGAAAGTCTGACAACCAGTCTTACCAAGGGTATTACCCAGTTACTGGGTTGTGGAGGTCAGATAGGCAGTCGCTCCATGTAAAATACTGGTATTCAGCTGCAACCGGTTAGATTGGAAGCCGACCCCAACATAGTTGGGAAAAGGCTAGCCAGATTGATTTCTTTCATAACAATCATGCTTTGGAAATGGGCAACAACTTCTTGGCATCATATTTTTTTTTTCAAATTTCAAATTCATTTATTAATAAAAAGCAAATGGTCTAATTCATTAATTCTCATAACTCGAACTATATCAGAATAACTCGTGTCGGTAAAAGTATTTTAAAATCAGCAAGGTGACTCTCTCGACGTGCCGGACAAAAATTCCATCGAAGGACTCATTTTAATTCTACCTATTGTAAAGTCAAAGTCAAAGTCAAAGTCAAAGTTTTATTTGTAAAACATAGGTGGTGTAAAAAACAGGTGTTGTTAATAAAACATAATGTTCACTATGTTTTGCCGATGACGGCGTACAAATATATAACGTAAATAAAAACCCATAAACATCGCAACATTGACATTGATTCCATTCGATATCTAACCCATTACACATTACCACACTGTAATACTCTCTCTGAAACCATTAAAACACCATTAGTAGGTTTTCTAAAACCATCTGTTCCATCGCGGATGAATGCCAGAAGCAATGGAAACATTCTTTGTATACTATAAGGTAATAATGTTGGTGATTTCACGCAGAAATACCTAGGTAGCCTAGGTAGGTAGCGTGGAGAAATGAGCTAAGATGAGGTAAGATGAGTTATGGTTTTGCGAACCGCTGTTGTGAAGAATGACTTGATAAATGGAACGTGTTGGAGTCCCCATACAATAAACTTTTAATTTTGAAAACAAAAATTCTTACCCTAGCATGTGGTGTATCATTTGTCTAGAACTCATCGATTAGTTAGAGTACAAGTAATTAAAAATAATAATTTAGTAATTTAGTAATGTGTTTTTTTAGTATTTTTTTTATCTTCAACAATGAAGAAATAGGAGGCCGTAAAAGTTGTCAATTTTAGACCATTTTCGTACGAGCTCTATCGTAACAAATAAACAAGTTAGGAATTCGAAACTAAAAACGCCGATTCGCAAGGTATTTTGTTGAAATATGTGTGATTTTCTGCAACTGCAAAAAATAACCTTGTAACTCACAATATCATTATGAAATACAAAGTTATCTTTGCGATTGTTAAAATTTAAGATGAAAAATCTTCGTTTAATATTTTCATAAAAATAAAATAAAGTTCAAAATTAAAGGGATACAAGAAACTGATTTTTTTTTAAACTGAAGTTTTCCTATAAATATGTAGTGTTAAATATTGTGGTGGTACGGAACCCTTCGTGTGCGAGTACGACTCGCACTTGGCCGGTTTTTCTAAACTAGTCCTTAATACATTTTCTATTTCTCGCCCAGCTTTCCACACAGCTTCACCTATATCTATTCTATCTATAAAACAGTAATGATGATCGTCAATTGTCCCGTTGATCGGCTCGTGCGCAGCTGCCTAACGTGGACATTAGTGGCCGCCTGGCACACCGCACCGTATCGAAAGCGTTGGGAATTGATTTGGCGAACAATACACTTGATATAAAAGTATGGACCGTTGAATGACACGGTCAATCTGTTGTCATTGTATTTTCTAATCTATGTGTGTTTCTTTAGATTAGCTGGTAATCGTTTAGCTTTCACTAATGTGAGTTTACTAAGACAAAACCATTTTCACGACGAGTTTGGTAAGTAAATTAGTTGCATCAGGTTTTATGCCGACTTATGCCGAATTTATGCTGAGCGACATTCCTAAAATCCACGTTGAATTTAACGTTCAAAAACAGTCACTATGATATATTATTGAGAAGCAATAGGCATACGACCCTCTGCAATGATTATAATATCGTTTTGACTTAGAAACATGTAAACAATGTGTAAAAAATCCTGTTCGATCCGATAAGAGGTCATTGTACTCATCACTATGAACAACTTTACTATGGGACCAAACTGGAAATCGTGAAAAAAAAAATTCATCTATTTCCTACATTTAAGTTCGCTTCGCGATTTCAGCTTTGGTGCCATTTCAGCTTCGATCAATCGTATCTATAACATAGGAATTTACCCAGCGTTATCCATTGCGTGGTCATAAGTACCTACTCATCCATCATCTGTCATATTGCATGTTTATAAATGGTCATCCAAACTACTTATAACATAGTGGACAGAACACATTTGCCACGTAACGGTGTCATAGAAGGAAATATAAGAGTAATGTCACCGATATACCACAAGTATGTGGAACATTTTGTATTTAAGCGTTTCCTTTTACCGGCGAGAATATCGGTATGTGGAGCTATGTGGTGGTATATTTTAATGACAGCAATTGCAATGGACTTTCTGGATTGTAACACTTGAAATTAGAGATCGTCTGTGGTGAAAAATGTATGCTGCTGAGAGCTAAAAATCTTATACTTAACCGTATGTTTTTTGTGCATATACTGGGTGGCAGGGAGGTTGACCTGTAACCATGAATTCAGTACATGATTCTAGACCCTCTGCGTAAAAATATTTAGCCGGTTATCAACAAAAATCTGCTATTTCATAGAAAAGTGGTCAAAATATATGGAACAGAATTTTTTTTTTGTTAATAACTGACTAATACTGAATCTATGGTAATAGGTGGTGCGTCGATGTCTCTGATGCCACACTGTATACATTATTTCTTACATAAATAGAAATTTTAATCATCAAAAAACAAGAGAATCCTACAATAAAAGACGAGTGCTTTTCTGTTCTTTCTGTCTTTTTCATGAGAAAATCGCATGTAGACATCATCAGAGACACTGTAATCATTGTGACTAGCACTTCATAATCAGCCTATAAGTTTGCCCACTGCTGGGACACAGGTTGGTATCTGTGAGAGAGGATGGGCCGTAATCCACAATATAACCAACACTTTCTACGAGTAGTGTAACATTTTACTCTCCGATCGCATTTCCTAGTGAAATACAAAGGAAAACATACAAACATTAGACTTCTACCTCTACACACCATTTGGGTATAACAGTCGTGAACATACCAGCTCTTCAACACACAACAATACACCTTTCCATTCGAATCACTCCCTCACACGTGGAACGTTCTCGAAGCATCAAATAGCAAGGCCAAGCGACCTCAGTTCTCTGTACAAGGCTGCAATGCGGAATATTTTGCACAATGCACTTGTAGGTATTTAAGATAATATGTTATCCGTGTTGGATATATAAGGTCCCTTTAAAATAGATGGACAAATTTTCTCAGTGTGTTCTACTCATGAATATGAACAACTTTCACTATGAGACTAACTCTGAAATCGCGAAAAAAAATCAGCTGTTCAGTACATTTATCTACACCAAACTCGTCAAAACGTAAGGAGCAGCTGATTTTTTTTTTTTGCGATTTCAGGTTTGGTCCCATAGCAAAAGTTGTTCCTAATCGTGGGTAGACCACCCTGTGAAAATTTGTCTGTCTATTTTCATGGGATCTTGTATGTGTGTGATTGATTAAGTCGTTGTGGACAAAAAAGTATGTTCTAAAAACTCGACTGCCTTGGTGGTCTGGTAATCACAGTCTGGAAAACTGAACATGGGGTCCTAAGTTTGATCAGGTTCATTTTGCTAGGGTCGTGCAAAGTCCTATCGGGTTTTTTTTAAGAGATTCTCAGTAAGTAGAAGCCTAGAGCCTGCATCTGTGCTCAGTCAATCGCTGCCTCTACGTGGCACTTAGGACATTACTGACGAAAATATGTTGAGGTCTCTTGAGCGTCCGCATGATACCGCATAGGTTCATGGCAATGTGTGCTCGAATGTCAACCGAACGTCCTACTCGTCGGTCTTCTATCTTACGTTTATATATTTTCAATATGTGGACTTCGAAAGCTTTTTCTTCAGACGTTCAAGAGGTATGTACCTACTACACAACTCTGTTTTGTGTGGCTGACACTGGCTTGGCCACCATCAGGGATTTTACTTTTGATAACACAAAGATTTAGTCGTTAATTAGTCGAAATTTGTTGCCAAATATCAGAATTTGTCGGTCACTGGTTCAAAAGTTATAAGGGGTCATTGGTGGCCGATCTGGAGAGAGTCTCCCCAGCTTGGCCACCTTTATATCTCAAAAACTAGGGCACCTAGCGAAGATCTGTTTTCTCCCAGATTTAGTCGCTAATTAGTCGAAATTAGTCGCCAAGTCACAGATTTAGTCGGGTCTTAGTTTAGAAGATATAATGAGTTCAATTTTTAAGTATAGACCAAGAGCTAGATCAAAGATTTTATCGTAAACTCTTCAATCTAGCTCTTGAACTGTACTTAAAAATTGAACTCATTATATCTTCTAAACTAAGACCCGACTAAATCTGTGACTTGGCGACTAATTTCGACTAATTAGCGACTAAATCTGGGAGGAAACAGATCTTCGCTAGGTGCCCTAGTTTTTGAGATATAAAGGTGGCCAAGCTGGGGAGACTCTCTCCAGATCGGCCACCAATGACCCCTTATAACTTTTGAACCAGTGACCGACAAATTCTGATATTTGGCGACAAATTTCGACTAATTAACGACTAAATCTTTGTGTTATCAAAAGTAAAATCCCTGATGGTGGCCAAGCCAGTGTCAGCCACACCTCTGTTTTGGTAACGTTGTGTTTATGACTAACTACCTTAATTGATGCTATGTTAAGCATGAGCTTAAGCTTAACTACTTTAATTGGTGCTATGTTAAGCATATGCCTACGCTTAACTACTTTAAGAGGAAGTGGGGGCGAAAAATTAGGTATTTTAAGAAGGTATTGCTGTCGCTCTGCGAGCGCTACACCCTCGAATTCGTGCGATAAGGACAACTGCAGATTCGACTAAATAGCCTGTGTAAAAAGTCACATTTCGAGGTTTGGCTCTCGCCTATTTCCTCCTCCAATATTGGACCAATTTAAAATATATTGCATAAACTGAATAAGAAGGATATATACTATGCCCCTTTTTTCGTTAATAGTTGTCAAATTGGTACACTAGGCGTCTGTTGACAGCGGTCTAAATAGGCAATTTTGATCATTTTTTGAGGGTTCTAGTTCTTATATAAATAATATGTCATCAAAAAGGAAAAGTAGCTGATATTTATATTTCTGTAAAAAATCATTGCTTTATGGTCATTAACCAGAAAGAAAACAGGCGAGAGCGTTTATATCTTTTTGTATGGAGAAAAGAGCACCCACGTTTCTTCTTAATTGGTGCTATGTTAAACATTAAGCTTATGCTTAACTACTTTAATTGGTGCTATGTTAAGCATAAGCTTATGCTTAACTACTTTAATTGGTGCTATGTTAAACATTAAGCTCATGCTTAACTACTTTAATTGGTGCTTGTTAAACATTAAGCTTATGCTTAACTACTTTAATTGGTGCTTGTTAAACATTAAGCTTATGCTTAACTACTTTAATTGGTGCTATGTTAAACATTAAGCTTATGCTTAACTACTTTAATTGGTGCTTGTTAAACATTAAGCTTATGCTTAACTACTTTAATTGGTGCTTGTTAAACATTAAGCTTATGCTTAACTACTTTAATTGGTGCTATGTTAAACATTAAGCTTATGCTTAACTACTTTAATTGGTGCTATGTTAAACATTAAGCTTATGCTTAACTACTTTAATTGGTGCTATGTTAAACATTAAGCTTATGCTTAACTACTTTAATTGGTGCTATGTTAAACATTAAGCTTATGCTTAACTACTTTAATTGGTGCTATGTTAAACATTAAGCTTATGCTTAACTACTTTAATTGGTGCTATGTTAAGCATAAGCTTATGCTTAACTACTTTAATTGGTGCTATGTTAAACATTAAGCTTATGCTTAACTACTTTAATTGGTGCTATGTTAAGCTTATGCTTAACTACTTTAATTGGTGCTATGTTAAACATTAAGCTTATGCTTAACTACTTTAATTGGTGCTATGTTAAACATTAAGCTTATGCTTAACTACTTTAATTGGTGCTATGTTAAGCATAAGCTTATGCTTAACTACTTTAATCAACTAAAAAGCTGTGTTTACAAGATACTTTCTTATACATCATGGAGATCACGTTGCATTCCTCAGATTGCATCTTCATGTAGAAAAACTCGTTTTATTACCTGAAACAACAAAGAAACATTATCATTAATAAATTAATTATACTTATGAATTTGTTCATTTTTTCTATTTAAATACAGCTGCTACAAATATAGCGTTTTGCGAGAAGCATTTTGATTAACATAATGACATTATTCGAAATGATATCATTCTGCAATAGGAATTGTGAGTATGAATCATTACCGGAATTAATTTAAAAGTCCTGCTGACGATGCGATGCCGAAAACATGAATATATTATATTACTAGCTGTCCCGACCGACGTTGCCCTGTCCAAATTGCATATATGAGACATTAAATTTGGTTCCTATTTTTATTTTTGTGAAAATTTTAACAGTTATTCTGTTATTTGGGGCGGAGAAAAATCCAACAAAAAATCGGTCCAGCCGTTCTTAAGTAAATGGTGGTTGGTGGTGGTGGTGTAAATGGTGTAAATAACCGGACTTTGTTTTATATTAAGTATAGGTATAGATTTACTGCATTAACATTGAAAGAACAGAGATCACAAAATAAAATTAAAAATTAAATACTTAAATAAAAATAAAAAATAATTAAGTAATATAATAATTTTATTTATTAATTAAATAGTATTAGGAAAATATTCGGAATTACGTTTAGGGATCATTTACTTCGCAGTCTGCTTTTACCCATTCATTAATTCTTCATTATCTGTAGCATAAAATGCAATGCAATCAGCTCCAGTATCAAAAAATGTTACAATGTCCCCGAAATTCCTCAAAAGTGACCCACAGTATTTTCTTTCCCAGTGATAGTAAAAGTATAATAAATATTCAGCGTATGTTTGCAAAAGGCAATAACCCCAATGCCTATACAAACGTTTTAAGAATACCTAATAAAGATGAAGTGAATCCTTAAGTTGACATAGATAGAAAGTTTGTTGAGCTTGAGGAATTTATATGTCAAGATTGTTGTACTGTGAGTCAGATTAGGATGTATCCTAAGTAGCACTTAATTGTGGTTTGTTTCTGTGGCAAAATAATTCAATAAAGAAGTGAATCAAACTTAAACGATTTTGAATCAGGCGTGACAAGCGATATATATCGCGCGCCACACAGGCGCCGTTTGAAGGAGCCTGAAATCAGTAAACCAATAGAAACTTTTAAAATTAGAATGATTGAAGATTTTTGAATTAGCTGACTTAGAGCGATTTCGCACTACGTCCGATCCGAATCCGAATTCAAGATCCGAGTTCAATCCGAATTGGAAATGTTCTAAATTCGGACGGACAGAGTTCGGATCTAGTGCGCAACCCTTCATACAAATATTACTGTGGCTACTTCGGACCGACATTTCTCGGATTCGGATCGGACGTAGTGCGAAACCGCTCTTAGGGTAGCTGATAAGACAAAGGAACAGGAATATGTCGAATATGAGTAAAATAATGGAGGAAACCATAAATATGTTGAGATGCATAATTGTTAATGTGAACTCTTGAAATGTTAATGAACTTATGCAAAAATAAATAAGACTATCTAGCAATCAAATAATAATCTCAAGCAATTAACATAAATATGAACATTGTAATTAAAATCATATCAATTTAAAGTAATAACAACCAATTTAATACCATTATTAAACGGTTTTGTGAATATTTACATGATTATAAAAAATAACGCTTAGTTAACCGCTTATTTCCGTAAACACTTTGTAAATATTTGTATCACTACAAAATTATACAGATTTATGTAACAATAAAGGTGATTTCACATTTAATTCAACTGCAGCGTATGATGTGGCAAAGGAATTTCATGGCTCTGTCTTCAATCATCTTACAAAAGCATATGATTTTCTTTAATATTGAACGTGTCAATATCTTAACTTCATTTGAAGCCATCTGTTGTTTTTATTGGTAATTTTAAAAAGACGTGTACACGACAGACGACAGACGTGTTTTACATGTAATAATTTTTTTTTTTCTCTATAGGTACTTCTCTTTGTAACAAAACCATGTTACCCGATAGCGTCTGCAGAAAGGTGATAACGTCATTTTCACGGTTGGCGATGCGCGAGAGTGATGCCAATGGACTATCATGCGCATGCGTTGATGATACAACTCTATGATTAGCGTTGGCTATGGCTTAAGTTAGAGAAGAGATGAGATTTTACCAAGACACAAAAGTTTTCTCTGCCAATTAATATCTATGTATCTAAGATCTGCTTCTGAATTAGGTATAAAGTTGTTGTCGATTGTCATATGCAGCTAAGCAACCAGTTTCTTATCTATTATTAATAACCAGTTCTTGCCTTAATGTAGGGCAAATACCGTTATGTGACTTCCGTAACTCAACAAAGATCTTAAATATTCCTTTTAGTAGTCATATTTTTTTATTGCGTTGACTTAGAAGCTTCATTTTTTTAGAACTCCAAGGGATCATAGACATATGTATTTAGTATTAATTTCAACTTGATACCTCCACGCTTTCCTTGGGAAAAGGGTCTTGCAGACTGACAGACAGATGGACAACGAAGTGATCCTATAAGGGTTCCGTTTTTTCCTTTTGAGGTACGGAACTCCAAAAATAAACTGAACAACGTCTTCAAGTTTCTCAAATATTTAAGAATAAAGAACATCGCTACATCTTATAATTTAGACTACACCCCACCACGTAGATCGATGCGCACGCGATTACATGAAATACCGTGCGAACAAAATACTATGTGAGTTGCAGCATCACACATGAACTCATTCTTAGAGCCTTATTCGTATAATAAAAGTGTTAGTTCACCCTTGAAATCACTGATGAGTGTTGATTGAGTGAGCATTAGTAGTTAGATTAATAATATAAAGTGCTTCTTAAGGCGAAAGCGCCAGGATTGCCAGCAAAATTCAAATGTTCTTACGTTTTTTTGCAATATTTGCAGGTCAGTATCAAATTTAGTAGTATATTGATCTGAATATGATTCGAGACTCTAACAAATCTGTATTTATAATCATTGAAATCATCAATACAGCTCTCTTAGTTAATATTACCCTATTGAATGACTATTTCATGATAATAGAGAAGTAAAAAAAAAAAAAGTCAAAATAAAAAAGTAATAGTAAAGTAAAATTGTTTAATGTTAATTTGTTATTTTATCACATAAAAAAAATGTTTTGGGATTAAACAAACTTATAACATTAAGCTTGTTTTTGGGATAAATTCTTTTCAACTACGGAACCCTTCATTGTGCGTGGTCCGACACGTACCTACTTGGTCGGTTTTTTTTTTCTATTTCGCGTTTATAAATAGGTTCTATTCCACCAATCAATCTCAATCTGCCTAGCCTTTTCCCACAGCTATATTGGGGTCGGCTTCCAGGCTAACTGGATGCAGCTGAATACCAGCATTTTACATGAAACGACTGCCTATCTGACCTCCACAACCAACAATTTATGAACAATGTATATTATGTATTTGCGTCATTTTTCGCGTGAATAAATAGTTTTTCTTTCCTTTTTTTTACAATAATCTCAGACATCTCATCTTCAAACAGGCTCGGTTTAAATATGATGTAGATTATTATACTGAAGTCAACAATGAATCACTCGTACTTTCTTCTCGACCTGTAAGGTAAACTTTTAGAATGTACTTTCACTTGCCTGTATCAACATCATCATCTACTAGCCTTTTTCCAACTATATTATGGTCGGCTTCCAGTCTAACCTGATGCAGCTGAGTACCAGCATTTTACATGAAGCGAGTGGGAAGCAATGGTGGCCCAGTGCTAACGGGTTCGAACCCAGACAGACGCTTTACTTTGTGTAAATAATTTCATCACCACTGCTCTCAAAACGGTGAAGGAAAACATCGTGAGGAAACCGGCATGTCCTAGAACCAAAAAACTCGAAGACATGTGACATCTACCAACCCGCACTGGGCTCGCGTGGTGGATTACGGCCCACTCCCTCTCACCGAGAGGAGGCCTGTGTCCCAGCTGTGGAAACATTCTATGCTGATTATGTGGATTATGGACATGAAGCGACTGCATTTGTGACCACCACAACCCAGTAACTACTGGGTATCACGATACGACGATACCCCTTGGTAAGACTCGTTGTCAGAATTTCGGGCTACTGACTACCCGGAACGATTATCAAAGATCTACGAATGAGAGTCGGCTTCAAGGCATGGAAGAGTCTCGGTATGAAAATGGAATGGTCACCCATACAGGGACTGACTGCGGCCTGCCTTCCTTAAGCTTGATCATTGCACTGGTGCGGGTGTTACTTAGCCACGAGCACCTTGAGAAACCGCGAAACCGTATGATGTTCCGCAGATGTTCTGCAGTTTCGCTGCTATGGTTTCACGGCGGAGGTGTACTAAGGGCCTTAAAACCTTCACAATATCTTCTCTAACAAACAGGCTTGGTCAACAATGACTCACTCGTACTTTCTTCACAACCTGTAGCCGCAGGGCAAACTCCTAGTACTTTCACTTGGCCGTACATCTCTATGTAATATGTAAAGTTATTGTATGTATGTATGTACGAGTGTTTCCTTTGGCGAGGTTAGAACGACTTTTACTTCGTTAGGATGAGAGTGGTGATTTATGTTAGGTAATATTTAGTAAGTACTAGATTCTGCCCGTGACTTCGTCCGCGTGAAATTTCTTGTCCCCCTCTACCCACCTGCCCGCGCTATTACTTCGTTTTCGCTAAGCGTTCTTTCAGACTTTTTTTCTTTTTGCTCGGCTCCTAAGGGTCGTAGCGTGATGTTAAATAGCCTTATATTATTCCTCAAGAAATTGGGCTAGAAAATGCAAAAAGAAATTTTCAAATCCGACTGGTAGTTTCAAAGATTAGAACGTTCAAACAAACAAACAAAAAACAAACTCTTCAGCTTTAATACTAGTTTAGATAGAGATTAACTTCTACATAGGTAAGTAGGTACTTCTTGTCGTATTATAACATCGCGGAACTCGGTTTTTTTTTTTAAACTAAATATGAAAAACAGGGATCTCCCTGAAAGATTCTTGAAATTCGTAAAATAGTTTAGGAATGTCAATGACCTATTCATGTCTTTTTATAGCGATAGGATATAAGTAACTATACGAAGTAGTATATTTACTTATATCCATATAATATAATAAGTAGATTTACGAAAAACCTTCCTTGTTTTATGCAAAATGGATTAACAACAATGTTTTTTGGAAACTCCAAAACCTAATAATCGGAAAAAAGACACATGTTCCTTCCAAAATCTTCTTTTCAAAGACGTATATCATGGACCAGACTGTCATTCTTGACATCTTTGACAGTCGTTACGGACAGTCAGAAGCCCGAAAGTCTAGAGAACTAGCCTACCCTGTAATGGGTTGTGGAAGTCGGATAGGTAGGCTATGTAAACTACCTACTACTATTCAGCTGCATTCGGTTAGACTGGAAGCCGACCAGTTGCTGGAGCTGCTGGTTAGGCAGGCACTTAGGACCAGACATTAATAAATTTCACAATTTTAGCCTCTGAACGTGGTCATCTGATGCCTCCTCTAAAGTTACCACATTACTCCTAAAAGAATCAAAACAAACTGAAAAACAGAATCTGTCGCAACAAACATTCAACAAAAGACCGGAAGATTTTGAAACAGCAAGTAAAAAGATAAAATTATTTGATACATAAAACGAGTTACTCAATGGATGGAACAAAAACTTTTATTGGGAACGATCACGAACGATGATTTACGTAAACACTGACGGCTAGTTTCTTTGAGAAGCTTTGTTAATGCACCTTTACTACTTCTTCTGTATTACATACATACATAAATAAACTCACGCCTTCTCCCCATGGGGGTAGGCAGAAACTACAGCACGCCATACGCCATACGATCCTTACATACTCCTTTTGCCTCGTTTACGTTCATACACATACAGATAGCGCGCGAGTTGAATGCAGTCGGGGTCTGAGGTAAAGAGCGGGAGCATCTCCCCCCGCTATCCGCACGCCCCACCTCACGCGCCTGCAGTGTAGTGCTGTGCCATCCTTGTCAACTATCGTACGTTTGCCGTGTTATTGTGTTAATACTGAAGTTCCCGTGTTATTTTTTTTATTTTAATAATGACTGATCCGAGTCCATCAAGTTCCGTTACAAAAAAACGAGCTTTTATTCATCGCCAAGCACGAGAAATGGCGAAAAATGTTTTAGACATGTGTGTTGAAAAAAGGCAGAACAAAAATTTGACATTTAATTTGAATAATGCTTTCGACCGAGCAAGCCGTTATACCGGACTTTCCAAAAGAACATTGGCTGCAATTCAAAATGAGTCTAAGGGCCTCTTTGTTCTCCTTCTAAAAAGAAAAGGCCATGTATTAAAAAGAAAAATTTAAATGTCGATGATTTTGATCGAAGTGTTATACACAGAACCATTGAAGAATTTTATATAACTAAAAAAATTGTTCCGACCTGCATTAAACTCCTCGCAGCTATTCGAGAAAAAATCGAGTTTCCATGGGGAGTGACCAGTTTAAGAAAATTGTTAAAAGACATGGGATATAAATGGCTTAAATGTCATAATAAACGCAGAATTCTGGTGAAAAGGCCTGCTGTTGTATATGCACGGTCAAATTATTCTGAATCTGATTAAATTTGTCCGTTTTGTGAAATGATTATTAAAAACATGTGATAATTATGATATTGTTTTTTTTTCATCATGTTAACCTAGTGTAAAAAATAAAATTAAACTTATAACATTGTTTAAATTTATCGACATTCATTACTCATTGTGGTCATCAATAATTATAATTAGGTCACAGCACTACCGCATTCCTAAGCTCTGCATTCAACTCGCGCGCTATCTTGTATATCTGGTCATACACGCGCGCCGGTTGCTAGTACTACGCATTTGACCTTTCAGAAGAACATCACTAATAAGGTCACTATAAATTATGTTTTCCCGGCACGTCATCTAAACATACTCTTTTCAATTTTTCGCACGCTTAATGGAATACAGACTTAACTCAAAAAGACGATTTTTGGGAAATCGCCAAAGAAGATCTTGCTAAGAGGACTTATCATATTTGTTGATGCATAAAAATAAAACTGATTTAGTATTTTGAACGTCTATAATTAACTATTGATGAGATCTGAATAATAAAAAAACCTGTAATAAGTTCTATCTATTTTTTCTGACCTATCTACTAATGGGTCAATGTTCCATTAAGCGTGCGTTTTGTCACTACATCTTCTTTTAAACCGCACCGTTGCCTTATAATATCATTCCTCAGTCACACCACACATGCTTCGCAAGGAACGCATTTTCACTGCGTTTATTCTACTTTCATGCTTCTTCTGCCATTCTCAACAGCAGTAGTTAAACCAGAGTTTATTAACTTTTAGTAATAGACCTAAGAGAATTTTGATTTCATTGGTAGGAAAACAAATTTTCGAGCCGAGAGATTTTTTTTTGGTCATGTAGGTAGTCACTCCATGTAAAATACTGGTATGCAGCTGCTTCTAGTTAGACTGGAAGCCAACCCCAACATATTTGGGAGGCTAGGTAGATGATAATGATGCTGTATCGTATTCATAGATCTGTTAGAAAAATAATCTTTGTTGTTAAAAAAAGACTAATAAAAAAATATTGAAGTCCACAACAAAATGACAAGATAATATGAGTTATGACATCGTGTTTCGATACGGCTCTTTTAATTAATAGGATCCTAAAACGTGACCAAAAAAGACGATTTTAATGTTTCTCAGAATCGATAGGAATTCGGTGTAACAAGAAAAAAGTTTGACTTTGATCGTAGGTACCTCTATTAAGATTTTTTATGGTTTTAATATATTTTTTGCTGTGGAAGTCTATAATTTTATTATTTTCCTGTTGGTACGTCTATGAAAATAATAAGGTTCTGCAATGGACGGGTTGTCTGTCATGACTTGATTGCAAAATACATCAAAATTCACTTTGAAATACAGTTTGTTAAGATATGGTCATTTATTCAAACTACAAAAAAACACAGTCGATGTTGAATGATAATAAACGAACACGATACACATTATAACGTAATTATTAATCAGGAAAGGAAATAAGGAATTTAAAACATCCAATTTAGTATCCATCCATCTAGAGGAAAAACTATACCACTAACTATAATAACTACTATAACTATAATAAGGCTCTAAAAACACATTTTTTTGTCCCAAATACCAAACAAAACCAAATGAAAAAACTAGCGTAAACACACAAAGAATCACCAAATGGCATCATTCTCTAAAATAAATTTAAGGTTGGGTCTTCTTCGCGTTTATTTTTTAAACAAGTCACGTCTTCAAATAAATGCTAAAGTCTAACTCCAATGCGTTTTGTTTGGCTAAAATAATGTTGTTTTTAATAGTCTTTGTTTTAAAAAAAAACTAAAATAATTAGGTAAAGGATGATAAATAAGCAAATAGTTAATTTGTATCGATGAATCCTTTTTGTGACGGTCTGAAAAAAGACCAAAATGTAACATTGCAAATATACCATTTTGCTTATTTTTACTAATATTAAGTTAGTCTAGATAAAGTCATTTAAATTAAATAAAAATGTCATAGATATCAGATATTGGAACGAAGTTTTTGTGGTAGGAGTAGCTGGTAGAAAAGATCAGTTTCAAGTGTCAAAAGTTTTTGTTTTTTAATAATTAAATAAAAAGAAAAAAGAAAGAAAAGAGGAAATGTTATTACATTCTTTAGTAATTCTATGTTTTGTAATTCTGTCAATTTGTTTTTGTTCCAAAATAAACATATTTTACTTTTTATTTTTATCCAGAGCCATCTAGTGTTAATCCAGGTTGTAAACTATCTGTGTGCCAAATTTCAGCAAAATCTGTTCAGTAGTTTTTGCGTGAATGAGTAACAAACATCCATCCATCCTCACAAAGTAAACATCGAAAGTAGTCTAGTATTCTGTAATCCATCCTTTTTAAATATCTTCATCTAACGACCGTATGTCTGGTGTAAGAGAAAGAAAGCCGTTTACATCCTAAAAACAAAAACCCACAGTAGCAACTCGACTAAAACCACAATATAAACAATAATCAACCCACTTACCGTAACAATGAAAACTGTACATAATTTACATAACAATTAACAAACATAATAACAAAGATACAGCCTAACTACCCGTGACAACAAGAACGAGCTAAGTGCTCTTACTGCATTAGTTTTGTGACCATTTTCAAGGTCAATACGGGCTTGTTACATGCGTGTGCGCATCGCTCGTGCGAGCATGGTTGTGCATGCAAGCGTGTTCATGTCTTTTTTGATATTTCACGGAAGTTGTTTTTAAATATGGAGAATATTTTTGCTAAATGATAACATGATTCAAGGTATCATTTTAGAAGTATGTTTTAATTCTTTTAAAAACGAATTAAACATTGATAAAGTTATCACAATGTAAGAAGTCCGATTTGACATGAGGGTGTCCCTCTTTGCCCCGCTATGTTTGTCTCTCTTTGGCCTAGGAAACGATATGGGCTGTCAAAATGGACCTATTATTTTGTAACAACTTTATCTCGTTTGTTTTCGGTAAATATTCGTATAGTCGACTCACACGCCATTAGGGTAAAAGTGGCATAGTTTTCCTAGGAGGATAGACGACCCTTAATTCAATTTGTGACCTGTAAACGTACTATCACAGTAAAAATATCTATCATTGCAGTTAAGGTTGGTACAGTCAGCTACAAAAGTCGATTATCACTTGTGTTTTTTAAATCTTAATTATTGAGAAAAATACTTCACTAAAATCGGAACAGATGTGTGAATTTTAAAGAAAATTAACTCTTATTTAATGAATGAAATGCTAAAAAGCAGGTTCTTGTATAATTTTGTGTTAATTTAGATGATGTCAAAAATAGCAGTGTTAACCGACTTCTTTTGCTGACCGTACTACGGGTGGGGCGTATTCTTTGCTTATAAGTAATATTAATATTAACTGCGTTGATAGTACGTTTCCAAGTCACGATTTGAATTATGGGACGTCTATCCTCTTATGGCAACTATCCCACTTTTACTCTAGTCAAGCAATTAAGGTATAAATCGTACAGACTACCCTTGCTTTAGGCTTAAAAAATAAAATAAATAGGTACTTGTGCCAATTAAGAGAGTATTATCTTGTTGGCAATTTTAGTCAGAAAACATTTTTGTGTATTAAAATAAAAATATTCATGTTTATTTTTATTTTATTTTTTATATTATTTGTTATTTTTTTATATTTATTTTCTGATTATAATCAGAGAGATTTTTTAAAATCATATGTATTTAATTTACGATAGGCCCTATATTACTTTTCAGTAAAATAGAGATTGTAGAAGGATTAAGACAATAAATATCTAAAACCAGACGTGACGAATATTTTATGCTTCGGTATGCGCAAGAGTCCGTCAAAAGAGGTCAAAAACCTGAAAAATATCTGACAACTCGATAGCCTTACTTTTACTAAGTTTTACTCAAGAAAAGACATGTTTTTGTCAGTAATACCACTTGTTACCATATTTAGAGTTATTGCAAAATTACAGCAGGTCAATAACCTCTCTTTAAAAATAGCACTTCAAAAATTAACAGCATTAAACGATTATGATCTTAAAATTTTCTTTTTTATATAACGGAGTATCTGTTTTATTAGCCTAGGATTATGGAGTATTTTTAGAATTTACGGTATACCTTTTAAACGTGAAGTACAGTCAGCAACAAAAGTCGACTAACACTTCAGTTTTTTAAATCTTAATTATTGTGCAAGACATTTAATTAAAATCGGACCAGAAAAAACATTTAAAGATCAACCTATACCAGAAAGGTTTAGGTAGTAAAATAAAGATAAAACAATCCTGATGTGACTTTTTACACAAACACATATTAAACAAATAAACTACTGCCTAAACTAATGGTTCAATTGATTTAGTAATCATTATTGTTGTATTTACATTGGTTTTTAGTTGCATTTTATTTTTAAACAGGTTTTAAAATAAAAAATATAAACGAGACGTCAAAATTGTTTACCTTACCTAAACCTTTCTATTATCGACTTATTATGTTTCTGACCGTACACATGTCCAGTTGAGAAAACTCACGTTTATATGTCACTTTGGTTTTATTCTGAAATTACTGTGAGTAGGCTATTATGGACAGTTTATATTACGGTAATATTATAGTATTATTTTATTTGAGGTATTCAGTCCTTAGAAAGGTGGCTGGGAAAGACTGGATGCTGAAGGCGGAGGACAGGGTGTTGTGGCGCAGCCTGGGAGAGACCTATGTCCAGCAGTGCACTGCGATAGGAATTGATTGATTGATTGATTCAGGTCATAAATAAGTCGGTCCTTTTAGTTTTTATGAAATACTAGCTGTGCCCCGCGACTTCGTTCGCGTGGAAGTCGTAAGATACACAATACAATAAAAAAACAGCCACATTTTACTAAAACTCCCTCGGCCCCCGACCCGCCGCGTTGCATCCCCCGCCCGCGATGTTTGTTCACAATTTCATTGGTTTTATTTTTTTTTGCGCGGAACTCTAATTATTTTTCTAAAATAAAGTTAGCCTAAGTTACTGCTTATAACATCAGCTATCTGCTAGAGAGTCTCGTCAAAATTGGTCTAGCCGTTTCGGAGATTAGTCGCAACAAACAGACAGACGTTTTTTTTGTGATAAGTACCGTAAATACTTTCATATGCATTTAGTAAAAAGCTGTTATTTTGACATTACAAATAGATACTTCAATTGTATTTAATTGTATAGGAATAAAAAATTAGTAAAGTAAAAAACTACAAAATTGTACCAAAAAAATTATAAACAGACCAAAAAATAACGCAATGTAGTACATAATGCGTACAATGATCTAACAGTAATGACCTATTAACCCACACATTTGCGACAGACGTTACATTAACACTTATTATATAATGCACAGATGAAGATTTTTTTTTTAAAGCTGTGGTCCTACTGCGAGCGGGGCGTTTTTTACACGAATAATCTTTTTAGCCTGTCTTAATTAGCACATCATCATAATCATTTCAGCCGAAAGACGTCCAGTGTTGGACAGAGGCCTCCCCAAGCACCGCCACTTCAACCGGTCCTGTGCTTCTCGCATCATAGTTACATCAAATACATAAAAGTCTTAATGGTTGGGTGACCATCTTTAAACCGGGTCTCGGTGTGTACCAGATAAATAAAATAATAGAAAAGAATTTAGTGTAAAATAAAGTCACCCTTTGAGTTCGTCTGTGTATTCGCGTTTGAATGAGGTTGTGAAACTACTTGATAAAATTTGATGTGATTTTCACCATCAGTCAAATAGAGAACCCACGAATGCGAAAGAGGGTCGGGTCACTAAAATAAGTAATTAATAATAATTCAAGAGATGAAAGAACTTCAGAGGTTGAATAGTCAAGTTAGCTCATTTTAGTCCTCCGTTTCTATTCTTGTGATATAAATCTTCAGTTAGTGGCTATGGCTATTACGCCGTTTAAGTAATATAAAGTTTATTCATTACCTTTTAAGTTAACATGAAGCAATAACTTTAGGTTAAAGATCAACGCGTACAAGTATCTTTTGTGAGTAATGGTCTTACGAAATCTGTTTAGTATTATTTTATTAATTTGTTGGCACTGAAAGGGGGATATTTGTTTGTTCTCATGTAGGTATGCTAGCAATTATATACATACTGCAATCGCAAATCTATCCATCAATATTGATGATTCCTTCTAATCTTAAACTGAATTGAATAAACTAACTGAATTGCTTAGTGCCTTGTGGAATTAAGTGCGTCTATGGTCCATAGGCGGCTAATTATGTACACGTACAATTATAGTGGTCCATAGGCTATGGACTACTATAATTGTACGTGTACATAATTAAAGAGCGATTATTGGATGACAACAATAAGAAGAGCTCGTGGCTAAGTAATAACAGCGGTACGGGTCGATCCATCAGGTTAAGCTACGCTTCCCGGGGTTGGTCCGTGGATGGGTGACGATCTTTACATACCGAGACTCCTCCGTAACTTGGAAATCATGTTAAGTCGTTGGTCCCGGCTGTCATTCGTGGATCTTTGATAGTCGTTACGGGTCGTCAGAAGCCCGAAAGTCTGACAACCAGTCTTATCAAGGGGTATCGTATTACCCAGTAACTGAGTTGTGGATGCCAGATAGGCAGTAGCTCTGTGTGAAATACTGGTATTCAGCTGCATCCTGGTAGATTAGAAGTCGACCCCAACATAGTTGGGAAAAGGCTAGGCAGATGATGAGAATACAGATTACTCAGGTATAGCTAGGAAAGTAGCGCTTCACCCAACAAATCGTATGTACACCATGTAATTAGTAATACATATTTCGTAAGTCCCTCGTGTAGTTATGTACTACAAAACCTAGACCGAAACAGCTATCAAAATCAAGTCATACAAATATTTGTACCGTACGAGAATCGAACATGTGAACATTGATCTACTACCTTTCAATCAGTACTGAAAGGTGCATTGACCTTTCTCGTTGTGCAAGCATCTCTAATAACAGATACTTCACGATAAACTGGACACATACTCTTAAGTATTGCAGAATGTAAGTAGTATTCACAACTTAAGTAAAAGTGTAAATGTCAAATATTTCAATATCTAATAACGTTGCATGTTTTCATAAAACGTTAGAATCATCTTCCGTCTTTACATAATGTGATACATAAGTATTGCAGAAGTTAATGTAACCTTTAGTGTTCTGTAATTTAGGATTGTGTCATATAAGGATATTGTTTTTGATATAACTTTGATGACAATTGTTTTGCTCAACTATCGTGGCTTTTACTATATTGTAGGTAGTCTATTGACTTATGTCTTAAGTCCACCTATGATGGGACCTATGGGGTTTGAGAATTAAGGCCATCGATCTGATCTCAAGTCTCGATCCTACTTTGTCTTAATATTCAAACGTCAGTTTGTCACCTCTATTACAATAGGGATAATCCCTCTGTAAAAAATCATATTTAGTCCGTCAGCCAGATAATAAAAAAATATTAGACACGTTTTTTTTGCTTTATCATTTTAATAAAAATTACTTAGATAGAACGCATTAAAGTTGGGGAGCGGGGGGATCGCTACGTCACAATTATAACAAACTTCGTATATAATCTAGCAAGGAGTGACGTCATGCCACATTTTAACTCAATGTATCGCCGTAATCTTTTGTTTACGTAAAAAAAGAAAAAATACGTGTCCAATATTTTTTAATAATCTACATGATGGAAAAAAAATTGTCATTATCTCTATTAGGATAATTTCTACCCACAAGAGACTGAAAATGAAAATCAGAGAACCAAACCGGAAATCTCATGCTTGAGACTCGGTTACACAAAAGATATTTTACTTACGACAAAAAAAAATATAATAATACGTAATAATTGTTCAGTAACCCGCTCGCAGTGGGACCGCGCCTTACGTTAAACTTGCAAACTCACCGGTTAATGGTTACACGGATAATTTAATTACTAGAACAGTTTGTTATTATTTAATTGTTTCAAATATTTGTTCACTATTACACTATTTATTTTTGAGGTAACATTATAGAGCAGTGGGCGTATCAAAATGACTTTGGTTTGAAAAAAAACTAATTATATTATTTTTAGTCTGTGATCATCAGTGGTGCTATTTTATAAACATATTTTTTCGAAATTCGAACAGTGTCTCGTTGTGAATCCGCGATGAGTTACTTTAAAAACAAATGAATTCGCTTTCGAAGTTGTGTGTCACTTGAGTGAGCTTTACAAACTACAGCATTTTTTTTTTCAGTGATAAAAAGGTTCAAAATAACTGAGAGTGATATTATCTGTTATTATCATTCACAAATCGTGAGAATTAATAAACTGTGTTTCAATTAATTTTAAATCGAACAAACATAAATTATGTATAGTTGACCTCAACATTAACTTAATTACAGAGTGAGTTCAATGTTATTGACATTAAACAATATTATTCGTTTTTAAATAAAAATAAACGGAGATGGTCTCGAATGGACACCCGTAAACTATAGCAATCACATCAGATTTTTTTATGACGAAAAACGACATTTGTACGATTGCGAATGACGGCTGAATTAATGATCCGTTTTTCGTACAGCTAAAGGTTTACTGAATGTACTAAAAATACAACCTTCGATCAACAAAAGTATTAGATTTCCGATGAGCGCATCAAAAAATGCCGGAATAATAAGACCACACATAATCTTGTGGTCTTATCATTGTTTTTTCAACCTTTGAAATTATGTTTTATTTTTCCATAAATATTCTTGTTCTTATTTTAAAAAATACGTTTTCCTTTCAACTTTTCAATCGAAGTAGTAAGCAAACGATAATAAACTTTATATTTGAGTGTTATGGTTTATAATCAAGTTATAATTACTTTTCACTATGGATATTCTTTCAATATCTCACAGTAAGAATGTCTGTATCGTAAGTAGGTATTTTAAAATCGCTGGTAGGACTATTATTGCCAGCCACTTTTAAGTACCTAATTAATTTTATGAATTTGTATTAATTTACATTAAAACTTACATAATCAAAAATTATAAGGCCGATCGCTCATTAACATTTGACAAATCGGACGATCTCAAATAATCTTGTTTAAGTATCGCAGAAAGTGACATTGATAAATTATTTTGGTGTTAAACGTTAAAAAATCAAACAGAAAAAAATATTAAACCAGAACGGTAGCGGGACTAAAATCCTGATTGGTTTACAAAAAATACGCATAAGTAATGCCACTAACCACTTTTATTATTTAATTTGTCACTATAGGTTATATACTAATCGATACAATTTAAAAAATCAAGGTCAATTTAATAGTAGCACTTGCATATTTTAAAAAAATTCAGACAGAATTATATACATTTTGACCTCCATACAATTTAACAGTATGCAGAATGCATAATTAAATCAATTCATTTTATTTGAGTGAAATTAATAATGTATTATTATAATGTTACCAGTATTTTAAAACAGGTTCAAGGTAGAGTAATAGTTGATTGAGCTTGTTGCATAAATTATTATTTATTATTAATATATAAGTATCTGCCTACCAACTGTCAATCTATCAATACTTGGTTACTAGACCAGTTTCGTTTTTGAACGCTCATTAATTTTTGTAATTTGTTACATTTCACGATCAAATGGATTGACATCGCGTTGTAGTAATGTGTTTCTCGATACGGAGCCTTCGTTAAATTTTAATGCAACTATTTACTAGGTATCTACGTCATATATGACTTGAATGGCGGCTGAGAGATGTCAATGCTCACTCAAATGTCTCACTGGTGGAGGGGAGCTCCCTTCAAAATGGTTGAGCTGAATGGTGCTAATCCATGCGTCAGGTTCGTGAACGGGCGCCGTCAGTTGGGACTGGTCATCTCTAGCTGCCACGGCTTATTTTAATTTTTCAATTGTTTTTATCTTTTTATTACGGACGCTTATAAAATGCACGTCTTTTTACATTGTTCTCACAATCGTGTATAATTTCAACATGAATGATGTAACCAATATTTTGATTTAAAAGAGTGTCCGTGCAGTTTCTTGCCCGTTCTTCTCCATAGGGACCTACTACGCTTTGGAATGAGCAACTAGCTTCATCTTTCTGACTGACCGATACCTTGACAATTATTCAAAAGTTCCAGTAATTGGTTTATTTGAAATAAATGCTATATACTGTCTGTTATTAACACACAACTTTGTTTCTCTGCCGGATCACCTCCTAAATACTGTAGGTATGTATTTTTACATGACTCTGTTAAAATTTCTACACAAAATTTTTACACAAAATTTCTACACAAAATTCAACGGCTATACGTTACATACTATGAAGTATAACTGTTTTGCTAGATATTTGTACTAGTACTGTAGAGGAGCTCGTGGCTAAGTAATAACAGCCGCACGGGTTCGATCGATCCGTCAGGTTAAGCTACGCTTGCCGGGGTTGGTCAGTGGATGGGTGACCATCTTTACATACCGAGATTCCTCCGTGCCTCGGAAAGCACGTTAAGCCGTTGGTCCCGGCTGTTATTCGTGTATCTTTGACAGTCGTTACGGGTCGTCCTCGTCAGAAGCCCGAAAGTCTGACAACCAGTCTTACCAAGGGGTATCGTATTACCCAGTAACTGGGTTGTGGAGGTCAGATAGGCAGTCGCTGCCGCTGGGGTCGCGGGTTGTCTGAAGGGGTTACCGCGGCCCTGGCATAGGCAACTGAAGGAACACGGGTGGGTTTTAGTCAGTAAAAGTCTGACACGCCCTCCCGCTCCACCCAGAGCGGGAGAAGTTATTTGATGATTTCCCACCCTCAAAAAAAAAAAAAAAAAAAAAAAGATAGGCAGTCGCTCCATGTAAAATACTGGTATTCAGCTGCGTCCGGTTAGACTGGAAGCCGACCCCAACATAGTTGGGAAAAGGCTAGGCAGATTGATTGATTGTACTAGTACTGTCGTTTTAAATTCTATGCTTGATGAAGCCGTTGAAATATATCAAACATCGTGTTTATTTATTCGAACTTAGACGCGCTTAATTATGGAATTTAATGAACTTTGAAATGTCAAATGACATGGCCGCAGTTTACTTGCCGGTTTAAAGTATATAAATAACCTGTTATTTTGTAGTGACATTTGTAAGTACATGTCGTAAATGTCAAGATCTTTATTCTTTACCACAAAATGGATGGGTACAGAAGTTCTGCTTAATACAATAAGCGAAAATACACGCACACATAGACACGCTTCACGTACAGCGAGTGCAAGCGCACTCGTGACGCGACCGGCTTTTGTTTCAGATCGCTGTACGTATACTCTGGCCAAAATGTCTAGAAACGGAACTAATTTTTAATCTTTGTCAGTTTTGTCTCAGTCCGTGTTTTAGCAGGCAACTAATGTGCATGAAAACGATTAGATTGATTTAAAATTAATAAGACTATTTAGAGTTCTGTCAGAAAAATAGTTTTTCAAGTTTAAATTTTATAATGTATGGCTAGTGGCGCCCCCATTTTTTCCACTCTTTTTGGTCAAGCTGTACGCGTCTATGTGCTTCACGTACAGCGAGTGTAACAATATTTTTAAGAGTGTCCGTGGAGTTTCTTGCCCGTTCTTCTTCATGGAAATCAACTACGCTTTGGAATAGGCAACAAGCTTCATCTTTCTGACTGACCAATCCCTTGGCTTGGCAGTTAAAAAGTGCCTTTAATTGGTTTATCACATCACACTAATATTATAAAGGCGAAAGTTTGTTAGTGTGTGTGTATGTTTGTTACTTCTTCACTCTCAAACGGCTGAACCAATTTTGATACAATTTGGTGTGGAGGTAGCTGATACCCTGTATTTACACATATAGACTACTTTTTATCCCGATATTCGTATGGAAACGATACTTATGCGGGTGAAACCGCGGGGTGCAGCTATTTTAAAATAAATGCTTTGATTTTGAGTGCAAGCGCACTCACGACGCGATTGGCATTTGTTTCAGATGCACCTGTTTTCGCCCGTTGTAGGCAGCTGACCTTCTGTATCTATCTATTCTGTGTCCTCTTTGAGGCACTGATTGCTTCTACGTAAGGTATAATTTACTGTCAATTGTTAAATCTTCAATTGTTTTTATTCTAGAGTTTATTTTGTCTTGAGTTCTTCTTTACACGACTCGATTTAAATGTTGGTCTTGTGTTTTATTTATGTTTCTGATTGCCATTTTGCGGTTTAACGACGTATTTTCTAGGTATTCATAATTTAAGGTGAACAAGACTCTTTATAATATATCTAAACGGCTAAAAATTAAATAAATCAAATATGCAGTCGGAGGCAATAGGTCGTTACTGTTCAATTTAAGAAGATGTCTTGAGATTGTTTGGAGACAAAATAGCTAGGTCATCTTGTTTCCATATTTTTTAAAGTTCTCTTTTTCCGCAGTCGGGTTTTTAGATTTTTTAAATTTACTTTTTAGCGCACTTATAATGGGGTGATAACGCAGCCTCTTACACACTCACTCCAAAAGTTTGGGATTGTGTTTTTATTATTTTTCATGCCAAATTACATTTAAACATATAATTTGTATATATTTTTGTAACCACCTTTTAAAACCCTCCATTTTGATACCCCATTCGATAGGTTTGGGAGATTTTTTTTTGAAGACTTACATTTTGGCGCCAAAAATCCGCTAATTTGATTTTTTATAATTTTAATGTACCCAGTGACACTCGCGCAATAAAGACAAATCTAACGACATATCACTCTTAAAAATCGGTCAAGCCGTTTAGGCTACAGGAGATCACAGTGGCACGGGCATACATATATACATACGCGAATTATGGTTTTAGGGGCAATCGGTGATTGAATTTAAAGTTATATATTACTTTTTAGACTTTATTTTTATAAAAGGTTACATGTATGTAGCTATCTAGCTTAAGGTTCCGTCTCTGCACATCCCTACAACACAGCACACATACCTAGGTACACTTTGCACTCACACTAACGAGGCTATAACACGCGCGAAAAACATTACCCTCCTTCTGGGTCAGTCGGGTAAAAATAAGTTAAACCAGCCTGTAAGCTTGACCTACAGTTAGCCTAGCACTAGATTTGTTGTGGTCTAATGTACAGTCAAGTAAACATACTAATCTATGTAAGTCATCAACTGATGAAGTATCTTTCATGTAGGAACAGATTGTGCTTTTTGCGTTATCACAAGCCCTTTCTAATTCCTTTGACCATAAATAGCACATTGTATACCTTCAAACAGTGTACCTATAATGTCACAAAACCTTCAAAATACTGTGTGAAGATCACTTTATTTTTGGTCCATTTTGGTAATCTGAAAGTGGATCCCTGACCACGGAAACTTTTCAAAGATATTTTCTGTTCTCTCATCATGCCGCACCTACTCAGCTATCAACCCTCTGGGCTGGTAGTCTGGTAGGTACTATACTGGTATTCAGATGTTCTGCTGTATTCGGTTAGACTGGAAGCCGACCCCAACAAAGTTGGGTAAAGGCTAGGCAGGTGATGATGTCTTCAAAAAAAGTTTGTTATCTTTTTGTACGTAATGTTAAGAACTTTGGTCGTTGTACGACAATGTTTTTATTTCACAATCTTCAAAAAAAATCTTTAAGTCTCATGCGTTCGAGAATTCTCGAAATTTTTGAGTAATATTGTTAGACTAGCTTTTGCCCGCGGCTTCACCCGCGTGGATGTCGGAAAATACCCCACGAGAACAAAAATCCTTCCTTATTTCTTATCTACCTTATAAAGGGAACCTCTGTGCAAAATTTCAGCTTTACAGGTCCAAGGGTTTGAGCTGGGCGTTGATGAGTCAGTCAGTCAGTTAGGACTTTTCTTTTTATCCACCCGCATGCCTATAGCCTTCCGCAAAAATAATTATTAAAGTCCAACTGGTAGTTCCAGAGATTAACACGTTCAAACAAACAAAAAAAGTGTGTGTCAGCTCTGACGTACGACTGGAGTTTACTCCTGTTTTTGTGCCCCACTTCACCTCTCCGCTAACCTCCCCCTCTAACCCCCTCTCAATACCTCTTCACCGCTTTCCCCTCCCCCTCCACCCTCACCAACTCCTCCCCTCCCCCTCATTCATTCTCCACACCCTCCCTCTCACTGCACCCTTCTATCCCTCTCCAACCTCTCCCCCTCCCTCTATCATCCACCCCCTCTCCCTCCCTCACCACCTGTCCCCTCCCTCTACCTCTCACCACACCCTCCCCTTCCTCCTTTTTTCCTTACCACCCGTCCCCTTCCCCCTTTCCCTCCTCACCACCACTACTCTTCTCTCCTCGCCTGTACCCTTCCCTCTGGGGGAAAAACTATTACTGACAAAATTACTTGCTTGGGCAAGTATTTGTACCAAGTTTCAAGTTATTAACCAAATGAATAAGATTTTTCATATAAACTATAATCCCTGTTTTCACCCCCACAGGGATGGAATTTCAAAAAATCGTTTGCGATATTACCGTAACTTGACTGAAAGATTATTTACACCAATTTGCGAGTTAATCAAGCACCGCAGTAAAACCTGCCCAGTAAAATTTACTATTCCTTTTCACCCCTTTAGGGGTAGATTTTTGAAAAACCCTGATACACATTATTCTTTATTTTGGTCTCAAGAATAAATACTGAGTTTCGAGTTAATCGGAACGCACGTTAAAATTCCTCCATACAAACTTTGACACCCCCCAATCCCTCCTGAGGGGGTAGTTTAGGAAAACTAAAAATGACAAACTTTATAATTTACTTAGATAAATATTCCTGCTAAGTTTCAAGTCTATTAACTCAAGGAATAAGATTTTTCATACAAACTTTCATCCCCTATTTATCCCCCTTAGAGATGCAATTTCCAAAAATCCTTCCTTAGTGGATGCCTACACTGTATAAGGTATCTATGTGAAAAATTTCAAGTCTCTAGGTCCAGCGGTCTGGGCTGTGCGTTGATATATCAGTCAGTCAATCAGTCAGTCAGGACTTTGAATTTTATTATTTTTGATTTTTTTTATTTTTTGGGCGTGCAAATTGACAAACACCTGAACTGGTATAGTCATATTGATAACCTAGTCAGCCGAACGCGTAAACTCATTTCCATCTTTAAGAAACTCCGTTGTTCGGCTGATTTGGAAACACTTATGATGGTCTATTATTCACTCTGTCAGTCTCTTTTCCTATATTGTTTACCGGCTTGGGGTGGCGCTTGCAAAACATACTTTCTGAAATTAGAGAGAGCCCAGAGAGCAGTTCTCAAAGTTATGTTCTGCAAGCCCTATAGATACCCTACTTTGGAACTTTTTAGGGAAAGCAGGGTTCTGACAGTGAGAGGCTTATATGTGCTACAATGTGTATTAAGGAAACATCGGCTGCCGTTCACAGCAAGTACAAAACGTCGCGCAGACATTGCCCTTCCACCAGTTAGACACAAAACCACCTTCGCAAAACACCAATTCACCTACCTCAGCTATATTCTATATAATAAAATCAATAAATTTCTCCATATCCACAGTTTAAATTATTACCAATGCAAAAGCACAGTTAAGGAATGGTTAATTGAGAAATCATATGACGAGACCGAAAAACTTCTCTTCCCACATGCGTAAGACAGATCTCCTCTTATTTAAGTATTTTCACACACAAACACTCGTACACTCCCTCCACTTTCACACTTACTAACAATCCACCATTACTACACATACCAGGACACATTCACACCATACACAAACCGCACCTTCACATTACTTACACATACACAACATACCTACTACACCTTCCACAACCAATACACTCACTCTAACACTTACAAACAGTTTTATTATTAATTTTATTTTCACTTTTTTTCTATGCACATAAATAATAATTATATTGTTATGTTAACCATGTTGCTGGTGAAAACAGTTTTATTGAATCTTTTTGATCAACTATCTACCCTCATGGAATCACTGGTGCCCAAGTCACAGGCTATAAACCTAGTTTGGGTGCCAGGAGATAATACTTATTGTACTATAAGTTGTATCATAATATTACTGTACTTGTAACCTTGTAATAATTTTATTGGAAATAAACATTATTATTATTATTATTATTATTTTTAAAGTGTCTTTGACGTATCTCGGGACCCTGGGGTCCCGGACTTTTGGAAGGCGTACGAGGGGCCGAAGCCAACTCGCAGAGGCCCCTTAGACAATTTTAAATTATGAGGAGGCACCAACCGACGATTATTGCAGAACATGGAAACAAAACATATTGGGCTATGGGTTTGGGTGGCTGTGGACTGGTTACCTAGAACTATGAAAGGACTATGGCCCCTGCCTGATCAATGTTTTATTATTATACACGGAAAAAAATGGCAGGGGGTGACTTGCACACTCAATAATGGGTCCCCGAAAACGGTCGCTAGCACATAGTGTCGTAGCGGCAAGGGAGCAACATGTCCTGAGGTGCTAGTGAGGAGTGGAGAGGTATTCCACGGTTCTCAGAACAATCCCAGAGCCCGGAAGATGGTCAAGATCCCTACAAACACTTACTGGAATACTTCCTTCCTCCGAGCACGTTTGCTCTTGCGAATCTCCACTCAAGCCAGCCAATAAAGGCAAGAATGAGGTGGGAGCTCTGTTCCCGTCATTGTTCACTCCAGCCGGCCAATAAAGGCAAGCGAGAGGTGAGGAACAAGACTTCTCCCGGGAGATAGGGTCCGTGGGGTCGCTACTGCCCAACAGCTCGCCACATGCTGCCCTGCGGGTTTCTGTATCTCTCTTGGTCTGGCTCCTCATCCTTGACCTGTTCCGGCAGAGTAAACTCTACAGGAACAGACCAAGAATTCGGAGCGCGCAAGCCCCACCACGACGTCAACGTAGAGATACTGCGGTGGGGTTATTATTATTATTATTATTATTATATATATAGATAATAATTTCGAAAATGAGATAGAGCTTGAAAAGGATAACGTATCTTTGATATTGTTTAAAAAATATATTAACATAATTATGATAGTTTCCACTTAAAATATTACAATCTTTTGTGTTTTAGTTGGCGGTAGATGTGAAAATCTACAGGGTGTATGAGAAAGGAGTGATTAAAATTAAGGGCGTGGTACAGGCCATCACTGAAAACTGAAAAACTTTTTCCATGGGACCAACATCGTAATCGCGAAAAAATAATCAATCGTGCCATAGTAAACTTCAATACCTACACTCGACCAAAATGTATGGGATGACTGATTATTTTTTCGCAATTATGATGTTGGTCCCATGGAGAAAGTTGTTCAGTTAGATGTTCTGTACCACACCCTTAATTTTGACCACACCTTTCTGATACCCTTAAGGCTTAAGAGGGCTGTTGCATTTTTTCACTTCTCTAGCTCATGTAATCATTTAGCGGACTAGTAAATAATATTAATTTAATTATTAATTATTAAAAACACAATTATTGTGGCATTTATCTATATAATCTCAAAAACAGACAATAATTTTTGAGCTGAGTTTATTGATAACACAAAAGAAATGTGTTTTTAATAATTAGGTACTTAATGTACCTATTAAAGTAATACTATTTACTAGGTCGCCAATTGATTACATTTTTCGTGTAAGCGAGAGAGGTGATAAAATTTATTTATTATTTATTTATTTATTTATGCGATTTTTTTTTAAATGCGACAGCTTTCTTATGGTATAGAATTTGAAAATGCTGACAAATATGAAAATGATATGCAAAAGCTTATAAATAGCCCTGCGTGACACTGTACACGCAATAAAATTGCTTGGCAACCTATTTACAATCTTATATACAAGTTTTATATCTAACCTGTTTCCGTAGCCGACTTTTACTTTTCACGCAATAATGTTTTTATTTTATTTTTTAATCTACACCAATAATAATGATTGTGATTTTAACGGACCTTGTAGCAACCTGGATTTTATATTGATCAACTAGCGTTTGCCAGCGGCTTCGCCCGCGTTTATGACGGAAAATATCCCACGGGAACATACTACCGGGAATTCCATCCATATTCCTATGTCTACATTATAAAGGGAACCTCTGTGCAAAATTTCAGCTTTCTAGGTCCAAGGGTTTGGGCTGGCCGTTGATAAGTCAGTCAGTCAGTCAGTCAGGACTTCACTTTTTATTTATATATATAATATATATATGTAGACAGATAGATAGAAGATAGATACTTAGATAGATCTGCCTAGCCATTTCTCAACTATGTTGGGGATGGCTTCCAGCCTTACCGGATGCAGCTGAATACCAATATTTTATATGGAGCGACTGCCGATCTAATCTCCACAACCCAATTACTGGGTAACATTGATACCCCTTGGTAAGACTGGTTGTCAGACTTTTTGTGTTTCTAACCACCCGTAACGACTGTCAAAGATCTACGAATGACAGCCGGGCCAACGGCACGATTCTGAGGCATGGATATCATAACACTAATAACACTTAACACTAATATTATAAAGACGAAATTTTGTGAGTGTGTGTGTATGTTTGTTACTTCTTCACGCTCAAACGACTGAACCGATTTGAATGAAATTTGGTATGTAGATAGCTTATACCTTGGATTAACACATAGGCTACTTTTTATCCCGGTCTACGCGGGTGAAACCGCGGGGCGCAGCTAAAACTGACCACAAGAACAAAGCAGTGTTCAGTCTTACTCATAGGATTAATACAAATATGTCGAAACAAGTTTCCGTAATAAAATCCATAAATACAATAATATCGGTATGTGGAGCAACTAACAGTTTGCCGTGGGTTTGACCGTCCTTGCGCTGCGCCTACGCAGCTCCAAAGACGTTTGAAGTGTAACTGTAGTTTTGTTGCTGTCTCTGGTCCTTTTTTGGGGCCACAGGACCAGATACCAAAATGGTGGGTATCGTATGGCTTTTGATGACGTAAATCTATTTACAGGTTAGCACAAGAATGCCTAAAACCATATGAAAGTCACAAAAGAGCTATGCCATTAGATATAAACTATTGTAATTTATTTCTTGATCAGTTAAAATGAAAATGTTTTCCGTATGTTAGGTATTTTGCATATTGAAATGATCGCACCATAATAATATATCTAGTCTTGTTTCAGAACTAATTGAATCAGAACCTACTTATTACAATACTAAAGCAGAATCCTATCCTATCCTTCTACTAATAATTGTAAACGTGAAAGTTTGTGAGAATTGATGGATGGATGTTTGTTACTCTTTCACGCAAAAACTACTAAACGGATTTTTATGAAATTTGGCACATAGATAGTTTATAACCTGGATTAACACGTAAAATACTTTTTATCCCGATATTCTTACGGGTTCAAGACTTACAAATGTGAAACCGTGAGGCGCTGCTAGTAAGAAATATAACATCAATTACTTTATTCCTTTTCTAAATTTATAAATTCTTATTGATAAATATTCAGATTAATCAATCTCTCAACCAATATATTAACAAACCCTTTAATTTACATAATAAATACACAAGTTATAAGTTAAAATAACAGGGCACAGTATACAGAATCAGTCCGGTCGTCTGTCACTCGATTATGTAACGGCACGGCATCGGCACCCACTTGCAAATTATGTTATGCAACAAATTGCAATACTTTGCAGTATGCACCTACTGGTAGCTTCGAGAAACTATCGGTAATGATACAGGATTTCAGAGTAAAAGCTTAATCATTTACTACGTAAGGGAAATGCTACGATAAAATACTTTAATGATAAAGTAAAAAGGTTCAAATTACCTAGGCAGAGGTGCATTATAATACCCACATTTCATCAGTACTGTTGTGTTAAAGCAGGCGAAGAGCTGCACCCTAATTGCGTAAGACACTATCAATCGGAATCTGAATCATGTTGAAGCTAATTGCTAATCCATTGCTTCATCTCCGTATCCTCGTATCGTTCCGTATAGCGGAAAACTTAGATTTATTTTGTTGTACTCTGGGTCGGTTCATAGTGAGAGCTCTCTTTGAAATAAGTTATGGTCCTATTGTACCATAGATAATAATTGTGTATGTAGATTGTAGTAGCAATAAGTACCTAGAAATGTATTAGTTTGTAACCATGTAGCGGTAGTTTAAAAAAAAAAAAAATTGTTGTCTACATTATCCCATTAGGTGTTAAACCTGTGTGGGGAAATAAATAAATAAATAAAAATAAATGTTCCAAAAATTTGTCTGCTCGACAACGTAAATAAATCAATGAATGTTGATGAACTGTCAAATTGAAAACGATTCCGATTGATAATGTGTTACGCAAATGCCCGCTGATTTACCTTTCCTATAAGTTCCGATTAAGTTTATCAGACAGATCAAACAAATCGTGTTCCATTTTTAGGGTTTCGTACCAAAATGGTAAAAAGAAACCCTTATGGTGCGACACAGTCTGTCTGTCTATCTGTCCGACTGGCACAGCTGGATATCTAAAGAACTACTAATGCTATCAACTTGAAATTTGGTATAGTTTCAGGTGACGTTTGCCCAACTATTTTACAAATAAGAAAGAAATAAAAATAACTATATATTTTTTTTACTACAGGGACTGAAAGGTGGTCCTTAAAAATTCTAAGTGGGGCTACTAGGGCATGTGGGGTATTATATGAAAGAGCGCTGTTTGCACATTCTCAAAGGTTTTTTCTTTTTTTAGGCCGCATAGTTTTCGACTTTTGATGAAAAATTTAAAAAAAAATCCGTTCCCCCCTTATCTCCGAAGTTGGGATAGAGAAAAATCCTACATTATTCTTTAGGACAGAAGTTTATGTAAAAATTACACGAAAAATAAAACGATGTCTCTAAACCACACACTTTTTCAGAAATCGGAACGAAACCCTCGGTGCGCGAGTACGACTCGCTCTTGACCGGTTTTTTAATTGTGCCTATCCAAATCCTTTATCCCTTTCTATTTATCCATGAAATCTGTCTTCCACAACATCCATCCGTCCTAACAAAAATATTTCCAGTATATACTCTAACCGTATCTCATGATACAGGTAGAAGATCAGAACATTTGCTGGTATTACTCTTTTTGTGGCCACCACATTGGGTCGTGAGAGCGACCGCGTGACACACACTGGGAGTAGGGTGACGACGTGGGTGCTGAATGTGGGATAGTCTTGAATGGAATTGTGGACATATTTGTAAGGAATAATGATTTATCGTGGCTAATTAATAACAGCCACACGAGTCCATCGACGTAGATATATGTCAACGGCCTTGAGTGGTTGGGGTTATACAGGTTGTAAGTGTGGCAATATTTTAAGGGGTCATTGTACTCATCATTATGAACAACTTTTATTATGGGATCAAACCTGAAATCGCAAAAACAAAATCTGGTGTTCCCCTACATTTTGACGAATTATGCGAACATAAATGTACCTGAACAGGCAGTCATTCTTGGATCTTTGACAGTCGTTACGGGTCGTCAGAAGCCCGAAAGTCTGACAACCAGTCTTACCAAGGGGTATCGTATTACCCAGTTACTGGGTTGTGGAGGTCAGATAGGCAGTCGCTCCATGTAAAATACTGGTATTCAGCTGCATCCGGTTAGACTGGAAGCCGACCCCAACATAGTTGGGAAAAGGCTAGGCAGATTGAAATGTACCTGAACAGCTGATTTGGTTTTCGCGATTTCAGGATTGGTCCCATAGTAAAAAATATTGCCACTGTTTACACTTACAACCTGTATATTATATACATAGCTTGCGTGTTCTGTGCTAAGCTCACGCAACGCGTTGCACGTTCATCCAGTAATAGGACTCGCCCATCAAGTAGCGCTGTCTGTCCCAAATTAGACGCATTATTAATTTATTATACATAATACAAAAGATATTATATTAAGACACGTATACTAAAAGATAAATAATTAAATTATCTTTAAAATGGTGAAGGTTTCATAAAAAAACATTTGATAGTTTTTGCGTTATTCTCAGTTTTTTATCCGCGTTAGACATAACTTTCCAATTTAATTGCACTATGTAATATAAGCATAATCTAAAATATTCACATATTAAGTTATTTAAAAAATGCTCTAATTTAACATAATATATTATATTTATTCCAAATCATTAACACTACTCGTTTAGACGTGGTCTTCAGTTTAGAATCAGAAGTCGTTTATCGACGACGTCGGTCCGTGGATGGGTGACCACCCATTACACAATTATCAAGATCTGTGCCTCAGAAAGCAAGTTAAGCCGTTGGTTCCGGCTGTCATTCGTACATCATTGACAGTCGTTACGGGTAGTCAGAAGCCCAAAACTCTGATAACCAGTTTTACCAAGAGCTACCTTGTTACCGAGTAACTGGGCTGTGGAGGTCAGATAGGTAGTCGCTCCATGTAAAATACTGGTGTTCAGCTGCATCCGGTTAGAGTTGAAGCCGACCCTAATACAGTTGGGGAACGGCTAGGCAGATTATGAATGATTTATGAAAGTTGACGGTATGTTTATTTTGAGATTCTCCGAATTATTTCCATGTCAAACAGAGGTCATAAGCTCTTTACGTCACAAGGTTGAAAGTCGAGAGAGAGAGAGTCCAAGCTAAGCTCAGTATGATTAGGTTGACAACAGATTAAATTGATAATAGCAATTCAATGTTTAGTGTTAAATACATAGACCGTAATTTACATAGTACGTAAATTGAACTTAATTGTACCGCGTTCTTGAAATGCCATGCCAAATATCAATCTCTCTAGCCTTTTCCTAACTATGTTGGGGTCGGCTTCCAGTGTAACCAGATGCAGCTGAATACCAGTATTTTACATGGAGCGACTGTCAATCCAGTAACTGAGTAATACGATACCCCTCAGACTTTCGGGCTTCTGACGACCCATAATGACTGTCAAAGATCCACGAATGACAGCCGAGACCAACAGCTTAACGTTGTTTTCCGAGGCACGTAGGAGTCTCGGTATGTAAAGATATCCTCCTATCCACGGACCAACCTCGGCAAGCGTAGCTTAACCTGACGGATCGACACGTGCAGCTGTTATTACTTAGCCACGAGCCAATGATATTAAAGGTATATAAAAAATAATATCATTGGCCACAGCTAAATGCCATTTAAAACTATAAAACACTTGCATAATATCACATTTATTTTTTAGGATGGGTTTGCTTGCAAATGACTAAATTTTCGCAAATTGCACATTTTATAAACATGTCATGCATATTCTCGTACGAAACAAAAGTTTATGTAATAATGAATTTATTAAAATGGTTAAATATCAAGGCTTATTTATTTGTCAAGAATTATCCTAAAATAAACTTAATCATGGTCGTAAACGAGTGTCAAGTTTGGATGCGCAGGCGCACGTTACGGCGTCTACGATCGTCTATTGTTCTAGGAGCTAGTGATGCGCCATGACTTTCATTCTGTTGTCGACAAAATTTTATTTTATTAGGTATTTAAATAAAAAAATGTTCTGTTAATATACCTACGTCATAATAGTATCTGTTTTAATTGTTAATTAGCATCAGGAAATGCAAAGTAAACAATATATTTAAGTTATGCAAAGTATTTAACAAAACTTCTGCACTTTTAAATTAATTATAATTTGGATTACTTCAGAATCTACTAGGATGACATTTTACAGATTAAAAACAAGGAAATGACGTTTTCATATTCTTAAAAAAAAAATGTATTTCAAACTGAACCATTTAATAACTTTATGATATGTCAAAATATGCATAAGTACAATAATACTTTTTTAAATCTACTGACACAATAATAATATATTTGTGATACTAAGAATAGCAATAGCAGATATCTTGTATTGTTAGAGTGGGGACAAAAAAATATTATCGAAAGTGTGTATTGTCAAGAAATGTTACAAGGACCTTTAATTCGACATTGATCTTACGTTTCTGTCATTGTTATGTTAGAAAATAGGTTCGCGAAAAAAACATTAACGTAATCTGATAAAGTTAACAATTGAAGTTTTTTTGCTTAGTTTACTTGGGTTAAATTTAATGAAGTCATGTGCTTTTAAGTTAATATTAAGATTTTCTATATTGTGGCTCATATTATAGTAAGTAAGTACCAAAATATATTTTAATAATAATGAAACTGCTCGCTGTTCCTTTCAATAAAAATAAAATAAAACAAAGCCAACCAAATACGAGTATAAAAACTTCACATGTCCTGAAAGCACAACCCAAAAACAAAATATTTAAGGCGAGTAGTGCTGCCAAAACAATCATAAGTCTGGAGATATGGAACATTTGAAGTCTTCGAACCTAGGAGGTTTAGTGTTGATATTTTTAATACAAAAATTCTACCTCATAAAAATGACTAAAAATACTGACTAAAAATGTGACCATAGGAAATTTCAAAATGTTCCATATCTCCAGACTTATGATTTTTTTTCTCAATAGTGGCGCTAGTTGGCAGTACTACTCACCGTAGAAGAAAATTCTGATTTATCGATAGTCTGGCGATACCTTAGTCCCATTCTTATTCGGTAGTCACAAAGAATAAGATGCTCAAAAGTGTTCCACCGTTACCTACGTTTGTTTGTACACCACACCGCGTAAGTTAATGGTTTATGTAAATTAAACGCGAAATAATTGCTGTACTTACCTTTTGTCGCGTGTTTACATTGCTGGAAGAGGCTGACGTTTTGAAAAATAAAGGTGGTAATGAATTGTTGTTATTTACCTGTAACAAAAATAATGGTTTTGTTAATGTAAGACTCAAACTCAAAGCATTTATTTAAAATAAACCAATTACAGACACTTTTGAACTGTTAGGGGGTCGGTCAGTCAGAAAGATGAAACTATTTGCCCATTCCAAAGCGTCGTAGGGAGAAGAACGGGCAAGAAACTCGGCGGACACTCTTTTAAATCAAAATATTGGTTGCATCATTCATGTTAAAATTATACAAGTGAGAACAATGTAGAAAGACGTGCAAGTTAAAAGCGTCAATAATAAATAGAAAGATAAAACTAAAAACAATTGAAAAATTAAACTAAATTAAAATAAGCCGTGGCAGCTAAGAGATGACCAGTCCCTACTGACGGTGCCTGTTCACGAATATGACCTTACTATACTATTATAATAGTCCACACCAGCAGTCTATGGGTTAGCCAAACTCAAGTGCAAGCCAGGCAAGAAACTTTAATCGTGTAAATAGGGTTTTATATTCAGGGGAAGTACCAAGCCTCTTCGGAAATATCCTTGGAATGTGGGTATATTCCGAGGATCTTTGCGGAGAGGCAAGGTGAGCTTATACGTCGGCCTAATTTGTTAACCTGTCAAGTACATTTTCCATAGTATACAGGACGAAGAAAAAACTGATTGATACCTATATTTATCGCTTTAGTAATCGAAATTCTGAAAATCCCGCTGGTTCTAATAAGTTTCCTTGATATATTAAAAGCATAACTAATAGCTTATCTTACTCACATTTTAGGATAATTAGGAAAACAAATATGTACTTTACTTGGCAGGTTAACGGCCCTTGGCTGTGGCACCAAACACAGCCATTAACCCGGCCCTTGGGGAAGCAGAGTCATCTTCTCTGTTTCTCACTAGGGCAACTCTTGTCCGGCGCGTCCTAGTCGCGGGGGTGGGCACCCTTTACCTCAGTAGGCCGGGGTAAATTGGTGGCGAAGTTCGGACAGGGACCCAGTGCCGTGGGGTATAACATGGTCCCCTGCCCAGGA
Organism: Cosmia trapezina; assembly: GCA_905163495.3. Lineage (NCBI taxonomy): Eukaryota > Metazoa > Arthropoda > Insecta > Lepidoptera > Noctuidae > Cosmia > Cosmia trapezina. The sequence continues at coordinate 7,342,907 of LR991044.1, forward strand.
TTACGGGTGAAGACTTCAACGGCTGTGAAGGCGGAGATAATAGTTATCGGTACGGCAGAGCAGGCGGAAGGAGCACAAACCCAGTGGAAAGCTGCTCTTGCATATTGAGATCACAGGTTACACTGGAGCTGCTCTACTATGCAGGGTGGGGCAGTAGGGATGGCGGCGGAGGAGACTTCGGTCCAACGGCGGCTCACGAGCTCATCAGATGAGTTACTGCATTGGCGTCAGGTGGCAACCGGCCGTAAAACAATAAGCCAACACATCTACTCCTCACATGAATGTACAAGAAAATGAAAAAGGGCAATAATACTAGGGCGTACCCCATAAGCGACGCAAATGCGAATAGGGCGATCTATGATGTCAATACCACTAGGGCGTTCCCCCGAAGCGACGAATACTTGGACAAGAATAAACATTCGCATTTGCTTATCAATAGATTAAGACTAGCAACATGGAACCTGGGGTCTCTTACCGGAAGGAGCCAAGAACTGAGCAAAATCTTACAAAGTAGGCGCATTAACATCTGTTGCCTTCAGGAAACGAAGTGGAAGGGCTCAAAATCAAAGGAAATAGGAAATAACTACCAAGTCATTTACTACGGCATGGATAATAAAAGAAATGGAGTGGCAATCGTCTTGGATAATAACTTTAAGACGCGCATAGTAAATATCACAAGGAAAAGTGACCGTCTTATTGCCGTCAAATTGGCTTTGGATGACCAACAAATAGTTAACATCATATCAGCCTATGCTCCACAAACAGGCTGCGCGGAGTCCGAAAAAGCGCAATTCTGGGAAGATATGGATGAGCTGATCAACGACATACCATTAAACGAACGTAAGATAATAGGAGGGGATCTAAATGGTCATGTGGGCGCCAAATGTACTTTATATCGGACCGCGCACGGTGGTTTCGGTCTGGGTGAACTGAATAAGCAGGGGGAAGAAATTTTGGAGTTCGCAGTCAGACATTCATTAACCTTGATTAACACAAATTTTCAAAAGAAACTGGAACACTTAATCACATACAAGTGTGCTGGTCGAGTGTCACAAATAGACTATATCATCTCAGACATTGCTGTGAAGCAAAAATTCAAGGACTGCAAAGTAATTCCGGGTGAGGCTTTGACTTCACAGCATCGCATACTTGTTGCTGTGTACGCTTTGCCCAAGCCGATAAAAACTGTGGTTGATAGAACTCCACGAACTAAGTGGAAGGGTCTAGATGGCCCTAAAGGGGAATCGCTAAGAGCCGTGGTAAAGGAATACCTTGACACAGATATTGGAGTAAACTATGACCTAGCTGAAGATATGTGGTCTAAGTTTGAAAAACATTGCCGAACGAAGGCAGCAGAGATCTTAGGAGTCTCCAAAGGACCTCCTGGTAGTGGAAAGGACCCTAACTGGTGGAATGATAGGGTGAAGGAGACTTTGGCGAAAAAGAAAGATCTCTTCAAGAAATGGCAAAGTTCGCAATTAGACGAAGACAAAGACCAATATCGGGAGGCAAAGAAACAAGCAAAGAAATGCGTAGCGATAGAAAGAGCTGATAGTGATCAAGACTTCTACAATAGTTTGGATAACGCTAAAACCGCAGACGAAGTGCTCAAAATTGCAAAAAGTAGACACAGAGCCACTATGGATATAAAAGCTAACAAATATATAAAAAGCAAAAACCAAATATTATTAACGGATAACTCTCAAATTTTGGACAGATGGTACGAATATTATGAACAACTATTGAACGAAGAATTCCCAAATGAAGATCCTATACCCTGCGAACCTGCTCACGGACCAATACCTGAGGTAGATATTTTGGAGGTTAGCCATGCGGTGGCTAAAATGAAAAACAGGAAAGCTACGGGCCCGGACGAGATACCAGTAGATCTATGGAAAAGCCTAGGACCGGTAGCTGTAGTCTGGCTTACTAAACTTTTTAATATCATCATAGTCACCAAACGTATCCCTAATGCATGGCGTCAAAGCTATCTGTTACCTTTTTATAAAAACAAGGGTGATGTGGCGCAGTGTGAGAACTATAGAGGTATAAAATTGACCTCCCATACACTTAAAATTTGGGAACGAATCATCAACAATCGTCTCATCAATATCACCGAAATATCTCCAAACCAATTTGGCTTCACAGCATCCAGGTCAACCTCCGACGCTATACAAGCAATTAGAATCCTGATGGAAAAATACAGAATTAACAACAAAGACCTACATCTAGCATTCATAGATCTCGAAAAGGCTTTTGACAGAGTACCACGTAAGCTAGTATGGCAGGCTCTTCGTGCCCAAAATGTGCCAGAATATTACATTGAACTCATTATGGATATGTACAACAATGCCAGCACAAGAGTGCGAAGCCTAGCAGGCGTAAGCAAAGCATTCGAGATCCAAGTGGGTGTTCATCAGGGATCTGCTCTCAGCCCCCTATTATTTAACCTGGTGATAGACTACCTCACCAAGGACATATCTTCTCCATTGCCGTGGACTATGCTATACGCGGATGACATCGTTCTGGCTGCTGATACCGCAAGACATCTGCAGGAACTCCTAAATACGTGGACACATGCTCTTGAGAAGTACGGCTTGAGGGTTAGTAGGAGCAAGACAGAATATTTGAAGTGTCCATTTAGTGGAAATTCAACTCCCGAAAACATCTTTATTGGGCAAACGTCTATTCCCACCGTGGAGAAGTTTAAATATTTGGGCTCCGTGCTCACAACGGACGCAAATGTTGATGCTGACGTGACTCATAGGATCAACGCTGCATGGTTGAAGTAGCGTTCACTTACGGGAGTCCTGTGTGATCCTCGTATTCCTGTTAAAACTAAGGGTAAGGTATATAAAACAGCAGTTCGTCCGGCTTTATTGTATGGATCCGAATGCTGGACATTAAAGAAGACGCATGAACAAAAGGTCCATACCAATGAAATGAAGATGCTTAGATGGGCAGGGGGTGTGACCAGACTCGACAAAGTCCGCAATGAGTACATACGAGGCAGCTTTAAAGTCACACCAATCATGGAAAAAATCACTGAAAACCGCCTAAGATGGTATGGACACGTTAAAAGGCGTAATGAAGATCATGTGGTACAAATTGCACTAAACCTGCCGGAACAAAAGAGAGGCAGAGGCCGCCCGCCTTTGACCTGGTGGTCAAATATAAAAAGAGACCTCAGGAAAGCCCAATTGCCTGAACCGACAACCCAAGATAGAATCACTTGGCGCAGGAAAGTGAGGAGACCCGACCCCAAATGAAGGGATCAGGGACGGAAGAAGACTTGGCAGGTTAACGAATTCGGCCGACGAATAGATTTCATAAATTTTTGGTATGAAGGTTTTTCGTATTATTTTTTTCTCTTTACATCAATAGAATTAATATTAGTCCACAAATTTAGAAATATTATTTAACACATTGAAATCTTATATTCATCACATCAATTTGCACACGGCATTCAGATACATTTGTAATCTTCAACCATTATGAAACAATCAAATTCGGTGAAGAAAGATCTTAAAACCTATTCTTACAATCATTATAGATTTTAGATCATTATCTGACCATCTTTTCGAAAAGGTTGACTTTCAAAGAGTTACGAGTGACTTGACTTTAAGTTTACAAATATTTGACAGTCATTGTGGTCTCTTGACATTTGGCCTAGATGTCTATAGTCTATAGTATTTGTACCAAAGCAATGGTATGGCCAATATTGGCGGTACATATTCAGTTGTTTTATAACATCTAATTATAAGTATGTACAATGATTACAGTCTTGAAGGTTGGTGATTTGTGACCAACATTGGCCTAGTTGTCTCTAATATTGCAATATATTAGGTTAAAATCTAGAATCGTTTGGCAGGAGGAGGGGGGTGGGGGCGGTGTGGGGGGGTGGAGGGGGGTACCCTGAGCCCCCCCCCACCACTCCCTTGAAAAGGCAATGCACCGTTCTTGAGAAAAACTAATTATTGTAACCTAACCTCAAAACACTTTAAAGTTACTTTTAATATCGTATGGCAGAAGTAGGGGGGTTGAGGGGGGTGGGGGTACCCTAACGCACCCTCCCCCACCACTCCCATGTAAAGGTAAGCACCATTCTTGAAAAAAAAAACTAATTATTGTAACCTAACCTCTAAACACTTAAGTTGCTTCTGCAACGTCTCCGGCGCTGCGGGAAGTGCAGCCCCTTCGCCCTTACGTAACAAAGGACAGGCACCCATGCTCACCTCCGCAGCTTCGGTTTGCTGGTCGCCTCCGGCGACCAACCTCAGCCGCTGCGGCTCGTATGGGTGCCTAACCTTTGTTACAGCGGGCGGGGGCTGCTCTCCCTCCGCGCCTCCGGGTTTTTATATACACTCTAGTATGCCAGCCAAAAGACTGCGTAAAGTCGGGGTGCCCCGATTCGGTTTTGGGACAGATTCGACCTATTTTAACTATAAAGTGGGGTGCACAAAAACTTCCTTCTGAGCAGAATTTCTAGGTTGAATGACACTGACTTTTTTTTTTGCGTTTCGTTTCACGTATTTTACACGACATTTTACACCACAGACAATATATTGATACAAATTTGGTTGTCAATCGCCCATTTTGACATTTCGTTTCACTGTTTATCTGATTTGAGGTTAGAAATATTTTTTATTAATTTCTCACAAAATATGCATTACCTTGTAATGAGAGTGGTAGCGTTATAATCAGGGGCCCAACCCCTACCAACTTTCACCCCATTCACCCCCCTCCTCCTGCCAAACGATTCTAGATCCAACCCATATATTATGTTGATTTTACGTCTGCTATAGCAGGACATTGGTGATTTGGCATTAAGAATTACCAATAACCATGTGATATAATATTACTCATACGACCTTTGTTATTTGACGTAAATAATGTTCTAATGTTTCTAAATATGTTATAACTTGCTTTTGAAACCGTGATTATGAAAGTGACAAATCGAAGTCAGACAGACAAGACAATAAAACATCCAATATGCACATTAAGATCACCAATATGTCTGCCAAGATGATTGAAGCAAAATCCCTAATAAACGTTTACGAAAGTCACTGATAGTCCACCAGTGAACAATTACAGGATCAAAATGATATAATAATATAATGAAAGGCCGTAAGGGCGGTAAATCGGTGATGTGAAGTGCCAGATCAAGTAAGTAAGAAACCTATACCTAAGCATATATACTTATAACATAATCATTCTCCTGCCCTTATCCCAATTTATTTGGGGTCAGTGCAACATGTCTTTTTCTTCCATACTTTCTATTAGTCGTCATCTCGGTAGTCACTCCCTTTCTAGCCATATCATCTTTCACACAGTTCATACATCGTTTCTTTGGTCTTCCCCTACACTTATAACGCATCCACATTCATACTTAAACCTATAGGTACTCGACAGTAACTCTAACTACTTATACTCTTCAACATTACCTTAATACCTACTTACTATATAAAAAGAAAAACTCATACCGCCTTATTACAAAACAAGGATCATCTTCAAACCCAGGTTTAAACTATGGATACTTTTTTGAATTTTGAACTTTATTCCGACACATTCAGCTGTCAGTTTTACAAAACTGACAACTTAGTACCGGACTAAATTGTCAGTTTTGTATAAAGAACTGTATTTCTATCACAGCTAAGTTCTTATTACAAAAACTGGCTCGATGGTTTAAACCATGACAGGAAAAAACCTCGTTTTGTAATAAGGCCGATCTAGTCTAGAAACCCAGATATTCGGTACGGCCTAGGAATCATAATTAGTGGCACGTCCAGTTCCTGGTATAGGTCTCGAGCTAGCCTTATAGAGAGCTGGATGGACCTAGAATACCTAGATGTAAGATACTGTCGTGTCCGGTAGGTTCTTGTGTAAAGTATATGAAAAGTATAAAGGCAGACGCGACGGCGACTCTAGTAGAACAAAAATCAATCTGCCGAGCCTTTTCCCAACTATATTGGGGTCGGCTTCCAGTCTAACCGGATGCAGCTGAATACCAGTATTTTGCATGGAGCGACTGCCTATCTGACCTCCACAACCCAATTAGTGGGTAATACGATACCCCTTTGGTAAGACTGGTTATCAGACTTTCGGGCTTCTGACGACCCGTAACTACTGTCAAAGTTCCACGAATGACAGCCGGGACCAACGGCTTAGCGTGCTTTCCGAGGAGCGGAGGAGTCTCGGTATGTAAAAATGGTCACTCATTAATCTATGACATAAACCAGTAATCTATGACACTCGTTACGGGTCGTCAGAAGCCCGAAAGTCTGACAACCTGCCTTACCAAGGGGTATCGTATTACCCAGTTACTGGGTTATGGAGGCAGTCGCGCCATGTAAAATACTGGTGTTCAGCTGCATCCGGTTAGACTGGAAGCCGACACCAACATAGTTAGGAAAAAAGTTAGGCAGATGATGACCTTAGCGCTTCCCCTTAAGAGAAAAAGCAGCAAAAGTATTTAAAAAATTCAATAGAAAATCATAGGAAACGGATGTAACTGATGGCACTTTCTAAATCCTTTTTAGTGAGTTGCAAAACTAGTTTCTGAGACGGCGAGACGAAGACGGACGCACATTACTAATGTTAATAGAAGATACGAACTTTCTATTGTTTATTAAGTCCGATTTATCGTCGCAAATGGTCGCGGGCACCATTCTTGCGACCAATTTTGACGGGTTACCGTTTCGCGTCATTGGTATTCGAAGGACGTTGCTCGTTAAAATGGATATGGGTGGTATATAGGTGGTTATGTTAATAGATATGTGGACATCAATATCCTACTCGGTTTTTACTAGATTTCCTTGCATTTTCGAGCTATCAGCAGAAGTCTATTCATGGACATACCTTAAACTATAGTAGCTCGTACTATGAGGAGCTCGTGGCTAAGTAATAACAGCCGCACGGGTCGATCCGTCAGGTTAAGCTATGCTTGCCGGGGTTGGTCAGTGGATGGGTGACCATCTTTACATACCGAGATTCCTCCGTGCCTCAGAAAGCCGTTGGTCGTGGCTGTTATTCGTGGATCTTTGACAGTCGTTACGGTCGTCAGAAGCCCGAAAGTCTGACAACCAGTCTTACCAAGGGGTATCGTATTACCCAGTTACTGGGTTGTGGAGGTCAGATAGGCTGCAGTCGCTCCATGTAAAATACTGGTATTCAGCTGCATCCGGTTAGACTGGAAGCCGACCACAACATAGTTGGGAAAAGGCTAGGCAGATTGAACCTTAAACTATAGTACATAGCTCTCAAAGAACGTTTTTGGAACGAAGAATTCGATTTTATTATTTATATTTTTTTTTATGTGATTATTTGGATTTTTTAGCAAGTCAAAAAAAAATTGTAATGCCAAAAATCTGACTCATATTCGAAACTAAAATTTATCGTAATGGAGGTAATAAAATCTCATCCTTATCAAGTGTAAAAAGTAGTCGAAAAATTATCAAATACTTAATTTAGTATTTTCGATGACCTTCCTTTTAAAGGATCGAAAAAATACATTAAAAGACATTATTTTATTTTCTCACCCATTGAGAAAAACATTATAATTAATCACCACTTATTAATTCGACTTGAAAATCCGGTTATTATATAAAATGTCATAAGTCAGAGGCCAGGCAGATTTGTTTAACCAATTATGAAGAAATCTTCAAGGTCAACGGTGAAATTTTTGACCTTCATTATTTTAAGAAGTTGGTGAATAATCTTTGTTGTTTGAGGATAAAATTGAGATTTTTGTTTATTAATTTACGCATGATTTTCTGAGCTAGGTTTCCTGTTCCTACCGTAGATGACACAAATCTTACTTATTAGGGTTCCGCACAAAATGGTAAACAAGGAACCCTCATGGTGTGACTCAGTCTGTCTGGCTGTCTGTCACAGCTGGATAGCTCAAGAACTACTAATGCTATCAACTTGAAATTCAGAACAGTTTTAGATGACGTTTACCCAACTATTTTGCAAATAATAAAGAAGTAAAAATATTTATATTTTTTTGTAACAGGGACTGAAAGAGGATCTTAAAAATTCAATGTGGGGCTACTAGGTCATGTGGGGTATCATTTTAGGCCGCATAGTTTTCGACTTTTGATGAAAAATGTAAAAAAAATACCGTTCCCCCCCCCCCTTATCTCCGAAGTTTGCAAAGATAAAAATCTGAAATTATTCTATGTAATAGAAGTTTTTGTAAAGATTACAGGTTTTCCTGTAATCTTTACATAAACTTCTAAAACGATGTCTCTAAACAGCACACTTTTTCAGAAATCGGAATGGAACCCTCGGTGCGCGAGTCCAACTCACTCTTGACCGGTTTTTTAATTATGTAGGTTATATAATTGTGTAGTGCTTCGCAAGAGTGCAATCTAATGTAACATCGAGATTTACCTATATATGCTAAGTATATCTTAGTTAAATATTATCTAAGAGGAAGTTTGAAAGTGGCGCCAGTGACTGAAAAGTTGATGGGAAATCGTTTAGCTTGGTATGGACATGTGATGAGGAGGGAAGAAATGCATGTGACTATAAGGATGATGAATATAAATGTTGATGAATGGAGAGGGAGAGGAATTCCAAAGAACGTAAGAATGGATTGTGTGAGGAATGATATGAAAGAGAAGAGAATTAATGATAGCGTGACGGTTGACTTACTAACCTTTTAAATGAAGACAAAAGGGCAGAAAAACATGCCCCAATCCTTACCTTAGATAATCATCCTATAATGTTCCCACTGCTGGGACACAGGCCTCCTCTCTGTGAGACGGAGTGGGCCGTAATCCACCACGAGGGCCCAGTGCGGGTTGGTGGATGTCACATGTCTTCGAATTCTTGGTTAGGTATAGACTAGCCGTTTTCCTCACGATGTTTGCCTTCGCCGTTTTGAGAGCAGATCCTTTACTTACATATTTATTTTAATCATTCACACTTATCCTTCTTTGCGTGCAAACATACTAGTTAAGATAATTCCCCTGACATTTTGAAAGGACATCACCTATAAGGTCATTGTATGTCCCTTTAAGGCGACCTGACCTGACCTATTTTTTTAAACATACTACCTACCTTTACTACTTCTCTGCAAAAATATCCTAAGAGACATATACAAAAGCCAACATTGTCTTCTGCCAATTAGGGTACCTTAAACAATTCACAGAATCTTACCGGTGAAATCAGACACCTGAATGGGTTCCGCATACGGTCATTGGCCCCCGGGCGTCCTGAGAAAGCGATAGTTCGTAAAAAAGCGGTCAAGTACGAGTCGGCATTAAGGGAACTACATTTCTCTTGATTACATTGTCGCAGGTAGTGTACCTTTTTGTATATTTTACAAGGTACCTTGTACCCAGTGAACGGAAATGTTTATTTCCGTTCACTGCTTGTACCTATGTATTGATATTGGCTGTTAGGAAGAGATATCTTTGGAGGAGCTCGTGGCTAAGTAATAACAGCAGCATCGGTAGATCCATCAGGTTAAGCTACGCTTGCCGGTATTGGTCCGTGGATGGGTGACCATCTTTACATACCGAGACTCCTCCGTGCATCGGAAAGCACGTTAAGCCGTTGGTCCCGGCTGTCATTCGTGGATCTATGACAGTCGTTACGGGTCGTCAGGAGCCCGAAAGTCTGACAACCAAGGGGTATCGTATTACCCAGTCACTGGGTTGTGGAGGTCAGATAGGCAGTCGCTCCATGTAAAATACTGGTACTTAACTGATCCGGTTAGCCTGAAAGCCGACCCCAACATAGTTGTGAAAAGGCTAGGCAGATTGATAGTACCTAAGAGATATATTTCAACAGGCAATAGCAACCTCTTTCTGAGTTTATCTTGGATATTAAAGTCAAAATCAAACCATTTATTTCAAATAGGCACTTATAAGGCACTTTTGAACGTCAAAATTTGCAAAAAAATAGAATCGATTCTATTCATCGGTGAAGGAAAACATCTGAACATAACCTAACTAATATAATAAATGGGAAAGTCCTCCTGAAAATTTATGAAATCCTGACTCAAAATTTAAATATTTTATCTATGTAAATAAAAAGAGAGAAGTCTTGACTGACCGACTGACTGATTCATCAACGCCCAGCGTAAACCCTTGAACGTAGAAAGCTGAAATTTTGCACAGAGGTTCCCTTTATAATGTAGACAAGGAAAAAGGAAGGACTTCCCGGTAGTACGTTCCCGTGGGATATTTTCCGACGTCCACGCGGGCGAAGCCACGGGCAAAAGCTTGTTTCACATAAGCCTACATAGAAAAGAAAAGAAAGAAAGAAAAAAATGTTTATTCTGCACAAATTTGGGCACTTATGAAGCGTCAGAAGCTAGGTAAAGAAATATGCCTTAGCATAGTTATTATCTTCCATACAGAAAAGGAACGAGCATTAAACACCAAGCTCACTGGGTGTTGGCGATTTTACATTTATTTAGCTCTATATCGAAAACATAAAGTACCCATTACAAATGAATCTAGGTCGCTAAATCTCAATATCAATTGAAGTTAAAGTCAATTATTATTGTAAAATAAGGGGTAATAACAAGAGTAGCAGTGTAGTCTGATAGTACTATATTCGTGGTCAATACTTTACAAGCTAGTGACACATAAAAAACATAAACAAGGCCGTAACTACGCTTATTTAAATTGGTGACAGACATGTATAAAAGATTATTCACACATGCCAGTGCATCTATAATATGCGACCTCCAATACGCCCCCTTAATCTATTACACATGCATAGAAAATTATCTATTACACAAAACACTTGGGTATAGAAAAAATAAAACATATAGAAAACATAAAACATCAAAACATCTAACTACTCATCCACCCCCTTAATAGAATAATTTGACAGGGATAAATCCTTTAAAAATTCTCTAAGCTTCGGGCTGTGAACACTTTTAGTTAAGATGTCCGCTATCATCTTATCAGTTGACATGTACTTTATTTCAACTTTGTTAGCCAGTACACACTCACGAATAAAATGATACTTGATATCTATATGCTTTGTTCTATTATGCATCATTTTGTTAGCTGCAATTTTATGCGCCGACTGATTGTCATTATAAATTACTACCGCTTTACTATCCACAGCTGTCAAACTGTTCAGTAAACTACGTAAATATAGAGCTTCCTTCGAAGCTTGACTCAATCCTACGTACTCTGCCTCTGTGGAGGACAAGGATACCGTCGCTTGCTTCCTACTCTCCCATGATACTATATTTTGACCTAATTTGAAAATTAATCCTGTGAAAGATTTTCTATCAAGTGCCCCTCCCCAATCTGCATCAACATAGCCTCGTAAATCTAAATCTCCCGACTTCCTAAAAGTGAGACAAAGGTTAGACGTGCCCTTCAAATACCTTAAGACCCGTTTCGCACATTTAAAGTGTATTTCGTCATAACATGAATTAAATTGTGAAAGTACACTCACCGCATGTGCTATATCTGGTCGCGTATTACATGCCAAATAATTTAGACACCCTATTAAGCTTTGATATGGCAGATCGCTATGGGAATTTGTCGATCTTTCTAATTTCATTCCGACTTCCATGGGAGTCGAAACTGGCTTAGCGTCCGTCATGTTAAATTCATTCAATATGTCCGAAATGAACTGTCGCTGATCTAGACAAATAACATCTTTATCTCTTCTCAGCCTCATGCCTAAAACATGCCTAGCCGCGCCTAAATCTTTCACTTTAAACTTGTCAAGCAAACCGGTTTTTAATTTTAGCTTTTCTTGTTCACAATTTCCAAAAATAAAAAGATCATCTACGTAAATAACGACAATTAACTTCTTATTATTTTTAAGTTCCTTTTGATACAAACACGGTTCTATTTTTGATTGCACAAAACCTAAATTGAACATCTCTTTGTCCAATTCCTTGAACCAAGCATTCGAAGCTTGTTTCAATCCATACAAAGAACGCTGCAGTTTACATACTCTGGTTTCTTGACCTTTGACTACTGCTCCTTTTGGTTGGAACATGTAAATATCCTCTTTAATTTTACCATATAAAAAGGCGGTCGTGACGTCCCACTGGTCAATAAACCAACTGTATTCAACAGCTAGCGAGAACAACAGACGTAGAGTAGAGCTTCTAACTACTGGAGAATAAGTCTCAGTATAGTCTACGCCACATACCTGTGTGAAGCCTTTTGCTACTAGTCTAGCCTTGTACTTTGTTACCTTGCCATCGCTATCTCTCTTAATTTTGAACACCCATTTGCACTGGATAGGCTTCTTATCAGCTGGAAGATCCACCAACGTCCAAGTCTGGTTCTCCTTTAGTGACATAAGTTCATCGTCTATCGCTTTTTGCCATAAGTCACCATCGGGTCTCGCCAACGCTTCATTAATAGTCAATGGATCACCATCAAGATTGCTCTCCTTGGCATACATAACATTGCATCCGTACCGATCGACTTGTCTCCGTTCTCTTACTGGATACCTTCTTTCCGATTCAGTCAATACATCATCAGGTACGTGCTCTGGTACTACAAATTCAGGAGGTTCAGTCCCTATCTCCTCCAATACTTCCACGTTCTCGTCTACAGCATCACGGTACACATCATCGTGAGCCTCCAAGGGTTCAGATCTGCTTGTAGATCCGATGGATAAACTGGTAGGAACAGTATCTGTATTCAAGTTTATTATCACTTCCGACTTTTCCACGTTTTCTTTTTGAAGAAAAAAGTTTTCCAGAAATTTGACATCTCTCGCAGTTGTCACTTCACCTGTCTTAGGATTCATTAGACGATAACCCTTCTGATTATCTGGATATCCAATAAAAATCATCGGTTCCGTCTTCATGTCCAGTTTGCGTCTCTTTTGTTTTGGTATCAATCTATACGACAAACAACCAAAGATTTTCAGATGACTAACATCCACATCTTTTCCAGTCCAAACCTTCTCTGGTACTGTATTGTTCAATGCTTTCGTGGGGCTTCTGTTCTTTAGGTATACAACAGTATTAACAGCCTCGGCCCAATACTTCTTGCTCAGATTTGATTCTGACAGTAATGTTCTGGCCTTTTCTATTATAGTCCGATTCGCTCTTTCTGCGACAGAATTTTGTTCCGGCGTGTACGGTACAGTCGTCTGGTGTTTTATACCTGCAGACTTCAAAAAAGATTTAAATTTACCATTACAGTACTCTGTGCCGTTGTCAGATCTCAGACATTTAATAGATTTACACGTCTCATTCTCAACTTCCGCCTTGTATTCACGGAACTTATCAAAAGTTTCATTTTTGTTCTTCAAAAAATACACATGAGTCTTCCGAGTATAATCGTCGATAAATAGAAGAACATACCTCGAACCACCGAACGACGGCTCCTCGATAGGTCCACAAACATCGCTAAAAACCAACTGTAAGACCTCGTTCGCTCTCGTACCTTGGTTTTTAAAGGGACTTTTGCATGTCTTTCCTTCGATACATGGAATACACGGCTCGCATAAATCGGTACTCTTATATTCCATACCGCTTACTAAAACTTTCATTTTATTCATATAATTACGCGATAAATGAGCTAATCTTTTATGCCAAATGTTCGAAATATTTTCATTTTGTTTTGACAGTGTCACATTCACGACGTTATTTTTATTTTCTGTCAATTCATAAATTCCGTCGACCTCTTGACATCTTGCAACAATTCGATTCTTATTTTGAATCATGCAACCTCCTTTGTCAAAATTCATGCAATAATTCTTCTTGGTCAAATCGCTCACCGAAATTAAGTTCATGGATAAATCAGGAACATGTAAAACGTTTTCTAAAATAAATTTTTCGTTTTCGCTGACTCGTGGTTCAGCATTTCCTCTTCCTTTCACCAATAACTTCTCGCCGTTTGCTACTGAGATCTTCATGTTGCCCTTTTCAGGTGTATAAGACAACAATTTGCTTTTATCGTGGGTCATATGATTTGAGCACCCACTATCTAAATACCACTTATCTTTGTGTATCGCCTCCTTCGTATTCAGGCAGATATTCGCGGTTTTGATCCGCTCCTTGCATTCGGACGCCTTGTGTCCTTGCTTGTGGCACTTAAAACACTTGTAGACGAACTTCTGCTTACGATCGTTAGTTTTGATATTAGATCTTGCATCGTTCTGTACTTTACGTGTTACTAAGGCTTGTTCGTACTCTGTGTTCAACTTACTCTGTCTACTTCCTTCTTGTAACAATTTCGTTTTAATTTGCTCTAACGTGATCTCTTGTCCACTATTATCTACAGCCATGATAAGAGGGCTGTACTCAGCAGTCAATCCACCCAGCAAAATCGATATGATCCAATCATCAGGGATTTGTGCATCGATATCGGACAATTGTTGTGTCAGGAATGTAATTTTGGATATAAAGCTTTCCATAGAATCAAAGTTCTCTAACTTACAGTTGAAAAGCTCTCGCTGAATATGTATACGTCTTCCCCAACCTTTGTCTTCATACGCTTTCTGTAAGCTGTTCCAGGCTTCTTTCGCAGTCTTCGCATTGTAGACGTGGGTAAAGCACTCTGGTTCTAACAACAAGCATATTGTCGTTCGTGCCTGCCGGTCTACGTCAGCATTTACTACATTTGTAGAAATTACTCCCCACCAGTTTTTATTCTCCAAGTAATTTCGCACCAAGAACTTCCAGTTTGGGTAGTCTGACGATCCTTTCAGCTTCTTAATACCACTTATGCCAACTTCAGTTGACATAATTGAGATTTCGTAAGTTTCACAATTAATATTTAAACCACTCCACTTATTAAATGCTCTAGCACTATCAGAGCATGTATAAGACCATAACCTATTGTAAAATAAGGGGTAATAACAAGAGTAGCAGTGTAGTCTGATAGTACTATATTCGTGGTCAATACTTTACAAGCTAGTGACACATAAAAAACATAAACAAGGCCGTAACTACGCTTATTTAAATTGGTGACAGACATGTATAAAAGATTATTCACACATGCCAGTGCATCTATAATATGCGACCTCCAATAATTATTTATACAACAAACAGCGTTATTAAAATAATAAATAAATTCAAGAAGAAATTAAACACTCAATGAAATCGTACATGCAAAGACTGTACAATCATCCAAACATACTAGCTTCCGCACTTAATGAATAGTGATTCAACATTCAAAAGGCTAAAAAGAAAGTCCCCTAGAGATTTATAGGGAATATTATACATAAAAGGCGTACGTCGCTGGACTGACTGCCCTTCAAGACAGTAAATAAATTCTTAACCATCTGCCGAATGTTCACACGGAACATATTGCAAGAATAAAGAGGGAAAAAATTAGAGTAATTTAATTCAAAATTTAGATTGCCATAATTCCTAAAATACTTAAATACACACATAAATTCACCCCTTCTCCCCATAGGTGTAGGCAGAAACTATATAGAACGCTACCTGCTACGATCCTCACATACGTTACGTTCATACATCTGTGGCCTTAGTGCGAGTTTTTATACTTACTCGATCGCGTTTACGTTAACGTTGACGTACGTCAAATTGGAATAATTGTGTTTCCCATTACAGTCACCAGACGGCGCTTATTCAGTTTCAGTACAAATTGAAGTTTACGTTAACGTGATCGAGTAAGTATAAAAACTCGCACTAAGGCCTCAGGTCATACACGCACGCCGGTTGCGAGTACTACGGACCTGACCGTAAAATTCATAAAATGTTGTTATAAATTCAATAACATTAAAATATACGTGTATATTTCTCGTAATTACGTGTATATTTCTCGTAATTACCATGATTAAATGAAATTGATGTGAAACTAAATTAATTGGTCAAACTGTTCTAATAATTAGATTCGCTAGTTATTTAGGAGAACGTACTTAATTAAATTTAGTACGCTAATTAGTGATATTGACTAACTGAGTTTCGGTGAAAATGAAATTATTTAAGTTCTGTTTAAATTGTTGCTGAAATGAATACACGGTGTTTTCATTTCAAACTACAGCAAGGTTTCTTGACATGGAATTGAAATCCGCGGAGTGTCCGGTCATTTCAGAGATAAAAACGATACAAAAATACAGTGACTATTTTCAACTCCAGTGGGCTTAGTGCGAGTTTTTATACTTACTCGATCGCGTTTACGTTAACGTTGACGTATGTCAATTCGTATGGAATAATTGTGTTTCCCATTATAGTCACCAGGCGGCGCTTATTCATTTTCAGTACAAACTGACGTTTACGTTAACGTGATCGAGTAAGTATGAAAACTCACACTAAGGCCACTGGGGTCCCCTGGTAAATCTAAAATTTAAGCAGTGAGTAAAAGTTTTCTTTTATCGTGAATTCGCAACTAAAAAAGGTTGTTAAACCCTGGACTCCTGGAGTAAAGTTTATGTCTTTTTAACACTCGGGGACACCTAGGAAAATGTATTGATAAAATATTATTGCACGTTGGAATTTCAACTCTCGTCGCTGAGCCAAGCGATGAAAATCGAATAGTGCACTTTTGTTTAGGCATTACGTTTAAGTATTGCCTAGTGTTAGTGAAAAATGGCTATAGTTTCCTTGTATTAATAATAAACTGCCCTAAGACAGTCGCTCTACGTCAAATTGACCTTTTTATAATACCATAAACTGCTCCCATACAAAGAAAATTCGCCATAATCATCACGCATCAACAGCAAATGACATAAAAAAGTAAGTCAGCTGTTTTTAACCCATTGACGCTACCCATGAACCATGGTGCAAAGCGAAGTGTCACTCTATTTCCTAGCCAGACAAAATTAAACCTTATGTAGAAACAACATGGTGTATTATAGCATGTGATATTTTGTCACTTGTCCGTGTCTCTAGTCACAGGAAATTGGTCCTTATGTTTATGTGACATGGTGTATTTTAGCATGAGATTTTATGGCACGTGGACGTTGTCCGGTTCTGACTACTTTCGATTCGTGAATCAAGGCCGCAGGGTAGAAATTTACATTATGTTGTGTGGACAAGTATTTTTTTTTTTTGATAACAGGAAAATGTTCTAGAGAGGACTTCGAAGGTGATATACTAAGTGCGGATTTCACCAATGAATCTGAACGCAAACAGCACTTCTAAACCGCGTTCACAACCTGTCATTGTCAATATTTTTACATTTTATTATTTTTCTTTTTTTTGTATTTTGAATTTCGAATTCAAAATGTATTTTTATACCATTCCCCCTCTAAAAAGCTTTTTATTCACTGTTTTCAGTGAATAATCACTGAAAACAGTGAATAAAAAGCACTTTTACTCACTGTTTTGATGTTTGAAAATGGAACACACCAATGTATTCGACCACAGATTTAGAGTACCTAGGCTAGATACAGCATGTTATTAGATAGTATGAAACCGAACGTGTCATCTTTTTTATACCTACGATAACTTCACCCCAGCCATTTAGTGATGTGCTCAAAGTAAACAGAACTGTTTCAATTGCTAAGCGTCACTGAGCTAAAAGACTTTTTTTAGTACGAACAGTCGAACATGCAGGGCACGCTTGGTCGTGGCTTGCCGTATCTAGTGTAAGTGTAATCTTTGTATTCGACTTATATTGATGTGTTCTAAATTCAATTTGATTGGTCGACATTTTGGACAAGGAGTTTAGCATTAGAATAAAAACTGTTTTATGTTGTTTGCTTGTCCTTAGTAAATTGGCGCTATTTTGAATACTGTAAGTTGTACGAACACAAAGTTTAGTGTTACTTTAATCTTTAATTTTGTGTTTGTTTAGTGTTGTTCTAATCGATTAAAAATGCATTCTAGTGATGAAGATGTGTTAACACCTGATGAAAGAGAGGGCGGCCGATATAGTGGAAAACTTGCTACCCAAAAAATCACGGCTGGTTTACATCAAAGCCAATTTAACTTTCCTTTTTCTTCATTATATTATTATGTCTATTTTAACTTAAATCTTTCTTTTTCTCGTAGTCATGGTATAAAGTATAGTATGCAACTCTTGAATAAAACGGATTTATATCGAGGGCCATGAACCACTCGCGTCGCTCAGGATTCTAACACTTGAATCACTCGCTACCTATCTAACACTAACACTTAAATCCATCCTTTATTCACTAATTGCATAATATACTATATTTTATGTGTTCATAAGTTTTTATTTTTAAGTGAATAGCGTTGTTCTTTTGTGGTGAATGCTGTGTATACCTGTAATAGGCATACATACCAGTACTTTTATTATAATTATATTACTCTGTTTTTTTTTTATGTACTGCTGTTGGTATACCTAAAAAATAAATAAATAAATATTCAATAACAATTTTGACATTGACAGCTTTTGAACGCAGTTTAGATGTGCTGAACGCGTGTTTTAATACCTAATTATGTACAGTTGCATACAAGACTTTATCTACATCCAAGTTATCAATCCTCTATAAAAAGTTCTGAAACAGTTTTTGCAATACTAATACTCGTATCGAACATGGCGGCCGGCGTCATAGTATACGACGTGAATTCGAATAAGTTCTTTTTTATATTACGGCGCTGTTTTAGTGAAACGCGCGTGCATTACAATGTTCTTTTTTTGAAAACGAGTTGTATTATGAAATTCAGTACAACATTAAAACACCCGTTTGGATGCTATTATGGTTACCATGGTTACTATGACACTGGCTGTTTTAATGTTGGCAATAAGCTAACTGTTTCAGAAACTTTTATAGATGATTTATAGCATGGTTGTAGATAAAGGCTTTTATGACACCATTACAGCTTACAGGTGTCATAAAAGCTTTCTTAGCGAATTTTTACCGGGCATTTTCAAAATGATAATTACTGTCACAATTGTCTGAGCTAATTAAGGCTCCCGCAGACAGGCGTGACGCGACCGTGCGACGAGATTCTGGTAGAACAATTTCCATAAAGTTTTCATAGAAATTGTCCTACTACAGTCGCGTCGCGCCTGTCTGCAGTTGCTTTTACTTCTGTGAAAAACAGAAGAATGATTTTTGTACAACGAGGACTACATATTATACTTATTCTGTGTCCTGTTGTGGGATTCAGCATGAGTAAATTCCTTATAGAGTGAAAAGTTTAAAGGTTTACAGAAGTAATTAGGTTACTGTGTTAACCGTAAACTATTTAACTATGCACAATCGTGATGTTTACTCACTCATTGACACAATTGTAACCTTTGTCTACCTACATACTTGCATAAATGCAAGCTTGCATGACTCGGGCAATGCCAGAGAAATACTTGTGGATACTTGATTTAACTTAACCTAAACTGGGTTATTTTAAACACAGTTAAAAAGTTCTACGAATTTGGAGTCAGTCACTTAATTCAATCAGATCATTACTATAGTTTGACCGATGCCGCTGTACCGCGCCTTAGGTATGTGCGTGGTGAGACGGGGGCAGTGCAGGCCGCTCATTCGTCAACGCCCCCTGCGGTACAGCGGTATCGGTCATCAAACTTTGGGCAAAATTGAGTACCTATCTATAAATAGTGTAAAAAATCGTTTTTCGTGTCCGTCTGAGTGACCACTAGTTCATCTAAACTATCCAGTTTTATGTTTATATAGTCTGCAGCCTTTTCCCAACTATATATTGAGGTCGGCTTCCAATGTACTCTTTAAATGATAATGAAACGTAAATAAAAAATACATATTTGTTACAGTCACAAATCATACTTTAATAAACATATAGGGTGACTGGTAATTAGTGACCGATACCTAAACACATGATTGTGCTCTTGTTATCAAACAACTTTTACTATGGGACCAAACCTGAAATCGCGACAAAAAATCAGCTGCTCCCTACATTTTGACGAGTTATGCGAACATGAATGTATGGGGCAGGTGATTTTTTTTTCGCGATTTCAGGTTTGGTCCCATAGTAAAAGTTGTTTGTTATCATGAGCACAATCATGTGTTTAGGTATCGGTCACTAATTACCAGTCACCCTATATAGATAGGAAAAAAAATTAATTTCGCGGGCTACCCTGGCGTCTCCTGGAACACATTAAGGATGAGCAATCACCGTTGTGCTTACCCATTAATATATAAGCCCACGTATTCCCACTGCAAGGCAAACGTCTACTTATTTCCATTTCTATCTACTAGGATATTAGTCTTTATTAAAGGAGGCCAGCAGATCCTACCACCGGCATCCACCGTTTCTCATTCCACCATCTCCGTCCCGACTGACGACGGAGCCTGCCACGATCTCGCAAACTGTATGCTTACATAATCACCCAATAATGTTCCCACTGCTGGGAACCACGCTGGCCCAGTGCGGGTTGGTAGATATCACATGTATTCGAATTTTTGGTTCTAGGACATGCCGGTTTCCGTTTTGAGAGCAGCGGTGATGAAATAATTTAGCTGAATCTGTATGCTTAGTCATTTTCAAATTATTTAGTTGGCATTCCAGCTTTCCTCGATGTAGCTGCATTAATAGCATCTACCTACCAACAGTTCTACCCTTTCCTAGCGGTGGTATCAATCTGCGCCGAGACGTTTGGCGACAAGCTGCCAACTACCGATCGTAGCGGCAACTTACTAACGGACCGACTAACGGACGCTCTTCAATGTATACATTTATGCTTATTCATGGAGCTTTGTAATCACTTTTAATGGTATTTACTGTATTTTACCATAAAACTTAAGTACTTTTACTTCTTAGATTCCATAAAACACAGACGTTTTAAACGTCTTTCATCGTTACATTTTCCCAAAATAAATAAACTATGCAAACTATCTATCTATCTATATAAATAAAAAGAGAAGTCCTGACTGACTGACTGATTGACTGACTCATCAACGCCCAGCCCAAACCCTTGGACCTAGAAAGCTGAAATTTTGCACAGAGGTTCCCTTCATAATTTAGACAAGGAATAAGGAAGGAATTCCCGGTAGCAGGTTCCCTTGGGATATTTTCCGACATCCACGCGGGCGAAGCCGCGGGCAAAAACTAGTTATACATAAAACTAACACTTTATAGGGGGTAAGTGTAAACAGTGGCAATATTTTAAGGGATCAATGTACTCATCATTATGAACAACTTTTACTATGGGACCAAACCTGAAATCGCGAAAGAAAATCCGCTGTTCCCTACATTTTGATGAATTATGCGAACATAAATGTACTGAACAGCTCATTTTTATTGTAAAAGTTGTTCATACCTATATCACCCTGTATAGTTTTTAACTTACCTATCAAACCTGCCCAGTTATTTTCGGACTCAAACAGAACATGAGTGAATTATACGATGAACGAGGTCTCGTCATCATCATAATTCATCATCACCCTTGGCAGCTTGTGGCGTCTACCAACCCGCACTGGACCCGCGTGATGGATTACGGACCACTCCCTCTCGAAGAGAGGAGGCCTGTGTCCCAGCAGTGGGAACATTATAGGCTGATTATACATTGGCAGCCTTGTTCCATACACTGGTGAGTATTTATAGACCTACTCTCTTTTGTGCCATGCTTTCCTGGTATGCGTGTGCTTCAACCAGCGGCCTACAGGTAACAAGCCACAAACTGACGATTTGGGCATTTTCGTCAAAATGTCTACCAACCCACTTATGGGATGTCCCATACATACAAGTTGCAAATAATTAACATTTTTATAACATAGAAGTGTCGAGTAATTATTAAATAGTTCCAAAAGACTAGTTTTCTTTTTTACTTAAATTGCCAACAGAAATTTAAAAAAAAAAGTAACAAAATTAAATCCTGAAATGTGTCATCTTACGTCTTGCAGTACTGTCCTTATTATTTGGTAACGGTCATGACCAAAACGTATCTAAGTTACTATTTATCTACATATATTATTTGAAATAAGCTCCATATAATAAAAAAAATACATAAGTACCTAGCAAAATTCGTAAAATTTATCATTCGACTAAACCAAGAATTTGCTAAAATATCCAAAACAATATTAGTAAGCTGTTTTCAAAGTAGGTAGCAGTTTAAAAAAAAATGCCCATTTACAAGTTTCTTTCACAGTTGTCTGCTTTATTTATTTGCTAAACTGTACCTGTCGCGAAAATGTGACAATTTAGTTTTTTTTTTTTCTTAATAAAGTCGTATTGTCAGTTATGTTAAATAGGACCCACGTCCACATCATATCTGTATGGTCCTTTTAAACCGGAGACTAGTCGATAATACCTGGGTAAAAAGAAATCAGTCAGATAATAAAAAAATATTAGACACGTATTTTTTGCTTTATCATATTAATAAAAAATTACCTAAATAGTACCTACGCATTAAATTTGGGGAATAGGAGCTCGCTACGTCACAACTATAAGAAACTACGTATAAAATCTAGCAAGGAGTGACGTCATGCCACATTTTAACTCAATGTATCGCCGTAATCATTTGATTACGTAAAAAAAGCAAAAATACGTGTCCAATATTTTTTAATAATCTATATGACGGACAAAAAAAATTTAGACATCATGTCTATTCTAGAAACATATACCTACTTTATGTTATGATGATTCATGAAAGTTCTATTACAAAAAACTTTTCGTAAGAATCTCAAATTCAACACAAAGTGAATGTTACAGAAACAAACATTGTATTAACACATCATTACAGACTACATTACATTATTTCCTCCATTAAAAACTACATTACAAAACCTTACAGTACGCTTCACATCATTATTTCATGAAATCATTATTTTGCTGAATAGTTTACTTTCGTTTTCAGATTCAATTGCATTTATTGCTAGATAATATCTTGGGATTATGAGCCGTGACGTTGCATGGTCCAGGGTGTGATGTGGTACTTTCTTCTTAATACAGTTCAGCTGTGAATAGAACGTAATAATAATTATCATCCCGTGTCTAAAACAAAGACAGATAAATACAGATTTCAAAAGGAAAACAACAAAATTTGGGTTCAAATTAAATCTTTGGATTGCACAAAGTAATTTTATGAAATCTAGGCTTCGAATCCTGTAATAATTCAGACGTCCCACACTATTTTCCTGAGACAAAACTATTAGTTTTCAATGTCTTTAATATCACAAAAATGGCGATTAACCTCATCAAACATCTTGTCGATAACTTCTAAAAAAATGACAAGCATAACTTTGATGTCTGTCATTGGTCACGGGAACTAATCTTATCTTTAGTTCCCGTACACCTTCGATCAGCAATAGTGCGTATACTAACTGAAAAACTATCCAATTAGATCTATAATACAATCTCGGTCCAACCAAAATGATTGGTTGTTCTTCTTATCAAGATCACAATAGCCAGTTCATGAGATTTGGCAGTAGATAAGTTCAATCAAGTTAATCAGAGATAAGTCTTTCCAACTTAGATATCTAATACTACATCAGCCTTAACATCAGCCTAGAATACCCTCTAACATGTGACAGAATCATTGAAGCATTATGATCGGTTGCCAAACGGAACTGAATACGCACCACTTGGTAGAAAGCAGCTTACTGACCTCGTTGGACTAACTTCATTAGCTACTGCTAACTACTGAACCGTAGGACGGTAGTTGAAGAATATTTTATAACGATTTTGAAGAGTTTGGGAAGAAAGGATGAAAAATTAATTGATAAGCTTGGATTAGATTTGAACAAAATTTATAAAATACAATAGCATGGGTAAAAGTTGTGTTTGTTCTGAAAAAGTTTATTACATTTCGACGGCCCCCACATAAAGTATTGAAACTGCAAAACCTCTACTTTACAGGAGAGTGATTTTAAGGTCGATGTTTTAGTATGTTCCTTTATGTATTTTCGATTTTGTTCGATTGAAAAATAGTTGAGGGTATAAAAATTTGTACATAATTTTTATATAGAATTGTACATCTTTATCTCTACTTGCTATTAGTGCAATAAAACGAAAATGGCTTTTTTGCAATTTCGATAGTATACGTGGGGGCCGTCGATTTATATACATGGTCAAATTAAATTAACTAGAGAAACTCCGCACGACGTGCGTGGGTAGCGCTAACTAAACACGACAAAAAAATATGCGTTTTATTTTTGGTCATCGACCGCATGTACTTTAGACACTTGAAAACTCAGTTTACAAAACAGTTACTTTTGTGTAAACTTCACAGTCGTGATGTGTGTCGATATTTAAATACGATAAAACCAAAAAAAAATTATTTCCTCAATTGATTTTGCAAGTAAACAACATCACCGTCAACGAATGACGCTAAAAAAAATCATGCAATCTTTTTTATTTTTTTCTATCGTGTTTAAATATCGATGTCGATACCCAATCACATCTGCGTAGTTTCGCTATCTAATTTAATTCGACCCTGTATATGTATTAGTATTTATTATTTTTCGATTTTGAACTGTCCCTTATTTTGCACCTGCCATGTTTTCTCTCTGCATCACCCTAAGGTTGACTGGTAGGCAATAGGCATTAAGTCCGCCTTTGTACAGTATTTTTTTTTACTAGTGCATAAAGTTTTATTATACAAATAAAAGGTGTCCCGTTGGTCTAGTTTGCGCAAGTACGAATGCTGTACATGGGTTCCTTGGCTTGGCTTATGCTTAGAACGCACAAAGTTAATTTCAGTAGCAGATCCAAGTCTGTATTTGAGCCGATCGATGGCAATTACATGGGACTGAAAGTAATTAGCGAAACATGCAATATACCTACTGTGCAATATACCTACTGTGCAATACACCTGCACTTTTTCATTGGGCTTGATTATTTAGGTAGTACTTGTCAAAAAAAACGTCACATTATCCACTATTGCCAACTTTCCAACATAAAAACTAATAGGTAACTTAAGCTATGTTTCTGCACAGATATCAACACCTCATGATGAAAACAAGATACATTATGAAACTATGCAAATTATCATGCAACCGACGCATAGTAATATTGAAACGCAATAACTAATAGAATTTATATGTGAACATGCGTCATCTTTAGCATTTTCCTAAATGTGTTGAGGTCGGCTTTAAATCTAACCATATGCGTCTGTTTATTGCCTAGTATTTTACGTGGTGCCTCCATCATTAAACCATGAAGATGATCATGTAATGGTATGGGCAGATAGGCTAGACTAGTTGACACTTTCTGGCGTCCAATTTAAATGTCAAAAACAACAACAACAACCACAAACAACAACTACGACTACACTCTTGTCAATGGTAAAAAATTTTGGTCGTACTAAAAATATTCAACTATACCTTACGCCAGATATGGGTGCAATAAAAGTCATTAACCCCACTTTTACTAAAAAGTCTCGAAACTTAAATGCAAACAAAAAAAAATATGCCACATGCACGCGTCTTTTACCTCGATACGTGTTAGCGACACTGCTTTAGCATTTTTCGTATTGTTTTAAAATATTGGAATACATTGATGGTCTGATATTTTTGAGTACTTTATGCGACCTACCCAAACGTCCTTTCTTTGGTATTGTTCGTCGAGTTATTGAGCTCCTGAAATCCTGAATTGAGCTGCACGATTGTTGACAAATGCTTGCACTGACTGGACAGGTCCACTCAAATTTTTATGGTTCTTTCCTCAAAAGACCATTTCAGACTGGATCTACATGGTCCTCACATGATCTGACCAAGATTATGTCTGGACTTTAAAAGAGACTTTGACCCCTGAGTTTGTTTCGCCATTTCTTCTCAGGGTAGTCGGATAGGAAATGTCGACTTCATCTAGCTTATTTAAAAAAAAAAAAAAAAAATATGACGTTTACACGTCATATTTTTTTTTTTTTTTTTGTGAGTGATTTCGATATCCTATTTACAGAATAAACAATTTCATTTCATTTCATTTCATTTCATTTCATTTCATTTCATTTCATTTCATTTCATTTCATTTCATTGGTATAAGGGGTCAACGACTTTTATTGCACGGTTATCTAGCAGAAGCTATACCTACATTAAGCCTAAACAAATACTCAACAATATAACACCCAGTACTTAAACCAGATTAAGGATCTAAAATGCTGCTCCCATTTTAACAACCACACCAATCAAATCAAATTAATGCAGCCTGAATCTAGTTTAACACAATCAATTGATTTTGTATTGAATAATAATATAAATAATAATCCACCTGTACTATTGGGTTGCCTTGAAAGTCTATTGGGGCTTAATTTCTTCACTAAGGTGTCAGTGATTTGTAACTAGTCAATTAGAGCAAATGGACTTACAAGGATCTAAAGACAACTACGTATTTGTGTTGGGTACCGGATATGTTCAATGGTTTCGGCTGGTTTTATAAGTATTTGTAGCATGCCGAAAGTAGCGCCAGTGACAGAAAAGTTGAAAGGAAATCGTTTGGATTGGTATGAGGAGGTAGGAAATTCATGTCATTAAAGAGTGATGAATATAACAGTCTTACACAGGAGTAGGTATCGTATTATCCAGTAACTGGGTTGTGGAGGTCAGATAGGCAGTCGCTCCATGTAAAAATACTTGTATTCAGCTGTATCCAATTAGACTGGAAGCCGATCCCAACATAGCTGGAAAAGGCTAGGCAGATGATTAAGTAATGTATCCAATTTGTCTGTTTGTTAAGTATTGTCAAAACAAACCTACTCAAGAAAGACGAGCCAATTTTTAACATTCAACTACTATCGCCATGTATAACAAAAACGATTATCTAACAAAAATAATGTAAATAAACAAAACAAGGTCATAACACAAATATAACATAAATCGCAGTCAAATTCGCAGCAAAAACTAGGTTAAAATAACAGTATCTACAGGTAGTTACCTATCTTAACTACTACGTTAAGCTGCCATTAACTTGAGTTCAGGTAGTTTCACTGTAAGGCACTTTACAGACGATAAGTCTGCTATGTCGCACATACGGCAAATAAGCCAAATTAGGGGGTCAAAAATTATTTTGTCAGGTAAAGTATTGCAATCCTTTGAACCAAGTATGGTATGGTATAAGTATAATACATTCCAATGGTCCCTGCCTCTTTTGTTATCAACAATACAAAAGAAGTATGAATGGGGTAAGAAAGACTGGTTATACTAAGGATTTATTTAAAATAGATTGTTGAAATTTAGAATCTGATGACCATTCGTCACATTAGCTATTTCGTCGCTATCCCTATTACGCGTGTCAACATTTTTTATATATGACCCCCTAATTTTGTTTATTTGCCGTATGTGCGCCGGGACTAATAAAAGGCGTATTCAGTAATACTTATCTCGTAATTATTTTAAGATTTGATACTATACTTATTTTTCATCATGACAAATTAAGGCTGTCAACACTCGAAGATGACTTTTTTCGAGCTTCGTGCAGTACCAGGCTACCAGGACTAATAAAAAGCGTATTCAGTAATAATTATCTCGTAATTATTTCTAGAATTGATACTAGGTACTTATTTTGCAAGTTGACTCTCTGCTCTTTTTTTTATTCTTCCAAATATGAAAATAGTGTTTATCTCTTTATATATGCCATCAACTCAGTCACACATCATGTAAGGCATAAATCGAACCGATTCGTGTGACTCCGGATTTTGAATTTGTCTGTCTTTTTCTAATTTCAGATGAGAAAATTTTCTTCTTTCATCATACTTTTTAGAGCGTGATTTTTCAGTAGTCGGGTTTTAGTATTTGAACTTTTTTCTACTGTCATGAAAATGTTACGACAATTTGTAATTTTTTGAACAATATATTTGCATTTTCTGTTACATTGAATAGGTTGGTAGTATTTATAAGACAAGTACATAGAACAGCTTTCGTACTCGCATTTGCGGCGAGCTATGTACACGAGCTATGTATTAGAGCTATGTACACGAGTCACAACCGTCAGACTGACCATGTGAAAAGAGCCTTATAGAGTATGTCTCGTAATGCAGGAAGATAACCAGTGGATCAGGAAGGCTAAACTAGTATTGGAAAGAAAACTCTTTACGTTAATATTCTTCCGGTCAAGTGAGAGTGAAAATAACGGAATCTTTAGAACTTGTGCCTTTTACGATGGGGTTTTTATACTACTAGTATTTACCTGTGGCTTGGCCCGCGTGGTGGTGGGAAATTATACCACGGCAACGTACTACCGGCATAAAAAGTATTATTTATTTTATATTTATTTATTCAAAATCTGTTCTAATGATAACAAACGTTTGTCGGCAGTTAATCTTCTCGTCAAGCAATATATTACAAATTTTGTTATACTATTTTATCTGTTTAGAGTAATTTTTTTTAGAGTTAATAGGTCCCATAGTAAAAGTTTTTCAGTTAATTAACTTATAATAACTTTTACTATGGGACCTATTAACGCTAAAGCAGTCCTTAAAGTTTTTAGAGTTAATTTTTTAACACCTTATACAATGTGTAAAAAAAAAACGCTTTTCAATCCGATAAGAGGTCATTGTACTCATCATTATGAACAACTTTTACTATGGGACCAAACTTAAAATCGCGAAAAAAAATCATCTATTCCCTACATTTATATTTGCAACTCGTCAAAATGTAGGGAACAGTTGCGATTTCAGGTTTGGTCCCATAGTAAAAGTTGTTCATAATGATGAGTACAATGAACCCTTATCGGATCGAACAGGCTTTTTGCTACACATTGTATAGAAAAGCGCCTGTGTACCTCCGGAAAGAAACTAACCACAATATTATGAACATAAACATTACATACACAGCATAGTGCATACATAATTATGCACTTACTTTAAACACCCTATATGGTGCGCGGGCTCAGGCATGAAGCATCAACCATCACCGGCTGCGATTTCTACCTATTTCCTGTACCCCTCTCTCATACCGGTTGCACATAGGTGATCGTACATAGTTAACATATACATAATAGATTCTACTCTCCCTTTACTAGAAAATCTTGAGAAACAAAACCGGTCAATTGCGTGTCGGACCACGCACAATGAAGGGTTCCGTAGCTGAAAAGAATTTATCCCGAAAACAAACTTTTACCTTGGCCAGAGGCCACAAGACTAAACAATCGCGACACGGGTCTATTTACTAAATATTAGTGTGAATCACACTTTGTGACCTAAACTCATAATCTGCTTAGCCTTTTCCCAACTATGTTGGGGTCGGCTTTCAGTCTAACCGGATGCAGCTGAATACCATTTTACATGGAGCGACTGCCTATCTGACCTCCACAACCCAGTTCCTGGGTAAAACGATAACCCTTGGACTGGTTGTCAGACTTCGGGCTTCTATGATCCACAAATGACAGCCGGGATCAAGCAACGGCTTAACGTGTTTTCCGAGGCACGAAGGAGTCTTGGTATGTAAAGATGGTCACCCATTCACGAACCAACCGTGGCAAGCGTAGCTTAACCTGATCGATCGACCCGTGTGGCTGTTGTTACTTAGCCACAAGCCCCCTCTTAGCCACAATCCGGGGCCCCTGCGTTTCATGTTTCATCCCTTCTCATCACATACCAAGACCAACGAAGCCACCTTCTCATCACATGCCTACACTTACAAACGATTATATTTTCATTATTTTTTCTGCTCTAACAAAAGCCTTATTGACAATAAGGCCATAATAATCAGAAAAGTAAGTAAGCAGGTTGAAGTAAAAGCGTTTAATCGATTTAGAATCGAGTCATCGAAGTAGAGTGAGAAATGATGATTTGATAGGAACTAATCGATTAAGTACAGATTTGTTTTATAGCCCTGATCTATGTTTGTTGAGTGGATCATAAAGATTATTATTATCCACAGTTATTCCATTATTGCTTTTTGCACTGTTTTTGGTTTCTCAGCTAAAGAAATTTTTGTCTAATGGAAGTATTGATACACTTAGCACCTGATACAATTTTGCCAATGATGGGGAAGTTTACCTGAGATTGAATAGGTACCATCGACTGAGGCTAGGTCTTTCCAATTTTGAAACAATTTTTGTTGCAAGCTTGCTATTAGAGTCGTTATTGCCTCGTCCTCAATAATAATAATAATAATTCCTTTATTGTCAGGCAACTAAGGCCCATAGATAAAATACACAAATTACAAAATAATAAACTAATACATATTAAAAACATTAACAAACTTAAAAACTAATGCACACGAAGTGACGGCGTCGTGTTACGCAACAAGGTGTCGCGAAGCTGGCCGCGGAAACAATAAAAAAAAAAACAACAATCAATCAATCAATGATGATAGAAAACAAGTGTAGTCTCGACTTTATAGTCTGTGGCGTCACATCTTCGGACGAAGCAATAATTTCGTATAACTAATTACCGTCGAACTTCACTTACAGGTAAGTTCGTTTGACTATTCAAGTACTTATGACAAAGTAAAACAGGACCATAGGTTCAGGGTTTATTCAATGAATCAGTGTAGGTATACAAAAAACAACTTTAAGGTGTAAAGGCGTGCGTTTTGTCGTTAGTACATATCATAACGCGCCCATGACACCATTTCGAACTGAAATTTACGTTTAAAATTATGGCAATAACGCAGTCGGAAAATTAATAAGGTGCAAGTAAAAAGCAACCGTATTGACTGAACATACTGAACTATACTGAATGGATTGAAATCAAATGATTTTAGCAATAAATAAATAAATGTAATTTAAATTTAACTTTATGAACTTTAATTTCTTCAGTCACATAATTATCATGTTAGAATTAGGTGCCTTATAATTTTGAAAACACTTGAGCTGAGCAGCTTACTTGCACTGTTCCGCAGACGCTGCGCGCGCGCAAGTCTGATCGTCAGTTCTCGTAAATGACTTCATTGTATCCAAAAAACAAAAGAATACTACAGATTGCGATGAGTATTATCCATCTATGAGTATATTTTTTTCTCACATTTTTATACATAAAAAAAAATATTTTTGTTACATTAATTTTTAATTATATATTGTTGTTAATAAAAAGAAACATTACTTTTGTTCCCATATTTAATGTTTTCGAACAATTCTGCTTTCGCTATTTAATGGTAGGTTTTATTACACCATGGATTTGCCATGGTCTTGATATCTCATGGTGTTTTAAAAGAAATTGCCTTAAATTTTCTTTTCCCATCAAATTAAAGAAAACAATCTCTGACACAACATTTAAATTAGAACAACTTTTGTCTGTTACGAGTATTAGCGAAGATACACATTATGAAAGATAGTCTATATGACATTACAAACGCCAACAGCAACAACAAGCTTCAACAACCGCACGAGTCAATCGATCAGGTTAAACTTCGCTTACCGTGGTTGGTCTTGTGGATGGGTTGGTCTTTATATACCAAGACCCCTTACGTGCCTCGGAACGCACGTCCCCCAGTAATAGGACTCGCCCATCAAGGAGCGCTATCCTAATTTAGACGCATTATTAATTTATTATACTTAAAACAAAAGGTATTATATTAAAACACGTATATTAAAAGATAAATAATTAAATTATCTTTAAAATGGTGAAGGTTTCATTACAATACGCTTGATAGTTTTGCGTGATTCTCAGTTTTTTATCGAAAGACATTTAAACTTTACAAATTAATTACATTATGTCATGTAATAAAAACATAATGCAAAATATTAAGTTATAAAGAAAATGCTCTAATTTAACATATATTTTTTCCAAATCATTAACACTACTCGTTTAGACATGATCTTTAGTTCAAAATCAATTAAAGTCGTGTATCGTCGTCGCCTTAAGCCCTGAAATGCGTTACTAAACGCAACCATACTGATGATAGCTTCATAAGTTCCTTCACACCATAAAATACCATTAAAAACATCGCCAGTCACACGCAACGAGACTAAAACATACCTCTAATAAAAAACACCAAAGATAAAAGATAATAAAAGAAGCCGATTACTTTCTCTATGGAGACTGGAGAAAGTACCATTTCGTCACTCACTATGGCAGATCGAGCGTCACTTGTCATTATAAAAGGTTGTTGCACTTGTTTTAAGTCATTGTGTGATTGTATGTTGAATAATGTTATGTGTCAAGTATCTAAAGAGGTGTATGTAAATGATTTTATGTTAGAGACAACCTGTCTATGATCAAGTTATAATATCTTCCCCGATCCTCTTTATATGAATTCATGGGCATCCTTTTATGGGGTACCTAATTGTACTCATCATTATGAACAACTTTTACTATAGGATCAAAACTGAACAGTTTTACAGTTGGCCGACTGTCGGGTCTAGCTGTTCACACTATAAGCTCGTCTGACCTAATGTGAACACCACCGTCGCGGCGTTACCGTTGAATCCCATGAATTCAACTTCATCCTGTAGAAATTGAGGATTTGGAAACTCTCTATGAAATGTTTTTTTTTTAAATAGATAAAAAGGCTCTTCCAAGGTACCCCATGATTTTCATTATTCAGAATCCGTTATGAGACTTTTAAATGTTATCTTGTTATTTAACAATATCGAAGAGGTTGCAAATACTTTGTCAACTTTACTTTACACCTACTGCTTTACTTACTTACCTACTATATCAAATCTTGAAATACAACCAATCTCTGTATAATAACTACATTGTTAATGCTGTAATGTATAACTGTTTTTTGTCCCAAATAAATAAAATAAAATAAATAAATCTCGTACTCATTTAAACATAAACATACCTTCAAGCTCAAAAACCACAAGTTCTAATCGATTGACGGAAATAAGCTACTAGGCCCTAACTGACAAACTACCTACCTTTCACTTGGTAAACCTGGAATTACTTAACTTAGGTAATACTTATTTGGTTCTGGTATTTAAAGATGAATTTACCTATTAGTTTACCCAATTACCCGACTGCCACAGAAATATCGTATTGTGTTGCTGATGAAGAAGTATAGAGAGAAGATTCTAAATAAAGAGGAATGTACCAAGAACATAGTTCAAGGGAAAGAACACCAATATTTGATCAGTCATGTTAAAATCCCCTGTAGTCAGAGAACCTATTGCCATAAACTGGACACATTCGAAACTCCGATTTATTCCTATTGGAATAACTCGATCGAACCCCGACCCTACTGCTCAGCTTGTCTCCCGTAAAATCGTGGTCACTGTCGCAGATAAGAAAGAAAAGCACGATGACACAACCCCGGTAATTTATTGCAAAATATGAAGCAATTTATCTATTTACAAAAAATCTATTGATTGGACTAAAAAAGTAACGACCATGAACTGGGATTACCGAGTATTTTTCCTACCAAAAGAACATCTTTTGGTAGGAAAAATACTCGGTAACTAGTTACTGTAAAAGATGGACACAAAGTTACTTAGTTTCGCCGTATTTTGGGAGGACTAAGCCATAAGCTCTTAACATCGGTATTTAAATTAAATTTCCAGTTATCAGTAGGTATTTAAATTAAACATCAAAGTGCTTTACATGTAAATAGAATCCATTAAAACACAACTTCATTAAACAATCTTTAACCTAGAAATTTTAGACAAAAACAGATTTTAGTCAAAAAGCTATCACAACGGATAAACTATGTTAATAAATTCTAGCATAATTTAAGCTATGTTTGCAAGTTTGACATTTTATTAACCTAGATTCTTTGAAATCCTTTTGGTAGGTAAATAATTATATTCAGATTTATTGGATTTATCGGCTCTGTGTTTAACAAAGATTAGAAACCATAAAGACTTGAAGTTCTAATAAGTTTGCAATTAAATTTTATGACTACTGTGTAATTTAATCTTTTGAAATGAATGTTTATATGCTGCACTGTAGAACCGATTTTGATTAAACTCGGATTTTTAATTTGCTATGCCAAAATGACAGCAGCGATCGACCTTTTTTTTATTTAGATTTTTTCGTCACATTTTAGTCTAGCTATAGATGGCACTTTGAATCTGAAGAATACAGGCGCCTGAAGGACATATTATCATCATACCTAAGTAGTTTTCATTTCTGAAAATTAAAATACATTAAATATAAGCAAAACCACAGACACACCTAGTTTTACTTACATTACATTAATTTCTACTATGTTCAGCAAACGGCCTTAAAATTCACAGAAGCAAATAATTTCCAAGTTTTACGCAAATCCTAGAAATGTAAGTGTGAAGTAATTAGTATTAAACAAATCATTGTACTGGCATATTCGGGTGATGTACTAATCACTTAATAACCTTTCACTGTAGCTGCGCCCGCGCAATGTATTGCTACACTTTATATTCAATTACTGTAATATGGCGCACGAAAGTTTTGGTGCATGAGTGCATGTTTGAAGTGATTGTGCAACTTCTTTCAGAGTTCATGGTCGTAAGTTCATTCCTATGTTGGAGCATTTTTGTTTTTATTTTAGTTTTAAAGATATTTTCACTTAATTTCAACTCTGAGTACTTAGCTTAATTTATTTTCGGTAGGTAAATGATTCCAAAGGGGTCTATTCTATCCAAGTTTTTCATAAGGACCATGTCCGATAAATATTTAAAAATATGTACACAAAATTTCATAACAAAAGATAAAAGAATGCGGTGAAATACAATAACAAGAAACGCTTTTAAAAATAGTAAATTATTAAGCGTTTAAAAGTGATTAAGACAATTTTAAAGCTATAATAACGAATATACCTTGCCTAGAATTTATTATGAATCCAATCCAAAGTCATTATGAAATAGGATGTGGAAAAAACCGCATAATTTCTACATTCTCACAAAATATCTTTACGCCACAAAAGGAAAGACTTAAAACAAAGATTACATACATAAAAACACACATTAACAAGTTGATACAACCCGTTGAATCCAATCCTCAAGGTCCATTGCGCGATGACAACGGATGAGTCGCTGTATCTTAGGAAAGAACGCAGCTATGCAATCGTGACATGAAATACTTGTCGTTATTGTAAACTGAGTTTTTAAATACCTGGCTTTTGAAGGGACGTGTGTTTTGCTTACCTGTAAGAAAGAAAAATTGATTAGTTAATATTTATATAGAGCATATGTATGATATATTAGAACTAATTAAAAGAGACTCCGACAGTGGTGAATTATCTTCATCTACAGTATCCTGTGCCGACAAAAACTTTGCTGGCTGGCTTATCTTTTACTATGACTTGGGCTATTGTCCTATAGCTCGTATTTACACAAGAGAAGATAGTATCAATAGAATTAAGCAGTAATATTTCCTCTACTGTTTAAGTTAATAGTTATTCCAAGCTACAAAATACAATTCCACCTCCAAGATATAAAATCTACTCAGTTTTAAATTGAAGCTTGAGATACCGATAAATAAGAAAAACATTCGACTGTAAAACTTGAGCTTCTAGATGGACAGTCGCAATAAATCAACATATTGTAAACATTGCAGTTACAAGCAATGAAAAAAAAACAGTATGACATCAAACAGTGCCCTTACTAACTCAAACACATGTAGAAACCTAAATAAAAATGCATATAAAACTACTCACTCAACCGGCATACAAAATTCTCCTCAACCATACAGTTACAACCAAGAAGTTGCGGGAGACCTCTAGTTAAACATAAACCATATACATAGTTGTTAAAGTATTAAACATAAAAGTTTATGGTGCTAACAGTTGCTTCATAAGTTTAACCATTACTGACAAAATATTTGTTGCATATTCGCTTCCTAGTAACTTTGATTATATTACCTATATGTGCAATATTTACCTAACTTAAAGAACATTGGAATAGCTCGCTAAAAGGTTGCTAATTTTAGATGGGATAACCAAGCCAGAATGTTAAGAAAGTTCCGCCAGAAATCTAGGACTCACATTGGAATAGCTTTAACATAATCGTACCATAGTTTTAGTCTAAAAATCTGATGTAACACATATAACCAAAATTGAAGCTTACACTCATATTAATTAAGTTCTGGAATGGTATGAAAATTGGCATTGAATGTCCCTGAGTTGCACTATAGGACAGTCATCTTTTGTAGCTATATTCTGATATTTGCAACATGCTACTGGTAAGAAGAAAAGCAACATTTCACTATCTAAATCAAATATTTGTAAACTAAGGTGCTATTACCCACCACACATTGTCTTAACACATATTACATTTAAACACAGTACCTATATACAAACGTACACAAACCATTAACTTACACACGATGTACAAACGGACTTTCACCCATTACGACTTATGAATTAATATCTATATTACGTAACGATAATTGCATATCCATGGATGATTTGGATTCATCTTTTTTCTACTTCATTTAACTTGAGTTAAAGTTTGAACTTACATCGTGGCTTTTATATGGCTAGAGCGACTTCTGATCGATCAGTTGTTGAATTGGTAATTAGAAAAGTATATATTTTGACTATAGCTTTATTTCTGTGTATATGACATACCCATGCGATAACAGATAATAATGTAGTATTGATTTTCATATAAATTCCAGTCAAGCGGAGAAAGTTAAGTATCGTGTAATAAAAGTTGCGTTTAAGAAACCCATTTAATGAAGATTAAAAAAATTAAACTAAGATTTAATAGAGTATAAAAGTTTAAAGTAAAACTAACACTAGAGTCTGAATAATGGTTACAATTAACAAATGTGTGCGAATTATAAACTGTAGTAGACCGGAAACAATAAACACAACAAAAATGATTTTGCACCTAACGGTTTATATTGGAGTTTATTTTTAGTATACACTGATAGTTATAATCATCATAAACCAAGCAACAGAGGAATTTACGCAAGAAACGAAAGGAGACATTAATTTAAGTTGACAAAAACTTAAGATGTCAATTAAATTTTGGAAACAACCTGAATGATATCATTCAAGAAAATGACGTTAAATAAACGAAAGAAAATAATAAAAGCAATTTAGACAATAAATCTCAAAAAATGTAACGGAAAGAAACAATTAGAAATGACAGCAACATTAATGGCAACGCTGAAAATAACGACTCTAACTACAAAAATAAAATAATACAAGAAAGTAGTAATTTTGACAATGACAATAATGCACTAAAAACGTAAGATACGAATAAAAACAACAATAACACAACTAGCGAAAGCGAAGAGCAATTATCACTACTATAAGTTACTGTAGTTCAAGATATTCGCGTAGGGCCGTTTCACCAGTCAAGTGGAATTCACTTTCACTGGCGCTCCCAATACCGAGTTCCTTATTCATATCTCGGTAGATTTTAATGTTGACGATAGTGGTTTTATGTTTATTGATTTATGGATAAGATGAATTCGATTTATAACTCCACTAGCTTTTCAATCTACTACTATACTACTACTATTAGTAAAATTTCTGGAGAAGTTGTGTATATTATGGCTTTTATTTCAAGTCATTCAACCAGTTGTCTTCTACAGGATGATTGTTGTAATTTTAGAACTCCAGCCATTTCAAAATATTCTCTTTCGAAGTCTTCCCCTACAATAAATAGCTTTACTTGATCATAACCAATATAAGGTTCTTTATTCCAGGTTAAAAGACATAATACTATTGTTTGCAAAATATGAATTCCGGCGATGCAAATTGAACTAGTGAATGGAACAAAAGATTAAAGTTAAACTCCGCTGACCTAAACCAAATACAACAATTGAGCAATTCCGGTACTGAGTCACGCTCGCTCAAGCAACATGCTCTGACTTCAATGGATTCATGTGTACTATCAATTAAATTAGTAAAAATATTCAGGACTGCTTACTATCCTATTTGAAACTTTTCTTGTCCCATGTTTCGGCTGCTGGACAGACTGGATGCGGAAGGTGGAAAAACGGATGTTTTGGTGCAACTCTTGGGAGAAACCTATGTCCAGCATGATCACATGTTTATCTACTGTCTGCTCCGTGGAGAGTGAAAGTATTGAGGAAGACAATGATGACCAAGTACAATTGCAGAGCTCCCACGCAAATAATGTTTCACCTGCTGACTTGGCCACTA
Organism: Cosmia trapezina; assembly: GCA_905163495.3. Lineage (NCBI taxonomy): Eukaryota > Metazoa > Arthropoda > Insecta > Lepidoptera > Noctuidae > Cosmia > Cosmia trapezina. The sequence goes on from LR991044.1 coordinate 7,380,632, forward strand.
TGCCGCGCCTGTTTCCAATAGGACTTAATGAAAGTTACGAGCAAAGGCATATGCTGTGCTACTTTCTTCTTAAAAATTATTTAAACGATAAAAAGCTATGATTGCAAAAGAAGAAGAATAAGGGTGATAGTAATAGAGAAGGCTATATTTAAAGATGTCATAAAATTAGTTTAGGTACATGAAATAAATAAAACTGTCGCAACAGTCAAACAAGAAACAACATGATATGTAATTAAATATCATCTTGCAGAATGGCATACCGTTCACTTAGCTGAGCGCAGCCGCGCGTATAGGCTAGTCTATGACAATCCGTGGGAATTGAACCAGACACCATAGCGACCAATGACATGCAACGACACGATTTGAACTGAGAGACAAATTATTATTAGATTTTAATGATTTATTTTGATAATTTGATGGCTCATTGCAGGAAGTTTTATTTGGTTATTGCTCAGTGGGCTGTAATCGATTTGGTTAGGGTATTAAATTTCGATTGATTTATTTTGAAAAGGGAAAGGTTCCAATATTTTAGTACGTTAAGATTTGAGGTTTTTGTTGGTAGGAATAGTTTTTAAACGAGAGTAAGATGCATATTATTATAGAATCTGTATATCATAACGCCTCTTTTTAACCACCTACTGCATTTCAACTGCATCATAAAGCGAATCAAGGAAATCCATACCACATCATTTCGAATCTCAACTATATCAACAAAAAGTTCTTCCAACCTACCCTTGAAATTCCTAAATGTAAACTTAAGTCTCAAAAATTAACTACCGCTAAAACACTACAAGTAGACCAAGTAATAAATAATAAAGCAATTATGCGTCGACTTACTGTTAAGCCAGTAAATTGGCAAGTTAATTATATAGCAGTAGAGGTAAAAAACTGTTAAATGATAGCAAGGTCGGCTGTAGTCCGTAAATCACTTGGTAACGCTATGATATGTTTGATTAATTTAGGGATTCGAAGTAATGACTTTTTGAGGTAGACAGGTAAATTGTGTGAAAGATGATATGGTTAGCAAGCGGGTGAATACGTATATCTTTCTACATACATTTTTATCTTTATATACGTATATATAAAGATAAAAATGTATGTAGAAAGATAACATGTTTCGCCGAAGCTAAATGCATTGGGATAAGAGTTGGTCATGATTTCAGAAAAACGGATGAAAAGGATGGGTATGATAACAATGTTATGATTTATACAATTACTCACACAGCTCAGTATAAAACAGAACAAGATCAGATAATTAATGGCTTTGCTGTAGCTAAAGACCGAAATATCATAGAAGATTAACCAAGTTAATCTGACGTTCTGATAAAAGCTTATACAGTCATATGTATACATGTAAAAGCAATAGAATCAACTAAGGTTTCTCAGATGGAATTAATGACATAGTACCGATAGATTTCATTTTAAATGAAAAGGTAAAGACACCAGTGAATAGCTATGACCAAGAACAATAACGGGTAACTACGGAACCTTAAACAACTCAGTTGTAACTTAACCGGTACTAAGCATATGTATGTCAACAGTCGAACGACATAATGACTAGTTACATTGCAATTATAATTGAAAACTAAAATAATCGCGAGCAAGGTCGAACCCGTTATAATTGACGTAACTTTGATAAATAATATTAAGATAGAATTGGTTATTGAAGGTTTTTGTGTGTTAAGATATGTAATTATGCAGTTGACAATCTACTTGATGAAACGAACGGAATAATGTCAAAAGTGATACAACCAAAAAAATCACAATGTTACAGTACTTTTAGTTTTAATAACTGTATAGTTTTTAAACTTTTTAAACTTTCGCGGTTTGTATTTTATAACAACAACAGCGAGAACGGGTCAAGACCTGTTCTCGTTGATGTTGTTATAAAAAGTATAGTTTTTGTTACATATTTTAGGGTAAAATGTGACTGCGGGCTAGTTCATGGTCGGAGACACAATATAATATTCTGTTACGAGCGCTTAGGAGCGGACTATAAATTGTAATCTCGTCAAAGTACCTATGGAGAAAATATTAAAAGTGATATTTAAGATTATCCCACTCATAAATTATAGTCGAAATAAAGGATCATACACATACACACACATTATGAAACGTAAAGGCTCTAACAAACAGAGGCGATATCGCGTCGCTCCTGTGTTTATGGTCGCGCGCGATTCCATAGAAATTGTTCTACGGATATAATATCGCAATAGCAATATCGCGTCGCAACGCGATATTACTATTGCTCTGTCTGTAAGAGCCTAAATGCAAAATATAGCCATTTTTTCTTGCAAATAATACTAAAAAGAGGTGGAAAGTCTAAGAAAAAAAAACACAATAAGTTAAACATTTCACACGCAATTTAAACACTACTTTTACATACATAAAACATGTACTTTTCAAAACGGCTTGCAATGAAAAGAATTATATTTTTATGATAGTAAGTTTTGAATAAACATTATGCCAGTTAGGTAACTATAAGAATTTGTTAGTCACGCTTTTTCCTTCTATTTAAGTACAATGATATTTTCTGAAAAGATGACATACGCAATTTATAATTGCGCCTTCGAGATTTATGAGATACTTAGTTCACTTTTTCAATTATTTTATAATTTACTAGAAAAAGAAGAGCTGTCAAAGTAAAATAACTTGTTTATTGGTAAACTACAGATTTTTTTTTTTGTTTTTGCCTTTTCGCTACAGACTCTAAAAAATAGCTATAGGTATGTTTAATTTTTTAAGTATTTATTTACTCAAGAACTATCCTTGAAAACAAAACCCTAGTTATTACGAAATTGAAAGTACCTATGAGCGGCTTTTCGATAATTTATGTGTGATTTTATCATTAATCATTCAAGGCTAATCGAATTACTAGGAAACGAATATGTATTTATTTATACCTACTGTTACTTTCTATATATGTACGTACATAAAGGTAAGGTCTCTGCGTCACGAAGCCTGATGAGCAAAACTCTCAAAGTAGGTGGTAGAATTATTAATATGTTACTTATTTAGAGCTTTCAAGTTCAATAAAAACTTTTTAGGATCGACGACTCGACGACGACAATAATTATAAAAATTGGAATACCAATTCTGTCCCCAAAGGAGAAGGAAAAGTACTCTTTTCGAAGCGAACCTACAATGTTTTTACTAACTTAAAAACAACTTAAAGCCTTTTGAGCACTTCTCCCATTGACAGCAATGTGGACGATTTTTTTGATGGCCTATGATCTCTTCCCCTTTTTATTTTTTATTATATACTTGTACATAATATATATATTTAGTGTTAGCTTGTATCTTGTAATTAAGATTTGTCTATTAAATAACTTAAAATTAAGTGGCATGTTATTACGGCATTAACTTCAATTAATTTTCTAACATTATTAAATTACTAATTTGACAAACCTTGTCCAACCAATAATAATCGAATTAAAATAACTGAACCACAAACGCATTCCGTGACTAAATAACTTCCTATATAAGCAATTGAACTATAATATAACAACCTTCAAATGACCTTCATGAATGAAATTGTACACATCAATTAAAAATTCGTTCAGACAAATTGAGTTTTTTTAAGGAATGCACTTCCCGACCTCCTTGAGAAAATGTCTCGCCAAAAAATACAAGACAATCATAAATCTTGACACTTTGGGGTGGCGCTGCTGGCTAAGGAAAACGTCAAACATGTGTCAAATTTAGTACATTTTTCAATTTAGTTCCTCATTTCACCGTCGACTTAGATATTTCGGCCAGTAGTATTTTTAAGGTGAAGTAAAAAATTCACGCACGGTACGAATGGGATTTGACTACATAACTTTTTTTTTGTAATTGTAACCTTCGTAATATATAAAAACTTGTTGCATTTGATTGGTAAGTGATTAGTCTGGGAAAAAAATCTAGTTTTGTTTCGTCATGCAAGATTTATTTGACATGCAGCTTGTAATTAATTCTGTCTGCCTATTGGATTATAAAATGAAACTAAGTAACTAGTTCGCACGGTTTTTACCACTTGACAAAACATACACTATACACTATATTGTATGTGTATATTATAAATATGTTTAATATTACCTAATGTATCATGCACAAAAATCTTCCGGAATAAATTCTTAAAATAATGGTGAAAACCGCAACAAAATCCGTTGAAAGATTAGAAAAACAACGCGACAACACAGACAGACACAAAAAGTAACTTAACAATTTTTGTTTTTTTGGTTTTATTTTCTTGTTCCTAAAACATTATTAGATTATACGTAGTTCTGGATTATTCTAAGCATTATTACAAAATCATTCAAGCTTCTTAAGAGGATATATCGAAGCGTGGTTTAGCTCGGTTTGTAAGTGAAATGGCGTTATGGCTGTCTAGTTCGCTTCGTTTAAATATAGTTTATGTCAAAATGCTATAACAATTTTTAGCTTCGTAGTAAGTTCTTTTTTTAAATACATTCGATTTAAAGCAAATTTTACTGCACAGTAAGGTTTTTTTTACGTATACTTAATCGTATAAAACAGAAAATAGACGGCGCTACTTAAATTTTTTTTCTATCGAAAAAATTTCAAGTTGTACTTAATCATGTTTCGGTTATAGTATAACAGTAGACAATTTATAGTCAAATAACACATATCGAAAACCCAAATGATTTAACCATACACATTTGGTTTTATAAGAATTTTAAAAACACAAAATTATCGATGTATCCCCTTAAAGGCATTTGCCATAAGGTTAGGCCCTAACCTATAATTACTCGTTAGTGAGGTAACTGAGGAATAATAATTACGGGTTAGTTAAATTCCTCAGTAGAAAGCTCTCTCTCTAGACTCCCTACCTAGGATCCTACCCATACTTACATAATCCTGTGGGCTTCCAAGCAAAAAGGGTCCAATAGTGGGCTATTGAGTTAAGACTAGATTCGGTATCTAGAATAGTCATTTTATAGTAAGTATTGAAAAAATATTCAAAAACTGGCACATATTTTTTTTAAACTTTTTAAACTTTCGCGATTTGTACACATTATAAAACAATATCGAGAACGGGTCTTATCGCGATATACAAGTAGGTACCCGTTTACCTCGTAAAAAAGAATATCGCGATAAGACCCGTTCTCGATATTGTCATATTATTTTTATCAGACATTTGAAGTTGAAATTCTGCAAAAATCGTAAGTCATTTACTATAGGAAATTGTACATAATTGAGCATAAATTGCATTTCACGATTTTAATTAATTATTAATCAATTAAAATCGCGAAATGCAATTTTTTCACCTAACTTTACAAAACTTCTTATATCTCGAAAACTAAATGCCGAGAACTGGACCCATTTTGCTTGGACCCACCTATAGTTCATTCTTACACTCACTTCAGGTAAATATTTCAAGTATTATTATTTTGTACAATAACCCTTTTATAATTATAACTTTCGTGAAACACATTTACTATGTTTGAGGGCCCTCGCCCACGGCGACTTTTTGTAGCGATGCTGTCGCGCGTTTACGAAATGCGCGACTGCATCGCTACTACCGCGCGTTAGTCGCATTTGCAACGCGCTACAGAAGCGATGCTAACGCGCTACTAACGCGCTACAGTATCGCGACTGACACCAAAGACTGCGCACTGCGCACTGCGCAGCACCAAAGACAACGTGACTAATGTTGCCTCAACGAAGTCTATAATGCAACTGTAGCGATCGCAGGTATTTTTGTGCCGTTACTGAATCGCGTTTGCATCGCGACAGAAGCGCACCAGTATCGCGTTTGCATCGCGACTGAATCTGAGCCCGTGGGCGAGGGCACACAGCTAGCGACCGCTTCGCGACTGTATCGATGCGGACGCGCGACAGCATCGCTACTGCATCGCTACAAAAAGTCGCCGTGAGCGAGGGCTCTAACGTTTATTTATTTCGGGGTTATCCGATTAGTTTCGAACACAAACAAAGCTTATCAGCATTCTCGAAATAAATTCGGGAGAAATAACCGTAAAACATAAATAATATCTCTACAAAATAACTTATAAAATATACGTTTTAAAAAATCACTTTCTTACTGCTGCTTATTTGTAACTTACACTTGTACAATAAGCAAGATTGACGTACCTTAAAATGCGCAAGCGCAAGTGACACTAATTCGCTTACAAAAGCTTCGTCACCCCACATTTATTTGACAATCACATTGTCATCTATAATGAGCACGTTATCTATTTCGCCGACTACATGGCATTGTGACGTCATTTATATATTATATCATAATACATACTATCTTTCTTATATTGTTTATTATGTGTTATATCATAGTTAGTTTGTATGGGATAATTTGAGATTATTTTGAGAAAGAAAGATCCAAATTATGCTATATTGTTAGTAAAATTACAGGAATTATGTAGTTGTGTTTATGTGTGCATCGTCATGGTATGTTGTTACTAATGATATGAGCGTCTTACTCGTTAGAGAAGAACCTTAACATATCAAATATAAATATTAAGTGATTTTGAAATAGCAGATTCCGTTCGGAAATTTGTTTTGATGGATTTATGAATAGAGAATACACATAAATAAACTCACGCTTTCTTTCTATGGGAGTAGACAGTAACTACAGAACGAAACCAGAACGACCCTTACAAAAAAACCTTAAAAAAAAAAAATGGTTGAACCAAAACCGTCTTTGATGGTTGGAACTTAAATAAGCATTTGCAACTGCAGCAAAAACATACAGATTAGACCAAAATAGTCTGTCATATAGATTTTTCCAACATAAGCATCTTTTTAAACCTTCCTATTTAAAAAATAATTCTCTCCTTCCTTCTTTGCCACAAACAACATCACAGACCATCATCATCTCATCGACTAACTGTTACCAAATATGTTGGGGTCGGCTTCTAGTCTAACCGGATGCAGCTGAGTACCAGTATTTCTCATGGAGCGACTGCCTATCTGACCTCGACAACCCGTTATTGGATAATACGATACCCCTTTGGTAAGTCTGGTTGTCAGACTTTCGTGCTTCTGACGACCCGTAACGACTGTCAAAGATCCACGAATGACAGCCAGTACCAACGGCTTAACGTGCTTTCCGAGGCACGGAGGGATCTTGATATGTAAAGATGGTCACCCAACTACGGACCAACAGTTGCAAGCGACCCGCGCGGCTGTTATTACTTAGCCACAAGCCCCTCCAGCATTACAGACCATTACTAACAATAGGTTTGTATATATATACTTTTCCTCACATCACTTCTCTCGTACTGGTCTAACCAAAGAACAAATACTGGTCACTTTCACTTCAGCACAGACCGACCAATCACGGACGGCTTTAATTGACACCCTTTGTAAGAGATTTGAGATAAACATGATTGTGAAATTAACACGTACTTATAGTAAGTAAGTAGTTAGAAACTTTTAGCAGTAATTATAACCTTTTTGTTAAAGAGTTCATCTGGACTAAGCACTCATCCGTATTTTTGTTTTTGCGTTTGTACTTATTTCTACTTCTGAGACAATCTCTACAGTATGAAATTGAATTCATGGGCATCCCTATAAGGTTATTCTACTCATCATTATGAACAACTTTTACTATAGGACCATACCTGAAATCGCGAAAAAAAATCAGTTGTTCCCTACATTTTAGAACATAAATGTAGGCCTGTGTAGGTACCAGCAGTGGGAACATTATAGGCTGATTATGTACCTATAGTACATCCATATTTTTTCAATCACGTTTAAGCCCCCTATCAAAGAGACAGAAATGCAAACTTCGGGCTGCTGCAGAGGAATTCGATAGCTGTTCCCACTTATAAGAAAAATAAAGACTAAATACATCTCAGATACAGCTTAGATTTGGTACAGAGATATGTAAATACGTCCTCTATTTCAACCAGATGCGGCTATCATCAATAGGCAAATAATTACCAATCAATTCTCAGAATATCCGGAGGTAATTAACTCGTAGTCATTACAATTGGAGAAGAAAGTTTTTAAAGCAAACAGTGACTGAACACCATTGAGGTCAACCACACAAGGCAGATGAAGTCATACTAATATTTGCTAACTTTGTTAGAAAGAGACAACAGTACTTTAATAGTCTTACATACAAACTTTACATCCTTGTCTTCGTCAAATATTTCAGAAGGAAGTTTATAAAGAGCCTCTTTTAGAACAGGATTGGTTTGAATGGCATGCAAAAGAGGAGACCTATGTCCAGGAGCGGGATGATGAAGACTAAATATGATGATGATGACGACCATGGAAAAGCTTCGCATAGACGTAATTAAGCTATAATGTTCCCACTGCTGGGACACAGGCCTCCTCTCTGTGAGACAGAGTGGGCCGTAATACAACACGCGGCTCCAGTGCGGGTTGGTAGATGTCACATGTTTTCGAGGAGCAGTGGTGGCCCAGTGGTAACGGCTGCTATTTACGAGTTGTGGTGTAGGGTCGAACCCAGACAGGCGCTTTACTTTGTGTAATGTATTTCATCATCACTGCTCTCAAAACGGTGAATTAAAACTTATCTTAGTGAAAATTGCAACGATTTTGAAAAGTTAACTCAAAAGACAAGACAAAATTCTAATGACTTTCTTTAAAGAACGTGTCGTTTTACATCCTAACTGTCCCATAGAAAACTTCAACACCTACTCGACGCAAATGTATGGGACGGCTGATTATTTTTTCGCGGTTACGATGTTGGTGCCATGGAAAAAGTTGTTCGGTTTGATGATCTATACCACACCCTTAAATTTGACGAGGACGCAGAACGACACGTTGTATCTAGTCAGGTTACTCAAAATCAAGTTAATTAACAAATATTCACACTAACGACTCGACATTCCTAAAAATCCTTTCCATGAGAAACACAAACAAAAAATCGTTTGACAATCGACTCCTACGCACCAGCAAAGATATTAATACACTTGTCAAAGCGAAGCCACAGGTGTGTCAAGAAATATTCAAATAAGACGCCTAAACATGACCGAAAAATTAGAAAGTCGATAACATTGGTTTATTAGCTTCGCGTACGCATCTACGCACACACGAATAAACACACACATACAGAAAAACGTTTGACCTTTCATTGGAGATTGTGAAAGCAATCTGTGCTTAGAGTTGAGAGTCTGCCAGCATCTGGTATTAAATAACTTTAATGGTTAGGGTGATCTTTACATACCGAGACTCCTCCGTGCCTCGGAAAGCACGTTAAGCCGTTGGTCCCGGCTGTCATTCTTCGATCTTTGACAGTCGTTACGGGTCGTCAGAAGCCCGAAAGTCTGACAACCAATCTTACCAAGGGGTATCGTGTTATCCAGTAACTGGGTTGTGGAGGATAGGCAGTCGCTCCATATAAAATAGTGGTATTCAGCTGCATCCGGTTTGACTGGAAGCCGACCCCAACATAGTTGGGAAAAGGCTAGGCATATTGATATTGAAAAGAAGCCGACAGAAGGATCCGATTGGGTTGGGCAGCGTTTGGAAAACTTCGTCAAGTCTTTTCGTCACCCATCCCGCAATGTCTGAAAACCAAGGTTTTCAACCAGTGCGTCCTGCCCGTTATGACATACGGTGCTGAAACGTGGACCCTAATAGTCGGGCTGGTCCACAAATTCAAGGTCGCTCTGCGCGCTATGGAGCGGGCTATGCTCGGAGTTTTTTTGAAGGATAAAATCAGGAATGAAGTTATCCGGAAAAGAACCGGAGTAACCGACATAGCTTACAGAATAAGTAAACTGAAGTGGCAGTGGGCTGGCCATGTTTGTCGAAGAACCGATGGCTGGTGGAGCAGACGGGTCCTGGAGTGGAGACCGCGTATCGGTAAGCGTAGAGTGGGACGCCCCCCCCAGCTAGATGGACCGACGACCTGAAGAAAGTGGCTGGGACAGACTGGATGCGGAAGGCGGAGGACAGGGTGTTGTGGCGCAGACTGGGAGAGGCCTATGTCCAGCAGTGGACTGCGATAGGCTGAGTTGATTTGATTGATTGATATTGATTGGTTAGGTTAGATCTTCATCCTTATTTATTTTACTTTATCATAAAACAGCTATCGGCCAATTCCATTACTTAAAATTCATAAACTCATCTAACAGAGATACTGACATGATCGTCTTTTATCTTTCATAATATTAGTTATCCAATAGGTTTATCTCCATAGAAGATGGTTCTATGGGAAATGTGATGACATGATGGTCTACCATCAGACTACACATTTTCTCAATAGATCCCAGTCTAGACATCACACGACAACTGACCTACGCAACTTAATCTTACTACTATAAATGTCAAAGTTTGGATAGCTATTTGTTACTCAATCACGCCAGAACGGCTGAACGGATCTGGATGAAATTTGGCACAGAGATAGATTATAGTCCGGAATAGCACATAGGCTACTTTTTATCCCAGAAAAATGTACGATTCCCGTGGAAAAATTCCGATTTTTTTTAAATCTGAATTCGACCAACCGACAGTCTCGAGCAATCGTGGTGACTTGTCTTCTTTATATGAGAAGATGCCTTATGCCCAGATGTGGGACAGGAACAGACTGGTATTATTATATATTGTGGATGGGTCATCGGCCTATTTACCAACCTATTACATAAATGAAAGAACCATCTTAGATTCAAACAGTGGCGCTTTCAACCAACCTAAAATATGACCTCTTACGACACTTCAGAGATATGCCTATTGTTACCAAGCCAGGAAGTAAAGAAGTTGCATGTTAAATTTTACATACTATAATTACGACAATCAACGAAGGTGTAATTAAATAAATTCGAAGTGGGTTACAAACGGTTTTTATGTTTAGGGCCGGAAAATGTTAACGCTAAATTAAATTTCGTGCGAATGCCCGATTTATGTTGCTTTTCGTATACATCATCATCGGTATGAAAGAAGATTGAAAAGACAAAAATTGGAAAGAGGTGGTGGTTTAGGTGGTTTGGTCATGTTGAGAGGATGAATGAAAGGTATTATTTACAAGGCAGGTGCGACAGGAGGGGACGCCCTAGGAAGACAATAGCGACCTTATTGGTGATGTTCTTCAGAAAGGTCAGGTGCGTAGTACTCGCTACCGGCGTGCGTGTATGACCAGAGGGTTTAGTGCGAGTTTTTATACTTACTCGATCGCGTTTACGTTAACGTTGACGTATGTCAATTCGTATGGAATAATTGTGTTTCCCATTATAGTCACCAGGCGGCGCTTATTCATTTTCAGTACAAACTGACGTTTACGTTAACGTGATCGAGTAAGTATAAAAACTCGCACTAAGCCCACAGATGTTCATGAACGTAAACGAGGTAAAAGGAGTACAGGATCATAGCAGGTGGTGTTTTGTAATATCTGCCTACCCCCATGAGAAGAAGGCGTGACCATTGGCATTACCCAGCAGTGGGTGATTCCTGGACCCTATTTAAATTTAATATAAGTAACTGACAATACCTACGACTTTACCATGGAGTTTCTTGCCAGCTCTTCTCTATAGGAAACAACCAATTTGGAACCGTGTACCTAGCTTCTGACGTTTTATAAGTGCCCATGTAGGTTTATGTGAAATAAAATATTTTGATTTTTATTTTTACGACATATTTCCTATCTATCAAAAAATTACAAAGTTGGCACATTTTCATAAAGCAGAAAATGTATGAAAGAAACTTGTGAAATTGTCGAATTGTCATCTCGTTGCCTGTTGGTTTTGTTAAATAGTTTGTGATGATGATGATGACGTCATAAATATTTGCAATTCCAGAATAATTGTTCCCGGACTTAAGACAAACTGTAATGTTTCAGTGTCTGTCGTAAAACGGTTCTTTAAAAAAAAAAAACTATGTCTAATGAATTCTCATGACACAGATCTCACATAAACAAACACACATACTCGGAACAACTTCGCATTTGTAGACCAAACAAATATTTGTCCAAACGGAAATTTTGGACCTACGAATGGAAAAGATAATTCTTTATACTCGTAAGTTACAATGTAGGTATAATTGCCGGCACGAGTTGTGAGCACAAATTCCACCTTAACTTTAACTGCCCTCGTCAGCGTGTTTTTGTATTCTGTTGAAAAAATCAGCTGTTCCATACATTTGTGTTCACTTAAATCGTATCGTACAAAATGTATTGAACAGCTTATTTTTTTTACGCGATTTCAAGGTTGGTCCCATAGGAAAAGTGGTTCAAAATGATGAGTTTTCGGGTTTAAGGTAAACAAAAACGAATGTTGTGTATGAATGGCTATTGATTAGCAATACATATATATACATAATAAATTTAAAAACTTTTTTTTTTTTAACCAGAGATTATTAAACCAGCAGATCTAGTGGTCACAAGAGCTACTGCTGAGCATGAGATCCTGGGTTCGAGTCCCAGGTCACGCAAAGTGTCATTAGTGTTTTCATCAGGAATTTCTCAGTACCTGCCCGAAGTCTAAATCCGTGCCTGGGTGATGTCAATAGGCTCGCCCCCTAATACATGGTACTTAGACATTAACTGGCAATATGTGGGTGTCACCTCTGCCTAACCCTTCGAGGATTACAAGGCGTGATATTATGTAAGTATGTATGTATACAACCACCTAGTCTGGCAGTTTGAGTAATTTATGCGGCCTACCCAAATGTCTTTTCTTTGGTATTGTTCGTCGAATCGTTGAGCTCCTTAAGTTTTGAGTTGAGCTGCACGATTGCTGACAAATGCGTGCACTGAATTGACAGGTCCACTCAATCTATGTGGTTCTTTCCTCAAAAGACCATTTCAAACACAAATCTACATGGTCTGACCAAGATTATGTCTGGACTTTAAAAGAGACTCTGACCTCTGAGTTTGTTTCGGCTTTTCTTCTCAGAGTAGTCAGATTAGGAAACGCCGACCTCATCTAGTTTTTAAAAAATATGATTGACGTGTAAAAGTGTTTGTACTAACCTACTTACTGAAATAAATCATTTATCAAAATCAAATCAAATCAAAATTTATTAATGTGATCTTTCAACATTTTATTTACGTGAACCAATATAAAATACGTGTTTTCCTAAAATATTATAAAGTTAAAGGGCATTAGACCTAACGCATGCGCTTGTGCATCCATTTTATTTATAACTAAGTCCTTGGACCGCTTTGAATATAATGTCATGAGATGTGAACCCGATGTGGTAGAACCTTCACGAAATTGTAGGCAATTTATAAACAGCTTTTAAGCATATTTGGGCATTAACATCAAATGTTAAAGTGGTTATTTCTCATGGGCCTAACATAGCTATAGCTTCTGCCCGCGACTTTGATCGCGTGAAATGTCTTGTCCTAACATAAAATATATCCAATGACACTCGGCAATACTCTGTAACTTCCCATTAGTGAAAGAATTTTCGGAATCGGATCAGCAATTCCGAATATTACGCCCTACATACAAACTTACAAATTTTACCTCCATTGTTTTCATGCCAATGTGGACTGGTATTGGCAGAAAGCCAATAATAGAGATACCTGTACATACAAAGGGGCTCATGGCTAAGTAATAACAGCCGCACGGGTCGATTGATCAGGTTAAGCTACGCTTGCCGAGGTTGGTCCGTGGATGGGTGACCGTCTTTACATACCGAGACCCCACCGTGCCTCGGAAAGCACGTTAAGCCGTTGGTCCCGGCTGTCATTCGTGTATCTTTGACAGTCGTTGCTAGTCGTCAGAAGCCCGAAAGTCTGACAACCAGTCTTACCAAGGGGTATCGTATTACCCAGTAACTGGGTTGTGGAGGTCAGACAGGCATTCACTCCATGTAAAATACTGATATTCATCTGCATCCTGTTAGACTGTAAGCCGACCCCAACATAGTTGGGGAAAGGCTAGGCAGATGATAATGACCTAGTGTATAAATGTATAATACACTAGCTTTTGCCCGCGGCTTCGCCCGCGTGGATGTCGGAAAATGTCGCACGGGAACATATTACCGTTAATTCCTTCCTTATTCCTTGTCTACATTATAAAAGGAACCTCTGTGCAAAATTTTAGCTTTCTAGGTCCAAGGGTTTGGGCTGGGCTTTGATGAGTCAGTCAGTCAGTCAGTCAGTCAGTCAGTCAGGACTTCTCTTTTTATTTATATAGATATTAATTTTATTAGGTATATATACTTTGGTTTATGTAATTGGTTTTTTAAGCCGTGTAAATCAAATAAGTACAAAGGCCAACCGATACCAGCCATGAGAACTTTTTCACATCAACAAAAGACCCACACAATCCCAGGCCCTGTCAATTCAGTTTTGAAGGTCCAATACCTGTCAATAATTAACATCTATTTCCGCTTCCGTTAAATTCTATAACTGTCCTTTAACATTGCTATCTGCCAAACACGATACTTCCACTGAAAAGTTTGTTCATTCCGTTCACAGATTATTAATTATCTTTTTAAATGTCTTTGACATAATCTCGGGACCCTGGGGTCCTTTGCAAGGTGTACGAGGGGCCGAAGACAACTCGCAGAGGCCCGTGAGACAATTTTAAGTGTTGAGGCACCAACCGCTGATTATCCCTGTAAGTATGCACTGTGGAAATGCACCCAAGAACAACCCCCGGTTGGTGTAGGACTATTGCAGAACAGAAACAAAACATATTGTACTATGGGTTTAGGTGGCTATAGTGGATTGGTGACCGAGCACTATCGAAGAAATATGTCCCCTGCCTAATCAATATTATGTCATCATCTGCCTAGCCTTTTCCCAACTGTTGGGGTCGGCTTCCAGTCTAACCGGATGCAGCTGAATACCAGTATTCTACATACAGGGACTGCCTGCCTGACCTCCACAACCCAGTTACTGGGTAATACGATACCCCTTGGTAAGACTTGTTGTCAGACTTTCGGGCTTCTGACGACCGGTAACGACTGTCAAAGATCCACAAACGACAGCCGGGACCAACGGCTTAACGTGCTTTCCGAGGCGAGGCACGGAGAGGTCTCGGTATGTAAAGATGTTCACCCATCCACGGACCAACCGCGGCAAGCGTAGCTTAACCTAATTGATCGACCCGTGCGGCTATTATTGCTTAGCCACAGGCCCTTCAATGTTATGTAATACACGGATTAATTATATTTAATTATTACTATTAATATTGCTTCCATCATAATTGGATCATAAATATTTGATCATATAGATTTACTTATATTAATTACTAACCGGAGAGCTGTTAAAGCTATTAATTAAGTTTTAATACTTAACTGAACGAGTAAAATGAAATGAAAGCTTTCGTAGGTGTAAACGTAATAAAATAGGCTCCACAATCTTATCGTGATATTAGCTTTTGCCCGCGGCTTCGCCCGCGTGGATGTCGAATATTATCCCACGGAAACCTACTACCGGGATAAAAAGTATCCTACGTGTTAATCCAGGCTATAAACTATCCATGTGCCAAATTTCATTCAAATCCGTTCAGCCGTTTTTGCGTGATTGAGTAACAAACTTCTAAACATACCAACTTTCACATTGATTTAAGTATAATATTAGTAGGATTTGAAAGGAAAAGTCAACGGCCACTTATTTCAAATGCATTCTCCTTACCTTAGCATAATCAGCCTTTATATAATAATAAGGTTTAGCGTTAAACGTTAGCTATTTGTGGTCCAATCGAGACTTATAGTCATCAATATCTATTTAATACATTTACGCTCACAATCACTCGCTCAATTATTGATATATTTGCAAGTTTGTATCGCTCCATTCTATTTTCTATTCAATTTCACCATGAAAGTTCTATGTAGTATGGCATTGAATTTGAACCGGCGACCTTTTGAACGAGAGTTCACGCTACTCAAATGCTAGTTAGGCTACTGCTATTCCAATTTATTTTAACACTAGTGTTGTACCATGAGATTATCTATGTGAAAACCCACTTTATATTTTCGATAGGTTGTATCCTCTTAAGAGATGACCATTATCATCATTCACTACCCAACTTCATCCACATTTGGGCTCTCTTAGTTAATTAAAACTATTTATTTAATTAAAAATTATTCCATTCTTTACCTACTCCCGTGCCTCGAAAAGTACGCTAAGCCTTTAGTCTCGTCTGTTATACGTAGCTACCCCAAAAGTCTGACAACCTGACTTACCAAGGGGTATCGGGTTACCCAGTAACTGGGTTGTGGAGGTCAGATAGGCAGTCGCTCCATGTAAAATACTGGTATTCAGCTGCATCCGGTTAGACTGGAAGCCGACCCAACATAGCTGGGAAAAGGCTAGGCAGATTGATTGATTTAACAATGATTAGGAGAAATTATGAACTGTTCCCAATGTGTTTGTGATTTAAACAACTGAAAATCGTGATTTTATGATATGACATCAAAATTTTAGAGTCAGTCATGTGTTTTCACTATGTCACATCCTAAAAGTGCTAAAATGTTCTGAACTGAATAAAACCTAATAAAAAAATCTGACATGAAATGACCTTGAAAACGTACAAATTATATCTAGACTAATTAGGCCACTGTATTATTAAAATCAAAGATAATATCTGAAAATTAGACGAAGAAATGGCAACATCTAAAAGCATATTAAATATATGTAAATGATAAAAACTTTCATCTTCATAATATTAGCACAGATACTCTATCTATAATCTCAATACATACGTAATTTTAACTTTCTTCAACAAACCAAAACAATACTTATTGAAACACAAAATAATAAGGAAGTGAAAACAAAATAATAATATCGGTTAATAAACCGTAAAACACGATTATTTTTGCATTCAAAATACTGAAAGTGAGTGGTGTTTTGTAATTCGAATCGGTAAGGTTCGTCTAATTGTATTACGTATTTGCGGAAACAAATTAACTATGTACAATCTCGATACTTCGAGGGTTTGCAGATACATAATAAGAGATATCTTGCATGTTCCAAACCACAGTCAGTTACATAGTTTGACGAGTAAAATTATTAAAATAAAAAAAAAAATATGATGGAGAACAATAATAAAAAAAAGTTTCCAATAGATTCAACACACATTCATTATTTTTTGTAAGATTTTTCCAGCACTAGCTGAAAAGAAACTTCTAATAGGGATGTTTCCTGTGTAAAAAAAAAATAAGTATATTTAGTTTAGTCCGTCAGTCAGATAATAAAAAAATATTAGACACGTATATTTTGCATAATTATATCATTAAAAAAATACTTAGATAAAACGCATTAAAGTTGTGGAGTGGGCTCGTACGTCACAACTATAACAAACTGTAATAAAATCTAGCAAGGAGTGACGTCATGCTACACTTTAACTCAATGTATTGCCGTAATCTTTTGATTACGTAAAAAAAGAATCCCGTGTCCCATGTTTTTTAGTAATATACATGACGGATAAAAAGAAATTTTTAGTCATCATTCCTATCCAAATACCTAACATCCTTTAGTTTCTTTCGTAAAGAAAAATGATACCAAGCAAGTATCCCATCACCATAAAAACTATGCCTACAACATCAGATCAAAACGACCCTATATCCCCTATAACCATTTTAGTGAAATCAAGGGCTCGAAACGAGTTCGATAAAAAAACTCTCACATACAACAACATGTCCATTTATCGATATATCGACATCCGTGCATCACTACGGCTCGCCCAGTCCGGTGACCTAGTGAGGGACAGGTTTCGATAGCTCGTAAGGTGGGGCAACTGTTTGAGCGAAAAGAAATTGTTGCTAAACTAAACGATATGATTTCATCGCGAATTTGAGAATTATGTTAATCTTTTCGATTTTTTTATGACTAGCTAGACTAAGTTTTGGACTGGTATTTTCAAACAAGCTTGACCCAATTATTACTTTCAGATCTGAGAAGACAACTTCAAAAACTAGGCCCTATTAGTAAGTAGTAATAAGGCATAGTTTCTGAAGCTGATAGGTAGCCTGATGGCTACTAGATCCTATGTCAAAAAGCCATTATCAGTAATCCTGCCTGATACATTTGTGATAGTATGAAAAGTATGATGCCTTTCCAATATTCTTAGAAAAAAAACAATCTTTTAGTACTTCGTTAACCGTATTATGAAACCGCATCCTCTTTTCTGCTAATGATTGACGATTTCAATCAATCCCCTGTGCTAATATAGGACTATGCTAAACAGTGCAACGTTTCGTCGTAATTAAAACTTTTTACAAAAAAAAAAAAACAACTGACTCCCAAAAAACACTACAAAATGAAAAATAACTTTAATTTCGGAAGTCGGTGTCTTTGGATTTTTATTTACCTTCGTTTTTTTTGCCACCGACTTCCGAAATTAAAGTTATTTTTCATTTTGTAGTGTTTTTTTGGGAGTCGGTTGTTTTTTTTTTGTAAAAAGTTTTTATTTTTCACTTTTTAGAGATGACACTACAACTCAAGTAGCGCAATTTGAAGCGGCATATAGTTAGCATTCAATCATTTATAGCCAGAGTGCAACTTATGGCAATTCCAATAAGCCCAAACACGGCTACGATACATTATTTTATTACCGAGTTCCGATGCCTACGTTCGATGGTACCATTTTTATCAGAACCATTTATTTAAAGCTTCGTCATAGTCGCTGAACTATTTTAATGGAGATATCTTATCGCCAACCGTGAAATACTTATCATCGTTGAGGAGTTCCAGTGGCTTTCTGTGGTCTTCTTCATCAGTTCCACTTCACCAGATGATACTTTCTGAATGCAAACGCTTGATTTGTTGATGAAAATACCAAAATGGCTATATGTATGACAAAAATGGGACCAATCTGAAAGTATACCTTTTCAAATAAAAAAGAATTTTCCGAATCGGTTCATAAATGACGGAGTACTGAGGTAACAAACATACAAAAAAAAAACATACAACCGAATTGAGAACCTCCTCCTTTTTTTGAAGTCGGTTAAAAAGACGATCTGTTCTCGAATGACTCAATCCCCGCCGGCATAGAGACCACACATAACGCATCAAATATCTAAGCCAATGTCCCACATTTTAACGTATTGCCTTGCGGTCATAAAACGGAGGTGTCTACTACATCTACAATATCTGACTACAAGACTGTGCACAAACCTGAGTCAAATAAGTCCCTGAATCTGTGTTAAAAGACAATAACAAACTTTTCGATAGATTTTTAGCACCCATACCAACCGATTTCTTGAAACCCTAAAGAATCTGCCACCCAGATCAGATCTACAGCGACCTATATACAAAAAAGATCTCAATCGATAGCATACCCATGTAGGCCTTTGCAAAGACAACTCAGCAAAATGGAGGGTTATACATCCGTTTGACACCCAATGTACCGCACTCTACCACGCCCAGTGAACCTGCTCTGGGCCCGCGTGGTAGATTACAGGTAGATGTAACAAGTCTTCGCATTTTTGGTTCTAGGACATGCCGGTTACCTCAAGATGTATTCCTTCATCGTTTTGGTAGTGGGTTCGAACCCAGAAAGCTCTTTTACTTTGTATAAATAATTTCATCACCACTGCTCGCAAAACGATGAACATCGTTCGTGCAGCACTAGCATAAAATACTAGCCATAATAATAATTATTATTAGAACTGTTTTTTTTTTTGTGATCATGTGGCATCTCGCAGGTCTACCTAAGAGGTTGTCGGGTGCTTAACCGGACTTTCCTGTAAGTGCCTCAATAAATTAGGGCCTCCAGCCAGCGCATACAACTTGTAAAATAAGCGTGCTGGTACAGGCCTCAGCTTAGGGCGTTGCTGGGGGGAGGACAGCAGGGAGGGACAGGCTGTATTATACAGTTTTGACTGAGGTCTGTACACACCCTAAATACCAAAGATGAGTGCCAAATTAACATCAGATTTTGGTTGCAGCAAAAACTTGATTATATTAAGAACCTTTAGCCTTTAAAGGAATTTAGTAAAACGGTGTTTAACTATTTGAAATGATGAAACCTAGGGACGGGTGTATTTGAGCAGTTGTGACATCAATCAATCTGCCTAGCCTTTTCCCACCTATATTGGCGTCGGTTTCCTATACCTGACTGCCTACCTGACCTCCACAACCCAGTTACTGGGTAATACGATACCCCTTGGTAAGACTGGTTGTCAGACTTTCGGGCTTCTGACGACCCGTAATGACTGTCAAAGATCCACGAATGACAGCCGGGACCAACGTCTTAACGTGCTTTCTGAGGCACGGAGGAGTCTCGGTATGTAAAGACGGTCACCCATACACGGACCAACCGCGGCAAGCGTAGCTTAACTTGATCGATCGACCTGTGCGGCTGTTATTACTTAGCCATGAGCCCCTTTGTATATACAGGTATCTCTATTATTGGCTTTCTGCCAATACCAGTCCACATTGACATGAAAACAATGGAGGTAAAATTTGTGAGTTTGTATGTAGGGGGTAATCTTCGGAACTGCTGATCCGATTCCGAAAATTCTTTCACTAATGCGAAGCTGCAACCCATCTACGGACCAACCCCGGCAAGCGTAGCTTAACCTGACGGATCGACCCGTGAGGCTGTTATTACTTAGTCACGAGCTCTTCCTCCACTTGATCAGTTGTGACATACAAAGAGCTTATTATCACTTACCTACAGTTATGCGTAATTATTTGGAGCGATTAATTTTAGGTGGTACTAAATAGCAATTGGCGGGGGTGGCGAACATTTTTTAATCTGCGTGATATGTTGAATTTACCGTTTCACTTTTATTTTCTTAAAATCTTCCTCTCTCTCTTGTTATCTTATTTTCTAGAATTACAAATTCCGCGTGAAACTTCTTGTTTCATACGATTATTAAGTTTAAGTCCAAAACTATTGAAGCTAATACCTATACTCTGACCACTGGTAATTCAATTTTTGACATCTGTCAGTTTCATACTAGCGAATATGTGTTTTGCGAATTTGATCCTTATTGCAACTAGAAACAGGTCCAACTGATAGATTTTACTGATAGGGTTGTGAAAGACTGAAGTGATATTATTTTGAGGTAAGCAAGTCTACCACGGTTAAGTCTTGGATGGGTTACTATAAGAATGTTCTATGATTTAACGCAAAATGCTAATCGCTGACATTCCAGGGGGCTTGAACACGGCGGGTTCACGGATGAGTGCTAACGCGTGGCCGTGTTCCCGCCGTAAGCGGCAGAGGACACCGTGGAGTTTTAGTGGGATAGAGTCCTAACTCCCCCACCCCCACCCCCCCCCGCACTCCCCGCGGTAGTGCAGAATGCATGAGCATTTCTCCACGATCAAAAAAAATAGGTGTCAAAAAGTGAATAACATAGTGGACAGAATACAAGGTATCATAATTGTTCGATCTTTGCTCAAAAACATAGGGTAATTTTAATTTGGCTTGACCATTCGTCTGTTTTCCTACCCGCATTTGGAATCGGTGGATGGTTCTGCCCCGCGCGCCCGCACCGTGCAGCGAGTGGCATGAGGTGGCCTGTTCGCTCTGGACCGCGATTTGATGTGGTCAATTTTGTGTTATGAACTTTAAACTGAATATTTTTGTGAAACTACATATATTGCCGTGCAATTAGTTACGTACCTACGTTCATCGAGACATTTTCTTTACACGAGTGCTGAACTACTGTGCATTTCCTGAAACTGATCTGGTGCTGTGGCTGGGATACTCAGGTTGGTGGTCAGGCCCTTTTATCTGCCCTGTGTATTGAGCAAGATCTTTATTTCTATAAGAGATTTAGGTAAAGCATTTTTTAAATGATTTAGGTCCTTCGATTTCAAATTTATTTACCAAGCGTCCTATTCAGACTCCACATTTGGTCTATACGAGCCGGATTAGCATTTTTAAAATAGATTTTCGTAAAATCAGTCTATATTTACATATATTTTGTCTTCCTCGTCCATTACCACGTTGGTAATTTTCTTGTAAGACGCCATTTTGAACAAAGTCGTTACGTACCGTGTACCAACGATTTGTTCAATTTATACAAGCCGTGCTTGTTTTCTATTAAACTCATTAAGTATAAAATTCATTTGGTAGTCAGAAAGTAGACATTTTTCCCATTGATAATTTTAATACTTTTGCAAAATGCCCACCGAATCAGACAAGGCCCTGGCTAGGAAGGAGCTAGAAGCTAATAGGAGTTTAAACAAGTCTATTGCTAAAAAACAACGTTTATTTTCACAAATGCAGCAGGTTTATGATTTATCAAAAACAATTGATACTCATCCCAGCATAAAAGATATGTTCCTTTTGCGTGCCTCAGAGGTACAATCATTGCGGGAATCATTTGAGGCCATATGCTATGATGTTTATGAAATGCAACTAATCATAAATCCTGAAACGCAATTCTCTGAAAACGACTTGAAAAGCTTTGATGACTTATTTTTTCATGTAAAATTGTGTGCGGAACAGTACAAAATGGCGGACGTGTCATCATGTGCAACGAGTAAAAATACTAACGTAGAAATTCGACCACGTTTGCCCAAGCTTGAATTGTTCACATTTGATGGAGATATTGAGAGTTTCACTACATTTTATGAAACATTTTGCTCATTAGTGCACAATCAGACAGGTATTTCAAACATAGATAAGTTTCACTATCTGTTGTCATGCACAAAAGGTTCTGCGCTTGGCATTGTAAAAAGTGTACCTATAACTGCTAGTAACTACGAAGTAGTCTGGCAGTCCTTGTTAGACAAATATCAGGATAATAGAATGCTTGTAGGTAAATACCTAGATAAAATGCTCAATTTTCCCGCGCTAAAAAATGAATCTCCTACAAACTTAAATAATTTCATAGAAACATTTGATCATTCGTACAGAGCCATTAATGCTCTTCATATTGAGCACTTGTCTAGCTATGTGTTATGCCATATAGCTTTGAGAGGTTTAGATCCGAGCACAAGAAGATCATTTGAACAAAGTCTCGATCAAAGAACTATACCTACATATGATCAGCTGATGTCTCATGTACATAATCAAATAAAAATATTAAATCATTCGCAGGCTTATTCTGGTTCGAATACCACACAAAATAAGAATTCTACACCTAGCAATCAAAATAAAAGATCGAGTGATAACAACAATAGAAGGGCGCTTGCTTCGCAAACGCAATCGCGAGATGGTGAGTTTGCTTGTGTGCATTGTAACAATAATCACATGATCTTTCGCTGTGTGCAATTCCGTGAATTGTCTCCCGCGCAAAGAATCAAGCGTGCTGATGAATTGAATCTTTGTCATAACTGCCTCAAGCAAAATCATCCAACTGCTGATTGTAAAAGTGAATACAAATGTTTTACATGTAATCAACGTCATCATTCATTACTGCACATTGATTCGGAATTCAAACCTGCTACCGCGCGAGCCGTGCCCGCCAACTGTAGCAGCGCAGACCCGGTAAATGTTTGTACAGCGAATGCAGCTAACTATCACTCATCCGACGTAAACAAAAGCTATATGGTATTGCCAGTATTGCTAGGTACAGCCATAGTTAATGTCAGTGACTCATTCGGGAACCTGCACGCTTGCCGCGTTCTTATCGACTCTGGCGCTCAATCAAACTTTATAACTTTAAATTGTTTAGAGCGGCTAGGGCTGTCGCGTCAAAAATGCCCGTTCAATGTTATGGGTCTAGGTGGAAATTGTGTAAAAAACTTTGGCATGACTTCTTGCACTATAACGCCTCGGCATTCTAATGAACCTACTTTAAACATTGATGCTATTATTTTACAAAAAATTACATCTGATTTACCTACGGTAGAAATTCCTGAGGAGATTTGCCTAAAATATAAAAACCTTTTGTTAGCGGATCCCTACTTCCATAAAAAGTCACCTATCGATATAATACTCGCAGGTGACGTATTTCCTCACATATATGATGGAAATAAAATATTTCTAGGTCCCACATTACCCACTGCGCTAAGTAGTATTTTCGGGTTCGTATTGTGTGGCAAAATTGAAGTACCGTGTACTTCTGATGATGTCGCTAATATTGCAATGTCTTGCAATCTAGTGTCGTACACTAATGATAGTGACACCATCAACAACCAACTTAAAGCATTTTGGGAAATAGAGGAGTCGCCGTGCGACAGCCCTATCAGCCCACTTGATAAACTTGCTGACGAGATTTATTCAGAGCGTCACTACAGGGACGAGACTGGTAGGTACGTTTCACCTATCCTACTGGACCCTAATGGAACGCCTCTGGGCGAATCTTACAACCACGCCGTGCGTCGGTTACAGCATCTTGAAAGACGTTTCTTTCGTTCACCTGAGTTGCGTGAGCCCTACATAGAATTTATGCGCGAATACGAGCAGATGGGGCACATGCAACAATACACCGGTACAGAGCCAAGTCGGTACATTATCCCACACCACTGCGTGTTCAAAAGCTCTAGTACCACTACTCCCGTGCGAGTGGTATTTGATGGCTCAGCGGCAACATCCAATGGGGTGTCATTAAATGATAACTTGCTTACAGGTAGAAAACTTCACCATGATATTTTAAAAATAATTTTTAAATTTCGCCTGCACCCCATTTGCTTCACCGCTGACATAGCTAAATTTTACAGAATGGTACTTATCAACCCATCTGAACGCTGTTATCAGCATATTCTGTGGAGGGAGTCACCTGGTGACGAAATAAAAACTTATGAGCTAGTGACAAATACCTACGGATTACGCTCGTCTGGTTATGTAGCTGTACGTTCGTTGCAGCAACTAGCTGCTGATGAGGGTGCGCGCTATCCTCGCGCAGCTAACATACTTATGCATGGGTTTTTTGTAGACGACCTACTATGGTCTGCTGAAGACCTTGACGAAGCCTGCATCTTACAGGACGAGCTCGTAGCTCTGTTAAAATGTGGTGGCTTTGACCTTCGCAAGTGGGCAAGCAACACCCCCGATTTACTGTCAAGGATTAACGCAGATCAGGCAGTAGGTATAAATTTCAGCGATGACACCGTGTGTTCGTCACTGAAGGTATTAGGCCTAAAATGGCTACCCATCAATGATTGTTTTTCATTCGATTACCACATGACTGATAATACCTACACGAAGCGTTCTGTATTGAAATTGCTAGCTAGTATTTTTGATCCTGTTGGATTCCTATCTCCATGTACTTTTTTAGCAAAATGCATAATGCAAGACTTGTGGAAGTTGAGTCTTGGTTGGGATGACGCACTTCCTTCCGATTTGCGCGACAAGTGGTCTTTGTTTATCTCTTCATTGTCTTGTCTTTCATCACTAAAAATTGAGCGACACATGCTTATACCTAAATTTTGTGATGTACATTTAATTGCCTTTTGTGACGCATCTACCCGTGGCTATGCCTCTGTAATTTACGTACGCAGTGTTAATCAAAACAATGGGGTAAAGACTAGTCTGCTTATCAGTAAAAGCAAGGTTGCCCCGATTAAACCTCTTTCAATCCCGAGGCTCGAATTAATGTCCGCTGTGTTATTATCTAAACTAGTTTTGTTTGTTAAGCAAAACTTTCAAAACATCACATTTAGAATTACCGCTTTGACGGACTCTAGTGTAGCACTAGCCTGGTTGCAAACGCCTCCCTACAAATTAAAAACATTTGTTTCGAGTCGTGTCGCTCAGGTGGTGGAGGTAGTTCCGTCGAACTGTTGGTTTCACGTACGAAGCGAAAATAATGCCGCTGACCTGTGCTCGCGTGGCGCTTTTCCGACTCAGATCATAGCTGAGTACGAGCGCTGGTTACGCGGTCCAGAATGGCTCACAGATGACGTTTCTTTGTGGCCGATCAGTACATTTTATGTCAATGACCAAACAGAAATTTTAGAACTTAAAAGTAATACTGATTCATTTGGTTTTGCTACTCAGAACATTAATGATGAAGTTACAGAATCAATATTTGAAAGATTCTCATCATTTAATAAATTGCAACGTGTCATTGCTTGGTGTTTGCGGTTTATAAAAAACTGCAAAACATCTCAACGTTCCGTCGGATCGTTATCGACTCATGAGTTAAAGAAGTCTCATGATCGTATAATAAAAATGACACAGCAGCTATATTTTTCTACCGAAATGGCCAACATTAAAAATAATAAATTTGTTCCATCACTTAGGAAACTTTCACCCTTCGTGGATGCGCATGATTTCCTCAGGGTGGGGGGTAGGATCAGTGAAGCTGACCTACCCTACAATAGTAAGCATCCTTTACTATTGCCCAAAAAAAGTCACATAACAATTTTATTAATTGAACATTTTCATAAATTGTACCTACACGTAGGACCTCGTTCCCTACAAGGAATTTTGAGCAAGCGATATTGGATCTTATCTGCACGCAGTATGATTCGGAGTGTATTGTCTAAATGCATCACTTGTTTTAAATGCAAACCCACGTCAATACAGCCAGCAATGAGTCAGCTACCCGGAGAAAGATTAAAATTCAATAAAGTATTTAATGATGTCGGTTGTGACCTGGGTGGCCCGTTTTATATAAAAGCAAGTTTAAATCGCAATGCAAAGATCACTAAATGTTACATGTGTCTTTTTGTGTGTTTTTCCACAAAGGCCGTTCACATTGAAGTACTTAGCGATCTATCAGCTGATTGTTTCCTTGCCTCGCTCGATAGGTTCGTGGCGCGACGCGGCCTATGCTCGTGTTTACATTCGGACAACGGCACGAATTTTATCGCCGCTGCGAAACACTTGAAAGAAGTTTGCAAATTTTTTAATGAAAATAACAATGCTATTGCTGATGGTTGTTCAAGCCGCTCGATTGAATGGAAAAATATTCCACCCACGGCAGCATCAATGGGCGGATTGTGGGAAGCTGGCATCAAATCTGCCAAACACCACCTACTCCGTGCAGTAGGCGATAGGTCACTTACCTTTGAAGAACTTACAACCGTTTTCTGTAAAATTGAAGCGGTCATGAATTCGCGGCCCCTTTGTCCTTTATCGGACAATCCTAACGAGTTTGACGTCTTAACACCGGGTCATTTTTTGATAGGACAAAGTCTTCTCGCTGTACCCGAACAAGATTTAAATGATGTAGGTACGAAGCGACTGTCACGTTGGCAGTGCATACAAAAAATTTCCCAAACGTTTTGGAAGAAATGGTCTGACGACTATTTGCATACTTTGCAGCAAAGAGAAAAGTGGTTCAATTCACCTCCAAACATGAAAATCGGTGACTTAGTCCTTATCAAATCCGATATAACTCATCCATTAAACTGGGTTCGTGCTAAAGTGGAGCAGCTCCACGAAGGTCCAGATAAAATAGTTCGGGTTGTTACCTTGAGGACACAAAGGGGATTTTTAAAGAGGCCAGTAAACAAGCTGTGTCCTCTTCCTTATTCAAATTAAATTAGTTTTCATAAATCATGAGCCTGTTACCATATTATCTTAGTACGTATGTAAGTTAATTCCTCATTTAATTAGACTTGTTTAAATTTTCTTTTTTTTGTATTTTGCCCCTATTATGGGCGACATTCCTTTGAACTTATATTACTGACCCTACTCATTATTAGGTAGGTACACTGAAATTATCATGATAATTTGGGTGGGGGGTATGTTCGATCTTTGCTCAAAAACATAGGGTAATTTTAATTTGGCTTGACCATTCGTCTGTTTTCCTACCCGCATTTGGAATCGGTGGATGGTTCTGCCCCGCGCGCCCGCACCGTGCAGCGAGTGGCATGAGGTGGCCTGTTCGCTCTGGACCGCGATTTGATGTGGTCAATTTTGTGTTATGAACTTTAAACTGAATATTTTTGTGAAACTACATATATTGCCGTGCAATTAGTTACGTACCTACGTTCATCGAGACATTTTCTTTACACGAGTGCTGAACTACTGTGCATTTCCTGAAACTGATCTGGTGCTGTGGCTGGGATACTCAGGTTGGTGGTCAGGCCCTTTTATCTGCCCTGTGTATTGAGCAAGATCTTTATTTCTATAAGAGATTTAGGTAAAGCATTTTTTAAATGATTTAGGTCCTTCGATTTCAAATTTATTTACCAAGCGTCCTATTCAGACTCCACAATAATGAACTTCGATATTAATCGAATTTAGATCGCTAACCAGCGGAAATACATATAAATACCTACGTAGGTTTGGTTTATTTTCTGTAATTGGTTTTCGTGTCTCTTCATGTACTTCCGTGTTAAACCACGAAATATGCACGAAAACACGCACGAATGTCGATTTCCGGTGATTATTTTAGTTTTGAGGGACAGTTGTAACGGTCGATAAACGACCAGTTCCTAATTTTTTATTTTTATTGATCAATGAGCCTGCTCTTGACCTCGAAATCTTCGATCACGCCTGATGGAAAGCGACGGATGAGGTCTATGATGGAACGAGCGTGTCCAGAAGATACCTGTTTACTCTTACTTTGAAGGCAGACAGAAGGGTATATCGATTAACACTTTAAGAAAATTTAATTTGGAGAGCAAAGCAATCTCACTCCGAGTGCAAATTCTCAGCCAATCATGAACGACCTTTAAAAGGCCCCAATTGACTTTCAACAAACAATTTGATACTTCCGTTACCTACGTATGTGCTTACTTTTACATAATATATGTACACGCATACCGAAATACACTAATAGAATGATAAAAAATAACTTCTGACGTAACAAACAATTTCACTTTTTTAAATTTTTCTGTCGTGACTAAGGTACACGATCTTTCTGCCTATTGTGTTATATCAAACCTTCACGATTGATCTGCCTATCAATCAATTAATATATAGATTAACTTAATCTCTTGCTTCATCGCTTGGTAATGGAGATTATAGTTAAGTAGTTAAGGCGAAAGCTCCAGGGTAGCCCGCGAAATTCAAAATTTCTTACGTTTTTTGCAATTTGTAGGTCAGTGTGAGCTTGTATGTTGATTAAAATATGATTCGCGGCCGTAGCTAATACGGCTTCACAGAATTATAATCATTAGAATCAGCAATACAACTCCATAAGTTAGCATTTACCTCAAACCTCATGATTTCATGAAATCGCTAGATTTGAGATAAATGCTAACTTATGGAGTTGTATTGCTGATTCTAATGATTATAATTCTGTAAAGCCGTATTAGCTACGGCCGCGAATCATATTTTAATCAACATACAAGCTCACACTGACCTTCAAATTGCAAAAAACGTAAGAAATTTTGAATTTCGCGGGCTACCCTGGCGCATCAACCTTAAGTTGCTATGTGCTAGTGAAGCGTGGTCGTCTTCAACAAATCATGATAATTGTGTTTTGTTTTCTTTAGACGACTGCTGCTCTCTAAAGCCTGTAGCTAAATTAATAAAAAAAAATTTAAAAAAAATTATATCAGTAACTTTACAACTTCTACAATTTAATCATACATAGGGGTCTCCTTTTAAGTAAGAGAAATACCTGTGCTAGGGGCCCCCGCTCTTCTAAAACTAGTACAATAATAAGTAGGAGTGTGCTTACATGAGCTTTTACTAACTTATTAACTAATGGAAAAAAATAAATAAAATAATAAAAAAAATAAATAAAATAATAAAATTAAATAAAATAATAAAAAATAACATAAAAAAGGTAAACAAACATAAAATAATTAACTTAAAACATATGCGTGGGTATGTGTGAGTTTGGGTGGGTGTGTGTGGGTGGGTGTTTTGTGTAAGCGATGGTGTGTGTGTGTGTGTATGTAAAGAGTATGTCAGTGTATATGGAGATATGTTTGTGTATGCATCATTTATCGCCAGATAGATTATAAAATAGTTTCAATATCGTCATAATTAGGATTTACTTTACACATCTACAATCTAACTCTGTCACAAATACACTCAAAACATTTACAGTTATTTATGAAAAGAAATCATTATCTATCTTAATTAGGCTGTACCCCCAAATATTAATGATAAATAATTGGACGTGACCGTAAAATATTGTAATTATTACTATTGATCATAAAGTAGCACATTTTTAATGGTTCACTTCAAAAGATATGAGAATAGAAATGTACCGTAACCAAAAGATATTGATATCTTTTGTTAAAAAAGATAAAAGAAAAAGATTGACATACAACGTCAGTGGGAGAAATGAAGAAAAAGTTTTGACGTTATAATTCGACATAATACTCATTTATTTCTTTTTTGCAGGCCACATGTAGGTATTTTTTATATAAGTATAAATAAATAAATGAAACACCAGCATGGTTTGAGCAGACTCGATTACTCGAACGAACCCAAAGATTCACATTGTCAACAACAACCTGTTGTCTCAAGTTAATGGACTCATGCAACAGAGACCATTGCATATCAAGGAGTAGACCGGGGTGGCGCGATAATGCTAGGGAAGACGTGCCCTTAGGATATGGACAAGGTTTATAGAGCCTACCAAGTATACAACCTTCAGTAAACAATGAAATTGTGGAGATATGAAATTGGTATATTTTTTTTATAATTCTGGGCAGAAAATTTGAGCCACAAAATCTGTATCGCTGTGAAATTATAAGCACAAGACTTTTCGACTTGGTTTCACATAATAGTTGGACATCATATTCTTCGTTTCCCATCCACCACACACACTCGACGCATAAATATATACGAATTCTTCAAATTACAAAGAATATCAAGCAGCCATCTTAGCTCGCGACAATCGCGGGCCTAGCGAGGCGCACTTACATTTTGGTCCTTCGAGCCGGATTTGAACCAGCGACCTACGAGGTTTGTTTGTTGGTATCCATTACTTCTTCTCTTACGAGTTATAAAATAACCAGAACTACTCATGCAGTAATAGAAAGATTAACGTAAGAAATCCCACGCTCATTAATAATTTAAAACAAGTTTCTTAATTGCTTGAAGAGAAGAAAGTTTTTTAACGTAATTGCAACTTACTACTTTATAATGATAACTTACACGTAACTCACACATGTAGCTTAACATGTAATTTAATTTATCTACACCCCTGCTATAAATCCTCTATAAAAGTTTCTGAAACAGTTAGCTTATTGCCAACATTAAAACAGCCAGTGTCATAGTAATCATAGTAACCATAATAACATCCAAACGGGTGCTTTAATGTTGTACTAAATTTCATAATGCAACTCGTTTTCAAAAAAATAACATTTTAATGCACGCGCGTTTCACTACAACAGCACCGTAATTTAAAAAAATAACTTATTCGAATTCACGTCGTATACTATGACGCCGGCCGCCATGTACGATACGAGTATTAGTATTGCAAAAAACTGTTTCAGAACCTTTTATAGAGGATTGATAACATGGATGAAGATAAAGTCTTGTATGCAACTGTACATAATTAGGTATTAAAACACTCGTGTGATACTATTATCACACAAGCCGAGTGTGATAAACCCACATTCGTGTTTTAATACCCCTTATTATACGTCAGTTGCATAAATAACTATTATGTTACGTTTAAGTCAGATGTTATGGGGGGCGACCCTATTACAGGCAAGCAGAAATCTACACTCCGAGGTGCTACTACTGCTGTTCTACCTGTTTTTGACTACTACTTGTATTATCATGTTTACTGTTATGTTTTATGTGTTTCTCCTTGTACATTAAACTTTTTTTTTACTGAGTTTTTTCTAGTAAAACAAAAAACACTGCTTAACCTGGAGATCCAACCCAGAACTCCATGTTCAGCAGTGGCGATGGCGTTTATGACCACTATACCAATGAGGCAGTCCATGATAACTCGAGCTCGTCTAAGCTAAAATGACGGATTTACCATAGTACATCTTTCCAATCATTTATTTTACTTTTGACATAAGCACGCCTATGAAGTTCCTTATTCCTTACAGGCAACCATAGACGAAAAATGCAATACTTCATGGATGCTGTTTTTATTTACATTTTTCTTATCAATGTGTTAAATCGAATAAAACTTCTTAATTAAATAAAGTCGATTATTTTATGAAATCGAATCGAATCGAATAGTCAAAAGTAACATAAATGTTTGGAAAGGTTGTTGAAAGGTACTAAGTTAAGTAGAGGGTGCATTAATTCAGCTGAGACGAGGTCTACATAAATAAACTTAACTATTAATTTCTATTCCTAATTACGAATAACAAGTTTCTAAATTGACACGTAGTTAGCCCTTTGACCAGGCTAAGTTTGAATTCAATTAACCTTTACTTGGATTAGCAGCAGATTTAACCTTTGCAGTTATGTTGTAAGTTTATGTTTAGTAACTTTCATGACTAACTAAACCTGAAGTAGATAGAAAGTTTCATCAACTTGGGCCTGAACAGCTATAACTGCTACTGGTTCTGCACCTCAATGATATTTGGAAAATTATTTTGTTATAGTAACCCAAAACTCTAATAAAGAGATATTGGCACAAGAAACGGACATTGGCACAAACCATGGACATTGGCACATGAAAGGGACATTGCCACAACATAAGGAGACTGACGTTAGAAAGAGACATTGGCACAAAATAGCAACATTAGCACAAACCATGGACATTGGCACAAGATAGGGACATTGTCACAACTCACAACGTAAGAAGACTGACGTTAGAAAGAGACATTGACTCAAAATGGCGACATTAGCACAAACCATGGACATTGGCACAATAAACGGACATTGTCACAACACAGGGAGAGTGGCGTTAGAAAGAGACATTGGTACAAGATAGCGACATTGGCACAAAATAGCGACATTAGCACAAATCATGGACATTGGCACAAATCATGGACATTGGCACAAGAAAGGGACATTGGCACAAGAAAGGGACATTGTCACAAGATAGCCCTGAGCGGCGTAAAAAGGAGAATGTATGAAAAAAGCTGTAGATGATAATAATAATGATAAAATTGAATGTCACAATCTAAATATGTAGTATTAAATATAAATGAGACATCCTTTCTTTTATTTTTCCGTGCCCCAAGCACGGAAAAATAAAAGAAAGGATGTAATGATTCATGAGTTTTGACAATCTGCTATTTCACAGAAACCTACTATGTCAAAATAATGACTTTCAACATAATGACACAAAAAAACGGTAATATTCCATGTTGTTTTAAAACACCTAAATGTCAAAAATTCAAGTTTGGAACATCTTTTGACATTTTCGCCTACCTCTAAACTAATTCATATTAATATGCTAAAAGCTAAAAATAAAAGTGAAAAAAATACGTTTGGTGTGCCAGTTTTAAGAGTCGTAAAGTTTTAAACATGGTCACTTATTTGAACGAATGACATACTGTTTTTTTAGAAGATTTAGTTTAGTAACTCATGGTATCTATATCTATATCTATCTATCTATACATATAATAAATCTGTAGACGAAGCGTTTCTGTACATTACAAATATTTAAAAAAAAAATTGTTGGGGTGTTAAAGAATGACCAACAGATGCCATTTCTACCATTTTTGTCATTTTTGTCTGTTTGTCTGTTTATCTGTTTGTCTGTGAGAGTTCATTTTTTTGTTCAAGTATCACGTCAAAAGTACAAAACCAATATGGTTAAATGTTATACTCAAATATTGTGTGTAACTCAGAGTCATATTAATTTTTGTTTCATCGCAATCGCTTCAGTCTTTCAAAAGATATATGAATTTAAATTGTTCAAGAAAAACTTTTCATTATGGTGTATAAAGTTCATACGTACACGTAACGACATCTATTGATACCTCTGTGTTATTTCAATAAAAATCACTTTCCACTGGTGGTTAACCTGATGGGTCGATCCAGCAGGATAAGCTACGCTTGCCGGGGTTGGTCAGTGGATGGGTGACCATCTTTACATACCGAAACTCCTCCGTGCCTCGGGAAGCACGGTAAGCCGTTGGTCCCGGCTATCATTCGTGGATCTTTGACAGTCGTTATGGGTCGTCAGAAGCCCGAAAGTCTGACAACCAGTCTTACCAAGGGGTATCGTATTACCCAGTAACTGGGTTGTGGAGGTCAGATAGGCTATCGCTCCATGTAAAATACTGGTATTCAGCTACATCCGGTTAGACTGGAAGCCGACCCCAACATAGTTGGGAAAAGGCTAGGCAGATTGATTCTATTGGTGGTTGATTAGTAAGTAACGTTAAAATAATTTCAAATATAAAAAACCGGACAAGTGCGTGTTGGACCACGCTCAATGAAGGGTTCCGTACGTGGGATGAATTTATCCCAAGAACAAAATTAACATTGTAGTTGGAAAACATATTCTCCCATACATTCCAACTGTAAATGGAAGTTTGTACTCACAATATTGAGAGATTAACCATGTTATTTTATGACCACAGACTCCTTATAGGTTTTCCTGTAATCAACAGGTAAAGAACTACATAAATCTGTATTTTTTTTCAAAATTTCAGGCTCAGTAGTTTCGGAGATTAGGGGATATATTGGTCAATTTTCATCTATTTTCATAAACAACTTTAAAAAAAAAAATTTTTTAAATTATAAAAAAGTATGTATTTGAAATTCATAATTATGTGTACCAAATTTTAACTTAATGGGTCCAATAGATGCGGAGCAAATTAGCTGTGACAGACGGACACAGACAGACAGACACACGAGTGATACTTTATGGGTTCCGTTTTTTCTTTTTGAGGTACGGAACCCAAAAAATGGGGATATAATAGTAATATGATAGTTAATACTAATAACTGATGTGGTGTTCCGAGTGAAAAAGAATGCAATGTCAGATAATAATCCTATCAACTTTTCATACATAGAGAAGGAGCGGGGGAGGGGTTGAGAGGTTAGGGGGAGGGGACGTGGTGAGGGGGAGGGGGAAGCAGGTAAGAGGTGTGAGGGGGAGGTAGGGGGAAGGGGATGCGGTGACGGGGAAATAGAGGGGAACGTGAGAGGGGGATGGGGAGGTGGACGGTAAGATGTGGGTGAGAGGAGAGTTAGAGGAGGAGGGTTGAGAGGTTGGGTGACAGAGGGGGGGACGAGCGCCTTAACACCTTAATGTTGCTTTTTGTGTAGCACTGGATTCATTGAAGAAACCCGACAGAAATGACCGAAAAATAGAAAGTCGGGACAATGAAGGGTTCCGTAGTTGGGATGAGTTTATCCCAAGAACAAACTTAACATTGTAGTTGAAACATGTTCTCCCATACATTCCAACTGTAAATTTAAGTTTGTACTCACAATATTGAGAGATTTACCATGTCATTTTAAGACCACAGACTTCTTATAGGTTTTCCTGTAATCTACATGTAAAGAACTATTTTTTGTATTTTTTTCAAAATTATAGGCTCAGTAGTTTCGGAGATAAGGTGGAGGAATGGTCAATGTTCGTCTATTTGCTTAAATAACTCTAAAACGATTTATTTTAAAATAATTATGTAGGTAAGCCCTTTCATTTGATATGTCACAGTACAGTTTGCAATACATTTTTTTTTAATTTTCTTATTTGCCCCCTAAAAGTGTGTACATGTGTACCAAATTTCAACTTAAGCGGTCTATTAGATTCAGAGCAAATTGGCTGTGACAGACGGACAGACAGACAGACACACGAGTGATCCTATAAGGGTTCCGATTTTTCCTTTTGAGGTACGGAAGCCTAAAAAGGAGTAAACGCCAGTCGTCGTCAGAGCTGACACACACACTTTTTTTTAAAATGGGTTTTCACTTTCAAATATAGCAGTTTCGTATATGCTGTCCAGGAATTCCGGTCTCTGGACCTGGATTTCTCTCTAGAGGTCGAGATTATTTGAGGCATCTTTATAACCGACTTCAAAAGAAAGAAGTTTTCAATTCTTCTGTTTTAGGGTTCCGTAGCCAAATAGTACATAGAAAGGGAAGTCTTATCATTACGTCCTGTCCGTCTGTCCGTCCGTATGTCACACACCTAATGTTTGAAAGAGTTTTCTCCAGAGATGGTCACCTTTACTATGGTGAAGATCTGACAATTGAACTCCTCAATAACGCAGATACAGTAGGTATACGTACAGTGATTTGGTTATTGTACAGAAATCAAAGAAAATTACTGGGTAGTTGCATCCGTGGTCAGTAATTATGGACTTCGATCGTTTTTAAAAGTTTTGCTCCATAAACATGGATGTTCACGGTATAAACGAAAGACAGTTTGATGCGCAGTCCAAACCGCACAGATCCATCCGCGGTTTGGAACGCAGTCCACAGATCCGTGGTCCAAACTGTAGGTACCTAAACCCGCTATTCGTTCGTTCCGAAACGATAGTTTGGAATGGCGCGTTGTGTTTCCAGCAGTCCGAATACGTGTAAAACTCCGCTATTATAAACCGCAGTAACTGCAGGGCTGTGGTAGAGAACCCCAGGTAGCGGTTCCCATCAGGCAAGATCGGAAGATTCTTCATTTTATTGGAGGAGTGATACCTACACCGACATGCACGCGAACGAAGTCGCGGGCACAGCTAGTAATAAACTAAATAATTACTATTAGCGATGAGATGATTTGTATGACTGTGAGTTATCGTAAACTGTAACTTTTAGGGCCTTAACATACCTTCGCCGTGAAACCATAGCAGCGAACCCGCAGTAGTTCAATTCAAATGAATCGCATGTTGTTTCGCTACTTGAATCTCGATTCCAGGAGCGGTAGACCATGCGATTTCGCGGTTTCGCGGCGGAGGTGTACTAAAGCCCTTAAAAGCTCGAGCGAGAGAGAAATCAAAAATGCTAATTAGACGTTTCAAAACAACTACTTATAAATAAAATTTAGTTGTAAAACCGTAATAAGGGCCTTAGAAACCATTTCTCTTCCCTGCTATCAATATTAGACCGACCAGCGCCGAAAAATGAAAGAAGAAAAATTAAGTTAATAGTTAGAGAACAAAAAACTCTATCCGGATGCAGCTGAATACCAGTATTTTACATGGAGCGACTGACTATCTGACCTCCACAACCCTTGGTAAGTCTGGTTGTCAGACTGACGACCTGTAACGACTGTCAAAGATCCACGAATGACAGCCGGGACCAACGGCTTAGCGTGCTTTCCGAGGCATGGAGCAGTCTCGGTATGTAAAGATGGTCAACCCATCCACTGACCAACCCCGGCAATCGTAGCTTAACCTGATGGATCGACCCGTGCGGCTGTAATTACTTAGCCTCGAGCCCCTCTGATTCAAAACATACGAATTTGAAATTCTACTAATATAATACTAATACTGAACTAACAGTAGTCGTTTAAATTTTTAAATAAAAAATATCAATGTCAAGGATATTCACAACACATAAAGAAACAATACCATTGTTATTTTTATTTCTTTTTCAAGTCATAACCGTTATTTATATTTTATAATCATAATTATTACAACTATCAACATTTGTTAATATTAGTAAAATATTTTAATCGTCAGGCGATACAACCGTTTTATTTTGACTTTGAACTTGAAAATTTATTTATTTCCTTTTTATTTATTATTTGTAATATCCACGGTCTATTAATCCATAAATAATAAGCTTAACATTTAGATAGGACCAAATTTTTAAGAACTAATTTACGGGTTCGAAACCCATTTGATTATAGTCAGCCAGTCAGTCAGTCACGACTTCTCTTTTTTCTTTTTTTTTTTTTTTTTCTCTTTTTTTTTATTTATTTATATAGATTTATCAAAGGCAGGCAGGCAGGTTTTTTTTACCCAGAGAAGAAACAAACATATTTCACCACGCTTGCGCACTGAATTGTAACCAAAATATCTTGAATTGTACAACTTTCAAATGTTAGAAGTGATTACTCAACTGCCAGGTTATAAAAATGGCGCTCAAAGTCCCCCTATGACATTTAGGTACCTGACCATTCACCCACGAAAGTTATGCAAGTGGTTACCACATGATTGATTTATTGTATATACGTGTATATGTTATATATATGTAGCTACAGCTATATACTTGCTTGAACTTATACCTATCAATGATGTAGTCTGTCTTTACGCTTAAAGTTATAAACATTGACCAAGATATCAGTAAAATAATTGATTTATTAGTGTGGTAGCTTTTAGCCGCAGCTTCGCCCTCGGAGGTCGGAAATTATCCCATGCGAACGCACTACCGGGATAAAAAAGTATCGTTTGTCTTAACCCGGGTCATTGTCTACCTGTGTGCCAAATTTTATCGAAATCTGTACAGGCTTTTAGACATGAAAAGGTCAGACAGTCAGAGCAACTTGAGCAATAATAATTGTATTAAGTGTGGATGGATGTGGAGGAGCTTGTGCTTGTGTTCAGCTACGCTTGCCGAGGTTGGTCCGCGGATGGGTGACCAATTGATCATCTTTACATACCGAGACTCCTCCGTGCCTCGGAAAGCACGTTACGGGTCGTCAGAAGCCCGAAAGTCTGACAACCAGTCTTACCAAGGGTCTCGTATTACCCAGTTACTGGGTTATAGAGGTCAGATAGGCAGGCGCTCCATGTAAAATACTGGTATTCAGCTGCATTCGGTTAGACTGGAAGCCGTTCACAACATAATTGGGAAAAGGCTGGGCAGTTTTTGTTCTTGTATTTTATTTATAGTTGTTTTGAAACGTCTAATTAGCATTTTGGATTTCTCTCTCGCTCGAGCTTTTAAGGGCCTTAGTATACATCTCCGCCGCGAAACCGCGAAACCTCATGATGTACCGCTCCTGGAATCGAGATTCAAGTAGCGAAACATCATGCGATTCATTTGAATTGAACTACTGCGGGTTCGCTGCTATGGTTTCACGGCGAAGGTATGTTAAGGCCCTAAAAGTTACAGTTTACGATAACTCACAGTCATACAAATCATCTCATCGCTAATAGACTTAGACTGGAAGCGGACCCCAACATAGTTGGGAAAAGCTTAGGCAGATTTATATTGATCTTTAAGCGGAAAATTGCTGGCCAGAGTTTTCAGCAGATTTAGGATTGATTTAAGGGGTAGGTTTTTTTTTTGTTTTTTCTTGAAGAATGGTTTATGGTCGCAGTTCAAATTAGGAAATCTACTGTCAAATCTAAAATTGTCGTAGGACTCTCTTTTCCCTCGGCATTCCTTAGATATCGTAGATTGCGTTCTTGCCCAGGTGTGTCTAATCTATGTTTAGATTGTCTAGGCTTTAGACTAAGAAAATCTTAGGAATGTATCAAGAAATCAGCATTCAACGATACCAGCCACCTGCCTATCTATTACATCATTTACTTGTAAATTCCTTAACTGCAAGTGTTTATATATTATATAAACACGCGACAATTATTAAAAATTTATAATAATTATAGGCAATTAATCACACAATTGTCACTTCCGATGTATTTTGCTCACTTTTAGCGATGGTAGTTTATGTTTATACTTAGTACTTAGATAATGATAATTAAATATTAACTGTTACATCAATAAACATAATTATTTTTAATTCTACCAGCAGTGATAGCCTAATGGTGTGACCGTCGGACTGCCAACTTTATAGGTCTTGAGTTCGAACCCAAGGCACGCACCTCTGGCTTTTCGGATTCATGTTTGTATTGTATAATCATCACTTGCTTTTACAAACGGTGAAGGAAAAATCTGAGTGATATTTCTCGACGACATGTGAAACCAAGTCAGAGGCCCACGGAACGGCATAAAAACTCTAACACAAGGTTAGTCACCAACCACTCGAAAAAGAAAATTGTTTTTAAATTTTTTGGCTTATTCAAATTTTTACTTTAACCCGTCGCACGCCCATTAGCAGACACAACAGATTTTTTATTGTTATCTGCACACCCCGTCAATCGACATTTAAATAGTTACAAAATTAAGACTAGCTTTCTAAAAGTTTTTCTAAAGTATTACTTTAGAAACGTTCATTTTATTTCAATATACTTAAAAATAAGCTAAAATAACTTAAAAATATAATATCTTAAACTAAAACTAATAAAAAACTAAAATATGGCGTCGAAAAATTCCTCCGCATCGCTGTCGACTGGTAGAGTACCCAAGAGACTGGCGGCATTGCCACGTTGTATGGCAATGCTAATCCTCTGGCCAAGGTAAAAGCCAGCCCTTGGGTCACGGGAAGTGTCAACAAGCCGTTTGGAGATTTCCTTAAACAAACTATGAGCACTCGGACTAGTTTTTACTGTAAACGAAAATGACTAAGTTGTAACCCTTCGTATCGGAACGTAGATCTACGCGAGACATACTGGCTTTTTAATTTTTCTGTATGAAAGGTTAAAAGACAGCCGATAGTGATAATAGTATGCTATGACATTCCATTGAACTAGACTGACAGCAGTTTTCCTTCATATATCGCTAGAATGCCACAAAAGCAATAAGAGCTTTTAGGGCCGCTAAAATGCTTCGATTTTGAATGGAGGATGAAAAAAGGAAGGGGATTAAATGAAGGTTTTATTAATATGCCACAACAAATTCATTTATATTTATGAGATCAATATGTTAATATTTAATACGTGAATTAATGAGGTATTGAAATATTTTCAATAGACAAACAATAATTTGCAAGAAATATATTTTAAAGTTGAATAGTTGCTCATCTATTCTGTAATCAAAATGCAGCCTTTTATTCAATTGATTGCAGGTTTCCTAATGTACGTCTGTTTTGTCATTAATTCGCTGAATAGTCTTGATTTTGTTACTTTATTTATAACAAGCTATTGCCCGCGATTTCGTCTGCGATTCATGATGAATTGTAGGTTATGTCCTTTTCCAGGTCATGGTCTACTCATGTGCCAAATTTCATACAAATCTGTTCAGCCGTTTTAGCGTGAAAGCGTAACAAACCAACTCACTTTCGTATTTATAATATTAGTTAGGATAAAGTTAGAATTTCATATTGACGGTTTGTGAAACAATATTTTAATGTTTCTAGTATCTCGAACTATATAACTAGAAGGTTTGTACCTTAACTTTGACTGTAACCTATGCACTTACAACTTTATGCAATTGTGCAAACTCTGCTCAACATTACTTGTAAAAACTCCATATTTATATATTATTCTAGCTGCGCCCCGCGGTTTCACGCGCGTAGACCGGGATATAAAGTAGCCTATATGTTAGTCCAGAGTATAAGCAATCTACATAATAAATTTCATCCAAATTGGTACAGCCGTTTGAGCGTGAAGAAGTAAAAAACATACAAACACACACACTCACAAACTTTCGCCTTTATTTATATTATTAGTGTCATGTGTGCTAACTCACAAAGTTTTCTTCAAAACAATATTGCAATTCTGCAGATTAACATTTAATAAAATTACATTTTAAATCACCTTTCACCAAAAATGGCTAATTAATTATATACACCATCTCAACTTTACCTAAAACCTTGGCATTAATAAGACTCCATTACCAAACTTATCCGTAATTCTTATATAAGCTAACGTTAGTTAATAACTTAATTTTAACTTAACGTATATGAATCTTTTGGGCAACCGTCATGACACGGTTTCTTTAGGCCGTTAAGTGTATTGGATTAACATAATTTTGGTGTACGGTAACGTTGGAAATTGTTGTTATATACTTGAGTATTCTCTTATATTTTACTATTTTATTTTGTGTATCTTTTATAAAGATTATTTTGTGAATGTGAGAACATCGTAAGCTTAATAGACTGTAGATTTGTAGATCATTTTCTATTTTATAAAGTACCTGGTACCTGTTGAAAGACCTACATTGTCCTCCCATATCTATATAACACTGTTATTTGGAAACATTGTAAAAACCAATTATTTTTAAAAGAGTAACCATGGAGTTTCTTGCCGACTCTTCTCCATAAGAAACGACCAATTGGAACCGTGCACCTAGCTTCTGACGTTGCATAAGTGCCCATGTAGGTTTATGTGAAATAAAATATTTTGAACTTGATTTTTGATTTTTTTCTTCGCACAAAACACCCTATACGATAGTATTTCATTCTAGTCAGGAAGATAGATAGACTGCCCAGTGAGTGCCAGACTTTTTTTAATGACGCCACTCAAAGAGGTTATATTAATGCAAGCTCCTTTATACAATACCTACTTGAAAATGAGGCAGTCACAGCAAAGGAATTTCTGTCGTCAGACATAGCCTTGTGGAAGAAGCCCAAGAAGGTCCATATTCCAACATCCTTATTTTCCAATAATTTATTATTATTATTTATTTTTATTATAACATTTTACAAACAAAACCTTAAGCTAAGAACTATGCCGCGCAAAACAATTTGGCAACTATGATAGAATCATTCGACAGAAAAGTAGCGTTACAACTTTTCCGCTCAATATTCTTGACATTCAGTCTTGGATTAATATAATTCAATAAAATAGGTTACTAGATTGACCTTTATCAATAAAGCTATTAATACGATATATATATATACGATATATATTATTAATACGATACCAGTTCTAGAACAGGACAAAAAAGCGGAAATATGAGCTGAAGCGCTTAAAAGTTTTCTCCTAACTGAGCGAGCGCGTCGATGTCTTTTGTACTAGAGCTTAAAAAAAGTAACTTTTCATGTATTATTTTGGTCAGTAACCATTTTTTTACGGTTATAAATGTTTAAGTTAACTTTCTATTATATTTTAAATATCTTTCTAAGAAATTATAATCATTTCAATTTCGTTTCTGCTGCAAAAAAATTGACCGAATTTTAGTAAGAGTGAGTGCGTTTTCTTCTAGTAAGAATTCAGTTATAAAGTTTCTGTGCTATTGTTAGAATTTACGTAACACCAAATTAAGTGGAGTATAACCTGTTTAACAAAAACTCGAATCGTGATCGAGTCACACTTTGACATTATGAACTTAAAAAAAAAAACTCACCTTGACATGTTACTACAGTCGAGCTTAACAGTACCGCGACGAGCAAGACAAAACTCCTGAAAGGCATCCTGTTGCAGTTTCCTTCACAATTTAACCTGGGCTGCAGCATTTTCACAGCACTATAAATTCATCGAAAAAAAATTTTTTTGTTCAAAAATTTTCACTTCACTATTTTTTTTCGTCACTTGTTTTTCGTAATCAGAGCGCCATGTTATGCGCGGGCGCAGTACCGTTGTGATGTGAAAGTGTGGAGTTGTCGGGTCGTCCGTAAGGTGGCGCTGTTGGCGCTAGACTGACGGGGCTGCGCGCACGCACCGCTACCGACGGTTTCTTCTCTGTTAACTTCTTGCCTCGAGTGGTGCAGCGGTTGGCAACCTTTTTTGTGCAGACCCTTTTCCATGAACTTTAACATAGCTTTTTACATTTTCTAGAAAGGCTCTTGAAAGACAGGTCAACTTCCACTTAACCAATCAGAAGGAATTGTAGTCAAGTAACCTTCTTACATTACCTACAGAATGTCTGAAAGATCTACTTACACAAAGCACTTCTTTTTTCCAGATCATCGCATTTTCGAGCTACCACCATGAAGATAGTCTTTTCATGGAAATAAAATGCTGAACCGAAGAGATCATCAAGATTCATCATCACCTTTTATCACCCCACTGCAAGGCCTAAACCTTTTCACTTTTACGCCATTATTCCAATCACTGCCAGGTCTTCCAAACTATAAACTAAAAGCAAAATTATAGATTGATCGACCCTAGGGTACCTAGGGTACCTAGGTACCATAACTAAAAAGTGAAAAAAATAAAAAACTTTTTACAAAGTAAAACAACTGACAAATGTGTTTGGATCGGTATTTTAATTCTCTAATTCATTTCTTTCTTTCTTTTTTGGAAGTACCTTGTTTTTTTTTAAGTTTTTTTTCCACATTCATATCATATTAATTATCCTACTATCCCTAACCCAATTTATTTGGGATCGGCGAAGCAAGTCTTTTCATGTTTAGACTTTTCTGGACCTACATAGATTTTTTCTTCCAATATCTACGTATTAGCCCTCATCTTAGAATTCTAAACTTTCTAATCTTTTTTTGGTCTGCGTCCTACTGTCTCGTTTTATATAATTTAAGTCGTTAAAAAATATACCTGCCCAACAGTATGTCCAAAATGTTGTCAACCACTGGGGCCGAACCCACTTCACTTTCAAACTCGGTCGTGCCTCGCGGACGTGGCGCGTATCACCCAAATGGACACAGTGCGAGCTTTCCGCACCACAGGTTCCGGGTTCGACTCCCTATTGGTCACTTGTGAACGCCCGTGACTCTTTGCTGAAAAAGTGAAAGATTTATGAGGTAGGTAAGCGAGTTCGCCGTACTGAAAATGTTGGATGGTTCACCAATACATGTACCATACCTCTGTCGGACATGATGCCAGGTGAGACAGCATGCTTTTTGGGCAACACCGCCAGTGAGTTCAACCAGTAGTTCCACCTTAAAACGAATCACTGAAATTCCAGGAGGCTTACAAGTTCTTCGTATAATCAAAAAAAGTGAATCCTGATTTTGAACGTATACGTTGAACACAGTAGGAGATTTCCGCACCACAGGTTCTGGTTTCGACTCCCGTTGTGAAAGGCTGGAGAAGACCTTGAAGACCTTTATTGTAACATGTATCACCTCATGTACTACCCATATTCAGGCAAATAAATTATTTGATTTGATTTGAAGTGATACTTTTTAAGGGAAGGACCTTCAGTCGCTGGATCGCTGCGGGAAACATTTCACCGGCAAGTTTACCACGGTCTGATCTCGGATTTAGACTTTAAGAATTCCATTACTGTCGTGAAAAGAATCATTCAAATTCCAGGGGCAAGAGTCACGAATTTTGCCCCCTAGATAACAAAGGTCCGCTTTCCTTCCTATTTGATAGATTTACCCTAAGTAATAATCTAGGATTTGTGCCCGGTTGATGGCAATAGGTTCGCCCCCCATTACATGGGGCTTAAACATAACTGAAGAAATGTGGGTTCGGGAATTACAAG
Organism: Cosmia trapezina; assembly: GCA_905163495.3. Classification (NCBI taxonomy): domain Eukaryota; kingdom Metazoa; phylum Arthropoda; class Insecta; order Lepidoptera; family Noctuidae; genus Cosmia; species Cosmia trapezina. Next base: position 7,425,223 of record LR991044.1, read on the forward strand.
CGTGATGTTATAGGGTCACTCTATCAACTCGGCCTATTTCTCAAAAACTCAAAACTCATAGAATTTATATCAAATAAACCAATTACAGGCACTTTATAAAGAGTCGGTCAGTTAGAAAGTTGAAGCTAGAACAGATGCCCATTCCAAAAAGGAAGATCTCTATGGAGAAGAACGGGCAAGAAACTCCACGGACACTCTTTTAAATCAAGATAAGTAATACAACATCCTGGGTACATTATATTTGTTGCTTCTACATGTGAGAACAATTTCAAAAAATTAAAAATATTTAAGGACAAGTCAAAATATAAAATTAAAAATAAGCCCTGGCTGATAAGAGATGACCAGTCTCAACTGACGGCGCAACTGTTACAGTCAACAACTGGACATCTAGGCGACTCCTCTAAATCTTCCTCTCTTTCTCTATTACTGTACACCGAGGTAAACTTAGAGCATTTATCCAAACAGGAATATATCAGATCAGAGCCGGAGTCTGTATTAGTACCCGGTTAATAGCAAATAGCTCGCCCCAATACATGGCCTTACATGGGACTCAAACATCTTCTTCCGTCCCTGATCCCTTTATTTGGGGTCGGGTCTCCTCACTTTCCTGCGCCAAGTGATTCTATCTTGGTTCAGGCAATTGGGCTTTCCTGAGGTCTCTTTTTATATTTGACCACCAGGTCAATAGCGGCCGGCCTCTGCCTTTCTTTTGTTCCAGCAGGATTAGTGCAATTTGTGCCACATGATCTTCATGACGATCACATGGGACTCAAAAATAACTGGCCAAATAAACTACTAAAATCTCTAGCGACCCATTTGGTGCTTACAAGCGTGCTATTATTTTACGTAGCCCATTCGTGAGTCAAGCAATTTTGCTAAGTTTTTTGGCTCTGACGTCTTATATGGTTATGCGGATGCTGAAAACATCAACCAGTCTAAAGAAGTTAACCTAGCTTTAAAAATAAATAAAAAAAGTTAAAGTAAACGAACTTTACAAGGCTCAATATTGAACGTACGAGGTAGTCCTGTATCCGGATGCTGATAATGAATCTAATCTAATCTAACCAGCCTGTACTGTTCCACAGGGCAAAGGCATCCCTCTCCCTTTTCCACACAATTCTGTCTTATGCTAGTGTCGGTCAGTCCTTTCGGTAGGAGTCAAGCTCGTCTCGCCATCTTCGTCTCGGCCTGCCGCGATGTCGTCGTGCGTTTACTGGGACCCAATCGGTGGTTCTCTTAGCCCATTTGTCATCTGACATGCGGCAGACATGTCCAGCCCAGTCCCACTTAAGCTTAGCGGCTTTCTGGGTAACGCCCATGGTCTTGGTTTTGGGGCGCAGTGTTGTGTTCCTTATACGGTCCGAAGTTCGATCCCCAGGATACTGCGCTCCATGTCTCGCTGGCAAACCTTGAGCATGGACATCTGCTGAAATGTCAAAGACCAGGTTTAAGCACCATATTCGAGAATGGGGAGAATACTCGTCCACATGTTCATAATTGTCTGTTTGAGACATATGTGGTGGTAGATCTCCTTTTTGAAGATCTGTCATTAACCAATAGCTCCTCCAGACGCTCTCGGTGCGTCAAGCAACTTCTTTGTCTCGTCGCGCCTGGAAGGAGACTATTTGGCCCAGATAGTTATAGTCTTGGACTTCCTCAATCTTTTATTGACCTTGTGAAGGTCGCAGGGATCCATTGGATGCTGGAAACACAGAACCGGTCGAAGTGGCGGTGCTTGGGGGAAGCCTATGTCTAGCAGTGGACGTCTTTCGGCTAAAATGATGATGATGATATGCAATCTATAGTCTCCTTTTGATGCTGTTTGTCATGAGTTTGGTCTTTGACATGTTCATCTTAAGCCCAATCTCGAGGATTGCCTTGTTCAAGTCTGCGAACATGTTACCCAACTCAGCCGCTGATGAGGAAAAAAGTAACTACAATGTCATCGGCGAAGTGGAGAGTTCGATAATCACTTCTCACGAATTTTAGAAAGAGGCTGTAGTATACGTAAGAGTGAAAGAGACGCTCTGTTATGCTGCACTTTTTCTGAAACTAAAGATAAACCTTATCGCCGAAGTTTGCATAGAGAAAATCTGAAATTATTATATAGATTACAGGAAAAATAAAACGATGTCTCTAAATAGCACAGTTTTTCAGAAATCATCAACAAAAATTACATATAAACGTTGGTACGGAACCCTCGGTGCGCGAGTCCGACTCGCTCTTGACCGGTTTTTTTTTACAATCGGATACTGTGCAAATACCTAGGCAGAATACCTACGTACAGGTTTGATTTTTGAGACAGACCTAAAACAGGAAAATATAGTCTTCCAATGAACGTAAACTATGAAAAGTGTTAAATTCAAACTACTTTTTGAATTCCATTTAATTTAACCACGCGGAAATGTATAGGACAAGTTTTATGCTATATGTGGGTTCCGGATTCAGTTCCTGTGCCGTTCTAAATGATATAGCTGCGTTTGCGCCGGTAAGTGACCGGAAAATGTCAATAAGATTGATGACCAACAAAGCTCGAAGAAAGATGCTAGAATAAAATCTAGTTTCTAGTTTAATCCTGCAAAGAGGGCTTCTACGGATCTATAAATTGTCACTCTATGATTATGAACTTCTATCTCGCGAGATTATAAACTATCGAAAAATTTTGAACCGCAACAAACCATTTACAGTTCAACGCATTAGTTTTCGATAGTTTAAATTTATAATCTATCCCTGGTAATCTGACAAATTGTGAACTATGTAGTATCTTAAGTAAGATTGACTATGTATATCTTATATGTAGTATCTCATGCAAGTATGTATCAAACTTGCATGCGACGAACGCACCTTGCGCTAATAGGTACTAAATAGCTAAGTAAGGAGAGTGTACAATGCGTTTCAACTAAGAATAGGAATGACCTTGCGCCATATTGTGAAGATTTAGCAAAACAGCACCTCGTTTACACATTTGCAAAGTCAGTGACATAATTATTATAACAAAAACAAATTCCAAAAACAGAACTAAAATGGATAAGGATAACACAGGTTGACACTACAAAACTTTGCAAGCCGTATATTTCAAGTTTCAGTTGACATTTCGAGGTCATTCACGTTCCTATTCTTAGTTGAATCGCAATATAGCTGCTAACCAGCAACGCCACCTTAAAAAAAACCGGTCAACAGCGAGTCGGACTCGCGCACCGAGGGTTCCGTTCCGAAATCTGAAAAACTGTGCTATTTAGAGACATTGTTTTGTTTTTCCTGTAATCTTTACATAAACTTCTATCATATAGAATAATTTCAGATTTTTCTCTTTGCAAACTTCGGAGATAAGGGGGGGGAACGGTATTCGGGTTCCTTTTTTACCATTTTGGTACGGAACCCTAAAAAACTAACAAAAACGGCCGTTTTTGTTGTAAACTGCTATAATTATGTAACTTCAAGCCTAGGAGGTTTAGTGTTGATTTTTTACCCGACTGCGGCGAAGCCCAAAAGGAGGGTTATTACCCGACTGCGGCGAAGCCCAAAAGTAGGGTAATAACCCTCCTTTTGGGCTTCGCCGCAGTCGGGTAAAAAATCAACACTAAACCTCCTAGGCTTGAAGTTGAAGTAGAACCCGACTGCGGCGAAGCCCAAAAGGAGGGTTATGTATTTGACTTGTATGTAAGTATGTGTGTATGTCCGTTTCTTTGTTCCCTCGTAACTCCTAAACGAATGAACGGATTTGGATGAATTATACGTCTTTAGGTTTGTCTTGGTAGCGCGAGTGTCACTGGCTACATTAAAATAAAAAAAAAGTAAAATGGCGGATTTGGGGTGCCATATTGTGGAGTTCAAAAATTTTTTTTTCTTCTAATACCATCGAGTGGGATATCAAATTGAAGGGTTTTAAAAGGTGATTACAAAAATATATACAACTTATATGGTTAAAAGCAATTCGAAGTGACAAATCGTAAAAAATACGAAAAGAAAATCGAAATCAAAATAACCCTTAAAACTCCTTGCAAGAACTAAATCGTCTGCGAAATTTTTCACATTTATAAACTAAAAAGCTGGAAATAAAAAAGTAATTAAAAAAACTAAAAAACCCGACTGCGGTAAAAGTTAAGTTAAAAATTAAAAAAACTGAAAAGCTAAAAACAAGCCCATTTTAAATTAAATTAAATTTGGAAGCAGGCGGGACCCATTCCATTTTTATATTTTCAAACACAAACGGGTCCCGCCTGCTTCCAAATTTAATTTAATTTAAAGTGGGCTTGTTTTTAGCTTTTCAGTTTTTTTTTATTTTTAACTTAACTTTTACCGCAGTCGGGTTTTTTAGTTTTTTTAATTACTTTTTTTTAATACAAAAAATTCTACCTCATCTGACTAAAAAAGTGTGCATAGGAAATTTTTAAATGTTCCATAATACACGGGGAGGTCTAAAAGTTCGTGGAATGAAAGGGTTTTAAATAAAATGAAACAATAAATCTATTTTTCCTTTTCAATATAATCACCCTTAAGCTCAATACATTTATTAGAGCTATGAATTAATTTTTCTAAACCATCGTAAAAATATTTTTTATCTTTTGCCTCAAAATGAGCCGAAATTGTCTCCTTTACCTCATTGTCGTCGGAAAATTTCCTTCCCTTAAGTCTTTTTTTAAATTGGGGAAGAAATAAAAATCATTTAGGGCCAGATCTGGACTGTAGGGTGGGTGGACTACCTCCCTAGGGGCGTCAGCGTGGTAAGTTACGCTGACGACACGCTGATCCTGGCGCAGGGGAGGTCGCAACAGGCGGCGGCCGAATTAGTGACACGCGGGGTTGCGATAGTCGTGGAGAGGATCCGGCAGTTGGGCCTCGAGGTGGCCCTGCACAGGTCCGAGGCCATGTGTTTTCATGGTCCTCGGAATGCGCCACCGTCGGGTTCCCAAATAACGGTAGGAGGGGTTCACATCGGAGTCGGGTCGACGATGAAGTACCTGGGACTCGTCCTCGACAGCCGGTGGAACTTCGTGGAGGATTTCCGACGTTTGGCTCCCAGACTGGAGCGGACTGGGGCTGCTTTGAGGCGGCTCCTGCCCAATCTGGGGGGTCCAAACGCCTCCTGCCGGAGGCTCTACGCGGGGGTCGTGCGGTCCATGGCCCTTTGCGGGGCACCGGTGTGGGCGCATTCCCTAAGGCTGCGGCCAGCCCAACGGTTGAACGCGTCCCAGAGGGTCATGGCCATCCGGCTAGTCCGGGGATACCGCACGGTCTCCCGGGAGGCGGCGAGCCTCCTTGCCGGATTGCCGCCGTGGGATCTGGAGGCAAACGGAGGCGCACGTGTGGGAGTGGCGCGAGGAGGCGAAACGCCGGGGCGTAACTCCGCTGCCGCGAGAAATCACGGTACAGCGGGCAGAGCTCCGGCGGGATCTCATGGCGACATGGAGAGCGCGACTGTCGCAACCCAGCGCTGGGAACGCCACAATTGCGGCGATAAGTCCCCTCTTTGAGGAGTGGTTAGAGAGGCGCCACGGCGTCCTCACCTTCCGCCTAACGCAGGTCCTCACCGGACACGGCTGTTTCGGGAGGTTCCTGTTTCGCATAAGGCGGGAGGAAACGCCCGGGTGTCACCATTGTGTGGATCGCCCGGAAGACACGGTGGAGCATACAGTGGAGGTCTGCCCGGCTTGGGCAGAGCACCGCCGTGTTCTCACGGAGGCGATCGGCGGCGGCGATCTCTCGCGTCCGAGCCTGGTTCAGGCCATGGTGCGGAGCGAGACTGCTAGGAGGCCGTTACCTCCTTCTGCGAAGCAAGGATGCTCGCGAAGGAGGAGGCGGAACGCGTGAGGGAGAGGCAGCCTCACGCCTTCAGTCGCCGCACGACATGCCCTGGGCGGCCGCGTGAGTAGCGGGTAGCTCGCCGTCCGGTAAGGACCAGGCCCGAGTCGACGGCGCGTTGTGTTCCACGCGCGCCTCAAAGAGATGTCAGCAAATTATGGGGTCCAATAGGGCCGACGCCGCTGGGGTCGCGGGTAGTTTTAAGAAGATACCGCGGCCCTGGCATAGGCAACTGAAGGAACACGAGTAGGTTTTAGTCAGTAAAAGTCTGACACGCCCTTCCGCTCCACCCAGAGCGGGAGAAGTTATTTGATGATTTCCTACCCTCAAAAAAAAAAAAAAAAGTTGGATGGACTAGTGATTCGGTTCCATGCGTGTGCAGAGCAGCCATTGCAACTCTGCTCTTGTGAACCGGTGCGTTGTCTTGCAAGAGCAACAAACTCTTGCTCAATTTTCCAAGACGTTTTTCCTTGATGGCCTCCTTTAATTTTTTCTAATATCGTTGCGTAGTATTCTCCGGTTATGGTCCTTCCCTTTTCTTTGTAATCAATCAATATTATCCCCTCACAATCCCGAAGAACTCCTGAACTGGCCTTCCTGAGCGGGGGTTGTCGTCAATCGACTCCCGACCATGTTTAATAAGACCAAGCCACTTGTAAATCATTGATTTACTGGGGCACATTTCCCCATAAACGGGAAACCGTTTATGGGGAAATGTGCCCTAGTAAATTTAATTAAAAATGGTCCGAGCGTTCTTTCCTTGATTGGTAAGGAATTTTATCTCAGCACGGTGTTCAATTTTCTCCATAGTTTCCGTTTTCTTCCGGATTGACTTGTTTAGCAGGCGAGTGTTCGTAAACGAATGACGCATTAGGGCTGAAACTCAATTTATATACTAATGATGAGTACCCAATTATTATGACACTAAGCGAGCGCCCCTATCCTCACTCCATCCCCTCCATTCCACGAACTTTTGGACCTCCCCTCGTATCTCCAGACTTTTTTTTTCTCAACTGTGGCACTGTTAGCTGCTATACACACAAACTTTAAGGCGCTACCAAAATAAATTGGAGGATTTTTCGTAACCATTTATTTCACTATTCAGCAATTCAGCATGTATGGATTTATTTTTTGGATATATGTTTATTGACTATTTGATTAATACTTTGACTGAAGGAAAACACGATTTGGGTTAAATTTCCTCGATAGAATTTAATTCTGAAAAGACCTCTACTTTTTTATGTCTTTTTCTACAATTCTAAAATCCTAAGTAATTTCATTGCAAAATTGAAAATTCTGGCTGAACATAATTTTGAGACTGTGGTCGCATATTTTCGCGCTCGGATTTTAAACATCTGACGCTCGAAGCCGCGTAGCGAGTGCGCGTGTGTGCGTTTTTCCTCATGTACGGCACACAGTTGCGATGCTGCGACGACTAAACGATCTTGATCTGTAGCTATATTACTTCAAAAAAATATAGGTACGCCACCTATATTTTTTTGAAGTAAAAGCTAGAGGTTTACGGAGAAAATAAAAAGACTGTCCACAACACATTATTAGTGTATTTTAATTAAATTTATACAAATATGGATGAAGAAAATAATATTATGTAGGTACTTATAAAAACTAAACTCATTTTACTTATTTGCTTAAGTATTTGTATACTTATAAGTAATTGAAGTTTTATAAAAGTATTTGTATTTGACGACACGGTTGGCGCAGTGGCTGAGCAATTGACTGCTGCGCAGCATGTTGTGGGTTCGATTCCCGCACGGAACAAATATTTGTACGACCTACAAGTACTTATTTGTTTCCGAGTCTGGGTGTTTTTCTATCTATAATATGTATGTATTTACAAAAAAAAATGTATATAAGAAGTTTATCAGCCATCTCGTTACCATAACACAAGCATTAGGTTGCTTAGCTTGGGACTAGATGGCGTTGTGTGAAATGTCCAAGGATATTTATTTTATTTATTTGTCTAAGGGGATTGATCGACTTTTCCTTGGATCTATAATTTCTGGGAGAACACAATCAGAATAAAATTTTGTTAACGGCGGAGCCATCTTTTGTCCAAAATCATCGTTTTTTTATGTAAAACAGTTCAATTTAAGCCCTATTTCAATGTAGATAAAGACGCCACGCGCTAGCTATAATTATTTATTTTTCTTGCGGCATTATAGGTTTAGCAACCGCATCAAGTTCATAAAACAGTTGAATTTGAACCAACAATAATACATAAATACATAAAGCCGCCTCATGCGCAAATGATTGGTTTACTGTTTTCAAATTTCAAATAGGTAGGTCACCCCGCTGCCACAGAATAAATATTAGTACTGCTGCGTTCGTGTGGGGTTGGTTTTATAATGTTTATTAGCCTAGGCAGGTATTGTACGTGTCCAGTCGATCTAATGACTATACAGTCGACCACACGTCGCACGTCAGTGGTAAGTGATAAGGATTTGTATAGGTATCGTTTTCATAGTTTTCGATTTCGACTATAGCCAATAGTGAAGTCAAAATTAAAATCCAAGATGGCGGCTGCGAAAATTTTAAAATTTTTCGTCATGGATGTCGTTTTCATAGTTCTCGAGGATGAAGCCGATAGTTAAGTCAATCATCCTAGAAGGGATGATTGACTGCACTATGCGGCCCAAGAGAGCAATGCAATGGTGGCCCAATGGTAACGATCCCGACATACGAGTAGGTCATGGTTTCGAACTCAGGCAGGCACTTTGTGTAAATAATTTCATCACCACTACTCTCAAATCAGTGAAGGAAAATATCGTGAGGAAACCGCCTAGAACCAAGAATTCGAAGACATGTGACATCTCCCAACCCGCACTGGGTCCTCGTGGTGTATTACGGCCCACTCCCTCTCACCGAGAGGAGCCCTGTGTCCCAGCAGTGGGAACATTATAGGCTGATTATGATTGAGACCCATTATGTTGTGAGCGAGCACGTTTCAGTGCCAGAGGTCATCACTGATGTGAGACGAAAAGATATATTACGCTCAAAACCGCCGCGCGCGGCCCTTGTCCGATCAGAGCGCGGCTAGCCGCGCGTGGCAGCCGCGCTCAAATGCCGCTCTATATTTGGACACACCTTTATATAGTGCCTTTATCTATGCCTCACTCGTTTCGTATCGTTTAGTGCGGTCGCGATTTGAGTGTATTTCCCATAGTTTTATTGATGTTTTCCTCGACCCCTGTTTTCTTTCTGCGGACTTCTGATCTTGTTTCTTGTACGAACCTTGCTACCATACCGGACACGGTACGGAGAACCCCGCATAAACGTTGGACTTGAACTTGTTATTTTGTATATTACGACCAGCCTACTGATTTCATATTGGCACCATGGATCGTTGTGTAAATTGTGGCAAAGTGACTAGAGGCTGTAGTTTACGTGGTCGTCGAGCTGAAGAACTTCAAAAATCAGCTGTTAAGTACCTATAATGTAGATCGTTATGTAACCTCACTTTTATTAACTACATCTCTTTTAACTCGGAGCTCAGACCACGAAAATCCGCAAAATGTTCAGTGATGGTTTGATAATATAGTAGCTATAAATTGACACCAATTTCATCTTTTTACAACCCAGGCCCAGGCCCAAGTTTATATGACATGGTTTCCGTCTCCTTTGTCACGGATCCACAATAGAGATTGTGGCAGTAGAGTTTTCAAATAAAAATCTGATATAAATTTTTTCTCCATATTCATCCTCCAAAATTCTTGTAGCCATCTTGGATTTACATTTTGACTACACTATCGACGTTAGCACCCACAAGAACCATGAAAACGATACCCATGATGAAAAATTTGAAAATGTTCGCAGCCGCCATCTTGGATTTACATTTTAACGTCACTATCGGCTTTAGCATCCTCGAGAACAATGGGAACGATCCCCATGACGAAAAATTTAAAAATTTTCGCAGCCACCATCTTGGATTTACATTTTGACCAAATTATATTGTATTATTGATATTGTAATTACAATATCAATATTACAAGTAATACAACATAATTCAAGAATTGTAACATAATTCTCCTAAAGTAAGTGTGCCTACCACGTTAGCTTCTTAAAATATTACTTAAATGAAAGGATTAAAAATATTTAGTCGCACTACAATTGACTATATATCACGCGAGGCGCATGCGCGGCGGCGGGAGGTCAACCGACGTGGGTCCTGCGTCGAAGAGCGCCAGAGCGCGACTGACTTAGGCCGTTCGATGCACCCGATTTTATACTCACTTTAAAAAAATATTTTCGTAAATGATTGAAGACAGATATGTTTTATTTTTTACACATATATAGTACAATCTTTCTTCTTACGTATAAAATGATTTGTGTTGCCAAATGACTTTTAGATTCTGAGAAATGACGTGTTTTTTTGTAGTCGATTTCTCGATTTTTGATTATCTTAGACGTGATTAAAATACAAGTTAATGAATTAAAAATCAAACTTTTCTCAATGCATTTTAAATTTCAGGATATGCCTCTTTGAATGAATACCACTTTACCTTCTTAATTAGTAGTAATAATTGGTGTAAGATTACTTCAAAGTTGAGCCTTCACGCGTCATCTGGAAATCGCGCCTTCGAAATCGACTGTTTTCGTAGTCAATAATTCAATTTGAACAAGTTTTTTTTAATAGACTTTAAATAAAAATATATGATAATTACTATGATTGAAGTCAAAAGAAGCTAAAAAAATAAATTATGTGACCAAAATCACTTCAAAATCTCCCAAGTTCTCGATTTACGTATGAAAAATGCAACAACGCTCTTAATTTATTTTTAAACAATTTTTATTTCATTTGGCGCTTTTATTTTGGTTCCAGCGCGTTGTTGCGCTCTTTTTTTTTTCGCATGTGGAAGTAATTGACTCTGTCACTTTCTTATTCCCGCCCAGTTCACTTTTTTTGTATCACCTGCGACCAACTTGGACGAAGCGCTCGCAGGCCGCTGCCTCGGTACCGCTCGCTTCGCTCGTTCAGATAACAGTTAAGATAAGATATTGTAACAGTTCACAATTTTTAAACAGTTTATAATCTAACGGTAATAATATAGATAGATCTTGGGGGCTAAAACAGCCACTTTGGCAGAATCATAATAGGATAATATTATGAATAATATTTGAAATCGTAAAACGGTCACAAACTGACAATATTGAACTGAATTATCAGTTTGTGACCGTTTTAGGATTTCAAATATTATTCATAATATTATCCTATTATGATTCTGCAAAAGTGGCCGTTTTAGCCCCCTAGGTATAAGCTAACTGTGCTCACAATCTTACGGTGACATAATATTATAGAAGAGGAAAGCATGCTCTGCCGACCCATCATCTGCCTAGCCTTTTCCCAAATATGTTGGGGTCGGCTTCCAGTCTAACCGGATGCAGCTGAATATCAGTATTTTACATAGACTGGACATGGCATAGACATGGACGACTCTATCTGACCTCCACAACTGTTCAGTGTAATACGATACCCCTTGGTAAGACTGGTTGTCAGACTTTCGGGCTTCTGACGACCCGTAACGACTGTCAAAGATCCACGAATGACAGCTGGGACCAACGGCTTGACGTGCTTTCCGAGGCACTGAGGGGTATTGGTAAGTAAAGATGGTCACCCATCCACGGATCAACCGCAGCAAGCGTAGCTTAACCTGATCGTTCGACCCGTGCGGCTGTTATTACTTAGCCACAAGTCGGGGTCGCGGGTGCCGCCGGGGTCGCGGGTTGTTCGAAAGAGATACCGTGGCCCTGTCATAGACAACTGACGGAACACGGGTGGGTTTTAGTCAGTAAAAGTCTGACACGCCCTTCCGCTCCGCCCAGAGCGGGAGAAGTCATTTGATGATTTCCCATCCAAAAAAAAGCCATGAGCGCCTCTGTGGTCTGCCGACCCCAAATACCTAAATAGGGATGAGGGCAGGAGAATGACTCTGACTAACTGTCTTAATTGACAGATGGTATTTCTGATTTGACTTGCGATTTAACAGTTCCAGGTTTGGAACTTCTAAAATAAATCTTTCCATGCTAGTATAAACAGAGCTAACAAATTCTCTCTTTTAGTAATCTCAGTTTCATCAAAATAAACATGATCGGCTCTTTAAATGTGAAAATAGAACACCAAGATATGCATATTAGCTCTTTAATCTAATATTTGTGTAATCTAAGTACCGAAGTCATGATATTATGGTCACGAAATGCTTTGGTCTAGTTTGAATGAGCACACTCACTCATCTTTGAAAGCTCACAGACCACCTTTTAGCAATTCTTCCCAATAGCGCCATCTAGGACAAACAGCAAGTAAAATCAACAAAACTGTTTCATATCGTAGTTATAATAACTGAGTGTAGATGGCTCTTTATCATGCTCTTTGTCATGTTACCTAGTTGATGATAATATGATTGTGATACTAGATGGCGCTACAATCAAGTGGTATGCATGGTAAAGCGACATCTAACAATGTTGTTATTAAAGTCACAAATTAAATATAGATGGTGTTGTTATAAGGATTTAAAACTTTGGAACATGCATGCAATAGATAGCGCTGTAAGTCGTTTGATCAGGAAAGTTAACTTGTAAGTTTTCAACGAAGTTGGTAAAAAAAAATAGTAAAAAGTGAAGTAAATCATAAAGACTCGTTTTTTTCTTTTTTTTTATTCAATTGGTTTCTTGTCACCAAATATGCGTGGCGTCAATCCTCGGTGCATGAAATGTGATCAGTCATGGCAAATTGCTCCGGACTCGTTCAGATCTTGAATACCAATCGCGATAATCGGTTGAAATTATTGAGCTGCAGTCGATTGCGTTCACACGGTGTTCAATTATATGATGTTCTTTGATACTCTGAAAAAGTTTGAAAGTAGATATGAAAAATATGTAGGTACTAAGTACTTAATGCATTCTTACCGGTTAGTAACAGCCGCACGGGTCGATCCATATTGCTGGGGTTGGTCCGTGTATGGGTAAGCTGTTGGTCGCGGCTGTCATTCGTGGATCTTTGACAGTCGTTACGGGTCGTCAGAAGCCCGAAAGTCTGACAACCAGTGTTACCAAGGGGTATCGTATTACCCAGTTACTGGGTTGCGGAGGTCTGATAGGCAGTCGCTCCATATAAAATATCGGTATTCAGCTGCATCCGGTTAGACTGGGAGCCGACCCCAACATAGTTGGGAAAAGGCTAGGCAGATTGATTGACTTACTTACCAGTTTATGAAAAATATTCGAGAATCTTTATGTAAAAGTTTTGAGTTGGTCCTGGACCTATCTACCTATAAATGTGGACGTACCTATATAGAGTAGGGGAAGACAAAAGAAACGATGGATGGACTTTGCGAAAGAAGATATTGAGGCTAGAAAGGGGTGACGGCTGACGGTGACGGTGAGGGGGGAGAGGCTAGAATTATGACGTTGCGCCAACCCCAAATAAATTAAAATAAGGGCAAGGGAACTGGGATTCGAGAATCTATCTGTAGTTGTGTAACCTGCTGGTCTATCGATATTGCCTACACAGTACACTACAGGTTCGTGATTGTGAACTTTTCAGGTTCGTGATTGTGAACTTTTCAGGTTCGTGATTGTGAACTTTTGGAGTAGTAGCCTCCAACCTTCAATCCGTTATCAGTTCATGGATTATTTATTGTTTCTACTAAGTAACCACAAAGTCAAAATGAACTAAGTAATATCATTTAATTTATAATTACTCAAGTAAACCTATTAGTAAAATATCCGTATTTTATCCTCAAAAGAACCAGATGAGATTTTGGCATAGGCACCTACTTATACCAAAAATAGGTGGACACATTTTCACAGAAGATGAACAACTTTTACTAGGTATGGGACCAAACCTGAAATCGCGAAAAAAAAAAACAGGTGCTCCCTACATTTTGACGAGTTTGGTGTAGATAAATGTACTGAACGGCTGATTTTTTTTCGCGATTTCAGAGTTAGTCCCACAGTGAAAGTTCTTCATGTTCATGGGTAGAACACCCTGTAAAAATTTGTCCACCTATTTTAATGGGACCTTATAAATATATGTTCAAGAAACTATTGTTTCAAACGCACACGAACGAAAATAATTAATAATCAATCAATCATTCTTTTCACACAGCACACGCGATTTAATTAATCAAAAACAAAATAAGATAATTCTGGCCATCTGTACGCCATAAAACGAAGAAATTCACGTGCGGCAAAGAACAATTCCCATTTTAAATAACGAATGATGGGACCGAGACTGGTTTTGCGTGGCAAGCAATTATTCAGTCAAAATTCACTCATTGATCGGTGGACGGTGGCAGAATGGTTGCGTGTCTTTGCCTCACGAGAATATCTTACCATAAATATGGAGGCTGACGATTTCGCGCGAATCGAGAGCGTTGAGAGTTATGGAGCTGTTAAAAGACATTATTTTTTTAAGAATACTAATTTAATTCGCATGTTTATTTTAAATTAAATGTGCCTGTCTGTCTCATACTTAATAAACGATTGGACAATTAAATGTAATAAATATGCGCTGTCGTAAAATAAACACTTGTGTGTGTGATGTCCATTTGTAAAATGCGCTGTGTTGATAAAACAGCACTTTGCTAAACGTTGTAACGGGGTTGTTTATAACTTTGTAAGCGTTATCTAAAACATTTTCGCAATCAACTTTATTACTCCTGCTAGGGGCAAAGTGGCAAAGGCAGCTGATGCATTCTGCCTATTTTTTAAGACAGTATACTCATGCATGAACAATGAAGGCATTTTATGGTTGAAAGTAGCCAGTAGCCAGGTGAGTCATCCGACTGATTGTTTATGGTAGGTACTTGCGTACATATTATACTACGCCTCCACACTCAACATGCAAGCTCCAACTCAAAACGAAAAAAACGCATTTCAAAAGAATGCAATTTCTGATCTAACAACTGGACCCCGAACACGGACCCCGACTGTTTGCCGCAAAACTGGCGCTACATGTAAGTTTACGTTCGATATTCAAATCCGGAAAAAGGTCTATTCCTGCCTTGTCGTCAACGAGAAAACAGATGACGGCGCCATAGTAAATGTACTGTCGCTACTCCGGCGCCGTCATTTGTTTTCTCGTTGACGTCCCATGAGTACTGGCATAAAGCACTGGGATTCCCGCTACTGATCCCTGCAGGTTGATCTTCTGAAAGACGGTTACAATGTTTACCAGTTTCTTTAGGGTTTCATCTAGGGAATGTGGGCATAATTTTCACAAACGGTTATTTCAGAGTTGCGTTACCTTTCCTGAACCTGCGTTTCCCCACAATCTTCTTTAAGTGCTGGAGCTTTAAAACTTATAAGTACAAAACATGTTAATTATTTTTAATGGCTCTATAAACATTAAGATAACATAATCATCAGATTTCCACGCGGCATATCACACACAAGTGTGTGAAGCTGCTAGTTCCGCTCCAAACTTCAAGTCAAATTAACGCAGCATAAACAACATAATCACTGTATACAATCGTCAACAAATTCTTCAGTAACAGTTAATACTATTGTTACTAGTAATAATAACGGACCGTCACGTGGTCGCTGCGACTTGCGACAGATCCACAGAGTACGGAATTGAAGCGATTCCGTGTGAGACGGCAGTACCTACTACAGTCCGACCGTCACCGTCACTTTTGACAATTTTCTAGATGGAGCCACCGCGGGGCCGGTCATGAGACAGCAATATAATACTTTTTCTAGGTTATGTGGTATGAGAAATGAAGTTTAGCGTAAGAAATCTTCCATATTTTGGACTGAAACCCATGTCAATACATACGCACAATGCAAAAACTGAGCAAAAAAGTTAAATTACTTAATTGACGCAAGATAAATTTTGAAAGCACTTTGGCTAACATTTAAAAGTTCGCCAAGCAAAAGTACGGCACACCGTAAGAGACTGAAGATACGATGCTTTGTCTCAATTTTCCTATTAATTTCGTATATATGTCTCACTTCCACACTTCACACTGTAATCATGGCAACGTCTAGAGGTTATTGTCTTTGAGTAGTAACTTATTACTAGTTTCCTTCAACTTTGACATTGGCAGGATCATCGTTATAACGATGGAGCCATTAAGTAGGTTTATACTTGGAATTGGAACTTTGTCACTAATAATTATTGTCTTATTGTCGTTTGATCCTTATATCAAATTCACAAAACACATATTCGATAGACAGCACGCGTAGCATGACGTCGTTTTGTCGACGGAAGAACAGACAAAATTACACATTGCACTGCTTAGACGCGTAGAATGCGTAGAAATAATTCTACAATATGCCATTTTGTCTATTCTACCGTCGACAAAACTTGTTTCTACGGTCATACAGTCACGCTATTCGTTGCTGGTGTCAAGAACGCATTCTCTCGACGGCGGAAGTAAGTAATAAAATTCGTGGCGCCAAAATTTTATTGAGCGCACAACTTCTGTCTCACAGACGCCATTCAAAGCCGTCAATTTCTATACGTCATTTTAGTCGTAGTGCGAGTAACCACGCTTGGTTTGTACGCACGGCTACAGATCAAGCTATAATTTTCCAGTATAGGTTGATCTCGCATTGTATAGGATCTCCTTACACTGAGAGAGCAGTGTAAACTGGAAATGTATAGCTTGATGTGTAGCCGTTTGTACGGAAAGTGTTGACCATGCCACCTCTAGCCGAGCCGTGTCCGTGATCTGTGGACAGATCATAATCGGCGGTAATGCGACCCGTCGACGTTCTAATGAAATCATTGTCGAGTTACGCCCGAAGGCTTTCTGTACGCTTAGCGACTTGGCGACTTGTCGCAGGGGTTTTATTTTTAAGATATTTGTGAATGAAGACGGATTTTCAAGGATTAGTTACTAGTAAACGCTACTCGGTTTCTCGTAATATATGTTCAAAATGATTTTAAGTAAGTATCTGCTTATTTAAACAATTTTATAGAGGTAAAATTGATTGTAGGTATAGTTTCAGTTAGCATTGCCATACGTCCAGATAAAGCCGGACAGTGGATTTTTGACCTCTTGTCCGGCCAAATTTGACGGCGTCCGGCCCGTCCGGTTTTGTTAGGCTTTTTATATCTATCGTTCAGTCACAAGAAATGAACGAGCGAGACGAGACTCGCTGACTCGCCGAGACATGCAAGTTCACATAATTATAATATTGTGTGTCATTTTTATTTTTAGTATATACACACAGCAACAGGTCAAGTTAAGCTCATTCGATTTTGAACTTAACCACTAACATTTTCAGGTTTAAAAACATTTGGAGTTTGTGTTTTATTTGATTTTTTTATCAAAAATCCTTTTTTTTTCAGCGTCCGGCCTTTTGGGGTCCCAACCCCAAAAGACCGGCTTTTTGATTTTTAGATATGGCAACGTCAGTTTCAGTACATAATATTCGACTAAGTACTTACTAAAATTCTTTCACTAATAGAAAGCTACACTATTGCTAAGTGACATAAAACATAACATCACGCCATGTTTCCCCGAAGGGTTAGGCAGAGGTGTAGGTGCCATCGGCAGTTATGTTTAAATCCCATGTAATAGGGGGCGAGCCTATTGTCATCAACCGGGCACTAAACCAGACTCGGGGCTGCTACTAAGAAATCGCAGATTGAAAAACCCAATAACACTTTGCCCAACCGGGGAATCGAACCCTCACGCTCAAAGAAACACGCTGACGAAGTCGCGAGCAGAAGCTATAGTCTATCTATCTATCTATCCATACTAATATTATAAATTCGAAAGTAACTCTGTCTGTCTGTCTGTCTGTTACCTTTTCACACCTAAACCACTGAACGGATTTCGATAAAATTTGGCAAGGCTATAGATGGTATCCTGGGGACGGACATAGGCTACTTTTTTTTTCAAAAATAATCCTACAGGGGGTGATATAGGGGATGAAAGTTTGTATGGGAAACTCAGTATTTCTTAAGTTAGGGATGTGAAAATTAAAATGTATGCTTTTGATAGGAAATAAAGAAATATGCCGTTCAGCGTTTTTGAAAAATCATCCCCTGAGGTGGTAAAATAAGGGTTGATTTTAAAATTTACAAAACTGCACGGATTTCGACAAAATTTGGCAAGGCTTTATATAGCATCCTGGGAAAGGACATTGGATACTATTTTTTTCAAAAATAATACTACAGGGCGCGGGTAGTTTGAAGAAGATACCGCGGCCCTGGTATAGGCAACTGAAGGAACACGGGTGGGTTTTAGTCAGTAAAAGTCTGACACGCCCTTCCGCTCCACAAAGAAGAGCGGGAGAAGTTATTTGATGATTTCCCACCCTCAAAAAAAAAAAAAAAAAAAGGTGGTGATATAGGGGATGAAAGTTTGTAAGGGAAACCCAGTATTTCTTAAGTTAGGCATAACAAATTTATGCTATTGGTAAGGGAAACCCAGTATTTCTTAAGTTAGGCATAACAAATTTATGCTATTGGTAAGAAGTTAAGAAATATGCGGGTCAGCGTTTTTTAAAAATCATCCCCTGAGTCGGTAAAATAGGGGTTGATTTTAAAATGTACAAAACTGCACGGATTTCGATAAAATTTGGCAAGGCTATAGATAGCATCCTGGGAAAGGACATGGGCTACTTTTTGTCTTAAAACATAATCCTACAAGGGGTGATAAAAGGGATGAAAGTTTGTATGGGAAACCCAGCATTTCTTAAGTTAGGGATATGCCCTATGTTTTCCACATGAACGTTCCAATGGGATATTTTCCGACATCCACGCGGGCGAAGCCGCGGGCAAAAGCTAGTCTAGTATAAATAAAAAGAGAAGTCCTAACTGACTGACTGACTGACTCTTCAACGCCCAGCCCAAACCCTTGGACCTAGAAAGCTGAAATTTTGCACAGAGGTTTCCTTTACAATGTAGATAAGGAGTAAGGAAGGAATTCCCGGTAGCAGGTTCCCTTGGGATATTCTCCGACATCCACGCGGGCGAAGCCGCGGGCAAAAGCTAGTAGAAGAAATAGACAGAAGCTAGTTTTAAGTAATTTGATTTGGGAAAACTTGGTACTTAGATTTTGTAGACAGTTTACCAACATCCAATCAAATAACTGGGGGGTTACTATGAGCTCTTATAGCAGGGCCGAAGTTGAACGTTTCCAGTGAGAGAAAATGACGGTGCTATAGGTCGTATACAATGCCTTTAGGATGCTGATGTGGCTGCCGAGGCACTGCAGCGCGTCGGGCATGTTTGCCGACGCTCGTATGGCTTCCATGCCATCCTCAG
The DNA here is from genome assembly GCA_905163495.3 of Cosmia trapezina. NCBI lineage: Eukaryota > Metazoa > Arthropoda > Insecta > Lepidoptera > Noctuidae > Cosmia > Cosmia trapezina. The sequence goes on from LR991044.1 coordinate 7,444,265, forward strand.
AAACAGAGCTGCATCGTTGCTAAGTCGTGCGCGCAGCAGTGGCAACAGCATTCTTAGCATTGTGGCGGCCAGAATTGACTGCCCAATATTGTGGCATTGTGTGCAGTTGCATGTAAAAAAAAAGAACTGCAACTGATGGAAGAATTTTGTTTTATTTTTTATGAATTTCTTCCTTTTAAATAATTGTTGATCACTATTTAATGAATTTAAAGTACCTCTGCGTGACATATAATTTTAATTTAATTTTTATAATTAATAATTTTTTATTTTAGAATATAGTATAACTGTGGGTGAATTTGAATCTTTGGTTACTAACATAATTCTTAAGTATACTACTAACAAAAATGTGGATAATTGAGTCTGATATAAATAAATAAATAAAATAAAAGTATACAACTCCGTCTTACTGGAAACGTTCAACTTCTAAGCCCCCTGAACAAATGCACCAACAAATATACCTACTTTAAAATCCCTAATCCTAATAACCTACTAATATAATAAATGCGAAAGTTTGGATGGATGTTTGTTACTCAATCACGTCAGAACGGCTAAATGGATCTGGATGAAATTTGGCACAGAGATAGAATATAGTCTGGAATAGAACATAAGTTACATTTCATCCCGGAAAAATGTATGGTTTACGTGGAATAGTTTGCAACATCGCCGCTGGGAAAAGCTAGCCATTTTATAAAGTACGTGCAGGGGTTTCGTTTTTCATAAAATGGTAACACAAAAATACTCTACTATACGTGAACGTGACGTCGGTCGCGCGTTGTGTAGAGATATTATCTTATGTTATCGATCTATTGATTGAAAACTTCAAAGACTTGTTTGACAAGTAAATATTTGATGTAACTTAATACCTATAACTTAACAGTTTTTGCTACTTCATATTTTGTCCGTGACATTGAATAAAAACGAAATACCTAGCTAAATATAGTAGCTCCGTCTTTTAACGACAGGATATAGGAAACATAATGGATGATCTAGAGATGTTGAGGATCTACAATTCTACATTCATCGTCCCTTATAATGAGGCCTGTCAATCTCCAGGGTAGCCTGCGAGATTACAATTTTCTTACGTCAGCTAAATACCAGTATTTTACATGGAGCGACTGCCTATCTGACCTCCACAATCCAGTTACTGGGTAACACGATACCCCTTGGTAAGACCACAGATTAACACAGATGGGAAGTGTCCCATCTGATTTTGTGGAGTGCCACATATTAGTGTGTCAGTGCCATTTATTACAATACGGCCGCCGTATCTTGGCGAGTCCGAACTTCGCGCAGAACGCTGCGCAGTAACATTTTTAGGAATCAAATGGCGACATGAGGCGAGTGTGAGTGAGAGAACATGCGCGAAAGTTCGGAGAGCCTATGTTCAGACTCGCCAAGATACGTCGGCCGTACTGTACTATAGCTTATGCTCGCGGCTTTGCCCGCGTTGATGTCCGAATATATCCCACGGGAACGTGCTACCAGGAAATCCTTCCTTATTCCTTGTCTCATTGTCTGCATTATAAAGGGAACTTCTGTGCAAAATTTCAGCTTTCTAGGTTCAAGGCCAGCAGTTGATGCGAGTCAGTTAGTCAGTCAGGATTTCTCTTTTTATTTTATTGGTGGATAGTCAAATCATTACTTTTTTAAACAAAAGAATGTTTAATAAGTAAATAAAAAATTCTTTGCATTCTTAAAATGTTTTTGGCCGAATTGTTGATTTGATACTTAGATGTGCAATGCAAGGTAAGACTAAAAAAATAAACTATAAATATAATTTTAGATACTTAGGTAGGTAGGTACATTTTCTCAATAAATGTAGGTACCGAAGTAAACTTTTGTTTAAAAAACCGGCCAAGTGCGTGTCGGACCACGCACAACGAAGGGTTCCGTAGTTGAAAATAATTTATCTCAAAAAGAAAACCAGAAAAAAAATTTTTACGTGATAAAATTACAAATTAACAATTTTCGGACTTTTTCCTTTACTTGTGCTGTGAAACCTTGCTTCTTGCCAAATTTCGTGATTCTAGGTCAACGGGAATTAGTAGGTACCCCATAGGTTTTGATTTAAGGCTCTTACAGACAGAGGCTATATCGCGTCGCGGCGCGATATTGTTCTACGCATTTAATATCGCAAAATAGCGTCGCGACGCGATATCGCCTCTGTCTGTAAGAGCCTTTACTTGCGAGTGTCAAAATATGTCGCATAAATGGCCGTATTTTTTTTATTGCGTTCACTTAGAAGCTTGATTTTTTTAGGACTCTTGATAATAGCTTTTTCCCGCGGCTTCACCCGCGTGGATGTCGGAAAATATTTCACGGGAGTAAAAATCCGTCTTTATTCCTTGTCTACATTATAAAGGGAATCTCTGTGCAAAATTTCAGCTTTCTAGGTCCAAGGGTTTGGGCTGGCCGTTGATGAGTCAGTCAGTCAGTCAGTCAGGACTTCTCTTTTTATTTTATAGATTAATTTCAACTTGATACCTCCACGCATTCCTGACAAAAAGGATCTTGACAGACTGACAGACAGACAGACAGACAGACGGACAACGAAGTGATCCTATAAGGGTTCCGTTTTTTCCTTTTGAGGTACGGAACCCTAAAAAGTAATGATTTGACTACCCACTTAGGTAGCCCGCGAAATTCAAATTTTCTTACGTTTTTGCTATTTCCAGGGCAGTGTCAGGTTGTATGTTGATTAAAATATGATTCGCGGTCGTAACTAATGTGGCTTTGCAGAATTATAATCATTAGAATCAGCAATACAATTCCATAAGTTAGAATTGACCTAGCGATCTATCGAATCTAGCAAATTTAGCGATTTCATGAAATCATGAGGTTTGACGTCAATTCCAACTTATATTATTATTTTCCGAGTGCAGGCGGGTATCGAACTCGCTACCATAATAGCGCGGCACTAATTACTTTCACACTCCCTCCCTGTATCTACCGACTACTAAATATATGGCTACTTATTTTTGGCTAGACCAAAGTATGTATTTTTTATTTAGTCTGAGGTCGCGTCAGTTTCGCGCCTGTTTGTAGGAGCCTTTAGCCGACGTTCGCACGAAAGTAAAAATATCACGGCGATTTTTTTTCGCGCACTGGATTTTCAACGCTCTGCTCAGCGTCGAGAGTTGAGAATCCGACAGTGTGTTTTTTCAACGCGCTGGGATGCACTCTGTTGTTGTTAGGTTGGATTTTCGAAGCTCGACTCAACACCGAGAGTTGAAAATCCAGTGCGCGATAAAATCCCGCCGCGATATTATTACGTCCGTGCGTACAATCCGTTTCCACTAAGAATAGGAATGACCTTGCGCCATATTGTGAAGATCTAGCAAAACAGCACCTCGTTTACACATTTGCAAAGTCAGCGACATATTTTAACAAAAACAAATTCCAAAAACAGAACTAATAAAATGGATAGGGATAAAACACTACAAAACTTTGCAATCCGTATATTTCAAGTTTCAGTTGACAGTTAGAGGTCATTGACGTTCCTATTCTTATTTGAATCGCATTGTAACTGCGAACGTCGGCTTATGGTGCTGTCTCCGCTGTCTCACATTGACAGCACCTTATGTCGTGTGTCAAATTATTACCACAGACACGGATGTGCGGTCGACAGTCCCCACATTACCCACATTAGTACTATAGAAAGTGCTTATTATTGAGACTTAATTAGTCAAGGTAAGTTAATTAATTAATTATGTACATACTAATTAGCGCGTCCATCCGAGACGGCTCAACGTAGTTTGTTCGACGAGGTTCTATTCCCTGGTAAAACAGCACCGAGATGAGAAGTGGGGTTTTCGTCATTAAATCGCACAGACGCCAGCAGGTCAAGCCACCCACGGAACAGTAACTGGGGGCCTACTCCCTAAGTCCGTCCGTCTTTCGGTCCGTCTGTTCATCCGTCCGTCTGACATTACGATCTATCAAAACAAGTGTAAAAGTTAAATTTTTCGGACGGGCAAAAACACACCGGGAGTAGGGACAACTGGCAAATCATGTTGTCATTCATACTTCGTTCGGGCCCGAACCAATCATCCATCCGTAGGTGATACGGAGTAGGAAACGCCCGTAACGAAGGCCGAAACTACGGGCTTCGTGCTTAGGGAGTAGACCCCCTGTTCCGTGAAGCCACCCGAAACTGTCAAATTTTCCCAATCAATCTTGAACCTAATGCTTTAGCGATAAAGATGATGATGATCTGTACCTAAATGAAAACTTTTTACAGGCGCCACTGTCTTGTTACCGGACTGACTTACTTTTTGTACTTAGCAGTCAGCCACTGCATTAGCTGACCCACCTTGCATAAATGGTTAAGACTTTTTAGAAAACGAATCGATAAAATTTTATAATTCTTTTATATTTTATTAAAATACCTAAATAAAATATAAAAGAATTATCAAATTCTATCGATTCGTTTTCTAAAAAATCTCAACCATTTATGCAAGGTGGGTCAGCTAATGCTGTGGCTGACTGGACCTAAGTTACCTACTTAATTCAACTAGGGTTTGAAACTTTATTTAGGGCGAGCGCGCACTGAGGTGCGTTTTTCTACCGCATAATCTGTGAAGTATGGAATGTCTTCGAAGTGCGCGCACTGCGGTCATGCGTTTTGTTACTGTAGGCCCCGCCCAGTGCGGCAGAACTAACGGAAACGCACCGCAGTGCGCGCTCGCTCTTAGTTCCACCACCAACACCACAAGCAAAATAATCAATTTCACACTTTGCGAAGACTGTGTAAAGATTAAAGAAGGCGGATAATTCTCACTTCCAAAAGTATTCGTTTTAAATAAAATACCTACCGACACCCGGTCACCACCTACCACCTACCTACCTACACTCAACGAAAGGATAATGTAATGTAGGTATCGAAAACAGTAGGCATCAACCGGCCCACGCAATCCACGCATACCGATATACTTACACAAACATACATACTACAAGTACTTCGCAACACACACAAAATCTAACACGCTAAAGGCTCTTACAGACAGAGGCGATATCGCGGTCGCGACGCGATATTTCGATATTATATCCATAGAAAAATATCGCGTCGCGACGCGATATCGCCTCTGTCTGTAAGAGCCTTAAAACTAAACGCACGCCATTCATAGTAACCATTCACAAAATCACAACGCGAAGCCCGCCAAAACTATCAGTGTTGCCAAAATAACAAGCCGAATCACACAAAACAAACTATCAACATTAGCGATCATTATAATTTTATTTAGCCTCTGGCGAAACTGAGGCGTAAGGATTCGAGATGAGAAAAAAATGAACCCCTTCCGCAAAGAATTTAGGAGTGCCCGCGACCGGGACCGAATACGACTTGCTCGTTATAAATTTTGTGTAAGATAACAATGCGTACGTGTGGGTGTGTGGTACAGTCGCTGACGAGTATAGTTACGGCACGCAATAACGCTAACAAGCGTGCGAGCGAGAGGCAAACAGCGCTGTAAAGCGGCGTCCCGCTCCCCCCGCCGGCAACATGGCGCGCTGACTCGGGCGCAGGCTCGAATCGTATCGCCTGCCCACTCAAGGTTCGCTGACTGCCGTTCTTTTGTTTTTAATGTTGCCATGTGGGAATTTCTCCCCAGACTCGTGTAGTTTCGTAATTATTATTTTTTAAGAAAATTTTCTTCGGTTGAGTTGAATGAGTGATTGTTTGTTTTTAACTGTTTAATAATAAAGTTTTGAAACAGTACAGTTAAATAGTTTGTTGAGGATGGTGGTTTTTTGTAGTGTTCTCGAATGAAGTACTTACTGTCAAATATCTACGAAATTACAGACACATAGATTTAAAATAATAACTTTAATAAAACGGGAATATGAAATCATTAACATCTTGTTCTGATGTGTTATGCAAACTAATAATTAATACTTTTGTAATTCATGGGTAAAAATCAGAACTTTCTTCCAAAACCAAAACTTTTGATCAATTAAAAACCGCTCAGTTCAAAATTAAGTTTAGAAATTGCTTACATTTATTCTTCAATTTTATATAAATAGAATAATTAATACCATCAAACAAAACTTAGTGTTTCTAGAACTCAATAACGAAGAAACTCCTCCCGAATTTATTAAGTTTTCAAAAAGTTATCCCCATAAAATAAAAATGTGTGGAGAGTGTTGTAAGTATTTCGGGAACCCTGGACCGCAGACGAAAACAGCGTCAAGCCGAGGACCTGCTCAAACCGAACGTCTGCATACCGATCGTTGGTTTTTTATAAGCGCGCGTCGGTGCACGCCTTGGTCCACTGTGTGAGTGGGAGTGCGCCAGTGTGCGTGGCGGCTCGTTCTCGCGCGCGCCGCGCTCCATTGTTGTGTGCAGTATACTCGCGACTCTCCGCCGGCCGCGGACCGTATCACGCGCTCACCGACAACTACTAAAACTGCCGGCGATAAACAAAATAATGACCAGTGTACCACATTACGTGCATCGCGAGTGCAACAAGCGACAACAGTGTGTGATAACAAGTATGTAACGTGCGTGTTGTGTCAAACGGTGTGCGTTTTTCGACGTGTTTTGGAGTTTGAAGGCGCGTGGACAGCGCAATGCACGTCGTGTTTAGGTATGTGCCGACCGATTAATTATGGCCCATCAGTGAGGGGTCGCTGGCCTGCAATTTCGCCATTGAGATCGTTTAGTGTATTTTTATAATCGGTGACAGATTTCGCGACGGTACGGTGCGGCCACGGCGGGTGGCGAGTCGTGCTATTTACACGTCTCTGTTTTCGTTTACATATCTATACAGAACTCGCTGGCGTCAACGTTTTCTAGTCAGTCATATCCGTCGTTTCTTGTGGTGTTTTATGTGCATTTGGCGCCGTCGGTGTGTTATCAGTTGTCGGGAAGTGTGTCGAGTAATTTATAACGTAATTAATACGTTATCGGTGACGGTGAACCGATGTAGCCGCGTGAAATGTGAACTTTGCATCCATTTGAGACCGTTCTGAACTGGACACATGCCATGCTGCTTACACGCTTTTCAAAACTCACGTTTGACGGTCGTAAACCTAACTTACTGCATCGCACCAGCCATTGGTTGAACATGCAAATGCCTGTGTCATAAAAAAGGCAATAAAAACACAGTTGATAAAGTACGATGCCCATCTAATCACCTCCAGTTGTTAGAGATAAAATGTTTCACAAATAAACTTGAAATTCACCGGTTTTATGTTGAATAGAAGTTATATTCAGCTATAATTAACACTACACACGTAGAACAAACAATAGTTTACTTTCTTCTAGATTTCAAATCTTCTGAGTTTCTAACTGTCATCAAGACAAGACACAGACAGACGGTACGCTAAAGGTACCAACTTAATAAATTGAAACCCCTTAGTTAATAGGGTAAAGAATCAGTGATCGTCAACCGAATCTTTTTAATACAATCTTCATTGAAACGCTCACTCTTATTTTTAACGTCAAGAAAAATATTTAAGTCATTTTAATTTAAAATGACTTAACATTTTTAAATAAAAATCACCAATGGACAGGCCATTGATATGAACTGTTACTCCATTCATAGCTGGTATCGGAAATTAATCAACTTATATCTCAGGGTAGTTATGATATTGGTCGAAGTCATTAAAAATAAAAACATTAAGTGAACCTACTAAAAACTCTTATTTACTGTCGTTATCGTTACAAAAAGTAGTCAATTCGCGACAAGTTAGTAAAACATTTCACCCTTTTGAAAATGGCATGATATACTTACCTACCTACGATAAAGTTGCTTCTACAGAAACTATTAATTAACTTTACTATGTCCGGCGGAATTATTGAAATGTTCATTGCAGTACTAAAATGACAACTCATGAGGAACAAAGTTGATAATTGTAATGCCATTTATTTTTTATGATCAGTGGGACCCTGGGACCCTAATATATAACAAAATAGCCCTACAAATGTGTGCAAACGCACCTGCTTAATGAAAAAGTTGGGATGTCCTTAATAAAAATATAGTTTATTGTAACGAAATTATACACATTAAGTACGACGTTATTAAAGTTTTCAAATTAAGGCCTAATGGACCAAATTAAGGCTTAATAGACTTGACTCTGTAGAGTCTGTAGATGGCCAATTGGCCGTTCTTTGCATCCACTACAGCTTCCACACAAATGCCTAAACCGAAAAATGAATAACAAATATTTTAAAAAATCACTATCCTACTAACTAAATAGTTAATCAATCTTAAACAGGTTTTTGGGGGTCCAAAAATATTTAACACAAAACCTTGTCTCATTCAGACGAGATCTTCGATGCTCCAACCATTTCTCAGCGCGGTGACCGCGCGTTGCGAGCAAAAAAGAATATTATTTATAACCCCTTTATTCTTTTTAAAGAAAAAATATATTTCAACATTTTTTCCTTTTTACGGCGCGCAGTTAAACGCGACAACTCTGGGTTACGAGCGGACAGTTCGAAAACCGAATTTTGTTACTTTTTTTGAGGTTTTAAAAGCTTTTTTATGCATTTTCATCGTTGCTGCTAGTAAATATTTCCAGTATAAGAACTAAATGTGAACCTGTGATGGTGATAGTAAATTTATTAGATAAAATATTACGTTGTCATTATTCAGTACATAGAGTAAAATTTAAGCGGACTGTCGCGTCGGTGAAGTTCTGCGCGGGAAAGAGATCTAAACACTTATTCTCAGAAGCGAACAATCGTCTTATTTCGGTCGTTATCTTAAATGAATTATTCATATAATCGCATTTCCTACGCTCCACGAGTATTATTGGATCTAATTATTTTTATTGTTGTTATTATTATAGAATGTCCATTTTGTCGCTATAAAATCTTTGATTTAGTGTTTAATAGTTTATTTAACGACTGATAAATAATCATATTGGTAGTCTGTAGTAGTAATTAAATGATAGTCGCTACTATGACTGAATACTTAAATACTCGATAGTATTTAAGTATTCAGTCATCATTCATAATCTTACTAAACTGAAATAAAAAATATTAGTTCTAATAGTGTTACTTTTTTTAAACTATGTGATTTCTGATTCTAGTCTGTATTTAACGACTGTAACAAGTAATAACTGATTTTCCTCAATGGAATAAAAATAAACTTTATATTTTTATAACAAAAGCCAGTCGCATTTACAGAGACAGCTATTAAACGCGTGCGGCTTGCTATGAGAACCTGCGCGAGAGTTGAGAATGTTAATGCGCTCGTGTTGTTCGTTGAGCACACGCGGAATACTGAATGCGTTTACAAATATACTGTGCAACTAATATAACCCACCATAAAATAACATTTTCAATGACGTTTGCAGCAATTCTAATAATCATGACCGAAACGTGTGCACAGTTTTAAACGCAAGATCCAAGTAGTAATCTTTTGACAAGTTATGATCTAAATTCTAAAGTTATTAATCGTATCTGGTACTGACAGGCAATTGAAGCATTATAGGTGCGCTAAGAATATCATCTTTAAAAAACTAGAAATTCGTTCATTTTAATAGTACCAAAGCACAAAATACATACCTTAAAGACGTGCTTCGTCTTGGCCAGTCCTATTAGACTTTTTGATACTGATTAATACTGATAATTGAAATCTTCGTAAAGTTAAAGCTTGGGAAAGCCCAAGATTCATTTATTTTCAATCACTATCGCCAACTCGATGCGTGGAAACCTGTGTTGCAAAATAATCTTATTTATTATGTCGTAAAACAATTAATGTATTTACGCTTCTGAAATCCACTTAAATATTACTATTGTAAGTAGTAATACATATAAATAAATAAATTATTTTTCAAATACAATAAAATAAAAATTTGACCAAATGACCACCAACATGATTTTTCACCCTACAAAAAAACGTCAACCTACCAGTTGTACCAACCGCACGAACTTAGTACCTACAAAACGTTTACGACCTATAAACGCGTCTTCAACATTTCCATTCTTCGGAATTCAAATCGTTGCGTTCGGATAGTTTGTCATTGGAATTCAAATTGATTTCGATCTGTCATCGAGTGAGATTTCATGGTAGGCTGTTAATCTCAGTTTATGATTACCATACGGACCACGTATTCGTTCTTTGTCACTCTGCCCGTAGGTTAGGCCATGTAATGCCTGTCTAAGTATATACCGAGTGAAATTCTAGACTGATTGTAGCCTCTATTCATAGTGAAATTCATTTGCGTGTATGTAACCAACTACATATCTTATGGCAGTATAGGTAATTTAAAATTGATTTGACTGTCTCGTCGAACTACCTACCTACACCAAAATTAGCAAATCACGGGATAGATCAATAACCTCCTCCTTTTTTTGAAGTCGGCTAAAAAGATCTAGGTTGTTTTTATAATAATTCCTTCTTTAATGACTGCAAAACGGCAATAAAAAAATAAAGCATACATGCGATATCAACCGTGAAGATATAAATTTTGTCTCCCGACGCCCGTAATGAGCATTTCCTAGAACGGACAGATTCTACGATACGTCCAAAAAAGCGAGGCAAAAAAAGTAAAAACAAATGCATTCAAAAATCGACGGTTAGTTCTTATTTCAAAGACACGAAAGTTCAAATTAGTTTAAAGTTCTTTTTGGACTCTAATTAAATAAAGTTGTGTTAACGAAAGTCCGCGCCAATTTTTTTTCGTCAAGGGCGAAACTGTGTCCTTTTCTGCTTTCTATTATTTATTTCTATTTTTAGTTTTAACACATGCCTGCAATCATCAAAAAATTACCTACTCAAAACTTGGATTTTGATCAACCATTATCTAAAGATTGTAGGTATTAAATGTAAGATCCATTACAAAGCCTGTTTTAATCCGTTGGTCATTTAAAAATAGTAAGCTATGATTTTTTTTTCATAGGTAATCTTTTTAGTACGAACGGTGCTTTACTTACAGTTTACATGTGTATATTGTAACAAGTGAGTACAACAATGTTGATTATGCAACTGATTAAAATAAAGTACCTACCTAAGTGTTGGCTAAAGAAATCAAAAAAATGGCGAAGAAACAAACGAACGAGTAAAATGATAAACATAGGGTGACTATTTATTTAACAATGCTAATTATCATTATTTTAAATGTTTTGAACTGATGTCTTCAAATAAGCATAGAAAAACAAGCCCTTCCAAAGGTATGGCATTAGTAAGTATTAGTACAAAAAAAAACCGGACAAGTGCGGGTCGGACCACGCACAATTAAGGGTTCCGTAGTCGGGACGAATTTATCCCAAGAACAAACTTTACATTGTAGTTGAAAAACATGTTCTCCCATACATTTCAACTGCAAATGTGTGTTTTTATGCACAATATTTAGAGATTTACCATGTTATTTTAAAGACAGACTACTTAAAGGTTTTCTTGTAATCTGTAGGTAGGTAGGTATAGAATTATTTTCTGTATTTTTTCAGTTTTCGGCTCAGTAGTTATGCAGATATGGGGAGGGGGATAAATGGAAAAAGGGCGATAAACAATTTATTTTATAATTATAAAATAAATATGAGACCCCCTCAGTAAGCCCTTTCATTTGACATGCTTGCAAAACTTTTTTTTTTAATTTTCTTGTTTGTGACCCGGAAAAGTGACCCCCATTATTCAAAATTCATTTATTTGCGTTACACGTCCGTGTTTGGGTCACAGAAATTCATGTGTCATACTAAATTTCAACTTAATAATACAACATAATGACAGACGGACATAAGACAGACACAAGAGTGATCCTATAGGGGTTCCGTTTTTAACTTTTGAGCTAAAAACCGGTTTTTTTTTATTGATTCACTAACCGGACATAATTAAAGTAACTTTTAAATCCTTTAACAGCCAGTCAGTTATTACAGGCTGTCTTCTAGTTACAACAAACAAGATGGCGTAAGGATAACTATAGGTTTTTCACTTTTTATGCCATGAAGTGCCAGATGGAACCTATTATTACGAGTAGTTTGAATGAACAAGGCGACATTGCACCCGGCTTTGAAACGGTTTGAGACAAAAGCTCAAAGATAACAAAGATAAATAAATAAAAAATTACATAGAAATAGGGATATGGCTGTTTGTATGCGGATTTTGGATAAGTAAATGAAAAAAAAAACCGGCTAAGTGCGTGTCGGACCACGCACAAAGAATTTATCCCAAAAAGAAAACAGTCGTTAAACTCATACGGCCTTATTACAAAACGAGGTTTTCCTTCTGCCATGGCTTAAACCATCGAGCCAGTTTTTGTAATAAGAACCTAACTGTGATAGAAATACAGTTAAACAAAACTGACAACTTAGTCCGGTACTAAGTTGTCAGTTTTGTAAAACTGACAACTTAATGTGTCGGAATAAAGTTCGTAATTCAAAAAAGGGTCCATGGTTTAAACCTGGGTTTGAAGATGAACCCTGTTTTTTTTTAAGACGTTTTTAAGACTCAATAGACCAACGAATCAATAGACCTATTGATTCGTCAAAATTATCTATTTGTTACGCGAATTTCGTCCTCTCGATAAACCCGCGATATTCTCTCGACTTTTAAGCTAAATTCTTCCATAGCAGTGTTCAGAAACACGATTTCAAACCAATAATCACTATCGAATGGATAAACTCCGTTTAATAACGTCAGAAACCGGGCAATAGCCAAACCGGAATACTGAGAGAAAAAAGCTAGGCTGATTAAACGACCAGTCATGTTTATTTAGTTAAAACATTAGCTACAGCTATCTATTAAAATAATAATCCTACAAACCACACGCTAACTTTATTAAACTTTTCAATAAGTATTGGCAAAGTTTTGTCTTGCCAAAGAAAAAATTTCCTTTTGACTTACCAATTATTTAGGCGCAGTCAACCCTCTGAATTCCGACGCATTATATTCTCGTATAAGTACAATAATAATCGTTTTTCCCAACAAGCTCACGCACAACACATCTCCTTTAAAACCGGTTCTGAAACCAAGAAAACGACAATATAAAATTAAACCTTAACCTTATCTTCAAAAGGACCATTTTCGAAAATCGTTCTCTCAAAACTTATCTCCGAAAAATTTTGTTTGGACTGTATGTCCATTGAGTTTTTGGGTTATTTTGAGTTATCTTTTACAGTATTAATGTATCTGTCAAAATGCAAGGAGCGTACCGTTTTAGATAAGACCGTATCAAAATGTGTAATTACATTAATTATAGCGGTAAGCGGCGCCTGATGAGAAATAAAATACGGATTATCTCTGCCTTTTATTAAGTTTTTTGTAAAAAAACGGAAAAACGGACACTAATCGCTAAGCGTAAGAAAAATACTTCAAATAATCCATTCAGTTGTACGTTTCTCAAAAAATCATATTATATAGTCTACATAACAATTTTATTCACCAGATAAATTATTTAATTACAAAACGATTCATCAACAAAACAAAAACGAAATCATGAGCATGGCCGCGGGCGAAATGCTGTTTAGCGTTTTTACGACGGCCAATTTTAAGAGTCGTGTTCTTTGGACCGAAAAGGGTATAATAAAAGTGTTTTACAATCGGTCGGGTTACCCCTGGGTGTCTGCGAGGGTCCAGGCCTGAAGAGCACGGTAATTGGCTCGCGCTACTGGGTTTAATAGGCCGCTAACAAATGTGGTGTGAATTGGCGGGCAAGCGAATTCTGGCCGGATTTAGGATTTCTTATTGGTTTTTTTTAATGAAATAATCATCATGGTTGGAAATATAGAAGAATAAACAGAAACCGGTTTATTTTTACAAAAAAAAAGTCAACCGTCCAATGCGATGCAATTATTACAAGTTCTTGCTCGGAAATTGGTCCACACGATCGTCATTAAATGTTGCAATATATAAAATGATAATTCCACTTACATTTATGTAGTGAGGGCACTAAAGAGTCCAAACAAGGCTTCATTCAAGGCAAGTCCTACCTGCCTATGACTTAACGGACCACAAGGACGGCACAAAAAAAGTGAAAATGGCACCCATTGTTTCTTGGGACACCATTAAATTTTATGTGTTATTATTTATTACCCTTTGTTCAAATGTTTGGTTATGTTTATAGAAAAAATGTATTTGACTATGTATCAGTTTTAAAATAAACAGGAGTTTACCATTTCTATTTTAGTATCCTACTAATATTATAAATGTGAAGGTTTGTATACTTTGTATGTTTGGATGTTTACTCAATAACGCAAAAACGTTTGAACGGATTTGGATGAAGTTTGCCGTTTTATAACCTGGATTAACTCATAATATATGATACTTTTTATCCCGGTACTACGCTCCACGCGGGCAGAGCCGCGAGCAAAAGCTTAATATATTTTTTAGATAGTGCAGGGTTAAAATATTTTTTTATTATGAAATACGTTTACCAAATATATTTTTTGCTGACACTGATGTTATTTTATTCCCTGTTACAATATTCATTGTATTCATGCTAAGCAATTTGAAACTGGTGGTTTCAAATTAATTGGATCAGTATTTTTTTTACGTACGTCGAAGCAAATAACATACTGAAACTTTAGTTTTGAAGAAATCATTTTTAGAAACTACTTACTATTAATTAAGTAATCTGTTTTTCTGAGAATAATCATATTATTGCTAGTTATAAATTCTAATTATTTTGACACATAAACGACTCTAACCAAAAATCTGGCTTTCATTAATTTAATTATCAAGTGATATGACTAAATGATTAGTTGGCCTAATTACGCTCTTATTTTTAAAGAGAATCCTAGTACTTATTAATTTCGCAATGTACTTAATCTATTATTAGTAAACTTATAATTAAAATATTTTATTTTACTAAAACAATAACATGCAGCCGGCGTTTATAGGGTTATTTTAGTGCATCGAAATTTTATAACGACACCGTTATAAAATTTATACTATTTTATAACTTAAGCTTTAATTGCAATTACTTGTGACACATAAAAATATTAAACTTATAATTGCTTCTAGAAAATTAACTTTTCTACCACAAAAATAAGTAGGTAGGTATTTTTATAATGACTAAAGTTATTAAAACATACCTAGGTGCTTATTTTAATTTTTTTTACAAAACTCACTAAGTCTTTATAGTAAATAGTTAAATTACAAAAAAAAAAAAATGTCTTCCAAGTTTTCTTGAAATAAAATTTAATCCTACTTGAAGATTTATTGAGACGGACCTAATGCTTAGGCATTTTCAAATCCTCAGCAGTCCGTATTTAACACAATAGGATTAGTAGAAAAAAAATATATAATGGTTCCGTTTTTGCCATTTGTCTACGGAACCCTAAAAAATGACAGTAGGACCACCAATGGTCAAAGGCGGTGCCAACTGCTAAAGTTAACGAGTAGTAGGCGGTAGCGATATAGTGTAGGTATTTGCCGGAAAACTTTAGGTATAAGTTACTTACGGAAAACTATAGGTATAATAACGGACGGTATCTGTGAATGGGAGAGTGGAAATTGTTTATAGTTTTTGTCTGGTTAATAATATTTATTTAGCTAGTTAGGTTTTTTGGTAGGTTATATGTTGTCTTTGTCACTCTGCAGGGCAAAGGCCTCCCTTTCTCCTTTCCACTCATCTCTGTCTACTATTTATACTAATCAGATGTGTTTGACAGACTAATTTCCGGTTTCTGAGGTTTTTTAACGGAGTTTATCTATTTGACGGTGATTATTGGTTCGTTATCGTGTTTCTGAACACTTCGATAAGGAAAAAAACGAAGAATTTAGCTTAAAAATCGAATGAATTAGTATCAAGGGTTTAAATGTGAGGACATCAAAAACGGAGCATATGGAAGCCTATATTTTGTACAAAAATGATTCTACAAAAATCGAGCATCAGTATATCTGAGATTTTTCTCTAGAAAATAGCTATTGAGATTTCAATCTAAATTAATTATTTAAGAAGGTATGAAACTGAAAGTAAATAGAATGCTGATTATGTTACTTTACTTTTCTTACGAATATTCAGTCTTCTTTTCGGATAAATTTAAATTATAAATACCATTTTTTTGAAATCAGAATTTGAATTATTCATGGTCAACAAATAAAGGCAACGTTACACAACCTCGTTACTTTTAATAATCAAATTATTAGATTAGAACAAAAATTATTTTTGAACGCAACATTTGAAGTAACACGTTTTCTCATACAAGTAAATCATTAAAGGCATAAAATGGAAGGTGTGTGCCGTGCCGTGACGAACACAACGTGTATATGCCTAATTAAATAATCGCTATTGTAAACCCACACTCAGGTATGTAAATAAAAATGTGCGACTGATTCGACTTCGCACTATGGAATTATTTAAATACCTGACTTCAGAATTTTTACGCGAATGTATGCATGGAAAGTTGGAATGCTGCGTTTCTTGACATACTGTGGCTTTGATTTGATTAATCTGTGATTTTTGAAGATGTATTGGATGACAGTAGCTTGACAGTTTTTACATCATAGAATTATTATGATCGATATCTAATGGCTGCTCTTGACAATCATAGACGATTACCTGAGAAACTAAGGTGAACGGATTTCGATAAAATTTGGCATGGAGATAGATGGCATTTGGCAAGGACATAGGCTACTTTGTCTCAAAAATAATCCTAAAGGTGGTGATAAAGGGGATGAAAATTTATGATCGCCGATTGTTTAGAGGCGCCGTTATCCATGAAGTAAGTATCTATTGAAAAGTTGTCTAGTTGAGGTAGCTAATACAGTAGTCACAGTCAGTGCAGAAATTATTAGCTTTTAATTGAATGGCTTTTAATTTCAAATTGTGTTGGAACTTGTAAATAAGTTTTAACTATCGTCGCCGTCACACACCGTGATTAGTTCGAGTTACTTTACTAATAACTTGTACAGATTTTTACGACCATATATCAAATATCACTTTTTATTGCGCGCTGACAGAATCAAAGATAACATTTCCTGTAGTTTTATGATTTTATTTAATGAAATGTTCAAAGGAATTATTTCTGTTCCCACCGCTTCTTTATAATCTTATGTAATAAGTGTGTTAGTAGTCTGGACATGGATGTCCACAGCATGGATAATTCTCCGAGTGTCCAGCGTTCTTCAAGTCAGCCATTCAGTGCCCACTATTTTTTTAATAATCGTTTGTACGTGACCCATCGTTGTAACTTAACACTACCACATGCTACCGTATTCATATGAAATTAGGGCTGCATACTACCATTTCAAACTGACATCTGTCACCGAACGCACCCGTAAAGAATAGGGGTCAAACCAAAATGGCGTCGCGTCAGAGACAAGGAGCAAAGAATGTGACGAATTTGTAATGCGATACTAAACGCATGCCTGTGTCAATGCTTTCTTAAAAAAAAAAAACACGTGTTCCTCGGTCCGCGGGCTTATTTTAAAAATGGAGTTTTGATTAACATACGATGTTATCTTGATAATTTATTTTTGTTTAACGAATTATGACTAGTAGTTTTTAACTTTTAACTCATTTAATATGAATAATAAATAATGTAAGTAATAAAGTTGTAAGATCTGAATAAACATACCACACATTTTTAAATTATTAAAAGATATAATAAGTTTATTTTATGTAATGTTTCGTCGTGTAGGCATTGAGTTATATAACTAGAGAAGCAAACCTCATTAAAATGTGTAAAAAAAGTCTAGCCACTATTTCAACGCGACGACGTAGCTTTGAAACCACTAAACATTTAAAAGTAAACATATATCTTTCTCACTTACACAAGTCGCAAGAACAATACTGTCGCTTAGATTAGACAAAGATCGCAATATAAACATGCAATGGCGGTGAATGGCGGGATGGGGTTGCCTACCCATGCGAAATTTTACCCAAGTTTTTAAACGTTGAAAAAAAAACGTAACGTTTAAACGTTAAACGTTAAGTTATTTTTTAAATATGTGAATTATGTATTTCTTATTGGATGTGTATTAAAAGTTTATAACTAATGAAAATAATCAAGACATTTTCATTTTGAACATTTTTTATTTCCTTTAGTACATTTCCATACATATAATTTACATTTATAAATATTAGAATATAAAAACATTTAAGAATATAAAAAATAGTAGCCCACCGGCATCGGGAACAGGGTCCAGGATACCGGTGGTCAGGGCTGCTGAGAGAGGAACCTCCTAACGATACGCGCCGTGTCCAGAAGTACCGCTTTCTGGAACAATCTTCCTTAATCCAGCTGCCTAACGAGAGCCTCTTCAGGTGTTGATCGAGGCTCTTGGCTATTATGGCATTGGCCGTCACGACTATCGGCACAACGATTGCTGTATCGACATCCCACATGTCGACAACCTCGCGAGCCAGGTCAAGATACTTAATCTGCTTATCTTTTTCAGCTTTCACGAGGTTCTCGTCATGCGGGACCGCTATTTCAATAATCATTGGGCGACGCTCTAATCGATCTATCACCACTATGTTTGTCTTATTGGCAACAATAGTCCTGTCAGTGATGATAGATCGATACCAATACAACGTGATATTGCCATTTTCGAGAACTGGGTCGGGCATATACCTATAGTACGGTACTTCCAATTCCACAAGACTGTATTTCAGAGTAAGTTGCTGGTGGATAATCCTGGCTACAAGGTTGTGCCTCTGCAAGTAGTCTCCGTTAGCCAGACGAGAACAGCCAGAAATAATTGACGGACTGATTCCCTCGGACGGTGGAATGCCCGACAGATGTCAACCGTGCCGTCCTTCACAATATATTTCCAGTAGTTGTTCGTCATCATAACTTCGTCCATAATCGCAAAGACAAAACCTTCGGTTTCCCCAAAGAGTCAGTTTTCTATAAGTCCTTTTCTTTTTGAAGGTTTTTTAATTATTCCATGAATTGCACTGTTTTATCATTTACATTTAGCTGCATTTCGTCTTCTTCGCTCAACTCAGTTCCTCTAATAACATCGTTTATTTTTTTTATTTCTAGTCTTTTATTTTTTTGTGATATTTTTTTTTTGTTAGTCTTTTAGCCGATACATTTATCAACCGGTGAATTATTTTCCTCATTTTGTGCTTTCGGGGCGTTTCAGTTAATTCGTCTATCTCTTCGTCGGTTTCCACAGCATCCACATCCATATTTTCTTCTTCTGAAAGCTCCACCTGCTATTAGAATAACGGTTGTCCTGAAAAATATACAATTTACTGTAGGCAAAACAACTCTTTATAAACTAAAAACTAAGTTGAAAAAAACATTCAACAATGTAGTTTGAGTCGATATAAACTAATTTGTTGCTGTGGGAGTTTAATGAGAAGGCATTTTTTGTTGACATTACCTATAATTTGATAATATTAATTGCCGCAAAAAATCATTACTTTTACAATAAGCATTAGAATTCCTTGATTGCACAAATAAACACGGCCACATTCGCTTTTTGGTCCTATTTTATCTTGATCACGGAAGTGCTTCGAACAAATGACAGTAGATTTAGTAGGTAGCCAGTCAGTATCTTTTCTCAGCAATCGGATTATTGATTGAGAAGCATCTTTAGGTAGTCTGGAACATTGTTAATCATTATTCAAAAATATTTAAAATCGCTTATTCCATAAATTAAAAACTCCCACAAATGTGGGAAACTAAAACATAGTTTTTAGTTGTAACACTGATCATAATTAAAAAAAAATCTACATTTTATTTATTTTCCTGCGTTTTTACGATGATATAAACACAGAAACAATAAACTTACGTGTGGAAAGTAATTCCGGTAGTTTTTGTGATCTAGAATCGCATTCTTTCGTTACGCATTTACCCATTTTGGCGATATTTTTTGTCGCGTGTCACTCGGTTCACTTCGGCTGCCGTCGTAAAGAGCACTGAACTGACGTTAGTTACGCATACGGCCGTGGCCGTATGTTCAGTGGCAACGCCTTGGCGCGGCAATTGCTAATCTAGTGTAACATATATATCAATGCGTGTAGGAGGTTCAGATCTTCTATTAAAAAATAAGGTCATCTGCATAAAATAGTCCCCGACTAATTGAATGTATGAAAGACATATGAATGCGATTAGTCGTACAATTACTCAACAAATCGCAAGATCGCATCTGCGGGACGTTACGTCTCTCGGACTCATTAATTTGTGGTCTGACGTACTTGTAACAACCACACTAATAATAAACCTGCATGTTTTCTTAGTATTAGTAATACTTTGCAAACGAATATTTGTGATATTTTTATGCTAATATTAGACTCCACTTAAAAGCAGACTTCAATTAGGTATGGCGAATTCCAAAAGATATTTTTGTGTTATTAAACTGTTTTTTTTATCAAAGGTGAAAAAAAAAAATAGATTTAAAATTAAAAGGTTTAAAAATGAGAGCTAAAAAGCTCAGAAAATAGTCTTCATGAGTTTTTGATAGATAATCGTACAGAAATAGCAATAATGCAGACTAACAAAACTTGTTTTTTTTTTTCACTATTTTCTTTCACAGTTAATCAGATTCATCGATACTATACTAAAGTAAGTCTTCTAAAACATTTATTAAAGCATCCAACACAGCTTAACAGAACTTAACACTCCAGTACTTTGAAATGTACCTAATCACAATAATTTCAAAAGAAATATTCGGGCATTTCTCTGTAAGCTCGTACAGGTCCCATACAAATACTGTCCTGGCAATTTTTTTGAGCATTTGCCAAAAAATCGTGTTCTATTTCGAAGAAAATTAACTATTATTTTAGTTAGATAAGGAGGCCCACTGAATTTATACGTATTTTCAGAGTTATTAGCGATTTTCCAAAAAATCATGACAGGGTACTGTTTGAGACATCAGAGGACTGTTTTAAACGTGACAGGGGGCTGTTAAATGAGACAGAGGACTGTTGTACTTAGAAAAAAGTCATTTAACATTAATCAGTCATTTATTATTTTTATGGCATATTTGCGCATCAATAATCAACAAAGTTTCTTTAGGAAAAAAAACAACAGAAAACATAACTTTCTTTATTTTTATGGCATATTTGCGCATCAATAATTCAACAAAGTTTCTTTAAAAAAAAAACAACAGAAAACATAACTTTCTTTAAACATTCACATCAAAAATGTTTCTAGGACTTAGGGTTCACCCTAAGTCCTAGAAACATTTTGTACAATCAAATCCTAAGGATTTTTCTTAATCAAATAAGGCACATAATAAAGTTTAATCACAATTTAAAAAAAATAGCGTTCAATAACGTTTACTTGAGTAGAAAACTTATAAAATATTCTGTTTCCCTTTACAATCAAGTCAGGATTATCCAACTTGATCAAATGACACATCTGAAATGTCCTTATAATGTAGTCTAAAGGTCTGCACTTTTTGCTCACAAATCTTGAGAAAAGTAACACGTAAGTCGTTTCCATCGTCATCAATTTCATAATGACGGCAGCATAACGATATTCTACATTTTTTGTTGGAAATTTCACCAGAACGTAATCTCCAGTATTGTAACATGAATTCCGAATGCCACTCGTTCCTGCTATATTCATCCAATCTTTGAGGGGACTTGTTTGGTGCAGGTGTCAACTCAGGTTTAGCAGATTCAAGATCTTCCGGTTCGGACTCTGTAAACTTCTTCTACTGTCCATCTAGGTTTTGGATCAAAGTTGATGCTGCCAATCTTATAATGCTGAGAAGATCCGCTGTTGCAAAAGCAGCTGAGACTTTTTATTGTAAGTGTTTTACATGTAGTTGGAAGGACGAGGATGACGATGGAATTAACACCTGCAACCTGATGCATTTAAAGTTCCTTTAAAACTCTTCTGATCGGACGCTTCCTCTTCAACTTTATCGACCATTGCCTGGATGTCTTTACCGTCGATTGTGATACATATGATGCCAAGGTATCGCTCTTGGATTACTTTAACAAACTGATCAATATTGTTGATGTCGCCTCCAGAATTAACAAAAAAAAACTGCTGTTCTTTTGCACGTTGATCCGATACCATCCGGTGCACCTTCGCCATGGCCATTTCCGGTGTAGTTCCATGTAAAAATCTCAATATCTGGAATTTCTGCAGAGAGTTTGGTTACCATTATAAAAAAACATCGTCGATACTGCGTTACAGGGTCATCGCTCAAGAAATGCACCCGTTTGCTGCCGCGTGTAAGTCTTGAAAATTGGTCGTAGATGTGGCCTGTGTAAAATAATTTATAATAAGTTTATAATGGAAAATAATGCAAAGCAATGATACTTTGATGATAAAAAAATACACTAGCGGATAAATTTACACAAACAATACAAAAAATAATAACCATTATGCAAAATACACAGTCCCATGTTGTTTAGAACCATCCCCTGCTGCATTTCAGGCAGAGGACTGTTGCCAGGGGACTGTGTATTTCGGTTAAATTTCACAATGTTTACAAAACCAGTGTAAAATAGTTTTTTAAGAATCTACAGATCAATTTAGACATAAATAATAAAACAATAAATAATATATAGCGATAATTAAAGTAATTAACATAAATATTATTACTTACCAGAGGACTGTGTGTGGTAGCGGTTCAAACGCGTATTCACCTCACAAATGACGCTCTGACACTAAAAAAAATGGCATCTCGGCGCCGCATTCAGCAAGGTTGCCAACTTCACAACAAGTGCGTTTCGTTTCAATCAAAAAAACGTTTGTGAACCTTACAGTTTTTTTTTATTATGGCTTTACATTTTTGGCAGGGGACTGTTTAGAAATTCTGGGGACAAAGTTTACAGGACTTTACTAAATAAATAAAATACGTAATGAAACCTTGTTTTACGAAATTAATATAATTTAATTATTTTTCTTTATGATATTAACTGCCAATTGTATGTAGTTTCAATAACTTCTTCGTAAATCTCATATCTAGGTGGGAATACAGTGATGGGGACAGCTAGGGGACTGTGTTTTTAGAGCTTCTATCACGTCTAGAAAAAAACTTAAAATAGTTATGGTTCTAGAAACATTGGGCCCGTAAAGTTTCAGGGTTAAAGTTTCATTAAGACTGATTTTTAAAAAAATAATTAAATTAGTTTTTGAAAAAATCGGTCGGGACAGCCGATTACGAGCTTACAGAGAATCACCCATTTCATAAACACATCTCAGTTTCAATGCTCGAACACATTGTTAATAGTATGCGTTGCAATATTTGCATATTAACTACTTTGAAACACGTCTTGGCCTTATACAGTAAAAGAACATAGAGTAGTTAGCCGACCAGAGAGTTAACTTTATACAAATGTAAACGTGATGCCATAAGTATTCTGTGAAACTGCCTAAGTGACGAAAGGGTTAATGGGATTAGGCACACAATGCCACATTCGTAAAATGACATATTGGAATTTCGCAAAATGTCACGTTCTCAAATTGTCATATTCTCAGAACGCCACATCGCAAAACGTCACATTAGCAAAATGCCATTTTCGCATAATGTCAAAACGAAAAAAAAAAAAACAAATTTGCGAGACATTTTGCGAATGTTTCATTTTACGTCACTATGGCATTTTGCGAATGTGGCATTGTGCGTCTAATCCGGTTAATGACCTTCAACTGTCACGTTATAGGACACAATAAATTTCTGTTCTCCGACGAGGAGGTCGATCGGCAGTTGAGAGCCAAGTATTCTGATCACGTATTTCAAAAGCTAAGAGAACGAGATAATGCAAAATCTAATCACTGAGTTAGATTTGTTTTTGGTTTTCCATCCTCCGGTACGTCAGTGTGAGACGTCAAAAACGGAAAGCAATACCACAGAAGTATTGTGCAGTGTGTGTACTGCGTGATGCTAATCATGGCTCAATAGCTGAGTGGTCAAACTCGAGAGATATAACCTTCTTGTCGGTGAGGAATATTTAACTATTTTTAAAGCCCAAAATAAAACATTGTTATTACTGCAACATCTGCAAAAGTTCGAAGACATGTGACATCTACCAACCCGCACTGGGCTTGCGTGGTGGATTGCGGCCCACTGCCTGTCACCGAGAGAGGCCTGTGTGGGAACATTATAGGCTGATTATGCTTATGCTTACTGCAACTTGCAGCGCATAGATGTTGGAGTTGCGGCACAAATGCTGAAGAAGCACAATTTTGTGAAGTTTGGTCTCTGTAGATAATTTACTCATGTGGCAAAAGTTTTCTTACGCTTAAAACAGTGTAAGCTAAGCGGATATTAAAAAGTTGTGAGGTAGGGTAGTTTTGAGTTCTTTGATCCTGTAAGATAAGCTTTTATTGTTTGATAAGCTGTTACTTATGCATGTATATTTGTTATCTGATGCTTTAAACAAACTTGATACTTTTACAAGTTTGGAATACACATTGTAATTTGTAGTACCTAATAGGCTAATAAACTCAATCTGAATAGTATTTTTCCAACTATATTGGGATCGGTTTCCAGTCTAACCGGATGCAGCTGAATACCAGTATTTTACATGGAGCAACTGCCTATTTGACTTCTACAACCCAGTGACTGGGTAACACGATACCCGCCTTATCCAGTAATGGTATAAGGTTCCTATAAACAGGCGCGACACGCGGTGCCTTTGTGTCTGTTTGAAGGAGCCTTAACACTATACCCCTTGGTAAGACTGGTTGTCAGACTTTTGGGCTTCCGACTATAACGACTGTCAAAAATCTACGAATGAAAGCCGGGACCAACGGCTTAACGTGCTTTCCGAGGCACGGAGTGGTTTCGATACGTAATGGATGGTCACCCATCCACGAACCGACCGCGGCAAGCGTATCTTAACCTTCGATCGACCCGTGTGGCTGTTATTACTTAGCCACGAGCCCCTCTAATAGGATAATAAACTATGGTGTTTTTAAAACTGACTGTTTATCACAGGATGTGTCTTTAAAAAGATATGCCTAAAGTCAAGATTGGAATTATTGGCATGCCAAGGATAAAGGATCCCGCAGACACGCGCGACGCGACTAATAAAACAATTTCTATGAAATCTTCATTAGTTCTACCAGAGTCGCGTCAGACTGTCGCATCGCGTCTGTCTACGGGAGCCTTAATGCGCATGAAATCTGCGATTGAACTGATATAAGTATGTAAAGTTTAGTGCAGTCGTGATTTCATATTGTACAGTCAGGAATGTTCACAGTTGACTAGTTTTCAAACTTATTTATTTACTAAGAGTGAAAAGTGGTCAACCGCTAACTTAGTTGAGAGTACATAATATTTTATTTTACTATTGTTATTTGGTCTTTTGTAGCCATTATAGATAGTTGATTTTCAGTCTTACCAAGGTTTATCGTGTAACCCAGTAACTGGGTTGTGGAGGTTAGATAGGCAGTCGCTTCATGTAAAAAACTTGTATTCAGCTGCATCCGGTTAGACTGGAAGGCGACTCCAACATAGTTGAGAAAAGGCTAGGCAGATTGATTTTGGTAGGCAAGTAATTTAAGTATAATATATTAATTTTACGTTTATGACGTATGCTCTTGTACATAATACATAATTATATACATAAGTGGTTATAAAAACCACCCAATTGTAACAGAACCAGTTTTCATCGATGTCATTAAATTGTGGGATTTTTACGACATAATAGCATATTATTTTATATTCTAAATCGTCGATTCGATTACATTTTTTAAAGAAGTTTTTTCTTAATTATTTGTGCCATTATTTATCATTTAGCTATATTTACACGTCTGCAGAGTTATTGGGTTTTTCCATCTGGAATTTCTCAGTAGCAGCCCGGACTCTGGATTTGTGCCCAGTTGATGTCAATAGGCTTACCCCTATTACTTGGGACTTAACAGCATTGGCTCAGTACGGCATTTCATACAAACTTTTAAGTCCTTTTTTATCGAAATGAATAATAATAATAATAAATATAATAAATATCCTTGGACATTTCACACAACGCCATCTAGTCCCAAGCTAAGCAACCTAATGCTTGTGTTATGGTAACGAGATGGCTGATAAACTACTTATATACATTTTTTTTTTTTTGTAAATACATACATATTATAGATAGAAAAACACCCAGACTCGGAACAAATACTTGTAGGTCGTACAAATATTTGTTCCGTGCGGGAATCGAACCCGCGACATGCTGCGCAGCAGTCAATCGCTCAACCACTGCGCCAACCGTGTCGTCAATAATAATGAACCGATTTTAATGAAACTTCATACGCTTAACCCCTCAAGTGTCGAATGCACCCCACGTGTGCATAAGAAAAACCCTTTTTTTGTTAGGTATATAAGCTTATATCACATATAAGTACATAAATGTAAAAAAACATCATCCGATGGGAAACCAATCATGATCATTAGTTGTGAACCTATGGAGTTCGTAGCTAACCCCCCCTCCCCCCGCGTGTGAAATGCACCCAAAGTGTGCAAAAGGACAAAACTTTACATAATAGGTATATAAGCTTATATCACATATAAGTACATAAATGTAAAAAAACATCATCCGATGGGAAACCAATCATGATCATTAGTTGTGAACCTATGGAGTTCGTAGCTAACCCCCCCTCCCCCAGCGTGTGAAATGCACCCAAAGTGTGCAAAAGGACAAAACTTTACATAATAAGTATATAAGCTTATATCACATATAAGTACATAAATGTAAAAAAACATCATCCGATGGGAAACCAATCATGATCATTAGTTGTGAACCTATGGAGTTCGTAGCTAACCCCCCCTCCCCCCGCGTGTGAAATGCACCCAAAGTGTGCAAAAGGACAAAACTTTACATAATAGGTATATAAGCTTATATCACATTAAGTACATAAATGTAAAAAAACATCATCCGATGGGAAACCAATCATGATCATTAGTTGTGAACCTATGGAGTTCGTAGCTAACCCCCCCTCCCCCCGCGTGTGAAATGCACCCAAAGTGTGCAAAAGGACAAAACTTTACATAATAGGTATATAAGCTTATATCACATATAAGTACATAAATGTAAAAAAACATCATCCGATGGGAAACCAATCATGATCATTAGTTGTGAACCTATGGAGTTCGTAGCTAACCCCCACTCTCCCCCTGCGTGTGAAATGCACCCAAAGTGTGCAAAAGGACAAAACTTTACATAATAGGTATATAAGCTTAGATCACATACATATAAATGTAAAAAACATCATCCGATGGAAAACATATCATCATCAGTAGTTGTGAACCTATGGGGTTCGCAACTAACCCCCAACCCTCCCCACTCGCTGGGGTTTTGGGTCTAAAATTAGCCAAACTCAGACACTTGAGGGGTTAAGCAGGATACATAGGTCTAAAAAGTTAGTAAGGAACATTTTCATAAGCATAATTGTCAGAATTTCGAGCTTCTGACGACCCGTAACGACTGTCAAAGATCCACGAATGACAGTCGGACCAACGGCTTTCCGAGGCACGGAGTAGTCTCGGTATGTAAAGATGGTCACCCATCCACGGACCAACCCCGGCAAGCGTAGCTTAACCTGATGGATCGACCCATGCGGCTGTTATTACTTAGCCACGAGCTCCTAAAAACTAAAAATACACATGGTTACTTAAATATGCTTTAAAAAAAAATAAGTACTAACAGAAAATTCAGCCGCACCTCGACACTCGACAAGTCGATAGTAAGATGGTTTCACATAGCGAAATCGTAAAATCGTCGTAAAACGATACCTAAACAGGATCCCATTACAAAAACCCAGTTGTCATTCTCCGTTTAACTGTCACCGTCAATTTACAACTCAAGTTATATCCTATTTACTGACAGACTTTTGTCGGAATTACATTTGTAACGTGCTTTATGACCACACGAATATAAAATCATATACATTTAATAAAATAGTAACGAAAAATTTTTGTCTGTTTGTCTGGAATGTAACCTGGATTAATACATCGACATGCACGCGGGCGAAGCCGCGGGCAAAAGCTAGTTCTAAATATTCTCCGACTGCTGTTAAATTCTTAGTGTTTGGTCTTAAAATTTTATAGGTTTAACGTTTTCAGGTAAAGTGTTTCAAAAGGGTTTTATTTGATTTTGTGTAGGTAATATGTGTTTTAAAAACTTAAGCAATGAAAATATCGAAATGTTTCTACTAAGTATTTATCAGCCCTAATAAAGCTCAGACCACACCGAGACCTAAGCTAACTAAATAACAATATTGAATCGTAAATCGTGGGTATAAAGCGCAAATTCCACTACCTACGCGTGGCCGGTGCTAAAAGAAAAATAAACAAAATCAAAACAGAACTGGCGACAAAGATTAAAACTTTTTCGAATTCAGAACATTGCACATCTGTTTCATTTGATGACGTCAGCCACTAACTTTTGTAAATGGAATCTTTAACAATTTTTTCATTGTAAGCAAAATGAATTTGCATGGCCCAAGTATTAAATATTTCCATATACCACACGTTATACACACGGCTACACATCAAGCTATACATTTCCAGTATAAGCTGATCTCGCATGGTATAGGATTTCCTTACAATGAGAGGTCAGTGTATACCTACTGGAAATGTATAGCTTGATCTGTAGCCGTGCGTACGAGGCTACGCACACAAATAAAAGATTGTCAACAATCAGAACACATCTACATAAGCCATAATGTTTGCATTGTGTACTGCCGCAGTAATGAATGCGAGTCCGTTGCCGATTATCGTACCGAGCGATATCGACCCGAGAATCGATTAGAATCGCTACGGAACATATGAATTTTTCATAAAGTATCGAGTAATTGATTAAAAGCAAAACATGTTTGTGTTATGTATTAGGTACGGTAGATTGATTGGTTAGCAAAAACGGTTCTAGTTTACTTGCTGGTGAACACTTCCTTGGTTGAATAAATCAGTAGGATTTTAAGACAACACTGTCTTGAGAAATGCTTTTGCGTCGAGAAATTAAGGGGATACATCGATAAATTGTGTTTTTTTTTAATTTCCTATATAACGAAATGTATATGGTTAAATCTTATTGAATATATTGATGATTTTTATGGTAAAATTATATAAATACATATGTTTTATTGCCGCGTATCATGCTTTGATCAAGATACAACCTGACAGGGACCTGCAAATTGCAAAAAACTCAAAAATAATTGAATTTCGCGGGCTACCACTGCGGCATCATCCTTAAGGAGTTTTAACCATAAAAATCATCAATACATCTCTCTAAGTTAGATTTCGTTCTGAGTCGTTAGATTTCGTTCGTTTGACGAATCTGCACGAAATGTAACTTAGAGAGATGTATTGATGATTTTTATGGTTAAAATTATGTAAATACATATTTTTATTGCCGCGTAACATACTTTGATCAAGATACAACCTGACACGGACCTGCAAATTGCAAAATACCCAAAAAAAAATAATTTCGCGGGCTACACAGCGCAATCACCTTAAATAACTAGCTTTTGCCAGCGGCTTCGCCCGCGCGGAGGTCGGAAATTATCCCACGGGAAGGTACTACCGGGATAAAAAAAAGTAGCGTATGTGCTATTCCAGACTATAATCTATCTCTGTCCCAAATTTCATCCAGATCCATTCAGCCATTCTGGCGTGATTGAGTAACAAACATCCATCCACACATACTTTCGCATTTTCATTATCAAGTAGGATTTCCGTAATATTTTGATAATGGTCGACCAAATAATGTAAACGCACAAAATTAAGACAAAAAATAATCATGTTTGATAATAAATGTTATGCAAACAATAATAATGATTGAAAAAGTTTCAACAAACGATATCTACATTGAACTCCTCAGCGAATTAACTTTGTGTTTCCAAGAATTAATTTCTAAAAACACCTCTTCGTGATTTAATTAATCATCGTTCATCCATCAGATATGCTAAGAGCTGTTTTGTGCACACTTTGGAAAATACTATCAATTTTGAACTTTATTCCCTTGTAATAAGGACGTTATGGGACTGTTTGATTTGTTCTGTGTTCGGCATTGATGAACTAAATTGAATAATGACGAAACTACTAGAAAAACTAGTCATTACGTGTGTAAACATAATTCGTTTAGTACCTACTCGTATAAGATTATGAGTATTGTATACATTTTTATATTTCGTTTTTCATATTTATTTCTTTTCATATTTCGCCACTTTCTGACTTGAGAACTGTCAACTAAATCCCTTTCTGCGCTATCGATTAATAATTATTATAAAATCTATTTAAATAAAAAGAGAAGTCCTGACTGACTGACTCATCAACGCCCAGACCAAACCCTTGAACCTAGAAAGCTGAAATTTTGCGCAGAGGTTCAAAAGCTAGTATGACATAAAAATGCCAATAGCAGTCTCAAGAAACAAGAAATCTCTTGTTTTCTTTTCTCTGATTCTTCGTAGTTCTGTTCAACTCTGCCTTTCGCAGTCCACTGCTGGAGATAGGCCTCCGCCTTCTGCACCCGGTCTGTCCCAGCCACCTTTTTTAAGGTCGTCGGTCTATCTAGCTGTAGGGCGTCACACACTACGCTTGCCGATACACGGTCTCCATTCCAGGGGGTCTACTTCCTAGGCATGAAGCCCGTAGTTTCGGCCTTCGTTCCTGGCATTTCCTACTCCGTATCACCTACGGATGGATGATTGGTTCGGGGCCCGAACGAAGTATGAATGACAACACGATTTGACAGTTGCCCCTACTCCCGATGTGTATTTTCCCGGTCCGAAAAATTTAACTTTTAAACTTGTTTCGATGGATCGTTATGTCAGACGGACGGACGGACTTAGGAAGTAGACCCCCAGTACTCGTCTGCTCCACCGGCCATCGGTCCTACGACAGGCATGGCCAGCCCACTGCCACTTCAGTTTGCTTACTCTGCAAGCTAAGTATGTTGGTTACTCCGGTTCTTTTCCGGATAATTTCAATAACCACCGAAGTTTTTTTAACCATGAATAACTTCTAAAGTTGAAAAACGCTTCACATTAAAAAAGCTACGAAGTACCTACGACGAAAATACTGGACCTAACAAAGATTATAATTTTTATAAGAATGAACTTAAGTAGTTAAATGATAAATAATAATTACAAAGTATTAAAAACAAAAATATTTCAGTTTATATTTACTTATCAGAGCACTAATTAATTAATCGGGTTGCCAAGAGACAAAGATAACTTATCATAATTAGTTTAAAAAAACATTTAAGTGTCTAAAAATGTCTTTGAAGCTGTTCCAAAGATAAAACGACATTAAAATATTTTTGACAATTCGACCTTAACCATCTAAAATGTAGTACAATTAAAATTTTAAGATACTTAATAATATTTTTGTAGTTCAGGTTTAGCTTGTAAAATGTAGAATTGTATTTAAATTTTACGATAAAATACATTAAATTTGAATTGAATTGAATGATAAAATAGTGTTTGCGTATTTGATCTAGAATCCTGAGATGTACTGAATAGATTTGAGTAAACTTTCTAGCTTACCAGGAAAGCAGAAAACAGGAAATGTACGTTAAGGCTTGTCCTCTGTAAAAAGCGCGGTCACTGTCGGACTGCATAGAAAAGAAAGAGAAGCGCGATGACACAACGCTTGCAAAATATGAAGTAGTTATCTATTTACAAAATTGATTGGACTAAAAAAGTAATGACATGAAATCATTCGATTTCGTGCAGATTCCTCAAAGGAACGAAATCTAACGAATCTGCACGAAATCTAACCTAGAGAGATGTGTTGATGATTTTTATGGTTAAAATAATATAAATACATATGTTTTATTGCCGCGTATCATACTTTGATCAAGATACAACCTGACACGGACCTGCAAATTGCAAAAAACTCAAAAAAAATATTGAATTTCGCGCATCATCCTTAAAAATCAGAATTACGAGGGAATCCGCAAGCAAAAATCTGTCAGTGATATTTTTAAATCGCCATACATCTTAGTCACACGGAGATAGCTCATATTTTACTGGCTATTTTTATCTTCCACTCCTCATGTGTGGCTAATTGTGGAATATAAATGATACGGTTCATTAATATGTTCAGAATAAACCACACACATCTGTGTCTGCGATAGTTGTTACTTTGTTAGTATTTTCATAATCGTCATGTTTTCTTTCAAACTTGCTATAATCTTGGTAAGTAGCAATCAGAATTGATTGCGGAACAAAATCACAATTTCCATTGCTTAAAAATTCGTCTCCTTGACAACGTAAATAACAGGGTGGTCCAAATAGTGACGTCAAAAAGAAAAATCCCCAAGGGACTTCGAAAAACCCCATGTATGTTCCGCGATTTTTTGTAGTTTTCGAGTTATTTTTGTTATTATTTAGAGTTTTCTGCCAGTGGAGCTTCAAAAATTAATCATATCTTTTTTTGTAGTGTTTGTTTTGCAGATTTTTTTTTGTGATATGAATGTAATGTTCAAGTCAACAATGTCACAAAAACGCGAATATTAAATTGATAGAGTTTTGTTTTTGACGTCACTATTTGGACATGCCATTGTACCTGGATTTAGTTTTTGACCTGTACGTACCCTGTATCACCTGTTGTGATAATGATACTAATATGGTTAAGTCAAGTATTTCTATGTTTAATTCAGAAAACAGCCTAACTTTGATGATATACCTACCAAGACTCGTACTAACCAAGTATTTGGATCAGACAATTTAGTTCTAGATTTGAAAAATATATAGAAATATTACGATAACATGAAATCTGCCATTATCTGTGCGAATGTCATGTGGAGCGATAAAAAAAATGGGTTCAGGTACTTACTGATAAAATATAAATAAACAATACGTTAATTTTGAAATAAAATTGTAAGTACTGATGCAATATAATGTACTACAATACAACAGTGGATCACAATAACATTTATTAATATTATTTATTTACATAATATGATATAATTTTTACAATAAAATGCTGAGCTCGTATGTCGCCTAAGATAAATTATTATCAGGCTAAGTAGGTACCTATTCATCTGTCACAAACAGGACAAAAATAATATACCTAAATAAGTTTACAATGTAATTAAATTAGATTAGCAAATAGATACGCCGTGACCTTCGGGTCAATAAACTATTTAATACTCGTTCTTCTCGTGTAAAATTAACCATCCGTTTAATTAGTTTAACTAATTTAATTAAGATTTGGCTTAATTTTCGTGAAAATCAGATGTCGGGACGGGACTAATATATTTCTGGTCAGATGACATGGACTTTATCAGATAAGCATGATGCGCCAGGGTAGCCCGCGAAATTCAAAATTTCTTACGTTTTTTGCAATTTGTAGGTCAGTGTGAGCTTGTATATTGATTAAAATATGATTCGCGGCCGAACAGCAATACAACTCCATAAGTTAGCATTTACCTCAAACCTCATGATTTCATGAAATCACTAGATTTCAAGCTCACACTGACCTAAAAATTGCAAAAAACTTAAGAAATTTTGAATTTCGCGGGCTACCCTGGCGCTTTCGCCATAAGGACCAAATCCGGCAGCCGAATTCGCAGTGTTCGAAATTCAAAATCGAAAATTCGAAAAAAGAAACTTCGTACCTACTATAGTCCGCTCCAATTTCTTTTACACAATCATAAACAAATAAGTACTTAGTAGCTGTCATCGTATTCTTGCGTGTCATATTATACATATTCTTTCTATTTGGTTTGTAACCCTATCCGTATATTGTCATGCATAGCTCAGCCGAGGCGTGTCCGCAGCCATTATTCATAACGCTTCACACCTTACATATCTGACAAATGCGACCGCTTAGGAACGCATGCATTGTCATTACTGCATCCTGGTATGGAAAGATTTTGATTAAAACTTGCTTATTTTTTGCGAAATTAGATGAATTGTTAGGATTTTTAAAGAACAAACGTATTAATTTAATTATGTTTTTAAACATTATACAGGGGAAGCCAACCTTAATACTTATTTACATATACTATGTTCAAGAAAAACGATTTAATCAGCGTATGAGCAGTCGCATTGTAACAAACTCCAGCACAAGATAGGTAAATAAATAGTTTACAAGATTTTCATTTTCAAATTACAAATTATACCGGAATGACCTAATTTTTTATAATAATAATAAATTTTATAATAAATTTTTATTGTTCCAAAAACAGCGTTACAGATTGCTTTTCCACCAGTTATTGAAAAGCAAAAACTATGCAATACAATACAGTGATAACTTAACTTTAGTGGAAAAGATCACCTGTATCCTGTACTAGTTATAAAAAACTGTATCACAGGAAGAGGGAACAGGGCCTGCGATTCTCCATACCCTGAATAATGCCTCTAGAGATTATTTTTTTTTCATAAACCATAAACTCCAAGTCTGCTGTAGACACGTCCCTGACATTTCCTTTTTTTCAGGAACATATTTTCGTTACTAATTATAACGAAAATATGACCCTCTTAAAAATTACAAAATGTGCCCCATACATACCGCCGCCGTAGACAAATTCTAAAAGTTTTTTAACAAAAGAAAAAGATTATATGAACATACTATTTCTTAAAATTTTAATGTCAAAAATAATTGAATTGGCTCAGTTTTCAAGGAGAAAAAATGGGAAAACGGAACGTCGATCTTGTCAAAATATTTGTGATTCAATCGGTCTGAGCTGCTGCTAAGGCTGGCTAGATTGACTTATATAAGAGCGAATGAAATATATAAAACAATATTGTATTAGGTCAATAGGTATAACAGAAAACCCCAAGAAATATATAAAACAATATTGTATTAGGTCAATAGGTATAACAGAAAACCCCGAGAAATATATAAAACAATATTGTATAAGGTCAATAGGTATAACAGAAAACCCCGAGAAATATATAAAACAATATTGTATTAGGTCAATAGGTATAACAGAAAACTCCAAGAAATCACCGTGTTTACAAAAGATACCTACAACAAGATACTTCCCAGTAGACAATCTTCGCATTTTTATGATAGTCTATGCCTGACAGGCTGATGTACACGTTTGAGTCACGTTAGAGATAACCTATAAGGTCTAAAGATCTTGTAAATAGTAACTAACTACAGTTTAGCTAGTAGCTACAGTCTGTAGGTTGCTATAGCAACACGTCATTTCATAGAACTGATAGAACGGATAATCATTTCATCCGAGTTCATATAATAATATGTATCACACTAATATTATAAAGGCGAAAGTTTGTGAGACCATGTTGTGTGGGTTGTATGTTTGTCACTTCTTCACGCTCAAACGGCTGGACCGATTTGGATGAAATTTGGTATGCAGATAGCTTATACCCTGGCGGTCTACGCGGGTAAAACCGCGGGGCGCAGCTAGTAATATTATAAATGCGAAAGTGAGTTTGTTTGTTACGCTTTCACGCTAAAACGGTTGAACGGATTTGGATGAAATTTGGCACATAGGTAGACCATGACCTGGAGA
Source organism: Cosmia trapezina (assembly GCA_905163495.3). Taxonomy (NCBI): domain Eukaryota; kingdom Metazoa; phylum Arthropoda; class Insecta; order Lepidoptera; family Noctuidae; genus Cosmia; species Cosmia trapezina. The sequence goes on from LR991044.1 coordinate 7,479,491, forward strand.
AGGATATAGGGTACTTTTCATCCTGGATCGCAGACGCAGACGCCGGGCAACTAGTAGTTTATAGTCCTATACTACTTCCTATAAAATGTGTTCAGTTCAGATAGATTAAGATTTTTCTTTATACGATTATCGGATTCTTAAAATTTTGACGATTTTCACGATTAATCTTGTGGTTGTTGTGGTAAATGGTTTGCAAGGTTGAAACTCTCAAATTCAATCGCATCTAAAATTAGCATTTAGCTAAACAAAACAGAAAAAGATTATTTTTCTTAGACAATTGTAATTAACATCGTTCTTGTCTTTGATTACAATACCAGCTTTTGAATACAGCAATTTGTTGAAGAGGAGAAAAGAAAACTGCAAGAATTCTGTTTCATTCTTGTAACAATATGACATGTTTTCAATATAAAAACATCTGCCATCAAGTTCGGTTTTCCCTAATTCCTCATTATCTATACTCCGAGTTTGAACTATACTCGATAAAGTTCGATACGCTCGCCCTGTCACGTCACCAAAACCGTCAATAGCAAACTGCGCCTGTATGCAGCACAATACCTTTGCCTAACCGTTTAGGAACGACAAGAGTGACAGACAGGTCAATTTCGCCATAACAACCTCATTAACGTGGAACATGACGATAAATTACCACAATCATCATTCCTGGTAATTTATTTATTGAATACTTCAAGCACACAAATGTATCCTATTGTTATTTCCCTATTTTTCACATCATCCATCCTTTCCCTAGTTCTTTTTCTATTGTTATTTCCCTATTTTTCACACCATCCATCCTTTCCCTAGTTCTTTTCCTATTGTTATTTCCCTATTTTTCACACCATCCATCCTTTCCCTAGTTCTTTTTCTATTGTTATTTCCCTATTTTTCACACCATCCATCCTTTCCCTAGTTCTTTTCCTATTGTTATTTCCCTATTTTTCACACCATCCATCCTTTCCCTAGTTCTTTTCCTATTGTTATTTCCCTATTTTTCACACCATCCATCCTTTCCCTAGTTCTTTTCCTATTGTTATTTCCCTATTTTTCACACCATCCATCCTTTCCCTAGTTCTTTTCCTATTGTTATTTCCCTATTTTTCACACCATCCATCCTTTCCATAGTTCTTTTCCTATTGTTATTTCCCTATTTTTCACACCAGCCATCCTTTCCTTAGTCCTTTTCCTACTGGTATTTCCTTACTTTTTACACCATCCATCCATCCTTTCCCTAGTCCTTTTCCTATTGGTATTTCCCTATTTTTCACAACATCCATCCTTTCCCTGGTCCTTTTCCTACTGGTATTTCCTTATTTTTCACACCATCCATCCATCCTTTCCCTAGTCCTTTTCCTATTGGTATCTCCCTATTTTTCACACCATCCATCCTCTTTCCCTAGTCATTTCCTATTGGTATATCCCTATTTTTCACATCATCCATCCTTTCCCTAGTCATTTCCTATTGGTATTTCCCTATTTTTCATACCATCCATCCATCGCGGGCAGAAGTTAGTTAAAGATATACAAAGAAGCTTTAATGTGACTATATTATTATTGTGGTGATCTATTTCCTAGTAATACCCAGCTAGGGAGCTATTCTAACAGCGGCGGTTATTTTATACTTAATTTAAATATATGAATTCCTAGTACCTACTCGTTAGGGTGATTTATATTATAATCACGAACGTGATCGACGGATCACACTTGATAATATCACGTAGGTACTTCCGAGGTCACCTGTGTATATTATGTATTTAATAGAGCTGTAAATATTTTGTTATTTCATATCTTCAGATATTAAACTGATAAAGGGATTTATAATCAAATCTTGTTACTTTAGTCTGTGCAAACAATTTTGTATGTAATTTTATTGGTCTAATTCTTGTTCGGACTCTGTTATCGGAAACTAGAAAATGTGTAGTTTATGGTTTCTATCAGAATTTAATTATTTTTTTTCGGTGTTACAATTTATTACAATACTAGCACCGCCCGCGTGGATCTCGGAATAGTATTATTTTCATCGTAAAAACAATTACCTAAACTATCGGCGTCCAGCACCGCACTCAGTCCGCGAGCAGTATCGTGCGAGCGAGATAAAAAGCTGAGGTAGTATGGGCTCTTAAGTCAAGCGGACATAAGGTCCATTCAAGATAAGGTTAACTTAATAGAAGTATAAATACTCGGTCCAGGCTAGATCTGGACCGAGTATTTATACTTCTACATCATCATACATCAGTCTAGGTCTTAGACATGTGACAATCGCTTACAAAGCGTTCCGCTTTCGTATTTCCATAACCATTTTCAACGCGATTGACATAAACTTTGCAGTAGCTTATGTGAACATAATGTCAGTCTATGCATTTCTGGCTTTTCCCATAATCTTTATCGCTGATAGAACATCACTAGGCCCTCTGGTTTTCTAAATTCTGCATCACAACTGTCGATCGACCTTCTAGAGGTCGTTAACAATAGGAAAATTAAATCGGGTCTCATAATCATAAAATAAAAGTTGAAGGTTTAAATGCTGCCATACAGCCCCACTTGGTTAGCTTCTTCTTAACACCATCAGCGCCAGAACCAATTCCCAGACCATTTCTACCGACAAAATACGACAGGCCACCGAAAAAATGTATAGAAAACGTGTGTCTAAAAGATACACAGCGCTTTTATCAAGTAGTAAGATGTGTATACTTCGGATACACAATGTTCCAGACACAGACAGTGTGACAAAAAGATACACATCGCCGAAGGTGTCAGTTTTGGAAGAAAAGTGTCAAGTCTGTGCAAAATTATGTTGAGTTACTTACTGCAATCATTATCGTACACTTGAGCTGTACTTCAACATGGTAAAATATACATATAGAATAATATATTTACGTGAATTGTTCCTTACTCAATATTTCCTGAGAGTTTTCTTAGCGTCACTTGGCTCACAGCCAGGAGTGCTTGTTGACGACCACTTGACAAGGAGCTTGACCCAAAAGATGTGTCACACGACGATACAGCCACCATTCTTGCCAACCTATTGCTTATTCTGCCAACAATAATATCAACCTTAACTGGATACAAATAAGATAACACTGACTGTAATATTGATGCTGGTTTTTCAGCTAGATCTATTCGTAATTAGTAGCTTACTGTTTCTAAATTGTATGACATCATAAGTCAACCTAGACCTTGATTATTAACCCAAGACCACGCACCAGCTATTCAAATGTCACTGTCACTAATGATGTCTTTTCTTCTTTACAGATGCAATCCAACACAAAATATAACGGAACACCTCAACCTTAGGCATTTTAAGTTTAACCTGACAAAAGTTATCTGTGATCTCATTTTAGTTTAGTAAAAAAAAAACAGTTGCCTAAATTAGTTACGTTCTAAGTGCAGCAAAAAAAAAACAATAGACTGTACAAACAAATGTCAAAATCCGGCGCGAAGGACCGTGAAGTTTGAATTTGGAAACAGACAAAATGGCGGTTCAGTGAGTGGTCATGGATGACAGATAGTGGATAGGTTGTGGTGTTAGAGGATGGGATAATGGAAGTTGGGGCGTTGGGTTCGTGAAGATGCCGCATGCTCATTCGAGTTCGGCGGCGAGCTCGGGCGGCGACGACCTGGGCTCCACTGATGAGGTCAAGGTCTTCAAAGACGAGGGCGACGGAGAAGACGAGAAGCGGAGCTCGGAGAATTTACTGGAGGAGAAGTCCAGTCTAATCGATTGGACTGAAAGTGAGGTGAGTGATATCATAGTTTTACGTAGAACTACATCATAGTTTTATTTGGCCTTAACGCCATCTGATCCAAATAATGGATGCCAAATTCAAATCGTGTGTGATTCCATTTTTGAAGCAGAAGATGGGTAGTTACTTAGCAAACATTGATTTGAATTTTGAATCAAAAATTGTTCTCTATTTGAATTTGGACCTGTAACAGATTTGATTGGACGATCACGTCATAAGCCCGACGCACAGTGGATCGTCCCCATACAAGAGGTCGGACATAGAATTAAAAATTGAAAAAGTATTTAATTGAAAAAAATGAAATATGCAGTTGCATTACTCTATTAAGGAACTACAAAAAATGTTACTACAATTTTTTTATTTGACCAGTACTTTATGAGCAATTCGATGAAAAGTGTTATTTTTCTATGGAAATGGTCACAAAAATGTCTGTATCTCATGATTCCCTCCTTGTTTCGATTTGCGGTTTTCACTACTGTTATCTACCCATTTTATGCCACATTTTCTTCAAGGACACATGGTGCCCCCAGCGACCCCCTTCCGAGATATTTTGCTTTTAGTAACTTTACTTTTTATTGTATAACTGATGATATGGAGGTACATTAAGTATATTCATTACTGAGAATAAGTCATCCCTAAGTAGTTCCTTAAATAACAGGTGCATTTACGATTACTTTAATGACTTATGAACGCTTCTGTTGCCATACAACAAACGCGTTAATGAGTCCTTAAGTGAAGATTCCCAGTACTTGCTTAATCTAATTAGTTATTGTAATTACTATGTTAACAGCCCTTAATCTCTGCATTGTTATTGTCTAATGTCATCATTAGCTTATCAAATTCATTGCTAGTTGCCTACTTGCTGCCCTATATATTTGAGTGTGTTTAGCAAATGTAATTCAGTTGTAATTATAACTTCTACCAAGTGTTGTCATTATGGCTTTCCGTGGGTTTTCTACTTACCTAGATCTTTACGTTGCTCTTCGTAATCATAAAGATCTTCGTGACTATGACCATTTATTTAACACATTGAAGTCGAATACTAACGTCCAGTTAAGTGTAAGTGATTTGACGGATCTCAAGAACTGGTGTCGACGATTTTGCTATAGGGTTTACACCAAATGGGTGCAATCAAGAAGGACAGTTGACAGGTTCATTAACAAGAACGAAGAGTGGTTAAATTCCGATATCGTTTGGCCAGATTGCTTTAAAGAAAATGTTGTTGACACTGAAGAAGCAAATGAAAATGAGGCAGAAGAGGTAGTCTGTCCATCAAAATCAGATGCATCTACTTCAACATATACATCTCCTCGCAAACGCTTTGAAGATTTATCAACTAGACACAAAAGAAGACGTGTTAATGAAAATGTTACTAGTTGCAGTCGTCCGGATGAGCTTTTGCATACTGTTGAAAGTATACTTAAGTCTGCCGGAAAAAATGATATAGCCAGAATAATGAAAAATTTGCTGGAAAATCCTGAACACGTCTCAACAGTTATAAATGTCCTGGAAACTAAGCAGAATCCTCCGCTTCGTGAAGTTCCTACTCACAAAGCACTTGCTCTTTACGTTTACTTGCAGTTATCCAAGTGGCGTTACATCACACTTCGGGACTTTAGTTTAAAAGAAGGTCATGCGAAATACCCAAGCTACTACTTGTTAGTTAAAGAAAAGCTTAAATGCTACCCGGCAAAAGAAGACATAACTGTGACTGAAACTTCCGCAAAGATACGTATCCAAGCCCTCCTTGATCTCACCGTTAGGAGGCTGATCGATTCACTTGAATCAAATTTTGATGCTGGTGAACAACTTGTGCTTCACAGTAAATGGGGTTTTGATGGAGCTTCAAGTCAAAGCATTTACCATCAAACGACAACAACAAGTGAACAAGACTTATCCAGTGTATTTATGGCAAGTCTTGTACCACTTAAGTTAGTGACTTCTAGTGGAAGTATAGTGTGGCAGAATGATCGGCCATCGTCAACCACATATTGTCGCCCGATTTCATTTACATTTATGAAAGAAACGGAAGCGAATGTTAAGGCTGAAATGGAAATATTTGAGACCGAGATTCGTGAACGGAACCCGACTGATTGCGGCAATGCTACTGTTACTCACAATCTATGGCTAACCATGATTGATGGTAAGGTACATTCAATCATATCTGGTACATCGGCAGCAGTGTGTGATTTGTGCAAAGCTCGCCCAAGCGAAATGAATAACTTGGAAGAAGTGAGAGCTAAACCCGTGAATACAGATTTATACAAGCATGGATTTAGTTCATTGCATGCTTGGATTCGGTCCATGGAATGTTTATTACACATTTCTTACAGAATGGACATAAAATCATGGCAAGCAAAAGGTGACGAAAATAAAAAAAAAGTTAAAGATAAGAAAGAAGCCATTCAAGAAGCTTTCCGAAGAAGAACAGGCTTACTTCTAGACGTTGTTAAGCAGGGTAGTGGCAACACAAACACTGGAAATGCTGCAAGAAGATTTTTTGCAAACCCTGAAACGACTGCCGAAATTACTAAATTAGATGTTAATTTAATTAGAAGACTCGCCGTTATTTTGCAATGCATTTCCTCAGGCGAAAAAATTCAAGTCCAAAAATTCAAATCATATTGTGATGAAACAGCAAATTTATTCGTGGAATTATATCCATGGTATAACATGCCAGCAAGTTTACACAAATTGCTGATTCATGGATCACAGATAGTGGACCACTTATCAGTAGTGCCTATAGGTTTTTTGTCTGAAGAAGCATCTGAAGCAAGAAACAAGGACTTTCGCAAATTTAGAGAATGTCATACACGAAAGCATAGTAGCATCGCCACTAATGAAGACATTCTTCATAATCTGCTATTATCTTCCGATCCTCTTCTCGCCAGCTTACGACCGAAGATGACAAATAAAGCCAAAAAGTCTTCATTTAGAGAACTAGACGATTTACTCATACGTGATCAGAGTGAATTGGAGTTCATTGACGTTTCAACTGATACACTTGCTGCATGTAGTGACGTTGAAGAAGATGATGACGATGATAATGATCATGATGTCGTTATTGATGAAGATGAAGAAAATATAGTTTAAGTCTTATAGTACCTAATATTATTATTTTACAAGCAGTTTCTTTGTTAATTTCTAGTTTTTGTGTATTTTTTTTATTCTATTCTTTTTTTCTATTCTAGTTTTTGTGATTTTTTTTTAATTTTATTCTTTTTTTGTTTTGTGTTATGCCACCCATCAGCCAATAAATGGTTTTTTTCTTTCTTTTCTATTGTTGTTAGTAACTACATGGTCGTGTTAATTAATTAATTTCCTATTATAATTTAGTTTTTAGTAGTTGTTTATTTTTTTAGTTTGTTTTAGGGTACATAGTTATTTTATTTTTAAATTATTTTTACAGTGTTATATTATATAAATAAAAAATATATTTATACCTACATATTTTCTTATTGATCATAAAACTCTATTTCTTTTCGATGTGTTATTGTAAATGCGACTCAGTCATTACTAAGCTAATGATGACATTAGACAATCACAATGCAGAGATTAAGGGCTGTTAACATAGTAATTACAATAACTAATTAGATTAAGCAAGTACTGGGAATCTTCACTTAAGGACTCATTAACGCGTTTGTTGTATGGCAACAGAAGCGTTCATAAGTCATTAAAGTAATCGTAAATGCACCTGTTATTTAAGGAACTACTTAGGGATGACTTATTCTCAGTAATGAATATACTTAATGTACCTCCATATCATCAGTTATACAATAAAAAGTAAAGTTACTAAAAGCAAAATATCTCGGAAGGGGGTCGCTGGGGGCACCATGTGTCCTTGAAGAAAATGTGGCATAAAATGGGTAGATAACAGTAGTGAAAACCGCAAATCGAAACAAGGAGGGAATCATGAGATACAGACATTTTTGTGACCATTTCCATAGAAAAATAACACTTTTCATCGAATTGCTCATAAAGTACTGGTCAAATAAAAAAATTGTAGTAACATTTTTTGTAGTTCCTTAATAGAGTAATGCAACTGCATATTTCATTTTTTTCAATTAAATACTTTTTCAATTTTTAATTCTATGTCCGACCTCTTGTATGGGGACGATCCACTGTGCGACGCGATGATTGGGTAACATGCGGTAAACACACGTGAATCGGTCCTAGCACTTCATTAAGGATGCACACGAGGCATTTATTCGACGATATCGCGATCGCTAGGCCATTGTAACCGTCATACCGTAGTCCAATTACAAGGATTGTATTACAATATTAACTGACACTTTTGCTGGCTTTGCTGTTGCTGGGTTTTTGTTTTCATTATTAAAATAAAAGGATATTTTATGTCTGCTTTAGGCAATTAGTAACAAAACAGAATTTGCATAATTTTCCTAAATATAACACCAGATATTAGTGATAATCTCTTTTCCTCTTTAGTAACTATCCTCTTTCGCGTGTTTCCTTCTGATAATTTAGGCTACTGATGCTGCCTACTAGTTTTAATTTATTTAATCAGTAAATCCAAACACAAACCATCATTGATATTTAATACTCCTGCCACGCTTTCTTCATCGCCTATTCCTCGATTTGTCTTTTCCGGTAATTCCGCCTGTAGATTAAAAAAAAAACTATTTCCGGCACAGACAGTGTTTTGGCTCTGAATCTCTACTTTACCCCCAATAATTAGAACCGTGACAAGTATATCTAAATATTGATTCTTCCATATCTTCTTACGTGGCAAAAGAAACCGGTTCACGACATTACGTCAGCTAATACCTACGAAGAATTTGGTAATGTAATCAAATCTCGTATTACTTCACATAAAGATAGTGATCAAGATTAGCTTATTGTGTTACTATTTACTTTGGAATATTTATCTTTTTAATATTGCGTATAGTTCCGTGACTGACTGACAACGCACATCCTAAACAACTGAATATAAAATCTTGTTTGGAGGCTATGTTCCTTCATCAATCACCTTTGCTGGATCATCATTCAGTATTTCAGCCCGGAGTCACCCACTGCTGGATATAGATATCCTGTCTCTTCTACCATTCTTCACGATTTCGCTGGATATTTTGTGCTACTATTGCTACGTTGAAAATTTTGTCAGCTCAACTTCCGGACGTAGTTTCTGTGACTTGTTTTGGCGGCCATTTGGTCCAAACCTTATTCCATCGGCCATCTCCACGTTTACCAAGTCCAACTCCATTTTGGGGCTGTCATCGATGGAAGACTTTCGTACGACGACGAACTTCGGTGTTACAAACTCTCTCTAGAAGATTTGGTGCATCTAAGGAAAGGATTTTCCAAAACTTTATCCCTGAAATTTAGTCAAATAAGGGTTTATATGACTGCGGAGTCACGGGTAACAGCTAGTAATTTCTCCTTATATTATTCATCACTCCAGTTAATCCCACAGGCATGTAATTAAGTCTAGACCCGTATGATTAAGCTTAGTTAACTGTAATAAGTTTTACGCACTATTCTAAACTAACTTCATATCTGGAAAACTCATTTAGATTTTATGTTAGTACAAGTTTATGTTACCCATTACCTTTATTATTTACTACAATAAAATTCTCAACTAATTTCAAATTAAAATATATGCGGAACATGACTCCTATTCAAGACGTTATTCGTGTATCATGGAATATATTTGTTTAAAGAATCGGGTATCTATTAGGTGGTCTTGCACACACAATTATTGACCAATGAGGTGTCGTTTTGAATTAATTGTTTGTCTTGAAATGCCGACTTCACGCGGCGCTACAGTTTGTCCAACTTGCCCCATATATTGGGCCAAACATTGTCCTACAAGTTAGCAGCAGGTGCCAAACTCAGGTAGATCTCTATTGAACATATTCCTCGTATTAGTACCACAATGCATTCAAATAGCATCACAATATATTCAACTGCACTGAATTCTATTCACGCAAACATATTGCCACTGCTCCCACTATTAATTCACAATGAAATATCGATCTTATTGTGCACGTTCAAAGTTTATAATGGCTCAATGAAAACTGTAAAGTTATGTTCGATTGTGTGATACATTCTGCACTATTTGTGCTTTTACACGATTTCACACCTCCCAATATTTCCCATTTTATTGATACTCGGATCTCTGTATTGTGCAACGTAATGTTCCCATTTATTAATGTTTTAATGGAACGATTAAATATTTTAAGCGCTGTTGCACGCTTCTCCCTTAACGATTGTTGGTATCACTCACGATAAGGTCCGCTTCACGCTATTAAATAGGCTCGTAAAACACCACTTTTTTTACACCTACGAAAATGTGGGATTCTTAAATATTCATAAGTTGACGGCGGTAAATGAACTCATTATTGTACAATTCGATGCGTAGATTAACATCAGCGGTCGTAATGAGTCAACCACTCAATTACTGTACGCTACCATGAATATTGTGAGATAACGTCGAGATGTATAGATGATACGTCTTCATAATCGCAAATTGCCCGTAAAACAAACAAAAACAAGGTGGAGATCCGAGACGAAGCAACATCCAAAACACCAATTGTTGAGGCGCCTTCAAAACCCATACAGGTACCGATCGTTTCCGAAAATCATAAAATATTGTATTCCAAGCCGCCATAAATTACTTTATTCATTGTATTATTTCCGAAAACTCTATTATTCGCTAGACGGGTCCCGTACAATGACTTCTACCTGCGTTCAGGTATTTCTTATAATAAACACAAACTCCCACTGCTTTTGTCGAATTTACCTGTCGAGCGGTGAGGCGAGGGTGTGCAAACATGACCGAACACCTACGAACAGACGAAATACTTGATGCGCCGTCCCTTTCTTTGTCATTCAATAAGGAACTAGCGGAAGAGAGATGCGAGAATGATTTGTACAGGATTCCCAACGCCTTACAATCACGCTTGGTATAAATATTGGATTATACTTAGGTGCAATTCTCGTGTATGTCATAATAGCATCGATTATAGTACGTGATGCCATTACAATACACATTGTACGTACAATTTTCGTTCGACATTTCGATTTCTTTTAGATTACAGTGTCTGTTGGTGAATTGGATTTGATGCGAGATTTTTTACGCCTGCTTGCCTTTTGGATATGTTTCTTTTAATGATTTTGTTGTTCCGTTTATTTGTAATGTATTGTCCAATTTTGTTGAATTGATGGTCAAATATGTTTAAATGCATGATAAGTAAGCTATAGAATTGATATTCCATAGAGACGTGAATATAGAAAACTTTGTTGCACTTGAAACAAGATTGCTCCAACATACGCTTACACATATAAAAGTTCTCAGCTATTTACCTATAAGAGGCAGACTAATCCATTCCAGAAAATTGCTACCTTTTAACGACATCCAATATCTTAAATTGACCATTTAACCACTTTTTAGCCCTTTTAAAGTGTATGTTAGTTGATGAGGCATCGAGATGCCTTTCACTAGGCTCTAGAAAAAGTCAATGGCTTAGCGATTTCCGTTGTGGTCGAGGCTTGTATGAAATGGTCTGGGCAACATAACTGACCATGTAGAGATGCGAGGCTTCCGTTGAGATTTACTAATGTATCTAGATTTATTATGGCTTAGGATTTTGTTGTAAGTTAAGCAGTAAAGTACTATGATTACAGTTTGACAAACATGATAACTGTGTATTCGTTGTCAAACAATTTGACGTTGAAATGAACACCTACATAACAAATAATATACAAACACAATAATATAGCAATAGAATTTAGAATGAAACCATATCTAATCATTCTAATCAATCACAAACAAAAAATAAGCTGATATTATCAGCTTATTTTTTGTTTCTGTCACTTCATTGATTTCCAATAAGAATCCAATCACACCCGTAGATATTTTTTCCACACATGAACTCTTCCAAAGATATAAGTAATATGAATATTAAAGTACATTAATAAACTAAAGAGTATTAATAAATCAATGTACAGCAGCCCAACCTACCCTCAAAATAAGATAGCCATCGCTTCATTCGCTACATAGTATCCAGTCTATATTTAGCTAACAACGCGTTCTTGTCCCGCTTGTCCGCTTCCGGCGGCCATGCCTGCTCCTTACTCTCAGTCAGAATGTGTTCCTGTAAATATTCCACATTTTATGGCCACACTTGTCGCCAAACACGTTTTGCTGGCGAATAGGTAGAACAGTTTCAAAGTTGATGGTCGATGTGTGAGGTGAGGATTTAAATATGGCTGAAGTTGAGGTATATTTGGAGTGAAGTGAAGTGATAAGCAAAAATTATATAGATCGGACTAACTTACCTAGTGACGTCCGATCCTTAATTATGTGAAGTGATCTCGTCCTCATTGTACACATGTAGTTTGTACTTCTCATAACCGCTAACCACATTATTTAAAGATGAAAACCTTCATCATAAAAAAAATATTAAAAAATAAAAATATTTTATCTGTGGTCCGCCCGTTGGCGCGTGCTGTCCTGGCATCTGTCAATCATTCTTTCAAAGCATAAGAACGGGACTTCACGATGACCGATACGGGCATCGTATAGTCCCGGCATAGTGCATACAGCACAACACAACTCTTAGAGGGGGTTTAGATAAGGCAATCCATTACACATAAGTAGGTTGATTATCTGGGAAGGGCTGGGATACAATGAGGACGAGATCACTTCACATAATTAAGGATCGGACGTCACTAGGTAAGTTAGTCCGATCTATATAATTATGCTTCGTGATCTCGTCCTCATTGTACACATGTAGATGTTCAAAGAACAAAGTTGTGTTGGTAATAAGTTCAGCATATTGTTTAATAATAGAACATTGTAACTCAATATGTTATTCTAAGTTTGTTACTTACTCATTCATTATAAATGTATTTCTATTTATGAACCAGTCTTCCAGTTAGCTTAACTTAATTTAAAATTCTCTAAATGTTATTAGTTCCTGGAATTCTTATTCAGTCCTGAATCAACTAGTCTCATTAATAATCTAATATGGCACACATCAATTATCTACTTATAATCAGACATTTAACATTGACATTAAAATGTAACAATCACTGTGTATAGAGCACACAGCTTGTGCAAAAGCTCTAGATTGCACAAGGATTACTAATGGTTGATAATTTTGTGTTCCAACCAGCAGCTTTTCTTATGACTACAATGTTGATACCTCCTTCAGAGGCCTTTTAAGTTGAAGTAGAGGCATGTCTGTTTATGTGAATTTGGAAATATCTATTCCACTACTACTTAAGTTTTGTTTCATCCATCTACTAATGGTTGCAGAAGAGGTGGCATGAAAAGGTTATCTCATAGTTCTAATTAATTATTTACAATCTTATCTTATACTCTTAGTAAAATCTAGATAGGGAAAAAAAGGGGCTAGGATACATTCTCTTTAAGAAATTATAATATCAAGTTGAGTTGAGATCTGCCAGGTGAAGAAGTTTTAATTATTTCTGGAATCTTTATCTAAACGTTATCCTCATTATCGAATGTTATCAATACTAATGAGTGACAAGGTTTGAATTCTATGTGCTGTTACAAGAGCTAAATGGGTACTTACTAATTTTTTGTTACCTAATCTAAAGGGTTTAGTTATGAAATAAATTAGATAACCCAACGATACTGGGGTCCCAAAGTATTTCATAGTTAGGGTTCTTTTGTCTTAATTTAAACATAAGAAACCCAGCCCGGTTCCCCGTCACCCCCCCACCCCCAAGAAATCTTGACACTACCACATGAGCCATTTTGGGGGCCTAAAACTAGAAAAATTGTTTACAATTATTATACAGCGCACTCATTAGGGTATTGAGTGAGTCATATGACAATCCTTCAATGAAACTTAGTGGTCAAAAATAATATCACCATGGTGACTGAGCCTAGGAGGGGTCAATATCTTGATTCCTACAAAAGAGAATCCGCTGATTTACAGTAGATTCATATTGTTTTCTTGTTTTGTTAAACAAGGAAGCTATCAATTAAAAGGATCAGACTTCCTCTTCTCAGGAAAGCGTCCCTGATAATAATATGGTGGCAATCGGTGTGAGACCGTGCATCTACAGAGCATATAAGTACCTGGATCAGGGAGCCATGGTATGTCATTCTGACACTTAGTAGTGGAGCTGCTTGCAAACAGGGTCAATGCGGGGCTAACACAGTTTAACAACAAATGACTTGTGGGCTATATCACATCACTTCCATTCAATTTTTATGCTAGGTTGTCTAGATTTTACATTTGCCATAGAGTTTTCTTTGGACTAATGTAAGATGCATAAACCCATATATTTTGTCTTTCCTGGCACCATTGCTACAATTAAAGGCTAATTAAGCTATTTAGATAAGTAAAACAAGTACCACACATCTTATAATGATATAGGCGGAGCTATGACATTGTGATATCTATTCTAAGTAATTCCTCACAGTACGTATCTGAGTTTGCTTGCAAATGTTTTGAGCCCTACAAACGGTTGAACACTGTTCAAGGTAATTTATATAGAACTTTATCATTAGCAGTCCAGTGCCCATGGCTTTTGATATCATAACATGCCAGTCCCCAGCCAGTTTCAAACGCATCAGAGAATATTTCCAGGACAAAGTCAAATTGTTTAATCCTATTGTGATTTGTTGAAATGTGAATCAACCTTTGCAAATAGATGATTTTGAATCTGATTCTAGTTTTGTTGAACTTGCAAATACCTAAATGATTTTGAATTTTAATTTGAATCTAGTTCTGGCCTTGTTATTCTCATTGTTGTTTTTAAGGCCACCATATTTTACAGTTGGGCATGCAGCAACAAGAATACCTAATAATTACCTACGCAAAATCTATTAATTGCATCTCATTTTTATGGAATAAGGGATAAACTATAAAATCTTTTTCTGAGGAAGTAAAATGGCAAACTGGACTGAATCTAACAAAAATCCTAGATACTGGCAGCACTGTCTGGGTTCTAGGACACTCTTTTCAGTATTAATAATAAATCTTAGATTTTTTAACGCAGTTTGAGTAGTAAACACCTTCTAACATTTTACATATTTGAATAGGCAAGACTCAAGACACAGAATATTGTCAAGATATATGTGACAGAAAGTGACACTAATAACTTCAGTTGACAGCCACCTGGCTCCATGATTTGTAAATACAAATATATACTGGAGATACCTCTAAGATATTTTCCTATGGGTAATAAATAGTATGCATTTATTATATCCATTTTTGTCGGCAAAGACTATACTGTCCTTAAATGTACCAGTTTAAAATGGTATGTGGGAACATACTTATTGTATTTTTAATCTCCAAGTGCCATTTAATTTTGGGGAAAATTATAAAAATTCATTATTGACAGTAGAACATGTTTCTATGGCACCTAACTGTAAGAGATAATAATCTCTTAAAAATTAAATATTATTATTATTTATTATTAATAATAATAACTATTTTATCATCAGGCAACTAGGCCCATAGATAAAATACATAAAATTATCTAATTTATTAGGAAAATTTGTATGGATATAAGATTGCTTTATTTCTGAATGAAGTTTTTATTCAGAAGTTTCAAAAGGAAACACAGTGAAAGGTAGTTTATAGCCCTTGATTCACTCATGTATGGTTGGATTAGTAGTAATACTATTCCATACTTCAAAAAATACTGCAATCTACCATTGTGTATCTGAGCTAGTTTCAGTTCTGTTTCAGTACCGTTTGATGTCATTGAATTTATCTTGAAGCTTATAGCCCGACCAGGTAATCAGATAATCAATATCTGTTTGTTCCATCCATTCTTTCATTTCCTAGCATTAAGGATCTCCGTGTGATGAACTATCATGATAAAAGTCACAGTTGTCTAGCTGAGTCAGTTAACATTTCTATTTGATGCACTCCCTTGTGAGACTATTAAACTGTTAAGGACTTTGCCAGTGGATGTAATGGCAACAGCCATTATAATCCGCTACAGTTGATTCCTCTATCATTTACTGCTTCTGCCACTTAGATTACAGGTGTTTCATACTTCTTTTAAATGTTTTGCTTCTTAATTGCTATCTATAATTGCTCACCGGACCACCATGTGGCCAGACTGCCTTGCTGTTCCATAGATAAGGTAGCTAACTGTACCGCCCCCCTCCTCTCTGAGTAGATTCTCAATACTTGAAGGTAAGACATTACAATGACATGACATTACATGGTTGTGGTATAAATACCATTACAATCACAGCCTCCTTCTAGTTGTATTGTAGTAGAATTTAAGTACTAACATAGCATAATTAAGTTAGATTGTATACAACATCTAGAATTGTAAGTATTTTGGAATTTTTGAAAAACAACTGGAAGTTATCTGGTAAATAAAAGAGTTAAAATTGGCGGGATTGAGTCCGGCTGCGACGGATTCGGTCAAGTGACACATAGCTCCTTGAACGTGTTCGACTGTAGTGTCTTCCACGGAAGCGAGCTTCATACTCATCTACAAAGAACAATTGTAGTTCAGTTCCAGACTGCATAAATCTAAATCCACGGCTAACCTCTCGTGATAGCTCTAGGGACACAGCAGGGACATGTTTTTAACACTGAACGTATCGTACCACTGGCTAACCTCTCGTGAAAGCTCTTGTGGTGTCGTTCTTCTGCAAGTATACAGCATATTCTCATGGTTAACCTCTCGTGAAAACTCTTAGAGACTCCTAGGGGTCTAATAGCAGAGACGTGTTTTTAGCACTGAACGTATAGACCATCGACTAACCTCTCGTGAAAGCTCGTATAGTATCGTTCTTTTGTAAGTATACGGCACAGATATTTTTCTCATGGTTAACCTCTCGTGAAAACTTTTAAGAGACTGCTAGGGATCCAACAGAAGCGTGTTTTTAACACTGAACGTATATACCATCGGCTAACCTCTCGTGAAAGCTCGTGTGATGTCGTTCTTTATTAAGTATACGGAACAGTTTAATGTTCTCATAGTTAACTTTTCGTAAAAACTCTTACGAGACTGTTAAGCATCCAGGAGGGACGTGTTTTTAACACTGAAATATAGGCCATTCTTTCGTAAGTATATGGCACAGTTAATTCTCATGGTTAACCTCTCGTGAAACCTTTAGAGACTGATATGCATATTGCGGCACCCAAGGTAAATAATTTTTTAGGAAAATGATTTAAAATAAAGACAAATTGTTAGGTTTATCAAGAAACTTACTCGAGTTTCAAGACGACTCCGTTTTCGCTTTTCCACTCGATTTTCCAGATCTCGCAGACGCTCGTTCAGCTCCTCCATTTCCTTGTCTCGGATTCTTCGATATTTTTCCATTTCGTAAAAATTTTTCTTAACTTTTTAACGAAAAACGTGATCAGCGCGCGGCACAAAAAAGTACAATGATTGACAGATGCCAGGACAGCACGCGCCAACGGGCGGACCACAGATAAAATATTTTTATTTTTTAATATTTTTTTTATGATGAAGGTTTTCATCTTTAAATAATGTGGTTAGCGGTTATGAGAAGTACAAACTACATGTGTACAATGAGGACGAGATCACGAAGCATAATTTGATGATAAACGACGTACCCGTATACTAGATGAAAACAACAAGATGCTGTGTGAATATGAACTATCAGATACGGTCTTTCGGAATATACAGAAAAGCAATGACTCCACAAAATTCATCCACGAAATAAATAATACATTTAATAATCCAGATACTGTAACCAATCCTCTGCTTTTCCACTAAACGTATACCTTGAACACGTCCATGAAACTGAATTTTCGTTTCGCAAAACTGCGTCCAGTCCCAGTTTTAATAACGAGTCCATTATAAATAATTTAATCAACGTATTGCCGATGCCATACACCACATGTGCCGGCAAATTAAAATTTATAACACTATAAACCACTCCACAGTTTTAATGACTCCTTAACTCAACAAATCCTTATATTCATTCGGCCTTGTTGGTATATTTAGATGATTAGTGTTCATTAATACGTATGGAGTGGACATTTAAATTTTTCATGTGACTAGATCTTAGTTTATTTAGAAATCATTCTTTGGCAAGCGCAGGTGCTATTTAGAGTTTTTAAGTCGTAAATAATGAAAGCTATACAGAATCTTATTAGAATTTGAATATATGTATAAGTTTTAAGTAGTCAGTCTGAATTAATATCGAGAAAATTCTTAACGTTTTGAATACGGCTACAGCAGTAATAATAATAAAACTTCTAATATGTCTCGTTAGTGTTCTTCAAAGCGTTAAAGAATACCGAGAAAAGCAGCCTTCAAAACCCTTAAAAGTTATCTATTCAATAACAGTTTCTAACCGCAACAGAACTTCTTACGAGTCTTCGTTTGTATCTCCAACCATTTAACGATCTGCGACTTTTAAGTCCCAATATGACAGCATAAATGAATAACCATGAACAAAGCCTCAGGGAGCAAGTTTATTGAATTAACGATGCAGCATGCGGTCACCTGGCAGCAATAATCGAGCGATAAGACAAATAAAACCTTTATGATGGATACCGTCACAATATTATGATTGAAACTCATCTACAATTCAATGACAATCTATCTTTGTATGTAAGGCCTGTTCATAAAATATTTTCTAATAAAATGTTACTACATAGTTACTACGTTAGACAAAGCTGCATCAATGTCTGAATGTTCGACTGTTTCATCTGAAATTCAATCTTCAGAAATCACTGCAAAAGCTCGTAACATTACTAACAGTTATTCTATCATTAATTTGGTATATTATGTAATTCATGTACGGTGATTATTGTATAAAATTCAGCATATTTACAGATGCTGAATGTTTTATCAATTTACATCGGTCAACCACGAACCATGTAGTTCAGTTAACGTAATGTATCACCAATTATATCTGGAAACTAATATAGTTTAGGAAGTTTGGTTGGAGTATTATTTAGTTTTGCTATTTTATTCATAGATGCTCTTACTTTTTCCCTCTATGTTGGGGTCAAATCTTTTACTTTAGTGAGACCTATTATCAGATTTAATTTTTCAAGCCGATACCCAATATGCCATATTATTAGAGCAGGACAGAAAACCGAATGATCTGTTTGGGTCTTGAAACACGCAAAACTATTATTGTCTTGCTTATCCCATCATAATTATTATACTCTTTACTTTGTTTATTCTTTGCTTTTAGCCAAAATCTGAATTACTTTGATGACCTACTTACTTTGACTTAATCAAAGCTACCATATCATCTATCAATTCCATCGTGTATAAGGCTTTACAAGTTATTAATTTCTCAAGCCATATCTGCGGCTAGCGTGGGTGATAAACTTGCCTACTTCCTAATTACAATCTGATGATAGGTGTCAGGCACGTGGGCAGTTGCATTGGCCTGCATAGCTGCTGCAGCCGTGAGGGTATGTTGCCTTGATTCATAAGTAATAAGGAAAACTTTTACTGTAAATAACTACCTACTTGATTAATTGGCATTTGCGCAAATGTGTGGTTTTCTGTTCTTGTCATGCTCAACAGCTATCAGCCAGTTATTCTAATCTAACATTTTCGACCATAATGTCACGTCTTTTTTCAAATTTTGATAAAATCGATAAGGAATATTATTGGATTTTCCATCAGCATTTATAAGATGTCATAATTTTCCAATCTTGAGTGTAAATTTCGTCGATTATAAAGAAAATACGTTTCTGAGAGCCTTAGTTCTATGTATCTTTTAGTTTCCTGTTGATTGTGACAACTTTAAAACAAGTTTCACAAACCGCTAAGTTATTCAAGTGTTAGCACTTTGAACTCATAACTTGACTTGGAACTAAGCGGGGATAGTCAAAT
The DNA here is from genome assembly GCA_905163495.3 of Cosmia trapezina. NCBI lineage: Eukaryota > Metazoa > Arthropoda > Insecta > Lepidoptera > Noctuidae > Cosmia > Cosmia trapezina. The sequence continues at coordinate 7,499,029 of LR991044.1, forward strand.
CGCTACAATGTTTCTCAAAAAATTTTAGCTTCTTCTTGAAAATTAAGCTCGTTTTGCCAGAAAAAAAAAGTCATATATATTATGAAACTTTATGTAATATAATGTTAAAATCTAACTTTCTTTCATTACTGCACTGGAACCTAAAACTTCTATAATGTAAATCCCCAATAAGCAAGGAATTTAAAAAAGGATCATCGAAAGGTCAACAAAACAACAACAATCCCAAGACACATCTAGTTGAGCACGTCCGTTCCACACAACATCACCTTCGCGAATGCATTAGTTAAGCGAGTTTTGTGCATTTGTGTTCAACCATTTGTTGCTATTTACGATCGCGGCGTGTTTCCGCCTGCTTCTAACATTCAATATGGTAATGACGCCTCTGTGAGGTCTACGTCTTCTATACCTGCTTATGTAGTTATGTTTACGATTTTCGGTTAAGTTAAAGCTATCAAGTGTGTAAAACTATCATTAGAATCGATTAGATTATTATTTATAACACCCAATAAAACATCAGGAAAAAGCCCATAATATTCAAATAAAAATCTGCGCTTAGAAAGTAACCATCGTTATCAACGAATCAATAATGTACTGCCCAATATCCGTGATAACGTATCAGCTGCGCTCGTACAACCCTGAACAAAGACCACAGAATAAAATGTTACAGTAGCTTCGATTGTGCGTACTGCGCGTTCGTCCGCGCGACGTGTGGACATTGCCTTATCTGTGGCGTCCACAAATGTTTGGGCTGTCACGTTATCAGTACACGGGTTGTCAGCCTTGCTCGGATTATTGGGGATAATGGGTCCGATGTTAATATATTGATAGTAGATAGTACAAATACGGACGTATAAGGCAGGGACATCAGTGAAATCAATCTTGGTCAGCTAAGTCAGCTATATTATAGTACTTAGAAGAGTGTATTTTTAGGACGGCAGTTTTGAGAAATCCTTTGTCGTGGTGTTGGTATTCTGTAAAATGGTACGGTACATTATTTGAATTATGCTTGCTGTTCCGTAACGATTTGCGGTGTTTCCGCTCGATCGTATTCATAAATATCTGGTATATGTGCAATTTCGATCAAATCTGCTGCTGTATATTTCTACTGGCAGATATGACCATTATGTTTATTACAATGTAAATGCAGCATTAGCTTCACCTTCTGACCGCATCGGCGCACTTTTGATCAGATCAGATCCTGTTTCTGATATAATCAATCATGTGCTCGCCTCACGACACCTACTGGTTAGGAATCATTGATCTGCGAAGCTTTCATTGTTTGAAGATTATTCGAGATTTTTTCACGAAGACTTTATAAATTCCGTAAGTTCACAACATTGGGTTTATTCTAAAATATTCTCATGAATCATGACTACATGAAGATTAGGAGGCTTAGGTACAATTACCTACGTAGGTTCACCGAAGCTTCTGGAAACAAGTTTTTACGTAAATAAAGATGGCGTAGGAGTATTGGCGCGTCCCCGTCTGCCAGGCTTAGCTCATCTAGATCCTTGCAAACAAAGCCATACTCGTTTGATCCTTCTTTTATGTCTTTAAACCCAACCATCGTAAATAACAAAAATAATAACGATTAAAGAATTTTCCTAACGTTATCCCAAATCCTAGTGTTTTCACAGTTAACTGTTTTGTCTATAATCATTATTCGGTTATTTTTAACCATTCTTTGTTCGACGGTAGTCATAAAATTCTTTACATTGTTTTACTAACGCGTAAAAACACTTTTATTGTTCTCTAAAAGATGTTTTATATTGTCTAATGAAGCTCGGGCATTGTTCTTTAAAAATAGTTGGGCCTATTTGAAAAGCTTTGAAAACTGCCCAATTTATTGACTTTAGTTCGTCAGATGGAGATAATCCTGTGAATATTCTTTAGATTACAATATTCTCTAGCTCATATAATAAACAGTTTTAGTTTGAAACTATGTTCAAAGTCCTAAAGTATTAATTTGAAACGACTACGAGTCTGCACAGGAAATATAGGAAACCATAAAATGGACGGCAATTGAATGTCGTCGTTCTGGCACCAGGCACAAAATTAACGGTCCTTCCTTTATATCTGACCTGAGAATAGTAAGGGATAGAGAGATAAACATTTAAATAATCCAATAAAATAAATTGTAAAATATTTGGCGCCAAATTCTGAGGAAAAACTTCCCGCGAACTTTTTTATAATCGTGCACAGACTATAAAACCGCGAAAAACAACAAATTTTCCTTCGATTAAGACGTAAAATCGATTTGTTAGACAGATAATCAAGTCAACGCTTAGTTCCGAAAAACATCCGATTAACATAAATAAACTGTACTGTTAATTTAGTTTTACAATCGTTATAAAGTTTAACGATACGATACTATTTTGTAAATGTATTTATTGTGATTGCGTACCTACTTTTTTCTCTGTTTTTACTTTATTTTCTTGGATTTATTCGACGTGACTCAGAGAGAAAATTATGCATCTGTCTGATCAAATGGCTATATTTTCTTCTACTTCTGCGAAAGCATCTTAACTGTTCCCAACATCATTACCAAGACCAAATGTCAAAGTTCACATTCTAGTCTCAAAAAACAGATCTAGACTCCGATAAGTCTAATTCGAGCTAATAAATCTAGGAATCTGTATATGGAAGTCATTTAAGAGCCGTATATGGGTGTACAAACGCGTCCCTTGCTTGGAAAAAACAGAGTAATAAAACATCATGCTCCATAAAATGATTCCAAGTGTGTATATGGATGATTTGAGATGGTATTTTGGGGATACTGGCTGTTATATCTCTGGTATGCACCATGGATACTGATAAATGGTAAAAAAGTGCTGAAATTAGTCGTAGAATTGCCCTTGGCGCAAATTTTCGGAAAGGTTAAATTTTTCCGTCACTTTTGTCAAGTTCTAGTCATTTTAGGATGTCAATCTAAGTCCATTCATACCCAGAAAAGAGCTGCTATATCCTTAATACATCACAAACATACACTAGACAGAATTTAATTCCCCGAGACATCACTCAGCTGAATAATTCCTCGGACTATCACTGGATCTCTCCCAGCAATTTCAATTCATCATTCCAAGAAATTGTAACGTGTCGTGATCTCGTCGTCTGCCTAATATGTGGCCAAGTCCCTTATCTCTGGTACCGTATGCGCGGGAGCATTAGTCGGTGTTACTTTACGCTCACATAAATCGCCCGGGCTAGTCAATTATGCGTACTATAGTTATTTCGGGATGTTTAATTATCGTTGCCCATGCGCAGTCGTCGCTTTACGGACGCCCGTAGGGATTTTTAAATACCCACACCAATTACTGTTTATTTTACAATGAAAACTAAATCCGTTTAATTACTATGTTTCCTACTATGTATTTGAAATTTATTTGACAGCTAATTTGAGATTGTGGCCGGATTGAATATTCATGGGACAATGGATTCAGTCATGTGTATGTTCATGAAGGTTTTTAAGTAGGAATAGATTTTTTGTTTTGGTAATTTAAGAAGATTTTTGTGTCTTATAATGGTAGCCATGGCGATGTCTTACTTCAGGTAAGTTATGTATTTTATCTGATACTCACGTATCTACTTAATTTTAAACTTAAAAAAATATATATAATTCGACGAAAAGCTTCTTAATACATCACTAAACGATTATTCCGATTCGGAAAGGTGATATCGATGCTGTTAACGAAAATCCCGTTGTTTACATCTCGAATCATCACTCCATCTAAAACGCAGCATAAATCAAGTCTTGATTTATGCCTGATAGACGGAAGGAACTTGGCTAGTCAGCTTTCTCTATTTTAAAATTCAAGGATAGAAGATCTAGAACCGCTGCATCATTATATCTCGATTCTCGTTCGATACATCCATTTTATCGATAACATGTCGAATCAATTTCAGAATGTCGATTTATTTAATTAAATTATCCACACTGTATTTAGTGTTCGAATTTCGAATACTAAGAATTCGGCGATGTAATTTAATTAATGTTTTTATTATTGTTCGTGTCAGTGTTTCCAGTGAAAATAGGAAAAAAGAAAGCTCATTTAACGTGACAAAACGGACAAAACAAAGGTTTTTATCTAAATACGTTTATGAGCAAGCCGGCTTAGCGGAGCAAGAATTCCTCAAATATTAGCTCCTGTGAGTAATCTTCAAGCTTACACATTTTGGGAGTCGTCAGCACCAACAGTGGCATTTTTACGTCCAAATGACGACGTTATCATACTTTTGTCAGCTCAAAATGGCGCCCTGAGATGGTCGAAAGTTACGAAATGTTTCTTTGAACGCATTAAAAAGGAATGTTAAGTTTAAAATATGTCGAAGATATGCATGGTTGTCTACTTTTACGTAAGTATCAGCTTTTATAACACTTCATAAAATGTCGTGTTTTATTCGCGGTTTAAATATACATGGGTCTCGTTTGTAAGACCCTTTTAAGCTTTTTATTGCGAAACAAGGGGATGCAGGCTGGTGTGGGCTGCGATAGTATCAACTGCTAAATTAACGTTACCCATTAATTCACACTAACGAATGAAATATTCACGGCCGAAAATGTGCACAAGAAAATTGTAGGTAATAAAAAAACACGTTCCATTTTGGATGCGTTCTTTTTTGGTTTTTTTTTTTTTGTGATATTCGCAATGGAACGCGACGGTCACAGAATCCCGTATTCGCCGGAATCACTGGCCATTTGTTCGAAACAATTTCAAAATTTCGAACATGAATTTCCCGCCGTGTAAACAGTCGACCCGACCCGTTGACTCATGGTCTCGAACAAATGTTATCTGTCTTCTTTTGTTTGTTTCTCGAATATCATACTCGAACTGGCCAGCTAGTTTGGCCCCCTCTGCCCCGCTGTGTCCCTGCACTATTGTACCATCCAAGGATGTCTCTTTAACTTCACGGGGATCAATGTTAACTGGATCATTTATTTCTGTTGTTATTAGTATTACGTCTCTCGGTTTAGAAATGGGATGATTCTTTTCGTCGTGTTTTTATAGCTTGTAGCCGTTTTTAACCTTTTTACTGAGGGGTTCTTACTTTTTAGGGTTCCGTACCAAAATGGTAAAAAAGGAACCCTTATGGTGTCACTCAGTCTGTCTGTCTGTCTGTCACAGCTGGATATCTCAAGAACTACTAATGCTATCAACTTGGAATTTGGAACAGTTTTAGATGACGTTTACCCAACTATTTGGCAAATAAGAAAGAAATAAAAATATATTGTTTGCAACAGTGACTGAAAGGGGCTCTTAAAAATTAAAAGTGGGGCTACTAGGGCATGTGGGCTGTTTACACATTCTCAAACATTTTTTTTCTTTTTTTTAGGCCGCATAGTTTTCGACTTTTGATGAAAACTGTGAAAAAAATACCGTCCCCCCACCCTTATCTCCGAAGTTTGCAAAGAAAAAAATCTGAAATTATTCTATGTGATAGAAGTTTATGTAAAGATTACAGGAAAAATAAAACGATGTCTCTAAATAGCACACTTTCAGAAATCGGAACGGAACCCTCGGTGCGAGAGTCCGACTCGCTCTTGACTGGTTTTTTTAAGCGTCATTAGAGTCTACTTACTATAAATCATGGAATATCCGAATAAGAGTATTTCTTCAATAAAATATGCGATCGATTTCCATTTAAGACGGTCCTAAAAGTTATTTTTTTATTGGTAACTGGATCACGTAGAACAAACTAGATACTTAGTTCCACTTAGTTCTATTTTTATATTCTAGAGTCTAGACTTAAACTAGTCTAGCTAATAGGATCGCGTAAATTTTCAGCCTAATGCAGGTGAAGCGTTTATCTAATAATTGGATGGGTTCTCATTTGTGATAACACTCGTCTTCTAGGCTATACATTTTGGTTTATGTAAGTAGGTAATTATACCTATGTAACATTAGTAGGCGTTAATGCTAAATGTGTGTGCTGAAATAATGAGGAAGACATAATATGCCAATAATGAACATACCTACATACTTTTTGGAAACAGCAAAAACATGACACATAAAATAGTCTTGGAAAATCATTTGAATGTTTTCGCGAAATTGTAAATGAATGAATGAATGAATGACCCCAGCGTGGTTTGACCAGACTTGAATACTGGAATGAACGCAAAGATTCACACTAGCCCCTGTTGCCTCATGCCTCATGTTACATAGTGCAACAGAGACAGTATATCAAGGAGTAGATATGGGATATGGAAGGAATAAAGAGAATTAAACTACTTTCTTGTCTCTTCTATTCTTCGTTTAGATGAGTTGTCAGCAGCAGTGTCCAAGGCACGGTACCGGCCGGCAGCCTGCTCCTCGTTGATGCTAGACGCAAAATTTTGTCCAAATATGTTCAGTAGTTAAACAAAAGTAAGCTTAGGTACCTACTCAATAGACAGTCATTTCATATTTGCAAGTGAAGCACCGTACCGATCTATGTGTGCGTGATTTAAGTACTTACAAAGACGCCGTCGCTCGTGTCACGTAATGGCTGCCGGTCGGCATACTATGATGTAAATGTGTGCGTGAGGCGAATTTGTACAAACGGTCTGGGCGGCATACTTACTGTGCTTCACTTCCGATTTACGTGGCGCGGAGTCCTACTTTTTTATAAGTCTATGAGTAAACTTAACTATTTCAGAAAATGAATGATTCATCTATCTTTGATAAACAAAAACAATTAAAATTAATGACTTATCGAAAGATAACAAAGTTTGGAGAGAGCGTTTGGTAAGTCAAAAGATACGTTATTCTATACAAGGGCTCTTTAAAATTGTCACCCATGAACCCATTCAATATTATCGTTCATTTTCATATTTTTATGTGAAGGAGATAGGAAACAAGCGACTCATTCATTGTAAGATAATTTATGAATAGAAAATCATTCATATTTTTTTTTACTAAATGTTTAGGGCAATCGTCTTGACAATACGTTTTTAACTAAACTAGGTAAGTAGTTCCGGATCGACACGTCGTCGCACGAATGCACCCGGAGAGATAGGCAAAGATCGTCACACTGGACGCCTGAGGGAGGACATAAATAAATGAGTGATAGTTAAGGCGCAGATTTCCTGAAAACGATCAAAAAGGTGATTTTGTAAAGCTGTGTATCTCTTAAACCGTAAATAATTTTGACATGTAAAAAAAATATGATATTTTCAAGTCGTTTTCGCATACAGTGATGGAAGCCAAAACCTAATTAAACATACTTTAATGCACCAAAAAAATCTTTAAACATACCTCCTAATAATCTTTAAAAGCTGTTTATCCCTTCACTAGCAATTATAATTATAATTAAAAATATACCATGAAATGTCAAATTCCAAACTGCATCCAGTGATGGATTACTTTTTTATTAAATAGTTAATTTCTAATTTTATACGATTTTATTTGCACTTTTACGACATAATTCCGGTGCGCGTGAGAATCTTCTATCTCGTGCGTCAAACTAGACAGCCATAACGCCATTTCACTTACACACCGAGCTAAACCAAGCTTGGAACCAGGGGGCCTACTCCCTAAGTCCGTCCGTCTTTCCGTCCGTCCGTTCATCTGTCCGTCAGACATTACGATACATCAAAACAAGTGTAAAAGTTAAATTTTTCGGACGGGAAAATACACATCGAGAGTAGGGACAACTGGCAAATCATGTTGTCATTCATACTTCGTTCGGGCCCCGAACCAATCATCCATCCGTAGGTGATACGGAGTTGGAAACGCCCGTAACGAAGGCCGAAACTACGGGCTTCGTGCTAAGGGAGTAGGCCCCCAGGGCCTTAATAAGGAAAATAATAAAAGCGCTCTTCCTCTCTCTTACTTATAAGCTTGCTGTGCCCGACAGGGTCCATAGTTGTTTCTAAAATTATTACTTACCATCTGTAACCACATTCAATCAATCTGCATAGCCATTTCTCAACTATGTTGGGGTCGGCTTCCAGTCTAACCGAATGCAGCTGAATACCAGTATTTTACATGGAGCGACTGCCTATCTGATTTCCACAATCCAGTAACGGGGTAATATGATACCCCTTGGTAAGACTGGGTGTCAGAATTTCAGGCTCCTGACGACCCGTAACGACTGTCAAAGTTCTACGAATGACAGCCAAGACCAACGGCTTAACGTGCTTTCCGAGGCACGGAGGAGTCTCGGTACGTAAAAATGGTCACACATCCACAGATCAACCCCGGCAAGCGTAGCTTAACCTGATGGATCGACCCGTGCAGCTGTTTTACTACTTACTTAGCCACGAGCTCCTCCACCACCACCTGTACCACATTATGGATTGCAATAAAGGTTATTTGATTTGATTTATTTTGACTGACATCGCCGTCGAGGCAGGCCACGGTGAAGGTGGTGTGACGATCTGATAAGGTTTGCCGGGCCAACATGGCCAGAGATCGACCCTGAGTACTATGTGTGCCAACTAAGAATAGTACTGTCAAGACGCCATTTTGTTTCGCAATACTATGGCAATACTCGCGAACTTCATTACCAATGCGTACTAATTTGACAGCTATCGTGTGAAGTTGGCAGCAAGCGTGATCCTATTCTTATTTGCCACGCATAGTACTGGCCATAACCTAATACCACTGCAAGAGCTATTCTTAGTCGATACGAAAGGAGAAGAATTGGCACCGGTTGTACCGGGTGCCTAGACAAAATCCCTTTTCTGTAAGCGTTAACTAACGCCTACGGAAAGATCAAATTGTATGCAGGTTGACATTAGCTTCAGAGATGTCACGTGACAGCTGACAGCTGACGTGGACTTGACAGCAGCTGTCACGTGACATCTCTGAAGTTAATGTCAAGTCCATACAATTTGATCTTTTCGTTGGCGGTAACGCTTACAGAAAAAAGGATTTTGTCTAGGCATCCTTAGCTTCTTTTTTTAAATTTCAGTAGTGGCTTTCAACAAGGTGAGCAAAGAAAAAACAAAAAAAAATAAAGCTGCCTCATGTTAGGGTTATCAAATAAATTTTTACAACACTGAGGCTGACGCACTGTCTGTCTGACGCACTTAGCATTTAATAGCCAATGACAATCACATGCCATTAGCAGCTGGCCGGTTTTGTTGTGCATAAATTGAAAACGAATTAATTTACTATGTAAATACTTCGCAAAGGTCACTTTTGTACTTCATTTTAACTATGATACTAACGTTTTGAGTTGTTTTGCTTGTTGCAACGATATAATTTATAGATACAGACTGGCGAAATGTAGTTTATTAAAGGTATACCTCTGCCTAACCCTTCTAGGCATACAGGCGTGATGTTATGTGTTTAATGTTCTTTTTTTATTTTTTTTTATTTTTCTTTTAAAATTTTCTTTTTCTTTTGTATCGTCAGCGTCAATAATATCGGGACAAACAGGCTGTTCAAAATTATTTGAAAAACCTATGAAAATTAAATAATAACTCAATGACACAATTATAGACTTATAAAAAAAGATGGACTCCGCGCCACGCATATCGAAAGTGAAGCACCGTACCGATCTATGTGTGCATGATTTGAGTACCTACAAAGACGCCGTCGCTCGTGTCACGTAATTGGCGGCCGGTCGGCATAGTATGATGTAAATGTGTGCGTGAGGCGTGTTTGTACAAACGGTCCGGCACACTTACTGTGCTTCACTTTCGATATGCGTGGCGCGGAGTCCATCTTTTTTTATAAGTCTATGGACACAATGAATGTTTCAGAATGAAGACAGTACACGGCAACTGTCATTCTGACAAGAACTTTATCCAATTGAGATAAAGTTTAATTTTCTTAGTTGTTGAGATCATTTTGAATAGTCTGTTCGTCACGATATTTTTGACGCTGACTGTACCAATTTTTTTAAGCTTGACAGACTATCAATACATGCTGATTTACATCAAAATAAAAGTCTTAAAATACTGGCTAAAATTCCGATACACCATTAAATGACCATTGAAGTTCATTTTATCAAAATTCCCAGCAGGGTCCCAACTTTCCACATTATTGAATTTAAATAATTTGTGAACATTTAAAATGTCATCTCTTGAACTCACATTCTAGAATTAATGTAATAAATGTGATTTTTATTTATTAAAATGTGTAGTGAACGGTTCATGGTTCAAATGGTCGTTTGTATATTAGTACTTTTGTTAGTCAAAGTTTCGGCAACGAAGATTTATTGGACCGATTAATATATGTCTATGAGATATACAAACACTTTCACAGTTGTAACGTGTCTATGCCGAGATCTTTGATTGACTCATGCTAGTTTAAAAATATATTCCAGTTCAATTCGTAGGTTATCTTTTTATCCACGAACACTACTTAACACCTCATTACTTATCTGCAGAGCTACTACGATAAAACTAAATGTAAACGTATCGAAAACTGAGAATTCTGTATTAATTAACAATCTTTATCCGAGATCGAACGTATTCTCATAAACATACGAGGTACGATTGGTTTTTATAATATAAACGAGATTTTTATAATAAAAACCGAGAATAAACCGATATACACAACACCTGCTCCATCACGACCATCACACACGGACGATGATCATTATGTTAATGCTCCTAAAATTCAAAATCAACTTATAAACGCAAAAGAAACCTTAACTGTAATGCAATTTGATCCATACTCGTTTAGACGATGCGCAGTGAAGCTACAGAAAAAATTAACCGTGTCGAAGCGGACAAGGTATCAAACAGGCGCCAATTATGCCAAATGAGCGCTTATTCCGTGCACCATAAATCGATATCACGCTATACTCGAAGTAACAGTTACGCCCTTAAAGGATTCGTCTCGATAAACTGTACACCGAATTGTATTTATACAATAAAGGACCTTGTTATGAAAGCTGAAAGTGTCAGAATTACGTAACGGTGGAAGCGTCTGTTACGCCCTGTTAAAACGCCCTTCGCGCTAACAAGACGGACAGAGATGAATCGATGTGGTTTTTGTGAGAGCGAGGAGGGTGGAAGATAAACAGAACTCTTGAAAAACACTTGTGAGATAACAAAGGCTGGCTTCCACGAAGACGTCCAATAATTTGTCTTTTTAATTTTACGGCGGACTGCCATAGCTTTTAAATATATATTTTTTTCTTTCTACTCGACCTCGGTCAGGTCCATTAGGTCGAGAGGCAGCGTATTGGGGAACTCATTATGACCACTCTTTCGCTGTGGAAATTCTTTTATGACTTATTGTTCCTATAGCCTTGCTCGGGAACTAACTACAAATATGTGTAATTTAAAAACCTGTAACCTTAGTTTTGTTCCTGCGGCTGTGTAAAGTTCAGTCTTTACCACAGTAAGTACCATACCATGACGTTCTTCTTTTTCATTCGTCTTGTAATAAAAAACTTAAGAAATACTTTACAAATAAAATAAAAGTTTTGAAAAAACGTGTCGTAATATAATAAGTAATATGAAATAAAACCCGAACTAAGCACAATAAAAATGAAACGGACGTAAAAGGAATCGAAACCAGTTCTGGCGTACCATCGGTTTAGTTGTAAAAAAGCTCGTTCCATATAATATAACCCATTACAACCCCGAGAATCACTGTTCGGCCAATCGACGTGAGGAATTCGAAAATGGAACGCAAGTTCGATTTTTAATTGTTTCGGATGAATTTTATGCCATTGCGGCCAGTGTTTTTTTAACGAATTAAGCTGGTTTTATGTTCTAATTTGAATAAAGAACAATCCTTTTTTTTTTGACAAACATGATACTAAAATAGATTCGTCCAATTTTATTGTATTCGAAGTTTTATTATTCTTCATTTTCTTCGAATCATCATAATAAGAATATTGTATCGAACACGATGATAATAGTTATGATGACTAAAAATGTTTTTGTCCGTCATGTAATAAAAAATATTGGACACGTATTTTTCTTTTTTTACGTAATCAAAAGATTTCTGCAATACATTAAGTTAAAATGTGGCATGACGTCACTCCTTGCTAGATTTTATACATAGTTTGTTATAGTAGTGACGAAGTGAGCTCCCACTCTCCAACTTTAATGCTTTTTATCTAAGTCAATTTTAATTAATATGATAAAGCAAAAAATAATACGTTTCTAATATTTTTTATTTTCTGACTGACAGACTAAATAGTTTTTTTTTTTTACCCAGGCTGATCATCCCTATTATCTTTATTTTAGCTGGTCAAGTCAACATAATTTTAAACAATCATCTTGTCCCATTCCCTATATCCCAAACATAATCGCACGCTTCGCAGAAGCAGTACAGTACTTATACTTAACCCGTAGCCAACCGATGGGAAAAAATCTGACATGGGGTATAAGTGGACCCCATTCGGAGCGTGGCCGGAACCTGTTAATGAGCGATTAGTACTGCCAGTTGCGGATAATACCGCACTAATAGTTGGGGCGTGCGTTTGAGGGTTAGAAATATTAGGGATGATTTGAGTATTGATATTTTTGGGGTTAGGCGCGTGTTGACATCCTTATTAGTGTATTCGTACGTGACGATTTAAAATTAAGGCGAAAGCGCCAGGGTAGCCCGCGAAATTAGTTCTTTGCAATTTGTAGGTCAGTGTGAGCTTGTATGTTGATTAAAATATGATTCGCGGCCGTAGCTAATATGGCTTTACAGAATTATAATCATTAGATTCAGCAATACAACTCCATAAGTTAGCATTTACCTACCTCAAATGTAGCGATTTCATGAAATCATGAGGTTTGAGGTAAATGCTAACTTATGGAGTTGTATTGCTGATTCTAATGATTATAATTCTGTAAAGCCATATTAGCTACGGCCGCGAATCATATTTTAATCAACATACAAGCTCACACTGACCTACAAATTGCAAAAAACGTAAGAAATTTTGAATTTCGCGGGCTACCCTGGCGCATCATTCTTAAGGGTAAAAAAAGGGGTACAAAAAATTTTTCTTATTTTTTTTTGGCCCCGAATTCTCAGAACATGAAATTCAAATCTGTTCTAAAAATCAAAGTAATAACCTTGAAATACATAGTTTATAACTCAAAACTGTCTCGTGCCATATTTTACGTCCAATTTAAGGATTTTTTCATCTCTGTTGACTCCCCTATTGTACGAGGGAATCCCGTGGTTAGTTATCGCTCCCATATAGTAGATTCACTGTGAAAAGACCACCCACGAACGGGGTTACCATCGGAACTCGAATCTCACAGGTTTATTTACACACCTCGTTACTTTAGTAATGTATAGAGGAAACTCGTGATTTTACACAGATGTGATAAATTATCACTTATGTGTGTTTGGTGTGAGTTTGTGGCTCGTAGTAGGGTTGTGGTTAAAATTATTTTTAATTTAATATTTAAGTGTTGTGGGTTTCTTTTCTTGTGAGAAAGCTGCAGTTAGAATTTTATTAAATTCAAAGCATTAAATACTCCTGAGATAAAAAAAAAATATTATAAGTATTCAGTAATATGAAGAACTATTACTTAAGGTTGATGCTCCAGGGTAGCCCGCGAATTTCAATTTTTTTTACGTTTTTTGCAATTTGTAGGACAGTGTTAGCTTGTATGTTGATTAAAATATGATTCGCGGCCGTAGCTAATATGGCTTTACAGAATTATAATCATTAGAATCAGCAATACAACTTCACTTCAACTTCTGACTGTGAGCGACTCCAGGGTGACATTGATAGGGTGGTGAAGTGGAGCCATGACAACAAGCTGTACTTCAACATGTCCAAATGCTCGGTAATATCCTTTAGTCGTGCGCGCACCCCTGTCCGCTATGAGTACAAAACAGAGGCGGTACCCATGCAGCGAGTAACGCAAGTGCGTGATCTAGGGGTGTATCTCACTCCAGATCTTACGTTTCGCGAGCATATCATTAAGATATGTAAGAAAGCGTACAGGAACCTTGGCTTTGTACTCAGGCAATCGCAGGGGTTCACTAATATTACGACTATTAAGGTATTATATGACGCTTTAGTCAGGAGTCACTTGGAGTATGGTGCTGTCATATGGGCTCCACATGAAGCCAAGTACTCTGTCATGCTGGAGCGCGTACAAAACAAGTTCACGCGTCACTTGTACTGCAGACTGTACGGAGTTTATCCATTGTACCCGCTGATGTACCCCACCCTGTTTGTACTGGGCATGGTCGGGTACAATGAATTGAGGGTGCGACGGCAGTTCACTCTTGTCGTCTATTTAATAAAATTACTCCGGGGCAAGGAACACAACCCAGGAGTACTTCAGTGCTTGCGGTTCTCTGTTCCAGACCGCTACGTGTGGAGGCGGCGGCGCCCGCCACTGCTGGCTGTGCCAACTGCCAGAACTAACCTGCTGGCTAAAGCACCTCTCACGCGAGCAATTCGTACTGTTAACGGAGTTCAGAATAGGTTGGACATTTTTTCGTGTTGCTTTAGTGAACTTGCAAAGGTAACATTAAATATAATATGTTACGAAAGCATTAATTAGTGTAATTTTAGGTTTATTGTTCATTTTGTGTTTAATGTTTCTTTTATTGTTTACTTTTTAATTTTTGACTGTTAAACATATTTAAGTTAATTTTGTATAAGGTTACTGGTATCCTTTTAGTTATCAGTAATTTTGTATTAATGTACTAGTGTGTAATTGTTAGTAATGTAAGGTTATTTTAAATAAATAATAATTATTACAAGTAGTCTTAGCTGTCGCATTAGGTTTATAACCTGTAATGATAGTGTAAGAGTTTTAAATAAATAAATAAATAAATAAATAAATAAATAAATAAGTTAGCATTTATCTCAAATCTAGCGATTTCATGAAATCATGAGGTTTGAGGTAAATGCTAACTTATGGAGTTGTATTGCTGATTCTAATGATTATAATTCTGTAAAGCCATATTAGCTACGGCCGCGAATCATATTTTAATCAACATACAAGCTCACACTGACCTATAAATTGCTAAAAACGTAAGAAATTTTGAATTTCGCGGTATACCCAGGCGCTTTCGCCTTAAGGCTTAACATTAAAAATATGAGTCATCGTAAGTCAAAAGAATGTCCGTTACTTTATTTGCAAACTATGTTAAGACTACCCTTATTATAGAGACAGCAAAAAACTGAACTTCTTACAGAGAAAAAAAAACAACGTATACTTACAATATAAATATTTTAAACGTATCATCTTACATTACTAAGTAATTAGTACTAATTAATCGTATTTCTAAGAGGAGGTCTACCATCTAATAACAAGAAACTCCGTACAGACGGGACTAACAAGTCGACTAACATGGAAAATAAAAGCTATGCGTGATGCACACACGGTCGGCGCACGCGCTTGTACCGACAGCAGGCGCAGTATCTAAGTCAATGTAATCATGTCTTTTGTAATTTCCAAGCTGTGAGTCCGATGGGATTTCTCATCGGCATACAAAGTTCCATACAAACTTTCATACCCTATTTATACCGCTTTTATGGGATACAATTTTAAAAATTCTTCAGGCAATTTTGAAAGTTCATGCTTCTAGACTACCCATTGGTTTTGTCTGTGCGTTCTTTGTCAGTAAATTTTAGATTTTTATTAAGGCGACGCTAACCGCCTTTTAATGATTTAAACTGAACATCACGTCTAAACGAATAGTGTTAATGATTTGGATAAAATATATGTTAAATTATAGCATTTTCTTAATAACTTATTATATGAATATTTTAGATTATGTTTTTATTACATAGTGTAATTAATTTGTAAATTTATGTCTAACGCGGATAAAAAAACTGATAATTACGTAAAAACTATCAAGCTTATTTTTATGAAACCTTCACCATTTTAAAGATAATTTAATCATTAAACTTTTAATACGTGTTTTAGTAAAATACCTTTTGTTTTATGTTTAACTAGCTTTTGCCCGCGACTTCGTCCGCGTTTCCGTCGTTTTTCGTAAAAAAGTACCATATGTCCTTCCTCACGGTTCAGTGGTTTTGATGTAACAGACAGATTAACTTTCGTATTTTAGTAATATGTCAATCCACAATACTGTTGAAAAATATCGCAATAAGGAACCGCAGAATATTATTATTAATAGCTGTGCCCGCGACTCCGTTAGCGTCAGCGTGTAACTCCTTGTATTTATTAAGTTAATGTATTGGACTGCTAAGCTATCGGGAGTTACACGTGTTATTGTGAGTCAACCATAAAAGATGACATATGCTGTTGTGGGATATTTTTTAGATAATTTTATGTAGAACATTTCCGTCATAAATCATTTCTATGTAGCTTTAACCATTAAGGCTGCAGTCTGCACACGCGACGGAAGCTTAAAAAATGGAGCAACTTCTCCCGTTTTTCCAACATTTCCCTTCACTGCTCTGCTCCTATTGATTGTAGCGTGATGAAAAGTATACTATAACCTCCCCAGGAGTATGAAGAATAATTGTAATTGTAAGTTTTGTTAAAATCCGTCGAGTAGTTTTTGTTTCTATAAGGAACATACAGACAGACAGACAGACAGACAGACAGACAAAATTTTTACTGATTGCATTTTTGGCATCAGTATCGATCACTAATTACCCCCTGATAGTTATTTTGAAAATATATATCATTGACCTCTACAGAATTGACCTCTCTACAGATTTATTATAAGTATAGATAATTTAATAACGCGTCTCATGTGGGACAGCGCTCCTTGACGGGCGAGTCCTATTACTGGCTGGACGTACGACGCGTTGCGTGAGCTCAGCACAGAACACGCAAGCTAACCACTCAAGGCCGTTGGCATATATCTGCGTCTTAAGTATCAGGCCAATCGCTTTGTTGATTGAATATATTTTTAATCACAGATTGGATACAATTTAAATGTAGGCTGATTTATGATGAAAAGCAGAAGAAAATTTGATACATTTAACTCGTTATCTGGTATCTGTCATGTCATCTCTATCATTGACATTATCAACTGCTAGTAATGTGTTTGCCTGATAATAACAATAATTTATTCGAATAAGCTTTCATTTACTTTGGTCATATTATTATGACTTGACTGATATTTTGAATGATAAGAAAACTATCAATTTCTTAAATAAATCATCAGCCTCATACTTAACAACAAAAATCCATTACCAATAAATTTCTACGTAGACCCTACCCCAAAAATCCAGAGAAAAGAATATTTGCTCACAGGCGGCGGGTGACGGCGCAAACATGCGTGTGGGCAACACCGGTAGCGTCAGCAAACAACGCTGTTGACTGTACATTGTGGAGGAATTTCCACTGTTTGAGCTGTGTAAGGCACTGGCTACCTGTAATAGATCGGACGACATGGGACGAGGATTTTTCTGTGATATTTCCGGTCCTACAAGATTTTTGGGACTAAAAATAATAGTGGATTATTTTGGTGTTGATCGATTCTCCAAATCGATGGTAATGACTAATGTAATGAGTGAGTGAAGTCATTAGTCATTGTTACTATTATTTACAATCGTCAGGTTCAAAGGTAATGGAAACAAATTGATTTTGAAGTCATTCCTTCATCTTCTATTTCATTATCATCTGCAGTCTTTTCTTAATCCACTGTTGGATTCATTTGATTCCGTTCAACTTACCAACATTAGACTTGCTAAACTCATCATCTTATACACCAATATCATGTAAGTACTACATTTATCTTATACATAATTATAAATTAAAATCGCTATTCATGTCGTTCTTCTAAACTACGCACTGGTTTTTAATGCGGTGTTCACCAGAATTTAGAGAATTTATTCCGGAATGTTTGTGTATCATCATCATCTGTCTAGCTTTTCCCAACTATGTTGGTGTAAGCTTCCAGTGTAACCGGATGCAGCTGAATACCAGTATTTTACATGAAGCGACTGCCTTCTGACCTTCACAACCCAGTTGCTGGGTAATACGATACGCCTTGGTAAGACTGACTTTCTTACTGTAACGACTGTCAAAGATCCACTAATGACAGCTGCGGCCAACAGCAGGGCACGAAGGGGTCTCAGTATGCAAAGATGGTCACCCATCCACTGACTAACCTCGGCAAGCGTAGCTGAACCTGACCGATCGCCCGTGCGGCTCTTATTACTTAGCCATGAGCCCCTCATAAGTGCATTGTGTATTATACATTATTATTAAACTTTTATAATTATAATAAGAAATCTCGATGTTTTTTTTTATCAAGTCATAAAAACCTTGCGAAGCACTCGTCGCTAGTTCATTATAATATAAAAGTTCTTGTTCAAAAACATCTCAGCATAATGATGTCATCGAAGTAAACCAAGCCGAGAGTCCTAATTCACCCATATGTAGCTGTACCATCAAGGAGATGAACCGAATTCCTGACACATTAAAGATACAGGTTGGCTATGACTTGCACAACTCATGTATGTATTTACTTATGTTATAATAGTCAGTCATTCCATGGAAGACGATCCATTAATCGAAATGGATGTGGCATTTACTAAAAGCAGGATTAAAGATAAATAAGTAGTACTATTGAAATTACAAGACATTCCAATTCCAATTTTGGTATTGCTGGCTCCAACAAAGCTGAAGACAGCAAATGGTATTACGAGATGCTGTGGTAGAGATGCCATGTTGATTTGGTGATAACCTGAAACAAAGACAAGATCGTTAGTAAAGGTATCAGGAGTAGCCATGATGAACACTAAAGCGCAGGCCACACCGCCAGCTAGCGGGCGGGCGGGCTAGGCGGGCGAACATCGTAGCACCTCTTATTACATACTTCGGTCAGCTCGCGGTGTGAACCGAAGTATGTAATAAGAGGTGCTACGATGTTCGCCCGCCTAGCCCGCCCGCCCGCTAGCTGGCGGTGTGGCCTTCGCTTAAGTCAATTTAACCTAAATAAGGCCTTAAGAGCTTTAATTGAATTAAACTTTTTCAAAATTCGTTTGCATTGTATTTAAAAAAAATCCTCTCTAGTTATTTATTTTCAATGATGTATTTGCTATCAATATTTTGTCTCCTTCTATCAAGTTTGTACAATCATCTGTTTCATTTTAATCTCCACTACCATCATCATCATTCTCCCTTATCCTAATTTATTTGGGGCCTTTCTTCCATACTGTCAGTCGTCATCTCGGTAGTCAGTAACACCCATTCTAGCAATATCATTTTCACACAGTCCATTCATCGTTTCTTTGGTCTTCCCCTACTCTTACAGTCATCGACATTCATACTGAAAACTTTTCTCACATTTTCCTCATTCCTTCGCATCACATGCCCATACCATGACAAATTGACAACTGATTTCTTCACAACTTTTCAGTAACCAGTGCCATTTTCAGACTTCCTCTCAATCTCCTCTACCATGTGTTTTAATTCATTGTTGCCAATTCTTCCTCACGTCCGTCTCTAATATTTTTCCCCAATATGTCTTATCAGCTCCTCAAGTGCCACATCCATTTCCAACTGAGTTCCTGGCTGATGGTATCCGCTCGAGTCATGCACCCTAACGAACAGACAACAGTCCCTCTTTTTATATACATAGCGTACCTACCTACATTCATTCTGTTTGTTTTGTGCGCTGGCAACACTGTTTTGGTAGGAATTTATAGGTTTCCCTTTTATTGACAAAGTTTTCCTTACAATAATTGGGCAGGGGACGCTTCTATGGTTTTTTCTGTTAATTGTTTTGACGCGAACTGTTTTGTGTGAAGTTTTTTTTTTTGTTTGTAGAATAATAGTGGTGTGAAGCTGTAAATTCAACATTGGTTTTTGATTATGTTGGAAAGTTTCAATTGTACCTTTGTTGTTATAAATGAAAAAAGTTATTTCAACGCCTTTATAAAATTTTCCTTTAAGCTTTCGTATAAAAATATTATTAACATGTGTTTAAACCGTTCATAAATTGATTATTTCAATAAAATCCGAGGTCATTGACCTCAAAACTATTTAGAAGTGAGTACCTACTTAACTTTTGATCTCGATAAGCTCTATTTAAATAAACTAGCTTGATTTAACTTTTGAAATGAAAACGAGCTTATTATATGCATTTTTGTCTTAATTTCTTTTTTTTAGTTTCTCCTGTATTCAATAATAACCAACTCCAAGAACAAAACACTTACAAAAGTCTGCTTCATCATCTGCCTAGCCTTTTCCCAACCTTGTTGAGGTCGGCTTTCAGTCTAACCGGATGCAGCTGAATACCAGTACTTAACATGAGCGATCTGACCGCCACAACCCAGTAACTGGGTAATACGATATCCCTTTGGTAAACTGGTTGTCAGACTTTCGGGTCTCTGACGACCGGTAACGACTGTCAAAGATCCACGAATGACCCGGGATCAGCAGCTTAACGTGCTTTCCGAGGCACGAAGGAGTCTCAGTGTGTAAAGATGGTCACCCATCCACGGACCAACCCCGGCAAGCGTAGCTTAAAACCTGATCGATCGACCCCCGCTGCTGTTATTACTTAGCCACGAGCTCTTGCTTGATTTAACTTAAGATTTTTTTCTTCAAAAAATATTATTTAATCCTTATTCAATAATAATCAGCTCCAAGAATATAACACAAAAGTCTGCTTATCACATTTAATTAATATCACATGTTAACATTTACATCCACCATGTATGGCTTCAACTGCATTTAAATCCGTATAAGCACATACCAAAATCGTGTACAATATGCATCCCACATATTTAGTCCTTACATAATACTATAATAAATTCTGAACATGCTTTAATAAATGCTTTTAGGGCGATAGTGGCGCCACCTCGACGTTTGGCGACGTAATTTCGATGCAACGTACACCAGGAATGCACCACACGAATCATGATGATTGATAATCTATCAGGTTACAGAATAATCGAATTATGGTGGTCTAGAGACGAAGGCCGAAAGGATAATGGCTGATTATCATGTTTTAGTAGTCCTTGTATGATGCAGCATAATAAGAGGCTTGTCGAATTCCATCTTGCTCCGTCTAAAGCTAATTCTTTAAGCTGCATAAGTCTCCTTTCGATCGATCTTAAAATTGAATCAAGGGGCAAATATAAAAAAAATCACCTTAAGAGGAAACGTGGGTGCTCTTTTCTCCATACAAAAAGATACAAACGCTCTCGCCTGTTTCCTTTCTGGTTAATGACCATAAAGCAATGATTTTTTACAGAAATATAAATATCAGCTACTTGTATGCCCCTATGTTTTCCTTTTTGATGATATATTATTTTTATAAGAACTAGAACCCTCCAAAAATGCTCAAAATTGCCTATTCAGACCGCTGTCAACAGACGCCTAGTGTACCAATTTGACAACTATTAACGAAAAAAGAAAAACATAGGGGCATAGTATATATCCTTCTTATTCAGTTTATGAAATATCTTTTAAATTTTAAATTGGAGGAGGAAATAGGCGAGAGCCAAACCTCGAAATGTGACTTTTTACACAGGCTATTTAGTCGAATCTGCAGTTGTCCTTATCGCACGAATTCAAGGGCGGAGCGCTCGCAGAGCGACAGCAATACCTTCTTAAAATACCTAATTTTTCGCCCCTATTTCCTCTTAAACCATAACACTGCATTTTCCAAAATGGTAGGCCAGATCATTTTCAGTATCTAGTATTTTATATTCGATTAGATTGCCGTCATTAGAGTCAAAATTAACGGTCCTGTAAAAGCATAGTCTGAAAGTGACACCGGTGACTGAAATGTTTTGCGGAAATCGGTTGTCATGGTATTGGAATGTGATGCGGAAGAATAAGGAAAATGTCGTCAGGAAAGTTTTTGAGTATGAATGTGGATGGCTATACGAGTAGGGGAAGACCAAAGAAACGATGGATGGACTGTTTGAAAGATGATATGGCTAGAAAGGGAGTGACTACCGATATGACGACTAGTAGGAAGAAGGTATGGAAGAAAAAGACATGTTGTGCCGACCCCAAATAAATTGGGATACAGGAGAATGTTGATGAATTAAAACATAATGGGAATATGTTTCTCCTTAAGAATATCATCATACCTAGCTATGATGAATCTACTCAACAACTGCAATGCGACAGAATCAAAAGCTGTAGTTGAAGTTACACTCACTCCGTTCTCAGTTTGTAAATGCAACTCTTTATTTCTTAAGGTTTTGAAAGATTAATTTCCACGTCTTCAAGGGTTAGTTTTTTTGTTCTCTACTCTGAGCAAAACCTCAAGTGTCTTTGAGAGTGCTGTTAGTGAAATTACTGAAACTGCCACTTGAAGCACTCTGCGACCGAGGGCTGGTTCAATACTTGAACATTGTTTTTTATGAGACGTGACTCTGGATTTATATTCTGAGATATTTTGTTTATGAGGACTGCTAACATTACTTTATGATCCTTATTCAGTTACAAATAGTCATCTATTAAAGACTTCTTTAAGTATTTAATCCTCATTCTAATGTTGACATATTCTCATTTCTATAATTCCTCCATCTAATTTTTTCTCGTGTCGAATTTCATCATCCGAAAAACCCAAATCATAATAATATTTCATTTCACCTCAAACCATTCCTTTATCATGCTTCACAAAAACTTTTTGTGGCCATATCTGATGGTTCCCAACTCCTAAGTCAGGATTAAGATAGCGCCAGTGTGTGCCGGCGACAATCTGTGTGCAATAAGCCTTATCTACACGTCTGCCCATGCTGTATCTTTTCAAAAGCATAATATTTGGGCACTTGGGATTTCTGGCGGTTGTTACTGATACGAGGATTTTGTCAAATATTTATGAAATTTGTTTTGATTCATTCTACCTGCGTTTGCAGCTTTGAGTTATGGCAAGGTTTGTTAAGCTTATTGAGGGGTTAAATGAGTTTGTTGGTAGTCTGTTTCATTGTTTGAAGGTGGGAAGTTTTTAGGAGCTGACTTATGTCTCCTAGTTCCCAAATCCTCGATTTTATTTTCAATTACCATCGTTTCAGTTCCTTCTTTAGAATTGTTAGTATGTAACAAACAACACCTGCTTTACACATTCAATGACTCCAAGAGTCGTGGCTAAGTAATAACATCCGGTTAGACTGGAAGCCCACCCCAACATAAATGGGAAAAGGCTAGGCAGATTGACTTAATTCACATGTCTTGTACACCTTCGGTAAAACTGTTAGATAAAGATCAAAATCGCTTCATCCTTAAAATTTTACGCCCCTTATCTCCACATCATCTTTTTTGTGCATTAATTTTGTCATAAATAAAGGTAAACAAAACGAAGTGTGGCCTTCCGGTGTCTTTGTGATGTTATTTCTCTATTGTGGTTAAATCACGGGAAATCTGTTGAGATTTGGGCATTGATTCTGCTTCTTTGTTGGTATTTTTATAAAGACAAGTGGAGGTCATTAGTTGGGGACTGGAATGTCTTAATTTTGACAAGGTTCTTCTGTTTAATTTGTGTCATTGAAGGATACACCTTTGTCAAAAAAAAAATGTTATGCTCAAGTGGGGTGAAATTGTATTCATCTCCATTATTTTCGTCTCCAACAGTATCAAAAGCAGTATATCTTTTAATTTAGTAAATGCATTTTTCCAGAAGTAGTTTTTGTCTTAGAAGACCTAGGGTATACTCTTATACCCTTCAGCCACAGCCTTTAGGCACAGACACTCAACTTTTTTCCACAAAATTCAAAATAATTTCTTTTCTAGGATGTAGGTATACAACGTATGATCTTAAAAATAATGGCTCCTTTACAGTCTACCATTATGCTACGGTCTGCAAATATTTAATTTCGTCCTGCACGACGCTATTATTTTAATTAAATTACAAAAAAAATAAGACTGCAACAACAAATAAATAAGGACTCATGCATTAGGATTTTTATGGAACAAACACAAACACACATCTCTCAAACTCGTTATCTGCCTAATCTTTTCCTAACCATGTTGAAGTAGGTAAGCTTCCAGTGTAACCGTATTCAGCTGCATACCAGTATCTTATATGTAGCGATTGCCTATCTGACCTCCACAACCAAGTAGCTGGGTAACACGATACGATACCCCTTAGTAAGACTGATTAGAGCTTGGAAGATGTCTGACCATCTTCCAAGCTCTAATCTGGATTTTTCATCAGTTTCTAGCTTTTACCAATTGCCATATTTTTTTTTACTACCCTCCGTTGTCGTGTGATACTCCCTGGCCGCGCCACAGTGGAAAATCAAAAAAACATGTTTGTAGATAAATTGTACCGTTTATGTACTATACGGAATGAGTAATGAAAAAAATTGTACCTCAAAGAATAATGAAATATAACGAAGTTTTGGTGGCGCGGCCAGGGAGTATTCTCCCTGGCCGCGCCACCACGGTTCTTGTAAACTGTCCGGCGCAGCCGAACATAGTAACCGCTAAAGAATTGTACGGAAATTGTTCTCTTCCGTACGCTATAAAGAGATTCGAAAATTTAATTACTTTAGAAATTATAGGCTTGCGAAGGTGGCGCGGCCAGGGAGTATTCTCCCTGGCCGCGCCACCAAGATTTTTAGGGCGTACCCGGACATAGTATACACTAAAGAATTGTACGGAAATTGTTCTTTTCCGTACGCTATAAAGAGATTCGAAAATTTAATTACTTTAGAAATTATAGGCTTCTGAAGTTGGCGCGGCCAGAGTGTTAGCTTCCTGGCCACGCTACCTACCTACCTGGCTCGCGAGTTATTGAGCGTACCCGGACATAGCTTACACTAAAGAATTGTACGCATTATGCACTACCCAGAAACGAAATAATATTTCGGTAAAATGTAATATCTTAAGAGAAAACATCAAATCAAAATTAAACGCATCAGCAGAATTGCTGATCTTTGTACCTACTTACTAGATGTGGCCTTCATTTTAGAACTATTGGGAATTATTTCAGTGAAATGTTAGAAATAAGCAACACAATACGAATCTACATTATTATGCATAACAGGAATAGTTGACCTACAAGAAGAATATAAGAAATTGGTAGGTACTTTTTTTTAATATAGAGTTCCATTAGGTACGGTCAGCAACGAAAGTCGTTAACACTGTTACTTTTACATGTCATCTAAATTGATACAAAATGATCTATTACACCGCTTTTTACCCGACTGCGGCGAAGCCCAAAAGGAGGGTTATGTGTTTGACCTGTATGTATGTATGTCAGTTTCTTTGTTCCCTCGTAACTCTTACACAAATGAGCGGATTTGGATAAATTATACGTCTTTAGATTTGTCTTGCTGGCGCGAGTGTTACTGGCTACATTAACATCAAAAATAAAGTAAAATGGCGGATTTGGGGTGACATATTGCGGAGCAAGAATTTTTTTGTCTTCTAATGCCATCGAGTAGGGTATCAAAATAAAGGGTTTTAAAAGGTGATTACAAAAATATATACAACTTACATGTTTAAAAGTAATTCGAAGTGACAAATCGATTTTTTTTTAATTTGGCAGAGTTAGGACCTCGAAGGCTTGGTTATTTGTGCACTTATCCAAAAAGCTTTTAAATAACCCTAACGGCCAAAACTCCTTGCAAGAACTAAATTGTCTGCGAAATCTTTCACATCTGTAAACTAAAAAGCTGGAAATAAAAAAAGTTATTAAAAAAAACTAGAAAACCCGACTGCAGTAAAAAAAGACCCATTCCATTTTTTTTTATATTTTCAAACTCAAACGGCTCCCGCCTGCTTCCAACTTTTATCAAATTTAAAATGGGCTTGTTTTTAGCTTTTCAGTTTTAGTTTTTTTACTGCAGTCTGGTTTTTTAGTTTTTTTTAATTACTTTTTTATTTCCAGCTTTTTAGTTTACAATTGTGAAAGATTTCGCAGACGATTTAGTTCTTGCAAGGAGTTTTGGCCGTGAGGGTTATTTAAAAGCTTTTGGGATAAGTGCACAAATAGCCAAGCCTTCGAGGTCCTAACTCTGCTAAAAGCAAATAAAAAAACGATTTGTCACTTTGAATTACTTTTAAACATATAACATATAAGTTGTATATATTTTTGTAATCACCTTTTAAAACCCTTTAGTTTGATACCCTACTCGATGGTATTAGAAGACAAAAAAAAATCCTACTCCACAATATGTCACCCCAAATCCACCATTTTACTTTATTTTTGATGTTAATGTAGCCAGTGACACTCGCGCCAGAAGACAAATCTAAAGACGTATAATTTATCCAAATCCGCTCATTTGTCTAAGAGTTAAGAGGGAACAAAGAAACGGACATACATACATACAGGTCAAACACATAACCCTCCTTTTGGGCTTCGCCGCAGTCGGGTAAAAAGCAGTGTAATAGATCATTTTGTATCAATTTAGATGACATGTAAAAGTAACAGTGTTAACGACTGTCGTTGCTGACCGTACCTAATGGAAACTCTATAATAAAAAAAAGTACCCACCAATTTCTTATATTCTTCTTGAAGGTCAACTGTTATGCATAATAATGTAGATTCGTATTGTGTTGCTTATTTCTAGCACTTCTATGCAACATCTCACTGAGATAATTCCCAATACTTCTAAATTGAAGGCCACATCTAGTAAGTAGGTACAAAGATCAGCAATTCTGCTGATGCGCTTAATTTTGATTTGATGTTTTCTCTTAAGATATTACATTTTTCCGAAATATTATTTCGTTTCTGGGTAGTGCATAATGCGTACAATTCTTTAGTGTAAGCTATGTCCGGGTACGCTCAATAACTCGCGAGCCAGGTAGGTAGGTAGCGTGGCCAGGAAGCTAACTCTCTGACCGCGCCAACTTCACAAGCCTATAATTTCTAAAGTATTTAAATTTTCGAATCTCTTTATAGCGTACGGAAAAGAACAATTTCCGTACAATTCTTTAGTGTATACTATGTCCGGGTACGCCCTAAAAATCTTGGTGGCGCGGCCAGGGAGAATACTCCCTGGCCGCGCCACCTTCGCAGGCCTATAATTTCTAAAGTAATGAAATTTTCGAATCTCTTTATAGCGTACGGAAGAGAACAATTTCCGTACAATTCTTTAGCGTTTACTATGTTCGGCTGCGCCGGACAGTTTACAAGAACCGTGGTGGCGCGGCCAGGGAGTATTCTCCCTGGCCGCGCCACCAAAACTTCGTTATATTTCATTATTCTTTGAGGTACAATTTTTTTCATTACTTATTCCGTATAGTACATAAACGGTACAATTTATCTACAAACATGTTTTTTTGATTTTCCACTGTGGCGCGGCCAGGGAGTATCACACTCCGTTGTCTCACTCCTGGTCAAAGACTTCCCTCCACTCCTTCCGCCTTTCCAAGCCCGCGCGTCCTTCCAGTTTGACGAAACCTATCCAGCTCGACGTGGTCTGCCGCATCATAGCTGCCATCATAATAGCAGAAAATTTTAAGGTCAATAATCTGGAGACCAAGCGGCCAGCCTTGGTCATTAAAGAAATATTAATAGCCAATTAGTAAGATAATTTACTTAGAACCGTGTGGTCGGCTGACTCAATAAATCATAATACAAATTGACTAAGTTTCCTGTCCTTCTGTTTTTTGCTACGAATGGCTTTGTCTCGGTGTTCGTTTATTTTATTTTTGTTGGTATAAATTGGCGTGGCTTATTTTAAGTATTAAAACTAGTAAGTATGTTTATTCGGACAAGTTACGTAGAAATATATTATTCTTTTCTCAAGGGATTTCTGTTGTGAATGTACAATGCGTTTCAACTAAGAATAGGAACGTCAATGACCTCTAACTGTCAACTGAGGCTAGAAATGTAAGGCTTGCAAAGTTTTGTAGTGTTTACCTTATCCATTTTAGTTCTGTTTTTGGAATATGTCACTGACTTAGTAAATGTGTAAACGGGATGCTGTTTTGCTAAATCTTCACAATATGGCGCAAGGTCATTCCTATTCTTAGTTGAAACGCATTGTAAAAGGGGAAATAATTTTGAATTTGGTTTAGTCTGCATCTGAATTCGCAGTTGGAATTTGGACTGTGTCGTCCAAGATTCCGTATGTATGATACCAAATAATTTAAGTATATTAATACATACATGGAAACTATATTCACTTCATTATGTGATGTGACCTCTTCGCTAAGAGGTTTTCAAGTGATACTTTTTTATTTTGGTTGTGTCTTTAAAGTCAAGTTATTCGTATCCGGTCTCGGGATCCAAAAACTCTTTAGTTTAATCAAAAAAGTTTTGAAGTTAAACCTCAAAATTACTACATGCTTATAAATCTCAATTTTTTAAGGCTTTACTGGTCACGGACACGAAGCAAATTCAACCGACCATAATGAGGGGAAACTAACAGTTATCCTAACAAGGTTTTTAATACCGAAACCATGTACCACGTGGTTCGGTTCCCGAACGGTGCACGAGCCAGGCGCCATAAATACAGGCCTCGTCTGCGCGGACGCAGGTACGCCCGCCAAACGAGATCGTTCCTTTTTTAAAAAAACAACACTTTCACCATTGTATTTTCAACCTAATGTTTAACGCTTTAACGCCGCTTTTTGTGTGTGGGACCTTCGAAGTCATTTTCATAATTCACTTTGGGCTTTCTCGCTTCTGAAATAAAGCTCCTTCTTGGGAGTGTGCGTTCGAAACTATTCCGATATTCTCCGATGCGTTATGGATTCTAACTTGGTAAGTGTAAGGTCGTTTTTTCGCTGGAGGGTTGGACAAGGTTTTTTCTCGCCATACAAGATTTTGGTTGTTTTAGGTTGTTTTTTGTGACAGCGCGAGAGGAACGGGCGAGCTACGGTGGGTGTTTTGCGGGGTCACCGAGGATAATAACTGTAAATTATCGTCTTTTGCTTTATTGAAATTCGTCCGGACGTTTTCTAATGGGAAAAAACGTAGTTGTATTCTGAAGTTAATTGGAAAGGGAGATTCATTCTTAGAAACTAAGTACAACATGACCGTAAAATCATCCAGCCTTCACCTTGCGAGATTCCGTTACTTTATTGAAATACGCTAGTGATGGGGCTCGTGGCTAAGTAATAACAGCCACACGGATCGATTGATCAGGTTAAGCAACGCTTGCCGCGGTTGGTTCTTGGATGGGTGACCATCTTTACATACCGAGACCCCCCGCGCCTAGGAAAGCACGTCATGCTTGGGTATTTGCTAGTCGTTAAGGTTACCCAGTAACTGGGTTATGGAGGTCAGATAGGCAGTCGCTCCCTGTAAAATACAGGTATTCACCTGCATCCGGTTAGACTGGAAGCCGACCCCAACATAGTTGGGAAAAGGCTAGGCAGATGATGATGCTAGTGATGGCGCCAAACACGTAGACGAATTCTCGGCCGAGTCCATTTAGATTACCATCGAGACGGTAAGAAGAAGAATAAAATATACATTTCCCAAAACTCTTTTTCTCTTCTTAAAATAACATTGAATTATCACCGTTGCTACAATTTAAGAAATGTACTATCGACAAAACGGTCGCCTTTACACCTTTAAGTTGCTTTTTGTACACGCTGATATTAAAAAAACCCTGCCCCTATGGTCCTTTGTTTTACCTTGTCATAAGTACAATATTGCACCTTGCAAGCAAAATTGTTCGTTTGTCGAATGGTGTACAACCAACCAACCAACCCAACCAACCAACCAACCAACCAACCAACCAACCAACCAACCAAC
Organism: Cosmia trapezina; assembly: GCA_905163495.3. Taxonomy (NCBI): domain Eukaryota; kingdom Metazoa; phylum Arthropoda; class Insecta; order Lepidoptera; family Noctuidae; genus Cosmia; species Cosmia trapezina. The sequence goes on from LR991044.1 coordinate 7,528,494, forward strand.
CAACCAACCTTGTCTACGAACACACCGCACATAACAGAAACATTAACTAACCAGTATTACTAAGGCCAGTAGGGGACCACAAACGCAAGGCCCGACGTCACAGACTAACGCCTCAAATTGCAGTCATTAGGATTACCAACACAAACACTAGGAGATATCCGGTAGCTCGTAATGAAATGGTGGCTCAGACCCTGGTATAAACAGTCTGTCTCAAACAGGTATAAGGTATAAGCGACCTTGTTGCCAAAGGGAGAATGGAGAAAGATGGCAATATTGGTGATGTGCATTTGGAAATTAGTGGTTAAGCTGCTTGAATGTCTTGTGTATATCAAGATGAGGATCTGAATAGTATTAGAGAGGGTAATATTGTTAATACTGAAGTAGATCATACTAAAAAGTATCATACTATATAGTTAGTTATGAAAAACCGGCCAAATGCGTGTCGGACCACGCACAATGAAGGGTTCCGTAGTTGGAATGAATTTATCCCAAAAACAAACTTAAAATTGTAGTTGAAAACATGTTCTCCCATACATTCTAACTGTAAATGTAAGTATGTACAGTAGTACCCAACTGATATGGCTTACCGATGTACTTACCTGCGCAGAAGATGAATTTTCAAAGCGTGGGAAATGCTATGCCGCCATGATGTTTGTCAGCCGCCATACTTGCGAGTGAGACGGAACTAACAGCTGCAGTGTATTATGAACCTTGTAGTAGTGATCTAAGGTTGATTGTAAGTTTTAAGCATTCTCGTTAATCTTCGGGCCATACTTCCTTTTCTGTGCGAACGAAGATTCACGACGCGCCTTATTAGTTGGGTACTACTGTACTCACAATATTGAGAGATTTAGCATGTTATTTTAAAAGCACAGACTTCTTATAGGTTTCCCTGTAATCTACAGGTAAAGAACTATTTTCTGTATTTTTTCTCAGTATATTCGGAGATAAGAGAGGGAATGGTCAATTTCCATTTTTAAATATATTTTCTTAAATAACTTTAAAACAATTTATTTTAAAATTATAAAAAAAATATTTGAGACCATCTTATGAAGCCCTTTCATTTGATATGTCACACGGTATAGTTTGCAAAACTTTTTAAATTTCTTATTTCTCCAAAAGTGACCCCCATATTTAAAATTCATTTATTTACTTTACCCGTCCGTGTTTGGGTCACAGAAGTTTATATGTGAGCAAATTGGGTGTGAATGACGGACAAACAGACAAACGAGAGATCCTAAAAGGGTTCCGTTTTTTCCTTTTGAGCTACGGAACCCTAAAAATTCACAGTTCGAAAGTTTTCATTCCATATGCGAAATATGCTCTTGCAGAGCATGTAATGTTGTTGAAAAGTTGGTCCTATGGAGAAAAGCCGTCATGAATATCCATGGAAACACTTTTAGGGAGTATAAAATAACTCGGTAATGCAAAAGTTTTAGATATGATGAAGAAACTTGATGTATTGGAATTATTGAGAGTTAGCTATGATCAGAATTGATTGTAAATCTTGGAGAGTGTTATAATTACCTACCAAGTGAGGAAAAACTTTATATGGATATGTTTTATGCATTCTTTTTTAGAGTTCCGTACCAAAATGGTAAAAAAGGAACCCTTATGGTGTGACCCAGTCTGTCTCTCTGTCACAGCTGGATATCTCAAGAACTACTAATGCCAACAACTTGATTTTTTTTTCTTTTTTAGACCGCATAGTTTTCGACTTTTCATGAAAAATGCAAAAAAAAAATACCGTTCTATTTTATAATGTAAAAAAAATATCGTTCTATATTTTTCTGTTACAGAAGTTTATGTATAGATTACAGTAAAAATAAAACGATGTCTCTAAATAGCACAGTTTTTCAGAAAATTACATATAAATGATGTACGGAACCCTCGGTGCGCGAGTCCAACACGCACTTTGCCGATTTTTTTTTTATTTATCTTTAGAGAACCTGCACCCTAATTGCGTAACACATTATCAATCGGAGTCAGTTTCATTTTGACAGTTCAACAACATTCATTGCGTTATTTACGTTGCCGAGCAGACAAATTTTTGAAACTTAGGAAGCAATGGCAATTAGCAATTTGTTTGAAAATGAAACCAACTCCGATCGATTATGTGTTACGCAATTAGGATGCTGGTTGTCATGAACACCTTACTGATGTTAGGGGTTTTGGAGGGCTCAGTTGGTGTTCATGTAGAGAGCTAGATGCATTTGCTAATGAGCGACTAAGCTCCTTGAAGGCAAATCCGGCCAAGTTTCTGAATACTGTGGGATAAAGGGGGCGTGAAATGGTATAATATTACAAAGACAAAGCATTGCTTGGAGACTGATTTTAATAATTTGATAACAAAGTCTAGAAGCTTACCCTAATGTGGGTGAAAAAGCAAGAAATAATGAGTAATTTTTATCAATGAGAAATAGGTAATTCTGTTCTATTCAATCTGCCTAACCTTTTCCCAACTATGTTGGGGTCGACTTCCAGTCTAACCAGATGCAGCTGAATACCAGTATTTTACATGGAGCGACTGCCTATCTGACCTCCACAACCCAGTAACTAGGTAATACGATACCTCTTGACTGATTGTCAGACTTTCGAGCTTCTGACGACCCGTAACGACTGTCAAAGATCCACGAATGACAGCCGGGATCAACGGCTTATCGTGCTTTCCGAGGCACGGAGGGGTCTCGGTATGTAAAGATGGTCACCCATCCACTGACTAACCCCGGCAAGCGTAGCTTAACTTGATGGATCGACCCGTGCGGCTGTTATTACTTAGCCACGAGCTCCCATTCTATTTCTATTCTATTGATGTCTGTAAAATGTCTGTTTCTGAACTAAAATACAGAAAGATCACCTCAAAATTGTATCGCATTTAGAAAACACGGTTGCCAAAACATATTTTATCTTTCAATCATTGGATACAGCTATCCATATCAGTCCAAGATGTCCACTTCTGAAATGTCCAGACGTAATTAAATATTTGGCAGTTACACGGTTTGTCTTGATATTATCTGTTTGGAGATCCGTGCCAAATTATGACAAGACATTAAAAAAAAAAAACAGGTAAAAAGCGAGTCGGACTCGCGCACCGAGGGTTCCGTTCCGATTTCTGAAAAAGTGTGCTATTTAGAGACATCGTTTTATTTTTCCTGTAATCTTTACATAAACTTCTATCACATAGAATAATTTCAGATTTTTCTCTTTGCAAACTTCGGAGATAAGGGGGGGGGGGGGGACGGTATTTTTTTTTACATTTTTCATCAAAAGTCGAAAACTATGCGGCCTAAAAAAAAAAAAATGTTTTCAGAATGTGTGTGTGTGTGTGTCTCTTCCATATGATACCCCACATGCCATAGTAGCCTCACTTTGAATTTTTAAGACCCCCTTTCAGTCCCTGTTCCAAAAAAAAATATAAATATTTTTACTTCTTTCTTATTTGCAAAATAGTTGGGTAAACGTCATCTAAAACTGTTCCAAATTACAAGTGGATAGCATTAGTAGTTCTTGAGATATCCAGCTGTGACAGACAGACAGACAGACTGACTGAGTCACATCATAAGGGTTCCTTTTTTATCATTTTGGTACGGAACCCTAAAAATGATGACTCGTTGGACCTCAGATTTCTACCTGACAACCATTAAAACCACAAGAATTCGCCAAAGACGACGTAAAACAGATAATTCTTGCAATTCTCAGAAAATCCAATACTAAAGTACACAACACGAACCTTTATTACATACTCGTCTATAGCTAAACGATATATTGGTAGCAAGCCCCAATGGACAAACAGACAGAGTAAACTTTCAACACCAATCGTTTGATAGAAATCCGGAATCAAACGGCAGCTAGACAATCGAGATCCTCAATCAAACGGCTAGAGCGAGACGGCACAGCTAATTCCATAGGTGTGAGCGAGACAGGTGCCGTTTACTCAGCTCGGCCTCGTACGCCGGTGCTAATGATACGGGAGGGGTTCTAATTGCGTGTGAACAAACAAACGATGTGATAATACCTACTTTGTATTACGTTTTAAAGCTGCTTAAAACTCTTTTAGTGTCACTCTTTCAATAATACTCATTCGTTACTCATTCAATAGTGATGGGATTAATTAAGTAGTTGTAGTTCTAAAAATCTGGTATCTAAAAATATTTGTGCCGTGACGTCATCATAAACGCTACTTCCACTATTTTATCTTTCGAACAGATATTCGTGACCGAAAACGGAGGATGCGATGAGAAAAAAAAAAAAGGCAAAGGCCCCTTCGTTCCAAGAAGTGGACTTGTTAGTATCACCATTTATTACACCACGGGTACCAATACAACGATATTAAATGGTACGAAATTGAAAAGTCAATTATTTGGTTTTCATTAAAAAAGGTATCTTGAATTTGTAATGAGAATATTAATTATTACACGGCTATAAAACAACCGTTGTTCTAAATTGGATGTCCGTTCGGATGATGTAAAAAATGTCCTTCTGGTGTCGCCAATTTATATTTATCATCCATAAAATATTATTGTTATGGCGTAACAGTCTAATATGGTAAAAATTTAGTGGTCTTGTCAATGAAATCCTCGCATCCGGTATCGGAGATACTAAAAATAATTGAGCATTCAAAAAGGAAATAAAAAATTAGTCCGATCGGTCAGCGTCATTGGTCAGTGAATCACCTTTTATTTCAATGAGTGCTGGAGCACGTTATTGTGACAAGTTCTTAAATAATTACTAATAATTACACAGTACAAACTCAGTGATGACAGCTTGACAGGTGGGTCTCGGCTCTCAGCTGAGAAACGCACGTATTTTTGGTATCGGATCACTGACAGTGATTACCGCTGTCTCTTCATTCGTACATGTAATTAGGTACCGAGAAATTTACCGATACCACATTTCGGTACCCAATTAACATAAAAAATAAACATCACTTGTTCGAAGCATTTTAATTTCATAACGAGCAATAGCTCGTGTTATTTACGTATCGTTTTATTTTTAAATACTTGTTACATGATTTGAAATAAAATCGGTTTCGTGATCAGATAAATTTGAATCGGAATCATATTCATTTTTATGAGACTTCTCTTATGGACTATCTTATCTTTGATTTGAATTACGTCAAATATTTTAGATGTAATGGGCATTGATGATATGTATTTACGTTTTTTAATTTAGCGTAACTGTATTATTGGCTCTTATAACGTTAGGGTCTGATTTTCCCGCCGGGGTCGCGCGTTGTTCGAAAGAGATACCGTGGCCCTGGCATAGGCAACTGAAGGAACACGGGTGGGTTTTAGTCAGTAAAAGTCTGATATGCCCTTCCGCTCCACCCAGAGCGGGAGAAGTCATTTGATGATTTCCCATCCACAAAAAAAGAGTGATTTTCGACTAAAAACGATATTTTTCGATGAATTTTTAATAAATAAACTTACGTAACCTATATTGACTTTCCACGATGCACTAGATTATGACGCCTACATGTTATGATAAGCAAAGTTATCAGTGCCAATGGATTTGTGTTGAGGCATAAAACTAGATAACTCCCTATTTGTTATAGCATCGATCACTGCCGGCCAGGGATTAAGATATTGAGATTTAAAGATTATTCCAACAATATAACTCAAGAAAATATTAATAAAATAGCTTTTGTCCGCGGCTTCGCCCGCGTGGATTTCGCATAATATCCCATGGGAACGTACTAATTGATTAAAAGTAGCCTATGTGTTAATCCAGGTTATAAACTATCTGTGTGCCATTATCCGTTTAGGCGTTTTTCGCTAATCCGGAACATACAACCAGACAAACTGTCAATAATTCTAAAAACTATATTTTCGGCATCAGACTCGTTCCCATACCTCGTAGCAATTACTTTTTCAAAAATATTCTATGTACAGTTTTGATTTCGCGAGCTTTGTTACTATTTTATTATGTCTACAGATATCTACCTTGCCCCAGGTAGCGAGTATTACCGATTTCGCTCAAAGATTAAAATGAATTACAAGCAAATGATTTTATTTTCAATCTGATAGCCATAAGACATGTTTGATTATGATCGAGAGATCTTAATCGTTTTGAAATTCATGTGAAAATCGATATTCTAGAACCTGGTATCGGTATTTGGTATCTATTTTTGTCGTTGTCTTTCACTAACAGTAGCGAACTTGAATATTTTGTGATTCATTAAGGACAAAAACTTGTTGATGGAGATTTGAATTACGTGTAGCTGGCAAAATGTCGATGATTTATTTGATTATGATTGACTACCTTTTGCCAGCGGCTTCGTCCGCGTGGATACGAACGTAGTACCGGGAATTCCTTCCTTATTCCTTGTCTACATTATAAAGCGAACCTCTGTGCAAAATTTCAGATTCCTAGGTTCAAAGGTTTGGGCTGGGCGTTGATGAGTCAGTCAATCAGTCAGTCAGGACTTCTCATTTTATTCTAAAGAAGATACTGCGATCCAAAACACGAATGTGTAACGAAAGTAAATGAATTTTGAATAGGGGAATTAATTTTTGTGAGGCAACTAAGAAATAAAAGTAAAGTTTTGCAAACTGTAGGTACCATGTAACATATCAAGTGAAAGGGCTTACTGTGACAGTCTCAAATATTTTTTTTTTATAATTTAAAAAAAATTAAAAAATACTTTTAAAGTAATTTAAGAAAATAGATGAAAATTGTCCATTCCAGCTTTTTGAAAAAAGTTCAAAAATTGTTCTTTATATTATAAGAAGTCTATAGTCTTAATATAACAAGGTAAATCGCTCAATATTGTGCCGACAAACTTACATTTGGAGGTGGAATGTATGGGAGAACATGTTTTTCAACTCAATCAATCTGCCTAGCTTTTTCCCAACTGTGTTGGGGTCGGCTTCTAACAGGATGCAGCTGAATACCAGTATTTTACATGGAGCGACTGCCTATCTGACCACCACAACCCAGTAACTGGATAATAAGATACCCCTTGGTAAGACTGGTTGTCAGACTTTCGGGCTTCTGACGACCCGTAACGACTGTCAAAGATCCACGAATGACAGCCGGGACCAACGGCTTATCGTGCTTTTCGAGGCACGGAGGAGTCTCGGTATGTAAAGATGGTCACCCATCCACTGACCAACACCGGCAAGCGTAGCTTAACCTGATGGATCGACCCGTGCGGCTGTTATTACTTAGCCACGAGCTCCTCCAACATGTTTTTCAACTACAATCTTAATTTTGTTCTTCGGATAAATTCATCCCAGTCCCAACTACGGAACCCTTCATTGTGCGTGGTCCGACAGGCACTTGGCTGGTTTTTTATTTCTCGTGATTTCGTGATATCCTACAAAGCTTTCCAGTTCAGTCGTATCCTATTCAGGTCAGATGTCTTAAAGGTCCTGAGATGCTGATCCAATGGTACCAGATCTGCTGTTCAATTAATTGGGTGCCTAACGAGTTAGATCCAGTCTCTTGATATGGAAGGTCGACAACCTGTCGATTTACTTACAGAAGTCCTGATTTATATGGTTTCAAATCGGATTCAGCAGATCAGACATGTTTGACAAAACTAATTACAGGGTAAGTGTAGAAAGTCATTGTACTCATCATTATGAACAACTTGGGAAGAAACCTGAAATCGCGAAAAAAAAATTAGCTGTTCAGTTATGTTCGCATAATTCGTCAAAATGTAGGGAACAGTGGATTTTTTTCTTGGTGATTTCAGGTTTGGTCCCATAGTAAAAGTTGTTCATAATGATGAGTACAATGACCCCTTAAAATATTGCCACTGTTTACACTTACACCCTGTATACCTAACTGTTGTATCAAACGACACTGAACTTAATCTTGTATTCATTCAGATTAAATGTGATTTTAATGGCTTAATTTTTTTATTACGCCTTAAGGCTCTTACAGACAGAGGCGATATCGCGTCGCGACGCGATATTTTTCTACGGATATAATATCGAAATATCGCGTCGCGACCGCGATATCGCCTCTGTCTGTAAGAGCCTTTATGGTAATGCAAGTAAATTATACAAAAAAATGTATGTGTCAAACTAGAACGTGTCATCAATTCTAATAACTGACATATTTCGAGAAATTAACTTTTTTATCGTATAGAATTTATAGGCGTTATTCGCATGTTTTAGTGAAATCTCCTAGGTGTATTTATTTTATTTTTAGTAGCAACAGAACTAATTAAAAATGTCAAAATTAATAAATATTTAACTGATTTTTAACTTATCAAGAAATGAAACGTTTTATTCAGTTTGTGTTTTTGACTTTGTCAGTTAGTTGTTATTGGGACTTCGCCATCGATGTGAATATTTAAATAGGTATTGTAGTAAATTCAGGAAGTAATGGCGACCCAAAACATAAAAAAACCGGCTAAGTGCGTGTCGGACTACGCACAATGAAGGGTTCCGTAGTTGAGATGAAGTTATACCAATAACAACTATAATGAGTTGAAAAACATGTTACTCATACATTCCAACAGTAAATGTAAGTTTGTACTCACAATATTGAGAGATTTACCATGTTTGTGCATTTTTAAGACCACAAACTTCTTATAGGTTTTCCTGTAATCTACAGGTATAGAACTATTTTCTGTATTTTTTTTCAAAATTTTAGGCTCAGTAGTTTCGGAGATAACGGGGTAATGATCAATTTTCGTCAATTTTCTTGAATAACTTTAAAACGATTTCTTTTAAAATTTGATATGTCACACGGTACAGTTTGCAAAACTTTTTTTTTATTTTTTTTATTTGCCCCCCAAAAGTGACCCCCATATTAAACATTCATTTATTTACTTTAGTCGGACGTGTTTGGGTCACAGCAATCCATATATGTACCAAATTTCAACTTAATCCGTCCATTAGATTCAGAGCAAATTGGCTGTGACAGACGGACAGACAGATAGACACACGAGTGATCCTATAAGGGTTCCGTTTTAATCTTTTGAGGTACGGAACCGTAAAACTATGTTACTTTCAAACAACTTAAGATATTTTTATGATTAATTTGTATCATTAGACTATTTTATTATCTTACAAATCTGTTTTTTTTTTAATATTCAGATTTTTGTTACTAAAAATAAATATTCCCTATGAAGCCGAAAGGAACGGCATGCGGCGAGAACGGACCGCCCTGTCGCAGAAGGTCATCAGCGTTTTTCGGAAGACATTTATATAAGTAACTGCATATTTTGTGTTTGAGAATTCAGCCGTAAGACAATTTTATAACTGTTGTAAGTTCCCACTAGTTTTACAAGAAGGCTTTACATTTTAATTATAACCCTTTACGGATAGAACGAGCCAGAAAGGTTGCCCATAAAACTTATTAAACACACTCCATAGAATATTAAATACCATGAATAATTCCCTTTATATATAGACGACAAAATCGAAACTCCGGCCTTAATTCAATGTCGAGGTACCTACATGTGTAGAAAAGATGCTTATTTTTTGCTATTTACACAAATGTCATTTGATAGTAGTAATTAAAAGTGACTCTTAAAAGCCCTTAATTGCATATTATCTAACATACAGGCACGACATGGGTCTGAAAAAGTTTAAAAAAAGAAACATGTTGACAGTTAAGCTGCTGTCGCATGATACAAACTTTTTTTCAAATTATCGTTTATTTTCATTAAAGCATTATAAATATAAAACTCATTACAATTTAGACTTACGTAGCGACAACTTTTTTAAAAAACGAACACCGATGTTAACAAGCTAGAAGTACAAATGCGCTTGCACCGTTTTTGCGCCCCATCTATCGGCAAAAGCAAGTACAACATTCCGAAAACCGATTTGACGTTGACATATTAGAGAAAATTAATTCTGTTAATTCCAAAATGGGACTTCTCCTTATTAATTAATCAGCAGGCTACTTAAAAATGAATGTTACATAATTATACGAGTAGTATGTCAAACGTAATTAATAAAAGGTAGTTGTGTATTGGTAGTCTTTTTTATTCCGAGTCATCGAACCTAGTCGCATGATACAAACTTTTTTCAAATTATCGTGTACTTTCATTATAGCATTATAAAACTCATTACAATTTTGACTTACACCGAAATGATGTTAACAAGCTACAAGTACAAATGCGCTTGCACCATCTATCGGCAAAAGCAAGTACAACATTCCGAAAACCGATTTGACGTTGACATATTAGAGAAAATTAATTCTGTTAATACCAAAACGGGACTTCTTATTAATTAATCAGCAGGGTACTTAAAAATGAATGTTACATTATACGAGTAGTATGTCAAAAGTAATTAATAAAGGGTAGTTGTGTATTGGAAGTTTTTTTTCCGAGTCATCGAACCTACCCCTTACGGCTGGCTGTATAATACGGTGTCCATCAATTACGTGCCTTTAAAAGGGCCTTAATTGCTTTTATCATTGGATCTAGATGTCGCTCCTGAGACGAATGTCAAACGAGCCCTGAATCGCTTCATGTTTTTTTTCTTTTCTTATAAAGTAATGCAAGTAATATTTATTGATATTGTGAAATAGTTGCAATGGGACTGAATTATTCTTTTGTTTTTCGCTGCAAATGGCGATGTTTGTAACGAAGTTGGTGTTGCCAGTAATGGTGGAATTAAGTGTCGTAAAATATAGTGTATATTGTCCGTGGTGATAGGTTTTCTTAATGCGTTTGAGGAACTCTAAACAGGTTTTATATGAAGTTCTATTGGAAACGAGTTTAGTATTCCCTTACAATATTATTTAATAACGCCAATTGTTTTTTTGTTTTAAGACTTTATCGTTCTTTGATTACGTATTAAGTTAACACTTAGAAGTTTGAACAAGCAATCATAGATAGCAACAATTAACTTTATAATCACTTCAAGTTTACACGATACAAGTTCAAAAGTTTAGTAAAGTGACAAGTTATCAATTAAAGACGTGTTTGTAAAAGAGCCTAAACAAACCACACCAACAATTTCATATCAATAATTAAACTTGTATCAAAACAACAAACACTTATTTGACATGTCCCAAAAACTGGTTTTGTAACAAGAATTTAATCAACACTTTTGGGTCTTGTAAAAAGATCGAGCGTCCAACTTCCAAACTGAAGTCAGGGTTGGCACGAATAAGGATCAATTTCACCACAGATAAGTAAACGCGTTTAACGTTAAACGAACTTAAGGCGGAGAATTCTTCAAAAAGGTCAAAAATGTGGTTTTTTAAAGCTGTGTATCTCATAAACCGTAAATACTTTTGACAAATAAAAAAAATATGATATTTTCAAGTCTTTTTCGCATACAGTGATGGAACTCAGAACGTAATTAAACATATTTTAATGCACTAAAAAAATCTTCAAACATACCTCTTAATAATGTTTAAAAGCTGTTTATCGGGTCATTAGCAATTATAATAATAATTATAATTAAAAATATACCATAAAATGTGAAATGCCAAACTGCATCCAGGGATGGATTATTTTTTATTAAATAGTTAATTTCTAATTTTATACGATTTTATTTGCACTTTTACGAAATAATTTCGGTGCGCGTGAGTCTTTTATGTCGTGCGTCAAACTAGATAGCCATAACGCCATTTCGCAAACACCGAGCTAAACCACGCTTGGATGCAGGGCCTTAAAACATCGCTCTGTTTCTTTCAAATCTTTTCAAGATGACAGAGACAGAACGATGTTTTAACTGTGTTTAGCGTTAAACGCGTTTAGTGATGTGTGGTGAAATTGAGCGTAAGTAATTGATATGAGGGAAATTCTTTGTAGGGTCAGTCGTAATTGGTCGCCTCGGGCGAGACGGCCCATTGGACGTTTAAAGTGTAAGGTTGTCAAACACGCGTTAAAGTTATCTTGTTTATATTTATAACAAGATGTAATTGGAGTATTAGGTGGTTTTAAAAATAATGAGGTGATAATTTTTTTGCTGAAGTTTTTGAAATTATCTAGCGTGTGGCTAGATATTATTTGACTTAATTGGAGCCCTATTAGTTGCAATAATTAATAGAGCGCTGATTACTGTTAATTAATACAATCGTACTTTCATTCGTGCATTACATTAATTAGGGATTAAATTAATATCCATTAGAATTTTAACAAATTAAACTTAAAATTATCTTACACTAGCGCGCGCGCCTGCGGCTTCGCCGGCCATTTGACTCAGATTTTGTTCACAATTTCATGGGTATTTTTTTCAACATCAGATATCTTGCCAGTCAAAGTCCCGTAAAAATCGGTCCAGCCACTTCACAGATTAGACAGACGAGACAAAAATGTTAATTTTTTTTTTTTGAGTATCGTTATACTTTACATCATAGAAAGTCTAATTACTCTAAGCTTTACATAATACAAACCAATTTTATTTATTTGTTTCAATTTTATTAAATTCATCACTTACAGCCCTACAAATCAGTTGCTTATACCATTCTCCAATAATTAACACAATAATTCTTTCCCCAACAATTTTCTTATTTTCTCTGTTACCTTGAGAAGTGACAACCATAACTAGCGTACCAAGCGTCCGGTGCCCGTGGGTACACTCGGTAATGTTCACTGTTGACCACTTTCAACCTTATCACTAAGGGCTTAAAAGTGGAAATCGTTAAATTATGTCGAGTGTACATAACAGCAATCGTAAGATTCATCGGTTGTCAGAGTTATCTTCACACTTACTGACCCCTATTTCTTTAGCACCGTTTATAATATGTTCGTCACTTATTAATTTTGTTTACTGGGTCAGCTGACCTTTATAATAAGGGGAAATTATTAATCGCACACCAGGAAAATATTCTTACATAAATACTTTATATCAAACCAATGATTGCACTACTAATTAACTATGTAATTTTAATATTAAAACTAGTTCGAATAATAATCATTATATACAACGTGTAATTCTAAATGCGCAAAACCACTTAAGGGGTCATTGTACTCATCATTATGAACAACTTTTACTATGGGACCAAACCTGAAATCGCGAAAAAAAAATCAGCTGTTCAGTACATTTTGACGAATTATGCGAACATAAATGTACTGAACAGCTCATAATGATGAGTACAATGACCCCTTAAGAGGTTTTGACGTTACACGTTGTATACATAAATTTTTGTGCAAAGTCACAACAAAAATATTAATAAATTAAATTAAAATTAAACTAAAATAAATGGAATAAAATAAAATTAATCAATCAATCAATCTCAATCTGCCTAGCCTTTTCCCAACTATGTTGGGGTCGGCTTCCAGTCTAACCGGATGCAGCTAAATACCAGTATTTTACATGGAGCGACTGCCTATCTGACCTCCACAACCCAGTAACTGGGTAATACGATACCCCTTGGTAAGACTGGTTGTCAGACTTTCGGGCTTCTGACGACCCGTAACGACTGTCAAAGATCCACGAATGACAGCCGGGACCAACGGCTTAACGTGCTTTCCGAGGCACGGAGGAGTCTCGGTATGTAAAGATGGTCACCCATCCACGGACCAACCCCAGCAAGGGTAGCTTAACCTGATGGATCGTACCTGACGATCGTTATTACTTCGAGTTCCTCTAATCATAAAATAAATTAATACCTTGTCTCCGACGCTGGTACAGCAACATGTCTGTGACACAATGTGTGGAACAAATATTTGTACGACCTACAAGTATTTGTTCCGAGTCTGGGTGTTTTTCTATCTATAATATGTATGTATTTACGAAAAAAAAAAAATGTATATAAGTAGTTTATCAGCCATCTCGTTACCATAACACAAGCATTAGGTTGCTTAGCTTGGGACTAGATGGCGTTGTGTGAAATGTCCAAGGATATTTATTTATTTATTAATGCCTGATGAAGGGGCAGTCCAGCCTTCTCGCAATCATCGCCACTACTATCCATCGCATCATATCGTCGCTAATCTAAGTGACGTAACTGATTCGAAGAAAATTTTACTGGGCAAGCTATTTTTCTTTATAGGGTTCTGTACCTCAAAAGAAAAAAACGGAACCCTTATAGGATCACTCGTGTGTCTGTCTGTCTGTCTGTCTGTCCGTCCGTCTGTCACAGACAATTTGCTCCAAATCTAATGGACCGATTAAGTTGAAATTTGATACACATATGGATTTAAGTGACCCAAACACGTACAGCTAAAGTAAATAAATGAATTTTGAATATCATATTCATTCCTCATCACTTTTAGGGCCAAACTAGAAAATTTAATAAAAAAGTTTTGCAAACTGTACCGTGTGACATATCAAATGAAAGAGCTTACTATGCAGGTCTCAAAAATATTTTTTTTATAATTTTAAAATAAATAGTTTTAGAGTTATCTAAGAAAATAGACGAAAATTGACCATCCCAACCGTTCTTGGGATAATTTCATTCCAAATACGGAACCCTTCATTGTGCGTAGTCCGACACGCACTTGTCCGGTTTTTTTTTGTAAACTGTAGATATAATATCGGTCTTGATTTTCATGCATTGCATTATCATGGGACCGTTAGGCATAGGTACAGAACACCGATTAGACAGATCGATTCGACTTGGAAAATTTATCAAATTACTATAGTTAGGTCGGCTATCGGCTTAGTCCAAAATGTCAGATACGATCAGCGACGATATAGCTATCCATCTGTCTGTAACATCACTACCCAAACTCAAAGCATTTATTTCAAATAAACCAATTACAGGCACTTTTGAATTGTCAAGGGGTCGGTCTTTGGTCGGTCAGTCAGAAAAATGAAGCTAGTTGCCCATTCTAAAGCGTAGATCCTGGAGAAGAACGGGCAAGGAACTCCACAGACACTCTTTTACATAATATTGGTTACATTGTTCATATTGAAAATATAGATGAGACAACAATGTACCATTCCAGACAGTTCCATTATTTCCGTATGATATAAAAGTATCAAAATAGTTTTATTAAAATGCCTGATCAAAAAGCTACGCGCAAAATATTTGCCAAAATATTTTAACTGAAGCATTCCTCGTTGCCAATAATGGCGGACAACGAGTGCCCATTTATTGCCTAAATATATGTATTAGTTCGTACGTGGAAATCATAATTATAATTGGGCATTTTAATTTCGTGGCTATTTCAGTAAACAGTTTGAGAAGTAAGCCGACATTCGCACGGACGTAAAAATATCGCGGCGGGATTTTATGGCGCACTGGATTTTCAACTCTCGGTGTGGAGCCGAGCTTTGAGAATCCAACCTAACAACAACAGAGTGCATCCCAGCGCGTCAAATAAACACACTGTTGGATTTTCAACTCTCGGCGCTAAGTAGAGCGTCCAAAATCCAGTGCGCGAAAAAAATCGCCGCGATATTTTTATTTCCGTGCGAACGTCGGCTAAGTAATAACAGCCGCACGGAGTCAATCTAACAGATTAAGCTACGCTTGCCGGGGTTGGTCCGTAGATGGGTGACCATCTTTACTTACCGAGACTCCTCCGTTCCTCGGAAAGCACGTTAAGCCGGCTGTCCCCCGGTGCCCCGGCCCGGTGGTCCCGGCTGTCGTTCGTGGATCTTTGACTATCGTTACGGGTCGTCAGAAGCCCGAAAGTCTGACAACCAGTCTTACCAAGGGTATCGTATTACCTAGTTACTGGATTGTGGAGGTCAGGTAGGCAGTCGCTCCATGTAAAATACTGATATTCAGTTGCATCCGGCTAGACTGGAAGCCGACCCGAACGTAGTTGGGAAAAGGCTAGGCAGGTTGATTGATTGAGTTTGAGAATTTCAAAAATGTCAGTTAGATGTGGGCTGGACACACTTGTTATGTTACTGAAGTACTTAATAGACGTTGGTAGATAAACCAATTCCCGTTCAGCATAATCTCAGTCTATTTTTAAATGGAATTTGCGAAGTGTTTATTCACTTATTGAATGATGATTTTAAAACATATTACTTCTATTGGCAGACGTAGCTCCCTTAAGGCGAAAGCGCCAGGGTAGCCCGCGAAATTCAAAACTTCTTACGTTTTTTGCAATTTGTAGGTCAGTGTGATCTTGTATGTTGATTAAAATATGATTCGCGGCCTAATATGGCTTTACAGAATTATAATTATTAGAATCAGCAATACAACTCCATAAGTTAGCATTTACCTCAAATCTAGCGATTTCATGAAATCATGAGGTAAATGCTAACTTATGGAGTTGTATTGCTGATTCTAATGATTTTAATTCTGTAAAGCCATATTACCTACGGCCGCGAATCATATTTTAATCAACATACAAGCTCACACTGACCTACAAATTGCAAAAAACGTAAGAAATTTTGAATTTCGCGGGCTACCCTGGCGCATCATCCTTAATAAAAGGTACATAATAGAAACACAGAAAGAGGTAACTAATCAAAGCCATAACATCGAACTGTCATTAAGTATAACGATACTGACGGAATTATTATAATGTGAATGGAACGCCATTCAGACATCCCCATTGACCAAGAATGAATGAAATCACCCCAAAAGCCCTTCAACATTAAACAATAATTCTTTACGTCAAACAGACAAATAGTTCAACACAAACATGTGTAATCTCACGTAAAAATTACCGGGGAATTGGGGAAATCTATTACCCTTGATTCGGGGTAAACACGTACGAGTGGGGTAAACTGATTCCGACTTATCCAATTACGACCCTCCGTTAACAGACGAACTTATTGGATGGACACTATTCTGGTGATCGGGCGATAATAATCGGGTGTCGATTGTGTTGAGTGATTTGTTGAAAGTACCGAAGAGATCTGAAAAAATAAATGCATATTGAATATCTACATAAAGCAGGACCTGCACACAGGCAGGACTACAAGAACTAAAGAATGTTACTTTAAGCCTGCTTACATACTACTGTTTTTGCCTCTTCAACCCATCTGCACGGCTAACATGACATGAGAAGCGCGAGATCGCACTTTTTCTCGATTTATTGAAATTTGTCTACGATTTTGACGTCATTCTAATGCCTAACATGACCGTTAGGCTGAGTAAACTCGAAAAAGGCACTTGACACTTCTTTATCTCGCGACGAGAGACCGATCGTATAGCCAGTTATTAAAAACAAATTATTTTTATCATAGCAACATCGGCTTGAGGCTCCGTTTCATTCATTCGATTTTACGCATGGAATATTAGTATGTACTTACTATATTTATTTTACTTCCACCTCTTTTAATTTATGTATTTTTTTTTGTATAACCGACTTTTTTAATTAAAATTTATATAACATGCCTAAATTTAAAAAATACAAATGACGGAAATGAAAATTAGTGGCACATAATATACTCACTAGATAATCACCACAAATGACAAATGGGCCGACGATCTCACTTTGACAGAGCGAAGGTTGTTATTGTAACAATCACCATAAACCCCTGATATTGCAAATTTTCTTAATCACCACACTTACCAAAAGGTCTGGCTTTCAGACAATTGTGCATCTTGAGTTATTAATCCACCTTTAAACCACCCTTAGGAAATGAACTGGTGGTATTAGTAATTTATGTTGCGAAGGTTTGACATTGCCATACAGCCACAATAATCGCTAGATTTCGTTAATCACTATACTATAATTGGCAAAGTGACTGGTTATTACTGAAAGTGATGCTCATCTACGTAATAGTCCTCTTCTCCAACACGGTTACTGTTTCTCTCGCGACCGCCGAAAGGAACTTTGTTCCAATATGGTACCTAGTTTTAAACTAAGTATTTTCATTATTATTATACTGTAAACTAAAATTATAACTAAAATAAGTATGTTATTTTGAAGTTTTTTTTTTGTATCATAATTTTGTCTACTCTTCTCGTCGTCAAAATCGAGGACTACTAAATGACAGAAGAATTGGAGATTATCTCGTGTTGAATTGTCAAAATTCGAGATAACTTAGGTGCCATGTTAGCGTTTGTCGAGAAAACATCAAGTTTGACAGAACGAGTTGAGTAGGTATTTTGTATGGCAGCTGTAAGAAATCGAGAAAAGTGTTGCGCTGTCAGAAAATTACTCAGGAAAGGCGTTGTGAAATGTATTACTTATCATCACTGAAAGAAAAACTGCATAAAACCGGCTACTTCGCACATTTAGGGTTCCGTACTAAATTTTTTGACAAATTGTTTAATTTTCAAACAGAACAACTTTTGTGACAGAGCCTTCACTGTCCAAATGTCGAGTAATATAAATATGTCATGTCTATCATTCGACATTTGACCATCTCGCACACTCCCAGAATAGCCCACCAATAATCCAAGGTGTACTGATTTAAACGGTCTACTGGTTCCCAAACGACGGAGAGAGGATATCATAGCATTCCAACGAATGCAAGCGGAAATACCTTCTGTTTTATTAGGAAAACGTGGGATTCGATCACATGATTGGATCTTCTTACATATTTATATTATCGTTCGATAGTTTTTGTGTTCGAGGGATTTTGGTGGATAGAATTGTGGTCGCTCGTTAATTAAACAATCTTTTGATTTGGTTTAAACATTAAAATAAGTAAAAATATTTTTTTTTTTATCTTTTTGCTCGGATCGTAAGGGCCGTAGCGTGATATTAAATATTAATAACTATAACATTTCCCAAGAATTGGGCTATTAAATGCAAAAAGAATTTTTGAAATCCGACTTTTAGTTCCAGAGATTAGCGCGTTCAAACATACAAACAAACTCTTTATTATAGATTTGTGAGAGTGGATTCATTCTTTCGATTTGAACTTATTTCGTATGTACTAAATTACCTGTTTACGTATAATTAAATGGAGTTTAAAAGTGTATTATATTGTTTCAGGAAAAGTCCGGCGAGCCTTACCCCGGTAAACTATCGGTAAAGTCGGACCTAAGTCCTGTATTCGGTGAGTACAATTATTTATTACCATATTTCCTATAGTATAGAAATGTCAATAGTTGTCTAATTCATTCACATCTTCCTTATTCTAAGGGAACTGGGATTTACATTAATTTAGATATCGAATGCTAGTAAAAATACCTTATATAATATACAAAATGTAAAAACCAAATCTTAGTTAAAGTTTGAGTCCTAATTTTAATATACTTAATGATACTCGGGGAACTATTTCAGTATTATTTGTAAGCAGCCAGATCAATCGTAGCTGTCAAACATCCCCCAGACACAGTTAATTGTGTCTGGCATCCCCCAGACACAATTAACTGTGTCTGGAGGATGTTTGAAAACTTTGGTGAAACCGTATGAAAATCCTTTCGGTTGTTTATGAGTTTATCGCATTTAGACAGACAGACGCAGCTTACCAAAAGCATACATTTGAATTTCCATATCCCTAACTTAAAAAATGCTGGGTTTCCCATTCAAACTTAAATCCCCTATATCAGCCCCTTTAGGATTAATTTTGAGACAAAAAGTAGCCTATGTATGTCTTTCCCCAGGATACCATCTATCTCGTTGCCAAATTTTTATCGAAATCTGTTCAGTGGTTTCGGCGTGAAAAGGTAACACAGACAGACATAGAACTTACTTTCGAATTTATTAGTATGGATAAAAAGGGCTGCTAATTAATGCCGCTTCTTTAAAACGTCATTCTCGTCTTCAAATATATTTAGTTGTCTAATGAATTAATAGGTCAGCGACTAATCTTTAGCGTCTAATAAATGCTTTTCAAGCGACCATATATTGTAAAACAGGCTACTGTTAATATGACTCGCATGGAGATAATTATTAAGCAACTAAATTTGTGATATGTCTATGCTTTGGCATCTTCTAATAAGAGTATCAACTGCATCTATAAAATAATTTAACATACTCTAATTTCATAAAGTCACCTATATTTTTATTCGTTAGCATACATAATTGATGAGTGAATCTACTATAATTGAACATAAAATTACCTTATTATTGTCATTAAATAATGGTCAATGAAAGCTCTAATTTCATGTAGACACCTATCTATTTATAATTTTATCATAAGTAATTTATGACTCGAATATTATACCTAGCGAATTGAATTGAACATACAAAAATTATTGTCACCAAAAACAAACATAGCTGCAACTCTGGGTTTGTTTGCAGCTGAATACCAGTATTTTACATGGAGCGACTGCCTACCTACCTAACCTCCACAACACAGTAACTGGGTAATACGATACCCCTTGGTAAGACTGTTGTCAGACTTTCGGGCTTCTGACGACCCGTAACGACTGTCAAAGATCCACGAATGACATACGGGACCAACGGCTTAACGTGCTTTCCGAGGCACGGGGGAGTCTCGGTATGTAGAGATTGTCACCAATCCACTGACCAACCCCGGCAAGCGTAGCTTAACCTGACGAATCGACACGTGCGGCTGTTATTACTTGGTAAGTTTCATGGCTTATTTTGAGGCTGGAATTTGATTGTATTAGCAGACAGATGTTGAATCTCTAAAATATGTAGAGTAGCCCACTTACAACATTAGTCGCTGAGTTATTAATTCAGAAGTCAATATATTTATAGGTAGCGCTGAGTCATATTAATTTAAGTTGGTAATTTGAGGCTGGTCTTTTGATATTTTGTTGGAATAGTGAAGATGATGAATTAATATAATAGGAGCTGTTCTATTAACTCTTTGCTTACATACAAAAAAGACGTTAGGTTGCAGGTGCTAAAGAAAACTTTTGATGCTGCACTTATAATTTCCCGATAAAAAGCATCTAGCTGACTAAAAGCCAAATCTCACACCATAACGATATACTAAAACCATATCAAATTCATCACGCCTCTTAACTATCCTAGTGCCATACTTACCGGTAATCTATTCTATAACAGACTTGATGATAAGTTTTATCACCATACAGCTCGACTCTAAGCTAATAAATCAGAATATCATTAATATCATTAAATCTTCGTTGACCATGATTTACGATGAGAACTTAGTATTAAAACAACAGGTTTTTTGTTCACGTTACCTAGTACTCAAAACACTTTTTTAGTTTTTGGCAGAACTTGATTTTGCGTCTATTTTTAGCATTAGTCCAAAACGGCTAAAACTTACCATACCATGGATAGTCTAGGAAGTTTATATGTATTTAGTGTCGTGATTATTTAGTTACACTACGCTTGCCGCGGTTGGTCTGTGGATGGGTGACCATATTTACGTAGCAAGACCCCTCCGTGTCTCGGAAAGCATGTTAAGCCGTTGGTTCCGCCTGTCATTCAGACAGAAGCCCGAAAGTCTGACAACCAGTCTTACCGCGGGGTATCGTATTACCCAGTTACTGGGTTGTGGAGGTCAGATAGGCAGTCGCTCCATGTAAAATACTGGTATTCAGCTGCATTCGGTTAGACTGGAAGCCGACCCCAACATAGTTGGGAAAAGGCAGTTGGTGAATATTTAGCTACATTAACATCATGTAAAGTAACTTAAAAACTAACTGTGAAGAAAATGAAGATAGTAAAGAAATTGGTACTCTCAAAACGGTGAAGGAAAACATCGAGAGGAAACCGGCATGTCCTAAAACAAAAAAATCGAAGACATGTGACATCTACCAACCCGCACTGGACCCGCGTGGTGGATTACAGCTCACTTCCTCTCACAGAGAGGAGGCCTGTGTCCCAGCAGTGGGAACATTATAGGCTGACTATGCTATGCTAAGGAAATTGCTACAATGAGGAAACGTGATAATCAATGCTTATTCTTTGAGAAGCCTTTATCCTGCAGGGGATCAGCCCATCTGTCAAACTTGTCATCATACTTAAAGAGTCCCGCAGACAGGCGCGAAGCGGCTCTGTTGGATCATTTTCTATGAAAACTTCATTAAAATTGTTCTACCGGAGTCTCGTCCCGCCTGTCTGCCTTAAGTCACCTTCCGCAACATCAACAGTAGACTAAATGACATTTTCATTGCCAGAAAATGGCATACAACTTAAACACAGTTGAGCAAATGCTAAAGATTGACTCAAATTCTCTTTTAACTGTAAAATTATCTTCATTAAACACTTTTTCCTCCACCATCATACACGATAAATAATCCCATATTACACCCAAAACTCTTCCATGTACACGATAATCGATCTTATCCATAAATCGTTCCGACTAGTGATGTGAAATTGATTTCGTACCAACTATAAGGCTGGCATTACGTAGACTTAATGCTGTATCTCGCCCGCGGCCATTAACTCGGAATTATGTATGTTTTATCGCCAGCTTATAATCATCTGTCACTATCGTTACAATATTTTCGTATAATTTCATCTTGCCCCACCTCTGTAGGGATGGGATTTTATCGATAATGATCGATTGATTTGGTACAGTGACCTAATGATGGAAATAAAATAGTCTCTGATTTATGTATCTATCGAGGCATTAAATGTGAATAAACAAATTAATGGCCAGTCACATAAGGTTTAAATTCGGATAGTAACTTCAAGTTCCAATGGAGTCCAACATAATTGGCAAAACCTACGCTTTGTACCTGTCTGTAATATCATAACGGTTTAACTAACAATTTAATGACAGCGCCGATGTATGTCTTTCAACTTGTCTACAAAGATTAATACACGCACTTCAGAGGACCACACTTCAATTTAAAACTTGTTAACATCCATTGTAACATACAAACATAAAGATGTCTCAACTACTCGACGTACTATATCTTATCTCTCATCGCGAGATAACGGCACATTACCATCAATCATCCGAGCATAATCTCTCAACAAACTCAGTTTTATCGATAACTTTTCTCACGTGCATATCGACACCCGTCCATCACTAGCCGTACCTCGTTATTTGTTGTTATTAGTGTTGTTTTTTTCGTTATTTTTTCTTCGGGATGTTTTCGAGAAACCGGTTACAGGTCCTAATCTGATCAACTCGCCACGACCCTGCCTTCGAAACCAGTAAAAAGAGCATAATGAAATGACTTACAATAAAAAATGTTGAACTGTTATAGTGTTTTTGAGTTTACTGTCTATTTTGTGGCCTTAGGTCTTAAGTTTAGTGTTGGGAGCCGGATTAAATGAGATTTAGTTTTAATAATACTTAAAATATCTTTCAGATTTACAAATTACGTAAATATTCAAGTGCTTCACTTGTAAAGGCTACGGGCCAACGGATTTTGATGCGTAAAATTGAATTATTGAAAGAATTTAAACATTAAACCCTCTCAATATTTGTTAACTGGTGCAGAAAGGCATAATATCACATTTTATCTAGTGTTAAGGACTATTTTAGCTCACTAGCCTATCCAAATACTAACTGGTTAGAAGATTAGCTTTAATTTGTATGTTGCTATAATGTGTACCTACTAAATTGGAATCCGCAGATAATCCCAATAATACAACCTGTTAATAAAACAATTTAAATACAAATAATGTATTTTAAAAGAGTCATAAATTGGTAAATCTTAATTTATTATCGGAATCCTATGTTTAAATCAATTTAATTGAGCATAACGGTATCAAACACAATGTTATCACGATTACGCATATTATTAAAACACTACAATAAATAGGAAAATAATTCTGGATTTAGAAATGAAGTTAATGTAGCGATAAATTAGGTTTTGAATTAAAAGATGACTGACCATTTAGAGATCCGTAAACCACGAAACAAAACTAAACTAAAACTAAAATTGGAAATATTTATTTGAACTAGAAATAAACATATGTATAATGTAGGTATCTATTGACTGAGCCAAAAAATATTGTTGTCAATCATCACTTCATAATCACATTAAAATAATACTTTTTGGCTCTCTTACAAATAATATTTGGCAATTAAATAATGACGCTAGCAATGATCAGTATTCATCATGTTTTTGGATATTACAATTGTTTAGTGGTAATCCATTTTAGGGTACATAAGCTTGATACATGATTTTGCTGCCATATCATAGTCACAACATTGAAGCAGTCTTAAATATAAGGGTGAAAGGATGGCAAACAAGCTAAGATCTTTAACTGTTAAGTATTGATTAACAATCAATTCATTAATATACGCACTCTCCCAAGCATATTAATAAGCCACTAATATCTATAGAACTATCTCAAAACACGATACTGCACATGGACTAAAAACTGAATACTCACGAACTAAGTCTCAAAAACACAACTGTCACCGCAGCCCAACACCAGCACCAACAATAATGTCAAAGTTGAGAATAGCAGTAGGTAGCCAACTATTACATGAAGAATGAACTGCATACCCGACATCCATACCTCGCATGCTGCTCGTTCCCCGCGCTCTGGCGCCGATTAAATCATCTTCAGCCTAACGTGTTCTAGGCTGTCTGCCAGATGACATGCTGAAAAGAATTATCGTCTTATTGACCGGTTAACGTTCTGGGTAAGCCGTGGAAATAGGCGGGAAAACGGTTTTGTTAAGTAGTTAGCGAATTTCAACGTCACATTAAAAACATAAGTGGAGTTTTATTCGTATCGTGGTGCTCTTCTTCAGCTAAGGCAAACTAAACCAAAATATAACAATTGTATTGTTCTTTTATATTCATTAATATTTAAATTTCTGTTGGGTCACACCGTAAGAAAAATATATAAAACCTACGGAATCCACTTATCCTACAAAAACAAGTCACATTCAACGTCTTCAATAATATGGTGTCCAAATCTAATTTATTAGCTCCAATTCTGATCATAATAAATTAACCCAAAAATATGCTAGATATTTAATTCAAAAATGGCAACACTGCAGAGGTTTAACTTACCCGTACTAAATACGTCACATCCGCTCCAATAAACTCATGTTCCATATTCAAAACAGGTGAAAACAAGCATGTAGTCTTGTTTGTCAGTCTGTCGCCTTGTCTCTCATAAAGTGGTCGGTTTAAAGGGTTTCTGCAAACAGTTTAGTGTAAGCAAATTGTAGGAAATACGTTAGTACCTAGTAAAATAGAGGATCTTGGTAGTTTGTATTATGTTACGCTTTTTATGGTCCAACCGTGGCATACTTGGCACTTACGAACTTCTGGGCGTAGCACTAATAAGAAACTACATAATATAGCGACTGAATATCCCTTTTTGATTGCATAAGTTTTGTTTCCTCTCCTAGAGAAATCAGAAAAATAAAAAGCAAATACTGATAAAACTTAGAAGTTTTCTAATAACTTAACCTAAATATACAATTACACTGTTTTATGGGAATCAGCATCACTTAAACTGTCTTAACGGAAATTACCAAGCTGGTCTGCTAATTGCTTTCCCGAAAACAGCGAATACTAAAACAAAAACTCATCGTAACACATTCAAAACCTAACAGTAACCAAGCCAGTTTTTCTACAACTTATCACTACCCTTAATACTTCATCGTTTTCCTACATCCCTTTCTCTTTCACCCTCTTTCCCACACTCCATCCCTCTTGCACAGTCAATTTGCGAGTACCCCGTGAGTCCTCATGTTAGTACCTGTATTTTGTGTCATTATATCCAAGATCTAATTGGAACTTGATATGCGTACACAATTAGAGTCTCGTCGTTTTGGATTAACGAGCTTTTTACACTTGCATCTGGATTTGGTTTCAGTCAAGAACTGAAGCGGATGTCATACTATTAATCTGTACGAACACTGAAATGGAAGCTAGGATTCCATGCGATTTATCAACCTTATTATCTGATAAAGTATTAAGTATGATGTAAAGGAGGATTTAGGAAAAAATGTTGATGATCGATCGACATAATAAATATCTAGATAACATGCAACTCAAGATTTTCCCTTGGTTGTCGTAAGATGGTGGCGACATATCAAGTAGATCAACAACTGCACTTCACATAGAGGCACAGATAACAACGCACAACAATCATGAAGTCGTCTATATAAATCAGAACTTTATCTAATACGTGAGTCTAACTATGAGGTTGATATATTTATCCGATAGCTTATGAATTTTGTCATGAAGTTTTATTTAATCCTGAAATTAAATGGGACTTGTTACAATCAATAAATAAGAATAGTTAATAGGGTGTAAGAGTATCTGATTAAAACCCGGACCGCTATATCCTCTACCTTGCACATCAGTGTTGATGATATTAAAACACATTTAGAGTTCCTTAGCTGCGCTACAAAATTATAATTTGTTTCGCCGACACTTCATACTTATTATGACCGTGTTTGTGCTTCGATGTTCAACTTTTTTTTAAATTTTGTATCACATTAACAGTTGCCATTTTCCTTTCTTTTGTAAACAGAAGGCACAAAGTGTAGAGTTTACTATGAATGATTCACAATATTACAACGTTCTTAGAAGGTATTACTCAGTATTTTGCCGTAGGTATGGAAATAAAAAGCTGAATTTTGATAACCTATATTAGCGAGCATACCTATATTAGCGATAACCTATATTAGCGAGCATAGCAGGTATATTAGCAAGCGGCGTTCTGTACTTTCTGCCTACCCCCATGGGAAGAAGGCGTGAGTTTATGTATGTATGCATGTGTATGTATTAGCTTGCTAATACCTACACATACATAAACTCAAATTAATCACTCAATCTAACTAATTCGATAAAAAATAAAAGCAAGGTTGGCGCGACCCAATCAACGTAATTTGTGTTTGGCATCATGGATCAAAATGTTTGTCAGTTTTCAACAAAATAAATATTACAATTTGTAATCTCCTTTATGACGTTTTCGATATTACGAAGCTCCGCTTTGTCATTGATATGATATTAACGCTAATAAATGATATGTCAAAATGGATTCCATTAACAATCGTAATGTTTTTTACCCATGATTTACTTACCTCCACTGACCTCACTTACTTTTATCAGTACAATATGTCTCGCTCAAAATTATCAACAACAAAAGACAAGATGTCCTTATTGGAAACATTACTTAATATCATACCATATTTATACTGAACCCAGGACACATTAACACCTACCTACGTACATTATAAGTAAAACACGTTTTTTTCTCCACCCGTTTTTGTCCAACCAATCCGGTAATTGGTTAGTAGGTAAGTGCCCCAGATGTCATCAATCACTCTGAGGAAAAAGTTCGCTTTTGTTTTAAATTATGAATTAAAAAGTGAGATATTAAATTTAGTTTTTTTTGTGACGTTGTTGATATGGGTTTGGTACTTGTACAACTTAATATGTAACCAATTACCACATAGCTGGTGTGAAGCTGCTCCACATTTTTATTTAAATATGGAATTGATCCGATAAAGAACCAGTGTACTAGGAGTTGGTGTATAAATAGTTACACTTACATGATCCCTAGCAAGTTTAGTTAAGCCGCAAGAAGTGTCAACGAACAACTTAAACTTAAAATCGAGCTTATTTACATATTTGCAGGACTTTATTTTAAAATAGTAATAATATTATACTCCTCTGTTGATAAATCAGTTTTGTGACCAAAAAGTAATGTTTGTATTAATCTCTTTTGCTGCCAGCTGAACTGAGAATTAGTGGTATGTATTAAATTAATTTTAAAGCATAATAATAATTAATTTGTTGTAAACGAACTAATTATTCGTATATTTTATGCAGTTTTTGTGCTTAATCCCGGTAGTCCACATCAATTCAACGATTTGTATGCAGATTTTGATAAAAGTGCTGGAAACAAAGCACTTGGTGACATGTTTTAGTTAAGTGAAGACCTTAAGTCCACAGGCGAAAACATCTGGACAGCCTACGATTGATAAAAGACGATATAAGATGGGCTCAGAAAACCTAGAGAAAATCTGAAATGAAGACCAAGGAGTATGAACAGTAGGTTGTCTCCTAATAACAAAACCAGAATAACCAGTCTATCTGCCAACTATTCAGGTGATCACTGACTGTGAGCAATTTTAGCAAATCTGATTTTTTTTCTATAACTGACGAAAAATTTCAGCAGGTATTTTTAGAATCATGTTGTACTGAATACGTGGTTTCAATTAATGTGATAACCTAATCGCCAGTCTATATATAACAGGTTGATGTAGTGACGACAAAAAGACTATCCAATTGTAGAACCAACCGCAAAAACCATGAAAAATTGCAAGAATCATGTGTAAACTTAAACACATCCTTGAACCGAGTGATTCATATGGCCTGCGTTAAAAATTACCACAATTACAGGTCCCCAGTTATGCAAGTTTATTATATTGTACGTTGGAGGTAAAATAAATACAGCACCTTATAATTTGTGACCGCAGCAGACCCTCTTATGGGCAGGTAGCTGAGTTTTTTTTTCACTTGTCTAAGTTCGTGAATCATTTTTGGTTTGGTGTGTGATGGATGAATGGATTTATCATAAGGGTCTGCTTGGGTGTAGGTTTTAAAATGGAGCCTGGGATTTAAGTGGTCTGGACTTGTGAAGGTATTGTTTGTATAAGTATAATGTTGAGCGGTAAAATGTGGGCTGTGTTCTGTTCTGTTAATTCTTTATTTGTTTATTCAATTTCTTCTAGAGTAGTTTCTTCATCAGTAGCAACTGAATCAGAAGAAATTTTTGATACCCTTTGATTATTTTTACTTGTGTCATGTTTACGGTCCTTAACTATAAAATTTAGCCGTGTGCCGTAAAGTGTGTGGTATGGACTCATTAATAACAAATTCAATACTATCAAAAGAAACAATGAATTCCTCCATAAAGTCTGTATCAAGAAGTATTTACTAGCTAGGGAGATTTTCATCAAGTCTTGAAAGATAATTGTAGACAGATTGGTAAACGAAGTTCCTATGTATGTTTGGCGGCATTTACAACGCCACATGCGAACTACGCATCACAGATGATGTCACACAAATCCTGCATCGCGCAAATAGAGTTTACTGCGCGACTGCCATATACAAATATCCCGACATCACCCTTGGGGCAGTAGTCCACCAGACACAACACCCGTCTGGTCGGAGGATCCTCGCTTTTCTATAGAGAATGAGTGACCTTTGACACCCTGTTCCTCATACCTCTATTATAATTAAATCCCTTAGAGATACAATAGTTACTTTTAGCCTGCATCATCCCACTGCTGGGTAAAGGTTCCATGACTTCCAGAACTTTTGATCCAGGGCTAATGTGGATCACTGGTCTTTTGTTTGTTTTCTCTAGCTCGTCCCGCAATCTGATAAAATACAATCCACGTAAAAACTAGGAATCCTTGGCTATCCTTTGCATTCATATTATCCAAAATGATGTAAATAAATCATATCTCTTCAATAAAAGTTTCGCTAAAACTGATACATCTGACGCAAACTTTGTCATTGACGCTAAATCAGCTATAAATAAAAATTATAACTCCAGATAAGATGCCACCGATTATTATGAATGGATATGAGCGATAGTTATCATTATTTTCAGAAATCGATTGTTTGATCAGGATTTTATCAATGCCATTTGCATATACATGGTCCGTATCGGTATCGATATGATCTTTTGCGATAAAACACCCAAAATAAGTGACATTTTAGGTGGCACTGTTGGTATCTCTTCCCCCTTTTTCATACCCTGCACTGCTTTATTCGACATCAAAATTTTCTAGGTCAGACATGATGACCAGCTATATGTTTCGCAGTAATTTGATTATGCTTGATTATATTCGTCTGTTTCATTTATTTGCTTTACAACTTGTTTCTACATCTTTGTTAACATCTTTTGCTTTCTTTTCTTTTTTCTTCATCTTTGTTTGTTTTGTTGAACATCGTTTGATAGCAGGAAGTATTTGAGTCAAAAGCAAATCATAATATGTCCCGGAGCTCGGTCTGCCTTTTGGGATAGGCCTCCTGCAACTGTTTCCATTGTACTCTGTCCTCTGCAACTCTGGTCCAACATGGCCCCAGCGTTAGACGGATATCGCCTTCCCATCTTATTTGTGGCCGGCCCCGTTTTCTAGTCTAGGGTTTAGTAATGGATTTGGTGAGTCCAAAAAATGTTGAAGTTATGTTCTAGAGCTGGTCTACTATGAAATGACGCGCCTCTCTACCGCATTTGCAAATTTAAGTAGTGGGGCGCGTCATATCAGAGTAGACAGGGTCTACCTCTTATACTGAATTGTTAGTTTCTTATTCTCATTATTATTTCAATTCTTAGAACCATTAGACTGCTGATATATTCCGAGAACTTTAGGGCTTTCTTGGTAGATGACCATCAATCAATCAACTCAGCCTGTTGCGAGTCCACTACTGGACAAAAACCTGTGGTAATTTGTTTATCAGTATATCTGGATATTTTTAATTTTGAAGCATGAAACACATCTATGATTGTATACTTTGGTATTTACCTTTTTTCTCTCATGTCCGCTTGTCTTATTGTGCGTTTTATTTGTGCAGAATAAACACTTTTTCTTTCTTTCTTTCTTAAAGACTTTTAATCGCGCGAATTCATATCAGTTGTCGTGTCTCCAGCACAGTAAATTGAAAAATCTGTTTGAGAAAATATAGCGTAATGAAATAATAAAAGCAGATTAAAGGAGCTATGGTATTTGGTCGTAAATATACGACCCTGGCGAAATGGATATGAAAAATTGGTTGGATTAATCCGACGTAAGCAGTTAAAGGGTTAATAGCTCATAAGCTTTCGTCGTGATTAGCTTGTGTAGTTTTAAAAATTCTAGACATTCAGCATGGTTGTAGCATCTGACTGTCAAACGTGGCTATTTCAATGTTATCATCATTCTCCTGCCCCTTATCCCAATTTATTTGCGGTCGGCGCAACATGTTTTTTTCTTCCATACTTCTCTATTAGTCGTCATTTCGGTAGTCACTCCCTTTCTGGCCATATCATCTTTCACACAGTCCATCCATCGTTTCTTCTCCTATTTGTATAGCCACATTCATACTCAAAACTTTCTTGACGACATTTTCCTCATTCCTCAGCATCACATGCCCATACAACTTTTCAGCCACCGGTGTCACTTTCAGGCTTCTCCTGAAGATTTATCACACGAAAACTACACTTAGGTCCGTATTACAGAAGGAAACTCAAGCATTGATCTCTGTTTAAATCTAGTTTAAAACTAGTTTCAACCAATGAAACGGCTTGAATTTAAGTAAATGGCTTTAAGTAATGCTTGAGTATTGAGTGACGATCTTTAATACGGATCTTAAGAGGAAATGCGGGTGCTCTTTTCTCCATACAAACGCTCTCGCCGGTTTTCTTTCTGGTTAATGACCATAAAGCAATGATTTTTTACAAAAATATAAATATTAGCTACTTTTATGATGTTTTCCTCTTTGATGATAAATTATTTTTATAACAACAGCTAGAACCCTCAAAAAATGCTCAAAATTGCCTTTTCATACCGCTGCACGCTGTCAACAGAGGCCTGACAACTATTAACGAAAAAGAAAAACATAGGGCCATAGTATACAGGGTGATTTTTTAATGACCAGCCAAATTTTCACAGGGTGTAACCCATGAATATGAACAACTTTCACTATGGGACCAACTTTGAAATCGCAAAAAAAATATCAGCTGTTTCATACATTTTGATCGAGTAGGTATTGAACTTTTGTAGGAAACCGCTGGTTTTTTTTTCGTGATTTCAAAGTTGGTCCCATAGTGAAAGTTGTTCATATTCATGGGTAGAACACCCTGTGAAAATTTGGCTGGTCATTAAAAAATCACCCAGTATATCCTTCTTATTAAGTTTACGAAATTTCTTTTAAATTGGTCCAATATTGGAGGAGGAAATAGCCGAGAGCCAAACCTCAAAATGTAACTTTTTAAACTCCTAAAAACCAGTAGCTTCAAAACCCCGAATACTTTAACTAACATGAAAACATAAAAAAACATGTGTATTCGGTGTACTGTTGTTAGTACACATTACACGAGTATGCATCCGACTGTCAATATTTACATAGGCTCTCGGACCCACCGCGGTACCACGGGATTCTAGGAAACGTGCTTACACACTTTATATAATCAGGATGAGGTTATGGGAGAGGTGTTTTGTTTCTCGAATTTCGATAGACTATCTTGTAATTCGAGAAGGTTTTTAGGGTTCCGTACCAAAATTGTAAAAAAGAAACCTTAGGGTGTGACTCAGTCTGTCGGTCTGTCTGAACTTGAATTGAACTTGAAATTAGGAACAGTTTTAGATGACGTTTTCTCAAATATTTTGCAAATAAGAAAGAAATAAAAATATGTATGTTTTTTTTGCAACGGGGACTGAAAGGGTGTTTAAAAATTCGAAGTGGGGCTACTAGAGCATGTGGGGTATCATAATATGAAAGAGCGCTGTTTGCACATTCTTAAACATTTTTTTTTTCTCTGTTTTAGGCCGCATAGTTTTCGACTTTTGGTGAAAAATGTTTAAAAATACCGTCCCCCACTAGAATATGTGATAGAAGTTTATGTAAAGATTACAGGAAAAATAAAACGTGTGAATGTCTCTAAATAGTACCTACACTTTTTCAGAAATCATCAACGAAAAATAAATATAAATGATAATACACAACTGTCGCAAGTAAATCAAAACCTATAGGGTATTTCCCTTTGACTTAGAATAATAAAATTTGGCAAGAAGCAAGGTCTTTCAGCACAAGTACAGGAAAAAGTCCGAAAATTATGAATTTGTAATTTTATGATTTAAAACTTTTTTTTTTGGGATCTAATGATAAATTCTTTTCAACTACGGAACCCTTCATTGTGCGTGGTCCGACACGCACTTGGCCGGTTTTTTTTTTGTTCTGGTAGACTAACGCCGACGCCGGCTGTCGCTGAAAACTAGCGCTGGGGTTCTGTCTTGCATGGGGTCGCAGCATTATACTGCGCGATGACCGTTTAGCGTGGATGTGACGCATATTTTCCCCGAACACGTTCCTTTAATTATTTTATTTTGTGTGTTCTTTGCGTCAGGTTTAACTTATTTTCTTTATTTTAATTGAGGTGTAATTCATTACTTTTGTGTCTGTTTTCTGCCTATAGCCTTTTCCCAATTATATTGGGGTCGGCTTCCAGACTTACCGGATGCAGCTGAATACTAGTATTTTACATTGAGCGACTACCGATCTTACCTCCACAAACCAGTAACTGCGTAATACGATACCCCTTGGTAAGACTTGGTTGTCAGACTCTCGGGCTTCTGACGACCCGTAACGACTGTCAAAGATCCACGAATGACAGCCGGGATCAACGGCTTAACATGCTTTCCGAGGCACGGAGGAGACCCGGTATGTAAAAATGGTCACCCATCAACGGACCAACCGCGGCAAGCGTAGCTTAACCTGATGGATCGAACCGTGCGGCTGTTATTACTTAGCCACGAGCTTCTCATTGGAGGTATCATTTTGATAAAAAATATTGAGGTTTCTTATTGGTTTTTGGTAATCTTTAAATCTATCAATATACAACATGGTAATCTGTTTTTGTGTTATCGCAATCAAAAATTATTTAATTTAGCATATGAATTGGATAACCAAATTATTGCACAAAAGCTTAATATACAGGGTTACTTGTAATTCGACGTAAGTGTTTCTTGCAGGTCGTCATAGTAGGGTTTAAATGCAACAAATTGAACCACCAAAATGTTCTACCGAAATTCAATAGTTTTTGAGTCAGTTACAAGTTAGTTCGATTTTTAGTTTTTAGGGTTCCGTACCAAAATGGTAAAAAAGGAACCCTTATGGTGTCACTCAGTCTGTCTGTCTGTCTGTCACAGCTGGATATCTCAAGAACTACTAATGCTATCAACTTGAAATTTGGAACAGTTTTAGATGACGTTTACCCAACTATTTTGAAAATAAGAAAGAAATAAAAATATTTACATTTTTTTTGCAACAGGGACTGAAAGGGGGTCTTAAAAATTAAAAGTGGAGCTACTAGGGCATGTGCGGTATCATATAAAAGAGCGCTGTTTGCACATTCTCAAAAAAATTTTTTCTTTTTTTTTACGCCGCTGAGTTTTTGACTTTTGATGAAAAATGTAAAAAAAAATACCGTTCCCCCCTATCTCCGAAGTTTGCAAAGAGAAAAATCTGAAATTATTCTATGTGATAGAAGTTTATGTAAAGATTACAGGAAAAATAAAACGATGTCTCTAAATAACATAATTTTTCAGAAATCGGAACGGAATCGTCGGTGCGCGGGTCCGACTCGCTCTTGACCGGTTTTTATTTTATGATAAATACAATTGAAAAATGATTTACGCGCGACTTTACTGGAATTTAACTTATTATCATAGCTGAAGCCGTAGCAGATCTTCGTTGGAAATTAAAAGTTAAAAAATGCCTAAAACTTTGGCAAAGATCACTAGATATTTAAACATTTTATTCTTCGTAATTTATATTTTTCTTAGACAAAAATACTGAATTTCGGTCGAACATTTGGTGGCTTAATTTGGTGCATTTAAACCCTACTATGAAGTCATGCAAGGAATACGTCGAATTACAAGTAACCCTGGATATTAAATTAACACTTATGTTATTACTTAACAGCTAAGAGGAGCTCGTGGCTAAGTGATAACAGCCGCACCGGTCGATCCGTCAGGTTAAGCTACGCTTGCCGGGGTTGGTCAGTGGATGGGTGACCATCTTTACATACCGTGATTCCTCCGTGCCTCGGAAAGCACGTTAAGCCGTTGGTTCCGGCTGTTATTCGTGGATCTTTGACAGTCGTTACGGGTCGTCAGAAGCCCAAAAGTCTGACAACCAGTCTTACCAAGGCGTATCGTATTACCCAGTAACTGGGTTGTGGAGGTCAGATAGGCAGTCGCTCCATGTAAAATACTAGTATTCAGCTGCATCCGGTTAGACTGGAAGCCGACCCCAACATAGTTGGGAAAAGGCTAGGCAGATTGTTATTACTTAACAGCTAACCATTATCAAATCAAATACCACTGCATTATTCGTGGAAATACGAATTCAAAGTTATATGATTATGATTAATTATCATAATTACTATCGGAATGAAATAAATACCATATCCGTCATTATCTGCAAGATAACACCTCGTTTTAAATAAAAAGCGACGCATTTTTAAACTTGATTGACATGTTTAATTGGGAAGCCATATTGGTTTTTTAACCGACTTATAAAAAAGGACGTTCTTGTTTTATAATTAGTTTGTGAGTAATGCACCGGTTCGTAGTAACGGTCACTTTTTGGTTTTTTGTCGATCTTTTAAGGAAAAGGATGATGAATTACTGATGCAGATGTTCTAAAACACTGTATACAAGTAGCTAGCTATATTTATAAGTTACTAGCTGACCCGACAGACGTTGTCCTGTCCCAATTTCAATAATTCAAAATTCCCATAGAAAATCCACTTTCAGTTTTCCTGAATTTTCCACTTTTCCCGGAAACTTTTCCAATTTTTCTCTACATAAGAACCTTCTCCCGACAATAATAAATGCAACAAAAAAAGAATTAGCGAAATGGTTCCATCCGTTCACGCGTGATGCGATGACCAAGGGAAATAGAGATTCATTTTTAACCGACTTCCAAAAGGAGGAGGTTCTCAATTCGTCGGAACCTTTTTATTTTTTTTTTTTATTTTTTTTTTTTTTATTTTTTTTTTTTTTTTTTTTTTTTTTATGTATGTTCCCCGATTACTCGAAAATGGCTAGACCGATTTGGATTTTTCTTTTTTTGTTCGGAAGGGTATACGTCCCAAGTGGTCCCATGATCATCAAGTCAGGATCTGATGATGGGATCCCATGGAAATCGAGGGAAACCCTCAAATTTTATGGGCACACCTATATCGATTTCGGTATTTTTTATAGTAACTCGTGCATTTGCTCTCGGAAAGTACCATTCGGTGAGCTGGAACTGATGATGAAGACCACAGAGGGCCATCGGAAATACTCAATTATATCTAAGTATATAACAGGTTGCGATTCGATTACTTTAATATGGTTTATGCTCGTCAAAATAATGGTTATGGTGACTTCACCATGAGCTCCATTTCTCCTGGTTCTTACTAGGAGAACTCCTCAACAATTAACGGCCCTGCATTAGGGATGTGACATTATACACAAAAAATCGATTATTAATTAATCGATTATTTTGCCTAGTAATCAAATCGATTAAAAAATAATCGATTTTTGTAATAAAAATAATCGATTTTGTTAAAAAAATCGATTTTTTCCTTATTGATTTAGGCGAAATCGCCGAATAGCCCGCGAAAGTCAAATTTTCTTACGTTTTTTGCAATTTCCAAGTCAGTATTAGGTTCTATGATGATCAAAATACGATTCGTGACCATAAAAAGTATCCATTTACAATATTATAATCAATAAATTCATCAATACAACTCTATAAGACCCAAGTAATCATATCGAATTCCTCAAATGTCAATATTTCATGAAATAGTCATTCTATTTCATGAAATATTGACATTTGAGGAATACACTAACTAATCAAGGTAAAGTTCATACATTGTTCCTAACAAATTAATAGGGCGTAAAGTGGCAAAAAGATTTTTTTCTTTTCTCCTTTCGCTGGAAAAAATGTACATAAGTAAATAAATTAATTAAAAGCCTGTGGGCAATGAATTTGCGAATAAAAGTTTTGGTAAACGCTTAGAAAGTACGGGTTCGCGGCACTTTGCGGCCTCGCGCTCCTGACTAAAACGCTGGATGTTACGGCCGTTGCGGGTGAAAAAAATTGACAGTGAAAAATAAATCGATTTTTTATAAATCGATTATAATAATCGTTTTTTATTGAAAAAAAATCGATTTTAATCGATTTTTTCCATAATCGATTATTTTTTCACATCCCTACCCTGCATCGGGAAAAGCAACATTTTGTAAAACGTGATGAGCAGCTGACATTGGGTTATTGTAACTTAGATAAATTACAAACTGAACCACTAAAAAGTGAAAAATAAAAACTTTTTTACAAAAACAAAAACCGACTTCCAAAAAAAACACTACAAATTGAAAAATAACTTTAATTTCGGAAGTCGGTGGCAAAAAACTAAAATACAGATTCAAAGACACCGACTTCCGAAATTAAAGTTATTTTTCAATTTGTAGTGTTTTTTTTGGAAGTCGGTTTTTGTTTTTGTAAAAAAGTTTTTTTATAAATATATACAGGGTGTAAGGGACAGCCCTCCGCAGATTGATAGGGTGAATTCAGTACATCATACTAAGATGACCGGTACATGAAATTATTTCAGGAACGTTATGGGAATCCAATAAACCTGATTTGTTTTATTACCTCGCACGCAATGTATTGCTTCCGTGGCAAAACGCACGTAGCGAACGATAGCGCAGTGAGTGTTCGGCTGCCCCACCCGCCACGGGGTCAATTCTCGCGCCACTTGGCTTAAACTAGCGACAGCGTAGTGCACAAGTTAGTTGAGTAGGTAGATACTTACGCGCAGGTACAGTAAAAGCGACAATAATTTAGCCTTCATTTAATTATTTTTATAACTGAAAGATGTTTAAAGTGGTGTATGGTACCTACTTATTGGTCAGTTTGTCAAGTACGGGTAGGGTTCAATGAAAAATAAAATAAGTAGGTTTTATGAAATAAGGAATAATGTTTTTATTTTGTATTTACGATGATGGCTGTATTCCCTCAAAAACCTTTATCTTTTCTGGCTTGCCTACGTAAAACGTTGTATCGTCTGCGAGGCATTTTTAAACAAATTAATACAAAAGTATTTTCCGCTCAACCAACAACAGTCTAAAACTTAACGAAAATAACAAGAGCAGATGAAACAAACAGTCAATAAAAATAAAAAAATACTAAGTACTTGCAAACATGCATTCAGGCTTCTCATTAGCTGCCCTTTCACACAGCGGGAATTCCGCTTTGGTAAAGCGAGTAAAGATAACAAAATAATAAGCACTAGAGTTAATTTTGTGCCAAACAATAGCTACAACTAACGTTGAAGTGGTTTTCGTTTTTTTACCCGACTGCGGCAAGTTAAAAAAGGAGCGTTATGTGTTTTTACCATAAGTACAATGCTTATTACATAGAAAAATAATGTAAATCAATCAGTCTTATTTCAATAGGTATCAAAAATTAATCCTACCTTAGAATCGCTCCGGTCGTATGAGATACGGCTCGAAATGACCTCCACCGAGACCTTCACACACATTGGCACGGCGCAGGGTCTCCCCGTGCAAGCGGGTCAGCAAGTTGGGATCTTCGTTGCAGCTGTAGCGCAGCTGCTGGAATGTGTCTGTGATTCAATCTCGCATTTCTTCCTCACTCGCACATGCACTAACAAACACTTTTTCCTTTACGTAGCCCCACAAAAAGAAGTCTAAAAGTGTGAGACGCGGGCTCCATGATTCCGGCGCAATAGTCGAGCTGCAGTGCGTGTGCCTAGGCGTGGATTTTGACGGACCAGGTCTAAAACTCTTTCTACAGTTGCACCGCGAAGTGGTCTTCCGGCGCCTTCTTGATTGGGAACTATGGGCTGGTTATCTAGCACTCGTTGATAGACATTGGTAATTATCCGGGAGTCTGATGGATGCCGACGGTCAGGATACCTATCGATGTAATTTCTGAGCGCTTCCCTGGCATTTCCCCGAGCTTCCCCGTAGCACATTATCATTTCGCCATATTCACGAGCTTAGTGCTCGTGTAGCCATTTCTCACAGACAACAACACAAATGGGTAAGTACGTAAACTTCACGACGCGACTGCGCGAACAACAGCGAGCGATACTGCGCAGGACACAGTCGCAGGACAACTAAACTGTACTAATGACTACACGAAAAATCACACACAAAAACAGTGTTGTCAACTACTCAAAAAATTTTGCATGTTTCTTGCAAAAATGTTAGAGCTGTTATTTTTTTTGGAGAAATGAAACGATTAATTTGTCAATTTAATTCAAAGTTTATGTTAAGCAAATTAATAGTAGTGATAGCCCAGCGTGATAGAAGACTGGGATATGCGTGTGGTGTGAGGGCCACTTTATTGAAACTCTTTGAAAATATGCTTAGGATTTAGTGAACATTCCCAAACAATTGTGAAAGTTGGAATTAGATTTTGTGAAAGTCAACTTTGCGAAATATGGACTGTAAAGTGGGGCCCTCAGTTCTCACATAGAGGATTGAGGGCCCGCCTGTACCTGACAAACTATGGACACTACAGATAAAGTCTTTATGCCAAAATCTAAGCTTATACCAAACAAAATTTGTGAAAACAAGATATTATCGCAAAACACTGTCCTACTTGGTATATCTTCGTTCAAAATGGGCCCTCAATCCTCACACACGTAAAAGTTTATCACGCAAATACAATGAAACCATTAACTTATAGCTATTGTTTGTAATCCTATAAGATACTAAATAAATTGTGAAAATTTGTGAAAGCAAGAGCAGGTCACCATTTCTTGTTGTTTGAAAGTTATGACCTTGACAAAATCCGGGCCCTCAATCCTCCATTTATTTTGTTTTCCGTTTGAATACGCTTATCGTATGAAAGATTAGATTATACAAAATAGTCTCTTTTTGTGAAAAAAATTGTGCAACAAATTCGATACTAGAAAACAATTAAAAGACCCTTTATTGTAAATAAAAATCGAGTTTTATTTTTGTTCCCTGAATTAGGAAATAGGGTGACCACGATACGGTATTTTATTCTATATGAGAAAAAATCTTAAAATATATTATTTAGATAGATTAGGCAAAAAGCAGTCGGAAAATATTAGTTTTAGTTCAATAACAATATAAATTTTAAAATTAAATTCAAAGTTTTCAGGTTTTTTTAATGTTTTCTCAAACCATGAAATAGTAGCCGCCATTTTATGACGTCATTCGGCTGTGTGAATTAAAAAAGTGTCAACTATTAATTGATCAGTGTATCTCTTAGAGCAGGTATAGCTTTCACTTTAAAATCAAAATCTTTACCGTCCATACGTATTGTGTGTATAGAGTCATGAGGAACAGGGTGTAAAGTTCACTCATCCTTTATTGAAAAGGGAGGACCCTCCGACCAGATGGGTGTTGTCTCTGGTGGGCAACTGCCCCACGGTTAATGTGGGGTTGTTGTATACCTATATGCTAGTCACGCGGTAAACTCTCATTGCGCGATGCAGGTTGCGGGACGTCATGTCCTTGTGATGCGTAGTTCGTATGTGGCGATGTAGATGCCGCCACATGTGTATTACAAGAAGTAACAGGCTAGAATGGAGATGTTGCAAGCATTAAAACAACAAATGTGAAAATTAAACTTTTTATTCACTATTTATAAATTACTAGATAAAAAAAAAAATCCTAAAACCCTAATAAAAAAAACAAAACTATTTTTGGGCACTCGTGGTAACACGTTAAAGTCAGTGTAAGGTTGTATCTTAGTCAAAATATGATTCGCGACATTAATAATTATGTATTTACATAATTTTAACAATAAAAATAATTAATTACCTACGTAACGCGGCCTTATATAATGTGTGTGAACGTGCACTTAAGTGCGGCAACGGGAGTATACACCCCCGCCCGCGCCCCCGCACTAGCCCGCCAGTGGACAAACTAACGCGGGAGCGTACGTCACGCTCGCTAAAGTTTAAAGGAGAATGGCAGATGTCCATGTAATTTCAGTACCGCATAAAGACGTTGCGTATCGTAAAGTAAATATGTGCATTTTAATGCTTTAATTTAATCTTAAAGAAAATGTAATCGTAGCTTTTACGTAGGTGTTGGGAATAAAAATATTGACATCGACTTCTAACCTCAAAATATTAAACCTAAGTGGATTAATATTTTGAGGTTAGAACCGTGAAATGAATACTTAAGTACCTATATTTTATACATTTGCGCTTGGCTTTTACGTCACCTTATGTCTTTGCGCGCATTTCACTTCGGTATATTCTACCGGCCTCTGATTCTCTACCATTGAAGAACCAACTGCATCTCATCTCATAAATGCGACTAAGTACATAGTAAGAATCCGTCTTCGACGTTTGTAAAAAGGGTTTATCACATATTATTTTGATATTATTAACAACAAAGTATTTGGATCTCAATGACACCATACTTGGCCACCCACTGCTAGGCACAGGTCCAGTCTCCCTAATTAATTATTTTTATCTAAGGTTACCTTGTATGTAGGTCGATAGATACTTCCTATTATATACTTCTTTACAATACACTATTAAAAATATTAGGAATTATTATTTATGATTTGTAATGGCTTTTTTCCCAAAACATAAATTGATATTACCAACGGTAAGAATGTAATTGTACATTCTTCCGCTCCCATGCTAAGTAGTTAAAGCATTTATGTTATGATAGGTAATCGAAAACAACGATAGTTCCACAACCATCCAAACCAAAGACAATATAGTTTGTTTTCTACATTTGTCCACCCGGGAATTGTAACAGTAAGCGGCAGCGCACACCAAGAGCAGAGCAGAGCAGAGCATTTTCTGACACTATTGAAAAATGAATATTATGACAATTCCATACATTGCAAAATTAAATACACGTCTAAACTTGATGCTCGACCATGCTCGAGCATGCAGGAGCATACTAGCTTTTGAGATTCAAGAGTTTGCTCGACCATACGCGAGCATTTTGCAGTTCGGTGTGCGCTGACCCTAACAGTACCACGAATCGTTGCATGTATAACATGTATGTTACTTACATACTTATACATGGTTATTGGTAAAACATTAACAACCTCTTAAGGGGTCATTGTACTCATCATTATGAACAACTTTTACTATGGTATCAAACCTGAAATCGCGAAAAAAAAATCAGCTGTTCCCTACATTTTGACGAGTTATGCGAACGTAAGGGAACAGCTGATTTTTTTTTCGCGATTTCAGGTTTGGTCCCATAATGAAAGTTGTTCAATGATGAGTACAATGAACCCTTAAGAGGTTGTTAATGTTTTACCAATAACCCTGTATATTGATAAAAGATTATAATCTCTATAGATAGGTAATAACATATTATTATTTCTGATTCAGCATAATTATTATATTAGATTAGGGAGACAGTTTGTAACTGGTAAAAATAAAAAGTGTGTATACTTTACAAAAGCATTTTATTGTATTTATTACACTCTTAACAAAACACTGTCGAGAAATTCGGCCGGAGGAGTGGCGCCCTCATGCCTCGCATATGCCAAATACCATATTACACTCATTACATGAGAACAGCAGCCTACTGTTCTCAGCCCCACTATACAGTTACAACAGTAACCGATGATGGCGTTCCTACCTTGTTGTTCCCTCTCTACAGCAATAAAAACGAAATAAGTTTTCCGTCCCACGTGACGAGATTTTATTTTCGCCCGGATTAATAATATATTTTCTCCCCCCAAACTGGTCAAGTCCACTTGTTCGCGACCTATTTCTAGATTATAAATTCCATGAAAGCGAAAATGCTCTCCAACATATGATCTTGCTTGCCTGATCTGATACGTGCCACACGCAAACAACACCAATTCTTCATATGACAAACGAGGAAATGAAATATTCGAGGCATCTATGTCTCTAAACAAAACATTGCGGCGATTCAGATGCTCCATGGACACAATTGAGGCTAATTCATTATCCATAAACAGACGATCATTAATTATATTTAATATTTCAGTTGCATTTTCTGAGTCTCGAAACCGCGTTCCAAATGCATTTAGTATTGCACATGCAATTTTTAAATCTTTCATTAAATGTCGACTTGCTCGGTTAAAATATTCTTGCCTGAAAAGTCTGAAGTCCCTTTTTATGTGGCCATTGACTGCCTCCACAACCCATCTATTAATTGTCACACATCGTGACCTGTTTCCTTCTAGAGTTGTCAATTGTGAGTGGCCAGGTGATAGACTTTCAGGCATATGACCTAGTAAACCCTTATCATGAATTTTGTCCATGGAGTCTCTGAAGCCTCTATCTAAGATGAAAACATCACCTTCATTAAAATACTGCACAAATGCCTCTTCCTCCAACAAACTATTCATAATGGTAGCATCATTTGTGGTGGCAGCATATGGACCAAATATGTCTAAAATATAACCATCACAGCATACAACTAAAAATGGTTTGACCAGATTTTTGTATTTATGTAGAGAATATGTCTCTTTTTGGAAAAGGTAATTTGAACTTTTTTGAGTATAGATGTAGGTGCCATCAGCAATTACTATTGCATTTTTTTGGCCATTTGGCACTTCTGGATTTCCAAATAAACCATCTGCTATGATCGAATTTTTGGCTGCAACTTCTTCTCGTGATATGTGTTCTATACCCAGGTGACTCGGGACAAAGTCTTGAATTAAAATCTCCCTTGCAACATCCATCAACGTTTCTAATGTTCGCCTCGGAACCTGGAAGAGTGCTGAAAGCCTTTCATTTGAGTCGCCAGTTCGCAATTTGCACAACAAGGCAGTCAGTGCAAGGCTCCCACGACGCATGTTGCATAGTCTTGAGGTTTCATTGAGAATCTGCTGGTGTTGCTCTTTTGTTATTCCAACAAAATAATGCACCCAGTGTTCTGGTAGTGCTTGTATATCACCAAGCTGAAATTCATTCTGGTCTTCTGTTAATATGAATATCAAATCTTCAATCTGATTCGGATTAAAATAGTCAAAACTATATTCAGCTGTATATAGTTCACTATAATTGTTGCGGCCTAAATGATAATTACATACCCGAGAACCTCTGGGTATATAAAAATAACTATTCCTCAACACTTGTCGTCGTATATTATCAGGAACATGATTACGTTCCGTATTGGTGCAACCACTAAATAAACAATGCCTAGGAGTTTCCGCTACTCTTCTTAAGTTAGGCAAAATTATAGTTTGGGTTCTGAGTTCATGTTCAATGTTCCTGATTAAATCTGCATGTGCTTGTTCCCAACATGCTACACATACTGGTTCATTGGGTGTGACCTGTTCAATAGAATAAAGACTGATTTAAGTACTTGTGCGGTTCATAAATTCTACTGCTTACTAATGAATAAGTTATAATATTCCTTTTTGCAACTGCTAATACTAATATGACTCTTTGTTATTATTTTAATCATAGAGAAACACCACTGGTAATAGGGCCATCAATAAGTTGCTATACATGGGGAGATGCACTGTACTAGGCTGGCAATAATGACCATTTGATATGTGCAAGTATGCATGTATCAGTGTTGGGCAGAATTTAATTGCAAGGTACAATTAACAATTGATTAATTGTTAATTGTGAAATATCAATTAACAATTAATTAATTGTTAACTGTTAGTTTTTCAATTAACAATTAATCAATTGTTAATTATTAATTGTTCCTGCAATTAAACTTTAGTTCAATTAAAACAATGTAAATAGAAATAATATAAGATGGAGGAGTGGCACAGGGTAGGACTATCACAAGGTTGACTGATGATCTTGCAAAGAAGTTCCAGGCCGTGCTAAATCGTTCTTCGTGGGCCAGGACCTTAGGTCCTCTGTTTTCGTCTTTTCGTCTTTCTTTTCGAAAACCACCCGTCCCGTCCGACGAGGGACGAAAACAAAGTACCAGGAACTTAGGCCCTTTATTTCCTCCTTTTCGAAAACCGCCCGTCCTGTCTGACGACGACGGCGACGACGACGACGACGACGACGACGACGACGACGACGACGACGACGACGACGACGACGACGACGACGACGACGACGACGACGACGACGACGAGGGACGAAAAGAAAGGACCAG
This sequence comes from Cosmia trapezina, assembly GCA_905163495.3. Classification (NCBI taxonomy): domain Eukaryota; kingdom Metazoa; phylum Arthropoda; class Insecta; order Lepidoptera; family Noctuidae; genus Cosmia; species Cosmia trapezina. Next base: position 7,572,902 of record LR991044.1, read on the forward strand.
GACCTTGGTCCTTTGTTTTCGTTTTTCATCATTCTTTTCGAAAACCACCGTCCTGTCCGACAAGGGAGAAAACAAAGGACCAGGACCTTAGGTCTTTTGTTTTCGTCTTTTCGAAAACCGCCCGACCTGTCCGACGACGGAGAAAACAAAGGACCAGGACCTTAGGTCCTTTGTTTTTGTCTTTTCGTCTATTTTTCGAAAAACACCCGACCTGTCCGACGAGGAACGGAAACAAAGGACCAGGACCTTAGGTAGACGAAAACAGAGGGTTTTCGTCTTTCTTTTCAAAAACCGCCTGACTTGCCTGTCCTACAAGGGAAGAAAACAAAGGATCAGGACTTTAGGTCCTTTGTTTTCGTCTTTCTTTTTACCAGAGGACCTAAGGTCCTAGTCCTTTGTTTTCCTCCCTCGTAGGACAGGTCGGGCGGTTTTTGAATAGAAAGACGAAAACAGAGGACCTAAGGTCCTGGTCCTTTGTTTTTGTCCCGCGTCGGACAAGACGGGCAGTTTTCAAAAAGAAAGACGAAAAGACGAAAAGACGAAAACAAAGGACCTCAGGTCCTGGTAATTTGTTTTCGTCCCGCATCGGACAGGACGGGCAGTTTTTAAAACGAAAGACGAAAACAAAGGACTTAAGGTCCTGGTCCTTTGTTTTCGTCCCTTGTAGGACAGACAGGTCGGGCGTTTTGAAAAGAAAGACGAAAACAAAGGACCTAAGGTCCTGGTCCTTTGTTTTCTCCCTCGTCGGACAGGCCGGGTGGTTTTCGAAAAGAAAGACGAAAAGGCAAAAACAAAGGACCTATGGTCCTAGTCCTTTGTTTTCCTCCCTCGTAGAACAGACAGGTAGGTGCAGTCAGAGAAACATGATTATTAATTGTTAATTTTAATTGTTTCTGCCAACAATTCAAAATATTCATTGAATTTTTTTTATTGTATCTTGCAATTAACATGAGTTAGTTTAAATAAATTAATTGCAATATGCAACTAACAGATTAATTGCAATTAATTTTTCAATCAATTACTATGATGATTAAAATATTAATTGATTAACGCCCAACATTGGCATGTATATGTAGCAATCAACAATCATTGCAACATCCATTGACAGAAATGGGAAAGTGATTATCTACTTCTGCATCAGATAGTGGTTAATGTCAATAAGGATGTATTTGTAAATCTCTTAAAATACAAAACATGTCTGAGAAACGCTACTCCCTCTGTAGTAAAATAAAAAAAATAAACACACCTGACGCGGTTGGATCCTTTGGTTGATTATTGCAGCTATCTGATTATCTTCATCTAATGCATGATTAATAATATGAGCTGCATTTTCTTCTGTTGAAGTACCACAAACAATGCAGGTATGTTGCAACTGGTGTGTTGCCATCTCCCAACAAGTATTACAAATCCAGTCAGTTGCACTGACCTAAAACAACATGCATTTAATGAACAGAAATGTATTTAAACTAATTGTAAATCGTAGTCCGGTAAAAGAACAACAGTATATTGATAGCTTAAAAAACAAAACAAAGAAAAAAACATTAAGTCCATGAGTATGTCCACTGGTAGTACTAGAGATACAAAGCTGTATTATTTGTAGCTGTATTAGTTGTACTAATCAGCAATACTAGTGAGCCGGAGGGGAGCTTGAGTATAACTCAAGTGGCACAGTTATAACACCACAGCAAGATAAACATATATAATATATATCTCATACTTACGGGCCTTGGGAAGGTCCATAGTTTAATAATCGCCACAAGATTTTCATGTACATTTGATATGATATGTCCAGCCTCGGAGGCAATCTCTACATCACAATTAATACACATATTGTGTATGATATCTGGACTTATTAGGTTGTCTGTTTCTTGTACATGAAGTGGCTGGTCACTTATAATTAGAGGCTGTTGTCGTCTTGAGGCTCTTTGAGCCCGAAGCCAGCAGGGAACACATGCTTGGTCAGTTGAAATGAGCTACAACAAACAGCAACAGATGTATTATACCAAAAAAAATAAAAAAAAAAATAAATAAATACCTATTTCATCAAAACAAGTGAATATTATGATGTTTTAAATATACACTACTAGCTTACAGCAAACATGTGCATTTTACTAGATTTCAATGTTCTTGTTTTAAATGATTGTCTTTATTGAACATTACTTTAAGACATAATAGACTAAAGGAAAACATATGTTTGCATGTCCTGTTGTGTCTAGTAGTAGCAGTTGGTTAATTAAATTGTTCGACAGTAGAACTAATATTGTGTATTATAACTGTGAACATACCTGACGAGGGTGTATCCATGTAGATATAATAGTTGCCATCCGCTGTTCCTCTTCATTAGCGTTTGGCCTGATCACTTGTCGGCTACTGGCCCGTAAAATAGAACGTCCACAATTAATACACAGTTGACGATGGCTAACTTGTTGTGATGTAGAAGCTTGTTCATTGCCACTCGATAATTGATAATTGGCTAACTCCCAGCATGCATTACAGATGCAATCGGTATCACTAATCTGTAAAATACAAAATGTATATAGCCACAATAAATAGTTAAAATAAACCATTGCTTCGGAAAATAGGATAACTATTTATTTGTTTATAATATCTTATGACTTTATAAAACCTTTAGACAATTTACAGAAAATGATAAAAATAAACCACTCCTAACCAAGAGCGCTTTTTATCAATTGGGTATTTTACATATTTTCTCAAGTCCACATACATTTTAAATGTTTACTACACTGTTTAAACGTCTAACAAATCAATAAAGTTTTGTTTACACTCCTTAATACATTTACCCACCTTATAATACTTTTTTTTAATCATTACACTTACTGAACAAAATGCCGAGATCAATTGATATGTTTAAACTAGGGTTATTTTTATTTATTTACTTACATTTCGAGGGTAGGCCCAGTGTTGGATTACAGCTTTAAGACCATCACCTTCACCAGAAATGACATGTCGCCTTAGATGTCTTAGGCGTATATCACAGTTTATGCAGCGAAGATCGGTCGCCGACATTTTATAATAGGAATAACACAAGAGTCACTTTCTCAATTAAACTAATAAAAACAATAGAAAAAAAAAACTAAACTATACACCGAGTCCTGTCTCACTGTCATTCAATCCTACGGAGGAACAAGATTATTCTACTCAACACAAATCGTGAACAGTATGTAGGTAAGTACATACAACACATACACACAAAACACAAAGCTCGAATTCACATTCATTTACGCAGTATCGAAAATACCACAAACCATGAACGAGAGCACGAGCACGAGATAAAACGGAAGACATTTTTGAATCCTTTCTTTTTTTTATACTAGTGTTGCCACTATTAGTACAGAAATCAGTAAAAAATCGATTTGATATCTAGCCTATCATTATAAATAAGTAAATTATTTCTGTGATTGAAATGTAGATTATATAAATAGATGTTCGTTAATATAATATTTGACGAAATATGTTTAGTCTACTTATATCGAACCATTTTTTAATACACTCAAATCAATCTGCCTAGCCTTTTCCCAACTATGTTGGGGTCGGCTTCCAGTCTAACCGGATGCAGCTGAATACCAGTATTTTACATGGAGCGACCGCCTGTCTGACCTCCACAACCCAGTAACTGGGTAATACGATACCTCTTGGTAAGACTGGTTGTCAGACTTTCGGGCTTCTGACGACCCGTAACGACTGTCAAAGATCCACGAATGACAGCCGGGACCAACGGCTTAACGTGCTTTCCGAGGCACGGAGGAGTCTCGGTATGTAAAGATGGTCACCCATCCACTGACCAACCCCGGCAAGCGTAGCTTCACCCGATGGATCAACCCGTGCGGCTGTAATTACTTAGCCACGAGCTCCTCCATTTTTTAATACAATAAGCACCAGTTTTAAAATCGTATGATGTCTATGATCGATTAACTATACCGATTTCTTTGCTGAATATGGCAACACGCATTGTATGAGTTGTTTTAATGCGTTTTGTTTTTGCATTACAATTATTTACGATTGCATAAGAATTAACTTTTAAGATTTATTTATTACCTCCAACAGCTATCAAAACATTTTAAATTGGAAAATATCAACAGTGCTTTGATCTGCAAATTGCAGTTAGTCTTCTTTTGAAATGTTTAAAATTGACCCAGTTTGGTTCGGTACCCATTTTGCCAATCTTCTTTAGTCGCCTAATTTACCATCTTAGGTAAAACTCTGACATTGTTGAATACATTTAAAAGAAAGACCAATCTTTCGTATTGAATGTTAATGTAACACATTTACAAAAACTTATTTGTTTACTTTGTGGCGATTAATCTCCCACAACTAGTTTGCAGAAAAATCATCGCAGAGTCAATTTCAGACTCATAAATCTATCATTAACATTCATAAATTTTACTTTTAAAAATACATAAAGCATCAGAAATACCTATAATTTTGTTGACTTTTAATGTACTTGAATATCGATTATTAATAACATTAATTAGTAAAAAAATAAAGTCTCGGGGCAATTTTTACTTTTTATACCGCTATTTAATCACGATTTTTTGGTTTGAATAACGCGTAATTACATATAAAAAAACATGTCAAAATAAACTATGTTGTACAAAACTAATTCTAAAGTTTTATTAAAATCCCTTCATTTATTTAGACATAATAACGTTATTAACATCACTCTAAATTAGAATAAATTACGTTGCATAAGCGGACACCGATTATTACAGCGCGAGTGCCCATCGAGGAAGGACCTGTGTCATTTTTTCCCGCCTCCTGATGTCCGAGCTCACGTATCGTGAACGCATTATTTTACTACGACTGCAATATTAAAATTTTTTGAAATGGCTCTTAAACGCTTTTTCCGGAATTGAGTTCAGTTCTCACCGCGAATTCTCCTTTATTTATGTGTTAAAGTCCGAAATTAAAGATAGTTTTAGAATAATTCGGGGTTTTACTGGTGAGATTTGGTAAATAATAGGATTTACCCGTAAATCCTAATATTTACCGCAGTTCGCGGTTTTACACTAACATATAGGTAGATGAGTATATATCAAAACAAACTTACATGTACTTATTTGTATGACTATAATAATATTTCCGTAGACAGAGAATTCTAGTAACTATTTTCGTAGTTTTCTCAATCAATTGACATGACATATATAATAAAAAGAACATCACTGTACTTTTTCTTTGTAGTAGTCGCATAGACAAACTAATGAGGTTGAACTCCAAAACTCCTCGATTTTATGTGAAAATGTTTGGAACATAATAATCCTTAAATAAAATTAAATATCAACATTCACTACTCCAAGATAATTACCCATACAACTATGTGTATTATAATATACAGGGTGGAATTTTGTAATGACACCTGGAAGGAAGTACTCTTAATAATGCAGATAGAAAATTTTACTCAAAACATTTCTTTATTTTTGAATAGAAAGCAAACTGCATTCAAAGATTTTCGAAATTTCTCTTCTCCCACAACCGGGAATCGAACCGGCTAAAATCTGAAACAATTATACCCTGTACCTACTTTTATTGCATCGATCGTTAGGGTCAATTATAAGGATGAAATCTCTCTAACAAACATGATAAATTAAATGAAAGGAAAACCAGGAAATCTTAAATTAATTAAATTTTTTACAAAAAATGGTAAACTAACTAATTAGTTGCTCGAAATGGGCTCCATTCTCTTGGATACACAAATTTATTCTTTTAACGAATTCATTTCTAGTAACCTTTAATAAAGTGTTGTGGTGAATATTATAAATCGTATTCTGAACTTCAACTCTCAACTCGTTGTCATTCGCATAAGATTTCATGTAAATTTGATTTTTTACATATTCCCACAAAAAAAAATCTAATGGGGTGAGATCTGGCGATCTCGCAGGCCATCTGATTGTGCCGTTTGTACCAATCCAGGTATTAAAATGAAAGTATTGTCACCCTACCCTGCTACACACTTCAAAAATAGTTGATTTCGGTATCTATTAAGATTTTTAGTTTAATCGTTATTCTTATTAGTAACAAATAACATCAATTTGATGCACAATTTTTTTCACAAAAAGAGACTATTTTGTATTTGTCTAATCTTTCATACGATAAGCGTATTCAAACGGAAAACAAAATAAATGGAGGATTGAGGGCCCGGATTTTGTCAAGGTCATAACTTTCAAACAACAAGAAATGGTGACCTGCTCTTGCTTTCACAAATTTTCACAATTTATTTAGTATCTTATAGGATTACAAACAATAGCTATAAGTTAATGGTTTCATTGTATTTGCGTGATAAACTTTTACGTGTGTGAGGATTGAGGGCCCATTTTGAACGAAGATATACCAAGTAGGACAGTGTTTTGCGATAATATCTTGTTTTCACAAATTTTGTTTGGTATAAGCTTAGATTTTGGCATAAAGACTTTATCTGTAGTGTCCATAGTTTGTCAGGTACAGGCGGGCCCTCAATCCTCTATGTGAGAACTGAGGGCCCCACTTTACAGTCCATATCTCGCAAAGTTGACTTTCACAAAATCTGATTCCAACTTTCACAATTGTTTGGGAATGTTCACTAAATCCTAAGCATATTTTCAAAGAGTTTCAATAAAGTGGCCCTCACACCACACGCATATCCTATCCTTCCATTGCAGAGGGCTTACGTTCGATTCGCGACTCGACTACCAGTCGGTAGCTGCCGTAAAGCCATGAAAAAAGGCCCTTGGGTGGCTTGGAAACTGGATCCAGTGATCGCTTGAAAAGTAGAATTAATTAAGTAATTAGGTATGTACCTACCACGAATACTCAAGGGCACATTATGTGCGTTTTTCCTTTAGAAATTAAGTGCACTAAAAGATTTGCATTTAACATTAGAGGAGTTCTTATGTGAACCAAGTTTGATCTAACATTTTCGTTCACAAATTGAGGTTTATTAAGTTGGCAATACTGTTGCGACTCGGTAAATCGGAGCGGCGTCTCGCTTGTCTCTATTGTATTGTATGCAAGTAGTATGCGGTGAGTTTGATGAACTCTGAAGCTATGCAGAAAGTGAACAGCTGATTTCGCGCGTAGTACGTTAGAGTATTTCGACATACATTGCTGTTTTTTGGATTTTAGCTGTTTTATTTACATAAATGGAGTGCTGCAAACAGAGAATGTAATTTTACATTGAAATAAAGGAATATTAGCCAAAAAAACGTTAAAAAAAATGAAACTTTTCCTGAGAAAATTTCCGGTGGAATATGATTCACAATAAGGAGCTGAATGCACCCTGTTAATTTGTGGAGGGCTGTCCCTTACACCCTGTATACAGGGTGGAATTTTGTAATGCCACCTGAACGGAAAGTACTCTTAATACTGTAGATAGAAAATTTTACTCAAAGAAAACATTCTTTTATTTTTAACCGACTTCCAAAAGGAGGAAGTTCTCAATTCGTCGGAACCTTTTTTTTTTTTTTATTTTTTTTTTTTTTATGTATGTTCCCCGATTACTCGAAAATGGCTAGACCGATTTGGATTTTTCTTTTTTTGTTCGAAAGGGTATACTTCCCAAGTGGTCCCATGATCATCAAGTCAGGATCTGATGATGGGATCCCATGGAAATCGAGGGAAACCCTCAAATTTTATGAGCACACCTATATCGATTTCGGTATTTTTTATAGTAACTTGTGCATTTACTCTTGGAAAGTACCATTCGGTGAACTGGAACTGATGATGAAGACCACAGAGGGCCATCGGAAATACTCAATTATATCTAAGTATACATATAACAGGTTGCGATTCGATTACTTTAATATGGTTTATGCTCGTCAAAATAATGGTAATGGTGACTTCACCATGAGCTCCATTTCTCCTGGTTCTTACTAGGAGAACACCTCAACAATTAACGTCCCTGCATCGGGAAAAGCAACATTTTGTAAAACGTGATGAGCAGTTGACATTGGGTTATTATAACTTAGACAAATTACAAACTGAACCACTAAAAAGTGAAAAATAAAAACTTTTTTACAAAAACAAAAACCGACTTCCAAAAAAAACACTACAAAGTGAAAAATAACTTTAATTTCGGAAGTCGGTGGCAAAAAACTAAAATACAGATCCGAAGACACCGACTTCCGAAATTAAAGTTATTTTCACTTTGTAGTGTTTTTTTTGGAAGTCGGTTTTTGTTTTTGTAAAAAAGTTTTTTTGAATAGAAAGAAAACTGCATTCAAAGATTTTCAAAAATTCGCTTGAAATTTAGGATTTAAAAAATATTTAAAAATTAAAATTGAAGATTGCATGGTTTTCCTATCATTTAATTTATCAAGTTTGTTAGAGAGATTTCATACTTATTTGATCCTAACGATCAATGCAATAAAAGTACAGGGTGTAATTTTTACAGATTTTAGTCGGTTCGATTCCCGGGTGTGGCAAACGAATTTTCGAAAATCTTTGAATGTAGTTTTCTTTATATTAAAAAAATAAATTAATGTTTTCTTTGAGTAAAATTTTCTATCTACAGTATTAAGAGTACTTTCCCTTCAGGTGGCATTACAAAATTCCACCCTGTTATATATATATATAGATGTTAGCTAATATATATAGATTGATGTAAGCTAAAATATATATAGGTGTTAGCTAAAAAACAATGGATTCCACAGAAACAGTACCTAAGTACTAAACAGGATGTTTTAGGTACATGAAAGAAATTATCTAATAGGCATCACAATAAACGAGGAGCTCGTGGCTAAGTAATAACAGCTGCACGGGGTCGATCCATCAGGTTAAGCTACGCTTGCTGAGGTCGGTCTGTGGACGGGTAACCATCTTTACATACCGAGACTCCTGCGTACCACGGAAAGCACGTTAAGCCGTTGGTCCCGGCTGTCATTCCTGGATCTGACAGCCGTTACGGGTCGTCAGAAGCCCGAAAGTCTGACAACCAGTCTTACCAACGGGTATCGTATTACCCAGTAACTGGGTTGTGGAGGTCAGATAGGCAGTCGCTCCATGTAAAATACTGGTATTCAGCTGCATCCGGTTAGACTGGAAGCCGACCCCAACATAGCTGGAAAAAGGCTAGGCCTAGGGGTCGGCAAGTAATTTTAAGCGGGGTCTGTTGACAAATTTTTATCGAGGTTCATAAAAAAACTCGTCATACTTTATTTTTTTTTTTTTTTAATTTGAATAATATTATTAAGTACCATAAAACACAATAGGTAGGTATGTCTACCAACTAAAGCTAAACAACTAATAAAATTGCATTTTACGTGGCAGTTATAAGAAAACATTATTTAATAATAGTAGGTAAGTAAGTTATCTAACAATAATTTGGGGGTCCAAATTCCGACCTTTCGCGGTCCGGATGTGGACCGCGGTCAGCCTATTGCCGACCCTTGGGCTAGGCAGATGATGATGCATCACAAAACAACAAAACACACAGCTATTTAATTTATTATTCCTGGTGATTAAACTACATCCTTTATTACCTGTGGGCTGTGTGCCATGTCCTAGAACCATGTAAAAATTCGAAGACATGTGACATCTCCCAATCCGCACTGGGCCCGCGTGGTGGATTACGACCCGCTCCCTCTCACCGAGAGGAAACCTATGTCCCAGCAGTGGGGACATTATAGGCTGATTATGATGATGATATTATTGAGGAAAATGTCGTGAGGAAAGTTTTGAGTATGAATGTCGATGGCTATAAGAGTAGGGGAAGACCAAAGAAACGATGGATGGACTGTGTGAAAGATGACATGGCTAGAAAGGGGGTGACTACCGAGATGACGACTAATAGAGAAGTATGGTGGAAAAGGACATGTTGCGCCGACCCCAAATAGATTGGGATAAGGGCGGGAGAATGATGATATGATGATGATATTTCAAAGTATCTAAAAACCCACAAGAAATCACTTTCTTCCTACTCTCTCAAAGATGACGTGTAAAATAATAATCAGTAAAACAAAGTGCAAACTATTACTGGCGCTAGTAATCGCGCCAGTACGCCACTCATCAAAATAATTCCCGTACTAACTAAATTGCCTACAAATTGAAAAGGCGTGTGCTGCCCTTATTCTGTAAGCACGGCTTTATTATACGAGTATGCGTGTGAGTTTATAGTGAAGTGAGATGCGAATGAGATTTGTGTTTTGATTTGCGAATTATTTTATGGTTTTTTAGTTTGGATTGAATGTTTTTTTAGGTCTTTCAAATTTTGTATTTATTTTTTCTTTATTAGTAAGTAAGTAGTATTTAAGTTCAAAAAATAATGTCATAAAAGTTGCAAGTAAGTAAGTATGTATAAAGAGATTTATTTGCTCATCATAAAAAAAATTGTAGGTTCACTAGCTTTTGCTAAATTATAAAGGGAACTCCTGTGTAAAATTTCAGCTTTATAGGTCCAAGGGTTTGGGCTGGGCATTGATGAGTCAGTCAATCAGTCAGTCAGGACTTCTCTTTATATTTATGTAGGGGATGGCGCTTGGGGATGACCGAAATAAAACCTTCACTTCTTGAAACTTCTTGATTTTTATTTTAAAAAAAAACTTCTTTATACGTCTTAACTCGTCTCATAGCTCGCACGCCATTTTTTCCGTCTCCCTCTCACACATACTCTCTCATTCACTCATCGCTGCATTCATACTTCAACTTATTTTTAAATTATGGTGCGTTCACAATTAACATCCTACATTTACCTATATAGATAGAAGATAGATAGATAATTCAGCTCTCTTTCAAGAAAACAAAAATCTAGAGAACTAGCCGCAGAATCCTTATTTAAAATGACAAGCCACGGCTTAAGGGCTGTTTCACCACCTCACCCCCTACAATTAAGTTTCTATGAACTCACTTGACCGATAATTTCATACAAATTCTGTTCCATTTTTGAATTTATTCGGTAAGTAGTAGTTATTCGAACATCGTGAAATAGGCCCTTAGTCATTTAAATTACCCTATACAAATTACATAATACAAACATAGACTTATAAAAAAAGATGGACTCCGCGCCGCGCATATCGAAAGTGAAGCACCGTGCCGATCTATGTGTGCATGATTTGAGTACCTGCAAAGACGCCGTCGCTCGTGTCACGTAATGGCGGCCGGTCGGCATACTATGATGTAAATGTGTGCGCGAGGCGTGTTTGTACAAACGGTCCGGCATACTTACTGTGCTTCACTTTCGATATGCGTGGCGCGGAGTCCATCTTTTTTTATAAGTCTATGAATACAAAATACACATTTCTCAATACGTAATGAAATCGAGAATTAGTTAATAATTTTATAGGTGTTAAATAACTCGACTCTTACGCATGACAATATTCAAAGATATAATGCTATAAGCTAAATAGTTTAGTGCGATATTTACTTCAGAAAATAACATTATATCATCAGCACACTAGTTAATGTGGCGTCGGGCGTCCGTGAATATATAGGGCTGCGATTTGCGAGCTATTTTCAAGCGAGTCGATTGTTTAGCATGCTCGCTGCGCGTGCGCAACGTGTTCGCTGCCATTGCGTTACGAGAGCGATTGAGGTGAGTGTACAAGAGCGAGCGAGACAAGCGAGTGTACAGTAGGCTGCAACAATTGGGTACCCTAGTTGTATTCAAATTTTAATACAACTGGGGGACCCAATTGATGCAGCCCACTGTACATTATTGTGGAAACGCGGAGAACGAGCACGTTCACAAATCGCTACGCTGGAAACACGCTGGCAAATCGTCAGTGTGGTATCGCGCTTATGGCGGGGCCATATTAACGTCAACGTCAATGCCCATAAACGCCATAAACATCGCGGTAGTTCAATTCGGTCAAGATTCGGTCAAATTATCGCGCTAAGTGGTGGCTACACCTACGGTTAACGCCCTTCAACGCGATAATCAACGGCACATTCGGTATAATGTGGCCCCGGCATTACAGGTCTAATATTTAATGTATTGCGCTTTAAACATGCTACGCTCAGGATTTGGTCGCGTTTATGTTAAAGATTATAGATATTCAAGATTTCAGAGGAATTTGTTGGTTACCATGGTCCGTGGATGTGTGACCATCTTTACATACCGAGACTCCTCCGTGCCTAGGAAAGCACGTTAAGCCGTTGGTCCCGGCTGTCATTCGTGGATCTTTGACAGTCGTTACGGGTTGTCAGAAGCCCGAAAGTCTGACAACCAGTCTTACCAAGGGGTATCGTATTACTCACTGTCACTGGGTTGTGGAGGTCAGATAGGCAGTCGCTCCATGTAAAATACTGGTATTCAGCTGCATCCGGTTAGACTGGAAGCCGACCCAACATAGTTGGGAAAAGGCTAGGCAGATTGATTGTTGGTTACCATGGTCTTATAGGAAGTGCGACTCTTTATGCTGGTTGTCTTCTGCAGTTAAAACAGCTTTAATCTGTATTATTTCTTTATAAACATAATGAGCCTTTACCGTTCCCACTGCTAGTTGGTAGATGTCACATGTCTTCGAATTTTTGCTTCTAGGACATGCCGATTTCCTCACGATGTTTTCCTTCACCGTTTTGAGAGCAGTGGTGATGAAATTATTTACGGAAAGTAAGCCGCCTGTCTGGGTTCGATCCCACAACCTACAACTCGTAAGTCGAGGCCGTTGTCACTGGGCCACCACTGCTCATTTCTTTATAGGAGCTGGCAAATTGAAAATTACATCAGAATTTCTTTGAATGAATGAATGAATGAACTACTTTACTGTATTATAGGTACCTACTGACTTGCCTATTGTCAATCTACAAGGCTAAGGTCTGGTTGAGAATTTGCTTAAAAGACGAAATATAATTACCTATCCTATCTTTATACGTAGGTATTTCTTTAAATTCCGAAATAAGAATCTGACATACTGTTTTTTATTTATTTATTTATTTATATTTCTACTAGCTGCGCCCTGCAGTATCACCTGCGTATACCGGGATAAAAGTAGCCTATGTGTTAATCCAGGGTATAACCTATCTACATACCAAATTTCCTCCAAATCGGTCCAGCCGTTTGAGCGTAAAGAAGTTACAAACACACACACTCACAAACTTTCGCCTTTATAATATTAGCGTGATGTGATGGACACAATATGAGAAAGTTCTAAAACAAAAGTGATTTTTAATACGGGCACTAAGCAACCAATAGAATATACTTACAGGTTGTTAAATCCTAAAAAGGTTTACAACTTCACACTTAAAGTGTCAAGTTTCGATATTTATCGGAATACGGACACGAACAATAAAGTACAGTCAGTGAAAATATTAAAGTCACAATAAAAGTAATAAAATTTTGATTGCCCACATAATTGTTTTAGTATAGTGGATTGTAAACAGTGTGGTGTTAGAATCGTGCTCATCGGCCATTATGAAATTCTTTGAATTTTATTTTGTTAACTGGTTGGCGATGAAAATCTTTTTTAAATTCCACTGACTTCGTAAATGAGACCGTTTCGCACTTTCATGGCAAGATATTTAATTACCAGTCTTGAATTCGGGTATTTGAAGAGAAGAAATCGTTTACACATTACCAATTAATTTTTACCCGAGCATGGAATTAACTTGTTCCTTTTTCAAGTTATTTAGGTACCGTCTTGTTTCTTTTTTCAAAAACGTATTTGGCTGCCAAATCAAGCCCTATCGAGTATAGCACCGTCACTAGACGTCTGCGCGCGCAATTACGTTTGTAAATTACATCTCGTCGCGGTGTAATTTGTTCGTCTGCCACGCCCCGTGTGCCGTCTAGCGTTATGTTTTGCTGTCTGACTGTACTCTAAGTTCTTTGGGCGAGTTTAGGTTTTTATTGATTGAACTGACAAAGCCTTGGGGATGATCTAGACATAAAGGCTTCTTAGTTTTTAGGGTTCCGTACCTCAAAAGAAAAAACGCAACCCTTAATAGGATCACTGCGTTGCGTTGTCCGTCTGACTGTCTGTCAGTCTGTCAAGATCCTTTTTGTGAGGAAGGAGTGGAGGTATCAAGTTGAAATTAATATCAAATACGTAGGCCTATGGTCCCTTGGAGCTCTAAAAAAATCAAGCTTCTAAGTCAACGCAATAAAAAAATTTGTGCGACATATTTTGATACTCGCAAGTAAATCAAAACTTACATGGTAGGTACTGCCCGTACTGCAAGAAGCAAGGTCTAACAGCGTAAGTAAAGGAAGTCCGAAAATCGTTAATTTGTAATTTTATGACATGCAATTTTTTTTTTGGCATTGCAAACTTTAATGTGCAGTTGGACAATTGACCGTGAGGTAGGTATATCAGTGTATGGGAGAACATGTTTTTCAACTAAAATGATAAGTTTGTTTTACGTGTAAATTATTTTCTACGGAACCCTTCGTTGTGCGTGGTCCGACACAACCTTCCCGGTTTTTTAAAAGTTTATGTACCTTTAACCGATGATGAAACAAAGTTCAATGAACCAAAGCATGGCGGACTAGTGTTTTGTATCAGTGACAAATACCTAGCTACAATCTGAAAATATTGACTACACTTCTGACAATCTAATCTGGCTTTTCATAAGTCATCATTTCTAATCATCTTATGTCTATAACTTCTTCTTATATAAAACTACAAAAAATCGTAGAACGTACATGGGAGTTAAATCGATAGGTATCGGTAGGTACTCTGCTATCAGTTCGCACTGGCTTGACACCTTAAAAGAAACACCCTGTATATAAAAATCAATTGCCGTGCAATAGTCTCGCAAAAACTCGAAAAAGGCTCGACCGATTTATTTTTTTTTTGTTTTGTTTTGTTTGCTCTAATAAAGGGGTTTAAAAGAAAAAAAAAATAGGGAAAAAAGACATTGAAGACAGGACAACGTCTGGCTACCCAGCTAGTCTAGATATCTAAGCTCCATCACTGATCTATTTTTAAGTCACACTAAACAAAAACATTAACTACAAACTCAGGTAGAAACACCAAAAATTGTCCATGCAAAATAAATCAATAGCAAAAAGCCACAGCATTCTTAAAAAAACTTTTTTACAAAAACAAAAACCGACTTCCAAAAAAACACTACAAAGTGAAAAATAACTTTAATTTCGGAAGTCGGTGTCTTTGGATCTGTATTTTAGTTTTTTGCCACCGACTTCCGAAATTAAAGTTATTTTTCACTTTGTAGTGTTTTTTTTGGAAGTCGGTTTTTGTTTTTGTAAAAAAGTTTTTATTTTTCACTTTTTAGTGGTTCAGTTTATAATTTATCTAAGTTACAATAACCCAATGTCAGCTGCTCATCACGTTTTACAAAATGTTGCTTTTCCCGATGCAGGGCCGTTAATTGTTGAGGAGTTCTCCTAGTAAGAACCAGGAGAAATGGAGCTCATGGTGAAGTCACCATTACCATTATTTTGACGAGCATAAACCATATTAAAGTAATCGAATCGCAACCTGTTATATACTTAGATATAATTGAGTATTTCCGATGGCCCTCTGTGGTCTTCATCATCAGTTCCAGCTCACCGAATGGTACTTTCCGAGAGCAAATGCACGAGTTACTATAAAAAATACCGAAATCGATATAGGTGTGCCCATACAATTTGAGGGTTTCCCTCGATTTCCATGGGATCCCATCATCAGATCCTGACTTGATGATCATGGGACCACTTGGGATGTATACCCTTTCGAACAAAAAAAGAAAAATCCAAATCGGTCTAGCCATTTTCGAGTAATCGGGGAACATACATAAAAAAAAAAAATTTAAAAAAAAAGGTTCCGACGAATTGAGAACCTCCTCCTTTTGGAAGTCGGTTAATAAATGCAACAGTAACTGGAATTTAATTAAAATAAATCACGTTGATAGCGTCGAATTCAATAAGCACTTTGCATAACACAAAACATTTTAAATTTGTGCGTGTTATAATAAAGGTTATCTGTATTAATTAAACGGTGTGGGACGGCTCATGTAAAACAATCGCTATAAATATCAAAACCACTAGACCGTTTATGGTGTTTCCTGGTACTGCAGCAAACTAAAAACTGATTGTTTGCTATTTTATAGGACAGAGAAGAAAAAGTGCGTGTGTGAGAATGTTTTTTTTTGTGTTCTTGGATTTTTATATCAAATAGTACATCTTCTTTTATTGGTTAGTTTTGTTTGGACTGACATTTATTACCATTATTACATAGGAAAATCGTGTGCAAGGATTTGTTTTAGTTAAGTGCTTTTTGAATAATCAATGTAACTACAATCGACAAAACGGACGCCTTTAAACCCTTAGTTGCTTTTTGTAATATATTGAAAAGCTGCAACTATGGTCCTTTGTTTTACTTTGTCATCAAGTACAATTTGCAGCTTACAAGCAAAATTATTTAAAAATTGGAGAAGCCCAGCGTTGGTCGATAGTACACTATATTTCTACTACTGACCTGCTAGGTTAATAAAAGATAGTCATGGGTGATGAGTAGATATTGCTATTGTACCTAAATAGAGCTATTAAAACTAGACAAATTACAACGTATCAGTTTTATGGATATTACAGGAAATGCATCCTCTTTAGAATAACAATTACAGTCAGTTTTTCTTTCTTTCTGATCTTTATTGTCATACTATATTAAAGGTTATTTGCCATAATTTAAGTGTTGTCTAATAATTCCAGGTAAATTTGAGCCGCATCCTGCTGCCAGCTTCAACATGGGATACCTCATGGCACCGTATCCCTACCCCAACGGTGGGGCGCATCCCCTGCCCGTCTCAATGGTGAGTTTTTACGATTACGCATTAACTAAATCGTTTTAGCGGAGTGACGAGAACTGGTGCTCTCACCCCTTGACTTCGAATCGTTGATGCTTATTTTGTTTTTAATTTTTATCGAACAAAATTATTATTGTTTACGAGTGTGAATATTTCCTGTTTTAATTTAAATAGTCTACTTGTGAAATAGCAATGTCCATTTAAAAGTGACCCCGATTTTTCTCAACAGTAAGCCGACGTTCGCACGGACATAAAAAAATCGCGGCGGGATTTTATCGCCCACCGGATTTTCGACTCTCGGTGTTGAGCCGACATTCGAGAATCCAACCTAACAACAACAGTGTGCATCCCAGCGCGACGAAAAACACACTGTTGCTTGGATTCTCAACTCCCGGCGCTAAGCAGAGCGTTGAAAATGCAGTGCGCGAAAAAAAATCGCCGCGATTTTTTTACGCCCGTGCGAACGTCAGCTCAGTCTACCAAAAACGAAAAATAAATCTAATATTGGACTAAATAGAATTTCTTTTTTTTTTACCTAGGATTCATATTTCACTTAATTTTCTGTTCAAAAACTTGCAAATAAACACAATTTTCTGTTCAAAAACTTGCAAATAAACACAATTTTCTGTTCAAAAACTTGCAAATAAACACAATTTTCTGTTCAAAAACTTGCAAATAAACACAATTTTCTGTTCAAAAACTTGCAAATAAACACAATTTTCTTCAAACTCAAACATAACCAAGTACCAAATAGTAATATACCCTTATCACAAAGATACCTACTCCACTTATCACTCCTAGATTGCAAGGGACACCAGCAACATAGATCCATCTATCTATAGATACGTATCGTAAGAATTCGCTTATCGCTCACATTATCGCTTGTCGACGCTTGTGATCGCGCTATAATTTCGCTTGTAACGCTGCTGGTTTTATGTGTAATTGTTTTTAAAAGGTTTTGTAAGGGCTTCCTTTAACACGAGTAGAGCAACTTTAGTGTCGTTTCTGCTTTGTTAGGTAGAGCATCTTTCGTTGCATTTTTTTGCATGAAAAAAAAGAATTACGATATTCTAAGAAAAATAATAATTTATCTTTGTCAGGATTTACCTACCAGAGTTGTAGCTATTTAGTAATCATTCCATCCATTTGTTTTACTTTTAACATACACGCCTATGAAGTTCCTTCTTTAATGATAGGCAGCCACCACTAATTAATTAGTAGGTACTCTAAATGTCAAAATTAAAATAAATGGTTGGATAGATTATAAATGTATGGAAATACATTTAACTTAACATACCTATAACTTATAACATAATCTCTAATTACACCGTTTTTGACAGTCTAATCACCTGTAATGGTGTTTTTCGTGAAAATTCACGGCACAGTTGACGCCACTTCGACAAGAGGTATTCCATTCGTTTCATTCATTCGTTCATCATTCAGTCACGATTAAAGAAAATATGACACTTTTGACAGTGGCCCGGACCAGAAGTCTCAGTGCTGCCACCTAGTGACCGTCATTTCAGAAAACCCTCATTAATGATGATGCGCAGTGGTAGCCCGCGAAATTCAATTTTTTTGAGTTTTTTGTAATTTGCAGGTCCCTGTCAGGTTGTATCTTGCACATGATACTGCACGAAATCTAACTTAGAGAGATGTATTGATGATTTTTATGGTTAAAATTATGTAAATACATCATTTTTAATTGCCGCGTATCATACTTTGATCAAGATACAACCTGACACGGACCTGCAAATTGCAAAAAACACAAAAAAAAATGAATTTCGCGGGCTACACAGCGCAATCACCTTAAATTAAAATGTCTACTGCCATTCAAAAACACCATGACACAAAGATAATTAAAAGATGTACCTAATTCGTAATAAAACACCTCAACAGAATCCTATCTACAAATGCACCTCTCACCTAAGCTCAAATAAGATAAACTCAGAATATTTACTCAATCTTTTAATAAACAAACATCAAAATGGTCTTCCACATCGTAATATAATCGTCCGTGATACTATTTTTATTGGATTATTTCCTCGTAATAACCGCACCACGTGTTCAGGCCGGGATCGAACCCGGGACGCGCCGGAAACGGTAACACAAACAGTTTTTATTTCTGACTCCATCCTGCTTCAACGTGTACAATCGGGGAAATAACTAAATTACACATTCATATTTTATTGATTTCCTTTGTTTGGTGAGATTTTAATGTGCTTGA
Source organism: Cosmia trapezina (assembly GCA_905163495.3). NCBI lineage: Eukaryota > Metazoa > Arthropoda > Insecta > Lepidoptera > Noctuidae > Cosmia > Cosmia trapezina. The sequence continues at coordinate 7,591,800 of LR991044.1, forward strand.
TTGTCCTTTTTGGTACTTCTGATAAATCCTTAGAAAGGTAGACTTTACTGTCATAAATTCTTAAACACTATCTTCTCCAAAGTAAATTAAAAGCTACTTTAGTTATTTTGTGAAATATCTAACATGCAAAACGTCGGCACCTGAGAAAATATTTAAAAGCCCAGTCTGTCAAGCATAAAGCTCAATCGCAGATTTAAAAAAAAACATGAATTAATCCTCCAAAGAATATATTCGAATCTAGAATGACCGAATGAAAAGCTTTAAAAATCGTACGTAGAACGTCGGGCGTCGTACGTCAATATCGTTCAATACCTAAGTCTAGTACGCATGCACGGGCGCGCCATTCAAATCCTTTGGAACGCGGTAAGAAACGAAAAAAGAATCCGCCGCGAAAATATGAAACTCGAAACGCAACAGGTGGACATACAACCGTCTCATTCTTTTCTATGAGATTTTAAGTTTCGTCTCTGTTGTACGGAAGCCGCCCCTACAGTCGCCGCCCCCGCTCTGGGGCGGGAAATTTAAATGAAGGAGGGGTAGGGATGGAAATGCTTTTCTTTTTGCTCGCGGGGTGTATTTTAGGGCTTTTGTCTGGGTGAATGCGGCCGGCAATTTCGGGGTCGCTTGCGTTCGTTCCGTCTCGGGATTTGAAAATCGAATATTTTATTTTTTAAATTCAATTTAAGCGTTCCTTTATTGGACGTGTTTGAATGAGGTATTTAGAATATAATGAATTAATGAATGAATGAGTTTTTCCTTGAAGTTATTTTGAACGGAACTTGAACAGAATAAATAAAGATAAATAATAAAGTTATTTTAAAATCTTTGCGACGATCTTCTTCCGTCCTCCTATTAAGATAAAACAAATGCGTTTATTTTTAGTATTACTGTCACGTTTCTTTAAAAAAATAAAACCTCATAATCATCATCTTATCAGCCTGTAGGCATCCTCTGCTGAAGAAGGGAATCCTAATAGTCTACTAAGGTTAAAGAGATACTGCACCATTATGCCTTAGGGCAGATTAACTGAGCACCATCTGCACATCTAAACTGCAAGAGTTGTCAGTGTCAATTTTCCACAAAAATGATGAAATTCACCATAAAGGATCCCGCAGACAGGCGTGACGCGACACCGGTAGATTAATCTCCGTGAAGTTTTCATAGAAATTGCTCCAACAGAGCATAGACGTATAAAAAAAGGAGGACTCCGCGCCACGCATATCGAAAGTGAAGCACCGTACCGATCTATGTGTACGTGATTTGAGTACCTGCAAAGACGCCGTCGCTCGTGTCACGTAATGGCGGCCGGTCGGCAAATGTGTGCGTGAGGCGTGTTTGTACAAACGGTCTGGACGGCATACTTACTGTGCTTCACTTTCGATATGCGTGGCGCGGAGTCCTCCTTTTTTTATAAGTCTATGCACCAGAGTAGCAACGCGTGGTCGTGTCACCACGACTGTCTGCCGGAGCCTTTAACCATCACTCACATGCCTTTTCTAAACACCATAGGAAGAAAGGTTCGAAGGTTCTGGAGTGGCGACCGCATACCAGGAACAGCGTTGGAAGGCCTTCCACAAAGTGGACTGGTAACCTGGTGACCTGGTGAAGGTCGAATCCGCTGGATGCGGGAAGCACAGAACCGGTCGAAGTGGCGGTGCTTGGCTAGGCTTATGTCCAACAGTGGACGTCTTTCGGCTGAAATGATGATGAAGTAAACAGGTCTATCCATAGCCAAATTATCACAAAATGTTCTGACTCTTGACATTCTTGAAACTACCAATATTTATTCACATAAAGGGGCTCGTAGCTAAGTAAGAACAGCCGCCCGGGTCGAAGAAGGAAGGTTAAGCTACGCTTGTTGCAGTCGGTCTGTGGATGGGTGACCATCTATAACATATAGAGACCCTTTCATGCCTCGGAAAGCACTCACACAGTAGGTAGTCAGAATCCCGAAAGTCTGACAACCATTCTTACCAAGGGGTATCGTATTACCCAGTAACTGGGTTGTGGAGGTCAGATAGACAGTCGCTCCATGTAAAATACTGGTATTCAGCTGCATCTGGTTAGACTGGAAGCCGACCCCAACGTAGTTGGGAAAGATGATGAAACTACTAATTTATTAATGGTATTACAATGGTAACAATTGCAATTAGTACGGTAATTTTCCGTAGCGATTGAATTGCAGTGTGATAATGTTAATTAATAAGTTCGTAATAATTATTATGCGTTGTTATTGAGTTATTGTCTGTTGTCTGTACGCTGCTTTATCGTAAGCTAAGTTAGTTTGAAAGTTTTGTGGTTATTGGTTGGGTTGGGTAAGGTAAGGACTTTTAGTTTTTATTAAGTACTAGCTGACGTTGTCCTGTCTTAGCTATGAATATTCTAATGTAAACGCGTGAAGTTAAAATAATCGTTCAAGTTTTCTGAAATTTTCCAATTTTCTGCGAAATTTTCATAATTTTTTCTTTCATATGAACCTTCTCCTGACAATAATAAACACAACAAAAAAAGAATTAGTGAAATTGTTCTACCCGTTCACACGTGATGCGATGACCAAGGGAAATAGGGATTCATTTTTATATATATAGATATGTGGAGTTAAGTATTTGTATATTTTATAGATAGTTTCTACTAGCCCGCGGCTTCGCCCGCGTGAATGTCGGAAATTATCCCACGGGATACCTACTACCGGTATAAAAAGTATCCTATGTGTTAATCCAGGTTATAAACTATATGTGTGCTAAATTTCATCTAAATCCGTTGTACCGTTTTTGCGTGATTGAGTAACAAACATCTAAACATCTTCACAAACTTTCACATTTATAATATTAGTACCTAGGATAGTTTTCTGTATTTTATAGTTCCTTAATATCCTGAGTGCAATGGTTCCACTAGTGCTGCTTATCTTAAGAATCAGGGTTCGTTTATTTGGGTAACGGTGTTTTCCACAAAAAAATATTAATTTCTATAAACCTTTTAAAAGTCTTTAGAGTTAGAATCTATTTGTAAGAATGTAGTTTCATAGTACGGTCAGCAACATAAGTCGATGAATACTGCTACTTTTACACATCATGTAAATTAATACAAAATGATTTGACTATCTCCTTTTTTCCTAAAATATCTAAGAGTAAATATAGAGAGAGAGTATATAGAGTAAATATCTAAGTATATCTTTAAACTAGCTGCGCCCCGCGGTTTTACCCGCGTTTACCAGGGTAAAAGTAGCCAAATTTCTACCAATATAATTACATACCAAATTTCATCCAAATCGGTCCAGCCGTTTGAACGTGAAGAAGTTACAAACACACACACACTCACAAACTTTCGCCTTTATAATGTTAGTGTGATAGTGTGATTATTTGAAGCATTCCCGTTTGAGCACCTATTTTCTGAGCACCGATTTTTAGAGCACCCAAGGTATTCCCATTTGAGCACCTACGGTCCAGTAGCTTCTAGTGATGGGGTGTTAGTTCTGTTCCGATTTTAATTAAACATCTTGCTCAATAATTAAGATTAAAAAAACTGAATTGTTAATCGACTTTTGTTGCTGACTGTACCTCTGGTATTAATATTTTTTTTAACTCTAGATATTCTACTACAACATTATGGTGTACCAAATATTCAAATATCACGAATGAATGAATGAATGATGAATGTCTTTTTAAAATAATCTAGAGTTAACCAGCACCAAGTGATTTAATAAAACAAGTTTTTGCTATGGCACAGTTCATAAATGTATACATCATGTTTGTATGTGACCCTTTTAAGTATGTAGTGTATGAGAGAGGGTGTGTGTATGTATGTGTGTGACATTCACCGGAAGGGGTGAGACTACTCTATTTTGAGAGGACCACACGACATGACAGTTAAAACTACTGGACTAATTATGACAAATAAGGTGATGATTATTCAAAATCAAAAATCAAAATCAAAAGTCATTTATTCAAATTAGGCTGAGAATCAGCACTTTTTAAACGTCGAAATTACAGTAAGACAGTCTCCACAAAACGCCCGCCCTTCACCACTTCCGTGCTTTAGCTGGGAAGAAGAAGTAGCGGAACAAACTCCCCAGCAGCACAGCTGTCTGTATTGATTTGATTTGAAGACAATGTAGTTAAAAACTGAAAAGAAAAACGACTTATTCACTAATTATGTTGAAAGATAAACTGTTAGCAATTTTTAGAAAGAGTCTGAAGCCTGAACCACTATCAATCGGAATAGGTTTCATTTTGACAGTTAATGACATTCTTTGCGTTATTTACGTTGTCAAGCAGACACATTTTTCGAACATAATTCAGATTCAGATTCCGACAGTGTGTTACGCAATTAGGGTGCTGTTTAGAAAATTCAGTTCCATCTGACAACTCCAATTTTCTTGTATCTCTTGATTTTTATAACAAGCTGAAATCTCTAAGCCACTTATGTAGTTATGTTTCAACCCTTCGTATCTTCGAATGCAGATCTACGCGAGACACAATGGCTTTTTAATTGTATCTGTAATTACGCCATACGAGTGGTTTTACAGGCTCAACGCAACGCGCGACTTTGCGACGCGACTCTGGCAGATCAATTTCTATGAAAACTTCATTAAAATTGTTCTACCGGAGTCGTGTCGCGCTATTACTTGTTTATTTAAATAACATGGAAGACTTATAGCTAAAACAAACAGATCGAGGACAGTACATTAGTCTGAAAGCCAATTACAGGTCTCCACTTATAAAAAAAACCGGTCAAGAGCGAGTCGGACTCACGCACCGAGGGTTCCGTTCCCATTTCTGAAAAAGTGTGCTACTTTGAGACATCGTTTTATTTTTCCTGTAATCTTTACATAAACTTCTACCACATATAATAATTTCAGATTTTTCGCTTTGCAAACTTCGGAGATAAGGGGGTGGAAGGGTATTTTTTTTACATTTTACATCAAAAGTCGAAAACTATACGGCCTAAAAAAAAAAATAGTTTGAGAATGTGCAAACAGCGCTCTTTCATATGATGCCCCACATGCCCTAGTAGCCTCACTTTAAATTTTTAAGACCCCCTTTCAGTCCCAGTTGCAAACTAATATATATATTTTTTTCTTTCTTATTTGCAAAATAGTTGGGTAAATGTCATCTAAAACTATTCTAAATTTCAAGTTGATAGCATTAGTAGTTCTTGAGATATCCAGCTGTGACAGACAGACAGACTGAGTCACACTATAAGGGTTCCTTTTTTACCATTTTAGTACGGAACCCTAAAAACAGACAAAAAAGAAAAAAAAACCTTAATTGTAAAGATATTCACACCTAGTTACTAAGTATACAGCATACCTAATTACTATGCTGCTCGCACTGCATAACAACAATCATAACATTTTTTTTTTCTTTATAAAGACTATCCAGGTTTTCCTCTAAAAGTTACAGAGACTTTACCTACTCTAGGACCTTTTTCTCTTTATCCAAATACAGCCTCCAAAGTTTACTCCTAAAATCTGTAACCAAAAAAAATCTCAGCCAGCACAATAAAACATAAACAAACATGTTATCAGCATAATATAATAGTGTTACCAGTGTATCTTCACGACGTATCGCGGACACGTCGCGGCAGCGTGAGCAAGCGGTCACCTAAGTCAGATTACAATTTGTGCAGTACTTAATATACCTTGTTCAGACATAGTTTATGTAGTAACGGTATGTTGTCTCGTGATGGGGTATGGCCAAGGTCTTTTGGTCTTCCTAAAGCCACGGAACTTCCTTTGAGAGGTTCTATGTTCTATGTTCAAAGATTTGGTTTCCTTCACGTGGATCATTGTGTGTGGGCAAAGACATTAAATATTACTTAGCAATAGATGGGACATCAATCAATCTGCCTAGCCTTTTCCCAACTATGTTGGGGTCGGCTTCCAGTCCAACCGGATGCAGCTGAATACCAGTATTTTACATGGAGCGACTGCCTATCTGACCTCTACAACCCAGTAACTGGTTAATACGATACCCCTTGGTAAGACTGTTGTCAGACTTTCGGGCTTCTGACGACCCGTAACGACTGTCAAAGATCCACGAATGACAGCCGGGACCAACGGCTTAACGTGCTTTCCGAGGCATAGAGGGGTCTCGGTATGTAAAGATGGTCACCCATTCACTGACCAACCCCGGCAAGCGTAGCTTAACCTGATGGATCGACAAGTGCGGCTGTTATTACTTAGCCACGAGCTCCTCCACGGACATAGCAAACAAAATCGAAATCCGATATTTATGACCAGTGGGCAAAAGTCTACGCCTACATATGTCATGTCGCATGCGTGATGACAATGCGTCAAAAGTCACTGACACATGGGATCACAGTTTTTCTATGACATTTCTTTTGATAGCCTCTCTACAACGTGTAATGCTAAATGCGCAAAACCTCTTAAGGGGTCATTGTACTCATCATTATGAACAACTTTTACTATGGGACCAAACCTGAAATCGCGAAAAAAAAATCAGCTGTTCAGTACATTTATGTTCGCAAATTTCGTCAAAATGTACTGAACAGCTGATTTTTTTTTCGCGATTTCAGGTTTGGCCCCATAGTAAAAGTTGTTCATAATGATGAGTACAATGACCCCTTAAGAGGTTTTGCGCATTTAGCATTACACGTTGTATAATATCTTTAATCTCTTTGTGCGTGGGCCATGGCGGCCTTCGGTGGTTATTCCAACCAGCCCAGCTTCCCCCCGAAGTTGATTTGTCTCTAGGTCTGCTAAGAACATCTGTGAAAGATCGGGGTGCTCCGAAAGTTTCTGTTCTAATCTGGGTGACGCCTGTGCATTCAAAGAGCCCATGCGCAATGGTTTCCACAGCTCCATGCAAGCCCTGCACAGAGGACTGTCCGTTATTCCTATTGTGTGGAAGTGTTTGTTTAGTGAGCAGTGTCCTGTGATGGTCCCCGTCACCAGGCGCAGCCTGTCCAGACGTAATAACCGTCCATCTAGAGATTGCATAGCCTCCCTGGACTGTCCAACTCTGGACCACCAACTCTCCGCTTGTGTGAACTCCTGTAGCCACCTGCGTATCTGGTTGAAGGGAATGGGTGGTCCTTTTGGGTGGTTTTGATTGCTTATCATCAAGTGGCACAGTGGTAAGGTGGTAACGGCCCCGACTTCCATGTCGTGGAGGTCGTGGGCTTTAACCTAGGCAGACGCTTTGGGCCATTTATTTCATCAACACTGCCTCAAAATGGTAAAGAAATACATCGTAACTCCTAGAACCTAAAATTCGAATACACAGGGCCTGCGTGGTGGATATTGGTCCACTGCGTCTCACAGAGAGGAGGCCTGTGTCCCAGCAGTGGGAACATTATAGGCTGATTAATGCATATAATGTTATGTGAAATCCGCCTGCTCGAGTGCCAAATATTTTCTATTTTAGAAGTTTCATGATAAACTGCATACACTTGATATGTCAGAGGGGAACTTGTTTTTCTTAGAAGCCTATTTTCTTTCTTCTATGTTTATCACATAGCTTATAACTCCGAACTCGGTCTCAAAGCCCTAGACGGTCAAAATTGCTTGACGAGCACGTGATTTTTTGTACTCGTCAATCAATTTTGACCGTCTAGTGACCCCATTTGGACTTTGCGACCGAATTCGGTCGTAAACCGATCGGTATCTATGTCGAGACTAGATCCCTGGGTTTGAGCCCTATTATGGTCAGTGTTATTGGGTTTTTCATCAGTAATTTCTTAGTAGCCCGGAGCCTGGATTTGTGCCCGGTTGATGGCAATAGGCCTCCTGTTACAGGGACCTACACATAACTGGCAAAATGAGGGTGTACTATGTACACCTCTACCGAACTCTCTTGTTAGGGTTCCGTACCAAAATGGTAAAAAGGAACCCTTATGTTGTGAATCAGTCTGTCTGTCTGTCACAGCTGGATATCTCAAGAACTACTAAATGCTATCAACTTGAAATTTGGAACAGTTTTAGATGACTTTACCCAACTATTTTGCAAATAAAAAAATACTTATACATTTCTTTTGGAACAGGGACTCAAAGGGGGTCTTAATAATTGAAAGTGAGGCTACTAGGACATGTGGTATCAGATGAAAGAGCGCTATTTGCACATTCTCAAACAATTTTTTATTTTTTTTAGGCCGTATAGTTTTCGACTTTTGATGAAAAATATAAAAAAAAATACCATCTTACTTATCTCCGAAGTTTGCATAGAGAAAAATCTGAAATTATTCTATGTGATAGAAGTTCATGTAAAGATTACAGGAAAAATAAAACGATGTCTAAATAGCACACTTTCAGAAATCATCAACAAAAATTAAATATAAATGATGGTACGGAACCCTCGTTGCGCGAGTCCGACTCGCTCTTGACCGGTTTTTTATATTTCTATGGATAAGGAGATCATATAGGCAGTCGCTCCATATAAAATACTGGTATTCAGCTGTATTCGGTTCGACTGGAAGCCGACCCCAACATAGTTGGGAAAAGGCTAGGCAGATTGATTGGTAAATTTTAATGTATGGGTGGACCTAATTCAACATTACAACGATTGATTTGTTTGTGTGAGTTACACCATTCATAAAGGGTAGACCCGCTTGGTTGCGTTATGGGGTTAAATGGCACCAATCAATCAATCAATCAATGTAATAATGTGATGCGATTGATATCGATTGATAATAACTGATTCATGATGTGATATTGTTGCGGCTTTCAATTAATTTGTCGTCAATTTTGTTGAGGTGGTTTGAGTTCATTCGTATTATGATTGATTTTAATGTACCTAGTATATGCTTGTGCGTAAGAATTTTTTTAAAGAAATGTTTGAGATAAAATGACAATAGGGTATTACACCCATTTTTGAAAAGTGTCTCAGTTAGATTCTGTAGTGCTAATAAGCCACTAAAAAAGAACAAAATTTTTATTCAATTGATAAGTGCCATAAAAATGCATTTAAATTTTATTCATTTTCAAATTTCTAATGGACGCAGTGGACGCCATATTGCTCTGTGGTCATGACGTCAGTTAGTTAGTAAACAAACACTTTTTATACGCTGATCAGTTGACATTGACACTTTTAAAATACTACCGTAATGACGTAACAACATGGCGGCTTCTTTCATGGTGTTAGAAAACAGATTAAAAAAAACTGAAAACTTTGAATTGAATTTTAAAATTTATATTGCTAAATTACGAAATAAAGCTAACATTTTCCGACTGCTTTCTGCCTAAGCTATCTAAATGAGTAATATATTTTTAGATTTTTTCTTCTAGAAAGTAAAATACCGTATTTTAGCATGAGGCTTTGAACAAATCGTCTGAGCTCATAAACCGTAGTTCCGTCGGATATCCCTTATCAAATGTACCCATAAGACCATTAAAAAGAACATCTCTGTCGGTACCCAATCCGTCTCCGATACCATCCATAATTTCGCCCGGGAAAATCATTATACACGCCCCGCTAATTCGGGTTTCGAGAGACCACCCGACCCCCTACCTCCCCAACCCACGCTGCATCTCATTTTCAAATACCATACTAAGGCGCGATTTCTATACACCCGATCAGCTGCAAGCCGAACGAATATAAACTCTATATCTTACTTTTAAAGTGCATTTTCCTTAGTTAACAACACAAAGTAGTCACGCCAATTGTAACTTTGTTGACTGGGCGCTAGAGTTAGAATTTCTTTGTGTTTTCTTCGGTGCGCGCGTACGGGTTTCGACCCAGATGGCGGGGTGGGATGGGGAACGTTTTCCACTGAATAATAGAGGGGAGATTTCCTCTTATTTTTTCGTGAATTTTTTATTTAAGAAAGGGATAAGATTTTAATGTGGGAGCTCCGTGCTTTTATTACTTGGGATTGTGAGATATGTCGCTATTGTTGTGAGTCTTGATGCGTGTGGGGTTTCCGCTTAAAGTATTTTGTATGGCTGGAGGACGGAGTTATGTCTATAATGACGTTTCACTTGATATACTCTAGCAGTTTCTTTATCCTCAGCCATTTTGTGGAGGCTCGCGGTTAGGTATTGTGTCTATTGTTCGGCTTTTCTACTTATAAAGCTTTACATTTTCAAGGAGCAATTTTAACGATTAGATAGATAATATCTTCTGTAACTTTTTTTGCCGTGGGCCGGCTATAGCCGCTCATCCGATCGATCAAGCTGTCAATGTCTAATAAGTATGCCGTCCACAGAGGTACCTTGTCGGAAGCTAGAACGCATTCCCCGGCGCCGACTGCCCTTGAACCTAGCTCGATATTTGACAGCTAAGCTTTTGTATGTGAAGTATAGGCTTTTAGCGATTTGAGTATAATAACGATGTAGTTCAAATGAAATCGTCAAATCAAACAAGTACAAGATTCCTGAAAACACTGAAACAAACAGACGCTCTGGCTTTGATTGGAAGTTGGGAATTCGCAAATTCATTTGTCAAAGAATATCCAACCTCGTTGGCATATAAATACCTACATATTTAAAAAAAGAAAAAAAAAATTTTTTTTGAAAAAAAAAAGATCAGTATCGGCGGCCAGTGATAAAACAGTGGCAAGCTAGTGTAGAGGTATGCGAGGTCCCAAACAAAAATGTCCGAACTCCGGACCTCTTTCCACATGAAGTCAAATATCATTAAAACTGAAAAAATTCACTGATAAATAAGTACCTGGGAGGAGATTTTTTAGTTAAAACATACCTAAATATATCTAATGAAAAGCCGAGTCTTCTTTCAATACAACTCCAATATTCCCACCAAATAATCGATTTGGACTGACACACACGGAATTTTTCTTCAAGCTAAAAAAATTCTTCTGAAAACCAAACATTCTAAGTACTTACCTATAATATAGCTCAGACCTAACAGGATACAAACGAAACTTCCTTCCATTCGTTCTTTCCATTCACACAACACATATAAAATAAAAAAATTCTCAAACATCACTAAAATATTAATCGGTGCCTTCAATAACGCGATTCTCTTTGCTAATGCCGACGAGATCGTTATCAATTCAATGATGGTTTATTGTTTTGCTGTTTGATAAGGCGACACCTTGATGTGAATGATTATGGATGTATTGAAATTGGCGGCAAGGTTAAGGATGTATTTATTATAATGATTATCGAACGAATAATAGTGTAGATTCAATTCCAAATGTTGTGTAGATGTTTCAGTCAAAATTCAAAAATTCTTGTACTTAACTGCATAAACCTGCATTGTCTGCATAATAAAACAATACTTTTGTTCGCATAATCCAGTCAAAAATACTTTTTTCTACATGATACAGCCAAAAATACTTTTGCCTGCATGATACAGTCAAAAATACTTTTGCCTGCATGATACAGTCAAAAATACTTTTGACAGGTCAAGAATTTTCACTGCAATATAGACGGTAAACTTAGCTAAAATTCAAGTATTTAAGAAAGTAAGAATGTTAATAAATGGTACCTATCTTTTATTTGCAATGAAAACACATCGGTAATGTTTTAAGTTCTAACAGTTTCTTTTGTAAGTTTTCAAACAAAAGGCTCTAAGAACATGCCTAAACATTATTCAAAAAGAAAAACGCGTCATATAGGTAACTTTTGGAGTTGTACCGAAAGCATGAAAACTTCCTGAGGACTGAAACAACAACAACAGTATTAAAACAACTTTTAGCCTCAAACGTACACTTACAGATTATCTATTGTCTACGCCAAAGGAAGTTGTAAAATTACAAACTCATATTTTGTTTAAAACTGTTAAGAGGCGGCCAAACGACTTAGTATAATGTTCGTATAGTATTGCCAGTTAACTTACTCGGCACTTCAAGTTTATGTTATGGCAACACCTATCCAAATGCATATTGGTTCTCGTTAGACTTATCGCTCTCATAGAAAACCATGTAAGCGGCGAGGCTTTTAAGACGTAGATGTATGCCAATGACCTTGAGTGGTTAGCTTGCGTGTTCTGTGCTGAGCTTACGCAACGCGTCGTACGTCCAGCCAGTAATAGGACTCGCCCGTCAAGGAGCGCTGTCCCAAATTAGACGCTTTATTAATTTATTATACATAAAACAAAAGTTATTACATTAAAACACGTATACTAAAAGATAATATAATTAAATTATCTTAAAAATACGCTTGATAGTTTCTGCGTGATTCTCAGTGTTTTATCCGCGTTAGACATAACTTTACAAATTAATCACACTATGTAATAAAAACATTCACGTATTAAATTAAGAAAATGCTCTAATTTAACATATATTTTTTCCAAATCATAACACTACTCGTTTAGACGCGATCTTCAGTTAAAAATCGGGTTGTAGGGTAAATAATTTAGCTTAGTTAGTTAGATCATTGTACCTAACAATAAATTATTGATTTTTTTGTACGCTTGAACTGGCAAAACATGTAGCTCCTTTTTATTATTTTTTAATTCCATCCACAATGCACATGTATTGTACTTACTCATGTTTTTACAAAATAAAAATATCTTTATCTTTAAAAATCATTAAAAGTCGCTTATCGTCGCCTTAAACTCTATCGTACTTAGAAATCCTTTTAAAACCACAACAAAATTCGAAGTAGATAGATACTACGTCACTACATCCACCCAAGGGATCACTATTAGAACTCATACAAACAGTTTCTCATTGTGAATCCTCCCCGGTAGTTCAATATTCAACTACCCACTATAAAATAATCAAACACTACAAGGGTTGGGGTGTCATCACGCCAAGTGGGGGGCAGGGGGGGGGGTGGACAGTAATACTTTTAAAAGCGTCATCCCGTCGGCACCCTCTCTCTGAGAGCTTTGTCGGATATCTCATTGTGCGTACACTCGCACAGAAAAGTCGCTTCGTAACAACACAGTGCGCCGGATGCCTTTTTTCGTGGAAAAAAAAATGGTGTATCTTTTATACTCCGAATTTTTTTTTTCGATGCGCAAAAATAAACTCGATTTTTTTTTGTGTTTATACCAGTATTTATTTCAATTTCAATGTTATTTTAATAGAAACCTGTTAGCACTGTATTGATATTTCGTTAAACAATTAGGTACTGTGAAAGCCATCTATAATTCGAGCGTATAATGAAACCTAAAATGTGCAATGTTTTAATTTGTAACTGAAACTGGGTTGTGGAGGTCAGATAGGCAGTCGCCCCATGTAAAATACTGGTATTCAGTTGCATGCGGTTAGACTGGAAGCCGACCCCATCACAGTTGGGAAAAGGCTAGGCAGATTTTTAGATTCTAGGTTCTGAATTTATTTTTGTTATTTTTACCGTACCTGTACCGTTGCAATTACAAAGTGAATATTGTGAATAGCTTATACGTATGAATGAATAAGCAAATATAACAGGGGAAGGTAACAATTATACCCACACAAAGCTGGTATAAAGGAGAAGCATATAATATATTTTCAATAAGATCTAGATTCCAGCTATCCGAGTCCCAGTGGATGGTAATTGCCTAGAAAGTCCTATTTCCATCCCCCTTCCTCCCCCCACCTGTTCGTTCGCCCCGTGCACCACCCCCATGCTCCCAGTCTGGTCTAGATTTTAGATTCGAGACCTAATCTCGTTTCCAATGGAATTGTGAGAGAATGTATACGCTTTCATTATTACTTGCTGTAGCTTAGTTTGTTTTTGTTGAAAGGCATTGAATAATGAAAAATATTACTCATAACATCACGCCTGGGTGGGCCAAGGGCTAGGCATAGGAATATGATACTCAATACTCAATCATTTATTGCATTCCATATTATGTAAAATAAAAAGATGGTGACTGATTGACTGGTGGTGATTCTCACAAGAATAATAGTGCGCAAGTCTATTTTACTGTTAACACTTAACTTTCAGTTTATGACAGTCACTAATAAGTAGAGATCGAATAATCGGATGCTTAATTACCTAAAGTTATATTTTGCTAAGAAACTATGGAAGCGGCTTCTTATTTTTTTTTTCTTAATATAAATCCCGGGATTTCAGAAAATCCGGGAATGCCCAACTAATAGGATACATGGTATGGAATCAACTTCATAAATATTATGTGGTAGGCGCCTATTATTTATATAATAATACATAAACTCACGCCTTCTTCCCATGGTCTTCTTGTGGTATTATTTATTTCAAAAATACAGGGATACTGGGATCACAACTATCCGTATGCTTGTTTACTTGAAATACATTTTTAACAATACTTATCCCGACGTTTGCTATGCCAGTTTGGCAACTTACTTCACAACATTAGCCAGCATTTGATTCTATCTTCAAAAAGTATTAAATTTACCAATTGCGGAATCCTGAGATTTTTACTATCGATACAAAAGTGCATTCCATATTAGCCAACACCTGAACGTAACTAAATATATATACATTCGATTCTATAATCAGAACTCTAAATTTGTCGATCCCGGTATTCCGGGATTTTTTCGATACAGAAGTGCATTAGCCAACATCTCAACTTTAGGTAAATATGCAACAGATCTCTGCTTATAACAATACCACCTCAGGGGTACTATGACGTGAAAAAGATCATGGATCCGTTGAGAAAAAAGGATGGTCGTATATAACTCCGTCTCTCTCTCACACTGGAACCGTTCAACTTCTGAGCTCATAGTAAGCCCCCTGGTCACCATTATCCATCAGTACCGTTTGCTATAAAATAAGACAAATGACTTTTTAACACCACTTTCATGGATTATCGGGGTTTTCAACGTCATGTCTACACATTTGCTTTTACTACTCCCTTTGTTTCTAGTCTCCAGCCCACGTGCCATAAACTTTCATTAGTTATAAACATTAGCATTGGAAAATACCTTTGTTATGTTGGTACTGTGTCTCGTTTTAAGAGGGCTGTTGCCTTTAGTCACTTCTTTCGCTCACACGGGACCAAATTTTTAAGATTGTCAAATGAAAAGATGCTTTTTTGAAAATTGTAATCAAATAGCGACCTAGTAAATAATATTAATTTAATAGGTAATTAGTAAAAACACCTTTTTATTGTGGCATTTATCTATATCTTCACAAAAATAGATAATAATTATTGAGCTGAGTTTATTAGATAACACAATAGAAATGCGTGTTTAATAATTAGGTTCTTACGTATTAAATCAATATTATTTACTAGGTCGCTAATTGATTTCTTACATTTTTCAAATAAGCAAGCATCTTTTCATTTAAGTAACAATCTTAAAAATGTGTGAGGCCCCCGGAGCAGGCGTAGTTCATACAAACGAAATACCAAAATAATTTGTAAATCAAACATATTCTTAGAGTAGTGTGTATGTATTCCGATTGTATTACATATACTGGGTGTAATTTTAATCACCGTTATCCTCTTAAGGGGTCATTGTACTCATCATTATAAACAACTTTTACTATGGGACCAAACCTGAAATCGTGAAAAAAAATCAGCTGTTCAGTACATTTTGACGAATTATGCGAACATAAATGTACTGAACAGCAGATTTTTTTTTCGCGATTTCAGGTTTGGTCCCATAGTAAAAGTTGTTCATAATGATGAGTACAATAACCCCTTAAGAGGATAACGGTGATTAAAATTACACCCTGTAGATCTAGTTTCTCAAAAAAATATTTTGAAAGGACACTGATTTAAAGACGAGTTATTTATGAGGAATTTAAAATTTCTGTAGAAAACTTATTTTTGTCATATTTCATGTTTAAATCAGTGTTCTTATTTAATATATATTTTTGGGAACCTAGATATTCTGTATTCCAATCAGAATAAATACACACTACCTTAAGAATATGTTTAATTTACAAATTATTTTGCTATTGCGTTTGGCCTCCGGGACTTGGCGTGGTTGGTAATACGTTGGTCTGGCACTTGATGTACTTACCACTGTACTATAGCTTGGTTTTCTACTGTTGTTTATGTTCAATAACTACAAAATAAAAACCCTAAGATATTTACTGTTACTGTTAAGGCTCCCGCAGACTCCGGTAGGACAATTTCCATGAAGTTTTCATTGAAATTGTTCCAAAAGAGTCGCGTTGCACCTGTCTGCGGGAGCCTTTAGCCTGTGTCATCCCTCTGCGGGGCAAAGGCCCATGACTTCCAGTGCTTGCGATGCAGTGCTAATGTGGACCACTGGTAATTTGTTTTTTCCAGCTCTTTCCGCCATCTTCTACGGTATTTATTTCTATAAAAGTTTAGCCCTTTAAGCCAAGGAATTGAATTACCTTCCATCCAAAATCTATTATTAAAATTTTCTAAATGCCAATTTAACTGTAATACGAGAGAACGCAATAAAACTTAGCCCCATTATCAATAACCACTCATGGCGGATTAACCCTATACCAACCCCTAATAACTCTTAAGCGAGCGTCCAATTTCACACCGACTGTTGCTAAAGATGTAAATATTAAATCCAATTTACGAACTTACCCTTCACCTAACCCCCTCGATTATCCACACAAAAAAAAAACATGAATTATGACTATTATAACCTCTTCAAAACCATTGTGTGGTATTAATCGCCAATTCGTTATAAATACGCACAGTGAGCCACCCCGCCTATTTGCGCAGACAAAAAAATGTGAATATGATTTTATGGCAGGTTAAATCTATTTAAGGGGGATTAAGTTATGAGTAATATTTCTATTTGTAAGGGGCATTTAACGAGCTATTTGACGCCTTTTGGCATCGCGTGCGGTTCGCGGGGCGCCATTCAACGCGAGATAACCCATAATTATGATCCATCTTACCACTATAGCGGTTTTATAAATGTTTGTTTTCATGACAGGTGAGTTATAATCATTGGAGCGATGATTAAATGATCGCACGCTGTTTGATGCGGCTTTTGATTCTGCCATTTTATTTATGCTAGTTATCATAAAATGGTTTCACGGAATTGGTTTACGTTGTTCACTAACCGATCCAATGTTTTTATTTAAATTAAGTTTACACACACATTGTGACATTATTTTTGCTTTAATGTCATTTTTTCACATGAATATTTATGGAGTCTACGGCAACCTACGGGTCTAGTCCATGTTGTTCTATGTACTTGCATTAAATATGTACCCTGTGTACGCGACGTATATTAATTCCCATCGAATCCGAAATCAAAGGCGCTCTTGTCCCAGAGGACAGCCCGCTGGTCTAATGTGCCCATTCTCTGGACAAAGCGGATTATTTTCGATGTTGTCATATCTCAAACCTATTAACATAATGTGGTGACGTGATTCCCTTGTTTAGGTTTTTTGTCTTGTTACTTTTTTCTCACTTGTCACACTGTGTGGTCTATTAAATATTATGTTTTGACGCACGCTGTGTCGAGTTTCCGAGAAGGCGTTGCTTCGTTAGCGTGTTGTGGGATTATTGTACGCCATGCGAGATAAAAATATGAAGTCATTTTTTCCAACAATATTGAACCGTACCGTACCCTAGTCTAAAGGTTGAAATTACTGTATCAATAAAACGCAATGCTTGGCTAAACGATGCAAACATAGTTTTCCACTTAAAGCGAAATTATTAAACCGATTACGGACTCCCTTCGTTTGCCCACAAAATACTCAATTACGTAAACAAGGCAAAGAAAAATACAAGTAAAAAAATACTGCCGTGTGCCAGCCGCGGCAATACTGTAAAAGTGAAAGAAAACACAACACACGATTACGTTAGTCGCAGTTGCTAAACAAGCCAAGTTTTCCCACAAAACGTGGGTTTAGCGTTAATATTTCAAGTGTATTGTTTGAGTAATTGCTCGCCCCGCGAAATAACCTAATGGGCGTACTTTGAGCGCAGTGAAAAAAATCGATTCACCCATATTTGTTGTTAATTATAGTCGGTTGAGCCGTCTTTCCGCTTCTGCTGGTTCGAATACGATTTAAGACCCTCCCTGGTCCAATTACAGAGTTCTCAAAAGTCCCCCTCTTACCCTCCCCCTCTCATTTTTAGATCGAGCCTCGTTTTAATGACCTCTCGAGTTCCCGATGTTCATTTGTCGCGAGGGTTTTTGCGTACGATTGTTTTACTTTTTCTTTTTTGCCCCGTAACGATTGGAGAGTGAAGCACCGTGGTGAAACGCACTCGAGACCTTAGAAATATTATAATATATTTCAGTTTAATTTTTCGTCTAACGTTGGCAGAAAAAGTCATTCTTGTTACAATTTTATGTAAGGAAAAACACACCGGAATTATTTTATATGTATAGTGTTCACTCATGTTCGTTGTAGTGTAATGACAGTATCGTATATTGCTTATTGGGTTGCTTTACATTTTTCAAGGAAAATATATTTTTTTCTGTCACTATTCCCATAAACTTTTTTTTTCATCCTAAGCTTTTTTCTTTGTAAGTAACACGATAAAATCTCCATCCCAAAATTGATAACTCCATGCATTTCACATCTAATTGTTTAAAATTCGCTCCCCAATTCCCAATATTAAAAATTTTGTCCCCATTACTATTTCCATAGAAAACGTTCGACTGCACGAGGGGTTCCCTTTGTCCTGCATGTTTGGAATCCTGTAATTTTCTATGATTCTGCAGTTTGCCCCAGTTTGCTGTAATTGTATAGGGAAGGATATTAATTCTGAATTACTCCCTTTGCAGCCCTTTGTGAGCAATTTTTAATCTGCGCTAATATAGTCGTTGATTGCACAAATGATTACCGATGGATCAACCGTATTGACTTTGTTTTTATTGGAAATAGGAATTTTTATTTTTATGTCCGGCTTGATTATTGATTTTGTCCACTGTGCGAAGTTTAAGTGCGGTTGGAATATGAAATGGAATTCTTAGAAGTAGATTAGTATGGATTGAAACGTAATATGTATTTTTGTACCATGATTCTTTATGTTGTATTTTTACAATTTCAATGTCCGCTAACAAAATAATACTTTATCTATTTTTAGATTGTTGGTAAAAATTTTAGCGATACATTTCACATTTTTTGTAATCAAATCATACGCAGATGGATCTAAAATACCATGTTGATTAAAATCGTACGCGTTTTACCAGTTCAGTGTTTTATTTAGTTGATAAAACAGTTCATCACCAAATTACTGACAATACAAATAGAAAAAAATACTATTGATTACAGAGCAAACAAATTCGCTCTTGACACGAGATGAGTAAACACAGACAGACATACATAATACAAATACTGATCTTCATATACAAACAAAATCTACATTGTGAACGGTCCATACTGTACCTTCCCAGGGCCAACAAAATAATTAATGCATCTAAAATAACCAAAAATAAACTCTAACTACTATATAATTAGGGTGAATGCAACTGTTGTCACCCACGTCGTGCGCTAGACGGATTTTTAAAACGACATTTTAGAGCACGACGACACGACATGTGTCATCACATCATGTTAATGCAGGGATTATGATAACCATCGTACGGATGCCATCTAGCATGGGGAATCGCCCTTTGCGATCTCGACATTACATTCATAGTACGAACTAACCGAAGCGAGAACTACAATCTATTTCCAACTCTAATTAAAGACAATACAGTTGAAATTTATGTGCCTTGATTATTAAAAATCCATAAGGGTGATCCAGAAAAGACAATTTAACCCTAAAAAATGGTGCATGGACATTAATCCGCATGTAATATCACAAATTTGTCATCGGTTCGCCGGGCCGGGTTGGGCCCATCTGTCAGTCAATACGCAATTCGATTTGGCGCTATTAGAGTTGGGAGAGCAGTCTATTGCGCCACTTGATTGGATGAATAAAGACAATATCCCGCTGGAAATATCGTCCACCTGTTTAGATAAAGCTCGGTTTTGTTTTTAAAATTGGACTTGGATTCTGGGTTGATGAATTTACCAACTTTTCTTTTTTTAAACTAGTGTTTACGAGTTATTCACATCAGTATATCAAATAAACATGAAGAGGCTTTCACCTCTGGGGTTCTCAAATTGAAATCAATTTAAATAAAAAGTAGTGATTAACACTGCAGAATAATTTAGAGAACTTTATGGCTCTTTTATTTTTATTTATTTATATCAAATAAGCCACTCTTCTTCCTTAATTCTGAAGGGTTAAGGAAGAAGCTTCTAATAAACTGTATTAAAATTGATATTCAAAGGATTCATATTCATAAAGTTACCCCTTATCACGTCAATAATAACACCCTAAATATGAAACGCTTAATAAAATCCGCATATACCATTTCGTTGAAGCGGTAATAAATTGCCCTTTTTGACGTCTTATTCAGAAAACTCAGCGACTCATGTGTCAGTGTCAGACAGGGGGTAGCGCAGACAATAATAAAATGTATTCGGATATATCGGATACTCGATAGCGCCACGCGTTTGTCGTCTTCAGGTGACATCAACTGGGCCTTCCACCCCAATTTTTGGACGTCTGGTATTTTGTTGCATTATTATGTTGATGTCACATTGAGTAATTTAGTTTGACAAGGAAATCGTGTAGTTTTTATTCATGAATATTTTATATTTGTATGTGGCTTTTCAATCAACTATGGATTGTATTCCAAAGACAGGTGGCCTTTGCACTAGCTCAAACTTAAATCTCGATCGAAATCTAAAGGTGCATCCACACCGCAGTTACTTATTGTTGTTATCCATACTAATATTATAAATTCGAAAGTAACTCTGTCTGTCTGTCTGTCTGTCTGTCTGTCTGATACCTTTTCACGCCTAAACCACTGAACGGATTTCGATAAAATTTGGCAAGGCTATAGATGGTATCCTGGGGACGGACATAGGCTACTTTTTTTTTTCAAAAATAATCCTCGGGGGGGTAATAAAGGGGATGAAAGTTTGTATGGGAAACTCAGTATTTCTTAAGTTAGGGATGTGAAAATTAAAATGTATGCTTTTGATAGGAAATAAAGAAATATTCGGTTCAGCGTTTTTGAAAAATCATCCCCTAAGGGGGTAAAATAGGGGTTGATTTTAAAATCAAAATTTGGCTAGGCTTTATATAGCATCTTGGGAAAGGACATAGGATACTTTCAAAAATAATACTACAAGGGGTGATATAAGGCATGAAAGATGGGAAACCCAGCATTTCTTAAGTTAGGGATATAAAAATTCAAATTTATGCTTTTGGTAGGAAATAAAGAAATATGTGGTACTTACAGCGTTTTTGAGGGGGTACAATAGGGGTTGAAAAAATGTGTGTGTACCTACCTCTTTTTAAGAGATTAAGGGATTGGAAATGTAGTCATAGTTCGAATCTTGAGATAACATTTAGTCTTTATTTCATTCGACGTTTTTACGAGGAAAGCGTGACTGGCATAATAAATTTTAAGTAATTAACAAAGCCCCCCGCCGCGTAAGTGTGTCTGTTTGAATGCGATAATGTCAAAAAGTACCAAACGGATTTTCTGTAAAGTTTCTGGAGTGATTCAGTGTAATTCATTATGATTTTGTGTAAATTGGCTGATATATGACGACGACTGTTGAAGATGTCGGAAAAAATCATGCCGACTGGTAGGTTTATGCCTACTATACACGGTAACGATATATCGTAGCGATTTGAGTTTGCACAGTTATATCGGACGGCCCTATGTTTTCCACATGTACGTTCCCATGGGATATTTTCCGACATCCACGCGGGCGAAGCCGCGGGCAAAAGCTAGTTATTATTATAATATTAAGTAACTTTCTCTATCTTTTGCGGTTTTTGCTATAAATTTTTGTTATCCGTTGTTGCCCCGTAACACTTGCAAACGTTGAGTAATTTCGGTGTAAATGCACCTTGACAGCATTAATGATTTTGTTAATCTAATTTAATCAAATCGAGAGTCCTTAGTGAGCATCTTTTAAGAAAAGATAATGGACACGGACAGAGCTTTGGAAGCTTTTATTTATCATCAGTTTTATCAGGTTAAGCGAATTGCACATACCACCACTGTTTTTGAGGCGGCAATATCTCTCCTATAAGCACATTCTGAAATCTCGATCATGGACAAATAATTTAAATATTAATGTAATTTCTGAGCTAAGCTCTCTTATAAATAATAGTTATTGGGTAAATAAAAATAAACCGTTGCTAGCTTCTACGCTTAACGAATTAAATCAGCTGCAAATTGTCTCCTCAGATGTTCTGAGAATGTTTACTCTCGATGTGTGGGTGTCCGCCATACAAACTAAAGGAGTTATTAAATGTGATCTAGAATATGTCAAACAATCAAAAAAATATTATGACCCTAATTTATTGGTAAATGAAGTGGTAGCAGAATTAAATAATAAATATAACGATTGGGATAAAATCTTCACGGACGCATCAAAAAATGTTAGTGGTGGTGGGGCAGCTTTCTTTCATAAAAAATTAGACTTTAAAGCTAGCTTTAAAATCGATGCAAATACTTGTATAATGTCACTGGAACTCATTGCAATATACGAAGCAGTAGCCTATGTTCTCAATCAAAATTTACACAAAACAGCTATTTTTACCGACAGTAAAAGCGCTTTACAGCACGTAGCTCGATGCGCCTCTTCATTCACATTCTTAAAATTATAAACATTATTAATAAAGATGAAATTAGAATTATATTGCAATGGGTTCCAGCACACATAGAATTACACGGCAACGAGGAGGCTGACCGGTTGGCAAAATTGGCAATTAACGCAGCGAATGAAGTTTCTTACCTACCTGATCACTGGGAATATGTCTCAAAAATCAAGGAGTCTTGTTATGATAAATGGAAAGATCATTTCAACGAGATTTCAAAAAAAAAAGGTATATGGTACAAAGTAATTCAGAGTGAACCTTCTCGCGTGCCCTGGTTTGATGACACTAATTTAAGTAGGAGTTACGTCAAAGTAGCTGCGTTCTGGGCACTTTCCATCAGCAAAATTTGCTTTCCTAATGCGTAAGACAGCATCTCCAAACTGCGAAGTATGCAACAAAATAGAAGACGTGCAACATTTGCTGATGGAGTGCGTTAAGAACAAAAATGAAAGAGATTCATTGATTAGGGAGTTTGATTTAAATATTTTAGATCTTGGGCTTATTTTCACTATTTTAGCGAAACCTAAATCAAATGTTGCAAAAAAACTGTGTGGTCTAGTACAACAGCTTGATCAATGAATGTTAAATAATAAGTATAATAAGAATAGTGTTATTATATGTTAACTTTAGTGGTGTAAGAGTAGTGATAAGGTACAATAGGGTTGGCGTATCCATGTGGATAAAAACCCTCTATTATTTTTTAAGAAATAAAAAAAAAAAAAAAAATCATCAGTTTCAATACTTTCAATCGAACATGTAAAATATTAAGCACTTATTCTGTACCAATACATGCCTAATTACGTTCAGATTTACAACAGACTAAATAATAATAAAACATGACAGTAAAAAAAGCCGTTCGCACACCGCGTCGCGCGTCGCTCGCAGGCGCGTGCCGCGGACAGACGCGATGGGCGTGAACGCATCGCGTCTAATAAGCCTGAGATACTTTACGTTTTTTTTGTTGTCACATTTTTTTTTTCATTTTGGCTTTTTTTTGCGAAACGGTCTCAAACAGCGATTTAAATAAAATAATTAAAATATCGCTATGTATTTCAGTTAATCGTTTTTATTGTGACGTTCTACATCTTGATAATTTGCTGAATACAGAAGCATCATTGTGAGAAATTTAAACATTAATGAGCGCAAAATTCCCCATTCCTGGATCCATTCAGAATTCCGGTTAGGTCCGTACTTTACGAGTGTAGTCGGGAAATCCCGAAGTCCACGCGAATAAGGCTTTTTCCTAGAAAATCTGAAAAAAATATTTTTAGTTGGCAAACCGGC
This sequence comes from Cosmia trapezina, assembly GCA_905163495.3. Classification (NCBI taxonomy): domain Eukaryota; kingdom Metazoa; phylum Arthropoda; class Insecta; order Lepidoptera; family Noctuidae; genus Cosmia; species Cosmia trapezina. Next base: position 7,615,499 of record LR991044.1, read on the forward strand.
AGACCCTGACCGCAAAGTGACCACCTAATGATAAATTATGATTGTAACTGTACTAGCTTTTGTCAGCGGCTTAGCCCGCGTGCATGTCGGAAAATATCCACGGGAACGCTACCTGGAATTCCTTCCTTATTCCTTGTCTGCATTATAATTGGAACCCAATTGGAACCTCCGTGCTGTGTGTGTAATTTCAGCTTTCTAGGTTTGGGCTGGGCGTTAATGAGTCAGTCGGTCAGTTAGGACTTCCCTTTTTATTTATATAGATGGATTATAAAATCAATATGCTGTGTGTAATGTTTTAAGAAAATCTCGTCCAATACCTGTATTAAATCCAGTGCCTTGTTGGGTGGGTAGTCGCGTGCCGCGGACAGTTCGATCGGCGTGTGCGCATTGCTCGTAATCGTAATCAACGCGCACGACACGCGGTACGACGCTCTTGTCGGTTTTGATATTATGTTGTTCACATTTTAATGCTGTGTATTTGTGACAGATATTAACCGATTTTTGTCTTTTTTTTATTTTTTATAATTAAAAACATAAGTAGGCAACTAGGTATATAAGTAGGTAAAGCATAGAAATAAAATAAAATGATGTAAAGCCTAATAAGTGCACATTAGTTGAAAAACAATATTTCAAGAGAACGGGATTAATGGTATTCTTTTTAGGGTTCCGTACCAAAATGGTAAAAAGGAACCCTTATGGTGTGACTCAGTCTGTCTGTCTGTCTGTCACAGCTGGATATCTCAAGAACTACTAATGCTATCAACTTGAAATTTAGAATAGTTTTAGATGACTTTTACCCCACTATTTTGCAAATAAGAAAGAAATAAAAATATTTTTTTTTTGCAACTGGGACTGAAAGGGGGTCTTAAAAATTTAAAGTAGGGCTACTAGGGCATGTGGGGTATCATATGAAAGAGCGCTGTTTGCACATTCTCAAACTATTTGTTATTTTTTTTAAGCCGCATAGTTTTCGACTTTTTATGTAAAATGTAAAAAAAAATACCGTTCGCCACCCCTTATCTCCGAAGTTTGCAAGGCGAAAAATCTGAAAATATTCTATGTGATAGAAGTTTTCAGAAATCGGAACGGAACCCTCGGTGCGCGAGTCGGACTCTCTTGACCGGTTTTTTTATTTTAATTTACTCCTATATACATAGGAGGGTTTGCAAAAAACAAATAAAGACATTTACACACTACACTGTAACTGTATGTACAGGTACACAGCTATTTCTATTCCAGCCAGATTTTAAATTGATTTTGATGTTTTGTTTATTTTATTTGCATAGTACCCACAAGTTTTAATTATTAACATAAAAATAACTAAAAAACACTAAACCCCAGCTTTTTAAATTAAATAAAAAATACAGTAAAAGCTCGAAAAAACCCTAACATGTCAATCAAACAGAAATGGACGTGTTTTGTAGTATCGCTTTAAGGCTCCAGCAAACAGGCGAGACACGCGACGCGAATCGCGTCTGTTTGAAGGAGCCTTTTCACGTCTATTTACCAAAAAGTTTACGTACCTAGATGTGCGTGCAACTTACATATTTATGGTTAATTGACTGTTGAAATTATAGTAAAGGGGGATCCGCAGTGGTCACCCGCGAAATTCAAATTTTCTTGCGTTTTTTGCCATTTGCAGGTCTGTGTCAGGTTGTATCTTGATCAAAATATGATTCGTGATAGTGACAAATATGTGTTTACATAATTTTAACCATAAAAATCATCAATACATCTTTCTAAGATAGATTTCCACCGGATTCGTCCGGATGCCTCAGGCATTAAGTCCGCCTTTGTACGGTATTTTTTTACTTGTGCTTAAAGTTTCAATAAATATGTAAATAAATTCTCAAATCAGACCAATCCGCCGGAAATGTAACTTAGAGATAGGTATTGATGATTTTTATGGTTAAAATTATGTAAATACATATTTGACACTGTCGCGAATCATATTTTGATTAAGATACAACCTTACACTGACCTGCAAATTGCAAAAAACGCAAGAAAATTTCAATTTCGCAGGCTACCACAGCGCATTTCTTTACTGGGAAGATACAATTTAAGGCTCCCACAGACACTCTAAGTGTAGTCTAGAAACAATTTATATGACCACACGGCCAGGTAGCGCCATGTCGAAATTAGTCTCAGTGACAAAATTAGGGCACTCCGACAGTTTTCATAACACATGACTATGGATATTACACTATACAATGTGTCCCGGTGGAGCTCGTGGCTAAGTAATAACAGCCGCACGGGTCAATCCATCAGGTTAAGCTACGCTTGCCGGGGTTGGTCAGTGGATGGGTGACCATCTTTACATACCGAGACTCCTCCGTGCCTCGGAAAGCACGTTAAGCCGTTGGTCCCGGCTGTCATTCGTGGATCTTTGATGACAGTCGTTACGGGTCGTCAGAATTATGGTATTCAGCTGCATCCGGTTAGACTGGAAGCCGACCCCAACATAGTTGGGAAAAGGCTAGGCAGATTGAATGTGTCCCGAGCGCTTGTGCTCAAACTCAAGGATGTGGTACAGACCATCAAACTGAACAACTTTTTCCCGGGGACCAACATCGTAATCGTAAAAAAAAACGGTCGTCCATTGCAAAATTTCAATGCCTACTTGACCAAATGTATGGGACGACTGTTTTTTTTTTACGATTGCGATGTTGGTCCCCGGGAAAAAGTTGTTCAGTTTGATGGCCTGTACCACATCCTTAAGTTTGAGCACATGCGCTCGGGACACACTGTATAACTATATCCCTATTCTAAAAACTACTTATATCACGGCAACAACCACCTTACTGCGACAAATAGATATCTACCATTGGATATTTCGTGATAATTTTAGCGGAAATCGCAATTATACGATACCAAATTAAACATTAAACTCCCAAACAATAAAACGAATCGATCAAATCGCTTAGATAGCGTGAAGAAATTGTGATAATCGATTAAAATCGCAAAACTGAAACCGTAACCACATGATATCTAATCAAATCAAAGGAAGTTTGCTTACAAGATAGTTGAACAGTTCAATTACTAAGCAGACAAGTGAAAATACGTATTTACCTACTCGTATATCTCTTACTTTATTTTTTAATACATGTCAATTTGTCAGCATAATCAGCCTATAATGTTCCCACTGCTGGGACACAGGCCTCTTCTCTGTGAGAGTGGGCTGTATTCCACCACGCGGGCCCAGTGCGGGTTGATGTCACATGTTTTCGAATTTCTGGTTCTTATGACATGTTTGCCTTCACTGTTTTGAGAGCAATGGTGATGAAATAATTTACACAAAGTAAAACGCCTGTCAGGGTTCGAACCTACGACCAACAAATCGTAAGTCGGGGCCGCACTGCTCTCAAGTACCTCATACCATGGCAAAAATATGGGGCAGTCAGCAAGATGTTGCATAACTGACTGCCCAGATAACGACACAAATCTTTTTGCTAATTTTAGTATCGCCACTTGTAAAGAATAATTATTTTATCTACTTACTATAATATCGTAAAATAAACGAGTTTACATTGACATACTGTATACACACAATAACGAAATTTTAAAGTAGAATAATATTAGAACACTTTTTCTCTAACAAAATAATGTTAGAAATGGGCGCGCCATTTTTGTAGCATAACAAAAAAGTTTTGATTCCAAATATGTAAACTATTTATTTTCTTAATCTTAATTTTAACCATGATTTTTATTTAGTAGGTTCAATCCCAATTTAAGAGAGTAGATAAAGTAGTGTATGAAACTGCACATAAGTAACCAGCACCCTAATTGCGTAACACATTATCAATCGGAGTTTGAATCATTTTTAAACAAATTGCTAATCCATTGCTTCATAGGTTCAAAAAATGTGTCTGCTCGACAACGTAAATAACGCAATGAATGTTGTTGAACTGTCAAAATGAAACCAACTCCGATTGATAATGTGTTACGCAATTAGGGTGCAGGTATTAAAACACTCGTCCGTCATTAATTCATTATGCAACAGTTTCTTATACTACTATTAATTCCCTTAACCTAGAATCTATTGACTAAAACTCAGTAAAACAAAACAGTTAACCCGTAGTTCTATCTAATCGCATCAGAGGAAGTTTAGTAGGTAGGACAGTGTCTAGGCGGACATACGGACATACAAATAGTACAGTCGCGTCCGCTCGGCCAAAACTAGACTTTCGTTGATAGAATATTAAATACTTCCGTCTCAGAGTTCGGCACTTATTAATAGATTTTTTAGCGTCAACGACAGATTGTGTGGTCTTTATGATGCATTTAGTCGCAAGATAATAATGTATGTAGGTACTACAACCATAGATATCTTCAACCAAAACTGAAAAAATAATAAATAAAATTTGATGAGTGTAATGTAAAATGTGATTTGAACACATACATAACATAATCTCACATGTTACTCAAATTGACGAAGAAGTTTTAAAAAAAATATGCTTTTGATACTTTGTTATTTGAAATAATATCGAAAGAATAATTATTAATAATTCTAAAGAAGCAGTGGAAAAATATCCCAGTAGTGTTTACTGTTTGTCATTAATAATCTACGCAGAAATCGCTACCGCTGATAATTAAAATGTTTAGATAGTATCAATTAAAAGCAATATCGTGTTAAATTAATTAATCTGTTGTTTAATCTATTGGCGATATTAAAAAGTACTTAATGTCTAAGTCTATGTCACGGGTAATGCTAGAAGATAGAGTAAACCTAGGTTTACCCGGGTTGACTTAGTATTACCCAAGCTTTTTGCAATTACACCCTTTATAACCCTGGCCTCCTGAAAGCGACTGTTCATTTGCGAGCTCTCGTAAGCTTTTTTTTTTGTGGTGATATATTTTCGATATCAATCAGTTTATCATGACACACGGGCACGAAAATTACGCAACACCTAACATTACCCAGCCAGAGTTGGGTAGACCTAGGTGAGTATGGGTAAACCCCGAGTTAAAATGAATTTTACTTATTATTCGGACTTTACCCAAGAAGCTTGGGTAGTACTATGTCAACCCGGGTAAACCTAGGTTTACTCCATCTTCTAACTTTACCCGTAACATCTACATCAGACACATGGTCGCCACTACCACAGCAAGCAAAAACCGTTATTAAAATAATTTAAAAAGTTTTTCTATTACTTGTTTCATGTATTTTTGCCATTCACATAAAATCACGGCCGGATCGGGTTTTATAACTTTTTTTTATTAAATATTTGCAAATTGCCACCTTTTTATGCATGGCAATTATTCGGATAAAGCCAGTTTCTCAACGGATGAATTATCACCAACAAAAGCAATTATTTTAGAAAAAATCTTAATAAAGTGTAACGCTGTATACCGTGAAGCTAGAAACCTTTTATAGCAAAAGAATAAAAAGCTAATTACGGAAGAAATGCTCACTTCAACAAAAGCTTTTGACTGACTGAGCATCTTTTGCTCTCGACATCAAAAGTATTTTTAACCCCCGACGCAAAAAGAGGGGTGTTATAAGTTTGACCGCTATGTGTGTGTGTGTGTGTGTGTGTGTGTGTGTGTGTCTGTGTGTCTGTCTGTGGCACCGTAGCGCTTAAACGGGTGGACTGATTTGGATGCGGTTTTTTTTATTTGAAAGCAGGTTTTCCAGCGATGGTTCTTAGACATGTTTTATCAAAATCAGTTCAGCCGTTTCAAAGTTATCCGCTCTTTTGTTAGCTGCGGCAGGGATCTTAGACGCGTAAAGGGTATTTACTTTACTTTCAAACCTTAGTGTGACCTAAAATTTGAAACATCCATGTATGCTATCTATATACTCAAGATTATAGAATTCTCGGTCTGATGCTGCAGCCAGGATATCCAGCACCAGTGTGCTGGATATACTCTTGAAAAAATAATAGCAGAAATGTCGTGTTTGGATTCATTTACATCAGTACCTATTTGATTCTATATACAATGCAATGGTGGCAACAGAATGAGCTGATGCTGCAGCCAGGATGTCCAGCACACTAGAACACTCTTGAAAAAGTAATAGCAGATATGTCGTGTTTGGATTCGTTTTGATCAGTATTTTATTCTACATACAATGCAATGGTGGCAACACGATGAGCTGATGCTGCAGCCCGGATATCCAGCACACTAAAATACTCTTGGTAAAATAATATAGCAGATATGTCGTGTTTGGATCCGTTTTGATCAGTATTTGATTCTATTTGCAGTACGATGGTCATTATAAGTTAATGTTATTTGCAGAGAAACTTAACATTCTGCAGTAATAAAAATGCATTTCTATATTGTTAAATTGTTTAAAAAGTTTAAAAATGTTAAAATAAAAATTAAATTTAAAATTTAAAAAACCCCCAACGCAAAAAAGAAACATTTAAAAAGTCAAAAATAATACCTACCTATCGTTGAGCCATCAAATTCGATTGAGTAATACCTATATATATTTTAATTACAGAAATTGATGGATGGCACGATAAGGTTTGCTCATTGAAATGGCGCTATAATGTCACGGCGGGGTACCGCATAAGTAAGTCAGACCCTTCACTTGATTGACTATGTAACATATGCGGTACCCCGCCGCGACATTATAGCGCCAATTCAATGAGCAAACCTTATCGTGCCATCCATCAATTTCTGTAATTAAAATATATATAGGTATTACTCAATCGAATTTGATGGCTCAACGATAGGTAGGTATTATTTTTGACTTTTTAAATGTTTCTTTTTTGCGTTGGGGGTTTTTTAAATTTTTACGTGAAGCAAACCGCGTTCGCGTATCCCCAGTTACCTACATTCGCGTCAAAGAGTCACCTAGTTCTTTTTACCTTGCGACTTATACCCTACATCTAGATTTAAGACTCGGTCTAGACTGACGGCTGAATTGTTGATGCCTACACCGTCGACGGCTTTTAGCGTACGGCTTGGGGATTTAGGAACGAAGCGACACGTGAATTTTGAATAGAGTGGAGGCTGTATCGAGAATTTTTTAGATGGCTTTAAGCTCTGTAACAGTTCCGACTTGGAGATTATTTTCTCACTGCTGCTTGCTATGTTTAACACGGCAAATTTAGATAAAAGCTTGAATTTTTCAGGAGTTTTTTGTATGCTTGTTTGATAGGGCACGCTCTAGTCGCTCATTCTTTCGTACAAACGTAGTTTAGTGTTTACTCGTCTGTTTGACAATGTACGTTCAAAACTAAAAAAATATTTCAATGTTTTCTCGTCATTATCTAGCCCTGTATGGAAGCAGAATCTGAAAAAAAAATACTGGTTTGGTAGTTATGAGCGTCGAAACTTCCATATTTCAACACAAATTTTAAGCATCTTTGGGTTTCAATAAATAGCTCCCGAAGTATGAAAATGGCAAAATTTTTACCGTACAGGGATATATAATTTATTGAAAAATACAACCACTAACTAACTATAAACTACTGCTTATTAACTTTTAATAAATACATCCAGTAGTTTTTTCATAATATCTAAACGCCCAAAGGTCTGTTCATGAAATTTTATAAATCGTCGTCTATTTCAATAAATACATAAAAACTAAATAAATAAATACTACATAAATAAAACTCAATAAATAAATAAAGTAACTAAATATCATGCTTAGAAGCCACGCCACCAATGAGTTCGAGCCGCAAGCTGCAACGGGCTAACAGATTTAGAGGAAAGACGCTGAGGTAGACATGACCTAGAATCTAGGTATGTATAAAATGTGCCCTATATATTTTTCTAGGTTCTAGATAAATGTATAGGATACATTTTACTTAGAAACATCGAGCAGTTTCCCTAGGATGCGAATGAATGCGCTTGGCGTCTGTTATAATAAATTGTAACCGTTTCATGATTAATTATAACTTATGTGTTCTCAGTAAAAACATTGGAATTGCACCACCGACTTGCTTTAATGAAAATTCATCGCAAATTACAATGAAAAATTAATAAAAAGTTTAACGCTCGATTAGCCAGTGTTATCTCTCCGTTGTGCACCCACCCTTACAACAAAGTTTTGGTACTGATCGCAAGTTACTCGTGCGTCAAAAAACCACGTGATATCGCTATCTTTACATTCAACACATAGCCTTCCATTTGCTAACTGTTATAGCGGCTCATTATGCGATAAATAATAACGATTAATATTCACAGGCGGCCATGTTGCGTATCGCGGTAGCATCGCCCCGCCCACTTTTGATATTAGAATTAATTTAATTCGCAAGAAACGACGCCTTAACGGACTCGCGGCACGAACATCACCACTTGATCTCCGTGTTAATGAATTGTAACCTTTATTTTCTAAGCAATAGAACTACAACAAGGTATCAATTTATAAAGGACGCATTGTACGGTAATTGAACATACGACCGATCATCGCCTTTTTATACGAGTAAATAGAAATTAATAATTGGTAGTTTTTGTAAAAAAGTTGTTCTAGATATAAATTGCAGTAGTCCGCCCCCTCGATACCATAAAAGCTTACAACTGTTGACGATCTGACATTTAATTCGCAAAAAATACAGTCGAATCGAAAAGTGATTATCATTAATTTTATTTATAGGTTTATCGGGCCGGTTTAGTTGTGTTTGGTCATAAATGTCATAATCGTAAAATTTAAATGTCCAATAAAAGTCATTCTAATCGAAAATCAGTTCCCAAAGTATAATTTTATTTTCTTCATAAACATTTAATATTGACATTTGGGCCGTTTAAAACTAGGGTGGCCAAAAGTTACGAAACAGAACCACAAGCAAAAAAAAATATCTAGATTTGTATAAATAAAAAAGCGGCGTGAAACGAATGCTTTAAAAGTTATTGCACCCAAGTGTGATACCATCTTTCACGACCGACCGTGGTATCTGTCTGTTTAAAACTTTTAAGTATGTATTAAAATATTATGTATGTAATTATTATGTAAATGTTTGGACTAAAGGAACATTATATGATATTTATCACCTATTTTTCTGTGGTGTTCTGTCAAAAATTCTACTAATAATGCTTATAAAAAGAAATAATGGATACAGAACTAATTTTGCATAATTATTTTACGTTTAATTTTGAGATAAATCAAAGGTTACCTTCATGTACATTAAAAGTAATATAAATAACGTGTAACGAGTTGAATAAATCTAGAAAACAATGTATTTTTTTTCAATCTGAACTGTCGAAGCATCTGGAATGTTTTATCTAAATGCCAGAACATTTAAAGGTTGATAGCAAAAAAACCTGCCGTGGTGAGCCTCTTATCACACGAGAAGCTTTGGAGCTCAGCTTAGTGAGACGAGAAAAAACCGAGATTATATCCGAGATAAAACCTCGGATTTTAAAGTCATTGTTGAAAAACAAACGCCATTTATGTAACTCTTGAGTAAGCGAGATAAACAATCTTTGTTTTAAGATGCTCAAGTTAGTTCAAGTTTTGTAGCTTTTTATATTAACTTATCTGTCTTATCGTGCTGTTGCCTCTGCACTAAATGTAGTAATAGTTATATTATTTGATTGCTTAGATATTTCTTGTATATTATGTCATTTGCCTAGCATCATAGCCTTTTTCCAATGACGCTGGGGTCGGCTTCCAGTCTAACCGGATGCAGCTGAATACCAGTATTTTACAAGGAGCGACTGCTTATCTGACCACCAGAGCCCAGTTACTAGGTAATACGATACCCCTTGCTAAGAATGGTTGTCAGATTTTCGGGCTTCTGACGACTTTGAGACAGTCGTTACGGCTTATGCCCGGCTGGGCAGGACCAACTGTTTAACGTGCTTTCCGAGGCACGGAGGGGTCCCATCCACGCACCAACCGTGGCAAGCGTAGCTTAACCTGATCGATCGACCCTGCGGCTGTTATTACTTAGCCACATGCCCTCTTATTTCTCTTATAATATGTATTATAATATAATATCTTTTCGTTTTTTTTGCCAATAGCTTTTCTAGTCAAACATTTTGTTTCTCTTTACAGCTAGTAATAATTTAGTTATTTGATTACTTACATATTTTATATCACTTCTTTTGTCAATTTCATCAGCTATATTTTCCTTTTTTTTTTTCTAATCAAACTTTATGCTTCTCTATCTTTTGTAAAGACAGTCGTTTTTATATTTTAGCCTATCTTGACATCTGAAACGTTACCGTGACGAAGCGATTTCGCCTGCATTATAAAACATGTCAGAATACGATGCGTGCCATTAAGCTTGGGATCTATTCTAATCCACCATCTTGCTTTGTCCCAGCTTTTAACATAACAGACTTAGCCGACGTTCGCACGGACGTATTTTCAACGCGCTGGGATGCACTCTGTTGTTGTTAGGTTGGATTCTCGAAGCTCGATTCAACACCGAGAGTTGAAAATCCAGTGAGCGATAAAATCCCGCCGCGATATTTTTACGTCCGTGCGAACGTTGGCTAAATGTACGGAATATGAATCCCAGTATTGAAAAAAGATTGCGTGCAGCGAAGATGAGAATGTTGAGATGGATGTGTGGAGTGACGAAAATGGATAAAGTAAGAACTGAGTTTTTATGAGGAAGTTTGAAAATGGCGCCAGTGACAGAAAAGGTGAAAGGTTATCATTTGGCTTGGTATGGGAATGTGATGAAGAGGGAGGAAACGCATGTGACTAAAAGAGTGTTGAATATGGATAGATTGTGTGAGGAATGATAATATGAAAGAGAAAGGAGTGGTTAACAGGGGATAATGGAAAGAGAAAACGTGTTGCGCCAACTCCACGTAACATGGGACGAAGGCAGGAAGATGATGAAGATGATGATGAATCCAAGTTTTGACAAGAATGTATTGGTTTTAAGTTAATATTACACCATTGGAAATAATCTTACAGATCTAATATATTTTCGCATTAACTTAACCTGGCAGGAAAATATGTAATAAATAGGTCCTAATAAGGGGTATCTTGGTGTACGAGACGTAGCAGAGGCTGCGCATAGAAATAATATATAGAATTAGAGAAGTCATTAGATTCAGTAGTAGGTACACGATTACTAAGAAGCTGTTAGCTTATCGCCTAGGTCATTTAGAAACTAGTTTTTGCAGTTAAGTCTTAAAACTGGTATGCAAAGTTGAAAATTCTTTACTCTAACTAATCACAAAAAAACACTGACTGTATTGTCAGCGTTTTTTTTTTTGTTTTTTGTGATAAAGTGTTTTATAAAGACGCATCTATAAAAAACACTTTGGGCCAAAATGAGTGGTCCAATGAAATCGTTAATGTTTCGTGCTTAAAATTCCATACTTATTGAAAATCTCCGACTGCATAACAATAAAAGTGAAAGTTTAAACCGCTGAGTGTACCTAAACTATTAAATTTATTGAATAAAAAAAACATACTTATTGAATTAAATCCTTTTCGGTAATTTGTCGTTTAACTGTTTATTTTGCCGCCAGTTTTCACTGTCAAGTTATATCTTATTAGCGGTAACGTTAACTCCTTTAATAATTGCAGATTACTTGACAAAGTGATAAGTAATGCGACAGCGAAATTAAATTAAAGCATACACAATATTGTTACTGCTTTTTTTCTCCGCTTTTGACAGTTAGTGAAACACCTTTTGTATCGATTGTACCTACATTTGGTTGTAAATATATCCTTAAGCCTTCCTCACGATTGTTATACCGATTTCAATCGTGCCACAATTTGTAACATGTCTAAATGTCTATACACATTGCTATTTCGGAATTTTTGGAACCTATTTCGATCAACCAGATATTTTTTTTGGAATCCATTTGCATGATGAGCTAAATTCTGGGATGTATGACAGACAGGTTTTATGAGTCCATTAAAAATTCAAGAAGCATTGTTACTTTTATTTGTTACCTTTAGGTATATTGACGGGTAACTTAAGCATAACTAACAAATTGTTTACTATTTGTTTCAGGTACGTATCCGACAAGCAAACAAACATACAACATAATTGTAAGTAGTGTGACCACAGGTCTGCCTATAGAGAGCCATGTACCGACTAATGCGTCCGCATTGCGATGCTCCTCGCGTCCACTCAACGTGACGTATTCTCGCCCACAGAGGGCGTTTGTGTGCAATCTCGGCTATGTAATCAAATTGCTAATGCTGGGCGCAGGTTTTGTAGGCGATAGAGTTTCCTTCTAATATCTTGTTCTACAGGATATGACATGTTCTAGTGCTAGTAAGATGGTCGTTAAAATTTGAGTGTTTTCTGTTTCTTGGCATTTTTTCGACGCCCACGCTTTCTGGGCGTATTTTACATGCCATTTTGTTGTTATGTCGTGTTTTATAACGTGATTTCAAATTTCAAATTTATTTATTAATAATCAGGCAAACAAGAACAGATTGGACGGTGACCCCCAAACTAGACATATTTATGCCTGTATCTTGGGGGTCGGAATTGCAACATTTTCAGAGTTAAGGGTAGTACTTACATGATTATTGCTTTACAGGTGAATATAAACTAAATTTAACAAAACTAAAATCAATGAAAATAAAAATAAAAAATAATAAATCAAAATAAAACACTAAATTATACATTGCACAATAAAATCATCAGTGTGAGATCAATAAAAATAATCATTAAGTAATAATTAAAAGTCTAATCAGTTATTATGAGATTAAACAAAGAATTAAGTGTAGAGTGTAAGTATGAGTATGTGTTAGAGAGTGGGGGTGTGTTGGGGTGTGTGTGTGTGTGATGTGAATGTGAGCTGAGTACAGTTAGTCTGTGTGATGTTGCTTATAATTAATACCTATGTATAAATAATATTTTCTGTTTCATCGTAGGAGAGTGTAAAAAGCCATTTCTTTATTACCTTTTTGCACAGAGATATTTTAAGGTCTTTTATGTTGCAGCACTTTATGACTTTGTTGTAGATGTGTGGAAATAAGTAGTCCGGGGAACGTCTAGCCATAAGAGAGTTCATTTGGGGAATGGGAACCCTAGTTGTGCGCTTTGACATTATTTCTAGGTAATCTGTCCTGAATTTTAATTTTCTATGCATGTGAAGTGTTGCGTTGAGGATAAAAAGCTGACGGACACGGAGGACCGGGAAGTCACTGTAGAGTTTGTTGGTTGAGTACAAGAAAGGCTTCCTGAGCATTACTTTAATGACGGCTCTTTGTGCTCTTTCGACTTGGATAATTGAAGTTTTACCAGCACCGCCCCAGACAGAGATTCCATATTGGAGGACAGACTGGCAAAGTCCATGATAAACAGTGCGAAGTATGGGGGAGGGTGTGCAGTCACGTAGTTTTTTCATTATATGGATAAGTTTTCTTACTCGGCCGGAGAGTGCTTGTATGTGATTTTTAAAAGATAAATTCTCGTCTAACGTAATTCCTAAATATCTCATGGAGGGAATACGGTCGATTACGGTACATGAACAGTTTGCGGGACGGGGGATAAGGCTATTGTAGCAAGTATGAAATGTGAGACTTAGGTGTTGGGGGGGTCCGGATGCCTTGGATTTAAAGAATGTTATTATCTTTGTTTTTTTAACGTTTAAGGTCAGTAGGTTGTTGTCGAGAGTCTTAGCCACTATCCGTAGTCCCTCCTCCGCACATTTGTAGACTTGTTCCCAAGATTTACCATGAAATAAGATCGCCGTATCATCAGCGTAGGCTATTAATTCAGCATTGGTGAGAGAAAGATTTAAGATGTCGTTTATGTAGAGTAAGAAAAGAGTTGGACCGAGTGTACTGCCCTGAGGGATTCCGAAACCGATGGAGAGGAGGCTGCTAGAGTAATCACCGAGTTTGATAAATTGCCTTCTATTAGACAGGTAGCTTCTGAACCAAGACAGGGGAGTGCCACGTATGCCTGCGGCTTCCAGTTTCTTTAGAAGGAGTTCTATCGAAATCGTATCGAATGCTTTTGCCAAGTCTAAGAAAACCCCCATGGAATGTTCACCTTTATCTACAATTGATGATGCTGAGTTTGTTAGTAGCCTGGCTGCGTCTTCGGTTGACCTACCCCTCCTAAAACCGAACTGCCTGTCGGAAATTAAGTTATGTTTTTCAAGGAAATTTGTTAGCCTTTTATTTACAATCTTTTCAAGTAACTTTGACAATATGGGCAGTAGGGCGATTGGTCGATAATTATCGGGAATGTCTGTTGCTCCACTTTTGTGAATTGGGCTGACAGCTGCGACTTTCCATCGGTCCGGAAAAGTTCCAGTCTCTAAGCTTAGGTTGAATATATGGTTTAGAGGTGCGATGATAGTGGGTTTAATTTTTTTAATTAGTCTTACATTTAGATTGTCGGGCCCGGGAGCACTGTCATTTTTGAGTTGGGATATGAGGCTATCTATCTCAATTTCATCGGTAGGGTGTAAGAAGAATGTGTGCGAGCAAGTAATATTTGGACTATAATTATCAGCAAGAGAAGCTTGAGTTTCAAAGAGTCTTGTTAGAATTTGGTCAGCCAGATTTTTGCCTAATGAAGTGAAATAGGTGTTACATTTATTGAGTGATCCAATGGGGTCGTTACTATTTGTGACTAAGTTAGAAGGGTCAGTTGACGTTTTGTTGTCGCTATATATTGATTTTATAGTCTTCCAAAGTCGCTTGGGGTCAGCTCGGTTAGTCTCGATTAGGTGACTGTGGTATTCCGTTTTTAACCTATGTAGCAGTTTGTTGCAGAAGTTTCTATAACGGGTGTATATGAGTCGCTGCATTTGATCATCAGGGTGAGTACGTGAGGCTAAGTGGAGTTTGTCTCGGTGCCGCATACATTTTATTAAGCCTGGGGTGATCCAGGGCTTGATGTTATATTTGCTACGGCTTGTTTGGACTTTGTGAGAGTGTTTTTTTATTATATTTGTGACAATTTCAATAAAAGCATTAACGGCGGAGTTTGTACATTGATGGCTAAGGACTTCAGTCCAAGACAGGTCATTTATCTCGGCAACAACAGCTTCTTCATCTATTTTAGTTTTCCATCTGGGTCTGGAGGAGGAAGGTCGATTGTTTTTTAGGCAAGTCATAGCCATCGCTATGTCATGATCCGTGATAGAACATTTACCTATTGCTCCCAAAGATTTATTAATGGACTTAATAAAAATGTGGTCTAAACAATTACTTGCTCTAGTTGGCTTAGTTATTGCTGGAAGGAGACCGTGTGTAGCCATCATACACAGATAATCCGCATTTCTGTTATTAATTTGGTTACATATGTCGATGTTTATGTCTCCAGCTACAAATACTGTGGCGTAATTGTGTAACTGAATCAATGTGGTATCTAAGGAAGTGGTGAAATTATCTGTATGGTGAAAAGATGGCGATCGATAGATTCCTAGAACAGCGATTTCACTGTTAATATTTATTAAAAGGCAGTCTGCGTCTGCTATGTTTGGTTCACTGACAGTGAATTTCCATGTATTTTTTGTGTAAATGACGACACCACCGTTCTTATTTGATTGTGAGAACGTCCTGGAGCCTGTGTAACCTGGTAATAATTCGAGCAACGAACCTTCGCTCAGCCAACACTCTGTTAAAACAATAATATCAAAATCGCCATCGAGACGTTGCAGTGCGGAATAAAAATTATCAAAATTATGGTGGTAACTCCTAATATTAAATGTAAGTATTTTGAAGTTGTATTTTGTTTGTAGTAGCTGATCCCTGCAGCTTTCTAATAGATCGTAAGAGTGACATTCAATTTGTATATTATCATCTATATCCTGTATAATGTTAAATATAGCCATCTATATAGTGAGAAAAACGGATAATAATAGTAAATATCAAGCTTTGGAATGTCACTAACAGGCTAACGAAGATTGCTGGCAGGGGAGCTATGGTGTATTTGTGTGTACGTGAGCGTGTGGGTGTGTTAATAATTTGTTCATTTATCGAGAAATACAAAAAACTGTTCACGAAAAGGTATTGTTCTAAAAGTGTTAGCGTGAGAGTATATGTTTGATACGTAGAGTATTCAGTCTCGTCAATGTGTGATAGTGTGAAAGTGAGTGACTTGTTATGTTTTTGTTGAGTGTAAAGTTAGTGAATGGGAAAACCCGTTGGAAACTACGTTATAAAGTTACAATAGTTACTTTTCTTGCATTTGCATTTCGCTCTAAGGTTAAAACTCCAATCTTATTGGGACTTATGTTCGAGCCGTTGGATAACCCGTTGAAACACTAGGGCCATGGGGTTCGAGTGTCTTAGTTTTTCGAGACATCGCCAAGCGTTTGGTCGATTCTTCACGTGACCAGAGGACTGCCCTGTTTTTTGGCCAAAGAATCAGCATTGACACACAACTTGGCAATGCTGCCGGCTTTTTCCTGTAGGCAGTGGTGCGGACGAATTTTTCGATGCCTTGGGATTCTTTCCCCTACCTTTTTTATAAACTTGTACATATTATTATTTTAAGAATGTTAGCTATTAAATTATGTTAATTTCAAATAAAAACATAGTCAAATACAGCGTGTTCTAATAAAAATATCAGAAAAAGGGTCAAAGGTTAACGTCAGACTTGAGGACATCAAAGAAAAACGCGGCTTTGAATAGATTACTAAAATGCAAATTGGTAGATAATGTCATAATGTCGCAACTCGTAATACGTCGTTTCACATGACGCGGTCACAACGATGTTTTATTTATAATGTGAGGGGAAACGGGCGAATTATGACATGACCCTTAGGAATGGAAGGACTTCTTCCAATAACACTCGGTGTTGTTTCAAACATTATTGAGTTGTTAGTAGTGGGAAACAAGATGGGAAAAAGTTTTTTTTTTTGGGTAGATCCTATTTATCCTACTAAACCTACTATCCTACTAATGATATAAACGTGAAAGTTTGTATGTTTGTTACTCAATTACGCAAAAACGGATGAACGGATTTGGATGAAATTTGGAACACTGTTTCCGATCTCCACGAGGGCGAAGTAATTTATTTCGTAAACTCTGTTTAGGACCTTGAGATGTATAACACTGCGACTTCAATATCCGAAGCTTAATATGTATGTTAACAAAGCGTTAAATAAGTTGTTGCCTTATTATTAACATTACATCAATACAACTTCTTACAAATGTATGTTAATGATAGGAATGTAAAACACTTTTAAAGTATTCAAAACAAAAAAAAAAGCTTCAACAAACTCTGTGCACAACTGTGTCAACAGTGTTTAGTAGAAAAACAGACAAAATATTAGGTGTGCATTAGCATGTCAAAGGGCGGGATTGGCTGGACTGGACCGTCCCGTCCCGAAGCCCTCCCACCTGGACACCCTAGCGTAACACTTTTGTCGCTCAGATTACTTCCAAAATCAAGTTAAAAACCAATTTAGTTTCGTTCAGTAATTTCCCAGCAAAAATGTCCTCCGAAGGATCACGGCTCGCAAATTAAGATGTCTCGAACAGTAGTAATTTCTAAACGTCTATCATTTAACTAGAAAACAAAGCTAAGCGTCGGTTACCCAGCTTTCGCTTACAGACGCCGGCGGCGGCAACTTCAAAGGGATCCCGACCGCACCCCCTCCCCTGTCGCGCGCCCGCCACCCCCTGTGCCCGAGGCGCGCTGTTGACGACCGCGTTTGTTCATTGCGGTGGCACTATGTATTTGGGAAACGGATCAGTGTGTGTTAACCTTAAACCCAAGCGTTGCTTGTGACAATTTACGTAATCACATTTTTTGGAAAGCTTTTTACATTTCTCCATAGGGCGGTATTGCTAGGCGCATTTTTGCGTTATTTTTTTATTAATCTCGTGATATTTCGTGTTTCATGTTGTACTTGTATTCCTGGGAAATGTGGCAACTCATTCGTAGTTTTCAGTCTAGGTTTAATTTTTTATCATACTTTTTATAAAAAAATGATGTCCTATAGTTTATTGGACTAAATCAAGTTAAAGATAAAACAGCCATATAGGGTGACTAGTAATTAGTGACCGATACTTAAACACATGATTATACTCATGATAACAAACAACTTTTAATATGGGACCAAACCTGAAATCGCGAAAAAAATATCAGCTGCCCCATACATTCATGTTCGCATAACTCGCCAAAATGTAGGGAGCAGCTGATTTTTTTTTCGCGATTTCAGTTTTGGTCCCTAATTAAAAGTTGTTTGTTATCATGAGCACAATTATGTGTTTAGGTATCGGTCACTAATTACCAGTCACCCTATATAAATCTTTCAAAAGTGACAACACGTCCACACGAATGCAAAATCGATACAAGACTGACGAGATCGTTTCAAAAATAAAGTGTGTGCGACCAACAGAGAGTAATACTGAACTACCCTCCATTCTGCCACGTGTCCGTCACAGCTATGAATATTGATATGTCTCATTATACTAAGTATGCATTCAATGAGGACATTTTAATTATAAAACAGCAATTTTCTTTTACTGAAAGATTTTGGAGAAGTAAACATTTTGATTGTTCTTGGTTGATAATACTTGCTACCGAGGTACGGAAGATTGATTTTGATTGATTGATTGTTGAGATTGTTTGGGGGATGTATGTACTTGTTAGAAGTACGTTAGATAAAAATGAAGTAGCTATTACTTACTAATAAAAAGTTTTTACTAGACCATATTGTATCCTAAACTTTATTGCCCCATCAAAGTTTTTCCTAAAAGTTTTCTTAACTACCCGAAGTTCAAAGTTCAAACAATATATTAAGTCCAATTACTATAATGTCTTAGCTCACACCACTCAATTAAGGCGCTTCCCCGACCAAACAACCTTGAGCGTTCTGTTCTTCTGTCATAGATATCACAAAATTTTTGAAATAATTGTTTTAATAAAAAAAGAATAACGATCTTTTGAAATAAAATAAAACGTTAATTGTTTAGGTGTTTAAATTATCTATCCATTAGTGTAATCATGAAATGATTAGAAAGTCAACTTTAGCAAAAGATGCATGCAATCAATATTTTTAGTCACTTCTTTACAAGGAGTTTTTAAATGTATTTGTAACACATAAAAACAAATAAGAACGTGCAATAATAATGATAGGATATCCGAACATAAATAATGTGCTTTTAGATGTAGTTTATTACTCTTAACTAATGAGTTAATAGCCTCTGAATAACGTTCTATCGCAAAGTTTTGCTCGGGTTACCGCCTTAAGCCCCAATCTACGATAATTAATGCGACATATTCAATATCACGCGTTGTCCCACGCTGGGCGCCATAATTGCTGGTTACATCGTAATTGGGCGAGCCGGTTAGAAGAATTACGGTAATCGTCGCGTGCGGTCGTCCCTACCGTTAATGAGGCGAAACTTTTCACAATAAAATGTATTTAACATTCTTTTGTGAAAATTGAGGGTAGTCGAAACTTTTACTTTTTCGTTATTATTTAAAGTTGTCGCTTAGTTGTGTGGAATGTTACCAATTAACGAAAAAGCTTTTATTACCTTAATAAAAACTATGTCGTTAGAAAATCACGTGTAATTTGAAACATCTCGATTTATCTTAATCGAAATTAAACCCTTGCAGAGGTAAAATCCATGTAGACACGCGTATTAAAATGGGAGGGTAATGACATGAAACCCTTTTAATTATTATAGTGGGTATTCATGGGGTAGAAATATGACACTTTAAGGCTTGTCCTCCGTAAAAAGCGCGGTCACTGTCGAACTGCATATAATAGAAAGAGAAGCGCGCTGGTAATTTATTGCAAAATGTGAAACAATTATTATCTATTTACAAAAAATATTAATTGGACTAAAAAAATAATGATATGAAATCATTACATAATTTGTAGAGAACTGTATTAAAACCCTTTTAATGAAAATCGTAGGAGTACAAAACTAGAAAAACTAGAACTGGATTTTTTTTTCTCTAAAGATCAATAAACTAAAATAGATTTCAGGACAAATGAAATCATTTCTTATGATTGTAGATTACTGTGTAATTTTTCCTATCAAAAAGATGCTATAGTTACTGTAAAAGATGGACACAAAGTTACTTAGTTTCGCCGTATTTTACGGAGAACAAGCCTTAAAATAAATTGCGAAAGTTTTTATAAACTCAAATTGTGGGTAGACTGAAATACGTTGCATTGATGATGACTAAAGCGAAGAATAAAGCGTAGATGTGAGATTGCATGGGACGGGTCCTAAAACCGCAACTCTATAGGTAGAAATGCAGACGTAGACATTAATTTTCCACACTGAATTCCATTGAGGGGTGCAAAAATCTAATATTGTACAGTCAGCAGTCGATTATCACTTGTGTTTTCTAAATCTTAATTATTGAGAAATCGGAACAGATGAAAACTTTAAAAAATATCAACTCAATGAAATGCTAAAAAGCAGGTTATCGTATCATTTTGTGTTAATTTAGATGATGTCAAAAAGTAGCCGTGTTAACCGACTTCTGTTGCTGACCGTATCTATGAGTTACCTTTTTTTGGAAGATTCAACTCAGATTGTATATGTCTCCTGAAGAAATGTTCAATAATAATAATTATGTTCCTCATGTCTTTTGTTAACTTTTGAAATTTACTTCTATGATCCCTTAAAACAGTTTGCCCTATCGCAAAACTACGGTACAGCAAATAATAGTAACAAAACGAAGAAAAATCAATTTGTAAATGAAAATGAGGGTAGTTTTGTAGTGCGCAACACTCGTACTTGATGTAGTTAATTAATAAGACCAAATTCAAACAAATCGTGAGTATTATTGATACACTCAATGCTTAGGGACGCGGATTTATGTTAGGGTTGCCAGTTGATATAGTTGGTAGAAATAATGCAGTAAAATTAATTTTACTTGGAATATTAATCACTTGGCCGTGAAGAAATACTGACATTTATATGCTCCTTAATCTTGAGAAAAGTTAAATAGTACCTTGGATTATGATGATATTACAAAAACAGCAGTTTAGTAGGATTCCTCACTTCTGTATAATAATCCGCCTATAACGTTCCTACTGCTGGGACACAGGCTTCCTCTCTCTGTGAGAGGGAGTGGTCCGTAATCCACCACGCGGGCCCAGTGCGGGTTGGTAGATGTCACATGTCTTCGATTTTTTTGGTTCTAGGACATGACGGTTTCCTCACGATGTTTTCTGTATACCTAAATGTTATAGTCTACCTACGAGTCTACGACACAGTAAACAACAATTTTACAATAGTGTTGAATTGAATTTTATAGGACCACATTTAAATTCAAAATGTTAAACTCAAACCATCTTTCCACTCCAAACAAATATACCATTTATCCTGTCATAGCGTCACACCTTCATAAAAACATATTCAAATCAACAAATATATCATTTAGAATTCCATTCGTAAAACTAAAGGACAAAGTCAACATCAGAACAAATAAATAAAAATTCAAAATTCCGGTCACGCACAGCCCTGCGAGTGGAGGGCCTAGGTTCGATCCCCATTGTGTGATTCTCCACTTGTTTTTTAATACGAGGGTAGTTTCTATTATTCCCCATTGTGCCCACTTGGTGTTTTCGTTCCATGACATCCACTTGGCCATTGTGTGTTTGCATGGGGATCGCTGGCTCGTGGATGGGACATGGGACATTTCGGTTTATTAATTCGCCATTTTTGAGGGTCAAGTGATTATGATACGGTAGTTTTGTTGTTGGATTTGCTTATGGTATTATTATGTTAATACTGTGGTCTGTTTTTAAGTTGAATGATTAATTTGGTATTTCGTAATAGTTTCAATAGATTTATGAATGACAAAATTCTGTAACGGAAGAACGAACGTGATGAATGAACGTAAACGAATCAAAAGGAAAGAACGAACGAGCGAAGGAAGGAACGTAGCAGGTGGCGTTATGCCTACTCCCATGGGAAGGCTTGAGTTTATGCATGTGAAATTCTATAATTTGCAATATGTTGATATCATAAATGCATTGCTAGAGTATCATCTTATCACCAGTCATACGTAAACGAGTCAATTACCGCGAACTCTGTAAATAATCTATCATACTGATACGTGCTGTCTCATAAAATCTAATAAGACACCGACGTCTTGACCCCACACTATCTAAAGAACCAATATATCGCTTCAACACCTATGTTTTGTATAAACAATCATACAACACATACTAAACAAGACCCTAAAACTTGCTTCCTAAAGTATCTTTTTGATTTTCTCAGTTTTCCCCCAGCTTCCTTACTCTATTTACCAAGTGAGGAAAGGAAAGGCTCCGAGATCTGACCCCTGGTCGACTTCCGTCAATGTCGCCATTACTCCCACCCTCATTTCCGTTCCAAATCCGGAATTTTTGGCCCATTAGGCTTTTTGGGAAAACAACGTTATTGGTCCCTTAAATATTTGAACGGATCTCATTGATACTGTTCAGTTCGAGTTGACATTTCTCGTTTCAGAGAGAAAATTAGTGAAACATTTTGTTGTAAAATTGTAAGCGGGTAGATTTTCTCCTATTCTTCCCAGTTGTGTTTGACCTAATTATTACGAAATTAAAAAACGCACAGCACACGTCCTCCCCGGGCGAATCGCAAGCTTCAAGTGAGACGCATTTTTAATTAAACGCCACCGGAAGCCGCCATGTTTCCGCGCATCCGTACCCGCCATCTTGCGGCACCCGTTTGACAAATTGGAACGCCAGAGTGACGCGCAATTTTCCCGCCTATTGTTCGCTTTTTACCGCGCAACAAAATGAAAAGTCGCGTTCCATTTCCATTTTTTTTTTTTTTCGAAAACTGCAACGGTCCTGGTCCTGTGATATAGTGCGGTTTATTTTTGTATTTCTGCGGGTGTTCGTTTCTCTATTGACTTTTATTTGAATTTTGATAGTGCGTGGCTTGATTGGGTGTGGGAATTACACGTAGACGGACGTGATTTCAAATGGTTGTGCAAAAATGCCAGCATAACGGTGTGGCCATCAATTCATGAAAACAGAATATTGTTACGCTTCTCTAACATATCTTTTTGGTCTATCACTGATTCCTATGGGCCTGAAATGCCAAATGCTTATTACGTCAGCATGGGTGGTTGTGTTCTTCGGTAGATCCTTGAAAAATACCGATAGTTGTAGAGTAGTACTTGTTGTGTTGTAACTTGTAGCTTGGGTTGCAACTATAAAACTTACTGTTACTACTCTACTACGTTTAGTAGAAGGGGGCACTTCCAAATCACAAACGATGGCAAAGCAAATTAAATTCCCAAAATTAATATTAAACCTCGCAAGCCTTTTAAACAGCAATACGGAACGCATAATAAACAAACAGTTTCGCGGCCACCCATTACCGAACCATAAACAATTTAGTTAGAAAATTTAAAAGAGCACTATGTGAAAAGTTAACAAATCGTTATTCGACTAACGTTGGACAGTGGGCTAGGAACAATTCTAACTAGTTACCGTTTATATGCCCCGCCTCATTAAAGCCGGCGGCGAGATCAAAGGCGTCCGAAATACGCCTGCCGCAGACCTACTCCTCTCATAGAATCGGAATTTTTCATATATTTTCTTTGATGACAGACATTGCGCGGTGAAAGAATTAATTTGATGAAAATTAGATGTACTTGCTCAAATACATTAGGATTCGTCTGAATACTTATGTTAGTAATTTGTGAAGCGAGAGAATAACTCTAAATTATACGAAATTAAGAATAACATACAAACATTTAAATGTAAGAGTTGAAACATTTACGACAATCTCTTCACCCGCAGTGTCTGTTTATAACACTTCTAAATTAATCAAACATTTTTTCTATACATTTCAATCACATCAATCGGCCTACCCTTTTCCCAACTATGTTGAAGTCGGCTTCCAGTCTAACCGGAGGCAGCTGAATACCAGTATTTTACATGGAGTGACTGCCTATCTGACCTCCACAACCCAGTTACTGGGTAATACGATACCCCTTGGTAAGACTGGTTGTCAGACTTTCGGGCTTCAGACGACCCGTAACCACTGTCAAAGATCCACGAATAAAAGCCGGGACCTTCGATCAATCTATTATTGATCGAAGGCCGGGACCAACGGCTTAACGTGCTTTCCGAGGCACGGAGGAATCTCGGTATGTAAAGATGGTCACCCATCCACTGACCAGGAAAAAAGCTTTGTAATTTCGACTGAAATTAATAACATACTCTAAATAATAAATATTTTGGTGTTGCGTCAACAAGCCACAGGAATGACACAAACATGAAACAAATTGTCCAATGTAAAAACAATGTTGTCTAAAAAATTATACCATTTTCATGCAAGTTCTGCGTAACGGAATAGAAAATATGACTGATGTAGTTCATCACTTTTTACACTGAAAATGCATTTTGTATATTAATTTTGATAGTTGCTACTTTCAACTTTGTTTACGGTACTTAGAATTTCTTAAGAGGAGCTCGTGGCTAAGTAATAACAGCCGCATGGGTCGAACCATCAGGTTAAGCTACGCTTGCCGGAGTTGGTCCGTGGATGGGTGACCATTTTTACATATCGGGTCTCCTCCGTGCTTCGGAAAGCACGTTAAGCCATTGGTCCCAGCTGTCATTCGTGGATCTTTGACAGTCGTTACGGGTCGTCAGAAGCCCGAAATTCTGACAACCAGACTTACCAAGGCGTATCGTATTACCCAGTAACTGGGTTGTGGAGGTCAGATAGGCATTCGCTATAGTTGGGAAAAGGCTAGGCAGATTGACTTAGTATTTCTTTATTGCAAAAACTTTACAAATCACAATTCTTGTTCATCACCGTCATCATCTTCCTGCAAGGGTCGACCCAGCATATCTTCTTCTTCCATACATCTCTATTAGCTTTCATCTCAGTATTTACTCCCTTTCTAGCCACATCACTTGGCAGCTTTCACACATTAACAATTCCTGCTAATTCTCTGATTCTGAATTTATCTTGGACATTACTGACATGAACGAATTAACCACTGGACCCGACATAAAATACAAATGTATGAAAACTCGTTCAAACACATTACATTTGATTAAATTTTGTGATAAATAACAATAAATGTGATAAAATAATGTACTTACAAGTGAAAAGAAATAGTGGTATAGTTTTTACACCATTTAAGTGAACATAGTAATTTTTAGGGAGATGTTTTGTTGACAAGTAAGTGCTTGAGACTGACGCATAAACAAGCGACCAAGGCTAGAATTTCCTGGTTACTGGCAAACCCGGTAAAGGTACGGCCGCTTATGTGTCGGGTCCAGTAGTTAATTCGTTCATGATTACTGACATCGGTGAAGGAAAACATCGTGAGGATATCTGGACTTATAGCTAATATAAGTCTGAAATCGCCACCCCTTCTTAAGCAAGCGTGGTGATCAATGCTCGTGCCTTCTCTGTGTGAGAAGAGGCTTTTGTCCAGCAGTGAGACAGTAATAGGCTGGTGTTATTATTATTTCTTAAAAACATTTAAAAATATAAAACATAGTAGCCCACCGGTATCGGTAACAGGGTCCAAGCTACCGGTGGTCAGGGCTGCTGAGAGAGGAACGATACGCGCCGTGTCCAGAAGTACCGCTTTCTGGATCAAGCCCTTGATCCAGCTTTAACGAGATTATTTCGTTTTTTTTTTCCTTCTATAATATATTTTTAAAAATATATAAAAAACATTATTATTATTATTATTTGCAATGATTTTCGTCAACGATCTCTTCCAATACCAGCCGTATCTATCCGATTCCTAAGTCATATCCGCCAGAAAACAGTATGGTCGTGAAAGAAGAGATTTATACCGGTGTCGACGCGCGCGCAACTCGTGTTTTATTATCATATCGCCATTTTGGGGAGAGCTGTGTGCTCGGAATTCTATGTATCGATGGACTTTCAATTTCTAATGCAAAAGTGTATCGGGAATGGTTGGATTGATGGTTTGTGATTGTTCTCTATATCTAATCTGCCTAGCCTTTTCCCAACTATGTTAGGGTCGGCTTCCAGTCTAACCGGATGCAGCTGAATACCAGTATTTTACTTGGAGTGACTGCCTATCTGACCTTCACAGCCCAGTAACTGGGTAATACACCCCTTGGTAAAACTGACGACCCGTAACGACTATCAAAGATCCAGGAATGATAGCCGGGACCAACAGCGCTTTCCGAGGCACGGAGCAGTCCCGGTTATGTAAAGATGGTCGCCCATCCATGGCACATGGAGCCCGGCAAGCGTGGCTTAACCTGATGGATCGACCCGTGCGTTATTACTAGTATGTATACAATATATGTGTATTTATTTATTTGAATCTATTGTTGTAGTTAATCATAAATATGTAGGTTAATTAGATATCCGCTTATCTAATGATGTTCCCAAACATTATAAAACTTAATCAATCTATTTTCCCATATCTATTAACAGACAAAAATTAATTTGCCTTATCGGTGCAATAAAAACATTTTCTATTCGACGAATTTATGACTATCATGTTACTATTAACTTGTACGACCATAAATTCCCGAGTACTGTCATATACGATAATATATTATGCACCGACAATGTTAATGCTATATCAGGGATTGATTGGACCTAATTGGGTCGTTACGTTGAAGAATAATGACCAATTAGTAAATTAAGCGGCCGGTTGAGGTCGAAACAACAAGGTTACAATGATTTTAATTTATTCGGGAGAATTGGTAGGTTAGAATGTTGTGGGCTGAGATGTGCTCCTTGAGGAACACCCATGTTTAGTCTGTCTTTAAAGAAACTTGTTTTATTGAGAATCTGATGGTGCAAAAGGAGACTGTTGTTTGCTTAGAATGATGTTTTATGGGATATGAAATGGCGGACATAAATTGTAAGTTATATCACTTTTCTTAGTGTCAACACTCTCAAATGGATTTGATTAATCTTTCTGCAACCAAACCTTATGTAGCAATCAAGTACTTATTACTAATAAAAACACTTCAATCTCTTTACTGTGGGCACCATCATCTATAAAATTAATCTTCAGCAGTTACTAAAAGAAGCGGCTGGTTCCCGTTTTTATGATGCGCCTATAAAACGGAGAGGTCGTAATCTTGTCTCGGCTCAAACGAGACTTTGTTCTCCTGAACGATTTTACTTTCAACTTTTGCTAACTGGGTCGAATTGCTCAATTTTTGTAATTTAATACCCATAAATCGATTCTGTTTGGAAAACAACTGCTCATTAATTCTATACACAATATTCTCGATTCAAGCTTATTGGTCTCGAGATATCTTGACTGATCTTATCGTTGTTTTAATTAGCAGAATTTTAAAGTTCCAATAATTTAAAAAGACATTATCAAAGCTAGTATTGTCGTCATAAAACTGTTTAATATCCTCCTCATCTCTTAGTAATTTAGTGGAATGGATCAAAACTAATACCGATGGGTTCTGTTCACACGTTTTATTTTTACAAATGGTTTCAGCATCATTTATGTGTATATCATTCGTTGAAACACATTCCATGCCGCGTAGCGGTGGCTCATCAATTTCATAGTTTGACATTTTTATGCATATTTAAAAATTTGCTTTGAAGAGCAACGCTCTAGATTTATGTTAGATATGGGACATAGAGACACAACGTTCATCCAATTGATATATGCCACCATTAAGTTCATAAATAATATTAGTTTATTAAAAAACGCACAATAAAAGAAAAAGACAAAGTTGGATGTCAACCTCTTTTGACCGATAATTTGATTTTTAAATTAAAAACTGGGAATCGTAAAAAACTTAAGTTCATTACCTACAAGAGGAGTAATAACTCACTCAGTTTCGACGGAAACCAGCTCTTTTTAATTTATTTCCACTACCTCGGCCATGAATTATATTTAAATATTAAACTACATACAATAGGCACTTCAGTTTTATTATATTGCTATGTTTCCTGAATTTTAAGTAGATCTTTGTAGTTTTGGTCGCCTTATTGCCCTAGTGATAACAAGCATATCTTTGAAATGCTTGTGAACTGGTGGCGATCTTAAACTAGGTAAAGGCGTGGATTGGTCTTTTATTATATTCTAATGTTCCCACTGCTGGGACACAGGCCTCCTCTCTGTGAAGGGGATTATATTCATAGTCTTCATTTATTGGTTTGCAGCCTGTAAATTAACTACTTGTAATGTATCTTATATTTCTCTATGTTTACTTTGTACAAGTATCTGGTGAAACATGTCGATCATGTCATATAATTTTAAGGTTAAGTCTTTCTGTTGCTCCTAAACGTTTTGTTTGATCTCCAAGGTGCCCGTGTGTCTCAAACGAAGTTCTGTATAGCTCAATGATCTAATAATAGACGCGACACAATTTGGCAATGTTGAGTGAATAGCTTATTTTTGCTCTTTCTAATAATCACATTTATTTGAAAGTTATTGTGGGCGGAGCGGTGGAAATTGTGATTTATTCAAATATATTCTCTTTGTGACTTTTTTTCTGTTGCGCCCATTAAAGTTGATACATCACCGGCTATCGGATGGACGAGAATGTGTCTGGCTCGATTGAATGAAATTTAGAATACATGACTGTTTGTCTTATGTATTTCTTAATGCATTATTCAGCTTTCCAACTCAACACTCAACTTACTTCTAATTACAATTAGGGATGTCAAATATTATGCTACTTATCGTCTTGGGTTCTTTTATTATTCTTCGTTCAATCTCCTAACTCGTTGGATTTTCTTTCTCACTCTCTAAATCAGTATCAAAAAATGTTATCAACCGTTAAGTATTACTCTCCTAACTTCTCAAAACACGAAGGGACTTTTATCTCTTTTCTTGTAATTTATACGTTTTGAGGTCCAAACAAATTGATCGGGGTTATAATGTCATAGCGTTTAGAGTCTATTCGATTTTTTATCTACTTACCTCTTTCATATTTTAAAAGACGAACTGCGTTTCCGGGATTATACACGCTGATATACCAAAATATTAATCGATTTTTGCAATATTTCTGATCTTCAGAAAGCTTCATAACACAGTCAGATTAAAAGTCTAGAATCCTTTATATCTTACATATCAACCTATTCAGCAATATACGGGTTTTATCGGAAAGGTGTGGTCAAATTTAAGGGTGTAGTACAGTACAGGTACCATCAAACTGAACAACTTTCTCCGTGGAACCAACATCGTATTAGCGCCAAAGACATACATGCATAGCTGACATGACTTTATCATCGGTATAAAGTATTTCAAAAACTACTTTTACACAGTTCCAACAATTCCACTGACCAATATAGACAGCTTCCCAAAGAACAATATCATGATATGACCATGCCATATTAGCCACTCCTGGTCCCAAGATATCTGAGTCAGCCCGCTCACCTGACCCTTTGTTCCCTATATGGCGATCAGGGTCTAGTTACAACGCACTTCTCAAAACCATGTTTAACTTAATCATGACAGATTTAAGTGATATACTCAAGTTGGGTGACGCATTAGCTATAAATCTAATTCCTCGTAAACAATATTAGAACAATAGGACATGAATGTATGTCGTATGGATTGAGGCAAAAGCGGGTGACTGTACGAGTCATTGCTGCAATGTAAATGAAGAAGTAATAGTCGCGAAATATTAACATACAGGGTGTC
This sequence comes from Cosmia trapezina, assembly GCA_905163495.3. Taxonomy (NCBI): domain Eukaryota; kingdom Metazoa; phylum Arthropoda; class Insecta; order Lepidoptera; family Noctuidae; genus Cosmia; species Cosmia trapezina. The sequence continues at coordinate 7,644,919 of LR991044.1, forward strand.
CCGTAAATAATGGATCAAACGTAAGGGGTAGGTAGCTTACCTAATTTCCAACAACTAATTTGAATATTAAAAAAAAAACCGTTACAGTAACCAGGATATTAATTTTTTTTCGAATTTTACGATTTTGTCTTCCAGAATTAAGCTTTTTTAATGCTGTCGCTGCAAATGATGACATTTTTAGGTATGATTTTTATTTAACATTTCTGAATAGCTTACTAATGTTATAAGATACCATTTTTTTGAATACCGTTTTATTTGCCTTAGAAAAAAAATCTTGAGTTGAAAAGTTTTTTCTTTACGATGTTAGGACCAAAATTGAAAAAATTCTCCTGTAAAAAAAATGTATGACACCGAAAACCACCATTATTTTAAAAACTTGTACATTTAATAAGGTTTGCAAATTGGTATAAAACTTACGTCTAGTCTTTATCGTTACAAAGATATTGCTATGAATGTGATGAAGACAGAAAATAAATTAAATTGGTACTATTCCATTTTTTCATTTTCGTAATGGCTTATGCTTGAATGCTTGTAATCGAAGCAGGTAGTTAAGCGGCTAGCATATTCCGACCCGATGACGTCATCTGTCCGGAATTTGGGACCGCTACCTGTGGCGGAGTTGCACCTCAGTCAGCGTGAAGGGGATAGATAGCGCCGCTTTTGTATTTTTGGTAAATTGGTATGAAGTTGTACATTCTAGTCCTTGTCGTTACAAAGATAATTGCTATGAATCTGAGAGGTGCTCCAAATCAACGTTAATAAAAAAAATAAAAAAGTGTGTACATTTAAACTTTTTCTTTAAAATGTGTAACTGTAGCATTTCAGAGGCAATGTTCATTGAATTATTGAGGCGTATGAAAAGAATTAGGAGGCCGTACTAAAAAAAACAGTTAGTTCAAATAAATCGTTTTATTTGGTTTTTACAATAAATGTTCGAATTGCCTTCCCTCTACAAGAATGCAAAGTCTGCATCTCCTAATAAAGGAAGCTCTTATCCGACGGACAAAACGGCTTTGGTTTATTTCTGATGCAGCAGATTGGATGCGCTGTCGTAATTCTTCTTCCGACGTTATTGGATTCTTGTAGACCCTGTCTTTTAAACATCCCCAGTAAAAAAAATCTAGGGGATTTAAATCCGGAGATCGCGGAGGCCACAAAATTGGTCCTAATCGGCCGATCCATCTGTCCGGATAACTTTCATCAAGGTGCGCCCTTACTGCCGTCGCATAGTGAGCGGGGCACCCATCATTTTGCAACCACATTGCTTGCCGTACGTCTTCTGGAACGTTTTCTAATAACCTTGGCAACTCATTCCTTAAAAAATGGAGATAATATTCGGCGTTTAGAGTAGCTGGTAGTTCAAAGGGCCCTATTATTTGCCCATTGATTATTCCCGCCCATAAATTTATTTTAAATTGATGTTGGCTCCTGTCCTCTCGCATCAAATGTGGGTTTATCAGCTGCCAACTGTGCAAATTATGCAAATTTAAATATCCATCTCGGCGGCATGAAGACTCGTCACTCCATAAAATCTTGTTAAAAAACTGCGGGTCCGCCCGAATCATTCTAAGCATCCTTTGGCAAAATTCTATTCTTGGCTGGTAATCACGCGACGTCAGCGTTTGAACACGTTGCACGTGATATGGGTGCAATCGGCACCGTTGTAGCACTCGATGCACCGTCGATCTAGAAATTCCTACGCGTCGCGCTATGACGCGAACGGAGACTGACGGATCTTCCTCGATTTCTCGAAGAATGACTTCGTCATTAACTTGTCGCGGTCGCCCTTCACGGGTACCACCAACTCCGGTGCCAAGAATTCTTCCCTCAAGAAGCGCGTTATGCACTCTAATAAAGACGCGATAATCGGGATAACGAACCAGGTTCGGGTATCTTTCACGGTACAATCTTGCAGCCGCCCTGGCATTACCTCTTGCTTCTCCGTAGATAAAATGCATTTCGGCGTACTGCCGTGGCGTGTACTCATAACGAGGCATTGGGCTGAATAAGGTTTCAGCGCTACTGCACACACGTACAAGCACACACAAACGAATGTTTTCGGAGTCCGTAGGATCGCCAAGTCGTTTGTCCAATACGCAAAGAGTTCCAAATCGATAGGCAAAGCAAAGTCCAAAAACACAGCACAAGTCAAATTTTACAGAAGAAAACACCGAGCCACTGACCGGGAGCGAAAGTTGTCTGACGTAGCAACTCGAAGAGAGACTAGTTACAACTAAACTAATAAAATCAAGCAACAATGAAGCCTGTACGAGTGAAGGGCGCAGGAAAGAACAAAAGAACCTGCGCAACTTCATACCGATTTAACCGATTTACCAAAAAGCGGCGCTATCTATCCCTTTCACACTGACTGAGGTGCAACTCCGCCACAGGTAGCGGTCCCAAATTCCGGACAGATGACGTCATGGGGTCGGAATTATGCTATCCGCTTAACTACCTGCTTCGATTACAAGCATTCAAGCATAAGCCATTACGAAAAGGAAAAATGGAATAGTACCAATTTAATTTATTTTCTGTCTTCTTCATCACATTCATAGCAATATCTTTGTAACGATAAAGACTAGACGTAAGTTTTATACCAATTTGCAAACCTTATTAAATGTACAAGTTTTTAAAATAATGGTGGTCTTCGGTGTCATACATTTTTTTTACAGGAGAATTTTTTCAATTTTGGTCCTAACATCGTAAAGAAAAAACTTTTCAACTCAAGATTTTTTTTCTAAGGCAAATAAAACGGTATTCAAAAAAATGGTATCTTATAACATTAGTAAGCTATTCAGAAATGTTAAATAAAAATCATACCTAAAAATGTCATCATTTGCAGCGACAGCATTAAAAAAGCTTAATTCTGGAAGACAAAATCGTAAAATTCGAAAAAAAATTAATATCCTGGTTACTGTAACGGTTTTTTTTTAAATATTCAAATTAGTTGTTGGAAATTAGGTAAGCTACCTACCCGTTACGTTTGATCCATTATTTACGGGACACCCTGTATATTGTTGTCACGTTTATAGTAAAACCTGTCACCTGTAACATTTACTTACCCTGGTCATATCTTACGCACTCCGTGGCATATTTTGTTTTTCTCCTCCATTTTCCTCTGCCATACTTACATCCATCCCTCACACAATCCATCCATCTTTCTACCCTAACAATTGTTTCATTAAATTCAATGTTGATACAAGAAGAATTTCCGTTACTAAAACATATATACAAGGAGCAGTAAAAAGTGATGTTGATATATATACTTTTGTTTTATTCTGTGTTGGCTGCGTTAGCGAGTGTTGCAGCGTACCTAGTCAAGTGTCTGACGAAGTCCTCAGATTACGAGCGATACTACCATTGGTTACTGATGAAGTTTTTAAAGAGACTTTAAGTCGAATGTGTTAAGCCGTCTTTTATCTACTGAAACTTGGAGAGTTACCACTATGTGATTAGGTTGTGTCGTAGGTTGTGTCTAATAAAATACTTCAGTCATTAATTGGCACTATCCAAAACAGAGTGATTTTACTGTAATTATATCGTTATCCTTACAATTACAGCCATGTGTAGCTCTTTTCCCTGGCGAAACCAAATTCATGTAACTAGGTATACATGATTTTGTACGGTTATGCGTCCTTTATTACGTCTTTGACGTATTGTATTGTATATACGCATTGTAATTTATTTTTAAAAGATATCTTCCCCTATGTGTGTTCCAAGTTTCAATCTATTATTTTTCTTATACTTCAATGATTTATTGTGCTTCTACAAAGTAAAAAATCAAGTCATTATTTTGACCCAGTCAACCAAGAAATTTGTGTCGACAACGTGTGATATGTCATGTGTAGGATCCCTATTGAAGTTCTAGGGAATAGGATTTTCATTGTTGTAGTGAATCTAGTGGGACAACCGTTGGATCTACCCTAGGGATTCTAATGTCAAGTACTTACTGACCTATATCTTCGATCCCGAATCTTACGTTGGATCTTACGTGTCATTGAGTCTCGTCCATTCGACCGGGTCAATTTTCAGTTTAATTTTAATCAGATATTTTGGTCTCGGTTTAAGACAAAAAAATAATGCTGATGTTACCCTCAAATGGAAGACAGTCGATAATCAATACGCTATGATAGAAATGAGGAAAGATGTTCCTTTTCAATTTTCAAGTCGAAATTACGTTGAACTCGAAATCGTTATTTATTTTACTAACGAGGAACACTAGTAAGCGAATCGTGTTTACGCTATACAATACGAACGTGACGCAATTTGTAACACCCTGGAGCGGGGGGAGGGGGGAAACTTCAAAGGGCTTGCCGACAAAGCGCTAAATAAGATGAAAAAAAATATATACATAGAAACGACAATGGACAGGGAAATCGGGCTTTTAGGAATTTTTCCCGTTTTTCTTTTAGTTTTTGGCGAAATTGCGTTTGTTGCAGAGCTTGCGTTTCGATTCTTTTGTCGTTGATTTAACGTTTTTCGGGGAAAAGCTAGGCTTTGTTATTGAACCACGTGTTTTGGTAGATGCTGGCACAGCGGTATGAAAAGAGGTTTTGTTTACAAGATATGCCTTTATGCGACGTTTAGCATTTTGATATTGGAATATTGTGTACCTACTATCAAACGTACGGTCTAAACTGTATTGGATAGTTGAGCGTTAGGAATTCTAGAGGAAATATTTTCAACCTTTATAATGTAGTATATCATATTATTATCTGTTACTTTGAAGTACAAAGTGACTCTATTCTTTTGTTTTCCTTTCCTATTGCCTGGATTCGCTTACTAGTCCAATATGTATGTCTAATAGGTACTATTCTATGTGTGTAGGTAGTCTTCAATAATTACTTAATTATGTTACTTAATTGTGATTATACAAAATTATTTTATTTAAAAACCTTCTGTTTACATCATTAGTGTTATCTTTTAATTCGGTAATTATCAAAGGTTCGTAATGGAGGAAGCAGAAGTAAATTAAAATTCCATGTTTAGATCATAATCGTGGTATATTATGATTTATTTGATTTTCTTATCGAATCTATTATACTAATGGGACGAACATATAGAAATTCATGATGAATATCTTATTCCAATATAATATTCATATTTTTCTTTCAACTTTAATTAGTTTTCTTCTTTGTTATTTGTATATTGAATATATATTGACAATATTGTATGATTGGTGTCCTCGATCTTCTCTTACGCAAACTTGCGTTCTAGCTTCATGCTCTTCTAATCCTCTTATTAATCTCCACGCTGTCTTCACAACGAAAATAATACTGTCTATAATATCTGTGGTACCTATTGTTAAGCCACTTAAGCGAGACTAAATTGTCACATGTCATATATGTCACGTTTATGCAAACTTCATAACTATCATCTGTGTCCAAGACGTGCATAGGTCTCCAAAAGTCTCCATAGGACATGCGTCTTCCCCAAGAACCGCTACAAAGTCTTCACAGACTTTCTGGTGTTGCTGCTTTAACTCTGATGTACTACATATATCACGCCTTTTTCCCATGGAGGTAGGCAGAAATTACAGAACGCTACCTGCTACGATCCTTACATACTCTTTATGAACTCTGTTTTCTTCAATAGAATTTCCATGATATTGTCCTACACAATTTCAAATCGCATATCGACACCTGATCAGAACAACATTGTATCTATTTTTTGGTTTACAGGAGAGTGAATTACAATTTTTTTTGGATAGAATATCGTCCTACTGCTTTTAAATAAAACACTAAAAGTGTTATATATAGGAGACATTTTATACATATTTCTTTACGTAGTTTAATAAGAAAATGACCATGTTTACGTACTACGTCATTAATTTAAGATAGTGACAGAAAACACTGCAAAATGAGTTACAATGTTGTTCTTATCAGAGGGCCAATTCTCGTACCTAAAAACGTTCAAATTCTAGTCGCAATCTTATGCCAGCGACAATCAACTGTCATAAATGTAGGTAAACGCTACACAATTTTTGACATATTGAGACTGAGATGAGATGGCGAATGTTGTAATAATACGGGAATTGCCCCTCAGATATCGATATACTCGTAAGTTCATGGAGAATATTGTGACTCAACACAACATTATATACACGAACACGTATTCAATAACGTCGATATGCGCGAGAGTGCCACTCCAAGTCACAGCGGGCAGATTACCTGTTATCGCGTGTTATCAGTTAATCCAACGCACCGACAGACTCATTACACCTGCATTATGTACCTGTGTGGTGCTAATGTGTTGTGATATGAGTTTGACAAGTTTTTGATTTTTAAATTATCATTTTTTATTTGATTTGGTGTTTTGGTGAACCAATCATGTCAGCTTGCTTTGGGACTTGGTGGTCCACGACTTAATTCAGCTTTAGAAAATTGTGCGAATTGTGTGATATGGGATTCAGGTTTTAAATGCATGGTAGAAGTAATAACTTCTCTCCAGTTGTCTCCTCCTCTCCTTTTTGATCGGAATAAACGGCTATAAAAATCGCTCTCAAGTCGCGCTACCGATGTCTGATGAAAGTAGGTATTATAGGAGTTAAGGCTCCCTCAGACAGGCGAGACGCGACGGTGCGACGCGTTTCTGTTAGAACAATATTTCAGTGAAGTTTTCATAGGAATTGTTCTATCATGCCGGGGCCACACTATACGTCAACGTCCATAAACACTTTAAACATCGCGATTGTTAAATTTGGTCAAGATTTGGTCAAATTTGCGACGTATATAGTGGCTACACATACGATTATCGCCCTTCATCGCGATAATCAACTGCGATGTCCGTATAGTGTGGCCGCGGCATTAGAGTCGCGTCGCGCCTGTCAGTTCACTTTTGCTTGGATTTTGGGTAATAGAAATGCGTGTTTGCTCCATGCTGATTTTTGCGACTTAGTGTTCTCACACACGAGCGGCACGAGTCGACGGCAGACGACCGCCGCCGACATGTTGGCGACAGCAGCCGACCTAGCGACGCTCGCAGTTGTAGTGTGGCGTCCGCCATTTTGTCACTCCTGAACTATTTGCAGTCCACTGACAAAATGGCGGACGCGACACGTTATAACCGCAAGCGTCGCTTGGGGTCGGCTGCGGTCCTCGGCGCGTCGACGACTGCCGTCGACGCGTGCAGTTGCCTCTGCCGTCGCTCGTGTCTTGTGTGTAAGAACACTAATATAAAATAATGACAGTATATTTTTAATTAATATGGGGCACACACACATGCATTATATACGTACTTGTTTACCTCAGTATATTTATGTTCGCATATATCAAAATGTAGGGAACTGCCATTGACTTATACAGGGTGTAATTTTAATCACCGTTATCCTCTTAAGGGGTCATTGTACTCATCATTATGAACAACTTTTACTATGGGACAAAACCTGAAAACGCGAAAAAAAATCAGCTGTTCAGTACATTTATGTTCGCATAATTCGTGAAAATGTACTGAACAGCTGATTTTTTTTTCGCGATTTTAGGTTTTGTCCCATAGTAAAAGTTGTTCATAATGATGAATACAATGACCCCTTAAAAGATTGCCACTGTTTACACTTACACCCTGTATTCAGAGATATATTCTACTTCAACAGAAGATTTATATAACTGTATGCTTTGATCTGGCAATCGGAAATGAAAAATTGTGAATGTCAGAAGCAATAGGATCGAGATTAACTTTTCTTGGTATCTCAAAGCATACAGATGCTAAAGCGACCTGAATCCTTACAACACCAATAGAAAATAAAACATTCTTCCATTTGCCATTGGCTTTTGCAAAAAATCTGCAAAAATCTATTAAAACTATATCATATCACACATCGCTCGTGGCTACGTATTAACAGCCGCACGGGTCGATTCACCAGATTAAGCTATGCTTCCCGGGGTTGGTCCGTGGATAGGTGACCATCTTTACATACCGAGACTCCTCCGTGCCTCGGAAAGCACGTTAAGCCGTTGGTCTCGGCTGTCATTCGTGTCTTTGACAGTCGTTACGGGTCGTCAGAAGCCCGAAAGTCTGACAACCAGTCTTACCAAGGAGTATCGCATTACCAAGTTACTGGGTTGTGGAGGTCAGATAGGCAGTCGTACCATGTAAAATACTGGTATTCAGATGCATCCGGTTAGACTGGAAGCCGACTCCAACATAGTTCGGAAAAGGCTAGGCAGATTGATCATATCACACATATCTAAAATTACCATACCAGTTGCTCTGTTCCATATTCCACGTTCAACTCTCTCTATCAATAAAAAAAAACCAATAAATTATTTGCGTCTATGGTCCGAACTCCGAACATAATCAATTTTAGGGCAAGACAACGTCTGGCGGATCAGCTAGTATTTTAATACAAATATCCAGGACGAAAAGTAGCCTATGTCCTTCTCCAGCACCGTAATTGCGTAAGACATTATCAATCGGAGTTTGAATAATTAAGATAAGAAGAAAGAAAGAAGAAGGGAAAAGAAGAAGATTTGAATTTGAATTTGGAAACAAACTGCTAATCCATTGATTCATATGTTCGAAAGATTTGTCTGGTTGACAACGTAAATAACGCAATGAATGTTCAAAATGAAACCAACTCCGATTGATAATGTGTTACGCAATTAGGGTGCGTGTTGTTAGTCTACCTAGATGTCTTCTAAACGATCGGTTCACTGCTTTTACAGACAGAAGCGATATGGCGAGCGATATTGCGACATTGTCGCGTCGCAAGCGCAACACCGCTACGCGACACGTCGCGACGCGATATCGCCTCTGTCTGTAAGAGCCTTTAGGCGTGAAAAGGAAACAAACAGACAGAATTACTTTTGTATTTATAGTATAAAAGCACTTATAATTAAGTCATGGTACTATAGACAAACGCCAGGCCTTTCCAATTACGACTGCGCCTATATATGCGGCCCCCAGAACGCGAATCAATTTTGCTTGCAAGCTGCAATGCTTGTAGGACAAACAGGACCGTAGGGGCAGGGTGAATCAGTGTGTCGCCGGGGTCGCGGGTTGTTCGAAAGAGATACCGTGGCCCTGGCATAGGCAACAGAAGGAACACGGGTGGGTTTTAGACATTAAAAGTCTGACACGACCTTCCGCTCCACCCACAGCGGGAGAAGTCAGAGCGCAGATATATGCCAACGGCCTTGAGTGGTTAGCTTACGTGTTCTGTGCTGAACTCACGTCCATCAAGGAGCGCTGTCTCAAATATCTTTAAAATGGTGAAGGTTTCATAAAAATGCACTTGATAGATAGGTTTTGCGTGATTCTCAGTTTTATTACAAACTTTACAAATTAATCTATGTAATATAAACATAATCTAAAACATTCTCATATTAGGTTATTAAGAAAATGCTCTATAATATATATTTCCCAAATAATTAACACTATTCTTTTAGAAGTGATCTTCAGATTAAAGTCATTAAACGTCGCTTATCGTCGCCTTAAGGTGTAAAGGCGTCCGTTTTGTCGATAGTACCTACTTTGTAGGTAGAGTAAGTACATCTACAGAGCCTCTATTTTATGTCCTAAGCACACAGATAAACAGACACACACACACAGCAGCTCTAAACAGATATGTTTAGAGTAGATTGCTATAAATGGGCTTTTCCGAGTTTAGGCAAATACTAAGTGCAGGTTCTTACTTAGCAATGATTGTAACTATACTAAAAAGGTTTAGATGGTGAAAAAAAGGTAAACAATCTGGATGTGTCTTTTAACTTTTTTTTATTTTAAACATCAGTTTAAAAATAAAATGCAACTAAAAACCAATGTAAATACAACAATAATGATTACTAAATCAATTGAACCATTCGTATAAGCAGTAGTTTATTTGTTTATTATGTGTTTGTGTAAAAAGTCACATCAGGATTGTTACCTTTATTTCACCACCTAAACCTTTCTAATATAGGTATAATTTGCTACATGGTTTTTCTATTGTTTTTTCGCTTGCTATTGTTTATTGTATCATAAATACAAGACACATAGGCAAGACATTGTACAACTATTTCAATGTTTACATTATTCCATTCTATTGCAAAATTAATCACAAACCCAATAATAATAGGTCTCAAAATCAAACAAGCCATAAACATTAATAATACCGCCAAAAATAGCTTCCATTATTAATTAAATAATACGCGAAACGTCACAGTGAGGAAACAACATAAATCTTTGCAATTATCAAATTCTCTGTGCCGTCCTCATCTGCATACACACACACATAGACATATCGTCGTACGCACGCGCGTCGGCAAGATCAAAGAGAACGCGACCCCTTTGTAGGTGCCGCGGTCGCGTGCTGTCTTTTTCCCGGGGCCGGTAGGTGGCGCTAGGGTGCACGGGTGCGAGCGAGACAGCTATCAGCTGATTACAACGCTTACTACGTGAATATTTCACCTCGTTATCCAGCCTTGTTTGTGTTAGAAATAGTGTTGGGACTGCCTTTATCGATATTCGTGTGGTTGATCTCGAGAGATGTGATTGATTGTGTTTCTATAGCAATGATTATGAATAATAATTTATTATGATGATTATGTGGTTTTAGAATTTTGTTAGCGATTAAGATTGTTTTAAGGCTGTGGATTTTTTTAATGTAACCTTGTGAATCTGATTATTTGATTTTCCCACATAAATTAATTTAATATTGGAATATTTTAAATTGATTGATCCTAATCGATGAATACTCTAACTGGGATGTCGTCAATCGATGACATTTTTAGCTTGAACATTAAAAATTATAGACGCCTTTTATCACTTAAATGTTCTCGATTATATAAACAAGTTTACTAGATAAGTAAAATAAAATTCACACATTAATTATAACTGTCTAGTTTTTCTGACAACAGTACCTAACTTATAATAATCTTATCTAAGTACGTACTCGTTTTAAAATTTTTGAGAGTTTTCTGAATAAATAATGTACCTATCTCTTTTTATCCCATCCCTTTATCATCTATAATAACAAACATAAAATAACACGTACTTTTCTTTATTCAACAGTTTATCGACAGCGGCATCGACCGTGTCCCATCACTACAGGTACAGCCCAGCTCCCGCGTAGGCAAGACGGGGATCTGCCGATATCGATACTAGTAATTAAAATAGACTTACTGCGTCTCAGTTATGTAAGCTACGCCATAGTTCAGGATATACATCGCTTATGGGGAAAACTGACGTGGGAAACATACCTATGTATGACTCATGGTGGGTAGGTACTTAGGCTGCCTAGGTGGTTTATGTGACGGTAGCTAGATTAATGGGTAGTGGTAAAGGCTAGGCAGCTGCTGTATTTAAGTAGGGTAGGTATTTATAAAGGAATGTTAGGGTTTTCCTAGAGTCGATGAGTAAAAAATATAGTCGATCTAAGAAGTAGATTCTATTTATTTCTAGAAACGTCTGGGCTTTTAAGAGGTCACTTAGTACCTACTTAGCAGCTTCTTGTTAGCAAACTTATGGTAGGTTCAACATCTGATATAAAACTTTAGCTGCATGTAAGTTAGTATACCTACCTATTTCGGGGAGAATTTTCTGTAGGCAAAGTAGTAGTATCGAATACATAGGCCAACAAACAACAGAACTAGGAAGAATTTTTGATTTTTCTGGAGTCTTAATTGAGTGTTGAGCCATCGCATCGTAGCAAGAATATAAAAAACCGGCCAAGTGCGTGTCGGAACACGCACATGAAGGGTTCCGTAGTTGGAATGAATTTATCCCAAGAACAAACTTAACATTGTAGTTGAAAAACATGTTCTCCCATACATTCCAACTGCAAATGTAAGTTTGTACGCACAATATTGAGAGATTTACCATGTTATTTTAAGACCATAGTCTTCTTATAGGTTTTCCTGTAATCTATGTACTTCGAGAACTATTTTCAGGGTTTTTTTTTTTCAAAATCTTAGGCTCGGTAGTTTCGGAAAAAAAAGGTGGGGAATGGCCAATTTTCGTCTATTTTCTTAAATAACTTTAGAATAATTTATTTTAAAATTATAAAAAAAATCTATTTGAGACCCTCACAATAAGCCCATCATTTGATATTATCACACGGTACAGTTTGCAAAATATTTTTTTTTTAAATTTTTTATTTGCCCCCCAAAACTGACCCCCATATTCAAAATTAATTTATTTACGTTACACGTCCGTGTATGGGTCACAGAAATTCATATGTGTAAGTACTTACCAAAGATTCGGAGCAAATTGGCTGTGGCAGACGGACACACAGACACGAGTGATCCTATAAGGGTTCCGTTTTTTCCTTACGAGGTACGGAACCTTGAAAATTAAGCCTGTACCTATCAAGAAAACTACAATAACAAGGCCCAGTATTGTCGAACAAACGTCTTTAACTAGCAAACTCAGCAATTTAAAATTAATAGGGAAAGAAAATATAAAAAAAAAACAGCGAATCAAAAAAGAAAACGTACTCGTTAAGACGGATAATTCCGTACAATCGTATAGAATAAAGAGAATACCGGTATTAACCAGTATTAACCCTGAAATGACAGGGCGCGGTCTCGGCGACCCCACGTTAATATTTTACAGGGAAATGACATCGTCAACCCGGCTCTGCGCATTACTTTTTCCTTTTGATGTCCGCTCATGTCTGAAGGCAATATAATTTTGTTTATTTCCATTTAAAATGGGTGGTTTTGGTTCGATTTGACGTTTCTGACGGTTAATGGTGTTTACTGAGTAAGATTATTTTTCGAATTACATAAATTGAGGTTAGATTAAGATTTTTTTATTTTATGTAGGTTTTGAAAATTTATTGTTAAAAAATTCAAAATGAAAAATTTTAGAGTGAGTGAGAGTATTTTCTTGTTAACTATCATCCCACTCCGCTCAGATTTCTAGAAGATACTAAAAACTTAGTAAAAAAAAAAACCTGAATAAAAATCCGTTGCTGATTTTAAATTATACAGTTTACCTGTCAAGCGTGATCGGTCTGATCAGAACGACTGCCTATCAAGCTGTCGGTGACCGACGTATGCCAGCATAATGATACCGTGCACATCACTAACTACCTGACAGGGTGCCATCAACTTCTCATGGTTCAAGCATTATTTAGCCTTATGAGGGGTTGCTAATCATGTTATAACTTAATTATGCTTTATTTTTGCTATGAACTTTGACCTTTTATAAATGATGACATTTCAATGTCTTAGGATTTCTATAAAAAAAAGGGAATGTAAAATATTTAAGGTAAAAAGCACCAGGGAAAAAATTCCGCGAAACGCGAACCGCGAAATTCTTTTTTTTTACAGCTTTTTGCAGGTCAGTATATGATTGGCAACCGTAACAAATATACAACATTAGTTTTTGTTTATACCTACTCATCATTTTGAACATTTTTTTCTATGGGACCAACCTTGCAATCGCGAAAAAAAATCAGCTGTTCAGTACATTTTGACGAGTTTGATGTAAATAAATGTACTGAACAGCTGATTTTTTTTCGCGATTTCAGGTTTGGTCCCATAGTAAAAGTTGTTCATAATGATAAGTACAATGACCCCTTAAGAGCTTTAGTATAAACAAAAACTAATGTTGTATATTTACATAATTATTATCACTAGAATCATCAATATTGAATGACCTGAAAATTGCAAAAAAACGTTTGAAAATTTGAATTTCGCGGGCTACCTTATTAACGCATCCCTCGAAGCGAAGGAAAAATCTCAGAGCTTTTTATTATTTTTAACGTCGATCTAACCCATCCTACGCGAAAAATGCTACAGTAGTATTCAAATTCACAGCAATTCGCACAGCATTATGCATGTTACGGTACACCCCGTGACAACGCTTTTTACTTTACATTCCTAGAAAATTGCATAAAATATTTTATTGCCTTTCAAAGCTAATACCGTTAAGAATTTCCTGAAAAATACATATAAAAGCATTACGACTTACACTCAGGTAAATACACATTAAATAAACTTCAACTCCAACCCCCTCCGTGCCGGTATAAGGTCTAAAAGACCCCGCGGGTGGATTTTCGCTAAACAATGCATACATTTATATTTCCTTTGAAGTTGCGCCGCGGGGCTCGCGTCATCCACAGGGTTAACCAGCAAACTGTTTATTACACGTAGAAAATTGAATCCGCGATACTATAACGTTTTTTACAATTTCTATAGGTACTTACTTACTGTTTTTATGGACACATTTTCTAGTTAGTTTCAAATCGCTGGAAACGATAGTTTAGGTTTATTATAGAAAATAATGGTTTCAATAATTATTAAAAAAACCGGCCAAGTGCGTGTCGGACTACGCACAATGAAGGGTTCCGTAGTCGGGACGAATGTATCCCAAGAACAAACTTAACATTGTAGTTGAAATACATGTTCTCCCATACATTTCAACTGTAAATGTAAGCTTGTACTCACAATATTGAGAGATTTACAATGCTATTTTGAAACCACAGACTTCTTATAGGTTTTCCTGTAATCTACGGGTAAAGAACTGTTTTCTGTATTTTATTCAAAATGGTCAATTTTCGTCTATTTTCTTAAATAACTTTAAAACCATTTATTTTAAAATTATAAAAAAAATATATTTGAGACCCTCATAGCCCTTTCATTTGATATGTCACACGGTACAGTTTGCAAAACTTTTTTTTAAAATTTTCTTATTTGGCCATTAAAAGTGACCCCCATATTCAAAGTTCATTTATTTACTTTACATGTTCGTGGTTGGGTCACAGAAATCCATATGTGTACCAAATTTCAAGTTGATCGGTCCGTCAGATTCGGAGTAAATTGGCTGTGGCAGACGGACAGACAGACAGACAGACAGACACACGAGTGATCCTATAAGGGTTCCGTTTTTTCCTTTTGAGGTACGGAACCCTAAAAAGTAATGTAAGCTTGTCTTTGAAGACCACTGTCTCGTATAGGTAATTGTTAAGACGCAGATATAATGCCAATGGCCTTGAATGTTAACTTGCGAATTGTGTGCTGAGCTCACGCAACGCGTCGTACGTCCAGCCAGTAATAGGACTCGCCCATCAAGGAGCGCTGTCCCAAATTAGACGCATTATTAATAATTTATTATACATAACAAAACGATAAATAATTAAATTATCTTATGGTGAAGGTTTCATAAAAATACGCTTGATAGTTTTTGCGTGATTCTCAGTTTTTTATCTGCATTAGACATAACTTTACAAATTAATTACACTTTGATAAATAAACATAATTTAAAATATTCACATAATTAAGTTATTAAGAAAATGCTCTAATTTAATTATATTTCTTTCCAAATCATTAACACTACTCGTTTAGACGTGATCTTCAGTTTAAAATCATTAAAAGTCGGTTATCGTCGCCTTAAGGCTCTTACAGACAGAGGCGATATCGCGAGCGATATGTGATATTATCGCGTCCAACACTGCTACGCGACGCGATATCGCCTCTGTCTGTAAGAGCCTTTAAGAGGAAATGTGGGTGCTCTTTTCTCCATACAAAAAGATACAAACGCTAGCCTGTTTTCTTTCTGGTTAATGACCATAAAGCAATGATTTTTTACAGAAATATAAATATCACCTACTTGTATGCCCCTATGTTTTCCTTTTTGATGATATATTATTTTTATAAGAACTAGAACCCTCAAAAAATGCTCAAAATTGCCTATTCAGACCGCTATCAACAGACGCCTAGTGTACCAATTTGACAACTATTAACGAAAAAAGAAAAACATAGGGGCATAGTATATTATTATATCCTTTTTATTCAGTTTATGATATCTTTTAAATTGGTCCAACATTGGAGGAGGAAATAGGCGAGAGCCAAACCTCGAAATGTGACTTTTTACATAGGCTATTTAGTCGGATCTGCAATTGTCCTTATCGCACGTATACGAGGACGGAGCGCTCGCAGAGCGACAGCAATACCTTCTTAAAATACCTAATTTTCAAAAGTCTGGCTGCCCCCATTTCCTCTTAAGAGTCAATAATTGAACACTATCTTACTTATTTAAGATTATGTAGGTACCTATATACTCTTCAAATGGAATATTCTTTCGTCAAAAGCTGCCATCAAGGAGTAATAAAACTCTTTCTGTATCTCTATAATCTATTCATCTCAATGCGATAAAAATTAGACTCGCCCCATAATCATTTTAAAGTGCTCTAAGATTTTAAATGACATGATATTTCTCAGTCCTCACTGTGAGTCATGCTAAGGACCATGGGTTTATTATGGTGCTTGTTGATAAGCGAACAACCTCATGTACGATTCAAAAGATCAAAAAATGTGGCCAAAGATCAAAATCTTTGACCTTAACGTATCTTTTGAACGTGACTTTTAGACCCCACTTAGTTCTCCCAGAGAGAAAAAAACTGGCCAAGTGCGTGTCGGATCACGCACAATGAAGGGTTCCGTAATTTGGATGAATTCATCCCAAAAACAAACTTAATATTGTAGTTGAAACTGTTCTCCAATACTTCGATATACGTCACGGTCATAACTACGTCAGTTGTATTGTAATCGCAAAAAAAAAAAATATGTGATACAACTACACGATTTTCGGACTTTTTCCTTTACTTGCGGTGTGAGACCTTGCTTCTTGACAAATTTCATGATTCTAGGTCAACGGGAAGTACCCTATAGGTTTTGATTTATTTTCGGGTATCGAAATGTGTCGCATAAATGGGCGTATTTTTTTAAAGCGTTGACTTAGAAGCTTGATTTTATTAGAACTCCAAGGGGCCGTAGCTACGTATTTGATATTAATTCAACTTGATACCTCCACTCATTTCTGAGAAAAAGGGGCTTTACATACTGACAGATAGACGGACAACGAAGTGATCCTTTATGGGTTCCGTACCTCAAAAGAAAAAAACGGAACCCTTACAGGATCACTTGTTTGTCCGTCTGTCTGTCTGTCTGTCTGTCAGTCTGTCAAGACCGTTTTTCTCAGGAACGCGTGAAGGTATCAAGCTGAAATTAATATCAAATACGTAAGTCTATGGTCCCTTGAAGTCCTAAAAAGACCAAACTTCTAAGTCAACGCAATCAAAAAATACGGCCATTTTTACGACATTTTTTGATACTTGGAAGTAAAGCAAAACCTATAGGGTACTTCCCGTCGTCCTAGAATCATGAAATTTGGCAAGAAGTAAGGTCTCACAACACAAGTAAAGGAAAAAGTCCGAAAATTGTTAATTTGTAATTTTGTCATATAAAAAAGTATTTTAAAAGTTTTCAGTCTGTCAAGGCCCCTTTTCTCAGGAACGCGTAAAGGTATCATGTTGAAATTAATATCAAATACGTCAAATAAGTCTATGGTCTCTTGAAGTCCTAAAAAACTCAAGCTTCTAAGTCAATGCTACGCAGCGGAACACGACGCCGACGTTACGTGTATAGTTATAGTTTTAATTAGATTTATTGTGTATTAGTTTATTATTGTTTAATATAATTTTATGTATTTTATCTATGGGCCTAGTTGCCTGATAATAAAATGATTTGATTTGATTTGAATAAAAAAATACGGCCATTTTGCGTCACATTTTGATACTCGCAAGTGTCGAAAGTAAATCAAAACCTATAGGGTACTTTCCGTTGACCTAGAATAATGAAATTTGGCAAGAAGCAAGGTCTCCCAGCACAAGTAAAGGAAAAAGTCCGAAAATTGTGAATTTGTTATTTTATGACTTAAAAAAAAAATAGTTAAGGCGAAAGCGCCAGGGTAGCCCGCGAAATTCAAAATTTCTTACGTTTTTTGCAATTTGTAGGTCAGTGTGAGCTTGTATGTTGATTAAAATATGATTCGCGGCCGTAGCTAATATGGCTTTACAGAATTATAATCATTAGAATCAGCAATACAACTCCACAAGTTAGCATTTACCTCAAACCTCATGATTTCGTGAAATCGCTAGATTTGATATAAATGCTAACTCATGGAGTTGTATTGCTGATTCTAATGATTATAATTCTGTAAAGCCATATTAGCTACGGCCGCGAATCATATTTTAATCAACGTACAAGCTCACACTGACCTACAAATTGCAAAAAACGTAAGAAATTTTGAATTTCGCGGGCTACCCTGGCGCATCAACCTTAATAAAGAGTGTTAAGTTTGTTTTTGGGATAAACTCTTTTCAGCTACGGAACCCTTCATTGGCCGGTTTTTTTTCTTTTGAGGTACGGAACCCTAAAAATGTAGTAGATCTGCATAAGTGACCAGTGATCAACATAAGAGTCTCAAGACCTTTACAATTCAGGATCAGAGGGAAGGGATATCAAAATGATAGTGTTTTAAATCAACTATTTAAGCAGACTGATTAGCAACAACAGTATGGACACAAATTAGAAGAATTGATCAATACTGCTTTTCTTGTTTCTTTTCAATTCCATGTAAAATACTGGTATTCAGCTGCATCCGGTTAGACTGGAAGCCGACCCCAACATAATTGGGAAAAGGCTGAGGCAGATGATGCAATCAAGACTTCTTTAATTTTTTTTGCCACATGTAGATTTTCTTTGCCAATGAAACACTTAACTAAAGCCATAAGTACCAGATTGATACATCACAGATGTGCCTCATCATACAAATTACTATATCACAAAATCTATAAAAGCAACACTTAAAAATTCAACCCTCCCTCTGCCGGGCCCAATCGACCCCCGGTACAAACGAGCCGACAACCCAGTATTAACCCTTTGACGTGTCGTGGGGTTTAATTGCCCCCTTTGCCGTGTTTATTAAACGGTGTCTCGGACAACACTATTTGTCATGTTTGTTCCCATGGCCTTATTCTGAATTAACGTGAAGAATAAAAACTTGGTAATCTTTTTTATTTTGACACGGTATAATATTATAGGTTAATTTGGCTGAGGTTCAAAGTTTAATTTAGCTATAGGTTATGCAAACGCTTTTCTCGATGGAGTAGGATCTGATTTCCGTTTAAAAATTAAATAGTTGAGTACAGTCCGCGAGGCGTAAGATGAGCTTTGCATTTGTATGAGTAATCACCAAAATGGTACGAGAGCCCATGACCAAAATTTTTGTCTTATCGTTTTACGTAAGACAAAATCTTCAATCGTCTTATCGTTTTACGTTTTACTACGATGCGACATGTTCATAGCCTCTCGTACTAAAATAACAAAAGCCGATTGCCAAAAAGCAGTATAAACCGGTTTTAAACCAAACAAAGACGCGTCGCGCTCTATGCCGGACGCCACACCTACACTATCTATGTGCACTCACACAAATGCAAAGCTCAGCTTACGCCTCGCGGACTGTACGTTTTAGGTACTCAAAAAGTGAAGTGTAGTTTTAGAGGTTTCAATTTCCGACATTTAAATGCGTATAAAGTAGAAATGAAATGATTTTAAATCATGAAAATATTGTATGCTACAATTGTCGAACTTTAATTTTAAAAAAATGTCACAAAATTTCCTAGACTTAATATCACCCCTTTCTCCTTAACAATAGAAACGACCCGGTTAATAACATATTAATATTCTAATTCCTAACCTATGCCCCATAGCGCTAATTATGTAGTACTTAATTCCGGAATACCGTCAGTTGTCACTAATTTGACGACACTTTTCATAATCATACGTGTTCCGATTAGAGCGGTTAACCCCCCCTGCAACGGTATTAACCACTCTGTTATTATATCTAATAGCCGCTTCAAGGGCTTTGCTGTATTGCTTGAAATGAAAATACTGTCATATTTATGTTTTCAGCCTTTGTTTTTGTATTCTGTTTCGTTTTAATATTTATATGATCGATAAAATTGATAAAAAAGATGAGTCCTACATTTATGAACAAGAAATCAATGACACGCTAAGACAAACTGTAGATTGGTTGCAGTCGAATAATTTAAAAAATAATTTAGAAAAGACGTTTATAATGCATTTTAGTCAATGACAACAACTACCGGTTAATATTAGTCACAATGGACATTCAGTTAAAAAAAACGGATACAACAAAGTTTTTAGGGTTAGTGATGGACAGTCAACTTACGTGAAAACCGCATGTTGAAGAGATTTGTAAAAAACTTATAAGTTTTGCTTTTGCTCTTCATAAGCTGTCCAAATTTGTGAACCATCACGCCGTGCTTATTGCCTACCGTAGCTACGTAGAATCAGTTCTAAGATACAGTCATTTTCTGGGGTAACTCGACAGACAAGAATTATGTGTTCATCGCACAAAAGAAATGCGTACGCGCTATATGTAATCTACACTCAAGGGACAGTTGTAAGCCATATTTTAGATCCTTGAAGCTTCTAACATTGCCGTCATTATACATCTTTGAGGTGGCAGTGTTTGTTAAGACCACGGAGTAGAGAACTCCATGGTTAAGACAAACCCACAGATTTTCAAAATAAGAGCTCTAGCTGATCCACGCTTAAGAAAAAGGGATTCGAACATTGTTTGTGTTGATCGCAGTAAAACAGCCCTCTTACGTAAAAGTATATATCGAATGGCTCCACTTATCTATAAAAGGAAAGCGTTACTGACTGACTGACTGACTGACTGATCTATCAACACACAGCTCAAACCACTGAACGGATTGGGCTGAAATTTGGAACACAGGTAGCTATTATGACCTAGGCATCCGCTAAGAAAGGGTTTTTGGAAATTCGACCATTAAGGGGGTAAAAAGGGGGGATATTGTTTGTATGAAAAATCTTATTCCTTGAGTTAATAAACTTGAAACTTGGCACGAATTTTTATCTAAGTAAATTATGATTTTTGTGATTTTATGTTTTTCTAAACTACCCCCTAAAGGTAAATGGGGGGGTCTCAAAGTTTGTATGGAAAAATCTTAACGCGCAATCCGATTAACTCAAAACTCAGTATTTATACTTAAAACCAAAAATAAAGAATAATGTGTGTCAGGGTTTTTCGAAAATCTACCTCTAACGGGGTGAAAAGGGGTAGTCAATTTCACAGGGGAGGATTTTACTGCGTGGCTTGATTAACTCGAAAATTGTTGTAAATAATCTTTGAGTCAAGCTATGGAAATATCTCAAACCATTTTTTCAAATTCCACCCCTGTGGGGGTGAAAACAGGGAATACAATTTACATGAAAAATGTTTTAATTTACTTGAAATTTGGCACAAATATTTGCCTAAGTTTGTCATTATTAGTTTTTTAAAACTACCCCGGAGGGAGGGTTAGAGGGGAGGGGCAAGGGAGGGGTGGTGAGGAGTGTGAGGGGGAGGATGATGGACGCAGGGAGAAAGGGCAGGAATTGGTGAAGAGAGGAGGAAGACATGGTGAAGGCTGAGGGGTGGGTAGGGGTTGGTGAGCTGGAGGTGGAGGAGGTGAGCTGGGGTGGTGAGAGAGAGAGAGAGCGAAGGGGAAGTGGTGAAGGAGGTGTGAGAGTGAGTGAGAGAGGGAGGGAGAGGTAGCGGAAGGGGATATGGTGAAGCAACGAGCTAAACTCTGGAACTACCCTACCAGTCGGACTTCAAAAAATCTTTTTGCATTAATGATAGCCCACATCTTATAGAAGGCATATTTAACATCGCTCTAGGACCCTTAGGTGCCGAGCAAAAATAAAAAAAGTCTGAAAGAACGCTAAGTGAAAACGAAGTAATAGCGCGGGTAGGCAATGCTATGCGACGGGGTGGGTCGAGCAAAAAATAAATTTCACGCGGACGAAGTCGCGGGCAGAAGCTAGTTTACAATAAAATTCCACGACAGATAAAGGATCTTAATAATAATATGTTTAAAAAGAAACTGAAACTGAATTTATGGAGGACATCAATGACATTTAGATAGATATATTATATTATTTTGAAATTGGTAATTTATTATTATTTTGACATTGATAATTGTGTGTTAGTATGTAAGGAATTATGTGTGTTATTATGTAATTGAGTTATTTCTTTTTAAATGTGTGTCTGCTGTTTCGACACAACAAACTTTAGTATTTGTATGCTTTCGAGCAAAATGTAGCGAACAGACCATCCTATAACATCCTATAGTATTGAAACCTACATTTACGAATAAATTTGATTTGATTTGATTTGAACTAAGGTTTATTTGAAGTTTTTTAATTGTTATCGAGAGATTAATTTGTTTCATTGAAGTGTTACATCTTTTCTTTTGCTTTCCTGCAATCTGTGGGAAGTGCAATCGTGAAAAGGAACGGAAGTGTGTGGACTCAGAATAACGACTAAAGCATAGAAGGAAGGCTAAAAACAGAATTCTGTAACTACCTTTATTCCCGTTCTATTATTAGGTACGTTAAAGGTACGATAAAGGATGTGGGAAAGAGATGAATGTTTTACTCTTTGTTTTACTTTCTTGGCATGGTCACAAGATCAATTGTCATTTGGTGAAAAAAGTTAAAGTATGACGCGGCCAAATTTGATAGTACTTTGTTTCAATGTCTAACAGTTCGTTCATTGAACTACCTGACTTATTCGCGTGTTCATTGTTTACGTGTTAGTCGTAATCTTCCATGGTTTTGCGATGTTTTAATAATATTTCTACTGTTAGATTGCATGAATTCTTTGTTTAACTACAAACAGTGAGTGTGTGGACGCTGTGGAGCAATTTCTTGTGTGGTTGGGGGCTGCCAGTCCCATTCATAGCGAAAATAAAATGAACAATAAATATTGACCTTTCATCGGTAAGTTTTTGCTTAATTTCTTGTTGCATATGATCTGATAAACGAATATAAATACATAACAAATATTGCTGTGTCACTATATAGCTGAAACCAGTCGTAATATTTATTCCAATAGAAGTTATTAGCGAATATTCGGAAATTGTTTTGGGGTTATCTTGATCAGCCATAGTGACGGAAATAATGTTGTCGATACTTTTCTTTTACAGATTTCCTAGACGATGTGAAAAAAAAATGGATAAATTGTATTGGTAGACGAAATTGGACTCAGCCACATAATATGCTCCAAGCATTTAAAAAAAAAAAACATCGAGTATTATGATATAATTAAGGTATTTTATTGGCAATAAATAGTATCCCGTTCAAATTAAAACTTGATTTATTACATTACAGGAAATACTTATGGAAGTCTGCGAAGAAGGACATAGCGCAGTACTGCAAATTAAAAGAACCGCTTACCATCAACAGCAATCTAACATGAAGACAGGTATAACATTTCAGAAATATGTTCACTTGATATATGCGATACAATGATATTATATTAAAAATATCATTGATGCGATATTATTCTTCTAATTATCCCAGTCGGAAATATAATCGTGTGCAAATTTATTTATTTATTTTTAATAAAAAATACGTAATTGTAGGATCCCGTAGCAATGGAAGTTGAAACAGGACCTAGTACATCGGTACAGATTAATGAATCGCCACTGATATTGACATCTCGTGAAATCATCTCACATCAGTCAGGTAAGACATACAAATAAAACTATATAACTAAATAAAAATGATGATAAAAAATCTTACATAAATTTTATTGAGAACTGTTCGTTTTAGGAATCCTTGACACAGATGACAATAACAAATTCAGAAATAATTGGATTCCATCCCGATTCAAGAAGACTGCGCTTTTGGCGAGTTCCTGGTCGCCAGAGCCGACTCCAGAATCCTTAGGAAGTTCATCCGTATTATGGTGTGGGCTGGAATTCGCGTAACAGATTATTAAAGTTGCTAGGCATTTTATTTTTTTATTTAAAATATTATCTGGTCGTTATTTATTTTTTTATGTGCGAAAAGTTTTTGTCGCTTTGGTACCATTTTGAATTTTCATAATAAATTTTATTTTTTCACTAACAACAATTTTATTTAATGAAATAATTCAAATCTCTATTAAATTACGCTTCACTGATTTAAAATAATATGTTACATAATTAAAAAGTATTAAAATAAAAATTATTAGGTACATTGAATACCCTTGTTCCCTAGATTTTGTTGAGTAGTCTATGATGTAAAATTCAAAAAATTATGAGAAAGTAAGTTGCTAAAAACATTTGCAAAACCGAATGTCTCCCACTTGTTTTCAATAAACTCATCAGTTATTATGGCAATTAAATACATTCTGGTTTAGCCGGGTCAGATTTAATACATGAAGAGCTGTCGGGAACCAAGGAAGACTATTTAGTTCATACTTTAAGTATTGTTTCATTTTGAACGAATATATTAAGTATTGGGATCATAAGGATGCCTAGTTAATTCAAAATTTTAGGTACGCACGGCTACAGATCAAGCTATACATTTCCAGTATAAGCTGATCTCGCATTGTATTTCCTTACAATGAGCGGTCAGTGTAAACTAGAAATGTATAGCTTGATGTGTAGCCGTGTGTACCTATATTATTCTTGGCAGTATAAGAAAGAATGTCATTGTAAATTCTATCGACGTTGAAATTGAGTGGGTACATCACTAGTCAGAATAAAATTAATGACAACCTACAAAATTTCGAAACGTCTTCTGTATACGTGTCCTTCTTTTACATCATAGCGGCTCCATAAGTCAAAATGAAACAAATATATTGAGTTCAGTTGCTATTTAAATACTACTTCTATGCTTGTTGTTCTTCTGAGTGTGTGGAAGTGAAAATATTTTTCTAAAAGTTTTGAGTGACGGATTGAAATGTGACGGTTGAAATTTGGTATGGAACTAGAAAGTACTTTTAACAGGGTGAGATGTCAGATGTAACATATCTTCTACTTCTCCTCCTCTTCTTCTTCTTCTTCTTCTACTGTAAGGCTCGCTCGTTTTTTTTTGTTATTGGTAAGATTTTTTATTCGTGAAAAAGGTAGTATTAACGACGATGTGCGATTGTTTCTGAGCCCAATTTCAAAACAATGCAGATTGTAAAGGTTTTGGCCAATACTAATCAGGTACCATTTTAGTTTTCCATAAATAGTGTTTTCGATAGGGTTTTTCTAAGCAGTTTAACAAAAACCCATAAGATGTGGGTAACCCTTTTGAACGGCTTAAATTAAGCCGTTCAAAAGGGTTACACTTCGACTCTCTCAAAAACGATAACAGCGTAACATTCTGTCTCGGAGCAATGTAATATGATCTCTCGATGATGGGCATACGTTGCAAATATGTAGCTAATATGGTAACCCGAACAAAACCCTTATATAATATAGGTTATCTTATTGAAGGGATAACCCTTTTACCGGGTTTCAAACCTAAAACCCATTCAAGGAGTTACTCATGCTAAAGGTAACCTCATAAACGGGTTACCCCTTCGAGAGACTTACTCTTAACCGAGGTTGTACGGTCCTTGATACTAATAGAATAGTTTAAATATCGATCAATACATTAGTCACTTTATATAAACTATTGTAAATGATGTGAAGTAAAATGAAATTAAAATTTGTTCATAGCTCCATCAATTACTCAATTTCACACATTTTGAAATAATGTCCTCTAAGTTATAACCCAATTCATTCAAAGATCCGTCTACAGCTCGTCGTTGTGAATAAACCATTATCTTATAACTCAAGTCATCACAAACAAGGTGTTTATCGCTCAGCGCCCGAAATTCGCGCCCACAACGGAAATACTCGGCATATCTCGTCATTTAGACAGAGACAGAACATACGCGAATCTCGAACGTGTGACTGAGACAGCGAAAATGTAACCACAATTTTTCCTTTAGATTTTTGAACCGTACCAGTTTGGTTACTTTCGATATGGTCGGGTGATTGGCTATCTTGTGAAATTGCTGCATAATTTTCGTGATAATGTCAATATTAAGTAATTTTAGAGATTCCTGAACAGTTTTTGAGGAAAATCAGGGTTTTTAAATTGATAATAATAATTCTAGTTTAAAGTATGAATCTCAGGCAAATATAAACGCTATGATATATAGCATATATTGGGTTGGATTAGAAAATGAAATAAATATGTTTGATTTATCCTACTATCCTACTTATATTATAAATGTGAAAGTTTGTATGTTTGTTACTCAATCACGCAAAAACGGCTGAACGGATTAGGATGAAATTTGTTATACAGATAATTATAACCTGGATTATGACATAGGATACTTTTCATCCCGGTAGAAGGTTCACGTGGGATAATTTCCGACATACACGCGGGCGAAGCCGTTGGCAAAAGCTAGTATCCCATAAATCTTTTTAGTTCCATTGAGATCTTAGTTATCCCTATCATTTGCATGAAATACTTATTATTAGAAAACTTCACGTTGCTAAGACTAATTTTAACTACAATTCAGCAAAAGCGCACAATAAAACAATAATAGCGGGAATAACAAGAAATACCATTACCGTGGAGACAATCGTTGAAGCCGATTTAATTTTAAATTTTAAATCTCCCTTAAATTTTCTACTTTATGTCCTATAACTTAAAGTTCATAATAAAGTTGAAATTGTGTGTCATCCCTGGATTCTGATGCACGCACATTGAAATGTTTTACATAGTGAAAGCTTGCAGTAAGAGATAAACAAAATACGAATGTGGCACTATGACCTGTCACCGACATTATTGCCGTTCCGAACCGTTCCGGATCGTGCCGAACCGTGCCGTGCCGTACATGTCGTTTTGCGGCGCGCGAGGGTTAGATGAGAATCTTTGGAATATTAGGAGAGTAGATGAATTTTAGATAAGTATTTAAAACAAAGCTTTTAAGAAATAGATACATAAGTTAATATTGTACGTTGACTGTAAACACAGAAAGGCAGTAAATTGTGTGACTAGAAATTGCAAAGTATTTAAAAATATCGTATGTTAGGTGCTATTTGGGATATTTTTTAGGGTTACCGTACCTCAAAAGGAAAAAACGGTACCCTTATATTATCACTTACTTGTCCATCTGTCTGTCTGTCAGTCAAAACCAAAGTCTTTGGCAAGAAGCAGTGTCTCACAGTAAAGGAAAAATTCTGAAAATCGTTAATTTGTGATTTTGTGGAAAAAAATTTTTTTGGGTTTACAAACTTAAATATGCAGTTAGAAAATTGACCGTGACGTATATTAATGGGTATGGGAAAACATGCTTTTCAACTACAATGTTAAGTTTGTTTTAGGGATAAATTTTTTCGGAGCCCTTCATTGTGCGTTGTCCCACACGTCACTTTTTTTTAAGAACGGCTATAACGTCTATTATATATGGTGTTTCAAGGTTATCCATTCATTATCGGACACCCTGTATATATTTTTGAAAGGATCATCTTACGAAAATCTCGGCTTGTGAAACCATTTTCATATTAGGAAAACGAAAGTGCTTGAATTAAAATCTTTATTTTAATTCAAGCACTTTCAAGCAGTTTTCCGAAAGTTCATGTCTCTTCAAGAATTAGGAAAGATAAGCATCTCTTACATTATTATTTCCCCCAAAATAATTCATGACAAATCTGCTACTTTTTTCCGTGTGGGAAACACGGAAAAAAGTAGAAGATTTGTCCTTAGAAAATTCATGAAAAAATCTTGAACTTTTCGGACAAAATCTTTTAATTATTCCACTGTTTTCCTTACGGATATATTACTGTGCCTATGACTCAGTGAATTCAGTACTCAGTGACTCAGTGGCTAAGTGTCCGCGCTAGCAGATTGAGATTGATGCGCTCGCGCAGGGCGTTTTGCTCTAAATTAAATTATTCGCGGAATCGGTGACAAAATGGCCACTTAGTTTCTCTAAGTTGTTTTATTTTTGTGATTTTGAATAGCTTTTCACGGCTTACTTATTTGAAAAGGACTATTATTAGAGATCTATTTCTTTTTGGTTGGTTGTATGTGTGCCCTACAAACCGACTATTCGGAACAGTTTATTTTAGAAATTCAAAAGAAAAAAAACCGGCGAATTGCGTGTCGGGCCACGCGCAGTAATTAATAGGGTTCCGTACTTGCACAATAATGCGGACTAAGAAGAGTATATATTCAAATATTCATGAAACAACAAGAAGCCCCTTGTTGTTTCATGAATATTTGACTATTACCTACTCGTAAGCTTGAAAAGCCTACTTAGCTGTGATAGTTTTCGTTTTAACTTCGTTAAGTGAATTTTTTCACCCATCCAAAACTAACCGTTAACCGTTTAGCTAGCAGGGGCAACACACACTTGACTCTAACAAAAATTAGCACAAATTTCAGAAACAGATCGCTAAATCGAAAAATTTTACACAAACCCGCAATATTTTTGAAAGACCAATCTAACAACACCCCACACCATGGGGTAGACGAGAAAAAAAAAACATCCCCACTTTACGTGTACAGAAGGTACCCTAAAAAATAGTTTTTTCCTGATTTTATTTTACCACTTTGTTGGCGTGATGAATATGTATATCCAGCCAAATTATAGCTTTGTAGTACCTACTTACTAAAGGTTTCTTGGCTAAGGTGCGGACGGACATAGCGAAACTAGCGAACGAAGGGTTCCTTGTCGACTACGGAACCTTAAAAATGGTCTTTGAATACCTACTCGAAGGAAACCAATTTTCGCAATTAATATCATGGTTGAAAGCTGAAAGCATTGATAATGGTTTTCTGAGGGGCAGTGTTGGGAATTGTGGAAAATGTCTAGAGGAAAAACCCGGTCCATATGAAAATATTTCGAATATAATAACTTTTTTGCCATTGTTATGTATAACAAAGAGACGTAGATTTAAAAGTTCCCTTCACTATATTCAAGGGTATATCCGGCAATATGCGTTGCACATAGGTAGGTACCTATTTATATTTCATTATGTGGATTTACTTATCGAGACTCCTCCGTGCCTCAGAAAGCACGTTAAGGCGAGTAGTGGTGCCAATTACCGCCACCATTGAGATAAAAAATCTTATGTATGGAGATATGGAACATTTTGAAATTTCCTATACTGTTGGATCATTCATTAAGTTCCCTTCAAAATGGTTGAGCTAATTGGTGCTGATCCATGCGTCATGTTCGTGAACGGGCGCCGTCAGTTGGGACTAGTCGTCTCTTAGCTGCCACGGCTTATTTTTAATTTTTAATTTACTTGTTTTTAGTTTTTATCTTTTTTATTACGGACGCTTCTAACGTGCACGTCTTTTTCTACATGTATATTTTCAATATAACCAATATTTTGTAAAAATATTTGATTTAAAAGAGTGTCCGTGGAGTTTCTTGCCCGTTCTTCTCCATAGGGACCTACTACGCTTTGGAATGGGCAACTAGCTTCATCTTTCTAACTGACCGACCCCTTGACAATTTAAAAGTGCCTGTAATTGGTTTATTTGAAATAAATGCTTTTAGTTTTTTTTTGACATTTTTAGTCAGATGTTGTACAATTTTTTGTATAAAAAAAAAATCTGCACTAAACCTCCTTGGTTCGAAGCCTTAGCAGTTAACGTCAAAAACGACCGTTTTTGGCGCTGTCAAAATGTTCCATCCATTTCATCTCCAGACTTATGATTTTTTTTGTGGCGCTAGTTAGCAGCACTACTCGCCTTAAGGCCTTGGCTCGGCTGTCATTCATGGATCTTTGACAGTCGTTACGGGTTGTCAGAAGCCCGAAAGTCTGACAACCAGTCTTACCAAGGGCAATCGAATTAAAGCTCTCGCAGAAAGGCATTTAGACCGCAAGTTTTCATAGACATTGTTCTACCTGCATACCTGTATTGATGCCTGTCTGTGGGAGTCTTTACCCAGTTACTGGGTTGTGGAGGTCAGATAAGCAGTCGCTCCATGTAAAAATCTGGTATTCAGCTGCGTCTGGTAATGCTAGGCAGATTTTTAAGAGATAAGTACGGTCAGCAACATAAGTCGATGAATACTGCTACTTTTACACATCATGTAAATTAATACAAAATTATTTGATTATCTCCTTTTGTCCTAAAATACCTAAGTCTTATAATAGATCTTTTAATTTTAGCTTTCCAATTTTAATTAATTATCTTGCTCAATAATTAAGATTTAAAAAACTGAACTGTTAATCGACTTTTGTTGCTGACTGTACCTAAAAATGTAATAAAAACATTACAAGATATTCTCACCACTTTTCTGATTCTAAAATCGATACCATCTAAAACAAAACTGTACGATCCCCTACATAGCAACATCGCCTACATATGTATACAATAGCTACCCCTTGTAAATATTCGCTAGGAAAACAGCGGCTATTCCAATTTCCTTGTACCTAAAAAATCTAATAAAAACATTACAAGATATTCGCACCACTTTTCTGATTCTAAAATCGATACCATCTAAAACAAAACTGTACGATCCCCTACATAGCAACATCGCCTACATGTGTATACTATAGCTACCCCTTGTAAATATTCGCTAGGAAAACAGCGGCTATTCCAATTTCCTAGTGAAAGCCTGCCTCCTACGTCAAAAACATAATTGGCATGCCCTTCACCACCGATGAGCAAAGAACTGTGAGTGCTGGATGTGGCTACGTGGGCGTGGTTAAATATACTATTTTTTTATTTATATTTTGATTGGGTGTGTTGTAGTTTTTCCTTGTATATTTATTTTAACCAGGATAACGCTTTTTCGTTCTGGGAAAAGATTCTATAGAAATTCCGAATACCGTTAGTAAATAAGTGTTGTGGTAGCTTTAGAAATGTACACCTAATTTTGTCTGATATCTACCATCTAATAATGGCTTAGGCATTTATTTTTCTCTTGATTGCGATTTATTTGAAACCATACCTTAATCAATATTTTTCTATAAATATCTTTACAACCGCTTAAGTACTTAGAAAACATGTGATGTATGTTCATAGTGGACATTAACAAGTATCATATAAAATAATACCAGCTATTACACCTTTCCATAAAATGAGGACATTAATCTACGAAGTTACCTGATGTTAAATAATAAGCTCGGTTTATAAACGGCCCATAAAACATTTATTTGTAAATGTGCAAGTACCCATCAAACAGCAAGATAAAATTCACGTCGTCGTATGCTTAGGAAGTTATAAAACAAATGTCCTAAGAGTTATATCTAAAAATAAACGGACAAATTGCATCACATTTATACACATATACACACTTTACTCAATTTCATTTAAATATAACGTTTTTAGATTAAAGGAAGGACAATTTGCATTTCTAATGTATGGTGGTCAGCCTTCATCAATTATTTATTTATTAGAAGTTCAATAGAAATACCATTTTTTATTTGTCTTAGTGCAAATTGTTTTTTCCATGTTATAATTATGTAGGTAGGAACTAGCCGATTAAAAGCATAAGTTTTAGTTACGTTACTTTATTAATAGTAACAGCAACACAGCCGTTAATATTTTTTTATATAATTAAAATAAAATACGAAACTTTTAATTTTCTTATACGATTTAAACTTGCCACATCCAGCAACAACATTTCAATCCACCTATACATAGGTTCGCACAGGCTGTCGGAAAAGGTCAATAACCCCGCAGCCTCCCAAGCTACCCTCCGATACGCAGATTTGAATACTGTGCCACCCTCTAAAATTTTACCATTTACATTTTCTTGAAACGACTCGCTGTGAAAAAGAAATTTATAGAAAAGTTTTACCGATTATATTTTTGTTAAAAGAATATTATTGTGGAGACCCAAAAGAGAGCTTTGTCGATTATGCTTCTTTAATCATTTGTTTCTTAGAGTATTTGTTATTTTTATTACATGCTTTCTTATAGCCGAAAAGAAACCGTCCAGATTTTATTTTACGTATACAAAGTTAATTATGTTCTAGGACGTTATCTTGTAATTAGATTTTTGTCATGTATTACTTTAGTAGTGATTCATGAGTTCATGACATTTATAAAAAAAAAACAACTTTATAATAAATGTATTATTAATACGACTTTATCTTTTCAATTTATCGACCGTGGGAAACTTAATAATGTTAAAACTTGTGCGTCAATTAGTAATCGAATCTTAAATTATTATTTAAAAGCATTACAACTTTATAATTGTAACCTCCAATCATTGCGTTTCTGGTTATTCTACGAACGTTCTTAATCTACCCTTCAATAATAAAAATACTTTCGATACATTTTTTCCAATACACAATGCAATCATAACCCTATTTTTCTTTAGATAATCTCTTCTGTATATGAAATTGTATGGAAAAGTTTATAGATATGTAAATATGTGTGTATAGTGTAGCCTCCCTCGTTATATGGATCCGCCGGGATCGCATCCGGCTCGAAGGACCAATGGCGGAAATGGATAAGGAACGACGACGTCAAATCCGTAAAGGTAGTCTCGTTTTCGTCTCGTATATTATGCAGAAACTTTAGTGCCAAGCTTTATAATGTTTTTATTAAAAAAGTGGGTAGTTTTATAATTACGGAGCTTTTGTGCTCTCACAATAAAAGCTTAACAATAAAATATCCTGCTTTGTTTTAAATAGAAACATTCTTTAGTCTAACAAAAGTTATTTGCAAAAAGTTAAATAGCTGAGATCTAAAACTAGACCAAAACTTCCAAGGTCGGTGCTCGGCGTCCCACGCACACAGAGAGGAGTGCCACCCCTCACCCACACAGGCTCAGGACACGTGTACGAATCACCCCTACACATGGTTGCCATAGCAACACAGCATCCTACTTCCACGCCCACTACCCCGGGGGCGAACTCTCAAGATATTACGCCCTACTTCGTTCGCATTGGTGAACTAAAGGGGTGTAGGAAGTCTGCGCTTGTGTGCGTCAGTTAGGTTACGGCTGCGACCTGACGGAATTTGCCAATTCCATTTTAAAATCGTGACGTCTACTTCTTCAGAACAGCGTTTCGATAGAAGTACCGAATTAAAAGTTAACTTGCAAAACTTGCGTGTATACCAACTCGGTTACTGAATGCAAACCGAGCACTCAATTTTATTCGCAACATTCACCGTCCGCTCGTTAACAAACCTATTCAAATTTGAAGTATTAGTCGATTGAGGCAACATTTCTCGCGTCCTATCGCCACGAGTTCCAATTAGCGACTGCGGCTTGTCGCTCAAGTGGCGGTGACGTCACGCCGAGCTTTCATGCGGCTTCAATAACTACCCACTCAGCGATTTCTTCAATAGCCGGCCACTCCACCTGGCCTTCATTAGGGACCTTCTCAATGTACACGTAATGCTGAAAAGATGCCTACTAATTTAAAAAAATGCAAGTTTTAACGAGAAAAGTTGTTTAGCTAATAAACCAGCGCGGTTGACGTTCAGCGTTAAGTATTTAATAGCGCTATCTAATTGCGTGATATAATTTTGAATTATTACCGTCTGTCAACGGAACAAAGCGCGCTCAACTCTTTTGTTTCTACCGGTCGCGCCATAGACAAATCTTATTATGGAAATATTTTCAAATTAAGAACGCGCTGCTCCCGCATTATGCGTCTCGACTGTCATCATTGTCTATGGCTTCTTTTTGTTCGTCGCTCGCATGTCGAGGTTTTTCGACCACCGTTTCGGTTATTTTTTCTTTTTTAAACTGTCCCGAGCGTGAATGGAGGTCTTTGTTTGTTCGTGTTTTATTATTAATTAGTGGGGCTCCTTTGTTCGTGGTAATTATTGTCTTAATAAGCAGTTCCTGCTCTTCGACTATAGACGGGCGGAGGGATTGTCAGCCCTTTTACTTTTAAATTGCTTGGAATTATGATTTTGGAGCACGTTTTTGGTCAGTGCTACTTCACTAGCTTTTGAATAAGTCAGTAGTCTTAACGAGGTTTGAAATGTTTTTGTTATAACTGTCTGTAGATGTGAACGAGTTTTTTCATAAAATATTATCCCACGATCGTTAGTAAAAGAAATTGATCTAGATTCTAAATCAGCAGTTTCTTTTTAGTATATATTCCATTAAGGAAATATAATGCCCACAAGATTTAGGAAATGTAACAAACCTAATCTTCCAACGATTTGCCTTCTTCTTTGTTATAGAACGTCTTACAAAAATACAACTATCACAACTCCTGAAACAAAAACCTTCAAAATTAAATAACGTCTACGTGTACTGTCGTTTATATTGCATAATAAAGTGGTGAAAAGAATTCCCAGTTTAATTAGAGGTGAGATACTCTGGCTCGGAAGTGCGACGCGCCTCAATGGCCCTCGTTGGGCGCCATTTTGCATAATTGGGCGACGGCGAGGGTAGAACGAAATTTATACGTTCCAGGCGCCAATTTACTTGCTAATGACGCGTCGTCTTCTCATAGAGTAGTTGTCGGGTTTTTGTTGGCTTGGAACTTTGTTTTTTTAGGGTTGTGTGTTTATTTGTTCCTTTCTTTCGTTTTTTTTTTTTATTTAAAAATAATGTTGGATTTTTTGGTTTCTGTAGACATGACGCCGGTACCGTTAGTTTTTGTGTCCACTGGTCTGATATAATGATGGATATTTTTTGTGTCTGGAGTTTCTTTTTTTATTAGATTATCCTCAAAATATTTTTACAGTTTCTTGTAGCTTCTGAAAACTAAGGATTAAAATTTTACGGAATTTTCTCAACGATTATATTATTCATTATGTTCTCATGTGGTCACACTTGTCTTTACCTGACTAAATGGTTGTCTTTTATTTTTTGTTTCATTAACATTGTTCTGTATTTGTTCCAGACGGGTAAGATGGGTCTGCCAGCGGGAGGAAGCCTGTCACTGTTCTGTCCCGGCGGTGAACTGGGGCAGCCTCCTCCGGCCCATATGGGCATCCCTCCGCCTTATCAGCTCGACTCTAAATTAGGTAAGTTTGTCTGAATTTCTTTTTTTTTTCTTTCTTTTATTTTTTTTCTATTTTTTATTTGGTGATTTTCATTATCTTTTGTGGCTGTTTTGGAAAACCTATTAATGATATTTTGTTTTTATAAAACAAAATGGGTTCTAGCAAGTTTAAATTAAATTGCAATATCACATACCAAATCTAGCAATCAACTTTATTGAGGACTATTTCATTCAGCGACTTAATGCACCTAAAATTATTGTTCTTGTATTTTTGCCTTAGCATTAATAAATAGCTAGCGACTATCTTAAACTTAGTCAAAAAAAAAAAACATCACAACACCTGTTAAAAAAATGTCCCCTAACACTTCACAATCACCAAATTCACCCAAGAGACAGATATTTATATCCCTCCCACAGTCCCGCATATAACATGACAACTAAGTTCCGTGTTCCGTCTAGTCTAGACACTAACTACGTACTGTTACAGCGGCCGGGCTGGCGCGGACACCCATGTACCCCTTCCCTGGGGGCACGTACCCCTACCCCATGCTCAGTCCGGAGATGTCACAAGTTGCAGCTTCATGGTGAGTTAACTGTTCTATGTTTACTATGATTTTGTGTTGTCCTTTTTGAAGTATAAAATGGTGTTTGTTCTTTTGGGAAGGATTTTTTATAGATAATGATGATCTATAGAGATATAGACGATTAGTAAAAAACTAAAAGTTTGTGAAAAAAAATGATTCATTCGATTTTACTTTAGTATAAACATTTAAAAACCCCTGGCTCTAAGACCAAGAGGACCAGAATTAATGGAGAAAATATTATGTCATTATGTCTACTTTACGACTGATAATACGACTTTTTAAACAACTTCTTCAGTAATATTCTTTCATAAATAAAACCACGGACTAGAAAAAAAAGAACTCCGCGCCAAGCGTATCGAAAGTGAAGCACCGTACCGATCTATGTGTGTGTGATATGACAAAGACGCGCTCGTGTCACGTAATGGCGACCGGTCGGCATACTATGATGTAAATATGTGCGTGAGGCATGTTTGTATACGCGGTCCGGCTCCTTACTGTGCTTCACT
Source organism: Cosmia trapezina (assembly GCA_905163495.3). Classification (NCBI taxonomy): domain Eukaryota; kingdom Metazoa; phylum Arthropoda; class Insecta; order Lepidoptera; family Noctuidae; genus Cosmia; species Cosmia trapezina. Next base: position 7,680,516 of record LR991044.1, read on the forward strand.
TTCGATAATGCGTGGCTCGGAGTCCTTCTTTTTTTTCTAATCCGTGCATAAAACATGGGTCTTTCAGACCTTCAGTTTATCAATTTCTTCTTGCCTTGGGCGTTTCAATGAGATTTTGAAAGTTCACATTTAAAGCACCGTTTTCCACCTATTGTGGGCTCAAGTAATTCGACAAGACGTACCATGGAAACGAAAGAAACAACCATCAAAAGCAGAATCTTGGGCAAAAGCTACTAGTGAATAAGACCTTATGTTTCCAGGCATACCCCAAGCATGTACCCTATATCGTCAGCGGCGAGCGGATTCAGGAGTCCGTACCCCACGTCGTTGCCAATCTCAAGTTCTAGTCTTTCGAGGTATGGTATCCCTAGGTACATACATACTTGTTATATCTTGTACAGGTTTATTATTTAGCCATGGCAATAGTGCGACGGTAGTCCGCCATAAAATATTGAAAAAATCTGAACTTTTGAGTCGTTTTTCGAGTTTTGGTATTAAGCCCTTTTCTTTTAAAACTCCAACCAAATCATGTTTTGCTATCGCTAAATAAAATACCTGTACTTTCAAATAATCATAATAGTTACTACTTCAATTTTTAATTTAACGATTTCCCCGATGTCAGTTTTGCTAAAACAAAATTCATGCTTTTTCTGGAAATTATTGATGATCAGATCACAGTATTTTGTTATAAGCATTCAAGGATCCATCCTTGTGGGACAGTTGGTCACCTTTAAGAATAATTTGGCGACAAATAGGGTTGCCTGGTCTTTGTCAGGAACTACAAAGCAATGTGGTGGCCAATCCTTGCATGTAACTACAAAACAGTCGATGCCTCAATCGCCTTACCCTCTATCACGGAAAAGGGCCACCCCAACTCTTAAAATGTTAGAGAAATTCTTTAAAGAAGTAGTAACTATATTTCTACAAAGAGTCAATTTCCTCATACCTTCGTTCTTCTCCAGTGAATTATACCGGTTCTCCCCAACCCTGGGCGGAGGCCTAGGGCTCGGCTTAGGGCCCGCGCTCGTGCCCCCTCCCCCCTCCAAGTCAGACCTCGACTCACACCATTCAAGATATGCAAGGTAAGAAGAACTTTACATCATTCAAGTGACACCCAGGCCTGCAGTGCGATTCTGTAACCATCTCACCGTGAAAACTTAGGTGAAGTGAGCGTGGTGGGAGCTGTCAATAGTGTCAATTCCTAGCAAAAACAAACTCACTTCACCTAAGTTTTCACGGTGAGATTTTTACTGAATCGACCGGCTGGTCCTAACCGCCATATTATTTGCGAAACTGAACCTAGGTACCATATTATTTGCAAAACTGGTCCTTTTGTTAAGAAGGCCCAGAATTCTGTTAGTTAGGCCCAGAATTTTGTTAAGAAGGCCCAGAATTTCGTTAATTAGGGCCAGAATTTTGTTAAGAAGGCCTAGAATGGCCCAGAACTTTAATAAGAAGGCCCAAAATTTTGTTGATAAAGACCAGATTTGTAAATAACGTGATAGTAGTGTTAATAAAATTGCATCTTTCTTTAACCAAACAAAACTGAAGGGCTATCCTAAAATTCGTGTGAAAAGTCGCACCTTATTGTCAATTCAAGTTAATATTTATGGCATTTCTGTACAACACCGTGGTTCACAATCATGTATGTTTCATGGCGCATCATCTCCACAAATTGTTTATTCAATTTCTCACCGATTTGTCTTATAGTTTATGACCCGTGGTACTGCATACAGATGTCGGATTAGGCCTTCAATTTCGGAGTTAGCAGCAGGCGTAGGTATTATTTCGAAGAATAAATTCTTTATGTGAGTTTTTAACAATGTGAATGATATCAATAACCTTACATTAGATATATATTTATTTTTATTGTATTAGAAATCCGAGAAATCTAGGGTGGCTTCTTCAACTATTGCCAAAGTAGATGAGAAAAATAATTCAAACTCAAACTCAAAACATATAGCATTTATTTCAAAATAGACCCGACAAACGTCCTGTCAAAATTTCAATAATTAATACAAAATTGCCCTAGAAAATATACTTTTTTCTGATTTTTCCGAATTTTCTACTTTTTCCGGCAACTTTTCAAACATTTTTTTTCATACACAAACAACAAACTTGTCTTGACAATATTATAAACAACAAAAATAAATTAGCCAAATAGGTGCACCCGTAAATTGTCAAAATGGTTTGGTACGTCAGAAAGATGAAGTATACAGGGTTATTGGTAAAAGACCAGCAACCTCTTAAGGGGTCATTGTACTCATTATTATGAACAACTTTTACTATGGGATCAAACCTGAAATCGCGAAAAAAAAATCAACTTATCTACTTACATCAAACTCGTCAAAATGTAGGGAGCAGTCGATTTTTTTTTGCGATTTTAGGTTTGGTCCTAAAGTTGTTCATAATGATGAGTAAAGTGACCCCTTAGAGGTTGCTGGTGTTTTACCAATAACACTGTATAGTTGCCGATTCCAAAGTATAGTACGAGGTTCATAAGGAGAAGAACGGGCAAGAAACTCACTTTAAATCAAAATATTGGTTACATCATTCATGTTAAAACAATCGTGTTCATGTTAAGTCATGTTTATATACCTATGTGAGAATGAATAAATTTAAATGGCAGAAGTCTGCCTGAAACTGTACTAATTGAAGTAGTTATTATTTGGTATGTATTTTTAGAATTAAAAACGAATACAGCAAAATAGCAAAACAGTTTTATTCAGCTTAACAAACATTTACCGACCCAAACTCAAATAAATATTTTTCATTCGCACCACGCGCCAAACTATTTATACCGTACACATTGAATTTAAAACAATTATAACAACAGTCCAACAAAACGTTTCAATCAGCTGCACGCAAAGCAACGCTTTTGTCACAACTCACACCCTTTCTGCTAATCTCTGATGGTATCATAGCGTGATGGTATCGCTTCGGCTATTATGCGAGTTATACGACTAAACTGCCCGCCCTCTTGTTCGATAGATTGAAGATAACGCGCGTAGGGGTGGGTTGGACACATGTCTACGTGAATTTGTTTTTGAAAAATTTTATGTACTTGTATGTTAGTGTTAGGCAAAATGTTCAGAAATTGCTAGGTTGATGATTATAATGTATTTTATAACTTAGCTGTTGAGAGTTAAGGCTCCCGCAGACAGGCACGATGCGATAGCGCGACGCGACTCTAGTATATGGTTGCCATTCGTCCCGATACATGTCGGGAGATGTCACCGTCTCATTAACAGTGGTGTCCCGACGTCCCGACAAATACATCAGCATCCCGACTAAAGGCTTCAAGGCGTCAAGACGCGATATTGCGATATTATATCTGTAGAACAATTTCTATGGAATCGCTCGCGACCCATAGAAATTGTTAACACAGGAGCGACGCGATATCGCCTCCGTCTGTAAGAGCCTTTATACGAAACATACCGAATCGACGAATACGCGATTTGGAATTACGTACGCTATGATGTGGGCACAATTATTGTCCAAGGTGAAATCATCTGAAAAATATAAAAAACAATTATTGTATCCTCAGTAATTAACAATAAATATTTTTTGTTATTTGGTTTATTTCAGCTACAAAATTTTCCCTTCGCTTTAAATGTCCCGACGGTGTCTCGGGAAAATATGGCAACCTTCTAGTAGAACAATTTCTATGAAAACTTTATGGAACATGTTCTAGCAGAATCGCGTCACATCGTCGCTTGTCTGCGGGATCCTTTAGATACGTAACTATGTAAGTAATTAAGTCAAGATCACAAAGTAAACAAAATTGACCTCAGTGTAGCAGATCAGGCGCAGGGTTGATGGGCGATCCGTGAAATAATACGAAGATGAAAATCAGGAAACAAATATATTCTTCACTAAAACACGTAGTCACAATAAATCACAATAATCAAACTAGAGCAGAGCTCTTTACATTACGAAGGGCAACCGGAGACTGATAGTTACAGCACGAGGATCAAGCGAAGACTGACTCATTTGAGCAAATGGCGGCCATATTTATGTGCGCGCACGTAGGCTGGAGGGCGCGGTGGGAGCGCGTATATTGCTTTCTCGCTTCCTCCAACCTAAGTTCAATGTTTACAATTTAAACTAGGTAGTTAGTGAGAGATATGTAACTAATAATTTTCTATGGGCTTTACTTTCAATATTAATTCTCTACCAAGTCTCCGTAATTCAATTTATCTAGATTAACTTATATCTAAATAGATTGCTGTGCTCCTTAACACTCAGTGTTAATTAGGGTCAAAAGTTAATCTTTAGCTTATCACAGACTCACACTAATTATCTATAAGTCATGTCATGATCAAGTCTTATGTGTCTTCTCCACACACTTAAAATTATGTCCCAACGGGTTAGGCAGCGGTGAGCATCACAAATATTTAGCCAGGTATAATACATAAGTACGGTGGCATCGACGCACTAAGTCTACCTGTTACCATGGACTTACCTACATGATTCTAGACCCCCCTGCGAATAAATTTTTCGTCGGTTATTAAAAAAAAAATTTGCTACTCCATAAACTTTGAGGTATTGCTTTTGTAGGAAACAGCAGTTCTTTTTAGGGTTTCGTACCAAAATTGTAAAAAGGAACCCTTATGGTGCGACTCAGTCTGTCTCTCTGTCCGACTGTCACAGCTGGATATATCAAAAACTACTAATACTATCAACTTTTAGATGACGTTTGCCTAACTATTTTGCAAATAAGAGAGAAATATTTTTTTTTTGTAACAGCGACTGAAAGGGGTCTTAAAAATTCGAAGTAGCTACTAGGGCATGTGGGGTATCATATGAAAGAGCGCTGTTTGCACATTTTCAAACATTTTTTTTTCTTTTATTTAGTTAGTACTAACTAAATAAATAGACAAGTTTTCGACTTTTAATAAAAATAGTAAAAAAAAGTACCGTTCCTTATCTCCGAAGTTTGCATAGAAAAAAATCTCAAATTATTCTATGTTATAGAAGTTTATGTAAAGATTACAGGAAAAATAAAACGATGTCTCTAAATAGCACACTTTTTCAGAAATCATCAACAAAAATTACTTATATAGATGGTACGGAAACCTTGGTGCGCGAGTCCGACTCGCTCTCCACCGGTTTGTTTTTTAAACCTACGTAAAGTTTCTACGCAAGAGTTCCAGAATCGTATACTGAATCCATGGTAACAGGTCGTGCGTCGATGTCCCATGTCTTTGACAGTGTAATCAGGGTTACCCACATATTTTAAAAGAGATTGCCCACGGCACTATGGACGAATGTACTGAATTCAACATGGTTATGTACGAACTATCTATCATATTATAAAAATATTGTATAGTAAACAGTTATTTAAATAGATTCGCAGTAATAAATCGAACAACCAAGGCAGAATCGATATCATTGCACGCAATAGGAAAAATGGTCATCCCTAGTATTGACAGGCGATAGTTAAAAATGGCGTACTTTACTGTCGCAAAACTTAAAAGTACCTACTAATTATTTTTCAAAAAACTGTCCCATTATAAATCATAATTAAGTCTTATTTAAAAAATATAGTTTTAATTTAGATATTTCATGCTGTTTAACTTTTTGAGACATGAGCAATTTCTCAAGAGTACTGTCCGCGGGCAATCTCTTTTGCATTTTTTTTTGGTCCTTAATACGACTACTTGTACTACAACTACCAAAAATCTCTCGGTAATTAATTATGCTACCGTATAAAATATGCGGGTTTTATATAAATTGTCAACAGAATTGACTGATCAGGTAGCAAGAAATCTTATGCCTTACGATAAGTTACCAGCTTCAGTGCAAATTGCATCAGTCAAAATGCTTAATCAAAAGTATGGGGTCTCACTGTTAGCGAAGTAAAAGCACAGGAGTTATGATAAGATAAGATAAGATAATTTTTTATTTGCGTAAAACATGTATTACCTACATAGGTGTTATTTGAGAATATCAGATCATACATGTTTTGCTCTTAAAATTAGAGCATGCAAACTGTATTAATTAGAATTAACTTCTACTATAATGCCAAAATTCAAAATAAGTCAAAAACTATAATGTCAATCAAATACAAGAATAATGTACAAAGTTACTAGATAATTATAAATGTCAAAATTACAAGATTAATGTCAAAAAATTACATGATTTATGTCAAAAATTACAACCATAATCCATTCCGTAATGATACAAAATAAATAAATAATTTCACAATAATGTCAGGAAAAAAAGAAAATTATTCAATCAAAAACTTTTTCGGCTAGAAATTCGGAGACACTATAATAAGCTTTTTGCAAAAGAAACATTTTTAATTGACGCTTGAATGCATTACAATTTTGCTCCTTCCAACGTTTACGCAGGGTGACTGGTAATTAGTGACCGATACCTAAACACATGATTGTGCTCATGATAACAAACAACTTTTACTATGGGACCAAACCTGAAATCGTGAAAAAAAAATCAGCTGCCCCATACATTCATGTTCGCATAACTCGTCAAAATGTAGGGAGCAGCTGATTTTTTTTTCGCGTTTTCAGGTTTGGTCCCATAGTAAAAGTTGTTTGTTATCATGAGCACAATCATGTGTTTAGGTATCGGTCACTAATTACCAGTCACCCTATATAGTAGGCGCCATGTAGACGATACTTTTGCGCACGAGTGCCGTTTTTGCTGGATATACGCGAAGAATGGTCGCATCCTGTCAGCACACCCAACAACGAACAGCCAGCCAGCAGCCTTAGGAATATTTTTCAGATCTTATTTGATCTTAAAACTAGATGTAATCTGTCAAAAAGGTTACCTATATGGAAGTTTATCATAATCAGCCTATAATGTTCCCACTGCTGGGACACAGGTCTCTTCTCGGTGAGAGGGAGTGGGTCGTAATCCACCACGCGGGCCATAAGATTAAAGATTAGATTATGTTCTAATCTAGGTCAAGGTCTACCCATGTGCCAAATTTCATCCAAATCCGTTCAGCCGTTTTAGCGTGAAAGCATAACAAAGAAACTCACTTTCGCATTTATAATATTAGTCAGGATTGTTAATTACATTATTATGTACTGTCCATTATACAAAGTGTCCTTTTGCATCCTCGTCAAATTTAAGGGTGTAGTATAGATCATCAAACCGAACAACTTTTTCCATGGCACCAACATCGTAATCGCAAAAAAAATAATAATCAGCCGTCCCATACATTTGCGTCGAGTACGTATCGAAGTTTTATAGGAGGCAATTTTTTTCGCGATTACGATGTTGGTCTCATGGAGAAAGTTGTTCGGTTTGATGTTCTACACCCTGAAATTTGACGAGGATGCAAATCGACACGTTGTATACACATTCCAAAATAACTTAACGATTTACCATTTACGAGGAGCTAGTGGCTAAGTAATATCAGCCGCACGTGTCGATCCGTCAGGTTAAGCTACGCTTCCCGGGGTTGGTCAGTGGATGGGTGACCATCTTTACATACCGAGATTCCTCCGTGCCTCGGAAAGCACGTTAAGCCGTTGGTCCCGGCTGTTATTCGTGGATCTTTGACAGTCGTTACGGGTCGTCAGAAGCCCGAAAGTCTGACAACCAGTCTCAAGGGGTATCGTATTATCCAGTAACTGGGTTGTGGAGGTCAGATAGGCAGTCGCTCCATGTAAAATACTGGTATTCAGCTGCATCCGTTTAGACTGGAAGCCGACCCCAACATAGTTAGGAAAAGGCTAGGCAGATTGATAACGATTTACCATTGTTCTCATTTCCATAACAATATCTGATTATAATTTCCTGCAACACCATCGCTTGTCGCTTACAATGCTACCTCATAACCACATACATTAAAGTCCAGGTACAATCATGTAAATAAGTCCCTGGAGGAGAAATTTAATTAAGATGATATATGAGCAGCCTGGCTAACGGGCCGCGTCACCCGGTACTGTCGCCGAAACAAATGCCCGAGATTTTTGGAAAAGATTATACTTTAGCCGGCGCTAAACTGTTCTTTAGTAAGTACTTTCGGGTTAAAGAATTTATTCTCATAAATAAAGAACACAAACAGTAGGTACACTTAAAATATGAGATAATATACAATTAAATCATGCAATTATAAGGTAGCATAAAGACTTGTGAGTCGATAAAAAGGAAACAGAATATTTTAAAAGTAGGTTTTTAGAGGAGCTCGTGGCTCAGTAATAACAGCTGCACGGGTAGATCCATCAGGTTAAGCTACGCTTGCCGGGGTCGATTCGTGGATGAATGCCCATCTTTCCATACCGAGATACCTCCGTGTCTCGGAAAGCACGTTAAGCCGTTGGTCCCGGTTGTCATTCGTGGATCTTTGGCAGTCGTTACGGGTAGAGTAGTTGTGGAGGTCAGAAAGGCAGTCGCTCTATGTAAAATACTGGTATTCAGTTGCATAAGGTTAGTGTGGAAGCCGACCCCAACATAGCTGGGAAAAGATTGGGCAGATTGATTGAGGTTTTTAGAGATTTTAAGTTCTTTTAAAAATGTTGTTTTGTTCTTTATACTTTGTCTTTGATTCGGAAATCGGCAAAACTTTTTGTTTTTCGAAAGTAGGTACATATTATTATAAGAGGCATCTCAAAAACATTAAGACCTTTGTTGACATAGGCTAGCAGTTGACCTTTATTTACTTTTTCCATAGAATTCATGTTATGGAACTCATGAGCGCAATGACTGAGATGGTCAAAGGGAAAATTGATATTATTATCACTGCGCAGGGAAAACAGATTGATGATTACAGTTTATGTCCATCCCCTTGACATGAACTTGCAAATAGAAGGGAAAGGGAATGGTGAGCGAGAACAGAGGGGCAATTCCCGTATTTTTAACAACGTTCGCAATCTAATCTCAGTCTCTCTGTCAAAAATTTTTTACCTACATTTTTGACATTTGATTGTCGCTGGCATGAGATTGCGACTTGAATTTGAACGTTTTTAGATACGAGAAATGGCCTTCAGACATTTACACCTTTAGCAATAACATAGAAATAAAAATACAGTAATTATACAGTGAGCCAGTGACAATTATTAACATACTAGCTCCCACCCGCGGCTTCGCCCGCGTGGTATGTAAAAAAAAACTGGCCTATGTCGTTTTCCAGGTCATAGTCTACCCGTGTGCCAAATTTCATCCAAATCCGTTTAGCCGTTTTAGCGTGAAAGCGTTACACACAAACAAACTCACTTTCGCATATATAACATTATATTATGTAGTCAGGGTTGCACAAAAGAAAATAGATAGCGAACCTATTTTTTTTTTTTTGTGGATATTAACATATTCCACAAAAAAACATGGTTTCGTTAAATTCATAATCTACATTTTTATCGTATAATTCTAAATGTAATTAACATGTGAGATCTAAATAGTTAATACATACTTACTTAATAGTTATTTTATTACTATGTCGCATTCTTTGACCGCTCGGTATTCTATCTACACGATCTTGTTTAATTAATACATTTATTTTATGTAGGTACTTCGGTTTTTTACATTATAATAATTTTTTTAATGGAAATTCTTAAGTACTTACCTAACGATTATTTTGAAAATAAGAAATATTTATTATCTGTGTTTTTGCAGTCGTAATAAAGGTTAAGAATTATAAATAAAGAAGACTTAAAGCTTTTTATTGCACCACAACAAAATATAAAACAAATAACTGATCCGGTCCAATGGTGAAAAAACAAAAACCTGTACGGTCGGGGGACCCCGGCCCCGTCAGGAACAAAGTTCCTTCTGTCACACATACTTTTTCAACCATAACCACAATAACGCTTTTTCATTACGTGACGGTTTTCTACCAGTCAACTCCTACCGTTCCAATTACGATAAGTAATAAAATTTAATGTTCACATCTATTTGCATACTTTACTTATTGTTAATAAAAGTTACTTGCCAAACTAACCAAAACTCAAAATATTTGGCAAAAAAGTTTGACATGACATTAACTTGTCCTGCTGACTGTACTTAACACATAATTATTACTGCGCGCGCGCCGAATACCTCGTTTGGGCGCGCACACGCATTGTGCCCGGGTTTTCTTTCTCTTTTTATATCTTTCCCCATTTTTAAACCGCCCATAGGAAGTCATATATTCCAAGCTACTATGGTTATATTCAGAACTAATTTGCTGCATAAAACTTTTATATTGGACATATTAAACCAACAGTTATATGTCACTGACAATGTATTTTATTATCTCTATTTATACACTTTTAGAATTTCGAAGTCAGGAAGTCGTTTTTTACTGGTTTTGGTTTTCTTTTTCGATTAACGGATTTAGGGCTATTACGGACTTGTTTTCAACATCTGACTTGAATAATAAGAAATTCTGATGCTATGTTTGACATTTTCTTCTTCTGCCTACATGCACTCACCCCATATTACTTAGTGAACAGTAATTAAAAGTGGGAAGGAAAGGGAGGGAGCTATCACTTTTTCACTCACTCCTTGTTTCTCCATATCATCCCCCACACAATCCGAAATATGAAATCTGCTCAAGGATCAGTCTGTCTAGCCTTTCCCCAACTATGGGGAAATTTCAGTGTTTCACAACTATTGGGGTCAGCTTCCAGTCTAACTGGATGCAGCTGAATACCTGTATTTTACATGGAGCGATTGCCTATCTGACCTCCACAACCCAGTTACTGGGTAATACGATAGCCCTTGGTAAAACTGGTGGTCAGACTTTCGGGCTTCTGACGACCCGTAACGACTGTCAAAGATCCACGAATGACAGCCGAGACCAACGGCTTAACGTGCTTTCCAAGGCACGGAGGAGTCTCGGTATGTAAAGTTGGTCACCCATCCACTGACCAACCCCGGCAAGCTATCACTTTTTTACTCACTCCTTGTTTCTCCATATCATCCCCAACACAACCCGAAATATGAAATCCGTGTTCCGATACTTTATCAAAAAAATCTAGCTCACCAAAGTCTACATGTCCCATATTTGTCTCTTTCCAACTTAGTCGGATGTATGTGAAGAGCTACAGTTACCTCTTTTATCAGTTGACTCATCAGTTTAAGAGCTATCTCCTAAATTACGCGTCTATTTTTGGAAAATCACGAGAAAGGTCGCGAGTACCGTTGGAGTGACTTGTGGTGACATTGTGACTAATTTGTTTGTTTAAACTTGGCTTAGGATAATTTGTTTTAGATTAGTATCTGCTAATGTGCCTATTTGAATAGTTTGTGGAAAGAATTCTTCTCTTAAACCGCAGGATTATCTTTAAGTTAATCAAATCAAAATTGATTACTGATCTTTGTTTGTGATCCGATTTTGGATTGTGCTCTGCAATCTTGTTCTGTTCTTCTGCTGATAGTAGATATAGTACTAGTACTGAAGTAGCGCAGAAAAGAATGAATTCAGTAGATTTAGAATGTGTGTACATTATGCTTTCCGGTCAGGGTATCGAACCATGCTCTATGTTTAATTCATTAGAAACTTCTCTTATATCCGCAATATCTAATACTGCCACGTCTGCCACTGTTTAATTGTGTTCTCCACTCTTCTCTCGGTCTACTTCTGGTGAAACTGCCATCTGGTCATATCCTGACTTAGTTAACTTCCACAATCTTAGTCGAACCACCTTCTTCTAAGTCCTCTATCTTATTCCCTATCTTACAACAAATGCCACCCACTTCACCATTTACTTCAAAACCACTAATACCACAATCCCATATCTCAACAAACATTTTTTAAATCAGTATGCTCGCCATAATTACGAAGCTACTCGGCCACGTTCGTGTATGATCGGCTGCGCCCGCGCCGGAAACACCGCGTCTATTTCCAACCGGACGCACACTGTTTATTGTCGTCTGTCTGGACGGGTGTCGTTAACACCTAAACTAGTTATTAACATATTGATCCCACTACAGCCGTTGGTGAATGTATGGCACTCCGAATGGTTTAGGTATGGTTTGAAAAATCAATGGTGGTCAAGATTTTTTTGGGGATGTCATTTTTTGCCGAATTTTTTTTTCCTTGGTGGGATACTTCCAAATATTTATGAAATCCCATATGTCCAAAAACAAGACATGTAAAAAGTGAATTCATGCAAAATGTGTGCTTAAAACCTGATAAAGTTAAGAAAGATGCGATTTTATTTATCCCACGTGCAAATTGAAGAATGTCTTTATCACTGTTATGATATCAGATGTAACTTATGTTTTGATATGAATAGGCAATTCTTATGATAAAAGAGATAAGACTCAGAATCTCAAAATACTTAACATCATAATCTTCTCAAAATTCTCAATAAAATTGAATTAGATATTTGTCAATAAATAACCACTTAAAGCTTATGCTATCAAAATTGCCCATGTATCCCTTGGAATTTTAGCAGTTTAACCATCGTTTTCTTTAGCTAAACAATTACGCTGTATTTTCCAGGTCGCTAGAGAAGGGCAGCAGCAGCTCCTCAAGTGATAAGCCTTCAGACAACTCAGCCAACGCAAACAATAAAGAACAGAACAAGAAACCTCACATAAAGAAACCTCTAAACGCTTTCATGCTGTACATGAAAGAAATGAGGGCGAAAGTTGTGGCTGAATGCACCCTCAAGGAATCGGCAGCCATTAATCAAATACTTGGCAGACGGGTGAGTTTAAATTTCGAACAATCATTTTTATTATTTAAATTCGAATCATTTAATTTCAAAATTCTAAATTATACCGTTAAATTCTAAGTCGATTTTTAAATATGACTCATTCATTAAAGAACTGTCAAAATTCGAAATTCTAAAATTGAATTTATTTTATTATTTTAAATCCTGTGTTGTGATAGGTGTTTGTTGACGTTACTTCAGTCCCGATGTAGTATACTGTCGGATGAGGTTTAATATCCGTTTTACGGAATTTACTGTGCCACATTTTATAACCAAGTTATGGAAACTTATTCCTACTGAATAAGTATATATTTCACTTCTATACATCTTGCAAATAGTCTTTATACCAGAATACTTATCAGTCAATAATCTTAGACCAGTCCTTTCAGAATCAATCAAGAGTCGACATCAATACTAAAGCTACTGCATAAAGATTCATTCCACAGTGCTAAGCATCTTGCATCATATTGACTGTCAATCAATCCGGTCTTAAGTCGTTAATTAATCAATTAATTACTTATGTATTTAACCGGCACTTGTACCCAACGTCTATTCAACAGTAGAATACATCGGGATTGTATAAGATTGCTTACATGACGTCATCTAATCGCAATTGACGAAGGTTTTACTAATCAGAGGTTTAATGGATGTCAACAACCTCATTTTAGTGACAGACCAACATAGATAATGTAATGTAAGCAATTATTTCGATTGTGTCCGCATTTAATATTAATATTTCTCTCAACATATTGGATTGAGCCTTTGTTAATCTTGTTAGGAATACGATTCGTCACCGCACCTCCAGCTTAGCTTGCATTATACAGACAATGCGGCCGCACTATCTGCCATCTAATAGTTGTATTGAATAATAAATAGCTGACCGTAACGCTACCGAGAAACGAACCCGTTTACCCGTTCCCGGAACGCGATCTCATTCCTAACAAGAGTAACAATGTCTTGATACAAAAAATGAGTCGAGGCACATGTCGGCGACTGGTAACCAAATATCCTGGTATCATAATACGCAGTGGCACTCGTTGAGCCGCGAGGAACAAGCAAAGTACTATGAGAAAGCGAGACAAGAGAGACAGCTCCATATGCAGCTGTACCCCGGGTGGAGCGCAAGAGACAACTACGGTTACGGCTCCAAAAAGAAAAAGCGGAAAAAGGACCGCAGTCCCGCAGAGTTGGGAGGTATTGGAGCTAGCAGCGTCGTGGGGTCACTGGACGCTTGACACCGCTTACCCTCCCTGACGAGATCCCGCACCCCCACTAACACAGGAGACTTGCTTGTTGTCCGGTGCCACGTGCTAATCGAGCGGCTTGCCCCCACACTAACGTCAGCATCCGTTACCCGCCCCGTCCCATGTGTGTGTGTGTGTGAGCGGTAGTGTGTCGCGAGGTGATGTTGCCTGTGCTAGAAAAGCGGCTGGGCTCCCCGGGCGACCGGGGCCCGCGCCGGCCCTGGCCGCCCTTACGTGTTTCGTGTTCTGTGTACTGTAGTCGTCCAGTGAACGTAAACTGTACACCCTACACCCTCCGGAAACTATATTGGTTTGTTATATGTCTAGTCGAGACGCGTGAACCGACCGCAGAATAGGTTCTGGGAGGAACATCACAATTGGCCATTCTCATTCTGTAGGGGACAAAATTTTGTGATTAGTTATCACGCCGCTCGCTGCGGCTGTTTTTCTAGCACGCGTTAGGTCGCGGACGTACGGTCGCACGCGTTAGGTCGCGGACGTACGGTCGCGGACGTACGGTCGCGGGGCGAGTCCACCGTCCAAGTGCATTTCTCTGTTTTGTTTCCATATTCGGCGCGATACAGTGGCATGCGCTCGGCCGCGAGGAGCAAGCCAAGTATTACGAGCTGGCGCGCCGCGAGCGGCAGCTGCACATGCAACTCTATCCCGATTGGTCGTCTAGGGCTAATACGCAAAGGGGCAAGAAGAGGAAACGAAAACAGGAGACAACCGATGGAGGTACTGCCTTTCACTCCGTCGACGAACGTCCCCGCCCCCTCCCGACCCTCCCGTCCCTCGTCGTGGCCATCGGCTGAGCAGGCTCGGCGACAGCATCGTGTCGTAAGTCGGTCACGAAACGAACACATGTCCCGGAGCGGCCGACGTCCCGTCGTTTGAATGCGATACTCGCATTGGCTCATTAAAAAAATGAGGTCAATTAACGAAGGATTAAGCCCGGAGACGTTGGTAGCTCCGCTCCTCCCCCCCGCGCATATCGCTGCCCCCCCACTCCCCTGTCCCGCGAGAGTTCAATTGCTTTGAACTCCGCTCCGAACGGACCGAGCGACATAGTAATATTGTCTTGGTTGAAGGGGTACGAGGTTGTAGACATACGTACATATGATATACAAGTATTTTTGTTTATTTAATATTTATCGCATTTATTTATTTGATTTTAAACGCTATATTATGAGAGAGAACCCTCACGCAAGTCCTTCGAAGGTTGTCCCGGTTTTATGCTTTCCGTTTTGCTCCTGCGTGCGAGAGGGAGCGTGCATGTTAAAGCAAGTCAATATTTGAATACTTGAGTAATTGCTTTGCAGGGAGAGTAGTTTGATGTCGGAAAAGGCTGGGACAGCCTTCTCTTGGTACATAATGGAGTAGTCTGGACCAGAGCAACCATGCGAACACCGCCGAGGACTAGATATACACAGCTGCTGATGCTTATGTGTCTGCGGTGCAATGATACTGGCCAAATAAAGTCACAAATATTTATTTTGATTCCGGAGAACCTATTCTGCTTCAATTTGCTTATAGACGTCATGTTTATTTGTTTTTTCCGACAATAGCGTAGTTTTAGCATTTATTTTGTTCAAATTTTATGCGTGTAGTATGTTATTTTTTAAAACCAATGTTTTTTCCGTTGTTCCCATTCATTTCTCCCATCCCACCCTGCATGGACTAACGTAAGGGATTGCATGCAATGCTTTGTAGTTCGTAGTGTTAGCTGACATGTTTGGAGATGCTTTAAATATGATTTCCGGTAAATTATCTATAATTTACGCATCACATAATTAAGCTTCATTCCTTTTTATTTGAACTACAAAAAAGAATTTATCAATTTACTCGATATCATATTTTTTATGAGAATAATTTGCAATTTTTAAAGTAGTTTTGTTTTGCATATATTTTGTATCAGTTCAATGTCAGAGTGATTTTTAGTAGAAGTTAAGGATGTATTCTAAAACATGATATGTAATACTTTCAGGAAATAATTTGAAGAAGTGTCGAGCGAGATACGGTCTCGACCAACAGAACCAATGGTGCAAACCTTGCAGGTGGGTCCTATATTTGTTTTTTCTTTTTTTTTCTTTTCGCTTGTGCAAAATTGAGTCCTGGTTAACCGATGGTATACTAAATACCACCGGTTAATATGTTATTGTTTCTATGTGGAAAGACTTGGCTGTCTTATCTGACTCACCAAAAGTAGCCCAGTCATTATTTACTTTGGCATTTTTTAAATTTAAGAAAATCTATACAAAAACTATGTAGTTATTGTTTATTTTTATGTTTTATATTACAATTACATATAGTAAATTAAGGTTATATTTACGGCGAAGCAGCTAATTCAGAAAATGTGTCTTTTCACAAAGAAATCAATTGTTTAGATCACAAGGAATAGATTTTTTTGAAAGTAGCCGAAGTTTTGGAAGTAGAAACATAGGGGGTTTAGTAATAGCGGCAAGAGAGAGAGAGGAAGGGCAATCATTTGTCGAAAGCTTTCAAAAAAATCTGGACACATTTTCTGAATTGGCTGGCTTGGTTGTTGTTATTGGTTGTCAAGGTTCATGTTTACTTATACAAATGTTTTTTCCACTCATGATTGCCGCTTCTCATGGACCCTGGATCTGCTGGCACTATTGGTGACTCGTTCTGATCATTTTTACGTTATTTTTTTAATTATTATTATTTTTGATCGTTTTATTTTCGCCACACGCCACTTGACTCGTTTTCTTATGTTTTCTATTTTCTTTTATCTTTCTTATTTATTTGTTGATATTGTCATCTTTTTATTATATTTAATTCTTTTAAATTATTTAACACTATTTATTTAAACACCATTATTATTATCGGTTTTGTATCTTAAATTTTTCTTTATTCATCACTATGTCATCAACATCATTCTTCTATCCACTACCATTCGCATATCTATCATCATTCCTCGGTCCGGTATCATTTCTCGGACGACTATCATTTCTGTGACCACCGTCATTGTTCTGTCCAACATCATTTTCCTGCCCCTATTTCTACCTTTATTCTTGTGTCCATTATTATTCCTCTACCCCCATTCACCTGACATTACCGGGCACAGCCCCGAGTCAAGTAGCGTGATGGTGTCCGGAGGCCTGGGCCTCCTCCGGCCGGAGCCGGCGACGTCGCTCCCGGCCTCCAGCCTCGTGAGCCCGCAGGAACCTACCTACGTTAACCTCTAGTGCCGGCGTCACCCCGCCGACGGCCACGCAACGGTTGGTGATGAGTTGACACTTGACAGACGGGAATGACCTGTGTGTTGTAGTAGAGAACCTTAGATTGTTTTTGACTTTTATTTCTGATTTTGGCTCAATAATTGAAAGAAATTTTATAAATATTGTCTTTTTCTATTTATTATTTAATAACAAAAAAAATCATATTACTGATAATTCCATTTTTTTTTTGTTATTAGATAGATTGCATCATATAGAATTTATATAATTTTAAAGATGAAGCCTGAATGTTTTTTGTACAGAAAGGAATGGCGTTTTAAATGTTGTCGTAGGTAGTCGTTTGCTTATTTTTCGTTCGATTTATAACGTGTTAATAACAGTTGTTTTTCAGCATGAGTGTTCGATGTTCTTCGCGTGTTTTCAGTTTATTTAACACGTGTTCAGCATGTTACTGTTAACATTATGATTTATGTGTTACGTGTAATGTAGGATAGATTAGCTTTTATTGTGTGGAGGACTGTTTCCTAACCCTGATACTGTATTTTTTTTGTGATATCAGAATCTACAAGATTCCAATCAGTATGAGCCTAGCTTAATTACCTCTTGAATAAAATCACATATTATGAAACGGTCCTCAAAACCAATCTTTCCCGAATTCCTACTAAACTCCTTCTCTTTCTAGGCGGAAGAAGAAGTGCGTTCGCTACATGGAAGCTCTCGCGGCCGCGTCGGGGACCGTGCCGATGCCGATGGTGACGCCGCAGTCGCCTTGCTCTGAAGAGGACGTCAAGCTCGAGGAGATGTCGGACGCCTCCAGCGACGGCGACGCCGACACCCCGCTGAACTCCGCTTCTAGCCCCGGCGGGCTCAGCGCGCTGTCCTCGCTCGCGTCGCCGGCCTCCGACCCGCCGCCCGCGCCGCCGCGCAACCCCGTCGGCACCAACCCGCGCGACGCCAACAACCCGCTGTCGGTGGGCCAGCTGACGTCACAGTCGTGGCCCCGCGCGCCCCCCCGCCCCGGACACGAGGTCATCTCCGTCTCATAGTGGCGCCCCACGACCCCGCGACCCGACACACACGCCACGCGAGCGGGCTCTGTCAACATTCTGACTCGATGGACGTTCCGCGATTATACCGAGGTAAAATATTTACAGAGCCGCGTCGTGATACAAACTGTGCAATGTCAACTATTCGTTCTTTTCCCCGCTCGAGGCTCTTGATAAACGAACTTTTAACCCAGCGGAGGGTAGAGCGACTAGTTTTCGTGAGACGTGTGTCGCCATCTGTCGGACAGTGAGTGAACGTTCACCGGCGCCATCTAGCGGCCGCGGCGAGAAACGAGTCGTGTCGGTTGTGATAGGAACTAAGGATAAGTACCGATTGTTACTGCTGTTCTCAAGAATGTTTGGAGGAAACCGTAGTGACTAACCTACCTCTATTCGGCTTTTTGACGAGTATTGAGTTTTAGGAATACCGAGCACTTTTGTGAACTATTGTAATTTCGCTGATTGTATAGCGAGGTAAGAATATATTTATAAACCTAAAAGATACCGTTTTTTCATGTAATAAAGTAAAAGGGCCTAATGTTTAACTAATAATTATTATCTGCACCAAGTGCTTGGTATTTCTATAATTTAACGTCGTTCAACTTGAGAGTGGCTACTACATTTCCAGCCTAAGTCTACAGTAACGATACTATATGTAGTCCATTCTTCAGTCGAAGTGATCTCAAAATTGTGAGCCCGAATCGAGTCATTTATAGTGCATTTTTTATAACAAGCCCATCCTTTTAGTGACCAAATATTGTCAACATTCAGATAATTACTAGTCACATATTAATGTGCCATGTTTCATTATGAATATCTTATTGTCTATCTTTCTTTTTGTCTATTCTTTTTTTTTCTTATTGTGTATCTTTCTATCACTATTTTTTTTGTATCCTGGCGCTTGTCATTTCTAGCTCTTTATTCTCACGTAAAGTTTTCTATAGCCCAAATAAATGAACAAAAGTAAGAAGTTAAATACATATCGAATCATCTCATCAGTCAATACAATTCAGTCATTAATTATTTATTTTTCGATTCGTATTTAATTTTATACTTTTTGACTTAACACAATTTCTTACAACTAATTTTTGGGCTTTGATTTGACAAGAGTATGTTTTAAAATCTTTAAAGAATAATATTTGGTAAATAAAAGTGTGGGTTCTTTTACCATCTGTACCTTGAGTAGTCAACAATATTTTAAGCCATTTTATTATAAACCATTGAGTTCAATCAACTAATGAATTCATGGATGCAACTTTTAAAAATTCACTGCTGTTCTAATATATTTGACAATCTATATCTAATGTTACATCGAAACAAAAATGTATGCACGATATTGTCATCAGTTTTAATTTTTTAATATTGTGACGAACAATTTTCACCTCTATTGCTCTCTTGTTACGGACGATTTTGTTTATAACAGGCCTCTCTTGCTTGACGATTGGGCATTCGCCTACTAAAACTTGACGAAGTGATTGGTTGTGTACCAATCGGACCTAATTTTAAATTTAAATGCAGAAACATACTTAGCTCACGCCATGACAATCAAAACCAGTTATACATACTTCGCTTTGAATTGAGGGACATTTTCTGAAGTTTTATACGACTTATTGTCAGACAGTGTTTATCATTACAAAGAGTGCTTACTACTTACTAATATTAATTAAATTAGACCCTTGCGCTAAGCCAAGTATGTTTCAGCATCAAGATCATGACCCAATGTTAAGGCGAAAGCGCCAGGGTAGCCCGCGAAATTTAAAATTTCTTACGTTTATTGCAATTTGCAGGTCAGTGTCAGGTTGTATGTTGATTAAAATATGATTCGCGGCCGTGACTAATATGGCTTTACAGAATTATAATCATTAGAATCAGCAATACAACACCAAAAGTTAGAATTGACCTCAAATCTAGCGATTTCATGAAATCATGAGGTTTGAGGTAACTTCTAACTTGTGGAGTTGTATTGCTGATTATAATGATTATAATTCTGTAAAGCTATATTATTTGGCCGTGAATCATATTTTAATCAACATATAACCTGACACTGACCTGCAAATTGCAAAAAACGTAAGAAAATTTGAATTTCGCGGGCTACCTTAGCGCATCCGCCTTAAATACTTTCTCGTCACCGGCGACTAAGGCCTGATGTTCTTAAAACTTCCTACCTACGGCCTGCACCAGATGAAGGTTCCATGTAGCGTTATAGATTTTAGTTATTAAAATGTTTTCCCTTCGCGGTATGCTTCTGTATAAAGTTATTGTTAAGGCGAACGGAGGGAAAAATGTTTTTCCGTTGTACGGAACTTGTTAGACTGTCGTAGATTAGACTAGGCACGTTGTATGAGTGAAGTATATCTAAGGTGTTGTGCCGAATGCCGTTTGTAACATAATGACAAAAAAAAACTTAAAAAAATAATACCTAGTAAAAAAAAAGTAGCGTCCAAAAGATACGTCATTGGTTTCAAGTTTCAACGAATATTAAATGTGTCCCTGTTAGTAAAATTGGTATTTATTTGATTGTTTATTAATGGAATATTGTGTCTTTATAATAGTAAAGATAGCATGTAGTATAAAATTTATGATATATTTTTTCTTTGATGAGTTTATTTTTGGCTACACAAAATCAAATTTTGGCTACATGAGATGTCATAGTACAATTTAAAACAACGCCATCTATCTCCAGTTGCATGCAATTTACATCTCTATAGTTCTTGTAATTTCCGCAAGATGGCCGACTAGTGTAAGCCTGTCGAATGGCATTTCGGGACAACACCGCCTGTATATGTGTAAGTACATACATGATGTAAAAATATAGCTATAATCTAACTGTGTCATATTAGTATATAAGTGTACTATGCTACTTACATATGTATACATTATTATTATATAAAGAAAGAAGTTTAAAGAAAAATATTAGTTAAATACTGACTCGAAACTGAAAATGTTTGGTACATACGAAGACACAAGATATTTTATAATTGGCAACCCCCAATAAGAGTCAAATTTGTAAATAAATTTGTAATTCACGAATAATATAGGACATTTTGGTATAAAAATATTGCATTTATATTATTATTAAAAAGCGATTAGTGCCCTCGGAATGTTCTCGATGGTTTGTTTCGTCCAACAAATGATTTTTGTTAATTACTTTTTATTGTTATTATTAAGAATTTTAACGTTGTTACTTGAAATACCAACCCCACATTGATTTATAAATTACTCTCGGTGATTGAAAATTGAATTTTTAATTGGTTATACTAGACGAAAAGAAATTACGCGACTAAATATTAACTGACAAATAATATTATCAACTTCAGTTTGTTTACAACTTGACCGAATTATGAACGTTGAAATAAGAATATTGATCATTCGTACGATTTTGCATGAAATCCGACTTTGTGCAATACTAAATAAATAATATGGGTACTGTATAGTTTTCTAAATATTAAATTAGATTTTCTTAAAATTAATTAGTAAGGTCTATTTTTGAGTTATAAAGAGAATGATGGATTTGATTTTTTATTTCGAAAAGGAAGTTTTTATTTTAATATTGATTTTTATCCCGTGCCAAAACCATCTAGAACTACATATTGCCAGGGAATTACGACCAGTTATGACGATAATATATCATAATGTCTGTGCCAAATTTATGTATGAAACCACAGGTATTGAGAAGATACCTTTACTTGTCTTTATGTTGATAGATTTTATAGGTTGTTTTTTATTGTTAAGAGGGTAAAGACAGACGGCTCTTACATTGGGCCAGTTATTTTTTTTTTTTTTGTAGAGGAAATTGACAAATTAGTAAACTCAATTATTAGGTCTGGTCCCATGTCTTGTGTTCAGTTGAACGAATATTATTTTAATAAACAACTTAAAAATTGTATTTGTGCTGTTTTATTTATTACTAGTAGCTTCTGCCCGCGACTTCGTCCGCGTGAATTTTCTTGTCTATATTCCAAAAGCTAGATCGAAGAGTTTACGATAAAATATTTGATCTAGCTCTTGGACTATTCTTAAAAATTAACTCATATCTTCTAAACTAAGACCCGACTGAATCTGTGGCTTGGCGAAAAGTTACGACTAATTAGCGACTAAATTTGGGAGAAACAGATCTTCGCTAGGTGGCCTGGTTTTTGAGATATAAATGTGGTGGGGCTGAGGAGGAGACGCTCTCTAGATCGGCCACCTATGAACCCTAATAATTTTTGAACCAGTGACCGACAAATTCTGATATTTGGCGGCAAATTTCGACTAATTAGCGAGAATTTCTTTGTGTTATCAAAATTAAAATCCCTGATGGTGGCCATGCCAGTGTCAGTTATTGTTTCAAGTTTTTCTTGTCTCTGAAGAGTCCAGGGGAGAGACTACTCTATGCAGTCTTTCACCTGCCTGGTCAAACAATAAAAAAATGAAAACTTGACTTGCCCCTTATATGCATAAAAGATTTGTTTGAATGTTACCTAGATTACATTAATATTCAAAAAAATTGTCATCGTTATTCTATAGAAAAATGACCGCTTATCGTAGAATCACCCATATGTATGAAAGGCGCGTGCATACGTCACGCATCTGGTCTGGCATCTTTCTTACAGTTTCATACATTACAACTGGTGCGTGCACGCGTCACGTCACGCCACGCATCTGGTGTGCTCCGCCCTTACTTACCTAAGAATTTTTCATTATTGTGTAATATAAGTACAGTTTTAATTTACAATGTTAACTGGAGGGGGTTCCGTAGTCAATAAGGAACCCTTATAGCTTAGCTATGTCCGTCCGTCCGTCTGTCTGTCTGTCTGTCTGTCCGTCCGTCCGTCCGCAGCTTAGCTCAGAGGCTGTTAGTACTAGAGACCTATAATTTGGCATGGATATATATATTTATCACGCCGACATGCGACAGTGGTAAAATAAAAAAAAAAAGATGAGAAAATGAGAAAATTTTTTTTAGGGTAGTAGGTACCTTCTGTACCTACACGTAAAGTGGGCATGTTTTTTTTTCTCGTCTACTTCATGGTGTGGGGTATTGTTGGATGGGTCTTTCAAGAATATTGCGTGTTTGTCAAAACAATTTTTCGATAGGGATACGTTTCTGAAATATTAAGCTTAATTTTTGTTAGAGTCAAGTGTGGCTCCCCCTAACAGCTAAACGGTTAGTTTTGGATGGGTGAAAAAATTCAGGGTAGTAGTATTATTATAACGAAGTTAATTAAAAGGAAAACTAGGTATCACAGCTAAGTAGGCTTTTCAAGTTTACGAGTAATATTCATTTATTCATGAAACAACAACAAAAAGAAGCCCTCTTATTAGTCCGCATTATTGTGCAACTACGGAACTCTATTACTGCACGTGGCCCGACACGCACTTGGTCGGTTTTTAAAAAAAATTAGATTGGGTATTTCATTGTCAACTCAATTTAAAATGTCACTCAAAGAATTATTTATATCATTTTGATGATTAGGTTCTATGATGATTATTACAATGCCTTTCAAATAAGAATAGGATCGTTTAGCGCCATGTTGTTGTGACGTCATAACTGTCAAATCGAATAAATTGGGTAGGGTGAGCAAAACCAGATATTTTTTAAATAACATTTATGTATGAATCATGAACGAAGAATTTTTAATTTAATAAATATATTGTGCTGTTTCTCGCTCTCAAAGTACTTGTCTACATTGCAGACAATCTCTCCTGAGCCTTCCAATGTAAAACAGTGCCTCGTTTACTAATTTTCCAGCAGTTAGTGAGGTAAAAACAAATACTTGACAAATAACAACAAATTTAACAGGAAACAACCACGTAACAAACAGAATTAACGAAAGAAACAGTAACACTCCACAAGTACTCAATCGCACGAAGAAACACACCAATAACGACAAGATGGCGGCTGGCATCTTCTTTACTTTCTACCAATGAACATGTGAAAGAAAGTAGTATAATTTTGTTATACCTAACTATAATGATATTTTTTTTGCACTTTGATTTAACTAAGACTCGGTTAAACAAAAAAAAAAAACGTTATTGATACGCAAATAAGTTTTCTTTGCAAACCGTACTTTTCAATCAACATTTGACAGATGGAGGTCATTGACGTTCCTATTCTTATTTTAATCGCATTGTATATTCCACAATAGCCGTGCTGTCATCTGCAAATAGTACCTACCATTAAATATTACCATTAAATATTTATGATCTATCTATAGTTTTTGGGAGATCATTAATGTACCTACTTATATTAAGAAAAAAAGGATGGCCCCCCTGCGCTATTACGAGTGATCGAGCTTTTCCCGAGTTCCTGGCGCCCACCGCTCTTTTAATAAACAACCTTAGCTTTAGAAATAAAACAAAAGATATGAGAGACTACAAACGTTTATTCATGACAATGCATACATAGTCTTAACTAATATTATAAAGAGAATTGATTTTTAACATTGGAAATGTTTTTTCTATCGCTCTGGTATGGTCCCTATTTTCTAGAAATCTGCGACATGATATTTCCGTTATTTCTAAGTCAACATAGTTATTTATTTGAGGTGACAAAATTAAATATACTAAACACCATTTTTTATGCATGCATGTACACCGATTTCTCCGTCAATTATAACCCAATTATGTTTTTTTTTTGTAAGTACTGCAGAGGTGCAGCCATTTAGCAGTATAGTACCTACACCCAGATTTCAGATTTCTATATATGACCTCCTGAAATGGACTGCAATAGTCATGATGAACATAATTAAATAATAGAAAGTAAAATCCAAAAGATTTTCGACTTCAATACTATATAGAACCTAGTTGACATAAATCGTTACAAAATTATTTATAAAACAATTTAGACCTAACATTAACTTATGAATTATGATTCTTGTTAGGCTACGTACACACAGGGCGCTGTATTGTACAGCTACGATATGTTACGATATGTTAGGTGATGTTCCAAAAGGGGGGAACCCTGTCCCCCTTTTGGAACATAGGTGCATATATTTAAGTAAAAACAGAACACATACTAAAACTAAAAAATCAAAAACTAACAATAAAAGTGAATACAGAACACATTCTAAAACGTTAATGAAAAACCAAGCCATCGACGTATCTTTAACGTTGACGTCGTAGGTAAATTCTCTCAGTAAGGAATTTAACATCCAATTTCTTTAGTAAGAACGTACATTCTAAAGATCTTTTCGCACATGCCAAATGAAATTATTTAGTAGGTATCGCTCGATCATTCAACAAAATCAGATTGAAATGGGCTTACAAATCCTATCAAAAATCAAACTTAAAACACAAAACCAATCATCACATCACAACCCAATGATAATTTTGAACAAAAAAATTAAAGTATAAAATGATCACAAATATCAGTAGGTATCGTGTCAATACCGCTCGCTCGCCGGTACCGGTCTCGGTCTTGCGTATCGGTATCAGAATCGGTTTACCATAGGACCGAGGACTTGCCGCCAGGATGGTTCCTCATGCGGACTGACGTCTTAGTGTCCAGAATAGAGGCCGGTCTCTTCTTCAAATTATAATTATCAAAATTAGCCTAATAATTTTAAGGCTGTAAAGTAGCTAAGTTTACCTAAAATTAACAGAGGTAGAGGTAAAGCTAATTCAAATTATCATATATTTTTATAATAAGTATGACTTGAATTTGCACTACTTATCTATACAGTAGGTACTGTAAAACGAAACCCGTTTACAGCATCAGCATTTAGCTAAAAACAGTTCAGTGGCACATACATGCCCCAAACATCGCCAATTCGCCACACAGATATAGTCTATGTTCAGTGGCATATACATCCTCCAAACATCGCCACACAGATATAGTCTATGTTCAGTGGCATATACATCCTCCAAACATCGCCACACAGATATAGTCTATGTTCAGTGACATATACATCCTCCAAACATCGCCACACAGATATAGTCTATGTTCAGTGGCATATACATCCTCCAAACATCGCCACACAGATGCAGTATAGGTCCAGTGACGTATACATCCCCCGAGCATCGTCGCAAGCAATGAAATTAGTTATCGTCACCCGATCGTCAACAAAATCACATTGAAATGGGTTTACAAAAACCTCTCATTTCACAAAAACAATGACAATTTTCACCAAAAAAAATTAAAGTATAAAATTATCACATCTGTTCACAAATTAATATCAGTATCATGTCAATGCTGCAAGCTTGGCGGTACCGGTCTCGGTCTTGATATCGGAACCGGTTTACCACAGGGCCGAGGACTTTCCGACAGGGGGGTTACTCACGCGGATTGACGTCTTGGTGTCCAGGACAGACCCCGATCTCTTCTGCAAATTAAAATGATCAAAATTAGCCTGATATTTTTACGTCCGTAATGTAGTTAAGTTTATCTAAAATTTGTTAATTTTAGGAAAAATATGTGACACATTGTCCAGTGACGTATTCATGCCCCAAGCATTGCCACACAGAAACAATCTATGTCCAGTGACGTATATACATCCCCCAAGCATCGCCACACAGTTAAAGTCTATGTCCAGTGACGTATACATCCGCCAAGCATCGCTACACAGAAACAGTCTATATCCAGTGACGTATACATCACCCAAGAATCGCCACACAGAAAGCATCACGCCTGTTTTCCCCGAATGGTTCGGCAGAGGTGTAGGTATCTATTTCTACCAAATTATAGGTAGAAAGTACACTCATATTCATATTGCGCCAGTTATATTTTAAGTCAAATGTAAAAGAGAGTGAGTCTATAAAAATATAACGAGTTCGTTCTTGTAGTGGGACGCGTCATCAGAGTCAAATCTCATCTTACCGAAGCTGAGTCGGATTCGACGATTGACCCCTTTCTCGAAGTTGGACCAACCTAACTGGACAGTTTGTCCTATTTAAATATACTCGTCCATAACTTCGAGTGTAGCGTCTCCGATCGTCATGAGAGTGGGTTGGTTTGCTGGTCACATGGGCATTGGACATGACCTTTTTACCATCCATGTTCATTTTAAGACCCACTCTTTCTACTCTGTCTACACATTGAGTCATAGAGCATTGTACTGAGGTCCTCCATTGCTCAGCCAAGACTACTATATCGTCGGCAAACTGAAGGTGAGTGATGTCCTCGCCACTGATGTTGATGCCTATAGCCCTTTCCAGTCCAGAAGCTTGAAGATATACTCCAGTGCAGTGGTGAACAGTTTTGGAGAGATAACGTCTCCCTGTTTCACACCTCGCAACAGAAGGATAGGTTTCGAGGTCTGGTCCTGGAGTCGGACTGACATAGTGGCGTTTTCGTACAGGCACTTCAGCACCTCGATGTACCGTTAGTTGACCTGGCACCGTTGAAGATACTGCTGTACAGGCCATGTCTCGATCGAATGGAAGCCTTTCTTGCAGTCCACAAACGGTAAGCAGAGGCAGGCAGGTCTCTTGGGTCTTCTGTTTAACCGGCCGCAACGTATGTATGTGGTGTACGGTTCTAAAGCCTTTACGGAATCCGGCTTGTTCGGGAGGCTGGAAGTCGTCAAACTTGCGCGCGAGACGGTTCGTGATGACTCTTGAAAACAGCTTGTAGACATGGCTCTGAAGTGAGATGGGCCTATAGATGATTCTTAAGAAGGGCCTTCTTAAAGAGAAGTGGCGCTTTGCCTTTGAGTATGACGGAATCAAACATCTTCTGGAGGGCCTTAAAAATAGGTTTTCTTCCTTTAGGAGTTCGGCCCTAATTCCGTCATCACCCGGCGCGTGGTTGCTGCTGCAGATCCACCCTAATCTCGTACAAGCTGACGTCCGGGATGTCTTTGGTGTAGTGTCGAGTCAATCTAGTTCTTGGGTCATTTGCCAGAATCGTAACGAGGTTACTTGTTGACGTGCATAACTGTCCATAGAACCTCAACGGCTCCGGTTTGGCAGATACGATTCTGGTATCATCGGTGTTCTTTTTTATTATTTGATGTCGTTATTACGTTAAAAAAATGCTTTAAAAGTCACGCCGCCTCCAGCGCCGTCGCCGCCGACGACGCCGAGCTTCTAAGTTAACGCCTCAGTTAACGCAATAAAAAAATAAGGCCTTAAATTATGCGACATATTTTGACACTCGAAAATAAATCAAAACCTACAGAGTAGGTACTTCCCGCGGTGTAGCATGATCTCAAAGCAAAATTAAAGGAAAAATCCGAAAATCGTTATTTTTTTAGTTTTATCACAATAAAAGAAACCGTGATTATAAACTTTCATTTGCAGTTGGAGAATTGACCGTGACGTATATCGATGTATGGCAGAACATATTTTTTAACTACAATGTTATCTTTGTTTTTGGGATAAATTCATACCAACTACGGAACCCTTCATTGTGCGTAGTCTGACACGCAATTGGCCGGTTTTTCCTTATGAGGTATGGAACCCTAATAATAGTGTAAAGTATGTAGCAAGAATAGGGGGAAATTAAAGTAGAACAACTTACCGCTAATAGAGAACGTAGAAGTCTGCATGTTCCTCGTCCCCGGCTCCCTGTGCTTCGTTCCAGTTGTACTACTACATCCAGACGGTGACAGACTTTCATCACTCTGGTTCACGTTACCTGGGTCTGCGAGAGAGCGGGAAGGGGGTTAGGTCAAATGTTAGATTTCTAGTTTGTGTAGGAAGCGACGTACACATACGTTTACCGTTTCATTATTCCAATGATGTCAACAATTTTTTAGACAACTTTCTGTTATCTTTATTTAAGTGTATTTTTCATTAAACCCTAAGTTTTCAAATTGATCACATACTTAAGTTAGGTACTACTGTCTGCTGTGTATATTTTGTAAGAATCGTATACAATTTGAATTACACCATTATCTGCATCGAATTATGTGCGGCATGTTCCCACTGCTGGGACTCGTTCCTTCTCTCTGTGAGAGGAATACAACACGCAGGGCCAGTTCGGGTTGGTGGATGTCACAATGTCTTCGAATTTTTGGTTCTAGGACATGCCGGTTTGCACACTATGTTTACCTTCACCGTTTTTAGAGCAGTGGTGATGAAATAAATAGCACAAAGTAAAGTGCTTGCCTGGGTTCGAAACTACTACCTACAACTCATAAGTCGTGACCACTAAGCCACCACTGCTCTTCAAAATGAAGGTATGAAAACTTGAAAAGCAGCTGTTGCTGGCAACTGTAGCTGGCGCGATTGCATCATATGCGAGTAAATGAATAAATAACTATTTTATAACAAAAAAAATAAAATAAAATTATCACAACAAATTTGCGAGTATCGTGTCAATGCTGCAAGCTCGCCGGTAGGTACCGGTCTCAGTCTTGGTATGGGAACCGGTTAGCCACAGGACCGACGACTTTTGTCGCCAGGGGGGTTACTCACGCGGATGTACGTCTTGGTGTCCAGGACAGACTCCGATCTCTTCTGCAAATTAAAATTATTAAAATTATTAAAATTAGCCAGATATTTTTATGTCCGTAAAGTAGCTAAGTTTAACAGGAAGTAGAGCGCATCCAAATTGTCACACATTGTCTTATGTAAAAGGACTTGAATTTGTAAAATCAAGCCCGTTACATCATCATCATTTAACCAAAACTAGACGACGACATCCAGTGACGTATACATCCCCCAAGCATCGCCACACACGGTACGATAGCGATACCCCCTGATAAGAGTGATTTGATTTATTTGCGAGTATCAAAACATGTCGGATAAAATCTATTGCGTTGACTTAGATGCTTGATGTTTTTGGATCTCCATGAGCCCGTAAATCTACCTATTTGATATTAATTTCAACTTGATACCTCCACGCATTCCTGAGAAAAACGGTCTTCTTGACAGACAGACAGAAGGACAACAAAGTCATCCTATAAGGGTTCCGTTCTTTTCTTGTGAGGTATGGAAAGTATGTAGCAAGGATGGGGGAAAATCAAAGTAGAACAACTTACTGGTAATGGAGAACGTAGAAGTCTGCATATTCCTCGTTCCCGGCTCCCTGTGCTTCGTTCCAGTTGGACTGGTACATGGAGGCATCCCAGCCGGCAGCGACAGAGTTTCATCAGTCTGGTGCATGTTACCAAGGTCTGCTAGAGTGGACCTTGCTGGGTCTGGGGGGAAGGGGGGTTAGGTCAATCAAGTGTTAAATGACTAGATGCCCTAGGAAGAAACGTACACGTTTTTCGTTTAATTATTCCAATGACGTGAACAATTCTTTGGACAACATTCTTCAATTATCTTAATGATTTTATGACTTAGCGTGCAGTTTCAATTATTCCATGGAGTTGAAGCAACAATGAATGTAAGGTAGAAAAAAAAACGCCGATCCATAAAGTAATAAGGGAGATTTTCTGCAACTGCAAAAAATAACTTTGTAATTCACAGGATCATTATGAATAATCTTTGCAATTTTAAAATATAAGATGAAAAATATTTTTCGTTTAGTATTTTCATAAAAATAAAATAAAGTTAATAATTAAAGAAAGTGTTTTTTTTTTAATTGAAGTATTTATTAAAATACCTATGTAAGTAATGAAAATAAAATATTGTACGTAACCTTTCGTGTGCGAGTTCAACTCGCACTTGACCGGTTTTCTTTTTTTAAATCTCTTTTATCACCATTATTTCTATCTATTCTGAGATAGTTTTGATCCACTGATATCACTTTATCATTTCTTTTGTTTTTAAATCTCTTCATATTTCCTATGCTCACAATTTTATTCAGATGAGGTAGAATTTTCGTTTTTGGCTTTAACTTCTAAGGCTTCGAACCTAAGATTTGAGTTGAATGTTGATTGATACGAACGAACCAAATCTAACGAATCTGCACGAAATCTAACTTTGAGAGATGTATTGATGAATTCTATGGTTAAAATTATATAAATACATATGTTTTACTGCCGCGTATCATATTTTGATCAAGATACAACCTGATACGGACCTGAAGATTACAAAAAACCAAAAAAAATAAAAAATTCGCGGGCTACCACAACGGATCAACCTTAAGGCGAAAGCGCCAGGGTGGCCCACGAAATTAAAATATTCTTACGTTTTTTGCAATTTGAGAGTCATTATTAGGTTGTATGTTGATCAAAATACGAAATTATAATTGGAGTTAGTGACATTGGACATCGGTAAAGATTTTGCTAAAGCAAAAGCTTTTCGCGCTTTTGCTGTAGCAAAATCTATCACCATCACATGAAAGAACCACTTACTGCTCATAGAGAACGGCATATGCTTCGTTCTCGGCTCCCTGTGCTTCGTTCCAGTTGTACTGTTAGATTCAGACAGCGACAGACTTTCAACACTCTCGTTCAAGTTACCTGGGTCTGCAAGAGAGGCGGGAAGGGGGTTAGTGTGAATGTTAGATGTCTTGATGGTCTAGGAAGCAACGTACACGTTTACCGTTACACATTATTCCAATGATGTCTTTAGGTGTATTTTTCATTAAACCCTAATCCGCTTACTAATAAAGACAAACACACAATAAAGTTATTCCAAGTATAAACCTATGAAAATGTATGGTTATTCCTTTGTTATTCCTGGTATAACTTTATTCCGTGTTTATTAGTAAGAGGGTAAGTTTTTAAATTGATCATATACTTAAGTTAGATATTACTGTCTGTGTATATTTGTAAGAAACGTATACAGTTTGAACTCCACCAATACCTGCATCGAATTAAGTGGGCATATGTTCCCAGTGCTGGGACTCATTCCTTCTCTCTGTGAGAGGAATCCACCACGCGGGCCCAGTTTGGGTTGGTGGTGGATGTCATAATGTCTTCGAATTTTTGGTTCTAGGACATGCCGGTTTGCACACTATGTTTACCTTCACCGTTTTTAGAGCAGTGGTGATGAAATAAATAGCACAAAGTAAAGTGCTTGCCTGGGTTCGAAACTACTACCTACAACTCATAAGTCGTGACCACTAAGCCACCACTGCTCTTCAAAATGAAGGTATGAAAACTTGAAAAGCAGCTGTTGCTGGCAACTGTAGCTGGCGCGATTGCCTCATATGCGAGTAACTTAATAAATAACTATTTTATAACAAAAAAAAAGTATAAAATTATCACAACTGGTCACAAATTTGCGAGTATCATGTCAATGCTGCAAGCTCGCCGGTAGGTACCGGTCTCAGTCTTGGTATGGGAACCGGTTAACCACAGGACCGAGGACTTGCCGCCAGGGGGGTTACTCAGAGAGGCAGCCTCACGCCCTCAGTCGCCGCAGGAGACGCCCTGGGCGGCGGGAATCGCGGGGCGATTTCCGGCCACCGTAGGCGCGGGCCTGCGGACGGTGAGCAGCGGGTAGCTCGCCGTCCGGTAAGGACCAGGCCCGAGTCGACGGCGCGTTGTGTTCCACGCGCGCCTCAAAGAGATGTCAGCAAGTGAGGGGGTCCAATAGGGCCGACGCCGCTGGGGTCGCGGGTTGTTTGAAGAAGATACCGCGACCCTGGCATAGGCAACTGAAGGAACACAGGTGGGTTTTAGTCAGTAAAAGTCTGACACGCCCTTCCGCTCCACCCAGAGCGGGAGAAGTTATTTGACGATTTCCCACCCTCAAAAAAAAAAAAAAAAAAGGGGGGTTACTCACGCGGATGTACGTCTTGGTGTCCAGGACAGACTCCGATCTCTTCTGCAAATTAAAATTATTAAAATTAACCTGATATTTTTATGTCCGTAAAGTAGCTAAGTTTAACAGGAAGTAGAGCGCATCCAAATTGTCACACATTGTCTTATGTAAAAGGACTTGAATTTGTAAAACCAAGCCCGTTACATCATCATCATTTAACCAAAACTAGACGACGACATCCAGTGACGTATCCCCCAAGCATCGCCACACACGGTGCGATAGCGATACCCAGTGATTTGATTTATTTGCGAGTATCAAAACATGTCGGAT
Organism: Cosmia trapezina; assembly: GCA_905163495.3. NCBI lineage: Eukaryota > Metazoa > Arthropoda > Insecta > Lepidoptera > Noctuidae > Cosmia > Cosmia trapezina. Next base: position 7,713,485 of record LR991044.1, read on the forward strand.
AAAATCTATTGCGTTGACTTAGATGCTTGATTTTTTTGGATATCCATTGGCCCGTAAATCTACCTATTTGTTATTAATTTCAACTTGATATCTCCACGCATTCCTGAGAAAAATGGTCTTAACAGACTGACAGACAGGCAGACGGACAACAAAGTGATCCTATAAGGGTTCCGTTCTTTTCTTATGAGGTATGGAACCCTAATAATAGTGTAAAGTATGTAGCAAGGATGGGGGAAAATCAAAGTAGAACAACTTACCGCTAATAGAGAACGTAGAAGTCTGCATATTCCTCGTTCCCGGCTCCCTCTGCTTCGTTCCAGTCGTGCTGCTATATTCAGATTCACCCATCCCAGCCGACGGCGACAGAGTTTCATCACCATGGTGCATGTTACCTGGGTCTGCAAGAGGGGGAAGGGGGGTTAGGTCGAATGTTAGATGTCTAGTTGGTTTAGGAAGGAGCTAGGAGCGGGTTAGTGGATGTCACAATGTCTTCGAATATTTGGTTCTAGGACATGTCGGTTTCTACACTATGTTCTCTTCACCGTTTTTAAAGCAGTGGTTATGAAATAAATTGCACACAGTAAAGTGCTTGCCTGGGTTCGAAACTACTACCTACAACTCATAAGTCGTGGCCGTTACCACTAAGCCACCACTGCTCTTCAAAATGTAGGTATGAAAACTTGAAAAGTATTATATATATATAGTAGTTTCTAGCAACTGTAGCTGGCGCGATTGCCTCATATGCGAGTAACTGAATTAATAACTAAAAAAACCGGCCAAGTGCGAGACGGACTCGCACACAAAGGGTTCCGTACCATATTACAATGTTTAACAATCGCAAAGATAACTTTGTATTTCATAATGATACTGTGAATTACAAGGTTATTTTTTGCAGTTGCAGAAAATCGACCATATTTAAAAAAAAATACCTTATGAATCGCCGTTTTTAGTATTTGTTGATTAAATATAGTAAAAGGTACATTATAATAGAGTTCGTACAAAAATGGTATAAAATTGACAACTTTTACGGCCCAATATTTCTTCATTTTAGAAGATAAAAAAAAGAAGTATCTTTGTACTCTACTCGATGGGTTCTAGACAATAACACCCCACACACAGGTTAATTTTTTTTTTTTTTTCAAAATTAAAAGTTTTGTATGGGGACCGCCCCCTTCAATTTTAACTTTACCAACTTTATTTTTATTATTTATTGTTATAGTCGTAATAGAAATACACAATCTGTGAAAATTTCAACTATCTACCTATTAAGGTTCGTGAGATACAGCCCTGTGACAGACGGACAGACGGACGGACGGACAGCGGAGGCTTAGTAAGTTTGTACGCACAAAATTGAGATACTAGCTAAACTGCCCGCGGCTTCGCCCGCGTGGATGTCTGATTTCATGGGTTTTAATTTTCTTATTATTGTTTATTTTACATCAAAAGTATAAATTCTGAGTTTCAAGTTAATCGGACTGCGCTTTAAAATTCTTCCATAAAAACGTTAACATCCCTAAACCCCTTAAGAGGGGTAGTTTTGAAAAACTAATAATGACAAACTTTATTACTTACATAAGCAAGTATTTGGTGCTAAGTTTCAAGTTCATTAACCAAATTAATAAGATTTTTCACATAAACTGTATCCCTGTTTCCACGCCCACAGGGGTAGAATTTCAAAAATCGTCTGGCATGTTTCCATAACTTGTCTCAAACATTATTAACACCAATTTTCAAGTTAATCAATCCCCAATAAAATCCTCCGCTGTAAAATTTACTACCCCTTTTCACCGTTTAGGGGTAGATTTTTGGAAAACCCTGATCACGTTAGTTAGTCTTCATTTTTGGTCTCAAGTACAAAATCTGAGTTTTGAGTAAATCGGACCGCGTGTTAAAATTCCTCTATAAAAACTTTGACACCCACCAATACCGTCTTCTGGGGTCGCGGGTTGTTCGAAAGAGATACCGTGGCCCTGCCATAGGCAACTGAAGGAACACGGGTGGGTTTTAGTCAGTAAAAGTATTACACGCCCTTCCGCTCCACCCAGGGCGGGAGAAGTCATTTGATGATTTCCCATCCACAAAAAAGGGGGTAGTTTAGCAAAACTAAAAATGATTAATTTTATAATTAACTTAGATGTATATTCGTGCTAAGTTTCAAGTCTAATAACTCAAGAGATAAGACTTTTCATTCAAACTTTCATCCCCTATTTTATTCCCTTAGGGATGGAATTTCCAAAAATTCTTCCCTAATGGATGTTTACACTATATGAGGTATATATGTTCAAAATTTCATGTCTCTAGGACCAGTGGTTTGGACTGTGCGTTGATTATTATCAGTCAATGAGTCAGTCAGGACTTTGAATTTTATATATATAGATTTACAACACCATAAAGTTCTGATAGGTTTTCCTGTAATCTATATTTTCTGTATTTTTTTCAAAATTTTAGGCTCAGTAGTTTCGGAGATATGGGGGGGAATGGTCAATTTTCGTCTATTTTCTTAAATAACTTCAAAACAATTTATTTTAAAATTATAAAAAAAATATATTTGAAACTCTCACAGTAAGACCTTTCATTTGATATGTCACACGGTACAGTTTGCAAAACTTTTTTTTAATTGTACTTATTTTCGCCCCAAAAGGAACCTCTATATTCAAATTTCATTTATTTACGTTACATGTCCGTGTTTGGGTTACCAAAATACATATATGTACCAAGTTTCAACTTAATCGGTTCATTAGATTCGGAGCAAATTGGCTGTGACAGACGGACAGACGGACAGACAGACAGACAGACAGACACACGAGTGATCCTATAAGGGTTCCGTTTTTTCCTTTTGAGGTACGGAACCCTAAAAAGTATAAAATTATCACAACTGGTCACAAATATCAGTATCGTGTCAATGCCGCAAGCTCGCTGGTACCGGTCTCGGTCTTGGTATGGGAACCGGTTTACCACAGGACCGAGGACTTGCCGCCAGGGGGGTTACTCACGCGGATTTACGTCTTGGTGTCCAGGACAGACTCCGATCTCTTCTGCAAATTAAAATGATCAAAATTAGTCTGATATTTGTATGTCCATAAAAAGCCATAAAGCTTCTAATAAGAGGGGTTCTTGCTAGTCAAACTGAAATTGTTAAAATAACTATAATAATACAATGGAACAATAATAAATAATACTTAATCATAATAATATAAAGTAATACGTATATGTCTAATATTTAATGAGATTGCAAATTGAAATGTACGGTCACGGTCTTAAGTCCATTACTAATCTCACAAAGCAATAGATTGACGCTTCGGCATGCAGTTTATATTATTTTCTTGTAATATTCACAAGAAATAAAAGGCAATTTTATTTAGTTTATTTAAAGTAGCTAAGTTTAACAGAAAGTAGAGGGAATCGAAATTGTCACACATTGTCATATGTAAAAAGACTTGAATTTGTGAAACCAAGCCCGTTACATCATCATCATTTAGCGAAAAACAGTCTGTCCAGTGACGTATACATCCCCCAAGCATCGCCACACAGATACAGTCAGAAAGTTTGGCAATAATTCCTTCTGCACATGTGGCTTCCCTGGTCCTCAGGGACCTCATTATTAATAATTATGTATTTAGTGTCTATTAACTGCTCCCAAATTACGATGCTTATTATTATTTTTTACATTCTTCCTTGACATAATAGATTGTTTATTAATCATCTCATTATTTGACACAATTCCAATTTTAACTCTATATTAGTGGCTTTTGTGAACATGATATTTATTCAGATTTGTTACTGTAGTTGTAACAGCAACCATGTCATTTGTATAATGTCATAGGTTTTTATTTTTATTTTTTATTAACATTATATTAAAATTATTTGCTATTTTGTGAATGTGAGAACATTGTAGGCCTAGTAGACCTAGTAGACTATACATTTGTTGACTATTTTTTTAATTTGTAAAGTACCTGGTAGTTTTTGAAAGGCTTACATTGTCCTCACATACCTAATAAGAATAACTGTTATTTGAAAATATTGTAAAAGCCAATTTTTTTTTTAAAAGAGTAACCATGAAGTTTCTTGCCGGCACTTCTCCATAGGAAACAACCAATTTGGAACCGTGCACCTAGCTTCTGACGTTTCATAAGTGCCCATGTAGGTTTATGTGAAATAAAATATTTTGATTTTTGATTTTAGTCAATGTCCAGTGACGTATATATCCCCCAAGCATCGCCACACTGATACAGTCAATGTCCAGTGACGTATACATTCCCCAAGCATCGCCAGACAGATACAGTCTATATCCAGTGACGTATACATCCCCCAAGGATCGCCAGACAGATACAGTCCATGTCCAGTGACGTATACATCCCTCAAGCATCGCCACACAGATACAAACTATGTCCAGTGACATAATATGTGGTGGCATCTACATCGCCACATACGAACTACGCATCACAATGACATAAAGTCACGAAATCCTGCATCGCGCAATTAGAGTTTACCACGCGACTAGCATACATACAACGACCCGACATCAACAGTCGGGCAGTGGCCCACCAGACACAATGTCTGGTCGGAGGATCCTCCCTTTTCAATGGAGGATGAGTGAACTTTACACCCTGTTCCTTATGCCTCTAAATATACATCCCTCAAGCATCGCCACATAGAAAGCATCACGCCTGTTTTCCCTGAACTGTTAGGTAGAGGTGTACCTATGTCTACCTAATTATAGGTAGAAAATACACACAGATTTCGGCAGTTATATTTAAGTCCAATGTAAAAGAGGGCGAGTCTATAAAAATAAAAACCGGTCTAGGGCGTGTCGGACCACGCACAATGAACAAATCAACGATTTTCGTACTTTTTTTATTTTCTTGTGCTGTTGCTTCTTGCCAAATTTCATGATTCTAGGCCAACAGCAAGTACCACCCTACTATAGGTTTTGATTTATTTCATCATCATTCATCTAGCCTTTTCTCAACTAAGTATGTTGCGGTCAGCTTCCAGTCTAACCGGATGCAGCTGAATATCAGTATTTTACATAGAGTGTCTGTTACTGGGTAATACGATACCCCTTGGTAAGACTGATTTTGATTTATTTGCGAGTATCAAAATATGTCGGATAAAATGGCCGTATTTTTTATTGCGACGACTTAGGATGCTTGATTTTTTTACAGCTCCAAGGGCCCGTAAATCTACCTATTTGAATATTAATTTCAACTTGATACCTCCACGCATTCCTGAGAAAAATGGTCTTAACAGACTGACAGACAGGCAGACGGACAACAAAGTGATCCTATAAGGGTTCCGTTCTTTTCTTATGAGGTATGGAACCATAATAATAGTGTAAAGTATGTAGCAAGGATGGGGGAAAATCAAAGTAGAACAACTTACCGCTAATAGAGAACGTAGAAGTCTGCATATTCCTCGTTCCCGGCTCCCTCTGCTTCGTTCCAGTTGGACTGGTACATGGAGGCATCCCAGCCGGCAGCGACAGAGTTTCATCAGTCTGGTGCATGTTACCAATGTCTGCTAGAGTGGACCTTGCTGGGTCTGGGGGAAGGGGCGTTAGGTTAATCAAGTGTTAAATGACTAGATGCTCTAGGAAGAAACGTACACGTTTTTCGTTTCATTATTCCAATGATGTGAACAGTTCTTTGGACAACAATCTTCAGCATGCCGTTTCGAAGCAACAATTAATGTAAGGTAGAAGAAAAACGCCGATCCATAAAGTAATAAGGGCGATTTTCTGCAAATGCAAAAAATAACTTTGTAATTCACAGTATAATTATTAAATATATCTTTGCAATTGTTAAAATATAAGATGTAAAATATTTTTCGTTTAGTATTTTCATAAAAATAAAATAAAGTAAAAATTAAAGAAAGGGTTTTTTTTTAATTGAACTACTTATTTATTAAAAATATGTAAGTAGTGAAAATAAAATATTGTACGGGGTGGTATGTTGTACATAACCGTTCGTTTGTGCGAGTCCAACTCGCTCTTGGCCGGTTTTCTTTTTTTAAATCTCTTTTATCACTATTATTTCTTGTTCTTTCCTATTCTGAGATAGTATTGATCCACTGATATCACTTTATGATTTTTTTTTTGTTTTTAAATCTCTTCATATTTTCTAAGCTCACATTAATGATTTAGAATTTTCGTTTTTGGCGTTAACTTCTAAGGCTTCGAACCTAAGATTTGTGTTGAGTGTTGATTTATTTGATACAAAAATTCTACCTCATCTGACTAAAACTGTGAATGAAAATGTTCTATATTTCCAGACTTATTATTTTTTCACAATGGTGGCGTTAATTGGCAGCACTACTCGCCTTAAGACGAAAGCTGCAAGCTGCAAATTTCAAAAATCGTAAGAATATTTAAATTTCGCAGGCGGCGGATTTTTAAACCTTAGTGCTTCCAGTTAAGGCGAAAGCGCCAGGGTGGCCTACGATCTACGAAATTAAAATATTCTTACGTTTTTTGCAATTTGAGAGTCAGTATTAGGTTGTATGTTGATCAAAATACGAAATTCTATTTGAAGTCAGTGACATTGACATTGGTAAAGATTTTGCTAAAGCAAAAGCTTTTCGCGCTTTTGCTGTAGCAAAATCTACCACCATCACATGAAAGAACAACTTACTGCTTATAGAGAACGGCATATGCTTCGTTCTCGGCTCCCTGTGCTTCGTTCCAGTTGTACTGTTAGATTCAGACAGCGACAGACTTTCAACACTCTCGTTCACGTTACCTGGGTCTGCAAGAGAGGGGGGAAGGGGGTTAGGTCGAATGTTAGATGTCTGGATGGTCTAGGAACATTGATATATTTTATATATACCTATCCATGTTTAGGAAGCAAAGTACACATTTTTCGTTTTATTCCAATTTGGACAACAATCTTATTTTATCTTCTGTCATTGCATTATTTGCTGACTTAGCCATAACAACAAAATGTAAAAAAACCGGCCAAGTGCGTGTCGGACCGGATCAATGAAGAGTTCCGTAACTAGTTGAGAAGTTATCCCAAAAAAAAAATTGTATGTGATAAAATTACAAATTAACAATTTTCCGACTTTTTCCTTTACTTGTGACTTGTGAGACCTTGCTTTTTGCCATATTTCATGATTCTAGGACAAGGGGAAGTACTCTATAGGTTTTGCTTTACTTGCGAGTATCAAAATATGTCACATAAATGTTCTCGTGTAATTTTACTGGTAGGTATAAAACTGAACTAAGCAACTAATTATTGATATACAATTCAGTTTATATATCCACGGTTTATCGGTGGCCAAATAGCGTTCCGCGGGCATTGTGACCGTGAACGTGGAGAACTGAATATCATCATAATTTGTTAGTTACTTACAGGATACTAACTAATGAAACTTTACATACATTTGAAGGCAGCTAGAAGCTATAAAATAACGTTTAAAGTAAGTCTTTAGAGCTCTTATTTGGAGTGTTAGGACCTATTGAATTTATATTTAATTAAATAACATTTAAACGGTGCTAATTTTGGTTTTTTTATTGCACAACTAATTACAACTAATTCTTAAGAAGTTATGTAAAAAAGATGATAGGAATCCGCTTAACCGTTTCAGAGATCCAGCAAAACCACAAACGTTACCTACTCCAGCAGGATATCGAATAATTCGCAGCCGAAGAAAGAACAAATACAAAATAAGGTGCAACATTTACCTCGGACAACTAAATATATAGCTAATATTTGTTTCAATATTCCCATTTAAAAAAAATGCGGAAACGTAATAAACGTTACCCCAGCAGAAAATGTTTTTGTGAAATAACTAAAAACTTTAAGTGCAACAAAAAAAAAGTGCGCAACAATTACAGAAGCGGGGCAACTAATTATCTATAAGTTTGAAATTACTATTTTCGACATTATTTTGCTGGGGTAACGCACACTACCCCAACATAGTTGGGAAAAGGCTAGGCAGATTGATTAAAACAAACGACGTATATGTATACCATGATGTATATTTATTTTTTATTTAGACAACTAGCATAATCCTTACATTAATTACATTAAATGTATATACATATTATAATATCAATTTGCATTACGCAACACAAAAACATTAAATTAAATTATTTGGATATATCAGACAGCACACGGCAATATACCAACAAAAAAAAACACCTATCATCCACTCAAGCAGTAATAAAAAATAAAAACTGAAACAGAACTATTTTATTTATTATTTATTTATTACTATACCTATATACCGAAATAAAATAAAATAAATTTATTGGAAAACAGTAAAAACCTTGTCTAAATTATTCAATCTTATGTCAAATAGGCAAAAAACTAAGAGATAGAAAACAGCGACTTATCAAAATATTTAAAAAAAAATACATAAGTTCACAAATACCTTGTTAAAATAATTACAAATAGGTAAGTACCTATTATTATTTTGTACGAGGAGAACAAAAAAGTAACAATTTTTAAGATGGTGTTAAAAAGTTAAACTTGGGCTTAACAGCGGTGGAGGGGCATTAAATTTAATAAAAAAATAAAAGTGACAATGAAACTAATGGAAAATCAATAAATAATATTAAAATACCTTCTTAACCTAATGTTTAGTCATGGGCCCGCCTGCATCTATGGCGGCATCGCACCTACTTCGCATAGACCCTACGAGAGCTTCGCCCAACCCTAAGCCCCGGAACGACTACCACACTTCGTCAACATGTGCAACCAGTGATTCTTTCGTTCTCTCTGCTCTTGTATCCCATCGTTGAACCATTATACCCCATAAATTAAATTATAATACATATTATAATATCAATTTACATTACGCAACACAAAAACATTAAATTAAATTATTTGGATATATCAGACAGCACACGGCAGTATACCAACAAAAAAAAAACATCTATCATCTACTCAAGCAGTAATAAAAAATAAAAACTGAAACAGAACTATAGCTACTTAAATAAAATAAAATACATTTATTGGAAAACAGTAAAAACCTTGTCTAAATTATTCAATCTTATGTCAAATAGGCAAAAAACTAAGAGATAGAAAACTTAACTAAATAAAGCGACTTAAAAAAATATTTAAAAAAAATATAAGTGGGTACAAAATACCTTGTTAAAATATTTACAAATAGGTACCTAGTATTATTTTGTACGAAGAGAACAAAAAAGTAACAATTTTTAAGATGACGTTAAAAAGTTAAGTAAGTATAGGAAACCGGTGGCGGCGCGGCGGTGGCGGGGCATAAATAAAAGTGACAATGAAACTAATGAAAAATCAATAAATAATAATAAAATACCTACTTAACCTAATAATATATTTAGTCATGGGCCCGCCTGCATATAAGACGGCTTCGCACCTGCTTCGCAGAGACCCTACGAGAGCCTCGCCCAACCCTGAGCCCCGGAACGACTCCCACACTTCGTCAACATGTGCAACCAGTGATTCTTTCGTTCTCTCTGCTCTTGTATCCCATCGTTGAACCATTATACCCCATAAATTAAATTATAATACATATTAGAATATCAATTTACATTACGCAACACAAAAACATTAAATTCAATTTTAATTATTTTATTAATTCATAAGTTAGGAATATGAAAATTCAAATTTATGCTTTTAAGCGTAGGGGGTAAAATAGGGGTTGATTTTAAAATTCATGAAACTGCACGGATTTCGATAAAATTTGGCAAGTCTATGGATATCATCCTGGGGAAGAACACAGGCTACATTTTGTCTTGAAAAATAACCCTACAGGGGGTGATATAGGGGATGAAAGTTTCTGTGGGGAACCCAGCATTTCTTAAGTTAGTGATAATTATGAAAATTCAAGTATACATGGTGACCTGAAATTAGTGGCGGACCCGTTAAGGGGTGATAGTAGGCATCAATTCCAGTCGATATCACTCTTAGACCTACTGTCCTAAAGTTAACCCATTTCAAGATATTCCTACTTAAAGAATTTTACAAAAAAATCCTACTTTAAATCTTTTTAAACGATTTTCGCGTAAGATACCGACATTTACGAAGATATCGCTATTAATAATTCCTTACTTAGAATATCTTTGATGCAAAACAAAAAAAAAAGTACCAGAAAGACCAATTTTTAGGATTTACAGCTATTTTAAGATTTAAAGTAGGGTATTTTTTTGTAAAATTCTTTAAGTAGGAATATCCTGAAATGGGTTAACATTAGGACAGTAGGTCTAAGAGTGATATCGACTGGAATTGATCCCTACTATCACCCCTTAACGGGTCCGCCACTAATTTCAGGTCACCCTGTATATGATTTTGGTAGGAACTAAAGAAATATGCGGTTCAGGGTTTTTGAAAAATCATCCCCTAAGGGGGTAAAATAGGGGTTGATATTAAAATTCACAAATATGCACGGATTTCGATAAAATTTGGCAAGACTACAGATAGCATCCTGAGGAAGAACATAGGCTACTTTTTGTCTTAAAAAATAATCCTACAGGGGTTGATATAGGGGGTGCGGAGACAGGAAACCTCCCCGAGTTCCCGTGGGCTGGAATTCCCTTCGGATACGTCCGTGGGGAAGGCCAGTCTTCGGGACGGTGCACCCTGGGGTGCGGGCAATGGTTCCCCTTAGGCACAAGTGCCTAAGGGGTTTCGTTGCCCGTATGCCAATATCCTGTCGGAGGAATCAATAATAATTAATAATAATAATTAAGTAATTAGGATAATAATAATTAATAATAAATAATAATTAATAATTAGGGTCACGGCGACTGGGGCTCGTATGCTCGAGATCCCCGGTGCGGCTAGTGGCCCGACCGCTGACGCTCTGGCCGAAAGGCTTAGGGCGTCCTTAAATGCGGACGAAGCCCGAGTGTCCAGACCCGCCAAGTGCGCTGACATGCGCATCCTGGGTCTGGACGACTCTGTGACAGAGGGGGAAGTTGTGGCCGCCGTGGTCAAGACTGGGGGGTGCGCTATCGAGCAGGTGAAGATAGGCACCATCCGTCCAGACTCTACGGGGTTGCGAGCCGTTACGGTGAGCTGCCCCGTATCGGCGGCCAACAAGATCGCTGGGGAGGGCCCGAGATTCCAGGTGGGCTGGGACTCCACGCGGGTAAAACTGCTGGAACCCAGACCTCTGAGGTGCTTCCGTTGCCAAGTGGGCAACCACGTGGGAGCCAAATGCACCTCGGAGGTGGACCGCAGCAGTAATTGCTTCCGCTGTGGTCAGCCCGGTCACAAGGCCGGCTCGTGCAATGCCACGCCGCACTGCTACCTATGTGCGGCAGCTGGCAAGCCGGCCGATCACCGGGCTGGAAGCAAGAGCTGTGGTCCACCCGCGAAAGCCCGGGGCAAGGGCAAGCCCTCCGCCCCCTCTATCGCCGTCACCGCTGCAGCCGTCGCCACAGGCGCCGCCGTCGCTGCCGCCCCCAATGCCGTCACCGCCGTACCCACTGCGGCGGAGCTCTCACAGGGGGCTCAGGAGGGGGCTGCAATGGAATGCCAGTAGTGGCCCCATTGCGCCTCCTCCAGGCGAACATCAACCACTGCGCCGCCGCTCAGGATCTGTTGATCCAGAGCATGGCGCAGTGGTCGATTAACATCGCCGTGGTCGCTGAGCCGTACTTTGTCCCGCCCAGTGATTACTGGGTGGAGGACCTGAGCGGCTCAGTGACCCTCATTTCGTCGGCCGCCGCCGGTACCCTGTCCCTTGAAGCCGTCAAGAAGGGACAGGGTTGCGTCGCAGCACGGTTCGGGGGGATTGTCGTGGTGGGGACATACTTCTCCCCGAGCCGAACTCTCGCCGAGTTCCACAACTCCCTTGCGGAGTTGAAAACCGTCGTCGTCGGGTATGGTTCCCTTCCCGTGCTTGTCCTCGGGGACTTCAACGCCAAGAATGTGGCTTGGGGTTCCCGGTGTACGGACACACGGGGCAGGATGGTGGAGGACTGGGCTCTGGAGACAGGCCTGGTCGTCCTAAACCGGGGTTCTGTCCCCACGTGTGTGCGGATGCGGGGCGAGTCGGTGGTGGACATCTCGTTCGCCAGCCCCGTTCTGCTGCCGCACGTGGTTGACTGGCGCGTCATGGAGGGGGTGGAGACCTATTCCGATCACCGGTACATCCGGTTTGACGTCTCCGCCCATACCTCGAGCGCGCCGGTCCGACAGGCCCCGAGTGGTCCGCGGTGGGCGCTGAAGAAGCTGGACCGGGAGCTCCTCCTGGAAGCCTCGATCGTGCAGGCCTGGGTGTCACCACCGGACAGGCCTGCCGACATCAACGACGAGGCGGAGTGGTTCCGGGAGGCCATGTCCGAAGTGTGCGACGTGGCAATGCCCCGGGTCCAGCCCAGTCGCGCCTTTCGCCAGGTGTATTGGTGGTCGCCGGAGCTGACGGCACTGCGCGAGGCGTGCGTCGCCGCGCGACGCCTGTACACCAGGCACCGCAGGCTCCGTATCCGCCCTCCGGATACGGAAGCCATTCAGGCGGAGCTGTACGAGGGGTACAGAGCGGCGAAGACCGCCCTCCGAGCGGAGATCTTGCGGTCCAGGGATCTGGGCCGCGAGGAGTCGCTGGAGACTCTGAACAGAGACCCATGGGGGCGCCCCTACAAGTTGGTGCGGGAGAAACTCCGCCCATGGGCGCCCCCGCTGACGCAGAGTCTCCGGCCCGAGCTCGTGGAGGACGTGGTGAGCGCTCTGTTCCCTTCGCGAGGGGAACATACTCCCCCGCCTATGGCTCCGCCTCATGCGGTGCCCGCTGCGGACCAAGAGACCGACGACGACGATGATACTCCCGAAGTGACCGAGGTAGAGTTGAGAGCGGCGGTACGCAGGCTCAGTGCCAAAAATACCGCCCCAGGACCCGACGGCTTACCTGGAAGAGCCTGGGTTCTGGCCTTTGGGGCTCTCGGGCCTCGACTAGGGGGGCTCCTAAGCGCATGCTTGGAGAGGGGCCAGTTTCCACTTCGCTGGAAGACGGGGAAACTGGTCCTCATTAAGAAGCCGGGGCGCCCTGCGGACTCTCCGTCCGCTTACCGGCCCATCGTGCTGCTCGACGAGGTGGGCAAGCTCTTTGAAAGAGTCATTGCAGACCGCCTCGTCGGGTGGCTGGTGCAGGAGGGGCCGGATTTGGCGGAGAGCCAGTTTGGTTTCCGCAAGGGGCGCTCTACGGTGGATGCCATCATGCGCGTGCGAGCCCTCACGACGGGGGATGCAGTGGCCCGGGGTGGGGTCGTCTTGGCGGTGTCCCTAGACATCGCCAACGCCTTTAATACCCTGCCCTGGAGTTGCATCAGGGAGGCATTCCGGTATCACCGGATGCCGACCTACCTCTGTCGAGTGGTCGAGGCCTATCTGACGGACAGGGCCGTCATATACCCCGGTCACCAGGGAGAGTGGAACCGGCGAGAGATGTCGTGCGGTGTCCCGCAGGGATCGGTCCTGGGGCCGCATCTGTGGGACATCGGTTACGACTGGGTGCTGCGCGCCGACCTCCCTAGCGGCGTCAGCGTAGTATGTTACGCTGACGACACGCTGGTCCTGGCGCAGGGGAGGTCGCACCAGGAGGCGGCTGACTTAGCGACACGCGGGGTTGCGATAGTCGTGGAGAGGATCCGGCAGTTGGGACTCGAGGTGGCCCTGCACAAGTCCGAGGCCATGTGTTTTCATGGTCCTCGGAATGCGCCACCGTCGGGTTCCGATATAACGGTGGGAGGGGTTCACATCGGAGTCGGGTCGACGATGAAGTACCTGGGACTCGTCCTCGACAGCCGGTGGAACTTCGTGGAGCATTTCCGACGTTTGGCTCCCAGACTGGCACGGGCTGGGGCTGCCTTGAGGCGGCTCCTGCCCAATCTGGGGGGTCCAAACGCCTCCTGCCGGAGGCTCTACGCGGGGGTCGTGCGGTCCATGGCCCTTTACGGAGCACCGGTGTGGGCGCGTTCCCTAAGGCTGGGACCAGCCGGCAGGTTGAACGCGTCCCAGAGGGTCATGGCCATCCGGCTAGTCCGGGGATACCGCACGGTCTCCCGGGAGGCGGCGAGCCTCCTTGCCGGATTGCCGCCGTGGGATCTGGAGGCAAAGGTCCTCGCGCACGTGTGGGAGTGGCGCGAGGAGGCGAAACGCCGGGGCGTAACTCCGCTGCCGCGAGAAATCACGGTACAGCGGACAGAGCTCCGGCGGGATCTCATGGCGGCATGGAGAGCGCGACTGTCGCAACCCAGCGCTGGGCACGCCACAATAGCGGCGATAAGTCCCCTCTTTGAGGAGTGGTTAGAGAGGCGCCACGGCGTCCTCACCTTCCGCCTGACACAGGTCCTCACCGGACACGGTTGTTTCGGGAGGTTCCTGTTTCGCATAAGGCGGGAGGAAACGCCCGGGTGTTTCCATTGTGTGGATCGCCCGGAGGACACGGTGGAGCATACAGTGGAGGTCTGCCCGGCTTGGGCAGAGCACCGCCGTGTTCTCACGGAGGCGATCGGCGGCGGCGATCTCTCGCGTCCGAGCCTGGTCCAGGCCATGGTTCGGAGCGAGAGTGCATGGGAGGCCGTCACCTCCTTCTGCGAAGCAGTGATGCTCGCGAAGGAGGAGGCGGAACGCGTGAGGGAGAGGCAGCCTCACGCCCTCAGTCGCCGCAGGAGACGCCCTGGGCGGCGAGAATCGCGGGGCGATTTCCGGCCACCGTAGGCGCGGGCCTGCGGACGGTGAGCAGCGGGTAGCTCGCCGTCCGGTAAGGACCAGGCCCGAGTCGACGGCGCGTCGTGTTCCACGCGCGCCTCAAAGAGATGTCAGCAAGTGACGGGGCCCAATAGGGCCGACGCCGCTGGGGTCGCGGGTTGTCTGAAAGGGTTACCGCGGCCCTGGCATAGGCAACTGAAGGAACACGGGTGGGTTTTAGTCAGTAAAAGTCTGACACGCCCTCCCGCTCCACCCAGAGCGGGAGAAGTTATTTGATGATTTCCCACCCTCAAAAAAAAAAAAAAAAAAAAAAAAAGGGGTTGATATAGAGGATGAAAGTTTGTTTGGGAAACCCAGCATTTCTTAAGTTAGGGATATGACAATTCTATGCTTTTGTTAGGAAATAAAGAAATATGTGGTACAGCGTTTTTGAAGAATCATCCCATAAGGGGATTACACACGGCTACACATCAAGCTATACATTTCCAGTTTACACTGACCTCTCATTGTAAGGAAATCCTATACAATGCGAGATCTGCTTATACTGGAAATGTATAGCTTGATCTAGAGCCGTTGGACGCACGGCGCATAGGGTTTGACTTCTTTTTAAGAAATTTAATTAAAGGATTAGGAATGTAGTCATAGTTCGTATCTTGAGGTAGGTAACATTTTAATTTCAGACGTTTTTACGACGAATGGATTTTCATACGGTTTTCACCAATGGACGGAGTGATTCAGTGTATAATTCACTGTGGTTTTTTGTAAATTGGCTGAAATATGACGACGATTGTTGAAGATGTCGGAAAAAATCATGTTGATTAGAAACTTTAAGCCCACCAAACACGGACGTTACCATGGGATATTTTCCGACATCTACGCCGGCGAAGCCGCGGGCAAAAGCTAGTACCCCATAAATTCTCGATGGGATTCAAGTCAGGAGAACGCGGCGACGGCCACGGCACTGATTTTAAGTTGGGTTGTTGCTGGATCCGTTGCTGCACCATGCGACATTTATGTATCGGACAATTGTCCTGAATGAAAATAATTTCAGGACACACAACACACACACACACACTCATCCTCTGGATACACAACTCTCACGGTTGGCAGCATCACATCCTTTTTTTTTTTTTGAAAACCACCCCGGTGTTAGTACACCTGCGTCGGGGGCTGTGGATGCGAGTGTGACTTCCGCTGCCTCGGACTGGTGATGGCCCGCCCCTAGCGGGCCACGTCCCATAGGGGGGAGTGAGGTGTTGAACTCCCCCGTTGCGTCTTAGAGAGGCGCGCGTGGAACACTACGCGCCACCATCTCGGGTCCTGTGGAATGGGGGGCGATGGATGTCCACAAGTCCGTCGCCCCTGGACCCATTTAGGGGGCTGGAAGAGGGCATTATCTGCCCTCCGCCGACGCTCAGTGCGCCTGCTGCGGTACGGGAGAGCACTCGTGATCTCCCTTTCCTTTTCTGCAGCTTCCTTCAGCGAGATGACTGATTCGCAGAAGGATACCACCGCGTCCCATGACTCGGCGCTCCCGACCATCGAGCGACCGACGGCCGGTAGCGACAGGTCGACTCCGATTTCTGATATGAAGGCACGGTGCGGCTCCTCCCATGCGGCACACTCTGCCAGTGTATGCCGCGCCGTATCCTCGCAGCAGTGGTGACACCGAGCGTCCGGATCTCTGATTATGCGACACAGGTACTTTCCGAAGCAGCCATGCCCCGAGAGCACCTGGGTCGCTCGAAACGACAGGGAGCCGTGCCTCCTCCCGAGCCAATCGTCGAACACTGGCCCGATCGCCTGAATTATATCCAGGCCGGCGGTAGTGTGCAAGAGCCTCTCCTGCCAGTCCGCCACCATGACCTGACGGAGCTGTGACCGGTTCAGCGTGATCTGTCGCTGCAACAGTCTCTCGCCACGTTTCTTGGCCTCCTCACGGCACAGATGCAGTGTCGCGAGTGCCATTGCCTCCAGGTGGCAGCATCACATCCTGCAACAACTCCAAATATGAAGCCTCGCTGGCTCTTCCGGGTAAATATGCCAACACCCTGGGCCTGTAGCACTCATCCTGGCCCACATGTTGACCACTATGCGGCCAGACTCGAGATTTGGGATGACGTTCCGCGGCTGACGTCTCGAGTTGTATGCGGGCTTGATGTAAAAGATTTTTCATCGGAAAATATGGAGTGTGATAAACCAAAATCTCTATAGTCTCTAGCGAAACGGACACGAGCCGCTTTATGAGCATCCGTTAGGACGATTTTTACTGCCGGTTTCCTATGCTTAGATAATGCCCGACGTAGCGCCTTACGCACCGGCGCAAGGTTGCAGTCGTATCGTCCTCCAAACAATCGTGCGGGCGTGAAGGGCAGCTCCTCGTAGACTTGGATCATATGCCGCAATCGGTCTGGGATAATGATACCCGGCTGCCGGACACGTGGTCGATGTTCCAGGCTCCCTTCGCTCTCGTAGCGCCAGACCCAAAGCCGAACAGTATTCCGCTAAAAAAAGACGAAAATGGTCTGTTACTCTTGTTTGTTTAGATACTTTTTTCTCCAAATATTACCTACTTAACAAGGACAGGTGCGTTCGCCTGGGTTAACAAAAAAAATTAAAACTTATATGAACAAAACTTTGTAAAAATTAATTATGAGATTGATTGCATAAATTCATTTTTCATATTGTGCAAATTTTATAAATAAGTATGAGCACAAGAACAAAGTGACTTCCCCTCATCAGACGCTAAGAAAATGCAATGGCACGTCCCACGATTTATTATTACTTTTAGTAATTAAGTTAAATTTAAATAACTCATTACTATATTTATATTAATAAGGTTAGATTGTAATGTTAAATACAAATAAAAAAAAATTGTGCAAATTCACAATGAATTTATTATTTACTGATTTGACTAGAAGTTAAATAATACACCTGTCTAAAGCTAGGATGACGCACTAAAAGAATGTAAAATTACATAAAGGAATATTATGTATACTTACCGATACATTAATTGCTTTCATTATTTGGGCAATATTGAGGCCTTCATCGTGTAACGCGATGATGCGAGCTCTGTCGGCCGTTGATATATTCCTTCTCTTACTCGACGCCACAGTTAGAAGTGCAACTTGCAACTGAACTGAAGCAATACAGCAATTAACGTTTAAGAAAAGGGACATACCATGTTTCTGGCAAATAAATAAATATTCTATTCTATTCTTTTCATTGTTCGATTTAATGGTCATCATTCTTAAGCGAAATTCTTCGTTCATTGGTCAAACAAAAACAATCAACTTTTTTAAAAAAGACTCATCCATCGTTAATTGGTCAAATAAAAAAGGTCGTTGTAAACTACGATTTCAACGTGCAGCTGAAAAGGTTTTGCAAAGGGTCATGCACAATGACCGTTGACTGTACGTATGTTACGTAAAACCGTTTGAAACAACCGACCCTTTAGGGCCGTAGTTCTTGATCCGTAGTTAACTTAACCAATGGTTAAACATAGTAACCAATGGTAGAATTTTTGCTAAATCAAAATTAATAATTAAATTAAATGAATAATTAATTAAAATAAAATTAATTTATTAATTAAATTAATAATTTTAATTTTGTCAAAATGCCATTAGTTACTAACTACTAAACTACTTTCCTACTATTTGTTACTTACTTTTTTTTTTCGAAGTGAATTCCTAGCTACGGCCCTTGCTTGTACTTACGTGTTACCTACAAAATATAGTGCACCCACATTTTACCAATTATGTTTTATGTCCCGCGTCATAGGTCACATTGTCATGAATTATTAGGAAACTATGATAAAGCCGATAAACAGTGTAATATGAAAAATAGAAAATTCATATATTTTTGAGTTTAGAACACAAATAAATGTTAATTAGTTCATAAACGTTTTTTTTTATTGTAATAACCATGAATTTTGATGATATTCTATTTATAAACATTTTTTAAATATTCAAAAAATATTAACGCCGTAAAGACGCATATCTCTTTGCCGAGATTTAAAAAAAAACATTAAACTCCGAATAGACAGTTGTGAATAGACGCATTGAACCAATTTGGACTAAGTATAGGTATAAGTTATCTGTGGCAATTTTTATTACCGCACACGTGTTGGAAAATGAAAAATCGCACGCGTGTCAAATACATTGTATTGTGAACCTAATCGTACATTGCGATATGAACCAGTTTTCGAGGAAATGTAAGTATTGAAAAAAAAATTTCGAACGAATGGGTAGGTACGCGTTATAATTTTATTCAGCTAAAAGTAAGTACTTTGAGAATAGAATTTAGATAGTTTGTGGCTTGTGATTTCTGCACATTCAGAGAAAAACTTCCTCAACTACTTAAGAGCCCATACTACCTCAGCTTTTTATCTCGCTCGCACGATACTGCTCGCGGACTGAGTGAGCGAGACTGAGTGCTGTGCTGGGCGCCCATAGTTTAGGTGTTTTTGTACGGTGAAAATAATAGCAATTTGAAAAAAAAAAAATATAAGTCCTGCTTTATATTTAGTTCAGTTATTATGCAAAGTTTCATGATCTAATTTGAAGCATTTTTTTAATACTAGCAGTTTATTGTTCGGTTTGGAGGGGGTAACTTTGGATTTTTTTCCTATCGAGAAAATTTTATGGAATCGTGTTTTCGTCAAACATAGTACTCCTCAACTTTACTATAAATATTTATTTCAAAATTAATTCTGCAGTATTTTCGATGTAACGGAGGATCATGTCATGCTAAGCCATTTGAGGTAGTATTAATCTAGAATCTCTTAATTTAGAACGTTTACAGTTAGTTGACTTACTGCTAATAGAGAACGTAGAAGTCAGCAGGTTCTTCGTTCCCGGCTCCCTGTGCTTCGTTCCAGTTGTACTGCTATGTTCAGATTCACCCATCCCAGCCGTCGGCGACAGAGTTTCATCACTCTGGTTCATGTTACCTGGGTCTGCAAGAGAGGGGGAAGGGGGTTAGGTCAAATGTAGATGTCCTGACTGACTGACTGATTGACTGACTCATCAACGCCCAGTCCAAACCCTTGGACCTAGAAAGCTGAAATTTTGCACAGAGGTTCCCTATAAAATGTAGACAAGTAATAAGGAAGGAATTCCCGGTAGTATGTTCCCGTGGGATATTTTCCGACATCCACCCGGGCGAAGCCGCTGGCAAAAGCTAGTAATTATAATAAAATGTTTTTCGGCCTATCACGGATTTGAACCCACATGACTTTTAAGGGGTAAGGATTTAATGGTGCTGTCTGTACTATGCCCACTTGTTTGCGAGACGATTTTTAATGGGTACGGCCAGCGCGCAGCGTGAAGTCTATAGGAATAAATTGTTATTTTATTATTGACAAGAAGTAATTTTAGCACTCTTAGCTTCTGTTTGGTTTAGAAAATGTATTATTGGTAAGTATTGCTGTATTAAATTAGTATCAACTTTCCACAAGAATAGAATAATTTGGAATATGAAATGTAAAATCACAATTTATATCAGATCTTTTCCTCTCTCTATCGGGTCTATAAATTTACGCTAATGAACACTCATTCCCTCCCCAATTTTCACCATATCTTAAGCGATGCCACCAGACAAAATCGCAGCGAACGCACTAGGTGTGTTGACCGGATTGCTTATAGGTATAAAATGTTTATAGTGACATTTTTTGTGTTTAATCGGCGTGAGACTGAGGAGTACTTTTTACTTGTGCAGTGCTATTGAAAAGTAAATAACTATATTTCCATGTGTTTTTACTTGGGAATACATCATGTCAAAAAAGAAGCAAGTTAGGTAATTTTATTAGAAATTTACAACATTTGGTATCTTTTGCTTTTATTGCTTTATGTTTTGATTTAAATAGCCCCATTACAATACTAAATATTTGAACTAATATTTGGAGCCCTTCATACAATGTTATCAGAGCCTTTTGTTTAGCTGCCGGCTGCCGAACTTTTAAACTGCAATAAAAATAAGTTCATTATCTAAGTCCCATTGTTATTTAGTGGGAATGTCTGGAAATCCGGTTAAACAATAGGACGGCTTAATACAAAGGCCATACCTACGTTTGCGAAAAAATAACCAAATATTTTGAAGGTATTATTTTATTACCGATAGCTTAGGATTATCTCAAATGTTTTGCAGTTGTTCGTTGTATTTGTTTGTTATTTTTTGTTACACGACCTTTACAAATGCATCAATCTGCCTAGCCTTTTCCCAACTATGTTAGAGTCGGCTTCCAGTATAACCGGATGCAGCTGAATACCAGTATTTCACATGGAGCGACTGCCTAACTGACCTCCACAACCCAGTAACTGGGTAATACGATACCCCTAGGTAAGACAGGTTGTCAGTCTTTTGGGCTTCTGACGACCCGTAACGACTGTCAAAGGTCCACGAAGGACAGCCGGGACCAACGGCTTAACGTGCTTTCCGAGGCACGGAGGAGTTTCGGTATGTAAAGATGGTAACCCATCTAGGGTTACCATCTTTACATACCGAAACTGGTCACCCATCCACGGACCAACCCCGGCAAACGTAGTTTAACCCGATGGATCGACCCGTGCGGCTGTTATTACTTAGCCACCAGCTCCTCACACAAATGTATATTGTCTCTAATTGGGCGAAACCAGGAAGGGATGTGGTTTGTCACTAGCTGCGCTGCCGCAGAAATGAGATAGTACCTACGTCTGACGTAACCTGGGTAGTCCAGCCTGCATTCCGAATTTTGCCATAATCGCTCATAGCGCTCACATCAATAATTTGCGTTCCGATTTAGATATCACCCTTATGACAGCTGAGAGCTGTCAACAATTCGGAACACTCGTGAACGCGCTCACAATGCTCGCTCAACGTCAAAATTTATGCTCATGGTTAGATTACATTATTTCTTTGCGTACCTACAAACCAAAACTTTATTTAAAAGAAGAAGCTTTTGTTGGCGACTATAGCCAGAAGCATAATTTCGAAAATACCACGTTAGTTTAAAAGATAATGATGCGACTCCAAAAAGCACAACTGTCAATTTTGACAGCGAGCGCTCACGGTGATATTAAATTAGATCACGCCGACCATGCCGGTCGGCGTGATCGCAAGATGGCGCATGCTATGACGATTCATGGGACCTCGTCATCGCGCTCGCTCACGCTAATTCGGAACGGGTTTAAGGCCAAACATCGCCCAAACGACCTTGAGACGCCGCTCAGCCTAGCTCTGTCCCGCTCCCTGCGCACGCACTTCATCATAAAATTCACAATTTTTTTGGAATTATTTAAATAAAAAAAGAATAGTGATCTTTGAGATAAAATAAAACGTGAATTATTTATTTTTTAAATTGTCTATCCATTAGTGTAACCCTCAAATGTGTGAACGTCACCTTTAGCAAAAGATGCATGTTATCAATAATTTTACACACTTAGTCTTTACAAGGAGATTCATGTATGTTCTATGATAAGGATGTTTTCCGCACTTAGTCCGTCGTGTGGACCATTGTGCGTGAGCCATGGCGGCCGATTTTAATAGTTATTTATGCAACTGACGTATAATAAGGGGTATTGAAACACGAATGTGGGTTTATCACACAAGGCGAAGCCGAGTGTGATAATAGTATCACATGAGTGTTTTAATACCTAATTATGTACAGTTGCATACAAGACTTTATCTACATCCATGTTATCAATCCTCTATAAAAGGTTCTGAAACAGTTTTTTGCAATACTAATACTCGTATCGAACATGGCGGCCGGCGTCATAGTAGGTATACGACGTGAATTCGAATAAGTTCTTTTTTTAAATTACGGGGCTGTTGTAGTGAAACACGCGTGCATTACAATGTTCTTTTTTTGAAAACGAGTTGCATTATGAAATTCAGTACAACATTAAATACCCGTTTGGATGCTATTATGGTTACCATGGTTACTATGACACTGGCTGTTTTAATGTTGGCAATAAGCTAACTGTTTCAGAAACTTCTATAGAGGACTTATAGCATGGGTGTAGACAAACGTATTTATTACACATAAAAACAAATGTAAATGTGCAATGTGACGATAGTATATCGAAAATTAATAATCTGCCTTTAGATGTAGTTTGTTACTCATAATTAATGAGTTAATAGCCTCTGAATAACGCACTATCGAAAGGTTTTGGTCGGGGTACCGCCTTAAGAGGTAAGGCGGGTGGCCAGACTTTTGAAAATTTGGTATTTTAAGAAGGTATTGCTGTCGCGAGCGCTCCGCCCTCGAATTCGTGCGATAAGGACAACTGCAGATCCGCCTAAATAGCCTATGTAAAAAGTCACATTTCGAGGTTTGGCTCTCGCCTATTTCCTCCTCCAATATTGGACCAATTTAAAAGATATTTCATAAACTGAATAAGACCCTATGTTTTTATTTTTTCGTTAATATGTAGTTGTCAAATTGGTACACTAGGCGTCTGTTGACAGCGGTCTGAATAGGCAATTTTGAGCATTTTGGGAGGGTTCTAGTTCTTATAAAAATAATATATCATCAAAAAGGAAAACATAGGGGCATACAAGTAACTGATATTTATATTTCTGTAAAAAATCATTGCTTTATGGTCATTAACCAGAAAGAAAACAGGCGAGAGCGTTTGTATCTTTTTGTACGGAGAAAAGAGCGCCCACATTTTCTCTTAAGCACGCTCAAACAGATTTTAAGTATCCTAGGTCATTGTCAAATTGAAAAGAACATTAATTATAATAAAATATGATCACACTAATATTATAATGGCGAAAGTTTGTGGGTGTGTGTTTGTTTGTATGTTTGTTACTTCTTCACGCTCAAACGGCTGGACCGATTTGGATGAAATTTGGTAGATAGCTTACCTATACCCTGGATTAACACATAGACTACTTTTTATCTTGGTCTACGCGGATACCGCGGGGCGCAGCTAGTAAAAATATATAAGTAGTTTCGCCATGCTGGAGTTGAAAATGTCACGTGTGGAAAGTTAAATGTTAGCTCCCCAGCGATATCACCAAACTCTTACATCTAAACACAGCTTACATTATAAATCACAATACAAATCTCAATCTGCAAGAACCATACCACAAACAGGACTATACCAGAAAGGTTTAGGTAGTGAAATAAACGTAAACAATATTGATGTCTTTTATCATTTTTTATTTTAAAACCTCAGTTTAAAAATAAAATGCAACTAAAAACCAATCTAAATACAACAATAATGATTACTAAATCAATTGAACCATTAGTTTAAACAGTAGTTTATTTGTTTAATGTGTGTTTGTGTAAAAAGTCACATCAAGATTGTTTACCTTTATTTCATCACCTAAAACTTTCTGGTTTATGTAGTCATTAGGTGGTAGGACTAGGTAGGGGAGGGTAGGTGTAGATAGGTAGGTACTTAATGGAAAAGTCCGTAACTACGATGTATTGACAATATAGGTATCGGTTTTGTGTACCTACACCTATAGATTAAAGTTGACACTTATCAAATATCACAAATATGTAACTCATTAAAGAGAATAAATATTACTTACTTACTTATGATTAAAGTTGACACCAAATTTGTAACTCCTTAAAGAGAATATGATAACAATAATTCACTATGACGTCCACACTCTATTCCTCGCGGTCTCAAACTGCCACCAAACTGCTAATAGCCGACAGACTGACTTGACTACCTACCCCAGTCCCCAGCCCCCTCTGCTCTACCCTCACGTTATAGTCATTCTCACATAATGTTACGGCCAAACCTGCGCGTCAAGTAGCGGGACACGGGGCGCGAACCGGGAGCGTCTACAATGTGAAACGTTTACTTGCAAACCTGTGCGACTACAGCGCGAACCGTGAACCTCATTTTTACCCGACTACGGCGAAGCAAAAAGGAGGGTTATGATTTTGACCGGTATGTATGATAAATGATAAATGATTTATTTTCTGTAAGTAGGTTTGTACAAACACTTTTACACGTAAAACATATTTTTTTTTAAACTAGATGAGTTCGACGTTTCCTATCTGACTACTCTGAGAAGAAACTCTGAGATGTATGTTCATCTGTTCCCTCATAAATTCGAACCTATTTATCATAATTTGTCAAATGAGGTATCGTATATGTGACGTCACATTCAATTGAAAATGGCGCCCTCTAGCTAGAGGACATAAAGTCATGAATAAAAAAAAAATTTTAATGATGCCGTGTTGGGTATAAAATGAAACGGCTTAATTAGCATTTAGTGTATGGTGTGTACTAACAAGTAGGTACTAGGTAGGTACTATCGTAGCGTAAATAAAACGCAGACTTGACTGTGATGAACTCCAATTTTCAACTGTTTTATTTACCAAAAAACCCTACTTATATATACATTTACAATGGTACATTTTATTCACTAGCCTGTTTCTATTAACATTCAATCGACCAATAGCGACGCGCCGTAGGGCGCGCCGCGCGCGGGGAGCGGGGTGCTTTGTTGCCACGTCACTAGTCGCTGAGAAGGCATATATAGGACTCGCGCGCTAAGCGCGGTCCTTGGATCGCCAGTGGTCGAGCTACACGGTCATCAGTCCAGTGTTCAGTGTAGTTATCCGCGCGGGCCGCAAATTTTATTCGTTTCCTTGTGTGTGTGCAGGTAACACAGCCGGCACCTGTGCAGACACAGAGGGAGCCACCGCTGCTGCTCGGTGAGCTTGCTCACCGCAGCGGCCGCGGAGACCACCACCCGCTGAGATGCCGAAGCCCGACAAGCGCGCCTCGTTTGGCCGCGATGCCGGGCGCCCCGACGCCCGTCAGGCGTTGGACCGGGCGACGTCGCTGCCGAACATCGGCGACGCGGCGTCCGGTCCGCCGTCAGCCGGACCATCGCAGATGAGGGGAGAAGAGAGAAGAGGAGGGGGGAGAAGTACCGCTGCTGCCGCCGGCCCGCCGACGTCATCGGCGCCTGCGCGTGTTGCGCCGACGCCATCGTCGAGCCGCCCGCAGGCGGTGCCTATCCGCCCCGCTATGTTTCGCCCAGTGCCGATTATGGCCCCGGGGCCACCCGCGCACACTAGCCGCGCGACGCCCGCCGCGCGCTCCGCTGCGCCGCCAGCCGCGCGCACCGCTGCGCCGCCCGCCGCGCGCACCGATGCGCCGACCGCCGCGCGCACCGCGGCACCACCCACCGCGCGCACCACTGCGCCGTCCGCCGCGCGCACCGCTGCGCCGCCCGCCGCGCGCGCCTTCGCGCCGCACGCGACCGTACCATCTGCACGCTCCCGCGCACCTCCCACGCACACCGCTGCGCCACCACCGCGCTTCACGTCGCCGCCCGCGCCCGCGGGCGCAGCGGCTAAAGCTGTGACAGCTTCGCGCTCCGCCGCGCCTGGTCCCCGCTTCTCGCTGGCGGGACCGGCGAGTGCCGCGAAAACTGACTTTAAAAGCAGTGAAGTGTTGTGTTCTCCACGGGCGCCTGACTCACCGGCGCCCCCCCGTACTTCCGCCCGCGACTCGCCTGCCATGCTATCGGCAGGTTCATCACGCGCGGGATCGAACATGTCGATAGCATCGGCGTGTTCGGCCGCGTCCGGTCAAGAAGACGTATCGTCGGACACGACTCCGAGATCCGGACAGCGGCCCACCGCTGGAGTAGGGGCTGAGTTTATGACCCCACTATCGCGACCGCTGGGCTTTGGCTTCGAGTTTAACCTGGAGCCCAAGCCTCAGAGAAGAAGAAGGAGTTCCAGCGACACTGAAGCGGAGATAGCGAAGCGGTCCTGCCTGGACTCACCGCGGTCGCCCACATTCGCTGACGCAGTGCGACACTCCGCACCTTCACCGGACATGACAGCTACAGGGGTAAGTGCTTTAACTTTTACCCCTGTCCCCTCTACTTCTTTTGTACCCCCCGCTACCATCCCCGGTACCGAATCGACGACGACGACGACGACGGCGACGACGAAGACGACGACGACGACGACGACGACGACGAAACAACCGGGGAAGCCGCGATACCCGCCGCTGGTAGCGGAGAGGCTACCAAACTGGGCCACCCATTTCAGGGCCCTAGCAGCAAAACTTGGCCACCCTCCTAATGCTCGGCCGTTTGGGACGGGCGTTAAATTCGTCCCAAATAGTGAGGACGAATACAGGCTGGTCCAAAGGTACTTGACCGGCCTGGAAAAGGAGAAGGACAGCGGCGTCTCCTGGTTCGCCTACTCCCTACCAGCGGACAAGAAGTTTAAAATTGCCATAAGGGGGCTGCCGGCGGACACCCCCCCCCAGGAGATTGAGGAGGAACTCCGGGCGTTGGGATACCAGCCGGAGTACGTGCGCCATATCAAAGGCGCACAAGGACGACCCGGCTGTATATTTCATGCCATCCTCAAGAGGACCCCCGACGTCCGGGCCATATTCGACACCACCGTATTTTTATACATGCGGGGTGTCACAATAGAGGCTTGGCGCGGCAAACGTGGGCCCGCCCAGTGTCACCGGTGCCAACGCTTCAGGCACAGCTCGCACCAGTGCCACCGACCGCTCGCTTGCGTGCGATGCGGGGAGGAGCACGCGGCACGAGACTGCCCACGCCCGCGGGAAGAGCCGGCCACCTGCGTCAACTGCGGTGGCCCGCACCCCGCGAGCAACATAAAATGCCCCGTGTTCCAGACGGAAATAAGGAACAAGCGAGCGGGGACTGTCGCCATCACGGCCTCCACACGCCGGCCCCGAGAGGCCACCGAGAGGCAAAAGGAGATTCCAGAAGAGGCACAAGGCGCGTCACTGATGGCGGCAGCCAACGGGCCCACACAGCGGACCGAAGCCACCTCCTCGAGGCGGAGGAAGAAGAGACGCGGGGGGAAAAGGAGAGGGAAGAAGCCCGAGCCCCCCGCGGTGACGCAAGCAGATATTCCCGGGGCCGACGTCCCTGCCTCATCATCGGGGGCGCAGGCTGTGAAACACTCACAAAAGGGAGAAGCTGCTACTACTAGCGCCAACAGAGCGCAGCGGCCACTGCAAGAAACCGCAAAATCCGCCATATTTAAAAAGGGCGGAGCTACAGACGCCAGCGCCACCTTAGCGCAGCGGCAACAGGGGGAACCAGAAAGGTTCCCCAAAACTACGAGTGGCGCTACTAGTATGCAGCCACCACAAGACAAAGACAAGAAGAAACACTTCACAGCCTGCGCTATACAGCTCTTGATGGACTTAATCAAGGCCATCAGGCAGGGACAGGATGTGGAGACAGTTATCCTCGATGGCCTGGCCGCCCTGCTAACGCTGTACCATGGCTAGCTCATTGAGGGTAATGCACTGGAATGCCCGCGGCCTCCGGGAAAAGGTCGCCCTCCTCCGCCATCTCCTGAGGGAACAAAACATCGACGTGGCGCTCATAAGCGAGACGCTCCTGGGACCTGGGGACAGGATTAGGTTCCCGGGATATCTCGTTTATAGACAAGATGAACGGTCGGCACAGCACAGGATATACCGTGGTCTGGCGGTACTTGTGAAGCGAAGAGTCGTTCATCAAGAACTCCCCCCGCCGTCACTCAGCAGTTTTTACGCGCTGGGTGTCCAGCTACATATAGCCGGCGAGGACATAGAACTTTATGCCTGCTACAAGTCGCCCGCGGCCCGCCTAGACCTGACAGAGCTGCGGGCCTTGCTGAATCATTTAACACACGCCACTATCCTCGCCGGGGATTTAAATTACAAGCACCCAGCGTGGAACAGTCATACCACCAACGAAAATGGGAGACGACTCTTCGCGGATGCGGAAGCCTTCGGTTATACGGTGTCCGGCCCAGACACACCGACCCACTACCCAGATGCCGCAATTTTCATGCCAGACGTGCTGGACGTCGTAGTCCACCGAGGGCTACACCGTCAGATCACGCAGCAAGTGTTGGACGACGAGCTACAGTCGGATCACCATCCTGTACTCGTCGTCCTATCGGGGGTGCCGACCCGATTGAAGCCACTAGCGCCACGTCGATCAACGGACTGGACAGCCTTCTCAGAAAAAGTAGAGACCACTACGCCGACTCGGCCCATTGCCACCGCCGCGGACGTAGACCAGATGGCGGATGACGTCACTGCTTGCATACAAAGCGCCTTAGAAGCGGCGACGACTACAACGCAACCGCAGGGGGGAAGGCCATTGCCACCCCTGCCGACACACATTACAGCGATGATCGCCGTGAAGAGGCGCCTACGCAAGCAGTGGCAACAGCTGAGATGTCCGACGCTCAAGACGCAGCTAAACCGTCTCGCGGAGAGGGTGAAGGCCGAGCTACAGGCGCACACCGCCGCGGGCTGGGAGGAACGGATCGACGCCACGACGGATAACTGGCCGTCGATACACAAATTATGCAACCAGCTCACGAATACCCCAGCCCCGGTGCGTCCGCTACTGAATAGCGACGGGGCGTACAAGTACGTATCGGAGGACCGGGCGGAGGTCTTCGCCGAACACCTGGAGCGTCAGTTCCAGCCGAACCCGACCAGCGACCGCGAACATGTCGCGGCAGTTGAGAAACACCTGGGAGACTACTTCGCTACGCCGATAGCTCCCGATGAGGACCCCGTCTTCTTCTCGCCGGGCGCAGTCAGACGCGCCATCCTGCGAACGAAGCCCAGGAAGGCCCCCGGTGCGGACGGTATCACCAATACAGCGCTGCGCCACCTGCCGTTCCGTATGGTAGCGGCGCTGGCGCGCCTGTTCACGGGGATACTGCGCACAGGGGCCTTTCCCGCCTCGTGGAAGGAGGGGCGCGTCATTATGCTGCCCAAGGCGGGGAAGAACATTCTGAAGCCGGAGAGCTATCGGCCGATCACATTGCTGCCGACCGTCTCCAAGGTGTTCGAAGCACTCCTGCTGCGACATCTCCAACCTCACATAGCGCCACGACCGGAGCAGTTCGGGTTCCGGCCGGAGCACAGCACGACGCTTCAGCTGTCGAGGGTACTGCACCACCTCGCAGCCGCGCTTAACAAAAAGGAATATTCGGTGGCAGTATTCCTCGACATGGAGAAGGCCTTCGACCGTGTGTGGCACGACGGCCTTATTTTCAAGTTAGCCACGTCAGACGCGCCCCGTCGCGTCGTTAAAGTGGTCTCTGCTTTTCTGTCTCACAGGACCTTCAGGGTGGTGGTCGACGGAGCGCTCTCCAGCGCTCGCCCGGTGCGTGCCGGTGTGCCGCAGGGCAGCTGCGTATCGCCGGCGTGTTACTCGCGTTACACCGACGACATCCCCACCACTGCCGACGCCATGCTCGCGCTGTATGCAGACGACGCCGCGTACATCACCACCTCGCTTAACGCAAAGTACGCGGCGGTGAAGATGCAGCGCGCCCTGGACCTTCTTCCCGAATGGCTGTCGAAGTGGCGGCTGTCGGTCAACGTGGGTAAGACGCAGGCGATGGTCACTGGTGCCGCGCCGCTCCCGCCACCCTTGAAGCTGCAAGGAGCCGACGTCGAATGGTCGCCCCGGGTCAAATACCTGGGGGTCACTATCGACCGTCGGCTCTCAATGGAGTCGCACGTCCGCGCGGTCGCCGCAAAAGGTAGGGTCGCCCGCAACCTCCTGCGTCCGGTGCTCTCGTCCCGCATTCCGGCGCGCGTCAAGCTGGGCGTGTACAAGATGTACGTGCGCCCGATCCTGACGTACGCCGCCCCTGCATGGTTCGCCCTCACGAGCGAGACCAATCGCAAGATTCTACGTGCGCAGCAGAGCCAAGCGCTGCGCACCATCGTGGACGCCCCTCGCTTCGTGAGGAACGACGTCATCCAGAGGGACCTCGGGATTGAGAGCCTGGACGACTTTGTGCGGCGCCTCGCGAAGGGAATGTTCGCGCGTGCCGACGCGTCTGATTGGCCCCACGTCAAGCAGATCGCGCCCTGGCATGCGCGCCCCCCTGACGCGAGACGACCTTTGCCCCGCGACCTGGTCGCGGACGAGTGACTCCACACCGGACTGGACTTCCGAGTGAGTCGCCCTCAGTCTACACGCGGCTCACTTGTGACAAATAGACTCCACAACACTACATACACCTGCTGCGTGGCGCGTGCTAGGATAATTTAGGCGTGTCACGTAGTAAACATCAGACATTCACCTCTACACAGGCACTAAACACACATGCGAAGACGCAGCGCGGGCGTGCGCGTTTCTCGCATAGACACCGGGTGGCGCCACACAACACAATGCCACCCACACACCCACAACACGGTCCCCCTAACCCACGCAGGCTCGGCTCGCTCTGAAAGTGTGTTGGGCGGGGGCCACTCACCCTTCTGCAGGAACGTCGAGTCCGTACCTCTGTCGCTGGTCGCCTCCTGCTGGGCTTCACCCATGTAGATGGGGGTTCCACCTGGTAGGGGTTGACCGCCGGGGTACGGTGAAGAAAGCGGCGCTGACTAGCAGCGTCGTGGCGTGCCTGCAGACACAATTATAGCAATTATACACAGGGGCGCGATTAGCCGCGCCCCAGCATCTGTAGGCCGTGCTAGGCCGCCAAGAAGAGGGGCCCGTATTGACGGGTCACCGTGTTGCCTCCGCGGTCAGGGGGCTACGCCCCGGCACCGCCAGTCACACACCCCTTGAGGGGTGTCGCGACTTCCAAACGATGCGCGGTCCTTTTCGTCAGCCGGGCGTCGTCGAGTGAAGACTGAAAACTGCGGGACGCGTGTGCTGTCCGCGTCGCGTGTCTACGAGTTCATCTGCGTGAAGTGAAGATAGTGCTTCTGCTTGCTCTGCATGCGTCTCGGCGAGCGTGATGGTGTTGTGATGAAGCTCGTGCCGCGTCGGTGTTTGCTATCCTATTTCTTAGCAGATTGTCAAAACGTATTCGTCTTTATCAAGACGGTTGCTTCAGTGTTTCTTTACTGTTGGTCAAAACGTACTCGTCTTTTTCAAGACGCTTGCTTCAATGTTTCTTGCTGACTGTCAAAAACGTGGTAACTGGTTCGGTGCTTGGTATGTGGTAAATGGTTCGGAGGTATCTGGTTTTCTGGTGGTATGTGGTATCTGGTGACTGTGACATACTGTGTCACTACATCACTCCCCCCTAAGCGAAGCGTACGTTGTGTTTCACCGCGCGGCCGGATCGAGTGACGTATGTGTCGCGCGGTGCGCTGGGGGTCGATGTCCGCGGCTCGGCGCTGGTAGTTGTGTTCTCGGTGCGCGGTGCTTGATGTTGCGCGCATGTTGTTGCAGTGGTAAATTCTTCTTCGTTGAGTAGGTGCGCTGGCTTGAGTCTGTCTATTGAGACAACTGTAGTTCGAAGTGGCATCTGTATGGTGAAATTCTTGGTATCACGTTGAATCACCTTGAACGGGCCGTCGTACGGAGGGGTCAATGGACTTCGCACTGTATCATTGCGCACGAAAACATGTGTACATGTCGCTAGGTCTTTGTGTACGAACGTGCTCTTGTTGTTGACACGTGACTTGTGGCTTGGTGTGAGTGATGCCATTGTTTCGGTCAGCTGGCGGACGAAGTCGGCGTCTTCATTTTTCGGCTGTGTAGGCGCGAAAAAATCTGACGGTATTCTTAGTGTCGATCCGTAGGTCATCAGGGCCGGGCTGACTTGTGTGTCTTCACGGAGCGCTGTACGTAGTCCAAGCAGCACGGTCGATAATTCCATGCTCCAGTGTGTGCCGGCGTCTCGCGCCATGAGCGCGGCCTTCAAAGTTCGATGCCAGCGTTCGACTTGACCATTTGCTTGCGGATGGTATGCAGTAGTTCGAATCCTGGTGATACCGAATTTCTTCATCAGTGCGTTGAATAATGACGATTCGAATTGTCTTCCTTGATCCGTCGTTATACGTAACGGACAGCCAAATCGCGATATCCATCCCTCGTAGATCGCCTTAGCAACAGTGTCGGCGGTGACGTCACGAATAGGTATTGCTTCCGGCCATTTAGTGCAGCGGTCGATCATTGTTACAAGATATCTGTAGTCGTTAGATGGCGGTAGTGGTCCCACGATGTCGACGTGAATGTGTTCGAAGCGTGAAGATTTTTGAAACTCGCCGAGCGGACTGATGACGTGTCGTTGAACTTTCCCGCGCTGGCAACCGATGCATGATTTCGCCCACAAACCAACTTCTCTGTTCATACCCGGCCAAAAAAACTTTGTAGACATTACTTTTCTCGTTGTTCGCACACCGGGGTGACTTAGTTCGTGTTGCGCTTTGAATGCCACAATACGATAAGTCGCTGGTAGGTATGGACGAACGTTGCCGGTTGATGTTTCACATATGATAGGTCGCTGACCTCCGGGTAATGTGATAGGCGCGAACTTTAGGCTAGGGTTGGACATGCAGATCTTCAGTTCTTCATCATTCTCTTGGTCTTGAGCGAGTTGGTTGTAGTCGATTGTCGAGTGCGACAAGTCGATTTCTTCGATGCGTGATAATGCGTCAGCTGCTTCGTTCTTATCACCGTGAATGTATTCGATCTTTCCACAGAATTGACTAATGTAGTGTAGCTGGCGCTCTCGTCGTGGTGTATCGCTGCTACTTGGCGTTCTTGTCAGCGCGTAAGTTAGCGGTTTGTGATCGGTGAATATTGTTAGGTCACTGCCCTCTATCAGTCGTCGTAGGTGTTGCACTGCGGTGTACATTGCTAATAATTCGCGATCGTACACGCTGTAGCGTCGCTGCGTTTCACTCATAGTTTTTGAGTAAAATGCCAGAGGTCTCCACGTGTTGTCCACCTTTTGTTGTAGAACGGCGCCGATGCTAATATTCGATGCGTCGGTAAATAAACATAGCGGCGCGTTTGATATCGGGTGAGTCAGTGTTGTCGCGGCGAGTATGCTTTGTCGGCATTTCTCAAAGGCTTGTTCTGCTACTTGAGACCATTGTATCGGAGTTTTGTCGTTTTTCTTGCTATTGTGTAGGTATTTGTTCAGTTCATGTTGGTACTCGGCTTGACGTGGTAAACAACTGCGGTAGAAGTTTATCATTCCTAAAAATCTTCTTAATTCTTGAACTGTTTGTGGTTTTGGATAGTCGACTATGGCTTGTATTCTTTCTTGAGTGGGTTTGATTCCTTCTGATGAAACTTCGTAGCCGAGGAATTCGATGGTCTTCTTGTCAAACTGGCACTTGTCGATGTTAAGACTGACGCCGTAGGTATTTAGGCGTTCGAGTACTTGTTCTAAGTGGCGGCGGTGTTCGTCTTCATTTTTCGAGTGTACGAGCACGTCGTCGACGAAACAAAATACGTTGTCATCCAGTCCTCGTAGTACCTCGTGCATGAAGCGTTGAAAAGTTTGACCGGAGTTTCTTAAGCCAAACGTCATGCAGGTGAATTCGAAGAGGCCGAAAGGTGTTATTATCGCTGTTTTTTGAGCATCTTGTTTTGCGATTGGTATCCAGAAATATGCCATTTTCAAATCGAGTTTCGAGAATATTTTCTTGCCGTGAAGTTGGTATGTAAAATCTTGAATTCGTGGAATGGGGTATCGGTCGGGAACGGTGACGGCGTTGAGTCTTCTGTAATCGCCACATACTCGAAGTGATCCGTCTTTCTTTTTCACGATGTGAAGTGGACTCGCCCACGGACTGTTTGACGGCTTGCATATTCCCATCTCGATCATTCGCTCGAATTCTAGTTTTGCCGCCTTATATTTGTCGGGCGGTAGAGGGCGCGGCCGTGAGTAGATCGGCGGCCCAGTTGTCTCGATGTGATGTGTGACGTCATGCTTGGCTGGAGTTTTGAGTGTCATTGGTCGAAGTACATCTGGATATTTCTTCAGCAGGTCGTGATGAGTGTGGTCGCGGTTGATGATGTAGATTGATTCTTCTTTGCTATTTATTTTGACGGCGTTTACGCTGAGCTCGGTTACACGGTCGATGAGTTTTCTTTGGTGCAGGTCGACTAACAGTTTGTGATGTACTAGGAAGTCGGCACCCAGTATTGAAGTCTTCACATTGGCGACGACGAAAGTCCACTTGAAACTTCTTCGTAAGCCTAGGTTGAGCTCGAGTGTGCGCTCTCCGTAGGTACGAATCTCTGTTCCGTTGGCTGCGTAAAGTTTGTAGCCTGCATTCTCCGCCGGTCTTGAATATTTCTGGTTTCGGGCGGCTAATACCGATATGTCAGCTCCAGTGTCGACAAGAAATTTTTCTCTGTTGTTGGTGTCGATCACACATAGGCGGCGGCTTGTTTGGTTTACATCGACGCCCGCCACTATCGATGTACATTCTAGTTTTCCCGCTTTGCTCGGGAACACGGCGATTCACATTTTCGTGCCTCGTTACCGAATCGGTAGTAGTAACGGCACAGCCAGTCGGCATCGCCGGGCTTGCGGGTGTTATCGTTGCGCTGTCTTGAATGTGAGCGTGAGCGGCCACGGTGAGCAGAGTTTTGGCGGGAACGGCGATACGACGAATGTTGATTGTTGCGGAGTTCGGCGACTTCGAGTGACAGCTTCTCTATTTGCTTCGTAAGCATAGTGATTTGAAGGTTTGTTATCGCGTTCAGCTGTACCTCATTGACTGCTGGACTTGTTGACGGAGGGCTTGCTGTGGAGACTGCGGCGACTGTAGTAGGTTCAAAATGCTCCATCATTTTGTCTGCCATCGCAGCTAGTACTTCGAGCGACGACTCGGTGTTGACGGACAGCACGGCGCGAACTTGTGCGGGAAGCTGGTTGAGCCACATAACCTTCAGCGCTTCATCAGATAATAGCTTGCCACTGAGATCTCGCATTTTACGCAGCAGCTGGCTTGGCTTGTTGTCGCCGAGTTCGAGGCCGCTGAGTAGCTTCTGTAACTGCCGGTGGTCTGACTCTTGGTATGTTGAGATGAGTCTGTCCTTGAGCGCGCTGTACTTGCCGGTGATCGGTGGATGCAAGATAATGTCTCCGATTTGTTCTAGGTCGCTGTTGCCGAGTAGCGGGACGACGAGGTTGAATTTCTGCTCCTCTCCTATCTTGCTGGCAGCGACGGCGGCTTCAAATTGCGCGAACCAAAGGCGTGGATTTTGGCGCCAAAATGGTGGTAGTCGCGCAGGCAATGAAATTGTCGCCACGTCGCTCTTCACTGTTGCGGTGCCCTGAGCGTCGCTAAAATCTTCGTTATCTCGCGTCATATTGATGGTTCTTCTGAATGGGGTCTTGCAGGAGCTTGATGCTTAAGGAACTCTGGCTTCGGCTTCGGTTCGTGTTCTTCTTAGCGGGGTCACCAATTTAGTGTATGGTGTGTACTAACAAGTAGGTACTAGGTAGGTACTATCGTAGCGTAAATAAAACGCAGACTTGACTGTGATGAACTCCAATTTTCAACTGTTTTATTTACCAAAAAACCCTACTTATATATACATTTACAATGGTACATTTTATTCACTAGCCTGTTTCTATTAACATTCAATCGACCAATAGCGACGCGCCGTAGGGCGCGCCGCGCGCGGGGAGCGGGGTGCTTTGTTGCCACGTCACTAGTCGCTGAGAAGGCATATATAGGACTCGCGCGCTAAGCGCGGTCCTTTTCGTCAGCCGGGCGTCGTCGAGTGAAGACTGAAAACTGCGGGACGCGTGTGCTGTCCGCGTCGCGTGTCTACGAGTTCATCTGCGTGAAGTGAAGATAGTGCTTCTGCTTGCTCTGCATGCGTCTCGGCGAGCGTGATGGTGTTGTGATGAAGCTCGTGCCGCGTCGGTGTTTGCTATCCTATTTCTTAGCAGATTGTCAAAACGTATTCGTCTTTATCAAGACGGTTGCTTCAGTGTTTCTTTACTGTTGGTCAAAACGTACTCGTCTTTTTCAAGACGCTTGCTTCAATGTTTCTTGCTGACTGTCAAAAACGTGGTAACTGGTTCGGTGCTTGGTATGTGGTAAATGGTTCGGAGGTATCTGGTTTTCTGGTGGTATGTGGTATCTGGTGACTGTGACATACTGTGTCACTACAAGCACATTTCAAAAATATATAGCTGTTGCTCGCGGCTTTGCTTGCATGTACCTAAAACGGGTAATTTTATTCTTATTAGATTTAAAAAAATATTACAGTAATATGTTATTTGAAAGTAGCTAATATCAGGTGTATTCCCAGATATTCTTTAGTACATACCTATAAAAGTATTTTATGAAATGAACACCAAGTACTATAATAGTAATCAGGTTGGAATAAAGGCAATATGAATAAAGCCTAATAAAGAAATAAACAGATAGCTATTATTCGACATAAATGTTTGGTACAACCAATTTTGGCTTTAGCTCTTAGCTTAGTACCAAGTTATTTAGTTTTAACTACTGCTCAAACGAAAAGTATCCTATAACATGTTCTTTAAAAAAGTTACTCAGAATTGTAATTAAAATCATTAGAGAATTTTAAAATGTTAGTCGAGTAGGAAATAGTCAAATATACAAACATCAATTGATGATGAGTTAATAAATAAATAATAAATAATAATAATAAATTTTGACGACCAAGATTGGCCTAGTTTGGGTCAGGATCTGATTTGTGGCAATACATTCGTGTGCTATTATGATAACTGGCTTGTAACATGTATTTCTTAGTTTTTTTTATAAATTTCATAGTAAATAAAGAATCATAAGTGCATCTCGTTGGATTTTATTTATACTATATCCGGGTACCCTCATTGATTGATTAATATTACACGGTCCTATTTGCTGATGAGCCATGGTAAATTAGTTTATTACAAGCAGTTTGTTAGTGCTCAGTACTGCATTAGATATTCTGTGTAAACCATTAAGAAGTAATTTCCCTAATCACTTCTTAATAACCTATATCACATTTAATTGAGTTGTCAGGAAAGTTTTATATTGTATCGATACTCCTAATAGTTATTCTACAATATAAGAATAATTATAGTGCATGTGTGAATCATATTACTATAAGACTAACGGAACCAGTATACTATAAGGACAAAATATGTTTTTTGTTAAAAATCTATAAATCAACCTGTATGTCAGAAAGTGCACGTTTGGCGCACCATGTGTTTAATCACTAAATGCAGTTCTTGGTATGTGTATCATGCTAGTAAAGACCACGACTTGAAATAGGTACAGATTCAGGAGGCAGAGAGTTCGATTCAGTAAAAAAAATACATCACCCTATATGTCAGAAGGTGCACGTTTGGCGCAACATGCGTCTTAACAGTAAATGTACCTTTTGCTATGCATAATACGATAGTAAAGCCCAGAACTTGAAACGAGGCCAGAATCAGGCGGCAGAGAGCTCGATACAGTCATTTATATAGTAAAGTTTATTACTACAAATAGATCATGTTCATTGGCGCGCACGCGTGGTTAGCAGCAGATCGCGGAAAAATGGCGGTACAAGTACAAAACAAAAAAACATGTTAGATATTATAATATAAATAAAATACAGTATTTACGCAAGAAATAAAGACGTTTTTCTTTTCTCTCTTATTAGTAGTATAATTTTTACATCGTCTTTGTACACAGGAAAGCATTTTCTTCACAAATAATTGCTGAAAATTGCGAGTGACAGTGACGTATCACCGCGACACTGATTAGTGCCTGACAGATTACAAGTCGGGCAATTGCCTTCCATTTACTTTGCCATTATTGAGCGCGCGTAACATCTACAGGTCTCCAGAAATGTCAACATCCACAAATATCTTGATGTCTCCACTATTCAGTCTGAAATTGACAAATTTAAAAGGAAATAATGCTGACCGGCTCTCGGTTCATCCAAATACTCTGGCCAATGATCTAAAAAAACCTTCCCTAACGGTGAAAAGGGAAGGATGTGCTCTAATTACAAAAAAAAAAAAAACCGACTCCCAAAAAAACACTACAAAGTGAAAAATAACTTTAATTTCGGAAGTCGGTGTCTTTGATTTTTTATTTACTTTCGTTTTTTTTGCCACCGACTTCCGAAATTAAAGTTATTTTTCACTTTGTAGTGTTTTTTTGGGAGTGGGTTGTTTTTTTTTTTTGTAAAAAGTTTTTATAAGCGAAGCGGCATATAGTTAGCATTCAATCATTTATAGCCAGAGTGCACCTCATGACAATTCCAATAAGCCCAAACACGGCTACGATACATTATTTTATTACCGAGTTCCGATGCCTACCTTCCGGCTTCTTCATCAGATCGGTTCGATCGATGGTGCCATTTTCATCAGAACCATTTATTTGAAGCTTCGTCATAGTCACCACCCGTGAAATACTTATCATCGTTGAGGAGTTCCAGTGGCTTTTTGTGGTCTTCTTCATCAGTTCCACTTCACCAGATGATACTTTCTGAATGCAAACGCTTGATTTGTTGATAAAAATACCAAAATAGCTATATGTATGCCTATAATATTTGAGGAGTTCCCTCGATTCCTCATGGATCCCATCATCAAAACTGGATTTTTAGAAAAATGGAACCAATCTGGAAGTATACCCTTTCAAATAAAAAAAGAATTTTCCGAATCGGTTCATAAATGACGGAGTACTGAGGTAACAAACATACAAAAAAAAAACATACTACCGAATTGAGAACCTCCTCCTTTTTTTGAAGTCGGTTAAAAAGGCGGTCGAGACACTGATTTCTTCGCCTAAACGCCATATCCACTTAACCCATCTGTTTACTTGCGACTGATTGCAGATTAAATTGCAAAAAAAAAATTAAAAAAATACGTATACTATGAGCGTATTTCGCCAAATACTTCAATAAGTGGTAAGTCACTATTCCTAAAATTTTCGCTTTGATCACAGTACGTAGACAAGCTCTACATACGGCTGACCACAAGACGCGTGCGTCCCGCTTTCCAAACGTGGTCTTCCCGCGTCACGGTCGCGCAGGTGTGCAAAGCGCTATAAGATAACACGGGCAGCGTCCGCCGCGCGACTAACGCAACTAAGCTTCGCAGTCGCTTTGGTGAGGACGCGGGAAGACCGCGTTTGCAAAGCGGGACACACGCGTCTTGTGGTCAGCCGTATACTAGAGCTTGTCTACTCTGATCAAAGCAAAAATTTTAGGAATAGTGACTTACCACTAATTGAAATATTTGGCGAAATACGCTCATAGTATACGTATTTTTTCTTTTTTTCAGACGACAAACTCACTTTTTTGTCTTTTGGTCAGACGTGTGTAGAGCTTGTCTACACTGATTAAAGTGACAATTTTATAAATAGTGACTATCATTTGTGCCATATAATGAAGTATTTGGTGAAATACGCTCATAGCGTACCGAGAAGCGCTGTAGCCGCGCTGTCGCGCAGGTGTGCACGTGAGAGTTACGTGTTGTTGACGCTCCCGGTTCACGTCCCGCTACTTGACGCGCAGGTTTGGTTCACGTTCGCGCTGTAGCCGCGCTGTCGCGCAGGTGTACACGTGAGAGTTACGTGTTGTTGACGCTCCCGGTTCACGTCCCGCTACTTGACGCGCAGGTTTGGCCGTAGCATAAATCACCACGCTCAGCCCCTTTCCCTAGTTTTTTTGTCGTTTAGGGTTCCCTACCCCCGAATGAAAAAAACAGAACCCTTATAGGATCACTTGTAAGTCTGTATGTCCGTCTGTCAAGCCAATTTGCTCCGAATTTACTGGACCAATTATGTTCAAAAATACAGAGATTGGTTCTTTACAGATTAAGTACAGGAAAACTTATAAGAAGTCTATGGTCTTCAAATAACATGGTAGGTAAATCTCTCAATATTGTGCGTACAAACTTACATTATTTTGCAGCTTTCGAATGTCATGGGAGGAACATGTTTTTTAATTAGATTTAATTACCAATGAAAAACATGGTAGATAACATTCATCGTACGGAACCCTCACCACGCGGCGCGAGTTCAACTTGCATTTGTCCGCTTATTTTTACACAATTTCTAGTTATTGTTTTGTTCCGTTTGGGTTTTGCCCGGGCCCAACTTGGTAACCAGAAGTGCAAAAAGTATTTATTGACTAGCACAGGAAGATCACTAATGTTGGAATTGGGAGACTCCCTGGTGTGGTCCCAATTTGGGACCACAGCAAACGGTCAACATCAATTCCATCATCCATCACCATAAACAACGCGGTGATTATTCCGATAATTATCGCGATAATTGAGTGGCCACATGTGATGACGTGAGCCGTCAATATCAATAATTTAATTGGCGCTAATGTTTCTCTCATGTTTAACTAGCTTTTGCCCGCGGCTTCGCCCGCGTGGATGTCGGAAAATATCCCACGGGAACGTAGGTACTACCGGGATTAAAAGTAGGTACCCTAAGTGTTAATCCAAGTAAGCCGACGTTCGCACGGACGTAAAATATCGCGGCGGGATTTTATCGCGCACTGGATTTTCAACTCACGGTTTTGAGCCGATCTTCGAGAATCCAATCCAACCTAACTTTACCTAACAACAATAGAGTGCGATCCCAGCGCGACGAAAACACTGCTGGATTTTTAACTCTCAGCGCTAAGCAGAGCGTTGAAAATGCAGTGCGCTAAAAAAATCGCCGCGATATTTTTACGCCCGTGCGAACTTCGGCTAGACAATATCTTCTCGCACTGCTTATAGGTACAACGTGTAACGTTAAATGCGCAAAACCTCTTAGGGGGTTATTGTACTCATCATTATGAACAACTTTTACTATGGGACCAAACATGAAATCGCGAAAAAAAGCAGCTGAGTACATTTTGACGAATTATGCGAACATAAATGTACTGAACTGCTGATTTTTTTTTCACGATTTCAGGTTTGGTCCCATAGTAAAAGTTGTTCATAATGATGAGTACAATGACCCCTTAAGAGTTTTTGCGCATATAACGTTACACGTTGTATAGTACTCGAGGAGCGGCTCGCAGATTGAAGATTGATATCTGAGGGCCAATTCTCGTACCTAAAAACGTTCAAATTCTAGTCGCAATCTCATGCCAGCGACAATCAACTGTCAAAAATGTAGGTAAACGCTATACAATTTTTGACAGATTGAGACTGAGATGAGATTGCGAACGTTCTTAAAAATACGGGAATTGCCCCTCTGATCGTTAATGAGTGACTGACATCTGTGCATGTGTGCGTAACCGCGTGCCACGCCTGAGGAGTAGCATATTGGAGACTTTTCTAGTAATTCTACTCGCTGCTAGATGGCGCTCCGTAGCGAGTATAAATACGACGCGCACTCATTGTTTTTTTCACTGCATTTCGTATTCAAGCAATCGAAGCGATAACAAGCTCTCGAAGCAAGTACTTACCTACTCATCTTTATAAATTATAACCGTTGAAAAATATTCAAGAAAATGTCTCTGCCACCATATTTCTTCGGCGGCAACCGTCCTTCTCGCCACATGCATCCGCATAGCCATATGCATCAGCACAGCTACATGCATCAGCATAGTCTAATGTATCCGCATGGGCACTGTCCCAACCGGCTTCTAAACCAAGACTTCGGGCTGGACCTAACAGCGGACTGCTTGATGACGGCTGCAGCGCCAGCTCCAGCCGAAAGCGAAAAAGACAAGTTTCAAGTGAATTTAGACGTATTCTGCCTCACCCTCTGTGACGCCCTCCTCCGCGACGACGCCGCCCGCCGACGCAACAGTGGAGCTGTGACGCCCTCCGCCGCGACGACGCCGCCCGCCGACGCAACAGTGAAGCAACCGATATCTCTTCTGGTGCGAAATGATGTACATCATTTCGCACCAGAAGAGATAGCAGAGATAGAGGCACCCGAGAGCGTGGAGTCACGCCTCTCGTCCGACGGGGTGCACACCATCACGGTGCCCAGTTCTCTGCCAGAATCCATCCAGGGAGAGAGGAGGTGCCTGTCGTGCTGACTGGACCTGGCCACAAGGAGATCAAAGTTCAGAGCATTGTAACCGAAGATAAGTGAAGTTATGTTCTTTAATCGAGTAGGTAGGCGTTTTTTTTATCGTATTTCAATTCCAAAGTATATGATGATTTGATTTGTAATTAGCTTTTTAGGTTCTTAATAAATGATTCTTTTTTTATTTAACTTGTAAATCGATTTTTTTTTCTACCTCCACTCGCACTCCACACAATAGGTAAGGTATACCACCTACTTACGTAAACCATTTAGACAGACCTACAAAACTGCTTACTCAACCTCCATTTGTCTGTAGCCTGTACCTACACATACAACCACCCATACTACCATAGACAAATCAGACGCAAATACATAATTCAATCAAGTTTGTTCAATATTTTATGTGATTTTGTGTCAGGTAGTTTTATGTACGGTACCGACCATAGAAATATAAAAAACAGGTACCGACATAAAACCAATAAAACACCTACCTACCTACTAGAAAATAAAACAAAAAAATAAAGTAGGTACAGTAGGCCGCGGCGTCACGATGTGGTTACCCCCCTTGCAAGCACCGGTGCGGTGGAGCTTCCAAAGGGGGTAACCATCGCGACGCTGACTGTACTTACCTAATTAAAATATCTTCGTGATCAATCCCCATGATTAATATTATTAGGTACCTACCTACTAAGTTTATTTTATAAAACGTGTACCTACATGTGTTCGTATAGTAGAGTGTTCATCCGAGCGAATTAGTAAGTCAATCAATCTGCCTAGCCTTTTCCCAACTATGTTGGAGTCGGAACGCATGGCCACCATCAGGGATTTCAATTTTGATGATATGAAATCGCTAATCAGTCCAAAGCCGCCAAATATCAGAATTTGTCGGTCACTGGTTCAAAAGTTATAAGGGTTCATTGGTGGCCGATCTGGAAAGCGTCTCACTGTGTTCCCAAATATCCTTGGACCTGACATTTTGAGTTAAGTTCAGTAAGAGACGCATTTCAATACGACAAACTTCGGACAAGAAGTCTCATGTGCTAAATCTTTATAGTTTTTGAAAAAAATACGTCTAAAGTTTATTATTTTTTTTATTTAGAAAATTTAAAAAAATATATTACTTGGATATAAATAAAGCTGATATGTTTCTGGTATTTTCAATTTGTTAGGAATATTGTGAAGGATTTAATACACTTTACTACGGTCCGAAAATGTTAGCTTTTAATGAGAAAAAAATAGATATAAGTTTTTCAGATTTTAATTTCTTTCATTTTAATTATGCGTTAGTAGCATCTGCAAATAAA
This sequence comes from Cosmia trapezina, assembly GCA_905163495.3. Taxonomy (NCBI): domain Eukaryota; kingdom Metazoa; phylum Arthropoda; class Insecta; order Lepidoptera; family Noctuidae; genus Cosmia; species Cosmia trapezina. The sequence goes on from LR991044.1 coordinate 7,757,117, forward strand.
GCTAAACGGTAGTTAAATACGTCATTTATCACCATAAAAAAAATCAACTGCTAATACCATGGAAAATAGGAAATAATAGCTTCTAAATAGTTTTAATTACAAAACGCCTTGCTCATATCTAAATAACAGGCGTTTTGTAATGAAAAATATTTAGAAGCTATTATTTCCCATTTTCCATGGCATTAGCAGTTGATTTTTTTTATGGTGATAAGTGACGTATTTAACTACCGTTTAGTTTTATTTGCAGATGCTACTAACGCATAATTAAAATGAAAGAAATTAAAATCTGAAAAACTTATATCTATTTTTTTCTCATTAAAAGCTAACATTTTCGGACCGTAGAAAAGTGTACTAAATCCTTCACAATATTCTTAACAAATTGAAAATACCAGAAACATATCAGCTTTATTTATATCCAAGTAATGTATTTTTTTAAATTTTCTAAATAAAAAAAGTAATAAATTTTAGAGGTATTTTTTTCAAAAACTATAAAGATTTGGCACATTCTCCCTAGCTTGGCCACATTTTTAACTCAAAAACTAGGCCACCTAGCAAAGATCTGTTTTCTCCCAGATTTAGTCGCAAGTTTTCGCCAAGTCACAGATTTAATCGGGTCTTAGTTTAGAAGAGATACGAGTTAAATTTTTAAGTATAGTCCAAGAGCTAGATCGATGAGTTTACGATAAAATCTTTGATCTAGCTCTTCGACTATGCTTAAAAATTGAACTCATTATATTATCGTCTTCTAAACTAAGACCCGACTAAATCTGTTGCGACTAAATCTGGGAGAAAACAGATCTTTGCTAGATGACCTAGTTTTTAGGATACAAATGTGGCCAAGCTGGGGAGACGCTCTCCAGATCGGCCACCAATGAACCCTTATAACTTTTGAACCAGTGACCGACAAATTGTGATATTTGGCGGCAAATTTCAACAATTTTTTTGTGTTATCAAATTTAAAATCCCTTATGGTGGTCATGACAGTGTCAGCCACACCCAGATGCAGCTGAATACCAGTATTTTACATGGAGCAGTAGCCCCAGTTACTGGGTTGTGGAGGTCAGATAAGCAGTAGCTTATCTGACCTCCACAACCCAGTAACTGGGGTAATACGATACCCCTTGGTACTGGTTGTCAGACTTTCGGGCATCTGACGACCCGTAACGACTGTCAAAGATCCACGGATGACAGCCAAGACCAACGGCTTAGCGTGCTTTCCGAGGCACGGAGGAGTCTCGGTATGTAAAGATGGTCACCCATCCAAGGACCAACCCAGGCAAGCGTAGCTTAACCTGATGGATCAACTCGTGCGGCTGATACTTAGCCACGAGCTCCTCAAATAATAAATATCTATTGAAATAAAGAATTAGTAAGTGTACCTGAAATCGCGAAAAAAATCAGCTGTTCAGTACATTTATTTACATCGAACTCGTCAAAATGTGCTGAACAGCTGATTTTTTTTTCGCGATCAGGTTTGGTCCCATAGTAAAAGTTGTTCAAAATGATGAGTACAATGACCCCTTTTCAGGTTTAGTATAAACAAAAACTAATGTTGTATAAATGTATATAATTTAGACAGTAGGAATAGGTGTAGAACCCCCTTATGAAGGAACTTACTACAGAAGATTGAATTTATTAAAATTTGGCGGGAAGGGAATGTGTTTTGTTTTCGTCGTGTTTGATGGGAGGGGGGTAGGTAAGGGTTACGCGGGTGAAATTAGATTTTTGTCTTGGTTTAAGCTTTAGAAATAAAACGAAAGATATGAGATTACATTGTTTATTCGTGACAATGCATAATAGAGAATATACATTTAGAAATTATGTAAAACGCTATAAAAGTTGTGTGACGCCGTTGCAAGACTAATTAATACGGAGCTAAAGGAATTATTTTAAGGTTTTTGTACTGCGATCTGATATTTTGGCCCCTATACTGACCAATTGCATCCCAGTTTTATGGAGCTAGAAGTACTGAACTCGAAAATTATTTGGTTTATTTCATCAAATCAAATTGAAAATTTAAATCAATTCTTTACATTTGTGAAACAAAAGCGAGACCACACCAGCGCACGCACTCAAACCGTGAACACTATGACGAAATCACGAAAATGACGTGCCCGTTTTGAATATTACAACTTACTCGCTAACCGCTCGCGAACATGTCAAAACGTCTCCTATACTATGTTCCTAAGATGCACGCGAACCGCACTGTTCATGCGCGTACGCAGGCGTGGACCGTGCGTGCCAAATAAGAATAGGATCGCGCTTGCTTCAACTTCACACGATAGCTGTCAAATTAGTACGCATTGGTAATGAAGTTCGCGAGTATTGCCATAGTATTGCGGAACAAAATGGCGTCTTGACAGTACTATTCTTATTTGGCACGCATGGCACCCTGCACCCATATGAAAAAAGTAATCATCAAATTACTTTTCAGGTTTAAACATAATATAACGCCACGCCTGCATTCCTCGAAGGGTTACGCAGAGGTGCAGCTAGTACACACACATTTCAGAAATGACTGCACTAGATAAAAATTAACATAATTAAATATTTTAATGAAAAATCCAAAAGATTTTCGACTTCAATACTAAATAGAACCAATTTGACAGTACACAGGTGATAGAATCGTTACAAAAGTGTTTATAAAACAATCAGACCTAACACTAACTTATGAACTTACGATTCTTGTTAGGCTACGTTCACACGGCGCTGTATTGTACTATTATTACAGAAGTATTGTTGGGATCGTACTGCCACATCCCGCTGATTATACGGCCACATCCCGCTGATCATATGGCCACCACATCCCGCTGATCACACGGCCACATCCCGCTGATTATACGGTTAAAAACAAATGCTGTGGAAGGCCGCGTCCTAACCGAAACCGATTGTTGCACGAGTACGCGATAGTCGCGCACGCAGAGGGTGCTAATGGTTACTTTAAACTGGATGTGGCAGAACGGCAAATCATTGAGATTTCTGTGCTATATTTAAGTTGAATGTTATTATCGTAATATAACATAGGTAAGTACAGGATTTTTTTAAAAAAAATGCGCAAATTTGACCAGTGTTTGAAAAACTTTCACTATGGGACCAACTCTGAAATCAAGAAAAAAAAAACCTCTGTTTCATACCTTTTGGTCGAGTAGGTATTTGTATGAAATAGTTGTTTTTTTTCGTGATTTCCTGAGTTGGTCCCATAGTGAAAGTTGTTCATATTCATGAGTAGAACACCCTGAAAATTTTCGCACTGCTTAAAAACTTGTCCTGTATCAACCATCCGGAATAAATTCTCTAAAATATGGTGGAAACCTCATCCAAATCCGTTCAAAACTTTAGAAGAACGCGCGTGTACATGATAATTCATGTAAACGGTCGTGTAATCGCGTATTCGCGCAGCAGTCGCATTCGGTTATGATTACTTAGGACATAGGGTAAAACGTTCCTTGCATTGCCTCGTAATTTTACTGTAAAATATAGTACAGTACAGTGCCATGTCGCCATAGCATTATAAACCTTATAATACACAGTAAGACATCACGAAAGCACAACATACAGCTTGCGATTCATTCGCTCTTCACCTACTTATATAAATGATGGTTATGAGTTTATGACTTATGTTATGACATCAATGTTAAGGTTTAAACATTCTTAATTATTAAAAATTAATGTTTGATGGGTATGCAGTGAAAATTGATAATGCGAGACGTATTAAATTAGCTATACAGCATTATTGAAATAATGCTGGCAAGCTCCTAGATATTAATTTATTAACATAGCAACACTATTTGACAATTTCCTTTGGGGAGATGTTTTTTTTTTATATTAAAGTCAACAAGTATTTTGGTTTTAATGATAACAATTTTTTTTTTAAGAGCCTGCCAGTTTTTTTTTTAATAACCTGTATATTTGAAACCATGATTTAAGTTTTAATTTCTATGAAAAAGTGTAAATTGAGTATCTCAATAGTTTTATTGAAATCCATTCAATACACTATAAGATAAGTAAATACAAAACAATTTTAATGCAAATGAAATAACAGATTAAAATATAAATGCAATTTTTGTTAAAAACAACATTTTGGCCCATTTTAGCAACAGGGGATTTGGAAGTCTAAAAGTTTGGTTTATTAACTAACAATTTAAGTGAATACAGAAAACATTCTAAAACATTAATGTAAAACCTAATAATAATAATTATAACCAGTTAACATTGAAAATTTAAACAAATAATCAATATAAGATAATTATTAACCTGAATAAAGAATATAATAGGCATAATTACGTACCTACCTATTTCTAATTTGTAGCCAATTTCTACAATTTTAAATAGTTTTAATTACTCGTAATTAGTTATCCTTTCAAATTAACTAGCGTGCCGTGCTTTGTGCCAAAATACTTTTGAAAAAAAAGCTGCTTTATTTTTTATGCAACTTCTTTTCACAAATCTCTCCATACTTTTAATGTTTTCCTACAATCGTGACCCTAAACTGTTCTAGCGATTTTAGCTTGAGATTTCAATACTCCAAAAAAAAAAAGGAAAAATTACTTCGAATTTTTTAGTCAAAAGTTTTGCGTAAGTAACTAAAAATTCATGCTAAAACCGCTAGCTCATTTAAGGCCCATACCTTATCTACAATTCTACATTATTCAGGAAAACAATGAATTTCATAATTGTAATACAAGCATAATCAATTAATAGTAAGTTAACAGCGTAATCGTCTACAAAATGTTATACCTAATTGTTATAAAGTTCACTAAACGATACGCCAGTATGTCAGCCTAGTTAAGACTACCCGCAAACGGACCAATCACGACAGCCACTAATGGTCAGGGGCTTCCTATGAGCTCTTATAGCAGGGCAGAAGTTGAACGGTTCCAGTGTGAGAGAGAGACGGAGCTGTATACGCCCTCACCGAAGCACCAGTGAGTGCACCGTCACTCTCTCTCTCTCACTGGAAATTAGTGTCCGACCGAAGCTTCGGCTTCGGCTTCGGCTTCGGCCACCTTCGGCCAAAAAAGCACCTTCGGCCAAATCTTCGGCTTCGGCCAAAAATTTGCCGAATGTTTGGCCGAAGCCGAAGGTTTATTTTTGTTAAAATTACTTTAAGTAAATAAATATTTAATTAACATTGTATATTTGAAACTTTTATTTTAGACAATATTTTATTACCTACTTGTATATGTTGGTCACTCGGCTCGTTATTGGGCTAAATCTCTAAAGCTCTCACAATATGTATCTAGTATATTCTGAGATCAAAGTAACTATCGTATGGTCAATGACACCTTCGGCTTCGGCTTCGGCTTCGGCCAGAATTGCACCTTCGGTCGGACACTACTGGAAATCAACTTCTGCACTGCTATAAGAGCTCATAGTAATCCCCCAGGTATATAGTGTATTTTCCACATTAAGGGGGATCCGCAGCGGTAGCCGCGAATTTAAATTTTCTTACATTTTTTGCAATTCGCAGGTCGGTTATGAGATTGTATATGTTGATAAATAATGTAATACGCGACTATAACAAAATAATTTTAACCAATACAATCATCAATACATCTCACGTCAGTTAGCTTTATTTCGGAAATCATGACATTTTGGAACAAATCTAATTTAGAAAGATGTATTGATTATTCTTATGGTTAAAATTATGTGAATAAATATTTGTTATAGCGGCGAATCATATTTTTTATCAACATACAACATGATACTGACCTGCAAATTGTAAAAAAACGGAAGAAAATTTGAATTTCGCGTTCTACTACTTTAAAACCCCAAGTTTAGTCGTGGCCGATACCAGTAAGCCACCACTGCTCTTCAAAATGTAGGTATGTAGTGTTGAAAAGTGGCTATTGCTGGCCCATTCGCAAGTGCTCTAACTGAATAAATAACATAATTTTATAACTGTTTTATTATGTCATGCCCTAATTAACAGTCTAACATATAATATACTAATGTAAGCTTTGGGTTATTAACGAGTAGCTTCAAAATTGGTTCTTAGCTGCCCCAAGCTCCTGTGGACCTAATACTTGTGATAAGTTACAGTAAAATAATATTTGAGTTGGTTTAATACCTAATTTTAAACACAATAATAATAAAATTCTAAGTTCTCTCAATATGGAACTTAACATACAATTTCTTTTGTAACGTCAAATCTAAATATCTTTTCTCACATAACAGACGAAATTATTTATCGTCGCTCGGTCATTAAACAAAATCACATTCATTTTCAAATGGGCACATTCAAAAATATTAATCTTGGAACCCTCATTTCACAAAACCAATGATAATTTTCAACAACAAAAAAATTATAATAAAATCATCAAAACTGTTCACAAGTATCAGTATCGTGTCAATGCCGCAAGCTCGCCGGTACCGGTCTCGGTATCGGAACCGGTTTACCACAGGACCGAGGACTTGCCACCAGGAGGGTTCCTAACGCGAACTGAAGTCTTGGTATCCAGACCCTCGATCTCTTCTGCAAATTAAATAAATTAGAACGTTAAAATTAAAGAGTTGTTTAAAAAAATCCAGCCAAGTGCTTGTCGGACCACGAACAATGAACGGTTTCGTAGTTGAAAATAATTTATCCCAAAAACAGATTTAACAATGTAGTTAAAAAACATGTTCTCTCATACATTGATATACGTCACGGTCAATTCTCAAACTAAAAATTTAAGTTTATAATCCCAAAAAACTTTTTTTTTAAATCCCAGTATTTGACATTAAGGCGAAAGCGCCAGGGTAGCCCGCGAAATTCAAAATTTCTTACGTTTTTTGCAATTTGTAGGTCAGTGTGAGCTTGTATGTTGATTAAAACATGATTCGCGGCCGTAGCTAATATAGCTTTACAGAATTATAATCATTAGAATCAGCAATACAACTCCATAAGTTAGCATTTACCTCAAATCTAGCGATTTCATGAAATCATGAGCCGCGGCCGCGAATCATATTTTAATCAACATACACGCTCACACTGACCTACAAATTGCAAAAAACGTAAGAAAATTTGAATTTCGCGGGCTACCCTGGCGCATCAACCTTAAGTACAACCCCTACCTACCCCTACCTACCAAAGATTTCAATCACTAGATTTGCCCTCACCGTACTTAGTCACAAGAAAAAGGGTCCATAGGTACTGAGAAGAGTGAGCCCACACATTATTAAACAGCGTTTCTATGATAATCAAGTGAAGTCACAAAAAATTTTCAGAAAAGTTCAGTAATTCGTCAAAATGTAGGGAACAGCTGATTTTTTTTCGCGATGTCAGATTTGGCCCCATAGTAAAAGTTGTTTATAATGATGAGTACAATGACCCCTTACAAGATTGCCACTGTTTACACTTACATCCTGTATATGATGACGTTCATCATTCAGTCACAAGTTCACGACGACTAAAGTTTAAGCGCTTTGACACTTTTGACAGGTGCCTAACCTGACGTCTCAGTGCTGCCACCTAGCGAACGTCATTTCAGAAAACCCTAATTTTAACAAATTATACGTTATCAACTTACTGCTAATAGAGAACGTAGAAGTCTGCAAATTCCTCGCTCCCGGCTCCCTCATCTTCCTGCCAGTGGGAGTGCTGCATCCAGACACCGACAGACTCTCTACACTCTTGTTCATGTTACCTAGGTCTGAAAGAGGAAGGGGGTTAGGTCGAATGTTAGATGTCTAGATGGTCTAGGAAGCAACGTACACGTTTTTCGTCTCATTATTCCAATGATGTAAACAATTAGGGTTGAAATTGTTGAGTATCAAATTAGAAGTGTTAAAGGATGATGCGCAGTATTAGCCCGCGATATTAAATTTTTTTTTTTGAACGAACGTCAAACTAACGAAATCTAACGAATCTGCACGAAATCTAACATAAAGAGATGTATTGATGATTTTTATGGTTTAAGTAAAAAATCAGCTGTTCAGTACATTTTGACGAATTATGCGAACATAAATGTACTGAACAGCTGATTTTTTTTTCGCGATTTCAGGTTTGGTCCCATAGTAAAAGTTGTTCATAATGATGAGTACAATGACCCCTTAAGAGGTTTTGCGCATTTAACGTTACACGTTGTATAAATACATATGTTTTATTGCCGCGTGTCATATTAGGTCTTTACCTATGAAATTGCCGTTCTGCAGTACTGGCCATTTCAAATCAAAATAATTTTTGTTTGGCTAAGAATTCTAATTTCAAATTAATTTTATTTTAAAAACATGGATTTTTTTTCCAAACGTAGTCATTTGTTTATTGATTAGTGTTACATTTTCATCGCATTTCAATCTTTTTCGTCATCATGGATACGTTAAAAATTCGAGTAATTATGGAATATGAGTACCGTCGTGGCAGCAACGCGGCACAAGCGGCACGCAACATCAACGACGTTTACGGAGCTAACACTACAAACCAACGCACCACCTGTTATTGGTTTGCTCGCTTCCGTTCTGGAAATTTCGACCTGAAAAATGAACCTCGCGGTCGTCCGAAGACTTTGGTCGACAATTACGAATTAAAGGCGATTGTGGAAGCTGATGATACACAATCTACGGCTGAATTAGCAGCAGCTTTCGACGTTAGCGTCAAAACAATATTGGTCCATTTGCGTCAAATTGGCAAGGTAAAAAAGCTTGACAAATGGGTGCCCCGCGAACTCAATGATCGCATTGGTCAATCGCTCGTCTCCGCTGCTCCTGCACGACAACGCGCGACCTCATACTGCACAGCAGACGGTCTCCAAGTTGCAAGAACTGGGGTTGGAAGCTCTCCGTCATCCGCCCTACTCACCAGACCTTGCGCCTACAGACTACTACTTTTTCCAGAATTTGGATAACTTCTTGGCGGGAAAAAAATTCAATACCCGAGAGGCAGTACAAAATTCCTTTGAAGAATTTGTGGCCTCCCGACCAGCTGATTTCTTTAAGAAGGGCATCAATAAACTGCCACTGCGTTGGCAAAGATGCATTGATTGCATGGGTGATTACTTAGATTAATACAAATAAAAAATACATGAAAAAAATTCGTTTAAATTTTTTCATACAAAACGGCAATTTCATAGGTAAAGACCTATTATTTTGATCAAGATACAACCTGACACGGACCTGCAAATTGTAAAAAACTCAAAGAAAAAAATGAATTACGCGGGCGACGCACGCACGCTTAATTCGAGAGATTCCAGACTTCCGGGAGTCTTGCAGCAATAGAAAGGTTGAAGGTGTAATATTACCACTGTCCGAGAATTTTCGGCATTGCACAGGCCAGCAAAATTGTAGTTTTAAAATTAAAAACCGGGCAAGTGCGAGTCGGACTCGCACACTGAAAAATGTAAAAAAAAAAACGTAGGATAATTTACGACCTCCACGCGGGCGAAGCCAGAGGTAAAAACTAGTTTTCTTAAGGGGACTACAGGATCTAAAGCGCGGTCATTGTCGCACTGACAGAAAAGAAAGAGATGCGCGATGACACAAACACAACGCTGGTAATATATTGCAAAATACTACTTACATAAAATCTATTGATGGAACTAAAAAATTAAAACATAATATGTTGCTTGTATCTGACAAAAAATCAGAATGATTACATGTTTATTATTATGGTTTTCAATCGTTAAAAAATTTTTTTTGAGGTATCTTGGTGGTGATTTTTTTCTATCATAATATCCTGAAGAAAATCATCATCATATTACATAGTGTAATTAATTTGTAAAGTTATGTCTAACGCGGATAAAAAACTGAGAATCACGCAAAAACTATCAAGCGTATTTGTATGAAACCTTCATCATTTTAAAGATAATTTAATTGTATATCTTTTATTAAAATACCTTTTGTTTTATGTAATATAAATTAATATTGCGTCTAGTATTACATACATACATACGTTGCTTGAGCTCAGCACAGAATACGCAAGCTAACTACTCAAGGACTTTGGCATATAACTGCATCTTAACACGTTAAGAGGAAACGTGGGTGCTCTTTTCTCCATACAAAAAGATACAAACGCTCTCGCCTGTTTTCTTTCTGGTTAATGACCATAAAGCAATGATTTTTTACAGAAATATAAATATCAGTTAATTGTATGCCCCTATGTTTTCCTTTTTGATGATATATTACTTTTATTGGAACTAGAACCCTCCAAAAATGCTCAAAATTGCCTATTCAGACCACTGTCAACAGACGCCTAGTGTACCAATTTGACAACTATTAACGAAAAAAGAAAAACATAGGGGCATAGTATATGTCCTTCTTATTCAGTTTATGAAATATCTTTTAAATTGGTCCAATATTGGAGGAGGAAATAGGCGAGAGCCAGACCTCGAAATGTGACTTTTTACATAGGCTATTTAGTCGGATCTGCAGTTGTCCTTATCGCACGAATTCGAGGGCGGAGCGCTCGCAGAGCGACAGCAATACCTTCTTAAAATACCTAACTGGCCACCCGCCTTTCCTTTTAAGGTTGACGCGCCAGGCTAGCCCGCGAAATTCAAAATTTCTTACGTTTTTGCAATTTGTAGGTCAGTGTGAGCTTGTATGTTGATTAAAGTATGATTCGGGGCCATAGCTAACGCGGTGTCCTGCGTGAGCGACGAATACGACGCGACGCGACGCAACACGACGCGACGTAATGCGACGCGATGCTACACGCGACAACGCGACGTAATGCGACGCGATGCTACACGCGACAAATGTACTACGTGATTTTGGGCATTATTTCTCGAATCATGGAGAAGTACAGTACAATTTTGCTCGAAAGTTCATATTTAAAGTACAGACTTAAAAAAATATCGTAAAATATCGTTTATGTTTTTTGTCCCACAACAATTTTTGCTCTAGCACTGTGGCGATCAACGCTTCTGAATCAACCATTTCGTAGTTCGTGGTGTCGCGTCTGGTCGCCCTCAAAACAAGTACGCGTTACGTCGCGTCTCGCCGCAGACTGCCACACAGGCCGCAAGCAGAGTATGCCGTTGAGTTGATCGCGTTCGTCGCGTTCGCAGCGTCGCGACGCGTCGTATTCGTCGCTCACGCAGGACACCCCGTTAATATGGGTTTACAGAATTATAATCATTAGAATCAGCAATACAACTCCATAAGTTAGCATTTACCGCAAAACAAATGCTAACTTATGGAGTTGTATTGCTGATTCTAATGATTATAATTCTGTAATAGCTATATATTAGCTACGGCCGCGAATCATATTTTAATCAACAATCAAGCTCACACTGACCTACAAATTGCAAAAAACGTAAGAAATTTTAAATTTCGCGGGCTACCCTGGCGGTTTCGCCTTAAGCGCTATGTGTATCCTTCCGGAAACTCAGACAGTGAGCCACTGCTTTATTCGGAGGCCAGTGTGGAAAACAGGAAACACATTTTAATACATTTCACTTCATAATTCTAATACTTCTGGCCTCCACGGTTGTTTCGGTATATTATGTTGTTTTTTAGGGTTCCGTACCCAAAGGGTAAAACGACGACGGGACCCTATTACTAAGACTCCGCTGTCCGCCCTTCTGTCACCAGGCCGTATCTCATGAACCGTGACAGTTGAAATTTTCACAGATGATGTATTTCTGTTGCCGCTATAACAACAAATACTAAAAAACAGAATAAAATAAATATTTAAGGGGGCTTCCATACAACAAACGTGATTTTTTTGCCGTTTTTATAGATAATGGTACGCCTTCGTGCACGAGTCCGACTCGCACTTGGCCGGTTTTTTTTACGACTTTTTGATCAAAACTTATGTCTGAAAATGAAACACCTAATAGCAACACGGTTTTTGGGCTTGGCGTGTTAAGTATTTCTTGTTTACATAATTGGAAGTAATGAAGTGAATGAAGTGTAGTAGGACATCAGACCTTGTGGCCTTGTCGGTTCCCAGGCCGGGCAGCAAGTATACATGACATTTTCTGTAAGAGAAATATTTCGTTAGATCGGAATCGTGCCGCAATGTGGCAATAAGCTTGTAGCTCAGATTCCAATGTAGCTTTAAATAGCGACAAGCTAGCTTACTTTTTGTTGATTTTATAAACCGAGCGTTACGTGTAATAATAATAATAATTATTATAAGGCCTGCATTACTCATGCACTAATTTCGGTCGCGGGTACGAATATACATTGTGTTCTATATAGCACCACACTGCATCGCTGACGTCAGCGTCGCGTACAATGCGTGCCACGAAAGATGAGACTTGCAGTTTGACTTGCGCAGTAGATTATAATTCTCTGATTCTGAGTATTCTGATTTATAAATCAGAATAATCAAAATCAGATATAGAGGGTCTCTTTAGCGGTATGAGGTCTGAGACGGGAAGGGACCGGGCGTCATCGGGGCGGCGGAAAGAGCGCGGGAGGGGTGTTATTGCGCTCGTCAAGTCTCATGGTCTCATCTTTGACTTGCGCAGTAGATTATAATTCTCTGATTCTGAGTATTCTGATTTATAAATCAGAATACTCAGAATCAGATATAGAGGGTCTCTTTAGCGGTATGAGGTCTGAGACGGGAAGGGACCGGGCGTCATCGGGGAGCGGAAAGAGCGCGGGAGGGGTGTTATTGCGCTCGTCAAGTCTCATGGTCTCATCTTTGACTTGCGCAGTAGATTATAATTCTCTGATTCTGAGTATTCTGATTTATAAATCAGAATAATCAAAATCAGATATAGAGGGTCTCTTTAGCGGTATGAGGTCTGAGACGGGAAGGGACCGGGCGTCATCGGGGCGGCGGAAAGAGCGCGGGAGGGGTGTTATTGCGCTCGTCAAGTCTCATGGTCTCATCTTTCGTGGCACGCATTCGTTGCTACGCGCCGCGTACGTCGGTCGAGTGACGAGCTTGGAATTGTGCCAGCAACCTCAGTCTGTTACTGACGATCAGACACTCGCTATGAATATCGTACCTTAGAGCAGTCGGTATCGCAGTACGGGTACAGTCCGCGAGGCCTAAGATGAGCTTTGTGTGAGTGATCACCAAAACGGTACGACAGCCCATGACCAAAATTTTTGTCTTATCGTTTTACGTAAGACAAAATCATTAATCGTCTTATCGTTTTACAACGATGCGACATGGTTTTTTTGGTCATTGCCTGTCGTACTAAAAGAACAAAAGCCGATTGCGAAAAAGCAGTATAAACCGGTTTTAAACCAAAGAAAGAACGCGTCGCGCTCTATGCCGGACGTCACACCTTCACTATCTATGTGCACTCACACAAATGCAAAGCTCAGCTTAGACCTCGCGGACTGTATTCATTATTTATTTCTCGCTGACGTACGCGACCGTCCTTACGCGACCGACATCAGCGTAGGAGGAATTCAGGCCTAATAACTACTTATCTCAGACGATTATTACTTATGTACAGGGAAAGCACGAACATAATTAATAACTAATAAAGAGAAGTATAAGCGCGTTTTTAAAAGTCCATATTTTCAGAAATTTTTCATATTTAAATAAAACTAAAATTAGGCCGGCAGAGCAGGCGTAGTTCATACAAATGAAAACCAAAATAATTTTTAGGTAAATCAAACATATTATTAGGGTAGTGTGTTTTTATTCCGATTGGATTACAGAATATCTAGGTTCAAAAATACCTATATAAAATAATTTAAAGACGAGATAATGAGGAATTTTAATTAACATATTAGCTGCCAGACAATAGACACAATAGAAAATTAATTGTTTGAGGTCACCGGTGACCGGCGTGGCAGTTAACCTGTTAACTTAGTTATTTTTCTCATATCTTTTCTTTAAATCAGTGTCCTTTCAAAATATATATTTGGGAACCTAGATATTCTGTAATCCAATCGGAATACCTTAAGAATATGTTTGATTTACAAATTATTTTGGTATAAATAAATTAGTATAAATTATTTTTATCACAGTAATATTTATTTATTTAACCATGGTATTTCATTTGTATGCACTACGCGTGCTTCGCCGGTTTCTTAACTTTTCGATAAGAATGAGTTTTCTTTATATTCGTGCTTTCAATAAGATACGCGACAATATTTGCGAATACTTAATGTAAGAACATGTATTTGAGATGCTGCCCGGCCCCTAACAAAAAATAAATTTTACAATAATCTAAGCCTAGCTTAGCTTAGAAATAGGGATGATGCCTGGGTAAAAAAAAAAGTCAGATAATAAAAAAAAATTAGACACGTATTTTTTGGTTTATCATATAAATAAAAAAATACTTAGATAACACGCATTAAAGTTGAGGAGTGACTCGCTACGTCCCAACTACTTATAAAATCTAGCTAGGCGTAACGTCATGCCACAAGTATCGCAGTAGTCTTTTGATTACGTAAAAAAATAAAAAATACGTGTCCAATATTTTTTAATAATTTACAGTATGACGGACAAAACATTTTTTTTAGTCATCATCCATATTCTGTGCTTTTAATAAAGCTTGCCTGCGTACGTTTGGCTAATAACCGTTTGTAAGTCAGCATCAAAAATAAGTATCAGACAAATTTTGTTGTGTTACAAAGTTACCACATTCTCTGTCATATTTGAGTTGCCATTGCATTGCAAGTAAATTAGTAAAAATACTAGAACTAGCAGTGGCTTCACGAAAATACTTCAATTAATTAAAATAGAAGGTTTTTCTCGTAACAATCTGTGTCCTGTCGCATTTTGTCACCTCTCTCGCTCACACGGGATCAAATTTATATGAATTTTAAATGAAAACATGCTTTTTTTGAAAAACGTTGTCTAATGGCGAACTAATAATTTAATAAGTAATTTTATTATTAAAACACATTTTTATTGTGGAATTTATTTAACTCATCTCAAAAACAGATCATAAAACTTATTGAGCTGAGTTTATTAGATACTGAACACAACAGAAATGTGTTTTTAATAATTATCTATTATATTTATATTATTTACTAGTTTCACAATTGATATTTTTTATTTTAATTTTTAAAAAAAGCATCTATTCATTCAACATTCTTAAAAAATTTGGTCCCGTGTCCCGTGGACAAACTGCGATAGTCTTAACGTTACACTTTAGATTCTGAATAATAACATACTTAAGGTGCCAACTTTTGACGACATATAACCTATTTACAGCCAACTGTCACATAAAACAGAGGTTTTAAGACAATACTGCAAGCATGGGTGGCAGCTCCGCTTATAGCTTGTGTGCTACTCCCACAACTGTGGGTGTACATTACCAACATGTTGATACAGCAACATACCAACATGTTGTTACAACAACATACCAACATGTTGATACAGCAACATACCAACATGTTGATACAGCAACATACCAACATGTTGATACAGCAACATACCAACATGTTGATACAGCAACATACCAACATGTTGATACAGCAACATACCAACATGTTGATACAGCAACATACCAACATGTTGATACAGCAACATACCAACATGTTGATACAGCAACATACCAACATGTTGATACAGCAACATACCAACATGATGTTACAACAACATACCAACATGTTGATACAGCAACATACCAACATGTTGATACAGCAACATACCAACATGTTGATACAGCAACATACCAACATGTTGATACAGCAACATACCAACATGTTGATTAACTAACATACCGGGGGAAGGACTTCCGTTGGTGGCGTGAGCCGGCGTGTCGAGGAACTCGGGTCTGTGTGCCGCTTGTTCATGGTCGTGGGCCACGTCGTACACTAAGGGCGAGTCCACTGGAGTCTTCAGGAATTTGCCGAAACCTGCGGGTAAAAGAACATTTTAAAATATGGGCGTTTGCTTTTTGATTTATACAGGGTTGAGGGTGTAAGTGTAAAGAGTGGCAACATGTTAAGGGGTCATCGTACTCATCATTACGAACAACTTTTACTATGGGACCGCGAAAAAAAAATCTGCTGTTCGCTTCATTCGTCAAAATGTAGGTAACAGCTGATTTTTTTTTCTCGATTTCGGGTTTCGTCCCATAGTAAAAGTTGTTTATAATGATGAGTACAATGTTGCCACTGTTTACACTTACACCCTGTACAGGTGGACGAATGTCTAATTTATATTTATATGTATCATAGATCTATGGTAGGTTCTCCTAGCTAGGCAGGCTAGGAGAACCTACCATAGATCTATGATACATATAAATATAAATTAGACATTCGTCCCTTTCGGCCTTTTCCCAACTATGTTGGGGTCGGCTTCCAGTGTAACCGGATGCAGCTGAATACCAGTATTTTACATGGAGCGACTGCCTATCTGACCTCCACAACGCAGTTAGCCTGGGTAATAGGATACCAATTAGTAAGACTGGTTGTCAGACTTTCAGGCTTCTGACGTCCCATAACGACTGTCAAAGATCCACGAATGACAGCCGGGACCAACGACTTACCGTACTTTCCGAGGCACGGAGGGGCCTTGGTATGTAAAAATGCTCGCCCATCCACGGGCCAACCGCGGCAAGCGTAGCTTAACCTGATCGATCGACCCGTGCGGAAGTTATTACTTAGCTTGTGGCTAAGTATTCATACTGAAATTATACATGTGAGAACGATGCAAAACGTTAAAAGCGTCCGTAATAAAAACATAAAAGAAAAAAAAAAAAATAATTAAAATAAGCCGTGGCAGCTAAGATATGACCAGCCTGCACTGGCAGCGCCCGTTCACGAATCTGACGCATGGATTAGCACCATTCAGCTCAACCATTTTGAAGATGGCTAAATGATCCAACACACGCTATCATCAGCAAGACATTAGAGTGAGCATGATATACTCTCAGCCACCAGACAAAGAAAGACTTCAATCTGCCTAGCCATTTCCCAACTATGTTGGGGTCGGCTTCCAGTCTAACCGGATGCAGCTGAATACCAGTATTTTTACATGGGACGACTGCCTATCTTACCTCCACAACCCAGTAACTGGGTAATACGATACCCCTTGGTAAGACTGTTGTCAGACTTTCGGCTTCTGACGAACCCTAACGACTGTCAAAGATCCACGAATGACAGCCGGGACCAACGGCTTAGCGTGCTTTCCGAGGCACGTAGGAGTCTCAGTATGTAAAGATGGTCACCCATCCACTGACCAACCCCGGCAAGCGTAGCTTAACCTGATGGATCGACCCGTGCGCCTGTTATTACTTAGCCACGAGCTCCTCGAAGAAAGACTTCATTACTAATAATTATTTACCTTCAGCAACTCGAAGTTGTCCATCATCAAGGCAGACACGACCGTTCACAATCACATATTGGGGACTACCCACCACGTTCTGGCCCTGGAAGGGTACACCATAGGTAATCAGTATTAATTTATGTTTAATTAATAAAATAGCCTTTATTATTCCTTAATTACAATTAGTTAACTAAATAAAGTATTTAATAATTACTAATTAAGGACCCCTGGACGGGTATAGGCCTCCGCCAGTAATTTCCAGTTTTTTTCTGGTTTTTGGTTTCTCAAGCCAACCAATTCCACTATCTCGTCGTGGCAACGCTCTGCTGGTCTGCTCCATTAGCATAGCATAATTAGCCTATAATGTTCCCACTGCTGGGACACAGTGTGAGAGGGAGTGGGCCGTATTCCACCACGTGGGCCCAGTGCGGGTTGGTAGATGTAACATATCTTCAAATTTTTGGTTCTACGACATGGCGGTTTTCTCACGATGTTTTTTCTTCACCGGTTTGAGAACAGTGGTGATGAAATTAAGGGGGATGCGCTATGGTGGCCCGAGAAAATTCAAATTTTCGTTTTTCGTTTCGTTAATTTACGTTTTTCGCAATTTGCAGGTCAGAGTCAGGTTGTATTTTGATTAAAATATGATTCGCGGCCGTAGCTAATATGGTTTTACTGAATTATAATTATTAGAATCAGCAATACAACTCATAAGTTAGAATTGACCTCAAATCTAGCGATTTCATGAAATCATGAGGTTTGAAGTCAATTCTAACTTATGGAGTTGTATTGCTGATTCTAATTCTGTAAAGCCATGTGAGTTACGGCCGCGAATCATATTTTAAACCAACATACAACCTGTCAGTGACCTGCAAATTGCAAAAAAGAAGAAAAATTGAATTTCGCGGGCTACCTTAGCGCATCCTCCTTAAATACACAAAGTAAAGTGCGTATCTGGGTTTGAAATCACAACCTTAAACTAGTATGCTGGGGTCGATACCACTGGGCCACTACTGGACATACAATTATAGACTTTGTTTCCAGCAAATTTAAGGTATGTTTTAGGTTTCCTTGATTTATTACTCACCTCAAAAATATTAAAATCAACCGCCTGGTTATGGGTAGCAGCAGAGATGGTCCTCTCAAGCTTGGGGTCCCAGATCACGATGTCAGCGTCACTGTTGATGGCCACGCGGCCCTTCTGCGGCCAGATGTTGAAGATTTTGGCCGCATTTGCACTTGTTACGGCCACGAAGCGGCATGGGTCCATTATACCTATATATATAAGATATTTCGTAGATTAGGTATTGCTTTTAAAACAACATGTGATTTGTTTTCTTATTATTTGTTACTGTTGAAATAATCGTTGAGAAAGTTTGTATAACTACTAACATAACCAAACGTTATGTTAGTTTCTCAGTCACGCAAAAACGGCTGAACGGTTTTGAATAGAATTTGGCATACAGATAGTTTACAACCTGGCTTAACATAGGTATAGGCTAATTTTGAATCTCTCTTTTTTTTTTTTTTTTGAGGGTGGGAAATCATCAAATAACTTCTCCCGCTCTGGGTGGAGCGGAAGGCCGTGTCAGACTTTTACTGACTAAAACCCACCCGTGTTCCTTCAGTTGCCTATGCCAGGGCCGCGGTAACCCCTTCGGACAATCCGCGACGTGGATTAACATATAGGCTAATTTTTAATCTCGGTAATACATTCCTGTGGGATAATTTACGATATTCACGCGGGCGAAACCGCTGGAAAAGCAAGTAAGGAATATATTGAACAACTCGAACTTTTTGAAATCCGACTGGTATTCAGAGTTGAGCGCGTTCAAACATACAAACAAAAAACAAATTCTTTAGCATTATTATAAGAAAACATACCAGTGTTAACTGCCTTCTGCCACAGGATAGCCATGCGGTCCTCAACTCCGTTCACTCCGTTGGGAATCTTGGAGAAGTTGTCCTTGCCTAGTTCCTTGTCCTTCTCGTGGAATGTGCAATTGTCACTGCCAATCAGCTGCAGATGATCACTGGAATATGATAGGAATAAATAAACAGACGAATTATTATTAATGCTTTGAAGGACACTAAAGTTGCACTAAAGAGACACAATAGATGTTTTATTGTTATTACTGCTATAGCCGTACCTTCAAAGCGTTAAGTTAGATATCATAGATAAAAAAATTAATTACTGTTCTTAGTCTCGCTAAAACTCAAAAACGGCTTGACCGATTAGATTTTTTGTTTGTTTTGTTTTCCTCTATAAGAAAAAAAAAGGAGATAAGGGGAGGGGGCCTTATCTCCTAAACTACTGAGAATAAAAATAAAAAATATACAGAACATATGTAAGTACGTAGTAAGTACATAGAGATTTCAGGAAAATTCATAAGAAGACTATGGTCTTAAAATAACATGGTAAATCTCTCAATATTGTGCATACACACTTACATTTAGAGTTAGAATGTATGGAAGAACATGTTTTTAAACTACAATGTTATATTAGTTCTTGGGATAAATTCATCCCAACTACGGAACCCTTGATTGTGCGTGGTCCAACACGCACTTTTTCCAGTTTTTTTTTTACACAGACGTCAACGGACTATTCAGAAGTAAGTATGGGTACTAACTCAGCCAGCGCCTCGCACATAGCCTGTGGCGTGGAGGGGTCGGGGCGCAGAGGTGGCGACAGCACGTGGGCGGCCGCGTGGCGAAAGCACGAGTTCCTGTAGTGAGAGCCTGCAACATACAAGAGATGGGTAACTAGCCGAAATTTCAATAGCTTAGCTAGCCGGCTATTTAAGGTGGAATAGCCAGCTAGCTAGCCAGCTATTTGGCTACTTGGCTATTGAATAATTAGTTCACTAGCGGTTAGCGCTAGCGGCGGCGTAGCTACTAAATAAATATCCTTGGACATTTCAAACAACGCCATCTAGTCCCAAACTAAGCAACCTAATGCTTGTGTTATGGTAACGAGATGGCTGATAAACTACTTAGGTATATACATTTTTTTTTTGTAAATACATACATATTATAGATAGAAAAACACCCAGACTACTGTAATAGCTATGTCATGATTTCGTTTTTTATTTACTTTGTATTTTTAACCGACTTCAAAAAAGGAGGTTCTATGTTCGACTGTATATATTTTTTTAAATGTATGTTTATCGATTTCTCCGTCAATTGTGGACCGATTTTCTAATTTTTATTTTTATTTTATACTTTTTGCAAAGAAATGACCTTCTTAAGCCAGGGTCTCTCCAATGTACTTGGCAAGTATTTTAAAAGTTGATGGTAGGGCCCCAGTGCCTGTCGCTGCCTGATGCGAGCCAGCTGAAGAGCACTCTGTTGTGTGGTAGATAAGGTCTGGAATAACTTACCATCAGTCCCGACAGTGGCTGCCAGGGTCTCTCCGATGAGAGTCTGTCGCTGCCTGGTGCGAGCCAGCTGAAGAGCACGAACTGCACTCTTGGACATCATGTGGACGATGTAGAGGGGCGAGTTGGCCTGGAAGTGTAGATTTATATGGGAGAATGAATAAACGTAATAATGACTTTGTCGTGTTTAGATAAATACCTGGGTATTATTATAGATCAAACCCTTTCCTTCAAACAACATATGGAAGCACTTAATAATAGAATTCGTAAGCTGATATATGTATTCAAAAAGCTACGTTTAATTGCAGATCCAAATATAATTAGACAAGTATACTTTGCACTTTGTCAGTCAATTTTGAGTTACTGTATTACTTCATGGGGTGGGGCGAATAAAACCTTGTTATTGCCCATTGAAAGGGCTCAAAGAGCTATTCTCAAGGTGGCTACTTGCCGCCCTTTTCTTTTCCCCACTAACCTCCTGTATAAAGCTTGTAAAGTACTAACAGTTCGACAGTTGTTTATAATGAGCACTGTACTAAAACAACACGCAGCGCTTCCATACAGCACTGATTTAACTAAAAGGAGACGGAAAGATATAGTTTGCCCTCAAAAAAGTACAAAACATACTTTCACAGCTAAATTTTACATGTACCTCGGACCACTACTCTACAATAGGCTAAATGAAAAAGGAAACATCTACTCCTTAAATAATAGTAACTGCAAGAAATTCCTTATGGAAGCTCTTCAATCTATGTCCTATGAAGATACAGAGAAGTTATTATTTGTGCTTAAGTAAATATTGTTACATTTATGCAACAATAAGATAAGTATGATTATTTAATCAATTAATGTTACCTCCAATCGCCTGAAACACAGGATTACCTAGTTCAGGCACAAGTCATGGGTGAACTTGCCATAGATTTAGGGAAAACTGTATTTATCGTTAGTCCTTATTTATTTTTGAATAAATTTGATTTGATTTGATTTGATTTGAGATGTCGATACCCATCACGTCGCGTAGTTTTGCTAGCTATTTTATTTTGACCCTGTATACAACGTGTCATTTTGCATCCTCGTCAAAAAGAGCGTGCTAAAGACCATCAAACCGAAAAACTTTTTCCATGGCACCATGAAGTTTTCTATGGGACAGTTGAAAATTTTTTCGCGATTACGATGTTGGTCCCATGGAGAAAGTTGTTCGGTTTGATGTTCTGTACCACACCCTGAAATTTGACGAGGATGCAAAACGGTACGTTGTTTAACAAAGTTCAAATTCCATTACAACCGTTTATTTAAGACAAAATACCTCTGTCAGCCTCAGACCAAAGTAGTCTGAGCTATCAGCTTTAATGTTCAACAGTGGGCTATGAATGCGATTAAGTGGTGTTGTGAATTCCGTATACATAAATCCCTTGACTCGGCCGTACGGAGCGCTCGGCGCCCGCGCGCGCGCGGCTGTGTCGGCGGTGTCTCGATTGTGTTAGTGACCTCACGTTTTGTACGATTTCCATTGCGCGCTAAAGAAATTTGAAGTTTTCAAAATAACCAATTTAAAGCGAAAGGTTAGTGAAATCCGTTTGCATTTAGGTTGTATATAATATACCTTCTGGCTTCGGAAGCGTTCCCCTTACACCCTGTATAACAAAGTTGTTTATGTAGTACCTACACGAAAATTATCTGAAATTATGTATTCAAGTTGAGATTATGTGAATGAATTACACACACACACACGCGTGTATTAGTACACAATCAGATTCACGCGTTTCATATCTGTGGCGCACTTTGCCGAACTACTGCGAGATACAAAGTTAAATATCCACGTATTTTAAATACACTGCATTATGAATCTAAAAGCCGTGCCATAAGAGCCACTTTACGAGCATTCTATGGTTGCCGTCAATAAATAAGGAACTTCATAGCAAAAATAAATTATTGAAAAGATTATAGCCGTGTGCAGCTATGGAGTAGCGCCTTTACAGCGATTAAATGACCCTTTTAGCACCTTATAGAATGACCACTGAAATCTGCTCAAGATTCACAGTAAGGGGGGAACTGACCTGGTTGGCGATGACACAGGCTCTGTTGACAGCCTCTGCTTCCACCTCCTCATCACGAGACAGCTGGTGAGCCTCGGGACCGGTGATCCCCTTAGCGAGGAGTTTCTCAGTGTTGCGGGCAATTATGCTACCGTTTTCGGCGTGCACCTGAAATAAATCAAGAATTGACATTAAACAGTTGACATTTATTATTGTCGTGCTGATTCCAGAACAAATGGATGCTTATGATGGGTGTTGACTAACACAGTGCATAAGAATTTACTAACACAATAGGTTAAGTAGTAAGTACCTATTGTGTAATTGTAATGATTGATTGATCTGTGTATTTTGAATTCTGTGAAATGTTTTTCTCTGTATTTAGAATTTTTGATAATTTGTAATTGTATGGATTGATTTTATCTGAAATAAACTTATTAATAATAATTAATAATTAGTTATTACTAATCATCCGAGTTTTTGAAAAAGTTCAACTTGCTGTTAATACATCAAGATACTGAATTTTCGTGTTAAAAATTCCCATTTCATGTTTGTATCAAAGAAGGACGGCCAAATCGTACCTGACGACGAGGCGGTGGTGTACAGACATGCCATAAATATGAAAAAATCTAGTATTTTTTAAAGTCTTACAAAACATAAGAAATAGATATTTAAGTCGCCAGAAAAAAAAGATATACACATTTTTTTTAATAGCATAATTTGCAAATTATTTAGAATAACATGTTCAGAACGCACCTTTGACGATTAATTTTGCTTAAGAAATGATTTAGTACTCAAAGATTATAATTATTCACTTTTTTCTGAATAGTTATTAGATGTAATTCAATTCTATATACTTGTGTATCAAACCAACTAGTGCTGTTTTTATTATGTATTGGATTCTTGTCATATAAATAATTATGTGGGTTCATAGTAAGTATCAGCATTTTGTTCAATTGTTTACAACGGAACGTCATAATATGTCATCGACGCGCGCCATGGATTGACATTGTCAATACTGTCAATCACACCGCACACGGGTGTCGATTTGACACTAATATCGAGGGTATAGTGCTCAAACCCAATAAGTACGAAATTGACACTTTTGAGATATTCAATATTTAAGTTTTAAGTCTTGGCTAAACTTGGTGACTTTATTGGGTTATTACCTTAAGTTATTTTCTTTCTACTGCGAATTCCACTTATTGGATTAGACCACTGGAAAGAGCGTCAAAAATGCTTTAAAATGTACTAATAAAAACGATTTTTTATTTTTCGACACTTATTGGGTTTGAACACTATACCCTCGATATACTGTAATCCACAGACTACTTAGGGATACTACGTATCTGTAGTCTTTGCAACCGGCGATCTCGCATTGTTGTGTTGTTGTTGTTAGTGTGAATATTGTGATACGTACTGTACTGTTTTGGATTTCCTTCTGTTGTTTCACCTTGGCATTGTTTTACACACTGATAACTAGGTACCGCTTGTGACAATTATTATGTGCTTTTGATTTCCGGACACCGATAACCTCAAAAGTATTTTTTGCATTATTGAAATATCTTGGCTATTTAGATATTATTTTCGAAAGGGATGGTGTTTACTACATAAAAACAATCAAATCTCACTATAATTTGTTTCTGTACACTGAAAATAAAACTCAGGTCCAGCTTCTATAGAAATTTGGCCGATGTTCTTTATTTTCTTATGATTTCTTCAGCCATAGACTACTTACTACCTACTGAAGGTCAATTCTCGCAACTAAAAACGTTCAAATTCAAGTCGAGTGACAGTTAAATGTCAAAAATGTAGGTAAACGCTATACAATTTTTGACAGATTGTAGGTACTGAGATGAGATTGTCAACGTTGTCAAAAATACGGGAATTGCGCCTCAGTTATAGGCCTTTCAAAATTATGACCTGTATTGCACGCAAACCGCATAGTTCTAGTTCAACCTCATCCATCGCCATTTTGTTGACAAACACTAACCACCAATCGAATTCAAAACAAATGCCTTCATTAATAACAAAAGAACAACGTCACAACTCCTAACATGGCCACATATAAATCACATAATTATTAAATCATTTTGCTCACACGATATGTCCATAATATTATGGTCAGCTACCTATTGTATTGTAGTTTAATATGCCATACGACAGGTGTTATGCTCACCATGATAACATAACATCACGCCTGAATTATTTCCAGAATGGGTAGGTAGAGGTGCATTTCGCCAGTTATAATTTGGTCCTATTTCGGCCTGCCACGGAGAAAATTCCTGATAGGAAAACGCAATAATATAATTCTTCCGACCGACTCCGACGGTGGCCAATTTCAACGGCGATTAGCCAGGTGCACACGGCTACACATCAAGCTATACATTTCCAGTTTAAACTGAACTCTCATTGTAAGGAAATCCTATATAATGTGAGATCAGCTTATACTGGAATTGGAGCTTGATCTGTAGCGGTGCGTACGCGGGAGAATATTATACAGGGATAAATTAGCTAGCAAAACCCCGCTGACGTGATGGGTATCGATATAATAATAGGAGTTCCAGATCAGCGGAATGAATATTATAATAGGAGTTCCAGAGAGTTCATACGAGATATTATGTAAACCAGAAAGTTGGGCAGTGAACATTGAATTTTGTGAATGGGTGTGGTTTCGTAAACCACCCAACAAACAATAAGAAAACACTAAATTCTGTAGAGATATACTATCAGAACGTGAGAGGATTGAGAACAAAGTTAAGGCTCTTACAGACAAAGGCGATATCGCGTCGCGACGTGTCGCGTAGCGGTGTTGCGCTATATCGCAATATCGCTCGAGATATCGCCTCTGTCTGTAAGAGCATTTATATGGGAATTCCTAATAGGCAAAACCTAATAACACTTTGTAGGATCTAGGGAACGTACTCATGATACCCACTCACAGCTCTAAACAAATCTAGACATGGAATATGCCAATGTGGGTGTACCTCTACCTACCAAGGGGCTCTTGGCTAAGTAATAACAGCGGCACGGGTCGATCGATCAGGTTAAGCTACGCTTGTCGCGGTTGAACCGTGGATGCCCCATCTTTACATATCGAGACTCCTCCGTGCCTCGGAAAGCGGTTGGTCCTGGCTATCATTCGTGGATCTTTGAACCAGTCTTACCAGGGATATCGTATTAGCCAGTAACTGGGTTGTGGAGGTCAAAGAGGCAATCGCTCCATGTAAACTACTGTTATTCAGCTGCATCCTGTTAGACTGGAAGATGATGATGATAATGGTGTACCTCTGCCCACCCATTCATGGCTTACAGGCCTGATGTTATGTGAAGTTACATTATTGTATTGTTTAGTATGCTATGACAATAGAATGATGTAATATCAACCATAATGTTATTGTAAAAGATAAACCTATGAATACTATGACTCGTGTTATCTATCTGTTTACAATGCACTGCAAATGTTGAGGAAAGCAGTCCTTGAGGTCATGCACCTGTGATATCATCTTTGTAAGGCCTGTTTTTCATAACATGTCCATAAAGCTACTGCTACATTTTTTTTGTTTGGCGCTTTTTACCTGACTACGGCAAAGCCAAAGGAGGGTTATGATTTCAACAGGGTATGTATGTATCTGTGTTGTTGGAGAAGGTAAAAGGAAAAGAGGCAGACCGCAAAAAAGATGGGATGACGACTTAAGACAAGTGGCAGGCGTCACATGGAACAGAGTGGCTCAAGAAAGACATGAGTGGAAAAGGTTGGAGGAGGCCTTTGTCGACTGGCAAACAGATCTACAGAAAATAAGTAAAAGTCAAATAAGAGACTAGAGTAAGATTTACATTAAATTTAAGTTTTCTATGTATTTTTGTCATATAATTGTAATATGGATCTGAATAAAAGGCTATATTATTATTATGTATGTATAATCTTAATATGCAATAATTCTTCTGTGTGTGTGTGTTTGTCACCTAACTCCTCCTAAACATCAATCATCAACAATTTCATCCAAATCGGTTTAATGGGTTCCTGGATGGTTTGAAAACACAATTGGACCCGGTAGGTGGCGCTGCAGTCGGGTTCTAGGATCGTTCAGACATGACAACGTCTGTCGGTTAATATGTTTATCTGTTCCCATAGGGGCCTATTTCACGATGTCCGAAGAGCCACTATACTTCTATATTTTTATGAAATTATCTGCCAAGAAAGTTAAATAAAATAATAAATAAATAAATATCCTTGGACATTTTTACAAGGTTTTATTTAGCTGCACCTATCCCGGTGTCTGTCTGTAATCGAATCTTGCAAGTCTAATTTGATTTTAAATTTTTTGATTTTGTTTTTTTGTTACTTTGATTTGTTTTTTTTTTGTTGTATTGTTTGATTTTTTTTTGTTTGGCTTGTTTTTGTTTTTTTGATTTGTTATTTTTTTTTTTAATTCATGCGACCTAATTTTATGCATTGTTGAAGGCTAAGGTTGCAGGTTTTTTTTTATAAAATAAAGCTTTTTTTACCGACTTCCCGGTCTCCGATTGAGCTGAAATTTTACATGCATATGTAAATCGGATTACAATGCAATATTATTATGTTTACGTTCATACATCTGGTCATACACACGCGCCGGTGGCGAGTACTACGCACCTGACATGTCTGAAGAACATCTCTATAAGGTCACTAATTGTCCTTTAGGACACTAATAATGATATGACTAAGAAACTCACCTGAGGCAAAGCCCGAAGTTCTGCACAGGCCTCCATAGCACAATACAGGTCATAGTCGTCCAGCATCCAAGCATCCTTGTATGCCATGAACATCTTGAAGGAGTTGACGCCATACTGCTCTGACGTCAGTTGCTCCATCTCCTTCTTTACTGCCGGAGACCACCAGGTTACTCCCACGTGGAGGCCGTAGTCACAGCATACCTGGAACAGGATAAGGTTTTCATTGCAAGGAAAATTCTGATGACATCACGCCTCTATTTCTCTTCTTTTCTATTTCTTTTCTTTTCGCCAGCCACCGGTGGCTGTGGTCGGTGGCCAGCGACAAAGACTTAAGGCGAAAGCGCCAAGGTAGCCCGCGAAATTCAAAATTTCTTACGTTTTTTGCAATCTGTAGGTCAGTGTGAGCTTGTATGTTGATTCAAATATGATTCGCGGCCGTAGCTAATATGGCTTTACAGAATTATAATCATTAGAATCAGCAATACAACTCCATAAGTTAGCATTTACCTCAAACCTCATGATTTCATGAAATCGCTAGATTTGAGATAAATGCTAACTTATGGAGATGCACTGCTGATTCTAATGATTATAATTCTGTAAAGCCATATCAGCTACGGCCGCGAATCATATTTTAATCAACATACAAGCTCACACTGACCTACAAATTGCAAAAAACGTAAGAAATTTTGAATTTCGCGGGCTACTCTGGCGCATCAACCTTAAGGCCCTGCATCCAAGCGTGGTTTAGCTCGGTTTGTAAATGAAATGGCGTTATGGCTATCTAGTTTGACGCACGAGATAGAAGACTCTCACGCGTACCGAAATTATGTCGTAAAACTGCAAATAAAATCGTATAAAATTAGACATTAACTATTTAATAAAAAATAATCCATCACTGGATGCAGTTTGGCATTTGACATTTTATGGTATATTTTTAATTATAATTATAATTGCTAATGACGGGATAAACAGCTTTTAAAGATTATTAAGAGGTATGTTTGAAGATTTTTTTAGTGCATTAAAATATGTTTAGAGTTCCATCACTGTATGAGAAAAGGACTTGAAAATATCATATTTTTTTTATTTGTCAAAATTATTTGCGGTTTATGAGATACACAGCTTTAAAAAACCATCTTTTTGACCGTTTTCAAGAAATCTTCGCCTTAACACACTTTTTCATATATTTGTTATAGACGCACCCGATGGATGCACCGCACACGTGTAGCCGGTGGCGCTACGGCACTGTCCGCGAGTGCACGAGTGCGCGCGCAGTCACCGGTGGCTGTGGTCCATGGCCCGTTTGCGCCGAGCCTAAGGTCTATGATGGAACGAACGTGCACAGAAAAGCGTGCGCTACATCGAAATTAGTCGCGGTAAGGGCACTTCGACAGTTATGAACCACTTTCATGTAACTAGCCAATTTTAATGCACTACTCAAAAATAATAATTATCTATTTGTCGCAGTAAGGTGGTTGAAGCCGTGATATACTACTATTCCTAGGGATGACTCTATAGGAATATAGATAGTGCCATCCACGAAGACGCGCCCCACTCTTCTTCCTATGGCCTTAGTGCGAGTTTTTTATACTTACTCGATCGCGTTTACGTCAACGTTGACGTACGTCAATTTGTATGTAATAATTGTGTTTCCCATTACAGTCACCAGACGGCGCTTATTCAGTTTCAGTACAAATTGAAGTTTACGTTAACGTGATCGAGTAAGTATATACTTACTCGATCGCGTTTACGTTAACGTTGACGTACGTCAATTTGTATGTAATAATTGTGTTTCCCATTACAGTCACCAGACGGCGCTTATTCAGTTTCAGTACAAATTGAAGTTTACGTTAACGTGATCGAGTAAGTATAAAAACTCACACTAAGGCCTCTGAGGGCTTAGTGCGAGTTTTTTATACTTACTCGATCGCGTTTACGTTAACGTTGACGTATGTCAATTCGTATGGAATAATTGTGTTTCCCATTATAGTCACCAGGCAGCGCTTATTCATTTTCAGTACAAACTGACGTTTACGTTAACGTGATCGAGTAAGTATAAAAACTCGCACTAAGCCCTCTGTTCGCTTACAGTACAAGTGTGCAACATTGTACAAGTGTACTACCTATACCTAATTAGGTAATTACCTACCTATATACAGGGTTTCTTTTAAGGTGTCAAGCCAGTGCGAGCTAATAGCAGAGTACCATCCTAGAATACCTATCGGTTTAACCTCCATGTATGTTCTTGTTCTACGATTTTTTGTAGTTTTCGAGTAATAATTATAAGCCATTGGCCACACACTAATGCGAGATAATTTTAATGCACCACCACTCATGGTGCATTAAAATTGTCTCCATTAGTGTCTGGCCAATGGCATCTTGCTGACAGTCTAATATAATATTTACCGAGGCCAGTGATATTTTCAAGCATACATTTAAGCCGCAACCAGAGAATATTATTAGTGTTAACGATGTATCTCTTATTACCTTACTATCAGCTTTCTCCCTCCAGTTATTGTAGGCCTCCAGCAGAGACTGTCCTTTCTGTGGCAGCACGAAGTCAACTGGAACGTAGAAAGCGTAAGTTTTTAGTTAAAAAGGCAGTCTCTGCGTATAAATACTGGAAAACCTATACAGGATATTTTTTTAAGGGGTCATAGTACTCATCATTATGACAACTTTTACTATGGGACCAAACCTGAAATCGCAAAAAAAAACAGCTGTTCCCTACATTTGACGATGCGAACATAAATGTACTGAACAGCTGATTTTTTTTCGCGATTTCAGGTTTGGTCCAAACAAAAATATTGCCACTGTTTATATTTACACCCTGTATAAAAGTGTTAATTATCTTAACGAGATGAATCAATATTATAAGGAAAAAACCGGTCAAGAGCGAGTCGGACTCGCGCACCGAGGGTTCCGTTCCAATTTTTGAAAAAGTGTGCTATTTAGAGACATCGTTTTATTTTTCCTGTAATCTTTACATAAACTTCTATCACATAGATAATTTCAGATTTTTCTCCTTGCAAACTTCGGAGATAAGGGGGAGGGAACGGTATTTTTTTTTACATTTTTCATCAAAAGTCGAAAACTATGCGGCCTAAAAAAAAGAAAAAAAATGTTTGAGAATGCGCAAACAGCGCTCTTTCATATGATACCCCACATGCCTAAGTAGCCCCACTTTGATTTTTTAAGACCCCCTTTCAGTCACAGTTGCAAAAAAAAAATATAATTATTTTTATTTCTTTCTTATTTGCAAAATAGTTGGGTAAAAGTCATCTAAAACTATTCTAAATTTCAAGTTGATAGCATTAGTAGTTCTTGAGATATCCAGCTGTGACAGACAGACAGACAGACAGACTGAGTCTCGACTAACTCTGAGACTCGACTAGGGGGGCTCCTAAGCGCATGCTTGGAGAGGGGCCAGTTTCCACTTCGCTGGAAGACGGGGAAACTGGTCCTCATTAAGAAGCCGGGGCGCCCTGCGGACTCTCCGTCCGCTTACCGGCCCATCGTGCTGCTCGACGAGGTGGGCAAGCTCTTTGAAAGAGTTATTGCAGACCGCCTCGTCGGGTGGCTGGTGCAGGAGGGGCCGGATTTGGCGGAGAGCCAGTTTGGCTTCCGCAAGGGGCGCTTTACGGTGGACGCCATCATGCGCGTGCGAGCCCTCACGACGGGGGATGCAGTGGCCCGGGGTGGGGTCGTCTTGGCGGTGTCCCTAGACATCGCCAACGCCTTTAATACCCTGCCCTGGAGTTGCATCAGGGAGGCATTCCGGTATCACCAGATGCCGACCTACCTCTGTCGAGTGGTCGAGGCCTATCTGACGGACAGGGCCGTCATATACCCCGGTCATCAGGGAGAGTGGAACCGACGAGAGATGTCGTGCGGTGTCCCACAGGGATCGGTCCTGGGGCCGCATTTGTGGGACATCGGTTACGACTGGGTGCTGCGCGCCGACCTCCCTGGCGGCGTCAGCGTAGTATGTTACGCTGACGACACGCTAGTCCTGGCGCAAGGGAGGTCGCACCAGGCGGCGGCGGACTTAGCGACACGCGGGGTTGCGATAGTCGTGGAGAGGATCCGGCAGTTGGGACTCGAGGTGGCCCTGCACAAGTCCGAGGCCATGTGTTTTCATGGTCCTCGGAATGCGCCACCGTCGGGTTCCGAAATAACGGTGGGAGGGGTTCACATCGGAGTCGGGTCGACGATGAAGTACCTGGGACTCGTCCTCGACAGCCGGTGGAACTTCGTGGAGCACTTCCGACGTTTGGCTCCCAGACTGGCACGGGCTGGGGCTGCCTTGAGGCGGCTCCTGCCCAATCTGGGGGGTCCAAACGCCTCCTGCCGGAGGCTCTACGCGGGGGTCGTGCGGTCCATGGCCCTTTACGGAGCACCGGTGTGGGCGCGTTCCCTAAGGCTGGGGCCAGCCGGCAGGTTGAACGCGTCCCAGAGGGTCATGGCCATCCGGCTAGTCCGGGGATACCGCACGGTCTCCCGGGAGGCGGCGAGCCTCCTTGCCGGATTGCCGCCGTGGGATCTGGAGGCAAAGGTCCTCGCGCACGTGTGGGAGTGGCGCGAGGAGGCGAAGCGCCGGGGCGTAACTCCGCTGCCGCGAGAAATCACGGTACAGCGGACAGAGCTCCGGCGGGATCTCATGGCGGCATGGAGAGCGCGACTGTCGCAACCCAGCGCTGGGCACGCCACAATTGCGGCGATAAGTCCCCTCTTTGAGGAGTGGTTAGAGAGGCGCCACGGCGTTCTCACCTTCCGCCTGACGCAGGTCCTCACCGGACACGGTTGTTTCGGGAGGTTCCTGTTTCGCATAAGGCGGGAGGAAACGCCCGGGTGTTTCCATTGTGTGGATCGCCCGGAGGACACGGTGGAGCATACAGTGGAGGTCTGCCCGGCTTGGGCAGAGCACCGCCGTGTTCTCACGGAGGCGATCGGCGGCGGCGATCTCTCGCGTCCGAGCCTGGTCCAGGCCATGGTGCGGAGCGAGAGTGCATGGGAGGCCGTCACCTCCTTCTGCGAAGCAGTGATGCTCGCGAAGGAGGAGGCGGAACGCGTGAGGGAGAGGCAGCCTCACGCACTCAGTCGCCGCAGGAGACGTCCCGGGCGGCGGGAATCGCGGGGCGATTTCCGGCCACCGTAGGCGCGGGCCTGCGGACGGTGAGCAGCGGGTAGCTCGCCGTCCGGTAAGGACCAGGCCCCAGTCGACGGCGCGTTGTGTTCCACGCGCGCCTCAAAGAGATGTCAGCAAGTGACGGGGCCCAATAGGGCCGACGCCGCTGGGGTCGCGGGTTGTCCGAAGGGGTTACCGCGGCCCTGGCATAGGCAACTGAAGGAACACGGGTGGGTTTTAGTCAGTAAAAGTCTGACACGCCCTCCCGCTCCACCCAGAGCGGGAGAAGTTATTTGATGATTTCCCACCCTCAAAAAAAAAAAAAAAAAAAAAAAAAAAAAAAAAAAAAAGGGTTCCTTTTTTACCATTTTGGTACGGAACCCTAAAAACAGTGGTTACAGTACAGCGTAAACGTCGATGCTTTGATACTATTATCATCACTAAACAAAGATTAGGACTCAATGCCTACGTCACTCTAACTCTTGAGAGTCGATAACTCAATCAACTAGAAATGAAACACACGGATGGACAAAATTGTTTGCATACTAACTAACGACGACGTAGGTATTATAACAGTTGCATACATTTTGACAATCAAATATGGCAACGGGCTTGGATAGTTCCAAACCCGTATATTATTTGCCGGCTTTGAGTTATGGCAAGGTTTGTTAAGCTTATTGAAGGGTTAAATGAGTTTGTTGGTAGAATGTTTCATTGTTTGAAGGTGGGAAGTTTTTAGGAGCCGACTCATGTCTCCCAAAGCTCCCAAATCCTCGATTTTATTTTCAATTACCATCGTTTCAGTTCCTTCTTTAGAATTGCTAGTATGTAACAAACAACACCTGCTTTGCATATTCAATGCCTCCAAGAGGGGCGATTAACAGCGACACGGGTCGAGCAATCGGGTCGGGCCGTGGCTGACCATCTTTACATACCGAGACCCCTTCGAGCCTCGTCCCGGCTGTCATTCTTGGATCTTTGTCAATCGTTACGGATCGTCAGAAGCCCAAAAGTCTGACCACCAGTCTTTCCAAGGGGTATCGTATTACCCAGCAACTGTGTTGTGAAGATCAGATAGGCAGTCGCTCCATGTAAAATAATGGTATTCAGCTGCATGTGGTTAGACTGGAAGCCGACCTCAACATAGTTGGTAAAAGGCTACGCAGATGATGAATGACTTGGACCTAGACGGCCTGAAGCCCGCAAGGCCCTAAATTCTGTGAAAAGACCTGTTAATCCCGCTTAGTCTTCGCAATACTTACTGACACAAGTAGTTCCTCCAGCGACTGCAGCCCTGGTACCCTTGTAGAAGTCATCAGCGGACTTGGCAGACATCATCTCGAGTTCAAAGTGGGTGTGAGGGTCGATACCTCCCGGCATGACCAGCTTGCCAGTGGCATCGATCGTCCTGGTGCCTCCAGGGATGATGAGATTGCGGCCCACTTGTCTGAAAAGAAGAAAGGGAGTTCATAAGTATTTATTGTAACAATAACAAGAGTAAACGAGGAGCTCGTGGCTAAGTAATAACAGCCGCACGGGTCGATCCATTGGATTAAGCTACACTTGCCGGGGTTGGTTCGTGGATGGGTGACCATCTTTACATTCCGAGACTCCTCCGTGCCTCGGAAAGCACGTTAAGCCGTTGGTCCCGGCTGTCATTCGTGGATCTTTGACAGTCGTTACTGGTCGTCAGAAGCCCGAAAGTCTGACAACTAGTCTTACCACGGGGTATCGTATTACCCAGTAACTGGGTTGTGGAGGTCAGATAGGCAGTCGCTCCATGTAAAATATTCAGCTGCATCCGGTTAGACTGGAAGCCAACCCCAACTTAAATGGGAAAAGGCTAGACAGCTTGATTAAATAACAAGAGTAAACCTTCGACAATTTAAAATTTTCTAAGGAGTAAGCAGGCCTTCTTTTGCCTCTCTTCACTGTAGGTCTACTCTCAGATAGTTTTTTTTTTTTACGAATTTTTGTCATTTTACGGTATATACCTTTATTTTACCTACATATTTAAATGGGTTGTGAAATCCAGATGGCTGCTCGCATACAATTTGAAGAAGACAATATTGTACACTTAGTTCGCAATATAAACGTTTTGAATTTGAATTTGACACCCAGAATGGAAACTAATTTCGGTTTTTTCTACAACCTTCACGAACAATCAGGGCTGAAACAGTTAGTATTAATTTTAACTCATTAATAGCAGCAAGATTAAATAGATGCAACCTTAAAAAAAATAACAGGTAGCCATCAGCCATTTTTTTACCCCCAAACCGAAATTTCTAAATACAGGAAATCAACAAAAGAATCGATCAGAAAACCATCTAACTGACTCATTCAACATACTGATTTAACCATTTAAATCCTATTGATAGCACAAAGCAATCTAATTTAAGCATTTAACTATATTGCGTTAAATAAGGTTAAGAATCTATTGACCTGATGTTTTCAATTGATGCGGGAACCGTTTGGTATACTGTCTGTTTATTAATTTTGATGATAGGAACTTAATGAATGTATTGGGGCGTGTGATTTATGGTAAGAAAATAAGATCATTTAACAATGCATTTAGATTATGGGCTGCTATTTTTTACGATTTTCATTTTATTTGATAAATAACTGCTTTGTGAAATCCCTACTGTATGCTTTGTGGTGTAATTAAAATAGGCTATTTCTCCAATCATGAGTGTCGTTAAAGAAATCTGAGATAATTATAATTCTTCCACATACGTATCGTTATTTATATAAATATATGAATTGCCATCAAGGATAGCTAATGATACCCGAAATATATCGATATTTTAATGAAAATACCAATAACAGAATCGTTAACTGGGGATAGATACCGATATTTGGTATCAGCTAATTGAGTATCGGTATAAAATTATCAATCATTTTTTCGATATTTAGTAAGTAAGTACAGGCTTTTTTTATTTTTTTTAATATTTATTTTTTTAAATTTTGACGGAAATGTGTTCTCTAGTTCTATACTATTATTTCAGTAAATAGGTACAAAACAGTTCGCGTCCGCTTGACAATTACAGAGAAAAGGAAAACGCGAATAATTTATTTACATTATTTATTCATGATATTTACAAAATGTAATTAATATAATTAATTTCCACTCTTCTCGCTTTTCTGTTTGCGAAATCCTTGATACTTATTAGGTATATAAAGTATAGATATTAGTATACTGAACAAAAATATCGGTATCAATATAGATACCGAGATACCCAAATATCAGTATTTATATCGATACCAAAATTTAATCGGTATGCAGTCCCTGATTGCCATACAACAAATTCCAATCAAAGCTTCTTGTGTGGCCTCGACTATATGAATAGAACGATTCATCACTTACTATGGGTGCAGTAGTGGCTGGTCCATCGTTCTATTCTGGTCAATGGCAATTGATGGGTGAGCAACATAGGCGTTTCGTGTATTATTTGTGTCAATATAATAATATGGATGATGGACAGCACTGGAGAATGACGCATATATTATTATTATTATTTATTATAGACTTTTTGTTATTTATAAAAAAAGGAAAACCATTTCCTTACTGATTTTCTTGTAATTAACGAATTGATATATCCATAAAAAGTGGGTAATCTAATAATTTAAATAATAATGTTAGTTTCATACTAAAGTTGCCATTTATAATCAGCTCTTTACATTTGGTGATCAATCGAATTATAATATCAATCTTTGATGACCAATGATTCTTAGTGGAAAACATGAATGAAATACCAAATTATCCTTATGTACTCGTACTTAACATTATAAATCAGCCAACATAACCTTGCCAAATCATCTCAGAGAGCATACCTAAAAAAAAATTAACATTCTGCACCATTCTTTCGAAGCTTCACCAGCATTATCATATCAGTAAATAAATCATTCATGTATGTAAAATAATGTAAATACATATACTTTGTTATGTAACAAATTAAGATAGTACCTAAGTACTTTGCCACCCAATATGGTGGTGTCGCGGATGTCGGCTCGTTACCGCATTAGCGACTTCCTGAGTGCGCGCACGCATTTGAATGTAGCCAACGGAACGCGTCTGCGTTCGCAATTCAAACGTTCGAATTTGACAATTCCCTAACGGCTTTCAACTGTTTTTTTTGCGGCGGTAGTTGGTGGTTCCATATTTGATTGGTTGTTGTGTTGCCGTTGTTGGCATTGTCTAATTGTTTTCCTTATTTTCGCTGTTTCATATCTCTTACCAACATTTGATCCTATTTTTCTCGTTTTAATCTTGAAACAAAACATTGGTTTAAATATACACCATTTTTCTATTAATTGAATACTACAGGATCAAAATGAACCAAGGATGAAAAACTGCTACTTGTCAGTATCGCCATCCATGGCGATGGCGTAGCGCGATATTTAAACTAAGTAACTGCCAAACCCAATAACCTATCTGTCACCTGTTACTATGAGCTCTTATAGCAGGGCAGAAGTTGAACGTTTCCAGTGAGAGAGAGTGACGGTGCTATAGGTGCTCACTGGAAACGTTCAACTTCTGCCCTGCTTTAAGAGCTCATAGTAAGCCCCCAGTTTTGGCATACTGGAGATAGAAAAACCTATCTATCTATGGTTTCAACGTCCCAATAATCTAAGACATAAAACAAAAGAACACGACCGAACGAAAGTGACGTTAGGACTAGAGATGGGAACATACCCGGTAAAAACCCAGACTTTGGGTAAATACCTATTTATACCCATTTTTACCTTCCCATTTTCAATTTATACCGGGTAAAAATTACAATCATGTATAACATTGAGGAATAAAACTAATCACACACAGTGCCATAAGTACCTACCAAATTAAAAGAAAAGTTTATTCAATTTTAGTATTGTAGTGTTGATTATAATTTAGTGGAGTTTGGTATTTTAATGATGACACAACATCTCATCATCGTCGTCGTCGTTAGTGTTAATTAAGGTAATCAAAAGAGTTTAGACACGTGATTTTGATGTGTTGTTATTACTAAAATTATGAAAGACTAATAATTATGATTAGTTTATTATTTAAGACTAAATAATAAACTAATTGTGCAATTTTAATATTTTTGATTTGGTTATTATTTTTTTATCATTATAATTATTATATTATAATCATTATAATTAAAAATAATTAATCTAAGTAATTGTTACTCATTGATTTGTTTTGAAATATATTGTATACTTATGCTATCTATATATTCTTAAAAGTAGTGTGCAGCATTTCGTTAACTTTAAAACATGTGCAATCAATACAATATTCTATGTTTGTTTTTATTGTAATCCGTTTATTTTATTTGAAAATAAAAACTTTTTAACAATAAAAAAACCGACTTCCAAAAATCACTACAAAGTGAAAAATAACTTTGATTTCGGAAGTCGGTGTCTTTTTTTTTTTTTTTTTCTTTTTTTTTTGCCACCGACTTCCGAAATCAAAGTTATTTTTCACTTTGTAGTGATTTTTGGAAGTCGGTTTTTTTTTTTTGTTAAAAAGTTTTTATTTCTCGCTTTTTAGTGGGTCTGTTTATAATTTGTATAAGTTACAATAGTCTAATGTCAATTGCTCATCACATGTTACAAAATATTGCTTTTCCCGATGCTGGGACGTTAATTGTTGAGGAGTTCTGCTGGTAAGAACCAGGAGAACTCCTCAACTACCACTCACCACACGCATTGTGTGACGAGCGGAAATTGCTTAGCAACCATATTAAAGTAATCGAATCGCAACCCGTGAAATATTAGGTCTTTACCTATGAAATTGCCGTTCTGCAGTACTGGCCATTTCAAATCAAAATAATTTTTGTTTGGCTAAGAATTCTAATTTCAAATTAATTTTATTTTAAAAACATGGATTTTTTTTCCAAAAGTAGTGTTTTGTTTATTGATTAGTGTTACATTTTCATCGCATTTCAATCTTTTTCGTCATCATGGATACGTTAAAAATTCGAGTAATTATGGAATATGAGTACCGTCGTGGCAGCAACGCGGCACAAGCGGCACGCAACATCAACGACGTTTACGGAGCTAACACTACAAACCAACGCACCACCTGTTATTGGTTTGCTCGCTTCCGTTCTGGAAATTTCGACCTGAAAAATGAACCTCACGGTCGTCCGAAGACTTTGGTCGACAATTACGAATTAAAGGCGATTGTGGAAGCTGATGATACACAATCTACGGCTGAATTAGCAGCAGCTTTCGACGTTAGCGTCAAAACAATATTGGTCCATTTGCGTCAAATTGGCAAGGTAAAAAAGCTTGACAAATGGGTGCCCCACGAACTCAATGATCGCCAGCGCGAAGTACGCGTCGAGACGTGCCTTGCACTGCTCAACAGACACACAAATGAAGGAATTTTGAACCGCATTGTTACCTGCGATGAAAAATGGATTCTGTTTGATATCCGCAAGCGCTCAGCAAGTTGGTTGGATCCTGGTTCAGCACCTAAACAATGCCCTAAACGAGAACTTACCCCTAGAAAAGTGATGGTCACTGTTTGGTGGTCTAGCGCCGGTGTGATTCATCACAGCTTCTTACCAAACGGGGTGAGAATTACTGCAGATGTGTACTGTGAAGAACTGAACACAATGATGGAGAAGCTGGCACATCTCCAACCAGCATTGGTCAATCGCTCGTCTCCGCTGCTCCTGCACGACAACGCGCGACCTCATACTGCACAGCAGACGGTCTCCAAGTTGCAAGAACTGGGGTTGGAAGCTCTCCGTCATCCGCCCTACTCACCAGACCTTGCGCCTAGAGACTACTACTTTTTCCAGAATTTGGATAGCTTCTTGGCGGGAAAAAAATTCAATACCCGAGAGGCAGTACAAAACGCCTTTGAAGAATTTGTTGCCTCCCGACCAGCTGATTTCTTTAAGAAGGGCATCAATAAACTGCCACTGCGTTGGCAAAGATGCATTGATTGCATGGGTGATTACTTCGATTAATACAAATAAAAAATACATGAAAAAAATTCGTTTAAATTTTTTCATACAAAACGGCAATTTCATAGGTAAAGACCTATTATTTATCATTGAGTAGTTCCGGTAGCCATCTGTGGTCTTCATCATCAGTTCCACTTCACCAAGTGGTGCTTTCCGAGAGCAAATGCACGAGCTACTATAAAAAATATCCAAATCGCTATAGGTGTGCCTATAATATTTGAAGAGTTCCTTCGATTTCTCCAGGATCCCATTATCAGAACTGGATTTTGACAAAAATGGGACCATTTGGAAAGTATACCATTTCCAAAAAAAAAATATTTTTTCAAATCGGTTGGCAAGCGACGGAGTTATGCGCGAACAAACATTAAAAAAAAAAAAAATACAAACATCCGAATTGAGAACCTCCTCCTTTTTTAGAAGTCGGTTAAAAATTTATGTTGATTAAAGTTTTAAAAGCTAAATACCTTCGTTTAATTTCAAATCAATACTTTATCTTCAATGGTCAAGATCAAAATTAACATGGTAGATCGTATTATTGATGACAAAGCCAATTAAATAATATTATGACAGTATTCATTTCATGACGGAGCCATTTAAGTAATATTAAAGACAGTACTTTTTTTTACCCGGTATTTTTTATTAATACCCGGTAAAAAAGGTATTTATTCTATTTTACCTAATTTACCCTTTCCTTCCAATTTTTACCTTCCCATTTTTTACCCACCCGCCCATCTCTAGTTAGGACAGATATAATTATATTGTCTAGCATCAGTAGCGATCTGTCTTTTACTGGAAGTAGGTTATTGGGTTCGGCCGTAAAGCAAATTCAATTTCACGGACCATTAGTTATGATCATGTAGACCAGCTTCAGATTTGGATAAATATTAAAAGGCAAGAAAAAATATGGTTCATGTAGCTTCCATTTTTCTCTTGACAACGATGTTTCAGTACACGAGGTACTTGTAGGGAGATACAAAGATAAGATACGAGGGCTTTTATAGGGAGTTATTTTTTTCTTCTTCTAGTTATTTAAGTACACGTACACACGGCTACACATCAAGCTATACATTTCCAGTTTACACTGACCTCTGATTGGATAGATAGTGCAATCCACGAAGACGCGCCCCACTACTCCTCCTAACGGTTTAAAGTTTATGTGTGCAACGGAGTAGTGGGGCGCGTCTTCGTGGATTGCACTATCTATAAGGAAATCCTATACAATGCGAGATTAGCTTATACTGGAAATATATAGCTTGATCTGTAGCCGTGCGTACCACCTACTCCTGATGCCCACTGTGAAAAAATAAAACCTAAAACCAGGTGGACATTTGAAAGGGGGATACGTATTAGCTAAAAATAATTTCAATGTGGTTTTCAAGGGTTTCTGAGGGAAGTGTCTCATCCGGTGTCATAATTTGGCAAGAGCAAAGTTGTTTTTGGTGCTCAACGAACAAGAATCCTGTGATGGGACCTCGTAAAAGCTCAAAGGATTGAACTGAAAAGGTTTCGAAGTAGACATTGGATTACCAACACTAACAGGTCGGTTTTAGAATTCAATTTGCTTTTCTGTCGCCTGCTTCTAATAGAACAACTGAACAAGGACTATATCCAGAGGACAGTCAGTTCAGAACCAGACTTCTGAATCTGGAGTCGGTATTATTGCGATCATTAATGACCAAATCAGTTTACAACGTTTGCCAAATGTACGAAATGACCCAGAATTAAGGGCACAAGCGCTTAAGGGATCATTGTATTCATCATTATGAACAACGTTTACTATGGGACCAAAACCTGAAATCCCGAAAAATAATCAGCTGCTCCTGCTCAGTACATTTATCTACTTTTAACAAACTCGTCAAAATGTAGGGAGCAGCTGATTTTTTTTTTCGCGATTTCTGGTTTGGTCCCATAGTAAAAGTTGTTCATTATGATGAGTACAATGACCCCTGAAGCTGTGTGAATTTGTAAACGTTCCCGACTGGATTTGAGGGTTTAATTTTCAGCAGTAAAGTTTATGGGGAAAAGTTAATAGCCTATGACGGCAAGATTGCTAAGGTGTATGTTTACCGGCAGTTACTTTTACTGTGTTTAGTAAAGTAAAACCTTTTATAGAACACCAATTTTCTGCACACAATGCGCCTCATTAATGATGTTGAAAAGAAAAATTACTTTTACCTTCCAAACTATAATACACGGTCTTGTTGAAATAATAAAAAGATAATTATACTTCTCACGGGAATGTTGTTGTATTTTTTATTTCATAGCAATTAAAACACTTTCATTCCTATTGTTATGTTGACACGTAATGGTGCATCATTGTGAACAGCACAATTTCAGACTTATCTTCGAAAGAATACGGTGTAGAGTCGGGTGGCGTTCTAAATATAGTGTGTAAAGAAAATAATGGCCTGAAAATGCACAAAGATGCGATCGTTAGTCGTTGGCGAGACGAAATAGCTGAAAGGCATTTTGTTTGAGATAACGTAACCGCTGGCACAGTTTCATATTTACAAACATTGCAGTCAATGACGTAATGATGACTTGTAAAGTGTTGACGTCATCTTATTGAAGGAGAAATTGACGTTTATAAATATTGTTGTTTGAAATATCGAGGAGATACGATCTTCCTTATTTATACTTTTGTGTCCAAATGACTGCAGTGTTTGCTGGCTTCCAGTTTGTATTAAAATCTTGTTTGGTAGTTTTAGCATGCCTTTTTTTACTGCAGATCTGTTGTAAATATCTACAATGTTTAATTATCTGTGACTATATATAGTGCTGCCACCTGTTAATTTTTCAAATAAAATGCTCTCACTCTTTGTGGTTTGAACGGAACACGTTGTTTTAATAATAGGTTATGGGCCATTAAAAATAAAAAGTGCAGTATTTTAGCAAGAATTTCGGAAAACGAGTGTTAAAAAGAGACTTTTTATTACGAAACGAGTGTTTGTTCAGGAGTGAAGGACGATTGTAAATTTTGCGGAGTTAGTGATTGGAATCAAACAATGGCTACTAACTATCTGATAAATGTACCCAAGTTAAAGGGTCGAGAAAATTATAATGAATGGTGTTTCGCGGCAGAGAATTTCCTAATCCTTGAAGGCATGAACCATTGTGTAAAGCCAGAAGTAGGGGTGGACATAGGAGCTGGATTCCTTATCAACAAATAATAGGTTGTCTCATGTATCTAGCAGTACTTACCAGACCTGACATAGCATTTTCAGTTGGTTTTTTGAGTCAATTTAATAATTGCTTTAGTAAAGAACATTGTTCATATGTTAAACGTATATTAAGATATTTAAAACATACCAAAAAACATGGCTTAAAGTTTACTGCTAATGGGAACTCAATTTTAGAAGGGTTTGTTGATGCTGATTGGGGAAGTAATAGTATAGATAGAAGGTCATACACAGGTTTCTGTTTTACTTTATCTGGCTGTGTAATTTCTTGGGAAGCTAAAAAACAAAAAACTGTTGCCTTGTCGAGCAGCGAAGCAGAGTACATGGCTTTGACTGAAGCATGTAAAGAATCTGTTTATTTAAGGAATCTACAGTTTGAGATTACAAAGAAAATGTATACGATTGATATTTATAATGATAATCAGAGTGCATTAAAGTTGACTGCAAATCCAGTTTTTCACAAGAGAACCAAACACATTGATATAAGGTATCATTTTTGTAGAGATTGTGTAACCAATAGAATTGTGAACTTTCAATATTTGCCGACAGCTGAAATGCCTGCTGATTTATTTACCAAGAGCTTATGTACTAATAAGCATTATTATTTTTTGAACAAGTTGGGTGTTCAGCATATTTGAAATGTACCTA
Source organism: Cosmia trapezina (assembly GCA_905163495.3). Classification (NCBI taxonomy): domain Eukaryota; kingdom Metazoa; phylum Arthropoda; class Insecta; order Lepidoptera; family Noctuidae; genus Cosmia; species Cosmia trapezina. The sequence goes on from LR991044.1 coordinate 7,800,273, forward strand.
ATGTGTAACTATGTACATTGTTAGATATAGTGGGGGTGTTGTAAATATCTACAATGTTTAATTATCTGTGACTATATATAGTGCTGCCACCTGTTAATTTTTCAAATAAAATGCTCTCACTCTTTGTGGTTTGAACGGAACACGTTGTTTTAATAATAAGATCTTATGTGATCTTATAGAAGTCTTCTATTGCCTTTACCTTATAAGTATGCAATCATTTGATGGGTGCTTGTAACGTTGTACTGCGCATCGGAAGAACAATTACATAGCGTGGGCTCATGGAAAATATTGCTAAGTTTCATAGGGCATATAACAAGCTACCCAGCATAATGTCTTGTTGTTATTTGAAATCGACGTGAAAAGTAGTTATTTCTCAGTTTTTAGGGTTCCGTACCAAAATGGTAAAAAAGGAACCCTTATGGTGTCACGTCACTCAGTCTGTCTGTCGGTCTGTCTGTCTGTCACAACTGGATATCTCAAGAACTACTAATGCTATCAACTTGAAATTTGTAAATGTTTTAGATGACGTTTACCCAACTATTTTGCAAATAAGAAAGAAATAAAAATATTTATGTTTTTTCTGTAACAGGTGCCGAAAGGGGGACTTAAAAATTTAAAGTGGGGCTACTAGGGCATGTGGGATATCATATGAAAGAACGCTTTTTGCAAATTCTCACACATTTTTTTAATTTTTTTTAGGTCGCATAGTTTTCAACTTTTGATGAAAAATGTAAAAAAAAGGCCGTTTCCCCCCCCTTAACTCCGAAGTTTGCAAAGAGAAAAATCTGAAATTATTCTATGTGATAAAAGTTTATGTAAAGATTACAGGAAAAATAAAACGATGTCTCTAAATAGCATACTTTTTTAGAAATCGGAACGGAACCCTCGGTGCGCGAGTTCGACTCGCCCTTGACCGGTTTTTTTGCATGCAGGACTCTCATTTTATGTGCATTTCCCTTGAACTGTTATCCTACACATGATATATCTTCTGTCAGTTGCTATAGTTCGCCGGATAAGAGCAATTCTACCAATGAAATTTTATTTAAACTACTTTGGGTCTCCCTGTAAACACTTCGATAACTATACCGTTTGAGTTCAAACACCCCAGTTTAATATTACTAGTTTACTATGATGGGATGCGATTGTCCAGTGTCCATCCTTCCTGGCGTAAATTCTGAAGAGTCATCATTCTCTTGCCCTTATAAGAATTTATTTAGAGTCGGCGCAACATGTCTTTTCTTCCATACTTCTCTATTCGTCGTCCATCTTAGTAGCCAGCCTCTTTCTAGCCATATCATCTTTCACACAGTCCATCCATCGTTTCTTTGATCTTCCCCTTCTCTGTCGTAAACTCGAGAGATTGTTAAAAATTATTGTAGCCATTGTCTTCCTATACCTCCATAATTATTAGTTACACATAAAATGGATTGCAGATTAGGTGTGAAGATCGCGATAGAAACACCACCCTGCGCTCCATAACTCAAGTTGGCTGATTTTTCTCCGACATCCATTGTTGACATTGTTGGAGAAAAATCAGCCAGGCTGAAGTGGGAGTGGGCTGGCCACGTCGTCGCACAATAATGCACCCGGAGAAATGGGCCAAGGATCGTCAGTTCGTCACCCACTGGACATCGCCGTCGAAGTAGACCGCGGCGAAGTGGTGTAACGATCTGACCATGTTGCAGGGCCAACATGGCTAGAGACTGCACAAGACAGAAAGGTTTGGAAGGAAAAAGGGGAGGCCTTTGCCCACTAAAAAAATAGGACACAAAATAGGCTAGTAAAAAAATCATACTTGACAGTAAAGGCAATATTGATCGAGTAAGGTACAACTGGCCAAAGGAGAAGGGAAACGCTCCATAGTTTCCTGGGCCCAGGTGTTAACTCAATCAAACTAGCCTTATTTGTAAGAGGATAATAATAACAAGGCCTTACTGAAAATTTGGTGAAATTTGGCTATCCAGAAATCAAGTTATATGAAGTATAGTAAAAGTGAGGTTACATTATATTCCGCCACGAAACCACATGATGTTCCGCTACGTAGCGGAATTTAATGCGAGTCAGTTGAATTGAATTACTACGTACTATTATTTATTCTGTGCTACTAGTCCAGTAGATAGAAGAATATGCCCTTCGATAATTCTAAAGTTTTTTACTGTCGCTCAGTGGATAACTTTAGTGAATTCATTGCTATGTACAAAAATGCTAACAGAAAAAAAAAACTAAAACTGAAACTACTATACTATACTGCGGTTTCGCTGCTATGGTTTCGCGGCGGAGGTGTGGTAAGGCCCTCAGCCCTTTTAATGCCAATACAAGTAACTTTAATGTTTTTGTTTTATTGCCAAGTTGGGAGTTACAGATCAAGGAATGCCAAGTATGCAAATGCCAAGGGCAAGGATATTAAGATAAGTACTCATTGCATATTAATGATGACCAAGTACAGAATGTGTTTGATCTACAAGCCAACCATATTATTGATGAACACTTAAAAGATGGGGCTGGATTTTTTTTTCTGTGCTCTTCTAGTGCGGTTTGAGTGCGGCCTGCGGGATGCAAAGTTAGTTTAGAGGATGAGGATTAGCACACAGCTTATAATAGAAAACACAATTTTTTCTCGAAAAAAAAAAAGCTAATTTTGAGGAAACTGTGATTTTTTTTAATCGAGCCATATTGTATCAATCGTATCTTGGTCCTCATAATTTACTAAAGAAAATCTTCAATTTTTATAATCATGAAAAACTCACATATACAAACATACATCAACCCTGAAAACACTACACTCCTTTGGGCAGTCGTGTAAAAAGAATGGCTTTGTAGTTTTTGAGGACAAAAATTGATTTTGCATGCAGCCGAAATGCGTTAAAATATCTTCTTTGGGTCCATTTCACCGTACCTACTAGTATTTTAGACGTCTCTTGCCAAAGCTGTGTTACAGGAAAAAATATAAGTAAGTACTTATATTTTTTACTTATATTTTACTTACCTATATTTTTTTTTATTTTTCAAACAGACTATTTTTAAGGTTCCGTACCAAAATGGTAAAAAGGAAGCCTTATGGTGCGACTAAGTCTGTATGTCTATCCGTCTGAACAGTTTCAGATTACGTTTGCCCAACTATTTTCAAATCAGAAAGAAAATATTTGCAACAGGGACTGAAAGGGGGTCTTAAAAATTCGAACTGGGGCTACTAGGGCATGTGGGGATCAATGTAAGAGCGCTGTTTGCACATTCTCAAACATTTTTTCTTTTTTTAATATAAAAAAAATACCGTTCCCTCCCAACCCCTTATCTCCAAGTTTGCATAGAGAAAAATCTGAAATTATTCTATGTGATAGTTTAGTAAAGATTACAGGAAAAATAAAACGATGTCTGAATGTATCTAAATAGCACACTATTCAGAAATCAGAACGGAACCCTCGGTGCGCGAGTCCGACTCGCTCTTGACCGGTTTTTTTCCCCAGCTTTTAGCCTGATTGGGCGCGGTCGAATGTAAATATTTAACGAATCTACTTCCTTAACGTCCCTGTCTGAGCTGCGCAACCCGACAATTGGGAATGCGGTAACTCCATGAGCCATATTAATTCAACTACATAACATATTAATGCTCCACCCATTTGCAAATAGACAAGTACCCACTTGTCTATTTGCAAATGGGTGGAGCAATGCCAATTCCAAGTAATTGAATTAATATGGCTCATGGAGTTACCGCATTCCCAATTGTCGGGTTGCACAGAACCTAAGTCTAAGGTGATATGCACCAGCATAATATCACTTTATACTTAGGTTCTGTTTCACCACCTACGAATAAGTTCTTTCATACAAAAAAATAAAATAAAAAATTCTATTCCATTTTTGAATTTATTCGATGACTATTGGCTATTCGGACATCGTGAAATAGGCCCTCAGTAATTTTGAAATAGACATTTGGCATGACACGTCCCAATTTGTATGACCTAATTAGAAGTAATGTAATTAGTGAAATTAAATTGAACACGTTTCTAGGAGTGGTGACTGTACGTCAAGTCAACCTGTCAACTAATATAGGGTAATAAATACACTACTTTGCAAAAAAACGGGCGGTTTGGATTTTTCTACATTTTTGGTAATCATTTAGTTCTAAAGAGGTTTTAATAGCCAAACTATGTTACTGGCACTTAATAAAGAGTCTGGGTATGAAAAAAAAGTTAATTTCAAATTCGAAACTGTTGTTTTTAAAAATAATAATCCCTTTTTCAGTTTGTGAGTTTTTACTTACTATTCGCGGGTTTGCGGTTAAAAGGTTATCAGGCAACTAAAACTAACTTCTCGTTATTTTTTTTAGAATAATTTATGTTTGTCGCATAATCCTGCCTTATTGTGACTTAAAACAGATATGTTTGTAATGGCAGAAAAAGCAATAAGAGCTAGTAAAATTATAGCGCTGCTGGAAGTGGAGTGTAGCCAATGTTACGGCTCTCAGCGGTTAAACGTGAGTCGTTCCACCGTCCAAAGAACCTGGACTCGATACCAAGAGACAGGATCCGCTCAAAGAAGGCAAGGTTCGGGGAGAAAACTTTGCACACAACCACGAGACGACCGCTTTTTAGTGACTCAGGCGCTGAGGAGCCGCAAATACAGTTACATAGACCTCAAAAGAAACCTTGAAGAGGTACGAAGAGCACAAGTTAGCCTATGGACAGTGAGGAGGAGGCTTTTAGCGGTTGATATACGCAGTCGACGACCAGCGCGGGCGGGCAAGTTACTCCGTGAGCACCGGATTGCTCGACTGAGGTTCACTAGAAATTGTCTATATTGGACAATAGGAACTGGAGTAGCGTACTCTTCTCCGATGAGGCTCGAATTTGTCTGAATGGTGAGGACCGACGTCGGCGAGTGTTACGAAGACCAGGGGAACGCTATGACGACGTGTGTTTTGAAGAAATCTCCCCTTATGGTGGAAGGTCCGTTATGTTTTGGGCGGGCGTAACTTCCAGCTATCGTACCGAGATAGTGTTCATTGAAAATGGCTCACTAAATGCGCAAAGGTACATAACAGGAATAATTTGTCAACATGCACAGCCCGCACTGACTGTAATTGGTGAAGATGCCATTTACATGGACGATAATGCTCGGGACCCCCGTTCTGGCGACGTAGATGCTTATATGCAAGAGGTCGGTATTCGTCGTCTGGATTGGCTAGCGCGGAGCCACGACCTTAACCCGATTGAGCACGTCTGGGACCTTCTAAAAAGGCGAGTACGATCTGTCCAATCCCTTCCACAAAACATCAGGGAGCTTAAACGTGTGATTTCGGCTAAGTGGGAACACATTCGACAGGACACCATCAAAAACCTGGTGGAAAGCATTCCAAGACGATTACATGCCGTAATCGCTGCAAGGGGAGGTCATACTCGTTATTAATTTTTAATTTTCAACGTCTTTTTTTTTAATTAAAATACCATAAAAATACTCGGTAGTCTTAATTTAATTATACCCCAAAAATTTTAACATTGACTTAAACACCGATTCCAGGATTTAAGGGTTAAAAACTATATTCCCAATGATAATAAGAAATTTCTAGTCATTTATGCTAATGACATACTAAAAATATTAATATTATCCATAGAAAAGCCAATGACTGTAAGGTGCCCGTTTTTTTTGCAAAGGAGTTTATTTGAAGGTTATTAGGGTTTTAGGTAAGTAAGTTAATTTTGGATTTTTTGTTTAAGGCTTGTCCGTAGCAAAAAGCGCGGTCACTGTCGGACTGCATAGAAAAGAAAGAGAAGCGCGATGACACAACGCTTGCAAAATATGAAGTAGTTATCGATTTACAAAAAATCTGTTGATTAAACTAAAAAAGTAATGACAAGAAATCATTCCTTATTAGTTTGTAAAGAACTGTATAAATTTATGAACACTTTTAATGAAAACTGTAGGAGTAACATGGTAACAACTCGAAAAAATAGACCGAAATAGACCTGGATTAAGGTTTTTTTTCCTTAGTCCTACAAACTAAAATAGATTTCAGGACACATTAAATCACTTCTTATGTATTGTAGATTACTGTGTATATTTTCCTATCAGAAAGATGCTATAGTTACTGTAAAAGATGTATACAAAGTTACTCAGTTTCGCCGTATTTTAGGAAGGATCAGCCTTAAGTACAGACGCCAGCACATCAAGCTACTACAATCTGTCAAATTTCTTTAATAGATTTTCAACTTTACCGCTAAAGCATTAGGTTCAAGGTTGATTGGGAAAATTTGACAGTTTCGGGTGGCTTGACCTGCTGGCGTCTGTACATTAAAATAGCCAGGGATATCCTGTGAAGTCCCTGAATGTTTTGACCACGGCATGATCTATACTTGGTGATTGGTGCATCATGAGGTCATGGGTTCGATTCCCAGGTCAGACAAGGGTTTTTTTTATCTAGGATTTCTCAGTAGCAGTGCGGAGTCTGGTTTTGTGCCCAGTTGATGGCAATAGGCTCGCCCCCTATTACATGGGACTATAATATAGCTGGCAAAATGTGGGGTATAACTCTGCCCAGCCCTTCGGGGTAACAAGGCGTGATGTTATGTTATCTTTGTGCCGATACGAGAAAGGAAGAACAAAATGGAAAAAAAACATACAACGTGTAACGTTAAATGCGCAAAACCTCTTAAGGGGTCAATCTACTCATCATTATGAACAACTTTTACTATGGGACCAAAACTGAAATCGCGAAAAAGAAAAACAGCTGTTCAGTACATTTATGTTCGCATAATTCGTCAAAATGTACTGAACAGCTGATTTTTTTTTCGCGATTTCATGTTTGGTCCCACAGTAAAAGTTGTTAAAGAGGTTTTACGCATTTAATGTTACACGTTGTATATGTAGAAGATGTGATTCAACCATTCAAGTACGCATGGCTACAGGTCAGGCTGTACATTTCCAATATAAGCTGATCTCGCATTGTATAGGATTTCCTTACAATGAGAGGTCAGTGTGAGAGTAGGTACCTACTAATGTAGGGAGAATTATAGGAAAGAGCCTCAAACATGGTGGCATTTCCAGACAAAACAAAACTAAGTTCATTGCATTTCGCCAGACACTATAACACCCCATAATAAATATAACGCCATTGCCATGGGGCCTCAGATGACGTCATATGAGTTCACTAATCCTCTATTGAAAAGGGAGGATCCTCCGACCAGACGGGTGTTGTGTCTGGTGGGCCACTGCCCGACGGTTGATGTCGGGACGTTGTATACAGGGTGTAAGGGACAGCCCTCCACAAATTAACAGGGTGCATTCAGCTCCTTATTGTGAATCATATTCCACCGGAAATTTTCTCAGGAAAAGTTTCATTTTTTTTAACGTTTTTTTGGCTAATATTCCTTTATTTCAATGTAAAATTACATTCTCTGTTTGCAGCACTCCATTTATGTAAATAAAACAGCTAAAATCCAAAAAACAGCAATGTATGTCGAAATACTCTAACGTACTACGCGCGAAATCAGCTGTTCACTTTCTGCATAGCTTCAGAGTTCATCAAACTCACCGCATACTACTTGCATACAATACAATAGAGACAAGCGAGACGCTCCGATTTACCGAGTCGCAACAGTATTGCCAACTTAATAAACCTCAATTTGTGAACGAAAATGTTAGATCAAACTTGGTTCACATAAGAACTCCTCTAATGTTAAATGCAAATCTTTTAGTGCACTTAATTTCTAAAGGAAAAACGCACATAATGTGCCCTTGAGTATTCGTGGTAGGTACATACCTAATTACTTAATTAATTCTACTTTTCAAGCGATCACTGGATCCAGTTTCCAAGCCACCCAAGGGCCTTTTCATGGCTTTACGGCAGCTACCGACTGGTAGTCGAGTCGCGAATCGAACGTAAGCCCTCTGCAATGGAAGCCCAGTCTTCTATCACGCTGGGCTATCACTACTATTAATTTGCTTAAGGCGGTGAGAGCCGTAAAAACGTCGTTCTGTTTAGTGTTTTATTCGTAGATAACACGGATTTAAATTTTGAAAAAAATATATTACTTAGTTCAGACTTCCATCTACAAATTTCGGCCGTCCGATACACGATTACTTGCACTTTACTGCATCCAATTAAATCGCAAAGACAAGTCTAAATTATGATCTATATCTTATTTCATTTGATTTATATTAGGCTTTGAACAATAAAACTTATGCCATAATAAAGGTCGTAAAAAATGTAATTTTTATCGGCTATCATAATTTGAAATATCAAAATATTTATATCACTAATTCCAATGTCAAGTGTTTTGCGCTCGCTCCGTGTCGTTTAGTCCCGAGCGGAACGTGATGGAGGTCGGACGTGTGCCAATTTTTCGAACCCGCCACCCCCGCTAACTTCTGTCACCGGCTGCGACCGGCACAAATTAACATGTGTTGAAAACAGTTGAATTTGAACGCTATGCCTATGTAAATAAAGACGTCACGCGCGCAAAAGCTTTATTGGTATTTATTTTTATCACGGCCTATGTTTACCAATCGCATCAAGTGTGTAAAACAGTTGAATTTGAACCCTACACTGGAGCTTATAAACCGCCTGACGCGCAAATTTTTGGTTCACTATTTTCAAATCTCAAATAGGTAGGTGCCACAGAATAAAGTTAGTACGGGTGGTTTTATAATGAATATCGGATAGGAAATGAGATTTCTTCATAACATCACGCCTGAATTCTTTCAAAGGGTTGGGCAGGGATGTTCAGAAAATAAGTAGGCCCTCAAATGTATTTTTCTGTATACCTACATAAATAAGATTTTTTTTTTAAATTAAGTTTTTTTTCTAATTAGGTATCTTCTTATTTTTTTTTGTATTTCAAGGTCAAAATGAAAATCCAAGATGGCGGCTGCAAAAATTTCCAATTTTTCGTCATGGGTGTCGTTTTCGTGATATTTTAGGTCGCTGAAAACGATAGTGGGGTCAAAATGAAAATCCAAGATGGCGGCTGCGAAAATTTCCAAATTTTTCGTCATGGGTGTCATTTTCGTGATATTTTAGGTCGCTGAAAACGATAGTGGGGTCAAAATCAAAATCCAAGATGGCGGCTGCAAAAATTTCCTAATTTTTCGTCATGGGTGTCGTTTTCGTGATATTTTAGGTCGCTGAAAACGATAGTGGGGTCAAAATGAAAATCCAAGATGGCGGCTGCGAAAATTTCCTAATTTTTCGTCATGGGTGTCATTTTCGTGATATTTTAGGTCGCTGAAAACGATAGTGGGGTCAAAATGAAAATCCAAGATGGCGGCTGCGAAAATTTTCAAATTTTTCGACATGGGTGTCATTTTCGTGATATTTGAGGTCGCTGAAACCGATAGTGGGGTCAAAATGAAAATCCAAGATGGCGGCTGCGAAAATTTCCTAATTTTTCGTCATGGGTGTCATTTTCGTGATATTTTAGGTCGCTGAAAACGATAGCGGGGTCAAAATGAAAATCCAAGATGGCGGCTGTGAAAATTTCCAAATTTTTCGTCATGGGTGTCATTTTCGTGATATTTAAGGTCGCTGAAAACGATAGCGGGGTCAAAATGAAAATCCAAGATGGCGGCTGCGAAAATTTCCTAACTTTTCGTCATGGGTGTCATTTTCGTGTTATTTTAGGTCGCTGAAACGATAGTGGGGTCAAAATGAAAATCCAAGATGGCGGCTGCGAAAATTATCAAATTTTTCGACACAGGTGTCATTTTCGTGATATTTGAGGTCGCTGAAACCGATAGTGGGGTCAAAATGAAAATCCAAGATGGCGGCTGCGAAAATTTCCTTATTTTTCGTCATGGGTGTCATTTTCGTGATATTTTAGGTCGCTGAAAACGATAGCGGGGTCAAAATGAAAATCCAAGATGGCGGCTGTGAAAATTTCCAAATTTTTCGTCATGGGTGTCATTTTCGTGATATTTAAGGTCGCTGAAAACGATAGCGGGGTCAAAATGAAAATCCAAGATGGCGGCTGCGAAAATTTCCTAACTTTTCGTCATGGGTGTCATTTTCGTGTTATTTTAGGTCGCTGAAAACGATAGTGGGGTCAAAATGAAAATCCAAGATGGCGGCTGCAAAAATTTCCTAATTTTTCGTCATGGGTGTCGTTTTCGTGATATTTTAGGTCGCTGAAAACGATTGCGGGGTCAAAATGAAAATCCAAGATGGCGGCTGTGAAAATTTCCAAATTTTTCGTCATGGGTGTCATTTTCGTGATATTTGAGGTCGCTGAAAACGATAGTGGGGTCAAAATGAAAATCCAAGATGGCGGCTGCGAAAATTTTAAAATTTTTCGACATGGGTGTCATTTTCGTGATATTTGAGGTCGCTGAAAACGATAGTGAGGCCAAAATGAAAATCCAAGATGGCGGCTGCGAAAATTTCCTAATTTTCGGTCATGGGTATCATTTTCGTGATATTTGAGGTCGCTGAAAACGATAGTGGGGACAAAATGAGAATCCAAGATGGTGGCTGCGAAAATTTCCTAATTTTTCGTCATGGGTGTCATATTCGTGATATTTTAGGTCACTGAAAGCGATAGTGGGATCAAAATGAAAATCCAAGATGGCGGCTGCGAAAATTTCCTAATTTTTCGTCATGGGTGTCGTTTCCATGGTTTTAGAGGGTGCTGAAAACGATAGTGGGTTCAAAATGAAAATCCAAGATGGCGGCTGCGAAAATTTCCTAATTTTTCGTCATGGGTGTCATTTTCGTGATATTTGAGGTCGCTGAAAACGATAGTGGGGTCAAAATGAAAATCCAAGATGGCGGCTGCGAAAATTTTCTAATTTTTCGTCATGGGTGTCGTTTCCATGGTTTTAGAGGGTGCTGAAAACGATAGTGGGTTCAAAATGAAAATCCAAGATGGATGGAAAATGACACCCATGACGAAAAGTTAGGAAATTTTCATAGCCGCCATCTTGGATTTTCATTTTGACCCCACTATCGTTTTCAGCGACCTAAAATATCACGAAAATGACACCCATGACGAAAAATTTGGAAATTTTCGTAGCCGCTATCTTGGATTTTCATTTTGACCCCACAATCGTTTTCTGCGACCTAAAATATCACGAAAATGACACCCATGACGAAAAGTTACGGAAATTTCGCAGCCGCCATCTTGGATTTTCATTTTGACCCCACTATCGTTTTCAGCGACCTAAAATATCACGAAAATGACACCCATGACGAAAAATTAGGAAATTTTCGCAGCCGCCATCTTGGATTTTCCTTTTTACCCGACTATCGTTTTCAGCGACCTAAAATATCACGAAAATGACACCCATGACGAAAAGTTAGGAAATTTTCGCAGCCGCCATCTTGGATTTTCATTTTGACCCCACTATCGTTTTCAGCGACCTAAAATAACACGAAAATGACACCCATGACGAAAAATTTGGAAATTTTCGTAGCTGCCATCTTGGATTTTCATTTTGACCCCACTATCGTTTTCAGCGACCCCAAATATCACGAAAATGACACCCATGACGAAAAGTTAGGAAATTTTCGCAGCCGCCATCTTGGATTTTCATTTTGACCCCACTATCGTTTTCAGCGACCTAAAATAACACGAAAATGACACCCATGACGAAAAATTTGGAAATTTTCGTAGCCGCTATCTTGGATTTTCATTTTGACCCCACAATCGTTTTCTGCGACCTAAAATATCACGAAAATGACACCCATGACGAAAAGTTACGGAAATTTCGCAGCCACCATCTTGGATTTTCATTTTGACCCCACTATCGTTTTCAGCGACCTAAAATATCACGAAAATGACACCCATGACGAAAAATTAGGAAATTTTCGCAGCCGCCATCTTGGATTTTCCTTTTTACCCGACTATCGTTTTCAGCGACCTAAAATATCACGAAAATGACACCCATGACGAAAAGTTAGGAAATTTTCGCAGCCGCCATCTTGGATTTTCATTTTGACCCCACTATCGTTTTCAGCGACCTAAAATAACACGAAAATGACACCCATGACGAAAAATTTGGAAATTTTCGTAGCTGCCATCTTGGATTTTCATTTTGACCCCACTATCGTTTTCAGCGACCCCAAATATCACGAAAATGACACCCATGACGAAAAATTTGGAAATTTTCGTAGCTGCCATCTTGGATTTTCATTTTGACCCCACTATCGTTTTCAGCGACCCCAAATATCACGAAAATGACACCCATGACGAAAAGTTAGGAAATTTTCGCAGCCGCCATCTTGGATTTTCATTTTGACCCCACTATCGTTTTCAGCGACCTAAAATAACACGAAAATGACACCAATGACGAAAAATTTGGAAATTTTCGTAGCCGCTATCTTGGATTTTCATTTTGACCCCACAATCGTTTTCTGCGACCTAAAATATCACGAAAATGACACCCATGACGAAAAGTTAGGGAATTTTCTTAGCCGCCATCTTGGATTTTCATTTTGACCCCACTATCGTTTTCAGCGACCTCAAATATCACGAAAATGACACCCATGACGAAAAATTAGGAAATTTTCGCAGCCGCCATCTTGGATTTTCCTTTTTACCCGACTATCGTTTTCAGCGACCTAAAATATCACGAAAATGACACCCATGACGAAAAGTTAGGGAAATTTCGCAGCCGCCATCTTGGATTTTCATTTTGACCCCACTATCGTTTTCAGCGACCTAAAATATCACGAAAATGACACCCATGACGAAAAATTAGGAAATTTTCGCAGCCGCCATCTTGGATTTTCCTTTTTACCCGACTATCGTTTTCAGCGACCTAAAATATCACGAAAATGACACCCATGACGAAAAGTTAGGAAATTTTCGCAGCCGCCATCTTGGATTTTCATTTTGACCCCACTATCGTTTTCAGCGACCTAAAATAACACGAAAATGACACCCATGACGAAAAGTTAGGAAATTTTCATAGCCGCCATCTTGGATTTTCATTTTGACCCCACTATCGTTTTCAGCGACCTAAAATAACACGAAAATGACACCCATGACGAAAAATTTGGAAATTTTCGTAGCCGCTATCTTGAATTTTCATTTTGACCCCACAATCGTTTTCTGCGACCTAAAATATCACGAAAATGACACCCATGACGAAAAGTTACGGAAATTTCGCAGCCGCCATCTTGGATTTTCATTTTGACCCCACTATCGTTTTCAGCGACCTAAAATATCACGAAAATGACACCCATGACGAAAAATTAGGAAATTTTCGCAGCCGCCATCTTGGATTTTCCTTTTTACCCGACTATCGTTTTCAGCGACCTAAAATATCACGAAAATGACACCCATGACGAAAAGTTAGGAAATTTTCGCAGCCGCCATCTTGGATTTTCATTTTGACCCCACTATCGTTTTCAGCGACCTAAAATAACACGAAAATGACACCCATGACGAAAAATTTGGAAATTTTCGTAGCTGCCATCTTGGATTTTCATTTTGACCCCACTATCGTTTTCAGCGACCCCAAATATCACGAAAATGACACCCATGACGAAAAATTTGGAAATTTTCGTAGCTGCCATCTTGGATTTTCATTTTGACCCCACTATCGTTTTCAGCGACCCCAAATATCACGAAAATGACACCCATGACGAAAAGTTAGGAAATTTTCGCAGCCGCCATCTTGGATTTTCATTTTGACCCCACTATCGTTTTCAGCGACCTAAAATAACACGAAAATGACACCCATGACGAAAAATTTGGAAATTTTCGTAGCCGCTATCTTGGATTTTCATTTTGACCCCACAATCGTTTTCTGCGACCTAAAATATCACGAAAATGACACCCATGACGAAAAGTTACGGAAATTTCGCAGCCACCATCTTGGATTTTCATTTTGACCCCACTATCGTTTTCAGCGACCTAAAATATCACGAAAATGACACCCATGACGAAAAATTAGGAAATTTTCGCAGCCGCCATCTCGGATTTTCCTTTTTACCCGACTATCGTTTTCAGCGACCTAAAATATCACGAAAATGACACCCATGACGAAAAGTTAGGAAATTTTCGCAGCCGCCATCTTGGATTTTCATTTTGACCCCACTATCGTTTTCAGCGACCTAAAATAACACGAAAATGACACCCATGACGAAAAATTTGGAAATTTTCGTAGCTGCCATCTTGGATTTTCATTTTGACCCCACTATCGTTTTCAGCGACCCCAAATATCACGAAAATGACACCCATGACGAAAAATTTGGAAATTTTCGTAGCTGCCATCTTGGATTTTCATTTTGACCCCACTATCGTTTTCAGCGACCCCAAATATCACGAAAATGACACCCATGACGAAAAGTTAGGAAATTTTCGCAGCCGCCATCTTGGATTTTCATTTTGACCCCACTATCGTTTTCAGCGACCTAAAATAACACGAAAATGACACCAATGACGAAAAATTTGGAAATTTTCGTAGCCGCTATCTTGGATTTTCATTTTGACCCCACTATCGTTTTCAGCGACCTAAAATAACACGAAAATGACACCCATGACGAAAAATTTGGAAATTTTCGTAGCTGCCATCTTGGATTTTCATTTTGACCCCACTATCGTTTTCAGCGACCCCAAATATCACGAAAATGACACCCATGACGAAAAGTTAGGAAATTTTCGCAGCCGCCATCTTGGATTTTCATTTTGACCCCACTATCGTTTTCAGCGACCTAAAATAACACGAAAATGACACCCATGACGAAAAATTTGGAAATTTTCGTAGCCGCTATCTTGGATTTTCATTTTGACCCCACAATCGTTTTCTGCGACCTAAAATATCACGAAAATGACACCCATGACGAAAAGTTACGGAAATTTCGCAGCCACCATCTTGGATTTTCATTTTGACCCCACTATCGTTTTCAGCGACCTAAAATATCACGAAAATGACACCCATGACGAAAAATTAGGAAATTTTCGCAGCCGCCATCTTGGATTTTCCTTTTTACCCGACTATCGTTTTCAGCGACCTAAAATATCACGAAAATGACACCCATGACGAAAAGTTAGGAAATTTTCGCAGCCGCCATCTTGGATTTTCATTTTGACCCCACTATCGTTTTCAGCGACCTAAAATAACACGAAAATGACACCCATGACGAAAAATTTGGAAATTTTCGTAGCTGCCATCTTGGATTTTCATTTTGACCCCACTATCGTTTTCAGCGACCCCAAATATCACGAAAATGACACCCATGACGAAAAATTTGGAAATTTTCGTAGCTGCCATCTTGGATTTTCATTTTGACCCCACTATCGTTTTCAGCGACCCCAAATATCACGAAAATGACACCCATGACGAAAAGTTAGGAAATTTTCGCAGCCGCCATCTTGGATTTTCATTTTGACCCCACTATCGTTTTCAGCGACCTAAAATAACACGAAAATGACACCAATGACGAAAAATTTGGAAATTTTCGTAGCCGCTATCTTGGATTTTCATTTTGACCCCACAATCGTTTTCTGCGACCTAAAATATCACGAAAATGACACCCATGACGAAAAGTTAGGGAATTTTCTTAGCCGCCATCTTGGATTTTCATTTTGACCCCACTATCGTTTTCAGCGACCTCAAATATCACGAAAATGACACCCATGACGAAAAATTAGGAAATTTTCGCAGCCGCCATCTTGGATTTTCCTTTTTACCCGACTATCGTTTTCAGCGACCTAAAATATCACGAAAATGACACCCATGACGAAAAGTTAGGGAATTTTCGCAGCCGCCATCTTGGATTTTCATTTTGACCCCACTATCGTTTTCAGCGACCTAAAATATCACGAAAATGACACCCATGACGAAAAATTAGGAAATTTTCGCAGCCGCCATCTTGGATTTTCCTTTTTACCCGACTATCGTTTTCAGCGACCTAAAATATCACGAAAATGACACCCATGACGAAAAGTTAGGAAATTTTCGCAGCCGCCATCTTGGATTTTCATTTTGACCCCACTATCGTTTTCAGCGACCTAAAATAACACGAAAATGACACCCATGACGAAAAGTTAGGAAATTTTCATAGCCGCCATCTTGGATTTTCATTTTGACCCCACTATCGTTTTCAGCGACCTAAAATAACACGAAAATGACACCCATGACGAAAAATTTGGAAATTTTCGTAGCCGCTATCTTGAATTTTCATTTTGACCCCACAATCGTTTTCTGCGACCTAAAATATCACGAAAATGACACCCATGACGAAAAGTTACGGAAATTTCGCAGCCGCCATCTTGGATTTTCATTTTGACCCCACTATCGTTTTCAGCGACCTAAAATATCACGAAAATGACACCCATGACGAAAAATTAGGAAATTTTCGCAGCCGCCATCTTGGATTTTCCTTTTTACCCGACTATCGTTTTCAGCGACCTAAAATATCACGAAAATGACACCCATGACGAAAAGTTAGGAAATTTTCGCAGCCGCCATCTTGGATTTTCATTTTGACCCCACTATCGTTTTCAGCGACCTAAAATAACACGAAAATGACACCCATGACGAAAAATTTGGAAATTTTCGTAGCTGCCATCTTGGATTTTCATTTTGACCCCACTATCGTTTTCAGCGACCCCAAATATCACGAAAATGACACCCATGACGAAAAATTTGGAAATTTTCGTAGCTGCCATCTTGGATTTTCATTTTGACCCCACTATCGTTTTCAGCGACCCCAAATATCACGAAAATGACACCCATGACGAAAAGTTAGGAAATTTTCGCAGCCGCCATCTTGGATTTTCATTTTGACCCCACTATCGTTTTCAGCGACCTAAAATAACACGAAAATGACACCCATGACGAAAAATTTGGAAATTTTCGTAGCCGCTATCTTGGATTTTCATTTTGACCCCACAATCGTTTTCTGCGACCTAAAATATCACGAAAATGACACCCATGACGAAAAGTTACGGAAATTTCGCAGCCACCATCTTGGATTTTCATTTTGACCCCACTATCGTTTTCAGCGACCTAAAATATCACGAAAATGACACCCATGACGAAAAATTAGGAAATTTTCGCAGCCGCCATCTCGGATTTTCCTTTTTACCCGACTATCGTTTTCAGCGACCTAAAATATCACGAAAATGACACCCATGACGAAAAGTTAGGAAATTTTCGCAGCCGCCATCTTGGATTTTCATTTTGACCCCACTATCGTTTTCAGCGACCTAAAATAACACGAAAATGACACCCATGACGAAAAATTTGGAAATTTTCGTAGCTGCCATCTTGGATTTTCATTTTGACCCCACTATCGTTTTCAGCGACCCCAAATATCACGAAAATGACACCCATGACGAAAAATTTGGAAATTTTCGTAGCTGCCATCTTGGATTTTCATTTTGACCCCACTATCGTTTTCAGCGACCCCAAATATCACGAAAATGACACCCATGACGAAAAGTTAGGAAATTTTCGCAGCCGCCATCTTGGATTTTCATTTTGACCCCACTATCGTTTTCAGCGACCTAAAATAACACGAAAATGACACCAATGACGAAAAATTTGGAAATTTTCGTAGCCGCTATCTTGGATTTTCATTTTGACCCCACAATCGTTTTCTGCGACCTAAAATATCACGAAAATGACACCCATGACGAAAAGTTAGGGAATTTTCTTAGCCGCCATCTTGGATTTTCATTTTGACCCCACTATCGTTTTCAGCGACCTCAAATATCACGAAAATGACACCCATGACGAAAAATTAGGAAATTTTCGCAGCCGCCATCTTGGATTTTCCTTTTTACCCGACTATCGTTTTCAGCGACCTAAAATATCACGAAAATGACACCCATGACGAAAAGTTAGGGAATTTTCGCAGCCGCCATCTTGGATTTTCATTTTGACCCCACTATCGTTTTCAGCGACCTAAAATATCACGAAAATGACACCCATGACGAAAAATTAGGAAATTTTCGCAGCCGCCATCTTGGATTTTCCTTTTTACCCGACTATCGTTTTCAGCGACCTCAAATATCACGAAAATGACACCCATGACGAAAAGTTAGGAAATTTTCGCAGCCGCCATCTTGGATTTTCATTTTGACCCCACTATCGTTTTCAGCGACCTAAAATAACACGAAAATGACACCCATGACGAAAAATTTGGAAATTTTCGTAGCTGCCATCTTGGATTTTCATTTTGACCCCACTATCGTTTTCAGCGACCCCAAATATCACGAAAATGACACCCATGACGAAAAATTTGGAAATTTTCGTAGCTGCCATCTTGGATTTTCATTTTGAACCCACTATCGTTTTCAGCGACCCCAAATATCACGAAAATGACACCCATGACGAAAAGTTAGGAAATTTTCGCAGCCGCCATCTTGGATTTTCATTTTGACCCCACTATCGTTTTCAGCGACCTAAAATAACACGAAAATGACACCCATGACGAAAAATTAGGAAATTTTCGCAGCCGCCATCTTGGATTTTCATTTTGACCCCACTATCGTTTTCAGCGACCTAAAATGTCACGAAAATGACACCCATGACGAAAAATTAGGAAATTTTCGCAGCCGCCATCTTGGATTTTCATTTTGACCCCACTATCGTTTTCAGCGACCTAAAATATCACGAAAATGACACCCATGACGAAAAATTAGGAAATTTTCGCAGCCGCCATCTTGGATTTTTATTTTGACCCCACTATCGTTTTCAGCGACCTAAAATATCATGAAAATGACACCCATGACGAACAGTTAGGGAATTTTCGCAGCCGCCATCTTGGATCTCTCTAAAATGTCTAAAATGTGTCTAAAATGTCTAAAATCTGTCTAAAATGTCTAATCTGTCTACAACTTTCAAAAATACTTACTAGAAAAATAAAACAAAATAAACTTGTATACTAATCAGTTCAAGTTTATCTACTGCATTGCTCTATTCTGTGACGCAACATAGTACCTACTCGAGTTCATGAACTCATGAGCGGTGCGCTTGGCGCGCGTTTTCCGCGCATCGTAATTTATTACGTATCGCTACTCCTTGCGGGGGCTGCGGTAAGCATTTAATACCTACGGCGCTTGCTTTCACCCCGCCTTAACATAAACTTTGAATTAAATTGACAAATTAATCGTTTCATTTCTCCAAAAAAAATAACAGCTCTAACATTTAGTCAAGCTTAAAAATAGTGGTATTTTTGTACAACATTTTTGCAAGAAACATGCAAAATTTTTTGAGTAGTTGACAACACTGTTTTTGTGTGTGATTTTTCGTGTAGTCATTAGTACAGTTTAGTTGTCCTGCGACTGTGTCCTGCGCAGTATCGCTCGCTGTTGTTCGCGCAGTCGCGTCGTGAAGTTTACGTACTTACCCATTTGTGTTGTTGTCTGTGAGAAATGGCTACACGAGCACTAAGCTCGTGAATATGGCGAAATGATAATGTGCTACGGGGAAGCTCGGGGAAATGCCAGGGAAGCGCTCAGAAATTACATCGATAGGTATCCTGACCGTCGGCATCCATCAGACTCCCGGATAATTACCAATGTCTATCAACGAGTGCTAGATAACCAGCCCATAGTTCCCAATCAAGAAGGCGCCGGAAGACCACTTCGCGGTGCAACTGTAGAAAGAGTTTTAGACCTGGTCCGTCAAAATCCACGCCTAGGCACACGCACTGCAGCTCGACTATTGCGCCGGAATCATGGAGCCCGCGTCTCACACTTTTAGACTTCTTTTTGTGGGGCTACGTAAAGGAAAAAGTGTTTGTTAGTGCATGTGCGAGTGAGGAAGAAATGCGAGATTGAATCACAGACACATTCCAGCAGCTGCGCTACAGCTGCAACGAAGATCCCAACTTGCTGACCCGCTTGCACGGGGAGACCCTGCGCCGTGCCAATGTGTGTGAAGGTCTCGGTGGAGGTCATTTCGAGCCGTATCTCATACGACCGGAGCGATTCTAAGGTAGGATTAATTTTTGATACCTATTGAAATAAGACTGATTGATTTACATTATTTTTCTATGTAATAAGCATTGTACTTATGGTAAAAACACATAACGCTCCTTTTTTAACTTGCCGCAGTCGGGTAAAAAAACGAAAACCACTTCAACGTTAGTTGTAGCTATTGTTTGGCACAAAATTAACTCTAGTGCTTATTATTTTGTTATCTTTACTCGCTTTACCAAAGCGGAATTCCCGCTGTGTGAAAGGTGTCTGCTTGTTATTTTCGTTAAGTTTTAGACTGTTGTTGGTTGAGCGGAAAATACTTTTGTATTAATTTGTTTAAAAATGCCTCGCAGACGATACAACGTTTTACGTAGGCAAGCCAGAAAAGATAAAGGTTTTTGAGGGAATACAGCCATCATCGTAAATACAAAATAAAAACATTATTCCTTATTTCATAAAACCTACTTATTTTATTTTTCATTGAACCCTACCCGTACTTGACAAACTGACCAATAAGTAGGTACCATACACCACTTTAAACATCTTTCAGTTATAAAAATAATTAAATGAAGGCTAAATTATTGTTGCTTTTACTGTACCTGCGCGTAAGTATCTACCTACTCAACTAACTTGTGCACTACGCTGTCGCTAGTTTAAGCCAAGTGGCGCGAGAATTGACCCCGTGGCGGGTGGGGCAGCCGAACACTCACTGCGCTACCGTTCGCTACGTGCGTTTTGCCACGGAAGCAATACATTGCGTGCGAGGTAATAAAACAAATCAGGTTTATTGGATTCCCATAACGTTCCTGAAATAATTTCATGTACCGGTCATCTTAGTATGATGTACTGAATTCACCCTATCAATCTGCGGAGGGCTGTCCCTTACACCCTGTATATGCTAATCGCGTGGTAAACTCTAATTGCGCGATGCAGGTTTGCGTGACGTCATGTCTTTGATGCGTAGTTCATATGTGGCGATGTAGATGCCGCCACACAGACGGTTGAAAATATTCACCCTACTGAATTAGTCATCTTTTTATTTTTAAAAGATTTTGTTATTACAGCAAAAACATTTTTCTTGCCAGATTGTACGAGTACATAAGTAACAAGCAGGGATGTTGCGGATGCAGACTTTTTACAGCCGCGGATGCGGATTGTGGTGATGCGGTGGCTCACATCCGCGGATCCTAATGCAGATATCAATCTGCCTAGACTTTTCCCAACTATGTTGGTGTCGGCTTCCAGTCTAACCGGATGCAGCTGAATACCAGTATTTTACATGGAGCGACTGCCTATCTGACCTCCATAACCCAGTAACTGGGTAATACGATACTCCTTGATAAGACTGATTGTCAGACTTTCGGGCTTCTGACGACCCGTAAACGACTGTCAAAGATTCACGAATGACAGCCGGGAAGAACTGCTTAACGTGCTTTCCGAGGCACGGAGGAGTATGTAAAGGTGGTCACTCATCCACGGACCAACCCCGGCAAGCGTAGCTTATCCTGATGGATCGATCCGTACGGCTGCTATTACTTAACCACGAGCTCCTCATAAAATGTTACACACGTTGAAACAAATTCACCTTGTTGCATTGCATTCTTAGGACGACTTATTATTGTTACATTTCGACTTATTAGAGTTGGTAATTTAACTACATATGTATTACTATAATAGTAAATTAGTAATACATAATAAGGTATAGTTAAATTACCTACTCTTTCATCATGCTTGAAATAAATCAACGATGATGATGCTCA
Organism: Cosmia trapezina; assembly: GCA_905163495.3. Lineage (NCBI taxonomy): Eukaryota > Metazoa > Arthropoda > Insecta > Lepidoptera > Noctuidae > Cosmia > Cosmia trapezina. The sequence goes on from LR991044.1 coordinate 7,821,901, forward strand.
ACTGTCATTTTCAATTTCGTTGACAAATGACGCATCATAAACAAACAGCCAAGCGAACCCCATATGGAGTTGATGAATAACGTCACCATAATATTTTCGTTGATAGATGCGCACCCGCATATGTCCAGCCGATCTATTATCAAGTTCAATAGAAGGCGTTCAATTGATGGAGCACGTTCGTCTTCGTCAGACGAGTACAGTGGTGATGAAAGTGCTTAAGGCAAAATATTAATAGAAGTTTATTGCCAGAGAAGCTCGTTAATGCTTTGGACATTTTGTCTATTTAGGTCCTCGTTAATGCCTTGGACATTTTGTCTATTTTGGTCGTATGTATGACTAAAGGACGAGGCGTTTATGAGGCTTGAAAGGATACAAATTTAATATTACTACCTACTTAGGTTTTATAAAGAGGGGAAATCTACTAAATAAAAATATTAAGGTGGAACCGCAATGCTGTGTCACGAAATTCAAATATTCTTGCGTTTTTTGCAATTTGCAAGTCAGTGTCAGGTTGTATCTTGATCAAAATATGATTTGCAACTAAAACAAATATTTATTTACATAATTATAATCATAAGAATCATCATGATTTCCGAAATCTGGGGGCCTAAAACGGCCACTTTGGCAGAATCATAATAGGATAATATTATGAATAATATTTGAAATCGTAAAACGGTCACAAACTGACAATATATTGATTGTATCCACGGGAAAATCCTCTACAAGAAGTTATGAATTGTCAGTTTGTGACCGTTCCCCCAAGCACCCCCACTTCGACCGGTTCTGTGCTTCCTGCTTCCAGCGGATTCCTGCGGCCTTCACAAAGTCCACCTTGTGGAAGGCTTCCCAACGCTACGTCTTCCGGTACGAAGACTGTATTATGCCTACTGAAACCAAGTCCAGACCTGGACCAAGATTACTGAGATGTCACAGAAACTTTCAGCTATCTATCTCCTATATCCTTCCATTTATACCGTGTCACAATCTGCTATCCAATGGCAACAGTCAAAATCTGCTATATCTTCCACCAGATAACCGTGCAATAAAAGTCGTTGACGCCCTCTACCAACGTATTCCAATATTTCAAAACGATACGAAAAAATGTTGAGGCAGTGTCGCTAACACGGTCAAAAACAAATGTATCGTGGTAAGAGGCGTCCTTGACGAGGGCACGTGGCATATATTTTTTTCGAGACTTTTTTTTACAAGTGGGATTAATGACTTTTATTGCACGGTTATCTGGCGGCAGCATAGATATCAGGTATAGTAGTTTGTTATGTTGTTATTTTTAATTACTTTACTACTAGCACGCGTCATGTCGTTGTTTTGTCGACAGAAGAATAGACAAAATTATACATTGCCATGCTTAGACGCGTAGAATGCGTACAAATATTTCTACTATCTGCCATTTTGTCTATTCATCCGTCGTAACACTACGGCAGAAACACTACGGCAGTCATTCTAAGCGTGCAGCTGATGCACTTTAATCTTCTAGTTAACCTCTCCATCTTAGCTAGGTGAAGGCTAAGGTTCACCACCATGGATCAGCGGCACATAATTCACAATTACGGCCTCTTGATTGCCTATCAACGTGTCAAGCTATATTGTAGCCGTTTTGTATCTGCGTAATTTACAGGAGTCATTAAAAACGTTAATTAATCTGAGAATGTAGTAAATATTGGCTTGCGTCCATCATTAAGGGCCTCAGCACACCCCCGCCGCGAAACCATAGCAGAGAAACCGCAGTAGTTCAATTCAAGACTCGAGTAGCGGAACGGCGGAGAAGCCCTTCATCATATTACAAGAATGGCGAGTTCCTTGTTATTTAATGTTTAGAGGCATGACGAACAGGGTGTAAAGTTCACTCATCCTCCATAGAAAAGGGAGGATACTCCGACCAGACGGGTGTTATGTCTGGTGGGCAACTTCCCGACGGTTGATGTCGGGACGTTGTATATTGGTCACGCGGTAAACTCTGATTGCGCGATGCAGGTTGCGTGACGTCATGCCATTGTGATGCGTAGTTCGTATGTGGCGATGTAGATGCCGCCACAAATGTTATGTAACAGTAGATAATACTAAGCACAAGAACCAATATTTCATGTACAGTCTAGGTCAGTCAATTAACTGTTTATCAAATTGACACACTGCCTCAATTTGCCGAGTCTTAGCCATTTCATACAACTGTCAATAAATGACGGTTGTGATTTGAATATGCGGATAATATAAATAACTAGCTTTTCCCCGCGGCTTCTTCCCAGTCCCCCCTTCCTTAGTCCTTGTCTACATTATAAAGGGAACCTCTGTGCAAAATTTCAGCTTTCTAGGTTCAAGGGTTTGGGCTGGGCATTGATGAGTCAGTCAGTCAGTCAGTCAGGACTTCTCTTTTTATTTATGAAAGATTATGATGAACAATGACCAAGCTTCTGAAAAATTCGTGACATAAAAACTGCTGTTTTGCAAATGCGACAGATATTTTTTGTTGCGGCATAATAAACTTCACACATTCATTACAATACAAAGTTTACTCATTTCAGACAGGTATTACTACATAGCAACTTGTGTTACGTCTGTGGACGTTTATGGCTGAACTTTCTCTGCAGACTGCTAAAATGGCGGAAACTGCAGTGGGACTGCAGGATATGCTGCAGTGTTTATCTATCTTTGTATCAAAGACAAAGCAGTTCTGTAGCTGTCTTTAAGACAACGTACAAACTTACTAAACCTATGAAGACAAAACATGTTTGTTTAACTAACTAACGTATCTGACATTTTGGACTAAGCCGATAGCCGACCTAAGTATAGTAATTTGATACATTTTCCAAGTCGAATCGATCTGTCTAATAGGCGTATCTGTACCTATGCCTTACGGTCCCCATGATAATGCAAAAATCGAGACCGATATATCTACAGTTTACAAAAAAAAAAAAAAATATAAGAAAAATAGCTTGCCCTGTAAAATTTTCTTCCAATCAGTACGTCACTTGGTTAGATTAGCGGCGATTTGTGTGATGTGACCGCGTTTTCTTCTTAACTCCTCAACGGATTTTGATGCAGTTTTCACCATCATTTATTAGAAAATGTATTCCGGAGGGTTTATGTATATTATTATTAAACTTACATATATTAAAGAAATCTCGATGTTTTGTGAAGACGTAAAACTGTACGAAGCAAGGACGGGTCGCTAGTTCATACCTAAAATGCGTAGAGCGTTTGGTCTGCTGTAATATAGATGCAGGTTTTTTTTTTTACTAGCCATAATTGTCCCACTGCTGGGCAAAGGCTTCCCTACTCTCTTTCCACCTCTTTCTATCCAGAGAGGAGTTCAGCTCATCCCGCCGCTCCGTCTGGGCCTGCCGCGAAGTCGTTTGTCATTAAGTGGGACCCGCTGGGTCGTAAGTTTGGCCCATTGATCGTCTGACATGCGGCAGATGTGTGAGCAATGCAGCATAGATGCAGGTATAACATTAAATCTTTGGTTTGTTTATGTGGTTGGTTTAGCACTATGAATCACTAAAACTTGGCACCTAAACTGCTAATACCAGTACAATTCACTAATGTACAGAATGTGCAACTGGCATTGCCAATTTTTTGTCAGTAGAGGATATTGACCTCGAGCTAAAATTAGGTGCACAGTATTTTGTCTTCATTTTTCCAAGAATTGAAACTTTCTCGATACACGAGGTGTGAGCTGTATGTACTTTTAATTAGAATACCAATGTAAATAAGGTCTCAGAACATTTCCTTCGTATCGAAGTGAAATGTATGAGAATTGGTCATCATCATCTACCCAGCCTTTCCCAACTATGTTGGGGTCGGCTTCCAGTCTAACCGGATGCAGCTGAATACCAGTATTTTACATGGAGCGACTGCCTATCTGACCTCCACAACCCAGTAACTGGGTAATACGATATCCCTTGGTAAGACTGGTTGTCAGACTTTCGGGATTCTGACGACCCGTACCGACTGTCAAAGATCCACGAATGACAGCCGGGACCCGGGAATGAAAATACTGGTATTTTCATTTTACTGTATGAGAATTTGCCCAGGTTCGATGTTTTCCCTCACCGTTTTGACAGGCGCTTTACTTTGTATAAATTATTTCATCACCACTGCTCTCAAAACGGTGAAGGAAAACATCGTGAGGAAACCGGCATGTCCTAGAACCAAATATTCAAAGACATGTGACATCTACCTACCCGCACCGAGAGGAGCGTTCCCAGCAGTGGGAACATTACAGGCTGATTATGTATGTCATGTTTACATCCGAGAAAGAAGCAGACAGATTACTCCCGGTAGACGTAATCAGAATCAATCAATGCCCATTACAAAACAAACAAATCTAGATGCAATGTAAACAAGCTATAAATAAATGTATGACACACGACTACCATGACTGCATTCAGGCACATTTACACGAGGAGAGTTTCTTGACTGTTTTTGACTTGACCTACGAATGACGATGCAATGGAAGTGACAAAGGTTTGGGTACACTGTCGTGCCATCGACACGACGAAGAATCGAGAATGTCCATGTGAGATTTGCCAACGATTATGTCATACGAGACTCACCCGGCAAGTTTACCGAAGTCAAAAAACCGGCCGAGTGCGTGTCGGAGACCACGCACAATGAAGGGTTCCTTAGTTGAAAATCATTTATCCCCAAAACAAACTTAACACTGTAGTTGGACACAGGAAGATCACCATTCATTAGATCTTTCATGGCTCAATAGCTCTTCAAGGCATTTTCGGTGCGTCTTGTATCTTCTTTGTTTTGTCTTGCTTGGATAGTCTTGTGGGTGGAGTATACAATAGGTACATACCTACACCTCAACCACCTCTTCGGAGACAACATGGGCGTGCTGTTATGATATTTACCTACACGGCTGCTGTCAATTTTGAATGGCATGACTTGCAAGTATCGTACGTGCGGTTTACACGAGTCAACTTTTTTAATCTCCCTACGATTAAATCGAGGGAGGTCTTCGAGGCAAGAAGCTCTCCTCGTGTAAATGACCTATTACGGAATCGTCTTTGATTTTTACTGCCAGTTCACCCACATGGGTTTATTTCATGTTTCCTGTTTTAATGGAATTATTATTATATTCTGCGGTGCCACGCAACATAAAAGTTCTGTGTTTATTCTACGAATCGGTTATTATGCAAAAGTGCAAACGCTTCCTAGGAAGTGCCCTTTTGTGATTAGCTCTACACTGTTTTATCTACACTTCCTAATATTTTGAGATTGGAAATAGATAATCTATTTTCAATAGAAGTCAATTATTGCTAAGCTGGATCTTGGAGACCACGACTACGGCAAGAAGCCTTTGCTAACTTGGACGAGTCTGTTCCAACAAAAGCCTTGATAGGTGAAGCCCTAATTAACCCCTCAAGTGTCGAATGCGCCCCATGTGTGCATATGAAAAACCCTTTTTTATTAGGTATATAAGCTTATATCACATATATAAATGTAAAAAAACATCATCCGATGGAAAACCAATCATCATTATTAGTTGTGAACCTATGGAGTTCGCAGCTAACTCCCCCTCCCCCCCGCGTGTAAAATGCACCCCAAGTGTGCAAAAGGACAAAACTTTACATAATAGGTATGTAAGCTTAGATCACATATGTATAAACGTAAAAAAACATCATCCGATGGAAAACATATCATCACCAGTAGTTGTGAACCTATGGGGTTCGCAACTAACCCAAACTCAGACACTTGAGGGGTTAACATACACTCATGTCTATACAACGTGTCGTTTTGCATCCTCGTCAAATTTAAGCGTTTGGGTGTGGCGTGGTTGCGTCAAACCGAACAACTTTTTCCATGGCACCAACATCGTAATCGCGAAAAAATAATTAGCCGTCCCGTACATTTGCGTCGAGTAGATATAGAAGTTTTCAATGAGAATTGAAAATTTTTTCGCGATTACGATGTTAGTCTCATAGAAAAGTTGTTCGGTTTGATGGTCTGTATCACACCCCGAAATTTGCCGAGAATGCAAAACTACACGTGGGCTATACATTCATCTTAACATAACGTCACACCCATAGAAATATTATCTATCTGGTATTCCCTGAAGGGTTTGGCAGAGATGTAGGTACATATATCAAGTACACCCACATTTCGCCAGTGCATGTAATAGGGGGCGAGCCTATCCCATCAATCGGGCACAAATCCAGATTTCGAGGTGCTACTGAGAAATTCCTGATGAAAAACCCAATAACACATTGCCCGACCTGGGAATTGAACCCAGAACCTCATGCTCAGCAGTAGCGCTTGCTACCACTAGACCAAAGAGGCAATCAAACGACGCATAACTGAATACGGATTTTCAACGCTTGGCTTAGCGTGGAAAGTAGCGCGCTTCTTTTATTTGGGTGTGTCCATCAGGGTTGCCAGATTGGAACTTACAGAGTCCGGGACAAGATCGGATAACTTACAGGTACGGAGTCCGGGACAATTCCATGTCGGGCCGTGGCTTTATCTATGAAAAATAATAAATTACGGGATATCTAATTTTAATTGTATTTATTTTTAAAGGAAAATACATTTCCGGGACAATCTCGGAAATCCCGGACATCTGGCAACCTTAGTGTCCATAGATATTTTATAACGTCTGGTGTAATCGCCGAAAGGGAAAAAAGAAGTACACGCACATATCGCATTTCGTCAGTTATTTATGTGGCCGGGCGCACTTTGGGACACGAATTTGTAACGTACGGAAACGTATGATCCTGGTCGTACGAATTATACTATATCTTATACTACAATGCGTTTCAACTAAGAATAGGAAAGTCAATGACCTTTAACTGTCAACTAAAGCTATAAATCTAAGGCTTGCAAAGTTTTGTAGTGCTATCCTTATCCATTTTAGTTCTGTTTTTGGAATTTGTTTTTGTTAAAATATGTCACTGACTTTGCAAATGTGTAAACGAGATGCTATTTTGCTAAATCCTCACAATATGGCGCAAGGTCATTCCTATTCTTAGTTGAAACGCACTGTACCTCAAATTATGGCTTAGCATGATCCTCCATTACGTCGAAAATACTGCAGCATTAATTTTGAAATAATTATATGGTAATGGTAAGTATTTTATATTTTTATGGGTGTGGCCTAGTTTTACTAGTGTAGGTAAGTGAAAACTGGCAAAAAAAAGTAAGCTCTGTGAGACGTGTCTTTGATAGTCTGTGACACTTTTATGATCTGTGGTCTGTGATAATCTGCGCGAATGATGCGTTCGCACCTCAGAACAATAACAAAGCATAGAAGTAGTGTTAAAATAGCAACTGAACTCAATATATTTGTTTCATTTTGACTTATGGAGCCGCTATGATGTTAAAGAAGGACACGTATACAGAAGAAGTTTCGAAATTTTGTAGGTTGTCATTCATTTTATTCTGACTAGTGATGTAACCACTAAATTTCAACGTCGATAGAATTTACAATGACATTCTTTCTTACACTGCCAAGAATAATAACCGTAGGTACACACGGCTACACATCAAGCTATACATTTCCAGTTTACACTGACCGCTCATTGTAAGGAAATCCTATACAATGCGAGATCAGCTTATACTGGAAATGTATAGTTGATCTGTAGCCGTGCGTACCAAAAATTTTAAAGTAACTAAGCATACTTATGATACCAATACTTAATATATTCGTTCAAAATGAAACAATACTTTAAGTATGAACTAAATAGTTCGTCATCATCATCACCAAAGTCTTCCTTGGTTCCCGACAGCTCTTCATGTATTAAATCTGACCCGGCTAAACCCGAATGTATTTAGTTGCCATAATAACTGATGAGTTTATTGAAAAGAAGTGGGAGACATTCGGTTTTGCAAATGTTTTTAGCAACTTACTTTCTCATATTTATTTGAATTTTAGATTACATTATAGACTACTCAACAAAGTCTAGGGAAAAAGGGTATTCAAAGTACCTAATAATTTTTATTTTAATACTTTTTATGTAACATATATTATTGTAAATCAGTAGAAGCGTAATTTAATAGAGATTTGAATTATTTGATTAAATAAAATGGTTGTTAGTGAAAAAATAAAATTTATTATGAAAATTTAAAATGGTACCAAAGCGACAAAAACTTTTCGTACATAAAAAAATAAATAACGACCAGATAATATTAATAAAAGATAATATTTTAAATAAAAAAATAAAATGCCTAGCCACTTTAATAATCTGTTAGTCGAATTCCAGCCCACACCATAATCATTCCGCCCTGGTACGGATGAACTTCCTGAGGATTCTGGAGTCGGCTCTGGCGACCAGGAACTCGCCAAAAGCGCAGTCTTCTTGAATCGGGATGGAATCCAATTATTTCTGAATTTGTTATTGTCATCTGTGTCAAGGATTCCTAAAACAAACAGTTCTCAATAAAATTTATGTAAGATTTTTTATCAACATTTTTATTTAGGTAAATAGTTTTATTTGTATGTCTTACCTGACTGATGTGAGATGATTTCACGAGATGTCAAGATCAGTGGCGATTCATTAATTTGTACCGATGTACTAGGTCCTGTTTCAACTTCCATTGCTACGGGATCCTACAATTACGTATTTTGTATTAAAAATAAATAAATAAATTTGCACTCGATTATATTTCCGACTGGGATAATTAGAAGAATGATATCGCATCAATGATATTTTTAATATAATATCATTGTATCGCATATATCAAGTGAACATATTTCTGAATGTTATACCTCGACGCCCCCCACGTAAAGTATTGAAACTGCAAAACCTCTACTTTACAGGAGAGCGATTTTAAGGTCGATGTTTTAGTATGTTCATTTTATGTATTTTCGATTTTGTTGGATTGAAAAATAGTTGAGGGTATAAAAATTGGTACATAATTTTTATATAGAATTGTACATCTTTATCTCTACTTGCTATTAGTGCAATAAAACGAAAATGGCTTTTTTGCTATTTCGATAGTATACGTGGGGGCCGTCGACCTGTCTTCATGTTAGATTACTGTTGATGGTGAGCGGTTTTTTTAATTTGCAGTATTGCGCTATGTCCTTCTTCGCAGACTTCCATAAGTATTTCCTGTAATGTAATAAATCAAGTTTTAATTTGAACGGGATACTATTTATTGCCAATAAAATACCTTAATTATATCATAATATATCAAGACCATTTCATCTGTTCTATCCATAACAAATAATGTAGGAACAGCATGTACTCTAAGTGACGACTTAAAGAACATGCTACATCCATTTCATAGGTTCATTACCAAATGAATACAAAGTAAAATGTTTGGAGCATATTATGTGGCTGTGCTGTTTGGAGTCCAATTTCGTCTACCAATACAATTTATCCATTTTTTTTTCACATCGTCTAGGAAATCTGTAAAAGAAAAGTATCGACAACATTATTTACGTCACTATGGCTGATCAAGATAACCCCAAAACAATTTCCGAATATTCGCTAATAACTTCTATTGGAATAAATATTACGACTGGTTTCAGCTATATAGTGACATAGCAATATTTGTTATGTATTTATATTCGTTTATCAGATCTTAGGCAACAAGAAATTGAGCAAAAACTTACCGATGGAAGGTCAATATTTGTTGTTCATTTTATTTTCGCTATGAATGGGACTTGCAGCCCCCAACCACACAAGAAATTGCTCCACAGCGTCCACACACTCACTATTTGTAGTTAAACAAAGAATTCATGCAATCTAACAGTAGAAATATTATTAAAACATCGCAAAACCATGGAGAATATTACGACAGACACGTAAACAATGAACACGCCAATAAGTCAGCTAGTTCAATGAACGAACTGTCAGACATTGAAACAAAGTACTATCAAATTTGGCCGCGTCATACTATAACTTTTTTAACCAAATGACAATTGATCTTGTGACCATGCCAAGAAAGTAAAACAAAGAGTAAAACATTTATCTCTTTCCCACATCCTTTATCGTACCTAATAATAGAACGGGAATAAAGATAGTTACAGAATTCTGTTTTTAGCCTTCCTTCTATGCTTTGTTATTGTTCTGAGGTTCGCACCTCAGAACAATAACAAAGCATAGAAGTAGTGTTAAAATAGCAACTGAACTCAATATATTTGTTTCATTTTGACTTATGGAGCCGCTATGATGTTAAAGAAGGACACGTATACAGAAGACGTTTCGAAATTTTGTAGGTTGTCATTCATTTTATTCTGACTAGTGATGTACCCACTAAATTTCAACGTCGATAGAATTTACAATGACATTCTTTCTTACACTGCCAAGAATAATAACCGTAGGTACACACGGCTACACATCAAGCTATACATTTCCAGTTTACACTGACCGCTCATTGTAAGGAAATCCTATACAATACGAGATCAGCTTATACTGGAAATGTATAGCTTGATCTGTAGCCGTGCGTACCAAAAATTTTGAAGTAACTAAGCATACTTATGATACCAATACTTAATATATTCGTTCAAAATGAAACAATACTTTAAGTATGAACTAAATAGTTCGTCATCATCATCACCAAAGTCTTCCTTGGTTCCCGACAGCTCTTCATGTATTAAATCTGACCCGGCTAAACCCGAATGTATTTAGTTGCCATAATAACTGATGAGTTTATTGAAAAGAAGTGGGAGACATTCGGTTTTGCAAATGTTTTTAGCAACTTACTTTCTCATATTTATTTGAATTTTAGATTACATCATAGACTACTCAACAAAGTCTAGGGAAAAAGGGTATTCAAAGTACCTAATAATTTTTATTTTAATACTTTTTATGTAACATATATTATTGTAAATCAGTAGAAGCGTAATTTAATAGAGATTTGAATTATTTGATTAAATAAAATGGTTGTTAGTGAAAAAATTAAATTTATTATGAAAATTTAAAATGGTACCAAAGCGACAAAAACTTTTCGTACATAAAAAAATAAATAACGACCAGATAATATTTTAAATAAAAAAATAAAATGCCTAGCCACTTTAATAATCTGTTAGTCGAATTCCAGCCTACACCATAATCATTCCGCCCTGTTACGGATGAACTTCCTGAGGATTCTGGAGTCGGCTCTGGCGACCAGGAACTCGCCAAAAGCGCAGTCTTCTTGAATCGGGATGGAATCCAATTATTTCTGAATTTGTTATTGTCATCTGTGTCAAGGATTCCTAAAACAAACAGTTCTCAATAAAATTTATTTAAGATTTTTTATCAACATTTTACAACATTTTACGGGATACTATTTATTGCCAATAAAATACCTTAATTATATCATAATATATCAAGACCATTTCATCTGTTCTATCCATAACAAATAATGTAGGAACAGCATGTACTCTAAGTGACGACTTAAAGAACATGCTACATCCATTTCATAGGTTCATTACCAAATGAATACAAAGTAAATTGGAGCATATTATGTGGCTGTAACAGCACAGCCACATAATATGCTCCAAACATTTTACTTTGGTGTCCAATTTCGTCTACCAATACAATTTATCCATTTTTTTTTCACATCGTCTAGGAAATCTGTAAAAGAAAAGTATCGACAACATTATTTACGTCACTATGGCTGATCAAGATAACCCCAAAACAATTTCCGAATATTCGCTAATAACTTCTATTGGAATAAATATTACGACTGGTTTCAGCTATATAGTGACACAGCAATATTTGTTATGTATTTATATTCGTTTATCAGATCTTAGGCAACAAGAAATTGAGCAAAAACTTACCGATGGAAGGTCAATATTTGTTGTTCATTTTATTTTCGCTATGAATGGGTCTTGCAGCCCCCAACCACACAAGAAATTGCTCCACAGCGTCCACACACTCACTATTTGTAGTTAAACAAAGAATTCATGCAATCTAACAGTAGAAATATTATTAAAACATCGCAAAACCATGGATTATTACGACAGACACGTAAACAATGAACACGCGAATAAGTCAGCTAGTTCAATGAACGAACTGTCAGACATTGAAACAAAGTACTATCAAATTTGGCCGCGTCATACTATAACTTTTTTAACCAAATGACAATTGATCTTGTGACCATGCCAAGAAAGTAAAACAAAGAGTAAAACATTTATCTCTTTCCCACATCCTTTATCGTACCTAATAATAGAACGGGAATAAAGGTAGTTACAGAATTCTGTTTTTAGCCTTCCTTCTATGCTTTGTTATTGTTCTGAGGTTCGCACAACTGTAGGTAATCCCAGTGATTGAAGCTAACGATTGAATAAAACTAAATGTATTGGCTACCCTACTCAATACGTGTACATACGATTTTAATGATACAATGACATATTTTTGTAAATGCTTTTTATTTTATTACTGCCTCCTACCATCTTGAATGTATCGTTGGTCTTACGAGTTTAGTGGCCGCAACTGCTGAGATAATCATAATCATTTTTATTTGTGTAACATATAGAAATACAGAATGTAGAGATTCGTAAGAGCAAACGTGTTGGGAGGAAGGAAGCATTTCAGTAAGATGCTGGTAGGGACCTTGACCGTACTTTCGGGATTGTCCTGGTAGCCGTGGAATATCTCTCCACACCTCTAGCACCTCAGGACATGTTGCACTCTTGTCGCTACGTCACTTACACACTCACATTATTTTGAGTGTGCAAGTCAACCCCTGCCATTTTATACGTGTATTGTATGTCTAAAACATTGGTCAGGCGGTGCCATAGTCCATCCATAGCTTTAGGTAACCATAGTCCACTTTAGCCACCCAAATATATAATAGTCGAATATCTTTGTTTCCATGTGTTCTGCAGTAGTCCTGCACCAACCGGGGGTTGTCCTTGTGTGCACTTGCATAGTGCCTACAGGGATAATAGTCGGTTGGTGTTTCATTTCATCGAAAGCGTATAACGTCTAATACCTACCTAATTTTCTCGTAAAAGTCTCGCCGCGCGCCGCCCGCATTTCCTCATAATAATGAGTAGCACCTGATGAACCATTATTTTGTTATCTATCTATATAAATAAAAAGAGAAGTCCTGACTGACTGACTCGTTGACTGACTCATCAACGGCCAGCCCAAACCCTTGAACCTAGAAAGCTGAAATTTTGCACAGAGGCTCCCTTTATAATGTAGACAAGGAATAAGGAAGGATCTCCCGGTAGCACGTTCCCGTGGGATATTTTGCGAGATCTACGCGGGAAGTGCTAGTTAAGTATAAATCAAACGTAAACAGACTAAAATAACTTACTATCACTGCTTATCATTATTGTTAAATAATGATCGCCTATTACCTGCGTGTACAATGATTATTTTCGGCATTAAAAAGCAATCGATGTCATTAAACATTGATTTCCTGTAAATACATAGTAAAAAATCATACAAAAACCTAAACTATTTTCAAAGATTCGATTCGATTATCCTGTATTCAGTAGGTAATCCGAATCCGAATAACCGAATTCGAGTTACAAAGAAATGAGGTACCTATAAGAAACGTGACACAAATCAATGCGAATAATGTTCCTCGTCTCAATAAAAAATCGGATTACCTTAGACTAGTGATGGGACGATAGAGTGTGTTTTGTATAGATTTTCTATCGATAATTTTCGAAAAGGATTATTTTCTCAATAAGAAGAAAATGTTCACCATCAGATTGATGTAGCTTTTCAATTACCATAGAGCAGCCTTTTAGGTTATATTCTAAATAATTTAAAGCATTTTGCAAAATTAGGGAAAAATCCACAACAAATGAAATATCAATCAACTAAGTTATGACCAATTGTATTGTATTGAAAATCCACTCAAATAGCTAAAGAAAAATTCGATGTCACATAAAAATCTACGCTGCATTTAAACTTAAGCTTATCGGGTTCCATTTTCTAAGTTAACCTTCAAGGTTCTTCCACGGAAAGTTTATGCCATGTCCATCACTCTGTGCGTGCGCATATTTTCTCAAATTGACGTAATAATAATAAGTAGCAAATAACACGCAACGTTACGTTTGGTCACGAAAGCTTCGCGGCAAGATTGACATGCTCCGAAAAACGATCAAAGTACTACGTTTATACGTTATTGAGGAAATCGGTTATTTATACTTTTATGAACAAGCGGGTTTGAGAATGTAGGTCATTGTGGTTCTTGGTAAAAATGGAAAGTACGTGGGATGTACCTATGTGTGAGATACAAGAAAGATTGAGTATTTACTAGCTGTTCATCTAAGCGAGACAAACAAAGAGAATTAGCCCAATTTGCCGCTTCAGTAGGCTTAATGAAGTATTCATTATGTAATCTTATAATCACATCTAATAAGCTATTGCTTTACACGTTCGGAGGGACATCGACTTCCTGTGTGGTTACGGCCTCCATTCATCTTTTTTTTGAAGCAAGCAAATTAAATAAAGTTCAAAAAGAGTAAAACATCGACTCATAATAAAAGATCAAATTCCAACACTAGGCAGTTACGATAAAAATATAAAACGAACAAACAAAAATTTGAAAAGCGAATAATAAAAAGACAATATATAAATCCAAATGTCAAATTCCATCAAATGACGTAACAAAAAAAAAAGAACAAATTCAAAAACAGAATCATAACAAACATTCAAATTCAAAAGAGAACAATACAAAATAACGGCCCCTCAAAACTCGCTTTCAATGCAGAGCGGCTTTGCACTGGCTGGCATAAAGACCTCAGTAACCTTACTAATTGGAGCGCTCAGGTGTTTGACCCAACACTATTGTATGCAGTTTGCCGTCAGTGAGAATATCGCGAATTCAATGACAGACAATACGTGCATTTTCTAACGCACAAAAACATCACGTGACCATTTATGTACCTATTTACTGTTTTATTAGCTGTTGCATTCATTGTGAAGTTTTTTTTTTTCATTTTTTATTTGCTGGAATAGATAGGCATCGTTCTCATTATTGTTTTGATTTTTATGCGTAAGAGTTTTTCGCACGCGTGCTGTGTTCTCTTCGATCATATCTGAAAACCTTCTTAATTCCGAGTTTTACATACGGATTTCTCCAGACAAAATCTAGGCCAAACCTGCATTTTCTGCACTATGATGATGATCTCAGTGACTTCGATAGACCTCGTGCTAATACCACTTAACCCACAAAGAACCGTGCTCAAGTGTTTAAGAACTAAGAACTAGTTTAATTTAAAAACTAGGTCCCCCTACGATCTTATAGCTTGGTATTGGTATAGTCAGCAGGATAAACAGTTAGCCCCTATGTGCACGTTTAAAAATTCATATACCCAGATTATTCCATTGTCAAGAAAGGTGTTCTAGAAACGAATTCCACTACAAGAATGAAAGTAGATATGCACACGCTTTTAGGCTTCCCAAAGAGAGGTCTTTTACTGGAGGGTAGACCACTAGAAGATAGCCTGGAGATGGTCAAATCTTGCAAAAGGGATAGCTGCAATGAGATATTCACAGTATATTGTTATGAGCAAGAGTACTGCCGAAATATCAGTTCCTTTGATCGCATTTTCTTTGTACAAAACCCAATGAGGAAAAGTGGAAATGGATCGATTATTTGCCAGGAAAATACACATTATTTTATTTCCACGGCTGCAACCTCTTTCCTATTGGTTATTACTAGGTACAGGAATTCTAAGAAATTATTTTCTTGTGCCTGTTTTTGTCCACACAGGAACCCTGCTTATAAGTGGTACACTTCCCGCTGCGCATGTGTCGTGGAAATGCATTGTTTAACCATAACTAATGTGTAAGTGGCAAGCTGTATAACTGTCGGTGACCCGGTTTGTACGTCGACTATAGGCTATGATGTGGGTGGCAAACTGGAAACTGTGGCTAATAGTATGCGATGTGTGAATTTGTGGACTACCCACGTATGTCTAGGTCTCGCGTGGCTTTAAATTACTTGTTGGAAAAGGAAGAAATGTACCAATATTTGCAGAAACAGCCACAGACAAATTCGAGGAAGGTAGGTTTTTAAATTTGGATATCATATTGAAAGGAAAGAAGACAGCGTCGACCGTGGTAAGGTGAACAACGCGGGAATAGGCTGGAAGCACGGGACTGGTTCTATCCATGTTAGAGGGTTTGGTTTCCGCACTTAGTCCTTCAGGTAGACCATTGTACCGCAGGACTGGTTGGTGTGGTGATTAATGAAAGAAGCACCTGTCCAGCAGTGGACGCATCATGGTCAAATAATGCTGATAAATCTTTCATATTTGGTATGAAAGTTATAGAAACCGCCATAAATCAACAAATCTTGCAGATGAACGAAGTACGTTCGAAGGATATTGATGGGCCATCCATAAGTCCCTACCAGCCAGGATAAGCTAGTGTTAGTAAGCTAGTAACTCTGGCTTCGTGTACACAGAACTAGCTTCATTTCTAGGCAAGTAAGCTAGTGAGAAAAATAATAAGGTAGCGTCTCAAGCTAGGATAGTTTATTACGATGGGGTTCGGTTTTTTGAGGTAGTAGCATCCCCACCACTGATTTTACTATCCTTGCTTTTCTACTTCGTGTGGCCGGCGAAGCTAGTATTAGATTTTTTACGAAAGCAGTTCATTTTACTTCACGGACGTGTTGCTACCATACTCACTGCAATGGTACGGGCTTAAAATTATCTGACATCATTTAAACAGCACTAGCATGTGTACCAAGCCAGGATAGTATACCGAACTTCTAGCTTGCTATCCTAGCTTTGAAAAACTAGCCTCGTGTATCTCGCGCATATGTCCGTATTTGCAATAAAAGTCGATTGTGTATGTCGATCGAGTACCACTCACACGCACGCTGGGAAAACTCAGGGTGGGGTATTCTCAAAGCGGTTCCCTTTGAGCCTGTGCGTGCAATCACAGAGCATAAATAAATAACCAATACATGATAAAAAAAAACATTGGCGTAATGACAGGTTATCATCCCATCGCTTAGGAGCTGCGCTCGCGCGTAACGACCATAACAGTCGATGCACGTACGATTGTGTTAACGTGGAGTGAGTGTGAGTACCTTGCGAAGTGGCTTGAAGTGGGTATTTGCAGATAAGATAATTTCTAAGGATAACCCATAGACGTATAAAAAAAGGAGGACTCCGCGCCACGCATATCGAAAGTGAAGCACCGTACCGATCTATGTGTGCGCGATATGAGTACCTGCAAAGACGCCGTGTCGCTCGTGTCACGTAATGGCGGCCGGTCGGCATAGTATGATGTAAATGTGTGCGTGAAGCGTGTTTGTACAAACGGTCCCGGCATACTTACTGTGCTTCACTTTCGATATGCGTGGCACGGAGTCCTCCTTTTTTTATAAGTCTATGGGATAACCCTAGCTAAAATGAGCATTGACAGCATAACTTTACCCTCTATGCAACGAAATAATAAAGAGGAAGTATACATACAATGATATTGTATGTGAGTCAAATGCATCATCTATTTATTTATTTATTTATTTTACAATTTATGTACACACAGAAAAATAGATTGATATACATGATACTTATAATTAGGAGTACAAAGGTACTGCTTATTTCTATAGAAATTTCTTCCAGCAGACCTGCGAAAGGAGAAATGAAAAGAAATGTAGACAATAGTGTGTGAGAACAAGAAGAGAAAAATATGACTAGTCGAAGTCTTAAACTAAAATATTAAATATACCTACACATATAACGGAATACAAAATTAACATATACTTATATAAATACATAAAGCTAAAATATTTAAACATACATAAACTATATATAAATACTCACATTTGAGAGGAAAGATAATGCTCTTTTACTCGACATTTGAACAGCGACACAGTTTTTATATCGCGAATGCTAGGCGGTAGCGAGTTCCACAATCTTACAGCATGGATAGAGAAGGAATAAGAATAGTAGCTAGTTTTATGAGGATGAGATTTAAGGAGGGATCTAAGGTGTGATCTACACGGTGCGTCGCTAGGGCGAGCGTAAGAAAAACGCTCGCGCAGGTAGGAAGGATAAGACGGGTTGTGTAAGATGTTGAAGAGGAGACATAAAATCCGAGTGTTCCTGCGAAGGCGGATTGGGAGCCACTTGAGTTCCTTGCGAAAGTGAGAAACATGGTCATACTTTCGAAGACCAAAAACAAAGCGAATGCACAAGTTTTGCAAGCGCTCAAGCTTATTTAATAGCTCCTCAGTAGCATCCAGGTAGCATGCGTCGGCATAATCTATAATCGGCTGAATAAGCGTTTGTGCCAAAGAGATTTTAGTCTTCAAGGGCAGGAGACTTTGAAGGCTTTTCAGCGAATGAAAGGAGAAATGAACCTTTCGACTGACCTCATTGACTTGAGCACGCCACGAGAGATTGGAGTCAATAATTACGCCCAGATCTTTGGCGGTTTCGGTATAGTCAATGCGAACACCATCGAGATATAAAGGCATCAGAGATGTAACATCAGCCGCACTGCGAACGAATCTGCTGCCTATAATCATGGCCTGAGATTTAGTTGGATTAATTTGCAGACCAAACGACTTAGCCCAACCGCTGATGCAGGCCAGGTCATGATTCATAGCAGCAATTGCGGAACCCGCGTCAGCTACAGTAAAATGTCGGTAAATCTGCAAGTCGTCTGCGTAGAGATGAAAACTAGAGGAGATTACTCTGGTAACAAAGTTGATGAAAATTGAAAAAAGAAGAGGAGAGAGAACGCTACCCTGAGGAACACCCTCAGTGAGGCTACACCAATCAGAGAAAGACTCCTCCAGGCGAACACACTGAGAGCGTCCCCGAAGATAAGAACTAAACCAAGCTAAAGCTGAAGAAGAGAGATTGATAGATTTGAGGATACCAAGCAGAATGTCGAAATCCACCGAGTTGAAAGCGCTACTAAAGTCAAGCAATACAAGAACAGTGAGCGACTTATTCTCCATTGCCCAGCGGATGTCGTCAGTTACTTTTAAAAGTGCGGTTACAGTACTGTGACCCGAGCGAAAACCGGATTGAAAAGGGGATATTATCGAGTTTGACGCTAAGAAAAATGATAATTGTCTATGAACTAAGTGCTCAAAAACTTTAGAGAGAAATGGAAGAATAGAAATAGGTCTAAAGTGGGTTAATAAAGTAGGATTATTAGTTTTAGGTAAAGGTATTATGTGAGCCTGTTTCCAAACTGACGGAAATGAGCAAGAGGAAAATGAGTGGTTGAAGATGTGAGTTAGAACAGGAAGTAACGAGGAAAGGATAAGGGTTATCATTCTTGAGCACAACTTATCATTACCGACTGCTGAAGAAGTAATTGCAAGTATAGATTTCTTAACGTCTTCCTCAGTAACATCGCTAAACTTAAAGTGAGAACATTGAGGTAACGGTACACTAGCAAGACTCTCTAATGTCGCAGCTTTGACAGACGGATCAAGAGAAAAGGGAAGGAGAGAGAAATGTTTATTGAGATCATTGAGGTTCACATCCTTACACTGGTTGGTAGGTGCCTTGCCTATGCCTACAGATTTGAGAAATTTCCAAACATCGGAAGAACTGCGGTTATTGAGTTGTTCGTGGAAATAGCGTCTCTTAGCATCTTGACACAGACGACTGCAGCGATTACGTAGGGATTTGTAATAAGAGAGATTCAGCTCTGAAGGTCTGCGCTTATATCTGCTCTTAGCTTTATCCCTGCGAGCCATAAGCTCTTTAATTTGTAGCGTTATCCATGGTGCAGGGTTATGACGGACTTTGACACGTCGGATAGGGGCATGCTGGTCATATAAACTGAGAACGGTTGCGTTAAAACAGTTCACCTTATCGTCGATGTCATCATACTCAACCAGAGGGGTCCAGTCAAGATCGCCGGCATCACGCTGCAAAGCCTCCAGGTCTATGCCCTTGTAGTTCCGGAGAAATAAAAACTGGGACTTACGCTTGGGAACACGGATACGATAGGAAAGATAAATAAGATCGTGGTAAGAAAAAGTAGCCGTAAGTTGACCATGGTAAGAAACATTCTTAGGAGAGGAAACAATCATAAGATCTAGAAATGAGGGTGAACAGTTAGGAAAATAGTGAGTTGCAGATAGAGGCAAAACTTGAAGATTGAAAGAAGACAATAGTGAAAGGAGTTTCAGGGAGCGAGAGTCATTTTTAATCAAGCAAGTATTAAAATCACCCATTAAAATAACGTGCTCATACATGGGGCAAAGATCACTGAGAGTGGAGTCTAGAGAATTAAAGTAATCAATGTGAAGATTAGGACTGTAAAGCACTGCAAGCAAGACTTTTGTGTGATGAACAGTAATTTCCAGAAACAAGTATTCAGCCGACTCAGAATACCGAGATGGAGACGAACTAACCACCCTGTAGGGTAAATCAGCACGCAGGTAAATAGCAACACCTCCTCCGCCTTTGCCCGTTCTATCGTTGCGGATCAAGACGAAGCCGGGGAGTGAGTATTGAGTAGAGAGGAGAGATGGTTTCAAAAAGGATTCCGATATCAAGAGAGCATCCAGGTGAGCACTGCTAAAGGATGCCAGAAGGTCAGAATAGTGACCAGGAACACTCTGAGCATTTATGTGAGCTATATGCAGATTATTAGGGTCATTGGAGAAAAGAGAAGAGATTTTATCATGTAAAGTAAGTGGTAAGGAAGAGTCACTGTCCGCACTAACAAAACTAGTCGAAGAAGAGCACGAGAAGAAGCTGTCATTAAGATCATCTATATCATCCATGAGTATTATACTTAAATTATAATATATAAAATAATATAAATATCCAACAATACAAAAGTAAAATAACTATAAAATAACGTAATCACTAAAAAACACTAATAATTACAGATCTATATGTCTTTGTAAACAGATTTTATACATTTTTAGGCCCATTTCTGTACAATAAATTAAATAGGAAATTAAGTATCTATAAATTAAATAATTACGACTGTAAAAAAAATATTCTGCAATTTTTACTTAGCATACCATACAGTGAGACAGAGGATTTACTCGTTGTCTGTAAATAAAACATGTTAGTCTTTTAAGTTAATATTTAAGTTTTAAGTAGTCTTGTACGTTGTTAATTTTATATTTTATAATTTTAAGCACCTCTATAGCCTGAAACACAGGTTCTACCTAGTTCAGGCAAATGAGCAACTGTGTCCTCTTTAATGTTTAAGATAAGTTATTGTAAATCTGCGCCATTTCATAAATAAACGATTTTATTATTTATTTATTTATACATCGGTCTCAAATGTCACCCCATCTTTTTGAAATGTTATCCTTCTTAGGTTAGAGCTCTGATGACTGAAATATGGTGTTGTATGTTACCATCTGAATTGCCAACCTAAAATACACAAGAAGATGCTACAAGGCATTGAAGCTTTACAATAGAAAACCCTGATACTACTTTTAACAAAATATATCTAAGGCAAGCTGATTTTACATCGTGTTAATCTCAGACTGACTTTGGTAAAACCAAGCATCATCGTGACGAAATGGCCATGTCCAAGTTAAGAGAAGAATTATCTACCCAGCCAGAAGAAAATTTCAAGCTGCCACCATTACTGATCATTCAGCAATATGAATAGCAACAACAAACACCTTTACAAAACCGCACGTTTTAAAAATATCTGCTAATGATTCTATTTATATTCAAGCCCAAAACACAACAGAAGTTCACAGGGTCTATTTATAAACTCTAACCGATATAAAATGAGGTTATCGTGAATAATAAAAAGGATAATTATCTTTATCGAGCATATGCCCTTGACCGTATATCGCTGTCATACCGTTCAAGGCTTCTCGGGATTTCTGATCGTGTTAACGACCTGTGTCACATTTGGCACCGCACCCCGGGCATGAAGTATTAATAGTTTTTTTTAATTTAGTTCTCCGGGTCAACACTTTACAAACATAAACGGTCTTAGTTAAAATGGAGCAAGACAGACATTCCAAGAATTTCGATCTGGCATCCTAATTTCGAAATGCACTCGTTATCATTATCAGCTTCTTTGGTCTATTATGG
The DNA here is from genome assembly GCA_905163495.3 of Cosmia trapezina. Lineage (NCBI taxonomy): Eukaryota > Metazoa > Arthropoda > Insecta > Lepidoptera > Noctuidae > Cosmia > Cosmia trapezina. The sequence goes on from LR991044.1 coordinate 7,843,832, forward strand.
CTAGCAGACAATTTACAGTAATCAAAAGTGTAATTAATTTGGATGTAGAATTAAATGAATTCTTGAGAAAAAGAAGTAGGTACATATAACAGAGAGATGCACCATAGAGGCTTCGTAATTATAGCAGGAAGCATTTCTAATACAATAATTACTGTCTAAACTAGCGTCGAAAGGGGATACTCCGATGAGCTACGATCGGATCTGCACTATGAAAGATCCATGTTTCAATGTGGTTGAGTTCTGGTAAAGCTGAAGCTTATATAAGTAATCTATGGAATCATCGACACGACGAGGAAGCAGATGAGTCTGTAAAAGCCAAAGGCAGAAGAAATAGAAAGAAGTCTTCTTCCGTTCCAGATTCAGAAAACAAAAGACACTAAAGCTCTTCAAATAACAACATCAGCGTAATCTACAATCTTTAAACACCATATTACACAACCAAACTGAAACAATAAATAAACACTATTTCAAGAATCCAATAAACTTTTGATTGATACAGAACACCACGTTTGCGTGTAGCGTAAACAAGTTCGATGCCGATATTATAGTAACGAAAGTGAAAAATTATCTGATCGTGATTACTTACCTACGCCACTTTTACTTAGAGACGTCGCATGTTTCCTTCAGCATTTGCATGAGTAATTGCCATTAAAGAAGTTTGTATACTTTTATCGACCGTGATTTTGAGGTCTGTTTACCTTGGGAGCTGATGTAAGAATGATATGTTTCAGAACGCCCTAAGGCTTCTAAATCTGAACCTAAATCTAATAAATCCTAGATTTCCAATGCTAAAGTTATTATGGATCATTCTAAGGTATATTTATGGTCTGTTCGAAAAGTATCTGATGAAATGTTAACAAATGGACCAGAAAACGTCCCTGTGGATGCCAATATGTAGGACCACTTACAAATTGAATGCTTTGATTGGATTATTTCAATACTTAAGTACCCGAAATATAATTTAAAATCACCTTAAAGATGTGTGATTGAAGTTATTAAATGACCTCAATTTTCGTCGATGATTTTTTAATTACTTACCTACTATACCTACTATTTAATAATGTGTTACAAACATAATACTTAATTGTTGGAAAAAGTGTTTAGATATAAAGTTGAACCTTCTAAATAAAGAGGTGTTGTTTATATTTTCATTATATACTTATGAAACAGATCATACTACTGAATCTAATAATATAATAGAGGTCGATAAAGTAGAAAAAGCCAAACCGTCAAGCCGTAAAGGACTATCTGCAGAGTCGCCCCGATAAAAAGGTCAACATCGTCCGCAGTTTCGCCCCATCAGTGTTATTTAGAGTATATAATGGAAACGCTATTGGAACAGACGTTTATTTCGCCAATAAAGAAATTTCACGATCATGATTATTTTGGCCGCTTCTCTCTTCTTCTTCTTCTATTACCCAAAGCGTTAGTTTTGGCCTTGCAAACCTCACAGCTTCATCTTACAAACTTACCCTATAAAAGAAAATTGTCATTGTTTGCCGTAGACTTCCTAGTTCAGATTTCTATTACAAATCATAGTTTTCAATACTAACAATATTGTCAAAGCAACCGCCTGTTGATAGTTAACGCTTCCATCCTGTATAGACGCCAAAAGACGCTATACTATATGTGGATACATATACATACATCCGTCGGCGTCGCCGTCTGCCAAGATGGGACAGCCCGCTAGATCAATACGCACCGTCTTGGGGGAATGGGAGACTCAAGTGATACCGTTTGGCACTCGGATTCAATTTAAAAGTTGTAGGATAGATTTATGTCAAGTTGAGCGATCCGCTTTGGTTTAGCATATATTTTTTATGAAATACTGCTGACCCGTCAGACGTTCTCCAGTCAAAATTTTTCCTTTGGGTTTTTCCCCTGTATTAGAGCGAACAAAACAAAATAAAAAATATTCAAATCGGTCAAGCCGTTTTTGAGTTTTATAATACATAATATGTTCCATCTTGGAAATATTATTTTCGATGGTAAAGTTTTGAAGTAGTAGAAAGTAAATACACAGATAAATAACTTCGTTTTATACTATTTAGAGATAGATAAAAGACGTAGCACTTTGCTGCTGTAAAATTAGACTAAGGCTCGTATTTATAATCAAAGTAATTACTTGCTACTAAGTAATTTCATACTTGAGTGTAGAATTCTTAAGTAAAGAAAATGGTGACTATTACTTGGCTAAGAATTCTAAGCTTTGACAGTTCTAACTTCAAGCAATTGCTAAACTATAGAAAGAAAATCATTGCTTGAGCAATTACTTTCACTTAAGTAATTACTTTGACTTGACTATAAATACGAGTGAAAGAACCAGGATTTATTGACAAATCTTTGTCCTGTTTTTGCAAAATAATTGGAAAATTGGTTTCAGAGAAATTCAGCCTCACAGCAGATTAACTCCCATGGAAGATAGAATAGCTAATTTTGGAAATAGGTTTCCCAATGAAATGCGTAAGCTAGGCCTGCAACCTGTCAATTTTAACAGGTCTAACATGTTCAAACTCATAATATATTTAGATTATGTCCGTCAAATTTGTTTTGAAGGCCTGTGCCACAGCGGATGCTCATCCTTTATAATTTGATGAGAAAACGAAGAAATCATCGAACTATATCTACGTTTTGGCAATGAAGAGTGTGTAACAAGCCAAGTCATCTGAAAACGTGTAGTAACGTATTATTGCAATAAAGTATCCAGTAGACAGGATTGCTAGGTAGAGATGCCAAGAAACTTTGCTAGATGCATCCACTGCACATTCGAAACTTGCCCATTAAACGATTTAAAAGCTGTATTAAAACCAAACTTTGTAAAATAATAAAATTTCCGATTATTTAGAAGACAAAAAAGCTTGGGTTTGAGCTATTCGCTCAATCTTGTAATATACATATATAATACCAAAATCATTATATTATACAAAATGACGAACCTTTGTTTAAAAATAAAAATATTTTTTTTTCTTTAATTATTGTAAATGTGAGCACTATGTGAATCTTTTTTTTTTCTTTTTTAGTTTTATTGATGGTCTGACATTTTTTGAGTAAGTACTTTATGCGACCTCCCCAAATGTCCTTTCTTTGGTATTGTTCGTCGAGTTATTGAGCTCCTTAAATCCTTGAGTTGAGCTACACGATTGTTGACAAATGCTTGCACTGACTGGACAGGTCCACTCAAATTTTTATGGTTCTTTCCTCAAAAGACCATTTCAGACATGGATCTAAACGGTCCTCACATGATCTGACCAAGATTATGTCTGGACTTTAAAAGAGACTTTGACCCCTGAGTTTGTTTCGCCATTTCTTCTCAGGGTAGTCAGATAGGAAATGTCGACTTCATCTAGCTTATTAAAAAAAAACATATGACGTGTAAAAGTGATTTCGATATCCTATTTACAGAATAAACAATTTCATTTCATTTCATTTCATTGTAGGCTAACCCATAAGAAGTGATTCTTTAGACATGAAAACCAATATCCAACACCTGATTACAGAGATGTCTTCTAATATCAAAGCCCTCTTAAATAAAGGTGGGAAGTACTTACTTGATGACGCCATCTTCAATGTAGACGTCCAAGTCTTCCATCCCATCATCGTTGACGACACGGCCATTTTTAATCAGCAGCCGGTTCTGAGAGCTCTGAAAAGATGAAGAAGAAAACGTTAGCACACAATCAAACTTCCCTTAGGAGTTGGTAGCATTTTACTACATCCTGAACTGGTAAATCTTTTCATCAATATTGATAGTATCGCTTTGAATGAGAGTATTAGACAGTACGGAACAAAAGCCGCCAGTTTCATTTCAAAACCCGCCATGTCTGACTATAAATCATCATCAAACCGATCATTACTTATTCATATAGATATGAACCCTAAGAATGTTACTATTAGTGTCATAAATCCATGTTACGTCTCGTATGACAGCTCATCCCCTATTCGAAGCTCAATAGAGCTTCTTTACAAAGGGACGATCTACAATAGTTCATGATTAAAACAGTCTAGAAGGGTAGAAACCCATTCACTGCAGATATCCTTTCACAGTTCAAAACTACAGCTACGTGGTACTTATATTTTTTTGTATCGCTATATTATTATGAAAGATGATAAAACAAATTGAAGAAAATATTTTATTGTCATAATAATTGTAACTATGTCCTTCTAGACCTACATGATGTGTTATCTTGCTCAAATATTACTAATCCGTGGTAAGGTACTGACAATGTGTATTCGTGTCTCGTATTTAGGTAGGTACTGAAGGTTGTACCACATAAAGCAAGAAATTAGATAAAGAAAATGCGACCCAGCATTACAGGCAAGACGAGACATAAAAAGAACCTAGGTATCTTCAGCAATAAGACTCCAAAGTTAGTTATGTTCTAAAGGAATTAGAAAATGAAAACACCAAGAAATGTTAGGCCGCAATGCATGGAGAAATAACGGCATAATATGAACTTCATTTTGTATGAACAAAAGGAAGTTCATTGCGAATTCTAGTCAGACTAACTTAACGTCCTATGAATACCACACTGTGACAGTGAAGCAGTACTTAAAATATATCCCGAACAAGGATGCGCGCAAATTCTTAAACAGAGACATAAATGGAACTCACTTTAATATTGATCCCCGAAACCGACGTAGGAGTAGAATCAACCGTCATTTTTCAAACTTGGATTATAAAATTGACCAATAAGCAAGCAGAAAAGGTAATAATTCGCGTTTAATGTTATGTTGCGCCGAGAATGGCGACCGGCGCGCCGTACGCGGGATCGACTGAAACTGAAAATGTGATACCGAAAATAGAAGGTGCTCGTCCCCTCGCTTTTTCGTTGCGCATATAACTATATGTTTTTACATCAAATAGAAAGCGATAAAAGATGTGCTGATAATATAGCGGACAATACTAAAGAAGTTGACACGACAGACTGAAATAATCGCGACGAATGAACTGACGTCTGTCGATTGCTTAAAATACTACAAATAGTTTACTAGCGTTTCCAAAACATTGTGGTTTGTTGGATTTATGAGTTCGTTTGTAGTCAAAACAAGAACGGAGATTAGGATAATTGGTTTTACGACGGGAAGTATTTCTAAATCGAGTTCTTTCTTGTAATTAAGGGCAGAATGATGATTAGTCTGATTGCGATCCTGGGTCATGGGACGCTAGTTCATTTAATGAAAACACTTCCAAGGAAAACTGTTTTGCGCAGAACAATAAATGAGAGTTCAGTGAAATCAGACGTGGAAACGTATATCGAATTGGGATCTAAACATTGACAGTTTAGAAAATTAAGTGCTACTAAATGAAAAGAGAAAAAAACATAGTAATTTATCACTCCTGTGTGACTTTGAAAGACAGAATGGACACTAAGTGATCCATTATCGATTTAAAAACAATACGAACATAAGAACTCTTTCCCATTACTATAACAGCATAAGAGCCAGAAAAACCGGGTTGCGGGAAAAGCGCGCGAATCTGAGATGACACCGCCCGCGCCATCTTGAATTAACTTTCCCAGTCGATAAAACAGTTTCTTTCTATTGAATGACATTGAACTGTTACAGTTATTGCAATAATGATCATTCTAATGGGCTAATTAGTAATTACAAGGGGTTTGTGTTTAGCTAACCACTGTATTTGCATATTTATGAGTTTTTATAGCAGTTACTAAAAATATGCGATACATAGATGGCAATGTTTATAAGTAGATGCACATTCCATGAGTTTCATGGTCATGTCACAGTCATGTGTAAGACCCTTTAGAGGCATGAGGAACAGGGTGTAAAGTTCACTCATCCTCCATAGAAAAGGGAGGATCCTCCGACCAGACGGGTGTTGTGTCTGGTGGGCCACTGCCCGACGGTTGATGTCGGGACATTGTATATATGCTAATCGCGTGGTAAACTCTAATTGCGCGTTGCAGGTTTGCGTGACGTCATGTCATTGATGCGTAGTTCATATGTGGCGATGTAGATGCCGCCACATCACTCCCCTCCGGAGACCGGAGGTCGATAGTGGGCTGAGTCGTGTATCTTGCGATGCTTGCCAGTGCCAGTTGTGGTTCCAGTGAGTCGGAACCGGGTGCCGCATAGTTCACGGTGAGTCGGAACTGTCTGCGGTGATACCCCAGTGAGTCGGGGTGGCGCTGCGTTATGCTCCATTGAGTCGGAGTGTACAGCGCTGGGTTGAGATTGAGGCTGAAGGTGATGACCAGGAATGCGCGTCCGCTGCATGCTGGTGGTCAGGATACCCGTTGAAGCCGTGGATGCTGGCTGGCTGTGTGACTCGCCGCTCGAAAGCTTGAGGAAGTGATGCTGAAGGAGTCACGCTGAAGGAGTTGCACGAAGGCTGCGCTGACGTTCATGCTCGGGGTCACCAATTTAGAGGCATGAGGAACAGGGTGTAAAGTTCACTCATCCTCCATAGAAAAGGGAGGATCCTCCGACCAGACGGGTGTTGTGTCTGGTGGGCCACTGCCCGACGGTTGATGTCGGGACATTGTATATATGCTAATCGCGTGGTAAACTCTAATTGCGCGTTGCAGGTTTGCGTGACGTCATGTCATTGATGCGTAGTTCATATGTGGCGATGTAGATGCCGCCACAACCCTAATTGATTATAATTGATTATTTACGTTAAAATAATGAATGGTTCAAGGAAACACCTATTCAAAGATCTGTAAATTATACTGAGATGTACCTTTATTTAAGACAAGTACTTTATGTTGTGTTGCTGTGGTCTGCCTATTAGCGAAGTAGTTTATTTGAACTATAAAATCTTACGTTTAAAGGCTCTTACAGACAGAGGCGATATCGCGTCGCGACGTATCGCGTAGCGGTGTAGCGACCCGAGAGTATCGCAATATCGCTCGCGATATCGCCTCTGTCTGTAAGAGCCTTTATGCGTGTATTTTAATTCATAAAATCGAACACACACCTTCACACTGGCTCCTGTAACACAGGTGTTGCTACCTAGCACAGGAGTCAGGGCTTTAATTTACTTCTGCACCTTTTTTATGGCAATAAAGAATTTTATTTATTTATTTATTTACATTCAAGCGAAAATTTGATGGACCATCTCTTGTTCCTATTATATACGACGACTTTCTTTTACGAGTCAACCCCAGATTTTATCATCAGTTTATTTGGGACTGCTTCTCAACGAGTTGATTCGCTATTTCTTGGTTGTTTGACACAAAAAGACTGTCCTGTCCCTAATTTCTTTGTATCTAATCAGCAGCAGTCATATTCCGCTCACTTTCACTTCGGAAAGACACTTTTTCCAGAAAAAAAAAACCGGTCAAGTGCGTGTCGGGCTTTGCACATTTAGGGTTCCGTAATCTGATTTATCGATGCATTGATATTTATCCTTGGACATTTCACACAACGAATTAATTAAAATTATGAATTATTATTACTTACTTAATTTATTAGTAAAATATACGTAATAATAAAAATATTATCACCCAAATTCATAGGTCAAAATGAGAAGTTAAAAAATTCTTCGGATCAAAATTTTGTAAAAAAAAAAAGCTGACTTCTCATTTCTTTGTTTCCCAAATGTTTTTTAAACAAAAAAATCAGTATTTATCTACTCAACGAGCTCTAAACAACGATACCCCACTCGATGGGGTAGGTCAATTTTTTTTTCCGAACCTCCTTTTTGCCCCTTAAAAACATTTAAAAATATTTTTTAACAATTTGTATGGCTTTGGGTCAACAAGATACTCATACCGTGAAAATTTGAAGACTGTACTCCAACCGTTTGGCTGTAAAACCTATTTGACAGACGACGTGACAGCAATAGCTCCGTTTGGACCCTTTGGGTACGGAACCTAAGAACTATATAATTTATTGAAACATCGGTCATAGCCGAGTGACTTGGACTCTTGGAAACGTCCATCAGTGCCACCCATGAGCTGTGAACTGTGAAACATTATATTTATAGAATATGCAGTACATATAGAAAACCCTAGAAAGTTTACGCAATGAAACTGAGCGGCAAAACGTAGTATCGCATGTGTAGTTCCGCTCCAGTGTATCATTTGTGGCAAGTTAAAAAAACCGGTCAAGAGCGAGTCGGACTCGCGCACTGAGGGTTCCGTTCCCATTTCTGAAAAAGTGTGCTATCCAGAGACATCGTTTTATTTTTCCTGTAATCTTTACATAAACTTCTATCATACAGATTTCAGATATTTCGCTTTGCAAACTTCGGAGATAAGGGAGGGGGAACGGTATTTTTTTTTACATCAAAAGTCGAAAACTATGCGGCCTACAAAAAAGAAAAAAAAATGTTTGAGAATGTGCAAACAGCGCTCTTTCATATGATACCCTACATGCCCTAGAGTAGCCCCACTTTGAATTTTTAAGACCCCCTTTTAGTCAATGTTGCAAAAAAAATATAAATATTTGCAAAATAGTTGGGTAAACTTCATCTAAAACTATTCCAAATTTCAAGTTGATAGCATTAGTAGTTCTTAAGATATCCACCTGTGACAGACAGACAGACAGACTAAGTCACACCATAAGGGTTCCTTTTTACCATTCTGGTATGGAACCCTAAAAACTGACCAACTGCGTGTCGGACCACGCACAATGAAGGGTTCCGTTGTTGTTGTTGAAGTTGAAAATAATTTATCCCAAAAACAAACTTAACTGATTTACGTCACAGTCAATCCAACTGCATGTTTGTAAGCGCAAAAAAAAAATTATGTGATAAAACTAAAAATTAACGATTTCCGGACTTTTCCCTTTACTTGTGCTGTGAGACCTTGCTTGCTTGATTCTAGGTCAACGAGAAGTACCCTAGAGGTTTTGATTTAGGTATTTGCGACTATCAAAATAAATGTCGCATAAATGGACGCATTTTTTTATTGCGTTGATTTAGAAGTTTGATTTTTTTAGAGCTCTAGGGATATTTGATATTAATTTCAACTTGATACCTCCACGCGTTCCTGAGAAAAAGGGTTTTCACAGACTGACAGACAGACGGACAACAAAGTGATCCTATAAGGGTTCAGGTTTTTCCTTTTGAGGTAGGTACGGCCTCAGAAGAACAACTAAGTTGTTCTTCTGAGGGTACGGCACCCTAAAAATGATCCGAAAATGTCATAACGGGCAGAAAAAACGCAAGTCTGCGAAGTTGCCACCATCAGTGGATTTATTTTACGTTTTTTCGCCTAGATTTTTACTATCTTTGCTGCAGTTTTGTTCTTTACTCTCGTATTCTTATCCTCCCAGTCCTCTAAATAGCGTCAATCGCTAGACTTAACACGAAAAGCTCATTTAAATTCGAATCCCTGCCAACTTTTAGCAGCTTTGCGGCTCTCCCGTCCGCGCCCGCATTGTAATTAACAAGCATTCTGTCTACCAACGAACTCAGCCATTTAATAAACATACAAATGTTCGCCCATTTAATCAACTTTTCTTTCATTATACGCATAAATATGAACCTACATCGCAAACAACGATATTGTTACAGTTACTATGGGTGGAAAAACTGTTTTATCAAAGCTATAACCGAGTCGTGACGTAACGTGATGACGTCAGCAGTAAAAAAATAATTAATTAAAGGCACATGCGAAGCCTAGGCACTTAATGCTCACGGAACTTTGAAAAGGTGTAATAACTCTATTTAGCATTAGCTTGGTATTTGAAAGCTAGTGGAAATTAGGCTGATCTATTTTTATGATGGGTATTATGTTGATTTGTGTCAATGGGTTCAATTAACTAAACAATTTTGAATAATCTATACTTATTATAAAAATAAAGTCTCTTTTCGTGTCTGTCTGTGTGGCCGCGTTGTTCTCCTAAACTACACAACGGATGCGGTTTTCACTATAAGTACTTTAGATAATTTATTCCGGAAGGTTTATATGTAGGTATAATACATTAATATTTAACTTATAATAAGTATTAAAGAAAACTTCACGTTTTGTCAAGTCATAAAAACCGTGCGAAGCAAGGTACATTTTTGGTCCTTCGAGCCGGATTTTTTTTTTGACTTTGTCGAATCAATAGCTATTGAGAGTTTAAACTCCGTTTAGGGGAGGTTCGCTAGTAAAAGATAAATGATAAATTTTAAAACCTGCGACACCTTGCTTTTTAAACTTTATTTACCAGAAAGGTGTGTTAAAATTTAAGGGTGTGGTACAGTACAGACCATTAATTAATCTGAACAACTTTCTCCATCAACCAACATCGTAATCGCGAAAAAATAATCAGCCGTACATTTGCGTCGAGTAGGTATTGAAGTTTTTTATGAGACAGTTGATATTTTCGCGATTACTGGCTATATCATCTTTCATACTTCTTATTCTCCCTTACAAACGCAAAGGGTCTGTTTGTTGGTTAGTTATACGTGATTTTTCATTAAATTCAAAGATTTTTGCTTTCTTGCTATGTTTTAATTCATATTAGTCTACACTTACGAAGTCGTAGGCACAGCTAGTTTATTTAGGTAATGAATGTTAATGTAACGACTGGACAGATTAAATATCTCCAAGCTATTTGATACACACGCATCAGCTAATTAGCTGCTAGTGTGTTTAACCAAAATAATAATAAATAATAATAACCTGTAGTGCTTGACACTAACGATCGCATGGAGGTATGGCAGAGTAAGGAGCTTCACGGACGCTTTTTCCGGGCCCTACATGGACCCGATGTAGATTTGCTAGCGTCCGTAGCCTGGCTGCGTTCCGGTGACCTCTTTGGGGAAACCGAAGGTTTTGTCTGTGCAATTATGGACGAAGTTATCATGACGAACAATTACCGGAGATTTATTGTGAAAGACGGAACGGTTGACATCTGTCGGGCATGCCACCGACCGGGAGAATCAATTCGACACATTATCTCCGGATGTTCTCGTCTAGCTAACGAAGAGTACTTGCATAGACACAACCTTGTAGCCAGGATTATCCATCAGCAACTTGCTCTGAAATACAGCCTTGTGGAATCGGAGGTGCCGTACTACAGGTATGTGCCCGACCCAGTTCTCGAAAATGGAAATATCACATTGTACTGGGACCGATCCATCATCACTGACAGGACTATTGTTGCCAATAAGCCTGATATAGTGGTGGTGGATCGAACAGAGCGGCGCGCAATGGTTATTGACATAACGGTCCCGCATGACGGGAACCTCGTGAAAGCCGAGAAAGATAAACAAATCAAGTATCTTGACTTGGCTCGCGAGGTTGTCGACATGTGGGATGTGGACTCAGCAATCATTGTGCCGATAGTCGTATCAGCCAATGGCTTAATTGCCAAGAGCCTCGACCAACACCTAAGGAGGCTCTCGTTGGGCAGCTGGATCAAGGGCTTGATTCAGAAAGCGGTGCTTCTGGACACGGCCCGCATCGTTAGGAGGTTCCTCTCTCTGGAGCCCTGACCGCCGGTAGCTTGGACCCTGTTCCCGATACCGGTGGGCTACTATTTTTATATTTTTAAATGTTTTTATACTTATTCTTTTTATTCTAATATTTAAAAATGTAAAAAATATGTGTCAAAATGAAATATAAGAAATAATAATAATAATGTTAGTACATATTTTTTTTATTGCTTTTTTGTTTTAAATCAATATAAAAAAATCAATTGCCGAATATATGTACGCGCATCACTTCAGCAACAGTTGCACCTATTTGGCTAATTATTTTTTTGTCGTGTTTGTAATTGTCAGGACAAGGTTTATTTTTTTTTTTTGTAAAATTCACCGGAAAGTCGAAAATTTGGATGATATTTTTGTATGAAAAAAAAAACATACAACACACACTAAATCGCTGGAGATAATTCACCCGGGCGACGCCGGGCGCGAACAGCTAGTAGTAAAAATAACGATGTATGACATCTTTACCTAGGTACATCTACATACACGACGACAATCACTAGATAAAAGGACAAGAAACGACAATAACTCATATCTAGCCAATTAGTCAGTTTTATTACCTAGTTATAACTCAAATCCGCTAGCTAGATAAAGGTTATCGTTTAGTTAAACATGACAGAAAGTAAAGTGTGTGTGTGGTAATCAGGAATTGTATAAAATTTAACATTTCTTATGAGAACAATATCAGTATTATTAATTGTACCTAATTAATAGTTTGGCGGGCCAGTAATTTTAACAAAAAAAAAAAAAATAAACACTACAAACAAAGTGAAAAATAACTTTAATTTCCAAGTCGGTGTTGGTTTTGTATTTGCGTTTTTTGCCACCGAGTTAGTAATTTTTCTCTTTGTAGTGTTTTTTTTTGGCAGTGGTAGCCCAGTGGTAACCTAAAGAGGCACTTCACATTGTGTAAATAATTTCATCGCCACTGCTCTCAAAACGGTGAAGGAAAACATACATGTGAAAACACATACACAAATAACAAAAAACCAAAAATTCGAAGACATGTGACATCTACCAACCCGCGCTGGGCTGGGCCCGCGTGGTGCATTACGGCCCACTCCCTCTCAGCGAGAGGAGGCCTGTGTCCCAGCAGTGGGAACATTGTGGGCTGATTATGTTGTTTTTGTTTAATTAATCATCATTTCAAACATTATTTTAACGTTTTTCTCATGCTTGTAATCGCACTTTTGAGATCATACGCATGTAAGTATAAAAACTAATGATGTTATCCGGTAGAAACGGAAATCGGTTAGATAACATTCGAATAATAGTAGTAATAGTTTAAAAATAAACGTTTTAATTAAACAATTTAGGTCCCTACGTTTGTTTAGAAATTGATAACACATAAAATTATTATTTTGTGTTTTAAATACATATCAACAACTCAAATCTGTGTTTCTTTTCTCAAAAGACAATTTCAGATATTGATCTATGATCTGACCAAGATCCTAGAATCCAAGATTATGTCTGGACTATAAGAGAGACTGTGACCTCTGAGTTTGTTCCGGGCTTTCTTCTCAGAGTAGTCAGATGGAAACATCGAACTCATCTATAGTTTTAAAACATATTGTTTATTTGACGTGTATGACCAATTTACATACATACATAAATCTATATCACTACATATTATAAAACAAAGTCGCTTCCGCTGTCCGTCTGTCCCTATGTATGCTTAGATCTTTAAAACTACGCAACGGATTTTGATGCGGTTTTTTTTAATAGATAGAGTGATTCAAGAGTAAGGTTTATATGTATAATAAACGCGGGCAAAGCCGCGGGCAAAAGCTAGTAAATATATAAAAGAAAGTCGTGTTAGTTACACTATTTAAAACTCAAGAACGGCTGAACCGATTTGGCCACAGCTTAGAACCAGGAGACGGGCATAGGATACTAAAAAAAAAAAATCGGGAAAATGTGGTAGGTATAATAACGGCTGGACCGATTCAGATGATTTTTTTTGTGTATATTTGAATGTGTTCCTGGATGTTTTGAAAACACAATTAGACCCGGTAGGTGGCGCTGCAGTCGGGTTCTAGGATCGTTCAGACAGGACAACGTCTGTCGGGTCCGCTAGTAATATATAATTTATCATTTATTTATTAACATCGATAAAATAACACATGTTATACGAAAGTGCATGCCACACCAACATTATAATTATAACTATTGCTCATCTGAGCGTCTCATGACGCAATGTTTACTTTACTAAAAGGAAAACCCGGAGAATATCGTGTACAAGTTTATTGATCGCTTTCACCGCAAGTACTACATATAGGATTGGGGAGACCGCACATTAGATGCGTTTTCGCACGAATATGAACGAGAACGCACGAAATATTCCGATCCTCCAAGTACTACGAGCTCGCACGAATTCTTCCAGATCCGGATTCTTGTTCCGATTTTTGTTGCGACATCAGAAATCACCCCTAATAAGTTGGAATATTTGTGTATTCATAATTATATAAAATGGACATCATTCCTGAATGCCGATTCCCGTAATTAAAACGTTCAAAATCTAGTCGCAATCTCGACAATCAATGTCAAAAACTTGTAGGGGGTATTTTTGACAGATTGAGTCTGAGATTTGAATACGAACACTGATCATCATTCGTCATTTTGTCAGTAAAAACGCGGTCGGCGGTAATGTGCGGCTGGCCTTATAGTTAAAATATGCAGCTTGACTGATATGCCTGCCATGTGCGTCTGGATGAAAAAGGTTATGGAATTCAAGAATAAGTTTTAAATTATCTTCCCATGTGAAAAAGCTGGTTGCAGGAATGTTAAGTATCCATTAATGGATTGACTAGCCCGTGAAGGTAGTCTAACTTGCTAAAATTAGTTGTTAGGGTTCCGTAGTCAACAAGGAACCCTTATAGTTTTGCTATGTCCGTCTGTAGCTTAGCTCATAGACTCTTATTACTTAGAAAGCTATAATTTGGCATGATATTATTATACATATTCATCACCCCCCCCCCCCCCCAGGTAAACGGTTAGTTTTGGATGGGTGAAAAAATTCACGGTAGTAGTATACGTATAACGAAGTTAAAAGGAATACTATCACAGCTAAGTATTAGGCTTTCAAGTTTACGAGTAATTATCAACCAACTACGGAACCCTTCATTTTGCGTGGTCCGACACGCACTTCGCCGATTTAAAAAAAAAAAAAACCACCCAAGAATAAATAAATGAGCTATAACTTTGCAAAGGTCACAAAGATAAATCTTATCTAATGGCTTAGACATAGATATAGGTTTTGAGATACCTACTATTATTTAATTTATAATATTTCTTTGTCATCAGGTGAAGATGTTGGAAAAGAACAGGATTTACCAAACCAGCTTACAGAGTTAAGCTGAAGTGGCAGTGGACCCGCTATGTCTCTTGAAGGGACAGTGGCTGTTGGAACAGACGACTTCTTGAATGGAAACCACAAATCAGAAAGCATATCGTTTGATACCCTACCCAATAGATGATTCGACGAACATAATAATCAGCTGAGTAGAATAAAGGCTCTTACAGACAGAGGCGATATCGCGGTCGCGACGCGATATTTCGATATTATATCCGTAGAAAAATATCGCGTCGCGACGCGATATCGCCTCTGTCTGTAAGAGCCTTAAACCCTTTTCCTCTCTCCTACTTTTTGTTATGCCCGACATGGTCCACAATGGTCATATTTTTTGTAAACCTACCACCTAATTTCACACGTGGAAGCAATAAATATATTGAGTATTGAGTAAAAGGGTATTCTAGATATTACGGAAGCCGGAGAACCGGGTGTGACGCAACATGTTATAGGCCTATAGGTGTCCAGCAGTATAGAATTCGGTATCCTGAGTTGATTGATTAAAGATGTCAATGAAAGTCAGGAATGGGAATCAACTGGTCATTTAAATGTCAAAGCAATGAGTATACCCACGACTAATGAAGAGAAAAGATTTACCGCGGTCAATGTTAATGGCCATGGCAGAGACAAGAGCCGCTTTCTGTCCATGATCATATACAGGGACAGCACAAAGCAGATCTTTAGAGTTTCCATTTTGCACCACAACTGCTGCATCACGTCTTTATCCCTTTGGGATGTTTCTGGCAAACTGGATGGCTTTTCCATCAAATACCTTTAGACCTTCATAGTTGCTTTTAAGTCACAATATACATGACCAGTCACTGTTTTCAATTCACTGTCTTATAGCACAAACAATTTCTACCTATATTTCTGATAACAATATAAAAACAATAAAACATTTTCTTTAACCAGGTTATCAAAATACAAAGAAGGTTCGAATACACCAATGTATTGATTTTTACAAACGGAAGCAAACCCGCCTGCTTAATACAATATGTATACACATACAAACAATAATTTATGTACAAACTTACGAGGTTGCTCAGGTTAAAGCAAAAATGAAATTACAAATGCAAATGGCCGCAAGGGAAATCGCAATGATTCAGCGTAACTCACTGAAAACATACAAGTTTAAAAACCTTTGTGGAAGGAAATGAGTTCATTTGGTATAGCGAATACAACGTCGTATGCCATGCAAAATAGTAGTTAGGAAGGTCATGTCACTACAATGCAGGTCGGCTGTATTATGCTGGACTATAGTGAAGTGGTACAATAGGATAGATCATACGACTGTTGTATGATTAAAATGTTTGTTGCGAAGTTAAGGGAATCCTTGGGAATAGGGTATAAAAAAAAAGAAATTCTATTTAGTCCGTCAGTCAGATAATAAAAAAATATTAGACACGAATTTTTTTGCTATAATATTGATCATATTAATAAAACGTATTTAAGTTGGGGAGTGGGGGGCTCGCCACGTCACAGATATAAAAAAACTACATATAAAATCTAGCAAGGAGTGACATCGTGCCACATTTTATCTCAATGTATCGCCATAATCTTGAGTAGGATATTATTGGGCATTCTATCCCACCGAGAGTGACGAGGCACTCCGCTCCGCTCCGCTCCGCTCCGCTCCGCTCCGCTCCGCTCACTCCGTTCGCCTCGTCACTCTCGGTGAGATAGAATGACCAATAATATGTGGTTCGACGCGTATTCCTCGCGATGAAACAGAAATATTTTTCAGTGTGGTTTGGGCGCTACTCCGCATTTTGAATCTCGTATAAATAAAATCTTACATAGTGCAGTAAAATATTGGTTCAGCGCCTATTCCACCGATTGGAAGGTGAAATATGAATTCCTACATCGCATCGTAAGGAAGTAAAATACTAGAACGGCGCCTATTCCTGGCGATAAAACAGAAAAGCATATTAAAATTATTATTACCGATGACTTACCTCGATCAACGACCGCAGATTCTCGGATTGAGCACTAAAAAACTACTTTATTGGTATAGTTTTATAACAACAAGTTTTTCACGTAACCACTACTTTAGTTGAACAGTTTTATAACAACAAGTTTCACACATAGGTACTTCGTTTACTAATCGAACTATACGAATATAATAAGCTAAAGTTCAGGACAGATTGTCTCATGTTTCTTCACAAAGCAAGAAATAGCATGCACCTACAGGCACACACACATTCCATTTCTATGACCCAGATTGGGCACCAAGAACATCTGAACTTTAGGATACCGTAAACATTAAACTAAAATTTGGGACAGATTGTCTCATGTCTCTTCACAGAGCAAGAAATAGCATGCACCTATAGGCACACACACATTCTATTTCTATGACCCCAGATTGGGCACCAAGGACATCCATATTTTAATTTAATTAACTCATACAGCTGACACTTATAACAACAAGTTTCTCACATAACCACTACTTTAGTTGAACAGTTTTATAGCAACAAGTTTCACACATACTTCGTTTACTAATCGAACTATACGAACATAGTAAGCTAAAGTTCAGGACAGATTGTCTCATGTCTCTTCACAAAGCAAGAAATAGCATGCACCTACAGGCACACACACATTCTATTTCTATGACCCAGATTGGGCACCAAGGGCATCTGAACTTTAGGATACCGTAAACATTAAACTAACATTTGGGACAGATTGTCTCATGTCTCTTCACAGAGCAAAAACAGCATACACCTATAACAGGCACACGCACATTCTATTTCTGTGACCCAGATTGGGCCCCAAGGATATCCAAATGTTAATTTAATTAATTCATACAGCTAACACTAACACGTTAACAAACACCTACTGGTTGCTCACTAACTTGCTCTGCTGTTACTTTGCGTTGCGCTTGATTATAGATGATTTCACACTGATACAATCGCCTTCGATACGGTTTATGCGCCGTCCCGTGGTCAACTATATTGTACCATACTCTTTGTAAACCGCCTGACGATAAACGTATCAGGCAGCCGTCGTGTGTGTATACATACTCATTTACAATGTCAAAGTCAGCAACAATGCATCATGCATTAATTTGCTTAGTCGAACTTATTGTATTGTAAGACGATCGCTATACATGTTGTAGTCCGTAATTAAAATTCGAGTTTGCGCAAACTTCCTATACCTAATCATTTTCGTCAAACTGGGGTGTTTCTTAAATAAGAATGTTAGCAATTTCGCTAACTTATTATAAATGAGTGATTCTTTCCTTGACATGTTTTTTTTTTTTTTTTTTTTTTTTTTTTTAATTAGCTGGTATATAATATAGTCTAGGAATTCTTTAATTCTTTGAAAAGGTGATCCCATTGCTGAAATTAGAAACCAACATTCTCTGAATGAAATGATTTATAAAAGCTTGTTAGTTTTAGTAGTTTGATGATTTTACACTAGCTTTGAGTTTAACTGCAACATAAAATTAACTAAGTTTTTAACGCGAGTTTGCTCATGCGGATTGCTCAGCATACAACAAATTTTGTAAGGATTTCGCATCTTTAAAAGCTTGTTAGTTTTAGTAGTTTGATGATTTTACACTAGCTTTGAGTTTAACTGCAACATAAAATTAACTAAGTTTTTAACGCGAGTTTGCTCATGCGGATTGCTCAGCATACAACAAATTTTGTAAGGATTTCGCATCTTTAAAAGCTTGTTAGTTTTAGTAGTTTGATGATTTTACACTAGCTTTGAGTTTAACTGCAACATAAAATTAACTAAGTTTTTAACGCGAGTTTGCTCATGCGGATTGCTCAGCATACAACAAATTTTGTAAGGATTTCGCATCTTTAGGTACATCCTGATTTCTGACTCTCAAAAATGCGATTTTATTAATTTCATGAGTGTGGTGTCATTCAGAATTTTATATGAAGGTTAATTAAACAAACAAACATACATACTTTATTAAAATACCTATTGTATAATAACGTTATTTTGTATAATCTCTTAATCATTTATTTTGTTCAAACAATGGTAAAATTAAATTATTTATACTATGTACAAGTAGGTATAAAAAAAATCAAAAAAAAAAAAGAGCTCATAGGGCATCAAAAAATTCGTCCGCATCGCTGTCAGTGGGAAAAGTGCCCAAAAGACTGGCGGCATTGCCACGCTGGATGGCAATGTATTAATTGTAAGTATGCAACGGTATCGGCTTCACCTTTGTCGGCGAGGGTAAAAAGCTGGTTTATATTTCATTTCTCACGATAAAATTGCAATTTGACAGAAGCGATATTCAATCACTACAATTTAATTAGACGTAAGTAACGTAAATTAGTCATACAACTGTGGGGACATGTATATAAGGTATAATTTTGTAATGGGATAAATATTGCTGAAATGATATTTTTTATGAATAAAATCGAACAATTTTGATCACAATATTACATTCGCTCCAGTATCTTCCAGTGATAAACACCGGTTACCTTCGTCATATAATTACGAAACAGCCTTCAACTTTATAAAATGTAAGTAAGTACCACAAAGTTTACTGAATTTAGCGCTACCCAGCTACGGACCTGGTTTCTGCCTGCCGGCTGGTGTATTGGTAGTCTTAATTAAGTCACAGTTGTTAGTTACAAAATTAATCTTTATGTGTTCCATTTCAGGTCCGACTCCGACTCAGAATTCCAGACACAGTCTGCAGCTGTAGCCGAGGTTGCGAAGGGACAACCAAAGAAGAAGGTGTCGAAGCGCAAAGCTTCCGAAAGCACCACGCCCCCGCCATCAGGATCGAAATCAAGGTAATTTTGTGTTACTGCTTATATCTTCAGGTGGTTGTTGTGTATGTTATGTCAATGCAAATGTTATACGCAGATATACGTTAGTGAGATTTGGAGCTGTAACGAAGAGAGCGCTGAAATCAATTTCGATTATATTCCTTGCAGGAATGTTTACAGTATTGTTTTTAAAACAGTATACGTAACATCATGCTTTCTAACCTTATAGGGTTCGCCAATTATAAAACAAATGTAATGTAATGTGTAGTGTAAATTATTATAAAGAAAATGTTAAATTGTTTACAGTAAAAAACGCAGCTCGGCCTCGGACCTCTTTGGTTTGGAGGACTACATTCCGTCGTCAACCTCAACTGGAGACTTCGGGTCCAGCCTCATCAGCCGTGTCGCAAACGGTAAAGTGCGGCGAATGGTGGACGTAACTGGAGACTTCTATGTGGAGGTAAAGGTTTACAACAAGGCCGAAGTTGCCTCCACCCCCAGAGAGGATCGATGGAAAAAGGCCTCGGTGGCCTTAAAAGTGCAGCTAAACCGCAACACCCCGCAGTGGGACGGGTTACAAGTTTTTATGAGACGGAGTCATGAATTATTCGATAATTCTGAGCCCGTCTTCTATAGTGATAATATAAACATAAAATAAATATTTAAGTTGTTGGGGCACCAAGTACATATTAGATTTTGATATTAGATTCGTACATCATTATCGTAATAATATTATATTACAACATTTAATATTAAGTCTAGAACTATTTTAATCTAAAATGCCTTTCTGTACTGTTTGTAATACATCTGTTGAGCGCAGTCACTGGACAGGTCACTTACGTAGTACTAATCATAAAAACAAAACTATTTCACATTTTTGCGAAGGTGTTGAAATAATACATTCTGCGTTTCGTAATCGTATAGCTTCTTACAGAATTGTCGATCCGTCTGAGAATTGTTCTCTAGAACCATTTCTTAATAATATTTGGGACAGAATTAAAACGTTAATTGACATGTCTCTTAAAGAACATACTTGTATAAAAGTTAATTTCGAATATTTTGCTTTGTTTTTAATGTTTAAAAATGATTCTCAGGAGATGAAATCATTTGCCACAAAAAACGTAACTCTGCATCAGAATTATGAATTTGATTCATTATTGTCTCAAGTCAAAAATACTTTAAAAAAAAAGTTAGAAGAATTTCAGGACCGAGATAGTGGATGGACGTTCTTGAGCAGTTCTCATTTGGAAGTCAATGTTAACAAATATCAACCTTTGCGTGGTTCAGGCTTTATCGAATTGCCTTCTGCAATAAAATCTAAAAAAGCATGTGTTAATATCCGCAATAATGATGACTTTTGTTTTTTATGGTCTGTTGTAGCTGCTTTATATCCAGCTAAGACTCATCCTGAAAGAGTATCTTCTTACCCTGATTTTCGTAGCGTGTTAAATGTAAAGGGCATGTCATTTCCAGTGAATTTCTCAGATATTGCGCGGTTCGAAGTGAATAACCCCGAAATTGGCATTTACATTTATGGTTTAAAAAATAATACCATCATAGGACCGCTTTACAAACCAAAAACCTTGAACGGAAAGGTGATTCATTTACTTTATTTAGAAAGAGATGATTTGTCACATTACTGTCTCATTAAAGACTTGTCGCGACTTGTTAAGAATCAAATAACAAAACACCACAGTAAACTGTACTTTTGTGACGTTTGTTTAATGTTTTTTAATTCATGTGATGATTTTAGTTCACATAGTTGTGGAGGTGTTGCCACTGAACTACCTCCAAAGGGTTCTTTCATACAGTTTAAAAATTATAATAGAAAGCAATTCGTACCATTTGTTATATACGCAGATTTTGAAACAATGCTAGAACGGTATGAATCTTGTGACCCTGACCCCACTAAGGCGAGTACTGTAACACGACAGCGACATGTGCCTGTAGCTTACGCTTATCATATAACGTGTACGCTAGATGAATGCCACAATCGTTACGTTTCTTATCGCGGTTCGGATTGTGTATCAAATTTTGTAAAGTCTATCTATAAAGATGCACAAAAAATTTACGATGTTTTACAAAATAGTGTTCCTATGATTTACTCAAATGATAATGCTCGCGACTTTGAAAACGCGATAACATGTCATATTTGTGAACACTTCTTGTTCGGCGACAGGGTTCGCGATCATTGTCACTTGACTGGTAAATATCGTGGCGCAGCTCATAGTTACTGTAACTTACAATACAAAATACCAACATTTTTACCAGTATTTTTTCATAATTTGTCCGGTTACGATTGCCACCTTTTCATAAAAGAATTAGGTGAAGCTCCTGGATCTATTAAAGTGATACCTAAAACAAAAGAAAACTATATTTCATTCACTAAGTTCATTCCGATTTCTACTGGGGAAAGCATCCAGGTTCGGTTTGTAGACTCTTTCAAGTTTTTAGGAACTAGCTTAGAAAAGTTGGCTAGTACAATGAAAAACCAAGACTTTAAACAATTGAAATCTTATTTTCCTAATAAAAAACAATTTAACCTACTCACTCGTAAAGGAGTGTATCCATATGACTATATGTCTCAATGGGAACGTTATGAAGATACGTGTTTACCCTCTAAAAAATATTTTTTTAACTCCTTAACTAATGAGACAATTACCGACGAAGACTATGAACACGCTCGGTCTGTTTGGTCAGTGTTTAATATTCAAAACATGGGTATGTACACAGATTTATATCTGAAAACAGATGTTCTGTTGCTAACAGATGTATTTGAGAATTTTCGAAAAACTTGTAAACTACATTACAATCTCGATCCCGCGTTCTATCTTACAGCACCAAGTCTGTCTTTTGATGCAATGCTTCTAAAAACAGGAGTTCAATTAGAATTGATTAGTGATGTTGAAATTTTTAGAATGATACAAAAAGGTATTCGAGGAGGTGTTTGTATGTGTTCCAAAAGACATGTCAAAGCCAATCATAAATATTTAGATACTTACGATCCAACTCGTCCAAATTCATTTATCATTTATTTAGATTGTAACAATTTATATGGTTATAGCATGTGTCAATCCCTACCCTATTCCGATTTTAGATTTATGAATAGACAAGAAATTGATTTTTTACAATTGAACTTAGCAGATATTAGTGATACTGCAGAAAACGGATACATTCTTGAAGTTGATTTAATATATCCGGAGAATTTACACATGGAACACAATGACTTTCCCTTTTGTCCAGAAAAATGCTTGCCACCTG
Organism: Cosmia trapezina; assembly: GCA_905163495.3. Lineage (NCBI taxonomy): Eukaryota > Metazoa > Arthropoda > Insecta > Lepidoptera > Noctuidae > Cosmia > Cosmia trapezina. Next base: position 7,866,564 of record LR991044.1, read on the forward strand.
GTGGTAAGAATAAAAAGCTAATACCAAATTTGTACGATAAATATCACTATGTTATTCATTACATACATTTAAAAAAATGTTTACAGCACGGTTTAGTATTGAGAAGGATCCATCGCGCTATTACATTTAAGCAAAGTTGTTTTTTGAAGCAATATATTGATATTAACACTCAGTTACGCCAAAAAGCAGAGTCAACGTTTGAACAAGACTTTTTCAAATTATTGAACAATAGTATTTTTGGAAAGACACTGGAAAATAATGAACATCGAATAGACGTTAAGTTAGTAAACAAGTGGTGTGACTCGAGCAATAAAACAAAAAAGACTACTTGTGCAGAAAAATTGATAGCCAGCCCATATTTTCATAGCGCCTCTGTATTTTCTGATGATCTAGTGGCAATCCAAATGAAACCTATGCGTATTATACTTAATAAACCAATATACATAGGGTTTGCAGTATTAGAATTATCTAAGACTCACATGTATGACTTTCACTATTCTATCATAAAACCTTTTTATGGTAACCGAATTGAATTGTGCTATACTGACACAGATAGTCTAGTATATGATGTACAGAGCAATGACGTTTATAAAGACTTCAAGCTGCATTTTCTAAAATATTTTGATACCAGTAATTATGACTGCAACAATGACTATAACTTACCAATTATTAATAAGAAGGTTCCAGGACTGTTTAAGGATGAAATGGGTGGTAACATTATCAAAGAATTCGTAGGACTGCGCTCAAAGCTTTACTGTATTAAAACGTTAAACAAAACTATTAAAAAGGCAAAAGGTACAAAAAAATGTATAACCAAAAATTTTAATATGTTAGATTATAAAAATGTTTTGTACAATAATTGCAATGTTATTCGCAAAAAAAATGTATTGTTTAGGTCAATAAAACATGAAATATTCACTCAGGATGTAAATAAAATTGCACTTTCAAGCAACGACGATAAACGGTTGCTATCGTTTGATAATGTATCTACTTTAGCCTGGGGTAATGCAACTATATTTATGTAATGCATTACTTTTATTTTGTGTAATGTTATTGTAAAACCATAGACTTATAAAAAAAGATGGACTCCGCTCCACGCATATCGAAAGTGAAGCACCGTAAGTATGCCGGACCGATTGTACAAAGACGTCGTCGCTCGTGTCACGTAATGGCGGCCGGTCGGCATACTATGATGTAAATGTGAGCGCGAGGCGTGTTTGTACAATCGGTCCGGCATACTTACTGTGCTTCACTTTCGATATGCGTGGCGCGGAGTCCATCTTTTTTAATAAGTCTATGTGTAAAACATGTATTTTCTTGGTGTCCTAAATAGTTATTATTATCTTATTAGGTACTTGTAACAAATAACATAAAATCTTATTTAGTACTTAATTAGTTTTAAGTCCGTTTACGCGATACGGCATTTCGTAAAAATACTAAATTATTATTCATATCCAAAACTTTGGACTTTAAAATTAAATGCTGTGGCGCATAAACGTGATACCTAAGTTTTCTTTTAAGTACCTATTTGTAGTAAATAAATAAATAAATACTATTTTATGATCATAATTGTATCTGTTTCATTTTCATTCCTGATTGATGACAAAGCATACAGGTGCGAGAAGCGGTAAGCCGCTTCTCGCACGACGATACAGGCTCCAACTTGATAAAACATGTAATGTCTATTAGGGTTCCATACCAAAATGATAAAAAAGGAATTTATGGTGTGACTCAGTCTGTTTGTCTGTCTGTCTGTCTGTCACAGCTGAATATCTCAAGAACTACTAATGCTATCAACTTGAAATTTGGAACAGTTTTAGATGACTGAAAAATCGAAGTGAGGCTACGGCTGTTTGCACATTCTCAAACACTTTTTTCTTTTTTTAAAGGTCGCATAGTTTTCGACTTTTGATGCAAAATGTAAAAAAATACCGTTCCCCTTATCTCCGAAGTTTGCATAGAGAAAATCTGAAATTATTCTATGTGATAGAAGTTTATGTATAGATTACAGGAAAAATAAAACGATGTCTTTAAATAGCACAGTTTTTCAGAAATCATCAACAAAAATTACATATAAATGATGGTACGGAACCTTCGGTGCGCGAGTCCGACTCGCTCTTACCAATTTTTTAATACAAAGCACTCATGGTTCGAAGTTCGCACGAGCGGTGTAGAATTTGACACCGAGCAGCACCCTAATTGCGTAACACATTATCAATCGGAGTTGGTTTCATTTTGACAGTTCAACAACATTCATTGCGTTATTTACGTTGTTGGGCAGCCAAATTTTCCGAACATACGAAGCAATAGATCAGGAATTTGTTTCAAAATGAAACCAACTCCGATCGTTAATGTGTTACGCAATTAGGGTGCTGGTGTCCGTGCAGGAGCTCGAACACGTTAAAACATGAAAATGAATCGCAACGTAAGGCATTATAGTTCCACAGTAATATTATTGTGTAGAGCATCGAACGGAGTGGTCATATCACATCGAATAAAAACGAAACGAATTGTAAGTATTGTACAAATACCCATCTACTTATAACATTATTTAATTTTCATCATGTTGTTTTATCTTAAATATTATTTCATTTGTTTCAGATCACTGATAATGTGTGATTCTCCAGACATTATCGACTTCTCACAATACGCTCAAGGTTTTCCCACTCCAAGTTTAAGCTGGCATGTTCCAGAGCAACAAAGACCTGAACCAACCATCAAAAAGTCTAGAGCAAGACGGGAGGGTCTAAAGCGGAAAGCATCTGAACATCAACATCCTTTATGTCAATCATACGTCATAAACAACGAAAAGAAAAAAGGTTTACGACTGATCCAGATACAGGTGTTGGACATCAGTGAGCGACAAGAACCAAGTGTTGCAAGTTCAAGTGATGACGAGGAGGTGATAGTGTTAAGTGCGCAATATGTAGTTAGTGAACCGGTGGACTATGTTATGGAAGAGACACAATCATTGATAAATAAAATATCAAAGAAACTTTGTGGTGACGATTGTTATTAGTAAGTAAGTATCTACCTAGTTTGTAACTTATTGGGTTAGCTGGTCTAGTGGTTGCAAGCGTGACTACTGAGCATGGGGTTCTGGGTTCGATCCCCGATCGGGCATGGTTATTGGGTTTTTCCAATTATTACATAAGAGTCGAACATTACTGAGGGTCATTAGTGTATCAATATTAATGGATTTTAGTTAATGTATGTAAGTATAAGTTTTGAATGTATAAGTTTAATGTTAAAAAAGATAATATGTAGAAATAAATTATTAGTTTAATACTGGTATTATGAATTTGTTAATCTGCTAGTGTATTCAAATGTAACTATAGATCATAAATTCATAATATTTTGTAAGTCACATTTATGTATAAAAAATTATTAAGGAAACTTTTGGTTCTTAGAGGTTTTTAGTTACTACGCAAGTTTTAAATGTATAAATAAAGTATCCAAGATTTTAGTTTATTGTAATTAGATAGATTAAGTTAAAAGAAGCAAAATAATTATTTTGTTAATCTAGTAGTTAGTTTATTAAAATGTGTTTATAATTATACATAATAGTTACATAAGTTTTATGTACATAAATAAAATTATGAAATAACTTGAGGGACAGTTAATAATAATAAGGAACAAGTGTTATTAGTTTGTAATTGTAAATAATGCGAAAACTAAATAAATAATATATTTATAATTTAAAATATGTTTTATTGGCATTACTTATACACACACACTCACACTTTAAATTAGCTCTAATGAAACGATCTCATCACAGGTATACATTTTCAATATTTTAAATTAACAGAATACTTAATCAATTCGATTAATTTTATTAGAGCTAATATAAAGTTTGATGATTAAGTTACCCTGAAAACATTTAAATAAAACAACCATAAGTAAATTAATTAATCATTTTTATTAACTGCATAGGTATGACAAAATAAATTAAAATAGATTAAATACAGACATATTATTATCAACATACCATTTTCTAATACACACCGCATTATTTAATGCACAATTCATTTTATGGTTCACACAATTAAAATCAGTTTTATTTTTACAGAACTTTTTTTTTAATGTCGCAAAATTAGGACATCCCTTCTCACCTATTTCGATCACTTCACAGTTCGCACACATGTCTTTAATCCACTTTATTTTTTCCAAACCCTTTGTAATAATTTTTTTATTTTTTAAATACGGTACGATGACGTGTTGGAACTCTCTGTAGTCTATATAGCCCTCACTCCAGAAAATTCCACGATTTTTTTCCAACCATCGCACTTGCTTCTTTTCTTCTTGAGTTAAATAATAAAACGAATGCGGTGGTTTAACCAAGAACGTCTGTGTGTGCTCATTACTTACTATGGCCACTTCCTTGACGATAAAATTATTGTCTAAATCTTTGAATCCTTGGAGTTCGACAATGATGAGGTCCGCGTTCATGATATTTTCTTCACAATGTTACTTAATGGTTTGTATTCAACAATGCAATCGTTCAAAATGAGACAATAAGCTGAAGTTTGATCTGGTATCTCTGAATCACTCTCAATTTCTACCCTCACATCCACAACAGGTCCAGTCTTTAGATTATCAGCTTGTCTAGAGCAATCGACTACAAACAGCGGTGCTAAATCTCTAAATTGTTTCTCGCTTAGTATGGGCTCCGAGCGACGTCCGTAATACGACTGTTGAAATCTGGTGTATTGCTCGTATAATAAAGCGATTCTGTTATTAGCAAAACTTACATTTAAGTTTTCATAAGGAAAATAGGTTGAATTGAGATACACTCTAACGTCTCGAATATAACAGTGATCGAATTGAGACATGTCAGAACTTGCATTGTTTTTTCTATTTGTCTGTAGACCAATAATAATGTATCTTGGTTTTTCTATTTGAGATGAAGTTTTGATAGACCAAGTATGTTTTGTAGTTTTAGGCAAAGCTGGATATTCGTACAGATCCCAATTTCTGTATATCATTTGAAGTGGGCGATCTTTCTCTAATACTTTTAACAAACCAATTTTTTCTTTGTCTGATACTTTAACATGCGGTACGCGCCATATGATTTTGTTGATCTGAACATCATCCACTACTTCGCCAGTATTAAGTTTTACAGCGTTCAAATTAGTGTTACTTCGTAATAATATCAGTTCATGTCTACTATTTATCACAACTTTTTTAAAATCTTCTGCAAAACCGAGGAGGTTACGAAGTGGTATAGAGACAGAAAATCTTCCTCCATGGATATTTTTTATGCCATCAATATTCCAACCCCAGGCATTAGACATTTTTGATTCACTTTCGGTCATTGAAATTAGTGATTTCATGGTTGTTGTTATACCTGCATTTTTTATTTTATCAATCTCCACTCCATTTAGCTCATACCTAATGTCTTGGAACAAGTAGAGTAGAGCATTGTTCGTGAAATTGACACTAGTAGCTGGGTCCTTCGAATCTTTTTTGCTAACGATAACAGTTCCTTCCAGATATAGGGTGCTAGCTGATGGTAATATGTACAAGTCCTGTTGATTGATAGGTATGCGGATTTCATCGTTCCTGTTGAAACTCGTTATATAGGGCTTGTAGGAATGAAATTCGATTCCTTCTATAGTATTATCGTAATTCGGAGCGGATAAAACGTCTAAGATATTCATTTTAACAATCCGATCGCTCTAAGAAATGCTTTATTGTCTTTAGTTAATTTTATTTTCTTCTTAGAGACAGGTCTTATTTGATAAGTAGCTCGAACAGAACTGATATTCTTTACTTGTTGAGACACATTTTTATTGAAATCAATCATTTTTTCTTCTGAGATGCAGATATACCTGCACTTCTTCACCACGTAAATTAATTAATCTGTTGTTTATATCTATCAGCCTGATGTGTATGCAGCTTATGTTTTTTTGATTGATTGGAAAGTATATTGCGTTCTTCGGAATTTCTATGATCCTGTATCCAGGTGGTACATTAAGTGCAAATTCGTGAATAATATGACTTGGTTCACCGTTTACATATGAACCGCTTACAATATCACATTCAATCCTGACTACGGTCGTAGGTAGAATGTTGACTGGAGACTGTGACACATGCCATTTATTTGCTTTCAAGATTTGTTTGTTAAATCCTAATAGTCTTCTAAAAGAGTCTTCTTTGATAAAATTAATGTCTTTTGTACAGAATATTGTAGTTTTTAAAGTATTATTATTGCACCGTAGTTTGATCGCTGCATCTTTTATTTCGGATTTTAAATAATCGCTGATATCTTGCAATTCATAAGTGCCTTCCGGTATTTCAATAACTTCATTAAAACCATAATAGAACTTATTATTACTTTTATCAATGTTTGGAATAGAATTAAAAGTTGAAAAGTGCAATAAAGCACACTCATACTCTCCATCTAGTTGCAACGTATTAGGATAGTATGTACTTAACACTGACGAGTCTCCAGTTATAGACAAAGTGAGCGACATCTTGCAAATGATTGAAATTAAAGAAAATCATATATTTTATAATACATTTTTATTCCAAAAAGTTGACAAATAATTTAAACATAAATGACCACAATTGATTGCGTTAAATTTTTGATATCTTGTGTAGTTATAAAACACATTACAATTTTTGAAATATTGCATCAATTCCATTGGAGGTTTTAAATTTCCATAGCTATCAAAGTATTCACAGTGATTGTAAACTTTAGCATAAGCTACCCAATGCGTTCCTTCGTTCTTAGAATCGTCTAAGTTAACGATACCACATTCAATACATTTCGGCTTCCGAGGTAGTTGATCCTTCATGTAGACCCCACGAAAATATGGGATGTCTCTTGAATACTTTCGGATGTCTATATTAGTTAGAGGGCGATTGGGTAGCATATTATTCAGTTTTTTGAAGATGTTATAAACAATCCTTTACCACTTTTATATGGCTTGATGTATAAACCCTTGCCCAACACTAAAGCCTCCATAGCTTTATTATGTCGTTCTGTTTCTTGCAAATTTTGTTTGCTTGCTTTGTAATCATTGACGGTTTTTGCAATGCCAGCTGCACCACCAGCTAAAGTTCCTAAAGCCGATAAACCAGCGAAAATTGGAATTAAAGGTAGAATTCCTCCAGTCTTTGGTAGGGGTATTACTCGGGGTACTCGGATTCGATGATGAGTGTTTGAAAATAACTTTTTTGCGGTTAAATAAGCTGCTTTTATTAAAGTCTTATTATCTTTGCGTTTGAGTTTCTTAATTTTTGATTTTATTTTTGAAACTAAGGTTTTAAATGTTTTGACGCCTAATCCAGACTTTAGTTTCGCTTTCATAACTTTGTTCACTAGCCAAGAGCTTAGTTTTTCACCTTTCCCGGCATCTTTTGATTTAAGTCTTTGTTTAGCCATGTTAAGTAGTTGTAAATCGGCTTTGTGACGATTTGCTAAGTCTGTATGGTTTGTATACGCAATGTCGTGTTGCTTGCAAGCTTCGTCTAGCTTATTTACACCTGGGTCACCTCGCGCTAAGCGTTTGTGAAGTTTGGTTCCTGGTCCGCAATAATTGTATCCTGGCAAATGAACTTCGAATGGTAGATTATTAATTATGCTGTTAACTAGTCCACCTCCTTGCATAATTCAAATTATAATGATAGCATTTCAAATGAAAAATGGTTATATAATATCTTAGTCCATTATTGCAGTTTTTTCAATCCAACTGTTTTCTGCACTGTTTAGACCTAACCATTTGACATACAATTTATTTCCTTTCTTTTTCAAAACCTTTTCTATCAAATAAACATCAGGATAGTTAGATCTTTGCAGTTCTTGTTCGTAAAAAGCTCCTAATATGATTTGTTTTCGTTGATCTTCTATGTGATATGTTACTGGTATAGTTTTATTTACTTTTTTTATAATAAATAATTCAGTTGACCAATTAGGAGTGTAACCTTTCTCAAAACTATGTTTGTATTTACTTATACGAACACAATCACCAACTTTGAATTTAGGCTTCCACTGTACTAAATCATGATTTTTTATTTTTTTTATATTTTCTTTGATTACTTGTTCATTACATTTATTCACATCAACCGGTTTAAATTGAATAGTACGATGTTTTGTGTTGTTATATCTCTTCAATGTATCTTTCAATGGTAGACCTAACCACTTATAGTTTCCAATGAGACTAAAATGTTTATATAATTTATTTTTTACTGTTCTAATAAGTCTCTCTACAATAGATGCTTTTTTAGTAGAAAACGTCGAGTAATGGTTAATGTTGTGCTTTTTCATAAGTGTTTGAAAAGTGATGTTATAAAATTCTGTCCCCATATCAGTTTGTAAGTTAACAGGATTATTACGACTACTAAGCAGTATATGTTTGAATGCACGAGTAACATCAAATTTATTTTTCGATTTTAACGGTTCAGCCCAGGCATATTTTGAGAAGCAGTCAATCACAACTAAGATGAAACTGTAACCTTTGTTATACTTTTTCAGGTTTTGCATATCCATCAAATCTGCTTGCCATAAGTCGTGGATTCCTTTCAGAATAACAGAACGTCGCAAGAAATTTCTTCGTGCAGCTTTGTGTATTTCATTTACAATTTGCTGTTTTACCATTACGGGGTTTTTTGAGGTAATTTATGTAACTCTGCTTTAGTATAAAACTTATCTTGCAAATGAGTTAAAACCTCAGGTATCTTATCTTTTAAAGTAGCTTGAACTGCACTCTTTGCATCTTTTATGATTTGAGAACGCAATGCACCAATCAGATTATTACGTTCTTTAATCGTATTAGCATTCAATCGATCTACATAATCCTTGTTCACAGCCAGATTATTAAATTCTTTTATCGTGTTAGCATTCAATAGATCTACATAATCCTTGTTCACAACCTGATTATTTAATTCTTTTAACGTGTTAGCAATCAATCGATCTACATAATCCTTGTTCACAGCATCGTCTGCTTCTACTGGAGATCTAATTCCTCTCAGTCTTGATGTTTTTAAATCAAAATCTCCATTTTCTGATTTTAACAATGCATTCTCATTAAACTCAAATATCTCTGATAAACGCATTCTTTTGTGAATGTAGTGTCCGAATTTGTCTACGTTCATGTTTAAGGTGTATTGTATCGAGAGGCTGATAGTAAAATAAACACATTTTTTATTTTTTATTTATTTATAACTTTACTTTCACGCAATTCTTCAATGATAGATATAATTTCATTATCTAATCCTGTGTTGCCAGCATCTCTAGATGCAATTAATAATTTCAACCTTTCCACTAATTCATTAGGATCATCCCAGTACACTAAATCAACGTTTTTTCTCCACTTTTTTAGTAACGGTAGACCCTTTCCCTGAACTGCATTCTTCAATTTAAAAAGAGGTTTAATAACTTGCAAATATTTTTGACCTTTATTACTTTTTATTGGCTTACTTGGCTCATAGTCTCGACGATGTGCATTTGTATCAATTAGCATCGACTTATAATTTTGCATATCACTATCTGTAACCAAACTTAAGTCTACATCTTTCTTAAGCAATAACTGTTTTAAACCAGGTGAATTTCGGTATTTACATCCAGCCACGGTGATGTATTGATCGTTGATCGTTATGAAAGCAGAACCTAACATCAGTTTCCCGCGCTCTGCTCTAACCCCAAATGGAATATCTACCAACGCTTCTGAAGATAATGACCAGGATGACGTATCACAATCTTGATTCCTTTCAACTACTGATTCATAAGAAGAGTCACTGCTGATATCGGATTCATATTTGTCTTCATCACCATTATTATCGTTACTTTCTGCGCTACCGGTTCCTTCTTTCTGCACAGATTCGTTAATAAGCGGAACATCAGCAAAATCATCACTAGCACGCAGTAGAGGAGTTTGCTTACTAGCATTAGCAATTAGATTTAGAGGTTCTGTTACAGGTTTGAAAACAGACTCCAGTGCTTGTTTATTGTTAATCTCAGCATCTCTCATTTTTCGTACTTTTATCTTTACAGCTTTTGCCGCATCAACAATTTGTCGTTTCAAGGATTTTTCCATATTGGTAAAATAGGTTGTAATGATTGTGGTTGTGTGTTATTGATGTAGTGTCGTAAGTTGAATAATAATGTCAAGCAGGTAACAGCCTTTTATATGTATTCGTGTTCTTAGTCAAAGACTACAAACGTGTCAAATTTACTTCTGTAACATCCTTTGTTTTTGGAACAATCTTTATTAATTACAACATAATTGAAAGGTATACTCCATATTTTAGAACACATTTCACGAAATTCAATCCATGTCATGTCAGTGTTGACGTGTTCTTCATAAACATGTCTCATATTTCTTTCATCTTGCTTAAACAGTACGATTAGATTTGCGTTGTCTCTTATTAACTGCTTAGGGATTTTACTATACGTCTGATTTAGATAAAAACAATCGATGAACTTGTGTCTCCCCATAGCAAAATAATCACGCATACTACTTTGATTTTCACAAGCAACATCATCAAATACAATTACTGAATTCGGTTTTGCGGTCTGAACACTCAGTACTTGCTCATTTTCATGATATTTCTGAAATGAAATGCCTGGTACTCGTTGCAAGACTTTTTCTAAAAAAACGTACTTGGGTTGTTGCAAGGTTTTCGAATAAACATAAACATTTTGAAATCTTAAGCCATTCTCGTGTATAAGAAGACCAATTAATAAATTAGTTTTTCCACAATTTGACGGTCCACAAATGATGCATCGTACCGATTTAGGTAATAATTCTCCATGACGTAAACCAGTCTCCTGAGAATGAACACAAAGCTTATTTACGTGTAGCGATTGTGGTTGTTTTACAAATTTCATGACGACTGCTTGAACGGTTATATTAATAATGAGTTAATTATTGTATTACGTTGACATTTATTCCAATGACAATTATTGTATTCGTTGACATTTATATGACTCATTGTCGCTAACTCGAGCAAATGTACGAACAACCTTACCATGGTTGTCCTTCAATATAAGATAGTGAGTGTTTTCTAAATTAGATTTAACCGAATCTTGTATCTGTCGGTGGAACAAATCTTCTGTTTGGGCTGTATAGCTGTTCTGGTGTATTGAAGAACCGTTATCTGTATTTTTCTGACCAATTTGCAAATCTTGAATAAATATAATCTCGCCACTAGAATTCTTGATAATAAGTTTATTACAAATATCTCCTAAATCAGATTTCACTGTGTCATGCATTGTAGTTAACTTAGTTATGACAGATGTATTTAGTTTCGTGATAATTCAACCTTCTCACTACAGTAGTAAGGATTGAATGTAGCGTTAAATTACTGCGATCAATTATTTATAAGATATTCACCTTCCCTGCTAATAATAATGAGTCAATTAATGTATTACATGCAAACCACACTGAAAAATATTTCTGTTTCATAGAGAGGAATACGCGCCGACCCAGATATTATTGGTCATTCTATCTCACCGAGAGTGACGAGGCGAACAGAGTGAGCCGATGGAACGGAAGGTGGGATAGAATGCCCAATAATATCCTACTATCTTGATTATATAAAAAAAGAAAAAATACGTGTCCAATATTTTTTAATAAACTACATGACGGTCAAAATATTTTTTTTTGTCATCATCCTTCACGTCTGCTGGGTACCAACGTGTATATATCATCCTCCAATTCTCAAGACTAACGATGAAGCCACTTATGAAAGAAGGATAGTGTTCATATGAGTCGATAAGCTTTGGCTTATCGTCTCATACGAACATAATTCTCATTTTGTAAACAAGGTAAATAGCTACCATAGAATTATCTAGACAAAGATCTGGTTTCTTTGAATTCTCTTATCGCTAAACTAAAAACTTGTCACGTCATTATTGAAGAAACTGGTCCACTTGGTAAAGAGCAACTTGTTGTTTTCATTAGAAGCTGGCAATGACCCAGACAATGCTAATAAAGAAGACAACAACATTACTAAAATATCTACTGATTCATAATTTTTTTATCATGTTACCGTATAACCTTTATCTAAAAGAAATCTCAGAAGTCATATAGATTGGACTGCAGCAATCGTAAAAAGATCATAGATACTATACCGATAAACTGCATTTGACAGCGAAAATGGCTGGAAACGAAACAATTTTAACTGAAATATACTTAGTTTTCGATTAACTACTACCGAGTGTTGGAAAGGTACTAAAAACCCAAGAATGAGTGATAAGATTATTTTCATTTCAAGCGTTACGGATCATCACAGAAATAAAATAAACACATGCTACATATAAATATATCCATATTATCATCCTCATTTCTAGCTTGTGTTTGAGTGAACATGGTTCTTTCATTATCATCTCCAAGTTTCTTGCCGGTTCTAATTTATAAGGTGTTCTATATTCAGTGTAACCGAGCACTAGATGAATGACTTTTCATAGCTCGACATAGTGTGACGTCATAGCAAGTTTTCCTTCACTTACAAATCAAGCGTGGGCGCATTTTATATTCACAGAATTAATTTCAAAATAACTCACCATTTCTGAGTTTCGTATCACAGCAACAACGCGAGTTGACTGAATATAAATATTAAAGGAGCTATAAAGATATTTTTGCGATAACAATATCGTTTTCTTGTGTGTATAGTTCAGTAGGTATGTAGTTGTAAAGATGAAGAATTGTTTTGTTTTTGAAGAGAAAACAATTGATGACCATGAGGATGTATCTTCAGTAGGTAAAGTTGACTTTAAAGTATGTTTTTATGACAGTTATAGGTACTACAGTTTTCATAAATCTAAATCAAACATCGTTAGTGTTGTATTCATTGGTCATATCCACCACAATAAGGTTAAATAATGGATTACGTTTGATCCTGATCATTTGTTTGCTTTGTAGATTTCACGTTTTGTGTAAGTATTGGCATATGGGTTTGGGAAACGAAAACAATGTAAGTATGTATTCTATTATTTCTTCTATTAATAAGATGCATATTACATTTGTTACAGCAAGAAGACCGCAAAGCACACAGAACACAGTAGTGCTATTCTGAAAACATCTCACCGTGATTTCTTAGGTGAAGTGAGCGTGAAGAGAGCTGTCATTCCATCTGCTGCTAGGGGTTGACACTATTGACAGCTCACTATAAGATCACTTCACCTAAGTTTTCAGGGTGAGATATTTACAGAATAGCACTACAGATTACAAAACAAACGGAAGGCGCCATGAGGTGGTAACATTTTATAAACTAATACAGTACTTTTCTCTGTGACCGGAGTTATTTTTTTCTAATTACAACATTGTGTTCACGTAACAATATTGATGTCATGGTCATATGTATTATAACTACTGTAAGAACTATTCAGCTGTTAGGCCTATAAAGTAGACACGTCATAAAAATTACAAAATTTGATAAGGTAAATTATATCTAGGCTTGTTATTAGGATTACTTATTCCTATTTAATGGGCCTATAAAGTAGACACGTCATAAAAATTACAAAATTTGAGAAGGTAAATTATATCTAGGCTTGTTATTAGGATTAAGTATATAAAGTAGACACGTCATACAAATTACAAAATTTGAGAAGGTAAATTATATCTAGGCTTGTTATTAGGATTACTTATTCATATTTAATAGGCCTATAAAGTAGACACGTCATAAAAATTACAAAATTTGAGAAGGTAAATTATATCAAGGCTTGTTATTTTTATCTCAATGAGGTGTGGCGGTAATAAACATGACTTAAGTAACTAACACCATTCTAATATTTACTGTAAAAAAAACAATAAATAGACCATATTATTATTTCTAAATTCATGACAATCATGAAAAAAATATCAATCTATCTATATCAATAAAAAGTCCTGACTGATCGACTGACTCATGTTGATGAGTCAGTCAATCAGTTGGGCCTAGAAAGCCGAAATTTTGGCACAGAGGTTCCTTTTATAATGTAGACAAGGAATAAGGAAGGAAATCCCGGTAGTATGTTCCCGTGGGATATTTTCCGAGATCCACGCGTGCGAAGCCGCTGGCATAAGCTAGTTATTAATAAGTACTAAGTAACCATTTTTATGTTAATGATATGAGAGCAATAGCAATAAGTGGAAGATCTTCACTTAACACCATTGGATTCTTGCTTTACTCGTAATAAAATAAAACCGGTCAAGAGCGAGTCGGACTCGCGCACCGAGGGTTCCGTACCATCATTTATATGTAATTTTTGTTGATGATTTCTGAAAAACTGTGCTATTTAGAGACATCTTTTTATTTTTCCTGTAATCTTTACATAAATTTCTATCACATAGAATAATTTCAGATTTTTCGCTTTGCAAACTTCGGAGATAAGGGGGGGGGAACGGTATTTTTTTTTTCATTTTTCATCAAAAGTCGAAAAGTATGGGGTCTAAAAAATATAAAAAATAGTTTGACAATGTGCAAACAGCGCTCTTTCATATGATACCCCACATGCCCTAGTAGCCCCACTTTAAATTTTTAAGACCCCCTTTCAGTCCCTGTTGCAAAAAAAAATATAAATATTTTTATTTCTTTCTTATTTGAAAAATAGTTGAATAAACGTCATCTAAAACTATTCCAAATTTCAAGTTGATAGCATCAGTAGTTCTTGAGATATCCAGCTGTGACAGACAGACAGACAGACAGACTGAGTCACACCATAAGGGTTCCTTTTTTACCATTTTGGTACGGAACCCTAAAAACAAATGCAAATAAAACGTAGTGTGCATCTATTAAATAGAATTTGACATCATCATCACCAATCTCTAGATCAATAATGACTAGTACATAACGAATGACGTAAACTCCATTCAAGCACCTAATCCCACACTTCTGTAGAATCAATTAACATTGTCCAATGTAAACACAGTTACGAAGACATGGCCAAGGAATAGTAGAATACAGAAGGTCGGCTTCATAATAACGAGCGATAACAAGCTCACACACACAAACGAGTATCTAGACGATCTCAAACGAATGGCACAGGTCGCGAGCACATGAGTATAGAAACGGAACAGAGACAAAGCTTCATACATCCCAGCTATGATAGGTACACTACTAAAAGCTAGCTGCATGATTACTGACAAATTCGTGCACTGACTTGACAGGTCCACTCAATCTGTGTGGTTCTTTCCATTTCAGACACATGGTTTTCACATGATCTGACCAAGATTATGTCTGGACTTTAAAAGAGACTGAGACCCCTTTTTTTTTTTTTTTTTTTGAGGGTGGGAAATCATCAAATAACTTCTCCCGCTCTGGGTGGAGCGGGAGGGCGTGTCAGACTTTTACTGACTAAAACCCACCCGTGTTCCTTCAGTTGCCTATGCCAAGGCCGCGGTAACCCCTTCGGACAACCCGCGACCCCAGCGGCGTCGGCCCTATTGGGCCCCGTCACTTGCTGACATCTCTTTGAGGCGCGCGTGGAACACAACGCGCCGTCGACTCGGGCCTGGTCCTTACCGGACGGCGAGCTACCCGCTGCTCACCGTCCGCAGGCCCGCGCCTACGGTGGCCGGAAATCGCCCCGCGATTCCCGCCGCCCGGGACGTCTCCTGCGGCGACTGAGGGCGTGAGGCTGCCTCTCCCTCACGCGTTCCGCCTCCTCCTTCGCGAGCATCACTGCTTCGCACAAGGAGGTGACGGCCTCCCATGCACTCTCGCTCCGCACCATGGCCTGGACCAGGCTCGGACGCGAGAGATCGTCGCCGCCGATCGCCTCCGTGAGAACACGGCGGTGCTCTGCCCAAGCCGGGCAGACCTCCACTGTATGCTCCACCGTGTCCTCCGGGCGATCCACACAATGGAAACACCCGGGCGTTTCCTCCCGCCTTATGCGAAACAGGAACCTCCCGAAACAACCGTGTCCGGTGAGGACCTGCGTCAGGCGGAAGGTGAGGACGCCGTGGCGCCTCTCTAACCACTCCTCAAAGAGGGGACTTATCGCCGCAATTGTGGCGTGCCCAGCGCTGGGTTGCGACAGTCGCGCTCTCCATGCCGCCATGAGATCCCGCCGGAGCTCTGTCCGCTGTACCGTGATTTCTCGCGGCAGCGGAGTTACGCCCCGGCGCTTCGCCTCCTCGCGCCACTCCCACACGTGCGCGAGGACCTTTGCCTCCAGATCCCACGGCGGCAATCCGGCAAGGAGGCTCGCCGCCTCCCGGGAGACCGTGCGGTATCCCCGGACAAGCCGGATGGCCATGACCCTCTGGGACGCGTTCAACCTGCCGGCTGGCCCCAGCCTTAGGGAACGCGCCCACACCGGTGCTCCGTAAAGGGCCATGGACCGCACGACCCCCGCGTAGAGCCTCCGGCAGGAGGCGTTTGGACCCCCCAGATTGGGCAGGAGCCGCCTCAAGGCAGCCCCAGCCCGTGCCAGTCTGGGAGCCAAACGTCGGAAGTGCTCCACGAAGTTCCACCGGCTGTCGAGGACGAGTCCCAGGTACTTCATCGTCGACCCGACTCCGATGTGAACCCCTCCCACCGTTATTTCGGAACCCGACGGTGGCGCATTCCGAGGACCATGAAAACACATGGCCTCGGACTTGTGCAGGGCCACCTCGAGTCCCAACTGCCGGATCCTCTCCACGACTATCGCAACCCCGCGTGTCGCTAAGTCCGCCGCCGCCTGGTGCGACCTCCCTTGCGCCAGGACCAGCGTGTCGTCAGCGTAACATACTACGCTGACGCCGCCAGGGAGAGACTGAGACCCCTGAGTTTTTTTTTGGCCTTTCTTCTCAGAGTAGTCAGATAGGAAACGCCGACCTCATCTGGTTTTATAAAATATGATTGACGTGTAAAAGTGTTTGCACAAACCTAACCTAACCTAATAAAATAAAATAATAGCACATTCAAAGTAAAAGCCAAAGTAAAAAAAAAATATCCCCTTTTGGATTCCTAGTTGAAAAGTGCTATTATATAATAAATGATTATTTAAATGAAAGATGACTGTAATTTTAATTGACTTTTTATAATTTGACATTTTTTTATTTTGACATTTCTATTTTTTATGTAACTAAATTTAATTTATTCAGTATAATTATTTAATTTTGCTTAGTACCTACCTAATAAATTTGCACACCTCAGTAGGTTATAATACAATGTACTTTTTTATACTTGTAACACCTTTTGTAACCTGACTGAAATTGGTTATAATTTATTATTTTTAATGTGGTAGATACTCTCTACTCATACCTCAACATCGAAAGAAAACTCAACCCGGGTGGTGCAAAAAAGTTTTGATATTGATCGTAAATGGTTTAGCAGTTTTTTTAGTACTTACACAGAAAAGGTAGATACGAGATAGTAAGTACCTATCTCGTAAACGTTGCGTTCAAGAGCAAACAAAAATAACGACTATTTGAGAACTTTGTTTTACAATTACTGCCGGTTTTTATGATTTCAAATATATGTAGGTACAGTCAGCAACAAAAGTTGATTAACTCTTGAGTTTTCAAAATCTAAGTAATTGAGAAAAATACTTCATTAAATGTAAATTTTAAAGAAAATTAACTCTAATCTAATAGATGAAATGCTAAAACAAGGTTACCGTAGCATTTTGTGTTAATTTAGATGATATCAAAAAGTAGCAGTGTTAACCGACTTCTGTTGCTGACCGTACCTACGGTTACCGACCTATTAGTGATTGAATAATTAGGATTATAATTGAAACACGTAAGCTGATTAATTTTATTTTTTGCCAAACCTACCAAAATACGTATCAATTTTGCACGCCTTGCTTTGTCTCTGTTCCGTTTCTTTGCTCTGTGTCGCGAGTGCGCTTGCACTCGCTGTACGTGAAGCGTGTCTATGTGTGCGTATACTTTCGCTTTTTGTGTGGAGCAGACCTTCTGTACAATTCTGTGACATAATTGCATAATCGTCTCAACGACAGTCTAAAGATACGCCAAACATTGTGTCATCTAACCGAGTGACCTATTTCTCATCGCATTCAGATAATCTTAACGTTGGTTTTAGATAAGATTTATCTTCGTGCTGTTATTTTGCTGGTTGGTTTAAGAGTTTGTGTTCGTCCGTTATTTTGTATGTTTGTGTGTTAACTTGACGGAGTGGAAATCCTGTTGCTTTGGCTATTTGACCATTTCCTATATTTACAACCAGTTTGAGATGGTCGCTGGAAACGAATAAATATCAATCAATCAGCCTAGCCTTTTCCCAACAGTTGTTGGGGTCGACTTCCAGTCTAACCGAATGCAGCTGAATACCAGTATTTTACATGGAACGACTGCCGATCTGATCTCCACAACCCAGTTACTGTCGATTTACGAATGACAGCCGAGACCTTCCAAGACACGAAGGGTTTCGATATGTAATGGACCCATCCACGAACTGAATGTGGCAGTCGTAGCTTAAACTTCAATCGACCCGTGCGGCTGTTTTCAGTTAGCCACGAGCCACGAGCTCTAGAAACGAACACTGAACTACACACACAAACACTCCCCCCTCACACCACACTACACTAAACTACAATATTGTACTTGAATATTTGAACAAAATTCGCAAGATGCTGTTAGTTCTAGGTAGTCATAGATACTTAATGAGATTTATATTTCTATGTATCTACCTAGTTGTCTATATTTCCACAATATTGAAGATAGCTGTTTTACGAATCTAAACATTGTATAGAGACAGAACAAATTGTAGATAGCCTTTATCAGTTTTATCACAGATCTTTTTGATATGATAAGATGCTAGATAAGCTTTAACGATTAGTGTTCGATCAGATAAATATGCAATCAAAGGCGTGGTCCAAGATCATCTCATAATAGTTTGCCTTAAAGAATGAAGACACCAATTTGCAAAATGCGGACTCAGTCAAACAAATTGCATTCTTCAGAAGCCCTCAAGACGAGACTATCGGAAATTCTCAGACAAATACTTCAAATATTGAATGGAGGAGCTCGTGGCTAAGTAATAACAGCCGCACGGTTCGATCCATCAGGTTAAGCTACGCTTGCCGGGGTTGGTCCGTGGATGGGTGACCATTTTTAGGGTTCCGTACCTCAAAAGGAAAAAACGGAACCCTTATAGGATCACTTATTTGTCCGTCCGTCTGTCTGTCTGTCTGTCAGTCTGTCAAGACCGTTTTTCTCAGGAACGCGTGAAGGTATCCAGCTGAAATTAATATCAAATACGTGAGTCTATGGTCCCTTGGAGTTCTAAAAAGATCAAACTTCTAAGTCAACGCAATAAAAAAATACGGCCATTTATGCGACATTTTTTTATACTCGCAAGTAAATCAAAACCTATAGGGTACTTCCCGTCGTCCTAGAATCAAGAAATTTAGCAAGAAGCAAGGTCTCACAACACAAATATAGGAAAAAGTCCGGAAATTGTTAATTCTATCACATAAAAAAATATTTTCAAAGTTGTCAGTGTGTCAAGACCCTTTTTCTGAGGAACGCATAGAGAGGTATCAAGTTGAAATTAATATCAAATACGTAGGTTTATGGTGAAGTCCTAAAAAACTCAAGCTTTTAAGTCAACGCAATAAAAAAAACGGACTTAGATGCAATTATTAATGTTCGACCTAAAACTGTTATCATGGGTGATCTTAACACCAAACATTCCTACTGGCACTGCTCTCGTTCGAACACCCACGGCGAGGTACTATTCGACCTTATGGTTAACAATGAATATGATATCCATGCACCTTCTAGTCCCACTCTAGTCCACTACCATAGCACGCATCTCCCATCTACTCCAGATATTATCCTAGCCAACTCTGTCTACCACCTATCGGAACCTCAGGTAATTAGCAGTCTCTCTTCCAACCACCTGCCTGTCTGCTTTACCGTAGCTGGTGAAGTCAACAGACAGGTGCGTGTTATCTTCAATTACAGAAAGGCGGATTGGAAAGGTTACAGATCTCATTTGAATGAGTCTATAACTTTAAACCAAACTACGTTCAACTCGCCTGAGACAATTGACCTTGCTGTTGAACACCTCACTCAATCAATTATTAATGCAAGAGATAAATCCGTTCCTAAATTACCCAGTGACGGTGGTCATAAACTCCCTCGACGGATCAGGTCACAAATAAAAATTAAAAATCGTTTTCGTAAACTAGCCTTAGAAGAATTTAATCCGTATAACCGACGTCGGCTATTCTCCCAAGTCAACAACATGCAGAAATGCATCAAGTCTAAGATTCAAGCCCTAAACGATAATATCTGGAACAATAAATTAGCTAAAATAACCAACCCCGCTTCAGACTTATGGAGAGTGGTCAAGTCAATAAATCATCAGCCTATCTCAATACCGCCTCTAACTACATCGAATAATTCTACCACCTCCTCAGAACTTGAACAATGTGAAACACTAGCCAATGCATTCCTGGAAAACATGAATTTAACCAAACACTGGGTCAGCGATCCCACTACTGAAGAGGCAGTCAAAGATTCCGTTAGATTGCTGGACTGTTACCAGTTGGATGACTACCCATCACTTGTTAGGCCGAATGAGATCCGAAGACTCGTAGGAAAACTAAAATCAAACAAAGCACCTGGTTTTGACGGCCTCGGAAATGGCTTACTAAAGAATCTCCCTCAGAAAGCTATTGTTTACTTGACAAAAGTGTTTAATGGTTGCTTGCGCCTTGCATACTTCCCGAAGACTTTAAAACATGCTAAAATCATAGCTATTAAGAAACCTGGGAAAGATCAGTCCATTCCATCTAGTTATCGACCAATTAGTTTATTACCAAGTATAGGAAAACTATTAGAATCCATTATATTATCCCGCGTCTCAAAAACAACTGCACACAGTTTGATCCCCGAACAGTTTGGATTTCGAAGCTCACACTCAACCACGCAACAGTTAGCTAGAGTGGCTGAGCACATAGCCCATGGACTAAACCGCGGCCTTTCCACAGGCATGATTTTACTAGACGTTGAAAAAGCTTTTGATTCTGTCTGGCACGCTGGACTATTACACAAGTTAATCCAACTTAAAGTTCCTCTATGTCTAGTAAAACTCATTCAAAATTACTTACTTGATCGTTCCTTCTCGGTTTATGTGGGAAAAGAGCATTCTGTCCCTAAAACCATACCAGCCGGTGTGCCCCAGGGTTCGCTCGTGGGGCCTTACCTCTTCATACTTTATCTGAATGATATACCTAAACAGGCTCACACACAACTTGCCATCTATGCTGATGACACAGCAACATTCATGACAGACAAAGATGTTGACATAGTCACTAGCCGGCTGCAATATTCACTGGAACTACTTAGCCAATTTTTCAAGACCTGGAAACTTAAACTAAATTCCACAAAAACCGAAGGAATTCTGTTTACTAGAAAACGCACACTACCCACCAGATTCGTTAAAATTGATGATTTCCAGATAACGTGGCGTGAATCGGTTAAATATTTAGGCATAATACTAGACAAGACCCTTAACTGGAACAAAAACACTGAACTAACTATAAGAAAAGGTGCAAAAGCCCTAAATTCATTAAAGCCTATTTTAAATCGCAAATCCATTCTTAGTCCTTCAACAAAATTGCTTATTTATTCTACTTTAGTTAGACCATGCTTAACTTACGCAGCACCTGTCTGGTCTAGTCTGGCAGAAACCAAATATAACAAACTCCAAACGATCCAAAATAAAGCATTAAAATTATCGTATAACACACCATTTCGCACAAACCTTAAAACATTACACTTGCGTATAAAATATCCATTTTTAAAAGATTTCATAATAAAAATCTCACATAAATTTTACTTACATAAAAACCCATCACACCGTAATACTCTAATAAGTGCAATTGGTAAAAGCAGACTAAGTACATTGTCTTACGCTCGCACGTATAATCGATACCGACTGCCCCATCACTACTTCCTCCGTGACGTATCATGACGATAGCTCGCTTGCTAGCCGACGCCGCTTGGCCGGCCGTGTATGTAAGATATTTGCGCGGACTACCCGCTACTTTATTTATGCTATTGTAACATGTTTATAATAAAACGTACATTTTGTAACCTAAACATTAAATATTATGTGGGTCCATACTAAGACTTCCACATACCTAGACACCTAGTAGATAAATATATTATTTAAGTAAATTCATGTTAACGCAAAATAAGATGATAATAATATGTTTTAATGTTTATAAAGGCGAATTATAGCCTATGTAACAAAATTAATCACGATTTGTGTGCAAATAGAATAAGATCATTTGTAAACACCACTGTAACATCCTTTTTAGTAATAAAGACCTTGAAAAATCAAATCAATCAATAAAAAAAACGGCCATTTTGGGACACATTTTGATACTCGCAACTGTCGCAAGTAAATCAAAACCTATAGGGTACTTCCCGATGACCTAGATTAATGAAATTTGGCAAGAAGCAAGGTCTCCCAGCACAAGTAAAGGAAAAAGTCCGAAAACTGTGAATTTGTAATTTTATGACATATATTTTTTTTTTGATATCCAATGTTAAGTTTGTTATTGGGATAAATTATTTTCAACTACGGAACCCTTCATTGTGCGTGGTCCGACACGCACTTGGCCGGTTTTTACATATCGAGACACGCTCGAGAAAGCACGATAAGTCATTGGTCCCGCTGTCATTCGTGGATCTTTGACAGTCGTTACGGGTCGTCAGAAGCCCCCGAAAGTCTGACAACCAGTGTTACCAAGGGGTATCGTATTACCCAGTGACTGGGTTGTGGAGGTCAGATAGGCAGTCGCTCCATGTAAAATACTGGTATTCAGCTGCATCCGGTTAGCCTGGAAGCCGACCCCAACATAGTTGGGAAAAGGCTAGGCAGAGTCGTAGAGATATTGATGGCATACAGAATGTCTAGATCAAGTTTCTATTAATTTCTATTTACTTGTCAGTCCTCATAGTTCGCAGTCCGATAAAGTTTTTTCTTCTAACCTATATGGATTACTGAATAAAAAAGTGGTCGAATTATACACCATAGAAGTTAATTAAATAATGAAAGTTTTATGTCGGAAGTCTGAATAAATTTTACGGTCTTTGCTTCATACTAAGAATATAGTGAAATCTATGCATAAAATATATTAAATTTTGGTTCATCAATGAGCCTATGGAACAATCATCATCATCTGCCTAGCCCTTTTATGTTAGGGACAGTCTATCGAATAGTATTTTTTGTAATCCTTTATTAAAAAGAACAACTACGAAGAAGCCCTATGGACCTAGGGGGACGCCCTAAGACATAATATACCTTATTGGTGATGTTCTTCAGAAAGGTCAGGGGGCCTACTCCCTAAGCACGAAGCCCGTAGTTTCGGCCTTCTTCGTATCACTTACGGATGGATGATTGGTTCGGGGCCCGAACGAAGTATGAATGACAACATGATTTGACAGTTGTCTCTACTCCCGATGTGTTTTTGCCCGTCCGAAAAATTTAACTTTTACACTTGTTTTGATGGATCGTAATGTCAGACGGACGGACTTAGGGAGTAGGCCCACAGATGCGTAGTACTCGCAACCGGCGTGTGTTTATGTATGACCAGATGTATGAGCGTAATCGAGGCAAAAGGAGTACTTATGTAAGGATCGTAGCAGGTGGCGTTCTGTAGTTTCTGCCTACCTCATGGGAAGAAGGCGTGAGTTTATGTATGTGTGTGTAAAAAGTACCCGGTTCTTATTAAAGGCTCTTACAGACAGAGCGATATCGCGTCGGCGACGCGATATTGCGATATTATATCCGTAGAACAATATCGCGTCGCGACGCGATATCGCCTCTGTCTGTAAGAGCCTAAGTTCATTGCAATCTAGACTACAAGACTAATAAGCAATTTCAAAATAATTTAAATTTTTACGTGATAATTATTTTACAACATAAAATAGTGTCGATTTGTACTTTACCCAAATCCGTTCCATTTTCGTAGGAGTCTGATAAGGTAATTCATATAAACGTTATATGGAAATGTATGCGCTCAAATTCATGGCTAACTTGCACACCTTCATAATCAAATCAAAGTTCTCCTTAATTCTCTCCATATTCAATCTGAAATCTATCATTGAATTTCAGCTAAAGTCTATTTGATCCCCCTTGTCCTCTGAGTCATAACGAGCTGCGTAGCCCCCAATCATACCTATTAAAAGGGGACACGCAAACACTTTAAACTACGAGTATGCTCTAGTCATGGAATTTAGTCTGCAGTCTAATATTGTAGTTTTTAACCGACATTTCAAAAACAAAAAGGAGGAGGTTATCAATTCGTCGCGTATATATATATTTTTTTAAATGTATGTACACCGATTTCTCCGTCAATTGTAGACCGATTTTGAAAATTCTTTTTTTGTTTGAAAGGATGTGCTCTCGAGGTGGTCCCATTGTCACCAAGTCAGAATCTGATGAGGGGATCTCATGGAAATCGAGGGAAACCCTCAAATTTTATAGGCACACCTACAGCGATTTGGGTATTTTTTATAGTAACTCGTGCATTTGCACCCGGAAACCACCATTTGGTGAAGTGGAACTGATGAGGAAGACGACAGATGGCCATAGGAACTACTCAGTAATACGTATTTCACTTGGGTTGCGATTCGATTACTTTAATATGGCAATTTATGCTCGTCACAATGATATGGTGAAGTGGAGTTGATGGTGACTTCACCATCAGTTACAGTTCTCCTGGTTCCTTACTAGGAGAACTCCTCAACAATTAACGCCCTTGTATCGGGAAAAACAATATTTTGTAAAAGGTGATGAGCAGTTGACATTAGGCTATTGTAACTTAGATAAATTACAAACTGACCCACTAAAAAGTGAAAAAAAAAAACTTTTTTACAAAAAAAACAACCGACTTTCAAAAAAATATTTCAAAGTGAAAAATAACTTTAATTTCGGAAGTCGGTGGATCTGTATTTTAGTTTTTTGCCACCGACTTCCGAAATTAAAGTTATTTTTCACTTTGTAGTATTTTTATGAAAGTCGGTTGTTTTTTTTGTAAAAAAAGTTTTATAACGAGTTTTATAGTGAAAATTTCAGTCTGGCTGGAATGATAAGCCAGTTTATGCCGTTTTAGAGTTCCTCAGAAGGAAAAACGGAACCCTTGTAGAAAATTAGTTCTACCATAGAACTGTTTAGTAAAACAAGTGGGAACAAACCAAAAATACGGTTATGCGACATATTTTGATACTCACAACAAATAAATCAAAACCTGTAAGCAGCCCTTATAGGGTATTTCCCGTTGACCTAGAATCATAAAAGGCAAGAAGCAATGTCTCACAGCACAAGTAAAGGAAAAAGGTCCGAAAATTGTTAATTTGTAATTTTAATGCATATTTTTTTTTTCAGTTATGAGATAAATTATTTCCAACGACGGAACCCTTCATTGTGCGTGGTCCGACACGCACTTGGCCGGTTTTTTATGATTTTATTATTGAAGTAGTGGTTGTTTTGTTATCATACCAATTTGTTTTGGTACTTCGTTTTTAACAAGCTTATGTCCACGTGAACCTTTTTTAGACGGAACAATAATGATTTTACCAGCCTTTGGGAGTACATTATAGTTCTTATAGAGTATCTGAAGGTATCTGTTATTTTATTTATTCTCTTTCATGGTCTACTAGCTGACCCGGCGAACTTCGTACCGCCTAACAGTCAATTAATGTCGTGTTACCTTTTAGCTGAACTAATTTAGGCTTTGATGAACGTAATACAATGATACAAAATAAAAGTACAGATAGATATAAAAAAGTATTTTATTATGATAAATAATACATACAGAAAGAGAATTAAAAAAAAAAATTAAGTACTTCAAACACGTGTCAGCAAAAATGACTGAATTAAACGATTAACTCTTTTCATTCCCACTTCCCGTTCCCCTTCTCTCCCTCTCCCCCTCACCAACCCCTTTCCTCCCCCTCACACCTCACCAGGTCTTCCTCCTCTCCTCACCAACTTCTGCCCCTTTCTCCTCCTTCCAGCATCCTCCCCTCTCCCTCCTCACCATACCTCCCCTTCCTCTCCCCTTCATTCACTCTCTAATTACAACCTATTCAAATCTGCTTAATACACTTTTCAACCTTTTTAATTCTTTAAAAAAAATACAGACAAAAGTTTATTCACCCTTTTTAAATAGTTTACACAAAATACATTTCTGAACGCATGCATAAATGTCAATCACAGTATTTGACAGGATGACAGGAGGAAAACAAATGTTTGACAGGTACGAAACAAAGGAACATAATTAAATGGAAAATGATTCATTTTCATAATTATGTATTCGTTAAGTTTTCATTGTTTTTAAAATGTATTCTGCTATTCAGGGCGGAGACAAATCCAACGAAACAAAAACCATGAAAATTGATCCAGCCGATCTCGAGTTATAAGTGTTGTAACAAACCCGTCTTTGTTTTATATATATAGATTTAAATCACTCAGAAGGAAAGGTATAAGGCCGTGGGTTTTTCGGGATTTTTTGTGGGATTTTCCGAGTTTGCCGTGCGTGTTTAAAAGTTTTCAGGGGTGAAAAATGGGGGAATCAGTAATTATTTACTTTGCAATTGCGGTGTTCCAAGTTTTAGTGGTGTAGTAGTCTGTGTTGCAATAAAGTTGAAAGAAATAATTGTGTAGTTCGAAAATCAACAAACAACAACTGGAAAACTTAGAAAAAGGCCATTGGCCAAAATTGGGAATTAGCAAATTGTTAGGTAAACAACATTTTCAGTATAAATCGCATCTCTAACGTCAATAACCGGGCAATAAGTGATCTAATGAACGTTGCATTTGTACAAACAATTAACATTATCTCAGACACAGAAATTACAACGTTTCTTTCGCACGATATTTTTCAAAAGCATTCTTCGATCTTTTTTAATTTGTAAAGCAAAATTCACAAAACTGTATAATTAGATATTTGCTAATTTATTTGAAATGCTTTGAATGACATGAATAATGGTTTCATCGTTCTCTTCGAATGCTGCTTCAATTTTTTTTTTTTCATAAATCTCATTGTGTCGATCGCGATTATACTTTATTAATGTAGGTAGGCATAACCCGGAATAAAAATTTGATAATTCCGCATTATCTCTTCATTTCGAGTCGATTCAGACTTTTAATATAACTGCTATCAGGGGGGCTAAAACGGCCACTTTGGCAGAATCATAATTCTGCCAAAGTGGCCGTTTTAGCCCCCCCGTACACAAATTAACGTCCTAATGGATGGCGGACACAGCCTGAGCCTCCACTTAACGTTAATCAAGTCACGCTGATGGGTTATGTCAGCTGCCCATCAGAATAACATCACACTTCACTTGTGTCATATGAGTAGATAATACAACAGAGACAAAACTTCCATGATAGTAGCGTTGATCTTCCTGCAATACCACATGGCATAGCGTTAAAAGTTATGTCCGCGAGACGTATGAAATTGTCCATAGTCTAGGCCAACCTAGACTATGGACAATTTAATACGTCTCGCGGTGTCGAAGGAAAGCGTCAATGAGGCGCACATTATCTGTGTATCGTATCTCGCTGCGAAAACACGTCAAAAGTGAGAAGATAGTTTCAAAGAATAATCGAGCATACAGGTCACCTAGATCTTAACCTAACACAGTTTCATCCACGAAATTCTTGGTCTCATTAGGTACTTATGATAAACGGACTATTGTATCTACTTTGCGGTCAGTGAACCTGTTACATAATCATCGCAGTACGGCACTCTGCCGATCTTATAAGAAAGCATACACTCTTTTGAAAGCTCCCATTCGTGATCGTGATCGGATTAATGAGCTCTTGGTCTCTGTTTGCTATTTACTCAATGTGCGCGTTGTGTCTGACGCACAGATATACTCGAATCCGTTGATGTATTGATTTTTGTTGGGAAGTACTTCTGTTTACTTGTTTATGCTTGTTTTAAGTTAGAGTATATATGTATGTAATGGGAAATCCAGTGAGGTGTGCTTACACAGTAAACTATCCCGTAATTTCCCGTGTGTATAATGAAAAATTTTAGCGTAATTACCTACCTAATTCGAAGGATTAAGGTCATGAAACTGGCATAGTTAAGTAAGACAAACAGTTTGGTGATGGTAAAAGTCATGAAGAATAGGAAGAATAATATAAATTGTTGAAGAATTTAAGATGGATGGTTTGCGGTCTTTTCCATCAATGGGTAAGCCCGCATTCTGCACAAACGAAACCGATTTAAAAAAATGAAGCATTCCCATTTGAGCACCGATTTTCTGAGCACCGATTTTCTGAGCACCGATTTTTAGAGCACCCAAGCTATTCCCATTTGAGCACCAATCAATATTTTGACGTGGTGCTCAAAGGAGACCAATAAAAAATATTCAACTTTAGTCCCGTTTGAGCACCTACGGTCCAGTAGCTTCTAGTGATGGGGTGTATAATAAAACATATCGATACAAATACAAAAACTTGCGCGAAAAAGTTGCGGAAATGAGATTTCTTCATAACATCACGCCTGTATTCTTTCAAAGGGTTGGACAGGGATGTACAGCACCTACATTTTTTTTTCTTATTTATGTAAATACATTTGGGTGCCTACTTATTTCTTAAGTTTTTTTTCTAAGTACTTATCTTATTATTTTACTTTATAGTTTTTTTTTTCGACATGGGTGTAATTTGACTGGTCTGTATTTTTACAAAGGACAACACACGTTTCAGTAATCCTCAAAAGAAATCAAAACTATGGACACAACCAAAGTGGAAAGAAGATAATGGCCTAGGCTTCTTTATTCTATTGTAATTGTTTATCTTTCTACAGAAACTAATCGAGAAGAAAACACAAGTGACTCAATACTATACGAAAAATAAATAGAAAACAGCTAATCGATTTGCATACTATACGACACCGTCTAAAAATAGAAATCATCTACTTTAACACAAACCAATAGTATGCATAAGTAAAATGTTTCGGACATTAAGGCTTAAATTATGCACGCCTGAGGCCTGCAGCAGACATTGTGGCGACATTTTGAATGGGAAATACTCGAACAGAAACGCTACGTACAGTCAACACCACATTAGGTTGTTACAAAACTGTTAAATTTCTCCAAATTATTTTAAACCTTAAAATGTAGATGGTTAAGTTCAAAATTTTTTTTCGCGCCCCCCTTTATCTGTATGGGAGCACCGCTAAAAATATTTTTTGACAATTTGCATGGCTATGGGTCAGCAAGATGTTTACTCTGATTTACGACCTACAAGTATTTTTCCGAGTCTGGGTGTTTTTCTATCTATAATATGTATGTATTTACAAAAAAAAAAAAATGTATATAAGTAGTTTATCAGCCATCTCGTTACCATAACACAAGCATTAGGTTGCTTAGCTTGGGACTAGATGGCGTTGTGTGAAATGTCCAAGGATATTTATTTATTATTTATTTATTTATTTATTTAAAGACTGTAGCAGTGTAGCTCCAACCGATTGGCTGTAAAATCTGTGTGACAGATGACGAACAGGCTCCGTGTGGACCCTTCGGGTACAGAACCCTAAACAGCACGTAGAGACCCTTTTCAATATGAGTCAAATAATAACCCATCAATAAATAGGGTGAATTTATTCTTCTCATAAATCTTTTGATGAGAACGTATTAAAATAACTATACACATACTCAAATAACTATATATTGTAACCACATGAGAAGCTATTC
Organism: Cosmia trapezina; assembly: GCA_905163495.3. Lineage (NCBI taxonomy): Eukaryota > Metazoa > Arthropoda > Insecta > Lepidoptera > Noctuidae > Cosmia > Cosmia trapezina. Next base: position 7,896,179 of record LR991044.1, read on the forward strand.
ATGTGGTCTCACTTCGGAAGTGAATCTCCTTTCACAGAACTATAAATCAGAAAATAATCTGTTCTTGACATTGGCTATTTTGGTTCTCAGGAAATGGAGTCACTGAACTGTTAAACAAACAAACGTTATAACGAGGGATATATTAGGTCTTTACCTATGAAATTGCCGTTTTACGTGGAAAAAATCAAACAATTTTTTTTAGAAGAAACATTATCGATGCATTTTCGCCTGGGGACGGGTATCGATGAACTCTAAGGCGTTTTCGTGGCCACATTGTATTGAAATTTTTCCCGGGGCTCATTGTTGCGATCAAAATTTCCAGAACGGAAGCGATCATTCCAAAAACGCACCGTGCCTTCGCTTGCGGTACCTTGTCCATACACGTCGTTAATATTGCGTGCTGTCTGTGCTGCGTTGGTGCCACGACGGAACTCGTATTCGAAAATAACGCACTATTTAGATTTTTCCATGGTTACGGAAACATCGATATCAAAGAAAAATCAAACGGCGCGGGAAAAGAAATGACAACAGATTTTTTTTCAAATATCATGCTTTCATAGTATAAAATTAATTTTAATTTGGAATTCTAAATAGAATGAAAGATATCTTCACACTAGCCGGTATCAAAAATCGGCAATATCATAGGTAAAGACCTATTATTATTCACCAGATATAGCGTCATACATACTACATACTTACATAAACACATACCCACAATACCTACTACATTCTTAAATAATTATAATTATTAAGTAATTCATTAATTTCAGATGTTACATCCATACAATACATTAAATTAAATAATAACAATAAAATCAAAATTTAGTGAGCGCCTAAAACAAGCGCATCAATAAAAAAATTACATAATAAAAATATCTAAGTAAGTAGGTCAAAGTTGGATGCTTGGTAGATAATCCAGGTTTGTCACGTCAGAGAATTGTTGCGGCTTTCTTGAGAAGCCAAAATAATAAAATGGATAAGCAGTTTCACACACAGTAGCTTTGAGGTAGACTGCGAAGGCGATGGCGGGGCAACAAGATAGACAGAAGGTGACGACGAGTCATCATTCATACAACAATGCTGTGTTTGGAAATCAATTGGAAGCGTTGGCACAATCATGGCTGTTTATCTTTATACTAATACTTATGTAAAAAAAAATAAAAAAATGCCAGCCATGGGCATGTGGCTTTGTCGAGGTGTCACGGTGACGCTGTGACGCGAACATTTCCCGCTACCTAAAAATCGAGTTAACGTTTTCTAAAGAAGTTTTCACTTCACTAAAGCTGAAGAGTTGTTTGTTTGAACGCGCTAATCTCTCTAATCGGATTTGAAAAATTCTTAGCCCAAGGCTCAAGGAAGGTCTATTTAAAATCACGCTACGGCCTTTAAGAGCTGGATTTCTATAACATTCCAAATTGTCCATCGTCTGCTCAGCGCTTTATTGCAAACTATAAACCCGGCCTGAATTTAACAACCCGTCAACGCGTAGTACAAAAACGTCTCATTAGTCCACAGTTCTACACATAACGCAGTTGACATTACTGTTTTCCATACACTTCCTGATGCTTAACTTAAAGTGAAAACGACTGGTTGACGAGTATGTGCAAACATATTGTTTTACATTGTAGCTGGTTGCTAGAAAACTATGTGGTTAACAGTTTGAGTTTAAGTTCTTATAGTACTGGAAGCTTAAGTGCTATTGTTAAGAAGGGCTGTCGCATTTTGTCAACCGCTCACACACGGGACCAAATTTTTAAGAATGTTAAATGAAAACATGCTTTTTTGAAAAATGTAATCAGTTGGCGAACTAATTAATATTAATAATTTCAATCCATCAATCTGCCCTTTTCGCAACTATATTGGGGTCGGTTTCCAGTCTAATCGGATGCAGCTTTTACATGGAGCGACAGCCTATCAGACCTCCACAACCCAATTACGGGGTAATAATACGATACTCCATGGTAAGACTAGTTGTCAGGCTTTCAGACTTGACGACCTATAACGACTGTCAAAGACCCACAAGTAATATTAATTTAGGATTAAAAACACATTTTTACTGTGTTACTCATGTCAAAAACGTATCATAATACCTACTTACTAATTATTGAGCTGAGTTTATTATATAACTTATTAGAAATGTGTTTTTAGTAATTACCTATTAGAGAACACAACAGAAATATGTGTTTTTAATCATTTAATAGGTTTAAATTAATATTATTTATTAGTTCGCCAATTGATTAAATTACATTTTCCAAACAAAATCATCTGAAAAGATGATATTGTTTGGAAAATGTAATTTTTGTACATTTTCCAAACAAAATCATCTGAAAAGATGATATTGTTTGGAAAATGTAATTTTTAAATTCTTAAAAATTTAGTAGAGAGGTGACAAAATGCCACTTAACGTTTTAAGCACGATACAAGCAGGAAAGGGATTAGCAATAAAATGTTAATGAATGGTAGAAGAAGTTCTTATAAATTCTTGGAAGAAAATTTTAGAGGATACAAATAATGAGTGTCAATTGGATGATTATGATGGCATAAACATAATTATTAAAAGAACTATCTGAATAAACAGTACACTGTATGTCGGTCAGCGCCTCTATCTGATCTGTATTCTGCATAGTCAATTGTAATAGACATAATACGAGTATGTGAAAAACAATGATGTCATTAAATAAATTACAGGCTAAAACAAAAGGCAGTTTAGTCACAATTTAGCACACCACAATGTCCACAATTACAGGGTTTCTATACAAAAATCCTTGACTATTGCCATCCGAAAGCAGAGCAGTACAGGCCTAATGAAACAAATCAAATCAAATTGCCAAATTGACTGAGATTGGATCATTTGGTTACTTTGCATGCTACAGAGTCGGTTAATAGTGTTGTCGACGACCTTATAGGTCCAGAAATTATTCGATTATGTAACACAATTGTTTTATGTATGACATAAGACGTTTATTAATAAACTTGTTTTGGCCTGCGGCTTCGCCAGCGTGGGTGTCGAAAAATATCCCACGGGAACGTACCGGAATTAAAAGTACCCTTTGTGTTGATCCAGGTTATAAACTAAGTGTGTGCTAAATTTCATACAGATTCGTTCAGCCGTTTTTGCGCCAATCCACATACCAGACAAACGAAAAATTCTAATAAAAATAACTTTTATGGCATCAGAGACCATCCAATCGACCTCGTAGCAATTACGTTTTTTTTTAAATTTTCAATGTAGTTTTGACTTCGTCACTATTTTATACTTAATAATAATATGTAATTATGTATAGTATAGATATAGATGTACAGTGCAACGAATCGATGAAATGGAAGGTGAGACACGACACGACTCTTTACATTTTTAACGAGCGACAAAACTGTCATTGAATCGAATCGATTGGGCTGAGAATTCCAGTAGGTTGCAGAGTATTGCAGAGAATGAATAAACAAACCCTCACAATTTGATTGAATCAAGTATGTACATTAAAAGTAGGTATGCAAGAAATGACCAAGGGGTTTCTAAGACCTTATCGCATAAGCAAAGATTATATCTCGGGGGCCCCAAAATTACGTCATATTTTTATTTGTAGTTGTAGCACAATAATGGAAGTCTTGTCAGGGGTTATTTATTTACAAATCAAACCAAGGGCAAGGTTGCCGCAATAAAAACTAGCAACAAAGTCAGAAACACTAAACACGACAGAAAATTCTTTAAATCTTTGACGGTTACACATAAATACTTAGAATTTCGCCGTTTTAAAGCATGCTATATTTTCCGTACTTACTATAATCCGTTTTACAATTTCAGCGAACTATTTTACGGCTTTTCTTTGAAAGCTTTAACAACCCGCCATGTTTTAACCACACGTTTTAAAATGGTACTAAGTTTAAATGTTTAACGCGTGCGTAAATCATTGTTTATGGGCCTTTGTATGGGAAGAAGGGGAGGATCCCCTATACCATGGCAAGAATAGCTCTAACTTGATGGCAAGAACCCATGGGTAATCAAAAAGGGGATTTAAACCTTATGATTGGAACAGTAAGGTTGATAGTTCCAAAGAAGAGGAGGTATCGGAAACGGTCTTGTAGTAGAAAATGAATGTGCCGGACGTTGACGCCGTTAATTTTGCTAACTGTACTAGTTGGCTTTCGGTTTGAATATTTACATGTTAATTAGGTAACTGCTGGGCACTGGACGGGAATTAACCTGGTACTTGTCGGAAGTGCGATTCGATACCGTCGCGGTTAATGTCAAGGTAAAATGTGCAGACGATTTCTCTGTTTTGTAAATCGGTTTAAAACGTTGGTTGAAATACAACAATTTGCAGTAAATAAAACTGCTAAGAAAAATAATAATTTCAGTGATGCATAATCAGTTCCCACTGCTGGGACACAGGCCTCCTCTCTTCGAGGTGTGTTGCCACATGTCTTATAATTTTTAGTTCTAGGACAATCCGGTTTCCTCAAGATATTTTTCAATACACTTCCTCGAAAACTGGTTCATATCGCACTACGATTAGGTTCACAATGCAATGTATTTCGCACGCGTGCGATTTTTCATTTTCCCGCACGTGTGCGGGAATAAAAATTGCCACAGGTAACTTATACCTATACTTAGTCCAAATTGGTCCAATGCCTCTATTCACAACTCTCTATTCGGAGGTGAATGTTTTTTTTTAATCTCGGCAAAGAGGTATGCGTCTTTACGGCGTTAATATTTTTTGAATATTAAATAATGTTTATAAATAGAATATCATCAAAAACTATGATTATTACGATAAAAAAAACGTTTATGAACAAATTAACATTTATTTGTGTTCTAAACTCGAAAATATTTGAATTTTCTATTTTCACATTAGGCTGTTTATCGGCTTTATACCTTTGCTTCTTCTTCAACCTGGGGAAAGCAAAGCTCGAAAAAAAAATAAAATTTAAATCATAGTTTCCTAATAATTCATGACAAATATATTTTCCGTTATTTTATTTTATTTCTTCAAAAGTGTATTGAAAAACGTCGTTTGATACTCGTGGACATTTGTTATTGCAGTTCTAGGCTCAACAACAACCTCGCCTACGGCTCGGGTGTTAATTCCGCCTCGAATACAATAACAAACGTTCTCCACTTGTATCAAAATGTACTATTCCTTCACCGTTTTGAGAGCAGTGGTGATGAAATTATTTACACAATGTAAAGCGCCTGCCGTTACCACTGGGCCACCAATCCTCTTGACCCTAGTGATAATGGTCTAGTGTTATTCATTTAGACTCTACTTGTAGTATTACAGAAACTCATCACCTTCCTGCCCTTGTCCCATGTTTCTTGGGAGTTGGCGAAACACGTTTATTAGAAAAAAAAAAATCTTTAACACAATGTGTAAGATGTAACCCATCTTGACTGCAGCTTATGGCAAAGCCAGCACTGTCCAAAATTAGAGGCGATTCCATTTTCATACTCGATTTGAACTTATCTGTGATGTAAGCTCATTAAACAGTACCAATTTCTGACTAACAAGTTGAGTCAAACATTTATCGCAAAAATTGAGTGTTACCTCAATAAGTGCTATTATGATTAATGATAACGAATGCATATTGGCGAATGGCGATTCGTGCTATTGTTCGACATCAGATTGTACAAACAATAATATTTATGCTTCGATTAAAAAGGTGTATCAGCACTGGTGGATATCTTGCTAAGATTACAATTTATAGCTGTGTTAATATTGATAGAAGAATTATATCAGCTGTTGAATGCATCCATCAGTCTGATAACCGGTGCAGTACCTGTTACATAATCAGCCTATAATATGCCCACTGGGACTGCTGGCACTGACACTGGGCTGGGACACAGCTTAGGCCTCCCTCGGTGAGAGGGAGTGGGCCGTAATCTACCCCGCGGGCCCAGTGAGGGTTGGTAGATGTCACATGTCTTCGATTTTTTGGTTCTAGGACATGCCGGTTTCCTCACGATGTTTTTCTTCTCCGTTTTGAGAGGAGTGGTGATGAAATAATTTACACTAAGTAAAGCACCGCTGTCGGGGTTCAAATCCACGACCTACAACTTCCAGAACTCGAAAGTCGCAGCCGTTACCACTGGGCCACCACTGCTCTCTCTCTCTCTCTGCTTTCCTTTGTTCCTGTTACACAGTCAATATGATTTAGGGTAGCCCGCAAAATTCAATTTTTCTTGCTTTTTTTTTTTGCAATTTGCAGTTCAATGACTCAACTTAGAGTCAACTAAAGGGCCCCACACTTTTACAGACCGCTAGCAGTCCCGTTTAGAGAGATACATCTGTCTAAGTTAGATTTCCTTCAGATTGGTCTGATTTCCGAAATCAGACCGAATCCGGAGGAAATAAATGTAACTTGGAGAGAATATAATTATAGATGATTTTATGCTTAAAATTATGTAAATACATTTTCACATTGTAAAATATAAATAATAAATTATAAATGAAAATACATTTATAATTTATATTTAAATTTATTATTTATTTTTATATTTAAAATATAAATTATAAATGTGAATACATTTATAATTTATTATTTATATTTTACAATATGAAAATGTATTTACATAATTTTTCATAATCAAAATACAACTTGACACGGCCCTGCAAAAAAACGCAAGAAAATTTGAATTTTCATTCACTGACAGACATTCCATTTAGTTTAGTGTTAAAGATGATATGACCAGAAAGGCAGTGTATGCTGTTATGACGGCTGGTAGATGTAAGGTATGGTAGAAGAAGACAAATACTGACAATGATGATCCTTTTACAACAAAATTGTGTAAGTTACGTTACGACACGTGCTGCAACTAAGAATAGACCAAGGCCCGGCCACCGTATGGCACAGATTGACAGGAGACAAACTGCTGTCAATCTGTCAAGAACTTCAAAGGGATTGTACAAGGCACTTAACTAAGTAGCTCAACATCCAGCTATGGAGAGTGTCCTAACAAAAGCCTGTCTTCCGTTAAGATGTTGGCAGTTCACGGAATTTTCCTTGCCGCATAACATTATAGTGTTCATCAGAGAGCTTCATTAAACTTTCAACCACTTTGAATTGTATTTCTGTGAATTGAGTATTGGAAGGATTACTGGTATTATAACAACCAAATTAGAAATTTCAGTTGAGATGGTAAACGCATTGCGATGATTCTGCTGTTGGTATTGCTATTGGCTTCAGGCGGGGTTGGCCACTTGGGCTGTCAGATTGTTTGCCATCCAATCAAAGCATTGTCAGCCTATAATGTTCCGACTGCTGGGACACAGGCCTCCTCTCTGTGAGAGGGAGTGGGCCGTAATCCACCACGCGGGCCCAGTGCGGGTTGGTGGATGTCATCTGTATTCGAATTTTTGGTTCTAGGACATGCCGGTTTCCTCACGATGTTTTCCTTCACCGTTTTGTGAGCAGTGGTGATGAAATTAAATACACAAAGTAAAGTGCGCCTAGTTTCGAAATCTGGGTGGGTTTGGTGTCTGGGTTCAAACTCGTAAGTTGGGGCCGATACCATTGGGCCACCACTGCTCTTCAATCATACATTTTGTTATACCTACCTAATAATCTGCAGTTTTAATATTTGTTTTAATTATCTATAAATTAATGCCTAAATGTGTTGCTAAGTGCAAAACTCGGGAAAGGCTGGACCAATTTGGCTATTGGCAATTTGGCAAAAGTCCGAGGAAGGTTCATAGGAAGAAAAAAAATGGAAAAGTTGGCAGGAAAATTGGGAAATTCAGGAAAACTAAAAGTGCATTTTCTATGAGAATTTTGTATGAATTATTGTTTGGACAGGACAACGTCTGTCGGATCAGCTAGTTATTATGTGTTGTGTTGTTTTGTTGCGAAATGTGGGTGTACCGTAGCGTGATGTTATTAGAATTAATAAAAATAATACTCGTTAGAATAGAACCAAAGCAATAGGTCGAGATAACGTTAACGGACGGATACGTAAACGGAATAACGTTTTAACAGATGTGGTAGATGTATATTGGATTAGTCATTCCGTATCTTGGCCAGCATTGACTACGTAATGGAAGTAATTATAAAACGCCTTCTGTAAGTAATAAAATGAATGAGGTATCTTGTAGATGTTTACCTACCTAGTTTACGACTTCCCACGGCTTCTCTCGCGCCACTTCCAGAGTACTTAGATAACCTTAGATTCGGTTGTACGGTTGCACCATTCATTTGAAAAAGGTTAGAAAAATATATTTTTCATCTTTACACTCTCTAAGTATCATACCTACCTACATTCCATTTATGTTTTCATCGGATAGACTTTTTTATCACTCAGTCAGTTATGGTACCTACTCTGATGATATGATGATCAATACATTGCAAAATACAGGGCTATTTTTAAATGACAAAATCACGAAAAAAAAACCAGCGGTTTCCTACAAAAGTTCAATACCTACTCGATCAAAATGTATGAAACAGCTGATATTTTTTTTGCGATTTCAAAGTTGGTCCCATAGTGAAAGTTGTTCATATTCATGGGTAGAACATCCTGTGAAAATTTAGCTAATCATTTAAAAATAGCCCTGTATAGTTTTGTATAACTTAGGAGCTTTAACTTTGTTTGTTGGTTAAGGAAAAAACATCCGAAAACATCACGAATTTAAAAACTAATCACGTAATTCCGACTGCTAAGTAGTTCTTGAGTTACTTCAACGGACACAGATAGGAGTACCTATTATACAGGGTATTTCTTTTAAGGTGTCAAGCCAGTGCGAGCTGATAGCAGAGTACCATCGATTTAACCCCCAAGTATGTTCTACGATTTTTTGTAATTTTCGAGTTATAATTTTTTTTCGATATTTTTCCTGATTCAACGAGATCATGGCTTTATAAAATTATACCTTTTTTTTGGACAAGAATGTACTAAATACGACCGATTTCAACAAGTAATGCCCTTACTTGCTGAAATTGGTCGTTGAAAGTGGTGTATATCTGAAATCTTGTGATTTTCATATTTTATAATTTATTAATATCTTTGCATATTTTTGTCAATCCTGATATTTACTATTCCTCTACGTTTAAGCAGAGCTCAGTTGATAATACAAACATAAATTTTATACCCACTACTGTCCTTAACCACTACCATTGATATGAAATGAGGCATCCAAAATAACTCGAAAACTACAAAAAGTCGTAGAACATACAAATCTGCCTAGCCTTTTCCCAACTATGTTGGGGTCGGCTTCCAGTCTAACCGGATGCAGCTGAATACCAGTATTTTACATGGAGCGACTGCCTGTCTGACCTCCACAACCCAGTAACTGGGTAATACGATACCCCTTGGTAAGACTGGTTGTCAGACTTTCGGGCTTCTGACGACCCGTAACGACTGTCAAAGATCCACGAATAACAGCCGGGACCAACGGCTTAACGTGCTTTCCGAGGCACGGAGGAATCTCGATATGTAAAGATGGTCACCCATCCACTGACCAACCCCGGCAAGCGTAGCTTAACCTGACGGATCGACCCGTGCGGCTGTTATTACTTAGCCACGAGCTCCTCGTCGTAGAACATACATGGGGGTTAAATCGATAGGTGTGGTACTCTGCTATCAGCTCGCACTGGTCAAGCCGAGTCAAGCCGCTTGACACCTTAAAAGAAACACTCTGTATATACTAGAAAGGTATAGGTAGTGAAATAAAGGTATTTAACAATTTTGTCTTGATGTGGCTTTTATCTTTTTTATTTTACAACTTCAGTTTAAAAATAAAATGCAACTAAAAACCAATGTAAATACAACAATAATGATTACTAAATCAATTGAACCATTAGTTTAAGCAGTAGTTTATTTGTTTATTATGTGTCTGTGTAAAAAGTCATGCATCAAGATTGTTTACCTTTATTTTACTACCTTACTACCTAGACCAATTGAATAAATAAATAAATAAACCTTTCTATTGTAGTTGCTTTTACATAATATTTATACCAATTATTTTTATTTATAGAAGACAACATAAATAACAATTTTGAACTGCCCTTGGTCTAGGGTTGCCAGCGTAGCTGCTGATCATGAGATCCAGGTCGGGGAAAGTATTATTGGATTTTTCCTTCAAGAATGTCTCAGTTGCTTGCAGCCGTGTCTGGATTTGTGTGTTTGGCAATAAACATTTTTTTTATTTTTTATGCCGTATAGTTTTCGACTTTTGATGAAAAATGTAAAAAAAATACCCTTATCTCCGAAGTTTGCATAGAGAAAAATCTGAAATTATTCTATGTGATAGAAGTATAAGTAAACATTACAGGAAAAATAAAACAGTCTCTAAATAGCATACTTTTTCAGAAATCGGAACGGAACCCTCGGTGCGCGAGTCCGACTCGCTCTTGATCGGTTTTGTTATGTAACAAATAGCAATAAACACAGAAACATTAAAGTTCATTTTCAGAACGCGTAGAAAATGGCGTTCTTCCTGCGTAGACACGTAATAACATGGAATACGGGATAAAACGGTGGTCGGAAATGGGGGGATATTAAACCTATTAATATAAGTAAGTTCCTAGTCACAGACCATGGATGCTACAGGCTACACATCAATCAAATACATTACTTCTATATGACGGTCTGTTAATTCCGATAGTACTCTAAATAATGTAAAAAAAAATATCTAAGTAGACCATTAGCAACTTGGGTGAGACTACTGGTTCAACGCACTAGGTAAGTAAAACAATTTACAGCTAGATAGTGTACTTATGTATAACTAGCTTTTGCCCGCGGCTTCGCCCGCGTGGATGTCGGAAAACATCCCACGGAAACGTACTATCGGGAAATCCTTCCTTGTTCCTTGTTTACATTATAAAGGGAACCTCTGCGAAACATTGCAGCTTTTTAGTTTCAAGGGTTTGGGCTGGGCGTTGATGAGTCAGTCAGTCAGGTCTTCTCTTTTTATTTACATCTATAGATCTTATCATCATCATCATCATCATCAACCATCAATCATCATCATCATCATCATCATATATAGATTCATCATCATCATCTATAGATTGTCTAAATATAGATTTATTCGTGCTTGTGGCTTGTGGGCTTGTGGCTAAGTAATAACGCCCGCACGGGTCGATCCATCAGGTTAAGCTACGCTTGCCGGGACTGGTCCGTGTATAGGTGACCATCTTTACATAGGTACCGAGACTCCTCTGTGCCTCGGAAAGATCCCGACTGTCATTCGTGGATCTTTGACACGGATCTTTCGTTACGGGTCGTCAGAAGCCCGAAAGTGGACAACCAGTCTTATCAAGGGGTACCGTATTATCCAGTTACTGGGTTGTGGAGGTCAGATAGGCAGTCGCGACATGTAAAATACTGGTATTCAGCTGCATCCGTTTAGACTGGAAGCCGACCCAGCATAGTTGGGAGAAGGCTAGGCAGAAGAAGATAGATTTATTGTTGCAAAAATGTTTGTGCTCGCGAGGTCTATAGCGGTTTTGCAGAACTACTAGTTGTAGCCATTTTAGAAAGGTCTGTACTTCTTTTTATTCTTTTCGAGTCGATGGCAAAGGTAAACATATTATAGGTACTCGTTAGATGAGTTGGGTCCAGTAGCTGGCCACGCCAATCGCGGCATCAGAGGCGTTTTTTAGGTCCTCAGAATTGCAGGTGTTTGGACACTTTGGACTAGGGTTGCCAACCGTACTCTAAAATAGAGTATTGTACTCTTTTTCTTGCAGGTATACTCTAGAATCTATAACACTAATAGAGTACGCTAAAATACTCTTTTATCATAAATTGACCTTTTTGGCATAATATTCACTGATGCCAGCCATGAAAGTGAAGTGGCAAGAAGAGCTAAACAAGGACTTCATTAAAATTGATTAAAAATGAGCTCCTGATCCTATATTAACTTAAAATTGGGATTTTTGGAGTCATAAAATTCTTTTAAAAACAAGTAGTAAAAAATTGTTATGTAAAGTGCTAAAAAATACATTTTTTATTTTATTGGCCAGTAAGTCGTCTTAGGGTTCAATAAATGGTAGGTACTCTTTTTAATAATCTGTACTCTTTATTGATCCTCTCTAAAATCAAATATACTCCACTTCTTCTAGAAAAAGTTGGCACTTTGGACACTCCAACATATTATTATGGGACATGGTTTGGTCAGGAGCACCTAGCGTTGCCATCCGTCTGGATAAGGCCAGACAGTGGTAGGCTTTTTGACCTCTTGTCTGGCCAAATTTTACTGCGTCCGGCTTGTCCGGATTTTGTTCTTAGGCTTTTTACATCTATCGTTCAGTCACTTCAGTTAGAAACGAGCGAGCGAAACGAGACTCGCTGTCTCGTAAAAGACACACTAGCCTCTGGCCTTGGAACTCACTAAAAAATCCGGTTTTTAAATACCTAAGTATGTGTTTTATTCGACATTTTTGTCAAAAATCCTTTTTTTCGGACCCTTGCGGATCAAACGTCCGGCTTTTTCAACGGGTAAGTCCGGCTTTTTTATTTTTTAGAGATGGCAACGCTAGGAGCACCGCATTCGCGAAAGTCGGTTGGATCAATAATCCCAAAGGTCTTACTCTATACAGGCAGCCAGTGCGAGCTGATAGCAGAGTACCATATACATAGAGTTTTGACGACAGGGTTGGCGCAGTGGTTGAGCGATTGACTGCTGCGCAGCATGTCGCGGGTTCGATTCCCGCACGGAACAAATATTTGTACGACCTACAAGTATTTGTTCCGGGTCTGGGTGTTTTTCTATCTATAATACAGGGTTACAGGTTAAGTCGACCGAAATCCTTTAAGAGGTGGTAGTTTCCATCATTCCTGACTGATTTGACTATGGAACCCCATACCCCAAACTTAACCGTTCTCAAGTTATGGGACTCTGAAGTTTTTTTTATAAAAATCCAGATTTTTTGTCTTTTGTCCCCTTTTTTTGTGTTTTGTACCTCTAATGTTTTTGTTTTTGTATTTTTTGTGTAGCAGATTAGTTGCTTCATTATTTTAAATACAAAAACTGCAAGTAATTGTACCAACTGAGTCATATTAGACGATTGATTGTTAAAAAAAGAAATAAATTTGTGGAAAGTTTTTTATTCTTTGTAAGATATTTTAAAAAAAGTCTATGACAGTTATGCTGCAGATGTGCTTAAAAATATCTACGGTTCTTCAGCTTTCCGATAAGGTATAATACAACAGGGTATTATTGGATTTTTTTAACAAAAACATTGATGATATGCTACCAGGTAGTAGTAAAAAATAACGATACTTAAGCATCAAATTTAACTTTAGTCAGAAAACAAAATAAAAGAATCCAAATAGGTAACAATTGAAGTTTATTATTCCTTTTACAGTACATGTTCCACATGTCTGCCCCTATTTCGCAGGACCTCAGAATGCAGGACAATAGGCGCTGCGAGCAACTTTACGAAATACCGTTATTTTTGCTATTACCCGGGAGACTTTCATCGATGATTTTTCCGAGAATCCTGATAACACCGTAGCAAATTATACCTTATCGAAAAGCTGAAGAACCGTAGATATTTTTAAGCACATCTGCAGCATAACTGTCATAGACTTTTTTTAAAATATCTTACAAAGAATAAAAAACTTTCCACAAATTTATTTCTTTTTTTAACAATCAATCGTCTAATATGACTCAGTTGGTATAGTTACTTGCAGTTTTTGTATTTAAAATAATGAAGCAACTAATCTGCTACACAAAAAGTATAAAAACAAAAACATTAGAGGTACAAAACACAAAAAAAGGGGACAAAAGACAAAAAATCTGGATTTTTATAAAAAAAACTTCAAAGTCCCATAACTTGAGAACGGTTAAGTTTGGGGTATGGGGTTCCATAATTAAATCAGTCAGGAATGATGGAAACTACCACCTCTTAAAGGATTTCGGTCGACTTAACCTGTAACCCTGTATGTATGTATTTACAAAAAAAAATGTATATAAGTAGTTTATCAGCCATCTCGTTACCATAACACAAACATTAGGTTGCTTAGCTTGGGACTAGATGGCGTTGTGTGAATGTCCAAGGATATTTATTATTTATTTATTATACATATCGATTTAACCCCCATGTATGTTCTACGATTTTTTGTAGTTTTCGAGTTATAATTTTTTTCGATATTTTTCCTGATTCAACGAGATGATGGCTTTAAAAAATTATATCTTTCTATTGGGTCAACTTTGAACAAGAATGTACTAAATAGGGCATTATTTGCTGAAATCGGTCGTTGAAAGTGGTGTACATCTAAAATCTGAAAAATTAAATGATTTTCATATTTTATAATTATTTATTATTTTTTTATTTTGCATATTTTTGTCGATCCTGATATTTACTTTTCCTCTACGTTTAAGCAGAGCTCAGTTTATAATAAAAACATAAATTTTATACCTACTACTATCCTTAACCACTACCATCGGTATGAAATGAGGCATCCAAAATAACTCGAAAACTACAAAAAATTGTAGAACATACATGGGGGTTAAATCGATAGGTATTGGTACTCTGCTATCAGCTCGCACTGGCTTGGCACCTTAAAAGAAACAGCCTGCAGCCTGTATAATAAATAATATGCACATTTAAGTAAGTATTATTATAATTACCTTTCTCGACGCTCTTTCTACGCGCTAAATGATAAATGATCTTTCACTGATTAAATTAAAAGTCGGAAACAAATAAAAATAACAACAATTAGCGACCACCATACTATCATTACGTTAATTTATTAGACCGGTTCTTTTATACTGTGGTCACTTGAATATAAAAGTTGTTGAGAATTAAAGACGTTAACGAAATTAACCTTGAATTTGAATAGTAACGATGTTACGCTATTACGAGTTTTGTGTGTTTCTTCAATTGAAGCAGCCACCACGTGTAGGATATGAATAATGCTTAAAATTATTAAGTAATTGAAAAATTGAAGCATTCCCATTTGAGCACCTATTTTCTGAGCACCGATTTTTAGAGCACCCAAGGTATTCCCATTTGAGCACCTATGGTCCAGTAGCTTCTAGTGATGGGGTGTTTATTAAAACATATCGATACAAACATTCTGAAAGTCAAGATCTGCCTCCTAAAGTCACTGACCTTGACCTCAAGGACACCAACCATGAATATTGACCTGTTACTGCTCCTAAGAATCGCTGATCTTGATCGTTAACGTTGAGATCAAGGTCATGCGGTTAAAGTCAATGACCCTGAGTTCAAGGTCAGTGACCTTAGGAGGCAGATCATGATTTTCGGAATGATTTCGGGAAAAAAATGCCGTTATTCGGTCTGTAGCACAATGATTACTGTCTAATAAAAATCTTAGGAACAGGCTTATCCTTCATCCAGGAAAGGAAAAATATCATGATGATAAAATAGATGATGTCACATAATCATTAAGTAACTCGATCCCCCTCCACTATCGATTTTTCGTAATCTCAGTATTGTTTAGCTGGCAAATTCCGATTCTACAATTAGCTTTTTTCTTGAACTGTACTACTTAGATTTTTCTGGAATACATTACATTTTACACGTTTCTGTAGGAAAATTTATTAGAAGCCGACCCCAAACCTGGCTGGGAAAAGACTAGGCTGATTGATTGAATAAGAATAATAATATCATGCCTCGGCTAGCTTTCATCTCGGCCACAATCTACCAAATTGCAGCAGTTCAACGAGGTAGGTAATGCTACAATTTTGCTAATCTGTCGTTGTCAATGATAAACTTCTTTTTCCTTTCTAGCGTTTTCCCGGATTGCCCGTATCCGTTTTGATTGACGAAACAAGTGCCGTCCGCTTATTTGGATGACGTCCTTCGTCCATGAGGAGCTCGTGGCTAAGTAATAACAGCCATACGGGTCGAACCATCAGGTTAAGCTACGCTTGCCGGGGTTGGTCCGAGATGGGTGACCATCTTTACATACCGAGACTCCTCCGTGCCTCGGAAAGCATGTGAAGCTGTTGGTCCCGGCTGTCATTCGTGGATCTTTGGCAGCCGTTACGGGTCGTCAGAAGCCCGCAAGTCTGACAACCAGTATTACCAAGGGGTATCGTATTACCCAGTTACTGGATTGAGGAGGTCAGATAAGCAGTCGCTCCATGTAAAATACTGGTATTCAGCTGCATCCGGTTAGACTGGAAGCGGACCCCAACATACACTCTTTTGCAAAAAAAACGGGCAGTTTGGATTTTTCTACATTATTGGTAATCATTTAGTTCTAATGAGGTTTTAATAGGCAAACTATGTTACTGGCACTTAATAAAGAGCCTGGGTATGAAAAAAAGTTAATTTCAAATTCAGAACTGTTGTTTTTAGAAATAATAATCCCTTTTTTAGTTTATGACTTTTTACTTACTATTCGCGGGTTTGCGGCTAAATGGTTATCAGGCAACTAAAACTAACTTCTCGTTATTTTTATTAGAATAATTTATGTTTGTCGCATAATCCTGCCTCATTGTGACTTAAAACAGATATCTTTGTGTCGATTATAATGGCAGAAAAAGCAATAAGAGCTAGTAAAATTATAGCGCTGCTGGAAGTGGGGTGTAGCCAATGTTACGGCTCACAGCGGTTAAACGTGAGTCGTTCCACCGTCCAAAGAACCTGGACTCGATACCAAGAGACAGGTTCCGTTCAAAGATGGCAAGGTTCTGGCAGAAAACGTTGCACACAACCACGAGACGACCGCTTTTTAGTGACTCAGGCATTGAGTAATCGCAAATGCAGTTACATAGACCTCAAAAGAAACCTTGAAGAGGTACGAGGAGCTCAAGTTAGCCTATGGACAGTGAGGAGGAGGCTTTTAGCGGTTGATATACGCAGTCGACGACCAGCACGGACCCCCAATTTACTCCGTGAGTACCGGATTGCTCGACCGAGGTTCACTAGAAATTATCTATCTTGGACACTAGGTAACTGGAGTAGCGTACTCTTCTCCGATGAGGCTCGAATTTGCCTGAATGCTGAGGCCCAACGTCGGCGACTGTTACGAAGACCAGGGGAACGCTATGCCGACGTGTGTTTTGAAGAAATCACCCCTTATGGTGGAAGGTCCGTTATGATTTGGTCGGGCGTAACTTCCAGCTATCGTACCGAGATAGTGTTCATTGCAAATGGCTCACTAAATGCGCAAAGGTACATAACAGGAATAATTTGTCAACATGCACAGCCCGCACTGACTGTAATTGGTGAAGATGCCATTTCATGGACGATAATGCTCGGGACCACCGTTCTGGCGACGTAGATGCTTATATGCAAGAGGTCGGTATTCGTCGTCTGGATTGGCTAGCGCGGAGCCCCGACCTTAACCCCATTGAGCACGTCTGGGACCTCCTAAAAAGGCGAGTACGATCTGTCCAACCCCTTCCACAAAACACCAGAGAGCTTAAACGTGTGATTTCGGCTGAGTGGGAACACATTCCACAGGACACCATCAAAAGCCTGGTGGAAAGCATGCCAAGACGATTACATGCCGTAATCGCTGCAAGGAGAGGTCATACTCGTTACTAATTTTAATTTTTTAATGTCTTTTTTTATTAAAATACCATAAAAATACTCGTAGTCTTAATTTAATTATACCCTAAAAATTTCCATTTTAACACGACTTACTGTTTACATTGACTAAAACACCGATTCCAGGATTTAAGGCGGTGAGAGCCGTAAAAACGTCGTTTTGTTTAGTGTTTTATTCGTAGATAACACGTATTTAAATTTTGAAAAAAATATATTACTTAGTTCAGACTTCGATCTAGAAATTTCGGCCGTCCGATACACGATTACTTGCACTTTACTGCATCCAATTAAATCGCAAAGACAAGTCTAAATTATGATCTATATCTTATTTCATTTGATTTATATTAGGCTTTGAACAATAAAACTTATGCTATAATAAAGGTCGTAAAAAATTTAATTTATAACGGCTATCATAATTTTAAATATCAAAATATTTATATCACTAATTCCAATGTCAAGTGTTTTCAGCTTCGCAAACGCTCGCCCTGAGCCGTTTAGTCCCGAGCGGAACGTGACGGAGGTCGGACGTGTGCCAATTTTTCGAACCCGCCACCCCCGCTAACTTCTGTCACCGGCTGCGACCGGCACAAATTAGCATGTGTTGAAAACAGTTGAATTTGAACGCTATGCCTATGTAAATAAAGACGTCACGCGCGCAAAAGCTTTATTGGTATTTATTTTTATCACGGCCTATGTTTACCAATCGCATCAAGTGTGTAAAACAGTTGAATTTGAACCCTACACTGGAGCTTATAAAGCCGCCTGATGCGCAAATTTTTGGTTCACTATTTTCAAATCTCAAATAGGTAGGTGCCACAGAATAAAGTTAGTACGGGTGGTTTTATAATGAATATCGGATAGGAAATGAGATTTCTTCATAACATCACGCCTGAATTCTTTCAAAGGGTTGGGCAGGGATGTTCAGAAAATAAGTAGGCCCTCAAATGTATTTTTCTGTATACCTACATAAATAAGATTTTTTTTTTAAATTAAGTTTTTTTTCTAATTAGGTATCTTCTTATTTTTTTTGTATTTCAAGGTCAAAATGAAAATCCAAGATGGCGGCTGCAAAAATTTCCAATTTTTCGTCATGGGTGTCGTTTTCGTGATATTTTAGGTCGCTGAAAATGATAGTGGGGTCAAAATGAAAATCCAAGATGGCGGCTGCGAAAATTTCCTAATTTTTCGTCATGGGTGTCATTTTCGTGATATTTTAGGTCGCTGAAAACGATAGTGGGGTCAAAATGAAAATCCAAGATGGCGGCTGCGAAAATTTCCTAATTTTTCGTCATGGGTGTCATTTTCGTGATATTTTAGGTCGCTGAAAACGATAGTGGGGTCAAAATGAAAATCCAAGATGGCGGCTGCGAAAATTTCCAAATTTTTCGACATGGGTGTCATTTTCGTGATATTTGAGGTCGCTGAAACCGATAGTGGGGTCAAAATGAAAATCCAAGATGGCGGCTGCGAAAATTTCCTAATTTTTCGTCATGGGTGTCATTTTCGTGATATTTTAGGTCGCTGAAAACGATAGTGGGGTCAAAATGAAAATCCAAGATGGCGGCTGCGAAAATTTCCTAATTTTTCGTCATGGGTGTCATTTTCGTGATATTTTAGGTCGCTGAAAACGATAGTGGGGTCAAAATGAAAATCCAAGATGGCGGCTGCGAAAATTTCCAAATTTTTTGACATGGGTGTCATTTTCGTGATATTTGAGGTCGCTGAAACCGATAGTGGGGTCAAAATGAAAATCCAAGATGGCGGCTGCGAAAATTTCCAAATTTTTCGTCATGGGTGTCGTTTTCGTGATATTTAAGGTCGCTGAAAACGATAGTGGGGGTCAAAATGAAAATCCAAGATGGCGGCTGCGAAAATTTCCTAATTTTTCGTCATGGGTGTCATTTTCGTAATATTTTAGGTCGCTGAAAACGATAGTGGGGTCAAAATGAGAATCCAAGATGGTGGCTGCGAAAATTTCCTAATTTTTCGTCATGGGTGTCATTTTCGTGATATTTTAGGTCACTGAAAGCGATAGTGGGATCAAAATGAAAATCCAAGATGGCGGCTGCGAAAATTTCCTAATTTTTCGTCATGGGTGTCGTTTCCATGGTTTTAGAGGGTGCTGAAAACGATAGTGGGTTCAAAATGAAAATCCAAGATGGCGGCTGCGAAAATTTCCTAATTTTTCGTCATGGGTGTCATTTTCGTGATATTTGAGGTCGCTGAAAACGATAGTGGGGTCAAAATGAAAATCCAAGATGGCGGCTGCGAAAATTTTCAAATATTTTGACATGGGTGTCATTTTCGTGATATTTGAGGTCGCTGCAAACAATAATGGGGTCAAAATGAATGACTATCGTTTTCAGCGACCTAAAATATCACGAAAATGACACCCATGACGAAAAGTTAGGAAATTTTCATAGCCGCCATCTTGGATTTTCTTTTTGACCCCACTATCGTTTTCAGCGACCTAAAATAACACGAAAATGACACCCATGACGAAAAATTTGGAAATTTTCGTAGCCGCTATCTTGGATTTTCATTTTGACCCCACAATCGTTTTCTGCGACCTAAAATATCACGAAAATGACACCCATGACGAAAAGTTAGGGAATTTTCGCAGCCGCCATCTTGGATTTTCATTTTGACCCCACTATCGTTTTCAGCGACCTAAAATATCACGAAAATGACACCCATGACGAAAAATTAGGAAATTTTCGCAGCCGCCATCTTGGATTTTCCTTTTTACCCGACTATCGTTTTCAGCGACCTAAAATATTACGAAAATGACACCCATGACGAAAAGTTAGGGAATTTTCGCAGCCGCCATCTTGGATTTTCATTTTGACCCCACTATCGTTTTCAGCGACCTAAAATATCACGAAAATGACACCCATGACGAAAAATTAGGAAATTTTCGCAGCCGCCATCTTGGATTTTCCTTTTTACCCGACTATCGTTTTCAGCGACCTAAAATATCACGAAAATGACACCCATGACGAAAAGTTAGGAAATTTTCGCAGCTGCCATCTTGGATTTTCATTTTGACCCCACTATCGTTTTCAGCGACCTAAAATAACACGAAAATGACACCCATGACGAAAAATTTGGAAATTTTCGTAGCTGCCATCTTGGATTTTCATTTTGACCC
Source organism: Cosmia trapezina (assembly GCA_905163495.3). Taxonomy (NCBI): domain Eukaryota; kingdom Metazoa; phylum Arthropoda; class Insecta; order Lepidoptera; family Noctuidae; genus Cosmia; species Cosmia trapezina. The sequence goes on from LR991044.1 coordinate 7,916,793, forward strand.
CACTGTCGTTTTCAGCGACCCCAAATATCACGAAAATGACACCCATGACGAAAAATTTGGAAATTTTCGTAGCTGCCATCTTGGATTTTCATTTTGACCCCACTATCGTTTTCAGCGACCCCAAATATCACGAAAATGACACCCATGACGAAAAGTTAGGAAATTTTCGCAGCCGCCATCTTGGATTTTCATTTTGACCCCACTATCGTTTTCAGCGACCTAAAATAACACGAAAATGACACCCATGACGAAAAATTAGGAAATTTTCGCAGCCGCCATCTTGGATTTTCATTTTGACCCCACTATCGTTTTCAGTGACCTAAAATGTCATGAAAATGACACCCATGACGAAAAATTAGGAAATTTTCGCAGCCGCCATCTTGGATTTTCATTTTGACCCCACTATCGTTTTCAGCGACCTAAAATATCACGAAAATGACACCCATGACGAAAAATTAGGAAATTTTCGCAGCCGCCATCTTGGATTTTCATTTTGACCCCACTACCGTTTTCAGCGACCTAAAATATCACGAAAATGACACCCATGACGAACAGTTAGGGAATTTTCGCAGCCGCCATCTTGGATCTGTCTAAAATGTCTAAAATGTCTAAAATCTGTCTAAAATGTCTAATCTGTCTACAACTTTCAAAAATACTTACTAGAAAAATAAAACAAAATAAACTTGTATACTAATCAGTTCAAGTTTATCTACTGCATTGCTCTATTCTGTGACGCAACATAGTACCTACTCGAGTTCATGAACTCATGAGCGGTGCGCTTGGCGCGCGTTTCCCGCGCATCGTAATTTATTACGTATCGCTACTCCTTGCGGGGGCTGCGGTAAGCATTTAATACCTACGGCGCTTGCTTTCACCCCGCCTTAAGGGTTAAAAACTATATTTTCAATGATAATAAGACATTTCTAGTCATTTATGCTAACGACATACTAAAAATATTAATATTATCCATAGAAAAGCCAATGACTGTAAGGTGCCCGTTTTTTTTGCAAAGCAGTTTAGTTGGGAAAAGGCTAGGCAGATTGATTGTCCTTCATCCAAGACACTTTTCGGCCGAGGATGGAAACGACGAAAAATAAGGAACAAGTTCGTAGGAATAAGTACCTAGGTACTTATGAAATTATCAGCCTACATTCATTCAGGCGTGTGATCGAGATAGTGATGAAAAAGCTGGCTGCCTGTTCTCTTGACAAGGTATACACACAGGACATAGGTACGGACCAGCTTTTCGAGTCCATGTCGTCAGACTGTGTGCTTACTCATCATTATTTCAGACAAAACACGTCCACTGCTGGACATAGGGCTGCCCCAAGTATCGCCAGTTCGCCCGCCTCTGTGCTTCTCGCATCCAGCGGATTCCTGTGGTCACCACGTCATCAGTTCCCCTTGTGCTGTGCTAACTTCTAGGTCTGTAATAAAGACCGCATGAGTGCCCGATGAGAGAACCTAACTAAGTACTTACCTATATCACTTAATTGTAAATCGTCTAGGAACGAGACAAAATGACCGGAAAGTTGGCAATAGCACTGAACCCCGTTGTTGACTTGGGGAGTAATCTGTGCTTCACTATCATGGTGAAAGTCTATCAGTCATACATCCCCGTCTATCGGTACGGTATCCCATTGAGCACCACAAATGAACGTCGCATAATTCGTCTATTGTGAACCCATAATCGACAACAAAACGTTCCTCTTAGCAACAAAAAATATCCGCATTCCTAGATTCGCATTCACGATGATCTCAAATCCCGTAGCCACTGCGCAATTGCGCATGTCACGTTGGTCCTGCCAACCGAACGGCAAAGGTCCCTAGAAACTTGAAGCTCGAAGGGCTCCATAAATGGGGTCATTCACCGGGCCCAAGACTACATAGTACATTTATACATAACAATTTATTGCCATTTTTTTGAGATTGCATGCCTTGTAAATGGGAATTTATTGCGGTAATAAAATTATCTGTATGCGGAGACTATGTTTGGCTTGAATTAATTTGTAGTTCCATAACGTAAAGTAAGAACAAATACAAAAGAGACAAAAAAAACAATGGATGTAGGTACAAGTACTTAATAAATATGTAATGAAGAACTCCATTCTGCTGGTAGGGACCTACGTAAAATAAAAATTACATTGAATAAATTTAACATTTTAATACCTAGTTAATTAACTACTAGTTATGCAAAACGTATTTAAACTACAGAGAACGTTAAAATAACATAACATTCGATAGTGTTATAACTAATATCGCCGCGATAAATGCGTTTTTTAACCGAAATGATGTCAAATGATTTTTCTTCTACCTCACGCCTCACGATCTGTTATCATTTTACTCATTGTGTACAAAATATTGCGTAAAATTAATTCAGGAATACTCGAAAGATTATCTCTACTGTTAGTACTGAGTACCAATGTTTTAGCTGACTACGTTTTTGCAAATCGCCGGCAACCTAATTCTGAATGAAAATCAGGTCAGACTATTCCTAGGCATAAATTTTGGCAAAAGAAGAAACGTTGCGGCAATTTTGTAGGAAGCTAGAACATGCCACAATACGATTTCTTCACGAAAAACTGCTTTGCAATTATTTCTATAACGCGAATTTAAGCGAAAACAACAGGTGCGGATTAGAATTTCTTACCTGCAAGTGTATGGGGACTTTTTTCACTGGTGCGTTCGACATTTTCCACAAAATCCACTCACTATGCACTAACACAAAGTTTATTTATAAACCGGGTGTAGGCGTTACCGCGATTAGAAATTTTCGCAAATTTTTAGCACGTACAAGCGGGCGCAACGGATATCACTATCGACAAAAGTCTACTGATTATTTTCTTTCATTGAGTGAGGAGTGAGTTTACTATGCTCCCCTCCATTGCGCACGCGTAAAATTCGCCCTTCGTTTTGGTTGGTTGATAGGAGTTTGGTTGTGGAGTTTGGTGAAGCCATTCACTATGGTTCGTCGTAGTATCCTTGAGAAATCAAAGATGGCGTTAATAAAAGCTTACGATTGATTTAACTTTTTGTTTGCGATTTTCTGCAAATTAGTTATAAAACCAAACACTAATAAAAAATCTATATTAACAAACGACCGTTTTAAAAACAATTATTTAAGTTTGGTCGTAGATAAATCAATAAAGGGAAGTTAGTGGGTAACACAGTTTAGTCCAATTTTGAACACAGCTTTGGGGTACCACAACAGATGGCGCTGTTACCAAACAAGGAATCCCGATCATTACATTAGAAGTAAACCCGTCTCAAACCAAAACATTCAATCGAACCATGAGTCGGGCGCCAGTATTATTTCGCGCCCGAAATATTCGCGGTTATTAGAAAAAATACAAAATATTTTCGACAGTAAATGTGGTGTGAAGTGAATTTATAAGTGGTATTATTTGGACCCATGCCCTCACTACACCTGAAGCCCGGAATCACGGTAAATATTTTGTATGAAATGCTCCCGAAAATTACGGTATATTTTTAAGCTTTGCTGTATTAATAGCCAAGAATTGGAGTTTAGATAAAAATATACTGCGTGAGAGGTTGATTATTCATTACCCTTTATAAAAGGCACCATTAATCTTTCTGTTTAAAACATCGTTAATATTTTCGCACTTCGTTAGAAATTCGCAACTGAAAGGTCGATAAAATAAATGGATGTGGAACCTTAGCCGTGATTATTAAAATATTTTTGGAGCATTACTATTAAAACTTTGTACTTACGTATAAAGTCGTAAAAGTTAATAAAGTTTTCTTTATTAAAAAAATAAAAATAATAGAGATATCCTGGTTAAAGGCACTAAGTATAGCTACATGCCATAACCAGGGCCAGGGTCAAATAAATTTATTGTGCTTCATTCTTCCTTTTCTTTCAATTTTGGCAAGAGTTTTCCCGAAGTAAAACAATCTTGCTGATTCGGAGTAGGTATGCACTTATTTTCAAGCAAATTCACAAATGCTGGTCCCTCATTAATATTACGCTAAAAACATTTAAAGAGGCCTTGAATATTTCAGTCCGTCCTTGTCCGAAAATTTTGTTTTAAAAGTGGTAGCAAAAAGTCTTTTGTGTTCAAAACATTATTCAGCGTTTTCACGAAATTCAAGTTGCTCATAGCGGTGTTGGACGGAAGATCTTGAGTTGAGATCCTTTTTCATGTAGGTACCTACCGGGGTTTGTGGGGGATAGGGAGATGTATAGCTACTTGTGCTTAGGTAGGTAGGTACTTAATTGAAGAATTACCTAGATACCTACTTACCTACTTTCAGTCGTTAGGTTCCTACGACGGCGACAACTTTTTAGTTTTTAGTAGGTTGGTATTTTATTTTAGTAATGTAGGTATTTCTTATCATATCAATAAGTAATGTTATGACGTGAAATAAGTCGCTTATGTCATAAAATATACTTAAGTACCTAATCATACGTTGGCAATTAATTAGATATTGCATAGTGCTATTGCCAAACAGTAAAATACCCTACCTATCTATAAATAAATTATACGTATCGGTATCGCAACAATGTTGTCATGCGTAGGTAGGTACAAATGAGTATTTTTTGACATAAAATGTAATGTTATGAATAAGAACTTTTTCCATTCGGGAATTTTAATCGCTTTAAAAACATTATTGTTATGATACTAGTACGTAAATATGGCCGAGTCACCCTGCCAGACTTAAACCACAGAAATAAATGTTACAGTAGTACATCTTCATAGAAAACGGCCGAAACGACGCGCTTCGAAAAGTACCTATGTATACCAGCACCCTAATTGCGTAACACATTATCAATTGGAGTTTGAATCATTTTGAAACAAATTGCTAATCCATTGCTTCATATGTTCGAAAGATTTGTCTGCTCGACAACGTAAATAACGCAATGAATGTTGCTGAACTGTCAAAATGAAAACAACTCCGATTGGTTATGTGTTACGCAATTAGGGTGCTGTCAGTAGACAACAGTTCGAGTGTGCGGCAGTTACGCACGGACAGACGCGTATTTATCTACCGAGCGGCCGCGGCCGTAGGTAATTAATTCTAGGTCACTGCCCAGATAAACTACTGTATCTTTATTATTCTGTGCTAATACATAAAATTGAAAAAAGTTAAGTAGGTACAATGCGTTTCAAATAAGAATAGGGACGTCAATGACCTCTAACCGTACATTTGACAGAAATGATGATTGAAAAGTACGGTTTGCAAAGAAAACTTATTTGCGTATCAATAACGTTTTTTTTTGTTGTGAAAAAGGACAAAAAAAAATCATAATTAGTTTTTTATAAATTAAGTATACTTCTTTATTTCATATTTTCATTGTTGGCAACAATTTGTTTCATTTTTTTCAAAGCCTTCGTTCATGATTCGTAAATAAAATGTTATTTAAAAAATATCTTGTTTTGCTCACCCTACCCAATTTATTCGATTTAACAGCTATGACGTCACAACATGGCGCTAAGTTGATCCTATTCTTATTTGAAACGCATTGTACTTGGTTTTGAACTCAACATTCGAGCAATAAGAGAATCAATATCCATTTGTGGATTGTGGCATTTGTAAACCACAGACAGACACTTTCTTTTTATTTGGTCTTTAAACTTGGGAGCATCGAACAATAAGTATGCTAATCTTATAGATTGAAATTCTGCTCATGTAGCTTAAAGAAAATCTTCTCTGTGAAGAAAACTTACAACCCCTAGACGAATGAAGAGGATGAAAAGGGTAGAAAGGTATGAATACTGAGATGATGGCTGATAAGAAGTAGAAATAGATGGAAGAAGAACATGCTGGACCCGAAATAAATTGAGCAGAAAGATCCTATTATTATGATTACCTTAGGAACTCATTCATTACCTAGAATACTTATCAATTTACTACATCATTTAGGCTCATTTTCAATACTGAAAACCTACCAGATACTTAAGAGGAAATGGGGGTGACCAGACTTTTGAAAATTAGGTATTTTAAGAAGGTATTGCTGTCGCTCTGCGAGCGCTCCGCCCTCGAATTCGTGCGATAAGGACAACTGCAGAAGATCCGACTAAATAGCCTATGTAAAAAGTCACATTTCGAGGTTTGGCTCTCGCCTATTTCCTCCTCCAATATTGGACAATTTAAAAGATATTTCATAAACTGAATAAGAAGGATATATACTATGCCCCTATCTTTTTCTTTTTTCGTTAATAGTTGTCAAATTGGTACACTAGGCGTCTGTTGACAGCGGTCTGAATAGGCAATTTTGAGCATTTTTTGAGGGTTCTAATTCTTATAAAAATAATATATCATCAAAAAGGAAACGGGTAGCTCGCCGTCCGGCTCCCGAGTAGACGGCGCGTTGTGTTCCACGCGCGCCTCAAAGAGATGTCAGTAAGTGGTGGGGTCCAATAGGGCCGACGCCGCTGGGGTTGTTTGAAGAAGATACCGCGGCCCTGGCATAGGCAACTGAAGGAACACGGGTGGGTTTTAGTCAGTAAAAGTCTGACACGCCCTTCCACTCCACCCAGAGCGGGAGAAGTTATTTGATGATTTCCCATACTCAAAAAAAAACAAAAAAAAGGGTCATACAAGTAGCTGATATTTATGTAAAAAATCATTGCTTTATGGTCATTAACCAGAAAGAAAACAGGCGAGAGCGTTTGTATCTTTTTGTATGGAGAAAAGAGCACCCACATTTCCTCTTAAGATCGAGAAACATCCAAGAACCTTTGTAATTCTGTTCGATCGTTTATCACGATTAATCTCGAATTGAAGTCAATAATTCGATCTAAGATTTGTTTTCGTCGCTCCCGATTGGGTTGAGTAAGTCCCAATGCGGTTTCTATGTACCGGTCTAAGGGCGAGCGCGCATTGCGGTGCGTTTTTCTACCGCACAATCTGTGAAGTATGGAATCTCTTTGAAGTGCGCGCACTGCGGTCATGCGTTTTGTTACTGTAGGCCCCGCCCAATGCGGCAGAACTACCGGAAACGCACCGCAGTGCGCGCTCGCTCTAAAGCTGCCTGTACATTGGAGTGAAGCGAGTAATCAGGGAAGAAGGGTCAGTGGAAAAGGGTAGCAGAGTATGCTTGTCCATTGAAGCAGATAAGGTATATGTACATTATGGATTGCAATAAAGAATTTGAATTGAATTTGAATTGAATTGAATTGAAAGGTGTGTTTTACTATGGGACCAAACCTGAAATCGCGAAAAAAAAATCAGCCGCTCCCTACATTTTAGATAAATGTACTGAACAGCTGATTTTTTTTTCGCCATTTCAGAGTTAGTTCCATAGTAAAAGTTCATATTCATTTGTAGAACATTTTTAACCCTTTGAAAATTTGTCCATCTATTTTAATGGGACTTTATATATTGTCATCATCTGCCTATATCTTACTAGACATAAGACTCCCCAATTCCACGCCATTTAGCTCGATTCTCGGCTACTCTCATCCAGCTGCTAACGACGACCTCTGCAGGGTGGCCAAGTGAATATCGTCGCTCCTAGCCTCCTCTCTCGCTTCCCGTCTCTTTTGCCCTGCGGCCTACGTTTGCCGATTCGCGGTCTGGCGGTCACCACTCAAGAACACGTCAACCCCAACGGTTATATGGGGTCATGCAGACATTCTGCGATTAAAATGCACTTATAAAACTAAACTCTGCTCCGTTGCAGCCGCTTCGGTGCAATGTACATACGAAGAATTTGTTGGAGAGTTTCATTGGTTACTTGCTGCGCCCAGCGGTTTCACCCGCGTATACCGGTATAAAAAGTAGCCTATGTGTTAATCCAGGGTATAAGATATCTACATACCAAATTTCATCCAAATAGGTAACCAGCCGTTTTGAGCGTGAAAAAGTAACAAACATACAAACTCACAAACTTTCGCCGTTAAAATATAAATGTGATAGTTTTTCTAGCACTGCATACACATTTCCGCTCCTAATGGGCGACTACAACACAAACAATGTAAAGTCAACAGCCTTGATTGTTTTAAGAATCTTGTACCTCGCTGATAAAGCTATCTATTATTTGCATTACAATCTGTTCTGAGCTTCTTGTTTTATCAAATGTTGGTCTTACCTTGTTGGGTAAAGATAAAGGTTTTTAGTTTATATAGCAACTTTATGACAGATTTGCAGAATTGTGCTATTTACTCAAAAAAGGTAAAAAGAGAAAATTTTAGAAGTTTCATCATCTGCCTAGCCTTTTTCCAAAGATGTTGGGGTCGGCTTCCAGTCTAACCAGATGCAGCTGAATAGGTATCAGTATTTTACATGGAGCGACTGCCTATCTGACCTCCACAACCCAGTTACTGGGTAATACGATACCCCGCGGTAAGACTGGTTGTCAGACTTTCGGGCTTCGAAAACCCACAACTACTGTCAAAGATCCACGAATGGCAGCCGGGACCAACGTGTTTTCCGAGTCACGGATTGAGTCTCGGTATGTAAAGATGGTCACCCATCCACGGACCAACCGCGGCAAGCGTAGCTTAACCAGAGGGATTGACCCGTGCGGCTTTTATTACTTAGCCACGAGCTCCTCTACCAACAATGGTTAAACATATACAGAGTAGATAGTTGGTGTTATTTGCAGTAAGAAAAAAAAAAAAAATTTTTTTTTTAAATTGGTCAACATTATTTTAAAAAATAGATAAGTAGGTAACAGTAAAAAGATATTGAAAAAAGTGCCAATACTCACAATAAAATTCATAGTAGTACCTACTGTTTTTAATCTTTTATAGTGATGACTAGAAGAAACTAAACACCATTTATTGTTTTAAAATAGGTAAGTACCCATTTTACTCATAACTTTTAAGGAGATCAAGTGACGGCTCTGCCACAGAGATATTTTTTAATGCAAATAACCCCAACTATCGCCCTGTTTCGTTTGATTCACGATTTTTGACCCACCCTGTATATAAGGTGACTGGTAATTAGTGACCGATACCTAAACACATGATTGTGCTCATGATAACAAACAATTTTTTACGAAAAAAAAAATCAGCTGCCCCATACATTAATGTTCGCATAACTCCTCAAAATGTAGGGGGCAGCCATAGACTTATAAAAAAAGATGGACTCCGCGCCACGCATATCGAAAGTGAAGCACCCTACCGATCTATGTGTGCGTGATTTGAGTACCTGCAAAAACGCCGTCGCTCGTGTCACGTAATGGCGGCCAGTCGGCATACTATGATGTAAATGTGTGCGCGAGGCGTGTTTGTACAAACGGTCCCGGCATACTTACTGTGCTTCACTTTCGATATGCGCAGCGCGGAGTCCATCTTTTTTTATAAGTCTATGGGGGCAGCTAATATTTTTTTTTTGCGATTTCAGGTTTGGTCCCATACTAAAAGTAGTTTGTTATCGTGAGCACAATCATGTGTTTAGGTATCTGTCAATAATTACCAGTCACCCTATAATATTAACGCAAATTAATTAAAGCTCCGTAGCAACAAATATGGCGATGTTTATTCAGCAATACAAATCTAATTATAGCCCTACGCAGAAAGCTCACGCATACCCAACAAGGGAGTGCCTGTTTACTTTCATACAAATATGCAACGAACATTATTGATGGGAACGCAATGAACGCAGGCGCCATTGAAACTCACCTTGAAAGAAACCACCTTGACTGAAAGAAAGTCAATAGGAATCGATATAATACACGTAGTCCGTTGAAGTAGATAGTTGATATAGGGGTGTGAGTAGTTGCCGCCGGGGTCGCGGGTTGTTCGAAAGAGATACCGTGGCCCTGGCATAGGCAACTGAAGGAACACGGGTGGGTACTCAATAAAAGTCTGACACGCCCTTCCGCTCCACCCAGAGCGGGAGAAGTCATTTGATGATTTCCTATCCACAAAAACAAAAGGGGTGTGAGTAGTTTAGTAGGCTCAATATCATCATCTGCCTAGCCTTTTCCCAACTATGTTGGGGTCGGCTTCCAGTCTAACCGGATGCAGCTGAACACCAGACCTGTATTTACATGGAGCGACTGTCTATCTGACCTCCACAACCTAGTTATTGGGTAATACGATACCCCTTTATAGTAAGACTGGTTGTCAGACGGGCTTCTGACGACCCGTAACGACTGTCAAAGATCCACGTATGACAGCCGGGACCAACAGCTTAACGTGCTTGCCGAGGTACGGAGAGGTCTCGGTATGTAAAGATGGTCACCTATCCACGGATCAACCGCGGCAAGTGTATTTAACCAGAGACCGTACAACCCTGGTTAAGAGTTCAACACTCTTTAAAACGATAAGGTAACATTCCAACTCGGAGCAATGTAATATGATCTCTCGATGATGGGCATACGTTGCAAATTGCTAATATGGTTACCCGTACAAAACCTTTACATTATTGTATAAGTTATCTTAATGAAGGGGTAACCCTTTCTTTCTCTGGGTTTCAAATATAGATCCCATTCAATGGGTTATCCATATTGAAGGGATAACCCTTTTACTGGGTTTCAAGGCTAAAACCCATTCAAGCAGTTACACGTGATAAAGGTAATCTCATAAACGGCTAACCCCTCGGGGTTGTACGGTCCCTGATTGAAACATCACCTTATGTAACTCAAATTAGTATTGTGCAGGCCCAATTAAAAAAAAACATTTATTTTAATTATTGAAATGAAACAATGTGAAATTAAAGCGCCAGTGCGTCAGCAATTGAATTAAAAAAACCGGCCAAGTGCGTATCGGACTACGCACAATGAAGGGTTCCGTAGTTATAGTTGACATTATAGTTGAAAAACATGTTGTCCCATACATTCCAACAGTAAATGTAAGGTTGTACTCATAATATTGAGAGATTTACCATGTTATTTTAAGACCACACACTTCTTATAGGTTTTCCTGTAATCTACAGATAATAGAACTATTTTCTGTATTTTTTTCAACATTTTAGGCTCAGTAGTTTCGGAGATAAGGGAGGGCGGAATGGTCAATTTTCATCCATTTTCTTAAATAACTTTAAAACTATTTATTTTAAAATTATAAAAAAATATATTTGAGACCCTCATAGTAAGCCCTTTCATTTCATATATCACACGATACAGTTGCCAAAACTTTTATTTTTATTTTCTTATTTGTCCCCTAAAAGTGACCCCCATAATCAAAATTCATTTATTTACTTACTTTAGCCGTACGTGTTTGGGTCACAGAAATCCATATGTGTACCAAATTTTAACTTAATCGGTTCATTACATTCGGAGCAAACTGGCTGTGATAGACAGACAGACAGACACATGAGTGATCCTATAAGGGTTCCGTTTTTTTCCTTTTAAGGCCGTACCTTAAAAGGAAAAAAACGGAACCCTTATAGGATGTGTTTAGGAACCCTAAAAATCGCAATTATGTCAAGCAAACTGTTTGCCTAATTAATTAAACTAAATTTAAATGCTTGAGTTCATTCACCGCATCGAGTGATGCGCAAAATAATCTGACAGATGAACTTTTCGATTTCGATCTCGATTTAGATTCCAATCGATTTGCTTTTGTTTTGACTTCATCTTTCTCCTGCTCTAATCCCCATGTATTTAGGATCTGCGCACCATGTGTTCTTCCAATACATCTCCATCTGCATCAGCTCTCATCGTAATAGCCGTTGATTGAATGGCGGCGCGCGGCGTTTAGTGAAATGGCTAGGCGGTTGATCTAATGGCTAATTCAACTAGTTGGCTGCGACGTATACTCATGATTTCAAAGTTGAGGGAGAAAAATGTAATAAATAACATTTTGTAATGAAAACGTAATCTACCTACTGTTTCCCTACTGCATTTGACAAACGAAAATAATAATGTCTACACAGCTTTACAAGTTTCGCGCATACTCTTCAGCAAATTACCGTAGAAATTAATAATATGTATACTGAGATCAACAAAAAAAGAAAGATGGAGCGCCGCGAACGCGAACATCAAAAGTGAAGCCACAAAACCAAGCTCCTGCAAGTAAAATACACGCTCACGCACACACATACAACTAAAATGACGCTAACCGCTCTTAGTACGTGACGAGTCGTCGTCTAGTTAACATAGTAAAAAAAAATAGAATTATGTCTTCTTATTTAGTGAAAATTTATAAAAAACAACAGCAAATCACCTAAAAAGTCTCACGGAATCACTTTTCACTTGTAAGTACTTACTTCAAATAACATCGTCTTTTTTATTAAATAACCTATGATTTTTAGGTTACTAAAACAAAAAACGTCAACGAACGAACATGAGTCAGTGACATAAAGTGCGAGGGTTGCCATAATACGATTAAAAATTTCCCTATTCGATTAATCATGACATCTTATCCATACAATATTATTCCCCAAATTATAGGAAAACAATTTTAACAAATGGCAACCTTTCGAAACACACGTAGATAAAAAGGTGGCTTCACTTATGATGTTCGCGCGCGCCATTTTCCTTTTTTTGTTGATCTGAGTATGTACAACGTGTAACGTTAAATGCGCAAAACCTCTTAAGGGGTCATTGTACTCATCATTATGAACAACTTTTACTATAAGACTAAACCTGAAATCGCGAAAAAAAAATCAGCTGTTCAGTACATTTTGACGAAATAAGCGAACGTAAATGTACTGAACAGCTGTTTTTTTTTTGCGATTTTTAGTTTTGGTCCCATAGTTGTTCATAATGATAGTATAATAACCCCTTAAGAGGTTTTGCGCGTTTAACGTTACACGTTGTTTATGGAGAGAATATGGTTCTGATATATAGATATTATGAATCATTTTGTTTGTATGTTCGGTATCGATCAGTGTTATCGTATCCTTATCTCTATGGGGAAAAGCTTTCAATGTCAATTGCTTTCGCGTTTGGTCTGTTTATTTACTCTTATGTGGTATAATTTGTTCGTGTATTAAATTTTCGCATGTGTGATCAGACTCATCATTGTGATGTTCCGATTGAAAAAGATGAGTTAATGGAGTTAATTGTGTAAGTGCTAAAATCATCACTGATAGTGATGAAAACATGAAATCTAAATGAATTGGACTTGAATATAAATCAATGAAACAATAATCTTAGTTAGACTTAGGTAATCTTATTGATTTTTATTTGTTTGGGTAATCCTAAGAGGAATGGCACCTTCCAGAGCGATGAAAGGTGGGGTTTATAGGGGTTGGGATCGACCGGACCAAGGTGTGGCTGACATGCGGGGCATGGCAATGAATGTAACTATTTAAATAGGGCCAAAAATTATTAAGCCAAGGACATTTATCTAACAAAGTCCCAACCGTGAGTAGGGATGATGCCTGGGTAAAAAAAAAATCTAATTAGTCCGACACGTCAGCCATATAATAAAAAAATATTAGACTACACGTATTTTTTGCTTTATCATATTAATGAAAAATTACTTAGATAAAACGCATCAGTTACCTCTTTATTTATACAATGTCATTGGACAGACAACTTGTATCAAAGTCGAGGGGAATCAATATTCCGATGGACATCTAACAATAAACGCTCCGACGCCGACGACATAAGGTAAGTAAACAAAAGATACTTAACAATTTCTTGGGGCAAGGTTCACAAACCGTACTTTGAATTTATTTTTTTAGGTGTTTCATACGAATGTGAACCTTAGGTATATTCTTAACCGATTTCTAAAAAAGAGAGGAGGTTAATATTCGTCTGTACTTATGTATGTTCGTAGATATTTTCGTCAATTGTGGACCGATTTTGAAAATTCTTGTTTTGGGAGTTATTGAGGTAGCTTCGATAATACGTATTTAATCCACTTTAGGGATCTTGATGATAAAACTGTATATGATGATTTGTGCTTATAAAATTGAAGGGTTTCCCTCGACTTCCATGGGATCCCGTCATCAGATTTTACTTGGTGACAATGTGACCACCTAGAGAGCATACTCTTTCAAACAAAAAATAATTTTAAAAACCATAAAAAAGAAACATACTTACAGTCGAAATGAGAACCTCCTCTATTTGGAAGTCGGTTATAAAGGAGATTAAGCGCATATTGTAATATTCAAGCCCTTTCTTTGTACACTACAGATAGCAGTGGTGGCCATCAGCCACCAACGGCCCCGACTTACGGTTTGTTGGGCGGCAGGCGCTCTCACCATTATACTCTCAAAACGGTGAAGGAAAACTTGTGAGGAAAAAAAAAGCATTTTCTTAGAACCAAAAATTCGAAGACATTGACATCTACCAACCCTCAGCCGCGTGATAGATTACAGACCATCCCCTCTCTCAGAGAGGAGGCCTGTGTCCCAGCAGTGGGAACATTATAGGCTGATTATGCTTTGTGGGCATTTTCGTCAAAATGTCTACCAACCCACTTATGGGATGTCCCATACATACAAGTTGCAAATAATTAACATTTTTATAACATAGAAGTGTCGAGTAATTATTAAATAGTTCCAAAAGACTAGTTTCCTTTTTTACTTAAATTGCCAACAGAAATTAAAAAAAAAAAGTAACAAAATTAAATCCTGAAATGTGGCATCTTACGTCTTGCAGTACTGTCCTTATTATTTGGTAACGGTCATGACCAAAACGTATCTAAGTTGCTATTTATTTACATATTATATTATTTGAAATAAGCTCCATATAATAAAAAAATACATACCTAGCAAAATTCGTAAAATTTATCATTCGACTAAATCAAGAATTTGCTAAAATATCCAAAACAATGTTAGTAAGCTGTTTTCAAAGTAGGTAGCAGTTTAAAAAAAATGCCCTTGTTTACTTTGTTTGCTTACATAGGCAAATTATTAACTTTGAGGTTGACTTTATGGGTACCCCATTTTGTACTAATGTTTTACATAAATTTCAAAAACAATGTAATCTCTAGGAGATCTGATATTAATTCTCACTGAATGGAAGTTCAAATACAGCAGTGAAATCTAACGTTTGTAAGTCGGCTACCATTCAAAATTCAGTTACATACAGCGAGCTGATTCACTATTGAATGCTGGCCGTCTGGCCCGAGTCTGTGGGCTTAGTAAATTCAATATTGATGATAAACTTAAGTACTTTGGAATTCAATACAATTGAAATCTTCGGTCAACATGGCGTTTAATTTTCGTAATCCACTGCGGAAGACAGTGAGTTCTTTTAGGTATTGGTTAGCACACAAAAGCTGGTGGTTCATCACGTATACCAGAGGCATCACAGGTGTCAAGAAATGGCATCCCAACCTGTAATTACATCGAACCATATCCTTCAAATCAGCAGGGTAATTGCGTAACATATGACAATAGGGATAATGCCTGGTTAAAAAAACCAGTCAAGAGCGAGTCGGACTCACGAGTCGCGCACCGAGGCGAGGGTTCCGTTCCGATTTCTGAAAAAGTGTGCTATTTAGAGACATCGATATATTTTTCCCGTAATGTTTACATAAACTTCTATCACATAGAATACTTTCAGATTTTTCTGTTTGCAAACTTCGGAGATAAGGGGGAACGGTATTTTTTTTAAATTTTTCATAAAAAGTCGAAAAGTATGTGCCCTAAAAAAAAAATTAAAAAATGTGTGAGAATGTGCAAACACCGCTCTTTCATATGTAGGTACCCCACATGCCCTAGTAGCCCCACTTTGAACGCCGCGCTTCGTCACAACTATAAAAAACTACGTATAAAATCTAGCAAGGAGTGACGTCATGCCACATTTTAACTCAATGTATCGTAATCTTTTAATTACGTAAAAAAAGAAAAATACGTGACCAATATATTTTAATAACCTAAATGACGGACAAAAAAAATGTTTAGTCAGAGCCTCTACCATGAGTTTACACAGCCAAAGGACGCTAGCGTCTCCGTAAATGATTTCTATGAAATATTGTACAGCGCGCCCCTAGCGGTCACGAAAAGAATTAAAAATTTCATATAAATTATTTTCGGAGACGCTAGCGACTTTTGGCTGTGCAAACTCATGGTAGAGGCTCAGTATTGCATTTTCTTTCATTTTGACAGTTCAGCAACGTTCATTGCGTTATTTACGATGTTGAACAGACGAATTACGATGCTAAACATATTGAAGCAATGGATTATACAGGGTGTTTCTTTTATGGTGTCAAGCCAGTGCGAGCTGATAGCAGAGTACCATACCTATCGATTTAACCCCCATGTATGTTCTACGATTTTTTGTAGTTGTCGAGTTATTTTGGATTTCATATCAATTTCATATCAATTTTATACCTAATACTAGGGATAAAATTTATGTTTTTATTATCAACTGAGCTCTGCTTAAACGTAGAGGAATAGTAAATATCAGGATTGACAAAAATATGCAAAGATATATAAATTATAAAATATGAAAATCACAAAATTTCAGATATACTTACACCACTTTCAACGACCGATTTCAGCAAATAATGCCCTTTTTAGTACAACATTCTTGTTCAAAGTTAACCTAAAAAAGATATAATTTTTTAAAGCCATCACCTCGTTGAATCAGGACAAATATCGAATGAAAATTATAACTCGAAAACTGCAAAAAATCGTAGAACATAAATGGGGGCTAAATCGATAGGTATGGTACTCTGCTATCAGTTCGCACTGTCTTGACACCTTAAAAGAAACACCCTCTTTAGCCTTCAAATCGCTCGGATTGTGATTGAAACTGTTACTGTGCTAATCAGGGTGCTTCGTAGCAGCACAATAAGTAGAATTAATATCTCTCCCCTATATTATGTGCCCATGTAAATGTTTTGTTGTAAACCATAGTTTGAATCATCGTAGCTTTGCTCTAGATCCTATAATTATACTTGCGGCTTGCGTGGTTAGCTATCATTAAAAGAATATAACCAACTTACAAAGTAAATAAATCGAAATAAGTTTAACAATCAAGTTTATAGGAAGTACAACTGCACCCTCATTGTCTAGGTGCACGATAACTACATTTTGGCGTTTCAGTCAGGATCCGCATTGCAGGTCTAAAAGTAGACTGGTGGGTAGTTTTGAAACTAGATTCAAACAAATATTCGACATTAATGGCTGTTGTACACAGAAACAACTCAAAACCAACTTATCACATAACAAATAGCATTGAAAACATTTACAAAATTAAGTAGATGACTACGTGGGTAGACCATCCACAAAGTGGACAGATAATGTTCCCAGTGCTGGGACCCAGGCCTCCACTCTGTAGGAGGGAGTGGGCCATAATTAATCCACCACGCGGGTCCAGTGCGAGTTGGTAGATGCATATGTCTTCGAATTTTTGGTTCTAGGACATGCCGGTTTCCTCACGGTTTGAGAGCCAGTGGTGATGAAATTAAATACACAAAGTGCCTGCCTGGGTTCGAACTCACGACCTACAAGGCTACAACTCGTAAATCGGGGACGATACCACTGTGCCACCACTGCTCTCCAACACGTTGACATACACTTCAGATAAGATAAAGATTTATTTCTCACCACAATATAAATGTACATTTTCAAAATATGATCAAGAACACATCATAATCATAGATGTATAAAAAAGGAGGACTCCGCGCCACGCATATCGAAAGTGAAGCACCGTACCGATCAATGTGTGCGTGATTTCAGTAAGTACTTGCCAAGACGCCGTTGCGCTCGTGTCACGTAAAGGCTCTTGCAGACAGAGACGACGCGATAACATCGCAATATCGCTCGCGATATCGCCTCTGTCTGTAAGAGCCTTAATGGCGGCCGGTCGGCATACTATGATGTAAATGTGTGCGTGAGGCGTGTTTGTACAAATGGTCCGGCTTAATATACTTACTGTGCTTCACTTTCGATATATATGCGTGGCGCGGAGTCCTCCTTTTCTTATAAGTCTATGATCATAATCATATTTTTAATATACTGTGTAGATATTGAGTACTTAGTACCTACCTCATAATAGGCATACTTTAAAAGAATATAAAAAAGTTAATCACGAGCGCAGCAACTCGCACAGCACACCCTCTTGAAACCTCTTCTAAAAAGCCTAACTCAGGCTTTGATGTCACAGAATCATTAAGTCGATCTTAAAGATGCTTCAGTTACAAGAACCCTCCGCCTCCGCTATCGGTTTTCCATGAGCACGGTATTGAGCAGCTGGCAAATTCCAATGTCTGCAATTTGCATTTTTCTTGAACTGTAGAGATTTTTCTGGATAATACGTTTCTGTTGGAAAATTGATTCTTGGAAGTGAAGAAATTGAAGTTTCTTCTGCTAGAAATATGTGCTTTGAACATATCTGTTTTCACGGAGCAAGTATATTGAGGGAAACCTAAATTCCTGTCATAAAATAAATTAAATTGAAAACGATGGAGATTTTCACAAATCAATTTCGTGTATATTGATTACATTGAGGGGCTCGTGACTAAATAATAAAAGCCGTTCGGGACGATCGAAGGTAAATATACGCTTGCTTGTGGATGGGTGACCATACATTACGTTTCAATACCGCTCCGTGCTTCGGAAAGTACGGTAAGCCGTTGGTCCCCGTTGTCATTCGTAGATCTTTGACAGTCGTTAATGAAGAAGAAGCCTAGGGTTTTATAAAGGGGGGCCAAATTTTCATTATTTTTGCGATAGGACACACCGTTTTCGAGATATAAGGAAAAGAAAAAAAAAAAACCAAACATTCAAATTTTCAATAAAATGGCGCCTTGGTCAACAGTGTCAACTTGACATTCAATTGAACGAATTATTTGTCAAAATGAATGAAGAATACGATGTTGCCATACACATAATCTATTGATCGTTGATTAATTAATTTTGTCGTAATCGCCACTTCAGCAACCCAATTTCATTTGACTGGTCTGTTAATTTAACCAGTTTGTTAGTTGATTTTAGATTTGAATAGCCGTCGAGAAACCGGGCGTTAAAGTCTGACAACCAGTCTCACCAAGGTGTTACACAGTAACTGGGTTGTGGAGGACAGATAGGCAGTGGCTCCATGTAAAATACTGGTATTCAGCTGTATCCTGTTAGCCTAGAAGCCAACCTCAACTTGATTGGGAAATGCTACATTGAGGTATATTATTATAGGGTTTATATTATTTGTGAATTTAACAGTAACATAATTATGGGCTAGTGTGTGAGCTTTGAAAGAAAGAAAAAGCTTTTATTGTGACTCGCACAGGACGATCACCAACTAAACTAAAAACAAAATTATAAAAAAAATAATTAAAATACAACAACAATACAATACAATTGTAATTAATTGTATTGTAGTTTTTTTTTCTCTCGTTGATATGTTAGTCGCAATGACGACTGCTGAACTTGCTTGGGTTCCATTTTCAGGTCGGAGCAAGTATTACTGGATTTCTTTTAATGAGGAAGCAGCTTTCCTTAATGATGATGGGTTTGTACTCGGTTAGTGGCAATAAGCCCACCCTCTATTTCTTAGGACTTAAAATGTTGATATAAGTTACAACTCAGCCGTATTTCCCTTCGAGCAGTGTTGCCAGATGACCATCTCGCGTTCCCCCCAAACCTTCACCGAAATCCCCCCAAAATTGAGGTTTTAAAGGAAAAATCCCCCACAAATGGTAAAATATTTTTTTATTTTTTTACCGACCGAAAATTGCATCGTTCAGCGATACAATTTTCGTAAATAATTGTATCGCTGAACGATGCAATTTTCAGTACTTAGCTAAAAAAAAAAAAAAAAAATACCATTTGTATTTTGCTTTCTTGCATATTTGTCATATGGGGTTATTTGGTTGCAAATGACCTTTCCTACATCTCCTTAATTGATTGCCGACATTATTACCAGTAAACTCTGTATACATACCTAAATGATGTGTAAATCGTTGGTTTAAGTCCAAGTGGTACTATAATCAGAGCTACAATTAAGTACATAAAACTTGTGACATGCTTTCATCTAGGTTACAATAACTTTATACTGTTAATATTGGGTCACTTTCTCTGTTCTTTTATACCTTTGTTGTTTCTTTTTTTGTTGTGATAGTGCCATGTTAACAAACACCAAGGCGCAAAGACCAAGTATGATTTAATCACTTCGTTCTAACCACGGAGTAAAGAAAAAAGTGGTTCTAACAGACCATAATGGCGATTGACGGTAAAACCTGTTTGTCCGACCAAGCGAGCGACCGACTGACTTTTCCCAGATTACAGATTGGTTCGTAAAACTCCCCCCATTCCCTTCATTCCCGGTTTTTTCCCTCCAAATATCCCGCCAAAAATATTGTCCCCCCAATTTTCCCCCCATGACTATAAAAATCCCCAAATTTGGGGGGAATACCCCCAATCTGGCATCACTGCCTTCGGGGAATACAATTATGTTCTATTAAACTAGTTTTAGTCACCGCCTTGTTATTTGTTTTCAAATCAAACATAGATTTTGTCAGACCAACTTTAATAAATTGATGTTATTACTAGTTCCAATTTCCAAAACGACAAATTCAATTCAAATTGTCGTTTTTCTGCACTGTTTCTGTAGCGTCCATAGTTCAGTTGGTTATCAGATAATTGAATCTTGCACGCCTTGGTTGATTTCAGTTAGTTATGTGAACCATATTGTCGTCAGTACAATTACTGTTAATTTATGGGACTGTTTCGTTGCCAAGTTCGAGGTTAACACTTCAGTGGCTTCGGGTTTTATGTAGGGTAAAACTGCCGATGGAAATTGAATTTATTGGGGCATTGGTACAGAATTGAATGGCGACAGCGATAATGTTACTGATGATGTTTTTAGTAATTTTGTAGTAGAGATGTAAACGAAATAAGGAAATGTAGATGGAAGGATAGGAGAAAGGAGAAAGAAATAAAGAAGAAGAAAAGGGAAGGGCGTTTTTACAATGGATAACGTCAATCATTGCCTTGCTCTTGAAGTGGGCCATAGAGAGATGAAATCTTTGTCGTAGACTTTCTGATTTTAGACATCGACATCATATTTGCTTGTGGGATTTTAAAAGGTTTTGAAACACGAAGCACCAAGTGCACAATACGATTGTTCTTTACAAGTAAAATGTTTGTTGTACTATTTTATTGATCGTATTTTGTCGTGTTGTCGCTAGGCTTGTACTTTAAGGCTGTATTTGAATCAGTATTAAATATGTGTTTACCTACTACGAGATGGATAGAATCTGCAGCTCTTTTTAAATAGTGCAGTACGCTTATATGCTGATTAATTTGGTATGGGATGAGTAACCAGGGTTGATGATCACTCACATCACCGCTTCTATAAATACAAACACAATTGCATTGTGTATTTTTTATAATGTACTGATAAGTTAATCTCACTCACTGTCATAATCAGACATCGATTTGCACTGAATGTTATCATGTACTATCACAATACAACATTATTGTGTTGCATGCAGTTGCATCCTTTATAAAGCTCTATGCTACGCTGCATCATAATTTATATTGTTTTACTTGTAAATCATCATTGTTACTGCAGTTCATAAAAGGGCCACTCTGGCCATGAGCCTACTCAGGTCATAATTGTTAGGAATTAATCCCATGATCAACACTTGGCTATATTATGCTTATTGCTTACTATAGCAATATTATGATGGACTATAAAAATATTCGTCAATATTAGCTACGTCTATAAAACAGCGGCCATTTCTATTGTGCACCCTATAATAACATAAAGATCCGGAAAAATACTATGTCTGACCCTTTTTTGGCCATTACCAGTAGCGATACCCCTTGAGCCTTGTTCAATATCATACATTACCATGTCGTTTATGATGCCCTGAGGGTTTAGAGCAAATGGTTTTCTCATAGACCTATCTCCATTATTGGCCTCAATACTAAATTGTTACCAATAAGGTCTGACTGATATAATTTTCCTTCTGTAAATCTCCATTTCTCGCCTCCCTAAAGCCAAACTCAACATCAATAAGCAGTAAAAGAATGGCATTACTAAGGAGTACATTCCAAACGATGGTCTCCAAGGAACCAAAGTTACATAACTCAAGAAGAGGAATCGCCGAGCAATAATGCTGCCCAACCATTGGGAGTTTAACTTCGTCCGTCTTCGCAAGCGTAAATGGATGTTTCTCGAAGATAGAACGGCTATTTGTTTAAACTGGCAGAGATTGAACACGAAAAATGAAAAATCTTGTGAAATTGAGTAATGGGCGAAGCTGTGGCTTTTGGTACACTATTTTTCATAAGTAATAACTGCTTCGATGAAATGTTTATTGCTTGTGACGTGATGGCTAAAAAACTAACCATAATTTACAGTCAAAATTTCACGCATAGCATTAAAAAATTATGAAATGGGCATGGCGATCGTTAACACTAGTATGTGTGGGTAGTCAAACCAAACATCAAACCGTAAAGTTTTGACATGAAACAACAACCAAAACTGTGTCAGCTGTTTCATATTCAGCGTTCGTTTTTGTTTCATCCTCATCCTTTTCAATTTCACTGTCGTCATGCAAAAATATCTACCCAGCAACATTTTCAATTCCACCATCTATTGCTAATTCAATATCTCCTTGCCAAATATTTCTATCGGATACAGTATTTTCCACTTCGTTTCATTCTCCGCCTGTAATCGTCTTAACCCGGGCTTTATCTTAGGCCCAAGGTCAAGCCTTGTATCCAGTGTATTGTATAATTTTATTGTCTCCCGGTGTCTGAAGGTCGGCGACTGCTGTTATGGTATAATAACTCTATTGTCGGAAATTAAACATTTTCTAGAGTTTTTACTGTTGTCCTGGGAGGAATGTAGGAGATTTATGTATACTGAATAGGGAACGGATGAAAATTGTTGTTTATTTTGTTTGGTAATTTTACTGAAATAGGGGTCATTGGAGGTCATGTATAATCAACATTTGGTTGTCGATTCTCGGAAACCACTTTAATTAACATTCAAAGTGTTAGTGTGTGCTCGTGTGGTGGGCTCGTGCAGCCGCACGGGTCAATCGATCCAGGTCAGGTTACGCTTGCCGCGGTTGCATCTTTACACTGAGATCTCTCCGCGCCTCGGAAGGTACGCTAAGCCGTTGGTCCCTGCTGCCATTCGTGGATCTTTGACAAAAAGTCTGACAACCAGTCTAACCAATTGGTATCATATTACCCAGTAACTGGGTTGTGGAGGTCCGATAGGCAGTCACTCCATGTAAAATACTGATAATCAGCTGAAAATGCTAGGCAGATTGATTTTGATTTGGTACATTGAGGTGAACGGGTAAAGGTAAAAGGTAAATTTGTGAATTTAACAGTATTGAAAAACATTATGGGCTATTGTGTCTGGGTTTCGATAGAGAATAATTAGCTTTGAAAGAAAGAATAAGTTGGGAAAAGGCTCGGCAGATGATGATGAGAAAGTGTTAGTAAGCCTAGTTAAATTGACAATTATTCCTTTGCTATATGTTGTGTTACAAAACTATTTGAAATTTTTGAAAGTAAGGCTCATGGCATGGATCATTATATTATACGAGAGCTAGAAGAAGATCTGAAGAACTAGATTTTTATATCTTGTAAAAGTAGAGTAGGTCATTAGTATGATGCTGAAGAAATTCAATTTGTTTGAGTCTGACGCTGAATTTCTTTGACATTTAGCAGCATTATGCACCAGAACTAGGTCGACATTAATATCCGTTTCGCTGCGGAAACTGAAACGATGAAGCAAATTGATATCTCACGGAAATTTGACGGAAACAGGATAAAAGTTGGATCGGCGGAACTTTTCTTTATCGTTTTCGTACTATGAACTATCTTGACGAGTCTATCTACTGAATTGATAGCTTAGGTTACCTACCTATCTTAACTTTTTTTTTGAGGTGCACGTGGCTAAGTAATAACAGCCGCACGGGTCGATCCATCAGGTTAAGCTACGCTTGGCGGGGTTGGTCCGTGGATGGGTGACCATCTTTACATACCGAGACTCATCCGTGCACGTTAAGCCGTTGGTCCCGGCTATTATTCGTGGATCTTTAACAGTCATTACGGGTCGTCAGAAGCCCGAAAGTCCTAACAAGTCGCCACAACCCAGTAAGTCCTAATTACTGGGTTGTGGCGGTCAGATAGGCTCCATGTAAAATACTGGTATTCAGCTGTATCCGGTTAGACTGGAAGCCGACATAGTTGGGAAAAGGCTAGGCAGACCAAACCTGTAATTGCGAAAAAAAATCTGCTCTTCCCTATACAGGGTGGAAGGGACTTCGACGCGCAACCGTTTGCGCGTCGATGTCCCTTCCACCCTGTATAACTCGTCAAAATGTAGTTCAACCACGGAGAGTTCAACTGACTTTTTTTTTTCAGGTTTTGTCCCATAGTAAAAGTTGTTCAAAGTGATGGTCTCAATAATACCGTAGAGTTATGGGATATTAAAAGAAACACGTTGTAGATGTTGGCCTTGGCATATAAGTAAGAAGCGTACTTCGATATCCCCAAATAATTTGTGATACAGGCCAGGAGGATGAAAAGATCTGTGCAATTTTTGCAACTAATAATAGTTGGTGATGAAGACTATCGCACATAAATTAAATTGAATTTTACGTTACTATTCTTGCGGATTGATTACAATTTAATTTGCTCTGCTATCAGTTTGTGGACTTCCGAAATTCCGGCGTTCTTATCGCTGAATAAACATTAAACGTGATTAAATACAGTTGTTATTTAGCTACTATTACTAGTTTACAGCATCTCATCTCAATCAAACTTTAGCTTCTATAATTTGCTTCTCTATTTTATGGCATTTCTCGTGCCAAACGGAGATAAAATCTCATACCAAATGTACCTAACCTAGAATCATTAGTATTTATGATGATATCTGAGGCTCGCTCAGGGATTCAGGGAATGTTCGAGTAAGTAAACGAGACTTGGACAAGGTCAAATGAACAATTTCGTGATAACTTGTGGTACATTTTTGATGTACAATCTTTTCTAGTGCTTCAGATGAAATCTGGTATGTTAAAGAAAAGTAATTGGGTTTTCGGATGACGTCTTTTCTTATAACTCATAGCCATCGACAATATCTGAAACAATTTTGCTTGCAAATGTTTTGTGCCGTTCCGATTTTCTATTGTTTTACGAGAACAAAGGACCATAGTGGCAGGGTTTCTTCAATGAATCAGTGTATACAGAAAGCTTAGTTATCGAGTTTAGTTCAAGTAGGAAGAGTTATATCAAAACAGTTCAAAAGTGTCAGTTTTTCATTCGTGTCACGTACCTGTAGACTTTAAGGAACTTAAATCGTAGGTCAATCAACTCAGTCTATTGCAGTCCACTGCTGGAAATAGGCCTCTCCCAGGCTACGCCACAACTCCCTGTCCTCCGTCTTCGTAAATCGTAGATGATAACGACTAATGCAAATGTAAATCAACCTAAATCATGAAGAATCGAGCAAAAAGTATGTCTGACTCATGTCGAGTTGATCCAGTTTTGGTCCTCAACTTTGGCTGTGAACAATAGCACTTTTGCTCAAAAAAATAAAACCCTTACAAGTGGAAGAGAGGTCACCTCAAGATGTAGACTAGAATATTTTATTGCATCAAGATACATTTTCTACAAATACCTAGGTCTTAATAAACACTCTTACTTGTTATGTTGAAAGAATTTAAAATAATAATATTTATACTAATATTGAAAGTTTTTGAAAGCAATGTTGGGTTGAGGTGAGAGCCGTGGTGGTAACGGCCGCGACATACGAGTTTAGGTCGTAGGTTCGAACCCAGACAGAGGTCACAAATTTCAGAGATAAGTAGATAGCAATTTACAAAGGGAGGCACAAAGGAAAGTAAATCACAAAATACGACTTAGAGATGAGGTACAGAATTCGTGTAGCATAAAACATTTACTGGGGCTGTTCAGAATGTTAATGCGGACAAGGCAATTTTCTTTAGACAAAGCCAATCTTGCAAATAGATCAGGAAAACGGTATGTATCTTCATTTCTTCTTATTCATGTTTTTAAATATACCTATAGGATAACTATAGCTGCGCCCCGCGGTTTGACCCGCGTACACCGGGATAAAAAGTAGCCTATGTGTTAATCCAGGGTATAACCTAACTACATACTAAATTTTATCTAAATCGGTCCAGCGGTTGAGCGTGGAGAAGTAACAAACATACAAACACACACACACTCACAAACTTTCGCCTCAAGTGTCAAGTCAACACGCCCGTCGCACCGTGGGCTGAAAATCAGCTTTCATAGACTTAGGGATTTCTATCTGCAAGTGCCTGATTTTTTGCCGGATATCGCTTCTATTAGTTGTTACTGTATTCAAAAATGACACCCGAGGTAATTCTGCAAAAACGAAGGAATTATAATTTTTTTACGAAAAATTTGTATGAAGCTAGTATGAAAAAGTTAATTATCTCGCAAACAGCAAGGAAAACCGTAATATCCTTACAGGTGGTTATACTACTAATTATTTATGATTTTTTGACATATGTCATATAACGGTTATCGCTGCTATTTTTTTTTAAAAATCGTCAAAATATTTTTATTTATTTTTACACATGAAAATGTTCCTTTTGATGTTTAGGTTGAGGAACACAGACTTTTAACAACACGTAACATAAAATAGCATCACCCCTATATTCCCGAAGGAGTAGTCAGAGGTTTATAGTACATCCACACTTAGCCAACTATGTTTGAATTAGATATTTATCAATACAAAATGAGTTTTAAAACTTTACATACATTCAAAATACCAAATAACAAATTGTTTAGTCTTCTAATAAGTCTGAATAGGTGATTAAATTATTGTTAATGATTTCTGATAAGTAAGCTAATTTGTTGATTAGTTGTGCTAAGAGTTCTAAGAAATGTTTTGGACGATTATAAATTTTCATTAGCACATCTTTTAAAACTCTAATGAGGGTAGTTAACTAATTATCGACGTTTTGCAATAAAAGGGCTAAAATTTTGCTTTATAATTTAGATTGTTCACAACGGTGTAACTGCTAACACTAAATTTTTGCCCTGCGACTATAAAATCTTAAAATGGAAAGTTTAATCACCAATTTAGAATTGTTTGTTCTTCTAAAAAGTGAAAGTACTTCATTTAATCATGAAGTATTGTTTGGTGCAGTTGTATCCCGCATAGGCGATTGCCTTTCTGCCGAAGATCGAGTAACTCTCAAAGAATTTTGTCGGAAATTCACGCGAGCTGCTTTACAGAGATGGCAGAAATCCAACCGATTCCTTGATCACTTCAGAAGACTGTACGGAAATTGGCTGCAAGCAAATATTGATTGGCCAAGTTGTGTGCAAGCTTTAGTTAATCAAGAACCAACTGTTGATGAGATACCAAGAGCACAATCAGACTCTCAAGAACCTTCGTCGTCGGCATCATTGTCCGTTGGAACAATGACAAAAAGGTCCCGAAAACCATTCGAAGATTTGGGAAGTAAACAGAAAAAGAGAAGATCTGATGATCATACAGGCGAAGACTCCAGTGAATTGGCATATGCAGCTGCAGCGCGTTTAAAAGAAGAAGGGAATGAGGATATGGCATCTGTGATCGAATACATAATGAAAAATCCTGAAGCAGCCGTTAAAATTAAAGAAACGCTTAAGAAACCAGTGAAAAAAGTCATATTTACACCAGAGAAAGCGCTTGGATTGCTTCTTTCACTAAAACTGTCAAAGTGGCAATATATTACTTTGCGAGAGGCTGCCATTCGGGAAGGTGCTAAGGATATTTATCCATCCTACTATAAAGTGCAACAAACTAAGCTTGATTGCTACCCTCCGAAGCAATCAGTGTCAGTTACGGATTCCTCGGCTAGGATTACACTTCAAGCTTTACTTGACATCACGGTGACGAGGATCCTTCAAAGTCTTTCTGACTATGCAGATGTGCAAAATAAGCAGCTAAAGCTGATATCCAAGTGGGGATTTGATGGTGCTTCCAACCAAAGCCGATACAAGCAGAAAATGGAGGGTGAGCAAGATGATGCAAGCATTTTCATGACCTCCTTGGTGCCACTAAAACTGACAGATGGTGATAATACTGTATGGACGAACCCAAAACCATGCTCAACTTTGTATTGTCGTCCAGTTCAGTTTACTTTTGTAAAGGAGAGCGAAGCAGTTGTCATTGGTTTCAAAAGACAAATGGATGATGAAATTGAGGACCTTAACCCCACAGAGTGCATTAATAATAACATGGTGACTCATCAACTAATGATGACAATGATCGACGCCAAAGTCTGCACGTACCTTTCTGAGGCCAGATCAAATGCATCGTGCTACCTGTGCTTAGCAAAACCTACGGAAATGAACCGCTTAGATGTTGTAACATCAAAGACTGTGTGTGCTGACATATACGAATTTGGCTTGTCATCCCTACACGCACGGATTAATTGTATGGAATGTCTGTTACATATTGCGTACAGACTCGACTTCAAACGGTGGGCAGCGAGAAGTAATGAGGACAAAAAAATGTTGCAGAACAGAAAACAATCTATTCAAAATAAATTCAAAGATCAGCTCAATCTGTTGATTGATATTGTAAAACAAGGCTCGGGAACTACCAATGACGGGAATACCGCAAGAAAGTTTTTCGAGTTTCCCAATAAAACTGCAGCTATTACCGGGTTGGACGAAGATCTTATTAAAAGATTTGCTGTGATTTTGCAAGCGATAACATCTGGCGAGAAGATCGACGTAATAAAATTTAAAGATTTTGCCCGCAAAACAGCAGAAAAGTACGTGGAATTGTACGACTGGTACTACATGTCGTCAACCGTACATAAATTACTAATACACGGGGCTGACATAATCGAGAAAAATGATATTGTGCCGATTGGGACTCTCTCGGAAGAAGCCTCAGAGTCTCGAAACAAAGATTTTAGGAGGTTCCGGGAACATCATTCGCGGAAAAGAAGCAGGCAAGATTGTAATCAAGATATCTTAAATATGCTTATTGTTTCTTCGGATCCTTTCCTAAGTGCACAAAGGCCTAAGTTAGATGCCAAAAGAAAGCAGAGCTTTTTTGCTGAAACTCTCGAATTAATTCAGTTTCAGGAAAGTGAGTTCGAGTTTTTAGATATATCCAATCTGGATTCTGACTCAGAATTGGAGTCCGACAACGACAGTGATAAGGAAAATGTTTAATATTTGATTTCATTTTTTCTATTTTTTTAAATATTTTCCTTGTTTTATATAGTCTTAATATTTGGGTTAATAAAATTATTTATAATTAACAATGTTCTTAATTAAGTCACTAAAAGGAACCGTTTCATACGTAAAAATAAGTAAAAATATTTTGACGATTTTTAAAAAAAAAATTAGCAGCGAAAACCGTTATATGACATATGTCAAAAAATCATAAATAATTAGTACTATAACCACCTGTAAGGATATTACGGTTTTCCTTGCTGTTTGCGAGATAATTAACTTTTTTATACTAGCTTCATACAAATTTTTCGTAAAAAAATTATAATTCCTTCGTTTTTGTCCAGAATTAACTCCGGTGTCATTTTTGAATATAGTAACAACTAATAGAAGCAATATCCAGGAAAAAATCCGGCACTTGCAGATAGAAATCCCTAAGTCTATGAAAGCCGATTTTCAGCCCACTGTGCGTCGCGCCTGTTTGTAGGAGCCTTAATGTGATAACCTTATCGCCATTCTGTATAGTCTAAAGAAAAATTAATTTGCATTTACTGTGCAACACAAAATGTTCAGGCATATAAAAAATGTTCTGCATATTGTGAAGTCCTTTAACGTCGTATCTAATGGAGAATTTCCGTTAAAAACATGATCTAAATTAGGCTCATCCGTTGTGCCTACAAATAATTACCACCATACTAATGATTAAGCAGTTATTCTACACTTCAGGGTCATTCGCATAGGTAGAAAAAGTCTACTTATATGGTGCTTGTTCACCATGACGTGACTATAATGTAGCCCAGAAAAAGCCTTCAGTTACTCCTTACAATGTTTTTGAAGCGATAATGACAACCACATTAACTTAGTTTCAGTGGACTTGCGTAATATTTTCAGTATTAAGTATAATGTTTTTGGTTAAAAGTTTAGCCATAAAAGACCACGTTTACAACGTGTAATGTTAAATGCGCAAAACCCCTTAAGGGGTCATTGTACATTGTTATGAACAACTTTTACTATGGAACCAAACCTGAAATCGCGAAAAAAGAAATCAGCTGTTCAGTACATTTATGTTCGCATAATTCGTCAAAATGTACTGAACAGCTGATTTTTTGTGTATGTACGTGTACGTACCAGGGAGCCTACTCCCTAAGCACGAAGCCCGTAGTTTCGGCCTTCGTTACGGGCGTTTCTTACTCCGTATCACCTACGGATGGATGATTGGTTCGGGACCCGAACGAAGTATGAATGACAACATGATTTGCCAGTTGTCCCTACTCACGATGTGTTCTTGCCCGTCCGAAAAATTTAATTTTTACACTTGTTTTAATGGATTGTAATGTCAGACGGACGGATAAACGGACGGACGGAAAGACGGACGGACTTAGGGAGTAGGCCCCCAGGCGTGAGTCTCAGCGATTGTTCTCGCCGCTAAGCAAGCGCAGCTAAGCGAATACTCTCTTTGATCGCTCTTGTAACGAGTACTGGCCGGGTGGTGTGAACACTCAGTAATATAATGTATCTCTTTTACTTACGCGGGACCTGCAATTTTTTGTACGTTTCTTGAACGAGAAAATCATTAATAGCTTGTCGATTCCTCGTTGGGGTGGGGCAGGGCCTAAAGGTAGTCATCCCACTCACTGGAGCATAACGCCGCGCCTTCCTAGGGAATCACTGCAGACAGTTCCGACTCACCATGAATTATGCGGCACCCGGTTCCGACTCACTGGAACCTCATCTGGCCCTGGAAAGCATCGCAAGATACACGACTCAGCCCACTATCGACCTCTGGTCGGCCGGAGGGGATGTGGCGGTATCTACATCGCCATATGCGAACTACTCATCACACTGACGACACGCAGAATCCTGCATCGCGCAATCAGACTTTACCGCGCGACCCGACTAGCATATAATACAATACAACGTCCCGGCATCAACCGTCAGGCAGTTGCCCACCAGACACAACACCCTTCTGGTCCGAGAATCCCCCTTTTCTATGGAGGATTAGTGAACTTTGCACCCTGTGCTTCATATTTCCCTCTATAGTAGTTTTCTAGAATACTCCGATCAACTATGGGCCAAAAGTTTTGCTCTAAACTTGTTCTTATCTTTGTTACAGATGGCACGTTACAAGAAGACGGGTTTCATGGACGATGACGCGGGCAGCGTGAGCTCCATACAGCTGAACGAGGGCGTCAGGTCCGGGGGTACCCACATACGGTACCATATGGTGAGTACCATGACATAAACCTTCTACATCTTTCTAAAGATCAAGACAACGTTGACCAGCTCCGTATTGCCACGCAACTGCTAAAGTGTTGAAATTCATGATCTGCTGTCATTGCGCCTCGTATTAAACTTGGTTGGTTGAGAGACCCCTTGACTCATCGTAAGTACAGTACCTGGGCTAGGCGTTGGGCCCGGTTCACATTAGGTCGGACAGACAGTTTTACCGTTGATTTACTCTCAGGTCTTGCTGTTCACACTGTAGCTGCAGGTTCGACCTAATGGGAACACCATCGTCGATTTACCGCTTACGCTGCCCGAAATATGTTGTGTTATCCCACAGCATACTCCTGTCTTCCACAAGATAAATCAAAACTTATTTTACAAATTTAATTACTCGTAAACTAGTTGAATCAGAGATGTCATTTTTGGAATACGTATTTCCTATAATCAGATGCCACTAATGATAGCATTCTAAAGTTAGTCTAACACGCGTTTTAGAGTAGTTACAGCAATTGGTATTTCAATTTCAAGCAGCAGTATCATGGTAGTTGTAAAATAATATGGCACAATTACAGTCGATTTTGTATGGTTGTTGTTTTTTGTGTGGTCGTCGATTTTGTTGCATCTATAAACATTTAAAAATAGTTGATTTTATGGTAAGAAGTATTATTTACAGCATTTCGAAGTATGTTTTGATAAAAAAGTTTAGAAAAAGTCGTTATGATACGACGTAGTATCATAAAAAAACAACGTAGGAAAACGTTGCTCAGACCGTGTGACGCAGTATTTTTTTCTGATTTCAATGATGCAAAAAAAAATCCCATTTTTCGAGATACGACAAAATCGCTTTCCAGCGTCGACATTTACATTATGACCATTCCCATTTGGCCATTGCAATACATGCGCTTAATCGTGCATTTATGTGCAAACCGGAAAACAATACAACTACAGGCAAAGTATCTGACTGCAGCCTCTCCACGCATGGCTGGACGCTTTGTTCTGAAGCTCTGTACATTAATTAGTAATCGTAGTGTTTTGTTTTTGTAATCAAAATGAAATCAAATCAAAATTTTATTAAATCGGACAACAAACGGTCCATTTTAGTAATATCTTATACAGCTAGTGTTAGTAATAAATAATAATAAATAAAAAAGTTAGTAAGTAATATTATTATCTATATTACTTATAAAGGAAAGTCTTGTTAGTTACACTATTTATAACTCAAGAACGGCTGAACCGATTTGGCTGAAAATTGGGAAGGTTCGTCTCCGCCTGAGGGGACGTACTGAATTAGCTCTTCATACGGCTGGACCAATTTAGATGAAATTTTGTGTGTATATCTGAATGGATTCCTAGATAGTTTCAAAATACAATTGGACCCGGTAGGTGGCGCTGCAGTAGGGTTCTAGGATCGTTCAGACAGGACAACGTCTGTCGGGTCCGCTAGTTAGAGATAATGACATGACGATATGACGACACGGTTGGCGCAGTGGTTGAGCGATTGACTGCTGCGTAGCATGTCGCGGGTTCGATTCCCGCACGGAACAAATATTTGTATGACCTACAAGTATTTGTTCCGAGCTGGGTGTTTTTCTATCTATAATATGTACTTATGTATTTACAAAAAAAAATGTATATAAATAGTTTATCAGCCATCTCGTTACTATAACACAAGCATTAGGTTGCTTAGCTTGGGACTAGATGGCGTTGTGTGAAATGTCCAAGGATATTTATTTATTTATTATTTTGAATTTAGTGTTTGAAGCAATTATTTGCACAAAAAAAAAGTACTTTTATTGTAATGAAAGCAAAATGCCAGGGATACCCTTGAAAGGGTCATTCTTATCAGGTGTACTACCTATTGACTTTCACTATCAGCCCACTGTTAGAGCTTTGATTTTTTCCAATAAACTATGTTATTGCAAATATTAGCATAGGGATCAAATAATAATGATAGCGGTTTATGATTTGGTCTAGTGCAGGGCAAATGAATTTTCTCATACACACTGCGCATATGAAAAAAAAACCGGCCAACTGCGTCTTGGATTTCGCACTTTTAGGTTTCCGTACCAAACCTGATTTTCAATATATTGGTATTTTTTAGTAAAAATATATATAAACATCACCTTTCAAGTCCATACTTTGTATTTTGTAAAAATCCTGACTTTGGCGTCTCATTCCTTTGTTTTCCAATATATACATGAGTCCGGAGTCTATTTAAAGACTTCCAGGTAAGCCAAGGGTAACTCAAGTCCAGGTAGGATATTTTCAGCATGTGGAACAAATGGGTTGGGTAGGGAAGCACTATCTCGTCACAGCTTAGCCTTTCCTAAGTAATTTTGGCTTAAAGTATACATATATATATACTTTCATGTTCCACAACTTGGCTTTTTAAGCTACGCTTGCCAGGGTTGGTCCATGGATGGTTGACCATTCCATGGATGGTTGACCATCTTTACATACCGAGACTCCTCCGTGCCTCGGAAAGCACGCTAAGCCGTTGGTCCCGGCTGTCATTCGTGGATCTTTGACAATCGTTACGGGTCGTCAGAAGCCCGAAATTCTGACAACCAGTCAGATAGGCAGTCGCTCCATGTAAAATACTGGTATTCAGCTGCATCCGGTTAGACTGGAAGCCGACCCCAACATAATTGGGAAAAGGCTAGACTGATTGAATAAAATTAATTTAAGCGTTTTCAGACCATTTTAATGATTTATAATATAAAATCATGCGTCAACCAATCTGTTTGCGACACCAGTACGCATACATGGCTGTAATCCAGTTAATTACTGGCCATTGGAGTTTCGAGTGGTCTCGATTGATATTGCGTCGCTAAAAGCCGTCGATGAACCATGGGAATATGGGGCTAAAAGCTTTCAATCATTTACCATGAGTGCAAGTTTTGCCTCGTTGTAATCTATATTGCAAGCTTTTATTGCTTGCACAAGCCAATCGCTTTGGTCATAATAAAAACTATTGAAATCATATTTACTGTTTCCATCCAAAACATATACTTAGGTAATATGTTTATTTTATTTTATTTTGGTTTCTTCAGGACGACAAACAATTGCGTAATAATTGTGAATCAAACGAGCTTACCTGTTAAGCGAAGTCTTGATTCTAATTTTATGAACGGCGATCTGAAATATAATTAGTTAAACAGAGTAGTATTCTAATACCACACGTATGACTTCGCGATTTTTTAGAGGATAAAATATTTGTAAATATTTTTTAAATAGAATTGTCTCACCTCATAGTTGGCAACACATAGCTGTCACTTATTTTAGAGATCCTTGAGATAAGGAACAAGCTCTGTTTTCTGTACAGAGTGGTTCCATATACTTACATTCACTAGGTTTTCCTGAAAGGATAAGTGAATATTTAAGTAGACTAATTATTGCAGCTTTGGGGCTGTTAGGTGGCGGGTGGGTAATTATATTTCAGATCGCCGTTCATAAAATTAGAATCAAGACTTCGCTTAACAGGTAAGCTCGTTTGATTCACAATTTTACTTCACGGCGATCTGAAATATAATTAGTTAAACAGAGTAGATGTTTAGAGTTGTCTGCAATAATTAAGTTAGTTAATAAATTATCTGGTTATAAGTATTCTAGTTTACTAAGTACTTTTATTTTTCTTCATTATCATTGCTTTTTCAAGAAGATCACACATTATTACAGCAAGTCTTATTAATCCACGTTGTTTTCTCAATTGATGCCAGCTCTAAGTTGAGCTGCTGTATGTGTTGTACTGTGAGAGTTGAAGAATTAGTCTCTCTCTCACTTACCACACCACAGCTAAGGTACTGATAAGAAAACTTTAAATCAGTCTCAGTAGGTACTTATTTGTTTTTTCTTCTTCTTTGTAGGTTTTCCTGGTTTGTTCTGTATAAACCGATCAGGAAGATATTAATTGTGATATTGAATTGTAAGTTTAGAAAGTTTCTATGATTGAGAATAGCAGTTGTATATTGTCTCCGTAAACAGTGACTGTATTATTTGAGATGCAGTGTAGAACTGCAGTGCGTTGCGTGAGTTTACAGTAAGCTGTATACTGTAAATTATGTTGAATGTCACATTATATGTATTTAGACACTCAGATGGCATTTTTTTATTTATTTATTTTTTTTTTTTTATAGAACGTGATTTACTGAATTTTCACGTAAATTGCAGATAAGTTAAAGTGGCGGCGTCAGTTCCGACTTTGGTCACGCGCCACAAGAACTTTGTGGCGTTCTGTAATTCAAATCCTTGTAGGTACTTATCCACGGTATTTTTACAGCTCTTAAGTATCTGTTTTATGGGATACATAGTTATTTTGGAACCTAGGGTGCCAAGTGCAGAAGAACCTTTTAACTTTATAAATTTTAAGTTTTGTAAGAAGAAAACGCTTTTAATTTTATCAATTTAAAGTTTTGTAAGCAGAAGATGCTTTTCACTTTATCAGTTTTAAGATTTATAAGCAGAAGACACTTTTAATTTTATCAATTTAAAGTTTTGTAAGCACCATTTTATAGGTTGTTGCCTAGATAGAAGAAAAATTTGGGCTAACTAATTTACTAAATTTCCTAATTGACTATTAATGCATTTAATAAGATTGTCAGATTGAGAGCTAAACAAGAAAAAGGTAGATTAATTATTCTAAAAGCATAAAAGTATGAACCTCTTTTCCCTGACCTCATATTATATCCACAAGTAGATTACCTATGGAATGAGTTATATTAGTTTAAGTGAGGGACTTGTATAATTAGCTACAGTGTAAAATTGGTGAGCAGGTGGTTATAGTGTAAAATGATTTGTAGGTAGTTAATTCATTCATATTGCCTACGTTGATTGTATGGACCTGTTTGTGTTCTAATTACCACCCCTCAATACTTTGTGCCCCCCCCCTTGTTTCTTTGACAATTTCACTTTAGTGATGACTTGTAATTATCATTGAACTCTACTGCTAAATATCTATTTAGACTAGTAGGTAGTTAAAATGGTTGAATGTTTAATTAGGTATTTTGGTTTAATAACCTTTGACTAAGATTGCCATCTCTGCCCGGTCCTTCAGGAAATACCGGTCTGATATTATGTAATGCCACTAAGGTCACTAAACCATTAACTTGTGAGCTAATAAGTATAGACACATGCTTCAAGTACCTACAGCTTAGCAATCTAACTTAACAATTCACATTATGTTTGTCAGGTGTTAGATTTCTATGGTTAATTTTCAAGTCCAAACATTTAAATACACTTACTTATAGTACTGTTTTGTTTTATGGCAGTCTTGATACTTTGACAAGTAAATACCTGGTCATGGTAGGTTGGTAGGAAATCTTGTTTCGGTAGGTATCATTTACTGTTGGTAATGTAGTAAATACCTACATCATAGCTATAAGGTAAGGTTGAAGAAAGTAAGTTCTAATATGGAAGTTATTAGAGAATGTACTTAAGATTAACCCTTTATTTTGGTATCTGGTAACAGGAACTGACAGGGGTACCTATAGGACTAAATCCTATAGGTACCTATATTTTGATATGTTGAACAATAATTGAATAGTGTACAAATTGTCAGTCAATCTGTCTAACCTTTTCCCAACTATGTTGGGGTCGGTATCAGTATAAAGCAATCGTTTTTACTGGGGTTTTTTATTTGTCATTTTCCGCCAATAAAATATGGTGGAATTTTCACTGCCCTAGAAGGTGCTAATTAACTGTTTTAGGTTCAGAATGAAACTGAATTTGCTACCTATTTTGTTTGGGTTTGAAAATCGATATTTACATAAATTATTTGTAGGTCAATAATGCATTTTAATTCATCTCAGTATTTACTGACTGTAATGGTATCGAGAAGATAAGGCATTGAATTTTGATAGTTATCAAATAGTTTATTGTATCTTTGTACCCGCAGCCAATAACAGCAGCATGTAGCTATTTTGTCAGCATTCAGTTGGTGATTCCAGTATCAGTCTTGTTGAATTGTTATTTTAGAGTAAGTATAGCTATAAGCCGGGTTGTTGAGGTCCACCACAAAAATTCATTTTTGTTTTCAATATTGATTGATTCCTGTTATTGACCCGGTTGTATGAGTTTTAATTTGTTGTACTGTAACAAATCACCTCCTTTTGTGCTTGTTTTACATTTTTTCAATAGGACTGGTGAGTTTTCTCTATTATCTTAAGAGTAATTGTCTTATGGTTTTAATATTATTTGATTAATTGTTATTGTTTCAGAATCTGTTTGTTTACCAAATATAATAAGTTAAGATTCATGATCATTAGAGATTATATTACTTTTAAACTTTTGTTCTGGTTTTTATTTGGTGGTATGTATTGAACATTGGCAGGTGTTTGTGATGCAATCATCATCCAAATCAGTCACCAGGTTGTTTTTGTCTTAACTTTCTTCATTAGCATGGGTCAATCATTGCTTTCCCTATGGTAGGGGTAACCAGTCCAATTTGGTTCTGGAATATCTCAATCCCTTGTTCCCTCAGTTTAGAGGAATCTGGGAGTAAGGCTTATAAATGACCTTATGAGTAAGTAGGGGAGCATAGAATAGTACTTTTTATTTGTTTGGTCCATTTAGGTTATATCTGAAACCAAGAATTGCCATTGAGGCGTTTGTCATCAGCCAATGTAACACAGAATCATGTTGGCAAAGTACATTGTACCTACTCAATGTACTAGTATTTGAGTTTATTAATGTAAAAATTGCACATTTTTGCTTTATTATCATAATAATTTACAAAATAGATGTTGTTTATCATTTTGTGTCCAGATAATTAAATCACCTAGTGCTTAGATGGGCACTGAGTATCTTGTACATGGTAATTTGTTTTAATTAGGTATATTTGTTTGTTAGAATGGCAACTGGGTAGCATAGCCATAAACAGAAATATGTTAGAATTTGTTGCAGGCATGTGTAACAATAATTGATAAAAGATAATCTGTCAAGACGAGGTGATCATGATATCATCCTCGATGCGAGAGCTAGATCCCATAGAGTTGTGATAATTTGCTATGAGCGTCTGATGCAAAGCATGTGCACATTATGGCGAATGTGTACCAGCTAGCAACATGGGATTAATGTTGCTAAGAGTATCTCGTACTCACTGGTAACAAACTAGTTAGCAGGGTGGGATCCCTTCCCGCTGGGGAAGTATAGTGCTTTTGCAAGTTTACAGCACAGACAATGTGCAGGATTGAGCAAGGCTGTCTCGCAGCTTTCATGCTCATAAGTTTAAAATATATCAAAGCACCTGTTTTATATATTCTTAACCTAGTTCATAGGAATGGGACTCACCTGTTATGACGGGCACATACTGGTGTTAGATGTGTAGAGTAGCATCGCTATGGGCATCACATACTTGCCACACTGGTGGCTTCTCATCCAGCTAGTAACATGAAAGTAATGTAACTGACGGCATCTCGTGCGCACTGGAGAGGTACTGTTGACGGGCACCTATCAGCGCTTGTTATGTAGAATAACATTGCTAAGGACATAATCGTGCCCCACTGGTAGCTTCTCATCCAGCTAGTAACATGAGAGTAGTGTTACTGGCGGCATCTCGTGCGCACTGGAGAGGTACTGCTGACGGGCGTCTACCAGCACTTGTTATTTAGAATAACATCGCTAAGGGCATCTCGTGCCCCACTGGTAGCTTCTCATCCAGCTAGTAACGTGGAAGTAACGTTACTGAGGGCATCGCGTGCACACTGGAGAGGCAATGCTTTAACAAGTTTACAGCA
The DNA here is from genome assembly GCA_905163495.3 of Cosmia trapezina. Taxonomy (NCBI): domain Eukaryota; kingdom Metazoa; phylum Arthropoda; class Insecta; order Lepidoptera; family Noctuidae; genus Cosmia; species Cosmia trapezina. The sequence continues at coordinate 7,955,720 of LR991044.1, forward strand.
TACATGCAAAATGCAGTGTTAATGACCACCATAGTGCTCTCAGAAAGAACTGTCAGTATCACGTCCCTACTAGGTGGTCAGTTAAAGCCAGACATTCTCGTATCTCAAGGTTGTGGTATGCCTCCGTATCATTCATTTGTGGTCAGGTCTAAGGGTCTGCGTCTGCTTCTGATGTATTTATCGGCTTCCCGTAGATGTCGTTGATGAACGCCGGGGCTGTGCAAACGTGAGTTGTTGTTGCTCAGATTTTGCGTCTCAGGTCCATCGACGATGCACTCGATACACTTTTTATCACCTAGCATAGTTAACGTTCTGTTATTTTAGTCAACTACACCGTAAACTTATTTTAAATGAGTAATTTGTCTAGAGAGAAAATTTTCTCGCGATGTCAAGAACGCGCGCGAAAAGATAAGTGACAGCTATGTGTTGCCAACTATGAGGTGAAACAATTCTATTTAAAAAATATTTACAAATATTTTATCCTCTAAAAAATCGCGAAGTCATACGTGTGGTATTAGAATACTACTCTGTTTAACTAATTATATTTCAGATCGCCGTGAAGTAAAATCCTAATTTTATACATTAATGGTAATAATGCTTAATATTAGGTACAGATATTTTTGGTTCGGTACGGCATTTCATACAAACTTCCTACCTTCCTTTTCCTTCCTACCCTCCCCTTCCCCCTCCCTCCTTCCTTCTCTTTTTTTCCTTTTTACTTCCTTTTCTTTAGTCCTTTTTTATCGAAATGAATGAACCGATTTTAATGAAACTTCATAAGCATATGCAGGATACATAGGTCTAAAAAGTTAGTTAAGAACATTTTAGAAATGTCTTATTTAAACAAAGATAAATGGAAATCTCTGTTTCTATAGAATATTTAAAATCGGTACAATTTAGCTGCAACACGCTTTTTCGAAAATGTACTGAACTAACTTTTTAGACCTATGTATTCTGCTTATGCGTATGCAGTTTCATTAAAATCGGTTCATTTATATCGATAAAAAACGACTTGAAAGTTTGTATGAAATGCCGTACCGAGCCAACGCTCAGTAATCAGTAATCACGCACCCAGCATCGTTACCCACATATTAATATAATTATGATTATGTTTTTGAAGGTACGAGTAAGTCCCTGTTATAAACTTGTATTCCATACATCTATATATATGTGGCATTCTCAAGCATTTATCAGTTTTGTAGTAATTATTATGAATTATGAACTTGAATAGCTAGTAACATACGTGAATATACGTAGGAGAAAACAATTGTAATGATTTCAAAAGCTTTGCACATAAACGTTTACTGTCGTGCATGTGACGTGTACCGCCATCATTGTTTCAGTGCTAGACAGAGATGGTGCTACACAGGACGCATAAAGCCATCTCTTTTTCATTGTGATAAAGGGCTGTCAATGTCAGGTTTGACGGGTTCTGAACGTGTTCAATTATAAACGGTATAAATAGTCACTTTGCGCACAATCGTCTTTTGTTTATGCCGATCATTTTATTAAGGGCCTGTTTCACCACCTACGATTAAGTTCCGATTAACTTACTTGGCAGATCATTTCATACAAATTCTGTTCCATTTTTGAATTTACTCGGTGAGTAGTGGCTATTCGGACATCGTGAAATAGGACTTAAATGTTACCTATATTTTAGCCAAAAGGTGTTTTGGAACGAAGTTCCATAGCCCGCACTTTATGCATGTTTAAATAGGTACCTACTCTGCATTATGCAGACTTGGCGAATGAGTAGTAGACTATAGCAATATAACTATAGCATTGTGCGCAAAATATTACATCTAAGTCCTAGACCGAAAAAAGTGTGATATTTTGACCGTCATGACACTTTTGCTATAGTAGTAATAAACCTTTGTAATAAACACATGTTACCTTTAGTAGGTACGTCGTGTGTTTATTTTTTTTATTTAGTTACTCTCAAATGGGGAAGGTCGGGCAAAGCTAATAATTGTAGATGTCGTGATCCCTAGGTCGCTAGGGCCTATAATAAATTTGATATTTCGTTCATTCATGAGTTTGGCTTTATTTCACTAAGGGCCTATTTCACGATGTCCGAATAGCCACTACTCACCGAATAAATTCAAAAATGCAACAGAATTTGTATGAAATTATTTGCCAAGTAAGTTAATAGAAACTTAATCGTAGGTGGTGAAACAGGCCCTAAGTATTTCGTATTTTCGGTTATTTCAATATTTTTAATCAAGTATTTGACATGGAAAGTGTCGGAATTTAAAAGTTAAAATGGTTCCTCGTAATCACTTTCTTCAAAATGTTTCGATCTCTGTTTAATTTTAAAAAAATCTTTACGAATAGCTTTAATCCACAATCTTCTAATTTTAGGGTCTCTCGGGAAATGGTGGACTCCAATTTCGGAGTATTTATGAACACAACAACGTGTCATTTTCGCTAAAAAAAAACCACCTTGTGCTTTGTGCTTGTGTTTTTGTGTTGGGAACTAGCAACGACAGCCTTCCCCATTTTGTTAATTTATTTGATTGTGCTTGTTATTTAATACATAATACAGGTTCTAAGTGTAAATAGTGGCAATCTTTTAAGGGGTAATTGTACTCATCATTATGTACAACTTTTAATACCTACTCATTCACATTGACATCTGTATTCATCAATATGAACAACTTTTACTATGGGACCAAACCTAAAATCGCGAAAAAAAAATTAGTTGTTCAGGACATTTATGTTCGCATAATTCGTCAAAATGTAGAGGAACACCCGATTTTTTTTTCGCGATTTCAGGTTTGGTCTCATAGTAAAAGTTGTTCATTTGATGAGTACAATGACCCCTTAAAAGATTGCCACCGTTTACACTTACATCCTGTATACAGCCGGAATCCGACGACAGTTCTCGACTTTTTTCTATTTCTGGAAACCAAATACGGTTTTCTCCTGTTTTTAAAAGGGAAAGCTAAATGAGAACTTTCGCAGCATTATCTACTTAAAAGGGGAGAGTTAAGTTTTGCATATTGCATTCTAAGTCGTGACGAGTAACAAAGTGCTGCTGTCGAGAAATGTTTAGACCGTAATTAGTTTAAACTGAAATATTGCACGAGTTTAGTTTACCACAAGGAAACTGGTCAAATAATAATGGTCTTTGTAGTCTTTGACTGATAGGGTACGGAAGTAATGTATTTTGACGAAGTAGCGTATGCATAGCATCGATAAACCGTTACTATTAAAAATAATATCTGAGTAATTTTATAGGAACAATAAAATATAATATTCTTAGGGTGGGTTGCCTCCGTGCCCGTGCCTCGGAAAGCACGTTAACCCGTTGTTCGTCCCGGCTGTCATTCGTGGATCTTTGACAGTCGTTACGGGTCGTCAGAAGCCCGAAAGTCTTGCCAAGAGGTATCGTGTTACAGTTTAAATACTGGTATTTAGCTGCATCCGGTTGGACTGGAAGCCGACCCCAACATAGTTAGAAAAGTGCTATGCAGATGATGTTTCTTAGGGTGGGCTGCACCATCTTACAAACATCGCGCCTTTCAACATCAGACTAAAGTAATATGGTACAACCCACCCTTGTTAATGTTCCTGTTATACAAAATATGACTTGTTCCATTTGACAATCTGTTAGCTGACGTCATAACTTTGACTGTAATCTTAACCGCCCACGCTTCGCTGGTTAAAGTTATTGTTAAATATCTGTCACTTCTGTCAGACGCGTCTAATGTGAAGTCTCTGCTCCGAACTTTAACATTTTCATTTGACATGACGGTGCAACAGCACCTTCTTTGCACCACCAACTTTGACTGAAACTATAACGTAGACCTTGGTGCAACCCACCCTTAGGTTACTCTTCACGCCTTTAGACCTAAGGGTGGGTCCCTTAGGAAGGTCTAAAGGTGTGAAGAGTCCAACTCATAACATATGGAAAAAAAAGGAATCGGTTTCATTTTGACAGTTCAATGCGTTACAGCGGATGACTTCTTTTACCGTCTTGAAAAAAATTGGGTGTATTAAGTGAACAGAGTAGAAGCCTATGCAGCCTGCATATGATTAAAATTTCGATGTTTTTAAACGATTTATTATTATTTTTTCAAAATTTCTGCTTTTATGGTACAAAAATGAAAAGTTTACATCGAATTTGTAGTATTTATCGGTACTTTGATAATTTTTTCTGTCTAAGCCATTAAAAAAAAAAAAAAACTAGGTATGCCATAGGCTTCTACTCCGTTCACCTAATATACCCAATTTTTTTCGAGACGGTAAAAAAAGTCATCCGGTATATGTACATGTACATTTTTTAAACATATGAAGCAATGTATTAGTAATTTGCTTCAAAATGATTCAGATTCCGATTGATAATGTGTTACGGAATTATTAGGGTGCTGATCTACCTAGGGCCTATAGAAGTGGCAATCGCTTTCAAAGCGTTTCGTATTCTGCAACGATTTTCAACAGGATTGACGTACTTAGGGTCTATTTCACGATGTCCGAGTAGCCACTACTTAGGTACCGAATAAATTCAAAAATGGAACAGAATTTGTATGAAATTATCTGCCAAGTAAGTTAAGGAACTTAATCGTAGGTAGTGAAACAGGTCCTAAAACTATTAACTAATTAGACTATTACTAATTAATTATTACTAATTAGACTTGAATAGGCTTAACGTGGGATTGATATAATTAATTTTATCCGAGCCAACTTCAGAACGTGCCAAAAAGTTAAGTAAGTTGATCACAGTCCTTCATCGGTGACTTCTATTTTTTTTTTTTTTTTTTTTTTTTTTGTGATTGGCTTCTCGCAGTTGACCACGGGGGGGTCGAGACTGTTTAACCGGACTTTCCTGTGGCTGCTTTAAGCGAGAGCTTAAAAAGCCTCCGGCCACGCTTAAAACTAGGGGTTTGAGCGACCCTGCACATCGCTGCGGTAAGGGTAGGGAGGACAGCCAGAGGGTTCAGGCTGGGTCGTGACGCGATAACATCCAAGGTACGAGGTACGAGAATGATCGGTGGGCAAGGGGAGATTAGTGGCGGTTTAGAGGCTACAGGCTCGGCTGCGCTACCGGCTGGCGCAGCCTCGCCGAGTAGAGGGCAAGGGGGAGGTGGGCAATTACGTTTTCGACCTCGACGGCGGGGTCGGAACGTAGATCTTAGTTTGGTGACTTCTATCTATAAACAAAGTGTTTTGTATATTATTTAACTGTTTAGTGTAGTTTGTGTGCTAAGTTTAATGTTATAAGATAAAAGGCACGATGGGGTTGACATATCTGTCTAGATAAAAACCCCAAACTAAATAAAGAAAAAAAAAAAACTTCTGATATGTCAGTCAATCAGTCCCATACATTTTTGAATTTTCCACATAGATAATTTTCCATCGTCTTTTTCGCTGATAAAATGTTGCTATGTCCCTTCAGGCTTTCAGGTATTTTGTTTAGGCCTTATACTTGTATATAATATCTCCTATTGGTACTTTCAGAGAAAATTACGTAAATAAATATGTAAGAAACAATCAATTTCCTAACAATACGCTTGCTCTTCCATATTGAATTCAATAATTGAGTTATTTTAACATACAATAGTGTCCGGCCAGACAAATGGACCCATTTGCAAAGCCGATCATATTCTATAACGATTACTAGACCGTATCAGGGCTGTCAGAACCACACTTCAAACGTTATTGTACAGACTGACATAAACATAGCTTCAAGCTTGTACTTATCGAAAGGTAAGGCGGCCAACTTTCCGAAAACTGAATGCGGGACTTAACCTTTCGTGAATGGGACGGGGGGGGGGGGTTAGGGATTAGTAGATGTAATTAAAATTACGAAAAGGTTCCATTGCATTTGTTACACCGCACTTCCGAAGGAGTTTTGTTTAACACTTTTGCAAGAACGGAAATTCTTTTTGTAAATCTTCAGTGAATTTACAAGTTCGCTTTTTCACTGTCGGCGACACTGAAAAATTATCGGACGGAACTGATAAAATAAAAACCTTAAGCAAAAAGCAATAATTTAACCTATCAATATGGTGTCACGGCGTGCACTAATGTCTAATTTTCAAAATCAAAACAATTCCATTACTCGTGCGCCCCTTTCCCGCTCTTACGCCTCATGAGTTCAGTAGAGAGAAAGAGAACGAGATTAGCGCGTGCGCGATACGCTTGTCGCTATTATAGGTAATCTGTGTTCCTACGCTGTTGACAGTGCGCGCGTGTGGGTGTTGTGTAGAAGTGTGGTAGAAAAATAGGGATGCGGGACATGCGGGACGCATACGACGTTTTACGGGACTATTTTACTAATAATTTCAAAGCGGGATTTCGTCTAGCATTACGGGACGGTCCCGCAAAATGCGGGACGGTTGGCCGCCTTATCGAAAGGGGTAGGTAGCAGTGTAAACCCTAATTTCGCAAGTTATTTTTGAAGTTCCATGTTATTGAGGGCCATTGTGGAGGAGGAGCTCGTGGCTAAGTAATAACAGCCGCACGGGTCGATCCAGGTTAAGCTACGCTTGCTGGGGTTGGTCCGTGGATGGGTGACCATCTTTACATACCGAGACTCCTCCGTGCCTCGGAAAGCATGTTAAGCCGTAGTCCCGGCTGTTATTCGTGGATCTTTGACAGTCGTTATGGATCGTCAGAAGCCCGAAACTCTGACAACCAGTCTTACCAAGAGTATATTAACTGTGCCAAGGGGTAACTAACATAAAATCGTCGAATTGTTCTTGGGTTCTTGGGCCGATAGTCAGGTATTTCGTTTCTTTAATATAAGTAACTGTCAAATTACGAATGCTATATTATGTATTATAATATCTACTAGCTGACCCCGACAGACGTTGTCCTGTCCCAATTTCAATATTCCCATATAAAATCCGCTTTTAGTTTTCCAGAATTTTCCAATTTTCCCGGCAACTTTTCCAATTTTTATCGTCGTTTAAACCTTCCCTGGACTACGTCAAACATTTCAAAACTAAAATCAGCTAAATCGGCCCAGCCGTTCTTGAGTTATAAAATTACAACGAAAAGTGGCATTGATTTTTATACATTATAGATTCCAGCTATTACACAACCCCACTCCTACCAAACCACCTTAGACATTTATAACAACTTAAACCACAATTAATATTAAACTAGTTTCTAACTTGCGTGACTGAACCTGTGACAATGTTATGTTATACTTACTTAGAAACTTATAACCCTGTGACTGGAAACTTGCCAGTTTACCACGAATTAAAGCTTCTGCACAGGTAATAAAACTCAAGTTATGCGTTCAGTAAGTTTCCATTTTATCTTCAAGCACTTTCGTGAGCAGTGAACTAATGGACGTAAATGTGCAGTCAGCCAGTCAGATAGGAACACCATTTTTTGAAACATTAACTTTTATGGATTAAGCTTGAATTGCTTGAAATGGGTCGTACTCGTGACTGTAAGAGGGCGAAACTTGAAACGAAATAATATTTATAGTAGTTGAATGAGGGTTTCCAGTCCACCAGGTATCCACGAAAATTCACGCCAATTCGTTACATTCATTCGTTCATCATTCAGAATAAAATATAGGCGCGACACTTGACACGTGCCCGGACCTGACGTCTCAGTGCTGCTACCTACGACCTATGGTCGGACTTTTAATTAGCTGCAGTAAAATGACACTTCTAATGACATTTTTAGATAATATAGGTACATCTAGATCGAGCCACCGCGTGGCCGGTCATGAAACAGCAATATTAACAGTGAAAGTACTTTGTTTGGCAACATTTTTAAAGCAAAAAATACGGCACGCCGTAAGGGACAGAAGATGCTTTGTCTCAATTTTCCTAATTATTTCGTATATATGTGTCTCACTTCCACACTTCACACTGTAATCATGGCAACGTCTAGATGTATAATGTCATTGGTCATTTCACTATCAAATGGGAACATTTTTTAACGAAATGACAGATAAGAAGTGTCATTTTACTGCAGCTAATTAAAAGTCCGAGCATAGTGAACGTCATTTCAGAAAACCCTCGAAACTGATCTTCAAAACATTCTAATAATTGGTAACTTCATCATCATCCTCCTGGCCCTCCTGCTGTCCTAATCATAATTGACCGAGCGAGCGAAGCGACTCAGCTTCAAGTCTGGCAAAATATGCTTTCGTCTGACAGTTTGTTGCTAGGTACTTCTTACAGGTCGTATTTTCCAACCGATCTGGACGAACCTTGGTATACAGGTTTTACGACTTTATAGATTAAAAAAAAAACATGGTAAATACCCCGTTTTAAATAACTTTACTGGTAAGTACCTACCTAGTTTGTGCTCGCTGTCTACTGTTCGCACTTAAACTAATATACTTATCTCGATTTTAATTAGCTGCAGTAAAATGACACTTCTTATCTGTCATTTCAATAAAAAATGTTCCCATTTTCCCATTTGATAGCGAAATGACGAGTAAAAATGACATTAGAAGTGTCATTTTACCGACCATAGTTAATTGCTCATCCACTTGTTTATCTACATCTGCGTAGGTATATTCTATCCAAATAAGCTCAGTTAAGTCCACTAAATTCACACCAAAGAGATACTTACACATCGCAACGTGCTGGAAATTGGGCCGAGCTCCAATTTGCACCCGCATGATATAAGGGACAGCCCTATTTACGAGTTACATCGGAAACAATATGAGCGCCTGGACTGGGATGATAGGCAATATGTCGCGTTCGTGTTATAAGCACTCTTTTATTTAGCTCAGGCGTTTGTTTTTGTTATGAAATGTTTTGATGCTGATGTAAATATTATGGGCTTTTATGTGTGTAGGTTTTAATTTGTGATGGGTTTATTAAGCTGTATTTTAATTAGGCGAGAAAGCAATAGAAGCTTATACAGATAGGAGCAAATACCTAACCGATCATACTGAGATTTTGCATTTATACGTTGCCAGGTGTACAGAAATGGAAAAGTTCAATGAAAACAATAATAACGTTCTTATGGTAATAGATGGCGTCACGTGTCTTTCGAATCATGATTGAATTATAGTATTACAAGCAGAGTAGGTACAACCCGAATTGATTGTCAAATTATAAGTTAATGCGAGCGAAGCCGCAGGCAAAAGCTAGTATTCTATATTAGGAATGATTGAATGAAATGCCACCACCAGATTCGATTAATCGAATGAACCCAAAAAATTACACTAGCCCCTGAAAGAAAGAAAATTTGTTTATCCTGCACAAATAAAACGCACATTAGAAAAAATAAAAAAATAAAATGAAGTACACTCAGAAAGAAATGTAAGCAAAAGCCTCATAACCAAGTTGACAGTTGAAGTTGAAGTTCCCTGGAGCCTCATGTTATTAAAAAAAACCCAAAACTAGTCACATCATCATCATAATTCTATCCATTCATTAAAAACTCAACTTGTTCTGAAGGATCAGAAATTTCTTACAGAATTTCACTGGCGACTTTCCCAATAATTTATGCCAGTATCTACAAAGTTCAGCCGTTTCATGACAACTTTCCACCTTGAGAAATTCCATTTAATAAGAGGACTTGACGACGCCAAGTGACTTACGTAAGTCGAGGGATACTTTCTGAAGGAATCCTTATAATGTAGCAAAGTTATTAGTCGGAGACATGAAATTGTTTAAGTTTTGAAGGTCGATAGGTAACCGAAGAGTCAATAGGTGTTGAAAACTTCAGTCTCTTGACAAGCAACAACAATTTATCAATGACTAGCTACGCCCCGCGGTTTAACCCGCATAAGTCTCGATCCCGTGGGAATATCGGGATAAAAAGTACGCTATGTCCTAATCCAGGTCATGGTCTACCCCTGTGCTAAATTTCATTTATATCCGTTCAGCCATTTTAGCGTGAAAGCGTAACAAACAATCAAAAAAATAAATTATAATACTAGTTAGGATGGTTACGATTGCATAATATAGCATCACGCCATAGTCTCCGAAGGGTTGGGCAGAGAAACCTTTGCCCAGCTGTTTAGAACAATCTAAACAACGCTACGGCAGAAACACCTTCCACACATGCGTGCGGTTTCCACCGCACGCATGTGTGGAATAAAAATGCGTGGAAACTTTGTAAAACTTTGAATTTAATTTTTCTGTCACAGAACACAGCCGCTCGTAACAATCTTTTTAACAGGAAGGGCCGCAACATAGACAAAACACCAAAAATAATAAATTTCCGTCTAGTGTTGCAAGTTTATACATAAAAAATATATTAAGTTACATTCACACGAGCGATATCCTTAAATTCTATTTTGTATGTTTAGATTGTTCTAAACATAATTGGGGCCGGCATTAATTTATTCTACAGGTAGTTGACAGAGCCGTTTAATTGACCTTCTGTATATTTTGTTTTTCATCATTACATCAGCAGCTCTTACCCTACCGTCTCTACCTGGGTATGTTTTTACAATACGACCCATTTTATATTCTAATGGAACAGCATTAAAATCTTTCACAATTACTAAGTCACCCTCTTTGAGGTTTGTTTGTGGATATTTCCACTTTGGACGGCTTTGAAGTTGTGTTAAATAATCATTAGACCATAATTTCCAAAATTGTTGTTTAAGTTTAGTGCAGAGATTCCAAAATTTTAAACGATTAACTGGAACTTCTGTTAAATCTACTTCAGGATAGCTAGCCAAAGCTGTTCCAATGAGGAAATGAGCAGGAGTTAAATACTCACTATCATTTGAGTTTGCGGAGAGTAGAGGCCTAGAGTTTAATATTCCTTCGATTTGAACAATGACTGTATAGAGCTCTTCAAAAGTTAAAGTTAAGTTGCCTACAACCCGCTTCAAGTGGTGTTTTACACTTTTTACACCTGCTTCCCACAATCCTCCAAACTCAGGTGAATAACTAGGTATAAATCTAAATTTTATATAGTGTTGGGTGCAAAACCTATCTAGAGTATCCCTGTGATTTTTGGAAGATTGTAGGTCATACAATTTTTTCATTACATTGGACGCTCCTTTAAAAGTTTTAGCGTTGTCACAAAATATGTTTGTGGGCATGCCACGCCTCGAAATAAATCGCTTGAGACATGCCAAAAAGGCTTCAGTTGTTAAGTCTGATACAAGCTCTACATGAATAGCTTTTATAGCAAAGCAGACGAAAAGCGCGATGTAACATTTCTTAACAATAGGCCTTCTAACCCTGGCTACCTTCATGTTGAAGGGTCCACAGAAGTCAACGCCGACATGCTGAAATGGCCTGGACGCTGTAATTCTTTGTTGGAGGAATAAACTTATTAAAAGAATAATGTTAGAAGAAATGAATTTAATATAATAGAACCGAACAGCTTTATAAAAGAACAAGGAATAAAAGATGACAAGAATAGAGTAAAGAGTACAAACCATAACTTTTTGTACATAGGTACACACCTAATAAGTATAACATACAACATGCTCCCTCAAAAAGTTAATTGCATTGCACTCATAACACAAAAAGCATATAAAACTAGTAAAGAAAACCATTACAAAAACTAGGATATACCAATCATTTGCAAACAACTGCGATGCTTTGTTGGACCCAAAGGTTTCGTCAAAACATCTGCAGGTAACCTGTCGGTGGGCAAATACCTAAGTTCAACGGTTTTATCGTTCACTTTTTCTCGGACAAAATGGAACTTAACATCTATATGTTTTGTCCTATTGTGGTGAACCGGATTCATGGCCAATTTTTGTGCACTCTGACTATCCGTATACAAAACTATGTTAAGGGACTTACCTGTTAAATCGGATATTAGTCGTTTTAAAAAGCACGCATCCTTTACTGCCGTAGCCAATGCCATATATTCAGCTTCAGCGGATGACAAAGCCACTGTGGGCTGTTTTTTAGCTTCCCACGAAATAGGGCCGCCTGCAAGTTCATAATAGAACCCAGTGTAGGATCGTCTATCAGTTGGACAATTTGCCCAGTCTGCGTCTGAAAAACCCGTCAAAGTTGTAGTATTACCTTTTTCTTTCCTGTATGTAATACCACTATTTTTTGTTGCTTTCAGATAACGTAGACATCTTTTAGCAATATTCCAATGTGACTGATCAAATTTAGAGTTAAATTGACTCAAGTAGCTCACAGTGTAGGCTATATCTGGTCTGGTATTTACAGACAAAAACATTAGACAGCCAACTAACTCTCTGTAAGGGTACTCACACTCACCAATACCAGGCTCAAGGTTTTTCTTGACCATTGGGGTAGAAACACCCTTACAATCTTGCATGTTGAATTTCTTTAGCAACTTTTCAATATACGTATTCTGAGATAGCTTAATTCCATAATTATCATGGTGAATATTAATTCCCGTAAAGAAATTAATTTGTCCAAGATCTTTTGATGAAAAATATTTCTCAAATTGACATTTGAAATTGTCAAACGTAGTTTCATTTTTATACAAGATTACTAAATCGTCGACGTATACAGCCAGAACCAAGGAGTCTAAGTTCGCATTGTTTTTAAAAATACACGGCTCAGATGTTTGCATAAAACCAAGAACTGACAAAGTCTGTTTTAACTTTGTATTCCAGGCTCTTGGTGCCTGCTTCAATCCATAAAGGGACCGTTTCAAAAAACACACTTTCGACTCTTCCCCTTCCCTTACAAAACCTTCTGGCTGTGTCATGAAGATTTCTTCCTCTAAATCGCCATTCAGAAAAGCTGTATCCACATCCATATGGCGGACCTTATAATCTTCCTGCACTGCAAGCGCTAACAGGGTTCGCAACGATGAGTTACGTACAACCGGAGAAAAGGTTTCGTGATAATCGACACCTTCTCTTTGTCGAAAACCTTTTGCTACTAGGCGCGCTTTATACCTAACAACGCCACCTTTCGCATCACGTTTCAATTTGAAAACCCACTTGCAAGGAATACACTTTCTATGATTTGGCTTGTCTACCAAAACCCATGTGCCCTTTCTGACTAAGGCATTGTACTCATCTTTCATTGCTAAAATCCAGTTATCTTTCTCATTGCTGTTAATCGCAGCTAGATAATTATTTGGATCATCGCACTCATCGTCAAGCAGAGTATTATATGAGAAGTAATCCGGTGGTTTGCGAACTCTTGAAGGATATCGACTAGATTCATTTGAGGAATCTGTAGCCTCACTTGACTGCTGATCATCAACATTGTTGACCTCTACATTGACTGCTTCATTGATTTCAACATCAGCATCCTCAGCATCCATGAAAGAAGTATCTATGCTAGGAGCATCTACCTCACATCTCCCAGATGAAGTGGAGGGCAATATTTCTTGTCTTAAAACTGCTGGCGATGGTGACTGGGAAAGCAAATTGACAATATCAGAGTTCACAGTACCTATAGGCTCAATATTTTCCTTCAGTCCAGTAAAGTTATTTTCAAAAAATGTAACATCTCTTGACTTTAGTGACCGTCTAGGAGTTGCCGCATTCCGGAAATAATAAGTATGAGGATCATCTGAATATCCTACAAAAATCTGTTCCTCAGCTTTCATGTCCAATTTACATCTCTGACTTGATGGAACATGAACAAGTGCTCTGCATCCAAAAACCTTAAGATGAGACAGATCGGGTTTTCTATTAAACCACATTTCAAATGGTGTTTTACCACTAAGCGCGCGGTGTGGTGATCGATTTTTCAAGTAGACGCTCGTCTCCACTGCGTCCTGCCAGAAAGCTTTTGAGAGGAAACCATGTGACAATAGTGACCGAGCCTTCTCTACTATGCTACGATTACACCGTTCACTTACCCCATTTTGCTGAGGGCTGTAAGGTGCTGTCGTTTGCCAATCGATACCCAGTGACTGAACATAATCCATCAATTCCTTATTGATGAACTCAGTTCCATTATCTGACCGCAAAGTCTTTATTTTTCCACCAAACTGTCTCTCGACATAAGAATGAAAAGAACAAAACTTACTTTTGACTTCAGTTTTAGAAGATATAAAATACACAAAAGTAAAACGTGTATAATCATCTATAAAAATAATAAAATATTTATTACCTGTAAACGAATTTGTAGAAAAAGGTCCACAAACATCGGTATGAACCAATTGAAGTGGCGATGTAGCCTTCCTGTATTTTAAGCTTTTGAAAGGCTTTCTAGACTGCTTACCCTCTATGCAAGGTATGCATGGTTCCTTGTCGACCTCCGTGTACTCCACGCCGATAGCCTGACCTTTTCTAAGTAGATCCATGCCAATTCGACAGAGATGTCCCAACCTCTTATGCCAGAGCTGAAAATTGGAACAATCAGAGTGCACATAAGCTGAAACATTATTGAACATTTTAATTGAACAATCGACAGTATACAGCCCATTACTTACAGAACCATACGCTAAAACATTTTTACTGTCTACTACATCACACTTAGAGTCATAAACAGTGCAGCCTTCTTTATTGAAAACTACAGAGTAACCCTTCTCTACTACTTTATTCACTGAAAGTAAATTACAGTTCAAATCAGGAACATGAACTACATTCTCTATTCTGTTCGCCAAAGTATCCGTATCAATGGATACATCACCAATACCTACAGCCGCCAGTTTTTGTCCATTAGCCACAGTAATCGTTCCACCTTGTACTGGCCGATAACTGCTGAACCACTCGCGGTGCGGAGTCATGTGAATGGTTGCACCGGAATCAATAATCCAATTCCCGTAACTTGCAGCCGGCGCAGAGAGAGCCATTTCCTTCACAACAGCCTGTTCCACCTTTTCACTATGATGGCAATCTGTACCTTTAAAAACGTTTCCTGACACACTCATAGCCTTCCTGTCCTTCTTATTGGGACATTCGGGACTTTTGTGTCCTGGTTGTCTACACTTAAAGCAGATTATAGACTTCTTCTTTTTGCTCGTAGAACCTGTTGAATGTAGCGCAGCCACCTCGTTCTGGTGAGGGTCCTTCGAAAACTCGTTTAATAGTTTTGCCTTAACCAACTCACTGGTTACATCAACATTCGAATTCTCTAAAGCCATTATCAGCGGTTCGTACCGAGATGTCAATCCTCCGAGAATAATCGCAGCCAGAGATCCATCGTCGATCTTCTTACCAATATCTTCAAGATCTTGAGCAGTACTCATAACGGCGTTGATATAAGATTCTATGTCTTGGAAATCGGTCAAGGTATATTTATATAATCTACGCTCCAAAGAGAGCCTTCGACCCATACCTTTATCCTCGTATGCTTTTTGTAAAGCACTCCAAGCCTCCTTAGCGTTTTTCGCATTTCTCACGTGCGAAATTGCACCTCCATCTACCGTAAGGCATATTTTTGACAATGCCTTCTGGTCACTACGAGAGCGCACATCCTCCGCCGTTTTATCAGAATCATCATACCCAGTGATAGACGTCCACAACTCCTCATGAATAAGGAGCATCCTCATTTTGAACTTCCAGGTTGGGTATCCGTCTCGGTTTTTTAACATCTGAATACCTTGAAAATTCATAATATTCCCTGACATTATCTTCTTTTAAAATAAGAGCTTCTTCGTGCTGATAACGTGTTGGAGGAATAAACTTATTAAAAGAATAATGTTAGAAGAAATGAATTTAATATAATAGAACCGAACAGCTTTATAAAAGAACAAGGAATAAAAGATGACAAGAATAGAGTAAAGAGTACAAACCATAACTTTTTGTACATAGGTACACACCTAATAAGTATAACATACAACATTCTTTCCTGTGGGAGGGAGCCCATCAACTGCCTAGCAGCCTCGGCTTTTATTCGGAAGCATTTGACGCATTTGCGCACCACTTTCTTGACCTCCCGGATACCATTGACAATTAAGTACCTTTGTGAAAGAGAACTCAATACTAATCTGGGGCCTGCATGTAAGAGACGCAAATGTTCACTTTCAATTAAGAGATTTGTTAAACGAGAGTTTTTCGGAAGAATAGTGGGATGTTTCTTATCGAAAGACATTTCCCTGGCATTATCGAGCCTACCTCCTACTCTTAGAACACCTATTTTGTCGAGGAAAGGAGAGAGACTTCCTATTCCTGTCTTAATAACTTTTCCAGCAGCAAGTGACTCTACTTCTTTAGCAAAATGTTGCTTTTGAGTACAACGTGCAATGACTGACATAGAGTCGCGAAGCTCCTGAGGTGTTAAGTAACACTCTGTAATTTTATTTTTATTTTTTGAACAATTATTAAAGAATCTATAAATAAATCCTACTACTTTCTGTAATTTATACAAGGTTGAATATTTTTCAATCAAATTGATTGCAAATGATGGCTCTACCTGTGTTACATTACACGGTATCTCTTGCTCATCATTTTGATCTGTTTTTGTTAGTAAATCAGGCAATTTAAAATTTTCAGAACATGCATGTGTATATTGTTTATCTGCTAAGTAGGTTGGCCCGTGCCACCACAAACTACTTTGTTGCAACTTGTGCGGCAAAACTCCCCTCGACAATAAATCAGCTGGGTTGTCACTAGTTTTTACAAATCCCCATTGCTTCTGATCGGTCAGCTCTACAATTTGTTTGACTCTATTATTGGCATAAATATTAGATTTCACATTGCCTGATTTAATCCAAGCTAACACTATTTGGGAGTCACTGTACAAAAATGTCTCTACTTGGGAAAACCTACCCTTGAGGACTCTACCAACCCTTTGTGCCAGCTGTGCCAAGAGGAGAGCACCATTGAGCTCTAGTTGTGGAATTGTGAGGCTTTTGCCTAATGGAGCAACACGTGACTTGGAGCAGAGTAATTCTGTTTGCACTGAACCATCATTTTTTATAATTCTTACATAAAGACAACAGCCAAAGGCTTTACATGATGCATCAGAATACCCTATCAACAAAATAGAATTTAAGGATATCGCTCGTGTGAATGTAACTTAATATATTTTTTATGTATAAACTTGCAACACTAGACGGAAATTTATTATTTTTGGTGTTTTGTCTATGTTGCGGCCCTTCCTGTTGAAAAGATTGTTACGAGCGGCTGTGTTCTGTGACAGAAAAATTAAATTCAAAGTATTACAAAGTTTCCACGCATTTTTATTCCACACATGCGTGCGGTGGTCCTTCGTGGAGTGTTTAAAATCAGTGCCGAAAAGTTTTCGCGAGATATCGTGGAGTTTTGAGTTGATTGTGGTCGGCTCGCCATACGAGGTCGCCATTGCCGGCTTATTGTGCAGGTTGCACGAGGCCCGCAAATTCGTTCTATGCAATAATAGAACGAAAAATAGAAGCAACATCAAGAAGCAGCATCATAATATCATCAAAAATCGTGTGATTTGCGATTTTGTGAACGAAAAAGTTTGCCATTTTCAACCACCCTCATTTCAAAATCTGAAATTGGATTGGATTGTCACGGTTGGTACGGTTGGTACTTAGATCAACTTCCCGCGTACGAGTTGTGCAAACTTCACGTCGGTCGTATCGTGTCTTCAGTCACTCACTCAGCTGTCACTGCTGACTGCTGTCAGTGTCAACGTCAACGTGAAATCGGCTTGTTTGTATACAAACAAAATATTTTGTGCAAATATTACCATGGTGGAATCAAAGGAAGCATTGCGCAAACATCGCATACTTCGTGCACAGTGCAAAGCTACAATAACGCGCATCGAAACGTTTGTGGATGATCCCATAAGTTTTGCGTCTGCAACTGTGGATATTTTGGAGGCGCGCAAAGAAAAGCTGATCGGTGCACTCAAAAGTTATGAGGCGGTGCAATTGGATATCCTAAGTATTGACGAAAGTGACTCCGAACAGGTTGGTCAAGTAGAAGAAAAATATTATTCTGTGCTTGCTAAAATCAATGCTTCTCTGAAACAAATAGGCAAGAAATCTATCTCAGAATGTCATAATGTTTCAACCTGTAAACTACCAAACATTGAAATAACTCCCTATGATGGGAAAGATTTTACCAAATTCAAACCATTTTATGATTTGTTTATAGCTGTTATCGATAATAACAGGTCATTGTCCAATGTTCAAAAGTTGTTCTATTTAAGAAAATATGTAACAGATGATGCTTTGGCAGTCATAGTCAATTTGCCGCTAGTAAATCAATCATACAGGGAAGCATTAGATTTGTTGGAAAAGCGTTTTGACAACAAAGCGCGGTTAATAGGAAATCATATCAGTATTTTGATAGATTTGCCTACAATGCAAAAAGGCACTGCAGCCTCTATAAGGTCTTTTGTGTCCGAAGTGCAGCAACAATTGCATGCATTGAAAAATCTTGAACAGCCCATCAATACATGGGATATGTTACTGATTTCCATTTTAACCAGAAAATTAGATCAAATCACTAACAGAGCTTATCAATTAGATAGGGACATAGAAAAGATGCCTTCCATGGCAGATTTTTTGAACTTTCTTGAAAAGCGCGCTATAGCCTTAGAAGATAGTTCACCCCCTAAAGGTACTTGCAATGAAAGTACAAGTAGATTCTGTAAATCTGCACAATCAAAGGTGACCAATGTTGCCTCACAAGTCAAAAAGTTGTGTAAATGTTGTACTAAAAGTGACCATCCTATTTTCAGCTGTCCGGAATTCAAAACGGCAGCATTAGCGGACCGCCAAACATTTGTGCGGGACCATGATTTATGCACTACATGTTTAAAGAAACACAGCGAAAAATGTAAGTTTAATTTTAAATGTAAAATATGTAAACAAGGACACAACACGTTGCTACATGAAGAATCGGCCAGTCCTATTGAGCCTGCAGTTTCATTAGTATCAAATCCTGTTTCCAATAATGTTTTGCTTCCAACTGTAAAAGTTTATTTGCTAAATCAAAATGGTCAAAAGCTTTCTGTCCGAGCACTGCTTGATACGGGCAGCCAGGCATCTTTTGTTACAACAAGCCTTGTAAACAAACTTGGGCTGATTGCTATAAATCAGCACCAAAGAATTATAGGTATAGGTAATAAACCAACACAAATTGACAAACTTGTAAACATAAGTGTGCTTCCATGCCACAACAATGTAAAATTAAAATTGAAATGTCACATAGTTGACAAAATAACTTCAAACTTGCCCCAACAGTTTATAAATGTATCCGGTTGGAATTTACCTAAAAATGTAAAACTTTCAGATGATGAGTTTAATATCCCAGCTGAAATTTCTTTGTTGCTGGGTGCGGATATTTATTTTAGTGTTTTATTAGATGGTTGTATAAAAATCCAAAATGGACCGGTTTTGCAAAACACCCTGTTTGGGTATGTAGTTGGTGGCAATTTTCCTGAAAAGGTGTCTGAAAATAGTGAAGTAAGTAATGTAACCTTTGAGATTGTTTCTAATTGTTGTGCTATCCATAATGAGAAAAAGTTAGAAAATATAATGGAAAAATTTTGGTTGACTGAAAAGTTACCAGAGCCTGCAAGGAAGAGTAGTGATGAGTTTCAGAAGGCTGAAGAAAGTTTTCAAAAATCAATGAGTCTTAAAGACAGTCGTTTTCATGTTGACATGCCTCTCATCACTCCTCTGGAAGAACTGCAGCTTGGTGACTCTTTTTCAGTTGCCTATCAAAGATTTCTAATGTTAGAGAAACGATTCAAATCAAATCCTTTGTTATTAGAGCAGTATAAATTGTTCATAGATCAGTATGTAGAGCTGGGACATGCCAAAAGGGTGGATTTTGCGAAGTACGATATTGATAGAGATCCTGTCTATTTTCTAGCGCATCATGCTGTTATCAACGAGGCAAGTAAGACAACCCGACTCCGTGTAGTGTTTGACGGGAGTATGAAGTCGCGCAGCCAGGTGTCCCTCAACGACGTCATGCTGAATGGCCCCGTGGTACAGAGTGAGCTTTTTGATATTTTAATTTTATTCAGGACCTACATTTTCACACTAATTTGTGATATTCAAAAGGCATTTCGCAATGTTTTCATAAATAGTTCACAAACATGCCTTTAAAATATTCTTTGGCGAGATGATCCCAGGAAGCCTATCAGCTGTTTACAGCTTCAGACTGTAACATACGGTTTAAAGGCCTCTACTTTCTTGACCACTCGATGCCTACTTGAATTAGCTTATCGGTACAAAAGTAATTACCCACTGGCTGCTCAAGCCATGATCAAAAACACTTATGTTGATGACGTCTTGTGCGGATCAGACAATGTAGACCAGGTCCATGAACTGAAAACTCAATTGGTAGAGCTTCTCAAGTTGGGTAGTTTTTCCTTGCATAAATGGTGCTCAAACAACCCGGAAGTCATAAAAGACATTCCAAATGAGCAAAGGCAGTTTGAAAATGTAGATATGAGTGGAGATAACCTGGTCAAAACTTTAGGTTTAATGTATGACATCACTGCAGACACATTCACTTTTTCTAGCCCTATTATAGATGAAGGGCATAACTTAAATTCAAAAAGAAAAATATTGAGCTTTATTGGGAAGATGTTCGACCCTCTCGGTTTAGTAGGTCCAATTATAGTGGTAACCAAAATATTTATGCAAGAGCTATGGTCTTTGCAAATTGGATGGGACGCTATAGTTCCAAATGAACAGTTAATATACTGGAACAATTTTTTAAATAAGTTAAAACTTATGGATAAGATTACAGTGAAAAGATGTGTCAATAGTAATGATATTTGTAATGTAGAGTTGATAGGGTATTCTGATGCATCATGTAAAGCCTTTGGCTGTTGTCTTTATGTAAGAATTATAAAAAATGATGGTTCAGTGCAAACAGAATTACTCTGCTCCAAGTCACGTGTTGCTCCATTAGGCAAAAGCCTCACAATTCCACAACTAGAGCTCAATGGTGCTCTCCTCTTGGCACAGCTGGCACAAAGTGTTGGTAGAGTCCTCAAGGGTAGGTTTTCCCAAGTAGAGACATTTTTGTACAGTGACTCCCAAATAGTGTTAGCTTGGATCAAATCAGGCAATGTGAAATCTAATATTTATGCCAATAATAGAGTCAAACAAATTGTAGAGCTGACCGATCAGAAGCAATGGGGATTTGTAAAAACTAGTGACAACCCAGCTGATTTATTGTCGAGGGGAGTTTTGCCGCACAAGTTGCAACAAAGTAGTTTGTGGTGGCACGGGCCAACCTACTTAGCAGATAAACAATATACACATGCATGTTCTGAAAATTTTAAATTGCCTGATTTACTAACAAAAACAGATCAAAATGATGAGCAAGAGATACCGTGTAATGTAACACAGGTAGAGCCATCATTTGCAATCAATTTGATTGAAAAATATTCAAACTTGTATAAATTACAGAAAGTAGTAGGATTTATTTATAGATTCTTTAATAATTGTTCAAAAAATAAAAATAAAATTACAGAGTGTTACTTAACACCTCAGGAGCTTCGCGACTCTATGTCAGTTATTGCACGTTGTACTCAAAAGCAACATTTTGCTAAAGAAGTAGAGTCACTTGCTGCTGGAAAAGTTATTAAGACAGGAATAGGAAGTCTCTCTCCTTTCCTCGACAAAATAGGTGTTCTAAGAGTAGGAGGTAGGCTCGATAATGCCAGGGAAATGTCTTTCGATAAGAAACATCCCACTATTCTTCCGAAAAACTCTCGTTTAACAAATCTCTTAATTGAAAGTGAACATTTGCGTCTCTTACATGCAGGCCCCAGATTAGTATTGAGTTCTCTTTCACAAAGGTACTTAATTGTCAATGGTATCCGGGAGGTCAAGAAAGTGGTGCGCAAATGCGTCAAATGCTTCCGAATAAAAGCCGAGGCTGCTAAGCAGTTGATGGGCTCCCTCCCACAGGAAAGAATTACAGCGTCCAGGCCATTTCAGCATGTCGGCGTTGACTTCTGTGGACCCTTCAACATGAAGGTAGCCAGGGTTAGAAGGCCTATTGTTAAGAAATGTTACATCGCGCTTTTTGTCTGCTTTGCTATAAAAGCTATTCATGTAGAGCTTGTATCAGACTTAACAACTGAAGCCTTTTTGGCATGTCTCAAGCGATTTATTTCGAGGCGTGGCATGCCCACAAACATATTTTGTGACAACGCTAAAACTTTTAAAGGAGCGTCCAATGTAATGAAAAAATTGTATGACCTACAATCTTCCAAAAATCACAGGGATACTCTAGATAGGTTTTGCACCCAACACTATATAAAATTTAGATTTATACCTAGTTATTCACCTGAGTTTGGAGGATTGTGGGAAGCAGGTGTAAAAAGTGTAAAACACCACTTGAAGCGGGTTGTAGGCAACTTAACTTTAACTTTTGAAGAGCTCTATACAGTCATTGTTCAAATCGAAGGAATATTAAACTCTAGGCCTCTACTCTCCGCAAACTCAAATGATAATGAGTATTTAACTCCTGCTCATTTCCTCATTGGAACAGCTTTGGCTAGCTATCCTGAAGTAGATTTAACAGAGGTTTCAGTTAATCGTTTAAAATTTTGGAATCTCTGCACTAAACTTAAACAACAATTTTGGAAATTATGGTCTAATGATTATTTAACACAACTTCAAAGCCGTCCAAAGTGGAAATATCCACAAACAAACCTCAAAGAGGGTGACTTAGTAATTGTGAAAGATTTTAATGCTGTTCCATTAGAATATAAAATGGGTCGTATTGTAAAAACATACCCAGGTAGAGACGGTAGGGTAAGAGCTGCTGATGTAATGATGAAAAACAAAATATACAGAAGGTCAATTAAACGGCTCTGTCAACTACCTGTAGAATAAATTAATGCCGGCCCCAATTATGTTTAGAACAATCTAAACATACAAAATAGAATTTAAGGATATCGCTCGTGTGAATGTAACTTAATATATTTTTTATGTATAAACTTGCAACACTAGACGGAAATTTATTATTTTTGGTGTTTTGTCTATGTTGCGGCCCTTCCTGTTGAAAAGATTGTTACGAGCGGCTGTGTTCTGTGACAGAAAAATTAAATTCAAAGTATTACAAAGTTTCCACGCATTTTTATTCCACACACCAGCCATTTGAAGACTACAGGTGTGCACCTTTTAGTACACCCATATTTCACCCATGTAAGGTGGCGAGCCTGTCGTCAACCGGACACGAATCTAGACTCAGGGCTGCTACTGAGAAATTCCAGATGTCAATGTTCTTTGGCCGAACGGGGTATCGAACCCAGGACCTCATGCTCAGCAGTAGCATAGACAGTCATAATTGCTTGACAAGCAATTGCAATTGACGACACGGTTGGCGCCGTGGTTGAGCGATTGACTGCTGCGCAGCATGTCGCGGATTCGGGTTTTTCTTTCTATAATATGTATGTATTTACAAAAAAAAAAATGTATGTAATAGTCCGGGAGGTACCGTTGCATTTCAGGTACCCATTTTACGCCGATCGATTGCCTATTTTTTCAGTAGTTCTCGAATCACTAATAAGTAAACCAAGCGTCAGCTGACGCACCCGCGGTGGGTTTGGGTGTGGGAGGTTGCGAAAGTTGTAAAAAAAAAAAGTAATAGTACGCCGGCTGAAACCTTTTTACATAAATAGTTGACATCATACTGAGCTGAAAAAAAATAGTCAGCTGCACTGTGGAAGGGGGAATATGCGTCAGCTGCTCACATGAACTTGTAAAATAACACGTAAATAAAAAAGTCATAGTAAGCCGGCTGATGTTGACATGGATAGTTTGATCTTGTATGACTAATAAGTAAATCGACCGTCAGCTGCTCAAGTAGCGGTGGGTTTGGGAGTGGGAGGTTGCGAAAGTTGTAAAAAAATAAATAAAAAAAAGTCTTAGTAAGCCGGCTGATATTGACATGGATAGTTGATCTTGTATGACTAATAAGTATACCGACCGTCAGCTGCTCAAGTAGCGGTGGGTTTGGGAGTGGGAGGTTGCGAAAGTTGTAAATAAAAAAAATAAAAAAAGTAATAGTACGCCGGCTGAAACCTTTTTACATAAATAGTTGACATCATACTGAACTGAAAAAAAATCGTCAGCTGCACTGTGGAGGGGGGCATATGCGTCAGCTGCTCACATGAACTTGTAAAAAAACACGTAAAATAAAGTACGCCGGATGAAATTTAACTAGGCGATTCTTTAAATAATTTAAAGTACGAAAACAACAATCAGCTGCGTGCGTAGCGGTGGAAAGACCGTCAGCTGGCGCAGTAAAGATACAGATTATTCGAGCAATGCACAGTACCTTTCAGGGTCCAGCTGACAGAGTTCCCCTGCCCGCACCCAGCTGACTGATAGTTTTTGTAAACGTAACTATTAAACTATCATATTGTCAAATTTCAACCGGCATAGTGGTAATTAAATGCTAATGTCGGGACATGTGTAAAACTATATCGTAAGAAAACATTTTGTTTTTTTTTCTTGTTTTATTTTATACTAGCTTTCGGCAGCGGCTTCGCCCGCGTGTATTTCGGAAATTATCCCACGGGAACATACTACCGGCATAAAAAGTGTCCTAGAGTCAGTGCGGAAAGAGAAGCGGCTTAAGATTTGGTGGCGCAGCTGTGCTTAATTACCGTATTTGTGATGTTGTCAACACTGTTACGACATTATAGTGCGACATTATATAACGTCTAGATTATTATGAGGCTGTGTTAGAATATTATAATGTTTTTAGAGTCTGTGTTAATAATTGTTTTGATGAAATTTTTAGTAGTCATACATAATGTTAGTTCCATTTTACGCCACGCCGCTTCTCTTTCCGCACAGACTCTATCTCCTATTCCAGGTCATGGTCTATCCGTGTACCAAATTTCATCCAAATCCGTTCTGCCGTTTTAGCGTGAAAGTGCAACAAACAAACAAACTTACTTTCGCATTTTTAATATTAGTTAGGATTAGGATATTTAAACGAAATGCATGATATAAAATAATATTGACTGTAAAAAGGAAATATAATCATTTAATGTAAAGAAATAGAAATATAAAAATTAATGACTGCAGAAATTATTCTTTATGACTGGTATCGCAATCATAATCGTTCTCTGATAAATCATCATCAGAACTCTCCTCTGTTAAAACGTTCTCTTCATCTTGTTCAACTTCTTGAGCTCGATCCTCTTCACCATCATCTTGTAATGAACATTTTAATCATTAAAATTAGGCTACCAGAAATATACTAGCTTAAAGAAAGTGTCACTGACAAAAAATCCATACCGGCAATATTTTCGCTGCTATCATCCGTTATTCTCGTGACTGATGGGGGTACTTGATCTGCTTCGAACCATTTGAAGATATATTTCTCTTCTTTTTCTTCCCTTCCCCAGTCAGTGGGCGACAATTGAGAAGGGTCTTCAAGGTCAGCATGGCTCCAAAGGTGCGCTATGTACGACGTGCGCAGTAAATGCTGGCGTAGCTCGGATTTACACGGGGGGAAGATTGCCCCGCGCGTCGATATGATTTTTCATACTCATAATTATTTAAACAATCACCTAGTTACATTTCATCTGGCGTACCATAACTTTATTTTACGTGTTTTTTTACAAGTTCATGCGAGCAGCTGATGCATATTCCCCCCTCCACAGTGCAGCTGACGATTTTTTTTTCAGTTCAGTATGATATCAACTATTTATGTAAAAAGGTTTCAGCCGGCGTACTATTACTTTTTTTTTTTACAACTTTCGCAACCTCCCACTCCCAAACCCACCGCTACTTGAGCAGCTGACGGCCGGTTTACTTATTAGTCATACAAGATCAACTAACCATGTCAACATCAGCCGGCTTACTATGACTTTTTTCTTTTTACAACTTTCGCAACCTCCCACACCCCAACCCACCGCTACTTGAGCAGCTGACGGTCGGTTTACTTATTAATCATGCAAGATCAACTATCCATGTCAACATCAGCCGGCTTACTATGACTTTTGTATTTACGTGTTTTTTTACAAGTTCATGTGAGCAGCTGACGCATATTCCCCCTTCCACAGTGCAGCTGACTATTTTTTTTCAGCTCAGTATGATGTCAACTATTTATGTAAAAAGGTTTCAGCCGGCGTACTATGACTTTTTTTTTTTTTTTTTTACAACTTTCGCATCCTCTTACACCCAAACCCACCGCTACTTGAGCAGCTGACGGTCGGTTTACTTATTAGTCATACAAGATCAACTATCCATGTCAACATCAGCCGGCTTACTATGACTTTTGTATTTACGTGTTTTTTTACAAGTTCATGTGAGCAGCTGACGCATATTCCCCCTTCCACAGTGCAGCTGACTATTTTTTTTCAGCTCAGTATGATGTCAACTATTTATGTGAAAAGGTTTCAGCCGGCGTACTATGACTTTTTTTTTTTTTTTTTTACAACTTTCGCATCCTCTCACACCCAAACCCACCGCTACATTACATTTGTATTTGCAACGCAAACGCCCGGACTATAAGTAGTTTATCAGCCATCTCGTTACCATAACACAAGCATTACGTTGCTTAGCTTGGGACTAGATGGCGTTGTGTGAAATGTCCAAAGATATTATTATTATTAAGCACGTGATTTTTTCGTGCTATGTAAATTTTGACCGTCCAGGGATTAGGACTTTGCGACCAAATTCGGCCGTAAAGCGATCGCTATCTAAGTCGAGCCTGTAGCCCCAAGTCCACTCAAATCTGTGTGGTTCTTTCCTCAAAATACCTTTTCAGAAACCAATCTACATGGTCCTCACATGACAAGACCAAGATTATGTCTTGACTTTAAAAGACCTCTGAATTTGTTTTGCCTATCTTCTCAGAGTTAATCGGATAGCAAACGCCGACATCATCTAGTTTTTTAGGGTTACGTACCAAAATGGTAAAAAGGAACCCTTATGGTGCGGCTCTGTCTGTCTGTCTGTCTGTCACAACTGGATAGCTCAAGAACTACTAATGCTAAACTGAAATTTGGAACAGTTTTAGATGACGTTTGCCCAACTATATTGCAAATAAGAAAAAATAAAATAAATATGTATTTTTTGCAACAGGGACTGAAAAGGGGTCTTAAAAATTCGAAGTGGGGTTACTAGGGCATGTATCTTAGGTAAGAGCGCTGTTTGCACATTCTCAAACATTTTTTTCTTTTTTTCAGGCCGCATAGTTTTCGACTTTTGATGACAAATGTTAAAAAAAATACCGTTAAACAATACCCCGTATCTCCGAAGTTTGCATAGAGAAAAATGTCTATAAATAGCACAGTTTTTCAGAAATCATCAACAAAAATTACATATAAATGATGGTATGGAACCCTCGGTGCGCGAGTCCGACTCGCTCTTGAACGGTTTTTTTTTTAATATGATCTGCCTATCTGACCTCCACAAGTCCACAACCCAATTACTGGGTAATACGATACGCCTTGGTAAAACTGGTTGTCAGACTTTCGGGCTTCTGACGACCCGTAACGACTGTCAAAGATCCACAAATGACAGCTGGGACCAGCGGCGTCTTAGTATATAAAGATGGTCGCCCATCCACGGACCAACCGCGGCAAGCGTAGCGTACTTAGTCGATCGACCCATAATTATGCAAAATTTCAAGATTTTAGACCCGGTTTAGGTTGTACCCGGTTGGTTGTCTGTCCGTGAGTGAATTGAGTTTAATTAAATTAATTGACAATAGATATATAGATATTTACAATGTCAGCGAACTCTGTTTCCTACAACTTCCTGGTAAGTAGGTACACGACGCCAATAGCCATTATTTTATCACCGAACACTACCGGGATAACACACGATAAGATTATTTACATACAAAATAATAAATTCACATGCAAATGTTGACGGTACTAATGTAGGAGTGAACAGACAGACGGATTCGCAACTGTCTTATTAACGCGGTCTGCCATGTTTAGTTAACAGTTTAGTACCCGTACAAAATGTATTGTTTCTGTGGTACATTTCCATTCAGCTTAATTAGATAGCTTAGGTTGGATATGTGGTAATAGGAACGAGAATACGTTGCAATATGTTACTACTGAAGTAGATAAGTACCTACGGCTTTTGATATCGCATTCACCATTTTCTTGTCCTTTTGGTGACGGGACAGAATGACTTTTTCTTCCACACATCTCAACTAGCCGTAATCTTTACTAGGAAGGAAGTGAAAGAAGAAAACAGAGCGGATTTTTTTTATTGATTTTGTAAAAGATGACATTTTTTTTCTTATTGTCTGACTCTCAAAAGCCTTCCATGAATAATTATTAAACGCATGAAAGGACCTACAATATCTATACAATTATAACAAAACACTATCCCATCCCATCTATGTTGAGCTGGGAGGTCAATTCAAAGCAGCAATGGTTCTTTCTTCAAAAGGCTCTTCCAGACATGGCCGTGCATTGTTGGACTCACATTATAATCGTAATATTCTATTGATTGGACTTTTTATGAGAAAAAATACAGGGTGGAATCCCACATCGACGCGCAAACGGTTACCGCGTATTCAGTAAGTACATCATTCTGAGCCCCCCTACATAGAAATTTTTCATCGGTTATTGAACAAAAAAATCTGCTCTTCCATGCATTTTGACCGTGTAGGTATTGCACTATTGTAGGAAACTGCTGATTTTTTTTTCAATAACCGATGAAAAATTTCTATATAGGGGGGCTCAGAATGATGTACTGAATACGTGGTAACCGTTTGTGCGTCGATGTCCCTTCCACCCTGTATATACAAATAATAACATTCATAAAAACTTAACAGCTTCTGAAGTCGGTATCTTCAATTCTTGAATGCATGACACCGACTTCAAAAGCTGTAAAGTTTATTATGAAAGTTATTTTATTCGTTTTAAGTTTTTGAAGTCTGTTTTACTTTATATAAAACTCTGTTTAGGTACATAAAATTTATACTACCCGAGTTTCTTTACTATCGCTTCTTCTTCGTCGTTCCCTCAATGCTGAGGATCACGACCACATACGACGCATCTCCAAGCTTTGCGGTCTTCTGCAGTGTGGACTGCTTGGTAATCTAACAGCCTTCTTGATATCATCTGACCGTCTTTGCCGATGCTCTAAGCTGCCTTGAGCGTGTTTACTTTCCACCCGGCCCAGAATCATACATAAGCCTTTCCAGACAATGAGAACGCATAATAATGATAATATGCCCGAAAAATCTGAGTTGCTACCGCTAAAGAAGTGTTAAACTGATAACTGATGGCGTTAGTGGTGAATATTGATTCTGATCAGCCAAAAATCGTGAACCAACGAATATTAATGCTAATTGTATTAAGTGGTAACTGGTAAACTTGTAATAAACAAAACGATCGTTGTAGTATTTGCAATGGATGTATTTTGGGTTTTCCTGTTCTTATTTAGTCCATGTTATTAGTATTTAGTACTTAATAGTCCTGGAGTGGAGACCGCGTATCGGCAAGGGTAGTGTGGGACGCCACCTTTCTAAGGTTCCGTACCAAAATGGTAAAAAGGAACCCTTATGGTGCGACTCAGTCATGTCCTAGAAACAAAAAATCGAAAACATGTGACATCTACCAACCCGCACGGGGCCCGCGTGGTGGATTACCCTGTTGAAGAGAGGGACTGTGTCCCAGCAGTGGGACAATTATAGTTAGTTTGTTTTGTGTCATTGCGTAAACTACCACCTTGTACTATATCGCCTTTGATTTTACTCAGAAACTAAACACTCAGTGAGCCTAAAACAGTGTTATTAACTAAATTGCCTTCATAATTCCCTGTAGATCGGCCCTTTGGCCTTGTGCATTAGAGTTCAATTACTTCGGAATGTAATTCGATATTTTCATTAGCAAACGACCGTATATTTATTAGGTTAGGGGACACCTTATACATATTTCATTACGGAGAAGTAAATAGTATTTTTATACCTTATTAGGATTCCGTACCCGACGGGTACTAAACGGAACCCTATTACTATAAGCCTCCGCTGTTCGTCCGCCTGTCTATCACGAATCATATTCAGATCAATATACAACCTGATACCTGATACCTGATTTTTTGCAATTTTCAGGTCAGTATCAGGTACTAACGAAGACAGAAGTGCATGGAGAATTCCAAACCAAAATCGTTTGTACAGGGTTTCATATTTCTTAGTATTATTATTTCTTAGTAATTATTTTAGGCACCTATTAAAAACCTTAGGTGTCTCTGCATAATAAGGTTTTAAGCTTTGCAGTGTTATTTTCATGTTTGAACAGCGCCATCTAGTCGTCTCTTAAAAAGTAATGAAACGTAATGCAAAACCTCACAGTCAAAAGTCGACCTTAGGCTCTCCATGCACTTTTGTCTTCAATAGTACATGAGAACAACAACAACCGCTACCTCAGTAGGTACATCTCATCTTCAATACAGGGGGGGCACCTCAGAACAATAACAAAGCATAGAAGGAAGGCTAAAAACAGAATTCTGTAACTACCTTTATTCCCGTTCTATTATTAGGTACGATAAAGGATGTGGGAAAGAGATAAATGTTTTACTCTTTGTTTTACTTTCTTGGCATGGTCACAAGATCAATTGTCATTTGGTTAAAAAAGTTATAGTATGACGCGGCCAAATTTGATAGTACTTTGTTTCAATGTCTGACAGTTCGTTCATTGAACTAGCTGACTTATTCGCGTGTTCATTGTTTACGTGTCTGTCGTAATATTCCATGGTTTTGCGATGTTTTAATAATATTTCTACTGTTAGATTGCATGAATTCTTTGTTTAACTACAAATAGTGTGTGTGTGGACGCTGTGGAGCAATTTCTTGTGTGGTTGGGGGCTGCAAGACCCATTCATAGCGAAAATAAAATGAACAACAAATATTGACCTTCGATCGGTAAGTTTTTGCTTAATTTCTTGTTGCCTAAGATCTGATAAACGAATATAAATACATAACAAATATTGCTGTGTCACTATATAGCTGAAACCAGTCGTAATATTTATTCCAATAGAAGTTATTAGCGAATATTCGGAAATTGTTTTGGGGTTATCTTGATCAGCCATAGTGACGTAAATAATGTTGCCGATACTTTTCTTTTACAGATTTCCTAGACGATGTGAAAAAAAAATGGATAAATTGTATTGGTAGACGAAATTGGACTCCAAACAGCACAGCCACATAATATGCTCCAAACATTTTACTTTGTATTCATTTGGTAATGAACCTATGAAATGGATGTAGCATGTTCTTTAAGTCGTCACTTAGAGTACATGCTGTTCCTACATTATTTGTTATGGATAGAACAGATGAAATGGTCTTGATATATTATGATATAATTAAGGTATTTTATTGGCAATAAATAGTATCCCGTTCAAATTAAAACTTGATTTATTACATTACAGGAAATACTTATGGAAGTCTGCGAAGAAGGACATAGCGCAATACTGCAAATTAAAAAAACCGCTCACCATCAACAGTAATCTAACATGAAGACAGGTATAACATTCAGAAATATGTTCACTTGAAATATGCGATACAATGATATTATATTAAAAATATCATTGATGCGATATCATTCTTCTACTTATCCCAGTCGGAAATATAATCGAGTGCAAATTTATTTATTTATTTTTAATACAAAATACGTAATTGTAGGATCCCGTAGCAATGGAAGTTGAAACAGGACCTAGTACATCGGTACAAATTAATGAATCGCCACTGATCTTGACATCTCGTGAAATCATCTCACATCAGTCAGGTAAGACATACAAATAAAACTATTTACCTAAATAAAAATGTTGATAAAAAATCTTACATAAATTTTATTGAGAACTGTTTGTTTTAGGAATCCTTGACACAGATGACAATAACAAATTCAGAAATAATTGGATTCCATCCTGATTCAAGAAGACTGCGCTTCTGGCGAGTTCCTGGTCGCCAGAGCCGACTCCAGAATCCTCAGGAAGTTCATCCGTACCAGGGCGGAATGATTATGGTGTGGGCTGGAATTCGACTAACAGATTATTAAAGTGGCTAGGCATTTTATTTTTTATTTAAAATATTATCTGGTCGTTATTTATTTTTTTATGTACGAAAAGTTTTTGTCGCTTTGGTACCATTTTAAATTTTCATAATAAATTTTATTTTTTCACTAACAACCATTTTATTTAATCAAATAATTCAAATCTCTATTAAATTACGCTTCTACTGATTTACAATAATATATGTTACATAAAAAGTATTAAAATAAAAATTATTAGGTACTTTGAATACCCTTTTTCCCTAGACTTTGTTGAGTAGTCTATGATGTAATCTAAAATTCAAATAAATATGAGAAAGTAAGTTGCTAAAAACATTTGCAAAACCGAATGTCTCCCACTTCTTTTCAATAAACTCATCAGTTATTATGGCAACTAAATACATTCGGGTTTAGCCGGGTCAGATTTAATACATGAAGAGCTGTCGAGAACCAAGGAAGACTTTGGTGATGATGATGACGAACTATTTAGTTCATACTTAAAGTATTGTTTCATTTTGAACGAATATATTAAGTATTGGTATCATAAGTATGCTTAGTTACTTCAAAATTTTTGGTACGCACGGCTACAGATCAAGCTATACATTTCCAGTATAAGCTGATCTCCCATTGTATAGGATTTCCTTACAATGAGCGGTCAGTGTAAACTGGAAATGTATAGCTTGATGTGTAGCCGTGTGTACCTACGGTTATTATTCTTGGCAGTGTAAGAAAGAATGTCATTGTAAATTCTATCGACGTTCAAATTTAGTGGGTACATCACTAGTCAGAATAAAATGAATGACAACCTACAAAATTTCGAAACGTCTTCTGTATACGTGTCCTTCTTTAACATCATAGCGGCTCCATAAGTCAAAATGAAACAAATATATTGAGTTCAGTTGCTATTTTAACACTACTTCTATGCTTTGTTATTGTTCTGAGGGGGGCACACTTAACACTGTCATCTATTTCCATAGATGACAGCGACATCTGGAGTTTGGTGTGATAACAAAACTTGGCAGCCATCTTGTCTGGCTTGTCATAAAAACATTTCAGATTTTCTAGCTATCTAATCTGTGGGATTTTCGGCAATTGTCAACTCGTTCCCGACGTTGTTGATGCGCTTCTCGAGTTTATCTCAGTTAATTCTGTTAAAATTGTTTCATGTTACTGTTTGAGTTTTGTTTTTATTCCTATTATTGTTATACTTTGTTTTTCGTTAGCAATGTTCATTAGTCTTATTAGTTGTTTTGAACGAACTCCCAAGAATGAGTGAACCCCCAAGAAGATATTGTATTTTTGACTGTGATGCTTTATGTAAGTGTTTACTACCGTACCGTACCTTTAATAAAAGTAAGAAAAAGTTTTATTTAGCCATATTCTGCTATTCATTAATTTCATTCCAATTTCAGTGGCTTACGGTGTACCTACTTCTTCACCGGTTCCCAAACCCTGACAACCACTACGAGGCCCGATTTGTTCGCTGCTTGGATAGCGGCTGTTGGCGGCGAGGTTAGAGAAAGTGATTGTATGAAGATTTTAAGAACAAAAGCAGTGATCACCATTTTGATCCCACATTCAAGACTGATTGATTGGTAATAATAAACGGACATTTTCCTGAACTGCATACGTGTTTTTTTAAATTATATTATATCCCGATTGCCCTTAATTTATAAACTCGTACGAGTTATATAGATAGGTACCTACCTATAGCTGGTATGCATACTATGAGTACCTACTCAGTATGCATAGGTAGGTGTATACATTAGACCCTTAGTTCACCCACCAAACGTATGGTGGCAGCACTTTCCATACATGCAAATTTTACCACAGAGTTGTCACTCTTTCTCTCTATACTTACTTTACTCTTTGCTTCAATACCAGGAGTTGCAGGTGCGTTGTCACCCCAAAGACAAAGCTGACAGTCTCCTAAGCCTGTGCGCGAAAAAAAAAGCTGTTTCCTACATTTATGTTGGCATAACTCGTCAAAATGTAGGGAACAGCTGTTTTTTTTTTGCGATTTCATGTTTGGTAATAAAAGTGCTTAAAGGATGCCCATGAATTCCCCCAATTTCATCCTGTATATAAAGAAATACCTTTAAGGCCCAGATTTCCTGAAAACGATCAAAAAGGTGGTTTTTTAAAGCAGTGTATCTCATAAACCGTAAATAATTTTGACATGTAAAAAAAATATGATATTTTCAAGTCTTTTTCGCATACAGTGATGGAAGCCAAAACATAATTATACATATTTTAATGCACCAAAAAAATCTTTAAACATACCTCCTAATAATCTTTAAAAGCAGTTTATCCCTTCATTAACAATAATAATTATAATTAAAAATATACCATGAAATGTCAAATTCCAAACTGCATCCAGTGATGGATTACTTTTTAATAAATAGTTAATTTCTAATTTTATACGATTTTATTTGCATTTTTACGACATAATTCCGGTGCGCGTGAGAATCTTCTATCTCGTGCGTCAAACTAGACAGCCATAACGCCATTTCACTTACACACCGAGCTAAACCAATCTTGGAACCTGGGCCTTAAAGCCGGCAACTCTGTTTTGTGTGTGGTGATGACGGAGCGCCGCGCGCCCGCGCCGTAACGTAATAAAAAACCCGGTCAAAAGCGAGTCGGACTCGCGCACCGAGGGTTCCGTTCCAATTTCTGAAAGTGTGCGTGTGTGTGAAAAGTGTGCTATTTATAGACATCGTTTTATTTTTCCTGTAATCTTTACATAAACTTCTATCACATAGAATAATTTCAGATTTTTATCTTTGCAAACTTCGGAGATAAGGGGGGGGGGAACAGTATTTGTTTTTTACATTTTTCATCAAAACACGAAAACTATGGGGCCTAAAAAAAATTAAAAAAATGTTTGAGAATGTGAAAATAGCGCTCTTTCAAATGATACCCCAAATGCCCTAGTAGCCCCACTTTGAATTTTTAAGACCCCCTTTTAGTCCCTGTTACAAAAAGAATATAAATATTTTTGCTTTTTTCTTATTAAATTTGTAAAATAGTTGGGTAAACGTCATCTAAAACTGTTCCAAACAAGTTGATAGCATTAGTAGTTCTTGAGATACCCAGCTGTGACAGACAGACAGACAGACAGACAGACTGAGTCACACCATAAGGGTTCGTTTTTTACCATTTTGGTACGGAACCCTAAAAACCGGTCAAAAGCGAGTCGGACTCGCGCACCGAGTGTTCCGTACCATGTAATTTTTCTTGATGATTTCTGAAAAAGTGTGCTATTTAGAGACATCGTTTAATTTTTCCTGTAATCTTCTAAATAAATAAAAAGAGAAGTCCTGACTAACTGACTGATTGACTGACTCATCAACGTCCAGCCTAAACCCATGGACCTAGAAAGCTGAAATTTTACAGGTTTGGGTTTTGAGGTTCCCTTTATAATGTAGACAAGGAATAAGGAAGGAATTCCCGGTAGTACGTTCCCGTGGAATATTTTCCGACATCCACGCGGGCGAAGCTACGCGGGAATCGGGATGTGCTAGTATTTTATAAAACAAAAAATACAGTATTTATCTACTCAACGAGTTCTAAACAACGATACCCCACTCGATGAGGTAGGTCAAAATTTTTTTCGCATCGTCCTTTAACTGTTTGGGAGCCAATTAAATACATCTATCTATACTTATAATAAATCTGTAGAGAGGTCAATTCTGTACATGATATATATTTTCAAAATAACTATCAGGGGGTAACTAGTGATCGATACTGATGCCAAAAATACAATCAGTAAAATTTTTGTCTGTCTGTCTGTCTGTCTGTATGTTCCTTATAGAAACAAAAACTACTCGACGGATTTTAACGAAACTTGGTACAATTATTCTTCATACTCCTGGGGAGGTTATAGTATACTTTTCATCACGCTACAATCAATAGGAGCAGAGCAGTGAAGGGAAATGTTGGGAAAACGGGAGAAGTTGCTCCATTTTTTTAAGCTTCCGTCGCGTGTGCAGCCTTAATGGTTAGCTATTAATAATAATATTCTGCGGTTCCTTATTGCGATATTTTTCAACAGTATTGTGGATTGACTTAGTATATTTCCCAACTAAAATACGAAAGTTAATCTGTCTGTTACATCAAAACCACTGAACCGTGAGGAAGGCCATATGGTACTTTTTTACGAAAAACGACGGAAACGCGGACGAAGTCGCGGGCAAAAGCTAGTTTGAGAATATTTGTTGACTATTTGTATGGCTTTGAGTCAAGAAGATGCTTATATTTACCTGAAAATTTTAAGACTGTAGTTCCAACCATTTGGGTGTAAAACTGTGTGACAGACGACGGACGGACGGACACGTGGGATACGTTTAGACCCTTCGTGCCTTTTCACACGTCCCGGTTCGGTTGCCGGATAGCCGATGCCGGGTACCCGGCTGCTAAGTGTATAGGCATGTACGTTATCTTTCACATGTACCGGCGTAATTTGTCCGGCATGCCCATACAGTTGCCACCGGGTAACCGGCACCGGCTATCCGGCACGTGTGAAAAGGCACTTAGGGTACGGAACCCTAAAAAAATCTTTACTTTTTTACTTCTTTTTTTTATTAAGTATGTTATTAAATTGCTAGTGGTCATCGTGCCAACGTCATGAAACCCGGAACTACGTCACGTAGGTACTATTATGTATGACCATGGCTTTTTATCACTAGTACCTATTTGTCAATATTACGTGGAAATTAATAATAGACCCAAATATGGAATATGATGATACTTCCGCTTCATAGGCGATTTTCCGGCCAATAACCAAATGGCCGTCAAATTGTTTGTGCTGTTATTAGGAAGCAATATGGCGAATTTATAGTTTACTGCTGAGTAATTGCGGACTGACGGACGTAAAATTCGCGTAGAAGTAGTCTCTCCCATGCGATGGAAATAGTACGGTCAGCAACATTCAGCTAGCTTCATTCAACTAGCTTCATTTTTCTGACTGACCGACCAAAGACCGACCCTTTGAAAATTCAGAAGTGCCTGTAATTGGTTTATTTGAAATAAATGCTTTGAGTTTGAGTTTGAACAGAAGTTGGTTAACACTGCTACTTTTCGACATCATCTAAATTAACGCAAAATCATACGTTATACTGCTTTTTTTTCGTTTAACTGTTAAGAGTTAATGTTCTTAAAATTTTACGTACTTCTGTTCCGATTTCAATTAAATATTTCGCTTAATAATTAAGATAAAAAAAACTGCAAGTGGTAATCGACTTTTGTTGCTGACTGTACATTTTGATACAAATGTGCACTGCTCACGCGTATCAAGCGATATTTTTCAAGACACAAGTTGCGAGGAAACATTACTTACTTGGATATTTCATAAACAAAAATCGCGCCGTGGCTTGACCACAAAAACAATACTTACATACACAATTTTGTCAATTTTATAAGTGTCACTAATAATATAAATAACATTATCACTTGCTTAAGGCGCAGAATTCCTGAAAACGATCAAAAAGGTGGTTTTTGAAAGCTGTGTATCTCATAAACCGTAAATAATTTTGACATGTAAAAAAAATATGATATTTTCAAGTCCTTTTCGCATACAGTGATGGAAGCCAAAACATAATTAAACATACCTACTTTAATGCACCCAAAAAATCTTTAAACATACCTCCTAATAATCTTTAAAAGCTGTTTATCCCTTCACTAGCAATTATAATTATAATTAAAAATATACCATGAAATGTCAAATTCCAAACTGTGATGGATTACTTTTTATTAAATAGTTAATTTCTAATTTTATACGATTTTATTTGCACTTTTACGATTCCGCTGCGCGTGAGAATCTTCTATCTCGTGCGTCAAACTAGACAGCCATAACGCCATTTCACTTACACACCGAGCTAAACCACGCTTGGAATCAGGGCCTTAAAAATAAATAAAAAAAACGGTGAAGGAAAACATCGTGAGGAAACCCGTGCCTGAGAGATATATCATATTAAATAAAATAAATACGGCATAAATAAAAAAAACTCGTGTCAGGTGGTCACACGAAAAAGAAAAAAAAAAGAGAATTAAAGAAGAAAGAAGAGAAAGGAAAGAAAGAAGATTATAGCCGCATCATAACTTACGGTATCTACAAAGTGAACTAATGTTGAGACAATACTTGATTGTCAATGTATTAGATAACCACTACAAATAATATCAATACCTAAGTTTATAAACATAATCGTTACAAGATGATTAAATTGTAATAATGCTGTCAGCGTCTGTCTGTCATCATTTTGTTTCGTTATTTACTTTCTGGGTCTTTGTTTGTTTCAATTGAAGTGATATAATGTCCTGAATATCCATCTTCCATTCTTCTCTAGTCAAATTGATTGACTAGCTTAGTCTTTTCACAACTATGTTGGGACGGCTTCCAGTCTAACCGAATGCAGCTATTGAGCTCTGTTTTTCATGGAGTGACTGCCTATCTGACCTCCACAGACCGCAACCCGTTTGCTGGATAAAACTATCTATAACCTAACCAAGGGGTGGTTAAGACTGGTTGGCAGACTGAGCTTATGACAACCCGTAACGACTGTCTAAGATCTACGAATGAGTTTCCGAGGCACGGAGGGGTCTCGATATGTAATAGATGGTCACCCATCCACGAACCGACCGCGGCAAGCGTAGCCTGATGGATCGACCCGTGCGGCTGTTATTACCTAGACACGAGCTCCTCCTGCTACTGAGAAGTAATAATTAAAATAATAATTGTGCATCTATGATATAGGATAAAAATATATTATTGTAGTTTACTGTACGATAGTATTGGAGTAACCATCTGGTGTATCAGAAAGGTGTGGTACAGACCATCAAACTAAACAACTTTTTCCATGGGACCAACATTAAAATTTAAAAAAAAATTGTTACGGCTGTGGTGGTAAAATACTGCTATTCAGCTGCATCCGGTTAGACTGGAAGCTGAACCGACTAGGCAGATTGATTGTGTTCTCAGTAGCAGCCCGGAGCCTGGAATTGTGCCCGGTTGACGACAGGCTCGCCCCCTAAATTACATGGGACTTATACATATCTGGTGAAATGTGGCTGTACTATAGGTACACCTCTGCCCAACCCTTCGGGGAAATAAGGCGTGATGTTATGTTATCATTCTACACCTAAATTCCACCAACGTATCTGGAGGCCAAAGTAATGACGTCACGACTACAACAACCAAACTGTCGCGTGCGTAGTAAAGGAACAGTAAATAACTCATAAACTGTCATAAACACGTAATACGCAAGTTAATCTGAAGATCTGGACTTGATAATACACGGAATGTGTACGCAGCTTATCGTGCTAAGCAGAATATGACGCTTGGTATGCCATGTCAATGAAGATTACCATAATATACCATCCCTGAACTGCCAAATGCTCCTGTAGAAAAAAAATAAAAATAAATAAAAAGTAGTAAGTAGTAGTAGTAATAGTGTGTATTCTAAAAAGTTCACTTGAAATCTCAGTCAAGTAACGAATTCATTTGTTTTTTTCCATACTCGAAGGGTCCAAACCTTAGATAATATACATCTAGATCGAGCCACCGCGTGGCCGGTCATGAGACAGCAATGTAATACCTACTTTTTCTAGGTTATGTGGTATGAGAAATGAGGCTTAACGTAAGAAATCTTCCATATTTTGAACTGAAACCCATGTCAATACATTCGCACAATGAAAAACTGTCCAAAAAGGTAAGATAAATTTTGTAACAGTGAAAGTACTTTGTTTGGCTAACATTCAAAATAACACACAGACACAGAACACACATAACAACAGACAGAAGACACAAAAGAGACAGAAGATACGATGCTTTGTCTCAATTTTCCTACTTATTTCGTATGTATGTGTTTCACTTCCACACTTCACACTGTAATCATGGCAACGTCTAGATGTTTAATGTCATTAGTCCAAACGGAGCCCTATTATTTTGATTTAATTTTACAATTTTATAATTTTACAATTTTAATTTTATTTAAGTATATTATTAATTAATTTGAATTTATTTTATGATCGATGGATTGAAATAAATGATTTGATTTTGATTTTTGATTTGATTGCTGTCACTTGTCCGTCTGTCCGTCATCTGTCAAGTTTTACAAGCAAACGGTTGTAGCTACAGTCTTCAATCACAATATAAGCATCTTATTGACCCAAAGCCAACCCAAAGCCATATAAATTGTCAAAAAATATTTTAAAATGTTTTTATGCGGGGCTCTCCCTCCCATACAGCAAAAGGGGGGCCCCGAAAAATAATTTTGACCTACCCCATCGAGTGGGGTATCGTTGAAATCATTGTTGAAATGCTGTATTTTTTGTTTTAAAAATATTGGAAGACACCAAAGTCAGCTTTTTTTAGAAAATTTTGTAAACTTCCTATTGACCTAAGAACTTGTTTGGTGATAATGTTTATTATTAGGTATATTTTACTAACAAATACCACTATATTGATAAATCAGAGTTGGACGGAACCCTATATCTGCGAATCCGACACGCACTTAGCCGGTTTTTTATAAGTAAATCATCTCGTCACCTTTCGAATTTGGAATAGAATCTTTGCTGCAATGGTCATCAAATGAAATGCTGAAATCAGGAGCCCATAGAAAACGCATATCATGTTACTGATATAGTCTAGATATTTTTCTGAAAGTTATTAGGATGAAATTCTGTCGAGGCTGCGTTTTGCAACCCGCTATGGCATGGATTATAAAATGCAATAAACTGCTAATCCGATTCTTATGAAGCCTTTCTCACATGAAGGTTTCAGATAATCCGTTTATACTATGTTCATGTTCAACCCTGAACGTAATTTATTTAAATTAAATTTTATTTTCATCGATTTAGGTGTTGTGGCAAAGAATAGGCACGCCCTTCCGATACTTATGGGTGTCAAAGCGACTGAAGATTTTTTTTTGCTCATTACAACAAACTGTGATCACTGCTTTATCACTTACTAGCTTCCGCCCGCGGTTTCACCAGCGTAGGCCGGGATAAAAAGTATCCTATGTGTTAATCCAGGGTATACGCTATCTACATACCAAATTTCATCCAAATCGGTCAAGAAGTTTGAGCGTGAAGAAGTAACAAACGTAAATGATAGATTATAAATGATTTATTTTTTTGTAAGTAGGTTTTTAAAAACACTTTTACACGTCAATCATATTTTTTAAAACTAGATGAGTTCGACGTTTCCTATCTGACTACTCTGAGAAGAAACGCCGAAACAAACTCAGAGGTCACAGTCTCTTTTAAAGTCCAGACATAATCTTGGTCAGATCATGTGAAGACCATGTGGATTGCTGTCTGAAATGATCTTTTGAGGAAAGAACCACACAGATTGAGTGGACCTGTCCAGTCAGTGCACGCATTTGTCAGACACAACCTCACACTCACTCACAAACTTTCGTCATTATAATATTAGTGTGATAATCTGCCTAGCCATTTCCCGATTATGTTGGGGTAGGCTTCCAAGCCTTCAGAAGGACGCTGCACAAAGGGAAAGGAGATCACGAGAGCTCTCCCGTCCCGCAGCAGACGCACTGGGCGTCGGCGGAAGGCGGAAAATGCCCTCCAGCCCCCCCTAAATGGGTCCAGGGGCGATGGACTCGGGTACATCCATCGCCCCGCATTCCACAGTACCCGAGATGGTGGTGCGTCTCTAAGACGTAACGGGGGGAGTTATACGCGGGCCATCACCAGTCCGGAGCAGCGGAAATCATCGCACCCGCAGCCCCCGACGCAGGTGTACGAGGGAACACCGGGGTGGTTTTAGTCTGACAGACACCTCTGCCCACCCCAGGGCGGCGGATAACCATGAGGATTTCCAATCCGACAGAAAAAAACCGGTCAAGAGCAAGTCGGACTCGCGCACCGAGGGTTCCGTTCCGATTTCTGAAAAAGTGTGCTATTTAAATACATCGTTTTATTTTTTCTGTAATCTTTACATAAACTTTTATCACATAGAATAATTTCAGATTTTTCTCTATGCAAACTTCGGAGATAAGGAGGAAACGGTATTTTTTTTACATTTTTCATCAAAAGTCGAAAACTATGCGACCTAATAAAGTGATGCCCCACATGCCCTAGTCGCCACAGTTCGAAATTTTAAGACCCCCTTCAATCCCTGTTGCAATAAAATAATTAAATAATATTTTTATTTGTAAAACAGTTGGGCAAATTTCATTGTCCAAATCCAAATTTTAAGTTGATAGCATTAGTAGTTCTTGAGATATCCAGCTGTGACAGATGGACAGACAGACAGACTGAGTCGCACCATTAGGGTTCCTTTTTACCATTTTGGTACGGAACCTTAAAAAAGCTTCCAAGCCTTCCAGTCTAGACGAATGCATCTGAATATTTTACATGGAGCGGTTACCGGGTAACACGATACCCCTTGGTAATACTGGAATTTTACTCAGACCATATTCTAATTTAATATAGGTAGATACTTAAAAGGCCAGATGCATTTGTAAAGATTGTTGTTGCATCATAAAGACAAGCGTTTTTGGATACAATTTTATTTTTTTAAAGTGCTAATTTGCATAATGAAATTGTATGTTAAAGTGTCTAACTCCATTTATGTAAAACATCGTAGACATGTTAAGAATTCTCTGAAGTATTAAAATGGAACCTTTTAGTTAAACCGACACAAAGGAGTGTCTATTATCACCAAGCTAAAAATGAACTGAGACAACAGTAATTAAAGTTCAATTTACAGTAAAATGATGTAATCTACTAATTGTCGGCGCCACCGACGAGCCGCGTCGTGACTAGGGTCACCATGTCTAAATTTGAAAAATCTTGACATAAAGTCGAATAAACATAGGTAGGCAAAATGACTGAAACTCTGAACACACAATATTTAGCAACACTGATGTTTTTTTAAAGGTACTTTTATTTGAAATGTTCAGATAAATGAAAAGTCCTGGAACATTCTGGAAGGTCGGTCGGTAAATTAAACATAGTTTAAAAAGACGTACAACATGCGTAGACGACCGACGGCTTTACAGTATAATATATTGCTGGGAACGACTTTTATTTTTGATGTAAAAAAACTATGTTTACGGCTAGCGCACTCAAAACATTGTGCTTATGGTTCCATACAGGGGTCGTGCGTGTATTTAAAGTTAAGTTAAGTATATTAAAAGTTATAACATTAAAAAAAAAGTCAAATCACCTTAACCATTCCCGCGGATTCCGCATGGTTAATATAATTTTCATTTTCATTTTTTAATAATATTTTTTAAATTAATTCTATTTTTTATTTTTTTTATTTTTAATTATTTAATTCATCAATTCATCATTTATTTATTTTTTTGTATAGTAGCTCAGTTAGTATACCTAAGTATAATACTGCAATGCTATGGAAGAGCGGAGTCTCCTAATACAGGCATTGTTTGCTTAAAGGGAGGCTCCAAACACGTCTTTCTTTATAATAATGCTAATTGTGCCAATAAACGATTTGATTTGATTTGATTTGAATCCCTCATTACTGATCCCGCAAAAACAGTGCGGGATGCCGCATATACGGGATTGGATTCCCTATTAGCAACCCGCTAGGGTACTGAGCATAATGCTGACGCTTAAACATTTTGCTTCCGGTATTATAGTTACTTTTGTTTAAGTTGTTTAGGTTGAATGTTTATTACAGCTAGTGTAATAAACATTATTATACTCTATTCGTTCTATTTACACCGGAAAAATCCGGATGTATGGTAACCCTACTCGCAACCGAAACGCTTTTGTCATCATGTCGCCTTCAAACGTAGTGACTAAGGAGATATAAAAAGTTCTAGATGACTTAGTAAGTACCTACTAAGGCCCGTATTACAGAACGTTGCTCAAGTCCAGTTTGATCGCCGATCAGTTGATCACAGTTTATGTATAGAATCAGTACTCGAGCATCGTTCTTATTCCAGAACGGTAATCAATCTATACTCAGCTAAATCTAGACTCAAATCGAGCCTCAAGCAGAGATGTCTATTGTCTATGCATCAGCCTGTTTTCGTTTACGATTTATTTAATTTACCTACTCTGTTTTGGTCTTCATAGGATTAGAAATATTAAAATATACCTTATGAACCCAATTAATTAGTAAATCAGCGTTATTGTGTCAGCCACGAATAAGTAAATCTGTTTGAAGTCATTTTGTAAGCAAAATTATCGACCTTTGTAGAGTGCTACGAGGATCTTTTGGCGCCTAAATGACATTGGGGGGGGGGGGGGCGTTGTTGGGAAACATTTGTGAGTTTTTTACAGGTATGGCAGCGTTAGTTCGGATTTTGACCACACGCCAAAAAAACTGTTAGAAAACTATGGTATTTCGTGTTCAAATATAATCTGTGTTGTTATCGTGTTGTTTATATTAATCGCTATTGTGTTGCCTAGCAACGTATTAATTGTGTTTGTAACAAGAAGAAAGGATAATAATTATTCAATCTTAAAACTTGTTTCATTTCCATAATTACTACAACAAGAACATTGTAAGTAGGTGAATTAGCCCACTGTCACCAACAAGGTAGCCATTGGGTCCTTTGCCCGGAGCCCGAAGTGAGCTTGCGTGCCGCAAAGCCGAACACACCGTTGGGTGTACATCCCCCGCCTACACTACACCACAGGCAGCGGACATCGTGGAGTACGTGCGCCAGAAGACGA
This sequence comes from Cosmia trapezina, assembly GCA_905163495.3. Taxonomy (NCBI): domain Eukaryota; kingdom Metazoa; phylum Arthropoda; class Insecta; order Lepidoptera; family Noctuidae; genus Cosmia; species Cosmia trapezina. Next base: position 8,000,128 of record LR991044.1, read on the forward strand.
GCTACACGCCGAGGGTGCAGTTACTGGAGGTGCCAGGAGGCGCGCCGCAACGTTAACTTCAAGGCGTTCGTGGTGCGTGTACCGAACTGTGTTATCTGCCGCTCGTCTTGAAAGAAGACTTTTGGCCGCAAGACGTGGTGTTCCGTCGCTTCCGCGTACTAGTACCACAGGACAACGCAAGAACAAGCTAGTGAAGTGAAGTGCTACTAACATAGTTTTAAGCTTTATTTGTTAACACAAGTTTTGTTTTATACTTTATATATGTCAGTTTGTAAGGTCTATGGGACATTGTAGCCTGAAAATAAACACTTTACTATTTATTTATTTTTATTATTTGACATATCTTTGGACCCTGGGGTCCCGGACCCTTGGAAGGCGCACGAGGGGCCGGAGCCAACTCGCAGAGGCCCCTTAGACAATTTTAAATGACGACAAGGCACCAGTCGACGATTATCTCTGTATGCACTATGCAAGTGCACCCAAGGACAATCCCTGGTTGGTGCAGGACCATTGCAGATCATGGAAACAAAATAGGCAATGGGTTTGGATGGCTATAGTGGATTGGGTAGCCTAAACTATGGTAGAACTATGTCCCCTGCCTGACAATGTTATATAATGGCAGGGGGTGACTTGCACACTCAATATTTTATTATTATTATTTGAATCTATCTCCTAAATGCCTGAGAGAATGCTAAAGTTCAACCTTCTATTTTAATCATCGTTGAATAAATGATTGTAATAATTATATCCATTTTGATACGACTTGATTAGGTACTTCGATTGCACAACGTCATATAGGTAACCATGACAACGCAGATAAACTTGAAAATAACCGAAAATTGACTTGACAATCTATGCTCAAGCGCGGTCTCGACCACGCTTGGGTCAAATCACTGCTTGGGTTCGATTCACGAACTGAGTAACGTTCTAAAATAAGGCCAAACTCAGCTGAACTATGATCAGTAAATCTATGCTTGAGGAACGTTCTAAAATTAAAATTTGACTTAAAACTAGATTTAAACAGAGATCAATGCTTGAGTGACGTTCTGTAATACGGGCCTAAGTGTCCGTTTTCATTAGTTTAATGGTCGTAACTTTTCTTGTTACCGCAAAACGTAGTGCTTAATTAAGTACTTAAGTATAACAATATTATTATTATTTTACTCACACGGTCTGAAACGGACTTGGAGGAGGAGCTCGTGGCTAAGTATAATAACAGCCGCACGGGTCGATCCGTCAGGTTAAGCTACGCTTGCCGGGGTTGGTCAGTGGATGGGTGACCATCTTTACATACCGAGATTCCTCCGTGCCTCGGAAATCAAGTTAAGCCGTTAGTCCCGGCTGTTATTCGTGGATCGTTGACAGTCGTTACGGGTCGTCAGAAGCCCGAAAGTCTGACAACCAGTCTTACAAGGGGTATTACCCAGTAACTGGGTTATGGAGGTCAGATAGGCAGTCGCTCCATGTAAAATACTGGTATTCAGATGCATCCGGTTAGACTGGAAGCCGGCCCCAACTTAGTTGGGAAAGGGCTAGGCAGATTGATTGGTCTGGGGGCCTACTCCCTAAGTTCGTCCGTTCATTCGTCCGTCCGTTTATCCGTCCGTTTGACTTAACGATCCATCAAAACAAGTGTAGAAATTATTTTTTTCGGACGGGCAAAAACACATCGGGACTTAGGGGCAACTGTCGTATCGTGTTGCCATTCATACTTCGTTCGGGACCCGAACCAATCATACGTCCGTAGGTAATACGGAGTAGGAAACGCCCGTAACGAAGGCCGAAACTACGGACTTCGTGCTTAGGGAGTAGACCTCCTGAAACGGACTGTGTGAAAGATGATTTGGCTAGAACGGGGGTGACTACTAAGATGACGACTAATAGAGAAGTATGGAAGAAGCAGACATGTTGCGTTGACCCCAAATAAAATGGGCTAAGAGCAGGAGAATGATGACGATACTTTGAGACCTTTGAGATAGCTTTGTGATACTGGTTTCGCAGAGGAGTCGATGTTTTTGACATATTACACACATACAATTCCGGTGTGTCGGACTCTGGAAGACCTCAATGCCCTCCTGGCAGTCAATCCTGATTGTGATCTGTTTGCCGATGAATGGAGAGAGATAATGCGAGTGTGTCTGAAGTTTTGCGAGAGAAAGTATGAGAGAATTTCCACTGTTATTTATTAAGTATGTAGTAGATATTATAATATTAGTATTGTGTTTCTAGGTTAATTATTGTAATTGGTGTATAACAGTTTTAATTAACTATAAATAAATAAATATTCCTTGATGCATCGCCATCGAGTACCTACATAATCCTCATCATCATCATTTTCCTGCCCACAGCCCAATTTATTTGGGGCCGGCGCAACATGTCGGGTACCTAATAAAATGCCAAATTAAATTAGCTAGCAAACTCCGAATAAAAAAATGATTTGATGACTTCTTTAGGGTCAACAAACCCAGTTAGTGTAGTTAATTTGTCTTTGCTTTATCATGTTAGGATATCGATCTATCAAGTCTTTAGAGTTTTACTAGCTAATTAAATTTGACCCTTCATACCCTTTGGATAAACTAAAGCCTATCTAATAAGTCTTAGAATGACGAAAACACTAGAGACATACAATACAATAATATTTTGAAGTTTATTAGGAACAACCTAAAAATCCACTGATCACTCTTCCTGCCACGAATGCGGTAATTACTTCTAACAATTAGTGTGTTGTAATTAATTCCTAATTCACGTCTTTACAAGTACTTACAATAAAGACTTTACAAACGACAACTCGCAAAAATATTCACGAGAAAATATCATGAAACATTAATTAATTTGCATATCTGTTGCCTTGGAGATAGCAAATGTCAAGGGCTTTGAAGCCAGTCAATTACATACTTGACAATGTTGGGGAAAGAAGGACCAAATCCATACATAATATTATCGTACTACTATCTTATCTTAATTAATATAGGTAGGTACAACATTATTTTTTGTTTACACTAAACCTCTTATGGGGTCATTGTACTCATCATTTTGAACAACTTTTACTATGGGACCAAAACTGAAATCGCGAAAAAAAATGAGGTGTTCAGTACATTTTGACGAGTTTGATGTACTTAGTTAAATGTACTGAACAGCTGATTTTTTTTTCGCAATTTCAGGTTTGGTCCCATAGTAAAAGTTGTTCAAAATGATGAGTAATAACCACAATTTATTGAATAATCCTATTTTTCCTCCCCACTATTCCTATTTTTCTCTTTATTTTTTTATTCTTATTTTGCCGATGATAAATAAATAAATATTTATTCAGAATTATAATTGATAAGATATTAACATCAAGATCTTAGAAATAAGATATAAGATATATGTTGTATATGTATCATGTCTGGTATGGCCCTTATACCGAATTGTTCAAGAGTCAGGGTCTCAAGTTGACAACACTCATGGCGGAACGGAAGTCACAATGCAAATTGAATAATTTTGATCAAGTGTGGAAGCAGCAACCCAAATGTTCAGACAGAATTTCCTCACTGTTGATCAATAGTAAAATCTACATTACGGATGGAAAGACGGTAACTAAAATACAATTTTTATTTTCACTCTAAACAGTAAAAAGAAAGATTGTAAAAAAAAAAACTTTGCAAAGCCAATAATGTTCTTTTTTTGAAAACGAGTTGCATTATGAAATTCAGTACAACATTAAAGCACCCCTTTGGATGCTATTATGGTTACCATGGTTACTATGACACTGGCTGTTTTAATGTTGGCAATAAGCTAACTGTTTCAGAAACTTTTACAGAGAATTATAGCATGGGTGTAGATAAAATATTTAAATGAGCAATATTTGTTTGTAGATCTATACTGGGTGATTTTTTAATGACCAGCCAAATTTTCACAGGGTGTTTCTACCCATGAATATGAACAACTTTTACTATGGGACCAAACCTGAAATCGCGAAAAAAAATCAGCTGTTCAGTACATTTCTGTTCGCATAATTCGTCAAAATGTACTGAACAGCTGATTTTTTTTTTCGCGATTTCGGGTTTGGTCCCATAGTAAATGTTGTTCATATTCATGGGTAGAACACCCTGTGAAAATTTGGCTGGTCATTAAAAAATCACCCTGTATAATTAATTAAAAAGAGACGTCCTGACTGACTGACGGACTCATCAACGCCCAGCATCACCACCATTGGACCCAGAAAGCTGAAATTTTGCAGAGGTTCCCTTTATAATGTAGACAAGGAATATGAAAGGATTTGTTCCCGTGAGATATTTTCCGACATTCACGCGGGCGAAGGCGCGCGGGAAGTGCTAGTATATTTTGTAATCACGTTCTCGAAAACGGCTCTAACGATTTCTATGAAAGTTGCAATACCTATATATGGGGTTTACGGGAGCGAGAAAAATCGATATAGCTAGGTCCATTTCCATAAATAATAGTAACTGCAGCAAATCCTTATGGAAGCTCTTCAATCCATGTCCTGTGAAGATACAGAGAAGTTAATTATTTGTGCTAAAGTAAATATTGTTAGTGTTATATAATTTTATACACCTTTTTACATATTGTGTAACATTAACATAAATATGATATGTGAGTATTTAATCAATTAATGTTACCTTCAATCGCCTGAAACACAGGATAAGTAGTTCAGGCACAAGTCATGGGTAAACTTGACATACATTTATGGAAAACTGTATTTAACGTTAGTCCATGTTATATTTTTGAATATTTAAGTATTTATTTTATTTCTGGTAAAATTTTATTTTCACCTGATCAGAGCTCGGTCGCCCAGGTACTGACTTACTGAGAGTGATAAGAAGCTAAGTAAACTTATCCTTCTTCAGTTTTCTATCAGTAGCACGACTTTCAACAGGAAAACAACAGCTGAACAATTTCACCTTCAAAACGCCATAAAGCTTCAAGTTCAGTACTACATTGTAAACATTTCAAATAACAGACGTCATAGGTACGCTGAAAATATTTTCGTTGTCTCTAAAATGATTTAATACACCTGACAGGGGACATCGACTCGCAACATGTTACCATGGATTCAAAATATATCTGGACCCTCCTGTGTTGACATTTTTCGTCGGTTATTAAAAAAAAAACCGGTCAAGAGCGAGTCGGACTCGCGCACCGAGGGTTCCGTTCCGATGTCTGAAAAAGTGTGCTACTTAGATACATCGTTTTATTTTTCCTGTAATCTTTACATAAACTTCTATCACATAGAATAATTTCAGATTTTTCTCTTTGCAAACTTCGGAGATAAGGGGGGGAACGGTATTTTTTTTACATTTTCCATCAAAAGTCGAAAACAATGCGACCTAAAAAAAAATTAAAAATATTTTGAGAATGTGCAAACAGCGCTCTTTCATATGATACCCCACATGCCATAGTAGCCCCACTTTAAATTTTTAAGACCCCCTTTCAGTCGCTGTTGCAAAAAAAATACAAATATTTTTATTTATTTCTTATTTGCAAAATAGTTGGGTAAACGTCATCTAAAACTATTCTAAATTTCAAGTTGATAGCATCAGTAGTTCCTGAAATATCCAGCTGTGACAGACAGACAGACTGAGTCACACCATAAGGGTTCCTTTTTTACCATTTTGGTACGGAACCCTAAAAAAATTGCTGTTTCGTAATTTTTTTTTGACCGTGTAGGTATTGCACTTTTGTAGGAACCTGAATTCACGATAACAGATGTTACGTCGATGTCCCTGCCATGTATACAAAAACACTGAAGAACTGTTCAGAAATCAAATTATTATTATCAAAACGATCTTGTAAACGCCCTATTACGCTGCGCCGGAGTCGATCAAAATACGTATTCTATTACAGTCGCGCGCTGAGCCCTAACGAATATAGACGTGCCTATTGATATAATAGATAAATTTATTCTAAATTTTTCCGCTGCAATACGTGTTACATGACTACATATATAGGAAATCTATTTCGCGCTCTATAATGTCCGGTTTAAGAATTCGCGAAAAAAAGCCGAGTGAAGTGTAATGTGCTAAAATATTTTTGTTTATGAAGTGTTAGCTAATTTAGTCAAAATTTCGTGAGTACACACAGCAATAATATCTATCAAAACATTAGACAGAAGTTGCCAAAACAAAGTGTTGATCCGAATTCAAAATAAAAACAATTGACAAACAATGGCGTCTACACCAGATACGCCAACCCCTAGTGATACTCCTGAGGATACTCCCACACCCTCACCAGCACCTCAAGATGTAAACAAATTCAACTGGCTGAAGAGAGCCCAGGCTGCAAGGAATAATCCTTTTGTAAAAGCAAGACCTTCGCTAAACCGGGAGAGCTCTTCAGCAGAGCTGTTCTCCAGAGAAAACTCCAGTCCAGACTTATTCCAGAGTTCCAGACTGAATCTGTTTGATACTGACAGAACACCGAAACCTGAAGTTAATGCTAATGGATTTAAAAAGGTAATTTTGGAAACATTTTCGTACAAAATATTTATGAAAACTTTTTAAGTAGGTAGGTACTAAAAAAAAACCGGACTTCCAAAAAAAATGTTGCACAAAGTGAAAAATAACTTTAATTTCGGAAGTGTTTTGTATTTTCGTTTTTTGCCACCGACTTCCGAAATTAAAGTTATTTTTACCCGACTACGGCAAAACCAAATGGAAGGGTTATGATTTTAGCAGTCTATGTATGTATGTATGTAAGTATGTATATAAGTATGTATTTTTACCCGACTACGGCAAAACCAAATGGAAGGGTTATGATTTTAGCCGTCTACTTGTGTATGTATGTATATAAGTATGTATTTACGTGTGTTCCACCGTAGCGCCTAAATTACTGAACCGATTTTGATGAATTAGGTATCATAGATTCGAAATAATGGTCCGGGTGACATAGGCTATATAAATTCTCCCTAAATTTAACATGGTGGACTTAACACGTAAATTTCTGACCTCGAAAAAAATTAAATTGAGATAATCATGAAATGTTTGCTATTAAAAGAAAGGTCTTGACGAGCACATTACAAATATGTATATACCTATGTCATTATTGTTTAACTAAATAAATATTTTGAACTTTTTAGATCAATTTTATTTTTCCGTAGTCGGGTTACAGTTTTTTAAACTTTATTCTGGTTCCCTTAGTAGTTTTTTTTTTCGAAATCGGTTGTTTTTTTTTTTTGTAAAAAGTTTTTATTGTTCACTTTTTAGTTGTGGTGCCTATCCCACACAAATTCGAATAGCACTACTTGTAAAATAAATTAGAACGTCATCCACAAGACGAAGTGGGAAAAATACGTATTACTGAAGCTAACTCAAAAACTACTCAAGCAAAGTTACCTACTTAATACATTTTACATGGGACCATCTTCCAGTTTTTACAGTTAAAAAGTTATGCGTGGTCATACATAAAAAAATATCGGTACCGATATAAATACGCCTCGACTTGAGAATCCCTTCCTTATTTTTTTCGTCGGTTAATAATACCATCAGGTTGTTTGTACAAAAGGATAAACTGATAAGCATCTTAAGTATTTAATAATTAATTATAGAGTAAACAGCCTTTGTTGACAGCTCTCTCTTGTACAGACGCCAGCACATTAAGCTATTCTGTGTGTGTCTGTGTTTACTAACATAGTCGTAAGTTTTACTAACAATCTTGTTGAGTCTTGGTTACTCCAATAAATACTATTCTATTCTATTCTATTCTAATCTGTCAAAATTCATTAATAGATTTTCATCTTTATCACTAAAGCATTAGGTTCATGGTTGATTGGGAAAATTTGACAGTTTCGGGTGGCTTGACCTGCTGGCATCTGGACCTAATCAAGATAAAAATAAAAATAAATAAAAACTTTATTCAGTTCAGAAAAAAAAAACACGGTACAATAATTAACAAAAAAGAAATCTAGTATAAGATAAAAATATCAATATCAAATCAAATGTCCTTAGGTGTTAGATTTTTACAAATTCTCTGGACCCCACACTAGATAATATTAAAATTTAAAGATAGATAGATTTTATTTAATTATTATTATTATTTTATTAGATAATATTTTGCAGCTGGCTACATTGTCCCATCTTTGTCCACTTTTAAAATTCTGGTAAAAAACACTTCCTCTCTCTTTCCTTGCTCTTGTTTCATGTTTATTATTGTATTTATATGTATGTATATATTGTATATGTATGTGGTACACCACTGACTACCTGCAGTATTGTCTCCCATTAATCGATCCAAACTTTGTCAGTAAAAGATCGCTTTTATCGATAAGACCGCCCATTGTGTCACCCTATGTAAAATTTCAACATTTATATCTGTAATTTTTATGGTGTGCATAATAAAGAGTATTTATCTATATATCTATTGAAAGTACGTGTAACGTGAATTACCAGTTTCACACTGAAAAATTCAATCACAAGAATGTTTGACGAATTGATTAGCTCTGCTTCGGTAAATGTAATAACTAAATATTAAACTTCTATAACGTTAGTAGCCAATCTTTTCGGGCATTTAGACTGAAACATCTAAGTTTTGAGTCACTTAACACCACAGTGTTGAGTCTTGCGTCAAAATTGAGGAATAACAATCAAATTAGAGTACTGATCGAATGAACGAGAAAAGTTTAAAACTAAGTAGTACATTATAAAGGTGTTAAAGTCTAAGTAGTGTCAAAAACGGCCCTCTTTGACTTGACCAGCCTGTGTCTCCTAATGATCACTCCAATGAGCGATAACGGGCGAGATAAAAGGTCGACGAACGAAGATACTATTCTTTCGACGAAGTCAATTTTTAAGATAGCAAATACTTTGCTGAACTTGCAGACCTATTGAATTAGTAATGGTAAATGATAAATGATTTATTTTCTGTAAGTAGGTTTGTACAAACACTTTTACACGTCAATCATATTTTTTTTAAACTAGATGAGATCGACGTTTCCTATCTGACTACTCTGAGAAGAAACGCTGAAACAACTCAGAGGTCACAGTCTCTTTTAAAGGCCAGACATAATCTTGGTCAGATCATGTGAAGACCATGTAGATTGCTGTCTGAAATGGTCTACCACAGACTACCTGCAGGGTTGTCTCTATTCTTCCATAAATCAATCCAAGGGTTGTCTTCAAAAGAGCGCTTTTAGCGATAAGACCGCCCATTGTAATTTGTCTACATCTGTAATATATTTTATATGGTGTACATAGTAAAAATTATTCTCCCTATCTATCTTCTAGTAAAAATTTATATAAAATAGTATATAGTATATTAGCTTAATTAATGAATAAAACATTAGCGGCGGTTGTATGATGCATAAATTAATTACGTTCTTGTTGATGATACTGATTATTATTATGTAAATGGAGACGATGGCACTAAATCAGCCAAGTTTAAGGCCAAACGTTCAAATCCCACTTATCTTGCTGAATTAGTCTCAACAAACCCTAGTCTGCCACAACGCGCCTCTGAGGACCAATTTCCATTATAATTTTAAACCGATTAGGATCAGAGAGTTTCAAACAGGACGATTTAGTTTAATTGGCTGATTTGAATGTCCTTGAGTTGGGCTGACAATATGACATTGATAGTCGTTATGGCCTAGCCGAACTTGACCCCTTTAAGAACATCTTTCTATATGAAGATGAATGAACATTCCCACTTTTAAAGAACGCAGCTGGTGTAAACTGGATGTAGAACGCGGATCAGACCAACTGTCATAAGACATTTAAACTGTTGCTCGTGACTTGTCTACGAGTATTTTGTATTTTTCTATGACATCCATGATGGAAAGCCTTGTCCTTCTGCAGGTCAAGGCTATCTATCTTTTAAGTTACATATAATAAATAATAATATTGTCAGGCAACTAAGGCCCATACAAACGTCAGACATCTTACCTAGGATCGGTTCAGTACAGTTCAGTGGTTTAGGCATAAAAACAGACAAACAGAGTTGCTTTCGCATTAATATTGACTGCATGTCCAGAAGTGGATATTGAAGATGTATTTAAAAACTTTAAGGATATCTCGAAACGGCTGGTTGACACTTCCCGTGACCCAAGGGCTGGCTTTCACACTGGCCAGAGGCTTAGCATTGCCATACAACGTGGCAATGCCGCCAGTCTCTTGGGTACTTTACCAGTCGACAGCGATGCGGATGAATTTTTCGACGCCATGTTTTAGTTTGTGAATAGTTTTAGTTATGTTAAGATATAATTTTGTTATTTTTAGGTTATGAAAATTAAATGTTTATTTACAAACTGTTTTAAATTATATATTTTCAGTAAAGATCTCTTCCATCCATGCGTTTCATGCGAAAACGGTTTCTTTGAGCACATACTCGTATATTGAAAAAAAGTCTAATCTCTTACGTTTCGGGCGACTTTACCTAATCATGAAACTTTTTCCATCTGTGCTTCATACAACATTCATGTTCTATTCAAACCTTTGTGATTATATTTGAAAAAAGTACAAAGAAATTATATATTTTCGAAATTGAACGAATAATAAATTTAAACAAAATTTAAAAATAAATGAGTAAGTACCTCTCCACCTCATTATTTTTTTTAATTTCGTTTAAATTTATTATTTGCTTTGATTTTGAAAATATATTTTTTATACTTTTTTCGATAAATACATACATATATGTTTTGAAATTATTAATATTCCTTAATTATAAGTATTTTAATGTAACACAATCGTTTTACCTATATGATTTCATTATCTATTTTTCCTTTTTACTCTAAAAATCATTATAAAACTCCGAAGCGTGCCAAACACTTCAATTGCCTTGTTATTTTACCTCGAAGCGAATATTTTTAGATGTTAGGGATATACCTGCATAACTGAATAATTATAATAACTGCGTTGTTGATGCTGCGTTACACCTGATTGCGGATGTTTTGGGTTTTTTTAAGCACCACATGGGATTGGCGTCACCCATCATTCGCCTAACCTTATTCCAATGTATTTGGGGTCGGCGCAACATGTCTTTATCTTCCATACCTACTTTAATTTGACGAGAATGCGGGAGTCGCTGATTGTTCCCGTGGGAATGGCGTGGTTGGATTAATTAACCGCTATAGAATAGTCCATAGGACAATAGTCCAATAGAACAATGTTACATAACTTCTAGTGTTAGTAGGTTACAGACACAGACACAGATTCAGCGAGGAGCTTCATCTAGTTCCGCAACATCGGGCAATGCCACCAATCTGCGAACTATATGGAGCTTATGGAGCCTGAAATCGCCAGCCAACCCGCCTTGACCAAGCGTGGTGACTGGTGATCAATGCTTTTGCCATGCAGTTAGAGTTTAGACAGTAAAAAGCTAGTATTATCATTATTCTTTTATTTCGTTGTCGGTGAGTTGCATGAAACCACCATTCTTTTTGATACAAAATGTAAGGGATGGCATGAATTTAAAGTCTCCGTTAATCTAATGTTGGTTTCGTGCAACTCATCGTTAGCGCTTACTTCCATTTTTAAATATTTTTGTAAAAACATAAAATAAAAAAAAAACATTTAAAAATATAAAAAAATTGTAGCCCACCGGTATCGGGAACAGAGAGAGGAACCTCCTCACTATGTGCCATGTCCAGGAGTACTGCTTTCTGAATCAAGCCCTCGACCCAGCCGCGCAATGAGAGCCTCCTGAGGTGCTGGTCGAGGCTCTCCGCTCTTAGGCAACGAACCGTAACTGATGACGTTCGGATTAATGTCATGTTGTTCATCCGTCCAACGTTGGATGGACAGTGTGAAAGATGATATGGCTAGAAGACCGTAGTGAGATGAAAGCTAATAGGGACATGGAAGAAAATGTCAAGATGTGGCACCCCAAATTAATTTTTCCTCTAAGCATCCTACATCTTATATTCCATGGCCGAAAATATTGTCGTCAAAAAAAATGTAATAAGGTCGTCACTTGTGACATTCTATCCCACGGGATTCAGGACTGTCTTTTACGAAATGTCTGCATCATTTCAGCGCTACGGCTTACGCTACGGTATCACAACATGTGATGCTTCTATCTTAATTAAATTATTTTTAACATGAGCTATTTATTTCACTTATCTCGCTTTTCTTATTATCTGTACCTACTGATGACATCACTTACCGGGTGAAAAGATCAAGGTTTTGTCTGGGATTAACCCAGTAATATATGTTGTTATACTTTCCTTAATAAATTAACAAAGTAAACATAATATAACATAACATCACGACCTTATTCTTCGATGGGTTACGCAGAGGTGTACCTATAGTACACCAGTCAGTTATTTTAAGGGGATACATCGATAATTTTGTATTTTTTAAATTCCTATAAAACCAAATGTATATCATTTGTTATATGTTAAATCTAAATTTATTATATGTTAAATCATTTGCATTTTCCATATGTGTTTATTTATTTATTTATTTTTTTGTGTTATTTGACTTGTTGTATTGTCTACTGCTGTACTAAAACCGAAACATGATCGCTTGAAATTTTTTCGAAAGTAAAAAATTCCAAAGTCTATAAGAACAACAAAAACAAAAACTATTTTCAAAGACTATTCAAAAACTATTTATTTTGTTGTCAAAGACTATTTTCTGTTTTATACGATTATACGTAAACAGTTCCTTGTTGTGCAGTAAAATTTACTTTAAATAGAAGGTATTTAAATATTTTAAGAGCTTACTAAGCTAAAAATGTATTTAAGTATATAGCATTTTGTCATTAATCTACATTTTTAAACGAAGCGCGTTTCAATTCCGGTGCGCGTGAGTCTTCTATCTCGCGCGTCATACTGGACAGCCATAACGCCATCACTTACACACCGAGCTAAACCGCGCTTCGATAGTAATAGGGGGCGAGCCTATTGCCATCAGCCGGGCAGAGACATTTCTGATGGAATAACCCAATAACACTTTGCCTAACCTGGGAATCGACCCGAGGACCTCATGCTCAGCAGTACTTAGCGCTTGAGACTACTAGACCAACATAAATGCTCTGTAAACCAGCATCTGCAACTCTGCATTGATCTTTTATAAATATTGCGCACTAAAGTTCAACTGTAAAGGCGAAAATACACATACCAGTAGCTGGTATGCCATTGTGACGTGACAATGACCAATCAGAAGCAGGACCATTTTGGTTACGCATTGAAATGGTTTTCGATAGGGTTTTCAAAATCCTATTCGATGTAGGTAACCCTTTTGAAAGGTGTAAGGACCAATTTGGGCATATCCATTGAAAGGTTTTGCGAAAGGGTTTTTCTAAGCAGTAGAACAAAACCCCATACGATGTGGGTAACCCTTTTGAACGGCTTAATTTAGTCGTTCAAAAAAGCTTCAACTCTCTTAAAAACGATAACAGCGCGTGACATTCCGACTCGGAGCAATGTAATAATATGATCTCTCGTAACCCGAACAAAACCCTTATATTATATAGGTTATCCTAATGAAGGGGTAACCCTTTTATTGGGTTTCAAGCCTAAATCCCATTCAAGGAGTTACACATGATAAAGCATCATAAACCGCCTCATAAACGGCTTACCCTTTCGAAAGACTTAACTCTTAACCGGGTGTTATTGTTATGGATGGCATGCCAGCTACTATTATACCAACTACAGGCATCTGTATTTTCGCCCTAACGGATTATACGATTTTGAACCATGCCAAACACTCCTATGCTTTGTTAGTGGAACTCATAAAGACTATTTTTAGACTAAACCTACCTACGCACGTGGACCAGTTTTAATTATAGCTGTGCAACACGCTTATTAGTTTGAAAATATAAACATTAGAGGAGCTCGTGGTTAAGTAATAACAGCCGCATGGGTCGATCGATCAGGTTAAGGTACGCTTGTCGCGGTTGGTCCGTGGATGGGTGCCCATCTTTGCATACCAAGACCCCTCCGTGCCTCAGAAAGCTGTTAGTCAAGGCTGGTCATTCGCGAATCTTTGACTGGTCGTCAGAAGCCCGAAAGTCTGACAACCAGTGGGTATCGTATTGCATAGTAACTGTAGAGGTGAGATATGCAGTCGCTCCATGTAAAATACTGGTATTCAGTTGCATCCGGTTTGACTGGAAGCCGACCCCAACAAGGTAATGATAAACATGAATTTTTTGAAACGAGGTTAAATTTTTAATTACTTATTCATTCATATCTTTGTTTTCTGTATATTTTCTATTTCTCAATTACTTTTAAATTTATTGATGTTGTACCCACCGTATATTTCGCAGGTAACGTTGTCAGACCACATGTATTTGTATTGTCAGTTGTACATAATTAATTAAAACTGTTTGTTTAACTTCTGGTTTTCTCCAATTTTATTAAACAAGTAAAAAGTAAAAAAAAACATGTTCTAATGAAAACAGGTCAAAGTCTGTCGGGTTACCTATTAGCATAAAAAAAAATCACATCTTCATTTTGAGGTGCCATATCAGTTTTTAGGCCTTCGCTCCGAACTCTTGAAGCTAGCTAAACTTAAGTTATATTGAAAGTCTGCGACTTCGTCCGCGAGAAATTATTCCCTACTAGCTGCCTATGTTAGAGGATTTGGTTTCCGCACTTAGGCTGAGGCTACAGTAAGCAGCGATTTGCGATGCGACTGGAAGAGCGAAACGAATAACGAGAGTAATATTTGATGTACGGTGTTGCCATAGGTATACGTGAGCATTCATTTATTTGTTTTAGTCGCTCATGTGTCGCAGGTCGCGTCGCGGCCTAATGTAGCTTCAGCCTCAGTCCTTCATGCGGACCATTCTACCTATAACGCGTGGAATTCGGATATTATCCTAAGAGGAACGTACTACTGGGATAAAAAGTAGTACCTATCCAGGTCATGGTCTAGAATACCTACATCCGAATCCATTCCGCCGTTTTAGCGTATGAAAGCGTAACAAACAAAGCAACTACATCACATTCGCATTTATAACATTAGATATGACAATAAGCAATATTGTAGCTTCATAATAGTGAAAGAATTTTCGGAATCGGATCAGTAGTTCCGAAGATTACCCCCTACATACAAACATAGTAAACAAACCTTTACCTTTTTATAATATTAGTATAGATCACGCCTATTATTCTGACCATAGAATGGAAAAGGTCTATGCACGTTTTAATTATTGTATCTAGTTTCCGTTTTAATTTAAATGCGTATCCTGCATCACCCTCCGTCTGAATGCTAATGAATGTTAAACATGATGCTAACTATATATTCATCATCATCTGCCTAGCCTTTTCCCAACTATGTTGGGGTAGGCTTCTAATCTAACCAGATGCAGCTGAATACCAGTATTTTACGTGGAGCGACTGCTTATCTGATCTCCATAACCACAACACAGTTATTGGGTAATATGTACTATACCCCTTGGTAAGACTAGTTGTCCTTTACTGGTTATCTTTGACCGTCATTACGGATCGTCAGAACACCGAAAGTCTGACAACCAGTCTTACCAAGTTATAACGTATTATTACCCCCCGTAACTGGGTTGTGGAGGTCAGATAGGTAGTCCCTCCATGTAAAATACTGGTATTCAGCAGCATCCAGTTAGACTGGAAGACGTCCCTAACATCTTTGGGTTGGGAAAAGGCTAGGCAGATGATTATTTTGTACGTATTTTACTGTTCCTTTCTTCTAGTCTGTTTATATGTGTGTAGGCTGAAGGGACATAAACTGTTAAATAAAAACTTGAGAGGTGTCAAGGGACACCCGGATGGAACGAAGTTCCATTCGATTAATTAGTGAAGGAATTGTAATAAAATTTTATTTTTATACTTATCATCATCATCATCATCATCATCATCATCATCATCATCATCATCATCATCATCATCATCATCATCATTCATCATCGCGACACCACACTGTTCAATGCGAAATAGAAATGAAAATTCCTGGCTTGCTTTCTATAAGAGAGAGAGAGAGAGACAGACAGAGAAACATGCGCACGCCGCGCCGCACGGCTTACAATACATACATACATAGCTTACTATAGCAAAAAGTGTCGTGACAACTTTTCGTGAGCATTTTTTCCGTCTAGCCCCCTTTCACAACGCGCGATAAGGAACTTCGTTCCAATAAACACAAGTAAATAAAGCATCATCCATCCTCATTACATATGCCTCACACAACACAGGAACAATGGCGACGGGACAGCAATGGCTTCTTATATCTACGCAAATAGCGTCTACATCTGTTGAGTGTTGGCCAGATAAAGTTTCTGACACATTGATGCGGTTTGCGACTAGCGGATAACTCTCCGAAGTTGTCTTTAATTTCCAAATTCTTCTATAATGTCCTAAATATCGAAGTAATCAAATTAAAAGATGTTTCACGATATCAATCATATGTATCTATACATCTTTACCTATTATAAATTAAAGTCGCTTTTCGTGTCTTCCTCTGTGACCCGTTATCCTTCTAAACTCCGCAACGGATTTTGATGCGGTTTTCACTATTATTTAGAGAATTTATTCCAGAAGCTTTTATGTTTATTACCTATATAGGTATTACTGGCTTCGGCCCGCGACTTCGTTCGCGTGACATTTCGACCCCCGACCCCGCCGCGTCGAGTTTCATTGCCCGCCCGTCCGCGCTATTACTTCTTTTTGGCGTAGCGTTCTTTCTGACCTTTTTTCTTTTAGCGTAGCGTGATGTTATATAGCTTACACCTAACCTGTCTCAAAAATTGGGATATCAAATGCAACGTATTTTTCAAATCCGGTAGGTCCAGAGATTAGCGCGTTCAAACAAACAAACTCTTCACTAGCAATGATATTATAATACGGGACGTATGATACAGAAAGAGATAGCTTGGCATTTTAGATAATTATATTATTGTCACGCCATGGACTCGCTTTGTTTCTCTCGCTGCTATTATAGCCAACTAAATCAAATTACAACAATTGTCTGAATTTGTCTGCAACTATTTGCGCGCGCTAGTGCGATGTTGTTAGTTAGATCATTTAGCTAGCCTGATAGTTGTAGGTAGGTACCCAAAATTAGAACTATAATTATGAAAAACAAAAATGCTTACTTTTGAAGGAGCACAACTTTATAATAGAATAATACCCTCTATTATAAGAAATCCACTCTTTCAATGCGTTCAAAATTCAAGTCAATTAGTACCTACATAATTGCGGATCGATCACTTTGTGACAAATGAAGGAATTGGATGGGTATCCGGTTTGTAACTGATGTCGAGGAACGTTGTGTAATTAATTTATGTGTATTGTTCTCATGTAAGCGACATTTATTCAAAGTGTCTTTCCGTCATCGCACGAATAATAATGTCTAGAAATGCATAGTATTGTCATGTTAATGTTGTCAACAAGTACATGCTAATATCTTCATTAAAATTCCTATTTGTTAACGATTGCAGGAAACTACTTTGCCTTAGCTAGGCGCTTATTCTTCCATACAAACGTAGTATGGTGATTACTCGTCTGTTTGACAGTGTACGTTCAAAACTATGTCGATAAAATATCGGTTTGTCTCGTCATTATCTAGCCCTGTATGAAGCAGAATCGGAAAAAATATTAGTTTGGAAGATATGAGCGACGAAACTTCCATATTGCAACACTAATTTTAAAGCATTTTTGGGCGTAAATAAATAGCTCTCGGAGTTTAAAAATGGATTTGTTAGCGTACAGGGACAGATAATTTATTCATGAATAAAATTTATTTTGAATACATGTACTTAGTAATTTTTTCATAATATCTATACGCCCAAAGGTCTGTTCATGAAATTTTACGCACTCGTTATCGTTATAAATCATTGTCTATTTCACTAAATAAATAAATAAAAACTAAATAAATAAACTAAATAGTATGCATATTTTCCACGCCAGCAACTAGTCGAGCCTCCGACTGGTGCGACCATAATGAAAAGTTTTAGGTACTACTAGGACCATTCGAGTACCTAATTTGAATATTTTCTAGTGATGAGGCTGCTACAACCGAAACAATGTTAACACCATCATTATAAATTTAATTTATTTCGGTGTTATACTTATTAAAGTGGCTGTGCTTGAGGCCTAATTCGCAATCAACACGTTTTAACAAAATAATACATTTTAGAGACCTTCTTTAAATATATAGAGATATACCTCCTTTTACAGAAGACGGGGAGGTCGTAAAACAATGACAGAATCAATAACAAAATAAGTAAGTACATTAAAAGAACGGAAACTTTAAAAATAATTAATTATTTAGGTACCTACTTGAATTCGTAATCTCAGATAATGTACATTTCTTCACCACTTACAAAATATACTGAAAAAAGTAGAAATTTTTTTTTGCAATGTGAGTCATTGAAAGTCGTTTAGTTTTTTTGACATTCGTCGTGTTAGATAGTCTACAACCTTTTATTTTCTTTTTTATAGAGTAAAGTAAGTACCTAATCGTCTTCTTCATCATAAAAAAAATAAAAATAAAAAATGTTTATTGAAAAAAAGCCAAAGTAGGTACTCACTAAAACAATGTTATATTTATAGCTAGGTGGCTATGCTATGCACAATACATTGAAACCCTGATCTCTAAACTAGGGATATCCCTGTATCTTAGAGATCAGTGTCCCTCCGCAGCAAAGTCACAAGCCATTACATGTAACTCATTGGTACAAAGTATTTCTTTACATTATTTAAATAAAGAGAAAAAAAAAACGATAATAAAAACCCTTATTCTCATTTACAATTTTGTGCAACTGTGGGTTGAGTGTATATGTATGTGTGGGGTGAGTGTGTATGTGTGTGTGGGGGTGTAGGTGTGCATGCGTGAAAAGTGGGTGTGCGTGTGTGATAGGGGAATATGTATAAGTGCAGGTATGCTTAATTTAAAATAAAAGTCATAAAATTTTATGGTAGATGGCCTAAAAGAAGATCCTCAGTGTTTTGAGGAGTCAGTTTTGACAGGTATTTTTTTAATGCGAGTTTGCATTCATGTTTTGTTTTTGAAAATAGTTTTAATACCTTGTTTAAACAATTATACACCTTTATGCTGTCATGATCATCATCATCATTGGGTCCATTATTCCACTCCCTGCTGAGTATAAGCCTCCTCTCTTTTGTACTATGATTTCCTGGTATGTGTGAGTAGAGAAATGTTTCCTACAGCTACAAATTACAATCAACCTATTAACCTAGCTAACCTAACCTTCTGAAGACTAAACAATGATTTAATTAATTAATTGTAATACAACATGTTATACTATGTCTATAGATAAGGCTGTGGGTACACCGCCGCGATTTGCGTCACTATAAACTCACGTGTTCACTCGATTTAAGTGGAGCGTCCACTACTACTTACCTATACTCTTTTTCAAGAATATCTGATGATATTGTTAACAAATGGATCAGAAAATTTACCTATGGATGCTAGCACTACTTACAAATTGAGTGCTTTGATTTGATTATTCTTAAACACGAAGTTCTGATTTTAAATCACATTAAATTCATTTGACAATTGAGGCTAATTTTTTAACCGCAATATTTCGTACATGTTTTTTCAAATCATCATCACAACTTGTCTTTTTCTTCCATACTTCTCTATTAGTCATCATTCCGATAGTTACTCTCTTTCTAGCCATATTATCTTTCACAGCCTATAGCCATCCACATTGATACTCAAAACTTTCCTCACGAAATTTTCCTCATTCTCCGCTTCACATGCCCATACCATGACGATCGATTTCCACACTACTTTTCAGTCAACGTTTTCACTTTCAGAATTCCTCTACTCATTTCTTATTCTATACAGATGTTTTTTTCAATTACAATTTAATAATATTATTGAAACAATAATTGCTGGAAAAGTGGTGGTGCATTTAAAACCATAATATACAGAGTAGAGCAGGACGATTGATTCCTTTTGACCACGTAAAGAGTTCTTTACCCGTATACAATAACATAGCTTAGCTGTGGGCTGCTGTGGAGCGATGCCTCAACGCCGCGAGTGTTTCTGATTACTTCTATTTCTATCACACGTGTTCATTTACTTATGCTCGCTGGGAATGACAGGCGGGCAATGTTAGTTGGGCCAGGAGAATGAAGGGAAGCATTGAGGTTACATTTAACGTTATGGAACTCAGTTATAGATGACCTTATTCAGGAATAGATGGACTGAAGAAAGTAGGCTTCATCAATCTCTCGTAGTGAAGTGGATAGTGAATTATGACTAGGTACCGAATTTTCCTAGGTAAGGTACAGTCAGAGAACTTCATTGTTGACCACACTACGTCACTTTACCGTGTTATAGCCATTTTTTACGACTGACAAAGAATGACGGTTGTGATTTGAATTTACGGTCGAATCAAATAAATTATTGGGCGTAGGTATGTATCGAGTTCCCTGGCTATGAATGCGTTCTTGACAGTGACACCTGTCAGTTTCATACTAACGAATATGTGTTTTGCGAATTTGATCCTTATTAGTTACTAGAAATTTTCCAACTGACAGGTGTGCAGGAACGCATTCTCTCGACGACTGTAGAGTGCGTTTCATCAAATAGTTCCTATGCCGTAATGTTGGTCCACTGTTAAACTTTAACACATGGACCTATCAGGTCCATCCATTCCAACAGTAGCGTATCGTGTTCGTCCTAAAACAGTGGAGCCAACATTGCGGCATAGGAACTATTTGATGAAACGCACTCTAGGTACATATTTTTTATATTCAAATTTAAATTATTTATTTTCTATTCACAAACAATGGCAATCAATCAATCAATCAGTTTATTTGTGAAACATAGGTGTTTACATAAATATTGCGCTATGTTTTCTCATAATTAAGACAGATTTGTTGTTTTTTTTTGTTTGAGATTTGTTTTGGCATCATAATTAATTTAGACAAGGTTAGTAAACTATAATGACTATTAATGACACTAGTTTGTGAGGACTGGTGTCTGCACTATTGTCATCAAGATCTAAAAATCATTGCAATAGATCGGGGGAATCCCCGACCAAATACAATATTATTTTATCTGGACTTGCGGATAAAATATATTCAGAATTTAAATATTTAATTTATTCAAGCGAATACCGTCTCGAATAATATGTTGTAGTTCTTCAATTTAAACATAGAACAGTGATATCAAACTGAACAGATAAAGGGTATGATAAACATGTGTTTATGGAAGTACATGTAACTATAGGCGTCTGCCAGATGTTTTAGACAGACCTATTGAAGTAATTACGCGACAATTTACGTCCTTTACTCGTCTGTTGACTATTAGAATATTAGTATTTATATCTTATTAAATTATATCATCAGTCACAAAATAATAATTTTTTGTAAGTACCTAATAAATTCTTTACATAATGGGAATCATATGGTTAACATCTCCGTTTAGTGTCAGTACTATACTATTATTATTACCCAGAACTCATAACTTTTGTTCTATTTTCGGAATTCTCAAAGATTATATACTTAGTCACTTTGCAGTTTGTTTGTACTTCTATTTCTATCGCGTTGATGGCAGGTACTCGTAATTATAATATAGGTACATATCATCATCATCTTGTTTGTACTTCCATAAAAATATCATGTATTTGAGTTTGCCTGTAGGTATGTGATTTTGCACTGTTGCACATATACAGGGTGTGGCGTAAATAGTGGTCCAACGTTAAGGGGTCGATACACCGTATGTTCAGCTATCACATATCACAATTTCAACCATTTTTTTTCCTAGGTCTCAGAAACATTTTTTTTTAAATTGACAGTTGTTTTAGTCTTCAATTTTTACACTATTCGCACCCCAACTCATATCACAGTTATAAACCAAAAACAAAATTAAAAAATAATGTAATTTATAGAAAACACAGCCAAATTATTAAAGCAAGGTGTCAATTTATCAAATAATCATTTTAAAATATTTTATTTTGAGACTGGAAAAAAGTGGTTCAAATTATGGTATGTGATAGCTGAACATACGGGGACCACTATTTACGACACACCCTGTATAAGTGCAACAATGTATTATACACTTTCGCATGTTACCTTTAGCAACAACACAACATGCAACACAAACATGTTTACATAAATAATTGTTGGTGAACCAATAAAATAAATTTTGTCTAGTACTTTTTGATGTCACTTCATCATCAACTCAGTCTAACGTAGACCACTGCTAGACATAAGTTCTCCCAACTTCCCAGTAGCGCCATAATATTCCTTCTGCCTTCCGCCTTCAGTTCCCTGACAACTTGACAAGCTGATGATTATATCCTTCAAAGAATTAGCCACATTATATATTTCATCCCGCAGACATTGATGACTTATTTTAGTCATTTCGTATTCCTCGTCCTTAGATAGAGATATAATTGTGCGGTCATGGGCGTACCCAGGGGGGGGGCAGGGGGGGCAGCTGCCCCCCCCTGGATCTTGTATGCCTAAGTACTGTTGTCGAAAAAAGTTATGTTAGAGCCACGTCACGTTGTCGTTCACTTACCTACTTTACAATTAAGTAAACTAAAAAAAGCATTAATTTTAGAAAAAACTGCGCGGCGCGGCCATAAACCTGTATTTCTTAGTCTATGAATTAAGCGACTGCATGATAAGGGCACCCCCTATGGTGTACGTCGCTCGGCTTAGGCCGTCGCTGGGGGGAGTACAGCAAGGAGGGGCAGGCTGGATCATATCTGGATAATTACTGCTACAGGCTCAGCTACGCCACCAGTTGGCATTCCTTCACCGATCAAGGCTGGGGGGGAATTACGTGGGGGTCGTCGTCGCAATTTCGGACCTGGGCGGCGAAGTCGGAATGTAGATTTGTGTTTGTAATCTGTGCTGGTGCTGGTGTAATCTGTACTTTTCTCCTGGAAGAGGGTTAAGGGGTCATCGGGGTCGGTGAGAACATGCCTTGACTTTACTGATTTTAGAGGGGATTTAACTAGAGGATTCGATAGCCAGAGGGATTGCGATGTTTCGCGGAGGTATCGAAGAAACGCTTGGAATTGCGTTTCACGAATTGATGGATAGTTGGGATTTTAAGGTCTAGGTGGAGGATTTCATTCCGAACGAACCAAAAGGGTATCCCGTAGCCGTTTGGAGGAAACGATTTTGTAAGGTCTGCATCCTATGGATGCTTTGGGACTTTGCGTGTGCAAATACTGAACCCGCATAAGTCATGATTGTGAGAATACATGCTGTATAGATGCGCAACTTGCACATAAGTGACAATTTGCTATACGTGGATTCAGAACGAGACTGTTTTATGTGCGTAGAGGTGCTCATCGAGGGTCACACCCGGATATTGGGCTCGCTTCTCCCAAGGGATCGGCTTGCCAAACAAGGTGATCGGTCGGTGGGGGGAGATCGATTGAGACGCGGTTTCAAAAAGAAACGCTTGACTTTTGTCGGGATTGACTACGATTCTCCACTTTCGAAACCACGCACCAAGTTTATCGACTGCAGTTTGGAGAGTTCGAGATATCGGCTCTTGGCGTTGGCCGGAATAGTAAATGATACTATAATGATAACTTAGTCGTATCGTCTGCGAACAGAGCCAACTGTGCCTTTTTACTTTTCGGGATATCGCTGGTACCTAAATAACGTGGAACTGAGTGGAGAAAACACAGAGCCCTAAGGGAAACGTGCGTGAACGGGGTGGGAGAGGATAGCGCTTATTCGGTACAATAGCGAAAAGTGCGGAAAGACAGAAGTTTCGTAAGATGAGCACGAGACGGTCTGGCACACTGAGCTTGTAAAGCTTATTATAATAAACCGTTGTGCCAGACTTTGTCAAACGCTTTCGCTATATCGAAGAAAACAGCACCCGTCATCGAACCAAGTTGGAAACCAACGCTTATGTGTTCGTTAATGTAGTGAACCTGTTGTACACAAGATTGTTGGGTTCGAAACCAAACTGTTCGTAAGGAATTAGGCCCTTTATCTCGGCATAATCTTTAAGGCGCTTATAAATAAGTCTCTCGTAGATTTTGCCAAGGTCATTGAGCAGATTGATGAGGCGAAAAAAAAAAACATGTGGGGGACCCAGCTTAAGAAATTTCTGATTTGCCCCCCGTGGGCCAAAAGCTGGGTACGCCCATGTGTGCGGTCATTACAAAATTATTATTACGCAGATCAAGCAGTTGTTATGTTAAATCAACGTCCACAAGGTCGTCGAGTACGCTTAGTCAACCAGCCATAAGGGTGCGTTTCCACTGACGCGGAGCTGGGCGGAGCGGAGCGGAGACGTGCAGGAATCGACCAATCATAATGGTTGAAATCCTCATCGCGTCTCTTGCCTCGTCTGTAATTGGACGATTCCTGCACGTCTCCGCTCCGCTCCGCCCAGCTCCGCGTCAGTGGAAACGTGGCCTTAATGCTACTATTAGTGCATCTATTATCTTATTTAGATCGAAGCCTTCAACATAGACTTCCTTGTGGACTAATATGTTAGGCTAGATAGGTTACGAGAAACAATGGACTATTAGGTTTAGTATATTAGTTACAAATTCCGACGTTCCAAAAAATTTGAAGTGGGGAGGATGGAGATTTCTTATCCGTATCCGTAAGGGTGGAGAGTGCAGAACTGTTTCTGTTTAATTAAATAAATTCCCAGCCTCTTTATAGGCTCCCACAGACAGGCGCGACGCGACTCTGGTGGAACAATTTCTATGAGAACTTCATGGAATGGGAGCCATAACAGAATGGTGCAGAGGTTGTGGGTTGGTGGTGTGGTAACACTGACCTTGAGCTGACGCAGTACGGAGTTTAAATAGAATGCGAGGCCAACTTACACTGGTTTTGTGACCATTAACTGGCGGCCTACTACTTACTACGGTCATAGTAGCAAGCAACGTAGTTTAGAAACGTGACGTATGTATGATATAGGCATCATTCATACAAGGGAAGCAATCAACTTTCCGTTAGTGATTCCAGTCATATACATACAATCATCATCAATCTAGTCCATAATGGTACACGTGGCCCTTGACTTTGATTGTCTATGAGTAGATATAATGACATCACAAAGGAAAGAGATTTAAATAAAGACGTGAATGAACTGCGTGGTACTAATTCCCCAATACAAAACAAAACAAAAGACCAAACAAAACCAACAAAAGTACCAGTGCTAAGATTCCAAGACTAATGCACCACTATACTCTTAATCTCTTATATGGTCAATATTTGACAAAAATGAAAGTGTCAAACGATATTGTACCATGTGCGGTGTAACTAATAACTATCATTCTGACTTGCCCTGGACTTAAAACTGCCCTGCAAATGATTATCGTACGGACCAATGGATTCATCATTAGACCTCGAATTCCAGTTTCATATCTACATATGAAACTGGAATTTGATGCTTCGAGTAGTCTAGTAGAAAATAGAGAGAACTAGTAGAGAGGTCATAAACTCTTGACCAACGTCCAGACTGCAGATGATGCATTCCTGGAACAAGGGATGTTGTCATGACCATATCTGGATCTTTTGAGGAACAGACACTGAACTGCCCAGCCATTAAATTGGCAACTAAAAGTAAAACCGCAGTTGATTCATGTCGCATCTCAATTGATTTACGGGTGTAGTGACTGGTACGCGCAGGGTACTATTATATAGTTGGTTATTGTGGTACAATGCACTAGTCATTGTCCATTTGATGAGCAGGACCAGTATTACTTTGTTAGTGGCAGTAGCGTGAGGTGGACGATGGCAAATCAAGTGAGTGTTCTTTTGTATCTTTGTCGATTTTCTTCCAATGATTGTTCTGAGAATAATTCTTACGTATCCATTTCTTCTGGTTTTATTTCTTCTTGAAATAGTCCTTGATATACTTCAACTTTGATATTGATTTTTTTTAAGAAAGGGTTTACAAGTTAAGGGTATCTTACCTAATCACTTTCTTGATCATCTTCTAGTAAAAAACTTTGTAAAGTAGTATTATACTCTCGAGTGCAAAAGCTTTAGTAAGTTACTGGTGTGGGCCAGTTACCTACTTTATGTGTATTATTTTGTAATTCTTCTTTGGGTGTGAACTAAACATTATCCACCTTATTTAAACGAGGAGTATAATCTTCAGATTAACATTCTTTGTGGTTTAAGTTTGCCACACTTCAGACTTCGTCATATTTTGTGTAACATTTGGATATCATTATTAATAACTCAAGGAATAATATTTTTCATACAAACTTTCATCACCTATTTGACGCCCTTAGGGATGGAATTTCCAAAAATCCTTCTTCAGTGGATATGCCTACACTGTATAAGGTATCTATGTGCAAAATTTCAATTCTCTAGGTTCAGCTGTTTGGGCTGTGCGTTGAAAGAAAGAAAATACATTTATTTAGCACAGACTAAATTAAAGAGGCACACAAAATAATAACATTTGATATATCCATGATATATCAGTCAGTCAGAACTTTTATTTGTATTTATCTATAGATTATCATGTTTACGTGTACATTAGTCTGTAACCTTTAATCTGACCACGACTAAACAAATTCCAGATTCTCTGATCCAATATAAGCAACCTTCGATACCGATAGTCGATAACCCTTAGCGTGTATACCTATACTCAACCCTATTATTATCACATTTACATATATAACTTTATTGCATTTCTCACGAGATGATACATTGAAGCGTTCATATGTATCCAATTCGAAATCGACTGATCTACATGTAAGACATATAAAGCTATGTATGTCCAGTACAAGCTGACCTCTCATTATAGGGTAAGGCTACACAATGCGGGTTCAACTTATTCTGGAAATCCGACAAGACACAATCTTGTTCCGCGTTGCAAAGAATTGCTATTTCGGGCCGAGAGGGATCGGCCCTTGCGAAAAAGAAAATATTTCGAATGCGTACTGCATTACTAATGCGAGTATTTCTGGCGAGAAATAAGTTTTTGGAATGTTCGTTGTTTTTTTATTTAGGCTTTTATTGAAATGGGTCAACAGTTTATTTTCTGTCTGGTTTTGAGAGGCTGAAATGTTTGTGACGTAGGTATTTTAATAGAAGAAAAGATTTTGTTTTGGTAAAAGTGTTTGTACATTTAAAACTGTGACACTATTGTTTCTTCATAGTAGATCGGTCAGAGAGACCAAAGCACTGTGTATGCACAAGTTCTGTGTTTTCAAATACAACTACTCTATCTATCCATATTGTCTTACGTAAAGATTGCTGAATCTTTCTCTTATTTCATCGTTTTCATGTCAATATAAAAATATAAAAAAAATCATAAGTCTGGAGATATGGAATATTCGTTTTTGGCTTCGAACTTAGGAGGTTTAGTGTCTACCTTACTAGACCTCTTGACTATAAAATTAATGTGAGCATAGGCAAAATGTTCCACATCTCCAGACTTGTATGATTTTTTTTTCAATGGTGGCGCTTGTTGGCAGCACTAGGTACTCGCAATGTGATGATAAGATATCGAACATTAATAATGTGCTTTTATATGTAGATTATTTCTCGTGATTAATGAGCTAATAGACTCTGAATAACGTACTATCGCAAGGTTTTGTACATTGCTTATCTGAAACTGTCTCACAAACCTTATCTTCACATTGTTACGCAGATTCGATCGTAATTCGTAAACTGTGTACTTTAACTAAATAATCGGCTATCCGGAATAGGACCGTGTCATTGGTCGGTCGGTCATAACTCGCTATTGGGTCAAAGGTTACGACTTCGGGTGTCCCGATTACTTTTCACATTGCCAAAGTTGTCAGCAAAATAGATCCTCTTTAGGTTCGACGAAGTGTTATATCTTTAGTTTACAGAGTTTACAGATGCGGATGGCGAATGTGTCCTGAAAATACTTTTACCTACCCACCTTGTACCATTTTTGACGAATTATGCGAACATAAATGTGGGGAACAGCTGGTTTTTTTTTCGTGATTGTTTCTTTATAATAAGGGCTATATCACTACATTCACTACTTAAATGGACCACATTATAGGTACATATCAAGTAGGTGCATCTTGATGTTGCTGAACGAAGGACATTATGAATGTTAGATAATATGTGTTTCTATCACAGAAATCTAAATAATTTAGATTTGTGTGGTTTATATGAGTTCCAATTAGCTATTATATTTGACAACTAGCTTCTGCCCGCTATTTCGTCCGCGTGAAATTTCTTTTTCCCCCGTCCCACCCCGTCGCATCGCATCGCCCGCGGAATTACTTCGTTTTCGCGTAGTGATTTTTCTTCTTTTTTTTTTTCGTTTTGCTCCTTTGTGTCGTAGCGTGATGTTAATAATTGGGCTATCAATTGCAAAAATAATTTTTCAAATCCAACTGGTAGTTCCAGAGATTAGCGCGTTCAAACATACAAACAAACAAAAAAAACAAACTCTTCAGCTTTATTACGTATATTAGTGTACAGATATGTAAAGTTACATTTTGTAACATTTCTGCTATTTAACCAACTCATTAACCTTTCGTCAACTAATTCAGTCAAAATTCAGTTGACAATTAGGTACCCATTGTCCTACTTATAAATCTTATAAAGTATGAGTACCTACGCATCATTTCGAATCCCACAGTTTACCATAGACGATACGAACTACCATATCCCATCAACCTGTACACATCCGAAAATAATCGTTTTCGTGATCATGGTACACTTTTTCGCCTTTATAGCTAAGGCAATACAACAGCTATTCTTCACATTTAGTGACGCACACAACAATGGTCCCATTTTCATCGCGTAGCGTATACCTACACACATTTAATTTATCTCTAAGACATGCCAACCTTTGATTTTCATTATAACAATAACAATAACATTTATACAGCTCTCTTTACGACCTATAAAAGTCGTAATGACCTGAATCTATGTGAAATGTGAACTTCAATCAGTGCAAACGAGTAGTTGCGAGAGTTTGAAAGCCGACCCCAATCGTTGGGTCCTGAGAGCTTTTCCATCAATTTTTGACATTGTTAGCCACATCAGGCCACATGTACCCCAATTTGGATAATTTCGTTGCTATTATTGCGAAATACAATACTGTTTTATTTATCCAATGCTGAATCAACATGGTCTTAAGGTTGATGCGCCAGTGTATCCCGCGAAATTCAAAATTTCTTACATTTTTTGCAATTTGTAGGTTAGTGTCAGCTTGTATGTTGATTAAAATATAATTCGCAGCCGTAGCTAATATGTATTTGTTTGTTTGTTTGTTTTTTAATATGTGTTTTTATGGTGTGCATAATAAAGAGTATTCTATATATCTATCTATCTATCTATCTATTTTTTTGTATTTTTTTAAGAACGGCCATCATGTCTGTAATATGCTATTCCAAGGTTATCCATTCTTTACCGGACACCCTGTATACTTACCTATATAAACGTAAAAAAATATCATCCGATGGAAAACCAATCATCATCAGTAGATGTGCACCTATGGAGTTCGCAACTAAACCCCCTCCCCCTCCCCGCGTGACAAATGCACTCCTAGTGTGCATAAGGACAAAAATTTACATAGTAGGTATATAAGCTTATATCACACATATATATAAACGTAAAAAAACATCATCCGATGGAAAACTTATCCTCATCAGTATTTGTGAACCTATAGGGTTCGCAACTAACCCCCAACCCGCCCACCGCTGGGGTTTTGGGGCTAAAAATAGTCCAAACTCAGACATGTGAGGGGTTAAAGGCTCTTACAGACAGAGGCGATATCGCGTCTATAATACGTAGAACAATATCAGGAGTAGTACCCGACGCGATATCGCCTCTGTCTGTAAGAGCCTTTATACAATTTGCAGGTTCGTGTCAGGTTCTATTTTGATCAAAATATGATATGCGACAATAAAACTTTTGTATTTACATTATCAATACATCTCTCGTTAGATTTCGTGCAGATTCGTTAGATTTCGTTCGTTCGATTCGACGAATCTGCACGAAATCTAACTCGAAAACGAAATCGAACCTAGAAAAAAACCTTCTTCTGCTTAGGTACCTACATTTTTGCTCCACCCAGATGGGAAATTCATTTCATTGAAATTACTACGTAGAATAATAACAAAGTAATTAACACATCACGTGTGTAATAAAATAATCGAATCAATCAAATCAATCATCAATCATTGTGTCAATCATTTTCAAAGTATATTATGTAATTACAAATTGCAATAATAATTAGTAAGACGTGCAAAAACTTATCAATTTTATTTTAACTTAATTAGCAGCAATAAAGTGAACTTTTACCTTAGCAATTGATATCAAATTAAATAAAGTGTACTTTTACCTTAGCAATTGATATCAAATTAAATAAAGTGAACTTTTACCTTAGCAATTGATATCAAATTAAATAAAGTGAACTTTTACCTTAGCAATTGATATCAAATTAAATAAAGTGAACTTTTACCTTAGCAATTGATATCAAATTAAATAAAGTGAACTTTTACCTTAGCAATTGATATCAAATTAAATAAAGTGAACTTTTACCTTAGCAATTGATATCAAATTAAATAAAGTGAACTTTTACCTTAGCAATTGATATCAAATTAGTTTAGTTTTACAATAATAAATAATCAAATTAATTACTTAATAGTTTTACGAAGAAAACAAGAATCGTGTAATTTATAAAACAATATCGAAAACGGGTCTTATCGCGATATTCTTTTTAACGAGGTAAACAGGTACTTACCTACTTATCGTGTAATTTGTTTACTGTTTTACAATTTATACTAGGTATGTTTACGTAAATAGAAGCCGTTCTGAGAAAATGTCTGGAAAATAGTGAAGACTTAACATCTTGGATGTGTCTGTATACTTTTTTTGTATTTGATTGATCTATTTATTTTAAATAAGATTGCTATTTAACTATTTATTGCTGCATGGTCGTTGTAATCGTTCGTTGCAGAACATCTCAAAATGTTTCTTATTGTTACCCGACTGGGGCGAAGCCCAAAAGGAGTGTTATGTGTTTGACCTGTATGTATGTATGTATCTCCGTTTCTTTGTTCCCTCGTAACTCCTAAACGAATGAACGGATTTGAATAAATTATACGTCTTTAGATTTGTCTTGGTGGCGCGAGTGTCACTGGCTACATTAACATCAAAAATAAAGTAAAATGGCGGATTTGGGGTGACCTATTGTGGAGTTCGAAATTTTTTTGTCTTCTAATACCATTGAGTGTGGTATCAAAATGAAGGGTTTTAAAAGGTGATTACAAAAATATATACAACTTCTATGTTTAAAAGTAATTCGAAGTGACAAATTGAATTTTGATAAAAAAAATTGCTTTGAGCAGAATTAGGACCTCGAAGGCTTGGCTATTTGTGCACTTATCCAAAAAAGCTTTTAAATAACCCTCACAGTCAAAACTCCTTGCAAGAACTGAATCGTCTGCGAAATCTTTTACATTTGTAAACTAAAAAGCTGGAAATAAAAAAGTTATTAAAAAAACTAAAAACCCGACTGCTAAAAGCTAAAAACAAGCCCATTTTAAATTTAATAAAAGTTGGAAGCAGGCGGGACCCATTCCATTTTTATGTTTTAAAACTCAAACGGGTCCCGCCTGCTTCCAACTTGTATTAAATTTAAAATGGGCTTGGTTTTAGCTTTTCAGTTTTAGTTTTTTACTGCAGTCGGGTTTTTTAGTTTTTAATAACTTTTTTTATTATTGTCATGTATATAATTACTTGCTCTAATTATGTATAATGATGTTTATGTAACAAATCATGTAGAATGGACCTCTTGAGGAAAAACCATAGTTACGTTGTAAAGTCCTAATGATAGATGAAAGATGGATTAAGTCTTTAAACGTCGATTGACACCGTGTGCAGATAACAATGAAAAATGTATTGTGTCTGCTAATTGGCGTGCGACGGGTTAAGTAGGTACATAAATAAATAAATAAAATAATAAATCTATCTATTCATGATTACACAGCACAGGGTCAAATGAAATTAGCTAGCAAAACTCTGAAGACATGATGGGTATATCGATATCTAAACATGCATTAATTTGATCATTTTTATCGTCGCGTGACGAGCGGTGCCTTTATATCGCGTGCCGCGCCTATTTATAAGAGCCTTTGTTGTAGTCAATTGAAATATCAGTTCAAATAAAAAAACCGGTCAAGAGCGAGTCGGACTCACGCACCGAGGATTCCGTACCATAATTTATATGTAATTTTCGTTGATGATTTCTGAAAAACTGTGCTATTTAGAGACTTCGTTTTATTTTTCCTGTAATCTTTACATAAACTTCTATCGCATAGAATCATTTCAGATTTTTCGCTTACCAAACTTCGGAGATAAGGGCCACCCCCCCCCCCCCCCCCCTATGTCCGAAGTTTTTTTTAATGGTATTTTTTTTTACATTTTTCATCAAAAGTCAAAAACTGTGCAGGCTAAAAAAAAGAAAAAATGTTTAAGAATGTGCAAATAGCGCTCTTTCATATGATACCCCACATATAGCTCCACTTTGAATTTTTAAGACCCCCTTTCAGTCACTGTTGCAAAAAAAAAAAAATTTTTTTTATTTCTTTCTCATTTGCAAAATAGTTAGGTCATCTAAAACTGTTCCAAATTTCAAGTTGAGCATTAGTAAGTAGTTCTTGAGATATCCAGCTGTGACAGACAGACAGACAGACTGAGTCACACCATAAGGGTTCCTTTTTTACCATTTTGGTACGGAACCCTAAAAACCGTGTTTTTTGTGTAAACTTCACAGACGTCATGGGTTTTGCTAGACATTATTAAAACAGTGTTTCTCAACTCATACTTCAAGTAACAACACTAAAAGCGGTCATCAAAAAAAAACATCTAATTTTTTATACATAATTATTTGGCCGAAAATACCTTCCGTATTTTTCTTTTACCCATTGATGTGTTAATTAGCGCGTAGTATTATCTTCCTCCTTTTAATATAATCAAAGCCACCCATAATATATTTCATGACTTCGTATATTTCCTGTCTAGCAAAGAATTAGGTCTGTAATCAAGGGATTTCATCTAATCTTTGTTTGAGTATGTCGTAAGAGGAGATTAAGGGATTTGTCAGTGTTATCAAGGAATGGATGAGAGGCAGCATCCTCTCGTACAAAAGGACCAACTCAAACGAAACATACGTTAAACTTTTTAATCCACAAACATGACGTTATCGCTGTCTATATGGTATTCATTATAAGTTTTAACATTACTGGTCTTAACCCGAGTACGGCAAAGCCAAAGGAGGGTTATGATTTTACCAGGCTACGTATGTATGTATGTATGTATGAATGCAGCTCGGATTCTCAAGACCTCTATGCGACACGAGCCGCCTAATTGTATCCACTTCCATTTCCTTCTTTTTCAGCCTGTTTAGGATTCTGTACCTCAAAAGGAAAAACGGAACTCTTATAGGTTCACTTCGTTGTCCGTTTGTCCGTCTGTCAATACCCTTTTTCTCGGTCTATAAACGGTCCTTTGGAGCTGTAAAAAAATCAAGTTTCTAAGTCAACGCAACAAAAAAATACGGCCATGTATGCGACATAAGTACATATTTTGATATTCGTAAATAAATCAAAGGTACTTCCCGTTGACCTAGAATCATGAAATTTGGCAAGAAACAAGGCCTCACAGTACAAGTAACTAAAGGAAAAAGTCCGAAAATCGTTAATTTGTAGTTGCATCAAAAAAAAAAATCTGCGATTACAAACTTACATTTGCAGTTGGAGAATTGACCGTGACGTATATCGATGTATGGGAGAACATGTTTTTTAACTACAGCGTTAAGTTGTTTTTGGGATAAGTTCAACCCAACTACCGAACCCTTCGTTGTGCATGGTCCGAAACGCACTTGACCGGTTTTTTTTTTTGTTATTTATACTTCCCATTGTACCTATGTATTTGTGAACATAGCTCATTTTGTAATTCAACTAACGGTACATACCTTACACATCCTTTAATCATTTCTATTAGTATAGATGCTAGTGCTGTGCACTTCTTTATGTGATGAATTCACAATACCTACAACACTAACCTACACTGTACCTAAAACTGTATGTTATTTTTGTTCGTGTAGGTATAATGTTTACTGAGTAAGGGCCTATTTCACGATGTCCGAGTACAACTACTCACCGAATAAGTACAAAAATGGAACAGAATTTGTATGTAATTATCTGCCAAGTAAGTTAACAAGAACTTAATCGTAGGTGGTGAAACAGGCCCTTAGCCGTTGAAGTGTCAATACCAATAAACAAATAAATAAATGTATCTGCTCTATTTTGAAAAACGAGGTATCGTTGGAAGGGTAATAACATGTTGTTCCGAGGGTTATAGGATACATGACGTCACATAGAAACCAACACGGACTCAAGTAAATACGAAAGCCGAAAAAAATCTTTTTTCCCAGGCAGAATCAAGTTTATTGTAGAATTCAGCAGTTAAACCTTTTTAGATTCAATCCAACAAAGCTCGCTTAGGCATAAAATTTTCTCTAGATAAGATTCCCTTCTTCATTACGTCTTCAAGATTGAGGGAACGGTGTTTATCTCTTACAAAATGGCGTTTCTCATTAGGAGAATCCGTTGGACGTCCCGGATGACGTCAAACGGGCTCGGCCGTAACACTGATACTTGATAAGGAGAGCAGTGTTTTTAAAGCAAAATGCTTTGCGACATCAAGCAAGGCTTATCTTGGGGTCTATGAATACCATGAAAAGACCATGATCTGTGAGTTTGTTTCGGCATTTCTTCTCAGGGATTAGTCAGATGTAGAAAATGCCAGCGCCATCTACTTTAAAACTATTGATAAAAAAAACGACTTCAAAAACCTAAAACGAATAAAATAACTTTCATAAAAAACTTAACAGCTTCTGAAGTCGTTGCCAAGCTAAGGTGCATTGAAGAATTGAAAACGCCGACTTCAGAAGCTGTTAAGTTTTTTTAAAGTTATTTTATTCTTTTTAGGTTTTTGGAGTCGGTTTTTAATTTTTTTAAAGTGAATTTATTTTTCCATTTTTAGTTAATTATACAATTTTAGGTACCTACATAATTATACCCAAGACAGACGAAAAGAAGAATCATCAAAATCCGCTCAAAAATACCGGAGATACAGTACATTTATGCATGTAA
The DNA here is from genome assembly GCA_905163495.3 of Cosmia trapezina. Classification (NCBI taxonomy): domain Eukaryota; kingdom Metazoa; phylum Arthropoda; class Insecta; order Lepidoptera; family Noctuidae; genus Cosmia; species Cosmia trapezina. The sequence continues at coordinate 8,035,120 of LR991044.1, forward strand.
CTTCGTACATATAATATACTAGCTTCTGCCCGAGACTTCGTCCGCGTGAAATTTCTTGTCCCCCCCAACCACCAACCCCGACGCATCGCATCGCAACGCCTGCCCGCGCTATTACTTCGTTTGTGCTTAATAGCATCCTTTCTGACATTTTTCTTTTTGCTCAGCTCCTAAGGTCCCTAGCGTGATGTCAAATAGCCTATATCCTTCCGCGTCGCCTGCCCGCGCTATTACTTCGCGCTCGGCTCCTAAGGCCCTAGCGTGATGTTAAATAGCCTATATCCTTCCGCATCGCCTGCCCGCGCTATTACTTCGCGCTCGGCTCCTAAGGGCCCTAGCGTGATGTTAAATAGACTATATCCTTCCGCATCGCCTGCCCGCGTTATTACTTCGCGCTCGGCTTGTAAGGGCCCTAGCGTGATGTTAAATAGCCTATATCTTTCCGCATCGCCTGCCCGCGCTATTACTTCGCGCTCGGCTCCTAAGGGCCCTAGCGTGATGTTAAATAGCCTATATGTTTCCGCATCGCCTGCTTACGTTATTACTTCGCGCTCGGCTCCTAAGGGCCCTAGCGTTATGTTAAATAGCCTATATCCTTCCGCATCGCCTGCCCACGTTATTACTTCGCGCTCGGCTCCTAAGGGCCCTAGCGTGATTTTAAATAGCTTATAGCCCTCCCAAGAACTGGGTTATAAAATGCAAAAAGATTTTTTCAAATCCGACTGGGGTAGTTCCAGAGATAGCGCGTTCAAACAAACTAACAAAAAAACAAACTCTTCCGCTGTATTCCACCGACATTATTGAAATAATAAATCGAGAGGGTCGTCAATCCGCGGAAAATCTCGCAATTCAGAAAAATTACTTATTTGCACAACGCCATCTATGGGTAAATTGATAAAACGTCCGTACTAAACATGTTTGCTCAAGAGCGACCGGTATGAATTAAAGTTATTTTGCGTTTTAGTAATTTTGTATTATCTCCGAAACTGTATGACCAATTGACATACTGTAAAGGCCAAATCTTATCTCCATGATGTCCTTGTAATCATAAAATAACTTATTTTGATAAGGATTAATGTTTTTTTGTTTAAATAATCATCCAAACGTAAGTATGTCTAAAAAATACTTTTTTAAAGCAATAAAAGATGTATAAAAGATAAAATATAAAAGATAGAAATATGGTGTCGCGGACTTTTTTGTAGAATTATTTAAGACGAACCAGACTGCCATACATTGTTCTCAATTTTAAACAACCGTTTAGGCAGTGCATGCAAAAAAGTCTGTTTAAAGAGGTATTTCTTTCCGACTTGTTAGACAAAAATTATGATAGCTCAGCTAATATGCATGATATAAATATAATTTATAGCCTATAGCACTCAGGAATAATGTAGCTTTCTACCAGTGAAAACATTTTTAGAATTGGATCATCAGTTCCGGAGATTACCCCCTACATACAAACTTACATACAAATTTTACCTCTTTATAATATTAGTATAGACTAAAGCCTTCCTGAAAGTATGTAGATTACCTACGTCAGTGAAAAAGTCTTCAAAATTGGTTCATTACTTTTTGAGAAAATCGCGGACATACAAACATACATACATACGGGTCGAATATAGAACCTCCTTTTTTGAAGTCGGTTAAAAATGCTATAATTTCAGGAAGGTGAGAAAAGTTAACTCTGAATTTGTCTGGATAGGTAGGTAACATGTTTTGGTTCAATAGCCGAAGCTTCGGCAAAGCCGAAAATCAGGAATTCGTGAAATGTCGCGCGTTCGGCATACTTCGTAAAGCTCGGCAATGTCAGGGGTAATAAATCTAAATCATTTTCATTTTCGACCAAAAATAAGACTAAAGCCGAAGCTTCTTTTTCGTTTTCGGCTGAAAATCCATTTTCGGTCGGACAGTAATTATGATATCGTATGTCTGACAGTTGACTGATTGCGGTTTGTTGTTTAGCAGTTTGGATATTATCAAGGCATCTAATTAGATTACTGGCCGTACCACTTAATCCTAATTAGGTAATTAGCTTCCCACGACTAACGTTCTCAAGATCACCACATGTACGAATGAGTAACAGATAATACTTACTTATATGAATCACTTGATTGAGATAAGGCCAATTAAACTATTCACTGTGAATTTTGTGATGGCCTTTTGATTAAAACGGTATACCCACTGACTAACCGTTTAGTGACGGAAGATCTCTCCTCTGAGGGCTGAAAAATAATATAGAATACTGTTGATCCCGTATCTAAGCTGATTATATCACTACACTCGTTCATCATCACTCCACCAAGCGTCTCGTACAGGCAACGCTTCACTTTCAACTGTTTCCCGCAATTCGTGGTGAACTGACAGTTGACATTAGTGACAGTGACCTCACTGTTGACGTGTATGATAAAGTGTTTACATATCTATTAAATATATAAATTGCAGGCAGTTTCAGGAACAAGGCGCAAAGCATCAATAAATATATTAAACGCAAACTCAAGGCTTTTATTTCAAATGAACCAAGTACAGGCACTTTTGAATTGTCAAGGGGTCGGTCAGTCAGAATGATGAAGCTAGTTGCTCATTCCAAAGAGTAGTAGGTTCCTATGGAGAAGAATGGGCAAGAAACTCCACGGACACTACTTCAAATAAAAGTACCTCATTCATGTTGAAAATAAACATGTGAGATCAGTGTGAAAAGACGTGCACGTTAAAAGCGTCCGTATTAAAAAAGATAAAAACAATTGAAACATTAAACTAGATAATTAATTAAAATAAGCCGTGCCAGATAAGAGATGACCAGTCCCTAATGACGGCACCCGTTCACGAACATGACGCCATACCGTCAAAAGAAGTCATGAAGATTTTATTCCATTAAAAGTTGTGTTTAAAATAATCTTTTCTCTTCCAGGGTGTTTCTTTCATCGGCTGGCATCAGCGGACCCGCCTGGAGCGGGTACTGATGGTGGCTGCCGCGGTGCTGTTCGTGGCTGTACTCCTGACCATCACCCTGTTGCTGACGATGCGAGGACCCACCTACCTGCCCGTGCCACCGTGCTATCAGCCAGAGAACAAAGGTAATTACGATAGAAGTGAAACTACATTTTAAACTATTGGAGTAGTATAGTACTGGTACACTGATACTGGTATATCTCTCGCAGTAAGATGGTGGAAGCCGTGATAATATGGTTATATCCCTAGGGTTATATAAAATGTATTTTTTAATCTCGGAGACTACGGAAATTGACAAGTGCATATGTCAACGTGCTTACCAGTGCTTACATTACAGTATACCTACTTACAACATTAGTTTTTGTTTATACTAAACCTCTTAAGGGGTCATTGTACTCATCATTATGAACAACTTTTACTATGGGACCAAACCTGAAATCGCGAAAAAAAAATCAGCTGTTCAATACATTTATCTACATCAAACTCGTCAAAATGTACTGAACAGCTGATTTTTTTTCGCGATTTCAAGGTTGGTCCCATAGAAAAAAATGTTCAAAATGATGAGTAAAATGACCACTTAAGAGGTTTAGTATAAACAAAAATTAAAGTTGTATAAATAAATAATAAATTATCATAAAGGTCACTATAAATTAAATTCACTTTTACTTTCACTTTATTATTAATTTCAATTGTAAATTTAGTCTCCGAGATGAAAACAGACCTGGATAATATACCTTAATATTCTTGTATGAAAGCGGTTCATAACTATCTTATTAGGAATTTATCTATAATATGTACGAGCATGATCTAGTAATATAATTATTAGGGCACTCCGACCAAATAGATTATGTTAGAACTGTGACCAACTACGCGCGAGCCGAGCAAGTGAAGCGACCGGTGCCGCGGAAGCAGCCGGCGAGCGCTACGTCGAAATTGGTCGCAGTACCAGAATTATAGTCCAGTAGAGATATAATATTTTTTCCATTTACCCTTCGATAATTCTAAAGTTTTTTATTTTCGCTGAGTGGATAACTATAGTGAATTCATTGCTATGTACAAAAATGCTAACAGTTTAGAGTTATGCTATAGGTATTAAGTAGGTATTTCCTATTATTTCGTGTTATAACAATGATATAAAATTTAAATTAAAATACTACACTGTTTCTTAATTAGTACTGTCTAAAGTATATATTACTGAAAATGCTAACAGATAGGTACTGTGGAACAATGGAAATCTGAAAATGTCCTTTAACTCATTCAATAAAAAATTTAAGTTTTTCAAATCATTTCCTATACACTTAAAGGGATTAGTTATACCTTACAACAAAAGTTCTAACAGCTAAGTAATATGCTTCACAAGTAATTGTATTTTTACTTTGCAATTAGCGAAATATTGAATTTAAGTTTATAAATTTGAGCCCACATATTCGTGATAATAAGCTCTGCTACCATACAAAAGTTTCAACTTGTACGTGCTATGCCTTTTTGTTTAATAAATAAAATACAATTTGGATATTGTGGCGCGCGGTGTAGGTACGACAATTCGTGCAGCGCGACGCGGTGACAATCAGACCCACACTCACTGCAAACGTGCACGCGGCTACACATCAAGCTATGCATGTCCAGTTTTCACTGACCTCTCATTGTAAGGTAATCTTATACAATGCGAGATCAGCTTATACTGGATATGTATAGCTTGATCTGTAGCCGTGCGTACCTACCTCTATTGAATGAGGCGCAAAATCATTTCATTACAGTCACATCTCACAAATGACTAATACGAGTACAGTCAGCGTCAAAAATATCGGAACGAACAGACTGTTCAAAATGATCTCAAAAACTAAGAAAATTAAACTACTCAATTGGGTAAAGCTCTTGTCAGAATTACAGTGTAATATTATCGTATACTGTCTTCATTCTGAAAACAGTCTGTTCGTCCCGATATTATTGACGCTGATCCAATCCAGTCAGTTATTTTTTCTGTTCCATTACGTGACCGTGACTTCGCCCGCGCGTAATTATCAACAATTGTCAGAAATAGTCAAAATCCCGGATTCACAAATTTAGAGTTCTGATTATAGGATCCAATGTATATTTATGTATTGATCGTCAAAATGTCGTGATTCCGGAATTGATAAATTAAGTATTTTTTTTTACCATTACTGGGTAACTTGTTTATCACTAAATTTTCACAGGGGATCATCTACTATGAACAACTTTCACTATGGCATCAACACGTAAATCACGAAAAATAAATCAGCTGGTCGAGTAGGTATTGAGCTTTTGTATCAAACATCGTAATTTTTTTCGTGATTTCAGAGTTGGTCCCATAATGAAAGCTGCTGAAACTGTAAATCCAAGATGGCGGCTGCGAATATTTTCAAATGTTTCGTCATGGGTGTCGTTTTCATTGGTTTCGAGGGTGTTAAGGCCGATAGTGACACTAAAATGTAAATCCAAGATGGCGGCTGCGAATATTTTCTAATTTTACTCTAGTATGTACAAAAATGCTAACAGTTTAGAGTTATGCTATAGGTATTAAGTAGGTATTTCCTATTATTTCGTGTTATAACAATAATATAAAATTTAAATTAAAATACTACACTGTTTCTTAATTAATACTATCTAAAGTATATATTACTGAAAATGCTAACAGATAGGTACTGTGGAACCATGGAAATCTGAAAATGTCCCTTAACTCATTCAATAAAAAATTTAAGTTTTTCAAATCATTTCCTATATACTTAAAGGGATTAGTTATACCTTACAACAAAAGTTCTAACAGCTAAGTACAACACAAGGCTTCACAAGAATGTTCAGGCTTCACAAGTAATTGTATTTTTACTTTGCGATTAGCGAAATATTGAATTTAAGTTTGTAAATTTTCCCCTGAACATTCGAGACAATAAGCTCTGCTACCATACAAAAGTTTCAACATATACGTGCTATGGCTTTTGTTTAAATTGCGAATAACTATTTTCCATAACAAGCCGCGTAAGTCAATCTGAGATACTCGTAGAAACAAATGACCGTACCAGTAGGACATACGTTCCAGTCGCAACAAAAATATTCCTCTGACAAACGAATAAAGGTTTCTGTAGTTAGACGATCAGAGACACAAGAGACCATATTATGGGCTTCCGGAATACATAACGACGATTGGAGCCAACAAGTAAGTTCTAGTTGTATTTATAATTCCTACTATCAATATCCTATACCCCATCTAATCCATTCTATTTTTCCTCTATAGAGCCAACACCTCAACTTTAGGTAAATATGCGTCCGAACATACGATCTCTGGTAATAAATAAAGAACGGAATAGAACTTCGAGGAACGGAGACAAACAGTGGAGACTTCTTTAGGACAACATTTTTTCCGGGATAATTAATCTCCCAAAAGAGTAACATTCTGGAATGGCCTACTAGGCAAAAGAACAAGAGGTAGACCTATTACAAGATGGGAAGATGATATAAAAGCAATAGCTGGTCCAAACTGGAGAAAAGTAGCTGAAGACAAAGTCAAATGGGCATCACTGGAGGAGGCCTTCACCCATTCTGGGGTTCCTGTAGATTAAATAAAAAAATGAAGTACCTAACTATAAATACTATGATATAATACATAGGATACACATAAAATTATACTAAGTAAGAGACAAATAAATAACATAGAATGAACTAAACAAAACTAACACATACATAGATTTTAAGGAATGTAAATTTACTGGAAATAAAAGGCTTTTTTATTTTTATTTTTTATTTTTTTATAATTAATCTCCCGGGTTTTGGGACATTACATTATTACTAGAGATCGGATAATCGGATGCGTATTATCCTAAAGTTGAGGTGTTGGTTAAGTATGGAGTGGGCTTTTGGATTGAAAGATCCCAGAATTCTGGTATCGGCAAATTTTGACTTCTAATTATAGAATCGAATGTTTTAAGTACTTAAGTTCAGATGTTAGTTAGTATGGATTGCACTTATACATCGAGAAAATGCCGGGATTCCGGAACGACACTTTTTAAGTTCTTATTTTGGAATCGAATGTTTAGTTAGGTACTTGCGTTCAGGTGTTGGCTAATATGGATTGCACTTCTGTATCAAAAAAATTCCGGGATTCACAAATTTTGACTTCTGATCATAGAATCGAATGTATAATTTACTTAAGTGCAGATGTTAGTTAATATGGATTGCACTTATGTATCGAAAAAATCCCGGGATTCCGGAGCGATAATTTTTAAGTTCTGATTATAGAATCGAATGTATATTTACTTAAGTTTAGGCTTTGGCTAATATGGAATGTACCTACTTTTGTATTGATCGTCAAAATGTCGGGATGCCGGAATTGATAAATTAAGTATTTTTTTACTACGAGTATTAGAGGATAACTTTTTATCAGTAAATTTTCACAGGGAATCTTCTACTCATGAACAACTTTCACTATGGCATCAACACGTAAATCACGAAAAATAAATCAGCTGGTCGAGTAGGTATTGAACTTTTGTATCAAACATCGTAATTTTTTTCGTGATTTCAGAGTTGGTCCCATAGTGAAAGCTGCTGAAACTGTAAATCCAAGATGGCGGCTGCGAATATTTTCAAATTTTTTATCATGGGTGTCATTTTTATGGCTTTCGTGGGTGTTAAGGCCGATAGTGACAATAAAATGTAAATCCAAGATGGCGGCTGCGAATATTTTCTATCTTTCCTAATTTTTCGTCATGGGTGTCGTTTTCTTGGTTTTCGAGACTGTTAAAGCCGATAGTGACGCTAAAATGTAAATCCAAGATGGTGGATGCGAATATTTTCTAATTTTTCTCAATGAGTGTCGTTTTCATGGTTTTCGGTGGTGTTAAAGTTGATAGTAACATTAAAATGTAAATCCAAGATGGCGGCTGCGAACATTATTAAATTTTTCGTCATGGGTGTCGTTTTCATGCTTTTCGAGGGTTTCAAAGGCGATTTACATTTTAACGCCACGTTAAAATGTAAATCCAAGACGGTGGCTGCAAAATTTTCAAACTTTTCGTCATGGGTGTCGTTTTCATGGTTTTTGAGGGTGTTCTAGCCGATAATGACGTTAAAATGTAAATCCAAGATGGCGGCTGCGAAAATTTTCCGTCATGGTTTTAGAGTGTGCTAAAGCCGATAGAGGAGTCAAAATGCGTGACGCTTGGCTGATGCCTACTTAACTAACCCTGCGGCAGTGCAGCGTATCGCGTTACAACCTGAAAACACGTGTGATAGTAATTAAAAAACCATCAACATTTTTAAAGCAGGCGCTATCTTGCATTTACATTTTAGTGTCACTATCGGCTTTAACACCCTCGAAAATCATGAAAACGACACCCGTGACGAAAATTTTAAAAATGTTCGCAGCCGCCATCATGTATTTACATTTTAACATCACTATCGGCTTTAACAGCCCCCAAAACCATGAAAACGACACCTTTGACGAAAAATTAGAATATATTCGCATCCACCATCTTGGCTTTACATTTTAGTGTCACTATCGGCTTTAACACTCTCGAAAAGCATGAAAACGACACCTATGACGAAAAATTTGAAAATGTTCGCACCGGCCATCTTGGATTTATATTTTAATGTCACTATTGGCTTTAACACCCTCGAAAAGCATGAAAACGACACCCATGACGAAAAATTTAATAATGTTCGCAGCCGCCATCTTGGATTTACATTTTAATGTTACTATCAGCTTTAACACCACCGAAAACAATGAAAACGACACCCATAACGAAAAATTAGAAAATATTCGCATCCACCATCTTGGATTTACATTTTAGTATCACTATCGGCTTTAACACTATCGAAAACCAAAAAAACGACACCCATGACAAAAAATTAAAAAATATTCGCAGCCGCCATCTTGGATTTACATTTTAGTGTCACTATCGGCCTTAACACACTCGAAACCAATGAAAACGACACCCATGACGAAACATTTGAAAATATTCGCAGCCGCCATCTTGGATTTACAGTTTCAGCAGCTTTCATTATGGGACCAACTCTGAAATCACGAAAAAAATTACGATGTTTGATACAAAAGCTCAATACCTACTCGACCAGCTGATTTATTTTTCGTGATTTACGTGTTGATGCCATAGTGAAAGTTGTTCATAGTAGATGATCCCCTGTGAAAATTTAGTGATAAACAAGTTGCCCAGTAATGGTAAAAAAAAATACTTAATTTATCAATTCCGGAATCACGACATTTTGACGATCAATACATAAATATACATTCGATCCTATAATCAGAACTCTAAATCTGTGAATCCCGGAATCCGGGATTTTGACTATTTTTGACAATTGTTGATAATTACGCGCGGGCGAAGTCACGGTCACGGAATGGAACAGAAAAAATAACTGACTGTATTGGATCAGCGTCAATAATATCGGGATGAACAGACTGTTTTCAGAATGAAGACAGTATACGATAATATTACACTGTAATTCTGACAAGAGCTTTACCCAATTGAGTAGTTTAATTTTCTTAGTTTTTGAGATCATTTTGAACAGTCTGTTCGTTCCGATATTTTTGACGCTGACTGTACTCGTATTAGTCATTTGTGAGATGTGACTGTAATGAAATGATTTTGCGCCTCATTCAATAGAGGTAGGTACGCATGGCTACAGATCAAGCTATACATATCCAGTATAAGCTGATCTCGCATTGTATAAGATTACCTTACAATGAGAGGTCAGTGTAAACTGGACATGCATAGCTTGATGTGTAGCCGCGTGCACGTTTGCAGTGAGTGTGGGTCTGATTGTCACCGCGACGCGCTGCACGAATTGTCGTAGGTACTTACACCGCGCGCCACAATATCCAAATTGTATTTTATTTATTAAACAAAAAGGCATAGAACGTACAAGTTGAAACTTTTGTATGGTAGCAGAGCTTATTATCACGAATATGTGGGCGCAAATTTATAAACTTAAATTCAATATTTCGCTGATTGCAAAGTAAAAATACAATTACTTGTGAAGCATATTACTTAGCTGTTAGAACTTTTGTTGTAAGGTATAACTAATCCCTTTAAGTGTATAGGAAATGATTTGAAAAACTTAAATTTTTTATTGAATGAGTTAAAGGACATTTTCAGATTTCCATTGTTCCACAGTACCTATCTGTTAGCATTTTCAGTAATATATACTTTAGATAGTACTAATTAAGAAACAGTGTAGTATTTTAATTTAAATTTTATATTATTGTTATAACACGAAATAATAGGAAATACCTACTTAATACCTATAGCATAACTCTAAACTGTTAGCATTTTTGTACATAGCAATGAATTCACGAAAGTAATCCACTCCGCGAAAATAAAAAACTTTGGAATTATCGAAGGGCATATTCTTTTGTCTACTGGACTATTAGGGCGCTAAATCCCAAGGGTGATAACTATATCAAGGTTGCAACCATCCTACTGCGTCATAAATGTATCTTCTTCATCGACTCCTCTTATATCGGCAGAAACAATATGAGTAAAGTTCAAACCAAAGTAAAAACCTGAAGTCACCGTCAAAGACGCGGCAAATCGTGGAAAGTGGTAGAAAGCAAAAGAAGCCACATTACGGTTGATTTAGAGTTGAAATTATGATGATGATGGTAAAAATATTAACCTGATGGTGGTTGGGCTGTCTGTCCCTACAAGGTGCAAGGCCACTCGTGGAGACTATGCTCCCGAAATCGTTTTAATGTAGCTACAGGCATACACAAACAAAGGAGTGCCTTGATGAATTGATAGTTAGTGTCTGGAACATAGTATTTATTTATGATGTCATAAAATTTATTAAGTAGGTATATCTATCCGTAACGCTACTATGTTGTGATCTTGTGTGTAATAAAATTACACGCGCCAATAACGGTTATGGCTTTGATAGTCAAATTAGTTATTTATGCAACTGACGTATAATAAGGGGTATTAAAACACGAATGTGGGTTTATCACACGAGGCGAACACGTGAGTGTTTTAATACCTAATTATGTACAGTTGCATACAAGACTTTATCTACATCACTGTTATGAATCCTCTAAAAAAGGTTCTGAAACAGTTTTTTGCATACTAATACTCGTATCGAACATGGCGGCCGGCGTCATAGTATACGACGTGAATTCGAATAAGTTCTTTTTTTAAATTACGGCGCTGTTGTAGTGAAACGCGCGTGCATTACAATGTTCTTTTTTTGAAAACGAGTTGCATTATGAAATTCAGTACAACATTAAAGCACCCGTTTGGATGCTATTATGGTTACCATGGTTACTATGACACTGGCTGTTTTAATGTTGGCAATAAGCTAACTGTTTCAGGAACTTTTATAAAGGATTTATAGCATGGGTGTAGATAAACCTATTATAGGGGAGCAATCAGCCCCGTTATCGTCTTGCCAAGGGGTATCGTGTTACCCAGTAACTGGGTTGTGGAGGTCAGATTACACCTTGAATAAGCATTGGAAGCATTTTTGAAAATTTCAGTCACTTGAAGAGGAGATGAGAGTTTGTAAGCAAGTTCGCCATTTTAGACACAGCTGGATATGTGGGGCATGTTTGGTATCATATGAAAGAACGGTGTTTGCACATTTTCAAACATTTTTTTTTTCGGCCGCATAGATTTCGACCTTTGATGAGAAATGTCAAAAAAAATACCGTCCCCCCCTCCCTCTTAACTCCGAAGTTTGCATAGAGAAAAATCTGAAATTATTGTATGTGATAGAAGATTATGTAAAGATTACAGGAAAAATAAAACGATGTCTCTAAATAGCACACTTTTTCAGAAATCGGAACGGAACCCTCGGTGTGCGAGTCCGACTCGCTCTTGACCGGTTTTTTATTTATTTATTTAGATATAGATTTATTATTTAAAAAAATAACATAGGTACATACATATATAAACTCACACTTCCCATGGGGGTAGGCAGAAACTACAGAAAGAAAGCAATATAGTCCAGTAGACAAAAGAATATGCCCTTCGATAATTCCAAAGTTTTTTATTTTCGCGGATTACTTTCGTGAATTCATTGCTATGTACAAAAATGCTAACAGTTTAGAGTTATGCTATAGGTATTAAGTAGGTATTTCCTATTATTTCGTGTTATAACAATGATATAAAATTTAAATTAAAATACTACACTGTTTCTTAATTAGTACTATCTAAAGTATATATTACTGAAAATGCTAACAGATAGGTACTGTGGAACAATGGAAATCTGAAAATGTCCTTTAACTCATTCAATAAAAAATTTAAGTTTTTCAAATCATTTCCTATACACTTAAAGGGATTAGTTATACCTTACAACAAAAGTTCTAACAGCTAAGTAATATGCTTCACAAGTAATTGTATTTTTACTTTGCAATTAGCGAAATATTGAATTTAAGTTTATAAATTTGCGCCCACATATTCGTGATAATAAGCTCTGCTACCATACAAAAGTTTCAACTTATACGTGCTATGCCTTTTTATTTAATAAATAAAATACAATTTGAATATTGTGGCGCGCGGTGTAAGTACGACAATTCGTGCAGCGCGACGCGGTGACAATCAGACCCACACTCACTGCAAACGTGCACGCGGCTACACAACAAGCTATGCATGTCCAGTTTACACTGACCTCTCATTGTAAGGTAATCTTATACAATGCGAGATCAGCTTATACTGGATATGTATAGCTTGATCTGAAGCCGTGCGTACCTACCTCTATTGAATGAGGCGCAAAATCATTTCATTACCGTCACATCTCAGAAATGACTAATACGAGTACAGTCAGCGTCAAAAATATCGGAACGAACAGACTGTTCAAAATGATCTCAAAAACTTAGAAAATTAAACTACTCAATTGGGTAAAGCTCTTGTCAGAATTACAGTGTAATATTATCGTATACTGTCTTCATTCTGAAAACAGTCTGTTCGTCCCGATATTATTGACGCTGATCCAATACAGTCAGTTATTTTTTCTGTTCCATTCCGTGACCGTGACTTCACCCGCGCGTAATTATCAACAATTGTCAAAAATAGTCAAAATCCCGGATTCCGGGATTCACAGATTTAGAGTTCTGATTATAGGATCGAATGTATATTTATGTATTGATCGTCAAAATGTCGTGATTCCGGAATTGATAAATTAAGTATTTTTTTTACCATTACTGGGTAACTTGTTTATCACTAAATTTTCACAGGGGATCATCTACTATGAACAACTTTCACTATGGCATCAACACGTAAATCACGAAAAATAATTCAGCTGGTCGAGTAGGTATTGAGCTTTTGTATCAAACATCGTAATTTTTTTCGTGATTTCAGAGTTGGTCCCATAATGAAAGCTGCTGAAACTGTAAATCCAAGATGGCGGCTGCGAATATTTTCAAATGTTTCGTCATGGGTGTCGTTTTCATTGGTTTCGAGGGTGTTAAGGCCGATAGTGACACTAAAATGTAAATCCAAGATGGCGGCTGCGAATATTTTCTAATTTTTCGTCATGGGTGTCGTTTTTTTGGTTTTCGATAGTGTTAAAGCCGATAGTGATACTAAAATGTAAATCCAAGATGGTGGATGCGAATATTTTCTAATTTTTCGTTATGGGTGTCGTTTTCATTGTTTTCGGTGGTGTTAAAGCTGATAGTAACATTAAAATGTAAATCCAAGATGGCGGCTGCGAACATTATTAAATTTTTCGTCATGGGTGTCGTTTTCATGCTTTTCGAGAGTGTTAAAGCCGATAGTGACACTAAAATGTAAAGCCAAGATGGTGGATGCGAATATATTCTAATTCTTCGTCAAAGGTGTCGTTTTCATGGTTTTGGGGGCTGTTAAAGCCGATAGTGATGTTAAAATGTAAATACATGATGGCGGCTGCGAACATTTTTAAAATTTTCGTCACGGGTGTCGTTTTCATGATTTTCGAGGGTGTTAAAGCCGATAGTGACACTAAAATGTAAAGCCAAGATGGAGGATGCGAATATATTCTAATTTTTCGTCAAAGGTGTCGTTTTCATGGTTTTGGGGGCTGTTAAAGCCGATAGTGATGTTAAAATGTAAATACATGATGGCGGCTGCGAACATTTTTAAAATTTTCGTCACGGGTGTCGTTTTCATGATTTTCGAGGGTGTTAAAGCCGATAGTGACACTAAAATGTAAATGCAAGATAGCGCCTGCTTTAAAAATGTTGATGGTTTTTTAATTACTATCACACGTGTTTTCAGGTTGTAACGCGATACGCTGCACTGCCGCAGGGTTAGTTAAGTAGGCATCAGCCAAGCGTCACGCATTTTGACTCCTCTATCGGCTTTAGCACATTCTAAAACCATGACGGAAAATTTTCGCAGCCGCCATCTTGGATTTACATTTTAACGTCATTATCGGCTTTAACGCCCTCGAAAACCATTAAAATGACACCCATGATAAAAAGCTTGAAAATTTTTGCAGCTGCCATCTTGGATTTACATTTTAACGTCACTATCGGCTATAACATCCTCAAAAACCATGAAAACGACACCCATGACGAAAAGTTTGAAAATTTTGCAGCCACCGTCTTGGATTTACATTTTAACGTGGCGTTAAAATGTAAATCGCCTTTGAAACCCTCGAAAAGCATAAAAACGACACCCATGACGAAAAATTTAATAATGTTCGCAGCCGCCATCTTGGATTTACATTTTAATGTTACTATCAGCTTTAACACCACCGAAAACCATGAAAACGACACTCATTGAGAAAAATTAGAAAATATTCGCATCCACCATCTTGGATTTACATTTTAGCGTCACTATCGGCTTTAACCGTCTCGAAAACCAAGAAAACGACACCCATGATGAAAAATTAGAAAAGATAGAAAATATTCGCAGCCGCCATCTTGGATTTACATTTTATTGTCACTATCGGCCTTAACACCCTCGAAAGCCATAAAAACGACACCCATGATAAAACATTTGAAAATATACGCAGCCGCCATCTTGGATTTACAGTTTCAGCAGCTTTCACTATGGGACCAACTCTGAAATCACGAAAAAAATTACGATGTTTGATACAAAAGTTCAATACCTACTCGACCAGCTGATTTATTTTCCGTGATTTACGTGTTGATGCCATAGTGAAAGTTGTTCATGAGTAGAAGATTCCCTGTGAAAATTTACTGATAAAAAGTTATCCTCTAATACTCGTAGTAAAAAAATACTTAATTTATCAATTCCGACATTTTGACGATCAATACAAAAGTAGGTACATTCCATATTAGCCAAAGCCTAAACGTAAGTAAATATACATTCGATTCTATAATCAGAACTTAAAAATTGTCGCTCCGGAATCCCGGGATTTTTTCGATACATAAGTGCAATCCATATTAACTAACATCTGCACTTAAGTAAATTATACATTCGATTCTATGATCAGAAGTGAAAATTTGTGAATCTCGGACTTTTTTTGATACAGAAGTGCAATCCATATTAGCCAACACCTGAACGCAAGTACCTAACTAAACATTCGATTCCAAAATAAGAACTTAAAAAGTATCGTTCCGGAATCCCGGCATTTTCTCGATGTATAAGTGCAATCCATACTAACTAACATCTGAACTTAAGTACTTAAAACATTCGATTCTATAATTAGAAGTCAAAATTTGCCGATACCAGAATTCTGGGATCTTTCAATCCAAAAGCCCACTCCATACTTAGCCAACACCTCAACTTTAGGTTAATACGCATCCGATTATCCGATCTCTAGTAATAACGTAATGTCCCAAAACCCGGGAGATTAATTATAAAAAAATAAAAATAAAAAAGCCTTTTATTTCCAGTAAATTTACATTCCTTAAAATCTATGTATGTGTTAGTTTTGTTTAGTTCATTCTATGTTATTTATTTGTCTCTTACTTAGTATAATTTTATGTGTATCCTATGTATTATATCATAGTATTTATAGTTAGGTACTTCATTTTTTTATTTAATCTACAGGAACCCCAGAATGGGTGAAGGCCTCCTCCAGTGATGCCCATTTGACTTTGTCTTCAGCTACTTTTCTCCAGTTTGGACCAGCTATTGCTTTTATATCATCTTCCCATCTTGTAATAGGTCTACCTCTTGTTCTTTTGCCTAGTAGGCCATTCCAGAATGTTACTCTTTTGGGAGATTAATTATCCCGGAAAAAATGTTGTCCTAAAGAAGTCTCCACTGTTTGTCTCCGTTCCTCGAAGTTCTATTCCGTTCTTTATTTATTACCAGAGATCGTATGTTCGGACGCATATTTACCTAAAGTTGAGGTGTTGGCTCTATAGAGGAAAAATAGAATGGATTAGATGGGGTATAGGATATTGATAGTAGGAATTATAAATACAACTAGAACTTACTTGTTGGCTCCAATCGTCGTTATGTATTTCGGCAGCCCATAATATGGTCTCTTGTGTCTCTGATCGTCTAACTACAGAAACCTTTATTCGTTTGTCAGAGGAATATTTTTGTTGCGACTGGAACGTATGTCCTACTGGTGCGGTCATTTGTTTCTACGAGTATCTCAGATTGACTTACGCGGCTTGTTATGGAAAATAGTTATTCGCAATTTAAACAAAAGCCATAGCACGTATATGTTGAAACTTTTGTATGGTAGCAGAGCTTATTGTCTCGAATGTTCAGGCGAAAATTTACAAACTTAAATTTCGCTAATCGCAAAGTAAAAATACAATTACTTGTGAAGCCTGAACATTCTTGTGAAGCCTTGTGTTGTACTTAGCTGTTAGAACTTTTGTTGTAAGGTATAACTAATCCCTTTAAGTATATAGGAAATGATTTGAAAAACTTAAATTTTTTATTGAATGAGTTAAGGGACATTTTCAGATTTCCATTGTTCCACAGTACCTATCTGTTAGCATTTTCAGTAATATATACTTTAGATAGTATTAATTAAGAAACAGTGTAGTATTTTAATTTAAATTTTATATTATTGTTATAACACGAAATAATAGGAAATACCTACTTAATACCTATAGCATAACTCTAAACTGTTAGCATTTTTGTACATACTAGAGTAAAATTAGAAAATATTCGCAGCCGCCATCTTGGATTTACATTTTAGTGTCACTATCGGCCTTAACACCCTCGAAACCAATGAAAACGACACCCATGACGAAACATTTGAAAATATTCGCAGCCGCCATCTTGGATTTACAGTTTCAGCAGCTTTCATTATGGGACCAACTCTGAAATCACGAAAAAAATTACGATGTTTGATACAAAAGCTCAATACCTACTCGACCAGCTGATTTATTTTTCGTGATTTACGTGTTGATGCCATAGTGAAAGTTGTTCATAGTAGATGATCCCCTGTGAAAATTTAGTGATAAACAAGTTACCCAGTAATGGTAAAAAAATACTTAATTTATCAATTCCGGAATCACGACATTTTGACGATCAATACATAAATATACATTCGATCCTATAATCAGAACTCTAAATTTGTGAATCCCGGAATCTGGGATTTTGACTATTTTTGACAATTGTTGATAATTACGCGCGGGCGAAGTCACGGTCACGGAATGGAACAGAAAAAATAACTGACTGGATTGGATCAGCGTCAATAATATCGGGACGAACAGAATGTTTTCAGAATGAAGACAGTATACGATAATATTACACTGTAATTCTGACAAGAGCTTTACCCAATTGAGTAGTTTAATTTTCTTAGTTTTTGAGATCATTTTGAACAGTCTGTTCGTTCCGATATTTTTGACGCTGACTGTACTCGTATTAGTCATTTGTGAGATGTGACTGTAATGAAATGATTTTGCGCCTCATTCAATAGAGGTAGGTACGCACGGCTACAGATCAAGCTATACATATCCAGTATAAGCTGATCTCGCATTGTATAAGATTACCTTACAATGAGAGATCAGTGTAAACTGGACATGCATAGCTTGATGTGTAGCCGCGTGCACGTTTGCAGTGAGTGTGGGTCTGATTGTCACCGCGTCGCGCTGCACGAATTGTCGTACCTACACCGCGCGCCACAATATCCAAATTGTATTTTATTTATTAAACAAAAAGGCATAGCACGTACAAGTTGAAACTTTTGTATGGTAGCAGAGCTTATTATCACGAATATGTGGGCTCAAATTTATAAACTTAAATTCAATATTTCGCTAATTGCAAAGTAAAAATACAATTACTTGTGAAGCATATTACTTAGCTGTTAGAACTTTTGTTGTAAGGTATAACTAATCCCTTTAAGTGTATAGGAAATGATTTGAAAAACTTAAATTTTTTATTGAATGAGTTAAAGGACATTTTCAGATTTCCATTGTTCCACAGTACCTATCTGTTAGCATTTTCAGTAATATATACTTTAGACAGTACTAATTAAGAAACAGTGTAGTATTTTAATTTAAATTTTATATCATTGTTATAACATGAAATAATAGGAAATACCTACTTAATACCTATAGCATAACTCTAAACTGTTAGCATTTTTGTACATAGCAATGAATTCACTATAGTTATCCACTCAGCGAAAATAAAAAACTTTAGAATTATCGAAGGGTAAATGGAAAAAATATTATATCTCTACTGGACTAATAAACGTTCGCACGGACGTAAAGATGTCGCGGCGGGATTTTATCGCGCACTGGATTTTCAACTCTCGCCGCTAAGCAGACCGTTGAAAATCCAGTGCGCGAAAATTTTTACGTCCGTGCGAACGTCGTCGGCGAAGTCAAAAATTGCTATTTCAGGTTAGTCGCTAACAAATTTCTGCATCCTCTTTCAGACCAAATTGTGTGCCTAAAAGGGTCCTGCATATACACAGCAAGTGAAGTAATAAGGGCACTGGACGAGACACAGGATCCTTGTGAAGACTTCTACGAGTTCGCATGCGGAGGCTGGATCAAGAACAATCCCATTCCTGAGGGGAAATCCAGCTGGGGCATCTTCAGCAAGATTGAGCTACAGAATCAGTTGATCATCAGATATGCACTTGGTAAGTCAACTTGGGTTTTGAGTAGTTGATCGGAATTTCAGATAGGTAAAATCTTCTTCAAAATTCATGTAAAATAATTAATAAATAATTATTAATAATTAATAAATAATTATTAATAATTAATAAATAATTATTAATAATTAATAAATAATTATTAATAATTAATAAATAATTATTAATAATTAATTAATTAATGTTCAATTAAATTGTTCATTCACTAGATCAGTTTTATGTGGTGGCGATAGTTAGCAGCTCTACTCGCTTTAAGGAGGATGCGCTAAAGTGGCCGCGAAATTCAAATTTTCTTACTTTTTTTGCAATTTGCAGGTCAGTGTCAGGCTGTATGTTGATGCCGCCGGGGTCGCGGGTTGTTCGAAAGAGATACCATGGCCATGGCACAGGCAACTGACGAACATGGGTGGGTTTTAGTCAGTAAAAGTCTGACACGCCCTTCCGCTCCTCACAGAGTGGGAGAAATCATTTAATGATTTCCCATCCACAAAAAAAAAAGTTGTATGTTGTTTAAATTATGATTCGCGGCCTTATCTAACATGGATTTACAGAATTATAGACATTAGAATCAGCAACACAACTCCATAAGTGGACCCATTTTTGCAAACAAGAACCAACCCACAGCAGATTACTTTCGAGAAAATGAAACTTTTGTAAACAAAGTGTGCAAAATGCATACTTAGTATATTAATGAATGATTACTTGTTGACCATATGTGGCATACTGTAGGCTATCTAGGAATATCAGATTTATACATTTTATGAAGTTATGGTATAAACATAGACTTATAAAAAAAGATGGACTCCGCGCCACGCATATCGAAAGTGAAGCACAGTAAGTATGCCGGACCGTTTGTTCAAACACGCCTCGCGCACACATTTACATCATAGTATGCCGACCGGCCGCCATTACGTGACACGAGCGACGCGGCGACGGCGTCTTTGCGACACACATAGATCGGTACGGTGGTGCTTCACTTTCGATATGCGCGGCGCGGAGTCCATCTTTTTTTATAAGTCTATGGGTATAAAGTAAATCGTTAAAAACCCGGTTGGTTCTTTCTAGCAAAAACATATTTTGTTGCTTAGTTCCTACTTGCAAAATGGACGTAAGATTCAATTGTTGTGATATTTCTAAAAATAAAAGTAATTACTTATAAAATATACTTTTTAATCATTTTCAATATAATATTACAGAACAATGGAAGCAAGAACCCTTAAAACTAAACATCAGTATTATCATCATCGCCTTCTACCTCAAAATCGATAGGCCCGGTAAAGCCATCGATATCGTCTTCTATGTCTGAACTTGTCAAGGTTTTGTAGAAATCTTTTGCGTCGTTTGGTATTAGATGCAGAATACTTTTTATATCTGATAGCTTAGCCTCAGATATGGCTTTGCCTGTAGGCCAAAGTAAGTCCATATCACTTTTGGTTATCACGGTCCTGCTTCTGATATTTTTCTTTATACTAACTTCCTTCAACTCACCGTCCAGATTGTTTCTCATAAAAATAGAGTACATTTCTTCTTTTTTAAGCACTATTTCTTTGGTATCCAGCCAACTTATTTTAGATCCATCTACTGCCTTTTTTCTGTTTGTGATTTTTGTCTCTAAATTGCGTGACGACAAAAAGTCTTCTTTGGTAAGCCTGTCTACAATCATTGGTTTAATTTTTCTACAGTTTTTCATGATCTCTATGTAATCATCTGGGGTGTACAATCGTTGCTGGTGTTTAAGAGAGCACTCTATCCGGCCAAAATCCGTGTCATTTGGTAAAAAACTGTGGCCAGATTCTAAAAATCGATGATGTATTTCTTTTAGAGTGGGATGATCATTCAATTTTAAAAAAGGAAAATCGAAGAAGACCACAAAAAGCATATCGACAAAGCTAAATTTTTGCAACAAGAACTCAAAAAAGATATGAAACTGGCAAAAGATGACCCAACTATAGAAACTATTACTTTTGATCTTCAAAAAACGTTGCCTCTTCCGAGGATACCCACAAATATTGTTTTTTATAAAAGACAGCTATGGGTATATAATCTGGGTATCCATACAGGCAGTAATAAATGACCAAGCACATTGTAATGTGTGGGTGGAAGGGGAGGCAGGCAGAGGGTCGCAGGAAGTCGGTTCGTGTTTAATAAAACATATCACAGAAAGATTAAAAGATGGTGTTGAGAGTTTATTCCTCTGGAGTGACTCATGTGGGGGTCAAAATAGAAATATTAAACTGACCCTAATGTTGAAAGCATTATTGAATGATCATCCCACTCTAAAAGAAATACATCATCGATTTTTAGAATCTGGCCACAGTTTTTTACCAAATGACACGGATTTTGGCCGGATAGAGTGCTCTCTTAAACACCAGCAACGATTGTACACCCCAGATGATTACATAGAGATCATGAAAAACTGTAGAAAAATTAAACCAATGATTGTAGACAGGCTTACCAAAGAAGACTTTTTGTCGTCACGCAATTTAGAGACAAAAATCACAAACAGAAAAAAAATGTACTCTATTTTTATGAGAAACAATCTGGACGATGAGTTGAAGGAAGTTAGTATAAAGAAAAATATCAGAAGCAGAACCGTGATAACCAAAAGTGATATGGACTTACTTTGGCCTACATGCAAAGCCATATCTGAGGCTAAGCTATCAGATATAAAAAGTATTCTGCATCTAATACCAAACGACGCAAAAGATTTCTACAAAACCTTGACAAGTTCAGACATAGAAGACGATATCGATGGCTTTACCGGGCCTATCGATTTTGAGGTAGACGGCGATGATGATAATACTGATGTTTAGTTTTAAGGGTTCTTGCTTCCATTGTTCTGTAATATTGTATTGAAAATGATTAAAAAGTATATTTTATAAGTAATTACTTTTATTTTTAGAAATTACACGTGAAAAAAAAATACTACAAAAGTAAAATCACATTTTGTTATTTTTTATTATTATCTGTATTAACGATACCCGCGATTAGAATGGTTCTTTTATTTTTGATTAAATAATGCTGAATTTTAACACCATTAAGAACTATGCTACATGGTTCCTTCAAGACTAACATAATTTGCATTATGCAAACAAGAACCAAACTCTCTTGGTTCTATTTAGTTATAAAAATATTATAACTTTTTATGCTAGATGGAACCAACGAACATTGGTTCTGGTTTGCATAATTAAAATGCTTAAGTTGAAAAGGTACCAAGGATCATGGGTCTGTTTAACAATTAGTTTTAATAAGTGTTTAGGGGACCATGCCGTATAGTTCTTTACAGTTTATTAAAAGGTGGCCAAAGTGGGTTGGTTCCGCAAGTGACAGTGTTGTATCTCTGTTGTTAGTCGGTGAAAAGGAACCATTTTTTTAGAGAAGCTAGAATGCGTGATTTGAGCGCCATCTATGTACTAAACTCAATTTCACTCAAACTGTGGGTTGGTTCTTGTTTGCAAAAATGGGTCCAAGTTAGAATTGACCTCAAACCTCATGATTTCATGAATTCGACAGATTTGAAGTCAATTCTAACTTATGGTGTTGTACTGCTGATTCTAATGATTATAATTGTGTAAAGCCATATTAGTTACGGTCGCTTATCATATTTTAATTAACATACAATCTGACACTGTCCATTTGCAGGTCAGTAAAGTTTGCAAAAAACGTTTCCTTGCGTGATAAAGATTCGATGATGGTATTTAAAGTGTTGGATGCTGCTGCACACTGTGAAATTTTGCGTCAATTGCGGTCACCTATATTTTATCCCTTCATCCTATAGATCCAGCGAAGAA
The DNA here is from genome assembly GCA_905163495.3 of Cosmia trapezina. NCBI lineage: Eukaryota > Metazoa > Arthropoda > Insecta > Lepidoptera > Noctuidae > Cosmia > Cosmia trapezina. The sequence continues at coordinate 8,057,838 of LR991044.1, forward strand.
CTAAAACTTCTGGGAAGGAACGATGATTTTATTATTTATAGTTTTGTAGAATCTTACGTTTTCAGAAATATCACAGCCCAAATAAAGAAGACACCACACTTTTCGGCATCAATTCTTAGAATATTATCGTATCAGGAAAACGCTAATAAACATTTAATTTCTTGCTCGGTTACACAAGCACGAACGTAAAGATGTCGCCCACGATACTATGACGGGGTTATGACATCAAGATAATTTTCATTGTTGTCATACAATAGGTATAAGTAATACCAATACCTACTAGTTACGTCATCGTAGAACAAATGCCGGAAAATGTTTACGCGTCGTCGTGGAAAATAGATATGAAACTATCGCGTAGAGCCTCATAAAGATGTGTGTTGTGTGTAGGTACTTACATTATAATAATTGTATATTAAATTTATGTATTTGTTTAATATACAAATATAATAATTGTATAATTTTAAAGTAGGAAGTAGAATTTGGGACTGAATAGTTGATAGAAAAATTTTGTATTAAGTATTACGTTTACTTAGACTTCTTCATGACCCGCTGTCTTGACATTAATAATTGCAGAAAAGAAAGGAGCTCAATTGTGTTTTCAAACCATCCAGGAACCCATTGAAATACAGGGTTATTTTTTAATGACCAGCCAAATTTTCACAGGGTGTTCTACCCATGAATATGAACAACTTTCACTATGGGACCAACTTTGAAATCGCAAAAAAAAATATCAGCTGTTTGATACATTTTGATCGAGTAGGTATTGAACTTTTGTAGGAAACCGCTGGTTTTTTTTTCGTGATTTTAAAGTTGGCCCCATAGGTAGTGAAAGTTGTTCATATTCATGGGTAGAACATCCTGTGAAAATTTGGCTGGTCATTGAAAAATAACCCTCTAGGTATACATACAAAATTTTATCTAAATCGGTCCAGCCGTTTAGGAGGAGGTGACAAACACACGTATTATCTGACCACACATTTCAGACTCACGCTGTATACTAAGTTTCGGCACTTTGTTTCATCTATATTCACAACATATTAGTAAACTATTGTAAATTATAATCGACTGGTATCGTTTATGATTTATCGCTTTATATACTCGTATGTATGAAAAATTAGATCTTTTATGTTCTTACTTTATTCTGCCACAGCAAAATACGTAGCAGAAGTATTACCTACTTCACTGAGCGTACGACAATCCGTGCCACGAAAGATGAGACGTGACGAGCGCCGTATCGCCCCTCCCGCGCTCTTTTCCGCCGCCCCGATGACGCCGGTCGCGTATAGAAATACTAATTCAGTACGTCCCCTCAATAAACGTATTTTCTTTCTTTTTCTTTTCTTTCTATTTATGCATATAATTACGTACATAAGAATAATTACCTAATGTATTATATCTACTTACTAAAACCTTCCTGAAAGTATGTAGATCACGTTAGTGAAATAATCATCAAAAATTGTTACTTACATACATTTTTGAGAAAATCGCGGACATACAAACATACATACATATTTGAATAAAGGACTTTTGATTTTGATTTTGATACATACGGGTCGAATAAAGAACCTCCTTTTTTGAAGTCCGTTAAAAATACACCTCGATGCAAATGTGCATTGTAGAAAGACAACGAAATGTGGAATCGTTATTCGTTGCCTTTCTGCTTCTATTGTTACTACTTATCTATTATACTCTATTAGCAACCAACGCAAACTTCACCGAAAAGGCGTCACGTACAAAATATAAGTGTGAATATTTGTATAATTTGTTATATTGTTATTATTATGTGCCTTCATGGGTTTTTGACGTATTTTCATACGTAATAATGTTATTATGGTTAGATAAATAAGAACTATACAATTGTAGCATTGTTCTCGTGAACAAATATGGCTATAATGCTGTAGATGAACTTTAAAAATAGTTTGTCTGTAGATTTAAAAGTAGATATTTGTAAAGGAAGGTACTAATGTGCTTCGTATTTATAATACTGACAAACGACAAACGCACTGTAGGTAATGTAGGGAAAACCCACGAAATAAACAAATAGGATGAAGTCAAAGAGAAAAATCTATTTGAAGTAGGCCTTCTTTAAATACTACGTTGTCATCATTCTCTCTTCATGGGGACTGGGGACCAAATAATGTCTTATCTGGGGCAGAAGTATAACATTTGATGCTTCAAAATACTTATTAAGTTCGCCTTTTCATGATTATTCTCGACAGCAAAACTGGTCGCGAAATTATAGGGTTGGTTATGGCGGGATTTGACAGCAGGGGTTCTACTCCCTAAGCATGAAGCCAGTAGTTTCGGCCTTCGTTACGGCTGTGGTTACGGGCGTTTCCTACTTTCTAACATCTGCGGACAGATGATTGGTTCGAGGCCCGAACGAAGTATGAATGACAACACGATTTGACAGTTGTCCCTTCTCCCGACGTGTTCGTCCGAAAAATTTAACTTTTACACTTGTTTCGTTGGATCTTTATGTCAGACTGACGGATGAACGGACGGACGGACGGACTTAGGGAATAGGCCCCTAGGGCCGAGAGTTTCGAACGAATTATGACTAGTTGCTAAATAAAAGCTTATTTCTTCCCCAGAAAAAGTAAACATCTCGAACACAGCCGACGCGGAAGCGAAAGCGCGTATCTACTACGACGCCTGCATAGACACCAACGAGACGATCGAGAAGCTGGGCGAGAAGCCCCTAGTGGCTGTTATCAAGCAGCTGGGTGGCTGGCACATACTGCCCAGCACCATGACCAAGCAGAAGTGGGACCTGCAGAAGTTGGTGCAGGATGTGCAGAACACGTAAGTTTGATTAATTATTGAATATACACCAACAGCATAATTATAACATTTAAGTCAAAGTCAACTTGGGCAAAGTCAAAGTCAACTTGGCCAAAGTCAAAGTCAACTTTCCCAAAGTCAAAGTCAACTTAGCCAAAGTCAAAGTTAACTTGTTCAGTGCCAAAGTCAACGTAGTCAAAGTTAAAGTCAACTTGGTATACTTGCAATTTTTAGAAGACCCACAGTCGGCAGGAAACACGTAAATTTTTGAAAAACGTTGGGAAACCCTGGCATCGCAATTACAATTTTGTCTTAGGAAAATTGTTGCAGGATTGTTATGTTTCAAATAGATTCAATATACTTAAACAGATTCAACCTGGGTGGTTTATTCAACTGGGCAGTAACAGAAGACGACCGCAACTCATCGAAGCACGTCATTGTGGTTAGTATCATTATACTTATTATTAGCTACAAATCGATCTTCACATGATCATCACACTTCGGCTTATTTTTAATTTAGTTGTTTTAGTTTTTATCTTTTTCATTACGGACGCTTTTAACGTGCACGTCTTTCTACATTGTCCTCACATCTATATTTTCAATATGAACGATGTAACCAATATTATGTAAAATATTTGATTTAAAAGAGTGTCCGTGGAGTTTCTTGCCCGTTCTTCTCCAGGATCTACGCTTTGGAATGGGCAACTAGCTTCATTTTTCTGACTGACCGACCCAAGACCGGCCCCTTGACAATTCAAAAGTGCCTGTAATTGGTTTATTTGAAATAAATGCTTCGAGTTTGAGTTTGACATGTTGTCCAACTACTTTGTGAAGATCGTACCAAAATCCTCGTCGTGATGGCAATGCTTGAGGGATGCTTGTCCAGCAAAGGACCCTTTGGGATGATTTAAGATGATTTGGAAACGGTAACGTAAGAACAGTGAACACTGTTGATTCTGGTCTGGCTTTTAGCAGATGCAGTGGTTGGGAACAGAGTAGCGGCCTTTTACCAGTTAAAATGATGATCAATTTTCTAATTAGGTTCCATACGGAAATTATAGAAGTCGCTACATGTCGAAAGCCTTTGTTGTGAGCAAATTGGTTCGAAAAGGAGACGATAAAATAAACTATCGAAAGTTGGGTACCTATATAAAAAATACTTCAAGTATCAAGATATTGAAGTTATAGCAGATACCGCCAAAAAGGGCCGTTTTTAGAGTTAACTGCTATAACCTAGAACGTAGAACAGGCACGACAGAGTAACATTTTGTACGAGGTCGCCTAAATTCATTTAAATGTTGTACATCTTGGTCAAAAAGATTAAAATCGTCATCGAAGTCAAAATATTCCATTATTAGGTATTTTACCTACTTAACGAGATATAAAAAATATCACTAGAAAAGTTTTATCAATGCACTGTATCAAGTTAGAAATGAGTAACACAGACCACACAGACTCAAAAAGCTGTTAAAAGCAAGGATTTCGCCCGCCATTTTGTTGTTTAATCGCTAAGGGCGAGCGCGCATTGCGGTGCGTTTTTCTACCGTATAATCTGTGAAGTATGGAATGTCTTTGAAGTGCGCGCACTGCGGTCATGCGTTTTGTTACTGTAGGCCCCGCCCAGTGCGGCAGAACTACCGGAAACGCACCGCAGTGCGCGCTCGCTCTAAAACAAGGTCCGAGTTTGACAGCTACTTAATTTTAACCACTGCTTAAAGTGCTGCTTAAAAGTTAAGCAACGTTTATGAATAAGCCTGTTAACATTTATATTTATATTTATATTTCATTTATTTTTATATTTTTTCCAGCTCGACCAAGGCGGTCTAAACCTTCCAACACGAGACAACTACCTCAACAGAACAGCTCATAAAAAAGTCCTCGACGCGTACCTGGACTACATGACACGAATATGCGTCTTACTAGGAGCAAATAAAACCGAAGCGAGGGCCCAAATGAACAAAGTCATCCTCTTTGAAACGGAACTTGCGAATATCACCACCCCCTCCGAGGATAGGAGGGATGAAGAGGGGTTGTATAACCCTTATACGATAAGGCAGTGGCAGAAAGAAGTGCCTTTTGTTAATTGGACTATGTTCTTTAATGATGCTTTTAAATTGGTCAACAGGACTGTGAGTATGTTTTTATTAAATGTGTAGAAAGTATGGTAAATTGTCAGGTTGACATTCGTGGATCTTTGACAAAGGTTACGCGTCGTCAGAAGCCCGAAAGTCTGTCATCCAGTCTTACCAAGGGGTATTGTATTACCCAGTTACTGGGTTGTGGAGGTCAGATAGGCAGTCGCTTCATGTAAAGTACTGGTATTCAGCTGCATCTGGTTAGATTGGAAGCCGACCATGGCCGACGATGAAGATAGTATGGTAAATTCTGGCTCGAATTGTGCAATGGCGTGATTGTCTTCTGTTCCACGTGTCGTGGGTTCGGATCCCATGGTTTCCAGAAATATGTATGGCTTACTTACATTAGTTGTTCCTGGTGAATGTATGCATAACGCATCCACGATGCAGAAAAAATCCAAGTGTAGAATAGCTTTTTATAAATGACTAGCTTTTGCCCGCGGCTTCGCCCGCGTGGATGTCGGAAAATATCCCAAAGGAACCTACTACCGAGAATTCCTTCCTTATTCCTTGTCTACATTATAAAGGGAACCTCTGTGCAAAATTTCAGCTTTCTAGGTCCAAGGGTTTGGGCTGGGCGTTGAAGAGTCAGTCAGTCAGGACTTCTCTTTCTATTTATATAGACTAGCTTCTGCCCATGACTTCTTCCGCGTGTTATTTCTTGTTCTCCCGACCCACCCCGTCGTATCACATCGCCTGCCCGCGCTAATATTACTTCGTTTTCGCTTAACGTTCTTTCTGACTTTTTCTCTTTTTGCTCGTCTCCTAAGGGTCTTAGCGTAATGATATTTAACCTATAGCCTTTGTCAAGAATTGGGCTCTCAAATGCAAAAAGAATTTTTCAAATCCGACTGGTAGTTCCAGAGATTAGCGTGTTCAAACAAACAAGAAAACAAACTCTTCAACTTTATCATTCATTACATTAGTACAGATGATGATGAGGTCTTTTTAGTTTGTATTTTTTGTTTATTTTTTTACTTTTCTTTATTTTGTAATGTTTGCTTTGTTACTTTGTTATGTTCCTTCTAAACTGTACTTCCTGTGCGTGTCACCAATAAAAAAAAATTCTTTCTTTCTTTTTTCTTTCTAGATGAATATGGACGTTACTTTTACTGATTAATATGTTTTAAATAATGTAACCATGTGACTTTCAGATACCAGATACGGAAAGAATAGTAGTGTATGCTCCGGAGTACTTTAAGAATCTTACGAAAGTCATAAAGAAATATAGCAAGACTGAAGACGACCAAAGGTACGTTCATTCATCATTAATAATGTGTAAGTATACCTACCCTGAATCGTTACTTTCGTGGTCACTGCCATGACTGCTGGGCATGAGATCCAGCCTGTCTTTGTGAAAATCTCACGGTGAACAAGTGTTCACCTAAGTGAAGTGAGCTGTCAGTAATGTCAATCCCTAGCATCAGCAGACCAGGCGTCTGCATCTCAGGTATGGAGCTACAAGTACGCGGCGGGCTCGACTTGTTGCGCTAATTCAGTGTGGGCTGCCGCGTACCGGCCGGCTCGTACGTTAGTTCGATACTCACGCGCCGCGTCGTAAAATAACACAACCCTAACGAGTCAGAAGATATAATTTACGCGATAGAAAGAGGGGCAACTTCTAGGTGAATATAACTTTAGGTAACTAACGCTGTGCGACCTGAAAGGCACTATAATGTGTCGTAGCAAGAGTCGCTATTTATTTAAATGATTTTGCGGAGTGAATCTTCTGTACTTGTACTATTATGTATTCTGTGGCATCAGGTGAAATGACAGCTCACTTCAAGCACACTTCACCAAATTTTTCACGGTGAGATAATATTATTTTTTTTTATTCAAAAGGAACAACTAACAGCTACAATATAAAACATAGAACAAGAAATAGGTACACAAAACTTATCTAGACAATAATTGCAGCCCACAACGCTGTTCACAGATACAAATAAGTAGTGAAAATAATCGCTAGGATTACTAATACAAGTTTTTTTTTCCAAACCAATTCACTTTGCGTAGGTAAGTATCGTGTTTAAAATAATAATGGTGTATGTATGTGTGTACTGTCAGCTTAATCGATTCGGAGCAAATGGTCTGTGACAGACGGACAGACAGATACACGAGTGCGACTTTTCGCTTGATAAAAATATAATTATTTCATTTCAGAACTCTAACTAGCTACATGATGTGGCAAGTCTCGCGCTCGCTATCAACATACCTGTCCAAGTCCTTCAGAGACGCCACCAAGATCCTGAGGAAAGCACTGTTCGGCTCTGAAGGCACTGAGGAGTCTTGGAGATACTGCGTCACGGATACTAATAATGCTGTTGGTAAGTTCTTCATTGTCTTAGAAGCATCCCGTAATTTATATCTCCATTCATGAGAAGAACACGTAAAGTCCATAATTTCGTGGATTGACCCTCATAACTGATATGCCTATCGTGGTGACCACGTCCATAATAGGCACATCAGTTAAGACCAGAACAGGTTGTTAAAAGCATTGACGAAGTTTAGAGATCAGCAAGAAGAAATATCTCGCATTGAGGCGCGTATCACATCTCCGCCGTGAAAGTTCTGAGTCAGTTGAATTGAACTACTGCGGTATCGCGGCGGAGTTGTAATACCTGCCTGAAGCAGCGGTTTAATAGCGGTACCTACTTGCTCCCAATAGACTCGGAATGCCATCAGTTTTTCGACTTTCAATATGGCTGAACGTGACAGCACGGAGACGGCAACTGCCGCAGCGTAAGTTACAACTTACAGGTCTGTCACGATATATCTATCTCAGATGCAACATTCCCTTCCTGATCCTTCAAACAGTTTGATTAAAGTACAACGATAATTATAGTCTACTCATCTAGTTCAACCCATAAGGCGCGGTATCAGCTCAATATTCACAAAAAATGGTTTTTTGGATTGTCGAGTATGACGTAACGCAATGAAACTATCCGACGCAAAAATACAGTGGGCAGAGAAGGGCTTAAAGAAAAATTTTAATTAGATATTCCCAATAAAAAATTTGGAAGTTGCTCCACAAAAATAAACTTTGGCGTCGAACATCTCTGTATTTTCAGCGCTAACGACATTCTTTTTTTAAAGAATTTAATAGAATTAGCATTTTTTTAAACTTTAACCGGACAATTATTTAATTTATTGTGTATATTCTGACTAATCTAAAGAAAACCCGGAAAATAAATGCACATTCGCAGCTTAGTCACATCTTGACAACACAAATATTATTTTCAACTTTCAACCTTATTTCAAGTCAGCTAATGGTGACAATAGGTTACGCGGTTGTGTGCCGTTTAAAATCATAGTCAATCCACGCCTTAAATCTAACAGCTCCATTTTTTTCTCATCTCCAGGCTTCGCAGTCGGAGCCATGTTTGTCCGAGAAGTATTCCACGGAGAAGCGAAGACTCAAGGAGAGATCATGATCAACAACATCAGGAACGCGTTCAAGAGGAACCTGAAGAACTTGGACTGGATGGACGCGGAGACCAGGAAGGCTGCTGAGATTAAAGCTGATGCTATTACTGATATGATTGGTAAGTTTTGGGGTAAGGAATTGTGCGGGTTGCCTATACAGCTTACACAGCCACCTTTGGATTGTCACCAGATTTGAGTAACCTTTATAAAAGAAGGTTTGAGGAGTTTGAAATTGGTCACACATCAAGCAAAATAGTTCAAGGAAATTTTTATAATGGTTGTGTATTTGTGATGATTCGAGACCGGTAGTGTGACAGTTTCGCTGAGCGAATTATTAGGTTAGAGCAGAATTTTTAATACGAATAGTGCAAAAATACTGATTTCAGTCGCTAAGTCACATTTATAGTTGTATGTGCGGTTCAAAGGTATAAAATAATGGACACATATGAGAGCTATCAATTTTGTTTCCAAGTTGGGGTCTCCTCGACCAAAATCAGTCTGCCTAGCCTCTTCCCAAGTGTGTCCGAACCACTCGTGGTGCGAAACGACGAAACACCCGTCCCAACTATACTGGGGTCGGTTTTCAATCTAACCAGAAGCAGTCGAATAGCAGTTATTTACTTGAAGCGACTGCCTATCTGACCTCCACAACCTAGTAACTGGGTAATACGATTACCCTTTGTAAGGCTGCTTGTCAGACTTTCGGTCTTCTGCTGGCCCGTAGGTAACGACTGTTAAAGATCCACGAATGACAGCCGCGACCAACGGCTTAGCGTGCTTTCCGAGGCAAAGAAGAGTCTCGGTATGTAAACATGGTCGCCCATCCACGGACCAACCCCGGCAAGCTCCTGTCTCAACTCTCCTCTTAATTCCACCTACTGACAACTGACAATCATGCTGGCCAGCAAGAAAATGAAGCTTAATTGAAACTGTCATCCCCAGGTTTCCCCGACTACATTCTCCACAAGGATGAGCTGGACAAGCAGTATGAGGAACTGGAAGTGAAGCCCAATGAGTACTTCGAGAACAACATAGCTTTCAACGTGTTCAGTTTGAAGAATGACCTGAATAAACTGGATAAACCTGTCAACAAGACTAAATGGGGTAAGCACATTACAGAAATACATTAAAATTACTTAATTCGGTCAAAATGCAAAACCGCGCGTCAAACCTAAACACTGTGTTGTCACGTGTCACGACCAGATTTCAAACGTCGCGTCGATCGGTCGCGTCAGTTACTATAAACGTATAGGTACTTAACTTTTTTAATCTGCCTAGCCTTTTCCCAACTATGTTGGGGTCGGCTTCCAGTCTAACCGGATGCAGCTGAATACCAGCATTTTCCATGGAGCGACTGCCTATCTGACCTCCACAAGTTCCACAACCCAGTAACTGGGTAATACGATACCCCTTGGTAAGACAGGTTGTTAGACTTTCGGGCTTCTGACGACCTGTAACGACTGTCAAAGATCCACGAATGACAGCCTTGACCACGTGCTTTCCGAGGCACGGAGGAGTTAAATTCGGTATGTAAAGATGGTCATCCATCCACGGACCAACCCCCGGAAAGCGTAGCTTAACGGCGGCGTGCGGCTTTAATTACTTAGCCACGAGCTCCTGAATGAACGTAACCATTTAACATAGCTAACCACAAAAATCTTGTTTCTAGGCATGACACCATCAACAGTGAACGCATACTACACACCAACCAAGAACCAGATAGTCTTCCCTGCCGGCATTCTGCAGTTACCGTTCTACGATGGAGACAACCCCAAGGGAGTCAACTATGGTGCCATGGGAGTGGTGATGGGGCATGAGCTGACACATGCTTTCGATGACCAGGGGAGAGAGTATGACAGGTGAGAGTAATTTGCCAAGTAAAAGTAATATTTCCACCTCTTGATAATATTGCCACTTTCTGGTAATATTGCCACCTCTTGGTAATATTGCTAACTGCAGGTAATATTGCCACTTTTGGTAATATTGCCACCTCTTGGTAATATTGCTAACTGCAGGTAATATTGCCACTTTTTGGTAATATTGCCACCTCTTGGTAGTATTGCTAACTGCAGGTAATATTGCCACTTTTTGGTGATATTGCCACCTCTTGGTAGTATTGCTAACTGCAGGTAATATTGCCACTTTTTGGTACCTAATATTGCCACCTCTTGGTAATATTGCTAACTGCAGGTAATATTGCCAACTGCACGTTATATTGCCAATTGCAGGTAATATTGCCACCTTTTAATAATACAGGGTGTAAGTGTAAACAGTGGCAATCTTTTAAGGGGTCATTGTACTCATCATTATGAACAACTTTTACTATGGGACCAAACCTGAAATTGCGAAAAAAAAACTGTTCCGTACATTTATGTTCGCGCATAATTCGTCAAAATGTAGGGAACAGCAGATTTTTTTTTTCGCAATTTCAGCTTTGCTCCTATAGTAAAAGTTGTTCATAATAATGAGTACAATGACCCCTTAAAAGATTGCCACTGTTTACACTTACACCCTGTATAAACCATAGCATAATCAGCCTATAACGTTCCTACTGCTGGGACATAGGCTTCCTCTCTTCTAGAAGGAATGGCCTGTAAATCTACCACGCGGGCCCTGTGTGAACTAAAAATTCAAAGACATATTGTGACATTACCAAAGGTGTCACATGTCTTCGAGTTTTTGGTTCTAGAACATTTTCCTCACGATGTTTTCTTTCACTGTTTTGAGATCAGTAGTGATGACAATTTTTACACAAAGTAAAGGGCCTGTCTGGGTTCGAACCCACGACCTACAAAATCAAAAATCAAAATTCCTTTATTCAAATTAGGCTGAGAATCAGCACTTTTTGAACGTCGAAATTACAGTAAGACAGTCCCCACAAAACGCCCGCCCTTCACCACTTCCTAGTGCTTTAGCTGGGAAGAAGAAGTAGCGGAACAAACTCCCCAGCAGCTCTACAACTAGTAAGTCGAGGCCGTTACCTCTGAGCCACCACTCTCACATAAACCAACTGCAGGCTATATTTATATCACCACCTCTTGTTAATATTGCCACAATAGGGTAATATTGCCATAAAAGGGTAATATCGCCGGCCAAGGGTATTATTATCTCAATGTATTTTTCTTTCATCAACAGGTTTGGAAACCTAAACCAATGGTGGAACAACGCGACGATAGCCCGATTCAAGACACGAGCCAAATGTATTCAGGAACAGTATTCTAACTACTCAGTGGAGGGACAGCGTCTCAACGGGAAGCAGACACTTGGTAAGACCTCATCATGAGTAGGTTTAGGGCTGCCAATGGAAGACATGCTAAGCGAGCTCAGTACAACAATGGCAGGTCGTAGGACCAAAGGTTGTTTTGTGTTGTGAGTGGGGGTATTCGCTACGTCACAACTATGACAAAATACCTACGTGTAAAATCTAGCAAAGAGTGTCGTCATGCCACATTTTAACTCAATGTATCGCCATAATCTTTTTATTAAGTACCTACGTTAAAAACTGGCCAAGTGCGAGTTGGATTCGCGCACGAATGGTTCCGTACTATTATCTATAAAAACGGCAACAAAATCACGTTTGCTGTATGGGAGCACCCTTTAAATATTTATTTTAAATGTAGGTATTTATTATAATATGTATTTGTTGGCAGCAACAGAAATACATCATCCGCGAAAATTTCAACTAAGTATCCAACTATCACGGTTCATGACAGACGGACAGACAGACAGACAGATGGACAGCGGAGTTTTAGTAATAGGGTCCCGTTTTTTTTTGGGTACGAACCCTAAAAAAGAAAAAATACGTGTCCAATATTTTTTAATAAGTAATCTACATGACGGACAAAATTTTTTTTTTTGTATTTTTTTATGATTCAATTACTTACGTACTAAACTAAAATCATTTAAAACATCAACATTATAGCAAAAGCTCTCGAAATTATATTATGGTAATAAAATTATTTCGTGAAAAGATGTCAATTTGCAGCAAAATAATTATAATTTCGCGGGCTACATTGACGGAATCACCTTAAAAACTATGTATGTATTTCAGGTGAGAACATCGCCGACAACGGAGGCTTGAAGGCATCATTCCACGCTTATTTAGACCACGCCAAGACTGCCCAAGTGAATCTTACTCTACCGGGATTGAAGTACAATGATCGACAGCTGTTCTTCATTTCTTTTGCTCAGGTTAGTCGAAAGTTTTTATTTAAGTACTTACCTTCTCATAATCAACCTGTGTTCCCGAAAGTATAAGCAAAAGCACAGAGCATAATTTAAGCAAAAGTGTACCTACATGACATGGTGTCAGGGAAATTGACACCTTATGTCAATTTGTCGTGCACAGACCGTTCACTACTTTACCTCTAATAGACCGAGAGGTGACAGGATTTTTCGTAACGATCATGGATATGGTTAAATTTACTTCGATGGGTTGTAGAGTAGTCCCCTAATGTGAATGACGTCGGTCTGCCTGCTCTGAGTGGTTGCAACTTCGAGTTATAGCGCTTACAAGAGGCGTCATTGTTACGAAAAAAAAACGATCAGGGAAATGGTCAGTTTTGGTACACATTCAAAGTATGGCGTCTCCGCAGATGAAAAAAGTTGGTCTGCCGGCTCTCACTGGTTGCATTTCAGAGCTATGATGTGCGCAACATTGTTGCAAAAATAAAACGATAAGAGAAATGGTCAGTTTTAGTACCCATTCGAAGTATGGTGTCTCCACAGGTGAAACGAGTTGGTCTGCCAGCTCTCAGTGGTAGTATTTCAGAGCAATCGTTGTGTATGCAAGACGCTTATTTTTGGAGAAAGCCTAAAAAATACATCAAAAAACGGGACAATAGGCGAATTTTTCAAGTGCACGCCGGTCGGTGTCGTACCCTCAACCTACACCTGCGCCCGCTGCGTGACCGTTCCCCCTGTAAAGGAATAGGGAAAAAGCTAGAGGTGTCAATAAGAGAAATGGTCAGTTTTAGTTCCTATTCAAAGTATGGTGTCTCCACAGGTGAAACGAGTTGGTCTGCCGGCTCTTAGTCGTTGTATTTCAGAGCATTGTTATATGCAAGGCGCTCAGTTATAGAAAAATTCAACTTAACGGTAATCAGTCAAATAAAGAATGAAATCGAACAAATCCAATTTTTAATAATTGAGCTTATTGCTTTGGGTAAATTACAGATAAATAATTTTGTAGAATATAGCTAAGACTTAGAGTTAAATATTTACTTACTTCTAACAGTCTATATGTTTTGAGTTGTTTCATTAGCTATACTCTACAAAATGATTAATCTGTGATTTACCCAAAGTAACAAGTTGAATCATTAAAAATTGGATTTGTTCGATTTCATTCTTTATTTTATTGATTACCGTTAAGTTGAATTTTTCTATAACTAAGCGCCTTGCGTATAACAAAGCTCTGAAATACAACCACTTAGAGCCGGCAGACCAACTCTTTTCACCTGTGGAGACACCATACTTAGGATAGGTACTAAAACTGACCATTTCTCTTATTGACACCTCTTGACACCTCTAGCTTTTTCCCTATTCCTTTACATGGGGAACGGTCACGCAGCGGGCGCAGGTGTAGGGTGGGGGTACGACACCGGCCGGCGTGCACTTGAAAAATTCGCCTATAGTCCCGTTTTTTGATGTATTTTTTAGGCTTTCTCCAAAAATAAGCGTCTTGCATACACAACGATTGCTCTGAAATACTACCACTGAGAGCTGGCAGACCAACTCGTTTCACCTGTGGAGACACCATACTTCGAATGGGTACTAAAACTGACCATTTCTCTTATCGTTTTATTTTTGCAACAATGTTGCGCGCATCATAGCTCTGAAATGCAACCACTCAGAGCCGGCAGACCAACTTGTTTCATCTGCGGAGACGCCATACTTTGAATGTGTACCAAAACTGACCATTTCCCTGATCGTTTTTTTTTCGTAACAATGACGCCTCTTGTAAGCGCTATAACTCGAAGTTGCAACCACTCAGAGCAGGCAGACCGACGTCATTCACATTAGGGGACTACTCTACAACCCATCGAAGTAAATCTAACCGTATCCATGATCGTTACGAAAAATCCTGTGACCTCTTAGTCTATAAGAGCTCTGAGAGCAGCAACCCAATAGCAACTTTATTGCCATGAAAATAAAGAACACTGTGATTTTGACAGAATTGTCAATGGTAGCAACCCAAAAGCAACCTTATTGCAACGACAATAAATATCACCGTGATTCTGACAATGATGCAAAATCAGAGGTAAAATAACTGTGAACGTTCTATAGCCATTTCATACAGCTGTCAAAGAATGACAGTTGTGATTTGACTATACGGGATATTGGTAGTAATTATGCTAGTGCTGAACAATACATCTCCTTGACACACACCACACACACACACACATCCACATTTTGTCCGTTATGGTACGGTCAGCAACAGAAGTCGGTTAACACTGCTACTTTTTGACATCATCTAAATTAACACAAAATGATACGATAACCTGCTTTTTAGCATTTCATTTATTAGATAAGTGTTCATTTTCTTTAAAATTTTCATCTGTTCTGATTTTAATGAAGTATTTTTCTCAATAATTAAGATTTAGAAAACTCAAGTGTTAATCGACTTTTGTTGCTGACTGTACCTACCTTAGATTATCCTATATTAAAAGGGGCGAGCCCATTGAATCAATTTTTCGAACCCCTTCGCTGTCGACCGGCCTCTAGGAGGTCGACGTGAAAAAGCGTGCATCTGTCAAATAGAGGTCGATCACCTCGCCCCTGACGTACTTAATAAGCCAATTTTGTATCTCACTAATTACCTATCTTTACTGCTCTAACTTGAAAAAAGTGTAAGGCCTCGAATTTTGCGGGCAGCGGGGCGGCAGCGGCGGCGGCGCGGGAGCGGCAGGATTTTATGCGTAAAAACCAATGAACCGGACCGCGAAAACGGTGGCGTGGCAGCGGGGCGGGACAATGCGAGACGCGCCGCCGCCGCCGCCGCCGCCCCGCTGCCCGCGAAATTCCAGGCAGTGGCCTAAGGCAAAGGAAAATAAAACGATTTATAACACTATTCTTTAAACAGATTTCTATTTAAATGCTTTCTCTGTATTCCAGGTATGGTGTTCAGCTATGACCAAAGAATCCACAAAGATGCAGATTGAAAAAGATGACCACACGATCGCGAAATACCGAGTCATAGGCCCCATAGCCAACTTAAGGGAGTTTTCCGAAGAGTTCCACTGCCCCATAGGGTCTAAAATGAACCCCCGAGACAAGTGTGAGGTCTGGTAGAGGTCTCAATTGATGTTCAGTAGTGGTCAATAAGTTTTGACGGTAAAAATGTGACAGACTGGTCAATTTTGATGAGATTTTGAATGACTTGTCCCAAGTAATATAGCCTACTGCTACTCGGGATCCGTGTTGATCGAGTAGGATTATAATAGTCTTGAAAAATGCAGATTGGATATAAACAGATTACAATAGTATGTCAGCATTATGCCAAGAAGAATTGATCAATGGTGCCGATTCTCTTGTTCAACAACTAAACCAAAATTAGAGAATTGCTATCTCTTACTAACAGGCAGCGCGAGAAAAGGACGGCTATAGCTATGAACTAAGTTATAAAATAATGTCAAACTAGTTTACGCCTTGCGCTTCACCGTGTTTTTAGTCGACATGTTTTACGTGTCGTCTAAATCTGTATGGATATATTAGTTCAACTAAATTTGACAGTTCTAATTTACGTCCGTGTCTTTCTTGTTTTATTAGAAAGAAAAAGTTAGCAATAGCCTAAATTAAGTTTAGTTTGCGAACAACAGAATCGGCACCATTGATTATTATGGACCTACTACAGTGAAAAATACTTTGGCCCGTCTGTTTCATTCACCAAACTAGTCTTTATTTAGCACGGAGTAGTAAGAACACAGACGAATAAGAATGGCATGCGATTTTCGCGCCAAATAAGAATAGTACTGTCAAAACGCCATTTTGTTCCGCAATACTATGGCAATACTCGCGAACTTCATTACCAATGCTTACTAATTTGACAGCTATTGTGTGAAGTTGGCAGCAAGCGCGATCCTATTCTTATTTGGCACTCATACTACGTTTGTAACCATAGACAGAGTGAAACCGTGGTACATGGTAAAGGTGGTAGAAATAAACGTTTTCCATTGGACGATGGCTGGCGTCGCGTAAGCTGATTACCGATTGGCCACGGATCATTCTATTTCTTACTGCTTCGTAATATTTAGGGTTGCCATCTTAAAAAAATGATATTTGTTGTATTGTATGTATATATGAGCTTAGCTGTTGTGTAACACGGGTGGGTATATGAGTTATTAGTACCTAACGCGTTTAGATAGAACGAAATGATTTTATACATCTTAATGGATACTAGTGCGGGGATTAGTTAGAATTAATACACAGCTAAAGCCTTGTTCACACTATACAAAAATCCATTACCTATACATCTAAAAAAAAAAGTATATACATTTTCCGAAAATGTATATCAATGTGGTCAAGGCTTTAAACATAACAATAACAAATAACAAAGAAATGAAAATAATAGTTACTGGCTGATATCCAAGTGCCAAATGTTCAGCATGATAGTCACTGTAGTTTCTGTTTAATGTGCTTTTTATTGTAAGAAATATTGCAGCGTGGTAAACAAATTATGATGATGTGTCATTGAGCCTTTGGATGAGGTACTATCAAAAAAGCTAAATGATTAAGATTTTTTTTTTTGTTGCATTTTGACATGAAGGGTACAGTCAGCATCAGAAATAACTGTCATTATTTTCAAATAAAGTGCTCTATGGATATTTTGGGTTGGTATCAGAATGACTGGATCGCAAATTGACCACGTCGCTCTTAGTCCAAATCTCAAAATGTCTAAATCTCAAAATGCTTAACTCGCAAAATGACTACATCGCAAAAAGTCCGAACAGTTGTGTAGGCACCTATACATTAATCTCTTTGGTTCTTATTGTGACTTTTTTTTTTACTTTCCCTAGACTATGTGCTTCCCCAAAATTCACTCTTTACACCAAACTTGAACCAAATCGATCCATTTTGATGCTTGAACAAACAGACAAACCTACAAACACACAAAAATGTTATAAAATCACCTATTTTGGGTAATGTATTATACTTACTTAAAAAAAAAATTAAAGGGCTTGTGGCTAAGTAACAGCCGGACGGGTCAATGGATCAGGTTAAGCTACGCTTGCCGCGGTTGGTCCGTGGATGGGTGGTCCGGATCTTTAAATACCAGCCGTTGGTCCCGGCTATCATTCGTGGATCTTTGACAGTCGTTACGGGTCGTCAGAAGCCCGTAGGTAGGTCTGACAACCAGTCTTACCAAGGGGTATCGTGTTACCCAGTACCATGTACTGGTATTCAGCTGCATCCGGTTAGACTGGAAGCCGACCCCAACATAGCTGGGAAAAGGCAGGATGATGATGAATTATGATGTATCCAGTCATTCTGATATCAACCCTGTGTATAGGTGCCTACACAACTGTTCGGACTTTTTGCGATGTAGTCATTTTGCGACTTAGGTATTTTGAGATTTAGACATTTTGAGATTTGAACTAAGAGCGACGTGGTCAATTTGCGATCCAGTCATTCTGATACCAACCCGATATTTTGGCGTATATGTGACATTGACAGAGGGCGTTGTTTCAAAACAAATTGGTGACGTTAGTTACGATTTGGGCCACGCAGCATAATAACTTTGTAGCGCGATATTTTAAGAGGAGACAAACACTTTTGTGAGTATTCGCTGCAAAAGCTGGAATGAAGTTCATCAGAGTTTTTGCAGCATCCATTATGCCATGGAGCCACTAAGTAGCACTGCAATATTTCTAAAATTGAATGCATTCTAAAACCACAAGGATTTAGTATGAAGATAGCTGTTAGTAGGTGCCTGAATGCTTTGATAACAGATTGCAATATAGAATAACGTACCTATGTTAATTACAAAACTATGCTAAAATATTTTTATTTAAAATATTGATAAATTAAAATAGTTCTTACTTGTAATTTATCAGTATTCTCAAAATTGATAGGTCCTGGGCAATTTTGACTCTCAGTTGCAGCCTCAGATAGATAATAATTATGCTTGATAAATAAGTTTCTATATTTCCTCCTCGACTTTTATAGGTATTTTCAAGGTGTGTTCAAAAATACACTTTATTTCTCTGGTTTTAGGATACATAGTTTAGATCTAATTAAATCTCGCATTGTATTCTCTATATTCCTTGATATCCTAGTTGTTTAAAATGTAAAATTATACTATTTATTGCTTACGCGTGTCATACCAGTTTAAATCCCAATAATCTAATTAATTTTAATGTTAGTGTTGTTTTTTTTTGTCCATCTATTACTTTAAAAGCCGGGGCGCAAACAAAATCATATTTACTTCTTAATTTTTGTACTTTTTCATGTAATAATTTAGGCAGTTTCTATCTCCAAATGTAACAATTATTTCGTCATGTACATACTTACTACTACTTTATGTTTAAGTTGAATGTATTAAACTGTGCAATGTGTAGACATAATGTACTTATTAAGTAAAATGGATCGTAATTTTAATAGTTCCATCTATTAGTTTCAAACATCAACTAAAGTCTTGTATTCGCTAGACGACCAATGTTTTGCGGTGTTGCTATAGCGACCAGTCGACCACATCTATAGCAACATTGGACAACGTTGTTATACATTGCTCGACGAATGACGATAGTAGCGACTCCGCAAGGGACATGGGACATATTTTATTCCTGAATTGAATGCTGGATCCACCACTATCGTTGCGATATTAAATTGCACAAATCCGAGACATAATGTCGTCTAGTCTAAACGAGTCTTATATTAGTTCTGTAGACAGTTTTATAAAAAGATGCTGGTCATTTTTGATGTTTTATGATTGTGAATAATAATTAATTATGCTTTATTTTTTATCTGTTTAGAAATATTTGTGTGATATATGAGATAATGTGCGTGACAGTGTTTTCTTAGGTACAGTCGGCGTCAAAAATATGTGTACGATGTAATTTTTAAATAAAAAATCCGCCAAGTGCGTGGCGACGCACAATGAAGTTTCCGTGGATGGGATGCATTCATCCCAAAAACAAACTTAGCATTGTAGTTGAAAAACATGTTCCATTCATCGATATTATACGTCATGGTAAATTCTCCTGCTAACTAAAAATGTAAGTTTGTAATCACATAAAAAATATTTGTTAAAACTACAAATTAATGACTTTCGAACTTTTTCCTTTATTTGTGTTGTCAGTCCTTGCTCGCCAAATTTCATGATTCTAGGTCAACAAAAAATAGGTACCTACCCTATAAGTTTTGATTTATTTGTGAGTATCAAAATTAATGTCGCATTTTTTTATTGCTTTGAGTTCCAAGGTACCATAGACCTACGTATTTTAACTTTATACCTCCACGCATTCCTGAGAAGAAAGGTCTAGACAGACGGACAACGAAGTGATTCTGGGTTCCGTTTTTTTTCTTTTGAGGTACGGAACCCTAAAAACTATTATTTTTTTTCTTTTTATTATTTCAGCACGTGCACAGGTTTTTGAGCGCATTGTACGAAATACATATTTTTGTATGTTTTACATAATCGAATTTTTATTTTATAGATGTTTTGCTTTAAAATGTATGTTAACCAATAGATAATAGATAGCTATTTGTGTGTATTTTAAGAGCGGGAGTACAAATAAGTGTGAGTTTTCCGATGTTGTTACCAGAGCGATGTTTGCTTAACTAAATGAATTATCCACGATTTAGAAATGTGGATTTATGAGCAAATTATATCTGTAGGTATACTTGTTTCCTATTAATCCAATCAATCTAAATTAAATATTACAATATTCGGCTTTGCATATTTGATATAACTCCCTAATGGGATAGTCATGTAATATAGAATCATAACCAACTGGTAAAAGGATGATATTGAAAAAGGCGGCAAAATTAAAATAACTTAAGATGACAATAACCCTCTTGTCTCTCAATGTCCCCTATAAGTAAGAAACGGTAAAGTAAATAACTTTTAAATTTGAGATCATACAATCGTCATTCAAATGTATAGCTTTTAAAAAATTTAACATTTATTCATATTTAACGCGACGTTATAATTCTAACCACTTAGGTTAAAAAAAAAATTGTTTTAAAGCAGTGTGTACGATTGAAATTATATGTTGACTACCATACGGGTACTTTAAGACGATACTATATGGTCCGGCTGAAGAACTTACCGAAAACTGAGCGGATGCAACATATTAATTATTAAAAAGATTTAAAATAAATTAAAACAGAATAAAGAAACAAAAGGCCAAACCAAATCGTATCTTCTAAAAGTACTTTAGATAACAATTCCATATCATTAGAATTTCTTAGATTGTGACCAAAATAGTTTTAGCTATAAAGTAATATCCATGCAAATAAATACCTGAAATAATTTAGTTTTTTAGTATAAATATTATACAAAATAACTTCCAAGTAACCAAAAATATGTACCAGTATTAAAATTAACATTTCAATACGATTTCAATAACTCTGGTGTACAATGGCCTATTTTTAACGGCACATAGAACTTGTTTGAAATATGTGGAAGTCGTATGGTTTCATTGAGTTATAATGTACTACTAGTACATTACAACTTAATGTATAATGAGTTTTAATGTTTCAAGTTTTGTTCCACCAACGAATTCAGTTTTAAAAGCATCTGGTCACCACAACTGAATTCCTATTATTTTCATGTACCTACGAGCAACAAAAGTCATAACACAGAGCAAATATTTGGTTTACTAAGAAGTTAATCAAAAGAATATTAATTAACTATAGTCAAAAGCTGAAAAGTAGTTTTTCGAATCATTTTGAGTCAATTTTGATGATAAAATGTAAAATTGACATGTTAATGAATATTGTTGCCGACTGTATATATTGGTGTTATTGCGTTTATTTCTCAGACTATTGTGTACCAGAGCCTTAATATTAGCAGTATTATAAGCAGAAATACATTTAACGCTGCTACATTATAATAAGATTGCCAAAGTATATATTATAAAACTTTTAATTTTAATACATAGTCACAAAACACTTACATTCGACCGAACAAAGATTTTTTTATTTGTGTTAATGACTGATTTATATTTATATTATTTGTCGAATGTAATTCCTGAAAATAAAGTTGTGTTTTCAAACTTTCCAACAGAGTATTTTATTTTCATAAAATAACACCGCAAATCAACCATAACATTTCATATTTACTAAAACAAAGTTTGAGGGACGATATTGTTGTCAATGCGGGCAAAACCTGGATGAGACTGGCACAGGACCGTGTGGATCGGCACGGTATTGGCACAATTGAAGTCGGGCTGTGGATAATGTTGATGATGAAAACAAAGTTACATCCCACAAACGTCTATTCTATTGCCATCTTCCATCAACAATGATTTTGTGATCAGTGCAATAACAAAAAAATACTGTACTTGTGCAACACGACGATACATTAGCTATACATTTCCAGTTTATGATAACCTCTCATTGTACCTACGCCTATACCAGGTTAGTTTATACCTAGGTATTTAATCTGTGGCTCAGAGTCAGAAGCTCAGCAGGTGCAGCTCAAGGTTATCTTTCTGAAGTCATGTTATCATCCATTCATATCTCCACAAGCCTTAACGACGATACTCAAAGGAAGAAAATCGTTTTTATTTGTAAAAGGCATCTCGCAACCTAGGAGGTTGTCGGCTGCTTAAGCGGACTATCCTATAAATGCCTTAATAAAATAAGGCCTCCAACCCGGTCATAAAACATAGATAACCGACTACACGCTAAGTACGTTCTCCCTGTGGTATGGACCTCGGCATATACCCTCGCTGGGGGAGGGCATGAAGGGACAGGCTGGATTGGATCTAGTGATGAATGTCCAATGGTATAATAATTTTGTACATAATTGTAGTTACCTCCTCCCCTAAACATGGCTGATGGCTCACCTACATTCAGTATTAGAAAGATGTATAGAGGTACTTACAATAACACTCGATAGTCGGTACCTACAATACTTGTTTAGGTATTACATCAATACATCTTTTTGAGGCTGACTGTACTATGAGTAACAAATTGAAGTTTGTAGATTTGAGAATATTACAAGACTATAGCTAGTTCGCCAATGCCAATGCCTAGTTTTGGAGCATAATAATTATTATTGTAGTTACCTCCTCCCCTAAACATGGCTGATGGCTCACCTACGTTCAGTCTTAAAAAGATGTATATACTTACAATAATACTCGTTAGTCGATACCTAATTACCTACAATACTTGTTTAGGTACTTACATCAATAGGTAAGTACATCTTTTTGAGGCTGACTGTACTATGAGTAATAAATTGAAGTTTGGAGGTTTGAGAATATTACAAGATTATAGATTTTTGGAGGACATTTACCGTGCATTTACCAAAGCCATCAACCATGCACTTAGAGCATTTAACCTATGGAGATGGCATAGCTGAGCGAACCCCTCTGCCAAAGTCGATTGGCCATATGGCCATGCACGTTATATAAAACTAATTCATTCGCCGACTGCTGTCATTGTGTATCGTATTGTGTCGCAAGAAAGTGCTCCCAAAAAATGGTTAATTGTGCAGTTTCCTCGTGCAAAAAGCGATCTGCCACTTCAAATTTGCGAAACCATGGTGTTTCTTACCACATACAAGTATAAATTATACATTCAAACAGTTTTATTTAAGTATAATGTCGAAATAATCGTTGTTGACATTACGATAGAAAAATACAGTGGTACGTTGGTAGCGCAAACGTAGTACAGGTAAGAATTTGCATAGTGCAGGGACAACGTGAATCAATGATTGATAAAATAAATGATTTTTTCAGTCATTATGTTCAGTAACCAGTTTTTTTTTTTTGTAATGTATCTGGTTAAGTCAGGTTGAAATAAAAAATATATATATTACATAATATTAATTTCAGTTCTTTGTGAGTCGATTTAAATTATTTTCTTTTGTAGTTTTAGGCTAATAAAAAATAACAGTTTGTTCGTTTCGAATGTGAGTTTTTGCAGCTCATGCAATTTGAAAAAAATTAATCCGCACTGGAATAATTTAATAACTATTCCACCGCGGACCGTAGGTAGAAGGTACTTACTAGTAGGTTTTTTCAAGGCTGTTATGAAAACGTAGTACACACGGCTATACATCAAGCTATACATTTCCAGTTTACACTAATCTCATTGACCCACGCGTACTAGTGCAATCTGTTCGGAACATTTTATGTCGTGTAATTTTAAACAACTTGCAAATAATAGAAGGAAGCTAATTGAGGGTACGATACCCACTTTAAAAAACATTCTTGGCACGGAAGAACCGCCTGCAAAATTAAAGATTTTAGTAGGACCGTTTTATTATTGGCAACACTTCTGAAATGTCAGAATTCCGTCGAATTAAAAATCAGACTGTAGTCGTCATTATTCAGACATATGAATATGAACTAAACATGCGTGTGTGGCTTCATAGCCAAAGCCTGCACCCGCATGTTTTCCTACTAAAATATCAAACACATCATTTAGTTTCTTTAATTAGTTAGTTATGAAACACCGAACTCAAATAGTTTTAAAAAACAAAAAATGGACGAGTAAAAGTGTTATTTTTAACAAAATAATAAAATTGGCTGTGTTATTTTATTATTTATATTCTACCCTTCCCACTTTTTGACACGTATACCTACGTTAAGCCCGCATTATAAAACGGGGCTCAAGTATGTATCCCGAATTGTGGCTCCACTGTACTATCACACACGCGCGTCCGAAACTTCACATTGGTGAATCACTTGGGTTAGTGACCATTACCTCTATTGCTTGAGAATAATTTTGGTTAGGTTGGGTTAGGTTAGAACAGTGACCCTTAACGCGTAGCTAGTATATAAAATCGCCGGTTGTGTTTGTACAGTGGTTCCCGAATTTCTAAATGCAGAATGATAGGGAAGGTCCAGCAATATCAAAATGTTATTTGAAAAAAATATTTGACTAAAAAATAAATACAATCGTTCTTTTTCTAAAGCACTATTAATTGTTTTGTCATTACTGGCTACCTACGTAGTTTCGCAGGCATTAATCATATTGCGTATTTTTGTGTACAGACGCCAGCACGTCAAGCTACTACAATCTTTATAAATCTAAAGTATTAGGTTCAAGGTTGATTGGCAAAATTTTACAGTTTCGGGTGGCTTGACCTGTACACACAAGAAAATAAAACGAATGAACATTTTATTTATTCATTCATTCATGTAATGAAATAGCAGGTTAAGCTACGCTTGCCGGGGTTGGTCAGTGAATGAGTGACCATCTTTACATACCGAGACTCCTCCGTGCCTCGGAAAGCACGTTAAGCTGTTGGTCCCGGCTGTCATTCGTGGTTCTTTGACAGTCGTTACGGGTCATCAGAAGCCCGAAAGTCTGACAACCAGTCTTACCAAGGGGTATCGTATTACCAAGTAACTGGGTTGTAGAGGTCAGACAGGCAGTCTCTCTATGTAAAATACTGGTATTCAGCTGCATCCGGTTAGACTGGAAGCCGACCCCAACATAGTTGGGAAAAGGCTAGGCAGATTGATTTTTGATTCATGTAATGTAATACCACTGATTGTTTGTGTCCCATCACTAGCACTTTGTGTTTGTTGTCATAGGACAGTTGCGTAGATACGCACAAATTTGTCAATGTGTATGTGTTTTTTTATTGTGTGGCTATTATTCTTTCGTGTGCGTTCGTAGCAACACGAAGCATGTATCTGTGTGTGGTTGTCAAATTTTTGTAGTGTGCTGTATGTGTTTTCCTCGCCCCCCGCATAAAGTGGCAGAAAATGTTGTTCGGTGATTCGCTGCTTGCCATCTCCATAGGTTAAATGCTCTAAGACCATGCATGAATGATAAAACATTGAATAAAATCTTAAACAGAACGAAAAAAAAATTTGTTTTTTTTATTAACTTTTTGTAATGTTTTTATCTATCGGTACTATTTGGTACGTATAATAATTTTGGAACATGAAGTAAAATAATAAAATTAATAAATTGTTGAAGTAAAAAAAAAACGTCAGTGTGTGTGTACCTAGTGTGCACTGTCCCTATATGAATTGAAGTGGTTCAAAAATCAAAATGGCGGACCGAAACGCTCCGTGATACCGCATTGCTGCGCTTCTTTTGACTAAATTGTTTTGATTTCTGATCAACATTCAGTGTTTTGGCCGCTAATGTCAAATTGGATCAAAATAAATTGTTTTGATACATTTTATTGGTAAGATATTCAATATTTATTTAGTTTAGACTTAATAAAATGCGTTCTGTATTTTATTTGCAACGCAACGAAGCCCTACTGTTTTGTTTGGTGTTCTATTTGTGTAGGTCTTCTTTAGAACTTTACGAAAAACAATAAACCTCGAAAACTGTTATTTTGGTTGGAGCTATAGAAAAATATTAGGTAGTACATTCCGAATGAAATCTAGAACTCCACCAGAGAGGTCATTTACGATGACATTTCAAAAACTAAGATAAAATAAAACTATCCGTCACCGGCGTTCTGCAAGAGCAAAGCTATCTGCAATACGAACATACTTTTTAAGTTAATATCTGCTCCAATTTATAACTTAAGGAGGATGGGCTAAGGAAGATACGGTTTTATTTGTTCGACCTTTAGCCACGACCCTTCAACGTTTACTAGATTTAAACATTGTGAAATCAATGCTTTCCTAGGCTTATCAATAATTCACCCTTAGTACACCCTTTTAGCATCTAGTAGTAACAAAATGGCCTTCTGGGTTACCTGGTTTTTGCTGAAATCTAGATGCAAATGTTTTTATAGTGACAATTATACCTATTGACTGCTTTAAAATACCTACCTACTTCATAATAAAACATACATACACGCCTTGTTTCCCAGAAGGGTTGGGCAGAGGTAGTATACCTACATTTCTCCAGTTACCTATGTAAGTTCCATGTAATAAGGGGAGAGCCTATTCCCATCAACCAGGCACAAAATCAGACTCCAGCTGCTACTAAGAAACTCGAGATAGAAAAACCTAATAACACTTTGCTCAACCTGGGAATCAAACCCAAGACCTCATGCTCAGCAGTTCCGTTGCGTTTGCAACCACTAGACCAACCAATGAGGCAAATTAAACTGCTTATTCAACCAATTGATGTTGATGGAATAGTGTTGACTTTATTTACTTCAAGCAAATTTTAGCTTACAACCTAGCATTTACCATACATACCTAATTATTAGGTCAGATGATTTAAATTACATGCTGTTAATCTGCATATTTATACCATTTTATTAAAATTAAGAAGAAGAAACTTCAAACCATAAAATTAAGAAGTAACCTCCTATAGCAAGCAATAAAAATCCTACTTAGTTGATAACTAGCATAAATCAAGTGTACATAAATCAAGTGTACATAAATCAAGTGTACATAATAAATTAATAATGTTCCATTTTAATGTTGACATTGTTATTTTGATTAAATAAGTTATTAATTCATTTTATATTACTATTAATATAAATGTGAAAGTGTGTATGTTTGGATGTCTTTTTTTGTGCAAAAACAGTTGAACGGATTTGGATGAAATTCATGCAGATAGTTTATAACCTGGATTAACACATTTTTTTTCTGATGGAATCTGTCAGTTTATTCTGGAGGAGCTTGTGGCTTAGTAATAACAGCCGCACGGGCCAATCCAGGTTAAGCTACGCTTGCCGGGGTTGGTCAGTGGATGGGTGACCATCTTTACATACTAAGACTCCTCCGTGCCTCGGAAAGCATGCTAAGCCGTTGGTCCCAGCCGTCATTTGTGGATCTTTGACAGTTGTTACGGGTCGTTAGAAGCCCGAAAGTCTGACAACCAGTCTTATCATGGCTTATCATATTACCCAGTTACTGGGTTGTGGAGGTCAGATAGGCAATCGCATTCTTGGTATGCGCCCACTGGCTCATCCACATCAATCTGTACAGGGTGTCCCGTAAATAATGGATAATCTCTTAAGGGGTCATCGTACTCATCATTATGAACAACTTTTACTATGGGACCAAACCTGGAATCGCGAAAAAAAAATCAGCTGCTCCCTACATTTTGACGAGTTTGATGTAGATAAATGTACTGGTCAGCTAATTTTTTTTCGCGATTTCAGGTTTGGTCCCATAGTAAAAGTTGTTCATAATGATGAGTACAATGACCCCTTAAGAGATTATCCATTATTTACGGGACACCCTGTATATAGTTTGTCAGTCTTCATATCAAGTCTTGTGGGGCTATTCTTTTAAGCCTCCTGAATGTCTTAGTTTTGATGCTAGTTTATTAGGATGGGTTGTAATCCTATTCTTGTAGGCACTGAATCTTTGTGTGATTTCTTCTTTTACCTTTGGCATTTTTAAGTCCCGATGTAAGTTATTGTTAGTGATACCATGGTGCATTAGTCCTTAGCATTTTTGATTGGAACTTTTGGAGTATATTTATGTTTTGAATCAGCTGCAGTTCCCCACATCTGTATACCGTACGTCCAAATAAGCATTATGATGCATTTGTAAATCCGAAGTTTATTGTCCAGTGAAAGTCTGAACTTTTTTGACAGTAGCCAATAGTGTTTCCTTAGTTGTAGGTTTAGTGCTTTACGCTGTTTTCTCCAGGTCAGTCTACAGTCTAGGTACATTCCGAGGTATTTAGCTTCTTCTGCTTGTGGAATTTCAACATCATTTAGTCGCACTGGAGGACATGTATCTCTTCTGGTTGTGAACGTCATGTGTACAGATTTGGTTTCATTTGCCTTTATTCTTTCAGCCAGTTTGAAATATCATCAAAGCTCGTTTGTAGTATCTTAGACGCCTGGACCACATTTTCATGCACAGCTAATGTAGCAGTGTCATCGCCAAATGTGCCTGACACTATTCCTTCAGACACAGGAAGATCAGCTTTGTAGAGAAGGTAAAGAGTAGGACCCATGACGCTGCCTTAAGGAACTCCTGCCAGTATTTTGTGCAGTCCGGTTACTTCATTGCCTTATTTTACAAGGAATTATCTCTCTTCCAGATATGGTTTAATGGATATGAAGTACTTTATTGAATTAACACATAGGATACTTTTTATCCTGGTAAATGAAATCCACACAGACAAAGGCGTGGGCAGAAGCTAGAAAATAATAAATTTTCTTTTCTAGGTGGTGTGCAAATCTCTTAGAATAAGATGGATGGCTCTATAGTGGTGAAAACTGAGATGGGGTCTAATGGAGAAATACTGCTTTTCTATGTTGATGGTAAGTTCTGATGAAAGGACATGTCCAGTTTCTGCTCTCTGGTTACATGTAATGTTCAGGATTGTGGGTGTTCAGTATGATTTAAAATGAAGATTTAAATTACTATGGATTTATTAATCCTGTTATACTTGCGGGACAGAATTCCAAAAATAAACAATTACCTTCTGCCTTGCCATGTTTAAAACGAAGTGCTGAAGTGTTTTTGACGTTCCTTTTATCCCGTAATTGCATTTAAAGTGTGTGAACAATAACTACAGGTTGTTAATTTAATTCAAAGAAATATATAAATTAAAATAAAATGAAAATATTAACGTTATTACGTGTAAAATACACGAAGATTAGATACACTGTATATACAGTGATTAGATACAGTTATTTGTGTAGCAGTTAACACATCAAACATATTTTTTTAAAACAAACAACAACCTTCATTTTACGAAATGGGTAGGCCATTTCGTAAAATGAAGGTTGTTGTCATAGGCTTATAAAAAAAGGAGGACTCCGCGCCACGCATATCGAAAGTGAAGCACAGTAAGTAGTGACCGATTGTACAAACACGCCTCACGCACACATTTACATCATATCATTATCATCATAATAGTATGCCGACCGGCCGCCATTACATGACACGAGCGACGGCGTCTTTGCTATGACTCACATCACGCACAAATAGATCGGTACGGTGCTTCACTTTCGATATGCGTGGCGCGGAGTCCTCCTTTTTTTATACGTCTATGGTTGTTGTTTGTTTTTTCTTTGATATGACATTTCTCTGATGTATTTTGCGAAGGACAATAATTTTTAAAATGTTTATTAGGTATGAATTCAATGAACCCCACAATATGTCCCAAAAATCATAATCCATAAAAAAGATTTAATAAAAGATATCTTTTATAATTCAATAAGATCTTCTGTTTTATGGTTCTAAGTGACACTGGCAACAAGTTACTTTCTGCTTTGTTTGCATTGCAGAATGAATTTGTTCGGCAAGAAATGTCCCTTTATAGACATGTCCTTTTACTAAACTATGTGGCATAATTAGAGATGTTGTCTGAATCCAGCTTTGGACTGATAATTCTCATGATTATTAATTCTGCAATAGAGTTTTATAAATTACTAGCCCGCGACAGCGTCCGCGTGAAATTTCTTGTTTCCCCGACCCATCCGGTCGCATCGCATCGCCTGCTCGCGGTATTACTTCGTTTTCGCGCAGCGTTCTTTCTAACTTTTTTTCTTTTTGCTCGGCTCCTAAGTGCTCCTCCTCCCTAGCGTGATGTTAAATAGCCTATAGTCTTCCTCAAGAATTGGGCTATCAAATACAAAAAGAATTTTTCAAATCCGATTGATAGTTCCAGAGATTAGCGCGTTAAAACAAACAAAGAAACAGTATAGATGACTAGGTTCATTATATAAATAAGACCCGTTTCTGCAACCTGTCACTGCAACAAATCAATAGATTTTAGAACCGCGGCTTTTGGTTCTAATTTCATACTAAAAATTACAAATATTAAATTACAGAAAACGGTGGCAATGAAGAAGGTGTACTTACAACAGTTGAAAGCATAGAAAATCAAGCAATGCAACTGCAACAAGACAACTCTTATATCATACAAGATGTTGGAGATGACTCCAATGAAATCAGCATTGATCAATCTGCTTTAGCTAGAGACAACTGGTCTGAGGATGAAACTAAAAGACTTCTTGTGTTCTACAATGATAACAAACAGACTTTCATATCAGGAACAACGAAAAAGAAACATCTATGGACTGTAGCATGCAAAACCATGCTTGTTGGTAAGAACCCATACTCATGCGAAGCAAAACTCAACGGATTACAAGCAAAGTACAACGAAATTTGTGGCCACATACAGAAAGGAGTCTACGTAAAGTGGCCGTACTTTGAACTATGTCATCAAATATTCCATGATGAGACCCCCATGATTACTGTTGAAACCTTAAATACAACAGAACCACAAATAATCAAAGTTCCAGCTTTAAAACAGAATTTTGATAATGTTATGGTGGTAAAGAAGGTGAATAGTCGGACAGCAGCGGATGAGAAGGTTGAAACGATGCTGAAGTTATATCTGAAATATAAGAAAAACTTCCAAGCAGAGTATTGGAGACGTGGCATATGGGAAACCATTGCTTTAGAGATAGGAGAAGACGACGGAGAATACTGGCAGAAACGTTTCTTGAACTACAAACAACACTACCTAAGATTAATTGATAAAAGACGAGAGAGTGGATCAGAGGGCATCAACTGGCCCTATCTGGAACTATTCGACAAAATCTTCGAAGGCGACGAAGACTTTCATAGAAAATATCTGACCGAAGAGTACAGAGTGTTAGAAAACCAAGCAATAGTTGAAGTTGAAGAGCCAGCACCTAAAGTTGATGATTGGGACACCACCGAAATGACCGTATTAGTCAAATACTGTTTTGACTGCTTTGACGAATTTGAAGACAAGACAATCCCAAACAATTTCCTGTGGACTGAAATTGGACGTTTACTAGACAAGACTGCTGATGCCTGCAAATCAAAGTATGAAGAATTAAAGAACGCACATTTAGACAAATATATCGAAGGTGGATATGACTTAAGAACCAGAAAACCTATTGCAATATTATTCGACAATATAATATCCAAAGAAATTGAGAATCAGATTATGAAAAGTGGTCGAAAACCGGAGCAACTGGAGATGTGGAAGACAGAGGAATTGGACGAACTTGTGCAATTCTTCTATGACAACATAGAGATGTATAAAGACCTTATTTGTCACTTTGTATGCTGGGCAGGAGTTATCAGAAAGTTGAAAAGGAACCTACACAGTTGCAGGAGCCAATGGGAGGATCTTTTGAGCCTGTACAAGACAATATTGGATGATAAGAAAGAAAATCCTGATATGCAGATAGATTGGAGGTATATTGAAGTCTTTGATAGGATATTTGATTATGGAATGGATACTAACTTGCTTTCTGGGTATGAAACCTTGAAGGGATATGGAGAGAGTCAGAAAAATGATATGGGGAAGGTTGGTGGTGAGTATTGAAGTTTCATTTTGTTAGAATAAATAATAAAATTGATAGTGTGATCTTTATTTATTTTGAAAGAAAGAAGAATAAATGGTTATATTTGTTTATAATTAACTTTTTATGTTCAAGCTGTTTTTTGTTTACAACTTGAACATAAGCTGTTTTTTTGCAGCTGATGCATAATTATTCATTCTTATTCCTTTAAACCAGCTGTACTTTTATTTTGTTGTTGAGAATATAGTGCCTATTTATTTTTAATATTATTTATTTTCTGATGTGTTTTTTCTGGCTTGGCACCATAATTTAATTAAATTCTTTTCCTTGTATTTCCAGTAAAAAAAGTGAACATCAAAATGGACGACGCCACCGAAGAATTCACCGACGATGAAGAGTCTTTCGACGAACGAGGTTTCACAAAGCGCACGAAACGCCGCTCAGGAGACTCGAAAGCGTTCAAAATCCTTGAATACTATCAAAAAAACAAAGACAAGTTCTCTACCACAAACAGAAACAAACATTCTCTATGGGATATATTAGCTAAACAGCTTGGCATATCCGCTACTCAGTGCGCTCACCGATTCAGAAATTTAAAGCAGGTTTATACTGCGTATGTCCAAAGAGAAATCAACAAGCCAGAAATGCCAATCCTATGGCCTTACTACGCTCTATGCAAAAAAGTATTTGGGTACAGAGCAATCAAATCTAAACTCAAGAATGGAAAACTGGATTCAGATGATAGCGAAGACTGGTCAGCGAAAGAAATCAAACAATTAATAAACTATTTCTCACAAAATTACGATGATATTAACAATAACATTGAGGACACGACCAAATGGTCGGATTTATCCGGAGAAATTGGAAAAGGCGAACATTCTTGTAAGGAAAAGTTTTTAGAACTTCGAAAGTCTTATAGGAAGTTAAAGACTATGAGGAGTAGGAACCCTGATGTTAAGATTTCTTGGAAGTATTTTAATATGTTTGAAGAGATTTATAATGCTAAGGAAAATGGTGTGGAGACAATGGAAGTGGATGATAATGAGACGACGTATGTGGAGATACCTGCGGGGACTGATGAGCAAAACGGTTAGTACCATTTATTGCTAATAATAAACCAAGCACTAGGAAGTGGTGAAGGGCGGGCGTTTTTGTGGGGACTGTCTTATGTAATTTCGACGTTCAAAAAGTGCTGATTCTCAGCCTAATTTGAATAACTGACTTTTGATTTTGATTTTTTTTTCAAGGATTGTTCTGTCCTTATAGAAAAGCCTTTCAGTGCTGTCATAATTTCGATTGCAATTAATAGCCGTTTGCGAATGATAAAATATGCAGTGAACTACTTCAAAAGAAAAACAAAGGATACAATATAGGAACTGAATATTATTCAATGAAATGATTTTGTACTAGTTCTTGCCTGCAAGTCGGTATGTCTATAGGCCCAAAACTAAGGTGTTTTGTAGCTCTGAGTACTCATAATTTATCATTTAAAACAACTTACACCTAATTCAGATATGATATCTATCTATATAAATAAAAAGAGAAGTCCTGACTGACTGACTGATTGACTGACTCATCAACGCCCAGCCCAAATCCTTGGACCTAGAAAACTGAAATATTTCACAGAGGTTCCCTTTATAATGTAGACAAGGAATAAGGAAGGAATTCCCGGTAGTATGTTCCCGTGGGATAATTTTCGACATCCATGCGGGCGAAGCCGAGGGCAAAAGCTAGTTTTATAATAAAATAAAGAAAACTACTAATTTTTTTGACTTCATATTTTTGTTACATTTTCCGATTCACATTATTTTATCTTTAATAATTACTAATATAACCTCTTCTCCGAGAGGAGCTGGCTAAGTAGTAACAGTCGCACGGGTCGTTACATCAGGTTAAGCCTCGCTTGCCGGGATTGGTCAGTGGATGGGTGACCATCTTTACATACCGAGACTCCTGCGTGCCTCGGAAAGCACGTTAAACCGTTGGTCCCGGCTATCATTCGTGGATCTTTGACAGTCGTTACGGGTCGTCAGAAGCCCGAAAGTCTGACAACCAGTCTTACCAAGGGGTATCGTATTACTCATCAGTTACTGGGTCAGATAGGCATTCACTCCATGTAAAATACTGGTATTCAGATGTATCCGGTTAGACTGGAAGCCAACCCCAGCATAGTTTTGAAAAGGCTAGGCCAGCTAGGCAGATTGATTGATAATTCTTTTCCATTACAGAAGACGACTACCAATGCATTATAGTTATCCCAGAAGGTCAAGATATATCGCAGATTGAGAACGCACAAATTATAATACGAGAACATCCAGTGCCTCAAGAAGAACATCTAATGCCTCAAGAAGAACATCTAATGCCTGAAGAAGAACATCTAATGCCTCAAGAAGAACACCTATTGCCTCAAGAAGAACATTTAATGCCTCAAGAAGAACATCCAATTTCTCAAGAAGAACATCCAATGTCTCAAGAAGAACATCCAACGCCTCAAGAAAAACATCCAATGTCTCAAGAAGAAATTGTCCTCACAGAACCTCCAAAAGAGGTGAAACCTCTTGTTAAGTGGACGAAAAGAACTAAAAAGAGGTTGCTTATCTTCTACATTAACTATATAAGAACACATAAAGGGAAGGAAATTAATGCTAAAGAAATGTGGGCTGAAATAGCACCAAAACTACCCAACAAAACACCATTGTCTTGTAGAAAAATGTTTGCCAAACTCAAGGCTAATCATAAACAGATTGATGAACTCGACCCTAATATGAAGAAAACTCCTTATTTCGCGTTACTAGAGAAAGTAATGCGTCTAAAGCCAAAGTTCACTAAAACGGAACAAAATAAGGCGTTAAAAGATGGGAAAATTTACAAAGATGTAACTTTACCTGATGAGAAAGTAGTCCAAGCATTGCAGTACTATTTAGAAAACATTGAAGACTTTGTTAGTCCAAGATTCGAAAAGAAATACCTATGGACTGAACTAGCAAATTACGTTTGCGAACCAATTACTAAAGTTTTCAATAAAATCAACTATTTAAAACAAGCTTACAACATGGATACTGATGAAGTAGCAGGCGAAAAGACGCCATTTGCAGAATTCCTAAAAGAAATCTTCGCTAAAGAGATAGCAATCAAACTGTTTTTAGAAAACCAACCAAAACCTGTGATTGAGGAGCCAGGAGTTGAGGAAACCTGGTCAGATGAGGAGACGGAACAGCTATTAGAATGGTATCTAAGTAACTTAGACAAATTCAAGAACCCTAAATTCGTCAGAAGCTATCTATGGATGGAAGTTTCTAGCATGCTAAATAAAAGTGCTATTACTTGCTCAAAGAAAATGTCCGAAATTCGGACGCAGTATAGAAATATGGTGAGGGAAAGACCTGAAGAATTGAATGAGTGGAGATTCCTTGATCTTTGTCAGAAGATATATGGAACTGGAAAGAAAGGTACTCCAATGAATAGTAATTAATGTTAGTTTGTAGTATGGAGTAGTGGCATCGGCCCCGACTTGGGGGTCGTGGGGTCGAACCCAGACAGGCACTTTACTTTGTGTATTATTGATCACCACTACTCACAAAATGGTGAAGGAAAACCTCGTGAGGAAACCGGTATGTCTTAGAACCAAAAATTCGAAGACATGTGACATCTACCAACCCGCACAGGGCCCGCGTGGTGGATTACGGCCCGTTCCCTCTCACCGAGAGGCCTGTGTCCCAGCTGTGGGAACGTTATATGCTAATTATGCTAATGTTAGTAGTAGTGGCGGCATCTACATCGCCACATACAAACTACGTATCACAATGGCATGACGTCACGAAAATCCTGCATCGCGCAATCAGAGTTTACCGCGCGACTAGCATATAGACAACGTCCCGATATCAATAGTCGGGCAGTTGCCCACCAGACACAACACCCGTCTGGTCGGAGGATCCTCCCTTTTCTATGGAGGATGAGTGAACTTTACACCCTGTTCCTCATGCCTCGCCAGTAGTATTAGGTAATGCATGAAACATATTTGGGTGTGTA
This sequence comes from Cosmia trapezina, assembly GCA_905163495.3. Taxonomy (NCBI): domain Eukaryota; kingdom Metazoa; phylum Arthropoda; class Insecta; order Lepidoptera; family Noctuidae; genus Cosmia; species Cosmia trapezina. Next base: position 8,093,565 of record LR991044.1, read on the forward strand.
ATGCTAATGAATGATAGTTATTGTAATACAATAAATATTCCTTTTGATGTTGTTGTGTTTTTAGACAATTAGTACATACAATGCGCATTTGGGGACTAAATAGCTTTCGTATAATTAATGTTTGTCAAACTGTTGCAAGCGTTGCTTGTTGATTGATGTAGAATTGGTTGGCGCGTAAAATTGACACATTGCAGCCGTACAGTGGTACCCAACTAATAAGGCGCGTCGTGAATCTTGGTTCGCACAGAAAATAAAGTATGGCCCCGAAGATTGCCGAAAGAATGCTTAAAACTTACAATCAACCTTAGATCACTACTATAAGGTTCATAATACACTGCAGCTGTTAGTTCCGTCGCACTCGCGTATGGTAAGTATGGCGGCTGACTAACATGCCACGCGGCGCGCGCTAACCTGGCGGCAGCTGTCGACCAATAGCGGTACAGGAAAAAGAAGTGAGGTGCGTGGACCGTGCCGATTGGTGAATAGCATTTCCCGCGCTTTGAATTCGTCTTCTGCGCAGGTACCTTGGTTAGCCATATCAGTTGGGTACTACTGTACTTACTATAAATTTTTGAAGGAAGCAAAAGATATAATGTAAACATTGTGATTGGTTGTACACACGGTTACAAATATCAAGCTACACATTTCCAGTATAAGCGGACCTCTCATTGTAAGGAGATCCTGTACAATGCGAGATCAGCTTATACTGGACATTGTAGCTTGATATGTAGCCGTGTGTACATTCATGTGGGCAGTTATTTGTAGTTTGGTCTTGCGTTCCTAAATGTGCCTTTTCCTCGATTTTTAATGCAATACAAGGATCTGCAGAATAAATATTGCCTTTTAAAATATCGCTTAGTTTTTGTATATTATATGTATAACTATCTTAATCGGACTGTAAATAATCATAAAATTATGTTAGAATTATTGAAATGTTATTTTAGTGTAAGGTGGGGAGTAATATACTGGTCTTTAATAAAATAATATGCCGTTATTACAGTTTTTTAATTTCAAGTATTTATTTCAAACAAACCAATTACAGACACTTGAATTGTCAAGGGATCGGTCAGTCAGAAAGATGAAGCTAGTTGCCCATTCCAAAGCGTAGTAGGTATATATAGTGTATTATCTATGGTAGTAGGTACCTATGGACAAGAACGGGCAAGAAACTGCACCGACACTTAGCCGATGTTCGCACGGACGCGGGACGCGCGGCGATTTTTTTTCGCGCACTGGGTTTTCAACGCTATGCTTAGCGCCGAGAGTTGAAAATCCAACAGTGCATTTTGTCAACGCGCTGGGATGCACTCTGTTGTTGTTAGGTTGGATTTTCGAAGCTCGGCTCAATACCGAGAGTTGAAAATCCATTGCGCGATAAAATCCCGCCGCGATATTTTTACGACCGTGCGAACGTCGGTTAAAGAAGGCTGTTGCGTTTTGTCACCTCTCTCGCTCACACACGACCAAATATTTAAGAATGTTAAATGAAAAGATGCTTTTTTGGAAAATGTAATGCGGACTAGTACCTAAATAATATTTATTTTAATAGGTCCTAAGTAATAATTATTATAAACACATTTTTACTGTGGCATTTATCTATCTCATCTTAAAAACAGATAATAATTTTTGAGCTGAGTTTATTGATAATGATAACACAAAAGAAATGTGTTTTAATAATTAGGTACATATAAAACTAATATTATTTACTAGGTCGCTAATTGATTACTTAAATTTTTCAAAAAAGCATCTTTTCATTTAACAATCCTAATTTGGTCCTGTGAAACCGGCATGTCCTAAAACCAAAAATTCGAAGACGTGACATCCACCAGCCTGCACTGGGATCGCGTGGTGGATTATGGCCACTCCCTCTCATCAAAAACAGGATGTCTAAGATGTCCCAGCAGTGGGATCATTATAGGCTGATTATGCTATTCGAAGGTAACTCTGTAACCTTTTTACGCCTAAATTACTGAACTGATTGTTATGAAATTTGGCAGATAGCTAGTCGGACCTGGAGTACCTAGAGCATAGACTACTTTCAATCCAGGATATTTTTGTTTAAAAAATGAAATACAAAATACACTCAAATGAAGTCGCGCGCAACAGCTATAGTCAGGGTGGCAAGGACATCGACGCACAACCTGTTACCATGGATTCAGTAAGTTCATGCTTCTGAACCCCCCTTTTTTTTTTTTTTTTTTTTTTTTTTTTTTTTTGAGGGTGGGAAATCATCAAATAACTTCTCCCGCTCTGGGTGGAGCGGAAGGGCGTGTCAGACTTTTACTGACTAAAACCCACCCGTGTTCCTTCAGTTGCCTATGCCAGGGCCGCGGTAACCCCTTCGGACAATCCGCGCCTGCGTTGAAATTTCTCGAAGGTTATTAAAAAAAAAAAAAACTGTTCCATACGCTTTGACCGCGTAGGTATCGCACTTTTGTAGGAGCAACTGTTTTTTCTACAACCGACGAACATTTTCAACGCAGGGGTTTCCAGAATCGATCATGTACTGAATCCATGGCAGGTTGCGAGTCGATGTCCCGTCAACCGTATAATCGAAGCTAACTGCCGGAAAAAATTTAACTGAGGATCCTCCAAAATCAATAAGTACTGTCATTAGAATCATCAGTCAATCAATAAAGTCAATCAGTAAATCAATCAGCCAGTTACCCACTTTGGCCTCGAGTATATTTTTTTACGTTTCCTTTGCCATTACAGATAATAATAAATCTAATGCGACAAAGTAACTTAAAATAAATTTTACATAACTAGGTATTTATATCTTACATGCTACACAGTACGTGGCCCTTGTGAACTCACATTGGCTCGTAAAAGATGATAAAGAATCGATCACCATCAATAAAGTGCGGTATGTTAGCAACAAGTGGTGCAAGGCCGACTCGGCCGCGGTGACAGTAATCCTGTTATGAAAACCGGACATAGACTGCTGGTGTATTGACGAGGTTGTACTATCCCTAGTAGCGGGGAAGACCGAAAATAGAAGGCATGAGGGAACTTCCGAGGATTGCTTTGCTATGGCTCATGCTTTTCGCGTTGTCAGGCCACTGGCTATTGGGATAATTTTTGATCCCCAATTTTCGTGGAAGAACCTTAATTATTTCAAGGACACTGAACGAGACAGTAGAAGTTTTATTGTTATGACGTCTATGCACGTTTAGTGTCCTCGAATCCCATTTGTGGCTTACTCCACACAATATGCAGAGGATCTCCAGGATTTTTAGTGGATCATACCAGTACCTACCAAAAAGCGTTTATCCAGCAAGATTGCGAGTGTCTAGGACTGTGTGTCTTCTACCACAATTCGGTTCGCAGTTTTAAGGGAACTGTTGTTAGGTAATGTATGTGATTGTAAAACCCTACCCTGAACAATGTTAATTCTGAGATTCAAGTCTGTACCTTTTCACTGCTGCTATTGACTGTCACTGATAATACAATTCGTTCGCTCTCGCTTAGCTTTGGTTTTCTAGGAAAGCGGCCGTAACGGCCGTCGTGAAAATCGGTCATTTTCACCAGTAGGTATTTGACATTAAGTAAACCCCCACCCCCAAAGATTTAAATCGCTAGATTTGCCCTCATACTAATGTGCGTGTCAGAGGTGTCAAAACGAAACAGAATTATGCGACTATCTTTTGACGCGGTAGGGCGAATCTAATGATTTAAATCTTGGCCGCTGTCATTACTTTCATGACAGCCGTCACTGCGGCCACTGTTCTTCTATGAAACCGTAGCTTAAGGCGAAAGCGCCAGGGTAGCCCGCGAAATTCAAAATTTCTTACGTTTTTTGCAATTTGTAGGTCAGTGTGAGCTTGTATGTTGATTAAAATATGATTCGCGGCCGTAGCTAATATGGATTTACAGAATTATAATCATTAGAATCAGCAATACAACTCCATAAGTTAGCATTTACCTCAAACCTCATGATTTCATGAAATCGCTACATTTGAGGTGAATGCTAACTTATTGAGTTGTATTGCTGATTCCAATGATTATAATTCTGTAAAGCCATATTAGCTACGGCCGCGAATCATATTTTAATCAACATACAAGCTGACACTGAACTACAAATTGCAAAAAACGTAAGAAATCTTGAATTTCGCGGGCTACCCTGGCGCATCAACCTTAACCGCTTTCCGCTAACCGCTTTCAATGAACCCACAGCCTAACTACTTTTCACACTTCAGCAAAATTGGCTTCGACACTCCTGAGGGCAGTCGCGTTTGCTCGACTTAGTGAAAAAATGTCGAACGTTTGTGTAAACAGGCTTCAATCTTTTCGGTTGAAAACATTTTTGTGACAGTGAATTATTTTTGTGTTATTTATAAATGATAATCAAGAGATTTGTGTTAAAACTATAAGCGTGTAAGAAAGATTACCTAACTGCCGTCTAAAATAGTGATGAATTAATTTGATTAAATAGTGCTATGTTCTGGAGCTGGAAAGAAACTACTTAAAAGTTAGACATTGTAACTATTTCAAATCAGTCCAAATATTAAGCGATTCACCTTACCGTATAGTCCGGTCAATTTAGACCAAAAAATGAGAGTGAAGTTACATAAAGTCCCAACAAGCTGAATTTCAGTGAAATTGTTCAAAATATAATTATAAACAATGTCTAGAAGTTCCCCATCATTCCCCTGTAAGGAAAAAATTTTATTCAAGGTCAAAGGTCAAAAAAATGAGTTTTTCGCGATTTTCAGCAAAACGGTAAGTTTTATCATAAAAGTACCTCAGACAAAAATTGTAGATCATAAAATTATCTATAAAAAATGTATCAATACTTTTTTTCTTACGAGCCACCGTTTCTGAGATATAACGATTCAAAAAGTTATAAAAGTTGTTATCGTCATAATATACATGAGTACGCCACGTATATACATCTAGAGTTGTTATATTTAAAAAAAAAAAAAAAAAAAAATGAAAAAAAAAAGAAGCTGAAGTTTTTAAAAAGAGTAATTTAACTCAACAAGAAGTTATTACGAACGGCATCCGCTTTCTTCTTTCTATGTACGGAGCTCCTAAAAAAACTACCTGTTTAGATAAGCATCGATATGCATGTTTCGTTAAAAATACTAAAAATAAAAAACAAGTTCAATTAGCTTGTCTTCCTCCAACCTCAGTTGCTGCTCACCAACATCTTTTTCGAGTATATTAGCAAGTTCAAGTGTGGCTTGGTTATCAGCTAGACCCTACAGACTGGGGTTGGAAGTTGGTCAACAATATATTAGAGCCAGTTCAAACTTTACTTCCACCTGCGCCGGAAAAACTGCTGAACACTATTTTTTGCAACTGCAAAAAGGGATGCAGTGCTAAATGTGGTTGCAAAAAAGTCGGACTGTCTTGTTCTTTGGCATGCACAAATTGTCAAGGCCGGTCGTGCTCTAATATTGAATCACAAACAATGGAGGATTCGTTTGACTCCGACGAAGTATCATGCGATACATCGCTATTGACGCAATTTACTTGCATCCAAAATGAAGATGAAGAAGAAGCAGGAGAAGAAGAACAAGAAGAAGATCAAGAAGAAGAACAAGAATTTGAAACTTACGAATAAGACGAATAAACTTCAACACTTTTTTTTAATTTACATCGCTTTTATCTTTCCCAATCTTTGAAAATTTCCGTTATTATGCAATAGTTTTACATTAAACAGGATCACAACTGACCCGTGGAGTAGGCCTACTGGGGAAACCACGTTAAAAAAACGCGCTAAGTACACTAACCTATGAGGTAGTGTACTTAGCGCGTTTTTTTAACGTGGTTTGCGTGAAAACGTGTGCATATTATGACGATAACAACTTTTATAACTTTTTGAATCGTTATATCTCAGAAACGGTGGCTCGTAAGAAAAAAAGTATTAATACATTTTTTATAGATAATTTTATGATCTACAATTTTTGTCTGAGGTACTTTTATGATAAAACTTACCGTTTTGCTGAAAATCGCGAAAAACTCATTTTTTTTACCTTTGACTTTGAATATTTTTTTTTCCTTACAGGGGAATGATGGGGAACTTCTAGACATTGTTTATAATTATGTTTTGAACAATTTCACAGAAATTCAGCTTGTTGGGACTTTATGTAACTTCGAATGTCTAAATTGACCGGACTACGTATTAATGTTGTTATTATCTTATCTGGCTAATTGAGAAAAAAAAATCTGGAGATACGGAACATTTTGAAATTTCTTATGCTCACATTTGTAGTCAGATGAGCATAGGAAATTTCAAAATGTTCCATAATCTCCAGACTTATGTATTATTTTTTTCTCAATGGTGGCACTAGCACTACTCGCCTTAAACCTTTAAATAGTGCGCACCTCAAAACACCAGTACTTAGATAGGTCTGTATGTGTCGTTGTGTCGTGAAAAACAAGTTTGGTTCAAAATAACCAGAGGCATCACACTAATATTAAAGGCGAAAATTTGTGAGTGTGTGTGTTTGTATGTTTGTTACTTCTTCACGCTCAAACGGCGGCACCGATTTGGTTGAAATTTGGTATGTAGATAGCTTATACCCTGGATTAACACATAGGCTACTTTTTATCCCGGTCTACGCGGGTGAAACTGCAGGGCGTAGCTAGTAATCTATATAAATAAAAAGTGAAGTCCTGACTGGCTGACTGAATGATTGACTGACTGACTCATCAACGCCCAGCCCAAACCCTTGAACCTAAAAAGCTGAAATTTTGCACAGAGGTTCCCTTTATAAGAAATAAGGACGGATTTCCCGATAGTACGTTCCCGTGGGATATTTTCCGACATCAACACGGGCGAAGCCGCGGGCAAAAGCTAGTATGTTATAATGTGAGTTGGGGTTCACCCAGAACCAGAAATATTGTTTGATGGTCACTACGGAAGAATAAGTACCTATTTAGGTAGGTAAGTAGATGACTAATATAACATAGATTAGCTACACACGAGTGGAGGCCGACATCCTATAGGTAGGTACTTATATTGAATTGTGGTACATTGGATAATGAAGCCCTATACCGATATATCCACCTAAGTACCTACAATGCAGTCTTAAATTCTCCTTAGGATTATACTTTAGTATCTATATCGTATTCTCATAATATTACCTAGGTAGGTACCTGTCTTCTTGGTAGTAGGTACCTACGTAGTGATTTTTTCGATGAGAATAATTGATAAGTGCAGAAAACTGAACACTTGGAAGACTAACTAATATTTTTTTTTTCTTAAAATCAGTCGACTGAGTTTCAAATCCAAATTGATGATGAGTTCTTAAATGTAAAATTGATGAATCTCTGGTTCGAGTAGAAGCTGACCTAGACTACCTAGAGTGACCTAGAAGTTTTATTATCGTGTAGGTACCTATGCCTTGTTTTGCCATATCTTCATGGTTACCATGTTTATTTTGTGCCTGGTTGATAGGTAGGTAGCAATCCTGCAATAGGCTTGCCTCTTAGTGCTTGAGACCATAAACTCGTGCTTGCCTCTTCCGAGATTGCAGGCATGAGGAATTGAAACAACCAATTTTTTAACCAGTGAGCAAATTTTTTTGGTGGTTCATTATCAGTTCTTGAAATGAGGAGCTCGTGGCTAAGTAATAACAGTCGCACGGGTCGATCCATCAGGTTAAGCTACGCTTGCCGGGGTTGGTCTGTGGATGGTTGACCATCTTTACATACCGAGAGGCCTCGGAAAGCACGTTAAGCCGCAGTCTTACCAAGGGGTATCGTATTACCCAGTTACTGGGTTGTGGAGGTCAGATTATCAGTTCCTGAAATACATTTTCCTTACCTACCTAATTGTTTAATAGGTAGCTTACTTTTTTTTTATCCGCCTTGAAATCAGAAAAATATGGGACACAATCTATTCGTTACAATATCAGTGGGGGTTTATTATTAAGTATGTAGGTATTTACATTTCCACAGATAGGCAAATTACCGACTAATCGAAACCTGACACTAATCCCATTCACAGACTAATATAATAGCGAAAAACTGTTATGACACCGCCTTCAATTCAATTCTTTATTGCTGAACACAGTACATACAGTTACATTTCTAGATGTTAGTGAATACGCAGTTCACTTACCTAGGTGCGATTTGGAGTCTAAGAAAATCACGGGAAATTCGAGGAAAATAGCGTGATGCTAAGTGTTTATGTAACTTAGTTATGTGCATCCCATTGCGCGCGGACAGACAAACAGACGTTGAAGGGTACAAAAATAGCCGTCTATGAATACTTGTCACCTTACAGCCCTTGTAAATGGATTGCACTTGTACGCGAGCGTAAGTCTTCAATTATAATAAAAATAACATGTCAGTGTTGTGTAGTTTATAACATCAAGGGCGGGTGTAGGTACTATCAACAAAACGGAAAGTTGCATCTTGTGTACCTACACTGATTCATTGAAAAAACCCTGTCCCTATTGTCAATGTACAATTACAGGTTGCAACCAAAATTGTTTCAAAATTTAGAAAGGCCTAGCATTTGTCGATAGTAGGTACCTTCCTAAGCCTACAAGCGAGGTTAGGTAGTCTAGTGTATGTATGATACTATCGACTGAAAAATGATAGTACTTAGATATCAGTTTTTACCTATGAGATGAACTGGGTTCCATTTTCAGTCGCAACGAGATCAGTTTTGATCTGGGGTTACGTTTGATTCCGAAACCGCGGGATAATTGCGTAACACACTTAGGTACCTACGTATGAATCGGTTTCATTTTGACAATAATTCAACATTCAACATTCATTGCGTTCATTGTCGAGTAGACTAATTTTTCGAACATATTTCAAAAATATTTCTAAGTAGTAGGTAATAGTTTTTAAGGGGTGCTCTAAAAAATTTATCTGTTCCAAAAAAAATTCGGGTCCTACATTTCTTGGTTGCCCCCGGCCCTTCACACCTTTAAATCTAGCTTCAGAATCTAGCTGTATCCGGGGCATAACACCTAGGCATAACTAAAACTAAAAGAATTCTTCTAAATTCTTAACACAGAAACAAATGACAATTTCAAACATGATATTTTTAAAATGTTGCTCAAATTGATGTTAATGAACTGAAGTGAATTAAAAAAAATCAAAATGAAGTTGGAAGTGAACGTTTTAGTGACTTTTCTAATGACTATCATAAACACAAGTGAGGCGGGCAGAGTGCAAGCTGCTGTCAGTTTTCTGTAAGTATTGACATTGCAACTTGGCGACACCTTTTTTGTTTCGGTGAAATCCTCATGGATACCCTCCGTCTGGTAACAACGGAAGGTTATGTCGGAATCCTACCGACTAGGGTGCTTACATAAAGAAACAGGTTTCCCGGTACGGGCGGGTCGGTATCGATCGGTGCAGATATTAATTACAATTAAAGAAACAGGTTTAAACTTGTCGCACAGATTTGCCTGTACCGGTAACCTGCTTATTTATGTTTGCGCCCTAACACCCAAGTACCGTGAGTCAGGGGCCCGGGAGATACTTGTATATTCGCCGAACTCCCGACTGGTATCAGGCCGCCCTGCCTAGCGGGCCCCATCACCAAGTGCGGCCGATCCCACGACCGCACGTCCTCCCATTAAGGCGCAGATATATGCCAATGACCTTGAGTGGTTAGCTTGCGTGTTCTGCGCTGAGCTCACGCAACGTGTCGTATACGTCCAGCCAGTAATAGGACTCGCCCATCAAGGAGCGCTGTCCCAAATTATACGCATTATTAATTTATTATACATAAAACAAAAAGTATTTTATTAAAACACGTATACTAAACGATAAATAATTAAATTATCTTTTAAATGGTAAAGGTTTCATAAAAATACGCTTGATAGTTTTTGCGTGATTCTCAGTTTTTTATCCGCGTTACACATAACTTTACGAATTAATTACACTATATAAGTAATATAAACATAATCTAAAATATTCACATATTATGTTATTAAAAAAATGCTCTAATTTAACATATATGTTTTCCAAATCATTAACACTACTCGTTTAGACGTGATCTTTAGTTTAAAATCATTAAAAGTCGGTTATCGTCGCCTTAAGAGGAAACGTGGGTGCTCTTTTCTCCATACAAAAAGATACAAACGCTCTCGCCTGTTTTCTTTCTGGTTAATGACCATAAAGCAATGATTTTTACAGAAATATAAATATCAGCTACTTGTATGCCCCTATGTTTTCCTTTTTGATGATATATTATTTTTATAAGAACTAGAACCCTCAAAAAATGCTGAAAATTGCCTATTCAGACCGCTGTCAACAGACGCCTAGTGTACCAATTTGACAACTATTAACGAAAAAAGAAAAACATAGGGGCATAGTATATATCCTTCTTATTCAGTTTATGAAATATGTTTTTAAATTGGTCCAATATTGGAGGAGGAAATAGGCGAGAGCCAAACCTCGAAATGTGACTTTTTACATAGGCTATTTAGTCGGATCTGCAGTTGTCCTTATCGCACGAATTCGAGGGCGGAGCGTTCGCAGAGCGACAGCAATACCTTCTTAAAATACCTAATTTTCAAAAGTCTGGCCGCCCCCATTTCCTCTTAAGGCGCGCATGCCATGCGTGCTACCTCTCGAATAAAACAAGAATCGTTCAAATCGGACTAAGTACCTACTCTGTAAAAAGTTATGCGTGGTCATACATTAAAAAAATAATATACCACCTCGACTTGAGAACCTACTCCTTTTTTTTCGTCGGTTAAAAAGCTGAAAATCCAACAGCACACTTTTATTTAGGCATTTTATTTAGTTGTTGCCTAGTTTTTGTGAAAACGGGCTTAAGAGGGCTGTCGCATTTTGTCGCTCTTCGCTCACATGGGACCAAATTTTGAAGATTGTTAAATGAAAATTAATTTAATAGGTACTTACCTAATTATTAAAAAACACATTTCTTTGTGTTATCCATAGATTTATCTAATATACTCAGCTCAAAAAGTAGCTATTATCTGTTTTTGAGATGAGTTAAATACATGCCACAATAAAAATATGCTTTTAATAATTACCTATTAAATTAATATTATTTACAAGTTCGCATTAAATTTAAAAAAAAAAACATCTTTTCATTTAACATTCTCAAAAACTTGGTCCTGTGTGGGAGAGAGAGGTAATAAAATGCGACAGCAAATGAGTAGACAGCAAATAACTCTTCAAATGAGTAGGTAAGCTACACCACCGCTTGACTAACTACGGCAAAGCCCAAAAGGAGGATAATGTTTTCCATTATCCTAAAACCGACCCGTTCGTTTTTTTCATAGCAACTATTCGCCAGAGTAACAACCACGAAGCTCCAATAACTTCTAATGAAACTTTTCCAGAACAAACGCCTCCTACCAAGAGATAGAGCTGAAGGGTGAATCCAGTCTATCATTACGAGACATCCTACCAGAGAAGGCGAAGTTCTACGACAAGAACCGAGCCCCCAAGCTACAGGGGCAGCCTACCATCGTCTACTTTCATGTCACTGTGCTGTCACTAGACTCCATCAATGAGGAGAGCATGGTAAGCACACTTTTCAAGTCTATTTTCCCCGAAGCACACCCACGTTTCGCCAGATGTTAGGTTCCATTGTGTGTGTGGGCGAGCCTATTGCCATCAACCGGGAACAAATCTTAGACTCCAAAGAGTGTGCGGGCCGTAATCCACCACGCGGGCCCAGTGCGGGTTGGCAGATGTCACATGTCTTCGATTTTTTGGTTGTAGGACGAGCCGGTTTCCTCACGATGTTTTCCTTCACCGTTTTGAGAGCAGTAGTGATGAAATAATTTGCACAAGGTAAAGCGTCTGTCGGGGTTTGAACCTATGACCAGGCCATCACTGCTCTCATGAATTGACCATGATTGATGAATTTGTATGAAGTTCGTAATTTTTGCCGGAAAATGGAAGTCCCATCGGGTACACGGCTTGTCACATAAAATAAGGAAGTGCAATGGCTTATTTATAAAGCTCGTCCTAAACTATCCATTCATCTGCCAATTCCAGACCTACGTAGCTGACATATTCTTAGCCCAATCCTGGAGAGACCCTCGGCTTCGTCTCCCTGAGAACATGCACGAGGAGTACAGGATCCTCGATGTAGACTGGCTGAACAAGATCTGGAGGCCTGACTGTTTCTTCAAGAACGCGAAGAAAGTCACCTTTCATGAGATGAGCATACCAAACCATTATCTGTGGCTGTATCATGATAAGACGCTGCTTTATATGTCCAAGTAAGTCATCAGTCAGTCCTATTATAGGAAAACAGTTAGTGCCTAATCAGTAAAGTTGGCAGCGGGGCTGAAGGAGTGAATGTGTATCTCAATCTGCCTAGCCTTTTCCCAACTATGTTGGGGTCGGCTTCCAGTCTAACCGGACGCAGCTGAACACCAGTATTTTACATGGAGCGACTGCCCATCTGACCTTCATAAAACTGGGTAATATGATACCCCTTGGTAAGTCTGAATGTCATATTTATTTTCGGGCTTCTGACGACCCGTAACGACTGTCCAAAATCTAATGACAGCCAGGACCAACTGCTTAACGTGCTTTCCGAGGCACGTAGGGATCTTGGAAGATTAAGATGGTCACCTATCCACGAACCAACCGTGGCAAGCGTAGCGTAACCTGGACGATCGACCCGTGCGGAAGCCTCCACTTTCCCACAACTATTTTCGGAATATTATTGCGAAAGATTATCACTGATATTTGATGTGATAATAGACGGTAAGACGGTTCTGGTTTGCAAAAATTCAAACTCAAGGTGTTAGTCGTGTGCAGGTCCAGTCCTGTATAAAAAACCAGTCAAGAGCGAGTTGGACTAGCGCACTGAGGGTTCCGTTCCGATTTGTGAAAAAGTGTGCTATTTAGAGACTTATTTTTCCTGTAATCTTTACATAAACTTCTATCACATAGAATAATTTCAGATTTTGGGCGCCCCCCGCCGGTTTACATTTTTCATTAAAAACCGTAAACTATGGTGCCTACAAAAAGAAAAAAATAGTTTGAGAATGTGTAAACAGCGCTCTTTCATATGATACCCCACATGCCCTAGTAGCCCCACTTCGAAATTTTAAGACCCCCTTTCCCTGTTGCCAAAAAAAAATTAAGTATTTTTATTTGCAAAATAGTTGGGCAAACGTCATATAAAACTGTTCCATATTTCAAGCTGGATATCTCAAGAACTACAACAACATAAGGGTTCCCTTTTACCATTTTGGTACGGAACCCTAAAAACAAAGACATTGAAACAAGAACAACAAGAAATTGGAACTGATTTGATAAATACTGCCTTTTTCTATTTTCAGATTGACCTTGGTGTTATCTTGTGCTATGAAGTTCGAATCGTACCCTCATGATACGCAGAGCTGTTCTATGATGATTGAAAGCTGTAAGTACCTAGCTGATATCATGTTCTGATCAGCCTCTTTCCAGTCCTATGGCCCCACTGGTAGCTCCAAAGTAGAACTAAAGTTTTTTCGTGTGACCTTGACCTTGACTTGATGACCTTGATTGAGCCATCGATCTTATCTTATCTTATCTTGAGCCTCGATCGGTCTTTAGCCGATAATAAATTAGTCGAAGAAGATAGACGTTCTGGAAATGTGGTGCTGGAGAAGAATACCTGGGGTATCGTGGTTCGAGTTTCGCACCAACACCTCTATGCGCCAAGAACTCGGCATCAAAAAGCGTCTGTCTGTTCTGGTCCAAACGCGCATCCTCAAATACTTCGGACACGTCTCGAAGCGTGAGGGTGACTCTATAGAGCACCTTGTCGTGCAGGGTAGAGTGAATGGTACTAGTCCACGCGGACGCTCACCCTTGAGATAGACAGGCCAAATTAAATCCGCAGTGTGCGATCCCTTCAATGAGTGTACTAAAAACACCAAAAATCGGAGTTGAAATCGTGAGGCGAAACTTATCAGCCCCTGGATAAGAAACTACATGAAGACCACGACCGCTCTGAAGAAGAGAAACCCTACGAAGAAGAAGAAATTGGTCGATTATCAATAATAATAATCACACTAATATTATGAAGGCGAAAGTTTGTGAGTGTGCGTGTGTTTGTTACTTCTTCACGCTCAAACGGCTGGACCGATTTGGATGAAATTTGGTATGTAGACAGCTTATACCCTGGCACACAGGCTACTTTTTATCCCGAAAAAGATGTAGTGCTCCCGTGGGAAGAGTAAGGAATTCAAATGTATATGCTACTCTTTCAAACTCAAACGGCTCAACCGATTTCGATGAAATTTGGTGTGAAAGTAGCTGACACTTTGGACTAACACATAGACCACTTTATATCCCGAAAAAATGTAGTGTTCCCGTGGGATGAGCAAAGAATTCAAATATATTTGCTACCCTTTCAAACTCATACGGCTCGACCGACATTGATGAAATTTGGTAAGGGAGTAACTGACACCCTGGATTATTACATATGCCACTTTATATCCCGAAAAACATAGTATTCCCGTGGGATGAGCAAGGAATTCAAATATATTTGCTACTCTTTCAAACTCAAACGGCTCGACCGATTTTGATGAAATTTGGTGTGGATGTAGCTGACACTCTGGATTAACACATATAGTGTTCCCGTGGTATAAGCAAGGAATTCAAATATACTTGCTAACCTTTCAATAACTCAAACGGCGGGACCGATTTTGATAAAATTTGGTGTGGAAGTAGCTGACATCCTTGATTAACACATAGGCTACTTTATATCCCGAAAAAGTGTAGTGTTCCCGTGAGATGAGCAATTTTTTTGGGAATACTTTTTTCACCGATTAAATAATACACGTTTTAGTGTATCTCATAAACCGCGGGTAACACCGCGGGGCGCAGCTAGTGTAATATAATAGTAATATTTATTCAGTATTATAAATTGGTAAAATAATAACATAAAATCTTACAAATAATTTACAAAGGCATTACAATGTTACCCTTAATAGGTCTCTTCGTGTGCTTAAGCCACACTGGGCCCGCGTGGTGGATTACAGTCCACTCCCTCTCACCGAGAGGAGGCCCGCGTCCCAGCAGTGGGAACGATAACGCTCGTAGTGAGGTTGACTATAAACCTACATTCTAGCTCTTGTATTTTAGTATTCTTCTTCTGCCTGTAACAACAGCACGGGCGCCATATTTTTTTTTTCAAAAATAACAACTAATAAAACTAATTAAATAATTAGAACTAATTAAATAATTTGCTTTTCTTTGTTAAGTATTGCATATCCGACATGGGTAGACTGTTGATCCTAAAACTGTTATGTTATATTATAAGATCTGATTGTACACAGTTACGCAATAAATGATTCTTATTCTTATTCTTAAAGCCGCGTCTTATCCATGTAACTTCCAGTATCACACACGGTTCACGACCTGGTGTTCATCTGGAACCTGACAGACCCGCTCGTGGTCAACCCGGAAATCGAACTGCCGCAGCTTGACATCTCTAACAACTACACTTCTGACTGCACTATCGAGTATTCTACAGGTACACGCCATCTTTTTAGCGAGAATACAAAAAAAAAAATACAAATCATGTTGCCAGTAAAAACAAATCACCTTAAAATGTAGCCAGCTTTATAAAACATACTAAACTTAAAATATATGTTCGGATACGAACACTGGTTGATATTTTTTTTCCTTTTTCCAGGTAACTTCACCTGCCTCGCCGTAGTCTTCAACCTGCGCCGCCGCCTGGGCTACCACCTGTTCCACACGTACATCCCGTCGGCCCTCATCGTCGTCATGTCCTGGATCTCTTTCTGGATCAAGCCTGAGGCTATCCCTGCGAGGGTCACTCTGGGAGTCACGTCGTTACTCACTTTAGGTAAGCTTAGATTTGACATAGTAGGTACAATAGGGTACTACACCCATTTTTGAAAAGTGTCTCAATTAGATTGTATAGTGCGAATAAACGATAGACGCTGTGGACGCCATATTGCTCTGTGGTCATGACGTCAGTTCGCTGTATAAACAAATACTCTATATACGCTGATCAGTAGCCGCCATGTTATTACGTCATACGGTTGAGTAAATTAAAAAGTGCCAATGTAAACTGTCACATTGACACTTTTTAATTTACTCAACCGTATGACGTAATAACATGGCGGCTACTTTCGTGGAGTTAGAAAACAGATTAAAAAAACTGAAAACTTTGAATTGAATTTTAAAATTTATAAGTATTGTTATTTTATGAACTAAAACTAACATTTTCCGACTGCTTTTTGCTTAAGCTATCTAAATAATATATTTTTAGATTTTTTCTCTAATACCGTATTGGCAATGAATAGACCATCATTACGTGTCTAATACATGTAGCTGGTGTCGATTAATGATGATGGCAGAAGCATAAACCTTAAACTGCCATATTAGCTGACTTAAGGACGCTGATAGTTCCGTAATTAGTATGATAATATTATGGCTTACGATTTCCTGAATACGAAACTGTGTTAGGCTCGATGTCATATTAATTTCACCTGCTGAGAGAAAGTTTGTATTCAACGAACACAACCAACCATATAGCAAACAAATCGAATATTAGGTATAGTTTGAACGATATCGCTCTACCGTGCCTTAGGAATGCGCGGCGAGGTGGGGGCGAGAGGCACGTGATCGTTGACGAATGAGCGGCCTGCACTGCCCCCTCCCCCCCCGTCTCACCGCGCACATTCCTAAGGCGCGGCACAGCGGTATCGTTCAAATATATATAGCTTTATGTTCACGTCAACCAGTGCTAAACTTAAACCGTCTTATTACAAAACAAGGTTCATCTTCAAACCCAGGTTTAAACCATGGACCCTTTTTTGAATTTCGAACTTTATTCCGACACATTAAGATGTCAGTTTTAAAAAACTGACAACTTATTACCGGACTAAGTTGTCAGTTTTGTACAAAGAACTGTATTTCTATCATAGCTAGGTTCTTATTACAAAAACTGGCTCGATGGTTTCAATGATGTAACCATGACAGAAGAAAAACCTCGTTTTGTAATAAGGCCCAAAATGTCTCATGAACACTTTAACAGCACTCATAAGTACTCTAAAAGCCAGAACATAGCATTAATCCATTGCGCCAGAAAGAAGTAGGTAGGTACCTACAGTAGTATAAGCTCTTCTATATTGCTGAACTAACTAATATTCTTCTGCCCCCAGCAACTCAAAACACGCAATCTCAACAAAGTCTACCACCGGTCTCCTACGTGAAAGCTATCGACGTCTGGATGTCATCATGTTCAGTTTTCGTATTCCTCTCACTCTTCGAGTTTGCCGTGGTGAACAACTATATGGGTCCTGTTGCCACTAAGGCTATGAAAGGGTACTCTGATGAGGATCTCTCCAGGGACTTGGATGCTTTCAAGGTTTATTTTGTTAGTTTATATGCTGTGTGGATTTTCGCTAATTTTTTAGGAGATTCATTCTCTTCTCCTGCCCTTATCCCAATCTATTTGGGGTCAGTGCACCCTTTCTTCCATACTTCTCTATTAGTCGTCATTATCATTATCATTTATTCATAACAATTTTTAAATTGTGTCGAATTTTAAACACGATTAAATAACTTAAAAATATACAAAAACTTAAAATAAAAACAGCAGTTAAATGTCATGAACGTAAATCAACAACTAAAGATTTTGAATTAATTAAATAATCATTATAAATTTATAGTATAATAAATGTATGTTTACAATTTAAATGTCATCAATAGAATAATAGCAGCCTTCCAGTAGGTAACGCTTCAGTTTACTTTTGAAGTCCCTTTTGTAAAGTGACAATTTTATATCAACGGGAAGTTTATTGAAGATTTTCACTGACATGTGGTAGGTACCGTGTGCGACTACATTAAGTTTAGGAATATAAGTGGTTTTAAAATCTTTTCTTCTCGTACTCTCTCTAAGCTTTCTTACCTCTTCAGTCTCATATTGCTGTACATATTTAGAAAAATGTGTCAGGAGCACCAATACATATAGGGAAGGTACAGTGAGAATATTCAAATTTACGAAGTGCCTCTTACAAGATTCCTGCTGACGAATGCAAACCATGGTGCGAATGGCCCTTTTTTGTAACACAAATGCTCTTTGTATATTGTAATCGTAGCTGCCTCCCCAGCATAAGATGCTGTATCGTAACCTTGACTCGATTAACGCATAATAGACTTTTTTTAACTGTTTAATGTCAATATCATTTCGTAGGCTTCTCAGTACATAACATGCTGAGCTGATGGAGTTTTTTAAACTTTCAAGTTCTGGTTTCCAATTTAAATAACAATCAACATTTACTCCTAAAAACTTTACTGCCTCTACCATACTGACTTGAACTCCATCCAAAGCACAATTTAGATGACTTTTATTTTTGGAAGTGGTACGAAATCTCGTCATCTTGGTAGTCACCCCCTTTCTAGCCATAATCATCTTTCACACAGAGCTTATATCGTTTCTTTGGCATTTCCCTACTCTACTCTACTTTCATACTCAAAAATTTCCTCACGCTCGATATTTTCCTCATTCTTCCGCATCACATGCCCATACCATGACAACCGATTTCCGCACAACTTTTCAGTCACTGGTGCAACTTTCAGACTTCCTCGTATAAGTACCTACTCTCTCTCTATACAGGGTGTAAGGGACAGCCCTCCGCAAACTGATAGGGTGAATTCAGTATGTCATACTAAGATGACCGGTACATGAATTTTTTTCAGGAACGTTAAGGGAATCCAATAAACCTGATTTGTTTGTGTTTTTGTGCACAAATTGGAGCGTCTATTACTGGTTGGGAGGGGTAGGTAATAGGTATGCGGTGAGTTCGATGAACTCTGTAGCTAGACAGAAAGTGAACAGCTGATTTCACGCGTCGTTGGTTAGAGTATTTCAACATCCATTGCTGGTTTTTTTTTTTGCTGTTTTTTTTTTGCAGTTTTTTTACATAAATGGAGTGCTGCGAACACACAATGCAATTTTACATTGAAATAATGAAAATGTAACTGAAAAAAAAATTGAAAAAATGAAAATTTTCCTGAGAAAATTTCCGGTGGAATATGATTCAAAATGAGGAGCTGAATGCACCCTGTGAGTTTGCGGAGGGCTGTCCCTTACACCCTGTATGTACTCATTTCTTATTCTATCCATTCGCGTAACACCACAAGAACCGATGACAGTTGGGGTGGACGAGTTCTTGAGTGGAGACCGCGAATCGGCAAACGTAAGGTAGGACGCCCTCAGGCTAGGTGGAGCGACGATCTCCGCAGGGTGCTGGTAGCAGCTGGATGAGAGTTGCCGAGAATCGAGCTGAAAGGCGTGCGGTTTTAGAGGCATGTCCAGCAGTGGACTGCTGTAGGATGATGATGATGATGATCTCGTCTCAGAACAGGATCTATATTTGTAGGCTGCCACAATTTTTTTTTCTGTGCTGAAATTGAAGCCCTGAACCGTATCGCTGCAGCCTATATACAGAGTGTTTCTTTTAAGGTGTCAAGCCAGTGCGAGCTGATAGCAGAGTACCATACCTATCGATTAAACTCCCAATTCAATGACCGATTTCAGCAAATAATACGCTATTTAGTACATTCTTGTTCAAAGTTGACCCAAAAAAAGATATAATTTTTAAAAGCCATCATCTCGTAGAACATACATGGGGGTGTTAAATCGATTGGTATGGTACTTACTGTGCTATCAGCTCGCACTGGCTTGACATCTTAAAAGAAACAATCTGTATATACTCTGCCACAGCATCAGGAAAGCAATAAAACTGAACTGTTACAAAAAAAAAAAAAACGAGCGAGACTTACAGTAGTCGCATATTACCTATATGTGTAACATCTCGCCTTATTAATAAGCTACATTATCATTAAATCCAACTCTAATATCCGCGCGCGCTCATTGGTCAAATCAAATAGCGCGCGCTTCCCCGACTTCCTGTTACACACTTCCGTCCCTTTTCACGAAATGACTCCCACAGATTGCAGGAAATCGAGAGGAAAGATGTTACACATTAATAATGTTCTTTTCATTCCAGCACATATTCCCAACAACAGTGGACACTCGAGCCAGCACATCAGCCTCCATCCCTCAATACGAAACATTCTGCAACGGGAGGGAGACAGCGGTATACATCGATCGGTTCTCTCGCTTCTTCTTTCCATTCTCTTTTTTTATACTCAATGTGGTCTACTGGTCCACTTTTTTGTGATTTTGATTTCGCCTTGTTTGAAAGTAGTCTAGTTAAATCATTTGGCGAAACTTTATAATTTAACTGATGGGTAAGTGTGTGTCGATTCACGCACAGTGAAGGGTTCCGTAATCGAGATGAATATTTACACATGTGCCTACCTACAGTAGGTATTGATTGTACTGGCTACAAAGAAAGTTTGTATTTCATAGTTATTTCTCGAAAAAAACTATGAAAAAGAGTTATTTCGACGGTTGTATCGTACACAAACTATTGACTTGTTTTATCATGATTAAATACTCATACCTACTCATAACGTCTGTGAAATTTAGCCTGTCTATTTAATTCGACCTTGTGTGTACGTAGCTATATTTTCATATTTTTTCTCTTCGTTTTAAGAATTTTATTATTTTCTTCTTTTCGTTTTTAAACTAGCCGATTTTACGGGCTTACTTGTTACAAACCCCTTTACCCTTATTAATTGCTTTAGCAGTACTTGTGTACTAAGTCCTGTTAATATTGTGTAGAATGTTATCATAATTATACTATGGGACATCTAGGTACTTAGCCTTAGTTAATAGAGTTTAATTTGTAGGATAATTTTAATTACTTAATTATGATTCAGTTTGATATTATGAAACCTCTAGTCATTATTTTAATTAAAATGTTACAAAACAAAAGCAGTTTCATTTAAAAATCCCTACTTACGCGTTTTAAAAATATTTTTTTTTTCAAACATTATGATTATTTCACCTCATCGTTGGCAACACAGGACTGTCACTCATTTTAGAGATCTTATGGATAAGAAAGAAGCTCTGTTTTATGTACAGAGTACCTAGTTCCACATACTTACATTCACTAGGTTTTCCTGAAACGATAAGTGAATAAGTAGAATAATAATTATTGCAGCTTTGGGGCTGTGTCAGAGTCGGGTAATTATATTTCAGATCGCCGTTCATAAAATTAGAATCAAGACTTCGCTTAACAGGTTAGCTCGTTTTATTCCCAACCTAGAATCTGGATATCTGGGATATACCTACCTACTAGAAAAGCAGGAAAGGAAGAAGAATACTTTAGATCCAGGAAAATTAATTAAAAATACACTCCGAATAAAATATTCTAACGATCGGAAATGTCACGAACTCATGACTCAGTAACGTGTTACTAATAACAACAATAAAAAAAAATAAATAAACAATCATAATTGGTTTTCTCACAATTTATCATCAATACAATGACACACACACACGGAAAGTACAAATGTAAACATAAACAAACAATCCTAAGATAGGTTATTCCCTTTTTCTCACAAAACCATTAGGTAAGTTACCTTAGTTTCCTCATGATACCGTATAAATACTCGTTCCGAAGCAGCTTGGACATCACTCAAGAAAAGTCATTCGAAATGTGGAAACCTACATTAATAGTAGCTGTTTTAGCAGCGTTTGCAATTGAATTATCGACGTGTGAGTTTATCCAGCGACCTACTTGCCGACCACCTCCTTTACCGAAGAAGCTGCCATTTTCTTTGGTTCGTCAAAGAGCTCGTCGGGGTACTTACGATCCACCTCCATACCTATACGAAGGAGATATCCCGAAGGCGCCATCTACTCCAATTCTTCCGTCAATTATTGACGATGTCAAGTTCAATCCTAACACAAGAATTGCTCGAAGTTTGAGAGTCGTTCCTGAGGTTTTCCGTCGTACTGACCGTCGTCCTTCTAGAATAAGGAATACTTGGTCTCTTCCAGGATATACCAGGCGTATTGCAAGGGATCTCAGACTACCAGGACCCGACTATGAAGTGCGAAGGGTACCACGACTGCCGCTGACCAGGTATCCTTGGGAACAAGAGCAGTTTGATCGTATACCTGGACATCTAAGAATATAGGGTAAGGATATTGGTTCCATATAATACAACATGTGATATAAAATAGGAAAAGTGTGAAAATAAATGTTATTAATTCTATCGTTCTGTTTTTGATTCTCAAAACTGAAAGTTTTAATTTTTCAGCAAGTGGAAATACTATACTGATACTGCTCAGATTTTATGCCAAGTTTGCTCTGGACAGACAGTAAAATAGATGAGATAACAATCCATATCTATTTTACTGTTATTATAATATAACCCCGATAGCATAATGATAGGTTTTGTCAGGGAAAATAATTGCATAACGATTTAACTAAGACTAACCGTCATTCTTTGATTCGTGGCGCGGAAATCGGTTGTCATGGTGTGGGCATGCGGAGGAATGAGAAAAATGTCGTGAGGAAAGTTTTGAGTATGAATGTCGATGGCTATTAGAGTAGGGGAAGACTAAATAAACGATGGATGGACTGTGTGAAAGATGATAAGTACTTATGGCTAGAAATGGGGCGACTACCGAGATGACGAGTAGGTAATAGAAGTATGGAAGAAAAAGGGACATGTTGCGCCGACGCCAAATAAATTGGGATAAGGGCAGGAGAATGATGAACCGTCATTCTTTGACAGTTGACAGTATGAAATCGGTGTAAAACTGCAAATTGGCGTAGTGTGAGAACTTGATAAACAATTGATTTGCCTGACTGTATTACTGGACATCGCTTTGGGGATAGGTAATAACGACAGTTATAGTCATAGACTAAGAGGTCACAGGATTTTTCATAACGATCATGGATACGGTTAGATTTACTTCGATGGGTTGCAGAGTAGTCCCCTAATGTGAATGACGTCGGTCTGCCTGCTCTGAGTGGTTGCAACTTCGAGTTATAGCGTTTACAAGAGGCGTCATTGTTGCGAAAAAAAAACGATCAGAGAAATGGTCAGTTTTGGTACACATTCAAAGTATGGCGTCTCCGCAGATGAAACAAGTTGGTCTGCCGGCTCTGAGTGGTTGCATTTCAGAGCTATAATGCGCGCAACATTGTTGCGAAAAAAAAACGATAAGAGAAATGGTCGGTTTTAGTACCCATTCGAAGTATGGTGTCTCCACAGGTGAAACGAGTTAGTCTGCCGGCTCTCAGTGGTTGTATTTCAGAGCAATCGTTGTTTATGCAAAATGCTTGTTTGTGGAGAAAGTCTAAAAAATACATCGAAAAACGGGACAATAGGCGTATTTTTCAAGTGCACGCCAGCTGGTGTCGTACCCCCACCCTACACCTGCGCCGAGCACCACCCGCTGCGCGACCGTCCCCCCTGTAAAGGAATAGGGGAAAAGCTAGAGGTGTCAAGAGGTGTCAATAAGAGAATTAATGGTCAGTTTTAGTTCCTATTCGAAGTATGGTGTCTCCACAGGTGAAAAGAGTTGGTCTGCCGGCTCTTAGTGGTTGTATTTCAGAGCTTTGTTATACGCTAATGCTATTGAAACAACTAAAAAAATATAGAATGTTAGAAGTAAGTAAATATTTAACTCTAAGTCTTAGCTATATTCTACAAAATTATTAATCTGTGATTTATCCAAAGTAATAAGTTGAATTATTAGAAATTGGATTTGTTCGATTTCATTCTTTATTTTATTGATTACCGTTAAGTTGAATTTTGCTATAACTAAGCGCCTTGCGTATAACAATGCTCTGAAATACAACGACTAAGAGCCGGCAGACCAACTCGTTTCACCTGTGGAGACACCATACTTTGAATAGGAACTAAAACTGACCATTTCTCTTATATTGACACCTCTTGACACCTCTAGATTTTTCCCAATTCCTTTACGGGGGGGATGGTCGCGCAGCGGGTGGTGCTCGGCGCAGGTGTAGGATGGGGGTATGATACCGGCCGGCGTGCACTTAAAAAAATCGCCTATTGTCCCGTTTTTCGATGTATTTTTAGGTTTTCTCCACAAATAAGCGTGTTGGATACACAACGATTGCTCTGAAATACAACCACTGAGAGGCGGCAGACTAACTCATTTCACCTGTGGAGACACCATACTTCGAATAGGTACTAAAAGTGACCATTTCTCTTATCGTTTTATTTTCGCAACAATGTTGCGCGCATCATAGCTCTGAAATGCAACCACTGAGAGCCGGCAGACCAACTTATTTCATCTGCGGAGACGCCATACTTTCAATGTGTACCAAAACTGACCATTTCTCTGATCGTTTTTTTTTCGCAACAATGACGCCTCTTGTAAGCGCTCTAACTCGAAGTTGCAATCACTCAGAGCAGGCAGACCGACGCCATTCACATTAGGGCACTACTCTACAACCCATCGAAGTAAATCTAACCGTATCCATGATCGTTATAAAAAATCCTGTCACCTCTCGGTCTATCAGGTTTATTTTAATCCTGACTATGTTTATGACTATGGCTAGACATACACTATCGTTTTTGCCTATTTATCGTGTCTGCCTTATAAACTAGGCTTGATAATTTATTCACCAAACCGTAAACACAGACATTATTCAATCTTTGTCTGATTTCGTCACCATTGCAGCACGGACTCTTAAAAAGGCATCCTAGATATTACAATAGGTAGTCTAGACCATTAGACATATAGGTACCATTCTATGTGCATAGTCTGGAGCTAAGCTTTTGTTAAGGAGAAGCCAACTTCAGTTGAAAGTGTAAAATTACTTATCTGAAGAAATCATGATAATATGTTTTAGTCCCCCATATAATAGGGGGTAACCCTATTGCCATCAACTGAGCACAAATCCGGGCTGCTACTGAGAAATTCCTGATGGAAAAGTTCAATAACACTTTGCCTGATCTGGGAATCGAGACCAGGATCTCGGGAACAGCAGTACCTGATCACGAGATCCTGGTCTCGATCTGGTCCTGGTCCTGGTCTGGTCTGATCTGGTTCGATTCTAGTGATCACGAGCACTACTGCGAGGCAGGACATAGTAATTATCAGTAAATCGGTATCTCAGATAACTTGGGCGGAAATAATAGCCAAAATTATATGACAGGGACAGCCAAGTAAGAAGAAAAAGGGGCTCGTGGCTAAGTAATAGCAGCCGCACAGGTCGATAGATCAGGTTAAGCTTCATTTGCCTCGGTCGGTCTGTGGATCGGTGACCATTTTTAGATATCGAAACCCTACTTGCCTCGGGACAGCACGTTAATCTCGGGTGACATTCGTGTATTTTTAACAGTCGTCACGGGTCGTCAGAAGCCCGAAAGTCTGAGAATCAGTCGTAAAAGAATTTTGAAATAATTGAATATTACCCAGTTACGGTTGTGGAGGACCCACAACATAGTGATGATGAGCCAAGCAACCGGGTCCTCCGGGACGAACGATCTACAAAACAATGAAAATTAACCTGATTATGCTATCAACTTTGTACCCAAAACTTGTAGAGATGGTATCGACTGCTATTATGATGGTACAATGGCATCCAACATCGAACAATACAACAAAGAGCTGCGTTGTTTTATGCAAAATTAATTTATACTTAGCTACTTAAATAAATTGAAAAAGCCGGTCAAGAGCGAGTCGGACTCGCGCACCGAGGGTTCCGTACCGATTTCTGAAAAAGTGTGCTACTTAGAGACATCGTTTTATTTTTCCTGTAATCTTTACATAAACTTCTATCACATAGAATAATTTCAGATTTTTCGCTTTGCAAACTTCGGAGATAAGGGTATTTTTTTTTTACATTTTTCATCAAAAGTCGAAAACTATGCGGCCTAAAAAAAAATAGTTTGAGAATGTGCAAACAGCGCTCTTTCATATGATACCCCACATGCCCAAGTAAAATTTAATTTTTAAAGACCCCCTTTCAGTCCCAGTTGCAAAAAAAAATATAATTATTTTTATTTCTTTCTTATTTGCAAAATAGTTGGGTAAACGTCATCTAAAACTATTCTAAATTCAAGTTGATAGCATTAGTAGTTCTTGAGATATCCAGCTGTGACAGACAGACAGACAGACAGACAGACTGAGTCTCACCATAAGGGTTCCTTTTTTACCATTTTGGTACGGAACCCTAAAAAGTACCTAGGTACGTCACGGCCATTATTCTGCGTGAAGAAGTAGCATCAAGATGACCACCGGAACTTATTGAGTTTGACAGATTTAAGTCAGAGACAATCGTGTTATGGGGCGGTAACCAGTACATCTGCCTTGAAGTAACTTTGCCTTGAAAGTAACTCTGTCTGTCTGTCTATCTGTCTGTTTGTTACCTACCTTTCACGCCTAAACGGCTGACCGAATGATTTAAAAGAGTGTCCGTGGAGTTTCTTGCCCGTTCTTCTCCATAGATCTACGTTCCGACTTACCTACTGACCGACTCTTTGATAATTCAAAAGTGCCTGTAATTGGTTTAATTGAAATAAATGCTTTGAGTTTGAGTTTGGATTTGGATGTACTTAATTTGGCACACGAATCGACATAACAAGGGTGACATAGGATACTTTCTTTGAGCCCCAGTTACCCCAGTACGTTCTCGTGCGAAAAATTCCGAGCAGCAAGCGAAGCCACGGGTAAAAGCTAGTCCTAGATAATATTTACTTGGTTCTTGGTTCCTTATTCCTAAATTGGTCCCTTTATTGCCGTGATGTAGTAGGTAATATTAGATATTATGAGTGTGCCTTTCCCATACCATCATTTATATACTAGCATAGTACCCCTTAACAACTAAACGTAACGAATAAGAATAGATTGCCGAAAATCGCATGACAATGTTCTATTAGCATACAACGAATCGTCTAGACCCTACGTGGTCTGCATTCCTGGTACCTACGATACACGTTGACTATGCATAGTATGCATCTTTAGTTTAAATGGTGCCGAGTGCATGTTGGAGGCAATGGCCTGATGACGTCAGACTTGCCAAATCTTGATTAAGGATTGAAAACTGACATATCAGTATGTTTAACATAACGTATTCAGCAATGTTCCTACTGCTGAGACATATTAGTCGTTGCCAGCAGCGACTAAAGTTTTTATTCTTTCTAAGTTCCCTTTTCGGGGGTTACCAGGCGGTCTTTTTACCCGACTGCCAAGGAAGGGGTGTAATAACATCAAAAACCAATCAATCAATCTGCCTAGCCTTTTCCAGGCAATGTGGGGGTCGGCTTTCAGTCTAACCGGATGCAGCTGAATACCAGTATTTTACATGGACCGACTGCCTATCTGACCTCCACAACCAAGTCACTGGGTAATACGATACCCCTTGGTAAGTCTGGTTGTCAGACTTTCGGGCTTCTGACGACCCGTAATAATCACATAAGTAGGTAATTATCTAATTATTGAAATATACAAGGAATGAAATAACATATTTTAAACTATAATAAAAACTTTTTCAAAAAAAAAAACAACCGACTTCCAAAAAAAACACTACAAAGTGAAAAATGACTTTAATTTTGGAAGTCGGTGTCTTTGGATCTGTATTTTAGTTTTTTGCCACCGACTTCCAAAATTAAAGTTATTTTTCACTTTGTAGTGTTTTTTTTGGAAGTCGGTTGTTTTTTTTTGTAAAATAGTTTTTATTTTTCACTTTATAATGGGTCAGTTTGTAATTTATCTAAGTAAGTTACAATAGCCCAATGGCAACTGCTCATCACTTTTTACAAAATATTGCTTTTCCCGATGCAGGGACGTTAATTGTTGAGGAGTTCTCCTAGTAAGAACCAGGAGAACTGGAGCTCCATGGTGAAGTCATCATCGCCATTATGCATTTTGACGAGCATAAATTACTTAGCAACCATATTAAAGTAATCGAATCGCAACCCGTGAAATACTTATAAATTGAGTAGGTAGTTCCGATGGCCATCTGTGGTCTTCATCATCAGTTCCACTTCACCAAATGGTGTTTTCCGAGAGCAAATGCACGAGTTACTATAAAAAATACTCAAATCGCTATAGTTGTGCCCATAAAATTTGAGGGTTCCCCTCGATTTCCATGGGATCCCCTGATCAGATTCTGATTTGGTGACAATGGGACCACCTCAAGAGTATACCCTTTCAAACAAAAAAAAAATTGAATATCCGTCGACAATTGGCGGAGTATTCGATGAACAAACATACAAAAAAAAAAACATACAATCAGCTAAACAAAGTAAAGCTAATATGTGTCACCATTTTACGAATATTAGAGGAATTGCTAATGATCTGCTGGGATTTCAGGAAATGAATCGCTTTTAGAGGAATTGCTTAATGTAGCCTTTTTATGCCACAGGCCCTCTCCCTCTCTGTGAGGGAGTGGCTCTCTGGAAATTCACCAACAAGCACTGAACAGTGCGGGTTGGTGGATTTCACATACGTTTAGTAATACTGGGACAAATGGTGGTTTATTCTGTAGTAATTGTTTACTGTTCTATAATGACACGAGAATGCTGTTGCACGTCTATGCTCCTAACGTGATCCATTAGTTTTTCGACAACTCCACAATGTTATGTGAAACAGAATGGCATTCGTTACCAGTTTAACTGGCACGAAAACCTACTCATGTATGTTTTTGTTTTCAAACCTTGACAGAAAAAAAAGAAGTGATATGTTGAGAAAGAGTTGTCTGTCAATGGCAACGTAGATCCTAAACGCATAAGGTCAGTCGGGGCAAGTGCGCCGACGGGGTAAGTGCATCTACCATAACAATATCGAGAACTACAGATATTATACAACTAATGACATCTTACATCCATGCAACAAACGAAAACACAGTTCCACTTCACAATCACAGATGCCTCTGTTCATACATGCGCCATTTTAGTTTTAGTGTCATTTAAACCTGTTATCAGAGATGACCACGTGTTATGAATCTTAAAATATTTTATGTGTTGCGGCAAACCAATGAGGTGAGTACAGAATTTAGATGTTTTTCTTTAAATCTATGTTTGTATTTTACTCGTAAATAGTGAAATTAATATTTTTTTATAGAATTTAAAATCTTAACCTGTAAAAAGTCAAGTGAGGCAAGTGCGCTTAAGTTGTTGGTAGTATGGCGCACTTCCCCCGAGACAAGAGTCGTCAACTTTTATGATTCAGATGTTTTCATAAGCGACTGCCCCTGAAAAAGGGTAATGGTTTTTTATTGAGAACTTACTGTCTGGATGTGCTAAGGGTCTTGTGATGGAGACGGAAGATGAGAAGTCGTTGGGTGATGGGTTTATAGTAAAAGCCTTGTATTTAGTGCTACGATTTTTAAATACCTAATTTGATTTTTATCACAGTTTATAGCATTTTGGTGCGATCCGGCCAACCATCCCGTAAACCGGTGGCCGGTAAACCATCGGTCCCGGCTGTTATCATTCAACGTCTACATACCAGGTTGCCCGCAGACCTCTCGACAAGAAGCAGTTGGACAGCTGCCGTAAAGTCCACACCCAGACGAGTCCATACTTACCATAATATTAGTCCTAAAATTATTGTCTTTTCAGATGTTCTGGAGTGCCATTCACTAGATTCTAAGTATTTGTGTCCTATCGCGTCGATGGAAAAATTGTTACCTACTTTTGTATTTTTTTAAATAAATAAAAGTAATATATTCAGCCATCTCGTTACCATAACACAAGCATTAGGTTGCTTAGCTTGGGACTAGATGGCGTTGTGTGAAATGTCCAAGGATATTTATTATTATAATAACAGTCTAATTTGGTTTATTATTAAAGATATCTATTATTCCAGGCAAACTAACCATTTTTACAACAGTTTTCACTTTGTAAAAACAGCAATAAAGGTTTAGAACCCCTGATTGCTAATCTATGGCTCACTTGCCCCAAATTTCATAAGGAAGCCGCAGTAGCCTATAGGACAAGTAAATTTTAAAAAAAACCAAGAGTAATGCGTTTAGTTCTTTATGCCCCATTGAATAAATGATCTATTTTTCTGGTAACGTACGATTTTATCGGTTTTTTCTATATAGGCGCACTTGCCCCGTTTCCAGGGGCAAGTGCGCCTATATCCATGTTTCCCAATTTCTTATAAAATATCGTAAAATTATTGATATATTTGATTGAATCGACGTTCCTTACTGCTACAAAATACCAAATATTGTTAATTTAATAAATGTACACTCATAAGTCTGCATTAAAAAAAAAATAGCATCGAAATCATCTATGCAAAAAGTATGGCGCACTTGCCCCGACTGACCTTACACCGAATTCAGTGCAGTTTAAATACAAGGTTTTGTTTAACTTACATGTTTGTATGCAAGTTGTTCTGCAAGTTGAAAGTGGCAAAGTCACAGAAAAAGACTACGTTTAAAGTGGCAGAAATTAATGTTTTAATTACATATGCCACCCGACCCACTTCCTGGTGTTCGATTGTGCTGATATTTGGCATACCTATGTAAAATCGGTGACGATGCAATATTTTGGTACTATCGAGCTGTTGATGATGGAGCCGGAAGGTGGTCAAAAGAACTCAGTACAAAACGATGCAACCCTCGAGATTGGGACGTTTTATTCGTCTCGAGAAGGTCCTAGATAATATCCAGACTAATAAAAGCTTCTATAAAAAAAAAACCAATACTTACACTTGTTTTTTTTTCATCATTTACTTGAAGCTCCCGCTCCTGAAAATAAAAAAATAAGACATTTCCTCTGAAGTACCACGACGGTCAGGGAGAGCGTAGACGGGCTGCGCGGGAATTGAAAAATAGGTATTTGAAGAAACTATTGCCGTCGCGCTGCGCTCTAGCAACCGGGCGGTATCAATATGTGAGTGAAGTCTGCATTTGTGTGCGTAGCTCAGTAGCGCGCATCTCCCGCCCGCTCGCGCCAACCAAACTACCTACGTTGCGTTCGTTTCTGTCTCAGTCGGATTGAAAATATCGGCGTGCGCAGTGTTTCGTGTGATCGTGCTATTTATACTAAATTTTTCCATGAATGCCTTCTCCCTGAAATAATTGACGGTCGGATACCAAGAAATTTACCTGTAAGAGAAAGGATGGAAATGACGACAGAATAAATGTACATATTATTATATAACTTTTGTATTATTTAAAATACCCACAAGCACCTTTTCTGCGTCTTCTGCATAAATATTAAGA
Source organism: Cosmia trapezina (assembly GCA_905163495.3). Lineage (NCBI taxonomy): Eukaryota > Metazoa > Arthropoda > Insecta > Lepidoptera > Noctuidae > Cosmia > Cosmia trapezina. The sequence goes on from LR991044.1 coordinate 8,124,593, forward strand.
ACTAGCTTTTGCCCACGGCTTCGCTCCCGACAACTGACTACTACCCTACTTACCTAAAAAAATAATTAAAAAAACTTATTATCCTATTTCGGACGACGGCGTCGGCTAATCCAAAAACGCAAAAAATATAAAAATCGGTGTAATTAACACGATTGTCGACTTCCTTTTATATCAATAAACAAATGACTACTTTTGGAAAAAAAATCCATGTTTTTAAAATAAAATTAATTTGAAATTAGAATTCTTAGCCAAACAAAAATTATTTTGATTTGAAATGGCCAGTACTGAAGAACGGCAATTTCATAGGTAAAGACCTAATATTAGGTCTTTATTGATTAGTGTTACATTTTCATCGCATTTCAATCTTTTTCGTCATCATGGATACGTTAAAAATTCGAGTAATTATGGAATATGAGTACCGTCGTGGCAGCAACGCGGCACAAGCGGCACGCAACATCAACGACGTTTACGGAGCTAACACTACAAACCAACGCACCACCTGTTATTGGTTTGCTCGCTTCCGTTCTGGAAATTTCGACCTGAAAAATGAACCTCGCGGTCGTCCGAAGACTTTGGTCGACAATTACGAATTAAAGGCGATTGTGGAAGCTGATGATACACAATCTACGGCTGATTTAGCAGCAGCTTTCGACGTTAGCGTCAAAACAAACTTGGTCCATTTGCGTCAAATTGGCAAGGTAAAAAAGCTTGACAAATGGGTGCCCCACGAACTCAATGATCGCCAGCGCGAAGTACGCGTCGAGACGTGCCTTGCACTGCTCAACAGACACAGAAATGAAGGAATTTTGAACCGCATTGTTACCTGCGATGAAAAATGGTTTCTGTTCGATATAACCGCAAGCGCTCAGCAAGTTGGTTGGATCCTGGTTCAGCACCTAAACAATGCCCTAAACGAAAACTTACTCCTAGAAAAGTGATGGTCACTGTTTGGTGGTCTAGCGCCGGTGTGATTCATCACAGCTTCTTACCAAACGGGGTGAGCATTACTGCAGCTGTGTACTGTGAAGAACTGAACACAATGATGGAGAAGCTGGCACATCTCCAACCAGCATTGGTCAATCGCTCGTCTCCGCTGCTCCTGCACGACAACGCGCGACCTCATACTGCACAGCAGACGGTCTCCAAGTTGCAAGAACTGGGGTTGGAAGCTCTCCGTCATCCGCCCTACTCACCAGACCTTGCGCCTACAGACTACTACTTTTTCCAGAATTTGGATAACTTCTTGGCGGGAAAAAAATTCAATACCCGAGAGGCAGTACAAAATGCCTTTGAAGAATTTGTTGCCTCCCGACCAGCTGATTTCTTTAAGAAGGGCATCAATAAACTGCCACTGCGTTGGCAAAGATGCATTGATTGCATGGGTGATTACTTCGATTAATACAAATAAAAAATACATGAAAAAAATTCGTTTAAATTTTTTCATACAAAACGGCAATTTCATAGGTAAAGACCTATTATATAGATTTACTTGATAAGAGCAGTCATTATTTTATAAACTCCCCTGTAAATATTTATGTCAAGTCAAAAGCAGAATTATCACACCAAGCAGTATAGTGCAAACTTTAGTTACGTATTATACCTAATGCTTACGGTTTGTATTTTTGTAAGAGACACTTCGCTAAAGTTCATTTCAATTATTAGTTAATTATAAACCCTAAAAATGTCATTGAATTGTTACTTCGTTGTCTCTTAAAAAAAAAACAAAATGAGCATCAAACACTATTCAGTAAATCAGTATAGGATAAACGTCGATATCGACTGACATCACTATGATTTCGATAAAAACTTCGACACTAGTCACTTCCCTAATTGTGTACGTATTAGTCTAACCCTCCCTCACCTCTCGTCTCCCCCCGTAGAGTGCGATAGAGACAACTGCAGCTCAGAACGATTTTACTTATAAAAAACCTTGACCGATCGACGTTTCGTATTCTCCTGTTTTCTCCTCGAAACCTAAACCAATTAAATTATATTTGGTATCAAAATTTAAAGGAAGAATAGATCTATGCCCCTATTACTTGTTTTTATTTTAAAAACTTTTCAATTTTCTTTGGTAGTCGTCTGATTACGTAGGTAAAAACGGGGTATTTTTTTAGGTTTTTGGTAAGTCATATTTATTTTTGTAATAAATTTTTTGAAAAAAAAAAATGACAGGGGCATGCCTTCAATAGACCTGGATTTTTATAAATAAAAACGATTACTCTAGAGGCATTATCCAGGAAGAGAATAGGGGAATACATTTGTATGGAAAAATGCAGCCCGTCTACGCTCTTAAGAAGCGATCGTTATTAATTTAACGATGGTCGTTAGTCGCAGTTCGTAAAATCTTACTTTAGATATATGTATGATATGCTGCTTTACTGCTCTTCACTTTCGCGAAACGTGTTTGGTGCAGGGATAACATCTTACATTATATTCCTGACTACAAAATATAGTGTTAGAGCCATACCTCACGCGGATGGAAGGTGAGAGGTGAGCCACCCCCCATACGTTTAGTTGGCAGCGCGACCTGGCAACGTCGCCATGGCATCCCGGTGAGGTAGGGCCCTTATTCTTCTTCGTGTCCCTAGCACGACTGTATTTCAGATCTTGTTGGCCCAAAACTTCACCACTTCCACAGCGTCGGCGATGGCAGCGCAAAGGTGACTTGCTGCATATTTTGGGACACAGAGGGCAGGACAGGAGGTAGAGCATAGTTTGTGACACAGCTCCAGATACATACCCTGCTGGTGTTGCGTAGAGGTAGGCCTTTACCAGGTTGGAGTGACATCTTCCCACATGGTTCAAGGACTTCCAAGTGGACCACGAAAGGTGGACCCTGCAGGTAGATACTCCTTTGGTGGTAGATAGTAAGCAAGAGCGGCAAGAGTATCCTGCCACAGTTTGCTACCAGCGTCCGCCGGGTTTCCTGGGGGAGACACTGTCGATTTTACGAAGTTTTTTTTCTGTAGTATAATCTGCATACCCCATTGAGATGAAGGTATGAGTTTTTTTTTTAATAATGTGAAACTATAGAACTAACCCTGTAATTGAGAAAAAAACTAATTTTCTTTACGAAAAACCCCGCGGGTTACTGCTTTAGTAAGACACTGTTCGTAATGAGCTTATATTATGCTACTTCAATTATTAGGTAGTACTTATACTACAAATCAAACAAAAACAAAAAAAAAAATCAAATCAGTGTCAAAGTTAAGGGACAGACAGTTAACAACCATCAAACTGAACAACTTTCTCCATGGGACCAACATCGTAATCGCGAGAAAATAATCAGCCGTCCTTTACATTTGCGTCAGTTTTATAGACCTCATAAACGGCTTATCCCTTCGAAAGACTTAACTCTTAACAGGGGTTGTACGGTCCCTGGTTGAGAGGATGAATGAAAGACGACTAAAAAAAGGTATAATACAAGGCAGATGTCAGTGGAAACGCCGGGAAAACATAATATATAGGACCTTAATGGTGATGTTCTTCAGAAAGGCTATGGCAGGTGCGTATTACTCGCTAATTAGTGAACCTCACTTTCCCTAACTAAAGTTTTATAGTTTGGGAGATATGTCAATTTCTCTTTGTGATTTTTCCAAAATTTGACCTTCAAGCATTCATAACTTTTTTTTTTTGCATTATTTTAGTAGTTCTTTTTAGTATTTTGGTAGTCATAAACATTGGTGATAAAAATACCTTGGAATTTCCCTCAAACTAGGGTTAAAAAATAGGATAGTACCTACGCTATTTAAAAAAAAAAAAATTAAAAAAATCTTTACGATCAAATTCAACCTGAAATTAAAAAAAACTACGGTGTTTCAATAATTAATTTTATTCTAAGTTAGTTCTCTAGTTCGTCACCTTTCCCAAAAGGTACTAAATGTGTATTTAAAAAAAAATTACATATCTCCTAAACTATAAAACTTTATCTAGGGAAAGTCAGTTCTAATAGTTAGCAAATGACCTCCTCTTTATGCGAATTTGCTATGGCGGGTCCAGACCCAGTCACCCTGTATATAACTGTATGTAAATTCATTTTTTCCCCCGCTCCAGCTTATATCTTACACCAAATCTCTCTCATCGACTCCTGCGCAAGTCTTCTCTGAATCCGCTCAATGTGACGTTTATTAGGTACTCACAACTCCGCACAGGGGTAACAAACCTTTAAAACTGGAGTTAACACCCATTGCAGTACTATTTCTAGACTTTTATGATGATACCCATTTTGTAGTTAAGTTCTGAAATGTTTCAGCTGGTTTGGTTTTGTGAATTAAAGTACGTCCTATGACTAATCTTTTTAAACCCATCTAGGTACGGTCAGTAACAGAAGTCGGTTAACATTTCTACTTTTTGACATCATCTAAATTAACACAAAATGATACGATAACCTGCTTTTTAGCATTTCATTTATTAGATAAGAGTTAATTTTCTTTAAAACTTATATCTGTTCCGATTTTAATGAAGTATTTTTCTCAATAATTAAGATTTAGAAAATACAAGACAATACAATCGATTTTGGTTGCTGACTGTACCTTACTTCCGAGCAGTGGTGGCCCAGTGGAAATGGCCCTGATAGATAGATATAATACTTTTTATGATACTCGTATCTCTCTTCTTCTTCGTAGCACTCTTGTCAGAGCGGTCAGGATCTTCATCTAGTTTCTTGTTCAGGGGCTGATGTGATTCGCTACTCGATTTCTCACCATCAACTAAAAATTTTTATGATGTAGGCTCACCATCAACTAAAAATTTTAATGATGTAGGTTTACCTACATCATTAAAATTTTTAGTTGATGGTGAGAAATCGAGTAGCGAATCACATCAGCCCCTGAACAAGAAACTAGATGAAGATCCTGACCGCTCTGACAAGAGTGCTACGAAGAAGAAGAGAGATACGAGTATCATAAAAAGTATTATATCTATCTATCAGGGCCATTTCCAAAAAAAAAGAAGTCCGCGAGGTTTAACCTGAGCTTTGCATTTGTGTGAGTGCAAATAGATAGTGTAGGTGTGACGTCCGGCATTGAGCGCGATTCGTCCTTTACTTGATTTAAAACCGGTTTATACTGCTATTTGGCGAACGGCTTTTGTTCTTTTAGTACGAGAGGCCATAACCAAAACATGTCGCATCGTTGTAAAACGTAAAACAATAACCCTCTAAGTGTCTAAACACACTATGCCGAAGTTACGCGACCGAAGTTCGGCATGATTACGCCTGCAATGCTATTTGAATTACTGACGACACACTATGCTGAAATTACGTTGCGTTCTAGCGTACAGCCGAACTTCGGTCGGGCGTAAGTTCAGCGGCAATTCGGCGGCAACGTATTCTGTCACACATTATACGCGACCGAAGTTCGTTTCGATTGCCGAAGAAGATCCGTGGCGGGAGTCGGGGGGAGGGGGGTGTTCAAGACACTGAAGTTCCTCAACTGAATTTCCGCCGCGTAAGTTCGGCACTTATGGTGTGTCATATCAGCCGAACACGTCGGAACGTAACATCAGCCGCGGAACTTCGGTCGCGTAACTTTAGACACTTACAAATAAAACACGGAATAAAGTTATATCAGGAATAACAAAGGAATAACCATACATTTTCATAGGTTTAAACTTCGAATAACTTTATTCTGTGTTTATTAGTAAGACGATTGAACATTTTGTCTTACGTAAAACGATAAGAAAAACATTTTGGTCATGGGCTCTCGTACCATTTTGGTGACCACTCACACAAATGCAAAGCTCATCTTACGCCTCGCGGACTGTATTTCATATAAATTACAGATACTTTACTTATAAATTTTATGTAAGGTGACTAGGGTTGCCACCTTTTTTTTTAAGAAATATAGTATTTTTCTCAGAACCTTGCCAAAATATAGTACTTTTGGGAAATTTCGGAAAAAAATAGTACACATTCATTCATTCATCAAATCATCATGTTTAAACATTATATACAAATTACAATCCTATATATCACTTTATTGCACACCAGTTTAAGTAGGTACAAAAGAAACACACAAACACAGAATAACATTATTTATTTTTACAGGTATATTTATTGTTACTCTGCGCTTTGGATAATAACAGTTTATTGTTTTTAAAATAATTATACGAATCACAGCAATTTACTTCCATATTAATAAAAATCAGAAATTCATTTTTAATGAGCTTAATTAAACTTCTGTTTCTTTCTTCCCTCACCTCACCACAGAATAGAAACAGATATGACGTTTCGTTGCGTAGCCGTAACGAGGCTTCGTGAGTGCGTTTCGTTCTAAAATTCACAACGCGTCACTCCAGGTACGTTCCAATTTAGTCCATGTTTATACAAAAAAGTGCAGCAGTGGAGTTAACAATGAAAATATAGTATTTTTCGTACTATATTATATTTCTATAATGTATAGTACAATTGACCGCAATATAGTACGATACTATATAATATAGTACAGGTGGCAACCCTAAAGGTGACACAACTCAAGTTGTTGGTCGTGGGGTTAGTCCTCAGGCAGACATGTGCTTTGCGCAATTTATTTCATCACCACCTCTGAAAATCATCATCAGCCTAGTCTTTTCTGAACGATGTTGGGATCGGCTTTCGGTCTAACCGGAGGCAGCTAAATACAAGTAGTATATTTTACATGGAGCTACAGCCTATCTGACCTTCACAACCCACTTACTGGGTAACACGATGCCCCTTAGTAAGACTGGTTGTCAGACTTTCGGGCTTCTGGCAACCCGTAGGTAGATCCACGAATGGCAGCTGGAACCAACGGCTTAACGTACTTTCCGAGGCACGGAGGGATCTTGTTATGTAAAGATGGTTACCTGTCCACGGACCAACCGCGCAAAGGCGGGCAGCCTTTTTGCGCGGTTGGTCCGGGTGTACCTGATTGATCGACCCGTGCGGCTGTTATTACTTAGCCACGAGCACCTCTGAAAATGGAGAAGAAAACATCATCAGGAAACTGGCATGTCCCAGACCCAAAAATTCGAAGACATGTGACATCCACCAACCCGCACTGGGCTCGCGTGCTGGTGGATGAGTCCTAGGAGCGGGTAAAACGTAACGTAGATGATGAGGAGAATTCACATTTTTGTAAAAAAAAAAAAACTAATACCGACTTATGCTTCTCCAATAGCAATTAGTTCGATCCTCGAATCTCTGACAAAAATCCATGAAGTCCATTATATTTCCGGCTAACAATGGTTTTCTCGTGTTTTCTCGTGTGTTTTTTAAAACCCGACATAAACGATAAACTCAAATATCAACATATTTTTTGTAATAAGTAATAAGATAAACCAAGTGCAGTAACTCCGATATTTTTATAGCTTCGTTGATAAAATTACAAGAACTTATGAAATTAATCAGTATCGGGTCAACAGTTTTCGCGATTAGGTAAGTTACAAAAACAAACCGATATACTTACGGATATTCTGAAGCTACAGATATTGTAAGAATGATATAAGCTACTAAACTTAGTTACTACCGAAAATCATCGATGAAGATCAGATCAGAGCCGCAGATGTCTATAACGTGTAGTTTTGCATCCTCGTCAAATTAAGGGTGGACCATCAAACCGAACAACTTTTTCCATGGCACCAACATCGTAATCGCGAATAAATAATCAGCCGTCCCATACATTTGCGTCGAGTAAGTATTGAAGTTTTCTATGGGACAGTTGAAATTTTTTTCGCAATTACAATGTTGGTCCCATGAAGAAAGTTGTTCGGTTTGGTGTTTTGTATTGAAATTTGACGAGGATGCAAAACGACACGTTGTTTATAATAAACTCACATTTCACCGGTTCATGTCCAGTTCATGTCCAGTTCAAGTCCCATTTAACAAGCGTCGAGCCTATTATCACTCCGGGTACAAACCCAGACTAGGTAGAGCTAAATACTCTTTCCAACCATTCAGTTCTAAACATTATACTATATTTATTCATTATTTTTATGAAATCATGAGATTTTGAGGTCAATCCTAACTTATGGAGTTGCTGATTCTAATGATCATAATTCTGTCAGGCCATATTAGTTACGGCCGCGAATGATATTTTAATTAACATACAACCTGACACTGACCTGCAAATTGCAAAAAACGTAAGAAAATTTGAATTTTGCGGGCTACCTTAGCGCATCCCCCTTAACAAAAAACTTTCGAAGTCCACAGATATAAAATACTAGCTTTTGCCAGCGGCTCCGCCCGCGTGGATGTCGGAAATTATCCCACGGGAACGTACTACCGGAAATTCCTTCCTTAATCCTTGTCTATACAGGGTGTAAGGGACAGCCCTCCGCAAACTAACGGTGCATTCAGCTCCCCATCTTGAATCATATTCCACCGGAAATTTTCTCCGGAAAATTTTCTTTTTTTTTAATAGTTTTTCAGATACATTTTCTTTATTTCAATGTAAAATTAAATTGTGTATTCGCAACACTCCATTTATGTAAAAAAAACAATAAAAAAAAAACATTAAAAAAAAACCAGCAATGGATGTTGAAATACTCTAACGAGCGACGCGTGAAATCAGCTGTTCACTTTCTGTCTAGCTACAGAGTTCATCGAACTCACCTCATAGCTATTACCTACCCCTCCCAACCAGTAACAGACGCTCCGATTTGTGCACAAAAACACAAACAAATCCGGTTTATTGGATTCACATAACGTTCCTGAAACGATTTCATGTACCGGTCATCTTAGTACGATATACTGAATTCACCCCATTAGTCTGCGGAGGGCTGTCCCTTACACCCTGTATTATAAAGGGAACCTCTTTGCAAAATTTTTGCTTTCTAGGTTCAAGGGCTGGGCGTTGATGAGTCAGTCAGTCAGTCAGGACTTCTCGTTTTATTTATATAGATAGATAGATAGATAATAGGTAGGTATTTAAACGTAAAATACTAATCGTAATGGCGACGGGTTCGGTTGACATTCTAGCACACGTTGACATGAACCTATGCGGTTTATGGCGACGCTCAAGAGATTATCCTCTTGAGCGCCGCGTCGCATAGTGGATAACATCCAGTTATTTAGAATTTTAGCAATAAGAGATTTCTTGAAAACGTTAAAAAAGGTGGTTTTTTAAGCTGTGTATCTCATAATATCTCTTATATTGTAGCTGTTAGTTGTTCCTTATAAATAAAATAAAAAAATGAAAAAAATAACCGTAAATAATTTGGACAAATAAAAAAATGAGATATTTTCAAGTCCTTTTCGCATACAGTGATGGAACTCAAAACATAATTAAACATACTTTAATACACCAAAAAAATCTTCAAACATACCTCTTAATAATCTTTAAAAGCGGTTTATCCTTCATTATCAATTATAATTATTATTAAAAATATATCTTAAAATGTCAAATGTCAAATTGCATCCAGTGATGGATTAACTATTTATTATTAAATAGTTAAATTCTAATTTTATACGATTTTATTTGCACTTTTACGACATAAATCCGGTGCGCGTGACAGTCTTCTATCTCGTGCGTCAAACTGTCTCAGCCATAACGCCATTTCACTTACCTACACGCCGAGCTAAACCACGCTTGGATTGGATGTAGGGCCTTAAATAATTCGTCTCAGCTCGTTTCCCGACTGCTTCCTCGCTTAAATCCGTGTCATTGTAGGCCCAGTTGGGGCAGCGGCTGGTGAAGTCACCGATTACAACTTTAATGGGTTGGAGTGGAGGCGGAGGAGCCCATGGCTAAGTAATAACAGCCGCACGGGTCGATCCATCAGGCTAGCCGGGTTTGGTCAGTGGATGGGGATCTTTACATATCGAGACTCCTCCGTGCTTCGGAAAGCACGTTAAGCCGTTGGTCCCGGCTATCATTCCTGGATTTCTGACAGTCGTTACGGGTCGTCAGAAGCCCGAGAGTCTGACAAGCAGTCTTACCAAGGTGTATCGTAATTACCCACTTACTGGGCTTGGAGGTCAGATAGGCAGTCGCTCCATGTAAAATAGGTACTGGTGTTCAGTTGCATCCGGTTAGACTGGAAGCCGACCCCAACATAGTTGGGAAAAGGCTAGGCAGATTGATTGATAGTTCTCTGGCGGAGCGAAATTAAATGTGGTGCCATATGGTTTATAGATGGAAGTAGGTACCTTTTCGGCGATCATCGTAGATTTTGGTGCAGTTACCAAAATCTAAGATGATCGCCGAAAAGCAGCAAATACAGCATTATCGTATTCGGGAGACAGATCTCGGCGTTGAGCGTGATATGTGGCCGGATTTGGGTTTCATCTCGACGCAAAGAATGTCGCAGTGAGTTTTGCGGTAGACATCGTAAAGAATTTCTGATTTGTTTTGTGAGAACCCTTCGATGTTAATCGAGACTCACAAAACCGGCTATATAGGTGGATTTGGGATTGCCATCATGGTGAAAGGATTAATTAGCCAATCAGCGTGGAAGCTCGCTGGTTGCCCAGGATGCGCCGGATGCGTATTGGCCAATGATTTCAAAAGTAAGGATACGCCCGTGAGCCCGTCTGAACATTTCACCTAAACCTTCTTCATACAAGCAAAAAGTAGCGCCATCTGTGACATCTGTCATAACTCATACGAACTACTGATTACTTCGTTACACAGAGTACTTTTACTTCTTCGTTAACTACGTGCGCGATGACAGCAGCGCGCGCATGGCCGCCATTGTGGATTTCGGTAGTAAAATTATCACTTTAAAGATGTGTTTATTTAATAATTTAATTGCAACAAAAGTAATTTATGGTTACCTATACTGATAAATAAATAAATAAATAAATAAATATCCTTGGACATTTCACACAACGCCATCTAGTCCCAAGCTAAGCAACCTAATGCTTGTGTTATGGTAACGAGATGGCTGATAAACTACTTATATAATTTTTTTTTTGTAAATACATACATATTATAGATAGAAAAACACCCAGACTCGAAACAAATACTTCTAGGTCATACAAATATTTGTTCCGTGCGGGAATCGAACCCGCGACATGCTGCGCAGCAGTCAATCGCTCAACCACTGCGCCAACCGTGATGATACGATATAATCCCATGTTGCTTTTTAATCTTAGTATCGTCATCTGGAATCGAATGCTCAGAAGATGCGCTGGCGAAGTGGCGACCTCTATTAATAATCAATAATTTTAATAAAAATAGTATTCGTAACACATTTCAACCGGCCTAATCTAGAATGTTGCCAGCAAATTGAATATTATAATAATAATAACAAACACAGTATAAAATTAATTAGTATTATCAGTCTGTCTGTCTGTCACTCTAAGATTTCCCGCGTATCTGCCTGTCAGAAATGATTTATGTTGAAGTAATAATAGTCACATTTATTTACGCCTTCTTTAGATAAAAGGCTATTGTGATATCTTTTGTTTTATTTATAGATTGTTGGCTGCCGGTTTTAATCGAGTTCAGGAAAGGAGGTTATGCATTTTTTTCCCTACGTGTGTTGGTATATATTTAATTGTCAAAGATAACGGAAAAGTGTAATTGTCTACATGCTGACTTAACGAAAAACCTCTTTTCAAATTCACAATGAGGAAATTCGTACAAAAAAATCTGCTTTTTTGCAAAAAAAAATGTCGCTGTGAAAATGCTAAATATCCAGCCGCATTTGAGCCGAAAACTAACCGTTTGTTTAAAAAAAGTGACTTAATTACTTAACTTTTTTATTTCAGAAATTCAGTCAAACTTGATAATTAATATGTGTTGGTATAAAAGAAATGCCTAGAATATAATATAATAATGAATCTTTTTATCTGTTGCCTTGGGATGCAATTGCGCGAAAAAACCGACGCGAAAGATATTGATCAATAGTTTTTTTTTTCTTTGTTAGCCTGCGCTGTCCCCTCTTGGGCTAAGGCCTTTCTCTATGATGACACATTTTAGTACCTAGTTACCTACTACTTTTGCACTTACTTTTTATCTAATTAAGAAGAATGTTATGAGTATATTTTTTACAATTAATTTGTTTGTTTATTTGTTTTTTTTTTTGTTTTTTGTGTATCATGTAAATAAACTTACTGTACTATCTAGCTGATGTCGATTTGCGGTTACAACAAGAAAATAATTAGGTACAAACGTCTTTTTCTTCTATAAGTACTTCTCTTAGTCGTCATCTCGGTAGTCACTACCTTTCTCGCCACTAATCATATTTGACACAGTCCTCCTCTTATCCACTCATTTCTTATTCTATCCATTCGTGTAACACCACACATCCCTCTTAGCATTCTCGTCTCAGCTGCATGCAATTGCCTTTCATTCATTCGCCCAACATTCCGCTCCATACAAGACGGCTGGTCTAACCATAGTTTTAGAAATCTTCCCCTTAACTTTAAGTGGAATGCGGGAGTCGTAGATTGTTCCCGTCACCTGCCACCATTTGATCCAATCAATCTGCCTAGCCTTTTCCCAACTATGTTGGGGTCGGCATCCAGTCTAACCGGATGCAACTGAATACCAGTATTTTACATGAAGCGACTGCCTATCTGACCTCTACAACCTAGTAATTGGTAAGACTGGTTGTCAGACTTTCGGGCTTCTGACGACCCGTATAACGACTGTCAAGGAAGGATCCACGAATGACAGCCGGGACCAACAACTTAACGTGATTTCCGAGGCACTGCCGCCATTTGATCCACCAGTGTTAATTCTGTGCTCAAAAATCAATCACCCTTAAAAAAAATCGGCACAAAAAGAACATTGAATAAACAATGATCATCTAAAACTTGGTCACGTAGCCACAAAACTTCTTTCTTTTTATGCAGCTACCGTCTGCCTGCCGTCTGGCCAGGAATATGCACAAAAAGTTGGACCTTGAAACACGAATTTGCATCGACAACGACTCTGGCATGGCAACTAAGCTCATGCATATGCAAAGATTAAAACTGCAGATAGCATAGTTCTTTGTAGGTATGGATCGCTGAGTTTAAGTGGACAAGACACATAAAATAACAATTAATTGCAAAAAATAAAAAATCTTCAAAATATAATAACGTCACACTCGGAATTTGGAATTCATCAAACCAATCTGACAACACGACCCTTTTTTGCAACTATCAAATTATTATTGAATCTGTTTCTATTAAGTAATTAATTTAGTTACAAAAATTACATCAATGTCATACGCCCCAAATTCTTTTATTGTTAGAGGAAGCTTGCGAGGGGTCGCCCGCATCGCCAAGCGGGTTCCGTTGGGACACAATAGGGGTACTTAGGACCACCCACTAAACCCAACCCTCACTACCTTTTTAAAACCTCACTATGTGGGTGGCTTGTGTAAGCACATATTCATGACTTACTCGGGTAGGCAGTGAACTAAATAATTTACTTCCATACAAGGCAGTACTTTTTTTTTGTTCTTGGATGGTAAAAAAGCGCCTTGATTGTACAGGCACCCGCAGATAGGCGCGACACGACGCCGACGGTGCGACGCGACTGCGGTAGAAAAAATTCCATGAAGTTTTCAAAGAATTTTTCCAAAAGAGTCACGTCGCGGCTGTACCATCGCGGACATTTGCGGTGACCCACTTTTCAACTTTATTACCTTAGTAATAGTAAAAGTAAAAAAAAATACTGTCACAAATGAGAGCATTCACAAGAATTTGGTACAACGATACATTATTTATTTATAATAAAGTCGAAAAGTGGCTTTAAACCCTTCATCCCCGAAACACAGCAGAAATAGGAATGGTGGTAGGTTCCTCAAACGTGGTGTTTCACAAAGAGTTATTACTAAGGAATTCAGGATTTTAAGGATTGTTGTTACTAAGGAACGCCTAGCTGAGGCAACATCCTCATATCATGACATCACGCATCCCCGAAGGTTTAGGCAGAGGTGGACCCATAGAAATATAAATAACAGGAGAAGTGGCAAGAGGGCGTGTCGCTGACAGCGCGTCGTGATCATAATGCTCATTTCACGGGCAAATTGGCCGTTTCTCCGAACTAGTGCGCTTTCGACCGCAATCGTGACAACGTGTTTTTCAGTGGTTTCTTGTAAAAACCGAAGCCAAATTAAAGCCTCGTGGGTCTAGTGGTCGAAGCACGCACGACTGAATGATGACCGTAAGGTCCTGTATTCGAAAAATGTTTATTGGGCCTGATTGGCCAAAGTTTTAATAAAGTTTTTTTTTAGTTGTATTAAATTTGTAGCTGACCCGACAGACGTTGTCCTGTCCCAATTTTCCCATAGAAAATCCACTTTCAGTTTTCCCGAATTTTCCAATTTTCCCGGCAACTTTTTCAATTTTTCTCTACATAAGAACCTTCTCCTTAACCCCTCAAGTGTTTTTTATGTACCAATTTATAAACCAAAAACCCGGTGAGGGGGTTAGTTGCGAACCCCATAGGTTCACAACTACTGATGATGATTTTGTTACCATCGGATGATGTTTTGTTACGTTTATGTACCATACGATATAAGCTTATACCGGATGACTTTTTTTACCGTCTCGAAAAAAATAGGTATATCAGGTGAACGGAGTAGAAGCCTATGGCATACTTAACTTTTTTTTTCTTTAAAAAAAAAAAATCAAAAATTCTAATCATCTGCAGGCTGCATATGATTTGAATTTCGATATTTTTAAACGATTTATTATTTTTTTTCAAAATTTCTGTTTTTATGGTACAAAAATGAAAAGTTTACATCGAATTTGTAGTATTTATTGGTACTTTGATAATTTTTTCTCTAAGCTATTAAAAAAAAAAAAAAACTAGGTATGCCATAGGCTTCTACTCTGTTCACCTAATACACCCAATTTTTTTCGAAACGGTAAAAAAGTCATCCGGTATACCTATTATATAAAGGGTTTTTCCTTATGCACACATGGGGTGCAGAAAACACTCTAGGGGTTCACAACAAAAAAAGAATTAGCGAAATTGTTCCACCCGTTCACGTGTGATGCGATGACCAAGGGAAATAGAGATTCATTTTTATATTTAGAGATAATATCGTTTATTTATAAAAATGGTGCAGATTTACAATAACATAACTTAAACATTATAGAGGACACAGTTCCATAATGAGGTTTTCCATTAGAAATTTACCCAGTAGCAGCTCAGAGTATAGATTGATGGCAATAGGCTCGCCCCCTATTAAATGGGACATAGACATAACTGGTGAAATGTTGGTGTTACTATAGGTATACCTCTGCCTAACCCTTCGGGGATTACAGCCGTAAAGTTATGTAATTTTCTGTAAATTTTAAAAAATACGTTAAGCTTTCCCCGTTCCCTTGCGCCCGCGCACTCTCCGCCGGGAACATTGTCCTTCGCTAGCCTTGGCTCCGTTTTATCGCGCCAGCCATCAATCAGGGCTGGCAGGAGCACGTTTGTTTTACTATCTACAATTGATATTTATGATCGCCATTATATTGGACTTAATATCATGAGGGTAGGCAGATGGTTATTCAATTTGTTGACAGCCCTGATAATCGGTAACGGTTTTACTGATTGCAAGTTTTGTTGTGAACGGATATGAGAAATAATCTGTCAAATGTGATAGGATTTGTGAAGATGATATGAATAATGGTGAAAGAAAAAATTATGAATTTTGAATGAAGTGCAGCTAGATACCAGAAAGAAAGAATGACTGATTATGATGACCACGAAAATTACTTATAAGAAACGATAACAAAAGCTTAATTCTTTAACTCAACTGACCACACAATTTACAAAAAGAGGAAACGTCAAATTGCCTTAGTCCTTGGAATAAATCAAATGAAATCTTGCCATCAATATAAATCAATCAATTGAATTCGACCCAAATTCGGGCGTAGTAGCTGAAACCGAGTTGACCCATTTTTTGAAATGTTCGTCTTATTACGGCTTGCGAAAATAATAGGGTCAAAGACCGTCAGAGAGGACCATATGCGGTTCGTCGTGTAATGGAAAGATTGAAGTATACACACAATTAAAAATGATTTGTTGTGAGAGGGCGAATGACCCTATTTCTTGGTAGTGTTGGAACTTTGGGTTTTTTATCGACATGTGGTTCAGTAATACCTAGGTTTTGATGCTAAGGCATTGAACAGAGATAAGCTCCTTGCGAATTTATGCCACAGTTCTATAAATAATTGGGGCAAACCTATTTTTCAAAAGGAACGAAAGGCAGTAGATATAGGATAGGCTTTATACTGTCAGGCAAAACAATATTAAGACGGATAAATCAGCAAGAGTTTTAAATGGGCATCCTAAAAGGTTACTAAGGAGTATGTGCCTGAAATAATACTAAAGTAACAGATCCCTAAAAATATTGAAGAACCTATCAAAAAGTTAAATCTTTAAATGCCAAAGACAATGAATAAAATATACATCAATCTACTAGTCCCGTAATGCATTGTTTAGAAACACACAGAATCACAGACAGACAATGAGGTCTACGTCCTAACAAAGATAAAATCTGAAACAATGACTCACTGAAATGGATAAATACCTCAATCAATCAGCCTAGCCTTTTTCCAACTATGTTGGCGTCGGCTTCCAGTCTAACCGGATGCAGCTGGATACCAGTATTTTACATGGAGCGACTGATCTGTCCTCCACAATCCAGTTACTGGGTAATACGATACCCCTGGGTAAGACTGGTTATCAAATTTTCGGGCTTCTGACGACCCGTAACGACTTTCAAAGATCCACGAATGACAACCGGAAATGGATAATACCTACCTACGTTTAAACTCTATCAATGAAAGATGACGTCCAGAGTACATGATAATATGAAGAAATTAAGAATTCGAGTAACATGCACATCTCGAAGGCATAGTAGATCCTGGAAAATAAATATATTGCATGAATTTACCGAAAGATTTGATTGAATCATCACAAATTGAAAAAGTTGCTATGATGGTTTTTGAAGAACAAAGACATTACTCTTGTTCTTGCAAAATTTTCAACAGGAAACAAAGGAAAGTTCACTCCAGCATCTCTAAAATAAAGCAAAACAGGATGACTTATGGCACAGCTGTAGACACCCAAATTCACCAGACATCGCGGCGACTGTAAACGGTAAATCAGATGACGTCATATCTCCTGTCCTCACTCTCAAAAACCAACATTTACATACGATTGAAAGAGAGAAACAAAGATCTCTGATAAAGTCAGTATGAATTTTATTATTTTTTTTATCAAAACAGATCAAGACATGCCGCTTAACATGCTATGATTCGGTTGCTATCTTGTTGCTATGTCTAATTTTAATTGAAGCAATTGCTTGTTTCTGTATTGCCTACAGTTACAGTATTTCTTGTGTGTCTTTAAGCAATATAGTTTCTTTTTAAATTTTTCTTTGCCGTTTGAAAGTACGCATACCAAAAAATATTGCGTTTTATTTAATTTTAGAGGACATCAAAGATGGCTGCTTTGTCAAATTCGGTTTTAAGTACTTATCAGGGTTTTCAATTTCTTGGCATTATTTTCGGCAAACTCTAGTGGTTTATATAATCTGAGACACCTACTCCTCAACTTTAGCCTGAAAATGCCGTTTTGTTTGATCCCTGAGGTTACATCAAGTTAGGTTTAATACAGCTTCGATAATTCCATCAAAATCTACCTATAACGGGACTGTCCGAAAAAAATTGCTATCAAATTTTATCGACAACAGCCCTCTCTATTGCGTTCAGGCTGGTAGTGACCGCAGCATCCGGCACGGCCGTGGGAATGGAGTCGCTTCCCCCACACACTGGCCTCTCTGAACTGGACTCCACTTCTTAAGGATTAGGGACCTCTGAGGTAGAAGGTATGCAGCATTTGTTTGAGAGCGATGAACTGAGGACCAATGTTCAGAGCATTGGTTCTCAGCTTGACCAACCTGCTGACTGGCATTTTTGCCACTACATGATGAACCTAATTTTATCTAAACCTCATGACGATAGAAAAGTAAGTACCTCTATTAAGTAAACATGGGAATTTAGTCCTTCCAAAGACTCATTTCTGTAGTGGAATATATTACAAAATATAAAGAAAATGTTGGTCCTTTTTTTTTTTTTTTTGAGGGTGGGAAATCATCAAATAACTTCTCCCGCTCTGGGTGGAGCGGAAGGGCGTGTCAGACTTTTACTGACTAAAACCCACCCGTGTTCCTTCAGTTGCCTATGCCAGGGCCGCGGTAACCTCTTCAGACAACCCGCGACCCCAGCGGCGTCGGCCCTATAGGACCCCGTCAAAGGTCCTTACGGCCCAATTGTAACATTATTTGAGAATTGTGCGAAATTGAACTTCCGCTTCTCTGTGAGTTCTGCGAGATTTCATCGGGAAATTACCAAGTCACGTGAATATAATGTGTCACATCACCAATAAATCATTTGGTACTTTCAGTGGGTGCATTAACAAGCCTCTAATCGGATGTTGCATCCTTACAGCAATATCCTTTTATTCTGATAATAATATTATAAAATCCAAAACCAAAATGTGGCTTGACATTCCCTGACATTTTATAAATAGTTCATCTCTGTCTAGCCTATTCCCAACTATGTTGGTGTCGGCTTCCAGTCTAACCAGATGCAGCTGAATACCAGTATTTTACATGGAGCGGCTGCCTATGTGACCTCTACAACCCTGTTACGAGGTAATACTGGGGGCCAGATTTTCGGGCTTTTCACGACCCGTAACGACTGTCAAAGATCCACGAATGGCAGCCGAGGCTAACGGCTTAACGTGATTTCCGAGGCACGGAGCTCTTGATCTTGGTATGTAAAGATGGTCACCCATCCGCTGACCAACCACAGCAAGCGTAGCTTAACCTGATCGAACGACCCGTGCGGCTGTTATTACTTAGCCACAGTAAAGGCATTAATATCATCAAAAAAAAAAAAACTTGCGGACACCAATTCCTTTAACAATCCTGTCGCTAGAAATAAACGACAATTCTGGACGAAAATAAAGACGGCAATGACCGTAACTTCCAAATGTTTCGGCAAAACATCATAATAGTCATTACATTCCCCGCTAAAGCCGAACACACACAACAATAATACTTGGGGAGCAAACGATGAACCCGACGTAATAAAGCTGCTGAAGACTGCAGTTAGACAAACACTGGCAAAGCAAGAAAGTTCCTAATTAAGTACCATCCATAAAACCATCACAGAAGCTTAACTATCTACTCAAGATTTTCTTGAGGAGCCAAAATGATTTAAAAGTATCATGACAACATAATATGTGAAAAAATATGTTTTTAACAATATCTCGTTTTGGCTCTCCGGAATTTGCTTGCAGGAATTGCTCTGAATAAAACGCTGGAGTTCATTCAACTTATTAACTTACTTTGTATGTTTTAGAGAAAGTTACAAACTTTCAGACGTTGAAGGTCCCTGGTATTGTTTTTCATTTGTTTCTACTGTCTTCCCTCAAAACATCAAAGTTCACCATGAATCTATAGCACAAAAACAGTGAACGTAATCATAAATAAACGTCCTTGGACCAGATTCTTCCTGATCTTCCAAGAGGTCAAACTACCAAAAAGCTAGTCCATCATCATTTCACACATAAATTTCGACTCCGGAACTAAGGACCACAGTGCAAAGGAATCTCTTTAACTAGGTCTTTGTACGAAACGTTTACAAATGGACGCTGACGTGCCTCTCACAGAATCATTCAACACCACGTATCTGGTAGCGGTGACTTTGAACTTAGTACATATACGCTTCAAACCAGCGAAAACACAAGGATTTGTTCCCGAAAAACTCACGAAATCACTTCGTCCACACTTATTTTTTAGGTCCTAAAGTCCAGAATTCAGTGTTGATGATTTTTGCACGTGATTCATTTGGGTGGTCAGCGACATATACATGTGAGGTCCGCATATTGGCCGTAATTGCTCAATGTAGCGATTCGGCGAACGGGTGCCAGATCTCGTTGCAAATTTTGCACGTTTCCATATCGATCCGAAATTGGGATCGATTGAAGAGGCCAAAGGTCCTGTTCATTGCAATCAATGAACATACTTTTGGACGAAATGAGGTTATTGGGGTCATAATTGGGAAAACTATTATTAAGTGCTGGCCCAGTGGCAACGGCTCCGACTTACGAGTTGTAGGTCGTGGGTTAGAACACAAGCAGGCGCTTTATTTTGTGTAAATAATTTCATCACCACTGCTCTAAAAACGGGAAGGGAAAAAACAAATCCTAGAATCAAAAATTTGAAGACATCTGACATCTACCAACCCACACTGGGCCCGCGTGGTAGAGTACGGCCCACTACCTCTCGAAGAGAGGAGGCCTGTGTCCCAGCAGTGGGAACATTATAGGCCGATTATATGCTATTGTTATGGTATTTAACATCGATCTGTCATTTCAAAAAGAATCAACAGAAAAACCAGAAACAGTGATCATTGTGACATTGGAACTATTTCAAAATAACCCGAAGTCCTGCATACTTAAGTTACGTTTAAAATAATTTACATCCGCACCCCATTTATCATCGAGCAATAGAATTATCAAATTGTTTACAAACAAATCAAAAGCGGTCATTTATCATATCAATGCCCCCAAAGTTCGGGTCAAATGTATTAGGTTTTTATATTACGTGTTAACGTCGAGGATTCCCGACTGAGAACGAGGCAATCATTATCCTCGCTGGTTCCCTTCCCAAGAATGGCGTAAGAGGTCAGGAAGGGGTAATAAAAGGTGGATGACTTGGAGAAAGCATGTATCAGAATAGTGTGATCATATTTAAGGGTGTGGTACAGACCATCAACTGAACAGCTTTCTTCATGGGAACAGTATAATCACGTGCAGTTTCATGGTCTGTATCTCTGTCACTCCTCCATTCGCTAAATGCTGTCTTCACCGTGTATCAGAGTGCACAATGTAGCGTTGTACTTGTATGTTATACAACGTGTAACGTTAAATGCGCAAAACATACAACGTGTAACGTTAAATGCGCAAAACCTCTTAAGGGGTCATTGTACTCATCATTATGAACAACTTTTACTATGGGACCAAACCTGAAATCGCGAAAAAAAAATCAGCTGTTGAGTACATTTTGACGAATTATGCGAACAGAAATGTACTGAACAGCTGATTTTTTTTTTCGCGATTTCAGGTTTGGTCCCATAGTAAAAGTTGTTCATAATGATGAGTACAATGACCCCTTAAGAGGTTTTGCGCATTTGACGTTACACGTTGTATATTTTTAATTCTTGTTGAATGTTTGTTTCCCGAAACTTGCTCTAGGAACGTGTCATCCACTAATAAAATAATCACTCTAATATTATAAAGGCGAAAGTTTGTGAGTGTGTGTGTGTGTGTTTGTATGTTACTTCTTCTTTTTGTTACTTCTTCACGCTCAAATGGCTGGACCGATTTAGATGCAAATAAGAGGTCCCCTAATATATATAGGTAAGAGGTCTCCTAGTATATAAGAGGTCCCTTGGTATATAAAAGGACCCTAAGATACTAGGAGACCTCTTATTTGCTAAAGACGACTCTAAGAGAGTGAGTGGTAAACTCTCGGTATGAGATAGCTTGTACCCTGAGTTAACACATAGGCTACTTTTTATCACTCTACGCGAGTGAAACCGCGGGGTGCAGGTAGTACATTTATAAAAGATACATTGTTTTATAACGCTGATCATTTAAAAATCCTTGACATTAGGTGTGAAGGATTTGGGCCCGAAACTGTCATGAAAAAAAATAGTGGAATTTGTTTTATTCTTTGCTGAGATTATAATACGCATCCCTTTGTAAATACATACTTACACGCGCAATGTGCATACGTGTAAATTAAGCAAATTGAAAGGCTTAATTAAACACTATCCAAAACGAATAATTTGACGACCTCGGTTTTGTCTTTGACGCAATGCGAAAGATTTCCGCGTGATGATAAGATAATGGAAGGTCAGTCTACACAGTATTATTTAGTGCGTTGGCGAAAAATGGAGTCTTTGAAAATGTTGGTAGGTACCTTCTTCGTTGGTAGCTGTCAGGCTTGCTGGAAAAGAAAAGAGAAAGGTGAGTAAGCATAGGTGTTCTATTATTTCTATAAGTATCATTTTCGCAATTGGTTTCCCTATAATAGTCCTGTTATTTTGTAGTTTTACCTGAAAAGATTTGGAAACTGGTGATTTTATTGTATTCGACGTGCTCTCTTCGAATTTTCACTTTGCCACCTTGTATTTTTGTCGCTCGCGCCGCCATATTGGAAAAATTGCTCCTAATAACAGTTTTTTGGTCTGCTTTCCAACTTATTTTATGATAAAACATCAACATACAAAATGAAACTAGAGAAAATTTCCTTTAATTTAGGTAAGTAATCACAATTTTTTTGTAAAATCAATAGTTTTGGCGTACGAGCGCCGCAAACTAATATTCATCTATACTACACCAACAAGTGTTTTTCGTATATTACGAAAAATATTTTACTACGCGTTGCAGGTATAAGGGAATGCGTCGCCTTTGTGTAGCCCCCCCCCTCTCCCTTCTACGAAACATAGAAAACATAATTCCCGAAAGAAGTTAACAATTGACAATAGACTATGAAATAAGTTGTGCCTGTCTAAATAAACGGTCCAACGATTGTATCGTCTAAATAAAAGTATCACAACAACATGAAGGATAATTGATTTATACGGAACCCGTGTTGATGATCACGTAACTGGTTTGACAGTGACGACCTTTATTGTCTGTCTAGGTTAGACGTTTCGGCACCCAGTGCGTTCTACTTGAGGATTTGGAGCCCGTTTGACATACTGCGTAAATGCACTTACAATGAGAGAAGTTTTGGTCCTTCTTTCCACATACAAAAGGAGGTAATTCAATGAAAAACTATTGGAAAATCTTTGGCACACACAGTCTTGGTCTTGGTCTTGGTGGTCTTGGACTTTTCACACTATTTTTGGCGAAGATACGGCGTTTAAACACCGAACACAGCTTGCTCGAATTTATCTCCCCGTAATGGTCGGTTAGGACACGTGTTTTTTGACATATTGATAGGTAAAACTGAAAACATCGTCCCTTTTATGATTGATGTAATTTCGCGTATGATTGTCTATTTTCTGATTCCGAAGTTCTTTTTCACATGAACACAAGATATCATAGAATTTCGGAATCAGTCACTCGAATTCAGCAGATGGGTGAAACCGTTTAAAATAAATCCATATATCAAGACACTATTACTGGACTCAATAGAACCACTGTAAGAACTTAAATTGAAAACATTACTTTTCTTTAGTAAACAATCATTTACGGTACAAGATAAGATAAAGTCCTGCTAATTTTTTACTATAGCTACTATTAAGGGGACTACAAGACCTAAACGCAACTAAACGCAAGTTTCATAATGCCTAAAAGTATATGATCAACTATAGTAAACAAAATCAGAAAAATATATGATATTCTTCAGGATATATGCTAATTAGATAGTGTGTTGAAAACATAATACAAGTAATTTGATACGATAGAAAAAAATCACGAAGATACCTCTAAAAAACTTTTTTAACGAATAAAACCATACTAATATACATGCAATCATTCTGATTTTTTGTCAGATTATTGTACAAGCAACATATTAACGTAATAGTGTTTTATTTTTTTAGTCCAATAAATAGATTTTGTAAATAGATAATTGCTTCATATTTTGCAATAAATGACCAGGGTTTTGTCATCGCGCTTCTCTTTATTTTATATGCAGTCTGACAGTGACCGCGATTTAGGTCCTGTAGTCCCCTTAACGCTGGGACCTTTGTTGACCCTAAGTACATCAGAACCAATTGCTTATCCAAGACCTTGACTTTACTGTTTTACAAGGAACGAACTTGAAGACAAGCACCCTTCTGTTAATAAAGGTTAAACATAGAATGTATGACTTATGCGCTTGCGCCGGTCGTAAAACTCGTCTGGAAGACAGTGCCGATTACTTTGAGATTCAACTTTACTGTTGCTATTTTTAAATTATCACGTTTTTTTTTCTGAAGAATCTATCTAAGTATTATCTATCTATATAAATAAAAAAAGAAGTCCTGACTGACTGACTGACTGACTCATCAACGCCCAGCCCAAACCCTTGGACATAGAAAGCTGAAATTTTGCACAAAGGTTCGCTTTATAATGTAGACAAGGAATAAGGAAGGAATAAGGAAGGAATTCCCGGTAGTACGTTCCCGTGGGATATTTTCCGACATCCACGCGGGCGAAGCCGCTGGCTAAAGTATTTTTTATTTTGGAGGACTTCTCGGACTTCCTTGTTGGAGTAGTGGGCGTAAGCGCTTACCGCTGAACGTGAGGGCCTGGGTTCAATTCCCAGTTCGGGCAAAGGTATTGGGGTTTTCTATCTGGAATTTGTCAGCAGCAGCCCGGAGTCTGGATCTGTGCCCGGTTGATGGCAATAGGCTCGCCCACTATTACATGGGGCTTAGACAACTCTGGCGAAATGTGGGTGCCTACTGTAAGTACACCTCTGCTTAACCCGGAAACAAAGCGTGATGTCATGAGTTTTCTCGTATCAATGTCAAAATCAATCTGCCTAACCTTTTCCCAACTATGTTATGTATCTATGTGTTTCTATATGTTGTGTAGAAACACATAGAACCACAGACAGACAATGATGTCTACGTCCTAAAAAAGATAACATCTGAAACAGAGTGACTCACTGAAATCAATCAGCATAGCCGTTTACCAACTATGTTGGGGTCGGCTTCCAGTCTAACCGGATGCAGCTGGATACTAGTATTTTACATAGAGCGACGGCCTATCTGAACTCCACCACCCATTAACTGGGTAATACGATACCCCTTGGTAAGACTGGTTGTCAGACTTTCGGGCTTCTGACTTTTCTCTTATCAATGTAGCTGTTACATTAGGTACTGTAAAAGTCCTTACGTTCTATACAGTATCAAAAGCTGCGAATTTTCTTATTTCGTTTAGAGTAGGTACTGTAAGTCTGCGATACCCTCAGATGAGTTGCTTACAGGCAGGATTTGTCTCTCAACTTCTAAATTCCTCCGATTTACCGCAGCTCTACATGATGGACGAAATATTTTGTCAAATCATTCCATTCTTAAATATATCCCACAGAAATGATATCCCTGATTTAATTCAAAACACATTACTGAATTAATACAATTCGCACGTAAAAATAACAAACTCCTTTTATCCTACCCAATCATGATCATCCAAGAAATCTGACAAAGGGTCATTGTCACACGTTGTGTAGTAGTGAACGACCGCGTACATACCTACTCGTAGTCACAACGTATGAGACACTCCTGCGCAGCGAGGTGCGTGATGCGAGACGATCTGACGCGCGTACGCACGGCTACTGATCAAGATATACATTTCCAGTATAAGCTGATCTCGCATTGTATAGGATTTCCTTACAATTAAAGATCAGTGTAAACTGGAAAAGTATAGCTTGATGTGTAGCCGTGTGTACCATAGGGTCGGCGATGGGTTAACATTATTATTTCATCTTTTAATTTATTTTAATTCAAAGTACCGTTCTTAGTGAACTATTTACGATTACTAATTACTAAATACAATATTAAGAAACCATTCGTCATGAATACAATGAGGAAAAATAATAATTTATTGGAAGCGCTTCTTTTCAGTCGTTGGTAAATGTTCAAAGCATTCCTTTATTAAACGAAGCACAAACACAACACATCACACACAACACATCTAGAATACTTTCTAGATAGGTACGTTTTCTGGTTCGGAAGGTATTTTCATTACGTACTCCTAACCAAAATACCTCTGTAAATTTTTGAAATAGTGTGTTCATAGTTATGAACCAGAAGAAAAAACCGGTCAAGAGCAAGTCGGACTCGCGTACCGAGGGTTCCGTTCCGATTTCTGAAAAAGTGTGATATTTAGAGACATCGTTTTATTTTGTCTGTAATCTATAAACTTCTATCACATAGAATAATTTCTGATTTTTCTCTATGCAAACTTCGGAGATAAGGGAATGGTATTTTTTTTACATTTTTCATCAAAAGTCGAAAACTATGCGGCCTAAAAAAAAGAAAAAGAAATGTTTGACAATATGCAAAAAGCGCTCTTTCATATGGTACCCTACATGCACTTACTAGTGCATGTGGGGTAAAGACCCCTTAATTCAGTCCCTGTTGAAAAACAAAAAAAAAATGTTTCCTTTTTATTTGCAAAATGGTTAGGCAAACGTCTAAAACTGTTCCAAATTTCAAGTTGATAGCATTAGTAGTTCTTGAGATATCTAATTGTGACAGACGGACAGACTGAGTCGCACCATTCTCCTCCATCCACCATCCTCCATTTCTGTTCCTTTTTACCATTTTGGTACGGAACCCTAAAAACTAATCCTTCTGCTAGCGTAACAACAGGTAAAAAAACATCATGTGCCCGGAAGGACCAAAAATTAATTATGACAAGTCAATCATTTAATTTTATTGACACAGATAATCACAATTAACAGTTATCATTTAATTTGTTTTCGATAATAACTGGCGGTCACATTGAAAGATAAATTAGTGTTTGCACTCAAACAAGTTAAAAATGTAACGAATGTAAAAACTGATATTATATCCATGTCAGCTTATGTAGAATCATTACTACGATTTATGGTCTTGTAATGTGGGGTAATAGTACCAGTCTGAATAGACCATTTGTGCTCAAAATAAGAGAATATTGCTCTTATTTTGAGCACCTTCAACCTGATAAGACTCAGGTCGACCAGTGTTTAGAAAGCTTGGTTGTACATCCATCTCCGTTCATTTATTTTCAGGCTATAACGGCCCATAGACACATACCTTGCAAACTAACATAATTATGTTAACACAAGATTTTTTATACTTTATACAATTGTATAAAGTATAAAAAATCTTGTGTTAATAAATATAGCTTATAACTAATAACTAACTATCATAGCTTAACTAATAAAGATAAAGTTGCACAAGTGGTTGAATGAGTTCTGTAGTTTAAAATAATTTAAGGATAAAAATGCTGATGAAAGTTGTAACATTTTCAAACACCCTGAAAAGCATGCTATGTTTTATCCTAGCTAAACATAGTTTATGCCAATATAACTATATTTTAAGATCATTGTATACGGTACCATGTTTTACGCAATTAGATGCTGTTATACGTCTCTGACATTTCTCGCCCTGGGAACCCAGTACTTTTGGAAGGCTTACGAGGGGCCGAACCCGACTTGCAGAGGCTCGTTATACGTTTCTAATGAAATGAAGCACTAACCGACGATTATCCCTGTATGCAAGTGTACCCAAGGACAACCCCCGGTTGGTGCAGGACTATTGCAGGATGTGGAAAAAAAGATAAGAAGGTTGGGGTGCCTAAACTGGACTGGTTAACAAGAACTATGGAAGGACTATGGCCCCTGCCTGATCAACTGACAGTAACTTGCACACTCAATAATGTGGCCCCGGAAAGCGTTGCTCACATAGTGACGTAGCGACAAGGGGGCATCATATCCTGAGGTGCTTGACGAGTGGAGAGGTATTCCATAGCTATCAGGACAATGCCAGAGCCTAGAAGATGGTCAAGATTCTTACTGGAACACTTCTTTCCTCCGAGCACGTTTGCCCTTACAAATCTTCACACAAGCCGGCCAATAAAGGCAAGCCAGAGGTGATGAACAAGACTTCTCCCGGGAGAGGGTCGCTACTGCCCAACAGCTCGCCACATACTGCACTGCGGGTTTATGTATCTTTCTTGGTCTGACTCCTCACCCTGACCCATTTCGGCAAAGTTAGCTCTACCGACACAGACCTAATTTAGAGTTCAGGAGCACGCAAGCCCCATCCTGACGACAGCAAGATATATTATTGTGAAAATATTTGGATACAGGTACTTAGTGAACAGCTACGGGTGACGAGTCGGTTTAATCTGCATAAAAAGACAGAATTATCATTTATTTTTTTATTGTGGGTTATTATACTATGATGGCGGGTTAACATATGCAGGATCGGAAGTACGCTGTATTTCTATGCTCTCTTTTTAAGTTCATCGCACACTCTATCATTCTCTTTTCAAACTTTGATTCTACGTGGTGGAAAGCTACAAGACCAAGCTTTCTTCATCTTCTCTTTCCATTTCATCTTTGGAGATTTCGTTTTCTATTTTGCAGAGATTTATCAATTTCAGTATCGGGAGCTAAAAAATTAATTGTACAGACACGCAAATTATTCTACCAATTAAGACATCTTCGCCATATTAAGCGTTGAAAGGACAACTTTTCACCACTTCATCAGAACATTGTACAATTAAACAAATTGAAAAATTAAAAAGGTAAAATTTATCTCCAAAGCCCACGTAAAACCGACCTTGTAAACCAAAAGATAGAGTTGAAAATGCGAATGTGAAATAAAATGTACATGTTTCAATTTTGTAGTGAACCCACGCATTTTTGTTCACTACGGGTCGGGTTTGTGTTCTGTAAGCATCAGTCTCATACTGGCCGCTATCATGCGCGCGCGTCCCAATTTTCAAATATGGAATCCGCGAATTTCGAATTTTTCGAATCGAATTTCGAACTCGGCTGAACATGTTCCTTTCGCGATACATTGCGTGTGGTGTTTGTTAATGTTAGTTACGTTGCTTTGAGAACGGGCAATCAATGGTGAGTTCGACTTTTGAAAAGTGTATTTATCGAAATTCTTTCATACGAAAATTCTTTACAGTATGTATGGAGGTTTTCCGGCACTGTCTGAAATATTTCTCAAATTAGTCACAGCTATTTTAAGCTTTATTAGATTTAATTATCTGAAGAATTCTGTCTCATCATGTATCCGGGTGACAAATTATATTAGAAATAGGTAGTAGAAGTACATTAAAATTTTATCATTGTAGGCAGTATTAATTTAAAGTTGTATCATAATTTAGAAGCCTGCGCTAAGTACCAACATTTGCTTACAAATCCTTTGTCTTTTTAATATGAGCTGTTGTAATGTCAATCAACATAATGTAGATAAATAATATTATTTTATTTTATTTTATCAATTAAATACTTAAACTAGAGAATCCTAAACCTAACTATCCTAACTAATATTATAAATGCGAAAGTGAGTGTGTTTGTTTGTTACGCTCCCACGCTAAAACGGCTGAACGAATTTGGATGAAATTTGGCACATAAGTAGACCATGACCTGGAAAAGGACGTAGACTACTTTAGATCCTCGATCGCAGACGTAGTCGCGGGCAACAGCTAGTAATATTAGAAATGCGAAAGTGAGTTTGTTTGTTTGTTACGCTTTCAACCGATCATCATGAAATTTTGCATAGGTTACACGTTATGAGTGGTACCAGAAAAAGACATCAGGGTACCTTTCATACAGAAAAGCAGTACTCTTCCCGAGGGTTAAAAAAATAACTTTTAGACGCGAGCGAAGCCGCGGTCAAAAGCTAGTATCTTATAAAGTTACATATAAATAACCAATAGCGCATTTATTAATTGCTAGCTGTTGCCCACGACTTCGTCTGCGATCCAGGATAAAAAGCAGCCTATATTCTTCTCCATGTCATGGTCTACCCATGCAAGAAATTTCATCGAAATCCGTTCAGCCGTTCTAGCGTGAAAGCGTAATAAACAAACAAGCAAACTCACTTTCGCATTTATAATATTAAGTTACGATTTAGGATGTTTTTCTGCTTACCTACTTTCTCTAGCAATGAATCCTAAAACAATATTATTAAAATTAATTTTACAAAAGTCTCCAATGTGTCAGTGTTGGACATCAATAGAGTTATCAGTCAATATACCTATAACTGGCTATAAACTGGAAAGCCCAGAGATATCGGCAATATATTGTCAAACAATACTAACTCAATATGTACCTATAATAGGTACACCAAGTATGTATAGTATATCTGCTTAAGATAATGAAGTAACAGGTGTTCATTATGTTCCCGGCTTTCCGCCGCTAAAGACTATATAATTAATTAATATAATATAATATAATATAATATAATATAATTAATATAATATAATAAACTAGCTTTTGCCCGCGGCTTCGCCCGCGTGGATGGCGTAAAATATCCCTTGAGAACAAAAATCCTTCCTTATTCCTTGTCTACATTATAAAGGAAACCTCGTACCCTCTCACCCCACCTGGTCTCCCTCTAAACCACCTCTTATCCCTCCCTCACTCCCTCTAACCCCGTCTCACCCCTCTCTCTCTCCCAGTAACGCCTCACCATCAATCAGTCAGTCAGTCAGGACTTCTCTTTTTATTTATATAGATTTCTAACTTTTTGTTTTTTTTTTAGTTGACTAAATAGTAATCTTTAATCGTAAGAAAAAAATGGATAATTGGCACTAAAAAATCATTAAAACGGCTCCCAAGCATTTGTTCAATCGATTTACTTGATATCTTAGGGGATGGGGTATAAAAAAAAATGGACGATTAAACTTTCCGGCAACATCCAGAATCATAATTTGCAAGCTTTTCTCAGCTTAAAACCATGTACCTACAGAATGCGGTCCTCATATTTTGCATACTAAACATTCTTTGGCGCCTGCAATAAAGCGTTCTTTCGACTTTTTTTCTTTTTGCTCGGCACCTAATGGTCCTAGCTAGAGTGATGTTAAATGTGCCTATAGCCTATGCAAAAATAATTATTAAAGTCCAACTGGTAGTTCCAGAGATTAGCGCGATCAAACAAACAAAAACAAAGGGTGTGTCAGCTCCGACGCACGACTGAAGTTTAATGCTGTTTTTGTGCCGTTCCGAGTTTCCGACTTTCTATTTTTCGGTCATTTCTGTCGGTCAATGAATCAGTGGTATACAAATAGCAATTTTAAGGTGTAAAGGCACTCTCCCCCCTCTCCCTCTTACCACTCCTCCTCTCACTCTAACCCTCTCCCCTTCCACCCCTCTCACCTTACCCTATCATCCCCCCCACCGCTCCTCTCATCCCCTTAACCTCCCAACTCTATCTGTATCTAACCCCTCAATCCCCTTCCCACTAACCTCTCCCTCCCCATCTCACTCCCTCTCACACCCCCTTCACCTCTTTACCCTCCCCCTCTACCCTCAACAACTCCTCCCCTCCCCCTGTTTCCTTCTCCACACCTTCCCCGTCACTTCACCCTCCTATCATATAAAGTAAAAATAAAGAAAAGTAAAGAGTAAAGTAAAGATAAAATATACATTATTTATGGAAGCTGCTACATCTGCCAACGAACTGCTGGGCAGTTTGGCAGTAGTAAAACTTTTTGTAAAAAGATGTCACCACCGTTTACTAATAAACGCTTTTTATTTATTTTTTTCATCCATCTCCCCCTCGCCCCCTCCCTCCATAATCCTCCCCCTCTCACTCCTCACCACCCCTCCCCTCCCTCTCCCTCTCACCACACCCTCCCCTTCCCCCTTTCCCTCCTCACCACCACTTTCCCTTCCCCCTTTCTCTCGTCACCACCCCCTCCCCTTCCTCTCCTCACCACCACTCTCCCCACTATCCTTCCCTTTGGGCGAAAAACTATTAATGACAAACTTTATTACTTCCTTAGGCAAGTATTTGTGCCAAGTTTCAAGAAAATTAACGAAATGAATAAGATTTTTCATCTAAACTATATTCCCGGTTTTCACCCCCATAGAGATGGAATTTTAAAAAATTGTTTAGGATATTTCCGTAACTTGACTGAAACACCAATTTTGGAAGCCCCGCAGTAAAACCTGCCCTGTAAAATTGACTACCCCTTTTCACCCCTTTACGGGCAGATTTTCGGAAAAAACCCTGATAAGTACATGTTATTCTTAATTTTTGGTCTCGAGTGTAAATACTGAGTTTCAAGTCAATCGGAATGCGCGTTAAAATTCCTCCATACAAACTTTGACAACCCCCAATCCCTCCTGAGGGGGTAGTTTAGGAAAACTAAAATGAGAAACATTATAATTTACTTAGATAAATATTCATGCCAAGTTTCAAGTCTATTAACTCAAGGAATAAGATTTTAAGATTAAATGGAAATAAATCGTGCATGGACTTCCTGATGGAAAAACCCAATAACACGTTCCCCAACCTGGGAATAGAACCCAGGACCTGATGATCAGTGGTAGCGATGCGGCCCTTGCCCAACGAACCTACAATAAACTAGTTTTCCTTGTATTAATTACTGCTTTTGCCAGCGGCTTCGCCCGCGTGGATGTCGGAACATATACCACGGGAACGTACAGGGGCCTTACTATGAGCTCTTATAGCAGAGCAGAAGTTGAACGTTTCCAGTAAGAGAGAGAGACGGAGCTATAAACGACCTATAGCACCGTCACTCTCTCTCACTGGAAACGGTCAACTTCTGCCATGCTTTAGGAGCTCATAGTAAGCCCCCATTCAATTATAGCAGTTAGCTGACCAATCTTGTATAAATGGTTGAGATTTTTTAGAATACGAATCGATAGAATTTTGATAATTCTTTTAAGTATATTGTATTTAAATATCTATAATAAATAAAATATAAAATACATATGGTGGGTGGGTCAGCTAATTGCTATAACTGACTGTACTACCGGGAATTCCTTCCTTATTCCTGTCTACATTATAAAGGGAACTTCTGTGCAAAATTTCAGGTCTCTAGGTCCAAGGGTTTGGGCTGGGCGTTGAT
Source organism: Cosmia trapezina (assembly GCA_905163495.3). Lineage (NCBI taxonomy): Eukaryota > Metazoa > Arthropoda > Insecta > Lepidoptera > Noctuidae > Cosmia > Cosmia trapezina. The sequence continues at coordinate 8,157,118 of LR991044.1, forward strand.
GAGTTAAACAGTTATCAGTCAGTCAGTCAGGACTTCGCTTTTTATTTATATAGATGTCTAGAACTGTCTTTGGGCTCATTGTAGACTAAGGCCCGTATTACAGAACGTCACTCAATACTCAAGCATTACATAAAACTAGATTCAAGCCATTTGATTGGTTGAAACAAGTTTTAAACTAGATTTAAACAAAGATCAGTGCTTGAGTTTTCTTCTGTAATACGGACCTAAGACCTAAGACTACGTCTCTAAAAAAATAATAGGACATTGCCATACTCAGAGGGACTTGTGGCTTATCGATCACATTAAGCTACACTTGCCGCGGTTGGTCCGTGGATGGGTGACCATCTTTACATACCAAGACCCCTTCGTGACTCGGAAAACACGTGGTCCCGGCTGTCATTCGTGGATCTTTGACAGTCGTTACGGGTCGTCTGAAGCCCGAAAGTCTGACAACCAGTCTTACCTTGCCGCCGGGGTTGCGGGTTGTTCGAAAGAGATATCGTGGCCTGGGCACAGGCAACTGAAGGAACACGGGTGGGTTTTAGTCAGTAACAGTCTAACATGCCCTCCCGCTCCGCCCAGAGCGGGAGAAGTCATTTGATGATTTCCCATTCACAAAAAAAGGGGTATTGTAACTGGGTTGTGGAGGTCAGATAGGCAGTCGCTCCATGTAAAATACTCGTATTCAGCTGCATCCGGTTAGACTGGAAGCCGACCCCAACATAGTTGGGAAAAGGCTAGACAGATGATGATGGTGTCATACCTAAGCATTATAGCTTATCATTAAGCGTTTGTAATTACTTAAATTTCTAGAAAACACACGGTGTTTCCTTTGGAAGCTGCGCATACGGTCTACTTGATCAATGTAATGTAGTAATGTGTGTAGTGTGTAATGTTTAAAGTAGTGTAGGTTTTTTTTCAAAAATCTGTTCATAAAGCTGATATCAGAAGCTACTAAGAAGTAAAAGCAGGTTCAGGTGAAGCACGTTAACTCGCACATTATTTATAAAATAATCTATATTTAGAGACAATCTGTGTATTTTAGCGGCATAGATGGATGAGTTGATAGATGGATCATTCAGCGATCTATATTTAATTTAGTGGAATCGACCAACCACGTTCAACATTACGTAAGTAAATAACAAACTTATTAATATGGATTGGTCGAATTGAATCATTGAAATCGCCTAACAAGGTGAGAATTGTAAAGCAAATTTTAATATTATAGCGATGATTTGCAAAAAAAAAAACAATATTTAACCAACTTCCACAAAAAAAAAGAAAAAAGTGAAAAATAACTTTAATTTCGGAAGTCGGTGTCTTTGATCTGTATTTTAGTTTTTTGCCACCGACTTCCGAAATTAAAGTTATTTTTCACTGTGTAGTTTTTTTTTTGGAAGACAGTTGTTTTTTTTTTGCAAAAAAGTTTACTTATTATTTTTCACTTTTTACTGGGTCAGTTTGTCATTTATCTAAGTTACAATATAGCCTGATGTCGACTGCTCATCACCTTTTACAAAATATTGCTTCCCTTTCCCGATGCAGGGACGTTAATTGTTGAGGAGTTCCCCTGAACCAGGAGATCTGGAGCTGATGGTAATGTCACCATCTAGAATGATTTATATTTTTTAAAGTTACTTAGATACTTTAAAAAAAAGTTATTTTAAAATTAAGTATTTTCTTCCTATTCTATTTACTAAATAGAATAGGAAATAAGCCATCTAGAATGATTTATATTTTTTAAAGTTACTTAGGTACTTTAAAAAAAAGTTATTTTAAAATTAAGTATTTTCTTCCTATTCTATTTACTAAATAGAATAGGAAATAAGCGGCGCAAATACTTAAAAAAAAAGTTATTTTAAAATTAAGTATTTTCTTCCTATTATTCCTAAATAAGCGGCGCAAATACTGTTAAGTAACTAAGTAGGTATAGTTTTGAGCCGTTTGGGGTCGAAACGCTCGGGGTCATGGGGCCCAAGTGCGCGTTTTCTTTTTAAGGAAATTTCTCGGCGACTGGTCGAGACTTCACGTGACCAGAGGGCTGGCTTGTTCTTTGGCCAAAGAATTAGCATTGCCATTCAACGTGGCAACGCTGCCAGTCTTCTGGGCACGTTTCCGGATGACATCGATGCGGACGAGTACTTCGACGCCTAAGTGTCCTTTTGTTTTTGTATTTATTTGTATATTTAGTTAGTCATTTACTTTAGTACTAGTATAGTGTTAATTTGTACAGTGCGTTTCAATTAAGAATAGGAATGACCTTGCGCCATATTGTGAAGATTTAGCAAAATAGCATCTCGTTTACACATTTGCAAAGTCAGTGACATATTTTAACAAAAACAAATTCCAAAAACAGAACTAAATTGTATAAGGATAGCACTACAAAACTTTGCAAGCCTTAGATTTCTAGCTTCAGTTGACAGTTAAAGGTCATTGACTTTCCTATTCTTAGTTGAAACGAATTGTATATTGTTTAATAAAATTTCCCCTTTTGTATTCTCAAAGATATAAAATACAAACGGGATATTAAAATACTATAAGTGTGTACTAAACCAAGCAAACTAATTAAGGCATTAAATAAATCATAAAATAAGGTTGCTAAAAATTAAAGTATTTACTAAAAAAGAAAGTTTAGTTTGGTCCACATAAAGGACTAAGGGCCCTCGCCCACGGCGACTTTTTGTAGCGATGCAGTAGCGATGTCGTCGCGCGTTTGCATCGATACAGTCGCGATGCGGTGCTATTTGTTTGCCCTCGCCTACACCACGATTCGATTCGAGTAGCGACAGCATCGCTACAAAAAGTCGCCGTGGGCGAGGGCCCTAAGTGCGGAAACCAAATCCTTAACATAGAACATAGAAAGTTTAAAAACTAAAACCCGACTACTGAAAAATCACGCTCTGAAAAGTATGAAACAAGAAAATATTCTCCATCTGAAATTAGAAAAAGACAGACAAATTAAAAATCCAGAGTCACACGTCATGTCATAAATCGAACAGATTACGTGTGACTACGAATTTTTAATTGTATGTTTCTTTACTCAATATACCAATAATTATTTAGTTTTTTCTATCTCTAAATACCAAAGTCACCTTTCAAGACATCTCCAGCCCCGCACATGTCCTTCTATGACAGTTACATCAGTGAATAATGATTACTACGAAACGATTATTCGGCAAAAAGTGCAGAGGTGCAGAGTTGTAATTATGTCATCCGATTACTCATTCCTAACGCAACGATCATTGATAACGACTGAGTTCGTTCCATAGAAACCTAGGTTATTTTAGGCACACAACGCTTACATATAACATATGACGGCGCATCTAAAGGTTTTACGACGCAGTTGATTTTAGAACGATCATGACAGCTGTCAACTTGACGGAATCCCAGGTACTAGGCGGGCGGCCTCCCGCGAACAGTTTCGGAAACTAAGCGGATTGCGGTAGATTTATAGAAAAGCCGGTGGTATTGATTATTGAGATTGTGATGTTACTAATGAGGGTGCTCACCCTGGCAGTGCAGTGAAGTGAAGGATTTGCGCAGGCGCTTACGTGCCTGGGAGAACGTCGTTTACATTCAGAATATCATTGACTTTCATTTATTTACCATCCCCAAGCCCGCAGACCCACGCAATATTATGACCTCTTCTGGTAAAGACTATGTAATGCCTTTACATATATAAAATCACGCCTTATTCTCTTGGGGGTAGGCAGAAACTACAGAACGCCACCAGCTACGATCCTCACATACTTCTTTTGCCTGGATTACGTTATTTTTATCAACGTTCACAAACTCATAGCTCAGTCTCAATCAGCCAAAAATTTTATAGCGTTTACCTACATTTTTGACATTTGATTGTCACTGGCATGAGATTGCGACTTGAATTTGAACGTTTTTATTAGATAATAGAATTGGCCTTCTGGTCATACACGCACGCCGGTTGCGAGTACTACCCACCTGACCTTCCTCTGCTGAAGAACATCACCAATAAGGTCTATAACACACAACACTTATAGATATATTTTCATTAATTATCACATAAAATTAACAGCACGCTTTTTTTCGCCAAAGGGTTAGGTAGTGGTGTAAGAGTCTAAGAGGTAACACACAATTATGTTCGGGACTTCGGGTCGGCATGATTCGGTAAAACCGAGCGACAAAATCTATAAATAAAATGTGTCTGTTTAAATGTCAAAATATCAGCTTTTTACTAAAGCATAATTATGAAAGTATAATAAGAACGGACTTACCGTTCTACTTAAAATAAAAAAACAATTTTTAAAATTTTGTCTGTCAGTTCTTTTTGTTCCGATTACTCTCCGAAACGGCTGGACCGATTTTGACGCGACTTTGAGTAGCAGATAGTTGATTTGTTATAAGGAGTAACTTAGGCTACTTTTATTTTAGAAAAATAATTAGGTTTCCGCGCAAAAAAATTAAAACCCATGAAATTGTGAACAAAATCCGATTCAAATAGGGAAGGGACGTATTGTCATCCACGCGGGCGAAGCCGCGGGTAATAGCTACATAGTCGAATATAAAATGTAGATAATTATTTTGATCGGGAAAAAGTAGCTTGGTTGAATTCTGCCGAGCTGACCCAAACATGGATTAAGCGAGGACATTGCTCGCTAAACAAACACTTTCAGACAAAAGGCATTTTGGGCAGTCCTCTATGCAGGGCTTGCATGGAGGCTGAGGAGACATCTTTCACAGATGTTCTGAACAGACCAGGAGACGTGATCAACTTCTGGATGGACGTGGGCTGGTTGGATAACCACCGACGGCCGCCATGGCCCACGCACGTGGTCCACTTGAAGAACTAAGTGCGGAAACCAAACCCTGTAACATAAAACTTGTAAAGAGAGTAGATCAAAGTTTGCCGATCCGCACGATCCGAATGAAAGCAGAATAATGTGTAGTAATTTCTTCGGGTCGGCTTTGTTGTTGAACAATTATTAAATAGCATATGTACCGACCCGAACCCCTTGTTCCGCCTGTTTTGATTAATTAAATTAATTAGGGGACGACGGACTTGTGGTTAAATAATAACAGCCGCACGGGTCGATCGATCAGGTTAAGCTACGCTTGCTGCGGTTGGTCCGTGGATGGGTGACCATATTTACACCGTTTTCCTCCGTGCCTAGGAAAGCACGTTAAGTCATTGGTCCCGGCTGTCATTCGTGGATCTTTCACAGTCGTTACGGGTCGTCAGAAACCCGAAAGTCTGACAACTAGTCTTACCTTGCCGCCGGGGTCGCGGGTTGTTCGAAAGAGATACCGTGGCTCTGGCACAGGCAACTGAAGGAACACGGGTGGGTTTTAGTCAGTAAAAAAAGTGACACGCCCTCCCGGTCCGCTTAGAACGGTAGAAGTCATTTGATGATTTCCTATCCACAAAAAAAAAAAGCAAGGGGTAAGTATCGTAACCCAGTAACTGGGCTGTGGAGGTCACATAGGCTAGACTGGAAGCCGACCCCAACATAGTTGGGAAAAGGCTAGGCAGATGATGATGTGTAAGCATTATAGCTTATCATTAAGCGTTTGTAATTACTAAAATTTCTAGAAAACACGCGGTGGTTACTAAGGGGTATCGTATTACCCAGTAAGCAGGCAGTCACTCACTTTAATAATAATGTATAATACACAATACACATATGAGGGGCTCGTGACTAAGTAATAACAGCCGCACGTGGCGATCGGTCAGGTTAAGCTACGCTTGCCTAGGTTAGTTAGTGGATGCGTGACCATCTTTGCTTACTGAGACCCCTCCGTGCCCTGCCGTTGGCCGCAGCTGTCATTAGTGGATCTTTGACAGTCGTTACAGTAAGAAAGTCAGTCTTACCAAGGGGTATCGTATTACCCAGCAACTGGGTTGTGGAGGTCAGATAGGCAGTCGCTTCATGTAAAATACTGGTATTCAGCTGTATCCGGTTAGACTGGAAGCCGACCCCAACATAAGTAGTTGGGAAAAGGCTAGGCAGATGATGATGTTGACACTGATACTGTGTCAATATTCCACGACAATATGACGCTCACAGGTCTTGCTTGAACGCGGTTTTGGTGTGCTGGGGTCGCGTTCAGTTTCATTGGTGAAATTCGTCCTCAGTCTCCACAATGGATCCATAGAAGAAACCTCGAAAAAAGATTCATTGTTCATGTAGGTATAGATTAATGTTCGTGCTCTCTCGGTAATCTAGAATCTTCTAGCTCGCATTTGGTGAGTGAGAAAAAGTGGGAGTGGCCTCTTAGCGGGTACAGTCAAAGTTTTTATCATTGACCAATAACAGGGATTGGGGCGTTCCCACACAATGACCTATAGGTCCTACACTGTAAGGGTGTGTAACTGATAGTGATATAATATTAATTACTACCCAGTCGCGTTAAAAATAGAATATTAAAAGTCGTAAAAAAATATACTTACAGATAAAGTAATTTTAATTTGACATAATTATCTCGGGTCCTAGACCTTTGGAAGGCGTACGAGGGGCCGAAGCCAACTCGCAGAGGCCCCTTAGACAATTTAATTGATAAGAGGGCACCAGCTGACGATTATCCCTGTATGCACTATGCAAGTGCACCCAAGGACAACACCCGGTTGGTGCAGGACTATTGTAGAACATGGAAACAAAACATATTGGGCTATGGGTTTGGGCCGCTGTCGTGGACCTGGAGCTATAGAAGGACTATGTCCCCTGGTAACCTGGAACCATGGAAGGACTATGTCCCCTGACTGATCAATAACGAAAAAAAATTCTTCAATGTTAGGGTGACTTGCGCACTCAATAATGGGCCCCCGAAAACGGTTGCTAGCACATAGTGACGTAGCGACAAGGGTACAACACTTCCTGAGATGCTTGAGGAGTGGAGAGGTATTCCACAGTATTATCAGGACAACCCCGGAAGAACGGTCAAAATCCAGCATCAGCACCAGCATCACCAGCATCTTACTGGAATATTTCCTTCCTCCGAGCGCGTTTGCTCTTGCAAATCTCCACTCAAACCGGCCAATAAAAGGCAAGAAAGAGGTGAGAACTCTGGCCTCGTCAGTGTTTACTCAAGCTGACCAATAAAGGCAAGGCAGAGGTGAGGAACAAGACTTCTTCTTCGTGAATGTTGCAATACGATTGTCCGAGGCAGTTTTATAGGGTGAAGGTGGGGTGTTCTAGTGCTAGTTTTTTCCATTATATTAGAGTGAAATATTTATTTAATCTCTTTAGAAATTGTTGAGAACTCTTTGTAAAAGCGCTCATTTGTTTGTGCCTCTAGTGGGCAAATGTTTCCAAATCTCTTTGTCTCTCTTATTGTCTTTTTCTAGATGTTTGGTTAATCTGTCTATCTATCTATCTTCTATCTACATAAATAAAAAGAGAAGTCCTGACTGACTGATTGACTGACTCATCAACGCCCAGCCCAAACACTTGAACCTAGAAAGATGAAATTTTGAGGTTTCCTTTATAATGTTGACAAGGAATAAGGAAGGATTTCCCGGTAGGATGTTCCACTGGGATATTTTCCGACATTCACGCGGGCGAATCCGCGGGCAAAAGCTAGTCTGTCATAAACGAATATGTACTTACTTTGCAACACAGAAGCAATCACGTTGGGTTTTTTGCTCATGTCGTAAAACTGACAGCCACCACTGCCACTAAAGTACTACTTTTCACGTAATGCTGGCCATCAAGAAAGACTGGTAAACTTAGTCAATCGGTTTTAAAGAAAAAATAAGCTACCGCGCATTCAACAAATGCCTAAACTGACGTGGGGCTTTGCGGGGCTTCAGCAAATCCTCATTACAGATTGAGTTTGAAATTGGTAATTACTTCGCAATGAGGTATTTTTAGCTCCTGCATTTGGTAATGATTCAGCGTAATTTTCCAACGTTTTAGAAGCTATCCCTTGATTTGTGCGTGGTGGCAATAGGATATTCCTATCACTAGGAACTTAAATCATCATTATCTGCCTAGCCTCGGATTCCAGTCTAACCGGATGCAGCTGAATACCAGTATTTTACATGGAGCGTCTGCCTATCGGACCTCAACAACCCAGTTACAGGGAATACGATACCCCTTAGTAAGACTGGTTGTCAGACTTTCGGGCTTCAGGTAACGACTGTCAAAGATCCACGAATGACAGCCGGGACTAACGGCTTAACGTGCTTTCCGAGGCACGAAAGGGTATTGGTATGTAAAGCGTCGCGATAAGCAAGGAACTTAAATATAAAGAGTCGCTAGTTCATTCGTCCCGAATGCACTTAACTTGTACTTACCTAGATTCCTGGGCATAAGAAATGGTGACTAATTTCTACATCCATGCTATATAATTTACCTACTAGAAGCACGTGGATTTCTTACTGACAGGATGGTAAATAAAATAAATTAACTGAAACTTTACAGTTGGACTACATTCGAGAATGCTTTCACAAATAAATTACAGGTTGTTTATCTAATAGACCTTCTTGCTGGATTTTGATGAATAATTTGGTAAAACTACGCGTTTCAGCAGTATCTAGGCGCGTGATGCATAAAATAGATGGGAGTGATTTCCTATGAAATTCAGTGCGCTAAAATATTTTACAGCAATTAGAGTTTAGAATATAAACAGGGATTTGACAAGCGTGGGTTGCAGTTTGTGGTTTTAAAAAGATTGCATTTTTTGAATATTTCCGAGCTTTAAGTTTTTACTTACAGGGAGGGTATCTTATCTTTTATTTTAAAAAGGAAATAATTTTCCGTTCTAAATATTTCAGTTTTAGTTTTGAAAATTATAATTACTTTTTATTTTAGTTTTTAAATGTTCCTTTGTATATTATGCTTATATTTAACAATGCACAGGGTCCAATTAGTTACAATCAGAATTTATCGTTGCGGGTGTAATCTTTATAAATGATCCGATTTAGAGTGGTTATGCACCTGCACAATAGGATCTTATCAATCGGTTTTCCCACCAACACATTATTGAATTAATTTTATGAGTTTGTAATGTGTATTATGGGACTTGGTGCCTTATTAAATAAATAAATAAAATAAATTATTTGCCTTTTCCCAACTAAGTATGTGGACGTCGACTTCCAATCTAACCAGGTGCAACTGAACAGTATTTTACATGGATCGCTCCATGTAAAATACTGTTCAGTTGCACCTGGCTGCCTATCTGACTTCGCAAAACCCAGTTTTTAGTGGATAACACGATACCCCTTGGTAAGACTGGTAGGCAGACTTTGGGACTTCTGAATGTAACGGCTGTTAAAGATCTTCGAATTACAGCAAGAACCAACTTAGCTTAGCGTGCTTTTCGAAGCATGGAAACCAAACCACGGAATCCTAAAACCTAGATAATTCCAGGCATTCTAACATTAGCTTTAACCGAAACCACCTGCTCTGTATCAACAAACCGAAAAAACTTAATTGTAAACAGTCGACGACGGATTTATACACAACCTGTCAAAACTGTGAACATTTCTCAGCGTACCTGCATGTCGAATAGTTTAGTAAAACTAAAATATTATCGTTAAATATCGTGGTGATGCTATCCGTGGTGGGAGGGGTCGGCCTTCTTTATCTAGATGAACGAACTCTTTATTTTTAGATGAGTCTTTAGCACCTGTTCGGTTCGCGAACTTTAAACTGTTCCTAGTGTGAAGTGGTGGTGTGGCTTGCCAGGTTACTTTAGGATTGCTGAGCTAGTGTGTGCTTTTAAATGTATTAAGTTGTGATTTTTATTCGGGGTAAGCTTAGTAAGTAATGTGAGCGGCTATCAAATATATTTGAGCGTTTCATTTTTCATATATGGAATTAAAATTTTCTTTGAATTTTATTATTAAATAAATATAATTAATTATTTATAATATTTTTTTTCTCTTTTCATTTAAAATATCGCTTAATATCTATTACCTAGGTACCGTTCTTTAATATCATTTAGAAAAACGAATCACCTCGGCGTTTTTCCGTCGGATAGGTACAGATTAAGAGGTTTTATTCTTATTTAAAATATTTAATTGAAATTAAAATGCTTTTTATTGACAACTCATTGTAAATTACCTCTAGGTACTAATAAGTAGGTAAGTATACAGTGTCTATTTAGACCGTAAGTTTTTCTTCTACGCTCATTTAAATATTTTTATTTTAATAACACTTTATTCTATGTTATTAAACAATGTAAGTATTTGCAGTATTACGGGCCGTATGACTAGGTTCGCGAAATATTTTTATCATGACCAACCTTGCTACTTGTGAAAGACATCATCCATGCCAAGTTCACGCGTAGGTCAGTTCATTCAGGTGTAAACAGAAGTTTATACTTTCAAATCCATATGGTCTCTACACGTGTTCAAAATAATAATTATAATTAAAAGGATTTGAGAAAATATTATTTAATTTTCTTTTAAGTTGTGTAGGCAACAAGAAATGACGGCTGTTTCTTAATTCTGTGTCTTGTAAAATCGACCAAATACCCAAATCATTGACTAAGTGGTTAATTTCGTAAAATATATCTCAAATAAAAGATTAAAAATGTAAAGTCATCAATTCATCATGCTTAAACTTTTAAATAAAATCTTATTCCGTCGGGAAGATATAAATGAATAATGTAAGTAAAAAAAAGGAATGTCTACGTTTTTAGGGTAAAAATTATATTTTTTAACTCACACTGGACCCAATTTCGACCATTTTTTAAAATATTTTTAAAATGATAATTATTTTAAAAACCTAAACTGTTTATTTTGAAAATTGCTTCGCATTAGCCTAATATGCTCCTGATGTTTTATTTCTGTGTTCTGTTATTTAATTCTAGAACTAGAATTTAACGCATTCGTGTTTACTTTATAAGTCGCATTGTAAATTACAACGATTTATTTTAAATTATAATTAGACTGATATATTTACATTTACATTACCAGCTACACTATTCCGAAACGTAATAATGTATAGCATGCAATAATTTTTCCACTTTTGAACGTTTGACCTCACAAGCAATGGCTGAATCAATAAGAAAGATTCCGTGTCGATAGTGTGCAGAACCCCAAGATACCGGCCTTTAAGAAGCATATAAGCTTCGTGTCTGTTCAGAATTGGCATATTTGCTCAAATTTCCACCTTTTTTTATTTTATAACTATTTCATATTTCTTTGACATCGTACAAATGCAATTTTTCTGTTCTTTTCAGATGAGGTCTGCACTATGGATGGAAGGAAGAATCAAGACTTCAACAAACCATAATTTATCTAAATTACGATATTTTTAATTTTTTAATGTGATCTTAATAATATGATCAAGATTTAAAACTAACCCTATTTTTATAAAAAAATATTAAAATATTGAAAGAAAAAGAAACCAAATTTTAAAAAAATCTGAAATTACTTAAAGTAATTTAAAAATGTGGTTTTTAAGAAATTAGGGGTAATCTTTCTTTTTTATTAACATTTGTAACTAGTGTTAATGGCGATGTATGATTTTGGTGATTCCATGGGTATAGTTGCTAAAGTGGCGGCTTTGGTTTATTATATTTCTTGGATGATCCTTAAGCATGTGGATGTATGAAATAGGTTGTGAATGTTACTATAATTGAAAGGTTAGGCCTAATAAAAAAAAATGCGGTTTAGTATCATAAGATTTTCCATGGTACCGTCGTGGTGGGCTTGAAGTACCTACCTAATAGGGTAGAAAACCGTCAAAGTGTTTGACTACTTGTTACTTTCATTCAGTTAGCAATGACCTGCATGCAGGTAACTTTTAAAAACTTTACCACGATAGGGCGCTTTGTGTGTTTTCTTGTCACCGATTGGTAGATTTTCATTCAAAGATCGTTTTGACAAGTGACAAATACTCAGCGCTCTTTCTCGGCGAAGGTTCCAGGAAAAAAACTTAATTATGAAAAAACCTAAGTAAGAAAACGCAAGTCTATTAAAGACGTAGGTAAGGAAGATTAGGGTTAGGTACCTACATAGAATATAAAGAAAATAAGTATTATTTAGTCTAAGATTGATAGTCTTAAGGTAAACGAAAACTGATCCACGCCACGCCGAGAGAATCGACCGCGCTGAACGAAACGAAGTTCCTAGTAATTCTTCGGGCGATTCTTCCGATTCGGCGCGGATAAATATGCTACGTTTCATAGGATTTTTCGGCTCCTACGCTTCCTTCGGCTCTGTTAAATGTGCGTTTACCTTTAAACTGAGAGGTAAAGTCATTCAAAGCACTCTACTCAACTCTAATAAATGATATCTGATAGGCATCAATATTGCTTCTATCTAAAATATGGGCTCGAACTTAGACTAGTCCAAACTTTTGGACAAGAAAACTAATTATTTCACAGCACGCTTGAATTCCTGTAATAACCCACAATTTTCCAACCAACAGACACACGGCGGCACAGTCACTTCAAGGGTTTAAAAGTGACCAACTTCAGATTCACAAACAAAGTGCTGCAGAACGAGCTAGATGAAGCGGTCCTGAACCTGCACATCCAGGAGTTGGAGGCACGGAACACTACCATAGACCCTGAGGAGCCGTTCACCATCAGCCTGCAGGTCAGCAGGGTGACGAGGAACAACCAGGGGAGCAAAGCCTCTGTCCCTTACACCGACAATTCGGTGAAGTTAACCAGAAAAGATCTAAGAGCTGGGAAATGGTTGAAGATTAATATAACCACAATGGTTGCGGAGTTCTGCAGACTGCCGCGAGAGAATTTAGCAATAGTAGTGAGAGTACAAGACTCGAAGAATAGGATGAGTTTGGTTGTGCCGCATCCGAGCTCTGAATCAAATAATGCTTTGGTGAGTGTTGTAAAACTTGTTTTTAAATTAACTATTGGGAATTTATGGCTAATGGTCACCTTACAACCACCAATAACCATAATCAACCACTATATCACACCAAAGACCATAGAACCCATACCAACCATAACCAAGACCATAGGCATCGATCCCAGAGACAAATCTGAAATGTCTTCCTTGCCTTTAAGTGCACCGGTACCTTGCATACCCTTTAAACCAGAACATGGCAGCAACGCTGCTTATAGGCAGCCCTAAATGTGTCGGCAGTCACCCGATGAGCTCCTTCACGAAAGGAGGAAAAACAAAGGAGAGAAAAAAGGAGGAATGGGGGTTTATTATCTCTCCACAATTAGGTCTTCGTTCATGTGACTTAGTCTTACATTGTGAATGGTCAAATCAAATCAAATCAAAAGTCCTTTATTCAAATTAGGCTGAGAATCAGCACTTTTTGAACGTCAAAATTACAGTAAGACAGTCCCCACAAAACGCCCTCCCTTCACCACTTCCTAGTGCTTTAGCTGGGAAGAAGAAGTAGCGGAACAAACTCCCCAGCAGCACAGCTGTCTGTTCAGTTAGAAGAACTAGATTCTATACAATAGTACCTATGCAAAATAATTTACTCAACACAATACATTAAATTATATTTTTGTCAAATAAAATAAACAATTTTAGTACTTAACTCATGTAACCTGTCATTATGTAAGCTGATCCTGGAGAAAGAACATAACATAAACATTGTCTTGAGTTAATCACAGCGACCAACTATTCTTATCGTTTAAGTAATCGTTGATAGAATAGTATGCCTTTGAACAAAGATTGGATTTAACTTTAATTTTAAACGCATTAAAAGGCAAATCTAGCAAAGAAGAAGGTAGCTTGTTATAAAAAGCTATACCAAGACCAACAAATGAGTTATGAACCTTATGAAGCCGATGAAATGGAGCACGTAATTTGTCCTTATTTCTGGTGTTAATATTGTGAATATCACTGTTTTTACTGTACAAATGTATATTTTGCCTAATGTATAAGATGTTGGCGAAGATGAACTGTGATGCCACCGTGAGAATACCAATATCCTTAAAAAATTCTCTCAGAGAAACTCTAGCTCCTAGCTGGTAAATTGCTCGAACAGCTCGTTTTTGAAGAACAAAAATATTTTGAATATCAGCCGCTTTGCCCCATAGCAGAATACCGTAGGACATAACGCTATGGAAATAACTAAAATAGACTAACCGAGCTGTATCAACGTCAGTGTATTGTCTTACTTTCCTGACGGCGTAGGCGGCTGAACTGAGCCTTCCCGCTAGGCTTGATATATGTGGTGGGTCTTCATCAGGCTTCAGCTGATCTCGATAGCTGATTTACTTATTTATTTTTTATTCGCCATTATTGTCCCATAGTTGGGCAAAGGTCTCTCTGTACAGAGCTGCCAAGAACCAACCTTTATTAAAGGAGTCCAGCTCATCCCGCCATCTCCATCTGGGCCTGCTGCGATGTCGTTTACCCACTGGGTCGTTCCTAAGTTTGGCCCATTGTTCGTCTAAAATGTGGCAGCTGTGTCCAGCTTTTCCATTTAAGTGTGGCAGCTTTAAGATATAGCCGAAAAAAAGCATGTCAAGAAGATAATGCATAATTTTTACCCAGATACTTATTAATTAAGCAATGAAGTTATCAAAAGTCTGAGTTTTTATCAAATTCTGAATGATGCAATTTGGCGGAAACTGTGGATGCTATAAATATTTCAGTGGGTGCCGTGGTGAATTACCTCTGACCTATTTTTAGCTGATTGTTATATTAAACGAACCAGATAAACTCAGAATTCAATTTTTTTTTAGTGCTCACATACGGTACCTAATGTAATAACCTCCAATCTATCTATCTAGAAAAATAAGCAATTCTTGCACCAATTGTATGTCATGAGACTCATGAGCGTTACTCAATATTTGACGAAAGTAAAATGTCACGCAAAATGACAAGCGATTTTTCTAAACCACGTGCGCTAGAACTATTTTTTTTGACCTTGACCTATCAAGCACTTCCCTGCCAATGAATCAAAATAACTTGATTTTCGTCTCATTCCAGATGCCATATATAGAAGTAAGTCTAAGGGACAATTCACACAAGCGAACACGCCGAACCATTGGCATGGACTGCACGGAGAACTCGAAAGAAGCACGCTGTTGTCGGTACCCCCTTGTAGTGAACTTCGAGGAGTTTGGCTGGGACTGGATCATCGCGCCGAAAGTCTACGACGCTAACTATTGCAGTGGAGAATGTCCGTACAGCTTCCTTCAAAAGTATCCACACACTCATTTAGTCCATCTAGCCGCCCCGCAGGGAAGTGGGGGGCCATGCTGTGCTCCCCGAAGGATGAGCAGCATCACCATGCTGTATTTCGACCATGATTATAATATTATATACGGGACTATTCCCGGGATGGTCGTGGAAAGCTGCGGATGCTCATAGCAACGTTTCAGTATAGTTTGGGCTCCAAGATTGCAAACCATGCATCACAAATAAACGAATTGATTTGATTTGATTTGATTTGACGGTTTTTTTATTACGCAGTTCCTCAAACTGCGGAATATGGTTCAAACGAGATTTCTTTCTTTTTTTTTAATTCTTATCGAAGCATTAAAATTTGTGTATGATGTGTTTACTTTTATAATGAAAGAAATCTCTTGCATATCTGTTTTATTTTTGAACTAATTTTTACCTAAACTTTCTTGATATTATTCACAATGGATTTAATTCATTCATTCGTGAATTTGCGTCATAGAAAAAATAAGTTAACCCTAAAATTCCGCGCGATGTTTTTATTACTTACTATTTTTTAAATCTTTATAACGGCAGCTTTTATATTTGTATTTTAAAAATATATTTAAATGCAAGATGTTATTGGAGCCCTAAGTGTGGAGTCTATAGCTATGTGATATTCGGTTGAAGACTGCAAACCTTTTTGTGTTGTGTGCCGCGAGTGTGAAAAATGTACATTTTTATTTTACGTTTGTACCTACATCTAGTATAAATTACTCAATCTGTAATGTCTGGTTCAGACGAGGCTAGTAATAATGTTCTCTGGTTATATTGTACCAGTTGGTAAAGTTACTTTTAGAGAGACAGAACCTAAATGGATAAAATAGCAGCGTTAATATTACTTACTTTGACAATCTTTAGTGGTTGTTTCTATTGCGGCATTATTTGTTTATTAATTTCTTCTTGCGTAGATACTTGTATACCTTGCTACGTCAGTGTAGAACTTTTTTTAATTAAGTACCTAATCAGTTTTTCTTTAGTGAACCTAGCCTCGTTTGAACTATCTTCTCATATTCTTAGAACATCACTTGTAAGTAGGTATCACCCATTTCGAGTATAATGTCAATCATCAAATGACATTTTCGACTGTCAAAACATCTGTCAGTGTTAGATATCTGTATACTTAGATATCTAAGTACTACGCTTGTCGCTATTTATTAATTAACTTCTAAAACCAGCGATTATCAGTTTTAATTAATTATTTTAAATCAATAATCGTACTTTTTTTCCAACTAAGTGACCCCTTGACTTTTTTATTGGTCAAGATAATAGGTTCAAGCGATACAACATTTTTATCGTTTTATTTTTATATGTAGCAATGAGTTATCAAGTAATGCTTTAACTTGCGTCTCAAAACGGCATTTATTTTTTTCTATTGTAAGTCTTCTTTTTGACTTGGTTATGTCTAGCATTTCATAGTACTGATTACTATGTACGGGCATTATGTTAAGATAATGATAATAATGTATTAAATTCTAGGAATACCATTTAGGTATTTGTTAATTTTGCAATATGATGAAACCAATTATATTCAGTCCTTTATGTGACCCAGTTTGATGACCCAAAATATATTTAAAATGTCAAGGAATTCTTAAGAAATGTATTGCTAGAATTTTAAGAATTTACTGAATACAATACTACTTAATATAAATTGTCCGTGAAATGCATAATTGTGTTTTCTGCCTTCACGTATTCTTCATGTTAGCGTAATCATAATCACTTTTACCATCAAAATTTAATTGTAAGTAGGTAGCTGTATGTAATTCGATGTAATGTAATACGTATTTTTGGAATTTCTCTTTTGATATTGTTTGGATCTCGTTCAAAATTATATTTTTATAATAAAAATACATATTTTCTTGTAAGATTCTAGCGGGTGGTGCTTAAACGATAGTTGCTTTATTTATAAAACATACTAAATATTATTGTATCAGTACCTACCCTTGTAATTTGACGTATTATTTTGGCGTGACCAAATTTTTTAGATATTTTTTTCGTAATGTAAGTTTTTTTTAGAAAAATTATAACGGGCGTAGAAATTTTCAAAAATTAGATCTCATTTTAAGGCAACCTTTCTATTGAGTGCCTTCATAAAGATCTCCCAAAACTTTTGGATTACAAAATAAAGAAAAAATTTAATGTTTTTTATAAACATTGTAGGTTTAAGACTTTTGTGTGAGAATCTATTCGACGTAACTCGTTTATTGTCAATAACACTAACATTTTCACGTTGATAAGTTTTTTATAAAAATAAATTTTCAATTCTTTACGATTCGTATTATTTTGTGGGTGTAAACTCTTTAAGAAATATATGTCTACGAAAACTTATTTTGTCTGATTTATTTCATAACCATTACGAATTTAAGATACGATTGCATGCCATGATCCACGTAGGTACAACGTGGAACATGCGCCGGGGCAGCGGCGCGGTGCCTCCACCAAGTAAAGCTTAGCGCTCTTGCACTATCAGGAAGGTACGGTGTAGGCCGTAAGGTTTCCTTTTGCAGACAACTTTACGGTACGTAGTCACCTGCAGGTCATAGCGGTCAACCCTTCCCCACTGGCCATGACCTAACACAGCTAAGGGATCCACCGCCACATTGCTGACCACTCTTGTAGATACATTGTGGTAAAGATCTATCAGGAGCTCGATGTTTAAAGCTCCGGCACTAGTTGTGCTCTCAGTGCTTGCCAGATAAGCTCTCGCGAAACTCGGTCAAACGCCTTTTCGAGGTCAATGAAAACCATGTGGAAGTCTTGTGTGCGAGACTTGTACTTTTCCATAAGTATTTTCACTGCGTGAAAAGCGTCTGTGGTGCTGACATCGCTGGTAAATCCGCACTGGTTCGGTGTTATCTTTGTTATTTTTGTCATTCTTTTTACGAGGATAATTTCCCAGATCTTATAAGGGTGTGAGAGGTTAGCTTGATTCCTCTATAATTTCCACAGTCCGCAACATCACCTTTATTTTTATAGAAACGTATAAGGTTACTGGTTCTCCACATATCTGGGACTTTGGTGGTTATAGGAATTTCGTTGAAAAGCTTAGTCAACCATGCTACACCAGTTTCCCATTTTTAGTTTTTTGGATAGCTGTTTTGACTTCCTCGGGTGAAATTGCATTAACTGGTCCTACGGCACATGGTAGTGGTGTTAGCGGTTCCTGTGGAAACTCCTCGTTGAGAAGTGTTTGGTGGTATTCCTGCCACCTCTTAAGTCTTTGTTTGTGGTTAACAATTTGCCGGCTGATCTTTAATATATTTGTTACGTTTGATATCCTTTGTTCGATTATTTCGAAGTTTAGCTAATTTAAATATTTCCGCGTCTGTATTTGCGTTCTCTAATTGTTTGTAAAACTGATCATTGGACAGTGCTCTAGTTACTGCAACACATTTCTTCCAGGCGATCGGTGTCAATTTTTGTTTCCTGCCATTTTTTGAAATACACTTTCTTTTCTGAGATTTAACATTCTCATCCCACCAAGTAGGGTCCTTATTAATCCTTAGTTTTCCTTTTGTGACACCTAAGGTTGTTTTGGCGGTTTTCAGGCCAAACTGGTGGAAGTCGTTCCAGAGAGTGTTGGTATCTTTAGGGTCTTGTAGAGTGTCTTTCAAGTATGCATCAGCTTTCGCAATGAATGAAGTGCCTTCTGATTTGTGTATGTTATGCGGGCCTCATATTTTTGATATTTCTGTGTTTGGTTCCAATTTGGCATTACCAAACAGGCTACAAGAAGTCGGTGTTGGGTGATTAGTGGTTCCCCTGGTATAACTTTACAATCCTTGAAATTGCACAGAATGGACCTGTCACCCAGAAAATAGTCTATTTGTGAAGCCGAACCACCACTTTTGTAGGTTATTAAGTGTTCGTCCTTTTCTAGGGTTCCGTACCTCAAAAGGAAAAAACGGAACCCTTATAGGATCACTCGTGTGTCTGTCTGTCTGTCTGTCCGTCTGTCACAGCAAATTTGCTACGGATCTACTGGAGTGATCAAGTTGAAATTTGATATACATATGGATTTCTGTATGTTTGGGTTACAGAAATCCATATGTATACCAAATTAGCCGTACGGCTAAAGTAAATAATTGAATTTTGAATATGGGGGTCACTTTTAGGGGGCAAATAAGAAAATTAGAAAAGAAAGTTTTGCAAACTGTATCGTGTGACATATCAAATGAAATGGCTTACTATGAGGGTCTCAAATGAATTTTGTTATTATTTTAAAATAAAACGTTTTAAAGTTATTTAAGAAAATAGACGAAAATTGATCATTCAAATTTTAATTCAAGTTTCGGAGATAAGGGGGACCCCCCCCCTTATCTCCGAAACTACTAATACTAAAATTTTGATAAAAATACAGAAAATAGTTCTCTCAATATTGTGAGTACAAACTTGCATTTTCTGTTGGAATGTATGGGAGAACATGTTTTTCTTGTTCTTGGGATAATTTCATCCCAACTACGGAACCCTTCATTGTGCGTAGTCCGACACGCACTTGGCCGGTTTTTTTTTAAAATAGGTGTTGACGATCGGAAGGACAAACTGAGTCGCTAAATTCATTATGTCACTGCCCTGGCTGTTAGAGGTGCCATACCCAAAATTTCCATGTATGACTGAGTTTTCTGGTGCTTTCAGACCCACATGTCCATTCAAATCACCGGCTATTATTTTTTTCTCATCCAAGGGTATGGTTTGTAAAAGGTCTTCTAGGCTTCCCCAGAACAGATCTTTTTCTTCGTTGCCACATCCCACTTGGGGGGATATACTGAGACTACCATTTAAAGTTGGTTGGTTATCTAGAGCTAGTTTTACATACATAATTCTATCACTTATTCTTTCTACTTTAATCTCTACTCTAATCTTTCCTTCTTTAATCTTATTCTTTGTTTTAGTGTTTCGTCGAGGATGATGCCAATTCCGTTCCTTGATGTGCCGTTATATATTTTTAAAGGGGTGCCCCCTTTAAAAATATTATTACGTACGAGATATTTACCACAGTCTAGGAAAGTAGTATACCAAGAATAGCATTAACAAAAATAGGTATTCTAGGAAGATGTTTCATGACTTCACCTGTAATAAGGTCATAGTCAAGTTTTAAAATAAATATGTCGGCTCTGTAGGTGTTAATAATTTGATTAGATTTACCATTGCTACAGAAACTTGAGAGGTTCGGTAATTACGAAAAAAATTGTGTGGCTGACACTGGCTTGGCCACCATCAGGGATTTTACTTTTGATAACACAAAGAGTTAGTCGTTAATTAGTCGAAATTTGTCGCCAAATATCAGAATTTGTCAGTCACTGGTTCAAAAGTTATAAGGGGTCATTAGTGGCCGATCTGGAGAGAGTCTCCCCAGCTTGGCCACCTTTATATCTCAAAAACTAGGGCACCTAGCGAAGATCTGTTTTCTCCCAGATTTAGTCGCTAATTAGACGAAATTAGTCGCCAAGTCACAGATTTAGTCGGGTCTTAGTTTAGAAGATATAATGAGTTCAATTTTTAAGTATAGTTCAAGAGCTAGATTGAAGAGTTTACGATAAAATCTTTGATCTAGCTCTTGGTCTATACTTAAAAATTGAACTCATTATATCTTCTAAACTAAGACCCGACTAAATCTGTGACTTGGCGACTAATTTCGACTAATTAACGATTAAATGTGGGAGAAAACAGAACTTCTCTAGGTGCCCTAGTTTTTGAGATATAAAGGTGGCCAAGCTGGGGAGACTCTCTCCAGATCGGCCACCAATGACCCCTTATAACTTTTGAACCAGTGACCGACAAATTCTGATATTTGGCGACAAATTTCGACTAATTAACGACTAAATCTTTGTGTTATCAAAAGTAAAATCCCTGATGGTGGCCAAGCCAGTGTCAGCCACACAAAAAAATTGATAACGTTGAATAGGTCTCGTGACACTCCAGTGTTCACGGAAACATGATTTAAGTTACTAACACAATTCTACGATCAGAAAGTGTTTAAAAAAAGAAAAGTCGTTTTAAAATTGTAAAACGGAGTGCAGGGCAGTGATCATAGAACCACGAAGCAAGTCGGTTGTCGTTGTAATTAGAATACAGTGTGTTTAATAAAGTTATTTTATACAAAGAACAGTGTTTTGTATTATTAAATTAGAATGGAAAATAGAAGAGTTCAACAAATCAGGACTACGACTAGGGACTACGGGTAGCGATAATGCTAGCGGTGCAAAATGCAATGTTCCCCGCGCATAAAGTTTAGTGGCCAGTCGTCTTCCCCGCGCCGCGCCTTAGCAAAAACTAAAATAAGAAGGCAATCGTCGTCTACTGAATAGACTTTATCCTAGACACTGGAATTTCATATAAGCTCCTTCTCGGACCACGATACTCCTGGTCCTAACACTCAATTAGGCAAACTTTTGAAATGCGGCCTCAGACTAAATAAAAAACCTTGACATAGCGCTACGAACAATACAGTGAAGCATGCGCAAAACTACACCTCGCACTGTGCATACACGCTCAAACGCACACATTTACACCAAACTGCAATTAAACTACACCTCATTACGTGCACAGGCACACCTGTTTACGAACACCAAAACGTGAGGCTTCACGTTACTGTTGACAGCGCTGTCTTGGTTTTTTAATTAGTCTGAGGCTGCGGCTATAATGTGCTCTTCAGAGTATGGAAAGCTTTAGCTTCATAAGATGGTAGATAACGGTGTTGTACCCCGGAAGCTTCGCTACAAGAGAGCGCTGTGTGTGGTTGTGTGTTTGTGATTATTTTGTCATGATTTTGTCAAAGTCATCTTGAAGACAAAGCGACCAATGGGGTTGGCTCCTTAAAACTTTTGGCAGATGACGCTAGCATAGCTTTCACCTGTCACATTTGTTTACTCTATTTGTGTGTTCGGTTTTGTAAATTTTTTCATCAAAATACCAGGATGGATGATAAGATAAACATGTACTCAACATAGAGAATAAGCGAGCTAAAGGCTGAACTGAAAAAAAACGAGGTGCTTCTTTACAATGAAGAAAAGCAGACCTTATTGAAAGGTATACTCTTAAAATTATACATCAAGCTATTTTATTTATGAAATAGTTTTGTTTGTAGGAAGTATACATTTCATAATACTCGTGGAGGAGGAGCTCGTGGCTAAGTAATAACAGCCGCACGGGTCGATCCGTCAGGTTAAGCTACGCTTGCCGGGGTTGGTCAGTGGATGGGTGACCATCTTTACATATCGAGATACCTCCGTGCCTCGGAAAGCACGTTAAGCCGTTGGTCCCGGCTGTCATTCGTGGATCTTTGACAGTCGTTACGGGTCGTCAGAAGCCCGAAAGTCTGACAACCAGTCTTACCAAGGGGTATCGTATTACCCAGTTACTGGGTTGTGGAGGTCAGATAGGCAGTCGCTCCATGTAAAATACTGGTATTCAGCTGCATCCGGTTAGACTGGAAGCCGACCCCAACATAGTTGGGAAAAGGCTAGGCAGATTGATATACATTTCATAATACTTTTCGCCAATTATACATTACTACAAAAAGCCGAATTAGACCACTTTTTTTTAATTACTTTTTTTAACCACTTTTTTTTAACTCTACAGCTATCGGAAATTGGTGTGCACCTATTTCTTTGCATTAAGTCACTTCACATTTCTTTGGCATTTTGTAAAATCTTAAACAAACAAACACTTCATAGAAATGAATATAATTTTGGTTAAAGCTATGCTAGCGCCACTTTGACAGTAGCCAACCCCATTGGCGACAACTCTATTGACAGTTGAATGAAAGTAAGAAACAGCTCCATCTACGCGGAACTAATTTGACAGTTTTCTTCCCCATTGTTTCCTTGCTGCGTAGTATTGTATGTAAGCCGACGTTCGCACGGACGTAAAAAAATAGCGGCGATTTTTTTTCGCGCACTGGATTTTCAATGCTCTGCTTAGCGCCGAGCGTTGAAAATCCAACAGTGTGTTTGTTCGACGCGCTGGGATGCACTCTGTTGTTGTTAGGTTGGATTCTCGACGCTCGGCTCAACACCAAGAGTGAAAAATCCAGTGCGCTATAAAATACCGCCGCGATAATTTTACGTCCGTCCGAACGTCGACTTACTATATAGATGGCGCTACAGGATTGATTCGGATCGATCGGGATCACCAGTCACGAGTTTATCACGCAAATATCATAATGGTAGGTATTCTTCTAGTTTTTAGCATCGAATAGGTACATTCAGGTAACTTGTCAAAGTTGTTTTAATAATAATGACGCATACAGACACAATATGCTACGAAGGCTACGAATGGTTTGTCACGGATGCCTCAGGCGGAAATTGCATTTTCTGAAATATATTAGACGCAAAGTATGTTATCGCCATGATTTGAGATTTTTGCAGCATTTTGATTAAGTTTCTTTTTGAAGCATAAGCCGACGCTCGCACGGACGTAAAAAAATCGCGGCAAGATTTTATCGAGCACTGGATTTTCAACTCTCGCTGTTGATCCGAGCTTCAAGAATCCAACCTAACAACAACAAAGTGCATTCTAGTGTGTCGAAAAAACACACTGTTGGATTTTCAACTTTCGGCGCTAAGTAGAGCGTTGAAAATCCGGTGCGCGATAAAATCCCGACGTCCGTGCGAACGTCGGCTAAGGGTGCGTTTCCACTGACGCGGAGCTGGGCGGAGCGGAGCGGAGACGTGCAGGAATCGACCAATCATAATGGTTGAAATCCTCATCGCGTCTCTTGCCTCGTCTGTAATTGGACGATTCCTGCACGTCTCCGCTCCGCTCCGCCCAGCTCCGCGTCAGTGGAAACGCGGCCTTAGGCTGTCTGCCCACCGGAGCGGAGCGAGGCTGCGGAGCGCAGAAACAGAAATATTAACCAATAGAATCTTAACTCCGCTCCACTCCGCCGTCCGCTCGCGGTTCTATTGGTTAATATTTCTCCGTTTCTCCGCTCCGCAGCCTCGCTCCGCTCCGGTGGACAGGCAGCCTAATACAGGGATGTTTAGATGAAAAATTGGAAGTCAAAGACCCATTGAACAACAAAGTTGTGAAGTGTGCCTAATATTTAAATTATAAAAATGTTTATGATGACAGTGAAGAAGGGTAAAATAAAATCTCAAAATCATATGCGCCGTCCTCACAGAACGGCCACTCTTTATTTTTATAAATTTTAATTTATTTACACATTTTCCTTTTTCTACTTTACATTTATGACGTTAACGTTTTTAAAATACATTACAAAAACAAAAAAAAATAATAATAATATATAACAGAAATACATGAGAAATGTACACTTACGTTAATTCAGACGAATGGGAAAAATAGATGGACTAGTATACCCAATTAGAAAAAATAATCATTCCCAAGAAAATTTTTATCATTTATTTTCCCATTAAAAAAGTATTTTATAAATTTTCGCCTACATGTATAAATGTTTATAAATTAAATTGTATTATAGTAAAAAATGGCAGAAAATTTATCAAATACTTCAGTCTAATATATATTGCTTTACATTTAAAATATACATGGAAATCAATGTTGTTATTATTGTACTTTTATCAATTCTAATCAAACAATTCCTTATCATAAGGGGGTTGGTGGTTCTATTTGACGTTTCTTATTTAAAATTACGTACAACAGTTAAGTCTATAGTTAAAAAAGGAGGTTTAAAATGCAGTTGCGCAAATGATCGACAAAAGTACTGCGCAGTAACTACGAACGACAATAACGCAGTGTTGTTTACCATTTGCGTAAACTTTTAAGTGTGATCTATGGTTAAAAATTACTTATTACAGTATCTATCACCATTTAAACCGCCAAATAGAACAACCAGCACCATCCTATTAAAGTAACAGGTATATCCATGGCATTAAAAATCTACATTACGTAGAAATCATATTTTTTGTCATTTTTTTTCATTTATTTAATTAAACGAGATATTTACTCTAAGTTCTAATGTACAGAAAGTGCACAACATCAAGTGGTGTCAGTCTATAATAGGTTTGGATGGATGGATTTTTTGAAATATTGACAAATTATAGTAATGATAGTATTAAAAAGCTGTGGTAAGGGCACGCACCCATTATGACGGGCAGCATTTGGCCATATCTGGGTGTCTACTCCCTACGTCCCTTTGTCCGTCCGTCCGTCTGACATAACGATCCATCAAAACAAGTGTAAAAGTTAAATTTTTCGGACGGGCAAAAACACCTACAGTAGGGACAACTGTCAAATCGTGTTGTCATTCATACTTCGTTCGGTCCCCGAACCAATCATACATCCGTAGGTGATACGGAGTAGGAAACGCCCGTAACGAAGGCCCAAACTATGGGCTTCGTGTAGGGAGTAGACCCCCAGGTCGCATTTAGCCGTAGCAGGCCTCATTGGGTTGTAGCACTCCATATTGGGCGCAACGTCTCCGTAAACATGTTCCCTTTGAACCATTAACTGACTGGATGACTCTTCGCTAATTTTAAGTATTTTAAAAGACGTGAATGATGTCAGTTCTCCACAACTCAACTAGCGAGGAAGAGGGTTTTTGTCCTCCTTCGTGATAAATTTTACATAGCTGTTATACAGCAGAATATGTTCCCGCGGCCCGATATAATGTGTGCCCACCTTTATGGTGGTATTTTAAAAACTCCTTTTGGTGGCAGTGGTGAATATACTCCTATTTTGTGTAAACATCTGTTTTAATTTTATTGTTTGTACATAGTCATATGTATGTAAAAAATATTCAGTAGGAATGTTTTGTTTACATATTTGTGCAAGTAGCATATAATAATATTATTCATATTATTTAAAAAGATAAAAATCCTATATTAATATTCATATAGTTTCTATAAAAGAATGTCATTTGAGGGTATATAAAGCAGTCTTAACAAAAGTACATATTATAATTATACTTAAAGGAGTTTTTAAAATACCCACCTCTGACTGATATTTCAAACTAAAATCGACCGTAAGATGTAACAGTTAAGCTTTAAAATTGTATAAAAGCATACGAAACTGTACTATATGGCAGTGATACAATAATGGCTAAAAGCGAACTTAAACTAAACAGAACAATTCGTCGTTGTGTTTAACGAAACTAAGATTTTATATAAAACTACTACGTCAAATAATGTGTGCTACGTTTTAAAAATATCATGAGCTCAAAATAGGGCAAACTAAAACCAATTTCAACATAATATTATTAAAATAATTCATTGCATTCAAACTTGCATTGATCTATTTTATAATAAGTAAGCGTAGTGTATTTGCATTGCTAAAGTCAAAAACTCACTGGATAAAATCACAAACACAACGACTAAGTCAGAAACACACTAACCAAAGTCAGAAACACGCTGACCAAAGTCAGAAACATAGTGACCAAAGTCAGAAACACACTTATTAGAGACAAAACCACCCGCTAAACACAACAACGAATTGAGACATCACAGATATCATTCCTACAGTAAGAAAACATGTAATGCGACAGAATGCCATGATTGTAACCCAAGTAGTAACGATAGTAAGGTCACACTGGAAGTAAGTACTAATATCTAGTACTAAACGCTAACCATATATACAAAATTACTATCCAACTCGCAATGAGTACATGGTCGCGACATAGAATCTTGAGCCATTATATTTAAATAGGATCACAGTGAAAAAAGTGATTTAAATTTAAGTCACTATACTATAAATATTAATGTCCATGTTATGGCAAGTTTCTCTAATTAAATCTTAAGTGTTTCTAAGACTTCTAACTGTCTACGCCCATAGAAAAATTTCCTTTTTTTACTAGTTTTTCTGTACATCACGCGAAGTCGCTAACACATACTTTCACTGACTAATCACAAGTTCAATTGCACTGTTTAAAAACTGGGTTGCGACACAGTCCTTGGGTTACCACTTTGCGGCTGGTAGACGTCATAGGAGTTGTGTGGCTCCAGATGGCAGACTACATTGTTTTCTCCGTTGAGAACAGCTGCTAAAGCCCTCATGTTGCTTTCCTGAGGCTGGTGGTATGGGTGCATCAGCCTCCCACTCTCATAATGCCTCTGGTCGTAAGTATCCCACTTCCCATACTTTCCATAATGCTCCTGTTCATGGTGATGCCTTTCTCCAGGGCTGTAAGAGATTAAAGGGCGGTGATCGCCAAAAAACTTAGAGCTGGACGACCCGTGGTGTCCAGGGTTCTGTCGGCAGTTATCCGGGCCAGAGTTGTCATCTGACATGTCAGACATTAGAGTCTCGTTCCTCTCGATTTCCTCGTAGACGGGATCGTCTTGAATGACGCGGAATTCTTGTTCAGACCCTCGTCTGTACATCCTGCCTTGTTGGTTCGCGATTTCTGAGTACGTGTGGTTAACATTTTGGCTGCCGTGGTGATGATGATGTTTCCTGCGGTCGTCTTTGTAATGTTTCCTGAAAATCATTTCTTGGCTGCCTGGGGAATGTTGGGACATGTATACGTGTGGGTTCCTGAAGTCGTGGTTGTAGCTCCGAGTGGTTTGGTACCCTTGGGGGTGGTGCAGAGGACTTTCTTCGTCTTTTATGGCGTGACGGGGTGAGGGGGGCGCAAGAGGGGCATCACACTCGTAAGGGCTGTGGATGTGGTTCTGCTGAGCCAACTGCCTCGACAACGTGTCGTGATGAGGAAGAGTCGAAGAGTTCACCGGATGGTGCTTAGAAGAAGTGTTCTGTAAAACAAAGAGTAATGTTAGAATGGAGGTTTAAGTGCTGTTGTGTAAGACAGCTCAATTTTTGTTTGTTTCAAATAATCCTGAAACTATTTCGGAGAAGTTTAACATTTTGTAAGTTTTACAATAGGTAATAAATATTAATCTTTAAAGTATTTTCACCAATTTACTTACATAGAATATTATATTTTAATCGAATTAATTATCTAGTTGATTAAGATAGTCTTTAATGTAGGTACACAATCAAGCATGTAAAGTATGCAGTTAAGGTTTTCTTTAGTTTTTTTTAATTCGCTATATCAAGACAGTCAGTATGGTAGTGCTAGACTTAGCTAGTCTAAGTGCTATGAAGTGTTAACACACCTGTACACAGTGGCAAACGTGGGCGTACTTATAAACGCTTATTTGAAACACGGACTAGAAATCAAATGGAGTAATAATGTATATTCAGCACTTGACAGCCGAGTAAACACTTAGTATGTCGCAGTGAAATTCTATCGGTTCAGTTTGGTCTAACCTAACCCAATTCAGTTAAAATAAAAATCGCGACTTGACAAAAAAGCTATGCTGTTTGTGGGTGAAGACGGTGAGCATCCAATTATTATATAGATGTTTAATTTCTTTTTATCTTACAAAACGGAAAGAGTTTGGTTCTAGAAATAAGTACATGTTAGGTCTCCATTTGCATGCTAATCTGTGACTAGTACTAACTATTCTCTATCTACGCAAAGAACACTGATGAAAGTTTAGAAAATTGAATGGTTGTTAAATGGCCATGATGGGCGACTGTGTACAGGATGTATACGGAAGGAGATGGGTAGGGCTATATGCAGTGAGGTGACGTCATGCAATGTCCGCTACGGTTATTCTCATGCAGTTAGATTAGGGTGATTCTTTACGATTTAGTAAGATCTCGTAGTTCCCATGAGAACCGTCACCAAATAATTGTTTTTAATAATTAATGTGTTTGAATATTTACATAGATAATACCTGAAAATAAAAAAATCTGTGAACATTATTAAAATAAGATTCGTAAGTTACATAATTTTATAAGGGTAATTGCAGTTATTAAATAAGAACATAAAGACTAAGGTTTGATCATAAACAAAGGGCTTTCAGGCACATTTTAACAACTTCACAAATTCTCCTTAAAGGAACTATGGTCTGAGACTACCTGTGGTTATTATTATTGATATAACTAAAACCAGCTTATTAAATTTTGATGTTCAGCAGTGGGCTAATATGATATCACATCTCTTAAAAAAAGTTACCCTCAATCTATACCTTCTAAAAACACGTAGATCTTACCAAAACGCAAAAAAAAAGAAACTAAAAACAAAACATCAAAACAGGAAAAGTACGAGCGACAAGCGTTTTTACAGCCCTCCCCTCACCTTCCAAACGTTAGCGTTCGCCATTACAGCCCACTCGTTCGCGCCAATCGACGCCGCCATCTTATTCGAAAAACAAGATGGCGAACGAGACCGCAAGTTCTGGTACTCATTAGGAACCTCTATATTGTTCCTGTAGCTATGCATTGACGCAATACTTTGAGTATGTGATGTAGAATGAGGTATATTCTGTGGTGTAGGCACACGCATCGATCTTGCATCGTCACTTGGTACGTAAATCGGTGCTGTAGGACGAATATTCCATCGCGCCGCCTCTGGTTGCAAGTTGTAGCTCTATATATAAAGAATTGTTGATATATTACACATATAATTATATTCTAAATACATATACTATGCAGGATAGACGACAGAATGACTGATGTATGCGTTACGCATTTAGAGATAGGATTCTTCGTATTTCCAAACTGAATGTTTAAATATTTTTAACTTTTTAGTTAGAAATATTTTGATGTCATTCAGAGATGCTGTCAGTATTAACTATAACCACCACACCACTAAAGAAAGAGTGTTAATAGACAATTTGAAATGATTATTAGTGAAGCATTAATGAAAGAAGGCTTTGAGAGACAGAAAAAAACACAAAAACTGGACTTACCGTTACAAAAAAAAAAAACATACAAATCATGTTAGTGAAATTTTTCACACAAAAAAACAATATGTTAAAACAAACAAATAAACAAATTGAGCTGTCTTTAACCAATTAGTGACAAAAGCCGTGGTGTCTGGTGGTATGGAATCGAAATTTTCGATCAAAAATTTTGGAAATACCCTATACCTATCTCTATTTGCGTACGCACCTTGTTGGCCATTTTGCCGGTATCCGTGAGGGTATCTGCCGCTACCAGGGTTGACAGGGCTCCTGAGTTGCGTCATGGGTGCTGGGGGCTCTCTCTCAGGGATATTATGGCCAAAATTCGCCGCTGTCGCATTGAGACTAGGACCAAAATTGGATGAAGGGCCAAAATTTTGATTTTCTTGGGAGGTTCGTCTATTTCTGTTTGAATGATAGCTGTGTGCCGCAGCCGCAGCGGCTAGTGACGCGACAGCGGCATTGTTGATTACATTGTTGTTGTTATGGTTGTTGTTGTTGACAACAACGTTCAACGTTTTGATGATAAGGTTGTTTGTTGCTGACGCTGCAGGGGGCCCGGAGCCGGAGGTGCTTGCCGTGCTCTGCTATAAGTTGGAATTTATATTTACTGGGGTATTCTTGTGATTAGATATAAATAGTAAGTACCTAATTATATTTTTTAAAATACATGTACCTACTTAGTTTTAAATAGTGCAGCTACATATTTAGTGTTGAGATTACATAGATAAGGTTAAAAAGAATTAATTTAAACATGGTCAAATTAATTTGCTTTATTGTTGAGATTGATCCCAAACATCTGTATTTAAAAAATAGTCTTGTATACCACCACCATTTCATGCAATATTTTTTGTATTTTTTAGTTGTTCGAGTTACCTATCGATATTAAGACAAACCATAATGTTTGTGAAGATTTTGCTAAAAACAAATTCCATTGTATTCCCATTCACAATATTTTACCCACATTTATATCCGTTAACACCTGTCAAACTTGCATAAAAATGTATTTGTTAAAATACTAAGTAAATCAGAATTTCAAAAAAACCATCGCCTGCACTATTTGTGTTATGAACTTAGGCCTTCAAGAAAGTCTGTCATTTTCACCAGTATTTGACAACTCAAACCTCATCCCCCAAGGTTTAAATCGCTAGATTTTCCCTCACCGTACTTAGTCACAAGAAAAAGTGTCCATACTGAGAAGAGTAAGCCCATACATTATTAAACAGCATTTCTATGATAATCAAGTGAAGGCATGTCAGAGGTATCAAAACGAAACGGAAATGCGACTATCTGTTGACGCGGTGGGGCGAATCTAACGATTTAAATCTTTACCGCAGTCAACATTTTCATGACAGTCGTCACTACAGCCGCCGCCCCATAGTAGT
Source organism: Cosmia trapezina (assembly GCA_905163495.3). Lineage (NCBI taxonomy): Eukaryota > Metazoa > Arthropoda > Insecta > Lepidoptera > Noctuidae > Cosmia > Cosmia trapezina. Next base: position 8,188,260 of record LR991044.1, read on the forward strand.
CTATGCGCCGCCCTACACAACGCACTACGGTGACCGCTCTTCTAGGACACCGTAGCTTTACTTAGTTTCTGTACCTACTTACGTTTAGAAAAGTGTTATTAAATTATTCTTATTCAAACTCAAACTCAAAGCATTTTGAAATAAATGCTTTGAGTTTGAGTATAAACCAATTACAGGCACTTTTGAATTGTCAAGAGGTCGGTCAGTCAGAAAGATGAAGCTAGACGCCCATTTCAAAGCGTAGTAGATCTCTATGCAGAAGAACGGTTTTATATTAATTATTCTCCGTAACTTTCAGCAGAGTGTTTTTATTTACGAGTACTTTAGGCTCGAATGATGTTGATGGCGCTCTGGTAAACATTGTGGGTAATTGTTTTGTAAATTGTATTGAACAAAAAAGATCAGTTCCAATTTTGGCCACGCGCCTTGGATAACAATGATCTGTCGAACCATTTATTTTATTTGAGCGACCTGAAGTATTGCATTTTTTCGTCTATGGTTGCCTGTCAATAAATAAGGAACTTCATAGCATCCATGCAGTATTGCATTTTTTCGTCTATGGTTGCCTGTCAATAAATAAGGAACTTCATAGCATCCATGCAGTATTGCATTTTTTCGTCTATGGTTGCCTGTCAATAAATAAGGAACTTCATAGTGCCCATGAAGTATTGCATTTTCTCGTCTATGGCTGCCTGTCAATAAATAAGGAACTTTATAGTGCCCATGAAGATTTAATTTTTTCTTCTATGGTTGCCTGTCAATAAATAAGGAACTTCATAGCGACCATGAAGTATTGCATTTTTTTGTCTATGGTTGCCTGTCAATAAATAGGGAACTTCATAGGCGTGCTTATGTCAAAAACAAAATAAATGATTGGAAAGAATATTACCTACGATTGAATCTCATAATTACTTATTTTATGCAAGTTCGACCCATCTACCCAAAGAAGAAAAACCAAATTATTACTATGAACATACCGTAACATCCCTTGGATCGACAACGTCATCAACATCAGCATTACTTTGGTGATATCTTCGACTCTTCACAGACCCTTGCCTGGTGTCCATATGATTGGATGACGAAGCTGTGGGTCCGTTGTTATGCTGGAGAGTCTCTGAGGGTTGGCCAGTGAAATGCAGACAGCAGGACAGCCAGGGGTGGCGGCGACCGATGCGGGCGCATTCGTTGCGGAACTGTGAGTTTTAGGGGTGAAAAATTTGTGATGGGTTTATTATATTAATAATCAGAAGAAGACTGTAGTAGAATGAGGCGATAATTGGTGTCTTTAGGTATTGCCATAAGTATGGAAGTATCAATACATCGGTGGAAAGTTTATCGAAATAAAAGAGTGTCGTCGATGTTACAAAGCGTCGCAGTAATAGTAACATAGTATCACGGCAACATGTTCGTGTGTAAATATACTGTCGCTACTGCGGCGCCGTCATCTGTTTTCTCGTAGAACACTAGAAATACTAGAATAGGACAACCCATTACCACCAAGTCCATCACGTTTTATCAGCGGAAGCAGTAGTTTACTTTGTGCAAAAATAATAATGTCATAAGAGGACCATATGACATTTTCTGGTTGTCAAGTATAGATGACCTTGTAAAATAGTTTTAGAGCTGAATTAAAACTGGTGTCATGAGAGAAAAATATTTAAAAAAAATAGTTTTATGTCAGGTACACATCAAGCTATACAATTCCAGTTTACACTGACCTCTCACTGTAAGGAAATCTTATACAATGCGAGATCAGCTTATACTGGAAATGTATAGCTTGATCTGTAGCCGTGTGTACATACAAAAAAATAATCTTTAAAAAAATCGAGAAAATTGACACCCTGTGATGATCTTACAAGTACTGTAACTATAAAACATTACATTTCTTTTTTTTTTGTGATTTAGGTAACCCTGAATAAGTAAGTCTTAAATTAAAACACAACTTACTGGCTCAGTTTTAAAGAAAATATCACTTTTTTGCCCAGCTACGTATTCAAAATTATTACATCACCAAACTTACACTATACTGAAAAAAAATGTAGGTACTAGGTATGTATTTTTTTTTATAACACATTGGCTCGTAAAGGGTCTCTTATTTCACCAATTTCAATATCGTAATGTATGTCATTACGTACTTGTGCGTTATTGTAATGTAAAAGCCACGAGTTTCAAGATGCTCCGTCTAAAACGACCGGTACTTTTTTAAATCTTAGCAAAGAGTTTTTATGTCAGAAAAGTGGTCAACATTTTATGAATCAAATTAACTTTGGGAGGTAAAATATAAAAAATAGACATTTAATTCTTTAATTTAATTAATTTTGACAATAAATTACAATTTATCTGTAACAAAAACAAAAAAATAATAATTTACTTTAATTTAGTAATACTGGCTGTTTTTGTGCCTTTGCCTTAAAAAAAAGCGCTGATTTGTGAACAAGTAAAAATTATTCCGCGCGCTTTTTCTTTTCGCTCTTAGTTTTCGCTGTATTGTTTTTATTTGAAAATGTCGTCAAGTATTGATGAATTTATTAATTCGACATCACCAGAAGTCTCAGAGGCAGCGGAAAGGCTACTCTAAGCCTCTTGCCCGAAAAATCGACCGATATTTGAAAACAAGCAAACATGCAAATTCATTTTCAGAAAGTGTGTTTTTAAAGATTTATTCGTTTAAGAAAGTCCGAGTTTTATTTATTTCCTCGCAAATATGTTATAAAACGTCGTATGACATACGTGCGCTTTGATAATTACAGCCTCTGCTTTCTTGTAGACCTCGCCTACGGCTCGGGCTAGCAATATCGCCTCGGCTGTAATTTTCAACTCTCCGCACTTATATCATAATGTACTATTATATTTTGCTATTAACTTTCACCAACTTGCCTACCCAGTTTCCAGCTTGACGTAAATTTTTGGGACACCCTGTACGTAAAATAAACAAAGACAAGAGCAAGTATACTAATAATAATTATTACCTTATCATTCTGCAAACAATGGAAGATGAAGATGACGAGTCCTTGCAGAGAGTTGAGTATGGTGAACGCGTACGCCATGGCAACGGTCTGCTCGCTCAGGTACAGCAGGCCGAAAGTCCAGGTCAGGCCTAGGAGGAAGGCGAGGACTAGCGAGCTTTTTAGCCAGACCCTGGAAAAGAAGGAGGGTGTTATAGAGGAGGTGATAATGTTGTTTTAGGTTTTGAAAATACATTAGAACTTTACATAAATTGCATTGGTTAGAAAGTTAAACAAATCGGAAAAAGCGTTTCCATAGGGGTGAAACTAACCAAATTAAATTTATTTTCGATTTTTACGATACTTTCCTCTTTTATTATTGTATGTTAAACTTTATCATTTATTCTTAAACTACTCTTCATAGGTCTTGTGTCTTGAGCACAATTTTTTAGTTTTAGATTTATAATAAATGCTTTGTAAAATTATGAATAATCGTGCTCGTAAAGTGATACAATTTTAACTGGGCTAGATAATCTTAATTAACTTGCTATGTAGGAAAACTTTTCATCAGTTTCGTCAGTTTTTTTCAAAAAATAGTTTTTGACATTACCATTTGGTAATGTCAAAAACTGTTTACTACGAATACTAGTCGGTACTACGAATAGTAAGCAGTTTTATGGTAATAATAGTATGTATTAAATTACATTTAAGGTATCAAACTTGATTCAAGCAAAGTTAACCACAGTTCACCGTTTAAGCGCTGGCGCATTATAGTACATTTTACAATATATCTTGTTAATTTTCAAGCTAAAGAGTTCTACTTGTAACTTACTTCATCTTATACAGCTTAGCGTCATCCTTAGCCTTCAGCGATACGGTGGAGTGCGTGCACATCATGTAGATCACCATGATCAGACAGATCCAGTTAGCCTGGAAATAGATAATGTTATGTTATGTGTATGTATGTCACTAAGGGCTGATTTTTCAATAGTCAAATAACTCTTACCTGAAGAATAAATATGACCGTTTGACATATTTTTATACAAAAACTGTCAAATTGAAATATTGAGTTATCTGACTATTGAAAAATTAGCCTTTACATACATAAATAAATTTACTTTATTGTATTTTGAGAAGAAACACAAGGAAATTTCTTTCAGATTTGATGTTAATAATCACATCTTCAATTCTATGTATTGGGGCAGTTACCAAAACCCGGATTTTGTTTTGTACTGTTCATGGGTTCAAATCGGATCAAAGTCGCAACTATTGATCCGATTTGAACTCACGATCAATCAGTAGTATAGAAGGCTTGCTTTCTGTGCTTTTGTTCAGCTGATGTCTCTGATGCTCAGCTGATGTTTTGTAGTCTTATTTCGATGTTGGCAAGACCAAGTCCAGCTTAACCACAAATTATTTACTAAAATGAGTTCAATAGACACAGGTGCTTTAGTTGTTAGTTGCTCCTATCTATTATACTAAATTAAGAATTACAATAAGATTAGACATTTAAAACAAACCTTTTTTTACAGTCCGTTCAACCGATTTTGACTTCTATACCGCAGGTTTAAGGATGGCATTAAAGGCAATAAATTGGTTACAATACCAACAGTTTACTGCAGCACCAACGCAATAGAAGTCAAAATCGGTTGAACGGACTGTAAAAAAGGTTTGTTTAAATGTCTAATTTTATTGTAAACGGAGTATAGTTAAACTAGAACTAACAGATACTCGTAAACTTACCACCAACACCAAAATAACAGGTCCAACGAAGCTCATCATGAACCACCTATCCGTGGTGGTCTAATTTTATTGTAAACGGAGTATAGTTAAACTAGAACTAACAGATAGGTACTCGTAAACTTACCACCAACACCAAAATAACAGGTCCAACGAAGCTCATCATGAACCACCTATCCGTGGTGAGCCAGCAATGCCTGTCCGTGCCGTAGCCGGCCGGGTACACCGCGGCCGACACCAGCACTATGAGGGCTGGCACCAGGTAGGCGCACGTGCAGTACCAGCGCGCCCGCGGGTGCTCCGGCTCGAACACTTCCACCAGCATCGCGTACAGGTGGAAACCTGGAAAGATGAGGGTTTACAGTTTATTAAATTATAAGTTATTATAAACAAGATGTAAAATCTAAATATTTGTACGGCTGAAATGCCGAGTTTAGTGAAACACAGATTACAAATGTTAAGAACTTATGTACAGCGGGCTGCAGCAATTGGGTATCCCAGTTGTATTAAAATTTTAATACGGGGTCGCGGGTTGTTCTAGCGTCGCGGGTTGTTCAGGGGTCGCGGGTTGTTCGAAAGAGATACCGTGGCCCTGGCATAGGCAACTGAAGGAACACGGGTGGGTTTTAGTCAGTAAAAGTCTGACACGCCCTTCCGCTCCACCCAGAGCGGGAGAATTCATTTGATGATTTCCCATCCACAAAAACAAAAATAAAATAAAACTGGGGTACCCAATTGATGCAGCCCACTGTACCTATATTCTGCAAATAAATATCATACATTCATTCATATATTAAGATTTACGAAGACTTCTCAAAATCGATAAGCCACTCTAGTGCCTGCCACTATCTGTGTTTGGCTAAACACTATCTGTGTTTAGCCAAAATACCTTTAAAAGATATTTTTATTGAAAAATTAAGTGTACCTAAGTACCTACCAACCAAAACAGGTAATTTTCATGTTTTCTGAAAGCTATTGCAACGAGTAACTAAAGATATGAACTTTTCTAGCAAGTCATCAGAAATTACAGCAGTTTTATTCAGTATACTAGCTTTAGACCGCGACTTCGCCCGCATTGATGTCGGAAAATATCCCACGGGTACGTGCTACCGGGAAATCCTTCCTTATTCCTTGTCTACATTACAAAGGGAAACTCTGTGCAAATTTTCAGCTTTCTAGGGTTTGGGCTGGGCGTTGATGAGTCAGTCAATCAGTCAGTCAGGACTTCTCGTTTTATTTATACAGATTTCGGAAACTGGAGGTCAGAAAGTTTTTGTGAAGGATATCTTTCTTACAGCCCGTATTCTAGATATTTAGTAGGCCATCCACGCCTACTTGAAAAATTCACTTTCTTTATACCAGGGTAATATGGATCTAAAGTTTAGTATAAAATCAAGATTAAAAATTTACCATCGCATAAAACTCTTCTTTAAAAATCTTATATACATACCTTCAAGAAACATCCAAGCAAAAGCAGCCAAGAAGAAGTAGTGCAGGAGTCCGGCGACCACTCCACAGAAGATCCTGTTCTGTGTCTTGTCTATGCCGGCGAGGAACACTATCTCCGCGACTAGCAGGCAAGCGCACAGGTTCTTGTGGATTAGCGCGCGGTCTGACTGCTGAACAGAAAGGGGGGGCTTAGATTGTGAAGAAAGAAGAAAATAATACTATGGTAGACATTAATAGGAGTGAATGAAATCAGCCCCTAAATAAAAATGATTATTTGCTATAAAAGATAAAAGACGACTTGGATATGGAAAGGGAGCGCAGGGCGTTGGCTGTGAGGGGGAATATGGTGGCACGGAGGTTTGCTGGTTGTTCAGTACCCGTTAAAATCACACTTTTCAAGGCTTACTGCCAGACATTCTACACCAGCAGCCTCTGAGCTAATCATACACAAAAGGCGGACAATACCCTGCGCATCCAATACAACAATGCCTTCAGGGTGATGTTGAAGCTTCCACCTTATTGTAGTGCGTCAGGCATGTTCGCGGATGCGCACACAGATGATTACTTCGCGATAATGCGTAAGAAAGTTGCGTCGCTACTACGCAGAGTCAGGGGAAGCACCAACAGCATCCTTAAGGTATTTGCGGATAGACTGGATGGGCCTACGCTGGATAGATTTGTCAAGCTGCATGTTATGCATTCGGCTCGATAAACCTACCAACCATTTTCTATTTAAAATTTTAATTTATATCTACTAACATAGGTTTTAAGTCATTTTTGTTACTAACATGCTATGGGCCTTTGTGTCTGACATTATAACATTTTTATTATTATTTATTGCTATTCACTTTAAACCATTCTCACTTTTTCAAAATTTATATTAAAGTTTTGAAAAAGTGAGAATGGTTCCTAACCAACTTTCAAATCGTTATAGATCCTAAATGGTAATCGAAAATTAAAAATGATTAAAGAAATCTAAACATGATTTTCAAAGACCTATTCAATGATAAGTTCGTAGACTTTAATTTTTTTCTTTTTAACGATAATTTTCGCGTCTGGTTGTCGCCATATTGAATTTTGATTACTGTCATGCCTTTAATGACACAGAGTACACACACAAGATTATGACAAATCGATTGAAAAAGAATCATGAAAATCGTTAAATCGGCCCACGCGTTTGGTCTCTAGAGTGCCCCAAAGAAACAAACATAGATACATTCGTTCATGCATATTATATAGGCTGATAAACACATTACCCTCCTTTGCGTCGCGCAGTCGGGTAAAAATAACTTGAATTGGGTTTTATACCAGCTGCAGATACAAAAAAATATCACTAAATAATCACTAATGTATTGTGCTGTGTGATAAATGTGATAATGTTAACATAAAATGTTTTCTGTAGATTATAATTTCTTGAAAAGATTCTTTTAACCTAATGTGTCCCATGAATATTTATTATATAACACATATTTTCACACATTCAAAAACTACTAAAAATCCTTATAAAACGAACACATACCTTTCCATTCCTAAAGCAAGTAAAAACAATAATGGCGGCCGCTAACGCCACCGTAGAGATCCCGCATCCGATATACGTCAGCGTCTGCAGCGCCAACTCGTGCGCAGCGCTCAGTGGCACGCCGTGCACGTCCATCAAGATGGCGAAGTTGGTCAGGTGCGAACATGCGCAGCCGGTGTGGGTCGAGTTCGACCATTCTACTTGGCAGCCTTCAGGCGACCAGCCGCTGTGGAAACAATGATTGGGTTAGAGGAAAGTTTTTTGAAGGTGTTCAAATAACCGAAAATAAGAAAGAGTGATGACAACAAAAAAAAAATAAAATAAAAAATCTGTTGAATCTTTTCGCAAACTCTCTGTTGAAGCTTCGACTCGACCTTATTGGACGAGCGGATTGTGGCGGGAGCGGTTAGAAAAGGGTTCGCGTTATATAATGTAATTGATTCGATGTTTTTTTACCATCCAAGTTTTGGTAATTGAAAGGAAGATCTCAAATGTTGATAAATAACTTACTGCAACGTATAATCCCAGAAGACGCAAGCTGGGTTGGTGACGTTCTCAGTCTTGATATGCTTCATCGTGATCTGTACCATCTGGGACAGCTGGATGTGACGACCATTTCCCAGGCTGGCTGATATCACCTGTTAGGAAGACAAGAAAGCTTTAGTAATCGTCTTATTAACTCTTTGAAGGACACTATAAGGCCCAGCGCACACCGCTGGAGGCGCGGCGGAGCGCAATTGAAGACAACAATTTAATATAAACCTTAACTACCTTGACATAGGTCAATATAAGAATAAATTCGCACGTGGTGCTCGGAGCGCCCTCAAGCTACTACAAGAGCATGCGCGCGACCGTATGTCAAGGTAGTTAAGGTTTATATTGAATTGCTGTCTTCAATTGCGCTCCACCGCGCTTCCAGCGGTGTGCGGTGGACCTTACGAGACACAATAGAAGTTTTACTGTTATTACTGCTATGGCATGGAATAATCTACCTATTATGGGTAGATTACTCCAAACATCATTTAGAAATTATTGTCGATAAAAATATCAAGTAAGTAATCATTTTGGGATATTACTCTTGAATTCTAAAACCATTCATGTTGCGTCATAGTGTGCAGGAATAGTTTTGGACTTTGAGCCCTGAGAATCTGATCCATTAGATCTATTGGTCAAACGCAATGTTGATTTGATGTTGTTATTTTGTTCAATCAATCACAGTGTAACAGCTAAATAAGATTTGGCGAAATATTGACTGTTCACTGATTTCGGAGATCTTAGGTAGTGAATAATATTGCCAGTGTAATTAAAAAGTGAGATCGAATTGTTTAGTTGAATTTCGAACAATATCATATTTTTATTTCAAAATCAACTCACCTTAGAATTCAGCACCCTCGTAACATTCCTCTTCTCCCTCTCCGAGTTGATGCTGGTAGATGAAGAGGTGCCGCTGTCAGCTTGGAAGGTGGAGAGGAACCGAGGAGTCTTGCCGAAGGTCGGTGGCAGGATCTCTTCGAGACGGTCGAAGGCGAAGAATACGATGCGGACTAAGTCGTTTTGGCGGTTATCTGAAAAAGATACGAATATTATACTAACATTAGAATACCTACATCACTACTATATTGTGATTCTATGCTATTTCTAAACACTGCCAGAATAAACAATGGCTACCAAGTATACTAGGAAGGTTTAGGTAGTGAAAAAAAGGTAAACAATCTTGATGTGTCTTTTATCTTATATTTCATTTTAAAACCTCGGTTTAAAAATACAATGCTACTAAAAACCAATGTAAATAGGTACAACAATAATGATAACTAAATCAATTGAACCATTAATTTAAGCAGTAGGTAGTTTATTTGTTTAATATGCATTTGTGTAAAAAGTTGCATCAAGATTGTTTTACCTTTATTTCACCACCTAAACCTTTCTGATATAGAGATAACACACTAAGGTCCGTATTACAGAAAGAAACTCAAGCACTGATCTTTATTTAAATCTAGTTTTCAACCAATCAAATGGCTTGAATCTAGTTTTAAGTAATGCTTGAGTATTGAGTGACGTTCTGTAATACGGACCTAAGACAATGACGCTCGAGGTTTGGAACCTCAATTATTATAATTGTAGACTTTGAATTTCAGGGTAGGTAAGTAAAGTTTTGAATTTAAGTGATAGAAAAATATAGGAACAGCGTTGAGATGCTTTGTTCACGGAATTTATTAATCAGATAGTCTTGGATTTCAGATTTGAGGAGCTCGTGGCTAAGTAATAACAGCCGCACGGATCGATCCATCAGGTTAAGCTACGCTTGCCGGGGTTGGTCCTTGGATGGGTGACTATCCTTAAATACCGAGACTCCTCCGTGCCTCGGAAAGCACTTTAAACCGTTGGTCCCGGCTGTCATTTGTGGACAGTCGTTACGGGCCGTCAGATGCCCGAAAGTCTGACAACCAGTCTTACCAAGGGGTATCCCATCGTATTACCCAGTTACTGGGTTGTGGAGGTCAGATAGGCAGTCACTCCATGTAAAATACTGGTATTCAGCTGCATCCAGTTATACTGGAAGCCGACCCCAACATAGTTGGGAAAAGGCTAGGCAGATTGATAGTCTTCGATTTAATTGTTTGCACTTTTCTTCTCTAAAATGGGTCACTAATGTTTAGATACTCACCAAGTAAAGCCGCTTTCGGTATGGTGATGGTATCCTCAGACCCCTTCCACTGCTCCTGTGCGATGGTAGACGGGAATGTCTCGTCTTCCACATTCTTTACCTCCAAAACTCTCACTGACAGACCTGAAAATTATTAACGAGTTTAGTTTCACATCATACTACACCAATAATAAAAATTACCCCACTTTTGGGCTCCACCGCAGTATAGAGTAATAAGTCGTAGATTCTTTCTAGCGAATTGGCATTCCTGTCCACACTTCGGAAAGATCATTTGCGTCCATTTGCTTCAGTGGTACTTATAGGAATAACATAATATGTATTTATGTAGTCTATAACAGCACATTTACACCATGTAGGTACGAATAGTCATGACCTGTGAGCTATTTACTGTACCTACTTCTCATAGTTCTCATAACATGGATACAGCTGTGCATATAATTTGTTTATTGTATGTCGTGGAATCGTTTAACTCGAATAAACTTCACTGTTACATTTTTATTTTTTTTTAATCTCTGGCATTCGTAATAGCTTTTATTTTTTTAAGGCCCCTTAATCTTTTATGACCGTATACGCTCACGAATCATAATCTCACGAATAACGAAAGTGCGCACGGCTCTCGAGCTATACATTTCCAATATAAGCTGATCTCGCATTGTATAAGATTTCCTTACAATGAGAGGTCAGTGTAAACTGGAAATGGATAGCTTGATGTGTAGCCGCGTGTACAAAATTAAATTAAGATTCGTTTTGTCAAGATCAGACATAATAGATCCGTATGGGTTCTAGTATTAGTGTTCTCACTATGAATTAATACAACCTTTGCCCAAAAGTGGGCTATCAGACGAGTTTTTAGAACGTACTGTAACTAAAAAAACCCTGTACTTACAAATATTCTTAACAATCTGCAAAATAGTCTTCTCCTTAGTAACAGCATCAGCTAACAGAAAGGCGTTCTCCTCAAGTTGGGTAAGCAGAGCACTGGCCGCCCTACTCTGGGCTTCAGAACTGAGGTCTGCCCAGGAAGACCTTTGACTTTCCTCTAGCAGGTTGGATCCTGGAGAAGAGTGAGGCAAGTTAAGCAGGGTTGATCCTGAAGGTAGGCAGAAAAGTGGTTATAGTTTGAAGCGTCCCGAGCTCGATTTTTTGGAAATTCTTTTGTCGACTTTAAAATTGGTTTGTGTGAGTTGAGATCACTCGTTGTTTGTGAAGTTATTGGTAAATTACTTTAAAACAATAAAAAATCGAGCTCCAATTTTGGCAGAAAGCGTTAGTGTATTTTGTAAAAAGCTAAAAATCAGATCAACATCAAATACTGCCTTTTTCAATTAGCAGCAAAGTTTTTGATACATCTACTTACATACATGAAAATACATTTATTTACTATAGTTAGGGCCTGTGTCACCACCTACGATTAAGTTCCTATTAACTTACTTGGCAGATAATTTCATGCAAATTCTGTTCCATTTTAGAATTTATTTCATTTGTTCCATTTTTGAAATAGGCCCAAAGGGAATATTTCACGATGTCCGAATAGCCACTACTCACCGAATAAATTCAAAAATGGAACAGAATCTGTATGAAATTATCTGCCAAGTAAGTTAATAGGAACTTAATCGTAGGTGGTGAAACAGGACTATAAAGTCTTGCCAGCATTAAGGTATGGATATATTGTCTGTCATCAAAAATCCTTGTGTCGTAGTCAAGACAAAACATTGCATAAAAATAAGCCTATTTACTTCTACCAAAATAAATAAATAAATATCCTTGGACATTTCACACAACGCCATTTAGTCCCAAGCTAAGCAACCTAATGCTTGTGTTATGGTAACGAGATGGCTGATAAACTACTTGTATACATTTTTTTTTTTGTAAATACATACATATTATAGATAGAAAAACACCCAGACTCGGAATAAAAAAACTTACCAGTCTTAATAACTCCAAGCAGCATATCAGTGACGATGGCTTCTCTCTGGCGAGGGTCTGGGAAGGTCTGTACGTTCTGTGACATGCGCTGTGCCAACTTCTTCATAATGCTGGTCGTGGTCATCATGTCGCCGCCGTACAGGGTCTTTGAGGATGTTACCTGTGGTGGAAAGGTTTGTTTGAATATTTAAGCTGTTTGTGATCTTACTCGATTACTCGAATCAACCCAAAGATTCACACTAGCCCCTGCTGCCTCATGTTACATGGTGCAACAGACACCATTGCATATCAAGGAGTAGACGGGGGGGCGCGGTAATGGTAGGGAAGACATGCCCCTATGATATGGATAAGGATTATAAGTCTCGTTTTGCATCCTCATCAAATTTCAGGGTGTGATACAGAACATCAAACCGAACAACTTTCTCCATGAGACCAACATCGTAATCGCGAAAAAATTTTCAACTGTCCCATAGCACGGAACAAATATTTGTACGACCTACAAGTATTTGTTCCGAGTCTGGGTGTTTTTCTATCTATAATATGTATGTATTTAAAAAAAAAAAAAAAAATATATATGTAGTTTATCAGCCATCTCGTTACCATAATACAAGCATTTTTTTTTTTTTTTTTTTTTTTTTTTTCAACTGGTTTTCGTAGCCTTCCATCATAAAATGTTCTGTTACGCATATTACATCCACTAGCATGTTTTTTTCTGTAAGTTCAGTCAGACAAACTGTGAGCGCATCCGACTTGTTCAATAAACCTGCTATGTTCTGGTGCATTACATGAAGATGTTTCGTGACGAAAAAGTTCCCCGTGTGACAGATTATCTATACTATAGTTCATGTCAGTCGATATCATCTGGTTATTGTATTTTATGTCATCAATTAACTTAATTATATCCTTAAAAATTATGCGAATTCCAGTATTATTTATTGCGCCCGTCCGTCTGTTATACTCAGTGTAGTCGTAGGTGAGATTTTTATTACTGTCTATTAGATAAGCGTATTCGTGCGTTAGTATGTCCAAGAAAAGTAAGTTATTGAAGGTTGCTTAGCTTGGGACTAGATGGCGTTGTGTGAAATGTCCAAGGATATTTATTTATTTATTATTTATTTATAGAAAACTTCAATACCTACTCGATGCAAATGTATGGGACGGCTGATTATTTTTTCGCAATTGCCATGTTGGTGCCATGGAGAAAGTTCTTTGGCTTGATGTTCTATACCACACCCTAAGTTTGACGAGGATGCAAAACGGTACGTTGTAGAGTCTACCGAGTATGCACCTTATAGTAAGCAATGGAATTGTGGAGAGACGTGTAATATGGATGGGTGATGGGCGCCCACAGGTTCTTTCAAGTCCAGCTTCACTGGTGAATCTTTTGGTGGTGTTAAACTGCTTTCTCGACTCTTTTTATGTCACTGCTATGCTGTATTATTACAAAGTCTTCGTATGAGGTCTCTCTACTATCAGTTTCAGGTTTCTTGTAAATCTCGCTAGCAGCCTTCTTCATCTTATCTCATTCCTCAGCCATGTCCACCCAAAAATTTAGTTCCTTGTCGAAGTAAGTCATATCCTACCTTCAGGGAATAAAGTATTTTAAAAATATAGGCAGATAAAAATAATAGCTTAACATACCTGTGCCAAATCATTGCTGATGCTGAGCAAGGACTCTCCTTCCCTGACCCTCGCTTCCAAACTGTTCAGCCACACGGAGCGACATTCACTCAGGTCAGGAGTTGCACCGTGCCATTCTGGTATCGCGTCAGCTGTTGAAAGAAAAGTTATATGTTTTACAAGCTGTGTACAGACGCCAGCAGGTCAAGCCACCCTAAACTGTCAAATTTTCCCAATCAACCTTGAACCTAATGCTTTAGCGATAAAGTTGAAAATGTGTTAAAGAAATTTGACAGATTGTAGTAGCTTGATGTGCTGGCGTCTGTACCAGATGACATTTCCCATTACCAAAAATGATAACCCCTTCAAGGGATGAATTAGCAAAAATCCTTTCTTAGTGCTCATTTTCGTTACATATTATGGAACTCTAGTGCAAAATTTTGTGCTTCTAGACCCAGCGGTTTAGGCTGTGCGTTGTGTGGCAGATAATTTAAGATTTTTATTAAGTAGAAGTAGTTCAGTAGTAGTTTTGTTGAGTCTAATTGAATATAGGATCTCAGATAATTATCAAAATTTGATAAAGCAAACTTAATATCATGAAAGACCAGTTTAAATTTCATTGCAAGCAATTTAGGACTTTTTCACAAAAGGTCTCTGAAAATCAAAATAAAATACAACATAATTAACCAGTAAATAGTTGAGTAAAGGAGTAAGGGCAATCTAAGGCTCGTATTTATAATCAAGTAATTACTCGAGGGTAGAATTCTTAAGTAATGAAAATGGTGACTAATAGTTGAAAAAAAAAAAAAAGAATTTAAAGCTTTGACAGTTCTAACTTCAAGCAATTACTTTTACTGAACTACCTAATTACTTTTACTTGACTATAAATACTTGAGTAAATGTCAACTATCCAAGATTCTAAATTTAAATGTCAACTATCTAAGATTCTAAATTTAAATGTCATTGTATCTAAGATTCTAAATTCAAATGTCAACCATCTAAGATTCTAAATTCAAAAATAATCCCGTATATTTATAAAGGTTGCTTAAAAATAGGTAATGAATAGCGTCTGCTGAACCATACATTTTTTGAAGTTTAAACGTCTCTGTTTATAAATAAGGAGGACTGAATCTTCTCTTAATCTCTGACATTGCACATAATTATTATCCCCTCTTCGTTTGCATCCGTTTGTTCCCTGTTGAGACACAGTGGGCCATAGCCAAAATCCACCACGGAGGCCCAGTGCAGGTTAACAAAGATGTAATGAACTCAAATGCTTACTATACTGTATGAAGTCACTCGCAAGTTGGTTCAGTTGGTTGCCGACTGCCTCACCGATGTTGCTGGCACCGCGGTAGTCGATTATGTGTTCTGGAGAATCGCCGTCTCGTCCTACACAAATTATACAAGTTTTAAATATTATGTTGCAAATAATAATAAATAATAATTTATTTCATAAACAAGAGGTACAGTCAGCGTCACGATGTGGAAGCACCGGTGCTTGCAAGGGGGGTAACCACATAGTGACGCTGACTGTACGTACAGTCTGTTACAAGTAGGTTGACAACTTAGAATTAGTATACATCTGAGATGAGTAGGTAACAATACAAGTTTACGAACTGATGTCTTAGTTATGTTACTTAGTAGCCTGTATTAAGGACAATCAGCGCTCATTTCCCGAAAATAAGACAAAAATATTGATTAGACTGTTACATAATTATTATTAATTAACTAAATATTATGCATATTTTATTAATCAAACACTATCAGTTCGACATTATAAGGTATTCAGGACATTATCAAAATATGTAGTATTCACACAAAACGATTTTTTTTCTGTAGTAGGTAAAGTATTTGCTGTCTAGGTAAATTGATTGTGGCGACCAGATAGAATAAGTGGTTATATTCATAAGGCCTTTTGACCAAAAATGTAGGTAGTGTTTCACAGTATCATATAAAAAAAACCTAACCCTCCCTTTGGGCTCCGCCGCAGTCGGGTAAAAAAAGAACAAGATTGCAAGAAACGAATTCTAATGCAGCGATTGATATCATCTTGTATTTTTGTCCTAGTTACTACTCTCTTGGGGTAGGCTTCCAGTCTAACCGGATGCAGCTGAATACCAGTATTTTACATGGAGCGACTGCCTATCTGACTTTCACATTCCAGTTATTGGGTAATACGATACACCTTGGTAAGACTGGTTGTCAGACATTCGGTCTTCTGACGACTCGTAACGACTGTCAAAGATCCACGAATGACATCCGGGACCAACGGCTTTCCGAGGCACGGAGGGGTTTTAGTTTGTAAAGATGGTCACCCATCCACTAACCAACCGCGGCAAGCGTAGCTTAACCTGATCTGCCGGCTGTTATTTCTTAGCCACAAGTCCCTGTTGTGACTATTCCATTAATTGAGTCTGTATGTGCCAACCTTACGTGTGAAAATTAGTCGAATAAGGATCTTACCTTTAAGCAGAGCTTCAGAACCCAGTCTCCTTAGCAGCTGCATCTGTCTATCACTGGGCTCCAGCCCCAGGTCGTGGTAGTTCTCTCCTGAAGGTAGACCCGTGCCGCGCCGTCGAGGACGCTCCTCATCGGTGTATTGGTGAGGAGTTAGTGTGCATCTGGAGGGGGAAGAAGACGGTTATATTTGAGATATTATGAGGTCTGTTGTGATAGTTTTTTGGGTTCACCAGAATTGCCCTTCAATTTTATGGTATGCCACAGGCAATAAACTTGCACCGTGTAAATGGAGTTCAAAGGACAATGGCAATTGATAGATACGGTTTGGCGTGCTCTGTATGGCGGCAAGACCAGAGCAAGTGCAGTTACCCATTCACCATACCACCTATGACCGTAGTAGCCTAAACTTCTGAAGCTTTTGACTTAGTTCTTATATATTAAAATGTATACTCACTTCCATCTAGCCAATCCCGTGGCGCCTCCTGGGCAAGGCTGCACGGCATACGTGCCCGCTATAGTCCAGTTCCAATTCAACCCTCGAGCGCTGACCTGTGGGCAGAACACGCGACGGCCGATGTTTGGTGTTGCAATCGTTGCTGTAAGAGAGAAGGGTTAATTATAGTTGGTTTGTGACAAACTTGCCTTTTGAAGAATGTAGTAAGACGAAATAAATAGTATTATTGAAGTAATGTTTAGGATGGTCCACAATGGTCCCAATAAATAATGTTTTGCTAGAAATTGTGTCTTCTGAATCAGCTATTTTTAAGTGGAAAACGGCCACTCCAGACATATCTACTCACAGGGCGAATATAAATCTACCAACGCGCATTTATTTTGTGTGGCAATCGCCAAAATACTTTATAATGAGAGCTAGAAATATTAAGTCCAAATATCAGTACCTATACTGCCGGTCTAAAACGCTCTAAAGCCCGGTTCCTCAAGAATTCTTAAATCTCTTAATCGATTGATCTAATTTTGTCGAATCAATAGCGATTCGACAAAATTATAATATATTTAAGCGAATCCTTTCTTGTCCTCAGATAAACCTTCGATAGTAATTCACTCGACTTTTAGGATAAAGTTTTCAGAAACACGATATCGAACCAATAATTACTATCGAAATGATAAACTCCGTTTAAAAACCTCAGAATCTGGGCTTATAGTATAGTAAAAACTTACAAAAAGTTCTTTCAAAATCATCCACGAGATCAGTTTCGGGTCTGTCCTTAGGAGACAGATGTATCGATGGTGTCGGCTCTGAGTCTTCGTCCTTCGCTGGCCATTCAAGAGTTCCTTCCGTTACTGCTGGAAAATAATAAAAAAAAAGATTAGGCATACAAAATTTCAATATCTATCACGACTAATTTTTTTTTTTGGCTTATTGTATTATCTGTGAGTGATAATACAATAAGCCAAAAAAAAAAATTATAATTGTCATTAAAATTAAAATGCTTGTCTTCTGCCGTATTATTGTGTTCAAAAGTTTGAAAAATGTCACCAAAAAAATAAAGAACACCAAGTCCAAATGAGTTGCACCATAGATTATGAAGAGTTGCACAACATTTATTCTAAAAGAGCGGCAATTTTAATAATTTTACTATGACGGTTTTTTGATCCAGTGTATAGATAGGTGTCTGCAGTTTTATGCCCGACAAAACATTTCGCTAGATTTATTTTAATTCCCATGTAACAGGAGGCGAGCTTCTTGCCACTAACCGGGTACAAATCCAGACAATTGGTTTGTAAATAATGAAAAACCCAATAACACTTAGCGTAACCCGGGGTTCGAACCCAGGAACCGGCTCTGGCTCAGCAGTCAAGCCAAACAAAGCAGTCTGGTGGTGTAAGAAAAAAAAAGTAAAAACTGTAAAAAGTCCAGATCCTTACTTGGTTCATCATCCTTAGCTGGCTTATCATTTTTCTGGTTATGTTCAGGCTCCACAGCCTTGGGTTCCTCCTTGACTTCAGGTATGCTGTCCCGCGGACTTTGTGGAGGTTCTCTCTCGGATGAGGAGTCCGGCTGCCTTGTTGTGGTCTTCTGAAAGCAGTTGGTGTTATGAAGAGTTGCTTTGACGAAAGATTTTGGAAAACAATTTCAATCCATGTCATTCCGGTTTCAGGATAAAAAGATATCACCCGTGTTGATAAATTGATTTCAGAATTACTGAAGTCTGCTATTGGAAAAATTATTATAGCGCAAGCTGAACTTTATGTGTGGGTATTAAAGTAATTTTTCCAAGAACACAATTATATATTTTGCCCGCGGCTTCGCTTGCGTGTATGTCGGAAAATACCACGGGAACATTCTACCGGGAAATCCTTCCTTATTCCTCGTCTACATTATAAAAGGAACCTCTGTGCAAAATTTCAGCTTTATAGGTTCAGGGTTTGGGCTGGGCGTTGATGAGTCAGTTAGTCAGGTCAATCAGGACTTGTCTTTTTATTTATATAGATTACATTCACATATATCTTCTTTCAGAATCTTCAACTAATCCAATAAAAGAACACAATCACCTTAGAAGCAACATCCCCAAGCTTGACTTCAGGTGGCAACGTGATATGGGGCCTGAAGGTCGGTGGCGTGATGACTGTGGGCTTCTTCCTCTCATTCTGCTGTGTCTGCACAGGGTTCTTCGGGATAGGAGGCTGGGTAGACCTCCAGACTGTCGGCTGGGATGTGATGAGCCACGGCGGTGAAGGTCGGTTGGTTGTACTCGTTGTTGATGCTGGAATTAGGAAGATATATTGCATTGGTGAGTGTTTTTTGGAATAGAAAAGAACTTGGTCTCATAGGTACTGTTGGTTAGTAAATTCCATAAATGCCGGATTCCTAAATCTTTTGTGCTCTCGCGTCTATGCCGATTTTAAAGATGGAAATTAAGTCCAAACCCCCCGGACCGATTTTTAAGCATTCATTTATATTAGTTTAGCTTTCACAACCGTATTTTCTGATTTTTTTGCTGGTGAAAATAAAGGATACTTTAGAATAATTTCCAATTGGACAACTTAGACATTTAAAAATACTCATCTACTAGCATTTTGCCAACTATGTTTGGATCGGCTTCCAGTCTAACCGGATGCAGCTGGATACCAGTATTTTACACGGAGCGACTGCCTATCTGACCTCCACAACCCAATTACTGGGTAATACGAAAGCCCTTGTTTAAGACTGGTTGTTGTCGGGCTTCTGAAGACCCGTAAAGACTATCAAAGATCCACGAATGACAGCCGGGACCAACGGCTTCCGAGACACAGAGGTTTCTCGGTAGGTCACTCATCCACGGACAAACCGTGGCAAGCATAGCTTAACCTGATGGACCGACCTGAGTGGCTTTTATTACTTAGCCACGAGCTCCTCACGACATTTAAAAATACTATGATATGCATTTTAGACCACCTGTTTTTTTTTACGTTATCCGATTAGTAAAGTTCTATGTCGTGTTGATGATGGCAAGATTTTAACACAACTGTTTAAATAGCAGTCCCGAACAGACCTTCATATTAATAATTAATGTTTTGTGATGATGTCAACTTACCGGGTACACACTGGTAATGCGCCTCAAGATATTTGAGCGTGTTTGGGCACGGGTCGCCGAACATATTCGTACTGGCCAATATACTGCAATTTTGATGCATGCTACATCTGAAAATTGAGAGAAAATACATTTAATATCAATTTACGTACACAAGTAATCTATTTGGTCCTTAAAAAAAATGTACGAGAAAGGACCAAAGAACAATGACCGCGTGGTCAATGGTTACAAAATATTGCTTTTCCCGATGCAGGGACGTTAATTGTTGAGGAGTTCTCCTAGTAAGAACCAGGAAAACTGGTGAAGTCATCATCACCATTATGCATTTTGACGAGCATAAATTACTTAGCAACCATATTAGGTACAGTAATCGAATCGCAACCCGTGAGATACTTAGGTATAATTGAGTAGTTCCGATGTCCATCTGTGGTTTTCATCATTAGTTCCACTTCACCAAATGGTGCTTTCCGAGAGCAAATGCACGAGTTACTATAAAAAAAAAATACCCACATCGCTATAGGTGGGTGCCTATAAAATTTGAGAGTTCCCCTCGATTTCCATGGGATCCCCTCATCAGATTCTGACTTGGTGAAAATGGGACCACCTCGAGAGTAATTATCAAACAAAAAAAGAATTTTGCAAATCCGTGTACTTATCTGACGAAGTTATGCCCCGAACATACATAAAAAAATAAAAAATAAAAATAAACATTCGAATTGATAACCTCCTCCTTTTTTCAGAAGTCGGTTAAAAACGTCAGAACGTCCAAACGAAATCCAATCTTGCAGAATCAAGAAAAAATAACATAAACACAATTATAACGTGTGACTCGACTCGATAATCAATTTACGCGTCATTTACATGAGTGAGAGGGGTCTGCGCACTTTATTGACAATCTCGCGGGCTAACGCTATCAACTTACAGGAATATTTAATTTACGGCAATTTTCGGCGTTCCTCGGCAATCCCCGGCTCTTTCCGGATGGCCTCGGGATAACGATTTGTTATTATCTCCTGTTTATGTTTAAATCGAGTTGTTTTAGTTAAATTGAGGGGTTTACTGTCGGTTTAAAGGGGGTGTGATAATAATTTCTGACGTGACGATGAAATGGTGAAAAATCACAAAAAACAAGCAAATAGTTCCTATAATAATGCAAAGCAAGTTTAGAATTTTATCACATAAAACTTAATTTCCCATTATGGTAATCACATTAGCTACCATTTCATGTTAATTCCCTTGTAATGAATTTCAATAAGTTAAAATATCTTTATAAGTTCATAATCCAATATCAACTTTACAGACTTACGATTATTCAGTTAAAATAAATAAACCTATTTAAGTTAATATTGTAATAAAAATCTTAATTCGATATTAAAATGTATAAATTGATGTTAATATCGTAAAATTGACATTATAACAACCATTTTAAATTTAATAAGTCGTTACTAAAAATGGAATTTGGATTAAGTTTCAAAGTTGTATTTTATTAAGGTTTTTTATTTTATTGAGTGTAGAATTACTTGCTCGTAATGAGAAGAGATTGATGCGTTCTAGATCTGAGAATCTCAAGAATGATATTTTAAAATATAATTTTATGCTAAAAGATAAAATCGAAATGGCTTCTGTAAGTGTAGGTACCTAAACCACTTTTCATAAAGTTAGGTTAGGAATATCATCTATATAGGGTGACTGGTAATTAGTGACCGATACCTAAACCCATTATTCTGCTCATGATAACAAACAACTTTTACTATGGGACCAAACCTGAAATCGCGAAAAAAAAATCAGCTGCTCCCTACATTTTGACGAGTTATGCGAACATGAATGTATAGGGCAGGTGATTTTTTTTGCAGTTTTTTTTACATAAATGGAGTGTTGCGAAGACATAATGCAATTTTACATTGAAATAATGAAAATGTAACTGAAAAAAAATTTGAAAAAATGAAAATTTTCCTGAGAAAATTTCCGGTGGAATATGATTCAAAATGAGGAGCTGAATGCACCCTGTTAGTTTGCGGAGGGCTGTCCCTTACACCCTGTATGTAACTTATATAAACGCACATTGTATTCGTCATTATTATGACCTACTTTTACTAAGGAATCAAATCTGAAATCGCAATAAAAAAAACCGGCCAAGTGCGTGTCGGACCACGCACAAGGGTTCAGTTGAAAAGAATTTATCCCAAAAACAAACTTATCGTTGTAATAAGTACCCAAAAAATGTAATAAAATTACAAACTAACAATTATCGGACTTTTTCCTTTATGCAGTGAGACCCTTCCTTCATGCCAAATTTCATGATTTGTTTGTTTGTTTGTTTGTTGTTTGTTTGTTTTTTTTTATTTTTTTTTTATTGATTTTTTTTTTCCAGGACAACGGGAAGTAGGTACCCCATAGGTTTTGATTTACTTTTGCTTTACTGAAGCGTTTGTGTTTTTGTTTGTGTGTATGTTTGAACGCGGATTTGAATAATTATTTTGTATTTGATAGGTACCCCAGTTTTTGAAGAAGGCTACAGGCCATTTAACATCACACTTGGACCATTAGGAGCCGAGCAATACTTAAGAAAAAAAAGTCAAAAAGAACGTTAAGCCAAGACGAATTAATAGAGTTAGCAGACGATGCGACGAGGTTGGTCGGGGGAACAAGAAAATTCACGCGGACGATGTCGCATGCAGAAGCTTGTGTATTTATAATTATTTAAATCACTTCGTTCGTATATCTGATTGCATATATCTAATAAATCAAACATTATAATAGCTTGCAGAAACCGCGTAATCGCGTCAAGAATTCATCCCGATATAGAGTCAGTTACCACAACCCTAAAACGTTTAAATCACGTCGGTTATTTGCTTATAACCATTTAAATAAAACCGCTACGTTATTTTAAGCGCATAATTTAAGGCGAAAGCGCCAGTGTAGCCAGCGAAATTCAAATGTTCTTAAGTTTTTTGCGATTTGCAGATCAGTATTAGGTCGTATGTTGACTAAAATAGCGGATCGTTACAAGTATTTATAGAATAATAATCATTAAAACCATAAATATAACTCTC
Source organism: Cosmia trapezina (assembly GCA_905163495.3). Taxonomy (NCBI): domain Eukaryota; kingdom Metazoa; phylum Arthropoda; class Insecta; order Lepidoptera; family Noctuidae; genus Cosmia; species Cosmia trapezina. The sequence continues at coordinate 8,211,173 of LR991044.1, forward strand.
TAACGTTTTTTTTGGATGGGAAATCATCAATGAGTGGATGTGTGGCGTGTCAGACTTTTACTGACTAAAACCCACCCGTGTTCCTTCAGTTGCCTGTGCCAGGGCCACGGTATCTTTTTAGAACAACACGCGACCGCTAAATTCAAATTACCCTATTGAATGACTATTTCATTCTATTATTTCATTTGAGGACAATTCTAACTTAGAGAGTTTTATTGATTATGATTCTGGAAATACATATTTGTTACGATCGCGAATCATATTATTTTGATCAACATAATACCTTACTTTGACCTGGGGGCCTAAAACGGCCACATTAAGCAATTCCTCTAAAAGCGATTCATTTCCTGAATTCCCAGCAATTTATTATGATTGTGCTATTTGACATTAAACTTCAATAAAGCAATTCTTAATTTGTGGACCATTTTACGAATCTCCATACAAAACTGTCAAACAGATGAATTGCATGCTATGAAATAAATTATGAATAAATTGTCAGTTTGTGACCGTTTTTCGATTTCAAATATGATTCAAAAATAGGTACCTATTATCCTATTATGATTCCGCCAAAGTGGCCGTTTTAGCCATTGCAAAATTTAAAATTCGCGGGCTACTTTAGCGCATCCCCCTTAACTGTTATTTGAGACTATATCTGTGCACAGATTATCTATAACACCGCAACTATTCTCGCGTCGCCATTTTGCAAAGGTATAAAATGTTGGCTATTTTGGATCAGATAGCTGTTTTCGAGTAAAGGGTTGATGTCGGTATTTTGTTTTGAAATAAGCAATGACATATTTAACATCGTGACATCACGTATTCACGCTTGTATTAAGAACGTAGTGCTATTAAGAGCGTTGATCGCACGCGGGCTAGCAACGTCGCATTTCTAGAGATTTTTCGTGACGTGAAGGACAATTTCCTCTGACAAATTCTTAGATCGTTGGTACTTATAAATATAAGTATGTATGCTATTTTTTGATAGTTTCTTTGGAATTTACTCTTAAAAAAATTCATATTGTCAATTATTTTTTATTACCAAAATAACTGTCAAAAACCTAAACACGAAAAACCTCTAGAAATGTGACGTGGCCAGGCCGCCAGATACAAATCGTGTATTTAGGCTCCTATTGATAATTTCCTTATGGAAAAACCAAATAACACTTGGCTCGACCCGGGGATTGAATCCAGGATCCTACTCCCCGCTCTCAGCAGGGACTTATGCCCTGGATTAACACATAGGCTACTTTTTATCCCGGTCTATGCGGGTAAAACCGCAGGGCGCAGCTAGTAATAGTACATTTTCCTACCTGCTGTGTAGAACTCGTAAGCTCTTAGTCGACATGCAGTTGACGCTCCAGTCGGTGTTGCCATGGTCATTGCATATCGTGATGGAGAACCTTCCATAGTTCGCCCTGATGAGGTGGATGACTGAACCTTCCCTGCAGCCAATCTTCAGGGTCTTTCCTTCGCAAGCGTACGCTGTTTCATACCGTGGTTCTGTTGGAGAAAAAATAAATAGGTTAGCATGGTACGCTATAAATCAAGGCACAATTACTCTTGATCAAGACGGAATACAATTAAAAAGTAAAGTTAAAACCAACTTAAGGTAGGTATGGACAGAAATAAGTACGGGCTTAAGTATAGTATTTCGCAGGATGAAATTACCTTTTGTGTTAACGTAAAGTATCAAAATTACCACTAATAAACTACCCAGAACACGAGTAACATTAAAAAAAAAATTGAATAAAACAACCCTAAAACAGGGTTCTCACTCCATCATACACAGGCGCTCATTTCGCAGTGTGAGTCGGCGAAAACGAGTAAACGATCTGTCAGTGCCGTCATTAATTTAGCCAGATTTATTATACAAGATCCTTACAATATGGGCAACCCTATTCAACGAGCGATGAAACTCATGCTACATCCATCGCCTGTCTAGTTCGAGGTAAGTTAAAGATAGACGAAGAAAAGAAGCAATGTAGTCTTAGAAACTAGGGAAGGGCTTGTTTTTCGCACTCCGAAAATGAATACCGAAATTGATTATGAAATGTTGAGTCGACACTTTTTGTTTTGTCTTCTGTAGGTGTTTTAAGATAAATGGGTTTGCATAACGATCCAGTCACAATATCCGTGATCGGTATAATTGGATTTATTTACGAATGGATGTTTTCGATCGCAGCCATTGTGAAAATGTTTGATTATTTTAATTAGGGATGTTTTGCTGTGATTGGAATTATGGATGCTGTTTTTATTGAATTAATTAATATTGTGGTTAGTATTGTTTGATATTTCTATTTTGTTAAAGCATCGTAGCGTGTGATTTTGTGAATAAAATTGAGGCTTTCATTGTGATAATAACAGCTACTACAGCGACTATTGTAATGTAACAGGACTACATAAACCATTAGATAAATAGACTATGACTTTTAGTTTATTTTAGGAGCATCGACTGGAAAACTTAAAATATGTCAGAAGTTTCACTTCCTACAGTTATATTATGGAGGAGAAGTAAGTGGATCCTTTTTAGAACAAGACAAGAAAAAGGCGAAAGAACAAATGCCAATAAGAAACTTTACGCGAAGAATTTTCCCGTAGCTTAGGTGACACATGATCCATATAAATAATAACAAACGCAATACATACGTCACTAGCCGCAATAATCGTACGATTAATCAAAAGAGTTCCCAGAGCAATTTATTGTTCGAACCGATTAACGGTAAGCCTCATGTCCTCGCAATAAATTCTTCATTTAAACATTTTTGATGAAAGTTTTCGACTTACGGAGAAGTGACGGTTTTATTAAAAAAATATTGTGTCAACTTTAGAATATGTTAAGGTTGAGATTCTTTACTATTTGTTTCTGATATAATATTCTAAATTTAGCAAATATTTCCGGTTTAGTGGTTAGTGTTATTAACCACCTCTTTCAGTTTTTAGGGTTCCGTACCAAAATGGTAAAAAAGGAACCCTTATGGTGTGACTCAGTCTGTCTGTCTGTCTGTCACAGCTGGATATCTCAAGAACTACTAATGCTATCAACTTGAAATTTAGAACAGTTTTAGATGACGTTTACCCAACTATTTTGCAAATAAGAAAAAAGTAAAAATATTTATATTTTTTTTGTAACAGGGACTGAAAAAATTCAAAGTGAGGCTACTAGGGCATCATATAAAATGATGGGGTATCATATAAAAGAGCGCTGCTTGCACATTCTTAAACTATTTTTTATTTTTTTTTAAGCCGCATAGTTTTCGACTTTTGATGAAAAATGTAAAAAAAAAATACCGTTCCCCCCCCCCCCCCCCCCCTTATCTCCGAAGTTTACAAAGAGAAAAATCTGAAATTATTCTATGTGATAGAAGTTTATGTAAAGATTACAGGAAAAATAAAACGATGTCTCTAAATAGCACACTTTCTCAGGAATCGGAACGGAACCCTCGGTGCGCGAGTCCGACTCGCTCTTGACCGGTTTTTTTCATTACTAAGATCGCGTCATCTAATGATAAATAGTTGAAGTATCATAAACAAACGTAATTTGCTTAAACGTAACATACGTGTTTATTTGTTGCAACCGATTGACGATATTTTGAATGTTGAATTTAAGCCTTAAATCTAAATTTTTTTCTTCCTATTTTTCTCTAAGCTACTGAAATGTTATGTAATAGGTACGAGAATAAATAAAAAAATCAAAATCTTTGTTTACATAAAATTGTGACTCAAAGACCTTCTTGTGCTTGTGTGGCTACTAGTGATGTGCTTACGGAAAATATTAAGTCTAATCTTAAACCTGCTAACGATACGCGATGGGTATCGATGTATAAAAACACGACAAAATGAAAAAAGTAAAGAATTGATGTTGTTTTTTTTTTGGGAGGTCAACGACCGTTGTTATTGTTGTTACTTGGTGTATGAGTTGAGAAAAACTGTTTTCTAATGTTTTTATCGTGTTTAGATATCGATTGCGGTTCAGCTTACCAATTGAAAATAACCCTATATTTTTCGAATTATTTGTTTATTAGATTATGATTACGACTCAATTTATTGCACACATTTTAGCACATAAAATTAATAGCTAAATTATGTAAATATCATAAATTCTAGGCTCTTACAGACAGAGGCGATATCGCGTCGCGACGTGTCGCGTAGCGGTGTTGCGACGCGATAATATCGTAATATCGCTCGCGATATCGCCTCTGTCTGTAAGAGCCTTAATAATGAAGATTTGTGTGTGGTACACTAATTTTGGGAGAAGAATAGATGTTATGCAAATACAAAAACGAATTAAGTAGTGCAAAAAATTAATCTAAAATATAAGGTAAGGAAATTTAATGACAATATCTTAAAAAAAAATCTGGCCAGCTGTTTCAGGTTTCGTTAAACACATCAAAGACTAACTGTCATACTACCATTTAACAAATTAAAGTGATGTTACCTTAGAACTACGATTTATCGATAAATATATCCGAAATCGTCGTCATTTCTGTCTAATGACAATTAATTACAACCAATTTAAAGCGGATCTATTTTGAAATTCGAATCCTCCGCGTTCTTATTACGAAAATAAACGTCTTCAATAACGGTCGCCATTTATTATTGACAAAACAAAATGTTTAGATGTATCGAAATATAATTATAGAGGAACGTAGCTTTAATGATGGGATTCCAGAATATTTGAGTAGGTATTTCTTTGATCATTTTAATGGCCGATACAATGATATTAATGGATCCGTTTGTTAAGTCTTTAGTGATGACAGTTGAAGAAAGTGACGTCAATCTAATATTCGGAAACGTTTTTGAATTTTCAAAGCAATTGTCTGCGAATGAATGTGGTGCTTGCATTATTAATGGGAATAGTACCTAAGTTAATTTGCTTAAGTATGTTGTAGTTTTACTTGCATGAATGGGGGTGAAATGCAAAGTTGTTATCAGACAAGCTTTCATTTAGGAATAAGTCTGCAATAATTCGACATAAATTAGGTAATTACGAAAGATTGAACAGATTAGAATGTAAACGTTCTTAAATATACGGGAATTGCCCGTGTAGTCTTTGTTTAGTTTCATATTATCTAGTGGCAACCCTGATCAAAAATAGTGTTGCTCTCAATTACCTACTTTTAAATCTATCGACAACTACAAAATCAAAATATACCCAACACTACGAAAACACGCGAAACTGCACTTAATGTCGATAAAACTAGATATATCAGAAACTATTTTAAATCACTAGAAAATAACGGGTCGTATCGTGGGCAGAATCGCTAGTCACCCCCTTAATAGTAGGCTAGAGGGGCGAGTAATAAAAATGATTTATTTGAGATGTCCAGTTACCCACTTGGGGTTGAAAACAATTTTGAGTATCCCTTAGTGGATGATGATAGGGTATTTCGTGAGTATTTTCAAAAATGTTTTTTTTTTTTGTATGGCATACTACTATTACATTCCGGATCTGTCGTGGATTTAATCAATAAAAATCGTTGTTTCTAGTGGATTAAACCTCAAACTAGTTAAATGAAATCAAAATCTTTTTCTATCTTTTTCTTACTAGATATAATTATGAAACTAGTTAGTTCTTCAGTTTAAACTTATAACAAGCAAGCCTAGCAAAATAAAATATTTTAATAATACGACAAAAGAAAATCAGTTTTAATAAAACTCTATTCTCAGAAACGTTGCACTGTAATTTAATTTCAGCATATAATTAACTGTGTGTAGACCCAGCTTTATAACTATAACACAAATACTCTTTTGTATTCCACCTTCTCTATTGTACAAACACCCTTAATCACACACACTTACACACATCTCACTCACACATAGCAATATAATTACATCGCTACATTACAATTCCTTTTTCAAAGCCTGTAATTACCCACGTATGTTGTGCAAACTTATTATTTTCTCACCACGGCTTTCTTATTTACTTGTGTTAGGGTTTAAAGTTGTTTAATTAAGTTGTTGAAGGAAATGGTTTTGTGAAGCCTTGTTGGGAATACGTGAATGTCATTTGATAGTGATGTTCGCGTCAATTGAATTTCTTGTTATTTGAATCGAGTCGGGACGGGACTGAATCGAGTTCAGGAGTGGCAGGTATTCGTGTTTGAGTTGCGTGTCTGACCATTAATTTGTAAATACATACGGGGTTAATTGACAAGCAAAATAACACGAAGCAAAAAGCATGTTTTTTTTCATTCATAGTTTTGCTTGCCAATGTAAATATATCAAATTCAGAACAATCACAACTAAAAAAAAAACGTCTCAATAAATAATTATTCTGCCAATATTTATACTAAAACGAAAAGCCTTAATTAATTCGAATTTCGAATCAATATACCTACCGCATGAGTCCCGGTCCCGTCACTACCTATTATCATTATTGTAATCCCACCTTCACACAGGGTGGATGCCCCAAAAATGCTCTCATAATTTTCAAGCAAAAATATTCACTATTTCCACAGAAGTAAGTCCCAAATTGTTGTTAATTAATATTTTGGCTGCAGATGCAACAGTATTGGTTTTCTAGCGAGTTAAATTCACTACGTCATTAATCGAGATCAGCGTTGGTTATTCTGGGGGATTATAATTATGGAATTTTATTAACAGAATTTCTGGTCAGCGGATGGTATTAGGGTGGAAATAATTATGCAGATAGATTTTGCGGGTAAAATTTTAATGGTAATCACTTTTTGATAATGGAGTGTGCAGTAAAGTTGCAGTACGTGTTTTAATGCCCTAGATGGCCTAAATAATCAATATGTATTTCTTATGTTTTTCTTTTTGTTTTCTTTCTTACAGTTTTTCTTTCTTTCTTTTTTCGTTTTCTTTTATCATTATGTAGAAACATGGTTTTGGTTAGGCCAATGGTTTAGGTAGGTTTCGGATGACGGGGTCTTAACAATTATTTTTCAATACACTTCCTCGAAAACTGGTTCATATTGCACTACGATTAGGTTCACAATGCAATGTATGTCGGACGCGTGCGATTTTTCATTTTCCACGCACGTGTGCGGGAATAAAAATTGCCAGAGATAACTTATAACTATACTTAGTCCAAATTGGTTCAATGCCTCTATTCACAACTCTCTATTCGGAGGTGAATGTTTTTTTTTAATCTCGGCAAAGAGGTATGCGTCTTTACGGCGTTAATATTTTTTGAAAATTTAAATAATGTTTATATATAGAATATCATCAAAAACTATGATTATTACAATAAAAAAACGTTTATGAACAAATTAACATTTATTTGTGTTCTAAACTCGAAAATATTTGATTTTTCTATTTTTCATATTAGGCTGTTTATCGGCTTTATACCTTTGCTTCTCCTTCAACCTTGCGAAAGCAAAGCGCGGAAAAAAAATTAAATTCAAATCATAGTTTCCTAATAATTCATGACAAAAATATTTTCCGTTATTTTATTTTATTTCTTCAAAAGTGTATTGAAAAACGTCGTTTGAGACTCGTGGACATTTGTTATTGCAGTTCTCGGCTCAAAAACACGGCTCGGGTGTTAATTCCGCCTCGAATGCAATAACAAACGTTCTCCACTTGTATCAAAATGTACTATTGTTATATTTTTTGCTTACTTCTCCTCACATCTTTCTTTTATTTAAAAAAATAATAATATCTTAATTGAATCAGCTTTTATTGTTTTTAAATATAACGAAATTATAATTTTACGAAGTGATACGCTTTCGGTAGCTTGGTGACAAATTGAAAAGGCCTTTTTATAGTATATTTTACGAGATCTCCGAGGATGCGACGTTTCATATATTTGAGAGAATTTTCCATCGCAATTTTAGTGGCAGGTGACTTGGAAGGCGAAAGCACGTCATATTATTTACATTGCCAATAGAAAGAAAATTTTGTTTCGTGTCTCGCTTTGTTTAGGAATGGCTGAAGAAGACTTAGTTTAAGGAAATGTGAAACTTTGTTTTTATATCTACTTTAGGATAAAATCGAAGGGTTCTTAAAATGTGAAAATAAAGAGCCTTGTTTTTTCTCGTAATCAGCAAAAATAAAGTTTGAATTTTTTTGGATGATTGCTTTAAAGGTTTTCTTTCTTTACTTTCCCGTTTGCCCCATTTCTGGGCCATCATAACACATCAAAACCATAAATGTAACAATATCCATACCCAAAAATAAAATTGTTAACAGTTTAGGACGTCAAATACGGTCTACAGATTTAATTACAGAAATTTGCATATTTTCTACCAAAAACTCGGATAGGTACGGTCAGTAACTGGGCATTTTACCCTACATTTTGATTTCGGTAATGTCCTTTTTTATGAGTTACGGAAAAGTTGTATTGTTTTGTCAAAGTACAAGGGTATGTGATGCAGATTATACATAATTTTGGTGTAAAAATATGTAAATTAAACAATACACAGTAAATAAGCAGCTGCAGTAGCTAAATGCAGCATACAAAACAAAATTCCAACAACTAACAATAACTTTGAAATCTTGAAGAAAAAGCATTCCGTAACAAATCCATCGGAGCCATCCATTCACCTGAAGATATCAAGACGAACTGAAACTGAAGTTGTAAAAACAAAAATCGAACGGCCACCATTCGAAATTTAAAAGATTTAACCGTTCGGCAGTAAAATGGCGGAGTGGAGCGAAACGCTGAGCCCGTCTGACGTCCCGGGCGATCGATTCTCAAACCGAAGGAGACGTTTTACTACTTGTTTTACGAGTTACAAAATCGCGGCCCGATTTGGCGGTAACATAAGGAAATAGGGACGTAACTTGCTGTGTTCTGATAAAAATAAAGCCCGGGAGATTTGTAGTCGGAGCCTCTAAGCAACACATAGTGAATGAGAAGGCTTGCATGTTTTAGGGTTATGTAGATTTTCTACCGAGTTAGATATGAGGTGGGAATCAAAGTTATTCTCATGTTTATGTTGCGATAAAATGTTGATACTGTCAGTTATTTTTGCCAGCTGAATCAACTGAAGAGTGTTCAGGTGCTCTTAGAATATGAGATAGATTTACTACAGCTTTAGAAATGTTATTTTTATGGTATTAGGTCCTATCGTGACGCTTCGTGTCAGATTTGCAAGCTAAAGTCAACTTTTTTGTGCAAGTGAGGCAGAAGTCAAGTTTATGTAATAATAATGAAATGGGCATAGACTTATAAATATGGAGGACTCCGCGCCACGCATATCGAAAGTGAAGCACAGTAAGTATCGGGACCGTTTGTACAAACACGCTTCACGCACAAATTTAGATCATAGTATGCCGACCGGCCGCCATTGCGTGACACGAGTCCTCTTTTTTTATACGTCTATGGAAATGGGTTCCCATTTCCCATAAAAATACTTACTTTATAAAAACATGCGTCAAGGAAGCTTCCGCCTTTTGATCCTAAAGTGGCCTCTTCAAACAACTTATTTTCAATATTATTTCATTGTCAAACACGATTATACCAACTGACTGGACATCATAACCTAATTGAGACATCATACACCCTATTTTCTTATCTAAATCTTTCTCTCAGGAAAAACACCTTTACAGACTTTGAAATAGAACCTATAATCCTATAAAATAATTTTAAACAAAACTGCATTGCACAAACTACTGCAAATTCTACTTTTTGCTTCCAGATTTAAGGTGTAAAATTGAATGTAGCAAATAAATAAAATGTGATTTCAGTAAATCGTTGGCCAACTATTGCGACAGTGTTAAGAGGGGCGAGGCAGAGGTAGCAAACCCTTAGGGCTTTTTTAACTCCTCCGATATTATGCACCCCTGATCACGTCTCGTATGAAGTCGCTTCCTGTATGAACGGTTTCATTTTTCTTTTTTTTTTCTTTGTTTATTTTCTTTCTTTTGTTTGGGTGGAGACGGATAGAGTAAGGCTGGTCATTCGTCTGGTATAATCGCATTTCCCGAATCCGCCTGTCTTTGCAAGCATGACTACGTTTTATGATAGGAGTGTACCAAAATATGAAAGACCAACCCGAAATAAGCTCGAAGACAAAAGATGAATACGAAATTACATTTTTCGAGACTCGATTAAAGTGATATGTCAAACGATATTTTCATCGAATAAATAACGGTTTAATGGAGTCGATTATTATAGAATCGATGGTAATAAATATCGATTACATTAATGTTGTTTATCTACCTAATTGGTCGTTATGAAAACGTTTTTTAACAAAAACAAACGATTATTTTAAGTGACAAATTACTTTAGAAACTCTTGACCTTTTCGGTTTTGTTGTAATAAAAACTTCTGTTCTGAAGTGACTTTATCTGATTTTCTACTTGGTCCAATTATTTTTATTAAAAGGTACCTAGCTGAAAACTGAAGGATTGTTTATTGTTCGTCGATTTAGAAAGAAAGACTTAAGGCTCTTACAGACAGAGGCGATATCGCGGTCGCGACGCGATATTTCGATATTATATCCGTAGAAAAATATCGCGTCGCGACGCGATATCGCCTCTGTCTGTAAGAGCCTTTATTCGTGGGCTATGGCAACTGCTTAAAATATCTGTTTAAAAAAAGTTACTTACTTATTTATTTATTTTTTGTTTTACATTCTTGATAGTTAGGTACTTTTATATTAAATATAATTTTCACGAATCATTTTTTGACTTTCGTTTATTTTTATTACTTTTGAAATTAAATAGGTAACTACTTTTTGGCGTCGCACAGGTCTATTTTATTTTTTTCATTTTTTTTTGTTTTTAATATTAATTGTGTTAGTTTTAAACGTTTGTATTTCCTTTTTAATGTTTGGATATCCTGAGCGTGTCCCAAATAAAATATTTTTCTTTCTTTCTTTGTTTCTTCTTTACTTAAATTTCTTAACAATTGCCCCACAACAAAAAAAAAAACCTTATTCGATAAAGTCTTTTCCACACTATCCCGTCATTGCACATGACTCGACTTCACACCTCCTTGCAGGGGAGGTGCGAATTGGGGGGGGGTTGTCATTGCCAAATAAGATTTTTTCCTCAATCTACCCTCAGGCAAGAGGGTCCGTCCGGTTATACAATTTGGTAAGGAGGTAAGGAGTTTGTGTACGTGTGTGTACATAAGACGTTTCAAAAGAATATTGGCTTGTTTTACTAGCTCCGAGTAAAACGATATAGGTTTCACATAATTTTATTCGAAAACGGATTCATTTTGAATACCTATCAAACAGACACTATGAAACAGGACGTCATCATTTTATTTTACCGTATAATTCACATTCTAGTGTAAATTGCAACTCTCAATTGTTTTATAACAACAATACTTGTCATTACAATATTCACTTTATGCTTATGGGACCATAAAGTTTACAATTGTGTGAATAAACTTGTATTAGTTATAATGCTCTTCTATCGTTGATTTATGGAACTTGATACTTTTATCCCATACAGTGTATGTATGGTGTGTTAGTCTCCCATGGGGTTGAATGCATGCACCGTCAGTTTCGGCAATGAGGTGAGCAGTTTTTTTCTGTGTTGTTCGGGGATATGTGCAAATTCATTGCGAGGGAGTGATATCAAGCATTGCTAATGATACTAAAAGAATTTTGTGCAACTCTTTCATCAAAGCATGATCAAATGGACCATACATTTACGAACGATTTCTATCATTGACAAGTCATAAGAAACTTTTAAATGAAAAGCAACTCCGTTGTTATCACAATAAAGATCAAAAACCATCTCACAACATTTAAGACCAAGAAACGTAACATCGCATAACAATTTTCTCAGACCACCTTTCTCAAAAATAAAGCCATAACAGTCACAAACAATTCCTAGGATACAACGACTACTGCATACAACTACTAAAAAGTAAAACATTACCCTCTTACCGGGGTAGTCGGGTAAAAACTACCGTCCCGGTAAAAATTCACGTCGTCCGCTCCCGGTCATAACTTACATCCCTATACGTAGGTGCCACCACCTGTGTATAGTCTGTGGCTGAATTATTTTTTAAGTGTTAAAGGTTTTGCGGGATCCCCTACAAGAGCGATAAATAAACCGAATGTTGCGATACAATGTAGTGCACTAAATTCACGCGGGTTCCGTACCGACCCTTAGTTTAGGGTTCCCTTCTTGTGAGTCTATTGTCAGCGAATATTGGGTGTTGAAGTTGCACTTATAGTGAAAGAATGCTGGCTGAAAAGTTTGGGCAATATAAATTTTAAAAAGACGTGGTAGGAATATTTACTTTTAAAAAAGTGGGGGATAATTTGAGAGATTGGATTTGATCAAGACTGTTCAATCCCACTATAATGTTTTGTTATGTTTATGAATGCTGTGATTCAGTTTTAAGGCCGAACTATACGCCAATGACCTTGAGTGGTTAGCTTGCTTTTAATAAAAAATATACATGTTTTTAAAAAGTAACAAAACCAAATCATTTTCGTTTGTATTGCAAAGTAGTAGATATTTTTTTTACATTCTTTTGATAAAAAATGAAGGAGTAAAATGGTTTCATCTTAACGATTTGGAGGTGATTTGGGGTTTTTTTTTTCTTATTATGTGATACCGATAGAAAAATTATGGCTAAACCAAATTACGATTCATATCATGTAGATTACTAACAATTTTTTTCAGATGTAATTTCTGTGTAGGTTCCGGCGAAAAACTGCTTCATCTGCACGCTGTTTTTAAGCTTTTTTCGAAAGAGTAGCCTTAAGGAGTTTTGTTTTAAGAACGCATTAACTTATTCGTTAGAAAATTGATTTGGAATATCAGTTCCACAAAAATCGAATACGATGATATAAGTATGATGTAGGTTAAATTAGGTGTCGCTTAGTGTTAGTGAAAACAGGCACAGTATCAAATTGAAATATCCACCGGTATGCAAGAAGCCTAACAACTTTGCAAACCGCAAGTGTCAGAATTCATTGCATGGTATCATGTTGCGACATTCTCTACTATAGCGTGCGAAAAAACGCAGTTTTTGCTATAAATGTAACCACAGGAATCCTTGAAAATTGCGCAATATTTAGACCTGTTTCACGTAAGAGTTATGGAATTATAATAAGATATTTAAAAAACTACCCGTTAAAATATACTTACATAAAAAAAAAAAAAATATTTAACATTCATATTATTCAAACACTTTTTTTTTTATTAGCCATTATTGTTCCAGGAGCAAGGGCTCGTGGCTAAGGAGGAGCTCGTGGCTAAGTAATAACAGCCGCACGGGTCGATCCGTCAGGTTAAGCTACGCTTGCCGGGGTTGGTCAGTGGATGGGTGACCATCTTTACATACCGAGACTCCTCCGTGCCTCGGAAAGCATGTTAAGCCGTTGGTCCCGGCTGTTATTCGTGGATTTTTGACAGTGGTTACGTGTCGTCAGAAGCCCGAAAGTCTGACAACCAGTCTTACCAAGGGGTATCGTATTACCCAGTAACTGGGTTGTGGAAGTCAGATAGGCAGTCGCTCCATGGAAAATACTGGTATTCAGCTGCATTCGGTTAGACTGGAAGCCGACCCCAACATAGTTGGGAAAAGGCTAGGCAGATTGATTGATTGTTCCCCTGGGCAAAGGCCTCCGTCTTAACATAAAAATAAGCCTCCTCCTTTTTGAAGTCGGTTATAAATAACGAGTGAACTCCTCTTATAATTTCCAATAAAATTCAAAAATACTTGCTAGGTAGGTACACATTTTCCAGAAAAGCCATATTTTTCAAGCCTTTTCCTTCAAAGCTACCATAAATAAAATACATTTTCTACTACAACATTGTCCACAGGTGGTAACAAGGCATAGTTTTGTACCAAAAAAAGGCAATATTTTTGTTATACTACCCTCGGCTTGTTTATAGTTTGGTACCGTCGAGTTAAAACGGTTTTTTCCCGTTATTGAATTCCTATCCAATCTAGTATCGGTTTCAGATTCCGGGAAAGTGCCGAGCTGGTGTTGTATAGAACATTGTTGGACTTGCAACTATGTCACCTATATTTTCGTCCAAAATAGGAATGATGCCAGGGTAAAAAAAAGAAATTCTATTTAGTCCGTCAGTCAAATAATAAAAAACAATATTAGACACGTATTTTACCACGTGAAAGAAGTCTCGAACAGAAACTATTGTAAAATAAAAGGGTAAAATGGAAAATGCTTTCCTCCAGGAGTGGATTGAAAGATAATCCTAGAAACAGTACCTACAGACCAAACACACTGGATAAAATCATCAAGCATAAACAAAGATACCTAGTAATATCAATCCCCTGAGAGTACCACAGGCTACCCCCCATGATACCTACCGTGATGCAAGTGAGACAAAGCCCGAAACCCTGGCACACACGACCGCATAATTCCGGCCAGTCTATGTAACTGACCACCGGAGTCAAGTTACGACCACAGGACACCCAATACTAGTACAACGATCATGAAAAAAACCGGTCAAGAGCGAGTCGGACTCGCGCACCGAGGGTTCCGTTCCGATTTCTGAAAAAGTGTCCTATTTAGAGACATCGTTTTATTTTTCCTGTAATCTTTACATAAACTTCTATAACATAGAATAATTTCAGATTTTTCGCTTTGCATACTTCGGAGATAAGGGGGGGGAACGGTATTTTTTTTTACATTTTTCATCAAAAGTTGAAAAATATGCAGACTAAAAAAAAAATGAAAAAATGTTTGAGAATGTGCAAACAGTGCTCTTTCATATGATACCCCACATGCCCAAGTAGCCCCACTTTGAATTTTTAAGACCCCTTTTCAGTCCCTGTTGCAAAAAAAATATAAATATTTTTATTTCTTTCTTGTTTGCAAAATAGTTGGGTAAGCGTAATCTAAAACTGTTCTAAATTTCAAGTTGATAGCATTAGTGGTTCTTGAGATATCCAGCTGTGACAGACAGACAGACAGACCGACAGACAGACTGAGTGTCACCATAAGGGTTCCTTTTTTACCATTTTGGTACAGAACCCTAAAAATGCAGTATGACAACAGTACTGGTTTATTTAAATTTTGTATGGCTGTGCGTGGGTGTGCCGTGTAATTAGAGTTTTTTATAGGTGCGATTAATTGGAATTCAGTAATAGGTAATTTTAGTTGTTTTGTTTTGTGGTAAGTCCGTATATTTCGATAGTTCAAGGATTTTTTTGTTTGGATATTATTGGAAATGATTTGTGAATTAAAAATAGCTTCCACGTGTGGAAAAGGACAAGGAAAAGGAGCTCGTGGCTAAGTAATAACAGCCGCACGGGTCGATCCATCAGGTTAAGCTACGCTTGCCGGAGTTGTCCGTGGATGGGTGACTCCTCCGTGCCTCGGAAAACACGTTAAGCCGTTGGTCCCGGTTGTCATTCGTGGATCTTTGACAGTCGTTACGGGTCGTCAGAAGCCCGAAAGTGTGACAGCCAGTCTTACCAAGGGATATCGTATTACGCAGTTACTGAGCTGTGGAGGTCAGATAGGCAGTCGCTCCATGTAAAATACTGGTATTCAGCTGCATCCGGTTAGACTGGAAGCCGACCCCAACATAGTTGGGAAAAGGCTAGGCAGATTGATTGTGTGGAAAGACTTTAATGCCACTACTTTCGCCTATAGGACTGTTACTTAAGTAGCTAAGTAAGTGAGTCAACCCTGATAAGTACTAGCATGCTGACTGCTAAATATATTAATTAATTAATATCCATTGATCTCTCTAAACAAAGGAAAAGATCGTGAGGAAACCGGCATGTCCTAGAACCAAAAACATTCGGAGACGTGCCATACAGCAATCCGAACTCGGCCCGCGTGGTGGATCATGGCTCTCTCCCTCTCACAGAGTGGTGGATCATGGCTCTCTCCCTCTCACAGAGTGGTGGATCATGGCTCTCTCCCTCTCACAGAGAGGAGGCCTGTATGCCAGCAGTAGGAACGTCGTAAGCTGATTAGTGACACTTTAACCAGCTGGTATTTAATTTTTCCGAACCTCTTACCTCGTTATTTGGTTGTTATTTTTAGCAAAGCTTGATATTCCCCCAATGGACTACCCGAAGTGTGAATCGAACCTAATGATTGCTGCGTGTATCTATCTGTCTACGCCACAAACCGTACCTATTTTAGCCCTAGAACCCCTGAGGACCAGAAATTGAATTACCGAATGCTATGTAGGTACTTCGCGTCAACGTACGACAAGCGCCCGAAGCCTTTTATTAGGGGAAAAAATATTATTTCACACATTAGTACGTGAGACGTGAATTTGTGATGCTAGACGCGACAAAAGGGACTTATTTCTTTTTTTTCTGGGTTTTCTTTCCTCTGGGATTTTGTGTTGCGTCATATTTTGTGGAAGAGTCGACATTAATGTGCTTAAGCGTTCGAGAAAAGTCGACAGACGAAGTCGAAAGACGATCACAGAAATTAAAGGTTCCGAATTTCTGATCGAGATGAAATAGTGAATCTAAGTACATTTTCGTGAGACTCTCAATCAACGCTTACTGTAAAAAGAGGTACTTTATTTTAAAGAAAAAAACAAAAGCAAGTTAAAACACAATCCCAAATAATTGTTTTCCCGCCACGAAAACCGTAAAAGTTTCTTCAACGCGAATCGATACTCGACAAACTCGATTACGTATCGGTTCGTTCCGGTTCTACGCTATTTAGTGCTGGAACACCGGTTCCGCTGTTTTCGAATCGTAACTCAGTTAAACGTTGTATAAAGCGAATCTTCTTTTATTTCGCCAATCATTCCAACATTGAGCAATTATTGTGGGACTAATAAAATTGTGGACAGTCAACGTTTCTGCCGTTTGGTATATTTTTTAAGAAAAAGAGGTAATTTGCTCGTTAGTGCTGTTAATATTCAAAGGACTTTATTTATTTCAGTTCGAGTTCGGTCATTTCATTTCAATAAAAGGATTCAAAACAATAACTGCCGTGTTCTCTTATTGACACAATTTCATTGTATCCTCACAATATGTCATCGTGTCACGCACGTATCTACAAAAAACCAACAAACACATGGTTATTATTTATCGATGAAATCACAAAAAAACATAAAATCTTCAAGGAAAATTTATTCGCAGCCAAGATTTGTTTAAGGAAACGGAAATACGTGACTCAATCGACATTTCGTTACACTTGACAAAAGATGATTTCCAAGATGGCGGCATGTCACGTCAAAAGGGGCGGTTGTCGTTCCCGCCACTTCGCTCAGGTTACGAAGGTAGAGGTACCCATTCTTTTTAACCGCACACGCAATTTCCTTCGCTTTTATTTTTCGCGAGCCCACCGTAGATGTCCCAACGCCATTATAAATGATATTTGCTCCTGTAATGATCACTTAATCGAGGTGAAAGAAAGTAATTTGTTTGCCGCGTTGTACTCTAAAATACTTTTTTTTTGAGGTCACGGCATTTTGTGTTTATGCCTAATGCTAGACTCTTTGGTGAAATATGAGCGTGATAAGAGGAATTTCGTTCGCTATAATTATAATGGCTGTAGGTTATTTATAGTGAAAGAACTCGTTACGTTTTAATGGTGACCACTATATTACTCTGTGGGCGTGACCGACCGTTATACTAAAAACAACCCTATTTTTATAGTTATTTATACATCGGATTGCATTTTTAACTTGCTTTTTTATTAAAAGCACACGTTTATTTCTCGCCATAAATATTTTATGGTATCTTACAAAATCTTACTATCTATAAAGTTAAAAATTACAGTCATTAGTTAAGTAAGTATCTATAAAAACTAATGCCGGGATTACGACGAGGGCAGAATTTTTAATGTACGATAGCGTTGTATTCGTGTGGGATTATGTTTTCCAAATATTTTAAGCTTACACTTAAGTAATTAAAACCGTAACAGACACCCCAGAACACGAAAGCTTTGCTTAGGTACTTAAAAATTAAACATAAAGTTAGCAACGTTCTTTACAGACTCTAGTTTTCACAGATATTTAAAAATCAGGCTAACTTTTAAAGTGGACAAAATCCTCGACTTGCGGAGGAAATTTAAAAAGCCAAGTGTAAAATGTAGAAAGCAAAATTTATAGTACAATTCTGTACAATGATAGCGAGATTAGCTTGTCCTTTCAAATCGGATCGGAATACGAATTCACGAAGATATATCCGCGGAGTTTGCACAAAAGAATTGGTGCGATATCGCGCGCTGTCGTCCTGCGGCGGCCATCTTGACACTGCGTTCCCGCCAAAACGTTTGAAATTCGAACATCTCTCTAGGGATGTGTCACTTTTGAAACGTACCCGTTCGATTTTGAACATTTATAATCGTATAGCGACATTTTACATTTTAATATTCACATTACAAATAATGTGTTTCTGTTTACCGTGTATCAATTGCGTTACATCATGATTTATTTGATTTCGATGCTGATATCGGCTGGGGAAATAAAATAATTTGTTTGTATTGGGTTTAACCAATTAACGCTCAAAGCCGACAAGTTAAATATGAATTGTATATTACATATGATAAAATCTATTAATTACTGTAATCCTTTGACTGTGAAAAACCAAAATCTCGTGACATAATGTTATGTGCCATAAAACAATTAATCATGAACTAAGTTATATTACAAAATGGCATTTAAGGTTGCCCTTTCATTAGTAGATGTCAAATGACGTCACACTAACATGAGCGGCGTAACTCAAACTTATCGTAATAAAAATTGCGTACATCAAAATAAACCGCTGAAAAAATCTGTTTAATGCAATCGGAGCGATAACAGCATTCCTGGGTCATGTTACTGGATCGCGTGACTTGCCTAAATAAAAAAATATATACCGGCGAGCAAATTTGATACAGTGGCGCACTTAACTCTTAATATCTTTATCTAAATCGGACCATAAACAAGGAGGACAAATTTTTTCACGGGAATCCGGACACGGCAACACTAATGTTGGCTGTTGAACGTCGGTTCATGTTTCTCGTTTGAGTAATGTTGATTTTATGTAATCTTTATGAGACGAATATGTATTTTTTATGGGAGAAATGTTTTTTACACGTTTTAAATGAATGTTCGAGTTTTTTTTTGCGTTCGGATAATGTCAACAAAACAAAGATTTGAAATCGTATAAGACTTATCACAAATAAAAATGAAAATTCTAATGTATACGATGAAAACGGTGTATACAAAATATTGGGGATTACATTTTCCATTACTTCCGCCAGGTAATGATACTGTTCAAATCACCCGTAAACTTAGTAGGTCTAACATACTTCGACAAAATATCTACATTTGTACTCACGGCTACAGATCAAGCTATACATTTCCAGTATAAGCTGATCTCGCATTTTATAGGATTTCCTTACAATGAGAGGTCAGTGTAAACTGGAATTGTATAGCTTGATGTGTAGCCGTGTGTACGTAATACGATGACTAGCAGAATCCACGCATCTGTTACAAGCTTTTTATTAGAACAATCTACAAAAAAAAGGGAAAAATGGACCTCATTCAAGCCCTTTAGGCACGTAGAAAATCTTTTTACAAGAGAAAAACAAAACTATATTTAGGGAAACAAGCTATTATGCAGTCTATGCTAGCGTACCTACCGGGATAACCTAAAAACGTCCGATTCGTCTGGCGACTGCTCCCTATTGGGTTTTCGCGCCATTTTAACGTAAATTCGCCATTTTATTGAACTCGTTTTGGTAGATTATGTAAGTTAATGCGCGTTTTGGTCCCCCACGCGATATGAACGGCCCGATAAGCTAGTCTACGATTTCAGAACAGTTTTAATGCGTGTGACGAAGTATTTTTGGAGTCGTGTCAGGGATTTATTTCATGACTGATATCTTCATTAGTCTTCAAGGTCATTGGAACTTTAGAACTAGGGTTTATGTTTATGACGTCTGCATATTTACGTAGGTCAGTTAGGGCAAAACTAAGATCGTAAGTCGCATTATCGTTAACGGAGTTGGTTTCAGGGTTCATTGGCCAAAATGCTTTTAATAAACCTTAATTGCTGTAAAAATTGGTTCATAACTGAATACTGAATCAAAACATTATAATTAGAGCGCATAAAGTGTAACAACCTCATTTAGAAACCTTATTACACAAAATATCCAACATTACAATAATCGGTAAACAACGCGTTTATTTTCACAAAAATCAATTTAGCACAGTTCACGCGAAAGAATCGCATACTGCCAAGACTGCCATAATTACCAACCGGAGGCGGGAAGATTGAAAAAAGAACAAAAACCAAAATGGCGTCGATTCTCCCGAAGCCGTGACTCTGAACATTTTGTCTCTGGTCACGAATATCATAAGCTCGGGTCGTGCACACGCTAAGGGTCTTTTGGTGTGAAAATACGATATAATTTTGGGGAAATAATCAGAAACGGGTTCGCGTGCCCACGGGGCATTACAGGGCCACACCCGGCATGTTAATGTTGCCAGTACGTATAACCACGGCATGTATGTAATGAGCCGAGGAAAATTGTGTTGCCATAAAAATAATTGTGTTTCCTACCACCCTCTTGAACTTCACTCGATTAACTTGGCGCGCACTAGTTCTAGTATTATTTGCATATTGAGAATGCTTATACATTATACTATACTTGTACATTTGACATGCTTTGATTGCTTTTAGAAGAGCTAAGGAAATCGATACCTCAGCGGTAATGCTGGTAAACACTTTTTATTATGATTGTTTTTGAAGTAGAGTAGAGTTGACTCGTGCCTGGTTTCTGAGGTATCTACACGGAGTTATCCATTCGATAGTGATTATTGGTTTGTCATCGTGTTTCTGAACTATACCCTAAGGAAGAATTTAGATTAAAAGTCGAGTAGGTAAATCGAGCATAAGGAAGGAATTCGAATCAATAGCTCCCCCGTTTCAAAATTCTTTAGAAACCGCCATCAATGATTTTAATTGTTGACACTTTTGCTAATCTTAGTATACGTTCTCATCTGATGCTAACAACATGAAAATCTTTTGTTTTTTGGTAATATTTATATCATCGCGTATGACTCAAAAATCCAATACTTACCCTCAAATCTTTGGAATAGGTAATGAAGCGACTAGTAAGTAATTCGTAATGATCAGATTTGAATTCATTTAGCTCTCGATTAGTAGTTTAGGTACTAAACTACATTTTCAACTCTACCTAAAGGGCATTGCTTCCAATTAATCGACTTACTAATTTATAGTTTCCTGAACTGCTGTTACACGTACATTTTTAGTGTTTTCAAGAACAAAATGCATGTATTTTGGTATGTTTACAGTTAATTTTATACTCCCTTTAGTAGTTGTTCTGTTTTGTGTTACAATGAAGGTAGATACGTCTGTTTGACGTGAAATGCCCTTTGTAGTGTAGTTCTAAGTTTGGATTCTAGTAGATTACTTATTCGTTTTTTTTTTTGGGATTATGGAAATATTGTCCTGCTCTGTTACAATATATTTGTGTTAGTGTTAAGAATGTCCTATTCAATATTTGCATTACCTTACCAAATTAGTGACAGTCCTACAGAAGACTACAATATTATGTGTCTCAGAGTTTTATTTATGCCCGCCCATGGACTCCTGACTTGGCTTCACATGCCGTCCAGAATTAATATGATATCTCTCAGGCACGGGTTGCCTCACGATGTTTTCCTTCACCGTTTTTTTTAAGAACTACTTAATCAATCTATACAAATAAATATAATTTAAGTGTCTGTTTGCTATGTCAAAATAACAGCTTTTTACTAAATGCTTAAGAAGTATTCTAGGGTACTTATAACAAAAAACATTTTTTAATTTTTTGTCCGTCTGTTTGTTCCGGCTAATATCCGAAGCGCCTGGACGGATTTAGACGGGATTTCACTGGCACATAGCTGATGGTGTAAGGAGTAACTTCAGGATACTTTTGTTTTAGAAAAACAATCAGGGTTAAGCCACCACGCGGCCCAGTGCGAGTTGGTTTGGAATGTTTAGTTCTAGGACATGCCGGTTTCCTCACGATGGTTTCCTTCACCGTTTTGGGAGAAGTGGTGATGAAAAAATTAAAGTGTCTCACTGGGTTCGATCCTAGGACCTACATCTCATAACTTGTAACACCACTGCTCCAAAAAAAAACCTAATAACACATAAGTTTCAACAACCAACATCGTGTACAGCCGTCCTAACGCCGAAGCCCCGCCGACTCGGAAGCATTTAGTTCTCCACTAGTATTTTCCACCAATTTGATCGCTCGGTGTGCAACCTGCCTAACGCCTTACCCCATTATACACGCATGATGATAGCCTTCATATCAAATACTCAGCGTAGTAATATTACGGGATACGTAAACATGGGCGATGGTTGAAATATTAGTTTTTTTTTAACCGACTTTTGAAAAGATACTTTCTAGATTGTAGTGCGATCTAGATCGCTTTTTTTTAGCGATAAGACCGCCCATTGCGTCACCCTATGTAAAATTTCAACATTTAAGTATGGGTGTCTGTATTTTTGTGGTATGCATGCAGATGGATATATAGAACACTCTTAGTTCTGTATATCTATCTGTATAGGAATAAATATCTATGTAATACAAGATGCGTCACGTAGGGGGAGCGCTGGCGAGACTCAGGTGCTCTTTCTCGCGCGACTGCTTCCCATGCGCAGACACACGTCCCCCCTCCCACTCTCGCCCAGCGTTCTTTTTACCTGACGCCAAGTATACCTATACCTACGTAATTTTTGTCGTAAAAATATTAATATGTAGTGGCACCGAGTTGCCGTGTCTGGCCATACCGCCATTAAACCCGCGATGGTTTCCGTGGTATGTTTAAGCTAAAAACTAATGTGTAAACTATTCTTTGAAAAATAAACAAAAAAAAAAAAAAAAGAGTAGGTTATCAATTCGGATGTCTAAATATACATATATTTTTTTTTAATGTATGTTCGGGCATAACTTCGTCATATGTAGACGGATTTGCAATATTCTTTTTTTGTTTGAAAGTGTATACTCTCGAAATGGTCCTAATGGAATGGAATGGAATGGTGGAATACTCACCAAATCAGGATCTGATGAGGGGATCCCATGGAAATCGAGGGAAACCCTCAAATTTTATAGGGACAGCTATAGCGATTTTGGTGTTTTTTACAGTAGTAACATTTGCTCTCGGAAACAACAGACTTCCAAAAAAACACTACAAAGTAAAAAATAACTTTAATTTTGAAAGTCAGTTGCAAAAAACTAAAATATAGATCCAAAGACACCGACTTCCAAAATTAAAGTTATTTTTCACTTTGTAGTGTTTTTTTGGAAGTCGGTTGTTTTTTTTTTTGTAAAAAAGTTTTTTTTTATCTTTGGAAATGTTAGGTTGTGGTGGTTAGCGTTTTCAGATTTTGATTTAGCTGTTGTGTCTGTTAAAGTCTTAGGCTGAGGCTACATTAGGCCGCGACGCGACCTGCGACACATGAGCGACTAAAACAAATAAATGAATGCTCACGTATATGGCTACACCGTACATCAAATATTACTCTCGTTATTCGTTTCGCTCTTCCAGTCGCATCGCAAATCGCTGCTTACTGTAGCCTCAGCCTTAATGAAATTTGACACAAATTTAATCTGGATTATCACATAGGATACTTTTTATCCCGGTAGTAGGTTCCCGTGTGATAATTACCGACATCCACGCGGGCGAAGCCGCGGGCAAAGGCTAGTTATATATAAAAACAAAAGACATTATATTTAAAAAAATTATCCGCGTTAAACGTAACTTTAGAAATTAATTACACTATGTAATATAAACATAATTTAAAATATTCACATATTAAGTTATTAAGAAAATCCTCTAATTTAACATACATTTTTTCCAAATCATTAACACTACTCGTGTGATCTTCAGTTTAAAATAATTTAGTCGATTATCGTCGCCTTAACTATCATCAATATTCTATAAGTTGAGACCTATGCCGTCTGACAATCCCAGACTTGATATGTCTAATATAGAGACTTGGGCTTCTACCTTAAAGTGTTACCAGACTAGCAGACTAAGTTAAGGTCGGAGACACCTGTCAGTCTCAAAACTGCAAAAGTGCATTAAGTGTGTAGAGTCTGATTGCTAAGCTGCCAATTACTGTCTAAGGCTGCATTAACTTTGTGATGAGGATAAAATTAACTTGAAACTAAGATGGGTGAGGACTATTTCCTCAAAATATATTTACACAAAAGCGTTTCGATTAGCGTTTGTAACCATGTTATAATCATTTTGTACTGTCCGACCTGCACGCTTAGCATGACCGCCATAGAACGGGTTTTGTCGACAGAAGAATAGACAAAATGGCAGATAGTAGAAATATTTGTACGCATTCTACGCGTGTAAGCACAGCAATGTGTAATTTTGTCTATTCTTCCGTCGACAAAACGTCGTCATGCTACGCGTGCTGACAGATGTTGTCCTGTCCAAATTTCAACTTTTCCAATTTTTCTCTTCATGAGAACCCTCCTCGGAAATCAACGAATATTAGAAAAAAATTAGCCGAATTTGTCCAGCCGTTCCCAAGTTTTGCTCTTAGCAACTCATTTAGCCATTAATTTTTAGGGTTCCGTACCAAAATTGTAAAAAGGAACCCTTATGGTGTGACTCGAGTTTGTCTGTCTATCTGTGACAGCAGGATATCTCACGAACTATTAATGCTATCAACTTGAAATTTGGAACAGTTCTAGATGACGTTTGCCCAACTATTTTGCAAATAAGAAAGAAATAACATGTTTTTTTTTTGCAACAGGGTCTTAAAAATTCGAAGTAGTAAATTCTAGGGCTCTTACATATAAAACAGCGCTAAGCGCTGTTTGCATATTCTCGAACATTTGTATGTTAAAGTTAAATGTAAATTATGTAAAAAAAATCACACACACACACAATGTATACATTTTGATAATGCGTTTACTGACACCACAGATTCACATGATTTCATGCAAGACTAACCCGCGAACTTTATACACAATCAAGTACACACAGCAGCAGGTCAAGTTATCACAAACTGTCAAATTTTCTCCTTCGATTTTGAGCTTAACGGTCAATATTTTAAAGTCATTTGGAGAAATTTGACAGTTTGGTATAACCTGTTGTACTGTTGTCTGTACAAACACCAAGCAAATAGGAATAAAAAGGTTGTCAGGATTTTTGGAATCAAACTGCACATTGCGTATCAGAATGTAAGAGCATAAATACCCATTATGTATGTGTTTGAAACGGTGTGTGAAGAGGAGCTCGTGGCTAAGTATCTGCCTAACCTTTTCCCAACTATGTTGGGGTCGGCTTCCAGTCTAACCGGATGCAGCTGAATACCAATATTTTACATGGAGCGACTGCCTATCTGACCTCCACAACCCAGTTACTGGGTAATACGATACCCCTTGGTAAGACTGGTTGTCAGACTTTCGGGCTTCTGACGACCCGTAACGACTATCAAAGATCCACGAGTAACAGCCGGGACCAACGGCTTAACGTTCTTTCCGAGGCACAACCCCGGCAAGCGTAGCTTAACCTGACGGATCGACCCGTGCGGCTGTTATTACTTAGCCACGAAATGTACAAACAATAACATTAATATTAATTTCCTTTTGATTTGGTCAACCCTGTTTCACCGCGTCGGTCGTAAGGTCCCGAAAACTTGCCAATAACAGTAATAAATTACAAAGCAATCCAAGTTGGTCTAACGATGTCTTGAGAGGATTTCATTGGCT
Organism: Cosmia trapezina; assembly: GCA_905163495.3. Taxonomy (NCBI): domain Eukaryota; kingdom Metazoa; phylum Arthropoda; class Insecta; order Lepidoptera; family Noctuidae; genus Cosmia; species Cosmia trapezina. Next base: position 8,236,747 of record LR991044.1, read on the forward strand.
CCCTACGCGGTCGTATTTACTGTAGTAGCTTGTATAGAATGTTAGATAATCGTTAATTTAATTGAGTTTCAAAACACTTGTGTTAAACTGTTTGACTAACAAGTTTAATATTTCCAGCTCCCAGTACTTGAAACTGACAACGAATGTGTCTGAAGAATTTCATGTTGTTTACTAATGTTATTTTCTACAGAATAAAAACGTTGTTCGTTTGTAAGCGTATCATTAAGTACGACTTGACCGATTAGGGTATTTTTTATTTTAAAATTTTCGTAATAAGCCGAATTAGGTTACGGTTAAATTTGGAAAAGAGAATTGGAAGTTTCCCGGAAAAAATATCAAATTCGGGAAAAACAGAACGTCCTTTTTTCTATGGGATTTTTGTATGAATTATTTATTGAAAGGACGGGACAACGCATGTCGTGTCAACTAGTTTTTTTCTTAAAATCACTCACGAATATTTTTAGTCTACCCATTCTATACATTATATTTTACACAAGACGCCATTGCCTACATACCTTACATCAAACAATCGACAAACAGAAACACTTCCCACAAGTGCACTAGAAAATAATTTCACTGGAATTATTCACGAAAAAAACCCCATCAGACGAAAAATTATACCCCTAAAACCATTAGCTCACATACTGTGGTGCATTGAAGCAAAGTGGAGTGGGGGGAGTGAAGTGGGGGGCGAGACAGGAAAGGGGGATCCAGACTGAGGGGGAATAATCCCGTAATTATCGGCTTAACTCTAGACGACATTTGCAGGTGGTAGCAGCGTTCAGGTGTACCTTATGTAAGGCATTTCAGGGTTCGGCTGACAAATGTTGCACACTGATAATTGATTTATAGGAGCTTTTGTTAATTGGGGGCAGGTTTTGGTCGCTTTTGAAGATTTTCGCGGTATCGGTTTCGGTATTTGACAGCGTGTGAGGGGTTGAGTCGGCATAATCCTGTTCGAGCTGATATGAAGAATAACATCGGTGGTACACTTCCGATTGTAGGGGTGGTTATGTTGATACTTTTTTATTTTAGTTTTCATATTCTTTTCAGAGGTCTTGTTTTACAATTTTTGGGGACTTTTCGGTTGACGTGAAAGAGCTTTATTTTTGGCTGACGAGAACATAGAAAGATCGGCGTTGCGATTACCAATACTTGGTCTAAACATATTGATTGTACCGAGGTTTAATTGCTTTTTTTTTGTTAGTATTTATGTACACATATATATGAATATGAATATACATAGAATTCACGAAGTACCGCAAACTAAATTTCTAGGCGTAACCTTGGATCAAAACATCAACTGGAAAGCACATGTTGATACAGTATCCAAACGTATTAATAAGTTTGTATATGCACTGAAACAGATTAGGAACATAACAAACATTAAAACGTCTATAACAACATATCATGCATATGTTGAATCAGTGCTACGCTATGGCTTAATTATGTGGGGTAACAGCACTGATCAAAATAGAGCATTTGTCGCACAAAAGAAATGCATTAGAGCTTTATGTGGGCTTAAACGCGATGAATCTTGCAGGCCGGTATTTAAGAAACTTGATTTGTTACCGCTGCCGTCCCTTTATATTTTTGAAATTTGTATGTTTGTGTGGAGGCATAGCGAATTATTTGTGAAAGCAAGCGATGTAAATTCTCGCAGCAGGCGCGACCCCTACATGCTCGTGTTAGATGTCCTCCCAAGGCTTGCGAAATATAATAAAAGCTGCATGTTTATGCGTGTTAAGGTATACAATAAAATACCAAATGAATTGAAAAGTTTAAATACAAGATTGTTCAAAATTAAGTTATATAAATGGCTATCTGCTAATAGTTTTTACAGTGTTAAGGAGTTCCTGGAACATAAAATCGCATGATGACTGATTGTGTCGTTATGCATGTAAAATTTGCATGCTTATGTCTATTAAGCAAAACATGTTTGTTCACATCATTAACATTACCATCTTTTATACCATGTTTTTAGCAAATAAATGATATTTTGATTTTGATTTTTGATTTACACACAGAAAAATAGATAGAGATACATACATCATATTTATAATTAGGAGTTGTTCTTAAAAGTCGTATGAAATCCTTGCAGTTCTAAAGAAAACAAACTCATATTTATTTTAGCCTAGCTAGAGAATCTGCAACTCAATTGTGGGAAATATAAAAATACCGTCTTCAGTATTTTTAAGGAAGGAGTTCTAATGTTTTATAAGTCGACTCAATTAAGAGCGTTAACGCCTACAGCATTTCATACAAATTTTCAAGTCATTTTTTTTCGAAATTAATGAACCGAGTTTAATGAAACTTCATACGTATAAGCAAGATACATAGGTCTCAAAAGTTAGTTAAGAACATTTTCAAAATGTCTAATTTAAAAGAAGATAATTGGAAATCTCTGTTTCTATAGAATATTTAAAATCGGATGCATTTAGCTGTAACACTATTTTTCAAAAATGTTCTTAACTAACTTTTTAGACCTATGTATCCTGCTTATACGTATGAAGTTTCATTGAAATCGGTTCATTCATTTTGAAAAACAAGGACTTCAAAGTTTGTATGAAATGCCGGTCGGCGTTAACGCTCTTAACAGGAACAAATGTATCAATCTGCCTAGCCTTTTCCCAACTATGTTGGGGTCGGCTTCCAGTCTAACCGGATGCAGCTGAACACCAGTATTTTACATGGAGCTACTGCCTATCTGACCTCCACAACCCAGTTACTGGGTAATACGGTACCCCTTGGTAAGACTGGTTGTTTTTTTGACTATGGGGCTTCTGACGAGTCGTAACGACTGTCAAAGATCCACGAATGACAGCCCGGACCAACGGCTTAACGTGCTTTCCAAGACACGGAGGAGTCTCGGTATGGTCACCCATCCACGGACCAACCCCGGCAAGCGTAGCTTCACCTGATGGACCGACCCGTGCGCTGTTATTACTTAGCCACAAGCTCCTACAATGTATCTATGTGGGAAATAATTTATTTTTATTAAAACTTGTGGCTTCTACACTTTAAATTACGCAGAACCAGCTTTGTTTGCTTTTCATAAGGGAATCTGTGATTTTAACTGCCCCAGGGATAGACGTTGGATAGCTGTCGGCCGAATTTTAGGCCGTTTTCGGTATATTTTGGGCGCTACAACCGAATTTAGGCGTGACTTAATAACGTGTTGCTGGACGCTACGCCTTGTTTTGGCACCGCTGGCATAAGCTGATGGATTTGTGAAGGATAGATGGGTTGTGTTTTTTAATTAATTATTTTCATATTCCATAACGTTTTTTTTATTTTCAGTACTTACTAAAGTTATAAAAAAAACATTGTTTGTTCGTTTTTAGAACGGACAACGAAGTGATCCTATAAAGGTACCGTTTTTTCCACAGAAATCAAAATAATAAGGCACTTTCTGTGGTTTTTTCCTTTTGAGGTACGGAACCCTTATAGAATCACTTCGTTGTCCGTGTCTGTCTGTTGACCCTTTTTATCAGGAACGCGTGGAGGTATCAAGTTGAAATTAATATCAAATACGTAAGTCTACGGTCCCTTGGAGATCTAAAAAAATCAAACTTCTAAGTCAACGCTTTCTCGATGGGACCAACATCGTAATCGCGAAAAAATAATAATTCCGTACATTAAATTTGACCACACCTTTCTCATACAGCCTGTATAAAGGCTGCTATTATTACATATTCAGCACTGCAACTGTAATTAGGAAAACAACACAGTCATGTGTCTAATATAAATACAAAGATCTCAGAGAAATAAAAGCCAGTTTTCACAGATTTCCTCTGCATGTAAACTCTGCAAATGACCATACTATTGTACGTTATGTGAACAAAGTCGGTTGTAAACATTTGTTCGTGACAAGTTCAACACTACAGCGTGTTGTCTTCTTTACTGAAGCCTTTAAAATACATAGAGATGTGAGCTGAAGTTTCAGCCCCTACTATGATGTTTTGAATTAAATACAATATGATGGAAAAATTTTGGCAAAATGGGTTTTTTCTTCTTTTGTTATGGGATTTCTTTTGTTACTTGATAACCTTCCTTTTACTTTTTTTACAAGCTTTTATTTAACTTGTTCAAAATTTGCAAGTTAAATTTGACCAACTTCCCGGTGTTCGATAGAGCTGAAATTTGGCATACGTATGTAAAATCGGTGACAATGCAATATTTTGGTATCATCGAGCTGATCTGAAGATGGAGCCGGAAGGTGGCCACAGGAACTCAGTAATAAAACGACGCAACCTAATCAAGTTTAGGCTCGTTTGATTCGTCTTGACAAGGACTCTGGTCCTAGATGATATCCAGACTAAAAAGCTTGTTTAAATTAAAAAATACACTTGTACCATATAAAACATGTTACTTATCAATCTAATCGGCGACATAGTTCTAAAACTTTTAACCGACTGCACAGGAAGGATAAGTTTACCTTCTTTTGTGCATTTTATACGCAATTCATAAAATGCTTAGCAAGCAGTAAAACTCTTAATGATGGCGAAATGAGGGTAATTTTACTTTCAGTCATCTAGATTTAGACATTTTACTAAAGTCGGAATGCGTAGGTACTTATACCCAGAAATTAGGATTTACCTTTCCCAAAAACACTCAATTTTTCTCTTATAAAGTTATAATAAAGCCATAAATAAAACCGTGACACATGGTAGGGGTTTCGCAAACAATTGGGGCCTGAAATAATTTGTAGGTAGGAAGTTTTCAGACGCGCCTGACAGGCCGGATTCACGCTACGGCCTGAAACCGCTGAAAACTGATGTTGTTGCAAACAAAAAAATGTTGAGTGACGACGTGCGCTCGGTTTGATGTTGTCATGTTATAAAGATTTTCTTTAACGTTTTTTGGTCAGTTTTATGGAGTGATAGGTTTTTGTTTTTGTTGTAATTCAATTCTTACTAATGTTGTTATCTTAACATTGACTGCCATTTTAATACTGATCTATGCTACTTGCTTGTACAGGTCGACACGAGAGTGATGTAGACTCCGTGATTAGCTATACCTGCAGGGTCAAATTAAATTAGTTAGCGAGACTCCGTAGACGTTATAGTACCTATAACTAAAATCAAATCAAATCAAATAGTAATCTTTATCTGCAATACAGGTGGTAAGTAATAATTTTAGAAACAATGATGGACCCTGTCGGGCACAGCAATCTTATAAGTAAGAGAGAGGTAGAGCGCTTTTATTATTTCCTTATTGTTAATGACTAGCTTTTTCCCGCGGCTTCGCCCGCGTGGAAGTTTCAAGTCTATTAACTCAAGGAATAAGATTTCTCATACAAACTTTGGACCCCGTTTCACCCCTTTAAGGGGTGAATTTTGAAAAATCCTTTCTTAGACACCCCTAGACCTCATAAGGAACCTACGTGCCAAATTTGGAATCTCTGGACCAAGCGGTTTGGGCTGTGCGTTGATACATCAGTCAATCACGTTGGCCTTTTATAGGTATAATAGAAGATTTAAATTATCACTCATTTATGACCTAAACAAAAAGCAAAAATTAATTAATTTGACGATTCTATTCTTAAGAATAATAGGGTACTTTACAAATAGTGTCAAGTATGTACTCAATTTTACCGTCAATCTATCACAAATTCTTTTGTCTTTTTGTGCAATAGGTATAATATGTTTTTAATTATTCGCTCCGCCTACTGGTGGAAAAGATTAATTATTGGATATTTCTACAACTTTCAGCTTTTTTTTTTTAAGTTTAGAGAGCTTATGAAGCTAGATTTTTACCAACATACTTTTATCATAAAATGTTATGTGTCATAGGAATCCTACTGGAATACAATATACTAGTTTATAGCAGTCTGCAACTGAAAATTTCTTAACACAAAATCCAAAAAGTTTTACTTGACCTCGGAATTGAATCCAAGCACTCACGCTCAGCAAGCCTACCATTCAAACCAACAGCTCAACATTACAACACCATGCTACATCACTATAAGCCACCATTACATCCACTCGACACATTAAATATCGAAAATTCGAAATAAATATTCGATAATCTATCGAAACCGAGCCGAACCATAGTTAAAACGATTCTCATGTAACCGTACGGATAACGTATGGTCTATCGAATTTAAATACCAGATTTATCTACTCTATGTTAATATTGGACAAGTGACAATTGAATTTGTAGTCTATTTTTTGAGGCATACGGTTTAAATTTCACTAGTGTAACTTCTATGGTGGTTTTGAAAATTGTGACATTTGAATTTGTACTCTGTTGTTGAAGGGTTATGGTTTAAAGTTGTGTGGTCAAGTTGAAGTGACCAGAGGAATGGCTTAGTTATGTCATAGTAGATTGTTGTGGTTGCTGTTGAGTAATGTAAGGCCAAGAATTGGATGGGTGGGCGTTTAAGTATGATGGAGATGATGTAGAAGGATGTTACTGTAAATTTTGAAGAGTTATGCTTCCATGATAATTTTGGGGAGAGGAAACAATAATATTTCAATCAGGGACTTTGAAATTACTTTTAAAGTTTACACTGTGATAAATTGAAATGGATCTAAATAATCTAAATGGTGATTTAAGTGTGATCTTCAAGTTTTTTGTCATATGTACTTATCTATCTTGGTCCTTTTCTCTATTAAAAATGGTGGCATCATCTCTTACCTGCAAATTAAAGAAAAACATAATTAATACTTAGTACACAAAAATATCTATAAATAATAAATAGGTTAATTTGAACGCATTTTGAGAAAACGCAACGCAACGAGGAGCTCGTGGCTGAGTAATCAGGTTAAGCTACGCTTACCGGGGTTGGTCCGTAAATGGGTGACCATCTTTACAAACCGAGACCCCTCCGTCCCTCGGAAAGTACGTCAAGCTGTTGGCCCCGGCTGTCATTCGTGGATATTTGACAGTCGTTACGGGTCGTCAGAAGCCCAAAAGTCTGACAACCAGTCTTACCAAGGGGTATCGTATTACGCAGTTACTGGGTTTTGGAGGTCAGATAGGCAGTCGCTCCATGTAAAATACTGGTATTCAGCTGCATTTCGTTAGACTGGAAGCCGACTTCAACATAGTTGGGAAAAGGCTAGGCAGATTGATTTTGAGAAAACGCAAAAGTTTCCAAATTATCGTGATATTAGATTAATGTAATTGCTGTATGTCGTTTTAGTGCGAGCATAAATCAATAAAAAGTAATTTCTTAAATAAATAGAAATAAGGTTAGTAATTACAGCATACATGTATTTTCTCAAGACACCTCCAGATCTAATAAATTACTTTTAGACATGCCAACCTAATTCTTATCTAGAAACCACTTACGAGTGAACTTTCGTGTACATATTATACATGTATTATATAAAACGTGAGATAACTAAATGAATAAATAACTAAAAACTCTTTCACGCAGGTAGGTACATTATGTAGCGTCAGCAGAAAAATGTAATCGAGAATTCAGATTAATTAAGATTTTTTTTAGCAAACCTTCTATCACACAAGAATGGCTCGTTGAAAAAATTTGATTGGCATATAAAATAAGTATTTTCGAGGTACAAGGATCCAATGTTAGGAATTCGCAAAAAAAAAAGGAGATCGTAGTTACCTATGATTTTATTAAAAATGTGGATTCAAAAAAAGAAAGCAAAATAGCTAAATTAAAAAAAAAAGTCACGAATTAAGCACCCTGAATTGCGTTTCACCATACAAAATACTAAAGATAAAGTAAATAAATTAATGAATGTTGTTGAACTGTCAAAATATAAAGACATTGCAATGAGGGTTTTCACTAGGTGGCAGCACTGAGACGTCAGGTCCGGGCACCTGTCGAAAGTGTCAAAGCGTCTACCTTTATATTTAGTCGTTACTGAATCATGAACGAATGGATGAAACGAATGATGAACGTCATCATATATTTTATATTCATTGTCGAAATGGCTGTCATTTCGACAAACCAGCTAGTAGCTTGAATTTTCATGAAACCAATGAGGGTTTCAGTGGGATTTAGTGTATTACGCAATTACCCATTAGCTAAAAAAAAAAAACTCAATAAAGGCTCCTACAAACATGCGCGACATTTGAAGGAGCCTTGTGAAAATTAAGTACGTAGGTAACGCAAAAACCTAGTCCCAAACAAACAATTACTCATTCCAAGTTTATTTTAATTAAAAAGCACTCGCGAATATGTCACAGAACATCCACGTCGCTATAAATTGTCTCTGGCTAATCCATATTAATGATTTCCTCAAACCTTCCACATTATAATAAAACGGAGACTAAAGAAACATATTCTTTATGTTCCGACCTCATCTAGTTTTATAAAATACTAGCTTTTGCCAGCGGCTTCGCCCGCGTGGATGTCGGAAAACATCCCACGGGAACGTAGTACCGGGAATTCCTTCCTTATTCCTTGTCCACATTATAAAAGGAACCTCTGTGTAAAATTTCAGCTTTCTAGGTCCAAGGGTTTGGGCTGGGCTTCTTTCTCTTTTTATTATTTAAAATATATAGATTATATATATATTTTTTTTATCAACCAATTTACAGTAATACAATATCATATCATATCATAATGATAATATCATAATTATCATGCATTTAGAATAGAATGAAGAATATTTAAATATCATATATAAAAATTGTTGCAAGAACAAGAAAAACTGTTTTAAACTTTTACCTCACAACTTTCAACACGGGAATCATGATGAGATCACTATAATGGCTCCGTTTTAGTCCCAAACTATACTCCATTTACAATAATATTAGACATATAAACAAACATTTTTACAGTCCGTTCAACTGATTTGACTTCTATTCCGTAGGCTTAAGGATGGCACTAAAGGCAAAAAAGTGGTTACAATACCAACTGTTCACTGCAGCTGCCATTTGTTCCACCTGATGATTGACAATATTGAAAGCTCACTTCAAACTCACTTCACTGAAGTTTTCACGGTGATATTTTTACAGAATATAGATCCTGGTCGGACGATCCCGAAACTAATATTGCAAATCGAAAATGCTTATACTTGGGATAGGATTTGTATGAATCAAAACAGATGAACCGGATCATTGTCATCATGAATTCACGAAGTCGAGTTGTGTTTTTACGTTTATAAAATTGGCCTACATTTTAAACAACACGTTCATGTAATCATGTCGTGTCTATGCATATTTATGAATTCAAAACAACAAAAATTAATTAGGTACTTACATTATTATAATAATAACTATGTATTGTTGCCAAACTAATTTATTCACATTGAAAATAATGTCTCGACAATAACCTTTTATTTACTGCCTCTGTACAAAAATTAATTCGCTAACAGTATCGCTGTCTCGCTTTATTAAAAGCAACATGACAATGACAGCAATGATTTATCAACCATTTATACATGTCAATTTCTTATGAATAAAATCCACAAGACGTGTATCTGCGCATGTATCAATAAAACAGCTTTTTACACCACAACTCAATAACAGTATGAAGATGTACTTTATAATAAACTAGCTTCCCGCCCCGGCTTCGCACGGGTGTCCAGAGAACAGAACATCAGGTTATACCAAACTGTCAAATTTCTCCAAATGATTTTAAACCTTAAAATTTTGAGGGTTAAGTTCAAAATCGAATGAGAAAATTTGACAGTTTGTAGTAACTTGACCTGCTGCTGTGTGTGACTAATGAAGAAAATGAGACCAAATCTTCCCGCCCCGGCTTCGCACGGGTGTCCAGACAACAGAACATCAGGTTATACCAAACTGTCAAATTTCTCCAAATGATTTTAAACCTTAAGTTACCCTTAATTTTGACGGTTTAGTTCAAAATCGAATGAGAAAATTTGACAGTTTGTAGTAACTTGACCTGCTGCTGTGTGTGACTAATGAAGAAAATGAGACCAAATCTTCCCGCCCCGGCTTCGCACGGGTGTCCAGACAACAGAACATCAGGTTATACCAAACTGTCAAATTTCTCCAAATGATTTTAAACCTTAAGTTACCCTTAATTTTGACGGTTTAGTTCAAAATCGAATGAGAAAATTTGACAGTTTGTAGTAACTTGACCTGCTGCTGTGTGTGACTAATGAAATACGACCATGTAATTAAATAAAATGACAAATAAATAATTTTCACAACGATAACACACTGAGTAGACTACTATTAATGGTAGGTATTTTAAAAAAATTGTAGCTAAATCACAAAACAACAATTTTTTTTCGGATGTAACAGATAAAACATTGTAATAAACTTAATAACTAAACGTCAATCTGTCAATTCCGTCAATATCTTTGAAGATCTCCCTACTGTATAGTCTTACTCACTCACTTTTTTTAATGGAGAATTTTTAACCAAAATTTATCACTTTTCCGTACAATTTTTCAAACATTTTTTTTCATTGTCCTGACAATTACAAACACAACAAAAAACGAAATAACCAATAGGTGCAACCATTCCAAAGTGATGCGCGTACATACATTCGGTAATTGCTTTTTATTCTTATAGATAATACAGAACCACTTTAAATTATTCACCTAGGCACGATGAATCAACTAGTATTAATTAAATTCAACTTTTTTCGTCAACGCTACAAAGGACTAAGAGCTGGCCGTACATCATAATGATGCATAGCGTCTACGGCTTTCATACATTATTAATTACAAAAAGGGTGAGAGAGACAACAAATTATAACACCTGCATGTTAGAAAGGGATGACCAAGTTGCTGCTGTAGGCCAAGTTTTGCCAAGTTTCGGACACCGTAGGGTTGTCATGGTGACAAAATGTCTAAAACTAAAACTCCTATATGTGGGTGTACTTGAGTTCCGGATTGTTAAGATACAGAGTAGTTTTATGTATATTTGATGGGGTTGGTCCCTCGCAACATTAATTTGGCTAAGATGTTTTGCAGTTGTGTTTAGTTTATGTTTACTGACAAACAAGTTAAGGACACTGTCTATTAGACCGTACTATAGATGACCGTATAATTAATAAAGACCAGGGACCCAATTCCGGGCTCGAGCTAGATATCACGACCATGGAGATAAAACTCTGTTTCAAATCTCCGCATCAATGTCCGGTTCAAATCTCGATACTATCAAAAAACCGTATTCTGGTTGACCATGGAGAAAGATTTACAACGGAGAAAATAATCTCGTCTAAAAGACGTTCCATTTTTATCGATTCACTTTAATTATAATCGATTATGCTACGTTTTTCTTTTTTTAGTATTAATGACATGTTTAATTTATTAAATCCAAGCAAACACATTATAAAAGATAATTTTAGTATATTGTGTTTCTTTATCTGTGTTTTTTTTTATAATTACTTACTGACAATAGTAATTGCAAAGTAGCGTGATCAGAAACGCGTTTCGCATGATTTGTGTCCTTTTTCCGACGTAGGTAGGTTTTAATTTTCATATTAAATATGACTACTTTTAATCGCGATTATAAAGGTGTGGAATAAAATTAGTTGTTATGAACTAAAATTCACACCAAAACCTTGACTTCAAGTGCAAAAACAGTACTGCATTTTTTTTTCTTTTGCTTATATCTCGAAAACGGTGTGTCCTATCGCAAAAATAATGAAAATTTGGCGCCCCTTTATGGAACCCTTATACTCCTAAGCCTCTACATGTAGGTACCAAAAAAAAAAACGAATATAAACCTAGGTACGTAGGTACGCATGTAAATTTTGATAGATGTTCCAACGGACATTTCATATCTCCATACCTTAGGACCAGCCGTGATATCTCGCTGGTTTGCGATCGAAAATTTTATTAATGGAGATCGTTAGAATAGCATTTTTTCGTTTCCGACGGAGATACCAAGTTTCTCGACTGATATTTCGACCATGGAGATAATTTCCATGCCACCGGAATTGGCCTCCAGAAAGAAAACGTATACTGTGCAGTCAAATAAGAACGTCCACAATTTGTTGTCACCGTCTTAACAGTCCTGCTAACTTTAGACATGTTTGTATTTTTTAAATTAATAATGTCCATTCTTTTTGGAGGTTCTGTATTCAACCCTCATGTATGTAAGTATGTATGTTTGTGTGGCCGCGATGTCCTCAAAAACGAATGAACCAATTTTGATGATTATTTCACTAACGTTATCTACATATATTTTCAGGAAGGTTTTAGTCTAGAATACATTATGTAATATTATACTTGTACAAAGTCATTTCTAAGCCGATTTTGATGATTCTTCTTTTCGTTCGTCTAAAGCCCAATAGGGCTTACTTATGTAATTGTATATTAAACTAAAAATGGAAAAAAACCGACTTCAAAAACCTAAAACTAATAAAGTTACTTTCATAAAAAACTTAGCAGCTTCAGAAGTCGGTGTTTTTAATTCTTCAATGCAGCTTAGCTTGGTACTGACTTCAGAAGCTGTTAAGTTTTTTATAAAATTTATTTTATTTGTAGGTTTTGAAGTCGGTTTTTACTTTTATTAAAGTAAATTTATTACATAACATAACTTCAAGCCTGTATTCCCATAAGGGTTAGGCAGAGGTGTACCTATAGTACTCCACACAATTATGGTTAAGTACCAACTAATGCCGTCAAGTAAAAACTACGTGCCGTCGTTTGACGGCACGTTTGGCGCAGTGGTTGAGCGATTGACTGCTGCGCAGCATGTCGCGGGTTCGATTCCCGCACGAAACAAATATTTGTACGACCTACAAGTATTTGTTCCGAGTCTGGGTGTTTCTCTATCTATAATATGTATGTATTTAGAAAAAAAAAATGTATATAAGTAGTTTATCAGCCATCTCGTTACCATAACACAAGCATTAGGTTGCTTAGCTTGGGACTAGATGGCGTTGTGTGAAAAGTCAAAGGATATTTTATTTATTTATTTTAATAGTGCCTATTGCCATCAACTGGGTAATTCCAGATGGAAAAACCCAATAACACTTTGCCCGACTCGAGAATCGAACCCAGGACCTCATGCTCAGCATTAGCTCTTGCGACCACTACACCAACGAGGCAGTCATTCATTCATTCACTCAACCATTCTTTTTAGTCTGTTAAAATCGACTAAACTAAATACCAAAAATGTCACGACACTAGCATGACGTCAAAAGAAAACATGTCCGCTGGTAAGCAATAAATAAAGAATTTTCCGCCATCTTGAATTTCCTGTTATTAATAGAAACTGTTATGAGATAGTTATTCGGGTAATTCTTTTAGGTAATATTTATCGGCTGTTTGTTTTAGTTGGGTCCAATATGGCGTCGTTCACGTGAATTTCTTTCATTTACGACTGAAATAAGCGGTTCTTAGGTTTAGTGCTGTAGTAATTATTTCGTTGTTTCCGAGTCGGTTTTATTGCAAACGTGTTTCGTACTTACTAATTAAATAACGCGGTGTTATTTCGTTTAGCTCGGTTTTACGTCATGGAGATAAATTATTTTGTTAATATGCATTTAAACTTCTGCTGCTTAAAATGGGTTTCCTTTCCATATTATCTCCTAAACAGGGTGGCAGGAACATATACGCACAACCTGTTATCAATGGATTCTGTACATGAGTCTGGAAAAAAATCCTTTATGCTAGATTGATAGCCTAATAGGGAATTCAACTTTAACTTATATCTTTTATCTAAGAATATCGTCACAATGTGCACAATACGGTATTTTATTCTATATGAGAAAAAATCTAAAAATATATTATTTAGATAGCTTAGGCAAAAAGCAATCGGAAAATGTTAGTTTTAGTTCATAAAACACAATATAAATTTTAAAATTCAAGTTCAAGTTTTCAGTTTCTTTAATCTGTTTTCTAACACCATGAAAGTAGCCGCCATGTTATTACGTCATACCGCTGTGTAAATTAAAAAGTGTCAATGTCAACTGATCAGCGTATATAGTGTTTGTTTATACAGCGAACTGACGTCATGAACACAGAGCAATATGGCGTCCACGTTTTCGCGCGAAAATTGAAAATGTAATATTTAAATGCATTTTTATGGCACTTATCGATTGAATAAAAATTTTGTGTTTTTTGTAGTGGCTTATTAGCACCATAGAATCTAATTGAGACACTTTTCAAAAATGGGTGTATTCCGTAGCACTTTCTTAAGGTCAGATAATTAATTAAGGCTTATCCTCCGTAAAAAGCGCGGTCACTGTCGGACTGCATAGAAAAGAAAGAGAAGCGCGATGACACAACGCTTGCAAAATATGAAGTAATTATCTATTTACAAAAAATCTATTAATTGGACTAAAAAAGTAATGACATGAAATCATTCCTTATTATTTTGTAGAGAACTGTATTTTATTAACACTTTTAATGAAAATTGTAAGAGTAATATAGTAAAAACTAGAAAAAATAGACAGAAATAGACCTGTACCCTAATTGCGTAACACATTATCAATCGGAGTTTGAATCTTTTTTAAACAAATTGCAAATCCATTGCTTCATTAAGTTCGAAAAATTTGTTGTTGCTCGACAACGTAATTATCGGAATGAATATTGTTGAACTGTCAAAATGAAACCAACTCCGATTGATAATGTGTTACGCAATTAGGGTGCGGCAAAATAGATTTCAGAACAAATTAAAAAAAAATGTTTACTGATGAAAAGCCAAGGTAGGTAGAGGTACTCATTAAAACTATGTTATATTTATAACTAGGTGGCTATGCTATGCACAATACATTGAAAACCTGATCTCCTTTTTTTTTAAATTTTTTATATCTATTCATGTGAAGTGTAATAATTTAATTGTACTTTTGTGTGTTGTGCTGTGTCTTTTGTGTGCATCAAATAAATGTTTTATCTATCTATCTATCTATCTATCTCCAAACTAGGGGTATCCCTGTATCTAGAGATCAGAGAAATGAAATCACTTCTTATGTATTGTAGATTGTTGTGTATTTTTTCCTATTAAGATGTACACATAGTTACTTAGTTTCGCCGTATTTTAGGGAGGAGGAGCCTTATACTCGAACTGCTATATTTTCGGCTGCGTACGTCATACGCTGCCGAAACATACCTACACAACCTACATAAGTCAGGGATGTATTATAAATTCATGCTAAGATGGCCTAACTCGTTACGGGGCTAGTTCACAAACGCCATAGTTCAATTAGTTTGAAACTGTGTTCAACATAGAGCTCTGTCAGACTAGAAGAGATTAGCATGATTTAGTGACGTAATACAAGGATGCAGACTGAAAAAACCGGCCAAGTGCGTGTCGGACCACGGAAATGAATGAGTTCCGTAGGTGAAAAGAATTTTAAATACCAAAAAAAAAACCTACTTCCAAAAATCACTACAAAGTGAAAAATAACTTTGATTTCGGAAGTCGGTGTCTTTCGTTTTTTATTTACTTTCTTTTTTTACAACCATATTAAAGTACTTAATCGAATCGCAACCCGTGAAATATTTATCATTGAGTAGTTCCGGTAGCCATCTGTGGTCTTCATCCTCAGTTCCAGTTCACCAAGTGGTGCTTTCCGAGAGCAAATGCACGAGCTACTATAAAAAAATACCCAAATCGCTATAGGTGTGCCGCTATATTTGAAGAGTTCCTTCGATTTCTCCAGGATCCCATCATCAGAACTGGATTTTGACAAAAATGGGACCATTTGGGAAGTATACCCTTTCCAACAAAAAAAATATTTTTCAAATCGGTTGGCAAGCGACGGAGTTATGCGCGAACAAACATAAAAAAAAAAAAAATGCAAACATCCGAATTGAGAACCTCCTCCTTTTTTAGAAGTCGGTTAAAAACAAACTTAACAGTATAGTTTGTAATCCCAAAAAAATATTTTTAGATGCGATAAAACAAATTAACTATTTTCGGACTTTTACCTTTACTTGTTCTGTAAGGCCTCGCTTCTTGCCAAATTTCATGATTCTAGGACATCGGGAAGTATCATAGAGGTTTTGATTTACTCGCGAGTATCCAAATGTGTCCATATAATTATGGTAGTATTTTTTTATTGCTTTGACTTAGAAGCTTGAATTTTTTAGAGCTCTATGCAAGTTACAGGATAAAGCACAACATAAAAAAAAAACAAAAATCTTATAATGCAAAATCATAGGATTCGTAGAAAAAACATTAGATTTTGTAAATGAGATATTTATCTAACGCTAAGCAAGCAACGGGATCGAGCACAACTTAAAAAAAAAATGTTTCGGCTGTTACTACATCAAATAATAATATTTTACCCCTTCCAATGTACAAATCATATCCCACACTAAATATGCCATATGATATCCAGCCTCCCAATAAAACGAATCTCATCCAGTCCTCTTTATTTCATTCATATATCTATGAATTGTGTATTTTGATGTTGTAGCTTTTAGCAAAATTGAGGCAGCCATCGGCTCAACTCGGGAGCCTACAGCCTACAGCCGACCCGGGAGGGGCGGAGAACGGTCGGCCAATCTGCCCAGTATTGGTATTGAAGTTTATTGTGAACTAGCTAGAACCACGCGACTTCTTCCGCGTGAAACTTGTTCCCCTGTCCTACCCCGTCCAATCGCACCGCCTGCCCGCGCTATGAAAATGAAATGAAGTTAAATTGAATTGTTTATTCTGTAAATAAGATATCGGAATCACTTTTACACGTCAAATAAAAAAAAAATAGATAATAAAAAAAATAAGTTACATGAAGTCGATATTTCCTATCTGACTACCCTGAGAAGAAATGGTGAAACAAACTCAAGGCTATACTTCCTTTTCACTTTCTCGCGCTCTTTCTGACTTTTTTCTTATTGCTCGGCTCTTTCTTCAAGAATTTGGCTATCAAATGCAAAAAGATTTTTTCAAATCCGACTGTAGTTCAGTGATTAGACCAAACAAACTCTTCAACGTTATTATTAGTATAGATATAGAAGATAGATGTTTATTTGACTTATTTAATACTGATTTTGTTTTGTAGGGCTATGGAGTGAGATAAAAACTTACCTTGAAGGCCTAGACAAATGACAGTCGCTTCCAAAGTGTTCCGTATTTTACAACGACTTTCAACAGGATTTACATAAGCTTTTCGATAGCTTATCTCAGTCCCATACATTTTTGACTTTTCCATTTTTGAATGTTAGTAATTAAAAAGTAAAAAAAAAACAAGACACTGTTTAACCCTCCTCAGGCGCATCGGTCTCGCAACACATGGAGTTCAGTATAGCTACTGAGCAGAACAGTATCAGTTCTCTCGCCAATCATCCTACAGCCTCTCTTGGTAGTTGTTGATTTTTTGGATGGGTGAACATGTTACCACGTCATCTTGCCTTATTTTTTTGTGCCTCGTATAGCAAAAAATGTATTTCTAAGTTTACTATTAAAACGTAAGACAGTCGTTTAATGTAGTAAGTACCCGTTAAGTCCGAAAGTCACAAATTTCTACATAAGCAAGTCTAAAATTGTCTAATTAGTTCTATTTCTAATTACCTCCCTAGACAACCTAAATACCCACACTTTGAAGACACCCACCAAACCATTCAGAACCAATGACTCCAAATTTTTGGGGTCAACACGATCAAAGTCCTTATTTACTCCTAACAGGAATTTGCGCAAAAAAACGCCAAAAATAACTCGGAAGGGTATGTCCGGGACATTTTACACGCGACCTGTTCTAACCCTTCTGTAGTGCCGGTTCGATGTCCAGGCGAAATAGAGCGGGAAATTCCTGCCCCACCTCCCCCGCCCTTAGACGATTGTGTTATGCCATGCGTGGCCTAAAGGGTAGCTCACCATTTTTATGCAAATTATTATTGGCGAGAGAATGCTGGGTTTATTATTGAATTACATAGGAAAAGGTAATGGCTTTGTATTTTATTTTCACATGCTTTTTGAAGGTGGAATTATTTTGGACGACTCTAGTAGAACAATTCCTATGAAAACTTCATGGAAATTGTTCTACCAGAATCGTGTTGCATCGTCGTGTCGCGCCTGTCTGCGGGAACCTTAATGTGTGTGCTCTTAAAAAAGTAAACCAAGTTCCTTAATCAATTGCTCTATTAAGTATTAAGATTACATTTCTAGATTCGATTGTTTTTAGATTATATTTTTCTGATCCCGCCCTCAAAGAGAGGCGGCCCGTGTCCCAACAGTGGGAAAATTATAGGCTGATTATGCTAAGATTCTATTTGTTTTTTTTAAAATGTTACTAGGAGAGGAGGTTAGCCCGTGGATAAAACCTTTATGCTAGATTTGCTAGAGCTATAAAAGTGGGTAGGTTCATGCCAATAGTGGTATTGGGTGAGGTAGAAGTAGAACGCTGGAACTAACCAATATTAATGGTTCTTTAACATTTTTGTATTCGTCTGGTCTATCCACATAAAATAAAATGTCTTACTCAAACAATATTTTCATCACCTTTCGTCACCATATTAAAATACAGTAACCATGTCTTCGAACGTGACCATTAATCTTATTTGTCAATTGTTTTTTCAAAGACCACAGATAATGTATATTGTTTTGTCTCCTACACGTTTTTGAACTACGATGATAGATTAGATTGGATTATAAGATCGTTGACCATACGGTTATTCAAATCGTAACACTTTTAGATAAATCTATCCATCATAATTAACTGCATAAATTATTATTTTGAATTTTAACGGTTTTGATGGCGGAGTGCTTACGTATTTCGAGTTTAAGGTCAATGTACAGTGGGCTGCATCAATTGGGTACCCCAGTTGTATCAAAATTTTAATACAAATGGGGTACCCAATTGATGCAGCCCACTGTACCATGATCAGGACATATTTTTGGGCATATTTATTTTTATTTTATTTTATTTTATTAATTTTAAGAAAACTTACAGCTAAAACATTCAAGTAATCAGAATAAATATGTAGAAGAAGGCCAATTACAAGTTTCCACTTATATAAAATATATATAAATGTTAAGCTTGTTAATTATAATTGCTCTGCGTTGTGACAATGGCCAAAATACAAACATGATTCAATCATGTTACAAGGTCATAATGTGCCTTTATTTATGAGCCGTCATTATCAGCGTTCAATTTTTCCCGTGCCACATAATTCATCAAAGTTTTTTATGTTCTGTCTCTTCTCTTATAGAGGATGTTATGATATAGGATAAGAACAACATTGTAACTCATTTTTGCAATGTTTTCTGTCTCTATCTTAAATTAATGACGTACGTAAACATGGTCATTTTCTTATTAAACTACGTAAAGAAATATGTATAAAATGTCTCTTATAACACTTTTAGTGTTTTAAATAAAGCAGCAGGACGATAAATGTAATTCACTCTCCTGTAAACCTAGCAAAAAATAGATACAGTGTTGTTCTTATCGGGTGTCGATATGATAAACATTCATAGATAAGTTACATCTCGTAGCATGCAAGCTCTTCATGTTTGTGGTTCTACGAGTATAAACAAGCAAAACTTGAAAATACAGAGCCATTTGACAAAGACGTATACAGTACGACAATCGGTTCGGACAAAAAGGTTCCAACTTTTATAGCGAATAAAATATGACTATCGATATCGACCAATACAAATTGATTTATATTCCCACATAAATTATTATTGATGGACGCACTAATTCCGTCACTCCCTTACTGGTCTAGTCACATTTAATTCGGCAAAATTCGGTTTTTCTGAAAATAGACGATTGAACATTTGAATGTTGTTGTACTGTACCCCGTATACCCAACACTGGACATAAGACTATTGCTTTCCTTTGATAATGACATTGAACGCCTATTTCATCCTATTTTAACCATAGAAGTATAAAAAAGGAGGACTCCGCACCACGCATATCGACAGTGAAGCACCGTACCGATCTATGTGTCACGCACACATATATCGGTACGGTGCTTCACTGTCGATTTGAGTACCTGCAGACGCCGTCGCTCGTGTCACGTAATGGCGGCCGGTCGGCATACTATGATGAAAATGTGTGCGTGAGGCGTGTTTGTACATACTTCACTTTCGATATGCGTGGCGCGGAGTCCTTCTTTTTTTATAAGTCTATGATTTTAACATATCTTTTTAAAAAGTCTAATGACTTACTATAAGCACCGTTCACAGAGACGTAGGTATATCCAGCAATGGGTGGACAAGATCCATTTATCATTATAATACATCAAAAATCTTGGTGCCAATATTTTCAAAACACACGACATCGACATGACAAACTACGTCCCAACCTCAAACCCTAGTAAACTAAACACCGACCAGTTCTCTCATCTCAGCATGGTTTTAAGCGTCACACCATAGATCATATGCCGTAAACCTTGGGAGTTTACCCAGGAGTGATGGCGGGAGCGCCGCGGTAACCGCACTGATTTACTACTGTTAAACCGGCTTGTGTAGTTCGGGTGTACGGGCGGTAGGTGGCGCTAGCTTGCTGGCGGATTAGTTCGATGGAAGACTCGGTGCGGGTTGTTGATATTACAAACATTAATTGCGTAACACACTATCAATAACAATCTGAAAAACTGAGAAACTCTTTTCATTTATAGTACCTATTTTTGTTTAATGCAGTACCTTTTTTTCTTTTTTTTTTGTGAGGGTGCGAAATCATCGAATAACTTCTCCCGCTCTGGATGGAGCAGAAGGGCGTGTCAGACTTTTACTGACTAAAACCCACCCGTGTTCCTTCAGTTGCCTGCCAGGGCCGCGGTATCTTCTTAAAACTACCCGCGACCCCAGCGGCGTCGGCCCTATTGGACCCCATCATTTGCTGACATCTCTATGAGGCGCGTGGAACACAACGCGCCGTCGACTCGGGCCTGGTCCTTACCGGACGGTGAGCTACCCGCTACTCACCGTCCGCAGGCCCGCGCCTACGGTGGCCGGAAATCGCCCGCGATTGCCGCCGCCCAGGGCGTCTCCTGCGGCGACTGAGGGCGTGAGGCTGCCTCTCCCTCACGCGTTCCGCCTCCTCCTTCGCGAGCATTACTGCTTCGCAGAAGGAGGTGACGGCCTCCCATGCACTCTCGCTCCGCATCATGGCCTGGACCAGGCTCGGACGCGAGAGATCGCCGCCGCCGATCGCCTCCGTGAGAACACGGCGGTGCTCTGCCCAAGCCGGGCAGACCTCCACTGTATGCTCCACCGTGTCCTCCGGGCGATCCTCACAATGGTGACACCCGGGCGTTTCCTCAGGAACCTCCCGAAACAACCGTGTCCGGTGAGGACCTGCGTCAGGCGGAAGGTGAGGACGCCGTGGCGCCGCTCTAACCACTCCTCAAAGAGGGGACTTATCGCCGCAATTGTGGCGTGCCCAGCGCTGGGTTGCGACAGTCGCGCTCTCCATGTCGCCATGAGATCCCGCCGGTCCGCTGTACCGTGATTTCTCGCGGCAGCGGAGTTACGCCCCGGCGTTCACCTTAAAATGGGAATTTGGTCGCAAATTGTTTCATTTTGACAGTTCAGCAACGTTATTTGCGTTGTTGAACAGAAGAATTTTTCAAATCTATGAAGTGATTGAAACTGTATTACGCAATTAAGGTGCTGTATTAAACAAAAATACTATAAATCAAAAGAGTTTCTCGGTTTTTATTGTGGAATTTTTATCGATGTTGGCGGTGCGCACTGCCGTGTCGTATTCCAGATTCAGCGTTGAATGTTTCGGAAAAAAAACCTATAATATATCCTTGTTATTTTAGGCGGGAAGTTGTAGGTCAGGCGGATGATGCCTAGCCTTTTCCTAACTATGTTAGGGTCGACTTCCCGCCGACTTTTTTAACCGGATGCAGCTGAATTTCATTGCATTTTACATGGAGCGACTGCCTCCATCACCACAACCCAATTACTGGCTAATACGATACCCCTTGTTAAGACTGGTTGTCAAGAGTTTCAGGCTTCTGACGATCCGTAAAGACTGTCAAATATCCACGAATGACAGCCGGGACCAACGGCTTAACGTGCTTTCCGAGGCACGGAGGGTCTTGGTATGTAAAGATCCACACGAACCGACCGCGGCAAGCGTTTAACCTTCGATCGAACCGTGCAGCTGTTCTTACTTAGCCACTCCGTGATTCCTTCAATGTAGAACGCGAAATTCAAACAATTTTTTTTAACAATTCAGAAGCTATGGTTGTATGTAACAGCTTTTGACATACATCTAACGTACATAGAAGACTTAAAACTGAACACCACATATCATACACATGATACATTTTATTTGGAGTGTTAAGTAGGTTCGAATGACGTTTCTGCGAAGGTCGCCATTTCGAAAAAAATTGCGAGTGGTACGCCAGTTCGAAAACTCATTAAATCGAAAACCGCTATAACGAATGTCGTTATCGCGAAGGTCGCCATTTCGATAAATTTTGCGAGAGCAGTACGCCAGTTCGGAAGTCATGGTATCGAAGTCCGATGTTGAGTTAATTTGTCTTTCTTTTTTTTTTTACCAAACCAAATCAAAAGACCATGCTCTCTGAGTCTCGTCTCATTGGGGTCGTGAGTTCGATTCCCAGACAAATTAACTCAATATTGGATTTCGATACCATGACTTTCGAACTGGCGTAGGTACTGCTCGCAAATTTTTTCGAAATGGCGACCTTCGCGATAACGTCATTCGATATAGCGGTTTTCGATTTAACGAGTTTTCGAACTGACGTACCACTCGCAATTTTTTTCGAAATGGCGACCTTCGCAAAAACGTCATTCGAACCTACATATCACTCCCCATTTTATTACCAATCCCGACACCTTGGTACCCGATATCGCTAGGCGAACTTAACGACCGTGTGTCAGATATTTAAGCTGAGTTTAACGACCCTTTAAGCCTTGTCATGGATACTTGTACAGTCAACACCAGATATAAGATATATTAGAGTAGCGATTAAGTAGAGGGAGTAAACTTGATGCGAGTTGTTTTATTGAAATGGGTTTTGATGGTGTAAGAATTTAATTGCAGTTAAAATTAATTACAATAATATCTTTAAAATTTCTGGGGGTGTTGTTGTATATATTAGATAATTAATTGTTAAAGGTTACATTATAAAACAATATCGAGAACGGGTCTTATCGCGGTATCCCTTTTTTACGAGGTAAACAGGTACCTACTTGTTTGCCGACGTTTCGACCGCCTTGCAGCGATCGTGGTCACGGGAGGACTGATGACAGCTCAGCGACGTCTTCGTAGTGCGGGTATGTGCATCTACCCTCACTTGGTCTTCACAATTTTTATTAATGATTTTTTTGATTTTTGTTAAAGATTACCTACTTTCATAAACTGTTTCTGCATCGCATATCGTATTCGTGTGTGGTAATCCCAAAACATGACATTTACATTCTGTTTGACCAATCACAAATGTCAATGATTGGTGACGTTCTTCAGAAAGGTCAGGTGCGCGTAGTAGGTAATCGCAACCGGCGTGCGTATATGACCAGATGTAAAAGTAGTATGTAAGGGTCGCAGCAGGTGGTGTTTTATAGTTTCTGCCTACACCCATGGGAAGAAGCCGTGAGGCATGTATGTGTATGTATTGATCAATAAGTAATAAATTATGAAAAAAATTTTAGAAAAAAGTTAACAGCCAAGATTTACTTTCCTGTAGTAGGAATTAAGAGAAAAAAATAGGTAGTATGGCAATCATTTTGATTTTAAATTATCTACGAAATACCACACAATTCCTTTGAAAAACATCAACATAACAATCAAAACACAGCATTACCTCGCATTTATCTTAGCTATGATATCAGTTTGTCCGACTGTACATTATTAGAAATAGCTACATTGTTGCTGCTCCATTGTATGTTAACGCCGTTTGGTGACGGATAAGCAGAGAGATCGGTCCCGGCATTGTTAGCTGGTGTTTAGTTGATAATGTTGCTATGGTAAGGGGAATTACTTATAATAAACTAGTTTAGTTCGAGGAGAGTTTCGCTGAGTTTAGATTAAATCCACTTTGTTTGGAGTCGTGGTGGCCCAGTTGGTTCGAACCTAGCCAGGCGTTCCACTTTGTGTATATAATTTCATCACCACTGCTCTCAAAACGGTGATGAAAACATTGTGAGGAAACCGGCATGTCCTAGAACCAAAAATTCGAAGACATGTGGACATCTACCAACCCCGCCCAACTGGGCCCGCGTTTTGGATTACGGCCCACTCCCTCTAGAAGAGAGGAGACCAGCAGTGGAAACATTATAGGCTGATTATGCCACTATGCATAGGCTGAGTCAGAATACTTCACCATCAAAATAATAAATAGAAGCCCACAGCTGGGCATGGGTCTCTCCAATTGCACACCTTTGAACCTATTATTCAGACACTCATAATTTTATAAATCTTAGTGTGTTTACTGCAAAAGAAATTAGATAAACACTTCTATCAATAAAAATCTTGAATAAGTAGGTTGTCTACATCACTTAGGTAAATTAGTAGATTTTAGTAAAATGATAGTGGTAGTGAGAATATACATAAAGATAATAAAGCTAAAGAGTTTGTTTGTTTGTTTGTTTGTTTGTTTGAACGCGCTAATCTCTGGAACTACCAGTCGGAATTAAAAAAAATCTTTTGCATTTGATAGCCCAATTCTTGAGGAAGGCAGGCTATTTGACATCATGCTAGATCCCTTAGAATCGAGCAAAAAAAAAAAGTCAGAAAGAACGCTAAGCGAAAACGAAGTAATAGCGCGAGCAGGCGATGCGATGCGATGGGGTGGATCGGGGGAGCAAGAAATTTTACGCGGACGAAGTCGCGGGCAGTAGCTATTATTTTATAACGTTGCAAACTTGTCCGACTCATGAAAACATAGAAATCTTAGTTTGGTGCCTAACCTTTTCCCAACTATGTTGGGGTCGGCTTCTAGTTTAGCCGCATGCAGCTGAATACCTTTTACATAGAGCGAGTGCCTATCTGACCTCCACAACCCAGTAACTAGGTAATAAGATGTCCCTTGTTAAGACTGGTTGTCAGACTTTCGGGCTTCTGACGACCCGTAACTACTGTCAAAGATCCACGAATGACAGCCGGGACCAACGGCTTAACGTGCTTTCCGAGACACGGAGAAGTTCCTAGAACAGGTACGAGGTATATCAGAAACATTCTACAGCATTCCCCTCACAATCATACCTTCACGAAAATAGTTTTTCTCCCAATTCCTCCTCTCCATTTAATTCCCGACCTTCAGTCCCTTTGTGAGGTCCTCCCATAAATCCCTCCTGCCACCGCCATTCATACTCATTGTTAGAAACTTTCCTTTCTAAATCAGGATCTGATAAGCGTAAGGTAATAGATAGTACCTATTGTTAGATAATTAATTTCTTCATTAACGTCCTTTACACCTTCACGCGAAGTTGGGTAAGTTGGAATGGCACCATTATGTGTAATTAATTAAATTAATTGTCTTATCTATTCGGTTTTTGGAGGTGACGCCTTCAGTCTTACTTTTGGGTATTGTTTGAGAATGTGGTGATATTCTAAGTTTTGGTTTAATGGGTGGGGCTGTAATCATAATTTTCAGGGGCTGTTTGAAATGTCACGCCAAACTATTCTCAAGCATTGCAGCTGCTCTACCTTAGTCCAGAATCTACACCAGAAAACTGCTGAGACAATGCATCTCACCGAGTCTCGGAGAAATGATTTACATGTGTTGGAAAGTGAAACGGAAACAATCAGAAAATATAATTGGGAGAGTAGAAATGGCAATGGTGATTGAATACTTACCACAAATAAACACCCTCTCACACTCACGCACACACATTATCATATCACACAAAGAGAGGACACACACACACACTATCCAAATTTTATTGAATTTTAGTTTTAATTTTAACTTTAATTTTATCGATATTGTATATTATCACCACTTTTTTTATATCAACAAAATGTTAACATCTCTACAGGATGGCTATTTTTAAGTGTTTTTTATTTGAGGGTTTTGGCCATGATAGTCAAAATACAGACTTAGTTCGGCTACAAATGTCTAATTCATAGAGCCTATGAGACATTTGTGTATCATTGTAAACAATTATTGAATTAAATTTATTATTTATTTATAGTATACAAGAGAGGCACGTATCTACTATTTCTTGGTCACAGGTTTGATTCTGTAGAACGAATCCACTTTTTACAGAAGGAAGGGTACCCATGCAAACCGTTGAATGAAAGTGGTAGTTACTAATAAATCTTGTACCGCAAAAGCGCTTTTTCCGCTTTTCATATTCAGTTCCTGTTGACTTGTTATGTACCAATAGAGCACAATAACTTGGAGTCAGTACTTGTTTTCTGGGCTCGTGCCAATATGATTGTATTAACACAGATGTAACACAGTTTATAAGGCTTGAAAGTTGAAACTATGAAGGACAAGCATTTTGTCAGTTTTCTAACGCAGAGTGCGTTAGAAAACTGTGTTCGTTTCGACCGCGCGGCCATGGCGTTAAAAAAAAAAAAAAACTATACCAACATTTTGTAACAATTTGTAAAAGTTGACTCCCAAAACCTCAAATTTGTCAAAGCTATGGTTAAAAAGTTAGAAGGGTTTGAACGTGGCCGCGCCATCGAAACGCGGAGAACCGCGCGGCCACGGAGATCTCAGAAACTAAGCGTTGCACAGACCTGAAATTTTGGTAAATAACAGATTCAATTTGTAAACAATTTGTAAAAATATAGAAAAAAATCCTAGGTTAATATTTTAGGAGCTGTGAGACTAAAACCCCGTGGCCGCGCCATCGAAACGGTGACAAAAACGTGATAGCCGATATCTCGCTGAAAAAGCATCGCAGACGTCTAGAGTTTTTTGTAAAACCCAGATTTGAATTTGTCAAAACTTATAAAAATGCAACAAAAAATACTAGGTTAATATTTTAGGAGCTGTGAGACTAAAACCCCGTGGCCGCGCCATCGAAACGGTGACAAAAACGTTATCACCGATATCTCGCTGAAAAAGCATTGCAGAGGTCTGAAGTTTTTTGTAAAACCTACATTTGAATTTGTCAAAACTTGTAAAAATACAACAAAAAACCCTAGGTTTATATTTCAGGACCCGCGCCATAGAAACGGTGAAAAACACGTTATCGCCGATATCTCACTGAAAAAGCATCGCAGAGGTCTGAAATTATTTGTAAAACCTAGATTTGAATTTGTCAAAATTTGTAAAAATATAACAAAAAATCCTAGGTTTATATTTCAGGAGCCGCGCCATTGAAACGGTAAAAAACACGTTATCGCCGATATCTCACTGAAAAAACATCGCAGAGGTCTGAAGTTTCTTGTAAAACCTAGATTTGAATTTGTCAAAATTTGTAAAAATACAACCAAAAATCCTAGGTTTATATTTCAGGAGCTGTAAGACTAGAACCCCATGGCCGCGCCATTCAAACGGTGAAAAATATGTTATCGCCGATATCTCGCTGAAAAAGCATCGCAGAGGTCTGAAGTTTTTTGTAAAACCTAGATTTGAATTTGTCAAAACTTGTAAAATTACAACAAAAAATCCTAGGTTTATATTTCAGGAGCTGTAAGACTAAAACCCCGTGGCCGCGCCATCGAAACGGTGACAAAAACGTGATAGCTGATATCTCGCTGAAAAAGCATCGCAGACGTCTAGAGTTTTTTGTAAAACCCAGATTTCAATTTGTCAAAACTTACAAAAATGCAACAAAAAATTCTAGGTTTATATTTCAAGAGCTGTAAGACTAGAACCTCATGGCCGCGCCATCGAAACGGTGAGAAATACGTTATCATCGATATCTCGCTGAAAAAGCATCGCAGAGGTCTGAAGTTTTTTGTAAAACCTAGATTTGAATTTGTCAAAACTTGTAAAAATACAACAAAAAATGCTAGGTTTATATTTCAGGAGCGGCGCCATTGAAACGGTAAAAAACACGTTATCGCCGATATCTCACTGAAAAAGCATCGCAGAGGTCTGAAGTTTCTTGTAAAACCTAGATTTGAATTTGTCAAAATTTGTGAAAATATGAACTTGTAAAAATACAACAAAAATCCTAGGTTTATATTTCAGGAGCGGCGCCATTGAAACGGTGAAAAACACGTTATCGCCGATATCTCACTGAAAAAGCGAGATATCGGCGATAACGTGTTTTCACCGTTTCAATGGCGCGGCTCCTGAAATATAAACCTAGGATTTTTGTTGTATTTTTACAAGTTTTGACAAATTCAAACCTAGGTTTTACAAGAAACTTCAGACCTCTGCGATGGTTTTTCAGCGAGATATCGGTGATAACGTATTTTTCACCGTTTCGATGGCGCGGCCATGAGGTTCTAGTCTTACAGCTCCTGAAATATAAATCTAGGATTTTTTGTTATATTTTAGCAAGTTTTGACAAATTCAAATCTAGGTTTTACAAAAATCTTCAGACCTCTGCGATGCTTTTTCAGCGAGATATCGATGATAACGTATTTCTCACCGTTTCGATGGCGCGGCCATGAGGTTCTAGTCTTACAGCTCTTGAAATATAAACCTAGAATTTTTTGTTGCATTTTTGTAAGTTTTGACAAATTGAAATCTGGGTTTTACAAAAAACTCTAGACGTCTGCGATGCTTTTTCAGCGAGATATCAGCTATCACGTTTTTGTCACCGTTTCTATGGCGCGGCCACGGGGTTTTAGTCTTACAGCTCCTGAAATATAAACCTAGGATTTTTTGTTGTATTTTTACAAGTTTTGACAAATTCAAATCTAGGTTTTACAAAAAACTTCAGACCTCTGCGATGCTTTTTCAGCGAGATATCGGCGATAACATATTTTTCACCGTTTGAATGGCGCGGCCATGGGGTTCTAGTCTTACAGCTCCTGAAATATAAACCTAGGATTTTTGGTTGTATTTTTACAAATTTTGACAAATTCAAATCTAGGTTTTACAAGAAACTTCAGACCTCTGCGATGCTTTTTCAGTGAGATATCGGCGATAACGTGTTTTTTACCGTTTCAATGGCGCGGCTCCTGAAATATAAACCTAGGATTTTTTGTTATATTTTTACAAATTTTGACAAATTCAAATCTAGGTTTTACAAATAATTTCAGACCTCTGCGATGCTTTTTCAGTGAGATATCGGCGATAACGTTTTTGTCACCGTTTCAATGGCGCGGCTCCTGAAATATAAACCTAGGATTTTTTGTTATATTTTTACAAATTTTGACAAATTGAAATGTAGGTTTTACAAAAAACTTCAGACCTCTGCAATACTTTTTCAGCGAGATATCGGTGATAACGTTTTTGTCACCGTTTCGATGGCGCGGCCACGGGGTTTTAGTCTCACAGCTCCTAAAATATTAACCTAGTATTTTTTGTTGCATTTTTATAAGTTTTGACAAATTCAAATCTGGGTTTTACAAAAAACTCTAGACGTCTGCGATGCTTTTTCAGCGAGATATCGGCTATCACGTTTTTGTCACCGTTTCGATGGCGCGGCCACGGGGTTTTAGTCTCACAGCTCCTAAAATATTAACCTAGGATTTTTTTCTATATTTTTACAAATTGTTTACAAATTGAATCTGTTATTTACCAAAATTTCAGGTCTGTGCAACGCTTAGTTTCTGAGATCTCCGTGGCCGCGCGGTTCTCCGCGTTTCGATGGCGCGGCCACGTTCAAACCCTTCTAACTTTTTAACCATAGCTTTGACAAATTTGAGGTTTTGGGAGTCAACTTTTACAAATTGTTACAAAATGTTGGTATAGTTTTTTTTTTTTTTTAACGCCATGGCCGCGCGGTCGAAACGAACACAGAAAACTGACAAAATGGTTCAAACGCAGTGCGCGTTAGAAAACTGACCAAATGGTTCAACGCAGTGTGCGTTAGATAACTGACGAAATGGTTCAACGCAGTGTGCGTTAGAAAACTGACAAAATGGTTCAATGCAGTGCGCGTTAGAAAACTGACAAAATAGTTCAACGCAGTGTGCGTTAGAAAACTGACAAAATGGTTCAACGCAGTGTGCGTTAGAAAACTGACAAAATGGTTCAACGCAGTGTGCGTTAGAAAACTGACAAAATGGTTCAACGCAGTGTTCGTTATAAAATTGACAAAATGGTTCAACGCAGTGTGCGTTAGAAAACTGACAAAATTGTTCAGCGCAGTGTGCGTTAGAGAACTGACAAAATTGTTCAGCGCAGTGTGCGTTACAAAACTGACAAAATTGCTCAACGCAGTATGCATTAGTAAACTGCCTAATGGTTCAACGCAGTGTGCTTTAGAAAACTGACAAAATGGTTGTGAAACAAAGACTATTATCAAATTCACTGCCAAAGATGCCAGTGTCGGCAATGTAGCCAGACGCTCCATGTATAATACTGGTATTCAGCTGAATCTGGTTAGACTGGAAGGTGACTTTAACATAACTGGGTAAACGCTAGGCAGGTGATGATGACAACCACAGAACAGATAAAGAAAGAAAAAAAAATGAACCTCACAAAGCATGGATGGTTGTTATTACTACTCATGACAGAGGCAGGTAGACGTTACTTCATATCCTTGTCCTGCCCGAACGAAGGTAATGGATTTCGAGAGTACGTACAATGTTTGTCTATTTTTGGCACGCTCTGTAGCCTAATCGGCTTGATGGATTTTAACTGATGAGGTGTCGTTAGAATTTAGATTCTTCTTAATTGTGGGAGTGGCTATAGAATATTTGTATATTGTGTCTGCAAATACAAAAAAAATGCTTGCAAATTGCAATAAAGCAAATTATTTAAAAAAAAACCCCGACTGCAAAAACCCTTAACCGAAAAGAGAAAAACAAGCATTATTATGTATTGAACTTTGTTTTGGTAAATCCAATAACCTGAAATATGGTGTAACTTTTGGTTATCCCGCCATTTGTAGTTATTTATGTGTTTTTGCAGTCGGGTTTTTTTGTTTTTAAAATTTTATTTCATTTCCTTTCTTGGAGGCTATAATACAATACCATTCATTGTTTCGTGGCTTTTTTTTTCTATTTATTAGCCGAGAAATCAACGACATTTACCTCCTAAGCGTTGGCGCGATAACCCTTTGATGATTTCCAGAAACAAAAGGAACTCAGTTGTTTTGGGGCCTCCCTAATTTATTTTATGAGAATCTTTGAATGAGGGCTGAGGATAATCGAAAACAAAAATTCTACTTCTCTAATTACTGTAATTAGGAAAAAGGTGGTAGTTTCTTTTGTTTTTAAAGGAACGTGACCAAGTACTTACTTGATTATCGCGTGAAGTGTCATCATCATCTGCCTAGCCTTTTCCCAACTATGTTGAGGTCGGCTTGTAGTCTAACGCTGCATCCAGCTGAATACCAGTATTTTACATGGCCTATCTTGTGGGGAAAGAGACTTTTAATAAGAGGATACAATGGAGCAAAATCTACCCAAAATAAAGAATTGTCAGGCACGAAAACTTCCACAAAGTCTGTCACACACGTGCATGATCTTCGTGACTAACTTCAATTGAAATATGTGTCGATACTCTTGCGCCATCCCATCTTCCTGGCTCGGCGTGCTGTGCTGGCACGGCTGCTGCGGCTGCGGAAAACCTCAAGCAGTGGAAGTATAATAACCTTATCGGTAATTATATTTTTGAGCCGTTTGGAGTTGAAACCCTTGGGCCGTGGGGTGGGGTCCCAGTTTGTTCCTCATAGTTTGTTCAACGAAATCTCCAAACGGCTCGTTGACACTTCCCGTGACCCAAGGACTGGCTTTAACCTGGGCCAGAGGATCAGCATTGCCATACAACGTGGCAATGCCGACAGTCTCTTGGGTATTTTACCAGTCGACAGCGATGCGGAGGAATTTTTCGACGTCATATTTTAGTTTTTTAATAGTTTTAGTAGTTTAGGATATTATATTTTTAACTTAATTATACTCTGTAACTGATGTAATAAATAAAATATAATATTTCTTTGTTAAAGTGTCGAAAACAATCACAGTACTTAATTGAAATATTGGAACTGTGTTTTATGTAAACAATAGTGAATGTCTGAACATTCGAAATCAAAATAAATTAATAAAGAAAAAAATGGTTGCAACATCTATCTATATTGTTAACTAGCATAAGTCAAGTGTACCTATTAATGCTACATTTCAACTATGATTAATGTAAAGAAGCAATACTATCTTTCTTTTGTATAAAACTTTCGCGACCACAAACGGCCCCTTCTTCGAAATTATCAATGTTTTCGTGTTATGCTTTATTATCGTTATTGGATACTTTTACCAATTTCTTTCAACACCCATCATTAGCGTTGACATCTGCTTGTCCTTCTCTCTCTTTATTCTATACCACTTAAGCAATTATAACCCCAACATAAAATAATAAAACGTTTCAAACCATAACTTTTCAGGCGTAAAATATTTTGACAAATATTGAGTAGAAACTTCTTACAATCAATCAACGGTCCCCTTCGTAAGGAACCCTAAATGAGGTCGTTCACCCTAAGACTTGTTGGTTCCGCAGATTTAGGATTAATTACCGGTGAATGCAATTCGTTACGTCATTCGGTCACCCCCACTCGTAATGACTTGGGATAGAGCTGGGAATGAAGTATCGATACTTCACTTCTTTGTGGTCTTGCAACTAAAGTATTTATTGGTAGGTACCTAGGTAATAATTTATACTCAAAAATTAATTTAGTATTGGATCTAGCTCGTACTTTGATAGCTCTTCCTAAAAAACTACGCTATTTTTCGGAATTAAAAGTATTTCATGTGATACTCCAGGTCGAGTAGAAACTCAGAGCCCTATTTCGGCGAAATCAAGTAATAGTTGAGTCAATAAGTAACAAACAAGTTAATCTACTTTTCTATTATCTTTTACTCAAGAAATAACAGCTATTATGTTCCTAGTAACATAACAGAAACATTATTAGTGTCAAGAGATAAAACCGATACTTATCGAGTTCCGATTGAAACGTAATCCTTAATTGAGTAAACTTTTCAGTGGGAAATCGAAAATATCGACTACACGGTTACACTAAATATCGTAACCGAAGTATCGATACGTTTCAAGTCTCTAGTAAAGACTGGTTGTCGTAAAACAATTGATTGATCGCGTGCGCTGATTTCAGGTCATTTCTGTAATTGTATAAGGGAGAGTGCAGATGTGTTTTTGATGATCTTAGGGGATAATGATGTTGTTCAGTAATTTATTTATAACAGAATCGGTTTTCATACGTTTTATTTAGAAGAGATGTACTTAATTCATCTTATAGTTGCTGAAATGCATGAAACCTTCTGCTGAAAACAGACCTCATTTGTTTTGTGAATAAGGGTTTCATTTCATAGCATATGACTCTATGCTAGTCATAATATATGTCACTAGCTTTTGCCCGCGGGTTCGCCCGCGTGGATGTCGGAAAGTATCCCACGGGAACAAAAATCCTTCCTTCAAATGTAGACAAGGAATAACCTTGTCTACATTATAAAAGAAAACTCTGTGCAAAACAGCTTGCTAGGTTCAATAGTTTGGGCTGGGCGTTGGTGAGTCATTCAGTCAGTCAGGACTTCTCTTTTTAGTTATATGTAAAGATCTATATATCTTTACATATAACTAAAAAGAGAATGATATTCTAGTCTGTCTGAATGATAGTCTATACCTATCATTATCAAAAAATCAAAATCAAAAATTACTTTATTCGGTCAACAAACATCCATAAATTTAGAAATACCCTATACTTCGTGTTAGAGTTTCAAGCATTTTGCACAGAAGATGACCAAGTTCTCTCTTGGCCATCATCTCTACAAGATGCCTCAAAATCATGATTTCCATGGGACTATTTTTTGTCATTCGTAAATCTGACGTAGTCCCCAAGATTTTATGATGTCAATATAGCAAATAGTATTTTCTATTACGTCGTTGCATTACATTATTATAATGATAGGTATCTTCCCTATTTTATGGAATTACATTTCCCGTGTAAAACAAGAAAGATTTTTAATCTTCTCGCACCATCCCTTCAGTGATTTATCTCGGGAGAAGTTACCGACTACTCCCGACGATACCCGACTATTTCCGAAAGCACGCGAGTGTCCAGGTGTGAAAGATTTACGGTCCATACCTATTACAAGTATGTATTATGTACCGGTCAATTAGAGGCTCTAAGGACCGGTAATTTTTACGGAAAGGTTTACGGTTGCGGTTAACGGTTAGTGGCGTAATTATCGGTTTTTTGTTGGAGTACCTAGGAAGTTTTTTGGGAGATTTTGTCGGATGCTGGTGAAGATGTAAAGAAGTAATTTATTTTACCGAGTAAAATTGTATCTTATGTTTTAAGCGGCTGCTTTTGGGTACCTTAATTGAGAATATCTTTCTCCGAACTGCTATTATTTGACATAATACATTCGTAAATATCTAGAGACTTGCCAAACTTTTATAGGTACAACAATTACATACACAGGAATGAACTCATACCCCAAGTAGGTCACTCAAACCCATTAAAAAAACAAAAAAACTCAGCATAAAATTAATCAACTTTAAACCCCATCTAAAACAACATGTCACCGCCAGATGTCGCCACCTACCCTGCGTAAAATGTAACGCAAATATCACTTTTAACCGGACGGTTTTTAACCGAAGTCCGGTTTTTAAGTGGCGCACCACTAGTAACGGTCCGGAATGCAATTACCACAAGTGACTGTTGAAAGTGACGGCCGGACGACAATTGTTTATGATAGTGCGGAAATCATATTTTTATTAGGAAGGGTTTTTAATTGATTTATGGAGCCATATGTATGTTTAGGACGGTTTTGAAATGTAAATAATGTTATCATTTGTGGCAAGGGGCTCTAATTTCTCCAAAATTGCTATTAATCTGTCTGAATTCGATCCCTATTGTGTTTTGCATTAAGGAATTCTGAATAGCAGCCCAGAGTCAAGATTTTTGATTGATTTGTGGTAAAAGACTCGTCAAAAGAAGCGAAGACTCGTCAAAAGAGGTGTGGTAAAAGACTCGTAAATATTTATTCCTTAATTTTTCGAAATTGCACCTGCCACTGCTTGTCTCTGCATCACCCAAAGGTTGACTGGTAGAAAATGCCTATGGCATTAAGTCCACCTCTGTACATTTGTGCTTGAAGTGTTATTATAAAATAAATAAATAAATAAAAGAGGAGCGCTGTAATATAAACATAATCTAAAATATTCTCGACTAAAAAAAAAAATAAAAAAAAAATCTTCTTCAGTTCTTTTTTTTTTTTACTAACCTTCGCTGTCCCACTCTTGGGCAAAGGCTTTTTCATCTATCGCAAGCCCGCGCGTCCACTTCAAAGTTTTGCCGGAACCTATCCAACTCGTCCCGTCATCTCCTACGTGGTCTGCCGCGACCTCGCCTCATTTATTCCTCCTCTTATTTGGTCCCAATTTAACATATTTTTTAACAAATCATTAACACTACTCGTTTAGACCTGTTGACATGATCTTCAGTTTAAATTCACTAAACCGACGTTCGCACGGACGTAATAAAATCGCGGCGATTTTTTTTCGCGCACTACATTTTCAACGTTCTGCTTAGCGCCTGGAGTCGAAAATCCAAAAGTGTGTTTTTCGTCGCGCTGGGATGCACTCTGTTGTTGTTAGGTTGGATTCTCGAAGCTCGGCTCAACACCGAGAGTCTAAAATCCAGTGCGCGATAAAATCCCGCCGCGATTTTTTTACATCCGTGCGAACGTCGGCTAAAAGTCAGTTATCGTAGCCTTAAGATTGTCGAAATGTGGGAGTAGGTACTACACCACCTTTTCGGGGAATAAAGGCGTGTGTTAGGTAGGTAACTTAAGGTTGATGCGCCAGGCTAGCCCGCGAAATTTAAAATTTCTTACGTTTTTTGCAATTTGTAGGTCAGTGTGAGCTTGTATACAGTTCTTGAAATGCTAAAATATGGAGCTATGTTGCTGATTCTAATGATTATAATTCTATAAAGCCATATTAGCTACGGCCGCGAGTCATATTTTAATCAACATACAAGCTCACACTGACCTACAAATAGCAAAAAACTTAAGAAATTTTGAATTTCGCGGGCTACCCTGGCGCTTTCGCCTTAAAATACAATATTTTGCTGAAACCAACCATCAACATTTTTAGTAATAAATGTAAAAAAAAGTTACAAGACTGTAATACCATGCAACACTGTAAAATCAATTAACCAATTAATTTCAAACGCATCGCTTCAATGCAACAACTGTAATTACCCGTTTACAATATGTAGTTACCAGAAAATATTAATTAAAACCGATTTGGATTAGTTTCGCGTTAATTAACACTAATTTAATCATACTGGTTTAACTGTGAGCTATGCACCGTTTAATGTTTGACCCAAATCCCGAAAAGTACCTACATTAAATATGGTAATTTAGAAAATGGGTCGTGTTTGTATTAGAAATGCTTATTTGAAGTTCTGTAAAGTCAAGTTATGACGTAGCGAGCCCCCCCCCTACTCCCCAACTTTAAATAATTTGATCGAAGTCATTTTGAGGGTTCCGTACCAAAATGGTTAAAAGGAACCCATAAGGTGCGACTCAGTCTGTACGTCTGTTACAGCTGGATATCTCAAGAACTACTAATGCTATCAACTTGAAAGGAACGGTTTTAGATGACGTTTACCTAACTATTTTGCAAATAAGAAAGAAATATATATATATTTTGGAACAGGGACTGAAACTCTTATAAATTCAAAATGGCTACTAGGGCACGTTGGGTAGGTATCATATGAGAGAGCGCTGTTTGCACATTCTCACTTTTTCAGAAATCGTCAACAAAAATTAAATATAAATGATATTTAATTTTTGTTGGTGATTTCTGAAAAAGTGTGCTATTTGGAGACATCATTTTATTTTTCCTGTATTAATAGTTGTGTATGGTACGGAACCCTCGGTGCGCGAGTCCGACTCGCTATTGACCGGTTTTTTATTAATATGATAAAGCAAAAAATACATGTCTAATATTTTTTTAGTATCTGTTTGACGGACTAAATGTAATTTCTGTACAAAATTTATTGTTTCTAGTAACGCTGTACATAATTTATTGTTTCTAGTAGGCATGGTGATAGTTTTCCATGGAAAGTGCTAAACAGTTTTATGTCTGGGCGTGAAATAATTACAGAAATGGGACTCGTACATAGTTTTTTATGGAAAAAATATGGACATTTTAAGTATTTGGGATGGTCGCTTTATTATGGAAATACATTTTTAGTAATACAGTGAACTTATTAATAATGTAGGTTTGAATGCTATATGAGACACGATAAAATATCTTTCACATTGAGCGTAACTTTTCGTGACATAAATTACTCTTTCTCATCGTATAATTTTTCAGTTTTGTAACATTACCTTTCTTTTTTTTATTATAATTTTATACAAAAAAAAAAAAAAAACATTTAACATCTATCGTC
This sequence comes from Cosmia trapezina, assembly GCA_905163495.3. Lineage (NCBI taxonomy): Eukaryota > Metazoa > Arthropoda > Insecta > Lepidoptera > Noctuidae > Cosmia > Cosmia trapezina. The sequence continues at coordinate 8,273,971 of LR991044.1, forward strand.
TTACTCGTATTATACACTACTTATCATTATCAATAATCACAATCTTGACAGATTTTGAAAATGAATGCTTTTGTTCAAAAGGGAAGTCACCACAGAGTACTTTTTTAAATATATGAAGTAACATTCTAGCTAGGGCAACGATAGGAGTGTGATATTTATATTAAGTTGAAATGAGGATTTATAAATATATCGGCCCTCTTGACCTCCCTCTACCTCTTTTATTTATAGCATAGCCTATCCCACCGTGAGGTTCGAACCCTCACAGTACACACGGCTACACATCAAGCTATACATTTCCAGTTTACACTGACCTCTCATTGTAAGGAAATCCTATACAATGCGAGATCAGCTTATACTGGAAAAGTATAGCTTGATCTGTAGCCGTGCGTACCTACTTCATTCACCCAGTTCGACGAGTTCGTTCGGCGAGTACTTAGCGCAAGTAGCTAGCCCACAATCAAGGCTACACCACGCATCAAACACAGCACCATTTTTTTTTTTTTTTTTTTGAGGGTGGGAAATCATCAAATAACTTCTCCCGCTCTGGGTGGAGCGGAAGGGCGTGTCAGACTTTTACTGACTAAAACCTACCCGTGTTCCTTCAGTTGCCTATGCCAGGGCCGCGGTAACCTCTTCAGACAACCCGCGACCCCAGCGGCGTCGGCCCTATTGGACCCCGTCACTTGCTGACATCTCTTTGAGGCGCGCGTGGAACACAACGCGCCGTCGACTCGGGCCTGGTCCTTACCGGACGGCGAGCTACCCGCTGCTCACCGTCCGCAGGCCCGCGCCTACGGTGGCCGGAAATCGCGACTGAGGGCGTGAGGCTGCCTCTCCCTCACGCGTTCGGCCTCCTCCTTCGCGAGCATCACTGCTTCGCAGAAGGAGGTGACGGCCTCCCATGCACTCTCGTTCCGCACCATGGCCTGGACCAGGCTCGGACGCGAGAGATCGCCGCCGCCGATCGCCTCCGTGAGAACACGGCGGTGCTCTGCCCAAGCCGGGCAGACCTCCACTGTATGCTCCACCGTGTCCTCCGGGCGATCCACACAATGGTAACACCCGGGCGTTTCCTCCCGCCTTATGCGAAACAGGAACCTCCCGAAACAACCGTGTCCGGTGAGGACCTGCCGTCAGGCGGAAGGTGAGGACGCCGTGGCGCCTCTCTAACCACTCCTCAAAGAGGGGACTTATCGCCGCAATTGTGGCGTGCCCAAATTAAAAAAAAAAAAAAAAATTATAAAGCTTAAAGGCCATATTCATTCACAGCACCATCACACTATGAAACCAAAAGAAAAGTCTAACATACCTTACACCCGTAACTCACGTAAGTCGGTGTAAGGTAGTTACTTCACCCAGTTCTCGGGCGAGTAATTAGCGCAAGTAGCTAGCCCACAATCAAGGCTGCTCGTCGCCGCCTCGTTGCGCTGTGACGTTGACTACTCGACTCTGGCGCAAGGCAAAGGATTCAGCGATTTTCGCGCTTTATTTTAAACTAGCTTCCGCCCGCGGCTTCCCCCGCGTGGTACGTCGATAAAAAGTAGCCTATGTCCTTTTCCAGGTCATGTGTCACCCGTGTGCAAAATTTCATCCAAATCCGTTCAGCCGTTTTAGCGTGAAAGCGTTACAAACAAACTCACTTTCGCATTAATAATATTAGTTAGGATGGGAGTGAGATTTCTGCTATATTGGGGTGGCATCTATAACAGTTGAGGAGAGGAGATGTTTCATGAAAATTCAAAGGTTTATTTATTATTGAAGCTAAGTGAAGACATGTGAAAATAACGCTCAAGTTTGGTTTTTCGAGAAATATATCTGTATTCTTTATTTTGGTGGATGCTACTGCCGTGAGAGGCAGTTGGTTGAAAGCCTTATTAATAAACATAACGAGGCAACCATGGCCAGAAAGAGAAAACATGTTTTATCGCCATAATTTTGTACCTAACATATTTTATATCGAGGTAATTGCGTAACAAACTATTAGTAGGAATCGGTTTCATTTTGACAGTTCAAAAATATTCATTGCGTTATTTACATTGTAGAGCAGACTTTTTCGAACATATGAAGCAATGGATTAGCAATATGCTTAAAAATCAAATAGGGTGCCGGTTAGACTGGAAGCCGACCCCAACTTAGTTGGAAAAAAATGATTTTAATACGCAACATAAATTCTTATGTTTTCATTATTTATAAAACCTATACGTACACTACTTATTTCCATTTCAACACCAAGGAAAACCCTGTTATTAGAAGTTATTTTCAAGAAAATATCACACATAATTTCACCACACGTCATACATAAACATAATTAACTCTTTCCTCTAAAAATAAACCTCCTCTAAAAAGTCCTTCACACGTTTTCATAAACTTTTAATGCCTAATCTATCTATCTATATAAATAAAAAGAGAAGTCCTGACTGATTGACTGACTCATCAACGCCCAGCCCAAACCCTTGGACCTAGAAAGTTGAAATTTTGCACAGAGGTTCCCTTTGTAATGTAGACAAGGAATAAGGAAGGAATTCCCGGTAGTATGTTCCCGTGGGATATTTTCCGACATCCACGCGGGCGAAGCCGCGGGCAAAAGCTAGTTATAAATGAAGAACCATGATATTACGAAACGCCAACGCTTGCCACAGAGCCCCACGCCTCACCTACCCTCCGAGCAGAAGATACGGAAATATAACAGACCAAATATACTGGATCTGTGACTACACATTCGTCTGCCCTCTTCATTATCTTCATCTGTGTCGAGGGGTATTAATCTAACGAAGTGTTGTTGAGCTTTCATAAGGGCTTGAAGGTCACTCTGAACCACACTCACTTACTCACTCACTCACTCACTCTCACTCACTCTGGTGACACTGCAGGAAGGGGGCTCTTTGAAAAAAAGTATTTGTGAGAGTTGAAGAGAAGGAAAAAAAACACTGAGGTTTTTTTAAATTATGTTAATGTGAGAATAAGTTTTACCATTTTCTTCAAAGATTTTCTTCAAGAAGATTCTTATCAAGAAAATACTAATTCATAAACGAGACATTGAAACAAATATTTTAGAAAGTTTTACTATTGGTAGTTACTGATAGGGAGAGGAGCTCGTGGCTAAGTAATAACAGCCGCACCGGTCGATCCATTGGGTTAAGCTACGCTTGCCGGGGTTTTTCAGTGGATGGGTGACCATCTTTACATACCGAGACTCCTTCGTGCCTCGGAAAGCACGTTAAGCCGTTGGTCCCGGCTGTCGTTCGTGGATCTTTGACAATCGTTACGGGTCGTCAGAAGCCCGAAAGTCTGACAACCAGTCTTACCAAGGGTACCGTATTACCCAGTTACTGGGTTGGGGAGGTCAGATAGGCAATCGCTCCATGTAAAATACTGGTATTTAGCTGCATCCGGTTTGACTGGAAGCCGACCCCAACATAGTTGGGAAAAGGCTAGGCAGATTGAATGAGTTACTGATAGGGAATGTAACACGAGTGGCAGGAATTGAACATTTTGAGAAAAACCACAAATATATTAATTCATCTAATTACTAACTCTCAGAACTGACTGACTTAGGATTCATGTATTTTAGAAAAAATATACAAGGCGTAAGATAAATAAGCGATAACCTCATTGTACTCATCATTATGAACAACTTTTTTAGTGGGACCAAACCTGAAATCACGAAAAAAAATTTTTTTTTTTTCGCGGTAGGTAGGTACTTGTATTTTCGCAAGGTGTCACCATAAAACAGCGCTCTACAGCTCATTCATACCCCAACCCCAACTCCACTGCAGAAAATGGGAGACCAAGTTAACTGGTGACTAAAAATCTTTGATTATCAACTCGAATAGGCTTTAGAAAACCGTCTCGTTACCTATTAATTAACCGTATATTTCTATGCTTTAGTGACTGCTTGTTATTAGTGAAATAACTGCGGTTTCAAACGTGAAAAGCATTTGTTACTAATAATAGGGAAATGGCTGTTGCTGAAGCAAGGTAGGTTGGTTTGAGGCTAGAGGAGCTCGTGGCTAAGTAGTAACAGCCGCACGGGTCGATCTATCAGGTTAAGCTACGCTTGCCGGGGTTGGTCCGTGGATGGGTGACCAACTTCACATACAGAGAGCCTCCGTGCCTCGGAAAGCACGTTAAGCCGTTGGTCCCGGCTGTCATTCGTGGACCTTTGACAGTCATTACGTCATTAAAATCTGATAACCAGTCTTACCAAGGGGTATCGTCACCAGTTGTGGAGGTTGTGGAGGCCAGATAGGCAGTCGCCATGTAAAATACTGGTATTCGGTGTTACGCCTAGCATGGCTCGCTCCATGGCCCTTTGTGCTACTCGTATGCGGTGGACAGTCTCCTTTGTGAGCGTCCATGTCTCGGCACCGTAGGTCATTGTTGGCAGGACACATTGGTGGAAAAGACGGGTTTTTAGACACTGGATTTTTAGATTCTAAATATGTTGCTATAAACACAGCAACCCTTTTCGAATATAAGGATCTTCGTACATAAGGAAGTCTTCGTATAATAAACACAAACTTTTCCGTAAAACAGTCTTATAGACCTTTTACATCCTCTGAATCACCATACAAAGCTATTGTGTAGCGACCTTTATTAAAATGTCGGATCCACATATGCCAATCCAAAAATGTCGTGGTATTTGCGAAGAGCCTATACTGCCTATAGAGCCTATTTTACCAACTTACTTCTGATAGTATATTCAGGTCAAAGTGATCAAGTATGTGTGTGTTTTACTGTCTGGGTTAGGAATCTTTCTTTTATCTTTTGTGACGTCGGCAAAATGGTAATCTTTTGTGAAAGATTTAGATTTTTGTGCCTATGTGTCACTTGATTTGATTGGGGTTGACAGTTGTGTCGATGCATCAAAAACACTTTTAAAATATATTTGTACTGTAAAAAGTTTTATTCGATTTAATAATAGTCAAAGTAGTAAAAGAAGGAAAAAACCTTAGGAGAAATAGCCAAAACATAGTCCCCCTTGCTCCTTATCGAATCAGCAAAAAGCCCTGCCAGAAATACACACTTTTTTCCTATAAAATAGTAACTAACAAGTTATAAATACATCCCAGTACACACGACCCAAAAAAACTGTCAGGCAAAATAATAATGAGCAAAGTTCCCCAATTATTATAGTTTGATGATGGGCCGAAAGAAAAAAAATGGCAGGAAACTTCTATACGTGAGAACTCATGTTAACACTCGAATTGGAACAGTTGGCAAATGTTACACATTTACCCGAATTTATTACTATCACCCGGGTAATATAGTTTGATAAATGGTACTTACTTCTATGTAGGTGTGAACACGGCTTAATGTTGAAACTTCTTGTTTTGTGATTAATTGGTGCTTAGTTATTTTTATATTGGGGTTTAGATAAAAGTACTTTTAATTAAACGATCTAAGATATTAATAAATAACCTTTATTGCCAGCTTAAACATATTTTTCTAAAGCTAAGCAATATCCAATTAGTCCGTTAGTTAAAATATACTTTTAAGGCCGCTACGAACTTGCAACAAACACTGATCGTACTAAAAAATTCAAGCACATTACACAGCATACCCTTATAAAATATTCTCACAGTAATTACACCTAATTTAGAGCAGCAATACTCGTCTCAGACTCTCATATGGCCAAAATTCCCAAATGCACTATAAAACCACTTTTCACAAGGTGTCACCCCTATAAAGAGCTTTCCCGCGTTAGTTAAAAACGAAATTAATTCAAATATGGCCGACGCGTGGGATTTAACCGCCACAATTTGTATTTCGAACATAAATTGAATTTAGAAATAGTGAGAGACACGACATACTATCTAACTTAATTTTCTGCTCGAATAGATTCGATTGCGTTACTATTATCTGCGCGATAAAGTCGAGGATCGTACTATTTTTCACTTCGTTAACAGCAAAAGGATTGTGCAACCGCTTGATTGTTAAGAAAAACACATGGGGTAACGCCGTAAGGGCTTCTAACACAATTAATATCAATTTGTACATTTGAGGGGGCCTGTACAGAATGGTTAATTTACACAAAGCAAAGAATGCAATGTTATGAACAAAAGTAAAATCAAAATAAATGGAAAACTTCGGAGACGGCCAGCAGAAAGCGTACGTATTAAAAATTAAAAAGAAACGTTGGCTGTCCACCTCGCTTTTTAGCGATATTTAGCGGAACAAAAGCTTCACCTTGCGAAAACAAAAAAAAGGGAGAACACTAAGACTCGTCGGCGTGACATTCACGAAGAAATAATTAACAAAACATACAGAAATGAACCGAGAAGAAGTGCGCTGACGAAATCTAATTATTTTTCCTGCCATGACAGCAAGATTCCCGCGCTTTTGGAGCGTCCAAAATGGCGACGAAAATGGCGGGCGAATGGATCCCGCGATGTCAACAATGTAGCGACATTATGAAGCAAGGACACGGTTGCCGACAGCCACTAAGCCTTCGAGCCTCTTATTTATATTTAGACGCGGGAAATATAGAGGTTTGCAGGAAATTAATTCCCATTTTTTGCCAAGAATATTGTTTAGTGTCAAGACTTGCCTGAGATGATCATTCGTTTATTACGGATTATGTTAAGCTCTTCATATGTGCTTGGAATTATGATTTGGACGTATAAAGCTGGAACGCTCAGTAGCATCTGTAATGACACTGACCTTTAGTTAGCAGACACCGTCGAGCAGTCATTTGGAGACAAAGTTTTTCTTTGTGCCTTTTATTACAAGCAATTAGTGCCTTTGATCATGAATACTGCTTTGGTTAGAGTCCCGACGGCTGGTCCTGTAAAACATTTCTAAAGCGATATAATGAAATAAAATCGTTGTACAAATCAACTGTAACGTCCCAACAACCACAAACGTCCAGTGTGACTCCAGGGAGGTCCTAAAAGAAATTGCTCGCAATTATTAAAACAATAATTCTCTCGTGCTGCATTGAGTCGGCTAAATAAACACGAGACTCCTCCGAACGTCCTCTGAGAGTCATTCAGCGTCGCAGAATGTATTAATATGTATGAGATCCCGACCGATGGTGTTTATCGCACCAACTTTGAATCAAGTGTGTTTGGTAATAGAAAAAGTTATTCTTTCAAAGCTTTTGTTTCTGAATTATCTCAGGTAGGTGCGAAGACGGGAATATTTGGGTGTTTCACATTGTGTGATCAGTTTATGTATGAATGTTGGGTGGCTGGTTATCATAATTGTTATACGAATGCTGTAGGACAAAAAGAAATATCAGAGGAATCAAAACATTGCGATAAAGCGAAGAATAAATGAGACCCTTTTTACAGAAGGTAAGTCTTATTTCTTCGTATCCCTAAATATCTATAAGATTCAGTATAATGGTTTTAGGGACCGGTGAGTCTATTAACGTTCGACCTTTTTAACTTATAGAATGATACCAAAATTATGTATAAATTTCCAAGAATTGGCTGTCAATCAAGCTTAACAAAATTACAAGATTTGTAATTTGTTTTTTTTTGTAAATAACTTCAGAAGTACGGAGTTTGAATTAAACTAAATGAAACATGTCATATTAGGTTTATTTCGTAGAAGTAAAAAAGGCCAAATTGTTATTCCAAGAAATTTCAAGGCGTTCAGTGGAAAAGCCATTTCTCAAAATTGGCCAAACGCTCCGATGTTTGTGAAAGTGACAAGTTTCATGGAAACAACGCAAAAATCTAAATTAAACATGTACCTACAGTTGGCATAATAGTTGATTCTGTCCACCGTTGATTATCTGCCTAGGGGTCGGCTTACAGTCTAACCGGATGCATTTGAATACCAGTATTTTACGTGGAGCGACTACCTATCTGACCTCCACAACACAGTTACTGGGTAATACGATACCCCTTGATAAGTCTGGTTAGCAGACTTTCGAGCTTCTGACGACCCGTAACGACTGTCAAAGATCTACGAAATACAGCCGGGACCAATGTCGTTTAAAACGTGCTTTCCGAGGCACGGAGTCTCGGTATGTAAAGATGGTCGGGCCCATTCACGGACCAACCGCGGCAAGCATAGCTTAACCTAATCGATCGACCCCACGAGCCACGAACCCCTCTGTTGATGATGACATAAAAGTTGAATCAATTTAATTTTGGTCATACAAGTATACAATCTACAACAGATAAAACTGTTGATAAAACCTTCAAATACCTTGAAAGTAATAAAATAATATTTACCAAAAACACTCATCAAAGTAAAATCTCCCGCCAATCAATCAAACAAAATGGCTGCCACGATTAGTGCAAACGCATTACTACCAAATGCTCTCCGCGCGGTCGGGTAATGTGCCCTTTTGTTCTTTAATTCGGTGATTTGATACAACGATGGCGGGAAGCGGTGATTTGCGAGCGGTTTAAATAACAGCATCCTTAATGCGATGATGGAAATATCAATGTTTTGTTTTGGTAGCTGGTGATACTGTATCTTAGATATTTTCATTTACACCATCTACAAAGGGTACTTGATCCAACAAAAGAAGGAGTCGTCTTAAATCCTATCTAATATTTATAACTGCGAAGGTGAGTTTGTCTGTTGCTTATGCTTTCACGTAAAAACGACTGAACGGATTTGGATGAAATTTGGCACATAGGTAGACCATGACCTGGATTAGAACTTAGGATACTTTTTATCCCGGTAGTATGTTCCCGTGGGATAATTTACGACCTCCGCGCGGGCGTAGCCGCAGGCAAAAGCTAGAAAAAACGAACAACATTTATTGGGACACAATTCTTAAAACACAAGAAACAAATTTGTTTCTTAAATATTGTTTTAACAAACATCAGTGTGTGCCTCAAAGTTTGATTCGTATACTGTGCCCCGCCTGTGCTGTGTGTGTGTTCTCAAGTTTCTGCTTTCTGTTGACTATACACAGTTAAGACAGCAAAGATACTTGTCCAAATGCCCACAGAATTACTTAAACAGATTGCTTCTGCGGTCTCAACCAAGGGTTGACTGTCCTCTTTACCTTATCAACCATTTACCAAATCTAAATGAAGCTTATCAGCATTCTCCAACATCAAACCAGGTACTCCACTTCCCGCCATGTACTTACTTACACAAAGCACAGTAGGTGGTGCTTTAACAAAAGGAGCCATCACAGTTTCCCCTAAATCTATGGTGTGCACTCACCCCCTATAATTAGTAGTGAATATAAATGCATTTGAGTGCTAATGGACGTTTTATGCCACCCCTCTCCACGATTCAATGACCGGGCTTTCATTAGTATAGTAATAAGTGTTTTAGGCGTTCCAATTGGTAGTTTGTAACTAGATCTTGTTTATAAAGGCTGGGTCAAAGAGATTTTGTCCAGCTTCTGTGCGAAGGGTTGCCAGTTTTATCTCCTATCTAATTTTAAAATCAACATTAGACAGCATCTGAATCATCCTATACTACTAAATGAGCAATATTTTTGTATAAGTATATTTATTATGTAAGATCACGTTCTCGAAAACGGCTCTAACGATTTCGATTAAAGTTGCAATATAGGGGTTTATGGGGGCGCCAAATCGATCTAGCTAGGTTACATCTGGGAAAATTCGTTTTCTCTATTTTCACCCCAGCAAAGCTGGGTCGACCAGTGTTTTATTTAATGTGTGAACTCCTGCACAGTACTGTGCCAAATAAACATTTCTTCTTTCTTTTTTCTTCTACTTTCTTTCTAATTTGTTTTATAAGTTTCAACGTCTAGTCTTAAGTCTTTAAACTTCTTTTTGGCTCTAATATGGTCTATGTAGTCACTTGTGAAAGTCATAATCGCCATTATAATTCTTTTTGCAGTTTGCATAAAAGTATTCGTCAATTTCAAGCGCAAATATATCAAGCATTCAAACAACAATCTCTCCCCACACCGAGAAAAGAAAACACACAAGAATAATTTCGAACATTTGCATGAGTCCAACGAAATACTCGTATTCTTCATGCATTTGACTCCGAATTAACTTTTCGACTTTGCCAAAGGCGTTTCTAGCATAATTCATACCAAGACTTGGGTTCGTTCACATACTAACTTTACTAATTACAGTTCTAAAATAGAGCCTGAATTATGGTCGTATAAAATTTTATTGGTCCCTTATCTTAGACATAGGCAAGACTTGGTTAACATATTGTTATTTCTGACTTCCGAAACCAGTGTTTTTGCGTTTAAGAAGAATTATAATATGTGACAATCTACTGTCAAAGGTATGGCCGGTATGGAGTTATTCATATTCCCATAATCTGCAATAAATAAGCTATCGACATTAAAAAATTTCAATCTGTTACCGTGTGTAGTTCCGAAGATATTATTTTTTGAAAATACTCGTATTAATCTAAATTCTTTACCTGCCTCCTTTTATACTAAACTTTAAGATCACATTTTGGGCTTATAGCTTCTATGCTACACTTCTACGGAACAAAAAATTAAAAAAAATACGCAAATTTTTCAAATGTTCTAGTTGATGAAAAAGCAAAAGAAAAAGAAAACATATTTTTGCACGTTTTCACAAAACATTAAATATCTTCAAAACTAGAAACATAAGGTACCTTTTGCCGTGGACTGTCAATTATAATCTTTGAGGTTTAAGGAGTCTAGGTGAAGGGGTAGTAAATCAGGATGTGACAGAGTTGAAAATAAGTTTTTTTTTTTCAACTCAGCAACATCTTGCTATTCATTCAATGATATGATAATCATAGTGTCATTCAGTTGGCTCTATACCTTTTTAATGACAGTATGGTGTTCAGATATTTTAGGCCGCCAATTCGGAGCAACGTTTCTTGCAGTGTGTAGCCAGAGCGTTTAATAATACATCGATAAATTTTGTGTTTTTAAAATTCTATATAACCAAATTTTTAACCATATTCATTTGGTTTTATAGGAATTTTAAAAACACAAAATTTGTCAATGTCTTCCTTTAAACGCTCCGCTGCACGCTGTTCCGAATTTGCGGCCTTAGACTAGCTTTTACACGCGACTTTGTCCGCATATCCTACGGCAATCGACAATAGTGTAGGTGTAGCTTTATATCCGTGAAAATTTGTAATGGATCAGTAGTTCCATAGATTACATATTACAAACAAATAACTTTAACTCTTTATAATATTAGTTTAGTAGTTTACGATATCTTCCTAGAAAATATAGTATCCTCTTAAATCTGTATCCAAGCTCACACCTCAATTAATATTGTCTGAAAGATTACAGGTACGAGTATGTGGGTTGTGACAAAATGCGAACTTTACGCCTACGAGGCCTATTCAACCGTCCCCATTCTAGATCTTACGGCCTACGCAGACTTATGAGCTGTTGTTACATTTTATAAGGTTTTCACTTTCACGTCTGGAAAGTTACATAAACTTACAAATTGGTTGTGTATTTCATTTATAGTTTGTGACTTCCGTAGGCTGAATAAGGGTTCATCTTTTTTTAATTTGTGTTATTAGGTCTTTATTTTCAAACAAGACATTTATTTAATAAGTATACAACGTGTAATGCTAAATGCGCAAAACCTCTTAAGGGGTCATTGTACTCATCATTATGAACAACTTTTACTATGGGGCCAAACCTGAAATCGCGAAAAAAAAATCAGCTGTTCACATTGACTTATACTTTTTATATCAATGGCTGTTCAGTACATTTTGACGAAATATGCGAACATAAATGTACTGAACAGCTGATTTTTTTTTCGCGATTTCAGGTTTGGTCCCATAGTAAAAGTTGTTCATAATGATGAGTACAATGACCCCTTAAGAGGTTTTGCGCATTTAGCATTACACGTTGTATAAGCTAACAGGCTTAAAATTACACTAATATTATAAAGGCGAAAGTTTGTGAATGTGTGTATGTTTGTTACTTCTTCACGATCAAACGGCTAGACCGATTTGAATGAAATTTGGTATGTCGGTAGCTTATACCCTGGATTAACAAATAGGCTACTTTTTATTCCGGTCTACGCGGGTGAAACCGCGGGTCGCAGCTAGTAATATATGAAAAAGGAGGGGAAATAATCATGTCATCAAAAAATTCGTCCGCATCGCTGTCAACAGGAAAAGTGCCCAAAAGGCTGGAAGAATTGCCACGTTGTATGGCAATGCTAGTTATTTAATTTTTTCTTCTTTCATTGTCTACCTACCATCTACCTAGCGTTATCCTAATGCCTATCAGACTTCCACACCCCAGTTAATGGGTAACACGACACCCCTTGGTATAACTGGTTGTCAGACTTTCGTACTTCTGAATAACTGTAATGGTTCCCGATTGTGTTGTATTTGTATAGCAGCTCATCTTATCACGGTGACAAGTTGACAAGAACAGTCACTAAAGTTGGTTTGACTGTCTGTCTGAGGTGCGTCAGACGTACCCAAACATCTTTGTGTAACATGTTTCTTCTCGCTTTCTTGCAATCTGTGGGAGTGATTTCGTGAAAAGGGACGGAAGTATGATGTATAGAATAGAAAGTGAAAATATTTTTCTAAAAGTTTTGAATGACGGATTGAAATGTTGCCGTACCTTAAAATGTTGCTTATTTGGTATGGAATTAGGAAGTACTTTTACCAAGGTGAGATGTGAGATGTTAAACACATCATTGCAATTTATCTATGTATAAGTATGTCCCTCGTTTAACTTAATACACTATATAAAGTCTAAGAAACTTCCAGTTTCTCGAAGGTCGACCACAAAAAGGACCCACGTTCACACAGAATAATTATTGTAACAGCCAGACTAAGGTACGTTTGATTCAATTAGTGGACCTTGTTTACCTAGGACTATCTGTTGATTAGCCACCCTGACGACCTTGGACGATAGATTTGATTTATTTTGCGAGTTTCGCTTAATGATGGTGAGATCTTCGGGATAATGGAAGACGATCTCGTTCTCCATTATCCCGATTATCTTCGATTATCACTTATCTTATCTAAGTGTGTAGGTAAATACATCATCGTTAGGGTAAATATCAACATATTTTCAAAAGCATTTACTGCTAAACACGGGGTAATGATATCTACAAAGAATGATTATGGATTTCACATAGGGTAATTGTGATTACGGAAATACATCGCTTAGTTAATATAGAAACAGAATTACTGTTGTTAGTTTAAATAGTTGTATTGGTTTTTCTGTTATGCTGTATCATCCAATGGCCTTAAATACCTTTTTTCATCTATTTAAATTACAAGCGATTCATATGAAGACACATCCTTTGCAATCTTCGACATATCTTCATCCTCTCCTCATCGCACACAATCAAACAAAACGCTGACCAAACAACTGGAAACGAGACATAATCTACTAGAAACACATGGCAACAGATCTGTCACTTGCTTGATTAATGAATAGTCCCCTTTCTCCCCTCTTTCACCCCGCCGTATCAGATCGTAACCCCGACTCAACCCCGTTTTGATGTCGGTTTTCAAATTTCCTTAATTATGAAGGCGAAATCGCTTTAACCCTCGATCAAGGTAGGTACTGGTTATTAATGTTAGGAGCAGATGGCTTGGCTGTATTTATATCTTGAGATTAGCGATCTGAAATTGTAGGTCATGTGATACCGTGTGCTTTTTAGTAGATTTTGTATTGCAAGCACGTGGTAATGTAATTTTTTTCGGCAGAAATAGACCGACACCTTTTTGTTGGTCGATGTCGTAGGGCATACGATGATGTAAGTGTATTCAGCTCAATTCCGCTTATGTCCATAGAAAAAAACAACAGTTACTAAGTAACGACGCGGAAAGTATGGACAAAAGCTGAAAAAATCTTAATAAGAGTAGTTAGTCCCTAAGGGCGGATTCCACCAATGTAACTGAACGCCATCAGTACATCTAAACCGCGTTCAAGAGCGTCCAGTATCATCATTGTTGTGGAATATTGACACTGGCTTGAACGCAGTTTAGATGGGCTGATCGCGTTCAGTTTGCCACTGCTGGGACACAGGCCTCTTCTCTTCGAGAGGGAGCGTGCCACGCGGTTTCAGTGCGGGTTGGTAGATGTTCACATGTCTTCGAATTTTTGGTTCTAGGACATGCCGGTTTCCTCACGATGTGTTCCTTCACCGTTGTTGAGAGCACTGGTGATGAAATTATTTACATAAAGTAAAGCGCCTGCCTGGGTTCGAAAGCAGGACCTACAACTCGTAAGTCGGGGCCATTACCACTGGCCCACCACTGTTCTCGAAATTGGCACTTAGTACCGTGATAATGTGTCCATCGTTCTGATTAATAAGCCTAAGTAGTGATAATGGCACCCATGACAGTTTATTATAGTGTCCTTGAGTCCTGTAGTCTCGTAAGCTATAGAACATCTATATTTATAGTATCTATACTTACATATAATAATAAAATAGTAACGGAGTATACTGACTGACGGACGGACGTATACGGACTGTATACTGAATATTTTTGAAAAGAAGTAATTGCTACGAGGTGTGGGAACGAGTCTGATGGCAAAAATATAGTTTTTGTGTATGTGTGTTCCGGATTCACGCAAAAACGGCTGAACAGATTTGAATGAAATTTGGCACACACATAGTTCATAACCTGGATTAACACATAGGATACTTTTAATCCCGGTAGTACCTACGTTCCCGTAGGACATACAGGCGGGCAAAGCCGCGGGCACAAGCTAGTGTTAATTAAATATTGTGGTTTTCGGCCACATAGGAACTTACTTAAAATCTGATAGTTTAAGTTAGATTATCCACCCTCGCCTAGAACGATCAAACTACCCACATACAAAATTAACTACTACAAATGTTTCGAATTTAACACGTGTTGATACGATTTACCCCTTTCAAAGGGTAATTACACACATTACCCTTTTGAACAAAAATAACGAGAGAATTCACATTACATCCCCTAGTTAGCTAGACCAATCAGTGTCGCTATCGTCGAAATTGTCCCTAGGCTCTTACAGACAGAGGCGATATCGCGTCGCGACGTGTCGCGTAGCGGTGTTGCGACGCGATAATATCGCAATATCGCTCGCGATATCGCCTCTGTCTGTAAGAGCCTTTTTTTATGTGTCTGCGCATTTGGCCGAATTTAGCCGAATTTGGCCGAAGTCTGCCTGTAGAATAATTTTTAGATGCATTTTGTACGAAAACACGAAGAAAAGTACAGTAAGTAAATATGGTACAGTCAGCAACAAAAGTCGAATAACACATCAGTTTTTTACATCATAATTATGGAGCAAGATATTTAATTAAAATCGGTACAGAAGTAAAATAATTTAAAGATAGACTCTTATGTATTTTAGGAAAAAAGGAGATAATCAAATCATTTTGTATTAATTTACATGATGTGTAAAAGCAGCCGAGTAAATCAACTTATGTTACTGACCGTATACATTGAATTTAGGTTTTGTCATAGACATAAGAGTATGGACTGAGCGATCGTTCTGTATTGAGTTATGCAGTGAATAGGTATAGACTGAAAAGTACGAGAGAGACTACAGGTATTGGGCGCAAATTCGCTTTGTCTCTTTCTAGAGAGTGGTCACTTTTGTTGTGAGGCTAACCTCCTCAGTTGTATTCTCTGTCTATAAGTTTTGTACAGCTTTTTCTCTTCACTCATATACAATTACGATATTCTCTTTCTAAAGAGCGATGATTAAGATACGTCGGCACTATGGTATTTTCTTGTTTAGTAAGTTTCTACTTACCTACACATCGCTGAGGTCATTTATTTGGACTTGTATAGTCTAATTATCTATTTCGGTATTCTAGATAATTAATAGATAATTGGAGAAGTAGGCGCCGAAACTTCTAGGTACATACCTGAAACAAAAAATAAGGTAAACATTAGAAATTATTCTATGTAACTAGAATGTGGGTACTAAGAAGTAAAAATAAGTCCATCAATGTTGTTTTAGACACACAACACACATAATTTGGTTATACAGCGTGTACCTATCCGAAAGGTGTGGTACAGCTACAGACCATCTAACTGAACAACTTTCTCCATGGGACCAACATCGTAAACGCGGAAAAATTATCAAATGTATGGGACGGCTGATAATTTATGCTGTATATTTATGTAGTTTTATACCACTCAAAATCCCATTCTCATTTCACGGTCAGTAGAAAAGTTAAATTCTAGTTTTCAGCACTAAAACCCTTGAAATATTGACTCAAAAATCAAGCCTTTTTAACTTATATTACTTAGATCATAGGGCCCATCCTTTTATTATTTACCCCTTACAGTTTCAATGTAAAAATTCAACTTACATAACGCAACAAAACAAAATGGCGACGCGTCCGGCCGCACCGGATATTGACGGGTAGCATCGAATATTCTATTTTATATCTATTTTAATTATCGCTAGCTAGTACCGCGCCATTGAGCGCCTACCTGTACCTACCTATTCATTCAGCTTTCTGTACCTATGTACCTACCGAGGTACGTTTATTTTTTAAGGTTGAGGTAAAAATATCGGGTTATTTTTATACTAGGTAATTATGGACTCTAGATATTTTACGTTGGTTTTGGAGTTCAATAATAAAATATATGATGAGCAAGTACTGTCAGCATAAAAAATACTTTGGTTTGTCTAGAACTCTATACTTACTTACAACTATTTTAATGGATTATCTGTTAACCTTTGACTGATTGGCCGGAAAAGGCAAAGATAAAGATGAATGGAAAAGTATGGGGCAGACCTTTGCCCAGTAGGACTGTACCTATTGGTTAAGAATAAAAAAAAAACTTAAACTCGCACATGCTCTGTTCTTTCCACAATTCTAAAATAATGTTGATTGTTTTTCTAAAATTCAAATAATTGCCGTGATTTCATCTAAGTACTAGCTGCTGCGCCCTGCAGTTTCACCCGCGTAGACCGATATAAAAAGTAGCCTATGTGTTAATCCAGGGTATAAGCTATCTACATACCAAATTTCATCCAAATCGGTCCGTTTGATCGTGAAGAAGCAACAAACATACAAACACACACAAGTCACAAACTTTCGCCTTTATAATTTTAATGTGCATAATTTTGGCATAGGTACTTAAGTACCTGCCTATTAATTTATTTCTTGTCTAGACAAACCACCCTTTTTTTAAGAGTAAGGTTTCATCGTATTCAAGTAATGGTTTTGATTATAAGTCACAAAAAACAAACTCGTCCGAAATAACACAATATGAGCCGAAATCTTACGACTACGCAACTTGATATGAACGGTTTGATGAAGACATAAAAATGCAGACAAGTTAGCGGTCCTGTCTGCGATTTGTTTAAATTTTATTGTTGGTTGTTTTCTTTTTAATGCTAATTGGAATTATAGAAATACCTAGTAATTGGATAAAAATAATAAATTAAATACATTTTCTGGCTGTATTTGCGTTACCTACTTGCGATGTTGGAAATATTTTTTTCGAAGACCACGTTTTCATAAGTTTTTTCATGAGTTCTGGCCGAAAATAGGACTACTTTAAACTATCTCAAGTAATTTATTATTTGTTTATAAGGGACGACAGGACCTAAACGCAAGTTTTATCACTAATATACCTACATGCAAGCATTCTGATTTTTTGACAGATTATTCGTAAAACTGTTTTAATTTTTTAGTCCAATCAAAAGATTTTTTGTAAAATAATTGCTTCATATTTTGCAATAAATTACCAGGGTTGTGTCATCGCGCTTCTCTTTCTTTTCTATGCAGTCCGACAGTGACCGCGATTATAAGCCCTGTAGCGAAGCGATCCATAAGCGACTATTGGTTATGCTTAGGTGTTACCATTCTCTTCTCATTCAAAGCCTCTAAAAAATACTTATTTTTCTAGGCCACTAATTATGGTACATTCATAAACGTACCAAGTTGTTTGTGAGCAGTTCAAAGACAAGTAATTCCATCAAAGCCATAGAAATGATATAAACATCATTTTACTATTATTAGCCCATCAGAATTACAACCGCACGCCAAACGTAGTTTCCCCTAACACGATAATAACACCATGAGTCACCATGATTACATGGGATCTTAGCACATATGCGACGAAAATTGACAAAATCTAAACACATGTGGCTCTAATCCAGCCGTAATACGGTAATACCCCGTATCGAATCGTTGGCATTCGTACCAAATATCCTCTTACACACACTCAAAAATGAACCTTAGTACAACGAGGTAAGAACCAGGAAGGCTTAATGTGTGAAAGTAATTAGATGCAGTATAAATTTTATTAATGGAGTTAAACAGTTGGTATAATATAAGGAAAATATCTGTACACATTAACATAATATTGCGTATTTATAACCCTGTTTAGAAATTGTAATGTCTTTTCATATACAACTTGTAGTCAGGTTGTGCCTACGGGATAATATCCTACTTTATGTAACATTCAAATGTCTTTGTAATGCTTTTGTAGAAGTCTGAATTACTTGGAACTTGGAAGTTACTAGCTACTCTACAGTTAGGTAAATATATGGTTTACCTGAACATTTTCTGACTTTATTAACCACCGAATTTTAACAGCGAATTCTATTATTGTTTTTGGTTTTACACACATCAGCGACAAACACCGAAGTGATAGCAAAAGAACAATATCAATTTTAACATTTTACTCTGCTAATACATTTATAAGTTGCTTCCGTAAAATTTATGTCAGTATAATCAGCCTATAATGTTCCTAATGTTGGGACACAGGCTTCTTCTCTTCGAGAGGGAGTGGGCCGTAATACAACACACGTTGGTAGATGTCAAATGTTTTCGAATGTTTGGTTCTAGGACATGCCGGTTTCCTCACGATGTTTTCCTTCACCGTTTTGAGAGCAATTTATGTAAGTCAATTTGCATACATTTTAAGGAAGTATTGGTTGCCTAACTTGAAGAAATTAGGATATATCGTAAGTTATTTCCGTAATGGACTTACGTGAGGAAAACTTTCAGAGGTGTAAAGCCGGCCTTACTTCACTTAACTAGTTCAAATTTCAAAAAGATAAAACTCACATAAAAAAGAAAAACCGATCAAAA
Organism: Cosmia trapezina; assembly: GCA_905163495.3. Classification (NCBI taxonomy): domain Eukaryota; kingdom Metazoa; phylum Arthropoda; class Insecta; order Lepidoptera; family Noctuidae; genus Cosmia; species Cosmia trapezina. Next base: position 8,292,918 of record LR991044.1, read on the forward strand.
CGTTGTAGAGTCGATAATATAACATGCCCGAGTACAGTAAGCCGCGTTAATTGCTTTGTAGGACGAGCTCGAAATTACATAATATTTCAAAGAGGGCTCCGTAATCTCCGAATTACGCATTTTATCACGAAGTCGATCGAAAATAACGATAAGTATTAGCAGATTGAGGGATTTTCGTTACCGAATATAGAAATCATTAATGTACGGATGAAAATTTAATTCACGTGTGTTGAATTTAATTTTGAGACTAAGGTGAAGCCGAAAAAAGGGTTATTTAATTTTTTTTTAAACGTGTAAATAAATGTTTGTTTTTCTTTACATAATTAATTATTTATTCATTTGTCAGATAACATGATTCATTATGTTTCATAACAACAGGAGCTTATAAACTTTGTTAATACGTCAATCAATCTGCCTAGCCTTTTCCCAACTATGTTGGGGTCGGCTTCCAGTCTAACCGGATGCAGCTGAATACCAGTATTTTACATGGAGCGACTGCCTGTCTGACCTCCACAACCCAGTAACTGGGTAATACGATACCCCACGGTAAGACTGGTTGTCAGACTTTCGGGCTTCTGACGACCCGTAACGACTGTCAAAGATCCACGAATAACAGCCGGGACCAACGGCTTAGCGAGCTTTCCGAGGCACGGAGGAGTCTCGGTATGTAAAGATGGTCACCCATCCACTGACCAACCCCGGCAAGCGTAGCTTAACCCGATGGATCGACCTGTGCGGCTGTTATTACTTAGCCACGAACTATGTTAATACGTAAAGAATTTAAATATAAATAACAATTAAAATAAACTTAAACTATAAGAAAATTGTTTTTACTCAAAGAAACCGCATTAAATAGTTTTATTTATTTTGTTTCGTAAACATTTTATATTAGTTAGTCGTCAGCTGCATGCATCTCCAACACATTAAACTAAGAAAACTTAAACAAACTTAATTTACAGTTTTATTTAACTCCCAAATAAATTATTAAAACGCAGCTACACAAACTTGGTAATCCTATAATTATTTTCTAAATAAAAACAAAAACCAATTTTCCACCGTCAATTTTCTAATACCACCCCTTATACACGAAGAAATTATTACTTGTCGTTGAAAAAGCGTCACAAATCCATAATTCATTCGATAATAACACTTCCAAGGCTTCGACATCGAAAATACTTAATAGAAAAATTTTAACGTCAATTTTATAGTTGACACTTACGTTTCTACCTGACTGTACTATCCTCCCTCTAACCACGTCACGCCTTATATTAGCTATCTCGACTGCATTTTCTGTGAATTTTTAATGTCACACCGACGTTTATGACAGCACGTACAATTTTATATATTTTATGTATATGCTAGGTTGTGTCCGGGATCTCGCTCCATGGAAACAAATTAGTTCCATATTCGTTTACGAATTTAGAATAGAAGAGTTTTATTGAGTTTGTTTATTAAAATATCATTCATTAATAAACAACATTTGGTACTAATCTAATTAAGTTGTAAAGAATGGGCAGGTGGACGCTGGTATATAAAAATAAATCTAAGTTATTTTCCGAAACATTGGAATTCCAATTATGAATAAAAAATGTTGTCACTTACGCTCACAAAAATATGCGTTTTAAAATGTCAGATATTTTTGTTGGCTACTGTACTCGGAAAACAGAGACACATTTTAGATATTTTTACGTAGATACATATCCTAAATTTTGTGCAGAGTAAAAATGTCGTTGTCCGCCACTCTAGAAATATGCATATAAAATGCTCAGCGTTAATTTATCCATCAAATTATGAAGCTTTTAGGATATTGTTGCTGAAAAATGTTTCAGTGAAGTGTAAAAATTATGGAAGAATATTTTTGTGGAACTATTTTTGTAGCGTAATGCCCGAGATACACGATGCTATTTATTCTAAGCTAGGTTAACAAGCTCCTCTGTATTCTATGCTGGCTTGCTGTCCTGTTCACACGATGCTAGTAAATTTTAAGGCAATAGTATTGCTGTGACTTAGTCCGTAGAGTAAAATGATCCGATTGGGCCAATGATCGCCGGCCACGCGAAGTTAGTACACTAGCCAGGATAGTAAAATCGTTGGTGTTGGGCGATAGAAATAGAGAACCCCATCCCATTAAAAACTATCCTGGCGACGCTAGCTTATGAGCTTTCTCACTAGCTTACTTAGCCTAGTAATGAAGCTAGTTCTGTACATACAAAGCCAGAGTTACTAGCGTACTAGTTTACTAACACTAGCTTACTATCCTAGCTTCAACAACTGTGTATGAAAAGAAAGATGTGAGTTTGTGTGTGTATGATTGCATTGTATCAACTTATTTTGTATTATTACTAGCTTTTGCCCGCGGCTTCGCCCGCGTCGATATCGGAAAATATCCCACGGGAACATACTACCTGGAAATCCTTCCTTATTCCTTGTCTACATTATAAAGGGAACCTCTGTGCAAAATTTCAGCTTTTTAGGTACATGGGTTTGGGCTGCGCGTTTTTGCTTTTTATTTTTATAGATTTTTAAACTGTGTGATCTTTTATTTCATTTACGTATGTATATCATTTACATTTTTAAATATTTATATTTAAATTTAAAAAAAATTTTAGGTATCGGAAACAGGGTTCAAGCTACCGGTAGTCAGAGCTACCATAATTATACCATATATAACCATTTATTATTAAAAACTTAACCTCACGTATCCCGGGCATTAGAAAGATTTTGGACGGTCTTATAAATATTGCGCTACTGAATTTAATACAAGTGCTGAAATAATTATTGAGCCTTAATTTCTTAAAAGAATAACAGAATGAGTTTTAACTTTTTGATGGATGACTTAGCTAACAAAAGTGATTTAAAAAAAAAACCATTTTTAAGGACACGCATAGAGCCAACTTGCGATAAATACTGCTGAATTGTTGATTCATTTATATTGACCAATTAAAAGTTGTATGTACTAATATATAACAACTTCTCTTTACAGATCCTGGCGTTTCTTTCCCAGGAAATTGAATGTCAAACAATCTTCTATAGAAAGACCACCTTGTCGAGGACATCTTTGCTGTTTTAATCAGTTTTCTGTTCATTCATAAAGTAGAGTAAACCAAGTATAGATAATTTTACTAATGTTAACTTATTGTTAGACCTTCAGATTTAGGCCGCGTTTCCACTGACGCGGAGCTGGGCGGAGCGGAGCGGAGATCGACCAATCATAATGGTTGAAATCCTCATCGCGTCTCTTGTCTCGTCTGTAATTGGACGATTCCTGCACGTCTCCGCTCCGCTCCGCCCAGCTCCGCGTCAGTGGAAACGCACCCTTAGTCTTGAACCTTTCAAGTTTTGACACAAAGAATTCAAGTAAAACCCAAAAAAACAATTCTTCTACCCTCTTACCCTTCATAATTACGAAAAAATCCAACACTCAAAGATGTCACCCCAGATAAATTAGGCACGAGACACACTATAATTCCAAATGCAAATTGCACGAGAATTACTAACTGATGAGAAGAATGTGGGAGGGAGCGAAAAAATAAAAGAAGCTTAAATATTGGGATGCGTTGATAATTGTCTTTGAAGTTGAGGGTAGTAGGGGAAAAGATATTTGATCTGTGAGTACAAAAGAATCTATAACTGTCATAGCTAAGAATCCTGTCCCGAAGGACCAAATTTTCTTAATGTAAAGAATAAAGTCTTGGTCTTTTGATTCCTATCGAAAAGTAAGGGATTATTTCTGGACGGTGGATTGATCTGTACATTGAACTCGTTTCAGAATGAAAGTAACTATTAATTATTTTATGAAAGATGGCTAAAAGTTTGAAAATAATTGCTAAGCCTCAAATTAATAGATCTAATAGAATATCAGTTTCTAACCAGCCACGGTTCAAACATCTATGAAAAACTAATATTCGTTAGCAAATTGCTTTACTATAACCATCTTTAGTTTCTAGAAAGTTCAAATAGATCCGTTTTGTTCAATGAACAATTTTTCGTAATTACATTTTGTTGAGTTGGTTGTACTTAATTGATTTATTTATGATTGGTGGCATTTAAAACATCATAAGGAGTATTGATTTTGAATTAATTACATTTTCAGATAGAACAACGTTTAAAGTGAAAGCAACTAAATTACTTCGAAAAGGTAAGTGTAGACATAGAATAAAAAAGTAGGAACACAGAATAAAATAAAAATATTTAGACCCTAAAGTTAAGGCATATTTTCTCGGATGAAACTCTTCAAACTGAGATGAAAAACAAGAATATTAAAGACGTAAATTATAACAATATTTTATCTCAAATAGCCCTGTAAAAACAATGTTACAGCCTAAACCTAGAGCAATCTAGGCAATTAAGAAGCTGAATCTTACATTAGCAGCATTAATCTCAGAATACCATTTCAGACACTAATCTACATGCTACTCGCATGATCTGGGGCCGTACTATGACGTGAAAAAAGATCATGGATCCATCATGGTTCCAGTGTGAGAGAGACGGAGCTGTATATGACCTATAGGTGCTATAGCACCATCCTTTTTTCACAACGGAACTTCGAAACGGATTCTCAGGGGTAGTAGGATCACCGGTGTGGGCGCGTTCCCTAAGGCTGCGGCCAGCCCTACGGTTGAACGCGTCCCAGAGGGTCATGGCCATCCGGCTAGTCCTGGGATACCGCACGGTCTCCCGGGAGGCGGCGAGCCTCCTTGCCGGATTGCCGCCGTGGGATCTGGAGGCAAAGGTCCTCGCGCACGTGTGGGAGTGGCGCGAGGAGGCGAAACGCCGGGGCGTAACTCCGCTGCCGCGAGAAATCACGGTACAGCGGACAGAGCTCCGGCGGGATCTCATGGCGACATGGAGAGCGCGACTGTCGCAACCCAGCGCTGGGCACGCCACAATTGCGGCGATAAGTCCCCTCTTTGAGGAGTGGTTAGAGCGGCGCCACGGCGTCCTCACCTTCCGCCTGACGCAGGTCTCCACCGGACACGGCTGTTTCGGGAGGTTCCTGTTTCGCATTAGGCGGGAGGAAACGCCCGGGTGTCACCATTGTGTGGATCGCCAGGAGGACACGGTGGAGCATACAGTGGAGGTCTGCCCGGCTTGGGCAGAGCACCGCCGTGTTCTCACGGAGGCGATCGGCGGCGGCGATCTCTCGCGTCCGAGCCTGGTTCAGGCCATGGTGAGGAGCGAGAGTGCATGGGAGGCCGTCACCTCCTTTTGCGAAGCAGTGATGCTCGCGAAGGAGGAGGCGGAACGCGTGAGGGAGAGGCAGCCTCACGCCCTCAGTCGCCGCAGGAGACGCCCTGGGCAGCGGGAATTGCGAGGCGATTTCCGGCCACCGTAGGCGCGGGCCTGCGGACGGTGAGTAGCGGGTAGCTCGCCGTCCGGTAAGGACCAGGCCCGAGTCGACGGCGCGTTGTGTTCCACGCGCGCCTCAAAGAGATGTCAGCAAGTGATAGGGTCCAATAGGGCCGACGCCGCTGGGGTCGCGGGTTGTTTTAAGAAGATACCGCGGATCTGGCATAGGCAACTGAAGGAACACGGGTGGGTTTTAGTCAGTAAAAGTCTGACACGCCCTTCCGCTCCACCCAGAGCGGGAGAAGTTATTTGATGATTTCCCACCCTCAAAAAAAAAAGAAAAAAAAAGAAAGGGGTAGTAGGATAGGAAATGTCGACTCCATATATATGCCTTACCTATTTTTTTTTATATATATGACGTGTTATATTGATTCTGGTTTATCCTATTTATAGAATAAACAATTTTATTGAATTTCCTTTCACTGGCAATATAATTGATATCCAATGTTTAATTTCAACCCTTGACCACATCTAATAAAGTCAATCAACTCAGCCTATCGTAGTCCACTGCTGGACATAGGCCTCTCCCAGTCTGCGCCACAACACCCTGTCCTCCGCCTTCCGCATCCAGTCTGTCCCAGCCACTTTCTTCAGGTCGTCGGTCCACCTAGCTGGGGGGCGTCCCACACTACGCTCCGCTACGTCTAATTAAGTAACAACCCTAATCTCTAAAAAACCGTTTTAAAAGCAATTTAAGGCGAAGATAAAAATGTTAATAGCTTCGGATGTTGATTGATGACCGAATGAAGCCTTTTGAAACTGCAACCGCGTTGTCACAAACCAAAGTTCAATTTGGTATTTCATTGTTCGTTTTTGTGTCTGCCCTTAACGGATATGGCGAGAACGGGGGACGCATAAATGAATCCAATTTATTTCCGTTTTTTTTTCTGTTTTTATTTCGTTAAATAAATTGGGCGGGAATGGGAAAATTGTGAATTTCACAATGTTGTGTAATTTATGACGCTGACTGTACTTAATGGGTTTGTGCAGTGTTTTAATTTGTTTTTAATAATTTTTTTTTATTTATGTGTTACGTTTAGATTTTTATTTACTTAATTGTAATTATTGCTAATATTTGAATTATTTCCTATCTGTTTTAGTAACAAATAATACGGAATTGTAAGTTATAATTTAAAAAAAAAAAAAAAAAAATACCTATTTACGTCGTATCAAGTCAGACCTCGTATGTTATAAAAGCAATATTTATTTTAGAACCATGAATCTGCTACGCGATGGGCCATGACATGGAATGTTTAGGGATCCGCAAACATCAAAACTATTTCCATCGAAATGAGTGTATTTTAAGCAAAGAATTCTTTCAAGAGTTTCGTAAGAATTAGGTACAGTACAGCAACAAAAGTCGACTAACACTTGTGTTTTCTAAATCTTAAGTGTTGAGAAAAATAGAACTTCATTAAAATCGGAACAGATGTAAATTTTAAAGTAAATTAACTCTTATCTAATAAATGAAATGCTAAAAAGCAGGTTATCGTATCATTTTGGGTTGATTTCGATATGATGTCAAAAAGTAGCAGTGTTATCCGACTTCTTTTGCTGACCGTATCTGTCCTATTAACTTAGAGGTGTTGAAAAGTGCTTCTACTACTTCTTTATTATAATGAACATTTAAATTATAGACTGCATAAAATTGTTCTACTCTGTCAGAGTGAAAATATTTTTAAAATTACGTTCTAAGTATATTTTTGATTACTTACTTTTTTAACAAGTTCACTATCTTGTAGATAAAAACCTTCGAAAAGGTCATACACAGAACTTATTGTCCTTGGTTCATAAAGGCGGCAGGCGCGACGAGACTCCGGTAGAACAATTTCACTGAAGTCATTATTTAAACACAAAAAAACGAAAAACTAAAGTTTTCTTTGTTTTTAGGGTTCCGTACCAAAATGGTAAAAAAGGAACCCTTATGGTGTCACAAAGTCTGTCTGTCTGTCTGTCTGTCACAGCAGGATATCTCAAGAACTACTTATGCTATCAACTTGAAATTTAGAATAGTTTTAGATGACGTTTACCCAACTATTTTGCAAATAAGAAAGAAATTAAAATATTTATATTTTTTTTGCAACAGGGACTGAAAGGGGGTCTTAAAAAATCAAAGTGCGTCTACTAGGGCATGTGGGGTATCAAATAAAAGAACGCTGTTTGCACATTTTCAAACATTTTTATTCTTTTTTTTAGGCCGCATAGTTTTCGACTTCTGATGAAAAATGTAAAAAAAATACCGTTCCCCAGCCCTTATCTCCGAAGTTTGCAAAGAGAAAAATCTGAAATTATTCTATGTGATAGAAGTTTATGTAAAGATTACAGGAAAAATAAAACGATGTCTCTAAATAGCACACTTTTCCTGAAATCGGAACGGAACCCTCGGTGCGCGAGTCCGACTCGCTTTTGACCGGTTTTTTTTAGTTTCTTATCTTTTTTTTTAGTTTTTTTTTTAGTTTTTAGTTTTTCAGAACTTATTCCACAAGTAGCGTCGCGCCGTCGTCGCGTTGTGCCTGTCTGCGCCTTAACTATTCTTTAGAATGGTCAGTAGGTAGGTATGTAAGCTTTTGGCTTTCTGTTTTGCCACGTTCTCAAGACTCAAGAGAGAGAGAGAGAAGGAGAAAGATAGGAAGTCAAAATTATTCTACGGAACCATATCCATATTTCCCATATCGGTACATGAATAATTCCGTTATGCGTTCCCCATGTATTCAGTTTTTCCTTTTAATATTCGTTTCGGAGATAAATGTTGGGAGACAGTGCTTGATTGATCGCCTGTTCGATTACCAGCTCGGGACAGAGGTCGATCTGGTCGAAATAGGCTTTTTTTTGTGTCTAGCTGCCTATTTTGGATTTTACATCGATTAGGGGACAGCGTTTTGTTGTTTTCTGGTTTTTTGAACGGAGATTGTAGCTGCAATGCATGATTTATTTTGTGGTATTTTTTATTTCTGATTATTGGTGGTGTATTGAGGAGCTCGTGGCTAAGTAATAACAGCCGCACGGGTCGATCCATCAGGTTAAGCTACGCTTGCCGGGGTTGGTCTGTGGATGGGTGACCATCTTTACATAACGAGACTATTCCGTGCCTCGGAAAGCACGTTGAGCCGTTGGTCCCGGCTGTCATTCGTAAATCTTTGACAGTCGTTACGGGTCGTCAGAAGCCCGAAAGTCAGACAAACAGTCTTACCAAGAGGTATAGTATTACCCAGTTACTGGGTTGTGGAGGTCAGATAGGCAGTCGCTCCGTGTAAAATACTGGTATTCAGCTGCATCCGGTTAGGCTGGAAGCCGACCCCAACATAGTTGGGAAAAGGCTAGGCAGATTGATTGGTGGTGTATTGAAGAGCCTCCATCAGTGACGATGGTCAGACAAACCCTGAGGGCCTAGACAGTGAAATATAGCTCTTCATGGCTGGTTAATCTGTAAAAGATTAACCAGCCATTATAAGAGTTATACTCAAATATTATCGTGCCGATACAGGGTAAGAAGTAGAATAATACAAGTACTAAGAAGGCCCACGTTATGGTTTTAAAAGGTCTCACTTGAAAGTCTAAGCAATATAATAAAGTAATCATTCAAGTTGAACTAGCTTTTGCCCGCGGTATCGCTCGCGTTAATCTAAAATTTGACAGTTAATTCGGGTTGTACTCTGCTGGTAATATTATAATTCAATCATGATTCGAAAGACACGTGGCGCCATCTATTATCATAAGAACGTTATTGTTTCTTCGGAAACAGTACTTTTTTTCGTACACAACGTATAATGCAAAATTTCAAGATGATCGGTTCAGTGGTTTAGGCGTGTAAAATGTAACAAACAAACTTACTTTCGCATTTATAATAGGTATTAGTTAGGATTCATTGTTCAAACACTTGACACATATCTCATACATCATCATCATCATTCTCCTGCCCTAATTCCAATCTATTTGTGGTCGGCGCAACATGTCTTAATCTTCCATAATTCTCTATTAGTCGTCATCTCGGGGTCGTCTCCCCTTTCTAGCCATATCATCTTTCACACAGTCCATCCATCGTTTCTTTGGTCTTCCCCTACTCGAATAGCCATCCACATTCATACTCAAAACTTCCCTGACGACATTTTCCTCATTCTTTGCACATGCCCATACCATGACAACCGATTCCCACACAACTTTTCAGTCACCGGTGCCAATTGCAGACTTCCTCTTATGTGCTCATTCCTTATTCTATCCATCCGCATAACTACACACATCCCTCTTAGCGTTCTCATCTCAGCATTCAACCCTTTAGTGGACCAACATTCTGATCCATACTCTTGTAGCAGGACTAACCATTGTTTTATAAATCTTCTGGGGAATGCGGATATCTTATACATAAATGTAATATTTCAACACATAACTTTATAGTTCCTGACTAGATCCTTACTATAAGTACTTGGTATTCTGCTCAGCCCCAATACCTGCTCGCTTGGCATGAGGATACGAATTGTAGTCTTAATAATGACAATATCTATTCCCAATATGAGCTAACATACTCAAGAACAGTACCTATCGTATTAGAATTGTACAGAAAATAGTGAGAAGGTCTACATACAAATATTATGTAAGAGAAGATATATAATGTTATTCAAACAATATTTTTTCAAAGAAGGTTTCACATTCTTTATATCTCGCCGATATAAAGAAGTTGAAACCTTCTAAATATTGATGAATTTGTAACTAATTCCCTTTAGGGACTTTTGCTTAAGAATTTAACCTAAACAGGTGTGTTTATACTTTGGAATAGATGTTTTGGAAGGGATACTGTAAACTCAAACTCAAATAAACCAATTACAGTCACTTTTGAATTTTCAAGGGGTCGGTCAGTCAGAAAGATGAAGCTAGTCGCCCATTCCAAAGCGTAGTAGGTACCTATGGAGAAGAACGGGCAAGAAACTCCACGAACACTCTTTTAAATCAAAATATTGTTACAAAAATTGGTTACATCATTCATGTTGAAATTTTTTATGATTATGTGTGAGACCCATAGAAATATATCTATGGTGAGACCTTAGGTAATCACACTAATATTATAAAGGCGAAAGTTTGTGAGTGTGTGTGTGTATGTTTGTTACTTCTTCACGCTCAAACGGTTGGACCGATTTGGATGAAATTTGGTATGTAGATAGCTTATACCCTGAATTAGACATAGGCTACTTTTTATTCCGGTCTACGCAGGTGAAACCGCGGGGCGCAGCTAGTAGGTAATAAGGGCTGATATCCGCAACTCCACGACAATGAGCGTATTTTGCGTACGTGTGTGGGCCTTTTGAATTCCTTAGTCTGTGGCACTACGTAGAAAGCGTTCAAGCATCATATTGGTACCTACATACAGCGCTGTAGCAAGCTGGATGCAACCTGCATACATAATGTTCAGTTTGCATGCGATTATTGCCCTTATTACTCGGTCAATAATAAGGGAAGGCATGCAACCAGCGAATTTATATGAATTGTTTTTGTGTACTACATTGTGGAAGACTATGGATGTTGAATATAAAATATGGGAATATGTTAACGGGTTGGTTTCATTATTGTGAAGAAAATATTTCGTTTTATTATTTTTATAAAGCTCCGTTCTAGATTGGAATGGCTAGATTATTTCATTTTCATATTTTCTGAATTCATTTTGGTAACATATTTTGTAAGGAAGATAAAGAAAACAATCCACTTTCGAATCTCAATTTAGCAACGTTATACAACGAATTATAAACTTGCTAAATTGAAGAGTACAACTGTGTCGTAGCATGACGACTGAAGTGACAGGTATAACGTTTAGTCGGTTAACCAGACACGTGGTTTTTTTTGTTTACCTTATTTAATTACCTAAACCGATGGAGTATAGGATAAAACTACTATACCACAATAGGTAAAAAGAATATGAGATGTTATACTGTTAAAAACTGCTTCTTTATTAGACTGTATGCTTTCGCAGCTTAGTAATCTAATATTAAATTCATTCATTAGTCGCTTTCATAGCCAACCATACGAAGAAACATTCTGACCTCAGTCCAAGACCACAGGGAGTGTTGCAAGCAACATGTAGCCCACATTTAATACGAGGTAAGTTATTTTTCAGTAGCATAACTCTTGTAACGTGTAACATACATAACAATATGAGTTAGCATGCGTAGTGACTATAACTTAAGACTGAGGCTGCTCAGCCCACGTAACTTTGATAATAAATTCTACCCACATCTCCAGTGTTGGGTACATACGTCCTATTTCGTGGAGTACTTCTAGTTTTCTTGATATAAACAAGGTTTTAGATTTATTGGAGAATTTGGGTTGAAGGACGGAAAAACGGGCGAGAAAAAACAAGAAAATGTCGTTGAAAAACCGGCCAAGTGCGAGTCGTACTCGCACATGAAGGGGTCCGTTCCATCACAATATTTAACAGTAAGTACATAAGTATTTTTTTAAAATACTTCAGTTGAAGAAAACACGTTTCTAGTATGGGGACTCCTTTAACTTTATTTTATTTTACTCAATACTTTATTGCATTCCACATGTAGTACTTAGGTGGTAAAACTTAAAATTAGATCACATGGACCCTATATATATTATATATTTTTATTATTTGTTGTTATAACCGTAATAGAAATACACAATCTGTGAAAATTTCAACTGTCTACCTATTAAGGTTCATGAGATAGGTACAGCCCTGAGACAGACGGAAGGACGGACAACGGAGGCTTAGTACGGAACCCTAAAAACAAAACTCATTGGCTCATCTAAGACCTAGTTTCACCATACGATGTTAGTTAGTTTAATCTTCTGTTAAAATGTTATCGGGATATTAAGAGTAGCGAGTGTTTCACTATGCGCTAATTCATGATTAAAATTTAATGTTGGAACGTAAATATAACAGCGATGTTTATTTTAATGGCTGATTTACTAATGTCTGATTATGAACAGTTTGGTGACATTGTCCCTTACCTTATTTTCTAATGGTTAAACTTATGCTCGGACTTTTAATTATCTGCAGCAAAATGACACTTCTTATCTGTCATTTCGTTAAAAAAAAATCCCATTTGATGACGGCGAAATGACGGTAAAAGTGACATTAGAAGTGTAATTTTACTGCAGCTAGTTAAAAGTCCGACCATAGTTGTGAACAAGATAAGTTTAAGATAGGTATCAGCAGAGTTGTCAGCCTTTTCTAAAATTAAGAACAATCGACTGATGGAACTCATTTGCTCACTTGTCTTTGATCTGTTACAACAGTCATACTGCAAACAAAATGAGCTGATTCAATTCTTAAATCATTGGAAAGTTAATTAGTAAATCTTACCTATTCTCAGTAGAGAAAATTCTAGAATTCTTGAACTTAAAAGTGCTCTATTACATATACAGATGATGATGTTAGAAACTCTATTGTATGCAAAAAACCTTCTTTATGGACTTCAAAAAAAGGTAGGACCAATTCTGAACAGACTACTTACTTATAGTCCAAAGTAGAATAGAAAATTTCTTCACCATTACCTAAAGTGGTAACAGGTGTTTTATGTTATATAAATATAATAGTACCTTTATCAGAATCCTTTTGTATCGGAATTTCTAAAGGTTAAGGTCAAATAGTTGAACTTAGTTCAATGACAGTCCCAGTTTCACTGGCTTCATTATTATTGTTTATTTAATCTTTAGTTTTTACATTGACTGATCTTTTGCCCTTTATTCTATTGTTCCAGTCGCTTCATATTTCAATGTCGTCAGTAAAGGGCCAAGTCTGGACTATAAATACTAAAACAAATTCTGTAATGGCGTAATTATTTATATATTTAGTTTTATTTTGTGTGGGAAACTTACAGCTAAAGTAAATAATATGAAACTGAAGGCCATTTACAAGTTTCCACTGATAAACACAAGGTACTGTATATCACATTTTATGATGAAAATAGGACATAGAGGTTTTGAAAGATTAAAGGTCTTTGATAAATAACATTCTAATTGTGATAACCTGGATTATTTTAACGTAGCAGAGGTCAAAAGGACTTGCGTTACATATGTACCTACGTACATAAATGGAACTGATGAATTTGTGATATTAACTAACACAAATAAGGAAGAACAATAGCAACATAAACAATTAATGTCAGACCACTGAATAACAGTGTAGGAGAGTTAAAAAAGCTACGACAAATTGTCCGCTTTTCTTTTAAAATCTACTGCAGTATAAAAGGCTAACTCGTAAATCACGCTTCAAAACCAAAAGAAAAAGGTAATAACAGAATTTCCCTAAGTTTCCCATATTTTGCACAACTCCACAACTCCACAACTAAAACCATATATTTGGAGTGCAGACAATTCATTTTTCAAATAGCGGACCAGTGTGGTTGGGCAAGTTTCAGTCTCGGAACTTCTTAGAAAGTTGTTCATGAACTTTTGATATTCGTAGCCGTTCGTCCGAACCTAGTCTTGGTTAAATTCCATAATTCGACCGCATAAGCCGCTATAAGTTCGGTAGTTTAAATACAGATGGATAACTCTAAAGGTTAAGCTTCATAAGTGGATAAGTAAACAGAAAGTTTCAAAATAATATTGGTTTTAGAAATTTAGGTACTAAAGTATCTTTCGTTTTGAAACATTAACAAATTAAAATATATTGACACCATCACAGTCAGTCAGTTTCATCATACAGTCGTCCGAAGAAGCCCGAACTGCTTACGTAGTTCGGCGAACTAAATAAGCGGGCTTCGGGCTTTCGTCGGACGACTGTATGATGTATATTACTGCGGTACTATTAAGGCGAAAGCGCCAGGGTAGCCCGCGAAATTCAAAATTTCTTACGTTTTTTGTAATTTGTAGGTCAGTGTGAGCTTGTATGTTGATTAAAATATGATTCGCGGCCGTAGCTAATATTGCCATAAGTTAGCATTTATCTCAAACCTAGCGATTTCATGAAATCATGACGTTTGAGGTAAATGCTAACTTATGGAGTTGTATTGCTGATTCTAATGATTATAATTCTGTAAAGCCATATTAGCTACGGCCGCGAATCATATTTTAATCAACATACAAGCTCACGCTGACCTACAAATTGCAAAAAAACGTAAGAAATTTTGAATTTCGCGGGCTACCCTGGCGCATCAACCTTAACAATGTGTAATTGCTATTGAGTTGCCATCAAGATACGATATATAATGGTACACTCACTTTTACTTTTTATCCACAGCACTGTACGAAAAAAATGTTTGTGCATCTTTTACTTACTAGTTTATTTACGAGTACCTACCGCTCTTCATAAGTTCGTGTATTAGTATCAAGATTGAGAAACTTGTATTTCTCCAGATAAGTGAATTGTATTAATTTTGAGGAATAAATGTGTTAAACAGTAAACTACGAACTATATGACAAATTTTCTTCTTACCGTAAATGCCAGTGTGATATTTGCTCCAAACTCAATTACAAATACTCACTTGGCATATTACAGCAACAGCTCTTGTTAAAGTTATTAGGAATAAATCAAAACGTCTAACCGTAACTAGTAGTTGTTAAGTTGTAATCGTAATAAATCAAACAATATCGAATTATTACAAATATTGATACAACATTAATCATTTTGCAATTATATCTATTCATAGTTAAGAAGCAAAATTTTGTTTGAAGCTAAACAAATATCTTCGTCTATCTACAGGGTGTCCCGTAAATAATGGATAATCTCTTAAGGGGTCATCGTACTCATCATTATGAACAACTTTTACTATGGGACCAAACCTGGAATCGCGAAAAAAAACTTAGCTGCTCCCTACATTTTGACGAGTTTGATGTAGATAAATGTACTGGTCAGCTGATTTTTTTTCGCGATTTCAGGTTTGGTCCCATAGTAAAAGTTGTTCATAATGATGAGTACAATGACCCCTTAAGAGATTATCCATTATTTACGGGACACCCTGTATACTAATTATTAGTAAGCTGAAGTTTGTTTTCTTTTTTTGTTGTATGATTGAACGCGCTAATCTCTGGAACTCCCAGTCGGATTCGATTTTTTTCTTTGCATTTGATAGCCTAATTCTTGAGGAAGGCTATATAACATCATGCTAGGAGCCGAGCAAAAAGAAAAAAAAGTCAGAAAAAATGCTAAGCAAAAACGAAGTAATAGCACGGGCAGGTGATGCGGTGTGACGGGGTGGATCAGGGAACAAGAAATTTCACGCGGATGAAGTCGCGGACAGACGCTAGTCATAGATAAAATGCTTTATTGTAAAATAAAAAAGTACTACATGCAATGCAATTTCAACCTTAGTCTTGAGAACACTTAAAATAAATTAAAGACTCTCTCCAATACAACAAATAGCCTTGTTACCGTTCTAACACATGCAAATGACACTGTCATTAATGTTATACGTTGGTTTCTCGCTTTCAAACACCCTGTATATTCCTCTGGCGACTGTAATCCAATTCCAAGGGAATGTTTCTTACAACCGCAGTGGAAACGGAAGTCAAGGAGGGGGTGCAGGGGCTCGCGGTTTGCGGGTGTCTCGCAGGGTGGCATCCTGAGTCCTGGGTCACGTAATATATAATTTTGTTTAATTTAAAACGTAACATGTGTTTCAAATGTTTTTAAAGTGGGTAAATGTTATGTAGTAACAGGTGTATACGTATTTTTATGTAGGTAAATTAAAGTGTTATTAAAAACAATATTATTTTGTATGTAGGATGTATTATGACTGGCGGCATATGGGTGCACTAACCTCTGCTTTAGCAATATTTTTGAAACGCATTTTTAGTCGTCATTAAATCTACAATTTTGTACTTTTGTTATTTTTTAATAAAGACCGAATTCTCTTTTAATAATTATAAAGAATATATCTGTCTAAAAGTATACATATCAGACTCATAAAAAACATAACTATACTCAAAATTTCAAAGAAAGAAAATATTTGCCTTTAATTTCATTCAAATGAAGCCACTGGTAGTACGATTCAATTCAGGTTATTTACTTTGCAATTCGCTTTCATTAAATATTGCAGTCGGGAATATTTAATTAAACATCAAGTTATCAGTTGTAAGGGATTGGCCCATCTGATTGCGTTTGTACAGCGACTCGATGCTCAACTGTTTCTAGACTATTTATTTACAACGTAGTCTTCTTCTTCGTGTCACTGGCACGACTGTGTTTTAGATCATGTTGGCCCAAAAACTCGCCACTTCCGCAGCGTCGTTGGTGTCAGGCGTGGCAGCTCAGTGATCATTTTGGCTGCATGTTTTGGGACACAGAGGGCAGGAGGTGGAGCATAGTTTGCGATATAGCTCCACTTTCACCCCTGCTGTCATTCCAGCATTTACCAGTTTGGAGTTACATCTTCCCACTGTTGTCCGGACTCCGGAGACGGTTCAGAGACTTCCAAGTGGACCACGAAACGTTACACCTTGCAGGAAGATACTCCTTTGGTGGCAAATAGTAACAAGGAGGGGGGGAAGAGTATCCTGCCACAGTTTGCAACGGGCGTCGGCTGGGTTTCCTGATAGAGATGCTGTCTATTTTACGAAGATTCCTGCTTGTGTGCAATAATCTAACCTTTAACGGCTGAACCCAATAACCTATCTATCACCAGTTTTGACATACTGAATATACTGAATATCTATGGTTTTAACGTCCCAATAATCTAAGACATATAAAACAAAAGAACACGAACGGACGAAAGGAACTTAAGGACAGATATAATTATATTGTCTAATCATCAGTAGCGATCTGTCTTTTACTGGAAGTAGGGTTCGGCCGTAAAGCAACATCTGCTAACGAAAACCTCAAAGTTCACAGCCAAAACCACTACACACCCAAATCAATTCTTCAACCAAAATTACTCATATAAATCTCACTTGCAATTTAAACACAATTTGTCATCTAAACGTACGTGTACACACAATTTGTGTACACAGACCTGTGTGTAAAGTACACAGCGGCCCCTTTGAAGATTACACAGCTAATTAGTAGCACACAGTGATGTATTAATTTACGGGTGGACGATTTCTCTAGCTTGCTAGTGAGTTCGAGTGTATAACTCTGCTGCTTTTGAATCGTGAGTGTGATTTATATTTGCAAAGTCTTGAAATTTTGGTGAAGTTTTAACAACACATGACTGTGACGTAAATTATGATCTGAAACTGAATAGTTTAGTATCATGTCAACGTATCTAACATTAGGAATTAAGTTAGTACTGTTTGTCTTGGAAACTAATGTAATTCAAACTACAATAACAACATATTAATTGAATCATAAGCATAACAGTCCACTAGGAGAGATGTCGTTGTAATATTTTTTTTTTGCCAAAACACTACTAAAAGCAATGAGTAAGTTGTAAACTCAGATTATTTAGTAATTAGTAACACGTCTTGAAACTGGTGAAAGAAATAAATACTCTTTCATTCTTACATAAGGCTCCATCAGAATAAATAATTTTTAGGGTTCCTATACGGAACCCAGCGTCCGCTGTGCGTCCATGTCTTGAAAAGTTAAGATTGTGTATTTCTGTTGCCGTTATAACAAAAACAAATAAAAATATTAAAATAATATAAAGTAAAAAATAAAAAGGCGTTACAAAAATTGTGTTTTTTAAACTCAAGTATTTTTTTAAATATGCTTTGTATTTTACGGTGGTACGAACCCTTCGTGTGAGAGTCCGACTCGCACTTGGCCAGTTTTTCTTTCATATGAATGCAAATTGAACTAGCTATTAGGTACAGGAATACATGATAAATAACGAACTAATGATATCATAATAGTAAAGCTATCAGAGTCTATAAATGTTAATGCAAAACAAGGCCACAAGACATTCCCAATACAAAAATGAGCATACCCCAAAAGTAACATCAAACTCAAATCTCTTTTAGGTTGAGAAGACATTAAAATCTTGTTGTTACAATATACTAGGACCACGAACAAGACAAACTGAAACTAAGTGAATCTCTACTGGTTAAATTTGAGCACGGAGAATTTTGTACAACATCAACTGTACAGTTAGGTGCAGATGCTTCTGACCGCATCACAAGTGAAAATGAGACAAATTTTGCGGTAAGTTAAAGAGGTGTTTTTAATTTAATTAATGTATAAGAACTAATTGTGTTTTTAGGTATGCCAGTTGGGGGTTTGTGAGAGATAAATCCAGAATATATTTTCCAGCATACTTTCGATAAAAACAAATGGTAAAAGAACAAAATAATCACAACCTTTACGTATCCTGCGATTAAATCTCGTTTATGATTAACAATCTACTGAACAGTTAAAAGTAATGGCTTCCTTTCATTCCATTTGCTATGACACAAATTAAATACAAAACATCAAATCGAACATAACTAATTTGAAACGACAAGAATTAAATCATACAAACATGTACACAAAAACAAAATTACTTTAGTGCCACTAAAGACTCCCAATCACGCAATACAGCTTCCTTTTAAACACATAAATATATAATTTAAAACCTGCGATACAAAGTTTAAAGCTAACTAAGACACATAAAGAAGTTGCGGACACAAGTTGCGCGGTGGGTAGGTATATTATTTCTCTTGTTTATTGTGCCGACTGTACCCGCAGTCTTTTGAAGTACTCACGGATGTTTACTGTCCATTCAGTACGAGATCCTGTTTTCATACAGCACAACTTTGTATATATTTCAGTTTATTTCAAAATATTTCAGTACTTAGTTATATCTCTGGAAGTTTGTGAATGTTGGTGATGGTGAATATGAGGTTTAGATTACACCTAGTTATTGTTGCTTTAGTTGTTAAGGAGATGTTACTTAAGATAAGATAAATGGGGAGATTTACCAAACATAATTGTGAGACTAAAACTGTGAGACGAATATATCAACTCACAAAATACTTTACCCAAGTCATAACTGTAAGTACTTTGAATATTTTTGAAAAAATGTAATTGCTACGAGGTGTGAGAACAAGACTGATGCCGAAAATATAGTTTTTAGAATTTTTGTCTGTTTTTCTGTTTGTATGATTCGGATAACATTTGGCAAACAGATAGTTTATAACCTGGATTAACACATACGGTATTTTTAATCACGGTAGTACTGTGGCGGCATCTACATCGCCACATACGAACTACGCATCACAAAGACATGACGTCACGCAATCCTGCATCGCGCAATTAGAGTTTACTACGCGACTAGCATATATACAACGTCCCCACATCAACCGTCGGGCAGTAGCCCACCAGACACAACACCCGTCTGGTCGGAGGATCCTCCCTTTTCTATGGAGCATGAGTGAACTTTACACCCTGTTCCTCTTGCCTCTAAACTGGTGACCCCGACGTGATACGTCAGCGCAGCCTTCGTGCAACTACATCAGCGTGACGTCATCAGCATCACTTCCTCAAGCTTTCGAGCGGCGACTCACACAGCCAGCCAGCATCTACGGCTTCAACAGGTATCCTGACCACCAGCATGCAGCGGACGCGCATTCCTGGTCATCACCTTCAGCCTCAACCCAGCGCTGTACACTCCAACTCACTGGAGCATAACGCAGCGACACCCCGACTCACTGGGGTATCACCGCAGACAGTTCCGACTCACCGTGGACTATGCGGCACCCGGTTCCGACTCACTGGAGCCACAACTGGCACTGGCAAGCATCGCAAGATACACGACTCAGCCCACTATCGACCTCCGGTCTCCGGAGGGGAGTGATGTGGCGGCATCTACATCGCCACCTATGAACTTCATCATTGTTGGCAATCCTAGGAGCATTGAATATTACATTTAAATTCTTGGAAAAATATCTGTTCTGTATGTAAAGAAAAGAAGTGCCGAGGTAGGCAGAAATACAAGTAGTTAGTATAACAGATCAGTTTTATTTGTCATACCCCGTAACACTTCAGTACTTTCCCGTGGGATATTTCCGACATCCACGCGGGTGAAGCCGCGGGCAAAAGCTAGTGTGGAATACAAATAATTGTCAGGGAAATTACCTCGTTTAACAAATAAACACAAAACAATTTTCCTCGAATAACTGGGACAACATTATCCCAATTCATCTAGGAATCTTGTTTTATAACAAGGTTCTTGGAAAAGCAATAACATCAAATCTGACAGTATCTTATCAAACAACCTTAATAATATCAGAATTATAAGGTCTTGAACCCAGCCAGTCATAATAATCAAATTGAAAGGGTACAAGAATTCCCGAAGTTACCCAAATATTTACCTACAGACATCTGATAAAGCTAGATACAAAAGGACGATGTTATCTAGAATTAGTTTCCATTAAACTTTAAGAGAAACTCTATAGAACCCTCTGCGGCCGTCTCAAGGAACAAACAAGTTTCTAAATCAGCGAAACCATGCGAGGAACTTTACCGGATTAATCTGGTTTCGACCAGTCCGTCCCGGTTGTGATCCAGTTTCGTTCGGCCCAAACTGGTTCGCGCCGGTTATATCTGATTGGAAATAGCCAAACATTTAGGGGCTCGCTTGTATCGGGAAACGGTAAATTCTGATAAACGGTTTCATTTAACAGATGCTAATACATAGTTGTTTATATCGGTTCTCTCATTAAGAGGTATTAAGATGCCTCGGACACCATTTTGTAAATTAAGTTTATGGATGTAGTGTAATGCAGTAGCGAAGTCGACATAGTAAAACAGATGATGAAGTTATCCCATATTTAAATGTAAAATCATTGAAATTTCTGCACGAACGTGAACCAAAGAAGAACCACAAAGCCATAGTAACTCCAGTGTAACATACTAACAGGTTAACGTACTTTTCTCGAGCAATTTTTGCTAAACCGTCTTATTATGGTGTAGTAAACTGATCTAAGCAAGTTAAAGGAGCTGTTAATATTAGTGTAATTCCCGTCGAGTTCGCTCAATGGCTGCGATCCCTTATACTTAAAGCTATTAAGTTGAACCACAATCTCAGCAAGTTTATGTTCTAATGGTACCGACAAACTAATTGGTTGTACCTTATAATTTTGAACGAGCCGGTGGCACGCAGTATAGAGGTAACATTCTTTTGCTTTCGTATGTCCGATGAGAGTTTTCTTTCATTATGCTTTGTTGGATACTGATTTGTCTAATGCTCTTTTGTTATTGTCTAATCGGATGGTTATATCTTCAAAACTAAGTCCTGATTTCGATTTCTGAGTCCGTAGGTATTTGTTATTGAGTGCACAAACCTAAACTAACCCTTCGGGGATGATATGTACCCGAAATATGAATGGATGAATACCCGAAATTAAAAAGTTCAATAAGAATTTTAAAGCTTCACAATATTAAATATGTCCTATTCAAGCAATTTCAGTCTCATAAGATATACTTAGATACTCGTTTTGCTGGCGGAAGCCTAATAACCCTTACCTTTACGAGCCATTTTAGAAATAGAAGCTATGGAGATATAATTTATGTAGAAATCGGTATCTGTATCATCTGACGTTATCCCTGTATCAGATTTAAAAGGAAACTAGTTTAAATTACGTTATAATTTCTGTCGCGAGGATCGGGATTTATAAAGGATAATATATGATTTAGCATAGATAAAGAATACATCAATACAGAACATATATTTTTCTAACTGTAGGCAGGGTTTTTTGTTATTACAGCCAATCACATCTTTTCAAATTGAAAATACAGAATCCATTACCGTTGATATTATGAATGTCAATATAGTTATCATTTAAGTACAAGAAATTGCAGATTTAAATAGATTTCAGTAACGACGCCATTTTGAAGTTGAAGTTATGACAGAAACCTAGATGATTGATTATCGGCAAGATTTATTAACCTACTTTACGTATAATTTAGAAATAATTTGCCTGACACTCGTGGAATCATTAGCAGAGTTGCGAATTACATTACACCAACAAAAACATGTACAGACTTGTAAAAAGCATTTGCAACCACCACATTCTGGGTTCATACGAGAATTAAATCCTTCGCAGATGGATTGACAGACTATCAACAAAGACAGTCAATTTAATCTCAGTTTTCAACCGTATCTAAACCCGTTACTCAAACAGCGGTTGTTAATCCCCCTAGTCCTTGCATACGGGTCTTAACAAAACGGCCATGGAAACCCCGTGGTCTGTTGTTAACTGACCCCAGGAATATCCTTGCAGTGATCACGGCGATAGGATTACTGGATGTGATTGACGTTTGAGAGTTGGTGGTTGTTACAGATTACATTTGAGAATTTTGTGGCTTTTATTGGATTGGGTAACGTGTTCTAAATAAATAGTCCTGTTTCTTTTTTAAGGTTTAATAAGTAAACAAGATTATAGAAATATAAGGCGAGGTTGCAACTTTTTTTTAAAAACTAAGTTCTGGCAATGCTTTTTGCCTCAACTCACAGAAAAATCAACGAACGTTGAGTGCTAACAAAAACGAAGTCCAAAACTTTCTTCTAAATCTTGGCAATGTGTATTGCATACCAATGAAAAAAACCAATGAAAGAAACGAAATGCAAAACTTTAAAACAGCGCAGATAACTCCTTAATACAATGAAATACTTGAAACAGAAAGCGAGTTAATTCGTCGGGTGATAGAATGCGGGTGTGCCTCAAGGGACCATGCCGAGTGCGTTGATCTGTCTGAAAGCCTGACGTTTGATATTCTTGGAAACAAGTTTATGGTCTGGGAATCGGGTTATTAGTATTGTCTTGAAGACTTCCAGTTAGATATTTTCTGCTTCGTTTGCTTCTAGTTGTGAAGTTTTGTTGCGTGATTCTACTGTCACTGTTTTTATAACTTCTAGTTGATCATGTATATAAAAAGTAATGAGTACTAGCTTTGCTAAAACTTGCTAGTAAAGGTATTAGTGGCGAGTTTACAACTAAATTAATTGTTTCCACAAAGGGAGTATGAATATAAAAATATAGAAGCTATCTTCTCTGTAAACTTTTGATAGATGTTACCCCAGAAACAATTTTATCCAATATCCAGGGTGAAACAATGTAACACCAAATTGTTCTACTCATGCAAAAAAGGCAACTAGTGATGGTCGAAACAGACAACGTTCTCAAAAGTGGGTCACCAGTTCAAAACAAGAGCCGAACTTTACATACAACAAAATTTTCACATGCCATCGAGCTGGCAACATTTTTATTAAACCACTGGCTTTTGTCTGCGACTCCTCTCTAAAACTCAATTTTTTATCGTTCTGGTACGAAAATCTAATAAACTACGCTCTAGTGCATTCGTGGTTTTATGAAATTGGATTGTAGGTTAATCGTATGCATATCATATCGAGTCGTAAAAATTCAATGCTGAAGTGGATATTTTCCGCGAACAATAATGCTCTAAGGAAATTATTGCTAAAATCAGCGCGCTTGGTAATTTCATTAATGTTATTGGCAATCTCGATGCTTCTATTGCCAATCCTATTAATATATTTCTTAAGTAGCTTCTAGATAAACCACGGAGAGCGACAGATAGATCTATTTCTGTATACATAAAAGACAAAAATCTTCAAGACAAGGAAGAAGATGTTTATGAGAATGTTTAGAAAAGCCTGCCCACAATATTACTACATACATTTAAATAATACATAGGGAAACCTTTGTAAAATGCAACAGGAACTCATATATAGGGAAATTGAGCAGTAGAAACTAAAATATAGCTCTTAGTAAAGCTTCAGCCGATACACAAGGCAGTAAAAATAAAATAAAGGCTCTATTCCTACATACAGTCGTATCGAGTTTTGAATTGGTAAATTCTACCGACATTGAGAGGGTTTCGAGACGAAATATTTAAGAGAAGAAGAGATCATCTCGAGTTTGTTATGTGGTGCCCAACAAATTCCTAGTGTCTAGCTAAAATCTTTGTTCTTTGCTTGACTAAAAAAACTGATTTATGTTTATACTATAACGTCATAATGTACTTTTTATTTCTTGTCATTTAACATACTACCACTCTAACGCTACTAAAATCCACCTTAATATTAAATTATATCCACCAAAACATACGTATTCCAGACACAAACCTACAGAAATCCTAAAAACATTAGACACTAACATAGATCTTGACACGTTAAAAAGACAAGCCAAGTCGCGCCAAGGCGTCTCTTTTCCAACGAACGGTATTCCCTCGGCAATGCCCGTGAATCGTCGAGACGTGCCGCTATTTCCACAAAATCAATAGGTAAGACATTTGAACCCCTTACACCACTTAAAATAAATCTTAGATGATGGATAAGGCGGTCGAAATTTTGGAATGGAAAGCAAATTGGATTTGGACATGAAATCTTTTGTAATCTATTGGCGACGACGTTTTAATTTTGGAGGCTTTGCATATTTTGGTAACATAGTTGCTAATGTAACAAATGAGGATTTTGAATATTTTATTGACGTTTATTTTTAAACTATTCACTGATGAAATGAAGAGCTTAGCAATATCAAATTAAGCAATAGGTAGATGTACGCCTAACATAAGATGTATTTTTGTTACGACTACTGAAAGCTAAAGCAATAATAGTACAATCTAAAGGCACTATATTATTATGGTTTATTATTTTTTTTATTACTATAAGTGTGCTGATATTATCTTATACTTCAAAAATACTACAACCATAATACCAGCTCCAAAGATATTTTCCTAAATCAGTGTGCACTTCAGAATGCTACTATACGGATTGCAAGTAAATTCAATACTGGCAAATATAGACTTGAATTTCTCGAGTTAGGAGTTACCATTGGTAATATAATGACATTATACGATTTGGATATGTGGAAATTCAATTTAGCTATTTTCGTCTTTTGGCGTTGGCGAGGTGTGTTATTCTTAGATATTTCTTTTGACTTGGCGTACAATGTAGAACGTGGATATTTTCCGTGTGAGGTGAGGAATATCTAAATCTAAAGTTTTGTCTAATATTCTTTTATTGTTTACAGTTTCAGAATGTTATGCGATATACGCTTTGTAGCCGATCAACTATTCGATTTAGGCGATCTATTTCAGGTCTAAATCAAGATTATAGGCTTAGGATTGAATCTCCCCTTTGAACTTTGAAGTCATTCAAGTATGAATGGGATGGGTTCAATACCGGTGTTCTAGTTTCGTATTAATCGATATCATGATCTAACTGAGAGCTTTATGGCTCTAATATTATTAACTTAATCGTCATGCAGAGATTGTCGACTGCCATCCTTACTTCTATATTTATGACTCCTATGAACGCGATTACTGCTAGTGCATTACAACACAAGATTATAATGACATCTACATAATATAGTTACCCTTTGTAAAATTATTCTAATGTAAGCATTACCTTTCGTTCTGCCTTCCGGGTCTACAAGGCATTACTCAGTCCCAGCATGTTAATCACTGGTGACTTAACTACTGGTTGCACGTAGCTCCAGTAGTTCATTTTCGATATGTCAGGTGGCGCCATTTATGCTCGGTCACAATTTATTACATTCGCGTGGGTTTTCTCAAGTTTCCTTGTGTGTTGAGCAAGATTTAATTTGTGGACATGCGTTTTGAATGACTGTTAATTTGTATTCATGGTTTTGTTAGCTGTTTTTCTTGTTCAAGTGGACATGTAACAAGCTGATATTGCTTCTGTTACCACCCACCAAGTAGTCTAAGTGTTTGCTGAAATATGGCAAAAGAAACGATAGTCATCATTGGAAAACAATGGTGACTGCATTGTTTTTGGAAAGGCAATTTTTAAAAAATATTTATGCAACATGTCATGTATATCTTAATTTGTGAAAGCTTTTAAATTGCAAACGACCGATATTAGACTGTAAGCTTTCTGAAGAATAAAGAATAAATAAATATTCTTTACCACTTTCCTCAAAATACGGCAGACAGAATGACGTGTGTTCTTGGAATAAAGTCTATAAACAATTAGACAAAGTCTTTCGTGCTCCCACAAAAATATATTTTTAAGGTTAAAGCTCAACAAAACACGAAACAAAAGCAATACAAATGAAACAACTCACCAAAAACCATATCAGTTTTATGAACAGCGATATATTCACTACGAACTGTGTTATCCAAAAAATTTAATATTAATAGCTGCCATCATACATGAGTTTGTAACGTCTGCATCGAAAACTATTTGATGTATTAATGGAGTTTCGAATTTAACCATTTTAATGTCAAATGGTTCACCATAATTCCGATATGAGTTGGTAATGTCAAATTAAAAGTTGGTGATGATGGATGGGTTGGTATGGCTACAGAGGATAATATGGATGGAAGGGGAGATTAAGCTAAGGGATCTCAAAATATCATAAATAATCAATGGTGTGACACTGAATGCGTTAATGTGATGGTTAGCGATAAACTGCGATTCGCTTACCGCGAACCTGTCAAAATTTCAAATAACACAAATAAAGAACGTAAGTGGATGTTTGAACACCGAAACCAAATTTTAAAAAAAGTGGACGCTGCGATGAAATAGAACCACTTATTGACTCGACATGGTTTACAAAAAGCCCGACTATCAAATCCAAATTTAGACTTTTAGATCCAGACCCAACCAGTTCTAAACGAATGACTAACCCAAAACTATCTGTTTCCTCAGTTTAATATAGTGGTACCAAAACAAAGAGGTTTCTCGTTAGTAAAACAAAAGCAGATGGTTAGAAGCAACTAAGAATAAATAGCCGAATCAACATATTTAGTGTTCCCTCCGAGAGTAATGGTCCACTAGAAATGCCACTGCGAATAAGATACGTGTCCCATATTATGCAGGGAACGTTATCTTCTCGTGATTTTTCCTTATGGAAAAAGGTTGGAGGTTGGAAATGTTACGGTAGGAAGTGACAGGAAAATAAGGTCAATTGTCTTGTCCTGTTAACTTACACGCATGAGTGTACAGATGGTACAAACGAAGTGTACGACATCGTTCAAAGGTTCTGTCGTTTATCTTGGGAAAACCGAACTTTGCCGAATTAAATGTGAATGTTCCAGTGATGGAATTAGTGCGTCTATGTCTATAAAAGGAAACCGTGACTGACGACTGACTGACTGACTGATCTATCAGCACACAGCTCAAACCACTGAACGGATTGGTCTGAAATTTGGCACACAGATAGCTATGGCATCCGCTAAGAATGTGTTTTTCGAAATTCGACCTTTAAGGGGGTGAAAAGGGGGGTATTGTTTGTATGAAAAAATTTATTTATAATAATTGAGGTGGGGAAATAAATAAATTTTTATTAATTGATAGGTATACATTTTAATCGATATAATATTTCGGTTTTTCCGAAGATAAACCATTGAACGTTGCCGTAATGTCTCCCTTTCTCTTCGTCGTCATCTTTGACAAAAATTACGACTTTTTTGATTCATCGAATTTAATTTGGCACCTATTTTCATTGAGCCTTTTAGAACTAGGATTACAGTTTTAAATGATATGGCGGGAGTGCATAAGCTATCATATCTTAGAAGTTAGTGGAAGGCCATACGACAGCCACTTCCATGAAGATCTGTTACAAAATATGGAAGTACTTTGCATTGACGAGGCAATTGTTTGCTTTTTGGAACTGCGCTCAAAATATCTATCTACATACATCTGTAGCTCATCTAGTGACTCAACCCTCCACGTAGGGCCTGTTTGCGTGTTTTCATGCCAAATTAACCAGACAGCTCGCCAGTGCAAGGGTTAAGTCGGCTACTAAATAGCTAATGTATTTAGTTAGAATCCCGGGGTAAAAGGTCTGAATTCATAATTTCCGGGCACATACAAACGCTTAGACTTATGTAATGCTAATTTAAATGGGTCGTGAGTTTAAGGTTATTTTGAGAACTTTGTTTCTAATCAGGAATACAATAAAAAATGTAGTGTTTTTGATGGAAGGAACCAGGAATTAAGCATTACAAACGATTTGGTACCTGATACTATCTTTTTAGGGTTCCGTACCTCAAAAGGAAAAAACGGAACCCTTATAGGATCACTCGTGTGTCTGTCTGTCTGTCTGTCCGTCTGTCACAGCCAATTTGCTCCGAATCTAATGGACCGATTAAGTTGAAATTTGGTTCACATATGGATTTCTGTGACCCAAACACGTACGGCTAAAGTAAATAAATGAATTTTGAATATGGGGGTCACTTTTAGGGGGCAAATAAGAAAATTAAAAAAAAAAAGTTTTGCAAACTGTACCGTGTGATATATCAAATGAAAGGGCTTACTATGAGGGTCTCAAATATATTTTTTTCATAATTTTAAAATAAATAGTTTTAAAGTTATTTAAGAAAATAGACGAAAATTGACCATTCCCCCCCTTATCTCCGAAACTACTGAGCCTAAAGTTTTGAAAAAAATACAGAAAATAGTTCTATACCTGTAGATTACAGGAAAACCTATAAGAAGTTTGTGGTCTTTAACATAACATGGTAAATCTCTCAATATTGTGAGTACAAACTTACATTTACTGTTGGAATGTATGGGTGAACATGTTTTTCAACTATAATGTTAAGTTTGTTCTTGGGATAATTTCATCCCAACTACGGAAGCGGAACCCTTCATTGTGCGTAGTCCGACACGCACTTGGCCGTTTTTTTTTAGATAAGTAATTGATCAATTGGCGTAATGTGGGAGTATGTGCCTAACCCTTTCGGGGAAAAACAGGCTTGGTTTAATTTTATGTTCAAAGGGTTTAAAGAGGTCCCCGATACGATCAATTGCCATCAATTTCTATTGTAGTAATATTGTTAATCGTTTCTATTGCACTTGGTAAAGGCAAGGCAATTTCCAGGACGATTAATTTGCGCATCACTATGTATTAATCACGTAAAAATTGACAGTTGCAATTATTAATTGTTTCGGGGTCCCTTATAGCGTTAGGATCTGAAAATAGCCAAGAATAAAATAGAAATGAGTTCTATTCATCCGAGGTTTCATCCTAGGAAATCCGTTGGGAATCGTCCTGGAAATTGCCTTGGGTAATTGGGAAAGATCTAGGTGATGTTATTATTCCTTTCTCTAGCAATGTAGATAGGTCGAAGAAAAATTACGTCTAAATTATTTTTGTTTAGTTACCAAAAGCTGTCAAACACAAGGAAAAAGTTTCAGTTTTTATATCATCATCATCATCTGCCTAGCCTTTTCCCAACTATTTTGGAGTTGGCTTTCAGTCTAACCGGATGCAACTGAATAGCAGTATTTTACATGGAGCGACTGCTTATCTGATCTCCACAACCCAGTTACTGGGTAATACATGCCCTTGGTAAGACTGGTTGTCAGACTTTCGGCCTTCTGAAGAACCGTAACGACTGTCAAAGATCCACGAAGTGCTTTCCGAGACATGGAGACCCCAAGACCCCTAGGTATGTAAAGATGGTCACCCATCCACGGATCAACCGCGGCAAGCGTAGCTTAACCTGACCGATCGACCCGTGCGGCTGTTATTAGTTACTAGTTTCATTTATAATAATTACTACGAAAAGATTTTTTTACGACTTGTGTAATTTATAAGCTTTTTAGCCATTAACTTTATAAGTAGCGATAAAGTTAAATAAATATTCCAGGAAGAAAAGAAAATTACGCTTCGCATAAATTAGATTTCACTATCGCCTATACATCGATTTTGTTTTTCAGAGATTTCTTTTGTAATCTTGATTAGGCCTAGCCTTAAAGTAGGAAAGAATAGCGAGTTTTCTAAATGGGATAGGTATTTTTTAATTTATTGCCTCAAGAAAACTTAGGCTATATGTAAATATATTAATGAAGATTGAAAGATGGGTACAGCTACTTATTAGAACTAAATAAAGAAAATTATAATTATTTTAACTTTACAAGCTAACAAGCGACTCTGTATTCGGTATCAGTAAATAGCATAAGAGCATAAGCATGTTATATCTATGTTAGAGGATTTGGTTTCCGCACTTAGTCCTTCATGTGGAACTTTGCGTGGGCATAGCATAAGCATAATCAGCCTAATGTTCCCACAGCTGGGACACAGGCCTCCTCTCGGTGAGAAGGAGCGGGCCACAATCCACCACGCGGGCCCAGTGCGGCTTATAAGCACACGAAGATACCTATTGATAATCGACCAATTTCTTCTTCTCCGTAGCACTCTCTTCTTTAGAGAGGTCGTGGTCTTCATGTAGTTTGTTTTCCAGGGGCTGATGTGATGTTTATATCTCACGATGTTTATAAATACATAATATAAAATAGTAATAGACGTAGCTGCCAATTTGCCGTACATTTTGTAGCTTTAGATCATATTTTTGATTTTGTAATGTTATTATTCTAGTCTCTATTTATAAAATAAACTAAGTGAACCTTTGTGAAGAGACAATTAAATAAAGATTACTATTACTATTTTGTAGCTGTCAATCAAATACCTGATGGCCAATTCTCGTATTTCAAAACGTTTAAAATCTACTCGCAATCTCATCTCAGGGACAATCAATGTGGAAAAATCAAAAATGTTGGTAGACGGTATTTTTGACAGATTGATTTTGAGTTTATAATGCGAACGCTTTTAAAAATACGGGAATCTACTCTGGTAGTGGTAGATATCAAGACCACGTCTGTACATTTTACAATCCAATATCGCTGTCGCTTATCAACTACACCAAACCCAATTATACTTTACTAAGTTCTAATATTAATGTGCCTTTGGCGTGTTCCCTTACTCGCTTAAACAGAGATTAAGCGCAACTAACACAGTTATATGTACATAAATAGTGAGTATATAAAACTTAAAGAAACGTATGATTTATGAGTGTTGAGATTGCCTAAAGCAGGCGATTGTGACTTACGGCGCAGATTAGAATTATTGTAGGTTTTTGGGTAATGTCCTGATTGACCGCGTTGTGTGGATATTATTGGTTGAAGTGAGTAATTTGTGGTTGTTATTGCTCTACGTTCTGTTTTATTGGCAGTAGACCTTTAAGCACATTGCCAACAACACTTTTAATGTCCGATTTCTATGCTCAAAGAACGGAAAGTATGCGTAGGAATCGTAACAATAATTTGTTAATTCCGAAAAGGGAAAAGGGAAGTAGCCTAGCTACATTGAAAATAAGAACTTACAAGGATTTGTTTTATACATGGTTTATCTGAGAGGTGTAGTTAGATTTAAGGGTATATGATGCGGACCTCAAAATGGAACCAACATAGTAATCGAGAAAAAAATATCAGCCGTCCCATACATTTGGGTCGAGTAAGGCATTGGAAGCTTTGTACAGGACATCTGATATTTTTTTCTCGACTATAATGTTGGTCCCTTGGATAAAGTTGTTCAGTTTGATGACCTTGACACTCTTAAATTTGACTACACTTTCTGTTTAGTAAATGTTTTTACACTACGAAGATAGATGCTCCAATGTTATTCATTGGGATACAAATGTGGAAAACCATCTTCTTATTAATCCAACACAAAAAGTGGATGTACAAATAATCCGACTGACAGCCAATACCACAAAAACAAAAACGCATCTACACATAATTCGAGAATCCCGATTGATACAAAACATTGTCTCTCAGAAGACAAGAAGAGGGAGAGTGGGGAGGTACAGTAATTAAAATTAATTCCCTTCGACAACCACAGGCTGAGTTGGGGCGAAATTGAAAGGTGTGATTTGAGTGTAATACAAAGAGGTCCCTATTTATTGAAAGTGGAATTTCGAAAGGCTTTCGGTTTCTTCGATATCACCTTAGGAGTAGATGAGGCGAATTTTTGTGTGAAAAGGTCGGAAACAAAAAGGTTTTTTTTTGTTTATTTCCTGATTCTGCTGATGTTTCTAAATGTAGTCTAATTATGTACTGAAGCTGTTAAGGTAAATTATTTTCCCGTCTTTCAGCGAATTGAGATGGTTTTTGTGTAAAAGAATTTGTGTTTTATTTTCACAGAAAATGGTATATTATCTGATATTGAAATAAGTTTCTTTTTATCACAATTTTTTGTAAAATCAGAAGTTGCAGATTAACATTTAAAGTAAACTCCTACATTTCCGAGAAAATAACTCGAAGCCAGTTATCCCGTCAGTATTGTTGGGCTCGAATAATATCGCTTCGATTAATCTCGCTTCGAATAAAAACAATACTCTAACAAGCTCAACTGTAATTGGAACATCAAATGCAGTACATGGAAAAAAAAATACAATGCAAGAAAAAAGCTGAATAAAGGCTCTTACAGACAGAGGCGATATCGCGTCGCGACGCGATATTTTTCTACGGATATAATATCGAAATATCGCGTCGCGACCGCGATATCGCCTCTGTCTGTAAGAGCCTTAAAGAAATTGGCTGAAATAC
This sequence comes from Cosmia trapezina, assembly GCA_905163495.3. Taxonomy (NCBI): domain Eukaryota; kingdom Metazoa; phylum Arthropoda; class Insecta; order Lepidoptera; family Noctuidae; genus Cosmia; species Cosmia trapezina. The sequence goes on from LR991044.1 coordinate 8,325,458, forward strand.
AGAAAAATGTAACATAAAATACACGAGAATTTAAATATAACCATTAATCTGGCTGGTGTACGAAACTGTCACAGCGAGAGGTACGATCAGCAAAATACTCAAGGAAGATCTTAATTAAAATTGTAAAAAAACTGTGAATGAAAATGTTGAACTTCTTTTTTTGTTTTCTCGATAAATTCGAGGAAGTAACACGTATTTTTCATGGTGGCTCGAAAAGTATTTCTAGGTAATAGAACATTGCTTTCCAAGAAATAAAAATACTTTATTAAGTTAATATCGTGAGAATCACAGTAATGTCGAAATACCTAAACATTTAACAATCAGTAGGAATTACTTTAAGCAAGTATATTTTCATTACACAAATTCAAGAAAAATACTTCATATTTCAAGACGTCGTCGAGACATTTAAGAGGACTACAAGAAGGCACTCATCCGTAACAAAATGTTTGCGAAAGACGAAATTCTGCGAAAAAATACAATACCATACATCAAAAATAAATTTCCCAAATAACTCTCATTAGTTTTGATACTCGAAAAATATGTGAAATGTGTTACTTTATGATGGCTCGTTGGTTTGAGAGCTTTTAGGCCTGATTCTTGGAGCGATGTGTCAATTATGTATGCCCCGTTATCACTGAAGGTGCTGTTATTCGCAATCTTTGTCTTGCTTGGGTTTATTTCGCTGATTGGCAATCTTTTGGTAAATATTGCGTGAATGTGGCTTCTTGGTGAAATGTTTAGTTAAAGCTTGATATATAAGAATTTTTATTGTGCGAGTTGCAGTAAGGCCTAACTAGACTATTTGTGTGTTAATACTTTCATTCACAGAGGTCTATAAATCAGCCAGAATGATAAATCTACTTGAAAACAAACAAAAATGTAAAAGTTATACACAACATTAAACAAATAGCTTAATCTACAGTAACATTATAACCGGCCGAAAATACGACTATTATAACAAAAATAATACAAGAACCCTGCTCCCAAGCGATATGAATACAAAATTCTCGCACACAAAAACCTGATCTCAATTTTCATTAAAACAATGATTTCGTTCGCCTTTTACGTTGTCGCTACACCTACCGCTTTCCAAATTAAACAGCCTTATTAATAGATCGGAGATACGTCGCTTTTGTCTCCCCTACTCGTCTCACGGATTTAATAGAAAATTTAAACAAGCCCGTGGTACTTCGCCTCCTGATTAAAACGACTAGGCTTCAGTCGTGGCCAAATTAAAATCTTAGAACGCGTGGTTTTGCCGGTGGGACATAGAGGTGGCGAAGTGAGGGAGCTATTGAAAGAACTGCTTTATTGGTGTTCCTGTAGACTGAGAGTGTTTTCTAAAGGCTTTGTGCTTTCACTGATTTATAGGTAGCGATGTTGCCATATTGGGGAGGTGATTCTACGTTCACCAATCTGTTTTGTCAGGGCAATCAATTACCAATTATTTTCATGATGTCTTTGAGCAGGATATGTTTTCAAGATTGCCTGAAGGTATGATTTTTGTCTTTGTTAAGATTGTCTGGGGCCAAAGACCCTTGAAAAAGGTTAAGACTTAATAGTAGACTAATGTTGTCAATACGCAATAAACCAACAACAGCGACGTGATCACTGCTCTTTTCAACTTTGATGGAAAGAGGTTTTTACCCTGCTTTCTTGGAGTCTATTAAAAGCTGATTTATTTAGGCTTTTCAATGAACAGAAAGTTTGATAGACTATCATTATAATCAGATTATTTTGATATCGATATCTATGTAATCAATAACCGCTTAGTTTGTACAAAAAGTTTAAAATTCCATTTAGGCTTAATTGTATAAAATAACATCAATAAGACAAACTTGAAAAGAATATCAATGTTGAATTAGTTATTGAAATATCGATAAATTGAAATATCAGACTGAATATAATAAAAATATCATTAGGTGCTTTGAATACAAATTCAATGGAAAGTTCTTTATTCGAACAACTAAATTATGTAAACGTAATTTAGTGCGAATTGATATTCTAATGTTCGTTGAAAAGTACATTTTGAATACATTTTCTAATTTACTACAATGAATTATTTAGTAATGTTTCAAAATTTGAATTTGGAGCTTTAAAGTTTGTACACGATATTATTTTGACAACAAATTGAATATAATGTGCTGTTACTTTTCAAATAATCGCTTCGAATAATCACTTTGTTGGTAATTTATTCGAAGTTTTATGATTTTACCAACATGCATGCTGAATTTAACTGCAGTATGTCCCACATGTTAACGTTATTTGAATAAGAGATCCTCTGTTTCGTCGTTTAAGTGAGAATCCTGCGGAATCATCGTCTTATTCGAACTCCGGCTCCCTGCAGATTTACGACGTAAAACATTAATTTACATTATGTGCTAGACTTTAATGAACGTAATTATATTTATGATCGACTCACCCTTCGCCTTAAAGATTGCAAGATTATGAGTTTGCTTACCTGTAAAAGATATAAAATATAATTAATACTTGTTTTATTTATTCTAATTCTGCAAATTAATGTCGTGAAGTAAGTACTACTTAATTTATGGCTTTATGTCTTGGACTGGATATGTTATTACTATTAAATAAAAATAAATTAATATTACTACAGGATGTGAACAGGAATACCGCAGTCAATAATAGTAAATTAAACATGTTGACCATTAAGTGTAGACTTAACAAGCTATTAAAGTGGTCATTCGTCTGAAAAATGTTTTGAATATTTTTTCTAAGAATACTGAATAGGAAAAATTATGCGAAGAACAATAAAAAATATTATTCGAAGAAATAATATTCTAATTACCTCATTAGAATACCTATTATTTCTTCGAATAATATTTTCAAAGAAACCGCTCAGCTGATTTTTTTTTAAATTAGGTAAGTATGACTATAAAATAATTATGACATTGCGCTTAGTTCCTAGGAGGTGATCATAAAAATGTTTCAAAGTAGATCTTATGTCGACAATCAAACTCTCCGTTTTAGGACTTACACTTCTGCCTAACTTAAACTTCAAATTTTACAAGCATAGCTTTACATTAAAGTATCTACAGGGTGAAATTGAATTCATGGACAATATTTTAAGTGGTCATATGTACTCATCATAAAGTATGGAACAGCTGATTTTTTTTCTCGATTTCAGGTTTGTTCCCACACTAAAAGTTGTTCATAATGATGAGTACAATGACCCCTTAAAATATTGCCCATGAATTCAGTTTCACCGTTTATAAATCCACTTCTACAGTAGGTACATTTAATTTCCACGAAGCTACTAGTAAATCATGGTTATAATCTAAAGTATACATTTCCACATCGTTTCGTTTAGGCTGTGTTTCCTTATGTTTCAGCGTTTTTTCAGCGAATCCTGAATCCCGGACGTGCCATCAGAAGTAATATAGAAAATATATCGTACAATATATTTTGCTGCCTTGATGTATGAATGTGGGGCTGAGGGTGAGAACTGTATTTTAAAAGTGTCATTTTTCACATATGAGGATCTTTGTGTAAAGGTAAGACTGTACCAACATAGCGTGTATTTTTGAAGTCGTAGAATGAAAGCTTAAAGCTGTTAATCACGAGTAGATTGTGGAGGCGACATAACACTGTCTTCTGTTTTAATGACTAAATAAGTTCTTAGCCAACTTCAAAAAGAAGAGGTGTGAGAGAACTGAATTATGTTTAGCAGTAAGTACATTTGCCATGCTAAGGTAAGTACTTCAATGGCTAAAAAAATAAAGTACCTATCATACTAACCGTATGATTCATAAAAAAAATGTAAACTCTTTATAAACCTATTTCAGTTAAAAAGTGTTTTTTTGTCTTCTTCTTTCAAACTCAAATCATGATTTTTCGAAAGAAATTGACAAAACAGTTTTTAACTAATATAGGTTTATTAAGCGTTTAGAGATTTTTTTATGAATAATATACAATTTCAATCAAACAACTTTTGAATAATAATCTATTAAATAAAAATGAATGGTTGCTAAGCGCAAAACTCGAGAAAATTGCATGTAAAAACCACATTTTTCTTTTTCCCTTACAAACTGTTCTTTTGTCAATTCTAGGGATGGCAGACTGATGTACATAATATAACTTGAATTCATCCGTAGATTTGACTCTTTCTCTTTCTACGTTAGACAGTTTGACAGTTAAATTTGGACAGGACAACGTCTGTCGTATCAGCTACATAGTTTCAAATAAAATTCAATGATGGTTGGATTCACATCATCAAAAATTCTAAATATTCACTATTGATTCTATAAATAAGTTACACAATCATTGTTATCAAACAATAACATAATTTCAAAACTAGTCACACTTCACAAACGACCTCAAAATGGCGGCATCATTATTCCAATTAAGATGGCCGCCGACTCCTTGAGTGGAACGTGCTGTCTGCCTTCAAATTGTTTATTATCTGCCTTTACATAACAAGACTAGCGGTAATGAGACATTCCTATGGTTTTTTTATTAAATGTCTTATGGGGTGGAATAATTAAATACTTGGTAGAGCTTTGAGAATGAGTGACGTGAATCCTACTAAGATAATGAAGTTGGGGACTGTCTGTCTGTGCATGCATAGACATCTATGCATGCACAGACAGACAGTCCCCAACGTAGGGTACGCGACACAACTTAGATACCTATAGCATAAATTTCAAAATTTGCATTCATTCAATTCAATTTTACGAATATAATTGATTATGACTTTACAAGTTATTACGTTTGCGTAAAGATCATTTTCGCCTAAAGCAGTAATAAAGATTGGTAATTTTGAAGACGCACTCAGTTCGGATCGTGATCGGTTTTACGAATTTTGCCGATACTACATCTAAGTTGTGTCGTACTGTGCCATGAATTCAAAACAATTATCTTATAATTATTTTTATCTAGATTTTTGGCTAAATTGAATGTCAAGGTGGTCTAACACTCTATTAAAGGAGATCATTCACTCCATTACATACATTTTTGGGCTAAATATGAAGGTTTAGCCTTCATATTTAGCCCAAAAATGTATGTAACCCAAAAACCTACTCGTTACAGTTTGCACATAGATTAGCTGTTTCATAAATACACAATGCCTGGCACTAGACAATTCAAAAATAGGACAGAATTTGTATGTAATAGCTGGTGAACCTTAGATATTCTTTACCAGACATAACAAAATATTTACATAATAATCTTATCCCTTATCATTGTAAAAGTCAATAATAGTCTTCAATACTAAAACCACCAACATTTCTGTACGTAGTAAACGTTCAATAAGTCACTACTTAACTTTGCCAGCCGATCGTCTACGAATACATTTCCCCAGTCAATACAATCTTCAATACCGTGAGAAGCGAAACAGCTGACATATTTTATGTTTATTATATAAAATCTATTTCGTTTTAGAGTGTTAGGTCGCCAAGTTCATTAATGACAGTATACAGGGTTATTTTTCAATGACCAGCCAAATTTTAACAGGGTGTTCTACCCATGAATATGAACAACTTTCACTATGGGACCAACTTTGAAATCGCAAAAAAAAATATCAGCTGTTTCATACATTTTGATCGAGTAGGTATTGAACTTTTGTAGGAAACCGCTGGTTTCTTTCGTGATTTTAAAGTTGGTCCCATAGTGAAAGTTGTTCATATTCATGGGTAGAACACCTTGAAAAAAAAAAACCAAAAAAAAATTGAAAAATTGGAAAATTTGGCTGGTCATTGAAAAATAACCCTGTATTCTACAATGCTTGATTCTTTATCTGTATGAAAAGTTGTCTTTGCCTTGTAGTGGAAAAATGCTCCTTTTGGGCAATTTTAAAAAACCGGCCAAGTGCGTGTCGGGCCATGCGCAGTAATAGGGTTCCGTAGTTGAATGAATGAATGAATGAAATGCACCGTTCCCAGCGTGGTTTAACCAGACTCGATTTCTCGAATGAACCCAAAGATTCACACTATCCCCTGTTGCCTCATATTACATGGTGCAACAGAGACCATTGTATATCAAGGAGTAGACCGGGGAGCGCGGTAATTGTAGGGAAGACATACCCTTAGGATATGGATAAGGATTATACAGCCTATCCAGTATGCACCGTAAAATAAGCAATGGAATAGTGGAGAGACGGGTAGTATAATTATGGATGGGCTTTTTTTAAGACGACGCCGCCATGTTGCTTCAAGTTCAGCTTCCCCGGTGAATCTTTTGGCGTTTAAATTGCGTTTTCGACTCTTTTTCTGTCGCTGCTATGCTATAATATAGGTAATCTGCCTTCTCGAGTCTTTTCTGTTTCATTCTGATGAGTTGTCAGCAGCAGAATGTCCAGGACGCGGTCAGACCGCTCCTCGTTGTTTATTTCCAGTTGCATAATAATGCGGACTAAGAAGAGGGCTTTTTGTTGTTTCATGAATATTTGATTCTTTAAGTCACATATTGTTTCGTCTCTCCTCATCATATGATATCAAGCAATCAAGTATTTATGAGAATTCATGTGAGAATAAATACAAAATGACAAATAGGTTTAGCTTTTATTACCTAAGTTAAAATAAGCTAGATCAATCGCAAATGTAAATACATAGTTGCACATACTCAGAAACAGAAAATCTAATACATTTACCATATCAACACCTAATAATATAGGTAATTAAACATCAAACATATCGGTTCAGTGGCAAAACGTAATAAAAACAAGTTATTTACATGAACACAAAGACGTTTTAATAGTAAGGTTCGGCGACATAGCCTGTGTGGTTGTCCTATGAATGCTTTATAAAATAGGGGTTTGAGGCAGAAGCGGACGAGATATCAAATCAAAGCTCCATTTACAAGCAAGTACAAAAAACCCACAGATCGGGGATTTGTGAACTTTATGTCAACAAATCCCCATCGGTTTATAATTAATATTATTTGTATAGACTGTGACTTCAATATTTTTGCTAAAATATTTTACACGTATGCTATTAATTTAGCCATTATCTACTTTGATTTGTTTGATTATGTATAAAATGATTTGAGTGATTACCTACTATTTAATATGTTGTTTGTATTTTAATTTTAAACCGATGGGGATTTGTGGACAAAAAGTTCACAAATCCCCATTAATGTGTATTGTCAATGGGGATTTGTGGAATAACCCAACCTTTTCATCATTGCTTGAGCACTTCTCATACAGCTCGCACCAACACGAGAGGGAAAGCGAGAGAGATTCTTATTTTCTGCTCACCGCTTATCCATTGGACATAAACAAGGAAAATGGCCGTAGACTTTCTGTTAAATATTAAGCAATGGTTCTGGAATAACGGCTGTTCTTGACAGTGATTACTTTTCATATAAAAAAACAACGGGTTATATCTAGGACGGTTTTGTTTTCAGCCTAACTAGCTGGATAATGTGTAATTCAGGAAATACCATTTCTGGGTCTTTGATAGGCCAATTATTTCATGTTGAGAGGCAGAGGAAATGGTTGTTTTACATCGAGTTTTCGAGAAACATTATCAGGTATAAAATAATGACGCCGGGGTCGCGGGTTGTTCGAAAGAGTTACTGTGGCCCTGTCACAGGCAACTGAAGAAACACGGGTGGGTTTTATTCAGTAAAAGCCTGACACGCCCTCCTGCTCCGCCCAGAGCGGGAGAAGTCATTTGATGATTTCCCATCAAAAAAAAAAAGTATAAAATAATGTTTTAGCACAAAAGATGCCTAAAAATAAAATCATAAAACGAAATAAATGCTCTTCTAAGTCATCAACCACTTTTTCGTTTGTAAATAACTGTGAATATGACTCTTAAACCCCTTGTGGCAGCATCTACATCGCCATATACGAACTACGCATCACAAAGACATGACGTCACGCAATCCTGCATCGCGCAATTAGAGTTTACTACGCGACTAGCATATAAACAACGTCCCGACATCAACCGTCGGGCAGTAGCCCACCAGACACAACACCCGTCTGGTCGGAGGATCCTCCCTTTTCTATGGAGGATGAGTGATCTTTACACCCTGTTCCTCATGCCTCTAAACCCTAAAACCATAACCTGTAGCGTTGAAAATAATACGTTACAACCAAAATATGAAATGATATCTCACCTCACACAATTGTGTGTAATAAAATAAAGTCACCCCACAATTAAAGAGGGTAAAAACCAAAATCGAAAATTAATAAAATAATAATTACAGCGCGGTAAAGCAATTCACGCTTTCAAGATTTCATTTGAGATTAATAAAAATTTTACTGTCCCTACCGTAGTACCGTCAGACCGGCAGCCATTTTGTTGACGTATTATTAATTCAAGATGGCGGTTATAAAATCCGGTGGTTACGCGGCGATGCCCTTAATGAGGAACGATTAAAATTGCTTCAGGAATGGATATTGGAATGCTATTTTTAGTAGATTAATTGCATATTTCGCATGATATATTTTTATGTGGGTGATTGGGTTTGTAATTTGTCCGTGATGGCTTTTTCACCATTCAAATCGTATCCTACATAAGTACTTACCTATATATATCTATTGTACCTATCCACCTTCGACAACTTGTAGGTATTCCTGTTCGTTACATGTAATTAAAATACGAGATCATTACGTTTAGTGTCTTTATTTCTTTTTGTTTACAAGTCTTATTAAATGCATCTTGATAACGCAAAGCAACAAAATAAACTTATCTCTAAACAGTACACTATATCTTGAGTACACTTGAAGTACAAAATTAATTATCTTCCTTTGATAACCCATTATTCTCATTCGCTAATTGAACGTAATAAACAGGGCTAATGTAACTTAATTGATACTTTATTTAATAAATAACAGTTAATTGAATAATAAAATATGCAATTATGAAGGTCGTAAAACTCTATCGTCGTTTGAAAGTCGGTTAAAGGAATAATTAAATTAATTTCAAATGTAATTCAATTTAATTGTACGCTATATGTTTTCTTACGTGTAATTTCAATTAATTTGAAGTCGTTTTGATTATCGGTTCCTATTATTTTAATTTATAGGGTTTTAGAACTTTTTAATTTGTTTTTAATGCATTCACTTTCTTTTTACATCAATTAATCTGTAGCTACTTTTAAAGTAGTTAGTTATCAGTTAGGGACCTGTTAATTAGATAAGTACCTATTGCACGCCTCAAAAATGCTTCAGCTTGTGAGAGTGTTCTACTCTCGTTATGTCGCCTTGTCGAAAAACTCATCCGCATCGCTGTCATTTCATTTCTTAGATTTTTCCCGTATAATTTATCGTCAACATGTTTATTTCTATGAGGCGTGCACTTTTGGGTTTGACGCCATTATGACGCCATTATATTAGTAGATTACCAAACTTGTCAAAATCAACAATTATGAAATCTATGATAGACCATTCTGACACTATACTTAAATTGTAATAGCAGAATTCAGGCCCAGGACAACCGCCTAATGGACCACTACAAGCTAAAAAACAGTTTGATTTGCTTAACTTGTAATTCAAGAATTGAAAATTAGCACAGAAACCCTTTTTAGCATTTGTTAACAAAAATAAAACGAAGGCTTACAAGTTAAACACCGCCTAGCATAACTTAAATGACATGTAATGATGTAATCCATAAAGTAAACAATTAAAATACATTCCCGAAACCTAGCTTTTAATAAATATCGACATTAATAACGTAAGCGGCGTTTAAAGCCTCAATATATCACAAAAATAAAGTCATCAGTAGAATTAGAGATTCGAATAAAAATTTAAAATGGCGTCGATTTAAATATTATAAAGATACGTACACACGTGCGACGGGCGTGGGTGGGGATTGATCGCGTTTGTATGAAATGTGTTTCGTTTAAAATGTGGATATGGTTTTTTTTTGTGTTTTTTGAAGCTATCAAAACTGATGAAATCCTTTTTGAAAGACACTGAAAGATGTAGTTGCGATTTAAATGTTAATGTGGTTTATAAATGTATCATAGCTTCGGAACTTTTATAAGTGAATCTAAGTTTGGAGTGAATATTATTTTAACTATTACCTACAACCTTGTACCTACAAGTTTCACTTGACAATTTGACTTCAGAATATATTTCTATGAGAGTTTGTATGCAGAGGAGAAATAAAAACTTTAAGACATGTTTCATGCGCCAAGCCAAGTCAGGCATGTGTTTTTTACTCCGCAGTATAGCTTAAAATTTCAACGCTTTACCACGAAATGTACAAAAACAGTAGCTGTAGGTAAATACAAAAAAATAGTTGAATTATAATGCACAAACTAAATAAAACTATGTATTTATATTGTCTAATATCATGTTCTATGTTAGAAGATTTGGTTTCCGCACAACCAAAAGTCGGATATATTTTGTTTTTCTATCTATAATATGTATGTATTTACAAAAAAAAAAAAATGTATATAAGTAGTTTATCATCCATCTCGTTACCATAACACAAGCATTAGGTTGCTTAGCTTGGGACTAGATGGCGTTGTGTGAAATGTCCAAGGATATTTATTTTATTTATTTTTTATCCGTGGAATAAAATTGATGACTGACAGTTTTTGTACGGAGAAACTGTCAAAAATTCAAAATTTATTCGAAGATTAATACTCATACTGGGTATAAAAGTTTGGTTGAATACAACCTTAGTCGTTCATGTGGACCATTGTATGTGGATATCATGTTTAATTTAGGACTTATTAAAAATTAAGACATCAAAGTTACAAAAGAATATTACTCTGCTCAATATGCCGCATCCACACTCACCTACCCACGAACACTGTCACCAATAAATTAAATACGCCACTAATGAGTTAGATTATGATGTTCCATAACCACAGTAAAATGAGCTGCAATCTTCATTATTGTGTGTGGTCTTCCATTGATTAATACGTTTTTAAACCCGACCCCCACGAACTTCGTTTAAAATCATTTTGTATTGTTCAGCCATTTTTATTCGTCGCTTTTGGTATGTGACCGTCATCCATGTTTTTGTAAGTGACTTTTTAATAAATGTTCGATCAATATTATGTTAAATTTTGTTTATTTTTTAAGTGTTTCATGAGAGTAGGTATCTCAGTACCTACCTAAGTTTTTACCTAAGTGTTAAATTTTGTTTAATATTACATTAGGTTTATTTATTTTATTGATCATACCCGTCTGTATTGGTAATGGTTTGAGAGATTTTTCTGTATACAATTTTGACGCGTTGTCTACATCTAGATTAATAATAAAGTTGAAGAATGTTTGAACGCGCTAATCTCTGAAACTACCAGTCGGATTTGAAAAATTCTGTTTGCATTTGATAGCCCAATTCTTAAGGAAGTTAATAGTCTATATTTAACTTTATACAACCCTTAGGAACCGACTAAAAAGAAAAAAATCAGAGAGAACGCTTAGAGAACATGAAGCAATAGCGCGGGTGGGCGTTGCGATCGGCGAACATGAAATTTTACGGGTAAGAAGTCGCGAAGCTAGTGAATAAATAGAAAGAAAATTCGAAAAAGCTAAAACCTACTTTAAAAACTATCAATAATTCTGAGAAATTAAAAGTCAAACAGACACAGAACAACACAGACACACAAACACACACAGACAAACAACAAACACACACACAGACATACAACAGAACAAAGTCTTGTTTGCCAGATATTTATATCCAGCAATAGGCTAAGTTCATTGATTGAAAAGTGTATTAAAATAGTCATAGTTAATACCGCCAATATCCATCATAACTTTTCTGAATCTCTCACACTCACGTCATTTAACCACCCAATTAAAAACCCTTTAAAAAGTTCCAAACTCTAATCGATAATCGAGAAAGGACGTGATATTTATATCCCGCGAGCTGTCGAACGTTCCCTAAAACTTAAGACGACACATTTATTAGGCCTAAAAGCTGAACCATGTAGGCTATTTCGAAGGCTATTGAGAGACTGGAAAGTTGGCAGAGAAATATAGCCTATTATTGAGCAAGATATTTGAGAGGCTAAATAGCTGGCTTGGCAATCGATTTGAGAGGCATCTAGGCAATACTGGGCTGTAATTGCCTCACTGCTGCAAAGGCTTTACTTAGGGATCGAGCATAGATCAACAAGCTTCCTCACAAGGTACGTAGTGAGGGGCTGGTGGCAAGTAATAACAACCACACGGGATATAGGTGACCATATTTACATGTCGAAACCCCTCCGTGCCTAGGAAAGCACGAAGCCGTTGGTCCCGGTTGTCATTCTTGGCTCTTTGACAGTCGTTACGGGTCTTCAGAAGCCCGAAATCTGACAACCAGTCTTACCAAGGGGTATCGTGCTACCCAATAACTGGGTTGTGGAGGTCAGATAGGCTGTCGCTTCATGTAAAATACTGGTACTACGACCGACACATGGTACTACGACCGACACATGTTACCACAGAGTCGAACGAAACTTCCCAAAAATTTCGCAGACGGCTAAATCCATACGAAATAATGGAGTGAAAGTTAAAACTAACTAATTTACAATAACTAACACGAGGGTAGTCGAACAATAACGAGGCAGGTTGATACAAATGCCTAAACATTGTAAAAGTTTGGGAAGTCTCGACGACTCCATTACGGTCGTACCAACGCGTTCTAGTCCGCGGTACAGAGTAGTCGAAAGACAGAGGTTGCAGTAGGTAAATGGCTGTGTATTTTATTGTGATCTCTTGACGAATGTTATGTTTATTAGGTTATCCGTTTCTTTCTGAGGGAATAGACATGCTGAAGTGGCTGGCCATGTTTGTCGAAGGACCGAGCAGACGAATCCTGGAGACCGCGTATCGGCAAGCGTAGTGTGGAAAGCCCCCTAGCTACTTAGATGGACCGACGACATTATAACGATGGCTGGGACAGACTGGATGCGGAAGACGGAGGACAGGGTGGTGTGGCGCAGACTGGGAGAGGCCTATGTCCAACAGTGGACTGCGATACGAGTTGAGACAATGTATTTAAGGTTCCTGAGGAAAAACTGCGTTTGTTAAACGGTTTAGCACCTGAATTACCGAATATCTAACTTAGTTTGTTAATATAATTATGGCTAAAAGGATTCAGTGTAATTATTCGTTTGAAAAAAATGTCTAGGATGTCTTATTTCCAATAAAAGTCGTATGTTGTGTTTCGGTTTATTAAGGACCATTTATAAGCCAACAAACAAAAGGCTTTATATAGTTTTCTGCCTCTGCATTAACCCTACTCTGTGCGCCCCCAAATAAAATGCGGAAACCAATAATGTTGATAATACTGCGCCGTGTGAACTCACACACGGCGTGAATTTGCACAAACCTTTATTTAAAACCTACTAATGTACTCCATTTATGTTTAATTATAATCTGTCCATGATTAATCGGAAGGGATTTTAATCAGAACCGTTTTTCCCTGAATGATTAAAACGCGTGTATAAAAGTTTTTCATTTTCCGGGATAGCATTTATTCTGGAGTTCAAAAAGGCAAATTTCATTAAAGTAATCACTTTATTCCCTAGTTCAAACTGTCTAAAAACTAGTTCAAACAGCAAAAAATTACTACCACATTCCCACCTTGAAAGTGACCACAACAATAATCGCAACCACCAACTCACCCACTATTTTAAACTCGTAAAACTTTTCACAGGCTTTCCCCAGAACCCTGGTGATGCCGCGGCTTAAAAATTTAGTTGGAGTGCCGCCTTCCCCTGAGGGTGCTTCCAGTATCGTCCAGATCGGTTTTGGTACAATAAATGTACCAGCGAGTAGGGGGTTACCATTGATTGTATGGGGTAACCCTGTTTTACGGTTATGGGACAAGTTTTGTGTTACGTTTATCGCGGCTGATCATTATTTTAATTGGTAACGTGGTTTGGGGTGAGAGAAAGTTTTTTTTTTTGTGGAAAAGTTTGTTGAAGTGATTGCTGAATTAGGTTACCTTATTGATGTTAAGTTTGCATAGATTGATAAGCGAAAAAAATATATGGGGAATTAATTTTGTTGAAGTAGGTACATCCTTACCTATGTTTTATATTTCAGCAAATTACGGTAGGTACAGACAACAGCACATCAGGTTACACCAAACTGTCAAATTTCTCCAAATGATTTTGAACCTTAAAATGTTGAAGGGTTAAGTTCAAAATCGATTGAGCAAATTCGACAGTTTCTAGTAACTTGACCTCCTGCTGTGTGTACCTATCGCAGCTTCCAAATAATTACTACAAACAACTACACTCCTATTATTAATTAAACTGGAGGAGTTCACGTGAATACGTACATAATTTACAACCTAATTTCTGAACTCAAAATAAACTAGAATTAGCTTATACTAACATCTAGCGCTCTCTCGTAACAGATCTAGCAATTACCTAGGAAAACACACTACGAAAACAAACAGAAAAAAAAGCGAAAGCGGCCATCTTCGTCCATGTGGACGGTGTGAAGTGGACAACAAACAAACCTCAGTGAAAAAGGCAGAGAACTCTCCCGACGGAGCCATCGCAATAAACTCGACGTATCGGGGGGAAATGAGAATGTGCGAGTGGGGAACATACCTAGAGGTACATCTGACTAGGCAGTCAGGATTAATAGAATAGAATAGAAAGCGTTTATTTCGACCAACAAAGGATCATAGTCTCAAAAGAAAAAAAATGCAAAATTTAAAAATAAAACAAAAGAAATAAAACAAGAATAAAGTTTAAAAAACCGTAACCCGACTACGGAAAAATAAAATTGATCTAAAAAGTTCAAAATATTTATTTACTTAAACAATAATAACATAGGTATATACATATTTTTGTAATGTGCTCGTCAAGACCTTAACGAATACATGTCATATAAAGAAAACTGACAGTAATATTGGTTTAATAATAATTAATTATTGTTAAAATTTTACTCAACACTTGACATTATAATAGTATCAATGGTTATGACATTTTATTATTATTACAATTTACAATTACTTATTTATTCTGACATTGTATTAAACATTATCTATTGAGCTTTGACATGATTTTAATTCATTTGTTACGGACTTTTAATTAGCTGCTGATTATTATTATTTAATCAAATTTAATTCAAATGACTGTAATCTCTTTCTCTGCTTTTTCTTTTTTTTTTGTATTTGTTGGTCCAGTAGGACTAATTTTGTACGCCATAAATGGCAAAACATGTAGCCTACCTCAAATTAATATTATAAGACCTGTACCTATACTCATGTTTCACAAAATAAATATTATCTTATCTTATCTTATCTTAAGACCTTTCTTTTGATACCAAACATGTCATGATTATCCCCTTTTTTTTTTCGAGGTCAGAAATTTACGTGTAAAGTTCAGCATATTAAATTTAGGAAGAATTTATGTAGCCTATGTCACCCGGACCATTATTACGAATCTATCGATACCTCATTCATCAAAATGCGTTCTGTAATTTAGGCGCTACGGTGGAACACACGTAAATATATGCTTATATACATACTTAAATAGGCTGCTAAAATCATAACCCTTCCTTTTTGGTTTGCCGTAGTCGGTTAAAAATACATACTTATATACATACATACATAGACTGCTAAAATCATAATTCATAACCCTTCCTTTTGGCTTTGCCGTAATCGGATAATAAAGCACACACAACGAAATTACAAATCACGATTGCTCAGTATGTGAACCATACAGCAATGGTTCAGGTAAATTAATAATATGATTGAATAAATAGACGAGGTGGATCAAGAATATATTGACGAGAAGAAACCCATGACCATGAACCGCAAAAAAAATTTTTTTTTTGGCGGTTTCACGTCCATTAAAATTGGAAAATTCGTTAAAAAGTCTATCTAATGCCAATGGCCGATAATATATAAAGAATCACTGAGCCGTAAATTCGTTCATAACCAATGTACCGAAAAGATTTCACAATGAAAACTCGTTTTAGGAAGAAAAGAAAAGGGAAAAAGTTCCCATTACTATTTACTGCGGCCTAATTTGCGTTTTTCATAATTGAATGTTATCAAAATGGAACTCAAGACGAGTTTTCTTCACAAAAATTATGTCCTAGTTTCACAACGCTTGTCCTTCACAATTACTTGTTTGATTTGAACGAGAATGACTTCTAAAGCTGAGTAATTAAGTCTCAAAGTTTAGTGTGATTGTTTCAAAAAAGTATTTTTTTATTATTGTCTTATAAATTTTATTATTCTTCTCTTTAATGTTTGTCCGGATTTCTCGGATAGATTGTTGGCAACATTTATTTTTATTAATGAGTACTTGTTTAATATCTTTTTAGGGTTCCGTACCAAAATGGTAAAAAAGGAACCCTTATGGTGTGACTCAGTCCGTCTGTCTGTCACAGCTGGATATCTCAAGAACTATTAATGCTATCAACTTGAAATTTGGAACAGTTTTAGATGACGTGAGCCCAACTATTTTGCAAACAAGGAAGAAATAAAAATATTTATATTTTTTTTGCAACAGTGACTGAAAGGGGGTCTTTAAAATTCAAAGTGGGGTTACTAGGGCATGTGGGGTATCACATGAAAGAGCGTTGTTTACACATTCTCAAACATTTTTTTTCCTTTTTTTAGGCCGCATAGTTTTCGACTTTGATGAAAAATGTAAAAAAATACCGTTCGTCCCCCCCCCCCCTTATCTCCGAAGTTTGTAAAGAGAAAAATCTGAAATTATTCTATGTGATAGAAGTTTATGTAAAGATTACGGGAAAAATAAAACGGTGTCTCTAAATAGCACAGTTTTTCAGAAATCATCAAAAAAAATTGACATATTAAATGATGGTACGGAATCCTCGGTGCGCGAGTCCGACTCTCTCTTGACCGGTTTTTGTGGATTCGAGAGCTTTTGCAAAGAGAATCGGCAGCCAATCACTGATGATATTGACTGAACTGGCGAGTATTGTATTGTAAGAGAAGGTAGGTAGGTAGGTACCTAGAGTAGGTTCATCACAAGAATTTTCTCAATAGCCAATCAATCATTGGACCCATTAACTTTACGTCAACTAAAATATTCCTATCACAAACATCAACCTAACTTTCATGTACTTTACTTTCAGGAATAAGTATGATCCTATTATTAGATAAGTACTAATCTTAGGAAAACAATGTAATTGAGCAACTCCCACACAGTACTAAGCTTTCTACAAAACAATCAGATATAATCTAAAGTTGAAAACTTCAGTCCAGACTTGCAAATAAAGCCAGAAATAAAAGCCGTCTGTGAAGTCATAAAAGGTTGCCTTCCCAACGAATCCGTACCAACGAAGCCACATTGGCACACAATACAAAATTTTCCAACCAAAAAACAGTTACAAAAACCTCAAAACAGGTGTACCTATTTCACAATGTTATACCTATACCTAAGCATTGTTACAATTGTCATGCAAATAGTTGACACAAAAAACATAAAAAACTATGGAAAAGAATGGGGTCACTATGCAATACAATTCCAACTCCATTCACCATCTGCTATGGGGTAACAAAATGGATGTATAAAAATTAATTTTGAAAACGGACGTTGCAAAACTTGGTGTTCCTGTTATTTGAAACATCCATCATGGATATAATAGAGGCAGGGAAAATGAAAATATAATTAAAAATTACTTTCTACGAGAAACTATTATACGTTTATGAAAGTCTTGTACTAATGGGCAATTTGTCTTCATCATAATCGTCATGTCTGATATAGGCCTTCATTATTTTCTGCCAGACTTCACGTTTTTGTGTGTTCTCTTAGTTCAAGTGCTTATTGTCACTTTGAAGATGTCGTCTTCATCATCACATCAGAAATGACATCAAAATATTATATTGTCATCAGGACTACACGGGTGAGCAAAATTTCAACTCAATAGATTTACAGGAAGTAGATGGAAAAACGATTGAAAGATTTGACTTATTAAACTAAGGGCTGATTTTTCAATCGTCAAATAACTTTTATCTGGGGAATATGTTTGACGTTTTGACAGCTTTTTTATAGAAAATATGTCAAACCGCGATATTTATTCTTCAGATAGAAGTTATAATATGACGATTGAAAAATCAGACCTAAATGTGAAAATGAATACAATTGTTTCTATAGTATTTTCGGGGTCGTAAAAAGCGATGATATTTATCCGTTTTCTATTTTTAGTCGACCTTTGGAATCTAATACCATAATTACCCGGAAGATTAGTGATAATAATAGCATTAATAATAGACAGACACAGGTATAGATACTACGAGTCATGTTATTTCTTAATCGCCGTTTACGACCTCAAAGAGGCGGTTTTATTTTTAGAAACAATAATCGGAATCGGACAAGAATGTTGACTATAATCCTACTAAAAACGCGAAAGTTTGTGAGGATGGATGGATGAATGTTTGTTACTCTTTCAAGTAAAAACTACTTAATGGATTTTGATGAAATTTGGCACCCTAATTGCTTAGCACACTATCAATTGGAATCGGTTTCATTTTGAAAGCTCGTACAAATACCTAGAACTTTTGCCCTCTTCTGCCTAGCCTTTTCCCAACTATGTTCGGGTCGGCTTCCAGTGTAACCGAAAAAAATATACATGGAGCGATTGCCTATCCCTCCACAACCCAGTTACTGGGTAACACGATAGGTACCCCTTGGTAAGACTGGTTGTCAGACTTTTGGGCTTCTGACTACCCGTAACGACTGTCAAAGACCCACGAATGACAGCCGGGAACGGCTTAAAGTGCTTTCCGAGGCACGGACGGGTCTTGGTATATAATGGACGGTCGGGACGGTATATAATGGAAGGGAGTGGCCCAGTGTGACGGCGCCGACTTACGAGTTGTAGGTAGGTGGTGGGTTCGAACCCAGGCAGCTTTTTTTTTAAAAATAATTTCATCACCATTGCTCTCAAAACAGTGAAGGAAAACATCGTGAGGAAACCGGCATGTTAAAACAAAAATTCGAAAACATGTGACATCTACCAAAGCGCGTGTCATCGCGCTTCTCTTTCTTTTCTATGCATTCCGACAGTGAGAAATAAAATCATTTTATCATTTATCAATACATATCATAAAAAGTCGAGTCGGGAACATAGTCGGTATAGGTAGTTTATTTTTCTTGTCGCGTTTACAGCCTACATACAACTTCCAGCTTTGAGAAACCCACATTGTTTTTACGAGATTAGTAATGAACTATATACCATAAACTTGGCTTTCTTTTGCCAGCACATAAAGCAAGTTTTTCCTCTCAGTTGATTTTTACGACTGCCGCGGAAAGATGAACATTCCGATACAATTTTTTCCACTATTTTTTATCCTCAATATAGGAAAACATGTAAGTAAATGTTCCCAGAATGATCGAAACCATATTATATCATGGCGTGTTTAGATCATTTAGCTTTGCGATTGATTCCTCGTAATATTATTTATCAGCTCAATATTTTCTAGGAAGAAATCTTCCTTAAGCCCTTTCCTAATTCAACCGAGCTGACAGTTTAATTATGAAAATATTTCAAACGGACTCATAGGCCGGTTGTCCACCGCCACTTCAACGGGAAGTCAACGAGAAGGAGATGGCGGCTCCGAAGTAGCGCTAGCGATTCATACATTTACTATTGCCAGTGTCCACCGCACACCACCACCGTGCACCGGGACGTCACGTTCAGTTCGAATAACAAACGGGACGTCAGTGAAAAAACCGGTCAAGAGTTAAGGCTCTTACAGACAGAGGCGATATCGCGTCGCGACGCGATATTTTGCTAAGGATATAATATTGAAATATCGCGTCGCGACCGCGATATCGCCTCTGTCTGTAAGAGCCTTTAGTCGGACTCGCGCACCGAGGGTTCCGTACCATAATAATATAAATTGATGATTTCTGAAAAAGTGTGCTTCTATCACATAGGTACAATAATTTCAGATTTTTCTCTATGCAAACTTCGGAGATAAGGGGGGTATTTTTTGTTACATTTTTCATCAAAAGTCAAAACCTATGCGGTCTAAAAAAAAAGAAAAAAATGTTGCTCTTTCATATGATACACACGCCATAGTAGCCCTAATTCGATTTTTAAAGAAACCCTTGCAGTCCTTGTAGCAAAATAAAAATTTTTTTTTGTGCAAACGTCATCTAAAACTGTTCCAAATTTCAAGTTGATAGCATTAGTAGTTCTCGAGGTATCCAACTGTGACAGACTGACAGACAGACTGAGTCCCACCATAAGGGTTCCTTTTTACCATTTTGGTACGGAACCCTAAAAAGATGACGGCACCGAAGTAGCGACAGTACATTTACTAATAATAATAATCTCGTTTCTCGTTGACGTCCCTTTCCCGGTGCAGTCGTGCAGTGGACAAACAGTCTTAGACTCATTTCCGCATTCATAATTAGAAAAATATTACTAAGAATCAATCAAAAGCCAAAGTCTATAGAAACTACAACTTAAATCGAGTAGAAACACAAAACCAACAAGATTAAAATCAGCGCGAACTGTATTCTTAATTCCCTGCTAGACATGAAAATCACATTAAAACAGTCTGGATTTACACCTCTCGGAAAACGGTTCAGTAATTCCGGAGGTAGAAACGTATAGACGGGCAGACGTGCGAAGATAATTCAGTGATAAATGGACAGGAGGGCCCTTTCATTAGCACTGATTGTAAGGACGAACAAGAGTTTCCTTTCCTTCTATTTTCAGCCGACTTTAGAAAGGAAAAAGATTTTGTGTGTATCCAATGGATCATAAAGCAGGAGTTGATTGAAATAGCGATTTTCACAATCATTCAGATTTTGAGGTAAGTATCTCTTTTCTTGTTCTAAAAACATTAGGTATACAAGATCGTTAAGTGAGGAGCTCGTGGCTATGTAATAACAGCCGCACGGGTCGATCCATCAGGTTAAGCTACGCCTACCGGGGTTGGTCTGTGGATGGGTGACCATCTTTACATACCGAGACTCCTCCGTGCCTCGGAAAGCACGTTAAGCCGTTGGTCCCGGCTGTCATTCGTGGATCTTTGATAGTCTTTATGGGTTGTCAGAATCCCGAAAGTATGACAACCAGTCTTACCAAGGAGTATCGTATTACCCAGTTACTGGGTTGTGGAGGTCAGATAGGCAGTCGCTCCATGTAAAATACTGGCATTCAGCTGCATCCGGTTAGACTGGAAGCCTACCCCGACATAGTTGGAAAAAGGCTAGCCAGATTGATCACTTCTTCTTCTTCGTGCCGAGGAAGGACCATTCCATATATGCCACGGCATGGTACTATGTTTTGGGTAGGTAATCCATGGGTCAGATATAAATAAATTTTCCACGAATTTCAGAATTTAATAAAAACTTTATTCCTCATTGATTACATGTTATTTGAGTTCTGTCGAAAATATTTTATTAATAGACACTTCATATTATATTTTGAAGCAGATTTCGGTTTCAATTCTGGTCTAACCAAAACATGTTTACATCCAGTCCTACCGAGATTGGTTTCCAAAACTCATCTTTGCGACCAATATTTGCTATGTCAGCTTGGTGCTGGAGTCTTCCTCGTAAATATTATGCCAGCACATGAATAAGATTCTGTCTTTATTAACATTTTCTATTTGCTTCTAAGAACCGAAATAGAATTACTTTTGGTCCCATTTCGGGGTAATTTCCAACCGTACCAGGGCGACCTTAATGAGCTCTTTGGCATCGTTAAAGACACGTGAAAGTTACAAGGTAGAAAATGAGGAACGTCAAAATCCACCTTATTTCCATAATCGAATGAAACTCGACAATCAATGTGGAAAAAGGGAAAGAAATATCCTATTAGAATAAAAAGGGAAGCACTCATTGTATCGTCACATAATCTTGTTAACGGCACATTTGGAAAATGAGAACTTTAGCTCATAAAGCTTACGTTCCTTTTTTTACTAAACAGATAGAGGGTAAACAAGAGAAATGATTTTCTAAATGAAGACAAAGGGATTCAATTCGAATTGTATAAAAGCAAGTCTGTGAAAAGTGACAAAAATGATATTTGACAACGCAAGCAGGATTTGCTTCGTAACTTTTTAAGGTTCCGTACATCAAAAGGAAAAGCGGAACCCTTATAGGATCACTTCGTTGTCCGTCTGTCGGTCTGTCTGTCTGTCAAGACCCTTTTTCTCAGGAACACGTAGAGGTATCAAGTATAAGTAGGTCTAATGGTCTCTTGGAGTCCTAAAAAACTCAAGCCTAGAGGGCAACGCAATAAAAAGATACGGCTATTTATGCGACATACATACGTATTTTAATACTCGCAAGTAAATCAAAACCTATAGGGTACTTCCCGTTGACCTAGAATAATGTTTGGCTCGAAGCAGTCTCACAGCACAACATAACTTTTTTTTTTGTTTACAATGTTAAATTTGTTTTTGGGATAAATTCTTTTCAACTACGGAACCCTTCATTGTGCGTCGACACGCACTTGGCCGGTTTTTTTTTTATTAAAAAGGTTTTGTGTTGATTTAGAAGGAAATGTGGACAATGTTTTATGTTCGGAATTTCGGATAAAAGCCTTTTACTAGGATAATAACACAGGTACCTATTATGAAGCGTTTTGTACTAGGACTACTTTTTGAAAGCATATTTGAATACGAGCAAAATGGGTTTGAGAATTTTTGGAATACAAAAGATGTTATGTTTAAGACCTTAATTTATTCTTTGTTCGTGTTATAAGAATAACTATTTCTACTTGATAAAACTTGGCAAACAATATTAACCTAACCTAACCACAGGAGAATTTATTTTCAAAACATAATATAAACATTTAATTATCCCAAGACATGTTGGAAGTTTCCTTGGTGCCAAGCTAAAACTACTTCATTACAGTATAACAAAGTTGGTGAATTTTATGTGCCCTAGTTATGAACTGGCAAAGTTGACCCACTGAAGTTATTTAACTACTTAAACGCAGTGAAAACATCGTGGAAACCGCATTTCCATATCAATCCTGCGACGTTTGCCGACACGACCGCCCCGCAACTGGCCCAAAAGCTAAATGACTGTAAGAATCCATCCCAGTTTCAATTTATCACCGAGAGATGGCGTTGAATGTATGAATGAATTGAAAGTTAGATTACACAATTTAAATTCCCCCTTCATGCAAAATAGGGATGGAAAGATGAGGTCTGGGGGTGTAGAATACATTATACTAGAGAAAGCTGGAGGGGAGGGTGAAATATTTACCTCGCGGGAGTTTGGAAGTGTGTGCGTCGAAGCGAAGCGAAATCTTAATGGATTATGGTATGATTGGACTACTCGGCTTACCTGCAGATATTTTGCAAGTCTTTTTATCCACAATCCGCCTGTAGATTGGTTTCTATAGAGTATTAAACGTATTCCGACGCAATGGGGCCTTTTTTATTCGTCCCTTTGAATCGTGGCGAGCAATTAGGGAAAATAACAATTTAATTTTTTCAGGCGATGTCTGCAGCTAATCCAATTTGCTTCGTTTTTTTTCGTATCCGATCGGGTTTGCAAGCGGATCGATTAGCGAGATGAATGTACCGAATTTTGAAAAGGGTTGACTAAATTATTCTGTTCTGGATCCGTTTTTAAACATAAACATAATTTGTGCGCCTTTTAAATTCTGTTGCGCCGACATTTTTTTAACAATTTGTAGAAAAAAACTGGATAGCCTTTTAGAAGCATGAGGAACAGGGTGTAAAGTTCACTCATCCTCCATAGAAAAGAGAAGATCCTCCGACCAGAAGAGTCTATTCTAGAACCAGACCTATCTTCAGAGATTTCTACCGAAATAGATTGAGTCAAGCTTACGTAAGTTTATAGGACGAAATCTCTGACATTTGCTGCCTAAAATAGGCTAAAGTTTAACATGTGAACTACACTCGCGAGCAAATAAATCGACTCAACCCCATACAACCTACGCATACAAAGTGGTTTTTTTTTTTCAAAAGTTCTTATCCCATTTATGAATAAGTTATTTTTTTTTAAAGCCTGACGTTTCAGCTTTATGATGGCACACAGGGCTATATATTAAGCTATACATTTCCAGTGTAAGCTGACCTCACATTGTATGGACATCTTATACAGTACAAGATCAGCTTATACCTACTGGATTTATATAGCCTTGTCCTACCATAAATAAGTAGGTATTAAAATCAGTTTAGTTGTTTTCGAGTAATTGCTATTTGAGTCAAAATGTATGAGTTCTGTCGATTTGGTTGCTCACAAGTATAGATTTTGCAGCTCAGCTCTAAATAGCCACAGTTTCTTTCGGGCTCTGCCGTTAAGTTTTAGCAAAAGATACCAATAGGAGAATTGCAAAATGTGAATGTTAGTACGCAGATGCCTACCTCTGCCTAACCCTTCGAGGTATACCGGCGTGATGTTAAAACTTGTGTATGTGATGTTTTACTAATAGGTAAGTAGGTACCTACTTTCATTTTATATGGTTTTGGTCTTTACCAATAAAGGTAAACGCATACTTGTCCGAGCCGAAAGACTCGACCGCGTCGAACGAAACGAAGCTCCAAGTAATTCTTCCGGCGATTCGTCCGATTCGTCGCGGATAAGTGTGCGAGGTTTCGTAGGATTTCATACAACATACTGTATACATACATAAACTCACGCCATCTTCCTATGGGGTAGGCACAAACTACAGAACGCCACCTGATATGATCCATACATACTACTTTTGCCTCGTTCATACATCTGGTCATACACGCACGCCGGTTGCGAGTATACGCACCTGAACTTTCTGAAGAACATCACCAATAAGGTCTAATATTGTCTTCCTAGGGCGTCTCTTCCCGGCGTGTCCCATCACATCTGCCTTGTAAATACCTTTTGTTAATCGCCTTTCATTCATCCTCTCAACATGACCAAACCATCTAAGCATACTCTTTTCTTTTAAACAGCACCTTTGACTTATCCTACGACCTTTGCACCTTTACCTTATCCTACGACCTAATTAACGACCTAATTTAATGACAAAAATTACGACTCAGCGACCAAAAATTATGACATGATATTTAACCCGTCGCACGCCAATTAGCAGACACAATAGATTTTTTATTGACTACACACTTGGGTCTCAATCGACGTTTAAAGGGTTAAACGTATTTTTTGGTTAAATAATCCCGCCAATTAATTAATTAATTATTGGGTCGTAATGTAAATCGACCTGGGCCTTACGAGGTTAACACATCATTCCTCAGCCTATCATTCATAGTCACACCACACCATGCTTCGCAAAGAACTTTCTATCCTACGACCTAATTAACGACCTAATTTAATGACAAAAATTAGGGCTCAGCTACCTAAAATAATGACATGATATTTAACCCGTCGCACGCCAATTAGCAGACACAATAGATTTTTTTATTGTTATCTGTTCACCTGGGTGTCAATCGTCGTTTAAAGAGTTAAACGTATTTTTTGGTTAAATAATCTCGCCTATTAATTAATGAATTAATTAATTATTTGGTCGTAATGTATATCGACCTGGGTCTTACGAGGTTAAAACATCATTCCTCAGCCTATCATTCATAGTCACACCACACATGCTTCGCAAAGAACTGTCATGATTCTTTTGCCACACCCAATATTCACTTCCATACATAAGCGTAACTACCAGTACACCATTTTTTTTTTGTCTAAACTATATACATAGTTTAGACAAAAAAAAAATGTATATACTTGTTTCAAATAATTTAATTGTGTTATTATCTGCGCATAATGTAATGCATGCTGTGCCTTTCTATAAGTAATGAGGCGCTTAGACTTAAGTTTTCAATGTACAAATTGTAAAGTAATAGTGTACTCATTGTTGAAGAGCCTTACAAATAAATAAATAATAAAAATAAATAAATTGAGAACAGCCAGTCGAGCCTTTTGTTGATTTCACAAAAGTAATTCTAAAATTCGATTCTTTCGGCTCCTTCGCTTCCTTCGGCTCTGTTAAGTGTACGTTTACCTTTAATGTAGCTAGCTACCTATAACTGTGACAATAAACTTATCAGAGTTAGCAATTGTTTTCTATATACTTAGCGGAATGTTGTTCAGAACTTTCGATGTGTTGTTTTAATATCAGATGGTTCAAACTTCCTTGTTATTATTTCCTGCAGTTTCTAGGGTAAGCAGAGAGATAGGTATTGACCTACCTAAGTGGTTTACGGATTTTCTCGGTGACCTAGGTTGTGTTATTGTTTTGCTTAGCATACAGACTGCAGACTGAGTTCGATTTCAATTTTAATATGTATCTATATATACTTAACATACTTTTTACAATTTTACATATCATAAGTTCACGCTTGTTATCGGAGGGGGAGGGGGAACACAGGTGTATCTATTAAAATTATAATTTTCAGTCTGTGTAGCTACACACAGCAGCAACATCAAACCTTTTAATTTTTTTATTTTATCGTGTTTAGATATGGATCCATCGCGTATGCGGCGTTTAGCTCGCCAATTTAAAAAAATCCTGCATAATTATTGCCATATTCAAAAATTTATATGGTACAAGAAGTTGGGTCTTGTAGAGGGCCATCTCTCACTAACACCTGTATGGCTGTCTCTTTCAAAAGCCCGATTCGTTAGAAAAGGATATTAAAAAATATTAGTATTATTTATTAGCAGTGTTTTTATGTAGTTTTTATTTAATTATAGATGTAGCAAAACTCTCCTTGATTGATCTACCGGTCAAGACTACACGATATCTTTTTGCATGTCAAATAAAATATTACGCTACTCATTAAAAATGTAAAGCTTTTATTTTCGCTTCGCTTCCACAAATAAACTATAAAATGTACGGCCCTTTTAAGTCAGTGGATTCTAAACTTAAACCACCTTTAGTTTAATAGTAATCCATCAATAATTTAATACAAAATCTTCATAATACCTACTCGTAAATTCCCCTTTTATTTAAATCGTTGGCAACTTCAGAAGTCGCTATAAGAGGTCCTTGAAAGTCGCAGTCTCGCGATTTAAAGTCGTTCCTTGTACTGTTTCTATAAGTATACCTTATATATTCACGATTCGCGTATAAAGAGATTGGTAGAATTAATTACCATCGTTTTGTACGATGTATTTTATTTGTGGGAGGTAATTTACTGTACGGTGTATTTATGCTGAATCTTATATGGAAATTTTGCAATATTTTGTGTTTACATATTTCTAGAAAATGTGGGGCTTGTGGCTAAGTAATAACAGCCGCATGGGTCAATCGATGAGGTTAAGCCACGCTTGCCGCGGTTGGTCAGTGGATGGGTGACCATCTTTACATAACGAGACTCCTCCGTGCCTCGGAAAGCACGTTAAGATGTTGGTCCGGCTGTCATTCGTGGATCTTTGACAGTCGTTACGGGTCGTCAGAAGCTCGAAAGTCTGACAACCAGTCTTACCATGAGGTATCGTATTCCTTTATTATATCCTATCTGACCTCCACAACTCAGTTACTGGGTAGTAACCGAGTTGTGGAGGTCAGATAAGCAGTCGCTCCATGTAAAATACTGGTATTCAGCTGCATCCGTTAGACTGGAAGCCGACCCCAACATAGTTAGAAAAAGGCTAAGCAGATGAATATTATAGAGGCATGAGGAACAGGGTGTAAAGTTCACTCATCCTCCATTGAAAAGGGAGGATCCTCCGACCAGACGGGTGTTGTGTCTGGTGGGCTACTGACCGACGGTTGAAGCTCAACGTCCCGTCGGGACGTTGTATATATGCTAGTCGCGCGGTAAACTCTGATTGCGCGATGCAGGATTGCGTGACGTCATGTCATCGTGATGCGTAGTTCGTATGTGGCGATGTAGATGCCGCCAAAATATTTCTAGAAAATTATTATCAGAATTAAGTATTTCACAGCTTAGCTTCACACACATGTCATAACATAACATCACGCCTATAATCCCCGAAGGGTTAAGCAGAGGTGTACAGTACATCCACATTCCGCCAGTTATGTCTAAGCGCCATGCAATAGGGGGCGAGCCTATTGCCATCAACCGGGCACAAAACCCAGATTCCGGGCTGCTCTACTGACAAATCCGAGATAGAAAAGCCCAATTTTTTTTTTCTGTGGCAACACTACAGCTAACAGCTGATTTGAATTTGTTCTTGATAATTTATGTTTAATTATTTAAATTTTATGTTTGTAAGGCCTATTTCCAATTACTCATCAAGTAAATAGGATAATAATGTGTATTTTGTATTAGATTCACATAATAAGTGCAAAATAAGTGAAATTTTATCAATGTGAATCGGTGACAGTTGCCGGCACAAGTGAATTTTTTCATTGTCATCTTGTTATCAGGTACAATATATAATTTATTTTCTTTCAGTTTGTTTACGTGTCATAATTACAGTCAGCAACATAGTTCACTTTTAATACGGCTACTTGTTGATGCCAATGACCTTTGTACGTAAACATAACCTTAATTTGGTTTGGTGACAGAACTCCTTTCTAGTCATTTAATCTAAATTTCAAAAATTTCATTTTCTTTTTAAACTAATCATCTTTTAAACTGCTGCCACAACTACCTACTCTCTTCTTATTTGTTTTTCTTTTCCTTAAAAATCATGATGACTCGCAGCGCCCGTGCTCGCCATGAAGAGTCCAAACTCAGTCAGGCTTTGAGCGAATTAAAGGCGTCAAAGGAGTACTGTGATCAGCTAAATAAGGAAATAAATGACAATGAAAGAGTGCTCTTTGATGCCCATGAAATGAATAGAAAGTTGAAAACCGAAATGGCTCAGATATATATTCAATACAACGATGCCATAGAAGCCCGGGATAGACTCCAAATTGTTGTGGACGGGTTCAGCCAGTGTAGCATAGAGTATGAACAAGCTCTTAGTCACAAACATATACTTCAACAGCAGCTGCATGAGGCTCAAAGTCAGATCACAGAACTTGAGACCACAAATCTAAACATCACTGCCTCGCTGAATCAAAGTCTGTTCAGCGAATTGGTGTCTATTGCCCCGTCAATGGTTTCTGCCATAAACTCCACATGCAATATTGATTTGACAGGTGATGATGAATCACAATCATGTAATTCAGTGAGGTTAGTCACCAGTAGAAACAAACTAAAAAAATACATTAAAATTAATAAATACATTGTTAAAACAAAAAAAATGGTAAAAAGACAAAGATTCTTTACCAAAAATGTTAAACTTCGTAGAGATAGGTTAAATTTAATTAAACAATTAGATATTTATTCTTTTAATTTGGAGCAAAGCACTAGGAAATACAACATTGACACACAGGACTTGCAATCTCAACTTGACCATCTACAAGAGAAACTCAGTTTAATGACTGATAAATATAATACCTCTGAAGATCTGATGAGGGAATCTGTGTTGGCAATGAATGAGCTGGTTAACTCACAAACAAACAACTGTGAGCATTGTCAGACACCGTCCAATGTACCTACACCGGACCATTCATTGACAACTTGCAATACCACCTTAGCGCAGCCCTGTGTTAATTTGACATTTCCTGCTATTGCTAGTTGCAATAAGAAACATTGTAAACAAGTTATAAATAATGATATTGTATTTTTTTGTGATGAGATTGGAAAGGACTTAGGCCACTTGTTGTCAGATGAATATCCAGGACACTCCATAATAAACTACTGTATGCCCGGTTGTTCTTTGTTTGATATTATGAAACAAATTATTAAATGTAACTTTAACCAGGATACTACTTTATTAATTTTTATGGGTAACAGGAGAAATGTGAACAAAGGAGAATTGCTAAAATATTATAGAACATTGTGTAATCTTAGTTTAAGAAAAATTGTGTTGTTTACATTCCCATATAGTAACAGTTTGCCACAGGAAGAAAATAACTTAAGATTTGAATTAAACATGACACTACATAATTTGACATACATTAATAATCTATTTCATTTAGTTGATACTAACAATTATGTTGGTAATAATTTGTATTTGACAAGAGATAGATATAATGTTGTTATGTACTATCTTCCTAACTATTTCAAAAGACAGATAGCTGTGTCGCTATCATATTTTTTTTCTATTTCAGCCAAAAATTTGGCTAAACAACTTGCTTCTTTTGAGCAATGCAATGACATTTTAAATAATTCTGCCAATAATTTGGCAGCAACTAATGACATTGATTACCATTTAAATTAGAAATTAGGACAATAGAGGAAACCTCTTGCTTAATAAATGAAGAAAATTTAAATACTGATTTAAATCATCTAAATGTTTCAAAAAGTATTTCTTTAATAGCACACCCATCAAATTATAGTACCTTAAATAAATGTGATAATAATTCTCTAAAAATAGTTCATCAAAATATACAGGGTGTGATAGGTAAGGAATTAGAATTGGAGCTGTTCATGAACTGTAGTTATATTGATATCCTTTGTGTAACTGAACATTGGTTAAAAGACCACCAGTTCATGTTCAGCTTTAACAACCACCAGGTTGCCAGCTCATTCAGCAGGGTTAATATGATACGTGGTGGATCTCTAATAATTGTTCGTAACAATATGAAATTTAAAGAACGTAAGGATATAGTGAGCCTCTCTGTTGAGCGAGTTATTGAAATAGCTTGCATTGAGCTTGAGCAGTTCATTGTAATGAGCGTGTACAGGCCCCCATGTGCTTCATATGATGTTTTTGAGAAATATATGGAAGAAGTATTATTAAAGACTTGTAACAGTAATAAAACAGTTGTTATCTGTGGAGATTTCAATATTAATATACTGGAAACATCACCTACTGTAAATAAGTTTATAACTTTATTAAAGTCATATAATTTGTACAATACTTTCTTTGAGCCGACTAGAATAACTGCCACTAGTGCTACCTGTATTGACAATATTTTTTCAAACTCAAGACCTGCTACCCACTTAATTATAAATGAGTTGGACTCTGATCACTGTGGCCAGTTAGTCACTTTCCCTCAGAAAATAGTCAGAGCTCAAAGAAAACTTGTTAGTTTTGTTCCGGTAAACAAAAGTCGCTTAGAACAATTTAAAAAGAATTTAATAGAAAAACTACCAGGTTTGCCTTATCACAGTAACCCGGATCAAGCTTATACTGTACTATTTAACCTCATAAATTGTGAGTTTAGGAAGGTATTCACATCAAAAACATTACCTGTTTGTGACCGCGTTATATTTAGTGATTGGGCAACACCAGGTATTTACAAAAGTAGGCAGAGGTTATATGAACTGTACCATGAAAAAACGTATAACTATGATGAAACTTTTAAAGAATTTGTTAAAAATTACTCTAAAACTTTTAAAAGAGCCTGTTCGTCAGCAAAAGCTATACAC
Source organism: Cosmia trapezina (assembly GCA_905163495.3). Lineage (NCBI taxonomy): Eukaryota > Metazoa > Arthropoda > Insecta > Lepidoptera > Noctuidae > Cosmia > Cosmia trapezina. The sequence goes on from LR991044.1 coordinate 8,356,633, forward strand.
ATTAAAAATAAAATAAAATATTCTGGAAATAAAATTAAAACAACTTGGAATATTATTAATTCAGAAACGGGAAGAACGACAGTTCGGAATCGTGACTTCCATCTAAAAGTCAATGATGTAGATATTAAGGCAGACGTGGAGGTGGCTACTGAGTTTGAAAATTTCTTCACTAATATTCCCATTTTAACAACCAAAACTCTGTCATCGTCGTCCTCCACTTCTGCTTACTCAATACTAAAAGAATGTGTACCAGAATGTGATAAACACTTTAAATTCGCAATTGTTACCGCTAAAGACGTTATAGATTGTTTTAAAGATCTCGAGGTAAAAAAAACTGCTGACCTTTGGGGATTATCAGTACATACCATGTCTTCAATAATTGATATTATTGCACCCTTTTTATCAATTGTTTTTAACTCTTGTATTGCATCTGGTGTATTTCCTGATCTAATGAAACTTAGCAAAGTGATTCCACTGTTCAAATCTGGCAGCACGACTGATCCCACTAATTTTCGACCTATTTCGATATTACCAACATTGAGCAAAATCTTTGAAAAACTAATTTTAAAACAAATGTTAGGCCATTTCAATACACATAATTTACTTCATCTGAAACAGTTTGGTTTTACAAAGGGTCGTTCAACTACAGACGCGGGCGTGGAATTACTGAAGAGCATATTCGAGGCCTGGGAGGAGTCGCAGGATGCTCTTGGCATTTTCTGTGACTTGTCTAAGGCGTTCGATTGCGTAAATCATGATACACTCATCAGGAAGCTGTACCACTATGGTATAAGGGACAGGGCTCTCGACCTTCTGACTTCTTATCTGAACAACAGAATTCAAAGGGTAGATGTTAATGGCAAGAGATCTGCAGGATCTGCGGTCACTATGGGCGTTCCACAGGGTTCAATTCTGGGTCCTTTCTTGTTTCTTATTTATATAAATGACTTACCTTATCACATAAGGGACAATCACAAGATTGTATTATTCGCAGATGACACATCCCTCATTTTTAAAATCAAACGTCAGTTAGTCAACTTTGAACAAGTTAACGATGCACTCTCTAGAGTTGTCCATTGGTTTAATGTAAATAATCTTCTCCTGAATGAAAAAAAGACTAAACTCATTAAATTCTCAACGCCAAATGTCAGGCAGCTAACTGCCAATGTTCAAGTGAATGGAATGGAGTTGGACCCTGTTGAGTCGACAGTTTTCCTTGGAATAACCATTGACGGTAAATTGCAATGGGGCCCACACATAGAAAAATTGTCAGGAAGGCTTAGTTCGGCCGCCTACGCTGTCAAAAAAATTCGACAGATTACTGATGTGGATACAGCCAGAATTGTTTATTTTAGTTATTTTCATAGCCTTATGTCTTATGGGATTCTTCTCTGGGGAACCTGTGCGGGCATTAATACTATCTTTGTTTTACAGAAAAGGGCTGTTCGAGCCATTTACAATCTAGGTCCAAGGGATTCTCTTCGAGAGAAGTTCAAGGAAATAAATATTCTGACTGTAGCCTCTCAATATATATTTGATAATCTATTGTATGTACACAAAAATATATCCAATTTTAAGAAGATGTCCGATATTCATAGTTTAAATACTAGGAATAAACACAATCTTGCTGTCCATCGCACTCGTCTCCACAGAGTAGGCAACTCGTTCATGGGTCAATGTATATGCTTTTACAACAAACTTCCCGTTGAAATTCGAAACTTGCCCATTAAACGATTTAAAAGCTGTATTAAAACCAAACTTTGTAAAAAGGGCTACTATAAAATTTCCGATTATTTAGAAGACAAAAAAGCTTGGGTTTGAGCTATTCGCTCAACCTTGTATTACCTATATGTAATACCAAAATCATTATATTATGCAAAATGACAAACCTTTGTTTAAAATAAAAATATATTTTTTTCTTTAATTATTGTAAATGTGAGCACTATGTGGATCTTTTTTTTTTTTCTTTTTTAGTTTTATTGATGGTCTTACATTTTTTGAGTAAGTACTTTATGCGACCTCCCCAAATGTCCTTTCTTTGGTATTGTTCGTCGAGTTATTGAGCTCCTTAAATCCTTGAGTTGAGCTACACGATTGTTGACAAATGCTTGCACTGACTGGACAGGTCCACTCAAATTTTTATGGTTCTTTCCTCAAAAGACCATTCCAGACATTGATCTACATGGTCCTCACATGATCTGACCAAGATTATGTCTGGACTTTAAAAGAGACTTTGACCCCTGAGTTTGTTTCGCCATTTCTTCTCAGGGTAGTCAGATAGGAAATGTCGACTTCATCTAGCTTATTAAAAAAAATATGACGTGTAAAAGTGATTTCGATATCCTATTTACAGAATAAACAATTTCATTTCATTTCATTTCATTTCATTTCATTTCATTTCATTTCATTTCAATAATGCTTTTCCTAACCTGGGATTCGAACCCAGGAACTCACTTGAGCAACGAGGCAGTTAAGATCAGTCAAGTTTTTGTGTATCGCCTTTATACCTCCGTAACCCAAAATACATCTTACTACTAAGAAATCTGTTAATTCAGTTTTAACTAAAACATGCTAATTTCTAGGCTTACTCATACAAGGTAAATCTTTTGTTCCACAAGTAGGTAAACTTGGGGTTTTTACATGTATGTGGTCGTAACTACAGAATTATGATTACTCACTATTTTCTTTGTTAGTTTTGATTTCATTTGCACTTGTGAATGAGTAAGGATCTTAGTCAATGTTTGTAGTTATTGTTAACCGTAAATACGGTAATATTGTTTGAATTACGGTATTTTGTACGGCTTTGTACTTTCTTTTAACTTTTGTATTACTCACTAACAAAAAAAGAAACTGAAAATATCCCACGGGAACGTACTACCGACAGTTCCTTCCTTGTTCCTTGTCTACATTACAAAGGGAACCTCTGTGCAAAATTTCAGCATTCTAGACTCAAAGGTTTGGGCTGGGCGTCGATGAGTCAGTCAGCCACGGCTTCTCTTTTTATTTATATAGATAGACTAGCTTCTGCCCGCGACTTCGTCCGCGTGAAATTTCTTTTTTGCTCGACCCACCCCGTCGCATCGTATTGCCTACCCGCGCTATTACTTCGTTTTCACTTAGCGTTCTTTCAGACTTTTTTTCTTTTTGCTCGGCACCTAAGGGTCCTAGAGTGATGTTAAATATGCCTTCTATAAGACTTGGGCTATCATTAATGCAAAAAGATTTCTTAAAGTCCGACTGGTAGGGTAGTTCCAGAGATTAGCTCGTTCCTTCACCACATCCCCTTCCGATACCTCTCCCTCCCCCTCTCACTCACTCTCACACCTCCTTCACCACTTCGCCTTCCCTCTCTCTCCCTCACCAACCCGTCCCCTCCCTCTCCCCCTCTCCTCCACCTCCGACTAACCAACCCCTCCCCACCCCCTCAGCCTTCATCACGTCTTCCTCCTCTCCTCACCAAGTCCTGCCCCTTTCTCCCTGCGTCCATCATCCTCCACCTCACCCTCCTCACTACCCCTCCCCTTCCCCCTCCCCCTCTAACCCTCCCTCGGAGGTAGTTTTAAAAAAACCGGCCAAGTGCGTGTCGGACTACGCACAATGAAGGGTTCCGTAGTTGGGATGAAATTATCCCAAAAACATACATACATTACAGAACATACATTCCAACAGTAAATTAATGTAAGTTTGTACTCACAATATTGAGAGATTTACCATGTTATTTTAAGATCACAAACTTCTTATAGGTTTTCCTGTAATCTACAGGTATAGAACTATTTTCTGTATTTTTTTCAAAATTTTAGGCTCTGTAGTTTCGGAGATAAGGGGGGCGGAATGGTCAATTTTCGTCTATTTTCTTAAATAACTTTAAGCTGATTTATTTTAAAATTGTAAAAAATGTATTTGGGACCCTCATAGTAAACCCTTTCATTTGATATGTCACACGGTACAGTTTGCGAAACTTTTTTTTTTAATTTCTTATTTGCCCCCTAAAAGTGACCCCCATATTAAAAATTAATTTATTTACTTTAGCCGTACGTGTTTGGGTCACAGAAATCCATATATGTGCCAAATTTCAACTTAATCGGTTCATTAGATTCCGAGCAAATTGGCTGTGACAGACATACAGACACACGAATGATCCTATAAGGGTTCCGTTTTTTCCTTTTGAGGTATGGAACCCTAAAAACGAATAATGACAAACTTAGGCAAATATTTGTGCCAAGTTTCAAGTCAATTAAAACCAAATGAATATCATTTTTCATGTAAATTGTAGTCTATTCTTAGTTATAACAAAATGTTTCACGTAAAATAATAAGTTAGAGTTAAATTGCTTATTAGTCTATTAGGCTAGATTGTAATCAATTATTAAGAACTACTTAAGTTCTTTTTAATAAAGAAAAAAAAAAATGTAAATTGCCTGTTTTCACCCCCTTTGGAATTTAAAAAAATGGTTTGAGATATTTCCATAGCTTGACTCAAAGATTATTTACACCAATTTTCGAGTTAATCAAGCCACGCAGTAAAATCCTCCCCTATGAAATTGACTACCCCTTTTCACGCCGATAGAAGTAGATTTCCGAAAAACCCTGATACACATTATTCTTTATTTTTGGTTTTAAGTATAAATACTGAGTTTTGAGTTAATCGGATTGCGCGTTAAAATTTTTCCATACAAACTTTGAGACCCCCAATTCTCGTTTAGGGGGTAGTTTAGAAAAACAAAAAATCACAAAAATCATAATTTACTTAGATAAATATTCGTGCCAAGTTTCAAGTTTATAAACTCAAGGAATAAGATTTTTCATACAAACAATATCCCCCCCTTTTTACCCCCTTTAAGGTCGAATTTCCAAAAACCCTTTCTTAGCGGATGCCTAGGTCATAATACCTACCTGTGTTCCAAATTTCAGCCCAATCCGTTCAGTGGTTTCAGCTGTGTGTTGATAGATCAGTCAGTCAGTCAGTAACGCTTTCCTTTTATAGATATAGATTGAGTAGCATGGAACTTTTCAGATAACCTGCTTAAGAATTTAGTAGCACAAATGATAAATTTTAACTCAATAAATTGAACGCTCCACGCTTTAAAGAATTTAGTAGCACAAATGATAAATTTTAACTCAATAAATTGAACGCTCCACGCTTTAAAGCTCCACTTAAGTGGAAACCACTCACCTAAGCACATTAAGTATTTTTTAAATTTCTATGAAAAAAATATAATTTCTATGAAAACTTCATGGAAATTGTTCTACCAGAATTGTGTCGCACCAGACAGGTGCCCCAGCCTTTTCACGGATACAATACATTTTGCTAAGTAATCATTTCGAACCTGGTTTCTTAGGAATTGATACTAGTATAAAACTGATTGGCTTTATCAGTTCCTTCATAAAAAAGTATTTAGCCAAGTCAAAAACACTAACTTAGCACCCTCTAAAACCAAACCAACTAAACATTTATTAATCTTCACGATGAAAAACGAAAAATAATAAAAGAGACCGCTGAACATTAAAAATACCTACTTCCTCATTTTTTATGCCTTTTTAGCTAACAAATAGCTAAGCTTACAAAAACTGTCAATGCAAAGGAATACACTAATCGGTTTCTTTATACAAAACTCAAAACTTGATTGATTTTGTTAAAGCAATTCTATTCGCAACAGGAGGTGCGTACGCTTCTACAGTGTTGCTAATTTCTTGGCTTAATGTCATGTGACAATGAGGTTGTTTCCCGCAAGAGAGCGCTGAGGGGCAATTCTCGTATTTTTAACAACTTTCACAATCTCATCTCAGTCTCAATCTGTCAAAAATTGTATTGCGTTTTCCTACATTTTTGACATTTGTTTGACGCTGGCATGAGATTGTGAACGTTATTAGGTACGAGAATTGGCAGATTGTGAACGTTATTAGGTACGAGAATTGGCCATCTGGTGTTTGTCACTTGTCAAATCATCTTGAAAAGAACCGGTCAAGAGCGAGTTGGACTCGCGCACTGAGGGTTCCGTTCCGATTTCTGAAAAAGTTTATTATTTAGAGACATCGTTTTATTTTTCCTGTAATCTTTACATAAACTACACATAGAATAATTTCAGATTTTTGTCTTTGCAAACTTCGGAGATAAAGGGGGGGGGAACGGTATTTTTTTTTACATTTTTCATCAAAGTCAAAAACTATGCGGCAAAAGGAATGTGCAAACAGCGCTCTTTCATATGATACCCCACATACCCTAGTAGCCCCACTTTGAATTTTTAGGACCCCCTTTCAGTCCCTGTTGCAAAAAAAATATAAATATTTTTATTTCTTTCTTATTTGCAAAATAGTTGTGTAAACGTTATCTAAAACTGTTCTAAATTTCAAGTTGATAGCATTAGTAGTTCTTGAGATATCCAGCTGTGACAGACAGACAGACAGACTGAGTCTCACCATAAGGGTTCCTTTTTTACCATTTTGGTACGGAACCCTAACAAAGCGACCAATTAATCGGCAACAAGAAAAAACACTCAGCGCCATCTCGCGGCAAAGTTTTCAGCAAGGAACTCCTTTGGCAGATGAAAGTAACAAACACTTAACGCCTTCTACACGGAACTAATTTGACAGTTTTCTTCCCCATTGACATTGACGTTATTGTGGAAAACTAGATCCAAAGGTTGTTTGTAAAAGATCGCTTTTATCGATAAGAACGCCCATTGTGTCACCCTATGTAAAATTTCAACATTGATATCTGAAATTTTAATGGTGTTATAAAGAGTATTGTATTATATTCTAGATTTGTTCAGTTCGGTATTCCATTTAGACAAGATTCAGTTTCACAAAGCAGCAGGTTTAATTAAATAACCATGGCATGTTTAAATGTGGAAACATAACAACTGAAAAAAGCGACCAAGAGACATCTCTTTAAAATAATACCTACTAATTTTCATTGCTACTACGCAAAAGGAATTTGTGGGAGCCATTTCCATTCCATTACAAGCAGAACTAGTTTCATAAATATTTCTCATATGTCCGCTATATGTTCTAATCATCTGAATCCAGAAATGTACGACAGTACCTGTTTATTCACTGCTGTAGTGTTTAAAATAGGAACCTAAACCCGACCGCTACCGTTGTACCGCAGTTTAGGTATGTGCGCGTGCGTGCTTTGGGGGGGGGGGGCAATGCAGGCCGCTCATTCGTCAACGCTCACGGCGTCCCGCCATAGCAAGCTAATTTTACTCTAAGGTCCAGCGTCATTCACATTGTAAAAAAAACTGTATTCAATAAATTTGCCTAGCCATTTCCCAACTAGGGTTCGGATTCCAGTCTTACCGGATGCAGTTGAACCTACCAGTATTTTATATGGAGCGACTGCCTATCTGACCTCCACAACTCAGTTACAGTTGTTGTATCTCACGAAAGCGGGTGAGCCATACTTGTAGATGTAATGCGTATAGACGCGCGCTCTTGTGTGCGTACCTGCAGGTAGCGCGCTCCCGAGCTTACGCACACAAAGACAATGTGCATGTAATATTTACACACACAAGTATGGCTCGCCCGCTTTCGTGAGATAAAACAACTGTACTGGGTAATACTCCCCTTGGTAAGACTGTTTGTCAGACTTTCGGGATTCTGACAACCCTTAACGACTGTGAAAGATCTACGAATGACAGCCGGGACCAACTGCTTAACGTGCTTTCCGAGGCACGAAGGACTCTCGGTATGTAAAGATGGTCATCCATCCACAGACCAACCCCGGCGCGTCGTGCAGCTGTTATTACTTAGCCACGAGCTCCAAAAAAACTGTATTATAGTACTAAATAAATAATTTAAAAAAAGACACTCACCTGAACTCCTGGCGTACACATTATCAACAATCACTTGAAACACTAATAACAAAAACATGATAGTTTTAAACCTACTAAAGCACCAGCATCCTTTCCTAAACCTTTCATTCACTACACTAGATTCTTTACATTTATTGTCATAACTATTACTGCTAATTCTTTCTTTATATCCTCTTCTTTTATACCCTCTATCTTCTAGAAGATATTTGAGGTCTTGTAGACTCTTCTTTTTTGTCGTTATTGGGTTTCCAGAAGGTTCTAGAACCGGGTCTAGGTTTGGGTGGCCAGACATGGTTGGTGGTGGTAGGGTCTTGCTAGAGATTTAGTGGTTGATTGTGGTCAAATTCCGGGTTCATCTTGGGTTTGCATCTGTAACAAAGAGATAAAGTATCGTTAGTAAAGTAGATATTACATAATAATGAAAATGTGTGGCCTCGGCTTACGAGTTGTAAGTTCGAACCCAGGCAGGCGCTTTACTTTGTGTGAATAATTTCATCACCACTGATTTCAAAACGGTGAAGGAAAACATCGTCAGGAAACCGGCATGTCCTAGAACCAAATATTCGAAGACGTGTGAACATCTACCAACCCGCACTGGGCCCGCGTGGTAGATTACAGCCCACTCCCTCTCGGAGAGAGAGAGTGAGTGGTGAGAGAAAATTGATTTCTCAGTGGCTGATAAAGTAGGTCTCAGATCATCATTCACCAGAAAGATGTTCACTACTGAACGAAGGTCTTCCACAGAATTACAATAAGAATAAGAATAATTTATTGTATAATAAGTTACATTTGTTGTGTTGTTTCCTGGAACTCACACTAGGATTCCCTGTGTCGTGAGATCCAGGCTCCTTCGTTCCGTTAACATCTGTTGCTACTCGTATACATGAAATAGGTTTGAAAATTTTACAATAAATTTCTTAATTTCAAAAAATTGTAGTTAAAACATACAATGTCTAGGTAATTAATACTATAATACTATAAGGGTAAAACATTCCACACGTTGCGGTGAGCAAAGAAGAATTTACATAGTTATCGTTGCAAAATTACTTATGTGTTAAAAGTTTTATTAATGTGTTAATTTAATGTTTAATGTGTGCTCATCAATAAACGCATACAAAAAATTAAAAGCATCGACGCTCACACAAGACGATCGTTATATTATAAATTCTTTACTGTGTAAAATGCAGCACATTTTTATACTCAATATAACACTATTATGGTAGAAGCCATAAAATATTGCCTGTAAGATTATTAAAGCTAGGCGCGATGATTGGCAATCCATTATTTTTTTATTGCTCGTGGCAAACCAACACCGCACCCACACATAAACACTAGTTCACCAAAACCAAACAAAAACACTAACAACTTAATGGGGTAAACGCACCAACAATCGGCCGCCAATAAATTTCTTACAAGAAATAAAAACACGACGGGATTATTGGGACGAAAATAAGCACAAAACGGGAATGCTGCCGACAATCTAATAAGCAATTCATCAACGGATGTGACAGTATGTGTTATCGTGCGACGTAAGCCGTGGTACGGGGGGAGGGGGGGATGCATTGTAGCCACCTGCGGCCCAATGACGAAGATAAAGTCTGAGTAAGATGAACTTGTTTCTTAAAGCCGGATTAAAGACTGGACAAGTCTGGTCTTCTCCTAATGAGTCGGTTTTGTTCGTCTTCGTCAAGTTTTCGATAACGAAGGGATTATTTTTTATTATATTCTTCGTTGAACTCTTGAACACGTTTGAGCAGAAAGGTGTTAAATTGGATAATATTTTGTTATTGCTTAGTTTTTACGGCGTGCTAACTTTACTAAAGTCTGAAGATTTATGTCTGGGATGTTCGTAAATTATGTCGATTGTCACTTTTTCTCTTTTTAATACTATTGCTAGCTTTTCTGTAAGTTATATTTATTAAAATACCTGACGTACTTAGCTAGCATAGTTGGAGCAAGTCAAGGCATTAAGTTTCATGGTATTTAAAGAAATTGATGAAACTAGACAAAGCTGTAATTCTGCTAAAAACTTTTATACCGCTAATAATTTTGTGAACCATAGAAACTTTTAATGACTAATGCTTCTGTTATTTCCCCAGAACTAACATTAAACCAAAACTCAACAATGCTGACTGGCGATAGAAATAAGCTGTAGGTTCTGTTCCTACTTCCTATATCCACTTATTACACAGCAGCACATAGCAATTTCCAAACTAGCAACAAAACAAACAGTTCCCTCCACCAATAGTTAAATAACTATTCCCCATATATCTTTAGCTCCGTAAAACGTGAAATTCCGAACTGTTTACACACAAAACAATGCACAGCAGAACTGGCCGGTTCAGGTGTGCCAATCCGGGCTCAAAGCTAGCTCATTAATCTTCCCAGCTCCTGCTAGTCCACTGTGGTAACGGATAATGGAATATTTCGGTTCCGACGGTATTTGTGAATTTTGGAATCTATAATATCATTGGAATTAGTGATGGAAAATTTTGACGAAGATATTGATAATTTGTTTCTAACTAGCTGCGCCCCGCGGTTTCACCCACGTAGACTGGTATAAAAAGTAGACCATGTGTTAATCCAAGATATAAGCTATCTGCATACCAAATTTCATCCAAATCGGTCCAGCCGTTTGAGCGTGAAGAAGTAACAAACATACAAACACACACACCACACACACTCACAAACATTCGCCTCTATAATATTAGTGTGATAGTTAATAATAAAAGTGAAGAACATGAATCTAATCGAAATGATGAAGTAGATATAGCAGATTGGTCGGCCAACGTATAATGAAATACTTCGGCGTTCGATGGTATTTACGAAATGGAGTCTAAATATTGAAATTGGTGATGGTAAATTTTGAATCCCTTAACGACGCTATTCATTCATGACGGACTGGCCAGAAAAGGGAGCAGGAAGAGAGATGTGAGAGGGACTGTATAAACAAAAGGCGATATTACCAATTTATTTGAAGCCACTGTCCATATTAAATCTGGAGAAATATATGAATTTAATTCAAATGACATAGCACCTACATATAGCAGATTTGTCGACCATATATTCAGAATCGGACTCTTAATATCCTGCATAAGTTATAATAAGTGAAACTATAGTGCCCGTAAGCGAAGTTATTATCACTGCTTTCAAAGTTGTAGAATTGAAACCCAACAAATTATCGCTGTGCTATTTAAGATACTGCCAACCCTAACGCCGCAGGTAATGCCGTTCATTCAGTAAATAAAACGAGCGTGATAATAATGACAGCAGATCTTAATCTATAATAAAAGGTTCTTCTTATAAATGACGAAATTAAACTAAATTTAGCAAGAATTTGACATAAACAAGCACCAAATTCAACAATAGAAAAACGTTTATTAAAAAGATAAACATAAAAAGCCTTGTAACAGGGTAAATGTCATCATTAAACACCATTACAGAAAAATAAAAGGGAATAGCCGATCACGGGATCAATGAGCCAGCCATGAGAATAATTCTCACGTCTCGACGATATTTCTATGCTTAACGACGACGGCAGGAAATTCGTTCGGACTTGTCCGACACCCGGGTCCGTAGATCGTAACTGAAAATTGTTTTAGCCCCCCGGGACATCCTGAAGTTCAGGTGGACTACCCACCCTGAGATCTTTCACAGGTGCTATCATGAGTTATTGTACACGTTTTATTAGAAAGGAGAATTTTATTGGTTTTCGTACGAGTTTTCTTCAATGCTCTTGGGGAGTTACAGGAAGTGTATCACTTGGCAATTTTTTTTTAATACTGGTATCTCATTCTCTGCAGCTCTTTTGTTCAACATTCTGAATATAATGTAATATAATCTCGTTACCATAACACAAGCATTAGGTTGCTTAGCCTGGGACTAGATGGCGTTGTGTGAAATGTCCAAGGATATTAGTACCTATTATTATTCTTGTTAACGTGAATTGATGCCATATTAATTTTCAATTTATCTGTGTGCATTATGCACTTTTATAAATCGTGCTGAACCTCAATTTATAATTAAAACCTTAACATGAACATGGAACTTTCTCACTCCATCCAATAAAGTTGCTGAAAAATATTTTTTCATAATTCTGTACTCCATCTGGGTTTGTTAGCTCGTTTGAATTTAAAATCATCACAATTTTTTCCCCAACTTTAATTAAATTAAAATACAATGCAAAAATTTTAAATCCGGTAGAACGAGCTTGTTGTGGATCGAATTAAATTTGAATAAGTGGCTTCAGACAGGTCTGAAGCGCTGAGAAGAAATATAAACAGTCATTTATCGTAACAATCCTGAGGTCCATTCCTCTTTAGCCCTCTGGAGGGAGGTCGAGCTCAGGTGCGGGCTGCGGGGGGTGAGCTCCCCCCTCTTGACTGATTGTTTGTTTTGCCATTCCCGGTTTCACAGTTTGTTTTGCAAAGGAATTTGCAGTTGCAGCAGAGACGGACTAAAAACTCAACGGGTCATCAATTTTGGTGTAAGTGTTGCTAAGATGTCTCTGTTAAGGATTGTAGAAATTGTTGAGTAGTGGTTAGAACAACTGTCTTCGTTTCTGCTGGTGTTTTGCTCGTTACCGCTGCTAAGTGGCTGGATTTAAGTAACAACATTGTTAGACGTTTGTAAGACCAGTTAACGAGACGGATAAAAATCATTACAAAAACGAAAGAATAAATACAATAGATGCTCAATACACTAATTTGCAAAACAAATCAGCTAAAGACATAAAACAGGACAAACGACACAAAACTAAAAAGGCAGAATTAGAAAAAACTCCACGCATAAAAATGAATATTGAACACTACAAAAACAAAATGGCTACTCATTTTTCACGTACGCAATTAAACGTTCGTAATAACAAACAAGATGGTCAGTTATTCTTTAAAAGGAACGTTGGTTATGTCCAATCTAAATTTAGAAATGGCCTGAGTGGAATGGTCAGTGCATTCTAGTGAATATGGGCAAAGTTTGTAGAGGAGAGCGGGATAATTAAATAATAATAATTTAGTGTTTTGAAATGCTTTGGAAATAAAGCGAAGTGAAATGTGAAGTTGGGAAACTTAAAGCTAATAACGGAGTTGGGATAGTCACTGAGTGGTGTTAAAACTTTTGATAGTTACTCGTACATTGAGGAAATTTTTAAACCAAGATGGTTATGAACAAGATTTTTCGTTTTTCGTACAAGTAATTTTGCCACTACTAACTACATTACTTATTATTGTCATTGATTCATCACGTTAAGCTGTTGGTCCCGGCAGTCATTCGTGGATCTTTGACAGTCATTTCGGGTCGTCAGAAGCCCGAAAGTCTGGCAACCAGTCTTATCAAGGGGTATCGTATTACCCAGTAACTGGGTTGTGGAGGTCAGATAAAAATTGGCTGGTATTCAGCTGCGTCCGGTTAGACTGAAAGCCAACCCCAACATAGTTGGGAAAAGCCTAGGCAGATGACGATAACTACATTACTTATTATTGTCATCGATTCTTCAGTTATTCTTTATCTATAGCACTTTCATTAAATTCAAAATCCATACTAATCCATACATCCCTATCAAGTCCATCATTCACAAGATCAATTCCCACTCAACACCCCCTGGCCTTTAAAAAACCTAATTCTTCCATGCAATCAATTACCAAGATCGCATCAGCTAAGCCTTTACACCACACCCCATCTAACCAGTGCTGCGTCGCAGGCGGGGTTAAAATTTCATGTCCTTAAACAGGTCGGGCCTGGTCCCACCCTGTTTACAGGCAGTAAGACCAAGTACTGTACTTAAAAAGAATTTTTCCACTTAATGCTTAGGAAGTCGTTTTTGCATCAACGATAGTTGGAGAAATGGCTTGTACGATACTTTTAGAGAATATTTATTGGTATCAATGTTTTGTTCAAGGATTGGAGCTATTTGTTGAAAATTGTCGCTTTTTTGTTATTGTTGACTAGTTTAGTATTTATTTCTGTGATTGCAAGGTAACAGTGCAAGTCAATATAAAGGAGCTCGTGGCTAAGTAATAACAGCCGCACGGATCGATCCATCATGTTAAGCTACGCTTGCCGGGGTTGGTCAGTGTATGGGTGACCATCTTTACATATCGAGACTCCTCCGTGCCTCGGAAAGCACGTTAAGCCGTTGGTCCCGGCTGTCATTTGTGGATCGTTGACAGTCGTAACGGGTCGTCAGAAGCCCGAAAGTCTGACAACCAGTCTTACCAAGGGGTATTGTATTACCCAGTTACTGGTTTGTGGAGGTCAGGCAGGCAGTCGCTCCATGTAAAATACTGGTACTCAGCTGCATTCGGTTAGACTGGAAGCCGACCCCGACATAGTTGGGGAAAGGCTAGGCAGATTGAGTGCAAGTCAATATAATATCGTTATTAGCTTTAGTATCATAGGTATCTCTACAGTCCGTAACAACCATAAAACTAACAAATTCGTGTATATCTAAAACTATAATTGAACAGCTATAGTTGAACACTTCTCACGATTATTTTGAATTATCAGATCAGAATTACACTTCATCAACCCTAACATTTGACTTCCTGAATTCCCAAACCATTATACTTATATTAAACAAGCTATCTACAAAATAGAATGGTAACAATTTCGCTGGAAATATTGGCATATTCAAGTCGGCAGTATTAAGCGTTCTGTGGCATAGTCCCGATTTCCTTAAGTGCGATAAGGATCTAGAATCTAGACCATTTCCCGTCCATTCTAGACTAAGGGAGGAGCTACGAAGGAAATAGAGTACTGTGGTTTGCTTACAATATTCGGCTGTATGATATACTGTTAATGTGTTTGTTATTCGTTGGCTAGGATATTATTAATGATAGACCTAAAATCTAGGTCTTAGATGATGTACGGTGTTGTGTTTAGGGTATGGATTTATTAATGTACAAGAAATATTAAAATTTTAAATCAACAAGATTACACTGGGTATTCCAGGTTACACATTTTTTTGCGGCAAGTCTAACAAGTGAAGACAAAATGAAATGGGTAGATAGAAATTAGTGCTTTTTCTCTACTATTTCAAAAGTAAGTCACAAAACTTATACCGTGAAACATTTAAGACCTAAAAAAATGTAGTGAATAAACTTCATTCAACTATTCAGCGAGGTGAGATCCCCAGTTGTCGGCATCGTAACTCCACGTCGGCTACAATTTGGCGAATGCATTCCCCCACTAAATCGCCGTTCAAGTATTGAAGGCGCTGTGAAAATTTCATACGCTAAGTGCCTATTCGCGTGGTGTCTCGTTAAGGAAATACTCCACCTCATGTTAGCCTCAAATCCCTCTTAGTATAAAAGGTCATAAGTTTCGATGGAGTGGTCTATAAAGTGTTCACATTATTGATTGTTACCGGTCTTAAGTTTAAGCTGTTCAGATTATGATCTTGTTCTTATAAGTCTACCCTTGAATGACATTTGTGAGGTACATAATACCTACTATTCTAAGATTTTTCTGTTTTTTGTTTTTGTGTGCTATAAGCCTAGGTCAAAAGCTTGGTTGTTGAAATTGGAGAAGTCGAAAATTAATTAGACATTGTTTCGAGTATGATACTCGCAGATTGGTTCATGTAAGCTACTGAGATAATCAATTCATAGTTCTATGATGAAAGCTATCTGATGTCCCTAGAGTTCTGCTATATCTTAATACTCCTAGTCTTGCCTTTGCTACAATTCGGCTTGTTTTGGATCCGCTTCTTGGCTCATTAGCAAGTACAGAACCAGTTGGTTCATCCTAGCTTGTGTTTCTAGTATTACGTGAATAGACAATACGTCTGCCTTCAGAGAATATTCTGATAACCTTATTCTGGAGTTTTCGCTTATGACGGTGTAGGAGAGTTTATTTTTGGAATCTAGATTTATTCTTCCGCATAGACGAATTTGGATTTGGGCCTATATAGAAATGTGTCGCTCAGCTGTAAAGTAAGTTCGTCTAATGTTTTCCCAACTATGTCGGGATCAGCTTTTATATAGCAAATAGATTCAGCCAAATGAATCAAAATTTTATATATAATTCGTAGTAATGCCATTAAATCCGAATATTAAATTAAATCTGTGCAATAAATTATTTTTCTCACAGAAATGAATTTTACAGCAACATTATCGAGATTAAAACGAATTGAATCGGACCGGGTAGATTAATGACAGACCAAGTGTAAGGTTCTCAGTTTACAGTTACGTCGGATGATAAGCATTATACGTCAGCCACTTTAAATTTCAATTTACCATGCTCTAGGATTACAACCCTTAATTCTATTACACATAGCTCAGATTTCATCGCATTCAAAATTGTTTTACGACCTTTCTTTTGCCCAGTGTCACTGTAAAATGAACTTTCTCTATACGGGTTAAAGTTGACTAGCGTTAGATAAACTGATATACTTTCTCATTTTTATATTGCTGCCAGTATATGTATATGCTTGATTTATATCCTCCTTTGAAATATTATCGGTAGTGTATTCATCAATTTAATTTTAGAGCGACTTTAAGTAGTTCTTATCTTTATTGTTCTTATCTTTATTGTGTTTGACCCGTGTTTTATTTGTATAATTAAAATTAAGTTTAATATGCAGGTTAATTTATAATAGGCGCCAATAGACAGTTGCATCTAGTGCGACGTACCGACTGAATTCATTTAAGGCGACAATAAACGACTTTTAATAAGTTTAAACTGAAGATCACGTCTAAATGAGTAGTGTTAATGATTTGGAAAAAATATATGTTAAATTAGAGCATATTCTTAATAACTTAATATGTGAATATTTTAGATCATGTTTATATTACAAAAAAACCGAGAATCCCGCAAAAACTATCAAATATTCACCATTTTAAATATTAAGTATTTATTTTAGTATACGTGTTTTAATATAGGGAATCTATAAGTACTTTCATTAATATATATTGACATAATACAAACAAAGAAACACCGCCCTTAGAATACCATCATCCATCCATAATAACACTACGAACAAAAACCTACTTGACGCACATTAACAAATTCAACATTAATTACCACAAACGAAGGGAAAATAAAAGAAAAGCTAGACTCATTAACCGCTGGTAAACTAATGGGATTTGATGGGAAGGCGAGCAAAAACGCGAACAATCCCCGGAGGCACGGTTAAGCATGATTTATAGTAGCTCCCTCTGTATGAGAGCGAGTGAATTGTAAAATGAAACACACCTGACTCTGTTGATGACAATTGATGATTAATTTTTTTGTTTTGCATATTGAAAGAGCAGTGAAAATGGAGATTTTGATGTAGGTGCCTTTGTTTTTCTTTGTGTTTAATTGTGTTAATTATTTGATTCTATGAGTGGCTTGGGGTAATTAAGAAAATCGGGGATGATGAAAGATGTATAGCACATCTGTTTGAGGTGAAGATCAGAATTCTCGCACTTAAAAAACGTTCAAATTCAAGTTATAATTTAATTTCATCAATCAATTTCCAAAACTTACGTTGTTAAGGCCTTGGTTCCAAGCTTG
The DNA here is from genome assembly GCA_905163495.3 of Cosmia trapezina. Classification (NCBI taxonomy): domain Eukaryota; kingdom Metazoa; phylum Arthropoda; class Insecta; order Lepidoptera; family Noctuidae; genus Cosmia; species Cosmia trapezina. The sequence continues at coordinate 8,373,941 of LR991044.1, forward strand.
GTTTAGCTCGGTGTGTAAGTGAAATGGCTTTATGGCTATCTAGTTTGACGCACGAGATAGAAGATTCTCACGCGCACCGGAATTATGTCGTAAAAGTGCAAATAAAATCATATAAAATTAGAAATTAACTATTTAATAAAAAGTAATCCATCACTGGATGCAGTTTGGAATTTGACATTTCATGGTATATTTTTAATTATAATTATAATTGCTAATGAAGGGATAAACAGCTTTTAAAGATATTAGGAGGTATGTTTAAAGATTTTTTTGGTGCATTAAAGTATGTTTAATTATGTTTTGTCTTCCATCACTGTGTGCGAAAAGGACTTGAAAATATCATATTTTTTTTTACATGTCAAAATTATTTACGGTTTATGAGATACACAGCTTTAAAAAACCACCTTTTTGATCGTTTTGAGGAAATCTGCGCCTTAATTAGGCAGAATGAGACTCAATTAGATGGCGAATTTTCTTAAAAATACAGAAATTTTCCTTCTGGTTGGATACGTAAGTAGATAGTCGTCGTAAAGTATAAAAGCAAAAAGTAATAACGATTACATGACCAGTTTCTTTAAGCGCGACCTTGAAGATATCCGAGGAAATACAATTACACGAGCAAGCAGTTGGATGACGAAGACGAAGTGCAAAAAGGAAATAAGTAATAATTTTACTTTCAGTAGCAGAAGTTTTTATCACGCGGATTTTTACAAGGATAAAATAATAAAAACGTTGCGTTTTAAAATCTAAATAAACAATGATCATTCACACGTTTAGGTGCCCAGATTAAGCAACAAAGCGTTGCATAAAACAAAACAAAAAAGAAACTAAAAAATGCATACCTACATTCAGCCGCAAAGCATAAACCACGAAAAATTTCATATCGTTGTGATAAAAACTAAAATTCATATTTCTGCATCACACTAAACCGCAGTTGTACTAAAACTTTATGCTCCACGAACACACGAACAAACATAAACACATAAAATGTACATTGTATAGTAAAAACTGGATTGGTATGACGTGGAGAAATGCGGTGTACGGGTGAAACACCTGGGGGCCCGCCGGACAACAATTGTGCCGTTTACCTTAGCGTTCTTGGTCATTTGAGGGACGTTGACGGAAATGGGATTTGTGAAAATATAATCGACGTATTTAGTCTGACGACAATTGGGACTTTTACCCCTGTTTTTTTGTTACAGATATCCGAGGGGAAAATTGTATTATTTTTTCACTTATGGTACTTGGTTTCTATTATTTTGGTTTTCTGACTGATTTTTATGAATATTTTTTATAAATCTAGTGTCTGGTAGATAAGTATCCTTTTAAGAAAGAAAGAAAGAAGAAAGAAAATAGATTTATTTAGCACAGACTAAAAGGCACACACCATAATAGGTATAACAATAGGTACCTACTTAATAAATAATAAAAAAAATAAAACAAAATAACAGAGCGATGAGTGTGTGCCCGACGGCTGCGCCAAAAAGGCCCAGTTCAGCAAAAATGCCAGACAACTAGACGTGCCTGAAAAAAATTGCCTTTTAAACAATGTTGCTATAGCTGAGTTGTCTATCATAGGAGTCGCGGGTCCTAGACTAAAATTTGTACTTCCTACAGCGTTTTTAAATGTCATCAATTATTTAGTAAAAACCTCTTACATAAAACAGCCGCTATCAACTCCAAACAATTATATCTTTAGCACAGAATATTTTTGTTTGATCAAACCATTGATATATATGTTACACTAGATTAGCAATTGCCGCGCCAAGGCGTTGCCACTGAACATACGGCCACGGCCGTATGCGTAACTAACGTCAGTTCAGTGCTCTTTACGACGGCAGCCGAAGTGAACCGAGTGACACGCGACAAGAAATATCGCCAAAATGGGTAAATGCGTAATGAAAGAATGCGATTCTAGATCACAAAAACTACCGGAATTACTTTCCACACGTAAGTTTATTGTTTCTGTGTTTATATCATCGTAAAAACGCAGGAAAATAAATAAAATGTAGATTTTTTTTTAATTATGATCAGTGTTACAACTAAAAACTATGTTTTAGTTTCCCACATTTGTGGGAGTTTTTAATTTATGGAATAAGCGATTTTAAATATTTTTTAATAATGATTAACAATGTTCCAGACTACCTAAAGATGCTTCTCAATCAATAATCCGATTGCTGAGAAAAGATACTGACTGGCTACCTACTAAATCTACTGTCATTTGTTCGAAGCACTTCCGTGATCAAGATAAAATAGGACCAAAAAGCGAATGTGGCCGTGTTTATTTGTGCAATCAAGGAATTCTAATGCTTATTGTAAAAGTAATGATTTTTTGCGGCAATTAATATTATCAAATTATAGGTAATGTCAACAAAAAATGCCATCTTATTAAACTCCCACAGCAACAAATTAGTTTATATCGACTCAAACTACATTGTTGAATGTTTTTTTCAACTTAGTTTATAAAGAGTTGTTTTGCCTACAGTAAATTGTATATTTTTCAGGACAACCGTTATTCTAATAGCAGGTGGAGCTTTCAGAAGAAGAAAATATGGATGTGGATGCTGTGGAAACCGACGAAGAGATAGACGAATTAACTGAAACGCCCCGAAAGCACAAAATGAGGAAAATAATTCACCGGTTGAAAAATGTATCGGCTAAAAGACTAACAAAAAAAAAAATAAACGATGTTATTAGAGGAACTGAGTTGAGCGAAGAAGACGAAATGCAGCTAAATGTAAATGATAAAACAGTGCAATTCATGGAATAATTAAAAAACCTTCAAAAAGAAAAGGACTTATAGAAAACTGACTCTTTGGGGAAACCGAAGGTTTTGTCTTTGCGATTATGGACGAAGTTATGATGACGAACAACTACTGGAAATATATTGTGAAGGACGGCACGGTTGACATCTGTCGGGCATTTCACCGTCCGAGGGAATCAGTCCGTGTATTATTTCTGGCTGTTCTCGTCTGGCTAACGGAGACTACTTGCAGAGGCACAACCTTGTAGCCAGGATTACCCACCAGCAACTTACTCTGAAATACAGTCTTGTGGAATTGGAAGTACCGTACTATAGGTATATGCCCGACCCAGTTCTCGAAAATGGCAATATCACGTTGTATTGGTATCGATCTATCATCACTGACAGGACTATTGTTGCCAATAAGACAAACATAGTGGTGATAGATCGATTAGAGCGTCGCCCAATGATTATTGAAATAGCGGTCCCGCATGACGAGAACCTCGTGAAAGCTGAAAAAGATAAGCAGATTAAGTATCTTGACCTGGCTCGCGAGGTTGTCGACAAGTGGGATGTCGATACAGCAATCGTTGTGCCGATAGTCGTGACGGCCAATGCCATAATAGCCAAGAGCCTCGATCAACACCTGAAGAGGCTCTCGTTAGGCAGCTGGATTAAGGAAGATTGCTCCAGAAAGCGGTACTTCTGGACACGGCGCGTATCGTTAGGAGGTTCCTCTCTCAGCAGCCCTGACCACCGGTACCCTGGACCCTGTTCCCGATGCCGGTGGGCTACTATTTTTTATATTCTTAAATGTTTTTATATTCTAATATTTATAAATGTAAATTATATGTATGGAAAATATGGAAATGTACTAAAGGAAATAAAAAATGTTCAAAATGAAAATGTCTTGATTATTTTCATTAGTTATAAACTTTTAATACACATCCAATAAGAAATACATAATTCACATTTTAAAAAATAACTTAACGTTTAACGTTTAAACGTTACGTTTTTTTTTCAACGTTTAAAAACTTGGGTAAAATTTCGCATGGGTAGGCAACCCCATCCCGCCATTCACCGCCATTGCATGTTTATATTGCGATCTTTGTCTAATCTAAGCGACAGTATTGTTCTTGCGACTTGTGTAAGTAAGAAAGATATATGTTTACTTTTAAATGTTTAGTGGTTTCAAAGCTACGTCGTCGCGTTGAAATAGTGGCTAGACTTTTTTTACACATTTTAATGAGGTTTGCTTCTCTAGTTATATAACTCAATGGATCAAACCCAGCCTTTCTAGAATCTACGGCTCCTAATTTTGTAAGCTCATTAATCAGTGTAATTTGTTAATGAAACATAGTATAAGACAGCTAGGCACCAAGGTTATCAAGACCGTATCTTTATTAAACCTTAAGACTAAAATGTTCATCATTCATTCTAATTTTCCAGATTTGGTTGTATCATGAATGGCTGAGAGAAAAAACAAAAGAGAAGCAGAATACTGTGACGTCATTATCCAAGATGGTGTCTACTTCTGTAGGTATGTGCCTGACTGATTCCTTGTCCGTTTTGAATTAAACTCTTCATTGAAGAAAACCGGACAAGTGCGATTTGAACTCGCGTGGTGAGGGTTCCGTACGATGAATATGTCATCTACAAATGTTTTTTTATCCCAAGTTTATTTATTCAGAGAACAAACTTAACATTCTAGTTGAAAGACAAGTTCTGCCATACATTCCAACTGCAAATGTAAGTTTGTACGCACAATAATGAGATATTTTCCATGCTTTTTTGAGACCATGGATTTCTTATAGGTTTTCCTGTAATCTACTAGATCACACTAATATTATAAAGGCGAAAGTTTGTGAGTATGTTAGTATATTTGTTACTTCTTCACGCTCAAACGGCTGGACCAATATTGGTATGAAGGTAGCCGACACCCTGGATTTATACATGGGCTAACAACTTTTTATACACACCACGCGGTCGAAGCCGCGGGCAGAAGCTAGTAAGTACTACATAAAGAAAGATACTGAACTTACCTACTGATTATCATAGCTGGTAGGTGGATAAATAAATAACCCTACTTTGTTATTAGAAGAATAACGGTAACCATGGAGATATAAAAGCAGCTTTTAAACAGCACAGAAGTCAAAATGCACTACTAAAAGATCACCAAATCCCAAACACCAAATAATCAACTACCCAAGAACTTATAACATCGCGGGAAAAAGAACTACAAATCTCAGCATAAAACATCTACTTGTGCAAAAGAAAAAATATAAACAACCAACAAAAAAACATAGGAACTCAGTAGTAGAGAAATATTTGAGTCATTTAAATATGTATAAAGCTGCCACATCAAAGGGATATCATTTTCTCTAGGATCGAAGGCATTATGTGGCTAAAGGCGATATTTCGTGGGACTATGGGACGTTCTTGAAAATAATTTTTATTTTAGAAAAGGATTTTGTACTGTGTTGTCTATATCGTGGTATGTTTTTTTTTTGTACAGAAGGACCATTTTTAGTGTTCCGTACCAGAAGGGTGCCAAATGGAACGGAAAGTATTTTCCTGGCATATTAAAAAAATTAAAAAATAACATATAATGTTCCCACTGCTGGGAACATTAGCCTTCCTCTCTGTGAGAGGGAGTGGGCCCAGTGCGGGTGGGTAGATGTCGCATGTCTTCGAATTTTTAGTTCTAGGACATGCCGGTTTCCTCACGATGTTTTCCTTCACCGTTTTGAGAGCAGTGGTGATGAAATTATTTACACAGAGTAAAATGCCTGTCCAGTAGTGGACGTTTTTCGGCTGAAATGATGATGATGATGAAACCGCCTGTCTGGGTGCGAACCTACTCGTAATTCGCGGCCGCCGGGACATCACTGCTCTCTTCTCCTGGGATCTTGGCTAGTAATAAATTTATCCTGAAACTTGTGTACCAGTAACACTTAAATTAGACTTTCACTAGGAGAATGTCTTTAGCACAACTACAACATTTGCACAAGAAATAGTTCTCCAAAAGACTACAACCAAAAACATGATCTCCCATCAAATGCAAACTTATAAGTCAATCACGAAGTTTTGCAATCAACCATCAATATTCATGGATGGGACAAAGACCAACTTCTATCGTAAGCCCTATAGGCAAATAAGCTTATGTAGTCATCAAAGGGATTTTGTCGAACGAAACGACGAATTCGATAACAATTCCCTTCTATTGGCAAAGGATAAAATAAATAATTTAAGTACTTACCTACCTACATTTTTTTTTTCTTACGAACAAAATGTCAAGTAATACTTTCTTTCGTTTATTGGTTTTATAGGGAATTGTTCAGGGAAATGCTTAAGTAGAGTCTTGCATGGTTGTTGTAATGATCTTATAAATTGGCGATGTAAGGGTCGTTTAATCAGTTTTTTATTCAATATTGGTTTCACTTGTAACGGTTCTATCTTTCTCAACAGTGAAGAGACCAGCTTTCTTATTGATTATATTTAGATGTTGATGCGCATCTATGATCGCCGCTTCTTCGAAGTTAAAAAGATTAGCTGTCATTTTCGTATCAAAAGACCACACAGAAAAACCATACACCATACTCCAACATTACACAAACAGCGTAAAAACGATTCAGCAAAGGTTAAATCAAACAATTCCACGAAACGCCAAGTAAACTGGAGGTATGTGTGTTTTATATTGAAAAAACACGGCTGTTTGCGCTTTTGGCGACAAACATGAAGAATTGAATGCGTCCCGGCTGCCTACATATATTATGTATATTAAGTTTATATTTGTTCAGTTAGACAGTCAGTGTTTGTCGCTTGGTCGTGTTCACCTCGCAGTGTTAATAAAATCATTGCATACGAGAGCGATATGATTAAATGAGTTACACGTGAGTTTTTTTTTTACAAGGTTTTAGTATATTAGGATAGCTGTGATAATCGTAAGTGTAAATAGAATAATTTGGTAAGTCTTAGAAGAAAATCTTTTATCAACCAATTACGAAAGTAATATTATATTAAGAAAGATTTTTCAAAGTTACAAGACAATAGATTTATTAGACAAAAAATTATGTCAATAGATTTTTCCACTCCTACGCTGTATTTTCAACAAGGACCAATGACCAAATTAGAGACGCCCTTTCAAAGGACAAATTCAATGTACTAAAAACTGAAGATAATAAAGCTTCACCATCTAATTTAAACTCTGAAACACGTTTTTATTATATTTGTCAAAAATAATTCAGTAATAAAAAAAATGGTTTTAAAGTACTAAAGCTTAATCCTAACGGTCTTAGTTTAAAAGCTGCATCAGTAAGAATAAACATGGTGCGAATATTAATTCAGAATTTAAAAACCAAAATCTTTATTTTAGGATTAACTCTAGCGTTTTTAAAATTACTGCAATGCTGGGCTGCTAAGCAAGAAGCTTAAGTATTTCAGATAATCAGACTAAGATGTTTTAGATCCCATGATTTAAGAAACTAGATAGTCAAATATCATACAGCAAAACAAAAGAAGTACTTACAAAATTTTAGTATCAGAAATGATGATAGTAATTTTATTTGTATCTTGGGTCGATATGACTGGCAGAGGAATACAAAAGATGTTATTAATACAAAATGATCTTTCAATAGTCTTTTACTATTAAATGAAGCCGAAACTGACTCAATATACTTACACGTGGCATTTTTATATGCCTTCTTTCTGTGAAAAATAATTCTTCGAATTATTCCGAAATAGTTCTTTATTGTAAGGCATCTTCTTGTTATTATGAATAAGGACACCAAAACCCTAGTCTTCACATCTATATCACCGATGAAAATAGAAGAAGCATCTGTTCAGTGACTTGGTAAGAACCCTTTGTTACTACAATTCTTTCCAACATTTAAGTCCCAAACTCCAAACTCAAACTGAAAAGTCTTTTAGCCACCACTTTTGTAAACCATTTCAATAAGACCCACAAATCACTATTTCAAAATTCCTGCAGCACTCTTATTTAAAAGGCACAATTGAAATTCCCTCGCAAAACTTTTCCAGTATTCCTTGAAAACTGAACACATCTACGTTATCTCCAAGTAATATATGCGCATCCCAGTTGCAAAAGGAATTTATTTCGTTTACTTTTATTTATTGAGAACCGTTTGTAGGTAACACCGTTTCTAATGTTGGAATTTGCGAGGTAAGTAATTTACGTACAGTATTCATTACGATGCTTGTACGATTTTCTTGTTACGCTGCGTAAATTATGCTGCTTTGTTTCAGTATCTTGCTTACTTAGTTGATTTTCATTTGTAAGTAATGGGGGACCAGTTTCTAACAGCGGCATCGTTGCGATTTTTGGTATTATTTATACTATCTGCACATAAATTGTTTATAAGTACTTCGCGTTGTTATTTTATCCTGTTCCTCATCATTATCCTGCCCTTAAACCAATTTATTTGTGGTCGGCGCAACATGTCCTTTTCTTCCATGCTCTCTTCCTAGCCATGTCATCTTTCACGCAGTCCATCCATTCTTTCTTTAGTCACCCCTACTCGTATAGCCATCCACATCAAAACTTTTCTGATGACATTTTCTTCAGTGCAAATTTTTGGTACGACATAGGACCAATCTTAAGTCGCTGGATTTCTTGGTCCTAGTCCAGATGGTTTATTCTGGCAAATAAACCAGTCGGCTAAGTTTCGATTTACAAAACAGTACTTTATACATTGGTCAGCAGTTCAGCACACTGTTAGTACAGACGCCAGCACATCAACCTAAACCCTATACATAACTATAACTATGACGCAGCATGCAGTGTTAGAAAGAAAGTATCGTTGGCATGATTGGTTGAATTTCCATCGTTTCTAAAATTGCGCAATGGTTGCACATTCTAGTAATGAGGAGCCAATAAAATCATGCTTCACTTGGTTAGGCCACACCTCCGCGTCTCTGCGCATCCGGCACTCGCTACCGAGTTCTCCCGATCCTCAGCGAAATTAAACGAACGCTCACATGAAATCTGTGCGTCGCGTCAGTCACTAAAAATTCGTGGAATCTTGTAGTGCATTTTAAACTTCAAAGTGCGTGAAATATTATTTGTTAATGGCGTCTCAGCTGGCGCAAATTGAAAGACTGCGCATAATAGCGCTTGGATTGAGTGGATCATAGATTGGTGATCATACAGTGGATTTGTCGGCAGACGGGCATAACGGTGAGTAATATTTTTTGTAATTATTATGTTTTTAAATCTTAGGACGACCCATTGACCGGAATTACAAAGGCTAATAGGTATTGAAAAAATGTGATAATAGTGTTTTTCAATAGAATTTTCGAAATAATATGTAAACAGAAGCGATAGGTATGTAAGTAGTTATTTTCCTTTCCTAATGAGTTCCCCATATTGTGTTTCGCTGTTTCAAGCGCCATTGAAATGTAGATGTTAGAGTAGGTAACCGGCCCGGTAGGTTTTTTGACGCGCTGGCAAGCGCTTTGTTGTGATATCAATGCTGGGCTCAACACAGAGTGTTGAAAATCCAGTGCGCAATAAAAGCCCGCTGCGATATTTTTACGTTCGATTCACGTGGGCAATCAGAAATAATACCTACTCAGAATTCGATGAACTTTTGTTTTTCATTCCAATAGCTAAGCTATGACACATTTTAAACTAAAGTTAATCCAGTAAGTAGTAGGATTATAAAGTTACCTGCCTGCGCAATTTCGCACTTGCTTTTTGTTTGTTGATATAGCCCATAAGACGACCCACTGACCAAATATTGCTAGGACAAGGCCTCTCGGAATGGGTGTAATTCATTAACGCGGGCTCAGTTTAGATTCATTTTATTACCACGCTATCGCATTGGGTGTAATCCTGTCATGGCGTGATGTTTGTGTGGAAATAAATAATTTAATACTTATATAATAATAACTTAGCGATTACCTATTGTAGGGAATTAGATAAATATTAATACATCTTTGCCTATAGTAATTCAGTAATAATGTGCAATATTAATAGTAATATTTTATCTAAGTATCTTTTTCGTTCCAGAAAAAATTGTTTACTTCTGGCTTCGGCGGTGGCAAGAAAGCGGAACAATCGAAGCATCGCACATCATCATCATCAGCATCTACACGAGAGCTACAACAGCGGCAGAAGATGCAGTTAAGGTCGCTGCACACTCTGCCGATACTTTTTTAAGCAGTCGAACTACCTCATCTTCGTACAGCGTGAGTCCATGTGTAACTTTTTATCACACTTACCACCCTAACTTATTCTCATTTACATATAACATGGTTTTCTTAAAAGTGAATAACATAAAAACTTTTTTACAAAAAAAAAAACAACCGTTTTCCAAAAAAACACTACAAAGTGAAAAATAACTTTAATTTTGGAAGTCGGTGTCTTTGGATCTGTATTTTAGTTTTTTGCCACTGACTTCCAAAATTAAAGTTATTGTCCACTTTGTAGTGTTTTTTGAAAGTCGGTTGTTTTTTTTTTTTTTGTAAAAAAGTTTTTATTTTTCACTTTTTAGTGGGTCAGTTTATAATTTATCTAAGTTACAATAGCCCAATGTCAACTGCTCATCACCTTTTACAAACTTTCCCGATGCAGGGACGTTAATTGTTGAGGAGTTCTCCTAGTAAGGACCAGGAGAACTAGAGCTCCATGGTGAAGTCATCATCACCATTATGCATTTTGACGGCATAGATTACACAGCAACCATATTAAAGTAATTGAATCGCAACCCGTGAAATACTTAGGAATAATTAAGTAGTTCCGGTGGCCATCTGTGGTCTTCATCATCAGTTCCACTTCACCAAATGGTGCTTTCCGAGAGCAAATGCACGAGCTACTATAAAAAATACCCAAATTGGTGGTGTGCCTATAAAATTTGAGGGTTTCCCTCGATTTCCATGGGATCCCCTCATCAGATTCCGACTTGGTGACAATGGGACCACCTCGAGAGTATACATACCCTTTCAAACAAAAAATAATTTTGTAAATCCGTTTTTGTATGACGAAGTTATGCCCGAACACACATATTGATAACCTCTTCCTTTTTTCAGAAGTCGGTTAAAAATTGATTAAAATATACCTACTACATAATAAGCACGATTTTGCTTTAACATTAGGTAAAGTAGGTAGGTATAATAAGATAAATTGCATTAAACGTCGCTTGCACACCCAGGTGTTCAGATAGCAATACAAAATCTATTGTTTCTGCTAATTGGCGTGCGAGGGGTTAAGGGGGATCCGCTGTGGTAGCCCGCGAAATTCAAATTCTCTTGCGTTTTTTGCAATTTGCAGGTCATTGTCAGGTTATATCTTGATCAAAATATGATTCGGGACAGTGAAAACTATATATTTACATAATTTTAACCATAAAAATCATCAATACATCTTTCTAAGTTAGATTTCCCCCGGATTAGTCTAAATTCCGAAATCGGACCAATCCGGAGGAAATCTAACTTGGAGATAGGTATTGATGGTTAAAATTATGTAAATACATAGTTCTTAATGTCGCGAATCATACTTTGATTAATATACAACTTTACCCAGACCCGAAAATTGCGAAAAACGCAAGAAAATTTGAATTTCGCGGGCTACCACAGCGCAATCACTTTAAATAGGTATGAAATTAAAGAAAACCATGACTTGTGTCACACATACCTGAATAACTATTATAAGGGCGCGGTTATAGTAGACGTTTTCTTGAAAAGTTTTCTTGCGGCCGCGTTTATCACGTTGTTATAGCAGAATAGGCCCTATTCATATTACACAATACAGCATTCGTGGTGTCCGCATGATAGAAATGAAGCAGTGACTCCTGAGAAATTTTAATATTGTTGCCTAGCAAATAGAATCCACTTTCGCCTGGCGATCGCGCGGCGGGCTCAAGAAATCTATTGTGTTGTCTAAGGCCCGGCGCACACTGCTGGAAGCGCAGAGGAGCGGTCGCGCGCATGCTCTTGTAGTAGCTTCAGGGCGGACGCTCCGAGCACCACGTGCGAATTTATTCTTATATTGACCGTATGTTAAGGTAGTTAAGGTTTATATTAAATTGTTGTCTTCAACTGCGCTCCGCCGCGCTTCCAGCGGTGTGCGCCGGGCCTAAAAATGCACAATAATAAAAAGTAGAAGTGTGCAGTTTTAGAAGCGATTGTGTATTTGTGAATTTGGTAGTAGGTCATCATTATAATCGAGCATTAGGTATCTGTCAAAAAAAAATTGGTATTTAAAAAGATGACCTAATGTTGCATTAGAAGTAGTAGGTATTAACGGGATGTGCCGTTGATTATCGCGTTGAAGGGCGTTAGCCGTAGGTGTAGCCACCACTTACCGCGGTAATTTGACCGAATCTCGACCGAAATTTAACTACCGCGATATTTATGTCGTTTAAGGGCAGTGACGTTGACGTTTTACACAAACTATTTTTATGTTGTTAAAAGCTGGAGTAGATTAGCTAGTAAGACAATAGATAAGGGCGCTCGACAGGCGCTCACTCAAACTGGTTATGCGCGCGTTGCGCGGCCTTCTAATGGTAGGCAATAATTACGCCCGCTGAACGTATTTGACTCAGTGAATTTAGTATGACTTCTTATTAGATAATTTTTCAGTTCTTTACAACCTACCTCACAAAGGTGGAAGTTCTCAATTCGACTGATTGTTTATTTGTGCATCCATACTCATTTAGTTAAGTTGTCCCGTACAATTTGTCAAGAATGTTATGTAAGTATTGAAATTGTCAACATTTTCTTTGTTTTAGATTTCGATGGACACCGTCAGAAGGCGCCTGAAGGCCGGCGAAAAAAAATGCTGCCGCTGCCAAGAAAATTCTTATGAATCAGGCGTATCAGAATCAGCAATACAACTCCATAAGTTACAATTGACTTCAAACCTCTTGATTTCATGAAATCGCTAGATTTGAGGTCACTTCTAACTTATGGAGTCGTATTGCTGATTTTAATTATTATAATTCTGTAAAGCCATGTTAGCTACGGCCGCGAATCATATTTTAATCATCATACAACCTGACACTGACCTGCAAATGGCAAAAAAAAACGTAAGAAAATTTGAATTTGTCGCTACCTTAGCCCAGCCCCCTTAAGTAACTTTTTATTTATCATTTAATAATACAGTACAGTACAGGGTGGCCCAAAAGTCGTGGATCAAACGCAACTAGGGGTTAGGTGGGGTCATCAGCTGCAAAAAGTTGTTCTACGGGAGGTCCTTAAGGTCAACCCCTGCAGAGTATAATTTATTTTGAGTTTTTATGACAAAATACACTTTTTTTAAATAATTCTTATAAAAATTCGAAAAAATCTACATGCTGTATATTTTTTATAATTTTCACTAGATTGGTACTGATGAGTACTTGCCTTAGACATGCTATTTATGGTTGTTTATTGGGTGTGTTGAAGATAATATTAAGTTTTACGAAATTTTTTTCTCAAACCATAACTTTTCATTTACTTTGGACCCCACTGTGAAAAAAAAATACTCTACCGAAAAGTGACCCTGTGTTACAAGTTTTGGCGCATTTAATAGGGATTCCGAAAAGGTATTACACATGGCCATGAGTGGCTCTAATATCTTTCAAGGACGATTATTCGTAGCAAGGCCAAAGTTAATCCAACCATAAAACTCGGTTAGGCTTATTTAAAAATAAACTGGAACTAATACAATGAATGACAAAGACTCTCTGCCTCTCTTTTACACTAATCATTTAATCCTTTGTCAATAAAAGGCCGGTTCGCCCGTCATTTCAGGTACCGATATCTTACCGAGGCAGGAATTTTGAGCATTTATTGTAAAATGTTTTGCTTAATAAAACAATTATTTCACAATCGCTGTCTTGTTTTTTCGTCCTAGAAAGATATTAGAGCCACTCATGGCCATGTGTAATACCTTTTCGGAATCCCTATTAAATGCGCCAAAACTTGTAACACAGGGTCACTTTTCGGTAGAGTATTTTTTTTTCACAGTGGGGTCCAAAGTAAATGAAAAGTTATGATTTGAGAAAAAAAAATCATAAAACTTAATATTATCTTCAACACACCCAATAAACAACCATAAATAGCATGTCTAAGGCAAGTACTCATCAGTACCAATCTAGTGAAAATTATAAAAAATATACAGGATGTAGATTTTTTCGAATTTCAATAAGAATTAGTTAAAAAAAGTCAATTTTCTCATAAAAACTCAAAATAAATTATACTCTGCAGGGGTTGACCTTAAGGACCTCCCGTAGAACAACTTTTTGCAGCTGATGACCCCACCTAACCCCTAGTTGCGTTTGATCCACGACTTTTGGGCCACCCTGTATATTGTTTTGGCAACGCATTACGCTCCCATGTAGTTATATTTCTTATCAACAGAAAGGCCGATCTTGTTGCTTATTTCTGAGGTCAAGTTTAGGCTATTTTAGGTCATGGCATAGTCTTTATCGCTAATTAGACCCGAGCGAACTTAGTCTTAAGGCCCAGGTTCCAAGATTGGTTTAGCTCGATGTGTAAGTGAAATGGCGTTATGGCTGTCTAGTTTGACGCACGAGATAGAAGATTCTCACGCGCACCGGAATTATGTCGTAAAAATGCAAATAAAATCGTATAAAATTAGAAATTAACTATTTAATAAAAAGTAATCCATCACTGGATGCAGTTTGGAATTTGACATTTCATGGTATATTTTTAATTATAATTATAATTGTTAATGAAGGGATAAACTGCTTTTAAAGATTATTAGGAGGTATGTATAAAGATTTTTTTGGTGCATTAAAATATGTATAATTATGTTTTGGCTTCCATCACTGTATGCCAAAAAGACTTGAAAATATCATATTTTTTTTACATGTCAAAATTATTTACGGTTTATGAGATACACTGCTTTAAAAAACCACCTTTTTGATCGTTTTCAGGAAATCTGGGCCTTAAAGTGGATGCGATATGGAAGTCCGCGAAATTAAAATTTTCTCACATTTTTTTCAATTAGCAGGTCAGTCAGTCAGGTTGTATTGATCAAAATATGATTCGCGACCGAAACAAATTCACCAAAATCATCAATACAACTCGCTAAGTTCATTTTAATCCCTTTTCATAACTTTATGCAATAGTTAAATATTCAAAGGGATTAAAATGAACTTAGCGGGTTGTGGTGATGATTTAGATGATTATAATTCTGTAAAGAATCATTTGTTACGGTCGTGAATGATATTTTGTTCAACATACAGCCTGACACTGACCTGCAAATTGCAACGTAAGAAAATTTGAATTTCGCGGGCTACCCTTGCGCTTCTACAACACTATAGGCCGTACACTCAATGCCTGACACCGTGTGAACACACTCGGTAGGTATCGCAAGATGTAGGTATCCGTAGAGTTCATGAGTGTTCATACAAACAGACACTCTGTTTCGGACACTGAGTGGAAGGTGTATATTGTCGTAGCCAAAAGTTAGCTTTAGATGACGAACTATTCTACGTCACTAAATAATGCACTTCACTCAAGCAAACACCCATCCATCCATTTTCACAAACTTTAACATTAAAATAGTAGCACAGTTTTACAATCCGTATGGTGTATTTTAAGTATTGTTATTATTTTATTTATCAAAATAGGTAGGTTTAGGTATTTCCAACCACTGTTTCCCAAACGCTTAGTCGGCGTTCCCACGAGCGTAATAAAATCGCGGCGGGATTTTGTCGCGCACTGGATTTTCAACTCTCGTTGTTGAGCCGAGCGTTGAGAATCCAACCTAACAAAAACAGAGTGCATCCCAGCGCGACGAAAACACACTGTTGGATTTTCAACTCCCGGCGCTAAGCAGAGAGTTGAAAATCCAGTGCGCAATAAAATCCCGCCGCGATTTTATTACGCTCGTGGGAACGCCGACTTATTCTTCCATTGTTCGATTTGGGAAAGACGCTAGACACGTCGTTCGTTGATGTTGTGTTATAATAAACTGACTTCCTGCATGTCCTTCTCCAGGCTTTAAACTACCTGCATAATTTTCATCACAGTTTGATCGTGAAGGCGTAACAGACAGACAGTTACTTTCGCATAATATTAGCATGGATAACTCTTCAAATAACGTGATAAAATATAATAATTAATACTGTAAATTGAAATATACTACTTCTTTTCGAACCATTGTTATATTTTTGAGGATCTTTCATTAGTGATAGTGATCATTTAAGTCAAAGCCGTCGCCCACTGACAGCACGGCACGACAAGTGATTTAGTAAGCGAAGCGATCTTGTTTTATCATGCTTAGGGCGCTTTCAGTTTAAACGTTCCGCGTCGGACTGCTGCGGTGTCGAAGCGGTGCGTTTTTCGTATTCCACACCGATGGTCGTTTGTTTTCATACAAAGCGCGCGGTGCGGCAACAGTGCGGCGTCGATATCGCGAACGCTCGACAACAGGACGGCAACGTCGGAAACTCCACGTGTATGATATGAAAACAAACGACCGTCCGTGCGCAATACAAATAAAAGCTTGTAAAAAATTAAGTATATGATTTCTGTTGGTTATTTTAATTTATAGTAAGTAGGTATTTAATTTTAAGTTTTTATTTCTGTAAGTAAGTTATAATAATGTTTAAAAATAAAAAGAATATGATTGTTATTCCGCATTTTATTTTGATTTATCCCGTGGTTCATTCACATGCGTTCCCGTAGACCTATCCTATGTCCTTTTCTGAACCCCTGACAATGTGTAAGTATGCAAATTTTCATGATTATCAGTTGTGTAGATAAGACTCAATTCACATGGAAATGGCAGCGGCCGGCAGCGATGTGGTGAGCAGTTTACCTTTATGTGGTAAAGCAAGCCGCCCGGCCCGTCGCTCCGCCGCGCGCCGCCCGCGAGGCTCCGCTCGGCGTTTTCTAAGTATCTAGCGTATCTATATTTTTTTGATATTGCACATAAACGAAAAGCCAAACACAGCAGCAGCATTATTACTATGCATGCCAAATAAGAAAAGTACTGTCAACAGTCAAGACGCCATTTTGTTACGCAATACTCGCGAACTTACGAGTGGAATTTCATTTGAAAATTCATAACCTTTGAAATCGTATCTTATTTCTAGCGTAGTAAGGTTGAACTTGTAACAACAATTTTCGCCTTGTTAATTCACGTTACTACGTTCAAGCTTATTTTTTCAGTGATAGGAGGAGCTCGTGGCTAAGTAATAACAGCTGCACGGGTCGATCCATCAGGTTAAGCTACGCTTGCCGGGGTTGGTCCGTGGTAACCATCTTTACATAGGTACCGATAAAAGCACGTTATGCTGTTGGTCCTGGCTGTCATTCGTGGATCTCTGACAGTCGTAACGGGTCGTCAGAAGCCTGAAAGTCTGACAACCAGTCTTACCAAGGGGTATCGTATTACCCAGTTACTGGGTTGTGGAGGTCAGATAGGCAGTCGCTCCATGTAAAATACTGGTATTCAGCTGCATCCGGTTAGACTGGAAGCCGACCCCAACATAGTTGGGAAAAGGCTAGGCAGATGGATTATTTCAGTGATAAGATCATGTCGCGGACGAAACGTTAGTCTCAAACACGGCGGACTGAAAAGATGCTTTTAATTTTTTCAGTCCACCGGTAAATTATGAATGGCTAAACTCCAAACACGTTCGTGATGGGGTATCGATATTGTTTTCAAAATTTCAATCATACTGCTGTGATATTATGGCTTTCTGTTTTTTCTCTAAAAATACTTAGAATAAAAAAGCCCGTAGGTATGTAGGTAGGTAAGTAACAAAACCCCGAAAAAGTAATTGAAATCTCTGAAAAAGATTTCTCACATCAGTTATTGCATACCTACCTGCCTCATCAATAGGTAGGTATTCATCACGAGCGCGAAGTTTCGCTAATTAATTGTTTTACGCGTTTATAATATAAACGCGTAAAACAATTAATTAGCGAAAATTATATTATAATTTAAGAGTAGGTAATGCCTTATTATCTAATAATACTTCCCTACATAGACTAATTATGTAATTTTCTAACAAATATAAAGGAAAATGAAGGAATAATGTAAAAAAATATTACTAGGTAAGCTTTCATACGCATTTTAGTTTTAGCGCGGGCCTGTTTTTAATACCATGCATGCCATAATATTTCGATTCGATTCAAGTATTTAACTGGCCAACTACTACGCTATTTCATAGCGCATAGTATCTTATTCTAAACTACGACGCGCATACGCACACACTCACAGAGCATGTAACTTTACACACACTCTCACGTCGCACTGCAGCACGAAACATTACGAGTAAGAGCCGATAAAAAGCTATTTATCTCTTTCGTACGATTCTCGCTGTTGTTGCTCATAACGCGCTCAAGGTCAAAGTGGGGTAGCTTGATGTGCTGGCGACTGTACATATTCGTGCACAACTGCTTTATTCTAAGTTCTAACTTGATAAGAGTACAAGTCTTAGTTGCGGAAATAGAAGACAAACTTACATTGTTTAACTGTTTGTTGCTCGTGAGAAGTGTTATAATAATCTCACTACCGAATTAACACAATTTAAGGAATAAAGAGTTATTTTAACAGTAACAAACTCTAAAAGTAATAGGCAATCTCCACACGTCACGATCCAACACTTCTGTTCACGACTGTCCCAAGTCAAATAAGGAACAAAGTACCTCGCAACCCCGTGTAAATTAGAAAGGTAAGTACCCAACAAAACCGATTTAGTTTTCAAGCAAAACTCACCTTTAAGAGCCAACGTAGGGCAATAAATTCTGCGTTAACGTCTCACGTTCTACGTAAGAAACGGTTGCTTTATAGAAGAAAAAAACGGTAAAATAAACGATTTGTTACACCCTCGAGCGTCTTCGAAAATTTTTACGCGAATATAAAGTTCACTCGTTATTTCGCATAAAAAACATTTTTTGTTGTGAATAGGACTCTTAATGCAAACGCAATTCACCTTTGAATAGTAGTCTTTATGTAATCATTCGGTGAATTAGTGTTGTGCTTGTTAGTCGATTACGGTGTCTGACTATTGTCGGTTAGTCGAATAGTGAAGTAGTTTAAATATCGCAAAGGTTTATTATGAAGTCAGCTTCTAGTAAATACGCAAATATTAGCTTGGACACGAAATCAAGAATTCAAATAATAATAGCTTATTTATCAACTCGATAAAGCTCGTGGCTAAGTAACAACAGAAGCACGGGTCGCTCCATCAGGTTAAGCTACGCTTGCCGGGGTTGGTACGTAGATAGGTGACAATCCTTACACACCGAAACTCCTCCGTGCCTCGGAAAGCAAATTAAGCTGTCCCTCATGACAGCTGGTCATTCGTGGATCTTTGACAGTCGTTACGGGTCGTCAGAAGCCCGTAAGTCTGACAACCAGTCTTACCAAGGGGTATATCGTATTACCCAGTTACTGGTTGTGGAGGTCAGATAGGCAGTCACTCCACTGGTATTCAGCTGCATCCGGTTAATCTGAAAGCCAACCCCATTATAGTTGGGAAACGCCAGGCAGATTGATTGATCAAATCAACAGAAATAAACGATTTACTTCCGTACTTCTAAAGCATGATGAAGAGATCTCTTTTATATTAAAATAACGGTTACCAATCCACAGACTGAACGCGGCCAAGACTGCTTACCTTCCTTGAAACAATTCACAACACGGTTAATATAACCACGATCCCAATTTCTATTATACTTTGTGTGTATAATAACCACGGCATCGGCACCTCACCTACTTAAAAATTTGCAAAATTCATTAATTCTTTGAAATGTTTCGTAAAGCGTTCCCCCGGGATGGCAAACTTTTGCGTACAGGTCGTTTAATAACGTAACGTGCAGTTTTATCGCTACCAACTTTACTTACAAAATAAACTTTCTAATTATTATTATGAAAACCTCCTTTAAAATCTATCGTAACGTTTCTTGAGTTTGACAGGTTCATTTAGGAGGACTGACATGTAAAATCTTGTTTCAGTCGAAACATTATTAATTTATTAGGTTGAGGGCCTTTCTCACCATCTACGATTAAGTTCCTATTAACTTACTTGGCAGATATTTTCATACAAATTCTGTTCTGTGATTAGAGGATCTTTGACAGTCGTTACGGGTCGTCAGAAGGCCGAAAGTCTGACAACCAGTCTTACCAAGGGTTATTGTATTACCCAGTGTCTGGGTTGTGCAGGTCAGATAGGCAGTCGCTCCATGTAAAATACTGGTATTCAGCTACATCCGATTAGATTGGAAGCCGACCCTAGAACCTACTGCCATAAACCTGGCACAAAAATCTAGACTCCGGGCTGCTTCTGAGAAATTCCTGATGATTCCTGCCCGACTTTTTTTTTTGTGGATGGTAAATCATCAAATGACTTCCCCCGCTCTAGGTGGAGCGCTCTTCGTGTCAGACTTTTACTGAGTAAAATATAGGCAACTGAAGGAACACGGGTAGCGTGTTCCTTCAGTTGCCTATGCCAGGGCCACGGTATCTCAGCACTGTCTTACATGGGAATCGAACCCAGGACCTCAGCAGTAGCATTTGCGACCACTAGATCAATCAATTTTTATTAATTAGGTAAAGCCTAGCTCTTAGGAGCTGTAATAACAGCCGCCGATGGATTAATTAATGATGATGATGATTTAATTTCGATAGTCGGTGTCTTTGGTTTTGTATTTTCGTTTTTCATACCGACTTCCGAAAATTTACTAAAGTTATTTTTCACTTCATCGGTTTCTTTTTTTTTAATGAAGACTTTTTTTTAACTAAATACTACCTAATGTAACTGAACGAATGTAGGTAGGTAACGGTAGTTTTAGTCCACTAATTCTTCTGTTTTGTAATCGACTAAAAACAATGGAATTCGTTGGTCACATCACTAAAGTTAGGTATTTTCGGATCCAAATTGATGAAATAAATGGAACGATTAACGTGCAGGTGAATTTGTGTCAGGTGGACCTAGTCACTTTTTGAATATACTGTATCACTATGACATTAGGCTACAAAATACTGGATCCCATTTAGATTATTCACTTAAAACCATGTCCCCTTTCCCCACCAAAACAAAGACATAACGAACGTTACAAAGCTGACAAGATACATTCAAATGCAAAAATAACATTCTCGTCTCATCCCTGTAACCTCACAGTATCCCGTAATGACAGCCCTTACATGACAATTCCATTCGCGCAGGGCTGTCACTCATTAGCATATGTACATAAAGAGTCGCTCATTGGCTGGGCCGCGGGCCGCCATGTTTGAATTGCAGAAATTCCAGTCGCCATTTTATTAATTAAAAACTCCCGCGTTTTTTCTCTTGCCACAATTATTGTTTGTGAAGTGATCTTAATATTTACTGCGTAGGTTTTACGGGGTGGTAGATGATTTTTCAGGTGTTGTACTAGTAGGAACATTACAGTAAGAATAACGACACAGCCAGGTGAAAATTCGCTGCGTTTTATAACAAAACATTGTTCATAATCACGACTAAATCCTTTGTAGTGAAAAATTACGTGTTGGTCGCACGAATGATGAAATTTTTCCACACATTCGCGTATCAAACCCAATATGAGGTTTCCCCTAATACCATCAATGAAGACTAAGTTGTCTATTATTATAAAATCTTTTAAATCTTCTTTACTATTAACGATTTTTTTATTGCGAGTTCATGTTGTAATCTTGTGGGAACATTAATAGTCGTGGGTGGTCTACATCGCATTATGTTGGTTATTATAGTATAAAATAAACTTCTAAAGCGAACGCTTAAGAGTTGGAGATGAGTTTCTTTGTCCAATTAATGTTGGCGATTTATATTGAACATAAGTCTTATAAGACATTATTTCTCAGACAAAAGCACTTAAAATTACATAAAAACCATAGCATTGTAACATTACAAATATGAAAAGAGTTCCATTGTATAATATTTTAAATATCGAACGTTTCCTCTTAGTAACATTCCGTTTTTAAAATATGCACAATTTTTTTCATGTCTGGTGCGTTCGTAAAATTTAAAATTTCCTAAAAAATAACGTTTATGAATAGAGATGTGACGAAAAATAACGTATTCCACGGTCGTTTTACGTCGCGAGGCGGTAGAACGTAGTGAACGCGCGAAAGCTTTCCTTTCAAGTAAATAAAAATAGTCGAATATATTGAAGTCCCGCGGGATGGCCAATAACTTCAGTTGGATTTGGCTCTGTGTACGTATGGAAATTCAGCGCACCGGGTGCGTTTAGACGGATCTCGGGATGGACATCGATAGTTTTGGTGCCATCCCTAGCCATCAATCGAGAATGGATCGTATCGTTGTAAGTATTGTTTTTTTTAATTACAGCAACAATGTATAGCGAGCGTCCATTGAAGTACATTTTTAAATAACAAAAAATGTTTTGAGTTCACTGATCTATGAAATGGTTCTTTACTCCAAACGCAAGCATTTGCAACTTGTTGCATTCATTACTATTAAAATTTTAAGACCACAACAAAGGCAAAAAATAATTCTACACAAAAAAGCGCTACAAACCTCCACATTTGCCAGCCAAATATAATCGCAATATCAACAATGATCAGTCAATAACGTCTTACAATTTTCTCTATCGATAAAAATGCTAATGTCTCATCCCTTCGCGGGGGGATATCGGGAGGTCCTAGAGGAGGTCCAAAGTGATTGCATTGGATGCCTCCAAGTCTCCGGTAAGTAGATTCAGATACTGGTGCTTGAACAATGGAGCTTTCTTGACTTTATTTTGAATTTTGAAGCATGAACTCCTTTAAGATTTCCGAAGAATTCGAAGATATTTTGAGAAAAAGTGTTGAAATATATTTTGGGCATTCCGACGTGAAAATATTTTGGAAGGCGTCAAGTATTTTCAGATATTTATTGGAATGATTGAAGGAATTACGTCGGCCATGAGAGGTAAATAAACAAAGGATACAACCGTTTACACCAACAGCAATAAAAAATAAAATATTGTCCTTTCCACAGATACCAGTACACAAAACGAAGGAATCACAAACCAAACAAACAATAAACAAACCATCTTGAAAAAACAACACGCAACGAAACACTTAAAACACGAAACTTTTAACAAATGCGAAAAACTGCGAAAAAGAATTAAGCAAATGTGCTGCCCGTAACTTGTTAACTTGAAGATCGATCGCATTATTGAAATAACGCCCTAGTGGCCCATCATGACCCATTCTAAACTGAAGGGATGGCGTTGATCAAGGATTATACCTGGGATTAAGGGCTCAGGCAACTTAAAGTTATGATAATGTGAACCCTTGGAAGCTCCACGCAGCTTTAGGCGGATCCAGGATTTGCTGAATCCTGCAGGTAAAGTTGTAAGTTTAAGTTTGAAGTGTTTTCCGTGAACTTGATTAAGTTGTAAATGTGAGAGAAATGTTTTGGGTGGCTATGACTTTATGGCGTGTTGAAAATAAATCGTACCTAGCCTAGCGTATTCATATTGCAGCTTTACAATATGGTTTACCGACTGGAAAACCATAAAAAATACAATATTCTGAATAAAAGTACATAGTATGACCAAATAAGTTTTAAAGCAACTGTGGTGTGCTTAGTAAGTACAAATATTTAGATCTGATAAAGAATCTCAGATAGCAAATAGGTAAATTTTAAAGGAAGACGCATATGATGGAACTGAAAACAACACATAAATCCCTGTAACAAATATTGTAGAACTCCAATTGTTGACAGGTAGTCAAGCAAACCTACTCGCCCCATAGCAACAGCTCCCCTCCGAAAAGTTTTACAACTTGGCAAGGAGGTACCATGTTTTTCACTCCCCAATACCTATATCCCTTGTATATAAACCTAACGTTAAGCACATGGCTCAGAATTTCACCTTAGTCATTATAGGACAATATTACCTATATAAAGCTCATGTTTTAGGTTCATAAAAGAGCTTTTCGTATATTTTCCTAGGCACTTCCATTACACACAAAATTATCTAGCATAACATGATTATATCTTCCATCGATGAAAGACCTAGGCCCATTGATTACATTAGCGAACGAAGCGAAAACATAAAATTGGTAAAGTCACCGTCAACAGAATATGCATAGCAAGGTAATAATGCAAAATAGTAAAAGTACGATAAGTAGTGTATATCACGCGAACCCGACATTTTGTTAGCATTTATATAAGGCTGGTAACACTGCTACACAGAACGAAACATCACGTGTACACACCAAGGATCTGTCAAAACAGGACTTAGTTCTTTCACCCTAAGGTTGAATGTGGACTGAACATGGAAGTGATAAAAGATGTTCTTTGGATGGTAGAAGTTCTTTAGCTAATAGTAACGAATGATGGGTCAAGGGTGAAAGTAGACGAAAGAATCAAAGAAGAAAATTAGGACTATATAACGAATGGTTCAGAATAACTGTTTACAGTTGTATTGTTGGTGTATTATTACTGACTTGGATTTATTTCCTTTGAGCGTTTTTATTGGTTGTTTTGTTTCATAATGTTAAGCTGAAAGCTAAAGTACAAAAATTTGGAAAGCTGAAAATTTAGGGGAAAACTAAAGAAACGATGGATTGATTATGTGTAAGATATGCTTAGAAAGGGGGTGAATACCGAGGTGGCGGACGATAGATATACAGGGTATATATCAGAAGAAGAAAAAAATATGCTACGCAGAGCATCTTTGTCTTCTCTTTCAATAAAATATATGATTAAGAAATTGGAGAAAAACTACGAAGCATTATGTGGTTTGGATAATATGAAGCAATAGCAGTGAAGAAGTTCCCCTACCTACGACGATGTTGAAACCTCATGCAACAAGCCATACGTACGCATTATAGTTATATCAAGTTATATGTACGGATAAAACAAAACCTATAGGTATCTACTGTCAGGAATCAATCCAAAACCTTTTAATTTCAGAGTAAAATGTAAACGAATATCTCGGCATTCTGATTTAATTTCGGGTTTCGACAGAATCACTGCATCGAACCGTAGCTTCTGGCGATTTAAGTGTACTTAAAACGACCTATTTGAATAAAAACATTTCGATATTGAATTCGTTTTCATTTCTGTTACAAGAGGTTTTTTAATGATGAAATATTGCATTATTTCAAAAGGTTCGCGTTTCATTTGTGGTGGGTTTTAGTATTTATATATTACAACCAAACACTAACCCAACAATTGCTTGCTTGCTTTGTCGTCGTAGTCGTCGATAGCCCTTGGTCAAACAGCCAGTTTTACCAAGGGGTATCGTGTTACCCACGTTGTTAATTCCGCCTCGAATGCAATAACAAACGTTCTCCACTTGTATCAAAATGTAGGACTATTGTTGAATTTTATTTTTCATAAAAACTAAAAATCTAACTAACTCAAAAGCTATTGAATTTCGGTAGAACATTTGGTGGTTTAATTTGTTGCATTTTAAACCTAATATGAAGTCCTGCAAGGATTACGTCGAATTACAAGTAACTCTGTATATTTAACAAACTCTTCGGAGTTTGATACCCTCCGCCTCCGCTACACGATATAGGTAATACATAATTAACGGCGGCCAAAACTAAGTTAAAGTACAAAGTTAAATTTTAAACTGCCATTAAATTATCTAGGGGTTATAATTTGAAAAAGTTAAGCAGCCAAGGTGAAACTTGAGCAAGTTAATACCTAATTGGTTTAAAATTTTGATTGATTTGACTTCTAACTTTTGATCTGCTTATTATTTGGGTCAAAGTTTTGATTTCGGCAATTATGATTGATTGAAAGCGATTATTCTTAGATGAAGTACTTAATTGTGGAATATTTGACACTTTCTGATGAATTTGGAGTGAATTGGGTATTTGCTTTTCGCATGGATTTTTCTTTGAATGTTTTTAATTACTTACCCGCAATATAAAGTGCCTTATTTCCGTCTACAGGCAGTTTCCTCTAAGTCTTCAGGCAATTTCTGCCAGGGTCGCGGGTTGTTCGAAAGAGATACCGTGGCCCTGGCAGAGGCAACTGAAGGAACACGAAGGACGAAGGAACACGGGTGGGTTTTAATCAGTAAAAGTCTGACACGCCCTTCCGCTCCACCCAGAGAAGAGAAAGAAGATGAAAGAAAAAAGAAGAAGAGAAAATGAGAAGAATAAAAAAGAGGGAGAAGTCATTTGACGATTCCCACACAAAAAAAAACAGGTTCCTCTAAGCTCAAAATGTTTCTGGTTTATTTGCCTGCACAATAAATTATTGTAGTCATCATGGTCTTAGTAAACCCACGTTTGATGAACCGAATAGTACTTAATCAAAATTATACATGTTACAGGACACACACAAACTACGTAAGATGTGCTTTCTCCATCCAAATTCTCACGACAATGCTAATAAAGTTTTTCCTAACCTCACAACACATGCCTAGTTTTATTTAAATATTTATTTAACGGTCTTAAGCGCAGCATATTTGCTTTTCCCAAAAACGCTTGAGTCGCCATCTGGTGTAGCGCCGCACTTGACAACTATTATGCAATATCATCAGTCCGCCGATGAGATAGGGAGCGGTCAAAGAAAGAGAGGAAGCGATTTTTGAAACTCACACTTCGATCTTATAACAAGGCAAGGTTTTACTTTTGACATGGTTTAAAACCATCGAGATAGTTATTGCAATAAAGAACATAATTGTTATTGAAAAACAGACCTTTATACACAAAACTGATAACTTAGTCCTGTACTAAGTTGTCAGTTTTGTATTAAGAACTTTATGTAGTCGGAATAAAGCTCGAAATTCAAAAATAGCTTCAAACCTAGGTCTGAAGATAAACCGTTGTTTTACAAAAACTTGTAAATGTCAACTATACGGAATTATGTCAAGATTCAATACATTTATGATTCTGAGCCTTGTATTTTATAAAACGGACTGGAATTACCTATACACTGAATATCGTAGAGAGAATAGTATCCATTGTAATGATCAATACGGAGACCTATGTTAAGAAATCTTCAAAAGTGATGTATTTATATATGATACTGAGTTAAGACTAAATGAAGATGCATATGTTTCAGTTCAAACTTATTTTCTATACTAGATTCACGTAGATTCGTGACAAGTTCATGAAAGCAAGTAGCTAGATTAGTGTCAAAGGGGTACCATGGGCCAGGTGGTATGGCCTCATGAAACATACATTATTATGTCAATCAATCATTATCTTTATTGTGGATCATAGGTAGGTACATAATACAGGTCTTAAATAATTAAATAGTGATCAGCTATGTCCCGCCCTTAGGGCATACAATAATAGCACATAGAAAATTAAATTTACATTATTATTACAATTTTTAAGCATTCACATAAAATATAAAAAAGGTTAAAACACTGAACGGCACGAATTAAGTTCGTACATATTATCAGTGGGCCACTGAACGCATCATGACTGAGGGGAACTGTATTGGAGCAGTGATTTGTCTGATAGGAAGTCTTTTATAGAGTAGTAGCACTTGTTTACTAACAGATCATGGAGATTCTTTTTAAATTTTGTTATTTCTGAAATTATTCTAATAGGCCCCGGAATATTATTAAAAATGCGTGTAGCTGTACAAAAGATACTTTCATGCATTAGATGAGTCTTGCTAGCTACTGTGCGCAATTTGTCATTACGCCGTATACGCGTGTAGTAATTATACATGTCAATATTATTTTTTACAAATACTGCAACCTCAAATATATAGACACATGGCAGTGTTAATAGGTTCATCTTTTTAAAAAATGGCTTACAGGAGTCAGTTACATATAGCCCTGATGCAACGTTTCTGAGCAATGAAAGCACGCTCCTTATCTGTACTGTTGCCCCAGAATATGACGCCGTATCTAAGGATGGAGCTAACGTAGCCGTGGTAAGCTGTTAGTAAAGTAGTCTGATTCGATATTTTCCCCAGTCTGCGAAGTGCATATGAAAACTGTCCCAGCTTTTTGCATATATGGTCAATATGTAATTTCCAATTAAGTTTGTTATCAATATGTAGTCCTAGAAAATTTGTTACTTCAGTTTCTTCAATGTCGCTATCTAAGTAATGTACATTTAAAGTACCCGTACGTCGAAATCGTATTTTAAAATTCATTATTTTAGTTTTGTCAATGTTAATCATTAAATTATTGATTTTAAGCCAGTCTATAATTAATAATATTGTTTGGTTAATGTCAGATTCTAGATCAATTGTATTATCATTAACGAATAAAACAGTGCTATCATCAGCAAATAGTGTTATGTCATGATTTGTTACCGAAGGCATGTCATTTATATAAACAAGGAAAAATAAAGGACCCACTATACTCCCTTGAGGAACGCCGAATTTAGCAGTTCCAGTTTCCGAAGCATATATTTCTTCTGTTTTAGTAGTGGGATTTAATCTCTTTACTTCCGTAAATTGTTGTCTATTGTTAAGGTATGATTCTATAAGTTTGTATACATTACCTCTCACACCATATGCATACATCTTTCTTAAGAGGATCTTGTGGTCGACACGATCAAAAGCCTTCGACATATCCATGTATAGCGCGACAGCCGGTAGCCCTTTGTCTAAGTTGGTCATTACCTTACGTAAAAAGTTATATATTGCCACATTTATGGATTTGTTTTTTCTGAATCCATATTGACTGGACGTTAGAATGTTGTGTGTTTCAAAGAAAGTATAGAGACAGTTGAACATCACCTTTTCAAAAATTTTTGCAAAAATAGGTATCAATGCTATGGGCCTATAGTTGGTCATGTCAGTTTTTTCTCCTTTTTTAAATACTGGCTTTATAACAGATATTTTTAGTTTGTCTGGGAAGGTACCTTCTTCTATACATGTATACATGTATATTTATTTTTTATTTTATTTTTTTCTATACATGTATATTTATTTTTTATTTTATTTTTTATCCACTATTGCCCCACAGCTGGACATAGGCCTCCCTACTCTCTTTCCACCTCTCTCTATCCAGAGCTTCCAAGGACCAATCTTTATTAAAGGAGTCCAGCTCATCCCGCCATCTCCGCCATCCTGCCGCGATGTCGTTTGCCACTAAGCGGGACCCACTTGAGTCGAAGTTTGGCCCATTGATCGTCTGACATGCGGCAGATGTGTCCAGCACAATTCCATTTAAGCGAGGCAGCTTTCCGAGTGACGTCAGTTATTTTAGTGATGGATGGTTGTATTATTAACCCGGTCCACAAGTTTGATACTCAGAATACTCCGTTCCATAGCTCTCTGGCAAACCACGAGCGTGGACCACAGCTGAATTGTCAAAGACCATGTTTGAGAACCATACATTATCAATTAATTAATTTAAATTAATGCTATCCAAGTAAGTTATCTATGCTCGAATTTCAAATCAACCCCAAATCTAAATGTCACTAAACTTAAGTACTTCTAACCTTGCTAATCTCCTGTGCCTTGTACCAAAGTCTAAGTTACTAAATTTGCATATAAGATTTACTTAGCCCTTCACGTTGATGGTAAGTTTTAGTTCATATCAGCGATATTACAGACTATTTGGCTGAAATAACTTAGTTGCAATCGTGGATAGAAGGGTTAGAGTTGAAGTTACTTGGCTTTACTGTTATGGGTAGGTGTGGATGGGGTTGGTCTAGGTATATATGTAGAGGGTTTAAAAAAACCGGTCAAAAGTGAGTCGGACTCGCGCACCGAGGGTTCCGTTCCGATTTCTGAAAAAGTGTGCTATTTAGAGACGTCGTTATATTTTTCCTGTAATCTTTACATAAACTTCTATCACATAGAATATTTACAGATTTTTGTTTATGCTAACTTCGGAAATAAAGGATAAGGAATGGTATTTTGTTTTTACGGTAACGGTATCTGAATATTTTTCATGTAAAAATTATCATCTGTCTACTCAATGGACGACGTATAACCAAATGATACTTAAGGGCCTGTCTCACCATCTACAATTAAGTTCCTATTAACTTACTTGACAGATAAGTAGGTAAGTAGTCGCTATTAGGACATCGTGAAATAGGCCCCTAGTAGAGGAAAATATTGTTTCATTGGAGATAAGAGTACCTAAAAGGAAGCTGTATCAAGAAGTCTACAATCATGAAATCTAGGTACAAGTAAAGACTATTTCCTAAAAAATAAACTTTAATCCAGCCTTCAAAAGACAAGAAACCTAAAAACTTATCTAAACTAAAACCCTAACATAGTCCAGGGCCCAAACAAAACATTCATCTACATAAAACTACGTAATTTGAACATAACGCACCACTGGGACCCATATAGTTGGACTGAAACATACAACGAAAGCCTTTCTAGGTCTAAAATCTAGGTAACCAAGCTTACGACCCAGAACTAGGACCTAGGTTACCATAAATATGCCCAGATAAGATTATCGTGGCACAATGGGCACTTATCTAGAATTTTAGCTCGGAAAGGTGTTCTTAAATAGAATGTTATCTAAGTCACGGTTTTGTCTAAAGAGGGTAAGCAGGGGTTGAACTTATGGTATGGGATACGGTTGCGTTTGAAGTAATATACAGTGTGTAAGTGTGGTCATTGTACCTACTCATCTTATAAACAACTTTTACTATGGGACCAAAACCTGAAATCGCGAAAAAAAATCAGCTGTTCCCTACATTTTGACGAATTATGCGAACATAAATGTACTGAACAGCTGATTTTTTTTTTCGCGATTTAAGATTTGGTCCTATAGTAAAAGTTGTTCAGAATGATGAGTACAATGACACCTTAAAAATACCACTGTTTACACTTACACCCTGTATAGGTAAGTAGTTACATGTATGGGTTGTGATGCAAAGATCAATAGTTTGACTCCCGATGTCTTTTCATCTGTGTATGTCAATTGATTGTCAATGTAGCTTAATCAACTGAAAAATGAGAAAGAGAAAGAACAAAGTGTTCTTACTTAACTATTATTTAAAAAAAAAAAACACGCTTTTATTAGTCTGGATATCATCTAGGACCAGGGACCCAATTCCGGGCTCGAGCTAGATATCACGACCATGGAGATAAGTCTCTGTTTCAAATCTCCGCATCAATGTCCGGTTCAAATCTCGATACTATCAAAAAACCATATTCTGGTAGACCATGGAGAAAATTTACAACGGAGAAAATAATCTCGTCTAAAAGACGTTCCATTTTTATCGATTCACTTTGATTATAATCGATTATGCTACGTTTTTCTTTTTTTAGTATTAATGACGTATGTTTAATTTATTAAATCCAAGCAAACACATTATAAAAGATAATTTTAGTATATTGTGTTTCTTTATCTGTGTTTTTTTTTTATAATTACTTACTGAAAATAGTAATTGCAAAGTAGCGTGATCAGAAACGCATTTCGCATGATCATCCTTTTTCTGACGTAGGTAGGTTTTAATTTTCATATTAAATAAGACTATTTTTAATGTCGATTAAAAAGGTGTGGAATAAAATTAGTTGTCATGAACTAAAATTCACACGAACACCTTGACTTCAAGTGCAAAAACAGTACTGTATTTTTTTTTTCTTTTGCTTATATCTCGAAAACGGTGTGTTCTATCGCAAAAATAATGAAAATTTGGCCCCCCTTTATAAAACCCATAAACCCCTCAGCCTCTACAATAAACCCCTCAGCCTCTACATATAGGTACCAAAAAAAAAAACGAAATAAACCTACGAATGTAAATTTTGATAGATGTTCCAACGGAGATTTCATATCTCCATACCTTAGGACCAGCCGTGATATCTCGCTGGTTTGCGATCGAAAAATTTATAAATGGAGATCGTTAGAATAGCATTTTTTCGTTTTCGACGGAGATAAGCAGTTTCTCGACTGATATTTCGACCATGGAGATAATTTCCATGCCACCGGAATTGGCCTCCTGAGACCATTGTCAAGAAGAATCAAACGAGCCCAAACTCGATAGCGTTACGTCGTTTTATTACCACACTGAGTTCCTGTAGCCACCGTCCGGCTCCATCATCAAATCAGCTCGATAGTACCAAAATATTACACTGTCACCGATTTTACATAGGTATCCCAAATTTCAGCTCAATCTAACAACGGGAAGTGGTTCAAATTTAACTTTCAAAATTCCAGCACACACACAAGTGAAGTTAAATATACGCTTTTACAAACCCGTGGAAAAGCTTGGTACGATCAAACTCAAAGTATTTATTTCAATGCAACCATTTACTAGCACTTTTGAATGGGATTAAATATAATGACTACTAAAAAAATTAAATGCTCACCAAATCTGCGTCGAACTGCTGACGAAAGAAACCCTAACCCTAGACGGTCGAAGTCAGGGGCACCCCCAGGGGCAACCCTGCAGACAGAAATAGGAGCCCCGCGCGGGGCTCCCTCGACCTGCACTGTCAGTTTTCTAAAGTTATAATTTCACAATAAAATGGTTTTAATTTTGGTCAGCATTTATCCATTCTGGCAGATATTTCTAATTTTTTGGTAGTAAAATAGGTACTAAAGCCCTTTTAAATTGGCAAGGAGTCTGTCAGTCAGAAAGATGAAGCTGGTAAACAGTCAGATCAGAATCAGAGATATCATATTCACGCAAAGAGCAAGAGTGGTGGCTTTTTCTATCAGAAATTTCTCAGCAGCAGCCCGGGGTCTGGATTTGTGCCCGGGTGATGGCAATAGGCTCGCTCGGCATGGGACTTATAACTGGCGAAATGTGGGTGGACTACCGAGATGACGATTATAGAGAAGTATGGAAGAAAGAGACATGTTGCGGCGACCACAAATGCATTGGGATAAGGGCAGGAGAATAATGAATGATGTGGCATGAGAACTCTGACTGCGTTGGGCGTTTCTTACGCCTCAAACTGTAGGCAATTATAATGCGTTTGGAAGTGTTTCTCTTCTACATGTTTATTCTATATCTACTCTAGGTAGATAGAAAACAGGCCAGCCACCGTGGTTCACAAAACACTCAAGGTGTGAATGTGATTAACATAAATTTTACATTTAAATTATCCGGGGAAATTCTCTCGCTGAAGCAAAATAGTTGAACCAAGGTACGTGTTGCTTGGAAATTGTAGGTACTAAGATTTTGCTGATCCGTCACCTGGTTGTATAAAGGCTTTTACAAACGCGCGACACGCGATACGCGACGCGAATCGATGGGCGACTAGCTTAATCTTTCTGAATGACCGCCCCTTCGTTCAAGTGTCTGTAATTGGTTTATTTTAAATAATTGAGTGTGAGTTTGAATTTCAATCCTACCAAAATTGGGTTCGGCCCCGCTCGGCCCGCTTAGACTCGGCCCGAAGAATAATACCAGGATATTTCTGTTTTGATAGGCGTAAAAACGTCGATTTATAGTCAAACAGAAAAGTGTTAATTTAACGTGCACACAGGGAGTGCAAAATTTAAATAACGTTTGGATAAATAAATAAATAATTAAACGAGTACGTAAGTACTTATCCTGTTTTACTAATACGCTTTGTACTTTAATAGTATAAATCATAGATTATTGTTAATTATCATTACTGTGCGACGGGTTAAGCGAGGTAGAGGCTAGAAAGCTACATCTTTTAAACGAAATCACTGACTACCAGGATAAATTATTTATCATAAATTCATAACAAAATATTAAATAATAATAAATTATTTCGAATTAAAATATCACTTTGCCTGGCTGTACAAATGGCACTGAATTGGTAGTAAAACATCTGGTATTATTCATCGGGCCTAGTCTGAGCGGGCCGAGTCGGCCGGACCCCCAAAATTGGCACTTCGATACATAATTTTCTTTTTAAGTCAGTTTTAAATCTAACACTGGAGGCTTTTCTCTAAATATCAGTATTCCCTGGATCAGAGGATTTTACTCATTAATAATAGTGCCGATTACTTTTATCAATTTAACCAATTTTAATACTTATATTCAAAAGTAGTAAACCTCACCACAAAAAAATCCAAATACAGTTTAGCTTCAGCCTTTGAAATTGATTTCAGCCAATACCTGTAACAAAAAAAAAAACAAGTATAAGTAAATAAACAAACGCTAGTGCAAACACACCAATCGACCATAAACACAAATATTGGCCCCAAACTATCAAACATTTGATCACACGCCGGTTGTAATTAAAAAAGTTTTTTTTGTAAAGTAAACACTATTAACTATCACTTCAAAGGGTCATATTTGTGAAGCACCCTTGGTACAGTCGACATAATAATATTATGGTTTTATTTGCGAAAGAGATTTTGAAAATTGCACAAAGAAAAATGCAACATAGCATACCTACTTATTAATTACTAGCTTTTGCCAGCGGCTTCGCCCGCATGGATATCGGATAATATCCCACGGGAACGTAGTACCGGGAATTCCTTCCTTATTCCTTGTCTACATTATAAAGGGAACCTCTGTGCAAAATTTCAGCTTTCTAGGTCCAAGGGTTTGGGCTGGGCGTTGATGAGTCAGTCAATCAGTCAGACATGTCCATAAAACCAAAATATCATGACATTTGTTTACTTATTTAAAATCAATGTAGATGATTTATTGTGAGTCGCACAGGAAGATCACCAACTAAAACTAAAAACAGAATGATAAAAGTTAACAAAAATAAAGAAACAAAATTATATTAAAAAAAAAAAAAAAACAGAAAGTCCTGTATGAGGCCAAAAGGAATCATATCTTTCTAGTTAAATTCAGTACTAATTATATCATTTCTACAGCAATTTAACTGAATAAAAGAATTAAAATCACATCATTATAACTTTTTATTTGATCTGACGGTACATGATTCTTTTAATAAATAAAGAAAGCCTGTGAAAACGCTGACGCGTGACAAAATCGCCCTGTAATAACCCTCGAATGCATTATCATTATATTCATGGGGTCTTTAATCCAAAAAGAAATCCACCAGAATCCCAAATCGTGGGTCTTTTGAACGACTTCAAAGTTAAATAACCCCTACGTAAGGTTGACGGGAATCGGGAAAAAACACATTCAATTTCAATCTTTAGATCCAAAACCGTAGAGTTGCTTTCAGCTTGCAATAAACACAATTGAAGAAACAAATGTTCAACCGTGCAATTTAGACTGTATTTCCGGTAACATGAGTTACATTTTAAGTTAACAAATATTTAAATTTATTCATTGTTGCGTGCATATAAAAATCGACTTTAATGCTTTATTTTAAAGTTTGAAACGTTTTGTCTGTTGACGGTACACGCTAGGGGTGGTACAGAACGGTGCGATTTTTCACTGAGTTGGTGAATGACGTTTGTATATTTTACTAGTTAAGTGACAGATGCGTTAGGGTTGCCAACTATTTATTGTGCGATTACGGCTTGCTTGTCAGATACAGGGTCGGCTATTCCTTGACAGATCAGGATTAGTCTGCTTTCTGTTGCAGATTATCATACAATAGTATCTATCTATCTATCCGTCTGTTGCCACGGGGTGGCGTTATTGCTATTTTATTCGCTGCGTATTGGCGGACCGAAAAGCAATTTATTTTTATTGTTCCGACCCCGGTATAAAATTCAATCCATTTATGATGAACGTAAACATGAAAAGTTGTGACATTTCTATTGGAAGATTGAGTTTTTAGGGTTATATTTTTTTGGTGTTTTCTAATATGATTTAAATAAAATTTATTGCAAAATCTGTTATCAGAGGAAATTAGAAGAATTTATCAGATTAACGAAATTGGACCACCAAGCTTGGCAGATGCATTTTGTGTTTACGTAATTAGCATGGAGTTAGGTTTTTTTTAACCGTAGATGATTACTGCGACTAAAAGTCTTCAATATAAAGCCTTTTGTCCACCGCCACGGCAACGAGAACGAGATGACGATGACGGCGCCGAAGTAGCGATACTGTACATGCATTTTCTAAAGCCGCGTGTCCACCACACGTCCGTCAACTGGACATCACGTTCAGTTCGAATAATCTTGTTTCTCGTTGACGTCCCGTTGACGGTGGCAGTGGACAAACGCTGTAGAACAACAGTTTAAACTACAGATGTATTGTAACTATGTATGTAGTATGTATTTATAATGATACGGTTTATTGTTCAGCACATAACAATCATATTACATCTGTAGATAATACAAAGCCTGGCTGCTTTCATGAATTATGTGACAGTTAATTATCTGTAATTACGCATATTATTAAGTATATTAAGGCAATTGTTATTATATTAACTAATTAAGCTTTTCTGAAGTGTATAGCCACAGCAATTAGCCTTTAGGTAATCTAAATTGGTAGTAGCAACAGGTTTAAGTTAAGCAATGGATCTGATTGTCGAGATTGGAAATGATATTTTATAAAATAACATCGAGAACGGGTCTTATTGCGATATTCCTTTTTACGAGGTAAACAGGTACCTACTTGTTTTCCGACGTTTCGACCGCCTTGCAGCATCGTGGTCACGGGAGGACTGATGACCCGTTCTCGATGTTGTTATAAATTGTGTACAAATCGCGAAATTTTATGATATTTTAGTCCAGAACTCCCGACAGGTTTAAGTTAAGCAATGGATCTGATTGTCGAGATTGGAAATGATATTTTATAAAATAACATCGAGAACGGGTCTTATTGCGATATTCCTTTTTACGAGGTAAACAGGTACCTACTTGTTTTCCGACGTTTCGACCGCCTTGCAGCATCGTGGTCACGGGAGGACTGATGACCCGTTCTCGATGTTGTTATAAATTGTGTACAAATCGCGAAATTTTAATGATATTTTAGTCCAGAACTCCCGATTACTTTATTGCTACTGGTCAATCAATAATAACTTGAAACTGATCAGACAATAATTTACTCAGAGACAACACAATATAAAACAAATGAAAAGACCAACAGATCTAAAGAAACCGGCCAAGTGCGTGTCGGACCACGCACAATTAAGGGTTCCGTAGTTGAAAAGAATTTATTCCTAAACAAACTTAACATTTTAATCCCAAAAAAAAAAAAAACCGGTCAAGAGCGAGTCGGACTCGCGCACCGAGGGTTCCGTTCCGATTTCTGAAAAAGTGTGCTATTTAGATACATCGTTTTATTTTTCCTGTAATCTTTACATAAACTTCTATCACATAGAATAATTTCAGATTTTTCTCTTTGCAAACTTCGGAGATAAGGGGGGGAACGGTATTTTTTTTTACATTTTTCATCAAAAGTCGAACACTGTGCGGCCTAAAAAAAAATAAAAATATGTTTGATAATGTGCAAACAGCGCTCTTTCATATGATACCCCACATGACCTAGTACCACTATGAATTTTTAAGACCCCCTTTCACCCCATGTTGCAAAAAAAAAATACATATATTTTTATTTCTTTCTTATTTGCAAAATAGTTGGGTAAACGTCATCTAAAACTGTTCCAAATTTCAAGTTGATAGCATTAGTAGTTCTTGAGATATCCAGCTGTGACAGACAGACAGACAGACTGAGTCACACCATAAGGGTTCCTTTTTTACCATTTTGGTACGGAACCCTAATTATGTTATAAAATTACAAATTAACAATTTTGGGACTTCTTCCTTTACTTGTGCTATGAGACCTTACTTCTTGCCTTTCATGATTTTAACGGAAAGTACCCTATACAATAGGTATTGATTTACTTGCGAGTAATACAAAATATGTCACATAAATGGCCGTATTATTTTTATTTTGTTGACTTAGTACAGCGACCTACGTATTAGATATTAATTTCAACTTGATATTACCACGCGTTCCTGAGAAAAAGGGTGAAGACAGACAGACAGACGGACAACGAAGTGATCCTATAAGAGTTCCGTTTTTTCCTTTTGAGGTACGGAACCCTAAAAACAATGGAACAACACAAAAATGCACGTAAATTTCTAATTACCAGCGCTCCAATGAATTTACATCACCCACCAAAAACAATCAAAGCAGTCATTAAAACCAAAAAGAAGAAAAAAAAAAAAGAAAGCAATATGTTTCTATCCCACTGACTATATCTTATTCAAATTCTAACAAACGTAAGCAAATTCCCCCTTCTGTATACATTCAAGTAAATGCAAATACTTGGCTGAGAAAGAAATGTACTCTCAAAGAATCAGGAGAGATTGCTTCTGGCCAAATCAATTGAAAGCCACTGTAGAGCCCCTGGTGATAGTGCAAGGGATTGTGGACTTAGTTCTGAAGAGATAGAGGTGGTATTTGTTTTTGTGGGAAATGGAGCTTTGAAGGCAGCGGGTGGTGTGGACGAAAATGATGTTGTTGTCATTGTCTCGAACGATATCAATGATACAAAATATAATAAAAGTAAGCCAGATGCAGTTATTGTTCTAATGATTGCTATTGCAGTTGGTAAAGACGAGGTTTTGAAATCAGGCGGTTGGTTTTAATTCAAAAATATCAGTTTCTTCACGACAGTCTCAAATAATAATATTCTAAGCTTCCCTGTAAGCCACTTTTAAGTTTAATGAAACCACGAAACTAAACAGATTTAGCTAAACCAACACTTTATAAAATACATATTCATGAATTACAAAACCCATGTACTTATACAAAACTTCAAGCAAAATGTAAAGTTTTCGACTAGTAAAGATTTTTTATAGAGGAACCATCTAATTTTAAGCTATATTTAAATACTATTGATAATGCTTTTATAAAAAAAAAAAAACAACTTAATTTTTGTCTCATTACTGCTTAGCAGAAAGTGTATTTCTCAAAGCTCGTGGCTAAGTAATAACAGCCGCACGGGTCAATCAGGTTAAGCTACGCTTTCCGGGGTTAGTCCGTGGATGGGTGACCATGCATCTTTACATACCGAGACTCCTCCGTGCCTCGGAAAGCACGTTAAGCCATTGGTCCCGGCTGTCATTCGTGGATCTTTGGCAGTCGTTACGGGCCGTCAGAAGCCCGAAAGTCTGACAACCAGTCTTACTAAGGGGTATCGTATTACCCAGTAATTGGGTTGTGGAGGTCAGATAGGCAGTCCCTCCATATAAAATACTGGTAATCATAGTTGGGAAAAGGCTAAGCAGATTGATTGCTGCTTAGCAGCAAAACTCTGTCGCTATTCAAGGGAAAATAATGCGACAGATTTTTCTTTGTGTATAAACTACCTATTCTAAGACTTAACTCCATCTTAAAATCGCTTTCCGCTATCTCTCCCGCTGCTCTCAGACCCCTATTCTGTTGGCTACTATCAGTTCCAAATGAGTGACCCACAATGTCATTACCTCAGCACCCCGGCATTCATTAATTTGACGACCAGTTTGACAGTTGCAGATACGTTTGTCCCAAAGCTATTAATGTTCTGCTTAATGTAATTATTTCTACACCATTTAAGATGTACGAAAATGGGTCGAAAAGACCAAATGAAACCTGGGTTGGTGTTTATTGGGAAAGAATTTTATTGATGTATTGTTTTTTCGTTTGTGCAGTCAGAAATTAAACAAAGATGGCGACAGTGTCGTGCAATGGTTGGATTTGGATGATATTTAAAAGTAAAACTACACTAACTAAACAATCTCACATACAAAGAAACGAATTAGGTAAGAAAGTACCTAGAAAACGATATAAAATCTTTGCAATGAGACATTATTTTATTTAAATCTGTTTTTGCACCACAAGGAGCAGACGAGGACGTCGCAAGCGCATCCGTGCTTTAATCTGATTGGTTGGAATCCTGTATAACGTGTGGAAGTACACTCACAAATAAAGCATAAGTTGTAAAGACCAAGTAGGTAGTGTAGGTAAATAATTAGACATCATTATTTGTCTCATAATATAAAGCAAGTTGATTTTAAATAAATTTCAATGTAAATTAAATTATGAAACCACCCTTACAAAAATTACTTGCTGTGGTAATTAAAATATGAATACGCAGATAAAATATTTAATTTCATATTCAGCAAACTTTCATAAAGGTTTATTTATTTAAAAGGTCTGTTTTTTACAGAAATATGGGTAAAATAATCCTTTAAACATTCCAGTTCAGAATTATTTAAGGCAAAATTAAGTTCTACCAATTCGATGAATTTAAATAAAAGTCTTCCGCAATAAACTATAAAAAAAACC
Organism: Cosmia trapezina; assembly: GCA_905163495.3. NCBI lineage: Eukaryota > Metazoa > Arthropoda > Insecta > Lepidoptera > Noctuidae > Cosmia > Cosmia trapezina. The sequence goes on from LR991044.1 coordinate 8,413,615, forward strand.
TTTCATAATTAAAAGAGGAATTATTTCTCTTCATCAGATTAATAAAAAATATTACGCACGAGCGGCTATACCTGTGAAATTCTGGTTCGTTAAATAAACAAATTCGATGAAGCCTGAAGATATAATGAAAGGGGACTGCGAAACAGTGAAAACAATAACTATGAACAATGACGACAGAACTATAAGTCATTGACACATTAATTTATTTCCTAGCTTCACAAAATTAAGTAATTTAATCAGTGTAATCAATGCTAGTGCCTATTCATAGGGCTCGAAAGTTGTCGCATTCAAATTAGGGGTTAGTGATTAATTAATCAAAATAACGGTAAAGGGGTATCAATGAATAGGATAAACCTTTGACTTTGAATTTGTGTGAAAACCAAGCACGATTATTTGAGGGCTTTTCAAAACTAGTGGTTGAAATATGATTAATTGGCTTCAACTATGCTTTCTGGGTCAATTTATTCGAGTTGTTCTAACCTCTATTTGGTATAGTAATTTCTTGAATAGTTAATTAAATAAATACCCGTATGAACATAAATATTTGTTACCTATTCATTTATTAGACTGTGCCTAGAATCTTTTTGTTTGAACCATTTATATCAACCTTGTCATCAAAGATTCATCAATTATTTGTATGTTTTTGACATGTTCTAGATTGGATAACGTAAAAGCTAATTTTATTTTATAAATCTGTATGGTAACTTCTCTTAAACCAAACCCAAGAGAAAGTTTATTAAACGAATCTTGTTACCTACTGTTTTTTAAACATCCTATTCAGTCGTTTTCAGTTTCTGCTATTTTACTTACCTTTGGGTTCGTAATTACAGCCGCACGGGTCAATCGCTCAGGTTAAGCTACGCTTGCCGCGGTTGGTCCGTGGATGGGTGACCATCTTTACATATCAAGACCCCTCCGTGCCTTGGAAAGAACTTCAAGCCGTCATTCGTGGATCTTTGACAGCCGTTACGTGTAGTCAGAAGCCCGAAACTCTGGCAAGGGGTATAAGCAGGGTTGTGGAGGTCAAATAGGCAGTCGCTCCATGTAAAATACTGATATTCATCTGCATCCGGTTAGACTGGAAGCCAACCAAACATTGTTGGGAAAGAGGCTAGGCAGATGATGATGTCTTTTAAGGATCGGTGTTCTGATTGCAGTCAATAATTTTTATGTTCTAAAATAATCCCTAATCCTAATCCCTATCTTTCAAGATACCCATTGGCTAATAGCAAACTAAGTATTATGTTTTGGATAAGATAAAATTACTACTCAATTTCAATTTAGCTCTCATATTATCTTTAATAAAAATAACATCTCTATTTTCCAATACTGAAGCCTCTTTATAAGCTCTTAAGTCTTCACTAGTCACGTTAATATAAACGCTATTACTATACCTATGTATTACTATATCGCCTCGCCTCTGAGGAATGTGTTAAACTAATTAAAACTAATAGGTACATAGTACTTACTACCAAGAGAATACTAGAACATATGTGTATCTATTAACGTTCTCTCAAAAGGATTATGTGTTATTGTATTACTAAAGGTACACTACAATGATGAAAATTTAATTGTTTTGATTTGAATCACGCTTCGACTTGCCTATAATTTGTTTTCTTGTTGTATACCTGATGGATTTGTTTATAAGATGTCTGAAACTAAGTTCTAAATCTAGAAGGGTGTCTATTGTTCTGCCTGCCTAGCCTTTTCCCAACTATGTTGGGATCGGCTTCCAGTCTAACCCAGAATACCAGTAGTTTATATAAAGCGACTGCCTATCTGACCTCCACAGGCCAGTAACTGGGTAATACGATACCCCTTGGTATGACTGGTTGTCAGATTTTCGGTCTTCTGACGACACGTAACGGCTGTCGAAGATCCACGAATGACAGCCGGGACCTACGGCTTAACGTGGTTTACGAGGCACGGAGGAGTCCCGGTATGTGGTGATGGTCCCATCCACGAACCAACCCTGGCAAGCATAGCTTAACCTGATGGATTGTACGGCTGTTATTACTTAGTTACCAGCTCCTCGAGGGTTTCTCTTGTCGTTAGCTTAGGACCGACTTCTGACTTTTTCTTTATGTTGACTGCCCCTGTTTTAAAAACTAATACTCAAAGAATTCTTCTTCTCCATGTCGCTGGCTCGACAGTATTTCAGATCTTGGCCCAAAACATCAAGCAAGAATTTATTTAAATAAATTCTTGCTTGAAGTTTTGGGCCAAGATCAGAGCGGCAATTCTCGTATTTTTAACAACGTTCGCAATCTCATCTCAGTCTCAATCTGTCAAAAATTGTATAGCGTTTACCTACATTTTTGACATTTGATTGACGCTGGCATGAGATTGTGAACGTTTTTAGGTACGAGAATTGGCCATCTGGTATTAAACTATGGCACTTTTGAATTGTCAAGGAGTCGGTCAGTCAGAAAAATGAAAGCCTTTCTTTCCAAAGCGTAGTTGGTTCATGTGGAGAAGAACGGTCAGAAAAATAATAATAATTGATCATGTTTTTGCTTCGGTTTAACTTCGGATTTATTTACTGTGTGATAATATTACTATATTAACTAAATGCCCATGTCATTCTTATTAATAGTTGTCACAATATTAATTGTCTCATGAACGCACAAGTCTATTTTCAGAATTCACGTTTTCGGGATTAACTTCAATTTAAATCTAATATTCATGACGAAGTAGACAGTCGATTAACTTTAATTGACATTCGTCATGTCATTGTAATATACCCTTCATACTTTAATGTTCTAAAATTATCTATCAAGTCATTACACGATTTTCATAGGAGTTCAATCAATGGACCGAAGCAATTTATTTATATTTAAAATCTTGCGAAATCAAGTTTGAAGTCAGTCATTTGGATGAAACGATAAAGGGGAAATCTTAATCCCCCCCTTCTCCCCTTTTGCGACAGCCAATCAGCGAAAACGCACAGCCACGGCATACTAATTATTGCAAAATACATTTACAGTCCTCATACACCTTATTTCAAAAGTAAAAAGGTGCATTTTCATCGAACACAGTGAGAGAGAGTATATAGATTAGATAATGTTAGTGGAAAAGTCAGGCGGTGTGACATTGGGGGTTCCAAAATGTTTACAGCTCGGTCCCTTTAAGATTCGGCGTGAATATTTATGTTGTACACGCTTTTAGTGGCTAGAGATAGTAGTAATTAATTTAATCTTATTAATTGGGTGGTTTATCTAATGATCTTGCGGTATTGATGAATATAAATGTAAAGACCGTGAGATACAGTTGTAAAATTTATTTTATTTCCACCCAAACGACATTTAACTTATAATGTAACAAAACGCAAGAATCTTTTTATGGCAGAGAGAGAGAGAGAGAGCACAGACAACAGAGAAACTAATGTCAACTAACCATAGACAATGAATTTTATTTTTTTAGTTTTCTTGTGTTGTCATCAACATAAGCAAGTGCGAGTTTTTTATTGGTCGATTGGTTTTCCTCCCAGTTGTAAGTTATTTCCACACCTGCTAAAGTTCGGCAGTTCCTTTCTTTGCCAAAATAATTCACGGTAGGAAAGGAATTTTGAGAAATTAATAAAGTTGCAAAATTGGATGCAAGTGATTTTTTTCTGTAAGTATTTCATTTTCTTTATTTCAACGTCATTCATTGCTCTATACATGTCCCGTAATTAACGCAAACCCTTTTAAGCGGTCATTGTACTCATCAGTATGAACAACTTTTACGCAAACCTAAAATCGCGAAAAAAAAATCAGCTGTTCCCTTTATTTTGTCGAGTTATGCGAACATAAATGCAGGGAATAGCTGATTTTTAAAGCGATTTCAGTTTTGGTCCCATAGTAAAAGTTGTTCATAATGATGAGTACAATGACCCCTTAAGAGCGTTTACTAGGGAGGACATGTTGTTTAACGAATTCAAACCCACTTCTGTAATAATCACAAAAACAGTATCAATTCCCTCAAAATATCCATTTAACCTAACAATTAAAATCCTTTAAAAGTAAACCCATACATCACCATCCATTTCCTGTACCCCGTACAAGCGACGTTTTTGAAATTCGCACATAATAAGCCCCACCTTACAGTGTACAAAGGGTATAAGGGTAGGTTCACATTTACGGATCCGTAACCGTCCTTTCCGGATGCCATGTTTCAGCCGTTAAACTACGCACGTGAATTCACTTGGATCCGTTTCCGTTACGGTGTAACCGTTATAAATTGTGCAGTCGAATAGCAGAATTTGACAAGTAAGATGGCGGCGTAAAAATTATTTGTATTGTGATTGGATTTTGTTTTTGGTTCTTTTGGGATGGTGGGGTGTGAGATCAACCTGTATAAGGTTTCTGCGACATCGGATAACAAAACTGCAGGTTTATAGTTGTATTTTGAGGAAAAATGTGGTGTTTAGCCAACTTTATTCGTTGTAATTGAAGATTGTATACAAGATGTAACTTAAATAACGCACAACCCCTTAAGGGGTCATTGTACACACCATTATGAACAACTTTTATTAGGGGAACAATCTGAAATCGCGAAAAAAAAGTTATCATACTAATATCACACTAATATAATATTATAAAGGCGAAAGTTTGTGGGTGTGTGTGTTTGTTATCTTCACGCTCAAACGGATGGACCGATTTGGATGAAATTTGGTATGTAGATAGCTTATACCCTGGATTAACACATAGGCTACTTTTTATCCCGGTCTACGCAGGTGAAACCGTGGGGTGCAGATAGTGCGAACATAAATGTAGGGAACAGCTGATGCTTTTTTCGCGATTTCAGGTTTGGTCTAATAGGAAAAGTTGTTCATAACGATGAGTACAATGACCCCTTAAGATGTTGTGCGTTATATAAGTTACAACTTGTAACCTACACTCACAAAATCACACGTTGACATGAACAAATGTAACTACATACTTACTTCATAATTTTGTTGGATATCGCTTTGGTATTGTTTCCGAAACAAATATCCAAAGCATAATAGGTCTTATAACCGTTTAGCTAGTAAATTGATTACTAACTAAAACGTATGTTTTAAATGAAGAAAATCCATCTTTAGTTTGAAAAAAACACAATAAATTGACCAAAAAAAAATACATGTTGTTGTCAAATACAAAAAGAGCTACCCTGTAATAGTTTTATGTATGAGGGAGCTTACATTTTTATCGCCAAGATGGCGGACATGCCGGTTACCTCCAGATCCGCGGATTATATTTGATATCTACCCTCCAGGGCACATCCAGGGTACGGCAGGTAGCTGTCAAGCGTTTCGTTTTTATGTTCAGTGAGCAAATATGTCCGCTGATTTGTAAATTGTAGGGAAAAGTACTCTTTTGGAATAATACTTTCGATGTTATTGTGATGTTTGTTACATTTGGAGATTAGTTTTGTTGCTGAAAACTGGTAGTGTTGGTAGTGTCAGAAACTAAGATCACAAAGTTAATATACCTACTTAGTTAATTAGGCAAAACGTCATTCATCGATCGTTATCACAACAATCAGTTATATCCAATTGGAACATAACTACCATACAAGATTTCATGGCAGGGACATCGACTAAACCCCCCTGCGTTGAAATAAAAAATAAAACCGGTCAAGAGCGAGTCGGACTCGCGCACCGAGGGTTCCGTTCCGATTTCTGAAAAAGTGTGCTATTTAGAGACATCGTTTTATTTTTCCTGTAATCTTTACATAAACTTCTATCACACAGAATAATTTCTGATTTTTCTCGTAGCAAACTTCGGAGATAAGGGGGCGGAACGGATTTTTTTTTTACATTTTTCATGAGAAGTCGAACACTATGCAGCCTAAAAAAAAGAAAAAAATGTTAGAGAATGTACTAACAGCGCTCTTTCATATGATACCCCACATGCACTAGTAGCCCCACTTTGATTTTTTAAGACCCCCTTTCAGTCCCTGTTGCAAAAAAAATATAAATATTTTAATTTCTTTCTTATTTGCAAAATTGTTGGGTCAACGTCATCCAAAACTATTCTAAATTTCAAGTTGATAGCATTAGTAGTTCTTGAGATATCCAGCTGTGACAGACAGACAGACAGACAGACTGAGTGACACCATAAGGGTTCCTTTTTTATCATTTTGGTACGGAACCCTAAAAAATGTATATGCGTCGGTTATAAAAAAAAAATCTGCTGTTTCCTACAAAAGTGCAATACCTACTACGCGGTCATAATGTATGCAATTTTTTTCCCAGCTTTTTCCTTTTAATAATTGAATTAATATTTTTTTAATTTAATAATTTTATTTTTAAATAATTTATGAATAATTTTAACGCCGGAGGAGGTCCACAATCATGTGATGAATCCATGGTAATAGATTGTGCGTCGATTTCCCGCCACCCTGTAATATTGAAGTTGTGGTTCTGATCTAACTATTATTTCTGAAGAAGTCCATTTGCTACAGCTTCCAACTTCCAATCTTTTATCAAGACACATTCAAAATCGAACTAACCATTCCATCCTCCAATTTAGAAAGTCACAAATCTAATAAGCGATAAAAACCGACTAAAAATCTAGAAATTGAAGCTGAATCTAAAACAGTGCTATCTGCTAATGTTATGCAAATGTCTGGATCAATCTTCTAGATTCCTCCTAGACAGACACGTAGCTTAGAAAGACTGCAACAAATAGTTGGAGGAACGAGGATTTTATTCAGCCAAAGTGAAGTATTATTCCTAAGATTTAGTGGCTTATGATAAGATTTTTTGAGGTGATAAGAGAGGGGAATGGATGTGGGACAGTGGAGCAGGATTTTAGAGAAAATTTTCTCGAGAGAAAGAACGAATTTTGCAAAATTGTTCGTAAAAATGCACGAGAGCTAAGTAATAACAGCCTCACGGGTCGATCCGTCAGGGTAAGCTACGCTTGCCGGGGTTGGTACGAGGATGGGTGACCATTTTTACATACCAAGACCCCTCCGTGCCTCCGAAAACACGTTAAGCCGTTGGTCCCGGCTGTCATTCGTGGATCTTTGACAGTCGTTACGGGTCGTCAGAAGCCCGAAAGTCTGACAGCCACAGTCTTACCAAGGTGTATCGTATTACCCAGTAACGGGGTTGTGGAGGTCAGATAGGTAGTCGCTCCATGTTAATAATGGTATTCAGCTGCATCCGGTTAGACTGGAAGCCGACCCCAACATAGTTGGGAAAAGTCTAGGCAGATTGATTACCGCTTATCAGAAAAAAATCAGTCGCTATGCTAGGCAGATTGATTGTTCGTGAAAATGCATGTCGAATATAAAAGTTACAAAATAGACATTTTGTAATATGTTGTGTACTTGTGTGTGACCCTTAAGTTACAATGCACTTTTTGGTTTGGTTTTTTTTTTACTGTAAATTCTAGGAATTCTTTTAAAAAGTGTTTATATTTACAATATACTTTGACTGCCACTTTTAACAATATAAACGTATTCTAAAACGCTCTTTAAATAATTCAAAACCCTTTGTTCAACATGACAGCTAAACAGAATTACAGACACAAAGACTATAATATTTAAAAAAATCATATGTCCTATCAGATCAAGTGCCTTATAATTCATCCAAATCCGTTTAAAACACTTAACAAAACGAGCCACGTGCACGTACGAGCCACCCCATTTGTCAGGGGGGCTACAAGTGGCTAAGGGTTAAAATCACATGCATAGGCGAATGCAGCCACATGTACACTCGTAACTATGAAAACTTTCGTCCCTAAGGATTTGAGCACACCCTTGACTTAACATTTTGCATACCAATGACAGTTGCGCAGTTTTGAGAATTTCTGCTCGAACTCTTAAGTCTTGTCTACACAGACATGGAAACACCGCGATTCCTTCTTCAGTCGCACCGAGCGCCACAAGTCGCACCTGAATTGAGAGTAACGCGTGACTTCTAGAAACTGCAGTATCGTAAAGTGAGAGTAACCCGTGACTTCTAGAAACTGTAGTATAGTAATGTGAGAGTAACGCGTGACTTCTAGAAACTGCAGTATCGTAAAGTGAGAGTAACGCATGACTTCTAGAAACTGCAATGTAGTAAAGTGAGAGTAACGCGTGACTTCTATAAACTGCAGTATCGTAAAGTGTGAGTAACGCGTGACTTCTATAAACTGCAGTAAGTATAGTAAAGTGTGAGTAACGCATGACTTCTATAAACTCGTAAAGTCGTGTCGCGAAGTCGTGTCGCGCTTTTGTGTGTAAGTATTCCCCCTTGAAAGTACTTGAACTCATTTCAACCAAAATAAATACATCCACTATTGTCCACCACACAATGCGAACCCATAAATCATACCTTCACTAAAGGTCTAAGGTTCATTCCCGACCCTCAGAAATGAAAACTAAAGAATCAGCACAATAAATTTCAAATTTTAGTTACACCTCAGCCTATGAGGTACCTACTGTTAAAATGATAATCAAAATGGTTAACTTAACAAGTTAAATTAAACTTCACTACGTTGTTTTAGGGTCGAGTTTTGCTTGTTTAATTTAACAATGTAAGGTCAGTGAACCCCTCCCTTGTACAGGGGTGTGAATCTATTGTTTCGGGGCTTTAGTATCGGTGTTAAAATTATATTATGTGGAGATAGTTGTATTGATTAGTTTGGTTATTAAAACATAACTATTATGGGGCTTTAGTAATAACAGCTTCACGGGTCGATCGATCAGGTTAAGCTACGCTTGCCGCGGTTGGACCGTGGATGGGTGACCATCTTTAAATACCTAGACCTCTCCGTGTCTCCGGAAACACGTTAAGCCGTTGGTCCCGGCTGTCATTCGTGGATCTTTGACAGTCGTTACGTGTCGTCAGAAGCCCGAAAATCTGACAACCAGTCTTGCCGAAGGGTATCGTATTACCCAGTAACCGGGTTGTGGAGGTCAGATAGGCAGTCGCTCCATGTGAAATACTGGTATTCAGCTGCGATCGGTTAGACTGACTGGTTAATAGACCTTTTTTTTTTGTGGATGGGAAATCATCAAATGACTTCTCCCGCTCTGGGTGAAGCGGGAGGGCGTGTCAGACTTCTACTGGCTAAAACCCACCCGTGTTCCTTCAGTTGCCTATGCCAGGGGCACAGTATCTTTTTCAAAAACCCGCGACCCCAGCGGCATCGGCCCTAATGAACCCCATCATTGCTGACATCTCTTTGAGGCGCGCGTGGAACACAACGCGCCGTCGACCTGGGCCTGGTCCTTACCGGACGGCGAGCTACCCACTACTAGACAGACCTGAGATTTGACTAGCTGAACCTAGGAGCGCCGGAGCTCCGATATTTGACTATAACATATAAATCAAATTACTATTCAATGTCATACTTGGAATCACAAAAACTTCTTCTTTACATCTATCAAAGAATGAAACATTATAACTTGTAAATCAGCTGTACCTACAGGGGAGAACGTTGAATATCTCGTGATTAGTAATATATGCAAATTGTTACGTATTTCTAATGAATATTATTTTTGATTTGTAAGTGCGGGAATACAGTGCTTGCAGCTGGGACAAAACTATGCAAGTAGCTCGCATGACATTGTGTGTGACATTCACCAATCAGAAGTTGCTAAGGCACACGGCAAGCAAGCTAAACAATTTAAAGAAAATGTAAGCATATGGTTTTTTTTTTACCCCTTTTGATAAAATTCACACTCATTTTGAGATGTGCTCACTTTCAGAAGTGCTCATTTTGAGAAGTGCTCGTTTTGAGAAGTGCTATTTTGAGAAGTGCACATTTTGCAAAGTGCATATTATGCGAAGTGCACATTTTGCGTCAAGTACACATTTTGCGAAGTGCACATTCTGCGACAAACCCTAGTTTTGTGCAAGTTACAGACATGTGTATTCTCTCCCTAAATATATCGCCTTTTACTTTAATAAATACACACAAACACACAAATAATAAAATAAACAAATCCGTATAGAAATTTTAAGGTGTTCCGAACATAGTATTTCCGATATCATACTATGATGAAATAGAGAGGAGCTCGTGGCTAAGTAATACTAATAATCAGGTTAAGCTACGCTTGCCGGGGTTGGTCCGTGGATGAGTGACCACCTTACATACCGAGACTCCTCCGTGCCTCGGAAAGCACGTTAAGCCGTTGGTCCCGCCTGTCAGTCGGGGATCTTTGGCAGTCGTCACGAGTCGTCAGAAGACTGAAAGTCTGACAAACAGTCTTACCAAGGGGTATCGTATTACCCAGTAACTAGGTTGTGGAGGTCAGATAGGCAGTCGGTCCATGTAAAATACTGGTATTCAGCTGCATGCGGTTAAGACTAGAAGGTGACCCCAACATATTTGGGAAAAGGCTAGGCAGATAATGACTATGATTAAAATAGAATACTCGTAGAATCCTCTTTATAATGTAAGTACATATACCATACAAATAACAGAAAAAAAAACATTGGGTGGTCTTATCGCCAAAAACGATCTTATAAAGACAACCTTTGGATGGATTAAAAGGAAGAAGGTGAAACAACTGCAGGTTGTTTTTACATCGTTATTTCACGAGAAAATTGTTTTTGAATTTTTCGTATATGTAAGGTATTTATTGTTCGCGATTGTATTCAGAGTAACACAGGCATTCAGAACTCAGTTATTCGATACATCTGGCCTGTCACAAAATATTTTACTAAATTCCTACGCCCGGTACGCGCTGTCCAATTGAATGCTTACATGCAGAACATTCAGGATAGGTACAGTAATTCTCCTCGAATACCTTTGAACATTTCTGAATGTTGTGTGGTCTCAATTAGGAAGTAATCACACTGATTTCTGGCTTGTTCTGTAATGAAACACCATGCGAAATTAGGCAATAGTGAAGGTATTGGTATACAAATGTATTACCTTTTACTTTTTTATTCTTTAGTAGCCTTCTGCCCGCGACTTTATCAGCATGAAATTTCAGCCCTAGACCCACCGCGTCGCAACACATCGCCTGCACACGATAAGCAGCGTGCGATGCGTTGCAACGCGGTAAAATGCCGAATAAAATGAAAAAAAGTCAAAAAGAACGCTAAGCAAAATCGAAGTAGTGCTACTTCGTTTTTGCTTAGCGTTCTTTCAAACTATTTTTCAATTTACTCGGCGCCTAAGAGTTGTAAAATTATGTTAAATAGCTTATAACCTTCCTCAAGAATTAGGCTATCAAATGCAAAAAGAATTTTTAAAATCCGACTGGTACTTCCAGAGATTAACTAACGCCTTCAAACAAACAAACAAAGTCTTCAGCTTTTTTATTAGTTTGCAATTTAATCCATTTAATGATACCGGCCAAAATATTCCTAGTCCAGGGCCAATACTTCTTTATACACAACGAATTAATCACCACGTTAGCTCATCATCATCATCATTTCAGCCGAAAGACGTCCACTGCTGGACAAAGGCCTCCCCAAAGCACCGCCATTTCGACCGGTTCCGTGCTTCCCGCATCCAGTGGATTCCTGTGGCCTTCACAAGGTCATCGCTTCACCTTGTGGCCTTCCAACGTTATGTCTTCCGGTACACGTTAGTTCACTGAGTTGTAATTGAATCAAAAGGTATCTTGGTTTCAAGTTAGAAAGATAAATGGCTGAATTCTGTTCAGCCATTCATCCAGGAAACCGTTAAAATCAACGTCCATTTCGACACAAAACTTACTAAACACAAAAGCATTCACGACAACTTAATAAGCTAAAACTTTTTACTCAATCACACACAACAGTTTAAATTCAATCTAACGGTACAACAAAGGTTCAAAGTGTCAAAACCCGTCGGCATCCCAAAGCCCGTTCAACAGTTTGAATAAAACACTAAATAACATATAAAATGCAATGTAACAATCCTGGACAAGCTATAAAATTGCTTATTTCAATTGATTCCTACAAGTTGTGAAAGAAGACAAACATTTAGAATCGTCTTTATGAGCACTAACGGGTTAACAGAAAGGTCAAAGTAGTTCTTGGAAGTGTTTAGCGTAGCTTTGAAGGGTTAGAACTTGGCTAAAATGCAGTTTGTAGAAAACTCTGAACCGATGCGGTTACTTCCTCTAATATAATATTAAGGCGACGATGTGACAAGTGTGCCTACGCAATGAGGGTGGGTCATTGTCTATTCGTCATCTAAATCCGTTCAGCCGTTAAGAGGAAAGGCGGGTGGTCAGTTAGGTATTTTAAGAAGGTATTGCTGTCGCTCTGCGAGCGCTACGCCCTCGAATTCGTGCGAGAAGGACAACTGCAGATCCGACTAAATAGCCTATGTAAAAAGTCACATTTCGAGGTTTGGCTCTCGCCTATTTCCTCCTCCAATATTGGACCAATTTAAAAGATATTTCATAAACTGAATAAGAAGGATATATACTGTGCCCCTATGTTTTTCTTTTTTCGTTAATAGTTGTCAAATTGGTACACTAGGCGTCTGTTGACAGCGGTCTGAATAGGCAATTTTGAGCATTTTTGGAGGGTTCTAGTTCCTATAAAAATAATATATCATCAAAAAGGAAAACATAGGGGCATACAATTAACTGATATTTATATTTCTGTAAAAAATCATTGCTTTATGGTCATTAACCAGAAAGAAAACAGGCGAAAGCGTTTGTATCTTTTTGTATGGAGAAAAGAGCACCCACGTTTCCTCTTAAGGCGTGAAAAGCAGACAGAAGACATTAGTATGGATTCATAATCAATAAAACAAGAATTAAGGCGGAGATTTCTTGAAAACGGTCAAAAAGGTGTTTTTTAAAGCTGTGTAACTGTGTAACCGTAAATAATTTTGACAAATAAAAAAAAGGTGATATTTTTAAGTCTTTTTCGCGTACAGTGATGGAACTCAAAACATAATTAAACATATGCACTAAAAAGTTTTCAAACATACCTCTTAATAATCTTTAAAAGCTGTTTATCTGTTCATTGAAGTCATTTGATGATTTCCCATCCACAAAAAAAGAAGGGCCTTAAGCTTCAAAACCCATCCGAATAAAGGCTCTTACAGACAGAGGCGATATCGCGAGCGATATTGCGATATTATCGCGTCGCAACACCGCTACGCGACACGTCGCGACGCGATATCGCCTCTGTCTGTAAGAGCCTTAAGACAAAATACTTAAAGATATACAACTCAGTAACCAACGAAATGAGGTCAAATATAAAATTAGATTCATCCAGTAAGGAATAGACAGCATTAATATAATAACATCGTGAAACAATGCCGTATCCATGAGGGTTATTATCATTAACCTATGGTCAGGCAGTGTGAGAGGAAATTTGCCTCTGATACTCGTAATTGCACCCCCGGGGCATCGAACTGGCTACCGTACGGTATATCATTGCTTAGTGAAGCCATTGGCTATATCAATATTCTGGATTATGTAGGATATGGGATGTTCTGTGTTGTGTTGTAGGATCCAGAGGGTCAGGTTTGGTTTCAGTTACTAAAGATTGATTTAAAAGTTTGGAAAATAACGGCATTTTTTTTTTTCTTTTTTAGGATTCCGTACCTCAAGAGGAAAAAACGGAACACTTATAGGATTACTTCGTTGTCCGCCTGTCTGTCTGTCTGTCTGTCAAGACCCTTTTTCTCACGAACGCGTGGAGGTATCAAGTTGAAATTAATATCAAATACGGTAAGTTTATGATCCCTTGGAGCCCTAAAAAATAATCAAGCTTCTAAGTCAACGCAATAAAAAATACGGCCATTTATGCGACATATTTTGATACTTCAGGTAAATCAAAACCTATAGGGTACTTCCCGTTGACCTAGAATTATGAAATTTGGCAAGAAACAAGGACTCATAACACAAGTAAAGGAAAAAAGTCCGAAAATTGTTGATTTGTAATTTTATTACATAACAAAAAATTGTTGGAATTACAATGTTAAGTTTGTTTTTGGTATAAATTCTTTTCAACTACGCAACCCTTCATTGTTTGTGGTCCGACAGGCACTTGACCGGTTTTTTTTCGCAAGGCATATTAATATTATTTAATTTTGTGGCTAAACCTTTACTTTAGAAAAACACAACACACAACAGTTTTGATCTCAAAAAATTCTAAACAAAAAGCCAATCGAACTCTAAAATATTGTCACAAGCCCTAAGTATAAAAATATGTAGGTACACAAATAAAATAGCTCGCACACCATCTTCTACATTTATATAAAGGTATTTTTTACACAAGTATCGTGCACAAATCAATAGCGCGGCGGCAACCCTAGTGACATGTCGGCGCGCTTTGATGTTTCACCGAGCGCTGAATTTGACGCCAATTGCTCGAGCTAGGGCTGCCTCACATCACATGCGTTATTTATTCAAATACGTTTATTTGCTCGTATCCAATTGATTGGAGAGACATCAACTAGCAAGTTGCATGAGGCAGCGAATTTTTATTTAGGTTTTGTCGGTAGTAAGTATAAAGTTAGAGTAATGTGGTGACAAGGAAATATTTCCCGCAGTGGATTTTTATAAGAAACTGATATTTAAGGCGACGATAAACAGACTTTTAATTATTTTTAACTGAAGATCACGTCTAAACGAGTAGTGTTAATGATTTGGAAAAAATATATGTTAAATTAGAGCATTTTCTTAATAACTTAATATGTGAATATTTTTGTTTATGTTTACATTACATAGTTTTATTAATTTACAAAATTATGTCTAACGTAGATAAAAAAACTGAGAATCACGCAAAAACTATCAAGCGTATTTTTATGAAACCTTCACCATTTTAAAGATAATTTAATTATTTGTTATAAAGGCTCTTAAAGACAGAGGCGATATCTAATATCGAAATATCGCGTCGCGACCGCGATATCGCCTCTGTCTGTAAGAGCCTTAAGTATAATAAATTAATAATGCGTCTAATTTGCGACAGCGCTTCTTGATGGGCGAGTCCTATTACTGGCTGGACGTACGACGCGTTGCGTGAGCTCAGTAGAGAACATGCAAGCCAAACACTCAAGGTCATTGCCATACATCTGCGTCTTAAAAAATAAATTAAAAATTAATGCTACCATAAATTAATTATTAAAACTTATTCATATAATTTAGTCACTGTTCACAACAGAAGGTATAAGTACCAATACTTGCTTTCCCATGAAAATTAAACCCTACAAAAACTCTCAATGAAATATGAAACTTATCTTCAGTTCAATAAATATTAAAATTGAACTGCAAAACATTTTACTAACAACATAATCACAGTTGACGATCATGTTCTCTTTTTACATGTGTTTTGTTTAAAAATAACAGTCTTAAAAGGGACGCATGTCCTAGCTATTAAAGTTCCCTTTTTTTAGTCTTTGTCTGCCTCTTAAATTGGCCACAACGTCTTCTGACAAACTTGCTTTTACCATCGATTTTTAAACCAAGGGAATTACAACCCTGTATTTAGCAAGGCAGAGTTTATTTTTGATTCAAAATTGTGCACAAAAAGATTGACATATGGAGCTGTTTTTTTGTTTTTTGTGGTAATTTTCCTGGCAATCTATATTCTGCCATGGTAATGAGGTGGAATAAAATGTTTGAAGACGGATTGCAGGACTTTGAATACAATAAACTTTTTGGTTGGAGTAAGTACGACAAGGGTTATTTATTTTATGTATAATTAAGCCGTGCTTTGTTGGATTCAGAAGGAGTTATGACCAGAATAAACAAAAGGGATGTTAAATTTAACTAAGCAGTCGAATAACGGATTATTAGAATAGGATGTACCTTTTTGAAAGTTCATTAGGCGAAATGGTAAGGTTACTTTTACAAACAGGTGCGACACGTGATATAATCGCGCGCGACACAAAGGCATCGCTCGTCGCGCTACACGCGGTGCCTTTGTGTCGCACGCGATTATATAGCGTGTCGCGACTGTTTGAAGGAGCCTTAACGGGATTTGGACTTTGGAGCATTCATTGGTATGACCAAACAGAGCATAAATAGAATTTTTTAAATATTTCTTTTTCAAATTCCTGTTCTTTTACAGTAAAATAAACCCATAATCCCTTATGTCTTTGGTGAACATGTCGAACAATTTTTATTGAATTCGCTTTAATTAAAATCGAATAAAACAGTTTTTTTTCCTCAAAATGATTTTGCGGAGTGAATCTTCTGTACTTGTACAGTCAGCCACAGCATTAGTTGACCCACCTTGCATGAATGGTTGAGATTTTATAGAAATCGAATCGATAGAATTTTAGAATTCTTTTATATTTTATTAAAATACCTATAATAAATAAAATATAAAAGAATTATAAAATTCTAACGATTCGTTTTCTAAAAAATCTCAACCATTTATGCAAGGTGGGACAGCTAATGCTGTGGCTGACTGTACTATTATGTATTCTGTGTCTTAGAGACAAAAAAAAACATGCGGGCACTAATAACAAAAAAACACCGTGTCATCCATCCAGATGATGATTAATTTTGATATGAGGGCGTGAAACAGAAATTTTCACATACAAATTGGGTACAGGCAGAACTAACTGGAGAGCTCTTCATTAAGGCATGAGGTTGTAAAAGACAGCTGTCATCTTGTCTTCTACAATGACACTTAAGTGGGGTGAATTTGACTCGCTTTTCAATATTTAGGTAATTTTAAATGGGTTCTTAATTTTGGTGATATTTAGATTGAATAGGTAGGTACGTTTGTTTTCAAGGGTTCATCATTCATGATTCTTCTGCCCTTATCCTAATTAATTTGGGATCGGAGCAACATGACTTTTTCTTTAACTTCTCTATTAGTCGATATCGAAACATAACATCACACCTGCATACCTATTCACAACGACACGATACGGTTTCGTACCGTATCGAACGCCATTGATATCGACGAAGTCCGCTAAACGCTATTCACAAATCCGTAACCGTACAATTTTGACAGTTCGTATACGGTATGAAGACATCAATTCTTCCGACAGGTATTTGCTGTCGGAAGTGATATCGAATAATAAATATTGTTTATAAACATAGTTATTTAAGCATTTTATGAAGTATTTAACTACATAATGGAGGTATGTAAAGTTTTATTATTGTTTTGACCGCTGCTTATGTTCAAGTAAGTATACCTATAATTTATATAATTTTAGGATCAGACTAAATAAAAAAACAAGACATAGCGCAGTCAACAGTAACGTGAAGACGCACGTTTCGGGTTTCGAAAACATGTGTGCACGTAATGAGGTGTAGTTTAATTGTAGTTTGGTGTAAAAGTGTGCGTGTGTAGTTTTGCGCACCCTTTGGTACCTACTACGTTAACCTTCAATAATAATTATTAACAATAGCAGCAACACTAATATCGTCTAAAAATGTGGATACATTTAAGTTATAATGAGCATAAATTCATGTAGCATGAAATAGAGAACTAACTTGAAATAGAGAACAAAATATTTTCCCGGTTTGGTACAGAAAGTTGAAGTTTACAAAGCAAGTTTAATAGAAAACTGATAAATTTTAGTAATTAATAAAATCATTGTTTACTATTTTTTTTTTGTTAATAGTCACTTGATGTAATGTTATAGTTGCGCTTAATGAAATACCCAATAAATAACGTCTATGTACCACTTTACATTTTCTACCATTTCGTAGCGTTCCCCTTAAACACACCTACAATCGGTTCAAAAAAATAACCCATCCGTACGGATCTGTGAATAGCGTTTTGACAGTCCTACGGTTCAGAAATTAGGTTACGGTACATGTGTCAATTTCGATACGGTATCGAATCGTAACGTTGTGAATAGCTATGCTGTTTACCCGAAGTGTTAAGGGGGATATAATGCGCTGTGGCTAGTCCGCGAAATTCAAATTTTATTGCATTTCTTGCAATTTGCTGGTCCGTGTGAAGTATCTTAATCAAAATATTATAAGCGACAATAAAAAATAGTTTTATTTTTTAAAAGAAAATTTAATTTCGCGGTCTACACATCGCAATCACCTTAATTGATAATACATAATCCAGCTTTCATCATTCACCTGCTCAAAACCTAATTAATTTGAGCAAATCCAGCTTTACTAACTTTTAAGCTACATTAAAGATGATGCCTGGGTAAAAAAAAAATATTAGACACGTATTTTTTGCTTTATCATAATAAAAAAAACACTTAGATAAAACGCATTAAAGTTGGGGAGTGGGGGCTCGCTACGTCATAACTCTATCAAACTACTTCAACAATCTAGCAATGAGTTACATCATGCCTCAAATTAACTCAGTGTATCGCCGTAATCTTTTATTTACGTAAAAAAAGAAAAAAATACGAGCACAAAATTTTTCAATAACATAAATGACGCATAGAAAAATAATTTTGTCAACATACCTATTCTACTTACCCATAAAATACAAAAATAAACAAGAAAGATATATTATCTTTAATCAAACTAACTTACATTGTCGGTATATTGTAGAAAAGTATCAGAATCGACCTTCACGAGCTCAATAGGGTCGTGATTGAGAAATATCACCATGGAAGAGACGAATCAATGGTAATTGTTACAAATGGCACCATGGCATGGCTTTTTATGGTAAGAGCCCCCATAGAAATTGTGGAAGTAATATATTTTGGCCTTGATATGTAAGTAGGTATCAGTATAGTCATGCCAGTCGTGTGTGATACTGATAATAATATTTATGATGTAACTAAAAAATAACTAAGTGTATCAAAGGAGTAATAAAGTAATTTTTAACAGCTTTTGCCCGCTGCTTCGCCGGGAAATTATCCCACGGGAACGTACTATGAAAATATTCTATGTCCTAATCCAGGTGCCAAATTTCATCCAAATCCGTTAAGCCGTTTTAGCGTGAAAGCGTAACAAAAAAACAAACTCACTTTCGCATTTATAATATTAGTTACGATCAGGATTAATACAAAATCTTATAGGATCTAAGATGGTTGTAACCTTAATAAAATAATAACATTTCGCGGTTTTTTAAAAGTTGTCACTAGAATTAAGTTTGACTCTAAATTAAATGCAAGTAAAGAATCACAAAACAGATAAGAGGTTATCTGAAGGCCAATTCTCGTACCCAAAAACGTTCAAATTCAAGTCACTTCTCATGCCAGCGACAATCAAATGAGTCCTATAGAATCAAATCCGGCTAACTGCCGTTTTTAGTAAAAACGAACTGTGAACAAGGCAACATTCAAAATTCAGAGATGACTATCTTTCATAGAAAATCGATTCAAAAGTCACAGATTAGTAACAAAATCCGGCTTTCTGTAATAGATTCAAAATCAAACGAAAATCATTTTTCTTTCATTGCCACTATTTAGTCAAAATGTAGATATCCGCTTCTGATTCTATAGGACTCAAATGTCAAAAATGTAGGTAAACGCTATACAATTTTTGACAGATCGAGATGAGATGCGAAGGTTGTTAAAAATACAGGAATTGCCTCTCCCTCTGTTCTGTGTGAAGAATACTAGACTGAATCAATCTGACTAGCCTTTTCCCAACTATGTTGTAGTCGGCTTCCAGTATAACTGGACTCCACAATCCAGTTACTGGATAATACGATAGCCCTTGGTAAGAGTGGTTGTCACACTTTCGCGCTTCTGACGGCCCAAAGATCCACGAATGACAGCCGGGACCAACGGCTTAACGTGCTTTCCGAGGCACGGAGGAGTTTCGGTGTATAAAGATGGTCACCCATACACGGAACAACCACGGCAAGCGCAGCTTAACCTGATGAATCGACCATGCGGCTTTTATTACTTAGCCACGAGTGGAGAATACTAGACTAGATTTATTAATATTTTTATTTAGAATATTAGAGAATACTAGTTAGGACGAATTTTATAAAAAAATATTACTTAGATACCAAAAATATAACTAGCCAGTTTTCAAATATCAAATTATTTACAATGATTACATGCTTTTGATGTCGACAGAACATTAAATTAATATAATAAAGTTTAATTTCGAAGCTGTCATTCTGTTTTCGAGAACTGAAATGCTTCCATTTCCGATAAATTTTGCCGATCGAGTCCTTAACAGCCAATTGATGTTTTAAAATTGTTTTTCGTCTGTCAGTGGAATGTGACAATTCATTTTCGATGGGAAATTGATTTTCTGAGTCCTTAGTAGTTGGACCAGTACAGTTTTTTGTGAATCTTTTGTGAAATGTTTCATAAAAAGCTTCGTTGAGAAAAACTATCACAGTTTTTCAATGTGTTCAGAATATATGATTGAACAGATCTCGGTACGATCAGCTTTTAAGGCTCCTACAAACACGTAATCACACGACACAAAGGCATCGCTCGTCGCACGACACGCGATGTCTTTGTGCGATTCACATCGCGTGTCGCGCCTGTTTGTAAGAGCCTTTATGACGCATCAAGGCTCTTACAGACAGAGGCGATATCGCGTCGCGACGCGATATTTTTCTACGGATATAATATCGAAATATCGCGTCGCGACCGCGATATCGCCTCTGTCTGTAAGAGCCTTTAGGCAGAGGTGTACGGTCAGCAACAGAAGTCGGTTAGCACTGCTACTTTTTGATATCATCTAAATTAACACAAAATGATACGATAACCTGCTTTTTAGCAATTATTAGATAAAAATTGATTTTCTTTAAAATTTACATCTGATCCGATTTTAATTTATTAGTTCTCAATAATTATGATTTAGAAAACACAAGTGTTAATCGACTTTTGTTGCTGACTGTACCTAAAGTAACCTACACCCACATTTCGGCAGTATGTTTAAGCCCCATGTAATAGTGGGCGAGCCTATTGCCACCAACCGGGCACAGATCCAGACTCCGGGCTGCTGCTGAGAAATTCCAGACCCAATAACACTTTGCTCGACCGGGGAATCGAAACCAGGACCTCATGCTCAGCAGTATCAATTGCTACCACTAGACCAACGAGGCAGTATATCGGCATTTATAGTACCTTTATAGATATACACATTAATTATGTGATCAAAGTTTAAAATATAGGTTTGTTTGCTTACTGTTTATTTGTGTAGTACAAATTTTAATGTAGTTGAAGCATCGGAAAATTACCTGAAAAAAAAAAACAAATCATTAGTTAATCATTAGTATACTGGCATACAACAATATTCAACATTACCACAGATTGATACAGATGGGACACTCCCCAGTTTATGTATGAAGCTACAAGTACGCGGCGGGCCCCGTCCGCGGGGCTAATTCAGTAGGTCAGAGGTATAAGAGTTACGCGATAGAAAGAGTGGTAACTTGTAGTTGAATATATCTACAGGTAATAAGCATTGTGCGACCTGAATTGCACTTTATAGTGTCGTAGCAAGAGTAGCTTTTTATTTAAATGAATTCGCGGAGTGACCCATCTGTATTAATCTGTGGCATTACACAAAACAGCTTATTTAGCTGTAGTCAAGATTCCAAAGCTAAAAATTCCAATTGATCACTTTCAAAATAAGAACCACTACTAACCGCGTATTTCTAAACTCCTATTAAAATTCAAGTTCGCGCGAAACCAGGAAATGCATGCTACGCGTCAGAGCCCGTCTACAATTACGTTATTAGAACTAAATGTAATGTGTTGCAATTTTTCCGATCCTGGCTCGTCTGGGAGCTAATGCATTGTAATCATGCCGCGATTATATAATTACGCAGCTTATTAGTAATTACTTACGGCTTGATAAAGGGAATTGTTTGAATTACACAAAGCAGATGTCGGTTTTTTATGATGTGTAAAATAATTACACATTCATGTCTTCAGTAGGCTACGTTTCTAATTTTAGAAACGTCATTCAGCCGACGGAAATTTTTGTTAAGTACCTTGATGGAATGTCGACAATTTTCTCTTCTTGCTTCTTACAATTAAGCACATAGGTATTTGTAAGTTGACTTAATAGTAATTTAGTGCTTTTACAAGTTTTAAAATAAGTTTTAAACTTTTAGATAATTACGGTAATCATCATGATTCCCCTGCCCTTATCCCAATGTAATTGCTGATGGTATAAATAACCGAAAAAGCAAAATACATATTTGCAAGTGAGACATAGCTACTCAAAGTATAGTTGGATTCCCGTCAAACCCTTTCAACGCAGCAGGCATGAAAGAAAATATTACCCACAACCTTATAAGGATTCTTTCTAGCCACGGATTCATTGACATCCAATAGTTATTTAACAAACCACAAAGTTTCACTAACGTTATGATCCTCTTAGTTCTGGCCTCACCGCAAGACGTTTAGTTAACTTCGCTTTTCACGTTTAATTCGACAAAGTTCGCCTTTCATGCCTTGTGGCTTACAAACTGGGGCTTTGAACATGCGCTTCGCGACAAAACATTGACGAAACGCTATCTCGCGCCAAAACAAGACATGACTGTTCGTAAACATTCCTAATCATGTGAATGTCTCTTTTCAGCGCGAAGTCTTGCGACGAAAAATTTTCTCGCACAGAAAATTTTCTCGTATCGAAGCCGAAGGAAGGACATATTAGATTGGAGTTGCGTTGTAATTAGGTAGGAAGTTTTAGAAGTTTTGTGGGTGATTTGCGAAGTTTGGTCTAGTTTCTAGGTATTCTGTTTGTAGATGGATGTTCTGTAATTAAACTAATTAATTAGAGACTTGATTTATGTGAGCGCTTAGTAAATTGGATTTTCAATAGAAATATAATAATTTGGAATTATAGGCTGTTGATTTTGATGTGATAAGTAATGAAAATACTTCAATAGCACCCATTTTTAAAATAGATTTTTAACATCAATTCAACTGAAAAACTCGTTTTCTTCAATATAATACGCATCAAAAAATAAAACGTTCTATAATAACAGAGTTCATGGAATAAAAACTACTTTCATTGCGCAAACAGCATTAAAAAATAAATTACCGTAAGCAAATTTACAAAATACGGATATGAAAAACGTCAATACGCGAGACGGGTCATATTTTAAACGTGCTCAAACAAAAAGGCTAGGTGTTTATAGGGTTACCTTCAAGGGTTTTATCCCTGGTCCAGCCAGTAAAAAGAAAGACTACTATGACTAAAATGGTTTCGCATGATGTTTTTTTCCCAAATATGTTTATCAGTATTGCAGATCTTACAATTAAAAAGCTTACGATCAGAAATTTTCTACATGTTTAATAATGTAAACTCTGAAAGGACATAGACAAATCACCTCATTCATTATAATCCCTCTACAACCGACATAATATCATACATACATAATACTCAAGCCATAATTCACAAACAGCCCATTTGGATGAAATTAAAGGGGTTTTCAAACTCCACGTGCAGGTCTAATGATTTAGGCAACCCTAGGTATAGACAGCAATGTTGGAGCACCGGTAAGTTCCGGCTATCCATCATTGGTACGGTTCCTGAACGTAATCGCGGGGTGGGGGGGCGTAATGCGCTGGAATGGGGTACGTTTCCCATTGTAAGTTGTATTGACAACGTTTCTCAACGCTAAATTATTGAAGTGGAATCGTGTGATTATTTTTTTTCTTTGTTGTGTCTGTGAGAAATGGTATTTAGTGTTGTTTACTTTTGAAAATGTGATCAGTTTTCTGGTTATATTTTCTGAATGGTCTTCCTGTATTTAGTTTTACTGTCTAATTGGTCTAGTGAAAGCAGTGGTGGCCTAGTGACTTCTTGTAAGTCTTCTAGGTAATAGGTTTAAACCCTGACAGGCGTTTTACTTTGTGTAAATAATTTCATCACCACTGCTCTCAAAACGGTGAAGGAAAACATCGTGAGGAAACCGGCATGTCCTAGAACCAAATATTCGAAGACACGTGACATCTACCAACCCGCACTGGGCCCGCGTGGTGGATTACAGCCCACTCCCTCTCACAGAGAGGAGGCCTGTGTCCCAGCATTGGGAACATTGTAGGCTGATTATGCTAAGATTTTGCTTGGTGTAATAATTAAGCATTTTCGACATGCGAAATTTATTCGTAATCCCTGTCAACCCTTTCGGAGGGTACGGGCGTGATGCTATGTAGGTATTGGTCAAATGGTTGAAAGAGCTAAGTAATAACTGCTGTTCGGGTCGATCGATCGGTTAAGCTACGCTTGCCACGGTCGGCCCGTGGATGGGTGACCATTTTCACACACCAAGACCCTTCCGTGCCTCGGAAAGCATGTTAAGCCGTGGGTCCCGGCTGTTACTCCTGGTTCTTTGACAGTCGTTACGGGTCGTCAGAAGCCCGAACGTCTGACAACCAGTCTTACCAAGGGGTATTGTATTACCTAGTAACTGGGTTGTGGAGGTCAGGTAGGCAGTCGTATCCGGTATTCAGCTGCATCCGTTTAGACAGGAAGCCGACCCCAACATAGTTGGGAAAAGGCTAGGCAGATGATGGTTAAAAGAGCTTCACCATTTTATCAGAAAAGACCAACCCCAGCAAGCGTAGCTTAACCTGATCGATCGACCCGTGCGGCTGTTATTACTTAGCCACGAGCCCACAAAACTAGTTATAAAAGATATTTCTTACACAGATTCACATTATTTTCTAACTGTTTAACGCTGTTCAACCATTACAGAATTAACTTTAAAACAAAGCCATATTTCAGAGCTACATTTCACGTAGCTTCCAAGGTAATTCCGTAAGATTTATGTTAACTTGCATCCGTACTCGACATTTAATTACCATGTGATTACAGCCTTCGTTAGTTGATGATGCAGCCGACTGTACAGGTCATGATTGATGATGCTGACTGTACCGTATTTAGTGTATTGGTACATTAGGTGGCGCGGATTTTGGGAGAAAATTATGCATTGGTAGAAAATTAATTCCAGAATTCGATTTTGTAAGTTTTCGGGGTGATAGTTTTCTCTAATATTGATAAAAGCTAATGGTATTAAAGTCAGTAGGCAAAAGGTTGACTGACCATTCTAGAATTTATTATAGGGAAGAACTATTCTCTTTCAATCGCATTTTAAATCGACAAAAAAGTCATTCATGATTTTCCTTTTCGTGGGAATACAACTAAATTAACTTTAAACAGGTATGTAGTACAAGCCATTTTGTAAAGATATATCTAATTCTCTACACAATGGTGCGTTACATTGCATTTTATTTGTTAAGGCAAGGTGTGAGGCCAATTTAAAATTATTTTTCTAGTAAGAACATGTTTTTTTTAAATAACATTATTTTGTGATGATAACATTATTGGTGATGTTCTTCAGAAAGGTCAGGTGCGTTGTAATCGCAACCGGCGTGCGTGTATGAACGTAAACGAGACAATAGCTCAAAAAAAATGTATTCGTGCAATCTTAAACATGGACTGGTCTGAATCATGTAGACCAGTGTTTAAATCACACAAGCTTCTTACCGTTCCTTGTATTTACATTTACGAAGTCGCAAAATTTTAAAATTAACTCTAAACTCTTTGAAGCGAAAAACAATTTTAACAAACGAAAGGTCACACAGTATTTATTGAAAATCCCTGTACCCAGGATAGAACTATTCAGGCGCAGTTGTGTGTATATGGCGCCACTTATATATAACTCACTACCTAACTGGATAACAGAACTACCTTACAAAAAATTCTGCGTGGTTTTGAAAAAATGGTTGATATCGCAAAGTTTTTATTCAATCGGCGAATTTCTCAACAAAAAAACATGTCAGTCCTACCACTTCAGGAATGCATTGTAGTCACTTAGTTATTTGAAGTCACTTTTAGTTATTTATTTTTAAGTTACTTTGGTATTTACCTTGTCGCTAGCTACATACCTTACTATTTATAAATATGTAGTGTGTAATTTTAATTCGGATTGGTACCTTGACTTCAATAAATTGTTATTTTCGTTCATAGATTTATAACGTTATAACTCGAATTTATTACCTAACAACTGTTATTTATTTTTCTATAATTTTATTGTATGTTAACTAACATTAACATCCATTAAATATTTGCATGCCAAAACTGCGGCGGAATGTGTCTTTGCACTTTTTATATGTAACATCTTTTGTACCACCACATTTTATGCAAATAAATGATTTTGATTTGATTTGATTTGACAAAAGGAGTATGTGAGGATCGTAGCAGGGCCGTTCTGTAGTTTCTGCCTGGCCCCATGAGAAGAAGGAGTGCGTTTATGAGATGACATTATTTAGTATTAGTGTTGAAATTCCTATAAAGGAACTCGTGGCTAAGTAATAATAGCCGCAAGGGTCGATCCATCAGGTTAAGTTACGATTGCCGGGGTTGGTCCGTCGATAGGTGACCATGGTTCCTCCGTGCCTCGGATAGCACGTTAAGCTGTTAGGCTGTCATTCGTGGATCTTTGACAGTCGTTACGGGTCGTCAGAAGCCCGAAAGTCTGACAACCAGTCTTACCAAGGTGTATCATATTACCCAGTTACTGGGTTGTGGAGGTCAGATAGGCAGTCGCTCCATGTAAAATACCGGTATTCAGCTGCATCTGGTTAGACTGGAAGCCAACCCCGACATAGTTGGGAAAAGGCTAGGCAGATGATGATATATAAATTCCTGTAAAATGCTAAGAGAAACTCGTCTGTTCCAGAAAAAAATAACTTGTGTATTAATGAGAACATAAATACCAGCCTATTATTGTCCCACTGTTGGGCAAAGATCTCTTCTCATACAGAGAAGGCACGAGCATTAATCACCACGCTCAAGACAGGTTGAAATAAGATTAGACATTTAAACAAACCTTTTTTACAGTCCGTTCAACCGATTTTGACTTCTATTGCGTTGGTGGCATGACAAAATGATAGCTGCAGTAAAAAGTTGGTATTGTAACCACTTTTTTGCCTTTAGCGCCATGCTTAATCCTACGGAATAGAAGTCAAAATCGGTTGAACGGACTGTAAAAAAGGTTTGTTTAAATGTCTAATCTTATTGCAAATGGAGTGTACCTAGATGGCTATGTATTAAAAAACAAAAACCGAAAACTTTTGAAACTAGAAACTGACGTCATAACGCTTTTTTCGTTACGTCACAATTTCTGCTAGTCACAAGCCACGTTAAAGAACTTCGTTCCAAAAATGGTCAAGGAAAATCCTCTCCCTTAAACAATTATCTCTCAACGATTTCCTATAATTATAAGACAAATTTATCTATGAATGTGAGTCTACATTTTACAATAATTATGTCTTAATATACGTCGATATCTATAGTATGGATAATTGACAATTATTAACTTGATCTATTCATAGTTCTGACTCGGCTATTTTGTGCATGACTTGTATCAATTTGACAGGGTAATGTGGCTAGAAAATTAGAATATTACTAGTACCACCTCTATTTCGTCTGATAAAACGGGATTATAAAGTACATAATTATGTAACCTTTTGGGGAAAAAAACGGGGCAATCAGTACCTACCTAACCTTAGTAGGAAAGTTCCAAAAAAACAAAACACTATCGCGAGTTATTACGGCCAATTATTCAAGTCAAAGATAACCTTTTGCTTGACATATTAAGTCAAATGTAAATAGCCAGTGATAAATAAATGGCAGATGTATAATTATTTGTCCCCATTTATCATCTCGAGCCAATCATAACTGTCCTCAAGGAAATGGGTTGGCAGTCGTTAAGTGAGGGAGAATGTCCACACGCACTTAATTATATTTTATTGCACTTACTTATTACTTTGTAAGTGTTGCACTTGTATTGAAATATGGAACTGCCAAGATTATTGCTACATTTCAATACTCAATACTCAATAATGTATTTGCATTCCACAATGTGTATTTAGATGGTAACTTAAAAATATGTAATCAATCATTATGGACCCTGTCGGGCACAGCAACAATAGTAGGAGAGAGGAAGCTTTGAAAACTTAAATCTAATGTTATTATAATGTTTTTTTTTTACATATTATTGTTTACTGTACTTGGTAGATATAATAATTATAATAATATACTTATATAGTTAATCAGGCACCAAGTCCCAATAAATAATAATCAAAATACATTAAATTCATTCATCATTAAAATAAAAAAATATTAAAATTAGAAATAGTCAATACAATAAACTAAAATTGAATTATTCATTAAATCTGACTAGATGATCACTAACACTAGAACAAAAATTTCGATAAACAGGTTAAAAAATATAGGAGTATAAAACAAATAGGGAGTTTATTTATTCTTTTAAACAAGGAACAATTTATTTGCTACTATTATTTAAGGGGCAGATTTCCTGAAAACGATCAAAAAGGTGGTTTTTTAAAGCTGTGTATCTCATAAACCGTAAATCATTTTGACATGTAAAAAAAATATGATATTTTCAAGTCCTTTTCGCATACAGTGATGGCAGCCAAAACATAATTAAACATACTTTAATGCACCAAAAAATTTTTAAACATACCTCCTAATAATCTTTAAAAGCTGTTTATCCCTCCATTAGCAATTATAATTATAATTAAAAATATACCATGAAATGTCAAATTCCAAACTGCATCCAGTGATGGATTACTTTTTATTAAATAGTTAATTTCTAATTTTACACGATTTTATTTGCACTTTTACGACATAATTCCGGTGCGCGTGAGAATCTTCTATCTCGTGTGTCAAACTAGACAGCCATAACGCCATTTCACTTACACACCGAGCTAAACCAAGCTTGGAACCAGGGCCTTAAGCAAGTGTTTGTTTTTGGTTGAAAAAATAAGTAGAAAATAAAAACATCGAACTATTTATAACATAAATATTTAGATACATACAAAAAACCACTCTTTCATAAAAAATATTTATCCTTTTCCTCGCCATTTTACTCAGAACCGCCTCTCCTAAACATATTTACACATATTTCCCGTACCCTGTATAAAGAGACATAAAAATAATGGCATGATGTTATAAGCGCACTAATGATACAAGATGGCTGCCCTTAATTATGTAAATGTAAGCTATACGGACGTGACGTCACTTAGACGTACATATAAGAATATTTAATAAACTACCCTCTTTTGGTCAGTTTGTTGTTGGTACTCAGGTAGGTAAGTGTTGGTCAAAAAATTGGGGTAAAAGAGGGTATGATGGTATGTCCCGTCTGGTTGTAAGTGAATGATATAATAAGGTAGAAGGGTGGAGAGCAGTGTTTCTTTTGTTTTAAAATATAAAAGATATTGCGGTCAGCGGAATACTTACAGGGTTACTTGTAATTCGACGTATTCCTAGCAGGTCGTCATAGTAGGGTTAAAATGCAACAAATTAAGCCACCAAATGTTCTACCGAAATTCAATAGTTTTTGAGTTAGTTAGATTTTTTTTTTAATGAAAAATACAATTCAAAAATGATTTAAGGCGCGACTTTACTGGAATTTAAGTTATTATCACAGCTGATGCCGTAGCAGATCTTTGTTAAAAAATAAAAGTTGAAAAATGCCTAAAACTTTGGCAAATATCACTAATTTAACATTTTATTTTTCGTAATTTATATTTTTCTTAGACAAAAATTACAAAAAAAAAAAACTGTATTTCGGTAGAACATTTGGTGGCTTAATTTGTTGCATTTTAACCCTAATATGATGTCCCTCAGTGTAACTACCTAATTAATATGAACGAAAGGATTCATGATTGATTTTATGTTTGCTATGAAAAATTCAATAAATTATCAGTTCTTTTATTTGGTGCGGCTCGCACCAAATAAAAGAACTGATAATTTTTTGGCTTCTTTGTCATAATAAAATGATTCATAGAATGAAATATAATATACAGGCTGGACCAGATGGTGGTTGTGGTACTGTGAGTACAGACCATCGAACTGAACAACTTTCTCTATGGGACCAACATCGTAATCGCGAAAAAATAATCAGCAGTCCCTTATAAAACTTACCTACTCGACGCAAATGTATGGGACGGCTGATTATTTTTGAAATCTGAAATTTTACCATACACCGTTCTGTTACACCCTGTATATTATATTTCTTTCTATAAATCATTTTAATAAGATGATGTGTCGAGCAATTTGTAACGCTCATTTTACCGATGGATGTATTTTACCAAGTATTTTTTATAAACAAGATAATTTATCTCTATCAACGCCACAGCCACTAAAGTCTTAAACCATCTATAATATAATAAAGTATCAGGCCAAACTGTCGTGCCGTCGCAGCATTATGTATGTATTATATAACGTTAGTCTGATGCAGGGTCCCAGGTGAACCCCGACCGCACTTAATACAGCCGTGTACATCACCCTGTATTATCGTCTAATACCTTTTATATGTATGCTTGAATTAAGTGAAAAGGGTGACAATTTTGTTGGTAAATGTTTGGAAGTAAGTGTTGAATTACGACAAAAAAAAAGGAGACGAGACATCATCGTCTGCCTAGCCTTTTCCCAAACCGGATGAAGCTGAATACAAGTACATACCAGTAATTTACATGGAGCGTCTGCGTATCTGGCCTCCACAACCCAGTTACTGTGTAATACCACAGTCTACATATCATACAGTCGTCCGACGACGCCCGAACTGCTTACGAAGTTTGGCGAAATAAGTAAGCAGTTCGGGCTTTCGTCGGACGACTGTATGATGTATAGACTGTGGTAATACGATACCGGTTGATAACACTGGTTGTCAGACTTTCCGGCTTCTTAACCCCGTTTTTTTCTTAACAACTGTCAAAGATCCACGAATGACAGCCGGGGCCAAAACGGCTTAACGTGCTTTCCGAGGCATGGAGGGTTTTGGTATGTAAAGTTGGACCCATCCACAGACCAACCGCCGTAAGCGCAGCTTAACCTGATCGATCGAGCTATATATAATGCTTAAGAGCTTTTATAAAAATACATTTTCTGGTAAAACCAACTTTGTTTTTATTTTTACCCACTTAAATAGCCTATAGCTCCATAAATAAGTATTGATCCTAAAGTTAACATTTATAGGACTTAATTTGTTGGAAATTTCATGTACTTAATTTTCGTAGAACTAATCGTAATGATATTTCTAAAAGTTTTCGAGATATGAACAAAAACCTGAAAAATTACATATATAAACCCCCCGCACAACTCCCACCCTCGAGGATGTTTCGTATGTAAATCAGGACACCTCAAGAAATATCTGTACCAATTTTCAAAACTACACCAATTATTCGGTCTATTTTCCTATTTTTGACCTAATTTTCCAACACTAGTAATTAAGATATTTTAATGAGTGAGACGACCCAATTATTAGGGCTTTATCACACTAGCTAGTTGCGAGCGAGTGGAAAGCGGGGCCAGTGCGCAGCGAGCTCACCGCGAGTTCGCAACGTATGCGCGGCGACCACGACGCGGGTGCGCAGCGACCTCGTCGCGTTTGCGTAACGAGACCAATTGATGCGAATGTACAAGAGAGAGCGAGACAAGCGAGTATACACTATTATGAAAACGCGGCGAACACGTTGCTCACTCGTGGCGTGCTCGCTACGCGCTCGCGGCGAGTTCGTTCACAAATCACTTCGCTGGAAACACGCTCGCAAATCGTTAGTGTGATAAGGCCCTTACAAATGTCTGTAAATATACACGATGTGAAATTATTTTCTTTAATTACGGTAGTATTGTACCGTGGGAATTAAAGTAATGAATCAGATATGCCAATAACTTTGTTAGAATTTTATTTAACGGCTTCGTTCAGGTCATTTTACATTTGCACGGTTTAAAATGGTTATTTGAGAGCCTCGATTCTTCTGGTTTTATCAGGCACTTATCAAATTTCGTCTTCGTCTTGGGACGAACTTGAGTTCTACCGATAGGAGCGTTCGACTAGCAAAAGACAAAATTGTATGGAAAAGGGTGAGGGGGGAATTTGCCCTAGAGTGGGATAGTACGCACGGCTACAGATCAAGCTATACATTTCCAGTATAAGCTGATCTCGCATTGTGTGAGATTTCCTTACAATGAGAGGTCAGTGTAAACTGGAAATGTATAGCTTGATGTGTAGCCGTGTGTACAAGCTATTAGTAAGATTAGATATCAAACAATAACAGCCACACGGGTCGATCCATCAGGTTAAGTTACGCTTGCCGGGGTTGGACCGTGGATGAGTGACCATCTTTCCATACCGAAATTCCTCCGTGCCTCGGAAAGCACGTTAAGCCGTTGGTCCCGGCTGTCATTCCTGGATCTTTGACAGTCGTTACGGGTCGTCAGAAGGCCGAAAGTCTGACAACCAGTTTTACCAAGGGATATCATAATACCCAGTAATTACTGGGTTGTGGAGGTCAGATATGCAGTCGCTCTCTATAAAATACTGGTATTCAGCTGCATCCGGTTAGGCTGGAAGCCGACCCCATCATACTTAGTTGGGAAAAGGCTAGGCAGATTGATTGATTGATTGAAGCGCTGAGTACGACTGGTTGTCTGACACCATTTTCTTCAGTTGAAACCAACTTTATAAATAAGATAATTTATTAAAATTTCACAAAAGATTTAGGTAACGATGACTATAAGTCTATACATTGACCTCAAAAGTTAACTCGAACTTAAGTAATTAGTGAATGAAACAATGATTTTCAGCAATTTATTTAAAGAAGAATAGACATTTTTATATTTTTCTTATAGATAATGTCTGGAATGTGGTCTCTTGGAAATCTCTTGGACAAAAATCTTTTAGCATTTTCTTTTGTTTGGCATTCTTTTGAAACTGAAATTGTTTTAAATAAAAAGCAACTATGCGTGCAATGTATGGTTCATCAAAGAAATTGAAATATAACCTGTAAATACACTAAGGGCTTATTTCACGATGTCCGAATAGCCACTACTCACCGAATAAATTCAAAAATGGAACAGAATTTGTATGAAATTATCTGCCAAATAAGTTAATAGGAACTTATTCGTTGTTCGAAAGATATACCGTGGCCCTGGTACAGGCAACTGAAGGAACACGGGTGGGTTTTATTCAGTAAAAGTCTGACACTCCCTTGGCCCTGGTACAGGCAACTGAAGGAACACGGGTGGGTTTTAGTCAGTAAAAGTCTGACACGCCCTTCCGCTCCGCCCAGAACGGGAGAAGTCATTTGATAATTTCCCATCCACAAAAAAAAAAGTGGTGAAGGGCCTGTGTCCTTAAAAGTATTATTTTTGATGTGAAAACTTCTTTAGGCGCGTGGAGCTATTTTTGGTAGGGGGAATCTTACGGGGTCGCATCACCGCGACACCGCGACATGCTATGCATAGTTTTAGTTTTCACTTCTGTCGGAAGTCGATTAACACTTGTGTTTTCTAAATCTTAATTATAGAGGCATGAGGAACAGGGTGTCAGGTTCAACCGACCAGACGGGTGTTGTGTCTGGTGGGCAACTGCCCAACGGTTGTTGTCGGGACGTTGTATATATGCTAGTAGTAGTGACGTCATGTCATTGTGATGCGTAGTTCGTATGTGGCGATGTAGATTCCGCCACATAATTATTGAGAAAAATACTTCATTAAACTCGGAACAGATGTAAATTTGAAAGACAATTAACTCCTATCTAATAAATGCAATGCAAAAAGCAGGTTATCGTATCACTTTGTGTTAATTTAGATGATGTCAAAAAGTAGCAGTGTTAACCGACTTCTGTTGCTGACCGTACACCTCTGCCCAACCCTTCGGGGAAACAAGGCGTGAAGTTATGTTATGCAATATCTGAAATTCCCAAAAACACATACAAAATATGTATAGTACAGTAAAAACGTCACAATTCCCAGAAACTATAGTGCAAATACACGTGCTATCTATCCATAATGATCGTATACCATCGTATCCAGGTTGTCAGCTTGACAAATGGCCGGGTAAGCTGCATCTTTGTTGTTGAGATAAAACTGGACAACACAGCGAATACTGCTTGTATATAGCTTTCCTATACCACCATTTATCTCCTCCCAAATGATGTCAAGTAAGATGTATTGTTCAAAATGTGTTTGTAGTTTGAAGCTGGTTTTTGAAGAGCTTAGAAAGAATATGGCAAAAACCATTGCTAAAAAACGGGCCAAGTGCGTGTCCGACCATGCATAATGATGGGTTCCGTAGTTGATAAGAATGTATCCCAAAAACAAAGTTATGTAACATTGTAATCACCAAAAAAAAAAAAAAATGTGATAAAATTACAAATTAACAATTTTCGGACTTTTTCCTTTACTTGTCCTGTAAGGCCTTGCTTCTTGCCAAATTTCATTATTCTAGGTCAGTGGGTAGTATCCTGCAGGTTTTGATTTACTTGCGAAGAATCAAAATATGTCGCTTAAACGGCCGTATTTTTTTTTGCGTTGACAGAGTTTGATTTTTTTAGAACTTTATGGGATCATAAACCTACGTATTTGATATTAATTTCAACTTGATGCCTGGCGCGAAAATTAAGAATTTTCCTTTTAAATGTCCACCCAGACAAATTAGTTAAATATTCTTTTTACTTTTTTCTTTTTAAAATAAATATCCTTGGACATTTCACAGAACACCATCTAGTCCCAAGCTAAGCAACCTAATGCTTGTGTTATGGTAACGAGATGGCTGATAAACTACTTATATACATTTTTTTTTTTTTTTTTTTGTAAATACATACATATTATAGATAGAAAAACACCCAGACTCGAAACAAATACTTGTAGGTCGTACAAATATTTATTCCGTGCGGGAATCGAACCCGCGACATGCTGCGCAGCAGTCAATCGCTCAACCACTGCGCCAACCGTGTCGTCAATATTAAAAATGTGACCTTTATAAATAAAGGTTTGAAACTCTAATTTCATTTTTATTTACACATTTTTACTTTTCAACAATTCACTGAACTTCTTTAAAGAGTGCCTGATCCTTCAGCATTGATAATGTTAATTTAATTGAATCTAAAGTTTTTTCAATCGACATTTATAATATCTAACGTCAAACTCATTTAAGTATGTAAAGAAAACAGTATTTTTTATTTAATCGCAACTTTTAGCAATTCAATAGATGTCGTTGATTGAGACAAATAAATAATTTATTACTACATTCATTTTGCAAAAAAAAAAACAAATCCTATTGGCAAACAGTTCAGCCGTCGAATGTATACCAAACCTTAATCAAACCACCAAAAAATATTGAAATTACTACCCAACAATATATTTCCATAATATTAATTACGTTTTGTTGTTTCAATTCAAACTTGATCGGTTCCAACTGTTTATTTCACAAACAATTCTCGACCTTTCCACCCCCACAAACCTTTGATCTTAAACCATACGTAGGTATAAGCAAACGACATCTTTTTTCTTTATTTATTTAAAGAGGGTTTTAATCCAATGCCACTCTCATAGTTACAAATCGACTTTACAATGTTCCTACACAACAAAAAAAAACTTGAGAGGTGTCAAGGGACACCCGGATGGAACGAAGTTCCTTTCGATTAATTAGTGAAGGAATTGTAATAAAATTTTATTTTTATACTCATCATCATCATCATCATCATCATCATCATCATCATCATCATCATCATCGCGACACCACACTGTTCAATGCGAAATAGAAATGAAAATATCTGGCTTGCTTTCTATAAGAGAGAGAGAGAGAGATACAGACAGAGAAACATGCGCACGGCGCACGGCTTACAATACATACATAGCTTACTATAGCAAAAAGTGTCGTGACAACTTTTCGTGAGCATTTTTTCCGTCTAGCCCCCTTTCACAACGCGCGATAAGGAACTTCTTCGTTCCAATTATCTTACACTACCTCTACGACTAATACTAATGTTTAGATGCTGTGTAGCATCCTGGCTGCAGCAAAGACGCTGTTACATACCCCAGGCACGCACATATACCTCAAAATACTATTAAAGCAAACGACAATACAATATCAGGCTAAAATTTCAGCGGAAATCAAGCATTGCCTCCCTATAAATAACTTTCACGTATAAACTTCTACATATTCAAAGGTAAAGTACCTTCTACGAAAGACGTTTATTAAGCGGTTTCAAGCAACTTCCCCAACACAAAACTTCGATCCAAATGCTCTGTCAAAATATCAAATACACAATGCGAGTCCATACAACCTCCCAGGAAACTTTTATTGAGAAATTTAAACATCCATTCAAAGTAATAGCAAAAGTTTTGCACCCCCCACCCCCATCCCGTACCCCCCACTTTCCGTATAAAGGTAACATTAATCACACGGTGTACAAAAACTCACTAATTCAACAAAAGTTTTAAATTACATGAATTTTACACGCCCAGTGTGGCGAAGCACTATAGTAGTTGGCCAAAAAACTGACGGTCCGGTCAGGCCGTAAATTTCCGAACTTGTTCTATTCCAGACATCTGTTGTCTCTCTCTGACTGCCCCGATTTATAATTCTGTTTCTCGCTCAAGTTTTTCCGATGGAGAAAACGCTGAGACTGCAAGCTAAGCTGCATGCTCTTGTTGAATCATAAAAACGTTTGTCAGGTTGAAACATTGTTCTACTTGAAGATTTTTTGGAACAGCAATAAACAGAGAGACATTTTTGCTCTGCAACTTTTGAAAACAAACGTTATATTTTGTTTTTGACAAAGTAAAGGCAATTTAATTTACTTTTTACGATTGAACGTGTATTTGTTTGTAAGTGTGGCGATTCGTAGCTACGTTAGTTTACATATAAAACAAAAACTATGTCCCTTGAGCGTAGTTTCTTGAAAATGCACTTTTGGTAGTGGACGCAGGTGACAATGGTTCGCGAAACGTGATTTCTTTAGTTTGAACTTTTGTCGAGCGTCGTTACTCCTACGTACCACTTTGCAGTTTCACGTACGTGTTGTTGGTTTTCGTTTAAATGGAAATATTTTAGATTTAGTTTTTGTGTAAAGGATACCTGGTGGTTGGAACAGTGTGCACTTTGAAGTAATGAAAAAAGTTGATGGTTGCGGAAGAGAAACAATGGCTGACCTAGATTATACGATCATAGTAGAACCTCCTAGTTGCTTTAACCCCCGTAGGTTAAAGTAAAAGTAACATTATTATTACAGAGAAATATAACATAACATTACGCCTGTATTCCGCAAAGGGTTAGGCAAAGCTGTAGGTACTTATATTACCTATACCTATATTTCCCTAGTTATGTTTAAGACGCAGATAAGTGCCAACGGCCTTGAGTGGTTAGTTTGCATGTTCTCTACTGAGCTCACATAACCCGTCGTACGTCCAGCCAGTAATAGGACTCGCCCGTTGAGGAGCGCTGTCCCAAATTAGACGCATTAAGTATATTACACATAATACTAAAGGTATTATATTAAAAGATAAATAATTAAATTATCTTTAAAATGGTGAAGGTTACAAAAAAAAATGCTTGATATTTTTTGCGTGATTCTCAGTTTTTACAAATTAATTACACCATAATTATAAACATAATCTAAAATATTCATAATTAAGTATGACGGCAAATCTGATGCTTGGGCCAATCCTACAAGTACCTATATTAAGTTATTAAGAAAATCATGAACACCACTTGTTTAGACGTGATCTTCAGCTTAAAATCATTTAAAGTCGATTATCGTCGCCTTAAGTTCCACATAATAGGGGGCGAGCCTATTGCCATCCATCGGTCACAAATACAGACTTCGGGCTGCTAATACGAAATTCCAGATGGAAAACCCAATAAACACTTTGCTCGACCTGGGAGTCGAACCCAGGACCTCATGCTCAGCAGTAGCGGTTGCTACCACTAGACCAACGAGGCTATTAAAGAGAAAATATATAAAATATGTAGCA
Organism: Cosmia trapezina; assembly: GCA_905163495.3. NCBI lineage: Eukaryota > Metazoa > Arthropoda > Insecta > Lepidoptera > Noctuidae > Cosmia > Cosmia trapezina. The sequence goes on from LR991044.1 coordinate 8,451,151, forward strand.
TTTTCCAGCGGAAATTATCCAACGGGAATGGACTACCGGAATAAAAAGTATCCCATGTTCTATTCCAGACTATAATCTATCTCTATGCCAAATTTCATATATACAGATCCGTCAGCCATTCCGGCGTGATTGAATAACAAAGATCTATCCATCCAAACTCTCGCATTTATAATATTAGTAGGTAACAGTTCTGAACACAAAGTTACATCCAAGTTAAACAGACATTTTCACAAAATGACAGGAAGCGGCTAAACTTATAATTGTTGTCAACGCAACTTAGATTGGCTTGACGAAGCAAAACATCTACAACAATAACTTAGAATATCGAATTAGTTGCAGTGGAATTGTCAAGTTAAATTTTAATTGAATTTGAATCCGTAACGGAATCAAGAAAATTGTTTCATTGAGTAGTTTCATGTCTAGTTTTTCTTGCTTACTGCGTAATAGAGAAAATATAGGTCACTTTAATAAGAAATAAAATGTAGTGGTTTGTCATACTTACTTGTTTTGAAGTAGTAATTGCTAGCAAGTTGTGGTGTGGTAGTAGGTACCTAAGCGGAGCTAAGAGGAATGTTGAATTGCTAACGTACCTGTAAATAAAGAAGACATTGGATTAGTTATAATTATTTAGATTTAGGACTGAGGTAAGGTAAAAAAAAACCGGTCAAGAGCGAGTCGGACTCGCGCACCGAGGGTTCCGTGCTGATTTCTGAAAAAGTGTGCTATTTAGAGATATCGTTTTATTTTTCCTGTAATCTTTACATAAACTTCTATCACATTGAATAATTTCAGATTTTTCTCTTTGCAAACTTCGGAGATAAGGGGGGGAACGGTATTTTTTTTTAAAATTTTCAACAGAAGTCGAAAACTATGCGGCCTAAAAAAAAGAAAAAAAATGATTGAGAATGTACAAACAGCGCTCTTTCATATGATACCCCACATGCCCTAGTACCCCACTTTGATTTTTTAAGACCCCCTTTCAGTCCCTGTTGCACAAAAAATAAAAATATTTTAATTTCTTTCTTATTTGCAAAATAGTTAGGTCAACGTCATCTAAAACTATTCTAAATTTCAAGTTGATAGCATTAGTATTTCTTGAGATATCCAGCTGTGACAAACAGACAGACATTCAGACAGACAGACAGACAGACAGACTGAGTGACACCATAAGGGTTCCTTTTTACCATTTTGGTACGGAACTCTAAAAAGAAGATAAATAAGGAAATAAAATAAAAGAAAATATTTTATTTGGGATACGCACCGGTATAACAAACAATAGAAAATACATTTCACTCGAAAAAAAACATAACTGAAATTAAAAACGATCACTGTATCACGAACAATTCTGTAGTAAATATGAAAATATATAAGTTAATAAGTAAACTATTAAAGTAGTTATTAAGTAAAAACTAAGTTTTTTGAATATTAAAAACAAACGCGCTTTTACTGAAACGTCAGTATTCATTAGCGTTGATTTATGAATTGCAATCAAATTGTTCCCACTTTGGACATCTTGGCAGACAATTGCAGTGTTGCCTAACGTAAAAATATTACCCATCTTATAATTATTATAAGATGGTTAATAGACAATAATAATAATCACTATGCTGTGACGTTTTTTACTAGTAAAGTATAGGAATTTACTTGTTGAAAGTGTAAAAGATATTCCACAGTATATTTTCCCATTGTTTTCTTGCCAAACTTTTATGGTAAATACGGTTATTATGAAGCTTAAAGGCTTCTATAAACAGTAGGTACTTAATTTTGGTGGAAGTTGAGTAGTGGTTTATCGTTCTGCAGATGTTTTAAGTGGTATTTTTGAACCAACTTATAATTTTGACTTGATAAATACGTTGGAAATGTATTGTGTTAAAATTAATTTGTGATGTATTTGTTAATAACAAGGTTGATTATTTAGAAAACTTGCATGTCTAACGTGACCAGTATCATAATAAATAAAAACTACCTTATGAATGAATGAATAAAATGCACCGACTATCAAGCGTATTTTTATGAAACCTTCATAATTTTAAAGACAATTTAAATATTTATCTTTTAATATACGTGTTTTAATATAATACCTTTTGTTTTATGTATAACTAGCCCGCGGCTTCGCCCGCGTGGATGTCGGAAATTATCCCACGGGAACCTTCTACCGGGATGAAAAGTATCCTATGTCTTAATCCAGGTTATAGACTATCTGTATACAAAATTTCATCCAAATCCGTTTAGCCGTTTTTGCGTGATTGAGTAACAAACATCCAAACATACAAACTTTCACATTTATAATATTAGTAGGAAGTAGGATAAATTAAAAATGCGTCTAATTTGGGACAGCGCTCCTTGACGGGCGAGTCCTATTACTGGCTGGACGTACGACGCGTTGCGTGAGCTCAGCTCAGAACACGCAAGCTAACCACTCAAGGCCGTTGGTATATATCTGAGTCTTAATAACCCTCTGCTTCTTCAATGTACTATACCTACATAAAAAGTATGAAATTAAAACCACTCCGTATAAAAGCTTGTACGAACGCGCGAACGGCTACTGATCAAGCTATACATTTCCAGTATAAGCTGATCTCGCATTATATAAGATTTCCTTACAATGAGAGGTCAGTGTAAACTGGAAATGTATAGCTTGATGTGTAGCCGTGTGTACTCGTATAACGACTTTAACAGGTAGTATAAAAGCCCAGTTAACAATCTAAACTTCGTAAATGATGTTTCTAGTGTCAATCCAATTAAATTTAACTCACATTGTTGATTACAGGCGTCAAATTTACATCTGTTTACACTCACTGTAATAGAATCGGGCTAAGTTTCTGCGCGTAAAATGAACTTTTGCGATGAAACTGTACTCACATTGGGGCAAAGATTATATAAATAAAAAGTGAGGTTTTTCGAGAAAACAGTCCGAAAAATTTTTGTTTTGGATAATTTCATCATGGGCAGGTGCTACTAGGTAAGTATTTAAAATACAAACCTCATAATTCTCATAAATGGTTGAATACCTCATAAATTACCTCATAAATGGTTTAATGTCACTTGCATCACTAGCACGGTATTAAGGCGAAAGCGCCAGGGTAAATAATGAAATTCAAATTTTCCTACATTTTTTGCAATTAACAGGTTAGTGTAAAGTTGTATGTTGATTAAAATATGATTCGCGGTCGTAACATGTATTTACAGAATAATAATAATTAAAATCATCAATTTATCTCTCTAGTCTCTAACTGCAAATTACTCTATTGAATGACTATTTCATGAAATCATGACATTTGAGGGCAATTCTAACTTAGAGAGTTTTATTTATGATTCTAATTATTATAATTCTGTAAATACATATTTGTTACAACCGCGAATCATATTTTGATCAACATACAACCTTAAACTAACTTGTAAATTGCAAAAATAAAATTAGGAAAATTTTAATTTCGCGGAATACCGAGTTAGCGCATAGGTACCCTTAAACAACAGGGTCTATTTATCTACGTGACAGTTAGTTTCAATACTTTCAACCTTATTGAAGTTTTAATTTACAGGGAATTGTCGTCAAATGGTAAGGCAATTATGAGGGCGGACTATACCTAAGTAATGTTTTTTTACCGTGCCTCGGAAACCATGTTAAGCCGTTGGTCCCGGCTGTCATTCGTGGATCTTTGACAGTCGTTACCGGTCGTCAGAAGCCCGAAAGTCTGGAAACCAGTTTTACCAAGGAGTATCGTATTACCCAGTAACTGGGTTGTGAAAGTCAGATAGGCAGTCACTCCATGTTCAGCTGCATCCGGTTAGACTGGAAGTCGACCCCAATATAGTTGGGAAAAGGCTAAGCATTGAATTTCCTTTACTATGTACATTTTTTTGGGTCACTATAAAATTGGATAGAATTCAAAGGAGACCTTTGTTTTGTATTAGGTACACAAAACAAAATTTATGATCAATTTTGATTAACGCTGGCCATTGACTGACGTATGACAAGAAAAAGACGTTAGAGAGGTTAACTAATAAACTTAATGAATTAATTTAAAACTACTATTAGCAACAAAGCAGTAATAAAAATTGTTTTATTTTCAACACACTAATAAACAAATTGTGCGGAATCAAAGCAACAAGATTTATTAGTTTCTATTTGGCAAAGAGCAATAAAAATTGTAAACGAGCGCGGGCAATAAAATACTAATTTAGTGAGGCGAACTAGAGGGCAACACTGAGATATTTATTTGCACGTCGAGAAAGAATTAGACAAGGTGTGTAACGAGGGTAAGTTCTAGAGCAATTTATTGCTCAATACCGAGCAATTTAGTTTCATGTAGAAATTACCGATCTTTACTTCTTTTTATGTTTAAATGCATCATCCCTGACTGTCAAAGATCTACGAATGACAGCCGGACCAACGTCCGAGCACGGGAGGGTCTCGGTATGTAAAGATGGTCACCCATCCACGGGCCGACTGCGGCAAGCTTAGCTTAACCTGAGTGATCTTTATCCTCGTTACAATAAGGTTGCTGTTAGGTTGCTGCTATCAGAGGCAAAATGATTGTGAAAGGACTGTGCTGTATTTTTTGTTTAAACTTCTATCTTTTTCGTGATTCCGTACCTACACGAGCTCTATTTTTCGTGATTCCGTACCTACACGAGCTCTATTTTTCGTGATTCCGTACCTACACGAGCTCTATTTTTCGTGATTCCGTACCTACACGAGCTCTATTTTTCGTGATTCCGTACCTACACGAGCTCTATTTTTCGTGATTCCGTACCTACACGAGCTCTATTTTTCGTGATTCCGTACCTACACGAGCTCTATTTTTCGTGATTCCGTACCTACACGAGCTCTATTTTTCGTGATTCCGTACCTACACGAGCTCTATTCTTTATTCAGACTCTTAGATATTTTGGCAAAACACTAAGATATTTTCGCACTTTTACAGTGTGAATATCAATATATAAGTTTATGGCTTACTTTGCATTTAACACGTGATTTTATGGCAATGAAGACTAATTAAATATCTATTCAGTTTAGTGGCCATTCGTACTTTTATTGAACTCTATGTCATGAATTATCCGGGCTTGATTTTTATTAAATTAGTCATTATTTCCCTAGTAATTAATTAAATTAATTATATTCCTATGTATACCATACAAATTACAGATATAAATGTAGAAATTTTACATAGTAAAACACAATGGGCGGTCTTATCGCTAAAAGCGATCTTTTACAGACAACCTTTGGATGGATAATTGAGATAATTTATCCATTTTTTTAAATTTTAAACACATATTATTAGAATCATAACATAAAATAATTAGCTCACTTAATTAGCATGTTATATAGAAATTAAAATACGGAAGAAAAAGACAATTTCCATTTTCAATTCAACTAATTACAAGTACCTACTTATCCAGGTTACAAACATGTCGCATCTGGTGAACTATTTTAAACACAATCTATGTCGCCTGTCCAACAAACTATCCGCCACTTCGTTACCAAGCAGATTAATATTTCGCAACAGTAAATACTAAATACGTTATTCGCTGGACACCAACCCAACTTGTACCAACCAAATTGTGGAAGTTGGCAGCCCTAGGGACTCGTACAGAACGTTACAGGGCTGTACAATTAAAAAATTAATTAATTCGATTCGATTAAGTAGTGTTCGCTAATTGGCTGAAGTAGTTTTAAAATTATAAGCTTAATTTGGTTATGTTTATATGTGGGGGTTTTTAATTTTTTATCTAGTGATGTGTGATTTTTTTTGTGTTTTTACACGTCTATTGGGCAAGTATAAAGATCGTTAAAGTTTTTGGATTTGTAAAAAAACTTTTAGTTTGGATAAATATTTTAAAATTTTATCCGGATTAACAATTTATAGAGAAAAAAACGTATACGTATGTATATCTAATTCTTTATAGTAAAATCCGTTAACATATAAGATTTTACATAATCTAATTAGGTTAATTAAACATTATCAATTCGTGTCTCTGTCAATAGACGTCAAACTTGATACCACAGAGCGCTGATTTTCAAATATTTGACTAGTTGATTGAACCATATAAGCTATGCACCCTATAACACATAATTACCATACATTTCTCTACGTCAACCTGTTATATTAAATTTTCGTCGAAACAACTCATTCATATTTCGCTGAATGATTCCTCGAAAAACAATAGGCCACACTACCCGTGTGTATGTGCCATAAAAATGAATTATGTTGACCAATTTAGTTGACTATCATTTTTTTTACTACTTATCAATTTAGTTGACCAGCAAAGTAGTTGGCCAGCAATTTAGTTTACCAGCAATGTAGTTGACCAGGAATGAAGTTGACCAGCAAAGTAGTTGACCAGCAATTTAGTTTACCAGCAATGTAGTTGACCAGGAATGTAGTTGCCCCGCAATTTAGTTGACCCGCAATTTCGTTAACCAGCAATTTCGTTGACTAGCAATTTCGTTGATCAGCAATGGTCTACTAAACCAGCTATATTCGCGACCATTCCGCGACAGCCCTACAAAAGACAAGCTAGGGTTGTTCCTGACGCGTAACACGTCGAAGCTGATCCGAAATTAATTCACAGGTAAATCGCCACTTCCCGAACGCTAACAATGTATGAAATTTAATTAACAAACAATCATCGACAGCTGAGGGTAGTCGGATATTTTAGACGCGCCGATCGACGGCACCTTTGTTTATTTCTGTTTTGTTTATTTGTTATTGGAATTTGATAGGTTTTTTATGGGGAAACTTGATGTGGTATATGCAGTTGATTTTGCTTGTTTTAAAGTTGCTAACTCTATTATGAAATTATGAATGGGTGGGATTATATCATTTTTTTTTCTTATTTTGTTGTAAGAGATTTTGATTTATTTAGGTGAACCACCTACCACGAGCTCGTGGCTAAGTAATAACAGCCGCACGGGTCGATCCATCTGGTTAAGCTACGCTTACCGGGGTTGGTCAGTGGATGCGTGACCATCTTTACATACCGAGACTCCTCCGTGCCTCGGAAAGCACGTAAAGCCGCTGGTCCCGGCTGTCTTTCGTGGATCTTTGACAGTCGTTACAGGTCGTCAGAAGCCCGAAAGTCTGACAACCAGTCTTACCAATGGGTATCGTATTACCCAGTTACGGGGTTGTGGAGGTCAGATAGGCAGTCGCTCCATGTAAAATACTGGTGTTCAGCTGCATCCGGTTAGACTGGACCGACTAGCCGACTCCAACATAGTTGGGATAAGGCTAGGCAGATTGATTACCACCACCATGTGAATTTCCTCCGGCCTTGATCTAGCAGAGGAGTCTGAGAGTCTTAATGACAAAGACCACACAGTGTTCCTCTGAATTTTTTAGCCTCTAGCCTTTTTCCACTATGCAATAATCAGTTTCCAGTAACCATAATTCTGCGGCTAAATCAAAATTTAACACAAAGCTAGTTTTAGATTACTGATAAACTTCACATAGCTTTATTGTGTAAATTCAAACCAGCGTTAATTTCAACACAAACAGCTTTCAAAATATATATTAATTAAATCGTTATTAAATTTACGCAGTTCAATTTATAGTTTTAATAGAAATATCTTTTTGAAAGCATTCATTTACCTATACCTACCTATTACATAACGACTACCTATTTACTAAAATCATCATCTGCCTAGCCTTTTCCAAACTATGTTGTATTCGGCTTTCAGTCTAGCCCAGCCCAGATACAACGTGCCGTTTTGTATCCTCGTCTATAGTTATAGACCATCAAACCGAACAACTTTTTCCATGGCACCAACATCGTAATCACGAAGAAATAATCAGCCGTCCCATACATTTGCGTCGAGTAGGTAGGTATTGAAGTTTTCTATCGGACAGTTGAAATTTTATTCGCGAATACGATGTTGGTCCCATGGAGAAAGTTGTTCGGTTTGATGTTCTGTACCACACCCTGAAATTTGACGAGGATGCAAAACGACACGATGTATCTATAAGAAAGAAGTTTTTTTTTTATATTTCTACCTCCACAACCCAGTTACTGGGTAACACGTTATGGGAAATCATCAAATAACGTCTCCCGCTCTGGGTGAAGCGGAAGGGCGTGTCAGACTTTTACTGACTAAAACCCACCCGTGTTCCTTCAGTTGCCTATGCCAGGGCCGCGGTAACCTCTTCAGACAACCCGCGACCCCAGCGGCGTCTGCCCTATTGGACCCCGTCACTTGCTGACATCTCTTTGAGGCGCGCGTGGAACACAACGCGCCGTCGACTCGGGCCTGGTCCTTACCGGACGGCGAGCTACCCGCTGCTCACCGTCCGCAGGCCCGCGCCTACGGTGGCCGGAAATCGCCCCGCGATTCCCGCCGCCCAGGGCGTCTCCTGCGGCGACTGAGGGCGTGAGGCTGCCTCTCCCTCACGCGTTCCGCCTCCTCCTTCGCGAGCATCACTGCTTCGCAGAAGGAGGTGACGGCCTCCCATGCACTCTCGCTCCGCACCATGGCCTGGACCAGGCTCGGACGCGAGAGATCGCCGCCGCCGATCGCCTCCGTGAGAACACGGCGGTGCTCTGCCCAAGCCGGGCAGACCTCCACTGTATGCTCCACCGTGTCCTCCGAACACGTTACCCCTTAGGTCCTTAGTAAGACAGGTTGTCAGACTTTTGGGCTTCTGACTACCCGTAACAACAGTTAAAGATCTACGAATGACCAATGTGCTTTTCGAGGCATGAAGGGGTTTGGTTATATAATTTTAATGGATGGTCACCCATCCACAAACCGACCGCGGCAAGCGTCTTAACTTTCGATCGACCCGCGTGGCTGTTATTAATAGGCCACGAGAGCCTCTACTACGACTATTTACTAAAATATAATAAATTATTATTACAGCCCGCCATTATTTTCATGAATGCTTTGCAAATATTATTTTGTTAATCCGTTCGTTAAAATAAGGATTACGTTTTGTATGATTTTAATTTATGTGTTCGTGACGGTTCAGCTAATTCGTTGCCGCCGTTTTGGATTTTGTCGCGTAAGGTGCTTTTGTCCCAGTTACCCTTAAAGGTGTAAGTAGAGTGTGTATCTTATCTACAGGTATCTTTAGGGTTACACATAGATAATATTTATATGGGGTTAGCTATGGGAGAGGAGCTCGTGGCTAAGTAATAACAGCCCCACGGGTCGATCGATCAAGTCAAGCTAAGTTTGCCGCGGTTGATCCATGGATGGATGACCATCTTTACATAACAACAAGACCCATCCGTGCCTCGGAAAGAATTTAAGCCGTTGGTCCCGGCTGTCATTCGTGGATCTTTGGCAGTCGTTACGGGTCGTCAGAAGCCCGAAAGTCAGACAACCACTTATACCAAGGGGTATTGTATTACCCAGTTACTGGGTATTGGAGGTCAGATAGGCAGTCGCTCCATGTAAAATACTGGTATTCAGCTGCATCCCCAATGTTAATTTAAGTGTCGCGTTCGCCACTCAAGAAGGCTATTTTATTATTCTTATTTTCTCCAATAAGTAAGACAAGAAAATCCTGTAGTGATGAGAAACCACTGTTTCCTGAAAAGCAGCTGTTATAATTAAAAACCGATTTTAAACTTTAAACAAGAAATACCCTTTCTTTGCAAATTAACTTAAATCACATGGTTTCACAAACCAATGATTAGTACAGGAAGTAATAACTTAACTAAAATGAGGTGCAAGTAGGCAATAGTATGAGAGTCTGCTTTAATTTATGCCGTGTAGTAGCGACTTATAGGCGGGGAGCCCACCACATAAATCAAGTAAGAGAATATCATTATTAAAATTTATATGTGGAGTAAATTTTAATGTTATGAGGTTAACTCCTATAATTCTTACTTGTAACTTCCATTGTTTGGTAGGCTTACCTCTTTTTGGTATGATTTATTTATGTGGAAACGAAGAGTAATGCCATAATAATAGTTCTTCATCATTCTGTTCGATTATCCTGTCAATAACTTAGCTTAGGGTGTTTTCCTATCTCTGCTGGATATAGGATTTTTATTGTTATTACTACCTACTTCAAGTTTTAGTACCGAGGTGTTTAAGGGGATACATCGATAAATTTTGTATTTACAGTTAATTATTAGGATTTTCCATATTTGTTATTTGACTATATTGTCTACTGCTGTACTAAATAAAACAGAGACATGATTACTTGATTTTTTTTCGATAGAAAAAAAAAATCCGAAGTAGCACCGTCTATTTTCTGTTTTATATGATTATGCCTAAACAGTTCCTTACTGTGCAGTAAAATTTGCTTTAAATCGAAGGTATTTAAATATGTTAAGAACTTACTAAGCTAAAAATTTATTTAAGTATAGCATTTCGTCATAAATCTACATTTAAACAAAGCGCGTTTAGTTTCGATGCTCGTTAGAGTCTTCTCGCGCGTCAAACTAGACAGCCATAACGCCATTTCACTTACACACCTAGCTAAGACACGCTTCGATTTATTCTCTTAAGTTTGTCAGACAAAAGCATACCAATCACAGCTTCATTACAATCTTTTAAAGTTTCACATAAGCTATATTACTTATCAAGAAATGCAACCAAACACTTGTTTACTGACACCACAAAACGAATTCACAATACTCAAGAATTTGACACAACAGGGTGGCGCCACCATCAACGTCAACTGTCAAATTTCAGTACAATTTCAAATGTAGTTCCACATTTCGCCGCGTCTGTGTAAAATGGTGATATATTTACCATTTCTTTGAACACGATCTTACTGATTCAGTGTTACGAAGAATGATTAGTCGTTTCGTAATTAAAAACAATGTTATTATGGACCACCCATTGTATTAGCAATGAATGATATCAGATTTCGTAATGTTTGATGAAGTCATGGAGGTGTTATGAACGGGAATTCGCAACGAGTGTTGATTTTCTCGTGGGTGTGAATGTTTGTTTTGGTTGATTAAAATAAAGGTAGGGTTTTGCCTTGATTCATCATAAGATAAAGCTATACTTTAGTGTTATTTATAACTAGCTTTTGCCCGCGGCTTCGCCCGCGTGGATGTCGGAAAATATCCCACGGGAACATGCTACCGGGAATGCCTTCTTTATTCCTTGTCTACATTATAAAGGGAACCTCTGTGCAAAATTTCAGCTTTCTAGGTCTAAGGGTTTGGGCTGGACGTTGATGAGTCAGTCAATCAGTCAGTCAGTCAGGACTTCTCTTTTTATTTATATAGATGGAGGCTAAACGCAGTTAATGAAGTCATCTACGAAATCTACATGGCCTCTTTTCGTGACTAAAATAGACAATCAGAACCCCATTTTTTGGAGTTTACTCCTTAAGAATCGATTTTAATATAAGGCCCCCGTTATGGAAATATGAGTAGTGAAATACAAGCGTTAACTCAAAAGCGTTGTTACGTTTTTCTGCGAATCGTAGAACAAAACGAATTCCTTATTGCACTGATTCATTGAAGAAATCCTGCACCTATGGTCCTTTGTTTTCGTCCAACAATAGATAGTCGGAACGGCTCGAAAAACAGTCGTGCGTCGCAGCTGACACACACAAACTTTTTTTTTAATAATCGCAACATAAAGACAAAAACTGATATAGAAAAACCCTCTGTGTAAACCCACGCCCGATATAACTACAGCTACACCAAAGAACTATATCTTTGTGACGAATTCTCATTACCGAAAGACGAATCTATCAGAATTTAGCATTTTCTTTTTTCGTTTCCAAAGAGGACGGATTCCCAAGGAAAGCCTGAGGGAATACAAAAGGGAGGTCCATCCACCTGTGACCGGAAATTTCATAATGCAATCAGCATTCGTTCTTGCCAAGTGGATTGGTTTTGGCAATATTCTCCAATTATTGCTGAAGAGTCTTTGAAGGATGCATTTAGTTGTAATAAATGTCGGACACTTATGTCTGCTAGTTGTTCTAACAAAGTAGGACACGAAGAATTTAGAATGGGAAGCACTAGTGCATACGATAATATTAAGTAAGTACCTACAGTATTTTAAAAATACTTTAATATTTATTTGTACAAAATACTACCTAAGTATTTTGTAGTAAGATTTTCCTGAGATACAATATTGACGTCCGACGTATTTTTTAGATTTTATTTTTGTGATATGATCGTCTTGAATCATTCAAGACGATCATGTCACAAAAATAAAATCTTTCTTTTATAAAATAAATAAAATTTTTCTTTCTTTTTTTTTTTGTAACATGAAAGTAACATTCAAGTTGAATGTTACTTTCATGTTACAAAAAAAAAAACTGAAAAATACACACTACCTAAAAAAAAGGTATGAATTTTTGAAGCTCCACAGGCAGGTAACTCTATAATTACAAAAACAAAAATAATTCGAAAAACAAAAAATCGCGGAACATACGTGGGGTATTTTCGAATACCCCTGGGTATAAACAATTCAGATTTTTCTTTTGGACGTCATTATTTGGACCAGCCTGTATTTTGTCCGAAACGAAACGAAACACGATTTAAAGACAGTGAAATTGCTAAAAGTTTTCCAAGTATTTCCTGAATAATTTTAACATTTTTCAACTTCGACTATTCAGATCGGCAACATAGAATCGTCAAACCTTGGTAGACAAAAACCATTTCTCGAGATAGATACATCGCAAACTGACTTACCACTACTTACGCGAAAACATTAAACCATAAGGTTTAAAACCAGTGGTCTCGTTTATGGTATTGTTTATGCACACGACATCAGGTAAAAACTATAGACAGATTTTCTATCTCCAGTATGCCAAAAAGTGGACCTCTGTATTACCCACAAAACATAAAAAGCTTTCTATCGCTATCGATACGAACGTTTTATTGACCATTCATTAAATTGTCACCCGATCGCAGACAGTTATTTACCCAGGCATCCTAATTATGTCATCAATGTAAAGCACTACGAGTACGTCCTATCTCACATCGACCTGTCCCTTTTCCTAAAGCTAAGTTATGTTAAACACGGCCCAACTCTCCGATCCCCGACCCAACATTTCAGGCACCGCACCCTAATATACAGGGCACATAAACTCGAGAAAAGTCTAGCCCGAAAATCATATTTACGGCATACATTCACACCCAAAAAACGTTTTTATAAATCATATGTAAGCAGAATACAGGTAGAACAAGGGAATGCAATATTATTCTCGCGGCGTACTAAATCAAACACCTTTGCCGACCCGCGTGGTAGCCCTGGATTTATGTGTGAAACAACATACGTGTAGCTAGGGCTGTCACTTTTTTTTTCTGTACGCTAGATGTGTTTTTGTGTCTGGTAATTCTGTTTTTTCGGTCGCTGGATTTGGTTTGTACATGATAACATGAAAAGTCATTTTTTGTAAGGTACGTTACTGATGATACGTAATGTCGAGTTAGAATTTTTAATTAGTAAATAAAAAGAAGTAACAGAAGCGTATCTAAGTAGTATTAAAAAAGCAATAGAGCTGCTTAATCAATTGTAATCACGAACTTCTAGGCTGTATAATTAGACATGACATGCCTAATGACAGGTACAAAAACCATAATTAATAACCATAGATAATGGAAGCGCTCTGGTAATAAACTAGACATTCTATTGAACTTCTTTTTTAATCACAATCACTTGGAAACAATACAACACGAAGACTAATGAAGAGTGCATTACTTTGTAAAAAGCACCATTTTCCCTTTATACCAGAAAAAACGTAGGAGATATAATGTACATCATAAACGCATTATACAGCGTGTATTAAAAATCTTTTTTTTTGAAAATATTAATTCAAGTATACAGTGTGTTTCAAAAATAGTAGATTGTTATACAAGGGTGGAAGGGATCAATTCCTATACGAGGTATTTAGACGCCCGAGCGCAGCTATAGTCCGAGTAGGAATTGGTGACTTTCACCCGTGTTAAACACTCTACTTTTCATTTCGAATATTATTTATTTATTTATTATTTATTTAAGCCTTCTTTATTCCTTAGTTACAATAGTAGTGTTTGTTTTTTTTTTTTTTACATAATTTTAACTAAGGACCTCTCGACGAGTATAGGCCTCCTCCATCTCATTCCACTTTTTCCTATCTTGGGCTGTTCTCATCCAGTCGTTGTTTGCGAATTTTATAAGTTCGTCTTCCCATCTTTCCAGGGGGCGACCTCTTTTCCTTTTTCCGAGGGGGCCAGCCCATGTAGTAATTTTTCTAGTCCATCTCTCTTTACCCTGTCGCGCAATGTGACCAGCCCACTTCCATTTAAGTATCTTGCAGTGGGTTAGCGCATCAATAACTTTTGTCCTTTCTCTTATTTCGCTGTGTCGTGTCTTGTCCCTGAGTTTCAAGTTAAGAATGCTTCTCTCCATGGCTCTTTGGCATTTTTCAATTTTATCTTTAGTGTGCGTATTATAAATCCAGGTTTGACTTGCATATGAGAGGCAAGGTAAAAGACATGAGTCTAAGACTTTCTTTTTTAATCTTAAAGGTAGAATCCATTTCGAATATAAGGAAAGTTAAAAATAGCAGTTTCTCTAAAATATTTATTGATAAAAATACATGTGTGCCTATTTATTTGAACGAAGTAGGTACAGCTTACAGAGTTAGGTATCCTGCCAAATTATACTCTTTTTTAAATTTTAAAGATGGAACACACCGCGTCACCGCCGCAGGCCGTCCCGCTTACTAGTTATTTTTTATATTCACACTGGCTGTTTGTACACTCGCAAGACCGAAGCCCGACTACCTAACCAAATTTAATTCTATTTTTAAAATTCATTCCCGCCCTAGAGAGGGAAGCAATTACTATGAGTCTTTCCCGACCAAGGGTGGGGAGCAGCGTCTTCGACCCGCTACTCGGATCAAACAAACACTACTTTCCAAGTATGAGGAATGAAAAATACTTTTTTCTCTCTCGTAGCAGCCCTACAAGTAACGCAGAAGCTTATAGGAGAAAAGGCAGTGAAGTGTGTCGTCTACACAATGCTAGGAAGCGAAGGAGGGCAAACGAACCCAGGCGGCTTACATTAGCGATAATGTTATGAAATATTGCTATTACAATGACACGGTATGTGTGTGTGCAGTTTTTGTGTTTCGGTTGGCTTTTGAACTTGAAGACTGTTACGGTAACTTTATTTATACTTTTTTATATACTGCAGACATACAACGTGTAACGTTAAATGCGCCTCTTAAGGGGTCATTGTACTCATCATTATGAACAACTTTTACTATGGGACCAAACCTGAAATCGCGAAAAAATATCAGCTGTTCAGTACATTTTATGTTCGCATAATTTGTCAAAATGTACTGAACAGCAGATTTTTTTTTCGCGATTTCATGTTTGGTCCCATAGTAAAAGTTGTTCATAATGATGATTTAACGTTACACGTTTTAAACGACTAAATTAGCGAGCGGCTGAGATTGATTGAATTGCATTTGTCTTGGGTTCAATTCCCGCAAATCATACTTATGTTTTTTTGTTGTACCTATACTCACCGTTGGTCTATGTGCGGTATATGTATATGTTTACAATATTTAATATCTTAGGACATCCAAAAAAAAGTAAGAACAACTTTTAAAACCACAGCCAAACTAATTGATACATACTTGCTAATCTAAACATAGTATTAGCTGTAACGAAAATCCTTTTCAATAAACGTAATTAAATGCAAAACAATGAAACTGAAAATCAATTAGGTACGCACAATCAAACATGGCGCCTATAATCCAAACGTTAGGAGAAATATAAACAATTTCAATGGTATTTGTAGTAACGGTTCAGTACAGTCAGCGGCAGAAGTCGATGATCTTTATAAAACCTGCACGAAAGGTATAATGTTCCCACTGCTGGGACACAGGCCTCCTCTCTGTGAGGAGGGTGCTGTAATCTACCACGCGGGCCCAGTGCGGGTTGGTAGAGACCCCTCGTCTTGATATCTAATGGGTGGGCACCCATCCATGAAAAGACCGCGGCAAGCGTCGACCCGTCCTTCACCTTCCTTCGTCCCTTCCTTCCTTCTTTGTTTTGGACCTTCGTTCGACCCATGCGGTTGTTATTGCTTAGCCACGAGTCCCTCGAAAGTCAAAAATGTATGTTCTGTATGTCGTAGAAGTACGAAACGCTTTGGAAGCAATCAATTGCTACCGGTTAGGGACTCTCAAGGTCTGACACATGTATTTGTAAGTACAGACGCATCCAAAATATGTTCGTCACCTTAAGGCCTATTTTTGTCTGCTCATTGCACGACAGTCCGCTTTATCGACTCAGCATTATAAATCGTGACGTACTGTTGAAATTACGTCACGATCTATAATGCCGAGTACAGACATTCAGCCATTTTCCCAACATATCAGATCGAATTAAAAATGTGACACTGAAAGACTATGACAACTAAATTCAACTTTCCGTTGGTCAAAGATGCATGCTGTTTTGTTATTTTTGTTATCAAGTAATCAAACTCAAAGTATTTATTTCAATTAAACCAATTACAGGCACTTTTGAACTGTCAAAGAGTCGCTCAGTTAGTCAGAAAGTTGAAGTTGTTGCCCATTCCAAAACGTAGATCTCTATAGTGAAGAACGGGCATAAACTCCAAGGACACTCTTCTAAATCAAGATATTACAAAATCCTTGATACCTACATTATTCTTGTTATGTGAGAACAATGCATAAAAAAACAATTCAAAATATAAGATTAAAAATTACGAGTTCCTGACTTGATAAAGGATTTTTTTTTTAGTAGGGCATCTCGTATTTGACCTTGAGAGGCCGAGACTACTTAACCGGACAATCCTTTGGGAGCCCTAAGCGAACTCAAAGCCAGGGCATAAAACTTATCGACTGCACGCTAAGGGCACCGTAACACAACTTTGGGTTACGAACCTCGGCTTAGTGCGTCGCTGGGGGAGAGGACAGCAAGGAGGGACAGGCTGGATCATATCTGGATTGATAAAGGAAAGAATTGTCGAAGATATAAAAGATTTAGAGGCATGAGGAACAGGGTGTAAAGTTCACTCATCCTCCATAGCTCCATAACATTGTTTTAGTGAGTACCTACTTTGGCTTTTCTTCAATAAACATTTTTTATTTATTTTTTTTTATAGAAAAGGGAGGATCCTCCGACCAGACGGGTGTTGTGTCTGGTGGGCCACTGCCCGACGGTTGATGTCGGGACGTTGTATATATGCTAATCGCGTGGTAAACTCTAATTGCGCGATGCAGGTTTGCGTGACGTCATGTCATTGATGCGTAGTTCATATGTGGCGATGTAGATGCCGCCACATCACTCCCCTCCGGAGACCGGAGGTCGATAGTGGGCTGAGTCGTGTATCTTCCGATGCTTGCCAGTGCCAGTTGTGGTTCCAGTGAGTCGGAACCGGGTGCCGCATAGTTCACGGTGAGTCGGAACTGTCTGCGGTGATACCCCAGTGAGTCGGGGTGGCGTTGCGTTATGCTCCAGTGAGTCGGAGTGTACAGCGCTGGGTTGAGGCTGAAAGTGATGACCAGGAATGCGCGTCCGTTGCATGCTGGTGGTCAGGATACCTGTTGAAGCCGTGGATGCTGGCTGGCTGTGTGACGCGCCGCTCGAAAGCTTGAGGAAGTGATGCTGATGACGTCACGCTGATGTAGTTGCACGAAGGCTGCGCTGACGTTCATGCTCGGGGTCACCAGTTTAGAGGCATGAGGAACAGGGTGTAAAGTTCACTCATCCTCTATTGAAAAGGGAGGATCCTCCGACCAGACGGGTGTTGTGTCTGGTGGCTTGACTGTACTTTCGTTCCCGACTGTACTCGCGGTATAAGCCGTATATAAGCCGTTTGTGTTAGAATGCTGCGTGTTGCGGATTTCCGATAGTTCCGAGTCAATAGTGTATTTGATAATGGTATTGTATCGTTAGAGGTTTAGTTTTCAAGCTATGTTGTATTAGACTAAATCAATCTGCCTAGCCTTTTCCCAACTATGTTGGGGTCGGCTTCCAGTCTAACCGGATGCAGCTGAATAACTGTATTTTACATGGAGCGACTGCCTATCTGACCTCCACAACCCTGTAACTGGGTAATACGATACCCCTTGGTAAGACTGGTTGTCAGACTTCGGATGACAGCCGGGACCAACGTCTTAACGTGCTTTCCGAGGCACGAAGGAGTCTCGGTATGTAAAGATGGTCACCCATCCAACCCCGGCAAGCGCAGCTTAACCTAATGGATCGAACCGTGCTGCTGTTATTACTTAGCCACAAGCTTTTCTCGTTTTGCAAAGAGACTATTAAGATACTTTTGATGACTGCAGCCATTAGTTTAAAACGTTTTTACAAAAACAAAAACCGACTTCCAAAAAAAACACTACAAAGTGAAAAATAACTTTAATTTCGGAAGTCGGTGTCTTTGGATCTGTATTTTAGTTTTTTGCCACCGACTTCCGAAATTAAAGTTATTCACTTTGTAGTGTTTTTTTTGGAAGTCGGTTTTTGTTTTTGTAAAAACGTTTTTTTATTTTTCACTTTTTAGTGGTTCAGTTTGTAATTTATCTAAGTTACAATAACCCAATGTCAACTGCTCATCACGTTTTACAAAATGTTGCTTTTCCCGATGCAGGGACGTTAATTGTTGAGGAGTTCTCCTAGTAAGAACCAGGAGAAATGGAGCTCATGGTGAAGTCACCATTACCATTATTTTGACGAGCATAAACCATATTAAAGTAATCGAATCGCAACCTAACCTGTTATATACTTAGATATAATTGAGTATTTCCGATGGCCTCTGTGGTCTTCATCATCAGTTCCAGTTCACCGAATGGTACTTTCGGAGAGCAAATGCACGAGTTACTATAAAAAATACCGAAATCGATATAGGTGTGCCCATAAAATTTGAGGGTTTCCCTCGATTTCCATGGGATCCCATCATCAGATCCTGACTTGACGATCATGGGACCACTTGGGACGTATACCCTTTCAAACAAAAAAAGAAAAATCCAAATCGGTCTAGCCATTTTCGAGTAATCGGGGAACATACATAAAAAAAAAAAAAAAAAAAAAAAAGGTTCCGACGAATTGAGAACCTCCTCCTTTTGGAAGTCGGTTAAAAAGGCAAGAAAACTCTTTTGTAGGTAGTAAAAAATTTAAAAAAAACTGGAAAATAGACTAAAAGTACACTCTTTCGGGAGCAATATTTGTATTCAAGATATTTTCTACTAGATACAAATTACCAGTCATTATTTTTCTTTATAAATTCCACTCCTGAGAGTATACGCATGCCTAAAACTAAGTAGCTCTCACGAGACCTAACGCCCTAAGTTTATTTTACCTCTGCTCCGATATTAAATCTAGCATTTAACCATTATCCTCAGAAAGGTTGCATATTTCTAAACAACCAACTAGTTACAGCTTCTAAGACTATAAAACGATTTTAACACTAAGTTACTAAATTCTTAGGTAGGGTCACCATCCTTCGGGTTTTGTCCGGATTTTTTATGTACTACTCAAACTTTACCACGACGTATCGTTTAAAGCAGGGATTTCCAAACAATTTTGGGCAAGAGACCCCTTTTCCAAAATTAACTGATACCTCAGACCCCTATAGCCAAATTACTTTAAAAATCATATCTCTAGTTTTTTCCTATTCATAGAAAATACTTACCAATTTAATAACTTTGCCGTTGGATAAGTGAGTAAAATTGACATCATTTTCTCATCAAAATAAAGACTTCCTGCTAAAATATTAGTCATTCTTATAACAAGTATTCGTAGTACAACTTACAGTATCTTCAAAGTTTGAAATATGAACTTGTGTTAATTAATAGGGGTCGATTTTTAGACCTCGTCGACCCCCCAAATCAGTTTTCGTTTATGTCGACCCCTGGGAAACCGATTTCGACCCCAAGGGGTCGATATCGACCACTTCGGGAATCCCTGGTTTAAAGGGATAAATTAAAAAAATATTTTTTTTTTACAAAAAAATACAACCGACTTCTAAAAACAACACTACATCACTATGAACAACTTTTACTATGAGAACAAACCTGAAATCGCGAAAAAAAAAGCAGCTATTCCCTACATTATGACGAGCTATGCAAACATAAAATAAATATTAAGTAAGGAAATTTTTTTTTTCGCGATTTCATTTTTTTTCCCATAGATTACAATACAATGACCCCTTAAGAGGCTGTGCATTATTTAGGTAACACCTTGTATAATGTCCTAGATTGTGTCCCAGCCTTTTGTCAGGACTTTTCATATTTAAAAATGGTAGGTAACCCTAGTTATGGGGAAACAATTCCCGCACTAACACATAGCCAGGCAATATGGCCATAGCAAAGCGTTTCGGTCTAATTACCTATCGTAGCCCGTATTTATGGGCCCAGGGAATGGCCCATACTTCATAAGACCCTTTAATGAGCAATAAATAGCTATTAACAATAGTTGATTAAAGGCCCATTGTTGAGTTGGATTGATTTAGAAATTTTAGATTGTTTTGAAACGACGTGAAAATGAAGTGTGGTTTGTACTACCTATTAGGGTTCCGTACCAAAATGGTAATAAGGAACCCTTATGTTGCGACTCAGTCTGTCTGTCCGTCTGTCAAAGCTGGATATCTCAAGAACTACTAATGCTATCAACTTGAAATTTGGAACAGTTTTAGATGACGTTTGCCCAACTATTTTGCAAATAAGAAAGACTTTTTTTTTCTGTAACATGCACTGAAAGGAGGTCTTAAAAATTCGAAGTGGGCTACTAGGGCATGTGTGGTATCATATGAAAGAGCGTTGTTTGCACATTCTCATACATTTTTTTTAGGCCTTTCCTTCCTTTGAGGGTTTCGACTTTTGATGAAAAATGTAAAAAATACCGTTTGTTCTTTATGCAAACTTCGGTGATCAGGGGGGACCCTGATCTCCGAAGTTTGCCTGAAATTATTCTATGTTATAGAAGTTGATGTAAAGATTAAAGGAAAAATAAAACGATGTCTCTAAATAGCACACTTTTTCAGAAATCGGAACGGAACCCTCGGTGCGTGAGTCCGACTCGCTCTTGACTGGTTTTTTTATTGAAGGTCGTTAAGAAAGTGTGGTGTAATTGAAAGTTTCAGGGAAGATATTTCTTTGACTTTGCTATTATTACTAATTAAGTATTTTTCGGTCAGACAACAACAAACAGTGTAATGTTTCTCGTATACATTTTCGTCCATAACTTTTCGCCCATTTAAGTAAGTTTTATAAACAAACTTAGAATTTCTGATCACGTACCAAAATAACACAAAACTGGTCGGATATTTTTGTATTTTTGATACAAATCGTGTGACACGTTTCAATGACGAGGGACGTTCTAATTTTGGTATTTGTATCTATTCAATACAATGTTATATTATCAAAGAGTTCGAAATAAGTTTAATAAAAAGACTGTTTGTAAACGAACTCATTACGAAGAAATTTTTGGTAACGATTTAGTGTGAGAAAAAAAAAGAGACAAACAGATACTGCGTATTCATGAAGAAACTCGTAAAAACAGCGAGAATGGGAGTAATAAGCTACTGAAAGGAATCGTCACCTTAAACTGGAAAAAGTAGAGAGGGAAAATTGAAAGGACAATGGCCATTTATCATCTGCCTAGACTTTTCCCAATTATTCCCACATAGCTACATCACTAGTCCGCTTAGCTTGTTTTCGTACATAGTTGGGGTCGGAATGTTTAATGTCCATTACTAAATGTTAAACAGAAAAATCGTGGAAATATTGAGTAAAATCAGTGCAGCGAAAAGAAGGATACTGTGAAACTTCACAAAGATATCAGGAAACAGAGAGAAAGCAAGGAATCAGACAAAAATACTAGTAAAGATAAAGTAAGTTGGATTGGGGTTTTCTATCTGGAATTTCTCAGCAGCAGCCCTGAGTCTGGATTTGTGCCCGGTTGATGGCAATAGGCTCGCCCCCAATTACATGGGACTTAACCTGGCGAAATGTGGGTGTACTATAGCTACACCTCTGCCTCACCCTTTGGGGAAGCAAGGCGTGATGGTATGTTATGTGTGTAAGATAATAGACACCAATTTTATAAACATTGAAAAAACAGATTCTGTGCCAAACTTGGTTTCAATTTGGGCTGTGGCGTTGCCAAAGCAAAACACTAGAAAGCTTTTTACAAGCTTTAAGAGGGCTGTCACTTTTTGTCACCTCTCTCACTTACATGTGAGCAAATTTTTAAGATTGTTAAATGAAAAGATGATTTTTTGAAAAATGTAATCAATTAGCGAATTAGTAAATAATATTAATTTAATAGGTAGGTACCTAATTTTAAATACACATTTCCATTGTGTTATCAATTAAACTCAGCTCAAAAAGTAATATCTTTTTTTGAGATGAGTTAAACTAATGCCAATATAAAAAAGTGTTTTTTTAATAATTACCTATTAAATTAATATTATAGTAATTAATATTAATTTTAATTAATTTATACTTAGCCACGAGGAGCTCGTGGCTAAGTATAAACGGGTCGATCCGTCAGGTTAAGCTACGCTTGCCGGAGTTGGTCAGTGGATGGGTGACCATCTTTACATATCGAGATTCCTCCGTGCCTCGGAAAGCACGTTAAGCCGTTGGTCCCGGCTGTTATTCGTGGATCTTTGACAGTCGTTACGGGTCGTCAGAAGCCCGAAAGTCTGACAACCAGTCTTACCGAGGGGTATCGTATTACCCAGTTACTGGGTTGTGGAGGTCAGATAGGCAGTCGCTCCATGCAAAATACTGGTATTCAGCTACATCCGGTTAGACTGGAAGCCGACCCCAACCTAGTTGGGAAAAGGCTAGGCAGATTCATTCAGTAATTAATATTAATTTAATACGTAATTATTCGTTCGCTAGTTGATTACATTTTTCAAAAAAGCATTTGTTTTCATTGAACATTTTTTTTTAAATTTGAACCCGCCGCCGTGTGAGCGAGACAGGTGACAAAATGCAACAGCCATCTTAAGCTCTACTCAAGTCAAAAAACTTCCATACTTCACACTATTAAAAAAGCCGTAAAAAATAATTGAAAAACAAGTTTTCTTATTACGGAAAACTTTTCTATAGGCTATTGGTTATCAGTTAAATAAATTGATTATGCAGAACACAATAAGTGCATAACTCAGGACTGATTGCAAAATCAATTATAGCCTTTTAAATCGTAAAACTGTACTGGCGAGTAGAAAAGTTAGTAAAGTGTGAATATTTTTATTTGTGGTTTGGTATAAAACATAACATCACGCCTGTATCCCGCGAAGGGTTAGGCAGAGGTGTACCTACAGTAGGCAGAATGTGGGAGACATTCTGCCAGTTACGTTTGAGGCCCATGTGCGTGTGTTGTCCATGGTTTGGTATTTTTTCTGGTTAATTGGTCTTCATATACGACTAGCCGTGCTCTACTCGTGAAAACTCTTTGTATGTGGGTAAGTAAACAAAACGAAAAGGACGCATTTTTTTCTAATAGCGCTGATATTGATAGAGAGCAGTGGTGGCCCAGTGGTAACGGCCGCGACTTACCGAGTGTAGGTCGTAGGTTCTAACCCAGACAGGCGCTTTACTTTGCTCTCAAAACGGTGAAGGAAAACATTGTGAGGTAACCGACATGTCCTAGAACCACTACCTCTCAGCAAGATGAGGCCTGTGTCCCAGCAGTGGGAACATTATTGGCTGATTATGCTGATTCGTACCAACAACTTGTCCCAATCATACTCTCTTTATACAAAAGAAAAGGAAAAAAAAACAATATAAACGACATTTCTTGAAGACCCTCAATAATAATAAATAGATATAAATTACACTAATCAATCTAACCACTTTTCTCCTCAACCATACCGGTATCGATACATCGAAAACAACAGGTTTTATCGATAAAAACGTTTTCGAGTCGTAAAAACTAAGAATTAAATGAACGTATACTTATAACAGGTACGAAACGGACCGTTGATTTGGTAACGAAGTTAAATTACCATTGACAGCTACCTGAAGTCGGTAAATGACGGGTAACGGATGGTAACTATTAAGAAGAAACACTTCCTATGGTTTTTAAGTAGGAAGGTACTCGTGTTGGGAAATTGGGTGTCATTTCACGCCTGGGTTCTGTGTTGTCTTATTTTGAGTTAATCGGTTGTTGTTCTATAAAGAGAATACTTTGTTGTGGGTAGAATAATGTACTATGTACTCGTGTAGGTACTAATTTTATTTTGTTAGATAGCGTTTAAATATTGTGAGTAACCGAAAGTAGCAAATAAAAGGGGAGTTTTGGAATCATATTTTTAAATAAAACCCCTTGGGACTGTCAATAAAAAAATTAACAGCCTGTATATTCTAAATAATTAGATTAATTAATAACAATCAGTAGCTCCGTGTTAAATACTGGTACTCAGCTGCATCCGGTTAGACTGGAAGCCGACTCCAATATATAGTTGGGGAAAAAGCTAGGTTTTTATGACATTAGCGAAAATATGGAATATTGTGAAAATCCAAGATGACATGTACTTATTTTTGACATTGATTTATGAGTGTTATAATTATAATAATATTAATTCGGATTGGACTTAAAATGAATTGTACTGTATTGTAGCTTATTTAAGATTATTAATTGTATTGTAGCTTATTTAAGAGTGACATTTGAATATTTGTACACCATAAAGTTGTGGTAGAATGTTTAGGACTCAAACAAATATTAACACCATACCATGTAAAACTACATTCATACAAATAAAAATTCTATTCTATTCTAGGCAGATAATGATGACATTCAAAACAATGGAGTCAAATGATTGTTACTTTTAATCAATTTTCTAATTATCTTCGCATCTTTACTTCTCGTCGCCATTGTAAATCTTCCGTTATTTTACTAAATAACCTTGAAGAACTTTTAATTGAACGTTTTTATTTAAACTTGAAGTAACTTTTATCAACTAATTTCACACTGCGCCTAAGAAACGTTGAAATCAACCATTAGGCACGCTCTACACTACCTAACAACCTCCAAAAATTACGAAACTATATTATAGCAAATCGATTCTCTCGACAAAACAGTCGACTATCGATTACCTTACTAGAATCGAGTACAAAAGAATTGCTCACAAAGCTTGTCAATGACAAATGAAATTCGACGTCCGACCATAAATTGTGACTAGGTATAATAAAAGATTATCTATCTCTGAAATAAATACAGGGGGAGGACAATAGGGCCTTTATTAAGGGATGTATAGACTATCCCTCCGCGGATTGTTCCTTGGACGCGTGTATGATTCGCATCTGTTCCGTTATTGTTTTACATATTTAATTCGATTTTGGTTTGAGTACGATGACATTGGGATTTTTTTTAACTTATTACTCTTTTGTTTGATTTTTGTTGATATAAAATGCGAATAGATCACCCTTTAATTCTCACGCACGACTTTTTTTGGATTCATCTTAGTAGGTTAAAAATACTTAAGCATTTATAACAATATGTAACAATACAATATCAATAAACAAACACAACAGAAAAAAAATAATGTCCTTAGTTCCAACCTACCTAATATACATTAAAAGAATGTTATTTCTATTACATATTTTCAGACCACTTAACATCAATATGGACTAGATCCAAATCTCATTTCAATCCAAAGGACAATGCCCATAATTCACTAGCCATCACTAAAAATATAATCTAATAGAAAATAAACGGATATAGACGATTACTCGCATTATAGCTAAGTTCTGATTCAATGGTTCTGACGCCAAAAAAATGGCAATTGCTGTTGGTAATATAAACAGTCCGTGCGAACCACGCGTTCACAAGTCGCGTGGCAGGGTTGTCACTGACGCAATTTTTATTATTATTTTTGTAGGTTTTTTTCTTCATTTTGATGGTAGGATTTCGTGCCAATGAATTCCTTATGTATAAATATTATTTTTCTTTGTTTAGCCATAACAATGTTATTACTTATGTTTAATGGGGTTGTCATGGACATTTGACCTTAAACCCAAGTTTATATTACGATTATATTTAACCAGAAGTGGGCTTTAAAAAAACAAAGAACTAGAAGTAAGAGCAGTAAATGTTTAGTTGTAAATTTACAAAAAGAAACAAACATACATACAAGACAATAGACAGATTCTCAATATGTACTTTGTTTTTAATTATAATAACGTGGTGAAAAATAACATCTACAAGTTTAAGTTTTATATCCTTAATGATATTTCGATTCCCAATTAATTCATAAAAATACCTATAAAAACAAAATTATAGTTATGTCTTTCTTAAAACTAATGAGGCGTATTAAAATAATTGGTAATTAATTATGCATAATAGATTAATATTAATTATGGATATTAGATGTCTGTCGCTGTGTCTTTCTGCTATTGACCTCCAAATATAATTATAATAATATTTAAGATATTTTAATAGTACTTAAGAAGATGTGCATATTGGTAATAAAAATTCTTCGATCCGTGAAACTTGATCAAAAATATTTACCGGCTCGTCACTAAATTCCACTTTAATTTTTATATTCTTGTCAAATCAACATGCCTCTTAGTTTTCTATACTATATAAGGTCCCATTAAAATAGATGGACAAATTTCCTTAGGGTGTTCTAGCCATGAATATGAACAACTTTCACTATGGGACCAACTCTGAAATCGCGAAAAAAAAATCTGCTGTCATTTATCTAAACCAAACTCGTCAAAATGTAAGAAGCAGCTGATATTTTTTCGTGATTTCAGGTTTGGTCCCATAGTAAAAGTTGTTAGACCGTAGTTGTTAGTTGTGTTGTTGAACCTTATATAATATACTTCTTTTTTTTTCATCTGCTTTCAGCCTTTTCTCGAATTTAAACTAATTTGTAACAAAAAAAAAAGGTTTTTTCCCGTCAGCACAGCCCTACCCAAGTCCCCTACCGGATCGATAGAACATTTTATTTCTCTCTATTATAAATCCGAGGGGAGCATTATAAGGAGTGTCGCGTGCGTGCAGTTACCGCCACTGTGCCATTAACGACTGCTGGCAACTTTCTATGCAACTTTTTTTTTGGTGGGTAGTTCAAATATGTATTTGTATAGTTAAATTTTGGATGGGAACAGCAGTAGAAGAGGCAATGGCATTAACAAACATTGTGATATTAATATGGAGGCCTAAATGATCTTCTGCAGAACTTACTACGGAAGGAAAACAGGGTGTATTATAACTTAATTGGTAAAAATTAAAAGTAATTGTTTGTGAGATCTCATTGTTGTATTGTTTTCAAGAACTGATTAGCCTGACATTGACCTTTTTTTTTCTTTTACCTTTTTTTTTGACCTTTTAGCGCAATATAATAATGATACAGCAGTTTATATTCATATAAAACCGGTCAAGAGCGAGTCGGACTCGCGCACCGAGGGTTCCGTTCCGTTCCGATCAGATTTTTCTCTTTGCAAACTTCGGAGATTAGGGGGGAACGGTATTTTTTTTTACATTTTTCATAAAAAGTCAAAAAATGTACGGCCAAAAAAAAAAAAAAAAATGGTTGAGAATGTGCAAACAGCGCTCTTTCATATGACCCACTTTGAATTTTTAAGAACCCCTTTCAGTCCCTGTTGCAAAAAAAATACACATATTTTTATTTCTTTCTTATTTGCAAAATAGTTGAGTAAACGTCATCTAAAACTGTTCCAAATTTCAAGTTGATAGCATTAGTAGTTTTTGAGATATCCAGCTGTGACAGACAGACAGACTGAGTCACACCATAAGGGTTCCTTTTTTACCATTTTGGTACGGAACCCTAAAAACGGCTGAAACGACGCGCTTTGAAATCTGTCAGTACCAGTACACAACAGTTCGGGCGCGCGGCAGTTACGAACGGACGGACACTTATTTAACTACTGAGCAGGCGTAGGTAATTAATTCTAGGCCCAGATAAACTACTGTAACATTATTGTATTATACTTTTGTTATTTACATAATATATAAGCTTAAAATTATAACATGTACTTAGATATACCTGCATATACAAAATATATAATATTATTTAAATTCCTGTTTCAAGTGCCATATTTATGGTACCCAAATAATATGCAAAACGTTGCTGAGGAAAATAGTACCTACATATTTGTTTTTAAATAAAATTAATAAATTATAATAATTCAAAATGGCAACCTCTTCTAAAATAGCGCCAAGTCACCACTCAAATAACAAACAAAGAATCAATAATTAAATATCTTGCAGAGCTGGCGTTAGGTAAAAAGCTCCACTTTCGTGATTAAACGGATTAATATCACAACATTAATGACACAGTGGGAGGCCGAATAAGGGCTTGCGCATCGTAAAAATAAAAAAAACCGGTCAAGAGCGAGTCGGACTCGCGCACCGTGGGTTCCGTTCCGATTTCTTAAAAAGTGTACTATTTAGAGACATCGTTTTATTTTTCCTGTAATCTTTACATAAACTTCTATCACATAGAAAAATTTCAGATTTTTCTCTTAGCAAACTTCGGAGATAAGGGGGGGGGACGGTATTTTTTTTACATTTTTCATCAGAAGTCGAAAACTATGAAACCTAAAAAAAAGAAAAAAAATGTTTGAGAATGTGGAATCAGCGCTCTTTCATATGATACCCCACATGCCCTAGTAGCCCCACTTTGATTTTTTTAAGACCCCCTTTCAGTCCCTGTTGCTAAAAAATTATAAATATTTTAATTTCTTTCTTATTTGCAAAGCAGTTGGGTAAACGTCATCTAAAACTATTCTAAATTTCAAGTTGATAGCATTAGTAGTTCTTGAGATATCCAGCTGTGACAGACAGACAGACAGACTGAGTCACACCATAAGGGTTCCTTTTTTACCATTTTGGTACGGAACCCTAAAAATAAAAACAGAGATAATCGGATTTGATGATAATAAGAGTGCAAAAGAAATCTATACAGTGATTTACGATCTATTGTGATTATTATTTTTATTGTACTCTTCTATAAAAGAATTGCCTTCTATCATTTTCTATTCTAGTATCCAAAATGGTTTTAGTTTTTGTACTTTAATATAATTGGCTTTTATGACATTCTAGTGTCTAAAATAATATATGGTTCTGGCGTGAGTTTTATCAACCTTTGTAGCTTTTTGTGTTCTTGGTTTGTACTTTTGTTCTAAATGACCTTGCTTTAACCATCAAACACAATCAAATATTGTGTTATCATGTCTGCTTGAGTTTGTGTAGCATAGTAATTTTATTTTTTTGTAAATTCTAGACTTCATTCATTTACTAGTCACGACAGGTACAACAGACTATTAATATTTATTATTAATGACGTCTTCTTAAAGTAAATTAACCGCTTTTTTATGTTTTCCAATATTTAAGGGTAGTTTTTTAAAGCTTAGCATAGGCATTTACTCGCGTTGCTAATAAAGCCTCCGAAGTTTTTTGGTGAACATAGGTAATCTACAAGGTGTAACTTTAAACGCACAACCTCTTAAGAGGTCATTGTACTCATCATTATGAACAACTTTTACTATGGGACCAAACCTAAAATCGCGAAAAAAAAAAATCAGTACAGCTGTTCCCTAAAAAAATACTTAGATAACACGCATTAAAATTGAGGAGTGGGGGCTCGCTACGTCACAACTATACAAAACTACGTACCTATAAACTCTAGCAAGGGGTGACGTCATGCCACATTTTAACTCAATGTATCGCCGTAATCTTTTCATTACGTAAAAAAAGAAAAAATACATGGCCAATATTTTTTAATAATCTAAATGATGGACAAAAAAATATTTAGTCATCATACCTATTCTTTATACACAAGAACACTGATTCCTACTTCCTACAAAAAACAACACTAACAAAATTATTCCACATCAGAAGTATTTCTACAATTTCAAAGCTGTGTCCCCTCTGTGAGCTAAAGAACATAATAACAGGAAAATAAATGGAGTTGCACTGCGTTGTGAATAGTACTTAACAAAGTAAAAAGTTATATCTCATCTTGTAGTCGTAAACATGTTACAAGATGTATTTGTTGTAAGCTGTTTAAACTTTTGTAAATGTTACTTTAAAACACACAGTTACAGTTGTTACAGTAAAACAATTTTGATGAAGTTTTTATAGAAATTGTCCCACCAGAGTCGCGTCACGGCAGTCTGCACGAGCCTTTTTAATCTCTGGGTTGATTAAGAGTAAAATGAAAATCCAAAAGTAACCGAAAAAAGAAACAAGTTGGATTAATCATAAAAATCCCAGAGAAAAGATTCTCCCCGGATTCGTCTGATTTCCGAAATCAAACCAATCCGGAGCAAATTTAAAGATCTGATGATTTTTATGGTTAAAATGATGTAAAAATACATATTTGTTATTGCCGCGAATCATATTTTGATTAAGATACAACCTGACACTGTCCTCCAAATTCCAAAAAACGCAAGAAAATTTGAATTTCGCGGGCTACCACAGCGGATCAACCGGCGAAATATATCGTAACGGGTTGGAGCATTGGTATGGCCAAACGGAGCATGCCTATAGAATTTTAAAAATATTTATTTTTTAAATTCTATATGTATAATTGTGTCAATCGTGTTTTTACCTTCATAATTTACTAAAGAGAATTATAATCATGAAAAGAATAAACCAAATTTGTAGTTTTCGAGGGCAAAAATTGTTTTTGCTGCAGCCGAAATGCGTCAAAAACTCAAAATATCTTCTTTTGGCTTTAGGATTGTAAGTTGTGTTTAACAACTTACAATCCCAAAACCAAAAGCCAGCTGGTTTGGAAGTAACAAATACAACATAACTCAGTATAATAATGCATTTACCAATATCTGCCATATCAAGTTCAAAAAACCACTAAATTATGAAAGTCCTGGAAACACTCCATTTCCACGAAACACCTTATACAATCCAATTAACCTCAAAAATAAGTGGAGCAGGCAAAAACAGTTTGCAGCAATCGTGAATAAAAACAAAGTTGCACCTTCTCATGGTGCCGAGTAGCTCTGGCTCCTGACCCAGTTTTCCACCACCCATTGTGGCACTGGAGTCATATTTTCTGGAGTGGCTATGTCATTGCATACGCTTTTCACACAATGCCCTTTTTAAAGTGGTGTTATTCTTTAAACATCTCACTTCGAAATTTGAACGGTGTCAAGCCGCCATGATTTATTTTTGAAAACAAATGAGTTTGCATTCGAATTTGTGTAAAAATTTTATTAAGAGTTCAATTTCGAATTATGAGGTTCCAATTCCAAGTGAACTTTACAGAATGACCGTTTCCATTTTTTTGAAAACGGATTTTTGTAAAGTAGGTCAATGGAGACATGTCAAGGGTGCGCGTTAGTCCTTTGTAAGTCGTATTTTTGAGCTAGGTTGAATGGAATAAAAATTAGGTCGAGTGGCGCATTTATTACTATGCATAGTGACTTAATCCATCATAATAAAGAATAGTACAGATACGAATAGAAAATAAACTAAAAGTTTATGGTGGCACGGTTTTAGGGGATATAACTTAAAATCCAAATCTATACTGTTTGCAGTGTAGCATGGTGCGGGTGACAGGTGTCAGAAAGGGGAAATTTATTTAATTTACTACAGTTATTACTGATTCCGTATTTTAACGTATTTTTCCGTAATTGAGATTGTGTACTACACAACCAGTAAAATAACTGTAGTAAATTAAATAAAATGTACCCTTTCTGTCACCCGCACCATGGTGGTCGAGTAACTAAGTAGGTACCTATTGAACTTTTGTGTGAATTAACTGATCTTTTTTTCGTCATTTTAGAGTTGGTCCCATCGTGAAAGTTGTATTCGTGGGTAGAACAACCTGTGAAAATTTGTATAATGATAAAACAAATTACCTGTACCTTTTTACAAATAAAAAATTGACAAAGACTTGAACACATTTTATTGCTATGGCAATAATAATAATCTGCAGGTCCTTTATGGTAATAATCTTTTAGATATTCACCGCATTTAGATTTTGCATGCATAAGACAGGACACTAATTAAAGGACAAAAGTCCACATAATTCTTGTCAGAAAAAGACGGTTTTAATACCGATAAAGGCCGTTCTAGTTACAACCGTTTTATCCTTTCTACTCCCAAAAACTAGTCCAAAATACTAAACTAGAGCATTATAATGTAATTTATCTAATAGTTAACTAAACTAAAGTCAATTACCGACATTAATTTCGTACAAGCGTATTCCGAGCTGCATCCACGTACTATGCGCCAACTATGACCCAATTCTGGAACCGTCATGCGAGAGTGAACCAAACAATACAAAGCCATTACTAAAAAGGTTTTTATTACCACTCTTGTTTGAGCATGTTAAGTTTTATTTTATTTTAATACAGTTTTCTAGGTGTTAGACTTTGCCCTTTTTGGTGAGAGCTAGGTTTTGTATCGGGGTATGTTTAATGTTATTTAAAAAGAAATGCTTTGTTGAAATATTTGAAAGGGTTTCGGAAACAAATGACTGTTATTTCCTTAACGTAACCAGCATGATGACTTTGTGCGACTTTAAAAAAACTTTGTGTAAGAAAAAGGTTTCTTAAGTTTTTTATGTAGAAAAGGAAAACGAAAATTTAACTTAGAAACACCTTGACACATAGAACTTGCATGACTCACACAAGATATACAACTTCTTTACAATAGGCTAAATACTGTATGAAATGAGTAAATGGAAATCGCGAAAAAAAAAATCAGCGTTCCCTACATTTATCATTTCATTTAATTTATTCTTAACAAATAAAATTGTGTTGAATATTACATTACATAATCGTCAAAATATATGGAACAGCCATTTTTTTTCGCCATTTCAGGTTTGGTCCCATATTAAAAGTTGTTCATAATGATGAGTGTAACCTTAAGAGGATGCCTATGAATTCAATTTCACCTTGTAGTTTTTTAAGGAATTCACCGAATTCCTAGAATTGCTACCTATTTTTAGTTCGACATAAGAAACGGACAAACCCAAAAGGGCCACAAGAACTGTATTATTAAAAGTATGTGATGTCCAAAGCAGGGCAAAGGCCTATACTCTCGTTCCACTTCTCTCTGTTTTTAGCTGCTAAGGACCAGTTCTTGTCGAAGGAGTCAGCTCATCCCGCATCGCCGCCGCCGTCCGTAAATAAATGCATTCTATTAACCTATATTTTTTATTTTAAAAGCTAATGAGTATTCTTTAGTGTTATTATTATCCTCTATATTCTAGCATTTTGCAGGATTAATGATGTGACATCAACTAAACCAGAATTAGCATAATGGACACAACAGCGGTATATTTAGAGGTATGAAATATAAACTGCGGTATATAATTGTGTATTATTACCCACCTCTTCTTACTACACGTACATACGTTGTGTTGTGAAATAATAGAGGATTTAATACTTGTGCCATTAATGCAGTAAGCGTTGCATGGAAAGCTGCGGTTTTATTTATGAAGCTTTATTTCACAAGTGAGAATTGTATGTAATATATTCCAATGCGTATCATCATCATTATTCTACGTTTCATCACTGCTGGACATAGGCCTTCCCATTCGTAAGATTATGACCCTCTGTTTGTGCATCAAAAAACCATTTGCAGGGATGCAATTTTTTCGTGTACCAAAAACTCTCATATTTCGTTACAAAACTTGTCGAAAGATTCACTATCACTTCTTTTAAATTAAGCCATATAATATGGATAAATGCAAAGATCAATCTGCTACAAAAAAAAAAATGGCGCGTACATTAGCGTACAAGTGATGGCAGCTGAACATAAAAAATAAATAATAAGAGAGATTTAGTGTGAGAGACCGAGTTATGTCTTTCTTCTCTCTCATGTAACGAAATGTTACTAAAAGTGACGCGTCCTTGAAATTTCACTCTCAATGTTCTTGTCCAATTTTATCGAATCGCTAACATAACTTGCACGATCTTTCATTCCACCATCCAAAGCAGAGATTGTTTACCATCAATATAGCAGAAACTAATACATTGGTCACGTTCGTATTTCTGTATTATACGGTATGGAGCTCACATATGTGCAATAAATTCTACCAGATACTTGATATCGACTTTGTTGATGATATACAAAAAATAAACGAAATCGGTGCAGTAATTAGGTCAAAAATTAGAGTTTTAATTTTGAGCAAATTTAAACACTCTGTAGAATTGGACCACTAGGTCAATGAGTGAATGAACTTGAATCCTTGAACATGTGTGCAAACAAAAAAAACCATGTTCGATAAACAATGGATTGGTCACTATGGTGCACCGCAGGTGGCCAGCTCGGTTGTCTAAACAGAGTGATTTCTTTTAGCGAATTTATTTTGATATTTATTTTGTTTGAAAAATTTAGTTTTTTAATTTATGGTTTTTAATTTAATATTTAATTTTGCTATACTTCTGTGGACCAGTATTACTTATAGTTTGATTTATTACACATGTTTCAGTACCATACCGTATTATCGCTGCTAACTCCGTAACGTGTTTACCGTATATATACCGCCATATTTATAAAACAATGCCAATGTTCCACCAAGTACTTCCATTGATTTATGACTGAATATGCCTTTGACAGCTCGGTGTTGCCATTCAAAAAATATGTATTTATTTTTGTTACGTTTTATAGGGCAATAATTTTGAGGGAATAGTCGTAAAATTTGCTTTAGAGTTTATGGTATTGTTTATTTATGAAAAATAGGGTTTAATTTTTATTTTTGTTGATAGCTTTATTTGAAAATTTAATTGCCAATATTTTTTATTGAGATGTTAATATTTCCATAATAATTCTTTCTCTATGACAGGACCTTTATCTGACGATGGAAACCTTTACAGATATCTTCAAGATAGATCACAAGAACAACGGTTCGAGTCATATCCGAATCCGAACTGCACATAAATGTTATTTATGTGACGACTCAGAAATCACACGATAAATTTTTTTTTGGATCGATGGACCAATATTTGTAATTCAGTTCAATTACACGAGATTATTAAAATCAACATCAAAACGTCCACAGCTGAAGATTGTCCTTACAATGATGATTTAATGATTGGTCATCTCATTCATCTCAGATTGTTCTCTTAATGGTCTGGAACATGTTGCTTTATAAAAAGTAGACCATAATATTGCAACACTCATATGACAATCGCTTTTATTTTGCCATTGGATGTTGTTGAACCGCCAGAACGAATGTAATGTTATCATATTCTTCTAAGCGTATCGAGGGCAATTAAGGTTGTGAAAATTAATTCTGCCACGCGAACTCCGTTCACTGACGCAGTCATCATATTCACAGATATTCAAGGACACAGGTGACAGGACATTGCGGCGCGCGGCGCAATATGGAAAATGAGCCATTGTCCATATAGGTACACTTGAGTTCATAACCCTCATAATATCTTTGCTATGGCCGACTTGGATTCGTAGGGATTTCCAAGTCGGCCACGGTAATGCATGCCTTCCACCTAGGCAGGCTCTCAGATGGCTCGATAAAACTGTCAGAGGGTTTAAGCAGCTACCACCAGAGATCACATCTTGGCGTGAGGATTGCTTTACGCGTGTCGTGTTCCTTAAAGCAACTTATACGACACCAGATAATGAAGGAGCAGTGGCATATTCTTAACTACAAGCTACAAGTAACAAGAAGTTTCATAATCTTCAATTTAAAAGTACACCTAAACGTTTCTTTAAACTTTCTTCACAGACTCACAATCCACAATTCGCTATTCGTGGTACTAACTTGTAAACTTCCAGAATACACCGCTAGATGGCGCCTGTGAACTTCTTTTGTTGCCAATGTTGCCACTGTTAAATTTACTGCAGCGGAGTGGAGAACTTTGTTGATTACCGCACTTGAGGAGTACGTACCTGAAAAAAAAAGTTACCGTTAGTTACGTGTACAATAAGTAAAGTTATTTTCAATCTAGTTGTAGCTCTCGGGACCAGCGTGAAGGTTCTAGTTTTTCGGGAGTAAGTTCCTAAGTGCCCTATGAATCTAAAAGTCAAAAAAGTCAAAAGTTAATCAAAGGTGTAGGTGAATAAATATTCCTGTGCGATGACACATTTCGCCATATTTTGGAATGCAAATATAATAGCAAGGTGCTTATTAATATAAGCAATATCTATACCAACAGTGCAAAAAAAACCTGAACATTAAGATTATTTAAGTAAATCAAACTTCAATTTACACATCTCTAGAGTCAAGATATCGGCTGATCTGCATTACCTACCTACATATTATAAGTATCCATAAGTAGTCGTTGAAATGCGTTTTCACGGCCTAATTAATAAACGACACAAATTAATTTGAAATCTCACACTCTCTCTTTAAGATAAGTGGTGGTGGTATCACTATCACTACATAGTATAAAACAAAGTCGCTTCCCGCTGTCTGTCCCTATGTATGCTTGGATCTTTAAAACTACGCAACTGGTTTTGATGCGGCTTTTTTTAATAGATAGAGGAAGGTTTACATGTATAATAAACGCGGGCAAAGCTGCGGGCAAAAGCTAGTAAATAATATTGTGGCGACAAAAGCTCAACGCCTTAAAGTTATCTAAGTATCATCTTGTCTCAGAATTCAGGACTAGTTTTGATAAAATGTTACAAGACAGCATCATACTTTTAATTGAAACAATAATCCTTCCAGAAACTCAAGCAAAGCCGCAGGGCAGAGCTTGTAACAACATACTTTGATACTATTCAGACATTCAATTAGTAAGACGAGCTGGGTATCAATTAGGGTTTTCGCACTATTTAATCAGACTACCAAGATAATCTTAGCCCAGTGCCCGACTTAGTCTTTCGGAGAAAGAGAGGTATAATGTGCTTTATAAACATGAAATGGGATGATACAAAATAAAAGACGTAGGTACGTCATTTTCAAGTGCTAGTCGGACTCGCACACGAAGGGTTCCGTACTACCGCACAATATTGAGCACTACGTTTTTTACTTTATTAAAAAATACGTTTCTTATATTTTTATTATTTGTTGATATAGCTGGAGTAGAAATCTATCTATTGCGGTTTACGAAATGCAGCCCACTGACGGACGGACAGCGGAGGCTTAGTAACAGGGTTCCGTTTGGAACCCTTCGTATATGGAACCCAAAAAAAGTGTTTTCACTGAACATATTGTACAGTCAAACACATCAAAAGAAAGACATTCTACCATCATCGATCATTCCTTTCATCTAATCAAAAAAAAAGTCGAAAAGGACAAAATTCATACATTCCCCACCACTGTAGGTACTAGTTATTAAGGAACCACTTGAATTATTCATTGGACGAGGGTAGACGAAAATCTTAACTTTTAACAGCAACTTTCAACTTTAACGGGTAGAAAATTAAGTCCAATTTGGAATGGTAACTTCGTCTGAGTGTTCAATCTTCGGATTTCAATCAGAACATTTAAATAGAGACGAGGTCTTAACTGTGGGCTATTGGTTTTTGCGGGACAAAGTTTAGCCAACTAGTTTCTTGGTCTTGGTCCTTTGATCTTTTTAGTCTGTAACCTCAATGTTTTGAGGGTTTTGGACATCTGAGTCTTCTAGCTAGTGATCTAGGAGCATTTAAATGTTTGTACTTAAAGCGACGATAACTGACTATTAATTATTTTAAACTGAAGATCACGTCTAAATGAGCAGTGGACCTTTTTGGCGCAGCCGTGGGGCACACACTATTGTTGTTATAATATTATTTTCGCATTGTTTTATTCTTTTGTATTTTTGTGTTTCACGAACTGTGTCCAAATAAACGTTTTTCTTTCTTTCTTTTCTTTTTTAGCAGTGTTAATAATTTGGAAAAAATACATGTTAAAATAAAGCATTTTCTTAATAATTAAATATGTGAATATTTTAAATTAAGTTTATATTAAATAGTGTAATTAATTTTTAAAGTTATGTCTAACGCGGATAAAAACTGAGAATCACGCAAAAACGATCAAGCGCAGTTATATGAAACCTTCAACATTTTAAAGATAATTTAATTATTTATCTTTTAGTATACGTGTTTTAACATAATTCCTTTTGTTTTTTGTATAATAAATTTTGAAAGCGTCTAATTTGGGACAGCGCTCCTTGATGGGCGAATCCTGTTACTGGGTGGACGTACGACGCGATGCGTGAGCTCAGAACAGAACCAAGCTAACCACTCAAGGCCATTCGCACATGTCTGCGTCTTAAATGCTCATATTATCTCTTGGACAGGTATTAGCCTATCATCAAAAACATTTGGCTAAGAACCAGTCACTTTCGTCTTGTATTTAATACATGCTTGATACATTAAGATAAGCACCTTTTTTTACTTATGTGTTTCGGTGCAATGCGAAAATTATACAGGTATATACGGTGTTAAGGACCCTTAGAGGTTTTTGAGCACAGTTTTTGCTTCTAAAGACACATAAGTAGTCAAATAATCATGATTCGATTTACTGTATGTAAGTAAGTGTGTATGTATGTATGTATGTATTTCACCGTGTGAATTAACAAGCTTCTCAGATATTTGATAATCTTAAAAACTTTTTCATTAATGTCTCAAATATTATAAGAAGATAAAGTTTTCAAGAATTGCTTAAGCGGCTTGACTATTATTTTTACTCCTAGACACTAAAATATTATTTCTAGAAAAGCCATTAAACAATGAGATTTTTGCATTAGTCTTAAAATAAGTCTTATGGATTTTAGTTGCACAGAAGAAAATGAATGAATGATTTAATTTTTATGAAAAATGACCGGACTGTTATAATTATAACTATTCATTCAGTCTATGATTTGTGATGAAATAAGATTGAAAAATGACCGAGGGATAAATGTAATTGAAATAGGGAACGTTTTATTTCGTTTCAATCTTGATAGCCATTGAAAAGACCATCCATCAGAATAAATTGTCCTTTTTGCTTCTTTTTTTTAAGTTTAAAGATTCTAATTAGGTTTTAAAGATTTACATTAATGATATAAAACTTGAAAACATTTTCAAGACTTCCCCAGAAGGGTAAAAGTATAACTCGTCTTACACCGGGAGTTAATTCGAATTAAGTTTTTATGCGGTCGTAAAAAACCCTGAGTCCACGTTAACGTTTAGCATAAATCTGCAATATTTAAGGAAGTTGCCCATCGGGAGGACAGTTTAAAGTGTTCGAATAATATATTTATGTTCGGTGTGTTTCTCCCCTTATCTGGGAACTTTGACTCTGTCACAATGTTTCATTATTATACTAATAATTATGTAGGGGACGACTTTATTGACGGTTGAAATTTTGACAAGATTTTTATTGAGTTTGTGAAAAATGCTTGCAACTTTTTTGTTTTTATGTTTCTTTAAGATTTCCATTCGCAATGGTATCAAGTGATTTTGCAACCGTCCCTCTAACCCTCCAATTTAATTTGTCTTAAAAAGAAATGTAATTTTGATGACTATGGTTTTAGCTTTTGAAGCATTAATTGTTTAGAAAAGAACAATTTTATTAACTTTTATTAAACAAAATTCATGAAAACAAGACCAATTATTTTATTTTCAAAGCCGAGTATGTAGGTAATTTGAATAAATTTGTGTACACACAAAGTTACGACACATACAAATGCATGTTTTGTTTCAATCTTCATTACGAATTACTATATTTTGTCTTTGTTCAATAATAAAGCGAAACACGCATATTTTAAGAACAAAACAAGCTCAAGATAATGTATGCAGACTTAAAATATCAAAAGACAAGAAAATTTATTCAAACATGAACATTACAAGAATATAAGGCGTTCTGACAACCAACATTAGCATTCTACCAAGTGTTATATACAAATTAGCTAATATGTATATGGTTACTATTAAATTTTATTATCAAAAATCGATTTGATCGAAATTATTTCGCCGATTCAGAACCCTAATAGACTAATTACATTACCATAAATGTTCAATATAATTTATTTACAAGTCATTTAAATACTTCCCAAAGATCAAATAAAAATCGGAAGACGATGTTAAAATTTAATTGAAAATTTGGCGCTGACTGTACTTTAAAGGACAATGAGCTTAAAATGGTGCTTTGAATAGAAATTCGAAAAGGGTGATTCTGATTTTCTTATAGAAATATTATTAAGTGACGGGGGATCGATTCTGTGCACACAAAGGACCAATTGGGGAAAGGGGGAGAATAAAATTCCCTTTTAACTTGTTTGAGGATTGTGTTTGTTGACACATTATGCTGTTGTTTAGATGCCGATTATTAAATTCTTAATATTGGGAGTGCAGATGATCAAAGAGTTATTTAATGGGGGGTGGGTACCGATTTTGGGGGACGGGTTGTTTTGAAGTGACACTTAGTGGTATTTATTGTAATTATGGGTTTTTTGACTGAATAAACTTGCTGCCTACACAACAATTTAATTCTGTTATGATTCTGTTTCGGAGATGCGAATAATGGCTTTTAGTTTTCAGGGTTGCACGTAGTTACAGTAAAGTTAAATTTATTTTGGCTTGAATTTCAGCTGTGACAATTTTAGGCTTGAATTACCTACACACCTTGTAGGCCCGAGGTTAGCGAACCCTAGTTCTAAACCCCAGATGGCATTAAAAGCTGGCACTTACCAACCTATATTTTCCAGTGACATGTAGTTTTGAAGAGGCTCTCAATTTACTGGGCTTGCAAACAAATAAACATCAAAATTTTGCCGATTTCGCTGATTTGCGTGATTTTACAGACGTAATTTTACAGTTAAAATACTGTATTTCTATAAGTTTTAATGCCTAACATGAAAGATCATTTCAATTATGATCTAATGAATGAGCTACTTTTTTATTTTGCGTCGAGTTTTTATTGCGATTAGGTGTTTTAAAAGATTTTTAATGCCAATTTATTTTTTCAGGAAATGGATTGATTTTGAACTGAAATTTATTTGTGTTGTTTTAATTTTATGAACGAGAGTTCTAAGCAGTCGAAATCATAAGCAATTCTTCGCTAATTTTCTCTATTTCACTAAGTGTTTAAATGTTTTTTTACTCAAAAATAAATGAAAGTGATAAAAAGTGATTAATACATTGTATAGACAACTTTCAAAAGAAGACATTGTAATTTTCCCATACCCTTTAGAAGTCAAAAAGATTCGTAAATATGTGATATTCTAAACCTCTTACAGCAAAAAATCATAAAACAATCGCCAGTTTAGGTCTATTAATCAAAATTAAATAATAAAAATAAAAAAAATTGCTAATTGAAATGATCTTTCATGTTGTGCATTAAAACTTATAGAAATACAGAATTATAACTGTAAAATCACGTAAATCGGCGAAATCGGCAAAATTTCGTGTACGTCCTCTTAAGGCCCTGGTTCCAAGCTTGGTTTAGCTCGGTGTGTAAGTGAAATGGCGTTATGGCTGTCTAGTTTGACGCATGAGATAGAAGATTCTCACGCGCACCGGAATTCTGTCGTAAAAGTGCAAATAAAATCGTATAAAATTAGAAATTAACTATTTAATAAAAAGTAATCCATCACTGGATGCAGTTTGAAATTTGACATTTCATGGTATATTTTTAATTATAATTATAATTGCTAATTATAACAGCTTTTAAAGATTATTAGTAGGTATGTTTAAAGATTTTTTTGGTGCATTAAAGTATGTTTAATTATGTTTTGACTTCCATCACTGTATGCGAAAAGGACTTGAAAATATCATATTTTTTTTACATGTCAAAATTATTTACGGTTTATGAGATACACAGCTTTAAAAACCACATTTTTGATCGTTTTCAGGAAATCTGCGCCTTAAAGTGTCCGATAACTCCCCTAGTTTACAAAACTGAGCATCACGAACAAGCAACACAGCAAGGGTCTGTAACACCGAAGGGATACCATCGCTATACTAATTAAAAATTAACATTTTGAAAGGATGTTTTAATTCATTATTAAAATTTCGCGGTTGGAGTTGCTTTAACGCGAATAATTCACATAATTCACGTCAAATAACGCATTATTATTCGGTATACATGGTAGGGTTGCCAGCATTGTACTTAGATACAATTAAAATTAATATAAATTGCAGTTTTAGAAATGTCTTCTAGCTAAATAAAAGATGTAATACCTTCCGAGGGTGTTAAAATTAAAATACGACTTAAAATTACGACACGAAGAAATTATTATCACCACAACAATCGCCGGAATTAAATCAGCGAATTCAACAAAAACTGGTCGTAAAATAAATTTATTGTTTCGCTCATTTCCACAGTGACTCACAGTCACAAACCTTAATTTAATCTGCGATTATAATTATGTATGCTGGCCACATTTGACTGAGATCATCTTCAGATACAAAATATGCGTATCCGCGGTCGTAAAATGTGCTACCTGGGTCCTAATGGCTCGAAGGATCAAATGAATAAGTTCTTGTGTTTGTTGTCTTTGCTTAAAAAAAAAACTAATGTAAGTATACCGGTTGTTTTGTTTTAATTTAAATTCTGAAGCATTTTTCAAAACTTGGTCCTAAATCCTTTTTGGTGCTGACAGCCCTAGAACGGGGTTCCGTTGGTGGCCATTGTTTTATTATGTAAACCGGCCGAAAAAGGTCTTTTGTCCTTAATTCTTTGGACGGAATCTTTTCTAACTTTCATCCTAAATTATGGTGTTCAGGCGTAATCACTTTCGACCCCCCGACACTTGGTGAAAGGGCAAATTATTTTGTTTTTTTTTTTCATTGTATGTCGTTGGCTAATGTTTTAAAAACGCTAATTACTTTTTATTAAACAAGGTTATCAATGTGTTGAC
The DNA here is from genome assembly GCA_905163495.3 of Cosmia trapezina. Lineage (NCBI taxonomy): Eukaryota > Metazoa > Arthropoda > Insecta > Lepidoptera > Noctuidae > Cosmia > Cosmia trapezina. The sequence goes on from LR991044.1 coordinate 8,493,798, forward strand.
CTCTGACAGGGTTGTCTTGTTAAGTGTAAAGGATTCTGACATTGAGGTGAAAATAAAAGTATTATTTTCACCTCAATGTCAGAATCCTTTACACTTAACACGAATTATTTTATTTTTCTGTCGGGTAAAATTACAAAAATACAAAACTGTTAGATGCTGATTCCTTCGTTGTGGAATGTAGATGTTAATTCATAGGGATATTTTAAACACAAAATGTCATTAATAATGCCTATCTTCTGCCTGCGATTTCGTCCGACTCACCCTGTTGCATCGCATCGCCGGGCCACGCTAATACTTCGTTTTTGCTTAGTGTTCTTTCCAATTATTTTTGTTCGGCTCCTAGCGTGATGATAAATAGTCTATAGCCTTCCTCAAGAATTGGGCTATTATATTAATCCAGGGTATAATCTATCTACAAACCAAATTTCATCTAAATCGGTCCAGCCGTTTGAGCGTGAAGAAGTAACAAACACAAACACACCCTCACACACACTCACAAACGATCGCCTTTATAATATTAGTGTGATAGATAGAGTATGTAGTTTGAACTTTAACACAGGATATTAGTAGACATGTGCGTCAAATTTTACTGAAAAAGAGCTTAGTTTACAACACTCTAGTGCTGAGTGTACTGACCCATAAAAGTATCGTTTTAACTACTCTAAGCTCACTAATTACCGGTCACAATAGATTAACTTTACGCTAATAATGTCCTAAGAAAGCCCAACTTAATTGCCCATTGTTTTAAAGTCTAAAAATAAGTCTTCCCTCTCTCGGTTTGGTCCTTATAGATTTTTGCTGGAGAAGCTCGAATATTTCTAAGGCGCTTCATAATTATTCCAGACTATGATTTTATGAGGTTGAAAGTTATTATTTTTGATTTTATATTCACGTTCTGGATGTTAATAAAACTGTTTAATGAATGTAGATTGGAGTCAAGAAATCGATAGTCTCTCTCAAACTTCGTTCATGTTATAAAATATTACGGGTTGTTTACGTAAACTTACAGAATTATTCCTTGTAGTATCGAGTGAAAACGCCTGTATCAAATGACAATTTTTTTTTTTTTTTCAAAAAAAAATCCTAAATTCTGATCACATATCGTCGCTAATAACTAAGTGACGTAACTGATTTGAAGAAAAATTTTTCAGGGCAAGCTATTTTTCTTTGTTTTTTATAAACTAGATATTGGTCTCGATTTTTGCATTATCATGGAGACCGTAAGGCATAGACAGATTCGCCGATTAGACAGATCGATTCGACTTGGGAAAGTATCAAATTACTATAGTTAGGTCGGCTATCGGCTTAGTCCAAAATGTCAGATACGTCAGATAGTTAAATTAGCGACGATATTTCTCCCTTACACAGAACTCTATCCTATTCTGAACCTATACCAACAAATCGATTGAAAACAACAAATTACATATTTTAATTTCCCGGTAAAATTGTAATCGAGGTTCACTGACCAGACATACCATTGACGCCAGAAAAAGTTTTCAATAAAAAATAAAAAAAGTGATAGCTACCCATCGGCGAGTTGAAACTCGGCAATATTAATATCGGAATGAAAGCTTATGCGGCCTATTGTCAACACAGCGGAATCTTATCGCGCGCGAAATATAGCGAGCAGTATCGAAATCATAGCCAACCAGATGCTGAGAGTTTTTGTTTTTACTCTTTATTAGAGTTAAATATTTGATGTTGGTATTTGTAGTTTGAACACGGAAATAGGTAAGTTGGTTTTAGTGATTAACGATTGGATGTTATTGAATGAGGTTGCTGAGAATTTTGGTCTTTTGGTCCTAAATTCCAAAAGGAATTCAATGTTGTGGGAAAGTGTTGCTTGACTAATTAACGTTTCAATCCATAACAGGAAATGATATACGTAATATAAACATTGAAGTCATTAGCGAACCTCAGCCGAAAATGAAAGCTCTGCATTAAAATTTCGAACTTACCTTTCTACAAAACCAATCCTCTATTTTCATATAGCTGCAATTTCAATTTCCAAGAGCGAGCGGTTATGAAAATCGGGGTATAAAGGCTTACCCCCACTTGTTAGGGATTAAGGTAACCTTTGTGAAAAATATTGCTGAATGTACGTTTAATCTGGAGTGGGGGCCATGCTTCGGTAGGTTTTTTGTAAAGCCTTTTTTTTATTCTTATTCATGATAATCTAGGAGCAATTTTACTAGAGATCTCAGTATAAGCATTTCGTTCTCTTGCTACGTTGCAATTTACCCCATTTGTGTATAGCTAAATGATAGTACGATGGTTGTGAAGTGTCTCGTCTGTGTTTACACGAGATTTTTATGTTTTTTGTGCAAGATTACTTTTTTATTTATTGGTCCTTTTATACGGGGTCAGTTGATGAGTTTTTTCTACATTTTTTATGTGAATACATGCCAAATTATAAATAGTAATAATTGATACTGGTTTGTCATAGATTATTTATGTTTTGCTATATAAGTAAGTAATGGAAGAAGATAACGGTCTGCGCCAGCCCCACGTACCATGGTACAAGGGCAGGAAAATGATGATGATTGCTAAGTTTCTAAGAATATATAAATAATTTTGGGCAAACCAGAATCGTTTCATTCAAAACTTATTTGTAACTGTCTTTAAAGTCTGCAGTATAAATAAACGATTTTAACCAATAAATTGATGTCTAATCAATTCTATTTCCCACTTCAAATTCTGCTCACCCCACAAACAATGTAACATGGAGCATAACAGACGACTGATTAGGTATTTGTCATTTATCTCAACGTTGGCAGAACGGAACTTAATCACCTGAGCTTGTCAGTATCCAGCGATGTACAATACATACATATACATTATAAGTACGTACATATACATCCTGAGACGGATGTGTATGTATTTATGTAAATTGATTGTGGTATGTTATGTGGGTGTGCTTTGATGTATTGTTTTGTTTCCTTACGGTATGCCAAGCATTCACAATAAGCAGTATAAGTTTGGAAAAAATATCAAGAAATTGTAACATCTACATTTTCATTCCTTCCATCAACAGCTTAGAGAAGTCCACTGTTACATTGGCCTCTCTAATCAGAACACGCCTTAAAAGTCTTAAAACTTGGATCATAGACCAATTATTCCATTGTTAAAGAGAATAATTAAAAAAGCCTTCGCTGTCTTAAATTTTAGTCTAGTAACACCACAAAATTTCAACGAACTATATCGTATTTCCGACAACTCCATGAAAAGTACAGTAAGTAGTCTGAGTAGCACAATAAAGTCGGGTCCTCACTGTCGTTCATCGGCTTCGAAAATCTGGTCTGAATAATGTATTATACCACGAACAGGGATCGATTTTAGTTGGAGAAATAAATTCGCTATCATAAAGGGTATGAAATTCTGTGGAACGTTAAAGATTTGCCTTATAAAGGGTATATGTTTTTCAATATATCATGTGTTCAGGGGTTTTCTTTATGGTATATTTTGTCAAATATGTTTGGTGGGAGAATTGATGATGTGAAGAAAACGGTTTTGTATTGGAATTGCTGTGTGAAACTGATAGTGAAATTAGTTTGCTGGATAAAATATTGTTGCAAGATGAAGATCTTACTTTAAGAGGATATATTGAAGTATGGTTTAGCTCGGCGTGTAAGTGAAATGGCGTTATGGCTGTCTAGTTTGACGCGAGAGAGATAGAAGACTAAACGCGCTTCGTTTAAATGTAGATTTATGACAAAATTCTATACTTAAATAAATTTTAAGCGTAGTAATATTTAAATACCTTCGATCTAAAGCAAATTTAAATTTACTATAACGTATAATCGTATAGAACACAAAATAGACGGAGCTTTGGAATTATTTTCTACAGAAAAAATTTCAAGTAATCATGTTTAGGTTTCGGTCAAATAACACATATACAGGGTGAAATTGAATAGATGCGACAAAATTTAAGGGGGTGTTCTACGCATCAATATGAACAACTTTTACTATGCGACCAAACCTGAAATCGCGAAAAAAAAATCAGCTGTTCAGTACATTTAATGTTCGCATAATTCGTCAAAATGTACTGAACAGCTGATTTTTTTTTCGCGATTTCAGGTTTGGTCCCATAGTAAAAGTTGTTCATATTGATGCGTAGAACACCCCCTTAAATTTTGTCGCATCTATTCAATTTCACCCTGTATATGGAAAATCCAAATGATTTAACCGTAATAAAAATTTGGTTTTATAGGAATTTCAAAAACACAAAATTGTCGTTGTATCCTCCTTAGCGATGGAAAGGATTAGGTAAAGGTTTTTAGGAAAATCTTAAGGCGGTGAGAGCCGTAAAAACGTCGTTTTGTTTAGTGTTTTATTCGTAGATAACACGGATTTAAATTTTGAAAAAAATATATTACTTAGTTCAGACTTCCATCTACAAATTTCGGCCGTCCGATACACGATTACTTGCACTTTACTGCATCCAATTAAATCGCAAAGACAAGTCTAAATTATGATCTATATCTTATTTCATTTGATTTATATTAGGCTTTGAACAATAAAACTTATGCCATAATAAAGGTCGTAAAAAATGTAATTTATAACGGCTATCATAATTTGAAATATCAAAATATTTATATCACTAATTCCAATGTCAAGTGTTTTGCGCTCGCTCCGTGTCGTTTAGTCCCGAGCGGAACGTGATGGAGGTCGGACGTGTGCCAATTTTTCGAACCCGCCACCCCCGCTAACTTCTGTCACCGGCTGCGACCGGCACAAATTAACATGTGTTGAAAACAGTTGAATTTGAACGCTATGCCTATGTAAATAAAGACGTCACGCGCGCAAAAGCTTTATTGGTATTTATTTTTATCACGGCCTATGTTTACCAATCGCATCAAGTGTGTAAAACAGTTGAATTTGAACCCTACACTGGAGCTTATAAAGCCGCCTGACGCGCAAATTTTTGGTTCACTATTTTCAAATCTCAAATAGGTAGGTGCCACAGAATAAAGTTAGTACGGGTGGTTTTATAATGATTATCGGATAGGAAATGAGATTTCTTCATAACATCACGCCTGAATTCTTTCAAAGGGTTGGGCAGGGATGTTCAGAAAATAAGTAGGCCCTCAAATGTATTTTTCTGTATACCTACATAAATAAGATTTTTTTTTTAAATTAAGTTTTTTTTCTAATTAGGTATCTTCTTATTTTTTTTTGTGTTTCAAGGTCAAAATGAAAATCCAAGATGGCGGCTGCAAAAATTTCCAATTTTTCGTCATGGGTGTCGTTTTCGTGATATTTTAGGTCGCTGAAAACGATAGTGGGGTCAAAATGAAAATCCAAGATGGCGGCTGCGAAAATTTCCAAATTTTTCGTCATGGGTGTTATTTTCGTGATATTTTAGGTCGCTGAAAACGATAGTGGGGTCAAAATGAAAATCCAAGATGGCGGCTGCGAAAATTTTCAAATTTTTCGACATGGGTGTCATTTTCGTGATATTTGAGGTCGCTGAAACCGATAGTGGGGTCAAAATGAAAATCCAAGATGGCGGCTGCGAAAATTTCCTAATTTTTCGTCATGGATGTCATTTTCGTGAAATTTTAGGTCGCTGAAAACGATAGCGGGGTCAAAATGAAAATCCAAGATGGCGGCTGTGAAAATTTCCAAATTTTTCGTCATGGGTGTCATTTTCGTGATATTTAAGGTCGCTGAAAACGATAGCGGGGTCAAAATGAAAATCCAAGATGGCGGCTGCGAAAATTTCCTAACTTTTCGTCATGGGTGTCATTTTCGTGTTATTTTAGGTCGCTGAAAACGATAGTGGGGTCAAAATGAAAATCCAAGATGGCGGCTGCGAAAATTATCAAATTTTTCGACACAGGTGTCATTTTCGTGATATTTGAGGTCGCTGAAACCGATAGTGGGGTCAAAATGAAAATCCAAGATGGCGGCTGCGAAAATTTCCTAATTTTTCGTCATGGGTGTCATTTTCGTGATATTTTAGGTCGCTGAAAACGATAGCGGGGTCAAAATGAAAATCCAAGATGGCGGCTGTGAAAATTTCCAAATTTTTCGTCATGGGTGTCATTTTCGTGATATTTAAGGTCGCTGAAAACGATAGCGGGGTCAAAATGAAAATCCAAGATGGCGGCTGCGAAAATTTCCTAACTTTTCGTCATGGGTGTCATTTTCGTGATATTTTAGGTCGCTGAAAACGATAGTGGGGTCAAAATGAAAATCCAAGATGGCGGCTGCGAAAATTTCCTAATTTTTCGTCATGGGTGTCGTTTTCGTGATATTTTAGGTCGCTGAAAACGATAGCGGGGTCAAAATGAAAATCCAAGATGGCGGCTGTGAAAATTTCCAAATTTTTCGTCATGGGTGTCATTTTCGTGATATTTAAGGTCGCTGAAAACGATAGTGGGGTCAAAATGAAAATCCAAGATGGCGGCTGCGAAAATTTCCTAACTTTTCGTCATGGGTGTCATTTTCGTGTTATTTTAGGTCGCTGAAAACGATAGTGGGGTCAAAATGAAAATCCAAGATGGCGGCTGCGAAAATTTCCTAATTTTTCGTCATGGGTGTCATTTTCGTGATATTTTAGGTCGCTGAAAACGATAGTGAGGTCAAAATGAAAATCCAAGATGGCGGCTGCGAATATCCTAATTTTTCGTCATGGGTGTCATTTTCGTGATATTTTAGGTCGCTGAAAACGATAGTGGGGTCAAAATGAAAATCCAAGATGGCGGCTGCGAAAATTATCAAATTTTTCGACACAGGTGTCATTTTCGTGATATTTGAGGTCGCTGAAACCGATAGTGGGGTCAAAATGAAAATCCAAGATGGCGGCTGCGAAAATTTCCTAATTTTTCGTCATGGGTGTCATTTTCGTGATATTTTAGGTCGCTGAAAACGATAGCGGGGTCAAAATGAAAATCCAAGATAGCGGCTGTGAAAATTTCCAAATTTTTCGTCATGGGTGTCATTTTCGTGATATTTTAGGTCGCAGAAAACGATTGTGGGGTCAAAATGAAAATCCAAGATGGCGGCTGCGAAAATTTCCTAATTTTTCGTCATGGGTGTCATTTTCGTGATATTTTAGGTCGCTGAAAACGATAGTGGGGTCAAAATGAAAATCCAAGATGGCGGCTGCGAAAATTCCCTAACTGTTCGTCATGGGTGTCATTTTCGTGATATTTTAGATCGCTGAAAACGATAGCGGGGTCAAAATGAAAATCCAAGATGGCGGCTGCGAAAATTTTCTAATTTTTCGTCATGGGTGTCATTTTCGTGATATTTTAGATCGCTGAAAACGATAGTCATTCATTTTGACCCCACTATCGTTTGCAGCGACCTCAAATATCACGAAAATGACACCCATGTCGAAAAATTTTAAAATTTTCGCAGCCGCCATCTTGGATTTTCATTTTGACCCCACTATCGTTTTCAGCGACCTCAAATATCACGAAAATGACACCCATGACGAAAAATTACGAAATTTTCGCAGCCGCCATCTTGGATTTTCATTTTGACCCCACTATCGCTTTCAGTGACCTAAAATATCACGAAAATGACACCCATGACGAAAAATTAGGAAATTTTCGCAGCCGCCATCTTGGATTCTCATTTTGACCCCACTATCGTTTTCAGCGACCTCAAATATCACGAAAATGATACCCATGACCGAAAATTAGGAAATTTTCGCAGCCGCCATCTTGGATTTTCATATTGGCCCCACTATCGTTTTCAGCGACCTCAAATATCACGAAAATGACACCCGTTGAAAAATTTAAAAATTTTCGCAGCCGCCATCTTGGATTTTCATTTTGACCCCACTATCGTTTTCAGCGACCTCAAATATCACGAAAATGACACCCATGACGAAAAATTAGAAAATTTTCGCAGCCGCCATCTTGGATTTTCATTTTGACCCCATTATCGTTTTCAGCGACCTCAAATATCACGAAATTGACGCCCATGTCGAAAAATTCGAAAATTTTTGCAGCCGCCATCTTGGATTTTCATTTTGACCGTAATCACATCCTCTCAAGAAAAAAAAAACTAGAGCGTAAGAAGTTATGCCCCTCCGTTTTTTTTTTGTGTTGACATAACGAATAAAATAAAAAAAGAACTTTCCAAATCGGCTTCTAAATGACGGAGTACTGCAGTAACAAACATAAAAAAAAAAAAAAAAAAAACAACTGAATTGATATTCTCCTCCGTTTTTGAAGTCGTTTAAAAATAACACATCATTGTTAATTGTTACGTTTAAAAATTAGCTGGACATCACTCACAATGCAGTCATTGGTGTCGTGGGGAATACTAGTTTCTGTCATTCCCGACGACACCACCAGTGGTGTCGTGGGGAATGAACGGTCATTTCGTGGTATTTAAGTTCGCTGAAAACGATAAAGGTCTCAAGCTAATTTCGACCTTATTGACATTTTACAAACCCTTTGTTTTTTTGGTCCAGAATACTCGGTAAATGATCTGGAAGCTGAATTTAACAAAAAAACGTGAATGTCAATAAGGTCTAAATTCGCTTGACACCTCGGAAAGTGTCTAGATTATTATGCACATCATTTTTAGGGTGTCAAGCTAATTTCGACCTTATTGATATTTTACAAACCCTTTGTTTTTTTGGCCCAAGATACTTGGTAAATGATCTGGAAGCTGAATTTAACAAAAAAACATGAATGTCAATAAGGTCTAAATTCGCTTGACACCTCAGAAAGTGTCTAGATTATTATGCACATCATTTCTAGGGTGTCAAGCTAATTTCGACCTTATAGACATTTTACAAACCATTTGTTTTTTTGGTCCTAGATACTTGGTAAATGGTCTGGAAGCTAAATTTAACAAAAAAACATGAATGTCAATAAGGTCTAAATTGTTATGTAACACATCATTGTTATGTAGCTGGACATCACTAACAGCACAATACAGTCGGTGGTGTCGCATGGCGTGGGGAATAGTAGTTTCTGTCATTCCCCACGACAGCGACACCACTGAAAACGATACCACTGGTGTGGTATCGTGGGGAATGACAGAAACTACTATTCCCCACGCCATGCGACACCTTCGTAAAGTAAAATGGTGCGCGGCGCGTAGTTTTGAATCGTACGGGTAAAGGTCTTCGTGTCAGTCAGATTTTAAATCCACCTTATTCACGAAAATAAATATGTATAAGTAGTTATTTTTATTTATTTTAACTGTTCAAGTTTACAATGCATACCTAATCTGTCTAAAACTTTAAAAAATACTTACTAGAAAAATAAAACAAAATAAACTTGTATACTAATCAGTTCAAGTTTATCTACTGCATTGCTCTATTCTGTGACGCAACATAGTACCTACTCGAGTTCATGAACTCATGAGCGGTGCGCTTGGCGCGCGTTTCCCGCGCATCGTAATTTATTACGTATCGCTACTCCTTGCGGGGGCTGCGGTAAGCATTTAATACCTACGGCGCTTGCTTTCACCCCGCCTTAAATGTGCTGTTATTTTTTCAGTGTAGGAGCAGTGGTGGCTCAGTGGTAACGGCCCTGACTTACCGAGTTACAGGTCGTGTGTTCGAATTCGAACCCAGGCAGGCGCTTTACTTTATGTAAATAATTTTATCACCACTACACCCAATGCTTTTCAGCATTGCTTTTCTGTTTCAAAGATTTTTATAACTTCTTAATTTTTCATAGTCCAGTAGAGCCCTTTACCATCCAGTACACTTTCATCATCGTTTTCATCATTTCAGCCGAAAGACGTCTACTGCTGGACATAGGCTTCCCCCAAACACCGCCACTTCACTTCGGTTCTGTACTGATCTAGTGTCCAGTACACTTTATATGCTATGTCGTCGCTAATTAAACTAACTGACGTATCTGACAGTTTTGATTTAGCCGATAGTCGACCTAAATCGAGTAATATTAAGGTCGGCTATCGGCTCAGTCCAAAATGTCAGATACGTCAGTTAGTTAGATTAGCGACCATGTAATTCAAGATTTTCGCGGTTGGCGAAAAACTAGCATTAGAAAAATCAATCTCCAACCTATTTTAATAACCACCTCTTATTACTCCAATAAGTACATAATACAGGCTGTAAATGTACTTATTGGAGTAATCTAATAAGAGGTGGTTGCAGTAGGTATCCCACAGACGGATTGACACACACATAGGCCAGGCTATAGACGGCTATAGATGACTATAGACCCCCGTCTATTGACGCTGTCCCGTCAAGCGTACCTGTCGACGAGATAAGATGTCAGTAGGGCTGTCACAAAACAAAAAAAAGTTGCTTTGTTTTTTTTTCCTGTTGAAACCTTTTTGCAGTTTTTGTTGATTTGAACGTGGTATTTGATATTGTTTTTGGGTCGTTACATCAATATTAGTTTCTGGCTTGCGTGGTGATTTGTGTTTATTTAGTCATTTAAATATTTAAAAGCTTTTTGGTAAAATAATAGGAAAACTCACGAATGATTAAAATCGAGTACGAAAACTAGATAGGTACCTTCATTTTTAAATCCGAATTGCAGTTTCAAAAAACTATTTCACAATAAAAAAACAGTTAACATATTTCCGGTAATCCTGCTACAAAATATATCTAAAAACTGCTGAAAATTGAATCATTCTATGGGAAACGTTAACATAAAAATGTATGTAGTAAATCCACACACAAAAATAAATATTGGATCCGTCATGGCCACAGGAATAACAAATGTGTTCAGTGTAAGAGTGATGAAACGTGTTTTGGGTTTTTGTTGCTTTATAAATTCAGTTACAGATAATGTAATGGCTACAAAAAAATATAAAAACCTTTCAGTATAATATTTTGATTCGCAATCATCCCATAGTGCAAAAAGCAAATGAAAAAGTTACACATGATTGTATGCTATATATAAATTTTTGACATTTTACTTGACTGTTTGCAAGCACAGACTTTTTAAAATGCAGGAAAAAAATGAGCTTTGCATTACTATTGGTCATCTTCATTGATGGTGTACCATTAAGTCCGGATTTCCTTGTAAAGTTTTCTTTCTTCGTTTAATATAAATACACTGACATGAATTGTTACTGAAGACCAAAATAATGTTTGTAAGTACTACATGTGTTTAAGAAATAAATGTTTTCATGAATTCATTCGAAGTCTATAAATCGATACTGCCAACCCTAAGTAGCAATCTAGGCGACCGGCTTGAATCCTGAGACGTGCTCAGTCAGCGCACGACATGTGCTCAAATTTCGTATTTACTACTATCTCCTTAGGCTCAAATTTAGAGGAATAACATCACATTGGAAATATTTTCTTGTTGACACAGTATCCTAAATAGGATACAATAACATTTGGGGGTCTTGGAACTTTCTAAACGAAAATACTGACAGACTTATTCCAAAAACTTGTCGTTTATGAAATACCTTATGCTTCTTTTTATGTCGATGTAAATGAAGAAAGAGCATAATATACTGTTCAAACAAAAGACAAAGACTTCAATGAATTCGGTAGTAATAACACAATTTTTGTCATAAGACGTCTTGATTAATTAGATATTCAATCTATGCCATCTACATAAAAACAAGAAAGTCCGCTACTATATATACATAATATACATGTTCACAGCCAATCTTCTTCCAATTTTGAAAGCAATCTGAAGATGGCTGATCACAAAAAAGTAAAAATAAAACTCTTGTGCCACCCCTGCATTAAAATCTAGGACGAGTAGTCACATCTCCGAGACGCTGAGTAAGCTCAACATATGCTCAAACTCATGTTTTACTATGTACCTAGTTGAGTCGAATTTGAGGGATGATTTTGTTCAATGAACTTATGTGATAACTGAAAATGGATGCAATGAATGAATGGATGAATGAATGATGAACTGAATGGATGGATACACTACAACAACACGAATAAAGAAAGCTTATAAAAACAGACAAAATTCACACATACGTATGAACAAAATGTAACAAAAATAGCTAAAGTTTCAAACATAATCCCAGTTTCTTAAAAAGAAAATGAACTTCGACAAAAACTACTCTCATGTAAACCAAAGATATCTAAAGTAAAATAAGTTCTAAGTAAATAAATAATAACACATTTTCACGAGCATCAAAACCATAATAATTTTCTCAATAAACAAAATAAATGCTTACATGAAAAACCTATTATGCTTTTGCTGTCCAGATGTATATGTAGATGATATACATCAAATAATGTGTATGTAGCCATAATAAGATATACAATTTTTATGATACATACGAGTACTTTTTGTTCGTCAAAATTTTTTCGATAAACTTTTGGGTTCTTTCTCGGAATCCATTAGAAAAGTTTTCGAGGTACTGCGGAGGTGGCTACCTGAATTCCAGTTCGGAATTGATGTTACGTTTCTTCCCTGAAAAAGTAGAAATTATAGCGGCCTTGTTACTAAAAATAATCTTATTGATAGGTTGTAAAATAATCTCTTGTACAATATTAGGTCTTACTTGCCTATTCATTGAATTGAATTTACCTTCGGCCTGACTTAAATATTAATAGACTCATTGTTATATTTTCCTTTTCCACGAAAACCACAATTCAATTACCCTCTGAAAGAAAAAGATCTTTTCAATACACTTCCTCGAAAACTGGTTCATATCGCACTACGATTAGGTTCACAATGCAATGTATGTCGCACGCGTGCGATTTTTTATTTTCCCGCACGTGTGCGGGAATGCCACAGATAACTTATACCTATACTTAGTCCAAATTGGTTCAATGCCTCTATTCACAACTCTCTATTCGGATGTGAATGTTTTTTTTTAATCTCGGCAAAGAGATAAGCGTCTTTAAGGCGTTATTTTTTGAATATTTAAATAATGTTTCTATATAGAATATTATCAAAAACCATGATTATTACAATAAAAAAAACGTTTATGAACAAATTAACATTTATTTGTGTTCTAAACGCAAAAATATTTGAATTTTCTATTTTTCATATTAGGCTGTTTATCGGCTTTATACCTTTGCTTCTCTTTCAACCTGGCGAAAGCAAAGCGCGGAAAAAAAAGAAAATTTAAATCATAGTTCCCTATTAATTCATGACAAAATTATTTTCCGTTATTTTATGTGTTTTTTATTTTATTTCTTCAAAAGTGTATTGAAAAACGTCGTTTGATACTCGTGGACATTTGTTATTGCAGTTCTCGGCTCAAAAACAACCTCGCCTACGGCTCGGGTGTTTTAATTCCACCTCGAACGCAATAACAAACGTTCTCCACTTGTATCAAAATGTACTATTCTCTATCTCTCTCTTCTAGTACTTTCCTACATTTTATTACATCTTTGTTAAAGATGTAATAAAATATAATCATACTAATATTATAAAGGCGAAAGTTTGTGAGTCTGTGTGTCACACACACACAGACTCACAAATTTTCGCCTTTGTGTATATGTTTGTTACTTCTTCACGCTCAAACGGCTGGACCGATTTAAAATATTTAAAAAAAATATATTATGAATAAATTAATTAATTATTATAGACCATCATACCGAACAACTTTTTCCATGGCAACAATATCGTAATCGCGAAAAAATAATCAGCCATCCCATACATTTCCATCGAGTAGGTATTGAAGTTTTCTATGGGACAGTTGAAAATTTTTTTCGCGATTACAATGTTGGTCCTATTGAGAAAGTTGTTCAGTTTGATGTTCTGTATCACACCCTGAAATTTGACGAGGATGCAAAACGACACTTTGTATAATTCAAGTACAAAATCACCATTTTCTTTCTAATCACCTGGTATACAAGCAGTACAAAAATATCCAATGTTCAGTCAATTAAGTTCGTTTATATTTGGTCCTTTCGCCCATAAACGAGTGCCCAATAAAAACGAGTCAATATGAGAGCTACGTCCCAATTTGCATTGGCCCTCGGAAACAATGTCTTTGGGTGACATTTCGTTGTCTCAATTCGAGCGGAAACCCTGGATCTATTGTGATTTGGATACGTTAAAATTGTTTAGAAAATACGGTTGAGATGATACGTTTTAGTTATTGACAGCAATTTGGTTTTGGTTTCATTATCACGTCAATCTGGTCAGGTAAATTTTAGGAAAACTAAATCATTCTTCAGATTTTTTCTAAAAATACCAGTACAAGCATTTCATTCGATCTAATTCTTATAAAAGTACACTAAAGATATTAGGACCAAATTGTCTGGTCCTTCGATCCCAAGACGGCAAAAATGGATATATCTGCTATCCATCATCAATTTCATGACTGCTACATTTCATAATGTCAAAGCACTATCCTATACCAACAGACATTATTAGTATCACCGATAAATTAATGCCTACTTGCAACATCGGCATCCACAATGGAGAATGGCCTAAAAGTACTACGGATATAAGTACACTAAAGATATTAGGACCAAATTGTCTGGTCCTTCGATCCCAAGACGGCAAAAATGGATAAAAACTGCTACCCATCATCAATTTTATGACTGCTACATTTCATAATGTCAAAGCACTATCCTATACCAACAGATGTTATTAGTATCACCGATAAATTAATGCCTACTTGCAACATCGGCATCCATTGGAGAATGGCCTAAAATATAAGTACCAAATTGTCTGGTCCTTCGATCCCAAGACGGCAAAAATTGATAAAAACTGCAACCCATCATCAATTTCATGACTGCCACATTGCATAATGTCAAAGCATTATCCTATACCAACAGATGTTATTAGTATCACCGATAAATTAATGCCTACTTGCAACATCGGCATCCATTGGAGAATGGCCTAAAATATAAGTACCAAATTGTCTGGTCCTTCGATCCCAAGACGGCAAAAATTGATAAAAACTGCAATCCATCATCAATTTCATGACTGCCACATTGCATAATGTCAAAGCATTATCCTATACCAACAGATGTTATTAGTATCACCGATAAATTAATGCCTACTTGCAACATCGGCATCCATTGGAGAATGGCCTAAAATATAAGTACCAAATTGTCTGGTCCTTCGATCCCAAGACGGCAAAAATTGATAAAAACTGCAACCCATCATCAATTTCGTGACATTTCATAATGTCAAAGCACTATCCTATACCACCAGATGTTATTAGTATCACCGATAAATTAATGCCTACTTGCAACATCGGCATCCATTGGAGAATGGCCTAAAATATAAGTACCAAATTGTCTGGTCCTTCGATCCCAAGACGGCAAAAATTTATAAAAACTGCAACCCATCATCAATTTCATGACTGCCACATTTCATAATGTCAAAACACTATCCTATACCAACAGATGTTATTAGTATCACCGATAAATGAATGCCTACTTGCGACATCGGCATCCATTGGAGAATGGCCTAAAATATAAGTACCAAATTGTCTGGTCCTTCGATCCCAAGACGGCAAAAATTGATAAAAACTGCAACCCATCATCAATTTCATGACTGCCACATTTCATAATGTCAAAACACTATCCTATACCAACACATGTTATTAGTATCACCGATAAATTAATGCCTACTTGCAACATCGGCATCCATTGGAGAATGGCCGTAGCGACAGGTGTGCGCGTGTCACGTCTGGCAAGCCCGTTTAGATACGTTCACTAAGATCATAAGATATTTAAACACCCGGCACTACCTATGTTAAGAGGTAGTTTATGTAAGTATGGCGGTGTATATGTTAAGACGTGTAGATACTTCACATATTAGAAGGGGTATTATGTTTATATTAAACTAGCTGCGACCCGCGGTTTATGAGATAAAACGTGTATTATTTAATCGGTGAGAAAAATGTTCACATTTTTTGGGGCTAAAAATTGCTCATCCCACGGGAACACTACATTTTTTCGGGATATAAAGTAGCCTACGTGTTAATTCATTGTATAAGCTTATTATAACTTTAGTGAGAAGTACAATCACTAACCATTAACTGGGGATGTCCTTTTCAGAACACTATCTATTTATTTATTCTGTCTTTTCTATTGTATTTGAGTTACTAACACTAGTAATAAGTTATAATATTGTTGACTAACACGCTGGATGATTGTTGTCCGAAAAATAAAGAATATAGTAATAATAAGCTATCTACATAGCAAATTTCATCCAAATCTGTCCAGCCGTTTGAGCGTGAAGAAGTAACAAATACACAAACACACAAACTTTCGCCTATTATAATATTAGTGTGATTTTACATTTGTAATTTGGTCCTTGTATAAATAAGTTCAAAGACTGAAATTGGGTCTCATCATTCTCCTGACCTTATCCCAATTTATTTGGGGTCGGCGCAACATGTCCTTTTTTTCCATACTTCTCTATTAGTCGTTATCTCACTAATCACCCCCTTTCTAGCTATGTCATCTTTCACACAGTCCATCCATCGTTTCTTTGGTCTTCCCCTGCCCTTATACCATCGACATTCATACTCAAAACTTTCCTCACCACATTTTCCTCATTCCTCCGCATCACAATGACAACGAAATTGGGTCTGACTAGGTGCTGAATTGCTAAGAGGTAAAACGAACCTAACGCACTAGCAGTTTTTATGTCTAGGTATAAAATATATTGGATACTTAAATTAATGCCTTCATACACAATCATAAAATGGCCTGAATGGTTTACACACAAAGTTTTATTTAGACGAAAACGTATTAAAATCTCAGTCACTGACACTATCGCAATCTCTGAACCAAATTGGGTTCTGCCTGCCCTTCATGTTACTAAAGTTTCGAGGGGTGAAAGTCCCTATAACCGTCCGAGTCATTTCCGTGCGAAATTGTACATCTTTGTAAGAGGAGTAATGAGAGCTAGCCCACTCGTTACAACGCCGCTTTGTGCGTCTATTTCCGTTTTCATGCCTTTGAGAAGTTTATTTTTTCTTGAAAAATATCCTCAAGTGTAAATGTCCGACATGAAAAAATTTAAGAAATAAATGTTAGGACTTTTTCTTGTTATGTACGTAAGCAATCGTTTTGATTAGGTGTTAACTGTGTCTATTTATATTTAAAGTATTGGTTTTTCATATGCAATTCACTGCATTTATATATTTGTTTGCTTATTATAATATCACACATTTAACTCACAAAATAAACAGCAAAAACCATTTTAAAAATTCCACCAGAAAATGTCTTCATCCACAATTTCAACTTTATATAGGCATTTAAACGCCTCATCTTAACTCAACTTTTATGCCCTAATAACAATTTCATAACGACGACAAAAAAGGGAATAAACGACGTAAATATTTACCTAAGAAAATCGATATTTACTGAAGTACTTTTCCCCTCTTTAAATCACTCAAGATCGGAGGGGGCGAGGGGCTTTATTGGCGTAAATGATTTCCGTCTTACCGGCGAGGATTGAGACGTGTCTGCGGAATAGTGCCATCGAATATATTCACGCCACTTTACACAGGCAACGTCGAATGTATAGGTATTATTTTAGGGTTACGAAACCCTATTAGAGAAGGCCTTTTTGTCAATCGGTATCAAGGACAGATAAATCGATTGAGATGAAAAGACTTGGTTATGTAAAATAGTGTCCCTTTTTCTTTTGATGTTTTGTAGGACACACATGTAGCAAAATTAACTTGTATCGTTTAAGGATCACAGGACCAGAATACTTGATACTTTAATTACTTTACGACACATCTAAAGCGCTAGAACAAACTTACAAATCTCAACACAAATCATTTTAAAGACAACTCGAACAAACCCTGTTTAACAACTTAATAAAAGCAACTCCTATATACATGAGTGCAGGCTAGTTGTTAAACAAAATGAAAAAAAAAACATGGCTGCCGTCAGTCAGTCAATCACCGACCAGAAAAGTGACGCGACGTAAATCCAGCGGCCAATAATTGGCGTCCACGTTCCACACTCCATTGCATACTGAACTTTATAGAGGAGCAGACGATTTTATATTTGTTTTATCTTGTAGAGGATGCGTTTCTTTGATATCGATATGTATTTGTTTTCTGTTTGGTATTTTGGTACGGATTGTGGGCTTCATTTTTGGTTTATCAGTTATACCTTTGACTTTGACGATGGAATTGTGTTTTGTTTTTCTATTTTTGTGAAAGATAAAACTACTGTCTATAGTCGTCTGTTTGAGACTGAAAAGAAACTACATACTTACAAATATCAGTCAACTAGATATTGCCATAAACAAAAACTATTGTCGAAATTGAAAAAGGAATGAATTATTCATTTAGACTGCTAAACGACGAACATCCTATTGGTTCCACCAAATTAGATAGAATCAGTGGCTTAATTAGTGACGACAATCAACAGTAAATTAATCAACTAGGATTACCCTCACACGCGCCAACTTTACAATATAGTAGTGAGTCGAATCAACACCTGAGTGGGTAAACAAAAAACCCTCCAACAAAGGGTAGTGAAATGCAATTTCCACATCGGACACGCCCAGCCACTGTAGTTGACTCCTAACTGGTGATAGGCTTTTACAGTTTTCGGGTCAAAGCTTTGACTGTTTTTGAAGACTAAAATAGAGTAGATGTGAAATGCTGAAATGGCATTTTTGAATTTGGAGCTTACGCGAAGACCTAGCTCCAAATTCAAAACCTTCATGTAAGTAGTTGGTCGATTTTGTTTTTTTTTTGTGTGCCTGCAAAAGTCCTGCATTTTTATTGATTTGTGTTTTGTTTTGTCACTACGATTGAATGACTCGTTTTTACACGAGAGCTCCTAAATTCCTTTGTAAAGGATTCGTAAAAACTTCGTATCTTTCTAGGCCATCAAACAAATCTTTCCTGTTTATGTAACAAAGACTTCTTTATGTTGTTGTAGAGTGTTTTTTACCAACGTTTTGTACTTCACCCTTTCGAGAAGTGATGTATTGAATAATGTGTTCGAAAAAACGTAATACGCACCCGGTTTGAACTCACGACATCACGATTACTCGTTACTGTCTGATTCCCCTCATTTCATGGTAAGTTAGCTATCAAGCTTTTTTTTTTTAATTTATCCAATTATTTTGTAGTATCCACGGAGATAAAACCTTTTAGTACAAACCTTTGGTTAATCCCTGTAGGTAGGAAAACTCATAAGTATCATAATATCAGGCATTGTTACTAACAATACCGCAAAGCAAAAGTGTGACATTGGCACATGACACCTAAAAGCATAGGGTATCGAAGGACCAACTTAGCTGGTCTTTCCACCCCTTCCTATGTTCAATTAACAAAAGAAAAAAACATTATGCTATCAAAGCTCAGGGGTCTTTATAGTTTGGTCAGCACTTGTGGCTAATAATGTAAACACGTGCTGGCCACGTGTGTGATACTGATTGCAGATAATGTTGGAAAGGGAAGCAGTAGTCAGAATTGGTTGTGAACAGAATTGTCCGAATTCAGCGTTTCCTGCGACATGTGGTTTTGAGATCGCTGACTTAGTAACAGACTGATTTTCCGAGAATAATTAGGTGCAGCGCAGACGACACACTTTTTGTGCGATCGAGTCTGTGGCGCACAAAATGTATCAATAATAATTAATATTTCGTATGAGTTATATATGAATATGAATATATACAGGGCGATTGGAAGATGGCTGCAAAGCTTTAAGGCTAAGTGTAGTATAGACAATTTAGAACCATTTAAGCCACGCTTGTCTTAAACGAAGTCTTACCATTTTTTTAAACCTAAATAAATGATTTTTTCGCAAGTTCCCAAAATTTTAACTGCTTAATCATGACCAAACTGAATGATAAATGAATTCATTTTATTTAATTAAAGTAATTTGTAAGCAATCTAACAAACATGTTTTAGGCCTCTGGGTCGTTAACCCCCGTTTCCACGAGCGTAATAAAATCGCGGCGGGATTTTATCGCGCACTGGATTTTCAACTCTCGTTGTTGAGCCGAGCGTTGAGAATCCAACCTAACAAAAACAGAGTGCATCCCAGCGCGACGAAAAACACGCTATTGGATTTTCAACTCCCGGCGCTAAGCAGAGAGTTAAAAATTCAGTGTGCGATAAAATCCTGCCGCGATTTTATTACGCTCGTGGTAACCGGGGCTTACACATGTTGTTGTACGTTCGTCGTTAGACATTTTCATGTATATCCATGCCAAATTATAGCTTTCTACGAGTACTACTAAGAGTTTCTAAGCTAAGCTGCGGACGGAAATACGGACGGACACAGCGAAACTATAAGGGTTCCTTGTTGACTACGGAACCCTAAAAATGTACTGATATAAGCTGACCTCAACGTTTTTATTAAGTAAACGGCAAGGCAACTGAAGCTTGACATAAAAACAAGCAGTGCGAAGACAATACAAGTTCTCATCATGTCTTTAAAAAGTCCTCTTCCCAGTTTTTTTCAAGCTATTTAAGGGTTCTGCCCACCCCGTAAAACGTAAAGATATTTCCGGAATTGTATGTCTGTGTCTCCCACTTAGATATTTTCAGCATATTATTTCTGTTACCCTTGTTTTTTGCGGTTGGGTTGCGAAACAATTTAACTTTTCATGGCATCCTATTTCGGAATCATTGGCTGGTCTGTACCCTTGTTACAGTTGTCCTTGTTTTTAATAGATATTATTTATATAAAAAACACGTGGAATATTAAAGTAAAAGGACCAGAAAGTAGCGCAACGAAAGACCAACTATTTTTCCCCATTCGATTCTTAAAATGCGAACTAAACTGTTGAATATTGTTATAGCTCTTTTAAAACCTACAAAGTATTCGGAATCATTGGTTGGTCTGCATGGAATAATAAAGAAAAAGAACCAAGAATAGAACCAGAAAGTACCGCAACAAAAAACCAACTATTTTTCCCCATTCAATTCTTAAAATGCGAACTAAACTGTTGAAATATGTATTGTTAAAGCTCTTTTAAAACCCGCAAAGTACATTGATATCAATCCCGGTCCCCTCACAAGTCAAATAAATATTTTTTCGAAGGGGGCTTACAAACGAAGATGATGTCTAAATCACTCATGCAGATTCCCTATAAACCATCCCTTGTATCTCTGCTGCTCAGACGGTACCTGACTGTAAATCTGACTTATTTCGCTTTACGGCCCCCAAACCCATCCTATTTGGGGACGACATCTAAGAATTGTCGAAAGAAATAAAGCATTTTCTAGATATTGTTCCGGTTTGATTAAAGTTGGGGTTGCAAGGTAAGGAGTACCTAAGTAAGCTGTGTTTGTGAAAGTAAGAGTGTTAGGGTTCCGTACCTAAAAAGGAAAAAAACGGAACCCTTTTATAGGATCACTTCGTTGTCCGTCTGTCTATCTGTCTGTCAAGACCGTTTTTCTCAGGAACGCGTGGATGTATCAAGTTGAAATTAATATCGAACACATAGGTCTATGGTCCCTTGGAGCTCTAAAAAAATCAAGCTTCTAAGTCAACGCAATAAAAAATACGGCCATTTTTGCGACATATTTTGATACTCGCCTGTAAATCAAACCTACAGGGTCCTAAAAAGTCCGAAAATTGTTAAAAATAATTGTAATTTTATCACATAACAATTTTTTTTTTGGATTACACACTTAAATTCTCAGTTGTAGAATTGACCATGACGTATGTATCGGAGAACATGTTTTTCAACTACAATGTCAAGTTTGTTTTTGTTGATAAATTCATCCTAACTACGGAACCCTTCATTGTGCGTGGTCCGACACGCACTTGCCCGTTTTTTTGGTTTTCGTCGAGTTATGGGTCAAAGTTTTGATGAAATTGACACAGGAATAACGACAGTCTTCTAAACTACGAGGCGTAGTCCAGAACCTTGAACCTGAGATAGTTAGTATGTACTGAGATTTTTGAATACATATTATGGCGAAAGCGCCAAGGTAGGGTGTATTTACAGAATTATAATCATTAAAGTCATCAATATAAGTTTTTAAGACCAGGTAATCCTAATGAATGACTATTTCATGAAATCGTGACATTAGAGGATTATCCTAACTTAGAGTTGCATTACTGATTCTAATGATTATGATTATGTTTATACATATTAGTTACGATCGCGAGTCATAGTTTAATCAACATACAGCCAAATACCGACTTGCAAATTGCAAAAAACGTAAGAAAATTTGAATCTCGCGGGCTACCCTGGCGCTTCCCCCTTAACAAATAGCGAATTTTAATTATAACAATACCAACCTACAAGCCAACTTTATCACTGATTAAAGAAGTTTCATTTATTTATAAGCTTACAAATTGCGGTCCGTTAAAGAACTGCATCCTAATTCCGTAATACACTATCAATCGGAGTTCAACATTGCAATTTTTACGGTGTTGAGAAAACAAATTTTTAAACCTATGAAGCAATGGATTAGCAATTTGCTGCAAAATGATTCAGATTCTAATCGATAGTGTGTTAAGTAATTAGGGTGAAGATATTTGTTGTTATAAGTCACAAAACATAACCTCAATCCAGGACTCGGTAAATTTTACCTAAAACAGTAAGTAACAACAGAACAGTCAATCCAATACGAAAACTAATATCCAGACACAATAGGCCATGATAAAATTAGAACAAAAGATCCCAGGAAATTTAATGTTCACAAAAATTCCATTATTAATAATAAAGACAACAATAAATCCAATTGTTTTGATTAAATTTTAGAACTTGGATGGAATCACAATACGAAAATTCATTTGTAAAATGAAATGCAAAGCAATATTAAATATCTCCGCGTTGGTAGGACTTCCCAGGATTCTTAGTGATATTTCAATTAGAGAAAGGCGAGTTATTACGAAAATATATTTCGATTACTATTATCCTTGGATTAAATTAGACCAATTCTGAATCCTGGATCTCAGAGAGTATTAAATCCCTTAGGTTTTGGGCTTGAGTTGGTTGGAGTGGCGTCCCTAAATCTAAATTGTAATCCTAATTCTAAATATCCAATACACTGATTCACTTGCGTAAATCTATTGGAAATGGTTCTATATTTAGAAATGTAGAAACTAATCCTAATAACACGGACTTATCAACAAATATCAATAGAGAAACATTAAACAATGTCAGCACAATGTAGGTTGATTCAACATTAGTGAAACCGTACAATGTTAATCCCAGAAAAGTCATTACTCATATCTACAATTTCCATACAGCATAAACATTTAACGTGACGTCATTTAAAACTGCAATTTGCGGTATATTAATAGGAATGATGAATAAAAATGTTTTTTTTTTTATTATCTTTATCTGACTGACGAACTAAATAGAATTTCTTTTTTTTACCCAGGCATCATCCCTATTATGATAGCATCTTCACAAGTGGTGGTTATCTATCCACCTCATAAAACTTCTCTGTCTTCTTCCATAATACCCGAGGGATCTTTGAGAAACATTAGAATAATTTCCTACAGAAACATGAGCAGTATAATTATTAAAACCAACATCTAAGTTAGCTTGGAACAGAGCAAATACGTAGGATAAACTAGACACTCATCCCACAAGGGTACAATATACTAAAGGGTTATATACAGCTACAGCCATGAGCTAACTAAAACAACGACACCGCAATACAAAAATACGAAGTATTTAACCAAAAGATCCCCAGTTCTTTGGCCAAACAATAGACTATCCGTAGGGACTCGCAAAAAGGGCACCATATTTGCACACACATGGCTAGTGTTTGCTTTACTACGATTCCCCGTTCTACGTTCGTCCTGTGGTTAATTCGAGGGTAGAATGAAAATAAACTCGACGAGACTTTCATTTTCATTAAAAGGCGTTGTCGTAAAGTGGTAACTTTGCAACACTTACTTTATTCTTACCTTTTTAAGTTGCAGGTATACTCCTTTTTTAGAAATAATTTCGGCAAAATTTTATATACACGACTTCATAATGAGGTCCTAAGGCGCTTCATAAAGAGGCTTAGGACCAAGATGAATATTAAAAAGTTGCATATTTATGTAAATTTTTGGAGTGTGTCTGTTGAATCATATTTGAGGGTAGGTACAGTTGAATCGATAAATATGTATTTTATCGTTGTGAAAATGGGTCGTATTTGCACATGAATGCTGTAATAAGTTATGCACATTTAAGCAGCTTTAATGTCCATAGCTTTTGGTGGAGCAGAGTTGAATGGCCCAAACTTTATGTAGTAACAAGAATTATAATTATGCAACCCATTTTCGATAGCAATTTTTTGACGAGCCATTTTTTCACATGCTAAATTGACATGAAAAATGATGTAGTATCATTTTTGAAGCGGCGAAACCTGATCAAATTTTTGTGTGGGCTTGAGTGGTTGGTCGCTTCTGGTGAAACTGTAAGCCGAACACTAACGGCTCGGGCGATCGATCAGGTTAAGCTACGCTTGCCGCGGTTGTCCCGTGGATGGGTGACCATCTTTAGATAACAAGAACCCACCATGCCTCGGAAAGCACTTTCAACCGTTAGTCCCGGCTGTCATTCGTAGATATTTGACAGTCATTACGGGTTGTCAAAAGCCCGAAATTCTGACAACCAGTCTTACCAAGGGGTATCGTACTACCCAGTAACAGCGGGTTGTAGAGGTCAGATTGGCAGTCGCTCCATGTAAAATACTGGTATTCTGCTGCATCCATTTGACTTTGATTTGATTTGAAAAGGCTAGGCAGATGATGATTAATGAAAGAGAAAATATGAAAAAGTAAGATGATGATGATGATAGAATGAAAAAGTGTTAAGAGGATATATCGAAGCGTGATTTAGCTCGGTGTGTGAGTGAAATGGCGTTATGGCTGTATTGAGGCGCGAGATAGAAGACTCACGCGCACCGGAATTTTTTGACTTCACCTGACCTACCTCACCTGACTAAAAATGTGAGCATAGAAAATTTCAAAACGTTCCATATCTGCAGACTTATGATTTTTTCTCAATAGTGGCGTTAGTTCGCGTTACTACTCGCCATAAACAATCCTAATCTTCAGAAACTTTCATCAAAACAGATAGGTTACACTATAAGCAAAAATAAATCACATTCAAACACAACAGTAACTACCATGTCAGTAAATTAATAAAACTAAAACGAATTGTAATTACAAGTCGCCTAAAAAGCTGAATTCCTCACCGATTATTAAAAGAAAATAGTTTTTTTGACAATGATAGCTTTATATTGTCGACACACTTCCCTAATAACTGGTTTTATGTTTGTGTTAGAAAATAGATGTTGCATTGTCGGTTAAAGGCCCCGCAGACAGGCGAGACTCGACTCCGGTAGAACCATTTTTCATAGAATTTTTTTCGCGTCAGGCCGGTCTTAAGGAGCCTTTTAAAGAGTCTAAAGAGCGTCGAGGTTAGAATCTTAGAGGAGATACTATGGAGATCTGAAAAAAATATCACCCTGCAGTTTTTAAAATTTTATATAGACATATGGGTAACACCATATATAAGAAAGAAGGAGATGTGTCCAGTATGTTAAAATGTATCGGAACTTCGTGTCTCCACTTTGTCCCTTTGTGATTTTCATGATTTTAAAGACAAATACGTTAAAATACTTGTACTTACATATCGAAAGTGATTCCATGATTTACATGGCTTCGGTTTTTACAAGAAACCACTGAACAACACGGCATTCTTATAAATTGTCACGGTCACAGTCGAAAGCGCACTAGTTCGGGGAGACGGAATTTGTACTATGAACGGCTCATACTGAGCATGTCGCGCGGACACAGATTCGCCCGCTTGCCACTTCTCCTGTTTTTTATATTTCTATAGGATAATTATACTATATTATGAAGATCTGAAAAAAATATTACCCTGCAGTTTTTAAAATTTTATGAAGATATATTAGGGTAAAACGAACAAGTGCAACATACAAGTAACTTGGGTTACTTATTAAAAGTTAGCGTCACTATCTGATTAAGTATATATTGATCTTTACTACTTACTAATACTGGTATTCAGCTGCATCCGGTTAGACTGGAAGCCGACCCCAACATAGTTGGGAAAAGGCTAGGCAGATTTATTGATCTTTACAATCATTATTCCTTGCAAGCTTGGGGATTGCGTTTCATTCAGAACAACAACTTATATTTATCATGACTTCGTTCCAGATTTTTAAGAACCATCACTTCACACGCTAAACAAAGAACATGATCCCAAAAATTACGTCAACAACGGTCCAAATTCGCCATAAGCCGCCATTGCCCATTACCGTCCGAAACAAATATAAAAAATAAGTATAAATACGTCTAAATTGGACACGTAATCCAAACAAGTTTAGGTAAAGTCCGGACAGGACCGGACAGGGCCGGACAGACATCGTTACGGCGCGGAAGGGTGCTCCGGTACTCACGACGAATTTAATATATTTCCCGATACTAACTAGATGATATTAACATTCACTGGAAGTGGCTAAGCGTAGTTTTGTTTGTTAGTATGTTTGGTACAACTTGACAGACAATTTAATGCTTGGTTTTTGCGGATTCTTAACTAGAGTTAACTGAGAAATGTCCAGTTTCTGGCGATTCTTAATCGGAGTTATGTATTCGATATCGCATTTCTGAACGACAAGTATTTAATCTGTAATCATTCCCCTTTTTCGCTCCTAAATATATTTTTGAACAATCTAATATAATGATTATGCGTCTGTTTGTGAACCTCAAATTAATTCCTATTTTGGGGTCCTAAAAGATGAGTCAGTCAGTCAGTCAGTCAGGACTTCTCTTTTTATTTATATATTTATATTACTTTGTGCAATCAATAGCTATTGAGGGTTTTTCTGATGACCTCATAAATATCAAAAAACCTCATTAGTTGGTCTTATGAGCTTTTCGTTTTGTTTCATTTTGATGCCATTACAGTCGTTAATATAACACCTATGATCTTGGTAATCTTTTGTACTTAAATCTCGTCGAATAATGACAATTCTTCGATCGCTGAGTTGTAAAAAGAAAATCATACATACAATATTTGTACCTTAGTTCCTTTTGTCTGTATCTTTTGTCTTTTGTCTGTTGTCGGTTTTACAGGCTTTTAATTTAATAAAATGATGATAGATGGGCTGTTTTTGATAAATATAATACTCAATTAATGACAATACATTCACTCATCGTGAACACAATGTCGTACAAAACGTCGCAAACTGCCGTAACCTTATAAAGACGTCAAAAGACGCCTTCAAAAGCTCAGTATTTTATATAAAAGGTGTAATTAAGTTTCATAATATCGTATTATTATGATGTTGTAAATAATACATCATAAAAGATAGTCATCGCAGATTAACTTAACAGAGCATGTTTCCTGTATGAAACATTGGCTTCACAAAGCTTTTACATGGTTTTGATTCGGTATCTTAACCGACACAATCTTCGCTTGTCTTTGTAACTTTCAACAATTTTTATCATGTGCAATAGGTATTGTATGAAAACCAAGACAAAGCCAGATTTCTGAGTTCCTCAGATAAACCGTCAATTTTATCTGAGGCTTTTGGTTCAATAAAGTTACCAATCCAACAACAGACACTCAATAATTGAAATTATGATGTAAATAATAAAAATAATTGTGATTGTCGTTTCCAGTCTAACAATATCAACGATCATAAGAGATTAGAGCTGGGACAGGCGAGAAATTTTCAAAATAAATTCCGTACGAATAGAGCACTTATTGACAACCCCTCGTCATTTTAATTCTCCTTATTTCTACTATAGACCGTTTATTCATATTTTATTTTAAAAACTCTATCCAAAGTATGTAATTTAGGCCCCTTATTAACAGTAAGTGCGTTATTTTTTAGGGTAATTTGTATTGTTGTATAGGATTTGTGGCGTTTTCGGTACTTTTGTCTAGTATGTAGGCTGACAAAAATGTATAGCTGTATGCATTGATATATTAGAGGTAGATATGTTACGCGCTATAACATCGCAATCACTAAACCTGGACTCGGCGCACGACTACATGCACCGAAACGCCAGTTCGATTGTGACTAATGTCAGTAATGTCAATTATGTGCGTAACACAATTTAAGGCTCTTACAGACAGAGGCGATATCGCGTCGCGACGTGTCGCGCAGCGGTGTTGCGACGCGATAATATCGCAATATCGCTCGCGATATCGCCTCTGTCTGTAAGAGCCTTTATGCGGTCCACGTACGAGGAGCGCGAACCATATCTACCTTATTTATACATCAATGGCTGTATGTAAAAAATTGTGTGGAAAAAATAAGAGCCAAAACATTTAGCATTTCCTGTTAGCTTTTTACAAAACATAAGCCGCCACACATTTATTCACCGAAGGGTTAGGCAGAGTTAGTATTCGCCAGTATCACCATTAAGCCCTTGCGTGTCGTATGAACCTCATTAGGTTAGGTTTCTGTAATTAGGTATGATGACTAGAAATTTTTTTTGGTCCTTATGTAGAATATAACAAAATATTGGACACGTATTTTTTTCTTTTTTTTACGTGATGAAAAGATTACGGCAATACATTGAGTTAAAATGTGGCATGACGTCACTCCTTGCTAGATTTTATACGTAGTTTGTTATAGTTGTGACGTAGCGAGCCCCCCACTCTTCAACTTTATTTAAGTAATTTCTTAGTAATATGATAAAGCAAAAAATACGTGTTTAATATTTTTTTTTATTACCTGACTAGCTGACAGCGACCGACGTTGCCCTGTCTTAGCTATGAAAATTCTAATGTAAACGCGTGAAGTTAAAACAGTCGTTAAGTTTTCTAAATTTTCCAATTTTCTGCGAAATTTTCTTAATTTTTTCTTTCATAAGAACCTTCTGACAACAAAAAAAAACTAATAAACACAACAAAAAAAGAATTGGCGAAATTGTTCCATCCGTTCACGCGTGATGCGACGACCAAGGGAAATAGAGATTAATTTTTATTATATATACCTAAGTATAGAGATTGACGGACTAAATAGAATTTCTTTATTTTTACCAAGGCATTATCTATATTACAACATGGGAAGGGTTAATCGAGGACCAATCCAGACTCCAGGATGCTACTGACAAATTCCCAATTGAAGAACCCATTAATACCTTGCCTGAATAAAATTGTGGATCGAAACTAGGACAAGCTCAGTTAGATTTGTTACAGTTAGTTAAGGCGACGATAAAGGACTTTTAATGATTTTAAACTGAACATCACGTTAGGAGTAGTGCAAGGCCCTGCGTGCACTGCCATGCGTTTTTCTAACGCGCGCCATGCGGTGAGAAAAACGCATGCGTTTTAGTCACCGTAGGCACCGCCGGTGCGGCAGAACTAACGCAACGCAATCCACCGCACAGCATGCAGGGCCTTAATGATTTGGAAAAATATAATATGTTAAATTAGAGCATTTTCTTAATAAACTAATATTTGAATATTTTAGATTATGTTTACATTACATAGCGTATTTAGTTTGTAAAGTTATGTCTAACGCGGATAAAAAACAGCGAATCCCGCAAGAACTATCAAGCGTATTTTTCTAAAACCTTCACCATTTTAAACATAATTTAATTGTTTATCTTTTAGTATACGTTATTTAATATAAAACCTTTTGTTTGTATAATAAATAAATAATGCGTCTAATTTGGTCAGCGCTCCTTGATGGGCGAGTCCTATTACTGGCTGGACGTACGACTCGTTGCGTGAGCTCAGCACAGAACACGCAAGCTAACCACTCAAGGCCGTTGGCATATATCTACGTCTTAAATACAACTTTTCCTACAACACCATACGCTAATTTTACCCAATGTTTCATTCAAAATACCCTTTGTATTTATACAACACAGTGTGCTAATAGTCTCTTTGACAAAGAACACTTAAACCAAAATCAAAGTATTTTATGCAAAGTTCACGCATAATCTGACGTCTTAATATAGACGGCGTATTGAAATTACACCTTTACGTCTTGTGGTACGCCGGAGTACGCCAGTACGCCTTTCAACTCGGCCCCGCCCTACATGCCTTGCCGAGGTGATTTTGCCTTTGACAAATATTGGCAGAACGGTATATATTGGTAATATAGGCCGTAAGACGGTTTTAGCGTTTTATTGGAATTCGGATAGGACGCGGGTTTTGATGTTTCTGTATGTGCATGGAGTTGAGATTGTGAAGATGATATTTTACGATGATAATAATGTAAGACAGAATATTTGACAGTTCATTGCAAAATTGTGAGGGCCCGTGGCTACATCATAACCGCACGGGTCGATCGCAAGTTAAGCTACGCTTGCCACGGTCGGTTCGTGGATGGGTGACCATCCATTACATATCGAGACCCCTCCGTGCTTCGGAAAGCAGGTTAAGCCGTTGGTCGCGGCTGTCATCGTAGTTCTTTGACAGTCGTTACACGTAGTCAGAAGTCCAAAAATCTGACAACCAGTCTTACCAAGTGTTACCCAGTAACTGGGTAGTGGAGTTCAGATAGGCAACCGATCCATGTAAAATAATAGTTTTCTGGTTAGACTAGAAGCCCACCACAACATAGTTGGAAAACGGCACATTGCAAAATAAGATGTTCCTTAATCAAGCGCCAAATCTATCTTTCACCATGATCATCATTTTGGCGTAGGTACCTGTAGTTGTTTCATTGTTTATTAGATCTTTACCTATGAGAATGCCGTTTTACATAGAAAAAAATTAAAAAAAAAAATTTTAAAGAAAATTGTCGATGCACTTTTGCTATTTTAATGAAAGTTCGTTGATGCCTCTGCATATAAATCATGGGGACGGGAATCGATGGCTTCTTTATTTAAAGGCGTTTTTCGCCGCCACATTGGATTTGAAATTTCTCCCCGGTGTTCTTTGTTGAGATCAAAATTTCCAGAACGGAAGCGATCAAACCAAAAACGCACCGTGTGTTCACTTGCGGTACCTTGTCCATACACGTCGTTAATTATTGCTTGCTGTCTGTGCCACGACGGAACTCGTATTCGGAAACAGCGCACTATTTATTTAGACTTTTCCATGGTTACAGAAACATCGATATCAAAGAAAAATCGAACGGCGGGAAAACAAATGAACAACTGATTTTTTTTTTAACTGTCATGGTATATTATAAAATTAATTTGAATTTGGAGTTCTAAATAGAATGAATGATATTAACAATAAATAATAATAAATATCCTTGGACATTTCACACAACGCCATCTAGTCCCAAGCTAAGCAACCTAATGCTTGTGTTATGGTAACGAGATGGATGATAAACTACTTATATACAATTTTTTTTATTTATTTTTTTTGTAAATACATACATATTATAGTTGTTCACACTGGCCGGTATCAAAAATCGGCTACTTTATACCTATTATTATGAAGAAGTGCAAATGGAAGGTAGGTATGTTATCGATTTAAACGACACAGGTGGTGATAGTTTCACAAGTGTATCTATCTATCTATATTACACAACGTAATATACTGATGGCAGACATAGTCTGCGTTCAAGAGATGGATCGACATCGTGTATGAAAGAAAAATAACATGCGTTTAACGGGAAAGCTATTGTGTTGCTTTTATAGTATGATTGAATTTAGCTTGAAGGGTTGCAGCATTGCTGAACAAATTTTACTATTGGACAAAGATAAATCGCGAAAAAAAATAGCTGTTCCCTACATTTTGACGAGTTATTTATCACATCAAACTAATATTATAAAGGCGAAAGTTTGTGTGTGTGTATGTGTGTGTTTGTATCTTTGTTACTTCTTCACGCTCAAACAGCTGGACCGAATTAGATGAAATTTGGTATATAGGTAGCTTATACCCTGGATTAACACATAGGCTACTTTATATTCCGATCTACGCGGGCGCAGCTAGATCGAAGATGTATAATGAAAAACATGTGTAAATGTAGGAAACAATAATTGTTTTATTTTTTTTCGCGACTTCAGGTTTATATCCTCTTAATCACTAGGCCATCCCGACTGATTAATGAAACCTGGATATTTCATTTTGGATTTTTTTTTGGCTATCTTCGGTATCGCCATAATAAGGATAAAACGCACATATTATCAAGACAAGGCAAGTAAACGTTCGTTTTATTGTCAAAGAGTAGGCTGGGCTCATTCCGTATCGAGGGGAGAAGGGGGCATATTATCACGTAACAAATTGGTTTCTGCTACCTTTGTTCAGCAACAAGCCCTTGGCGAGACGAATGGGAGTACAGTTAGCAAAATAAATTGGGTAAGTTGATGATGTGTTTATAAACTGGTTTTAGTTGTGGGTAGTTGTTTATACATTATATTAACCCGACAAATGTCGTATGAACCAGTAATTGTCCATAAGAAAAATACACTCGAAACGACAATTGATTAAAGTATCTATGATCAGGATCACACTAATATCACAGTCTAAAAATCATACAGTCGTCCAACGAAGACGTCTAGACAGGGCAATCGTGCGGGAAGTGAGGGGCGAGACGCGGGTAAGCCGATCCCGAACTGCGAACAAAACGATGTTAGTAGTTCGGGATATGTTATTCAGGGCTAACGCGTGTTTATTTTTTATTTGTTTATTTAAAATGGTGCATACGACGTGTGCTGTGAGTGATTGCAAGTCTTATATATTATAATTAAGTATATTATAATTGTGAAAGTGTTTCTTTGTATGTTCCGTGTCAAGATGGTGGACTTTTTTATTATTTACTAAGGGTGAATTTCGAGATGGTGGACGTAATTTTTTATAATTTGATATGGGTGTCAATTTTGAGTTTAATTGGGGTGCATGTTACGAAAAAGCCATCCTTTTTTAAATCCAAGATGGCGGACGTAATTTTTTTATAATTTGATATGGGTGTTAATTTTGAGTATAATTGGGGTGCTTGTTACGAAAAAGGCATCCTTTTTGAAATCCAAGATGGCGGATGTCATTTTTTTATAATTTGATATGGGTGTCAATTTTGAGTATAATTGGGGTGCTTGTTACGAAAAAGCCATTCTTTTTGGAATCCAAGATGGCGGACGACGTAATTTTTTTATAATTTGATTTGGGTGTCAATTTTGAGTATAATTGAGGTGCTTGTTACGAAAAAGCCATCCTTTTTGGAATCCAAGATGGCGGACGACGAATTTTTTTTATAATTTGATATGGGTGTCAATTCTGAGTATAATTGGGGTGCTTGTTACGAAAAGCCATCCTTTTTGGAATCCAAGATGGTGGACGACGTAATTTTTTTATAATTTGATATGGGTGTTAATTTTGAGTATAATTGGGGTGCTTGATACGAAAAAGGCATCCTTTTTGGAATCCAAGATGGCGGAACTGTAACTTATATGTATAAAATGAAATTAAGGAAATAATAGTAATGACATAGGTGTCATTTTCATGGTTTTTGAGTCCAAGATGGCGGATGCAAAAATTTTCAAATTTTTCGTCATGGGTGTCATTTTTATGGTTTTTGAGCTCGCTAAAAACGGTAATGAGGTCAAAATGAAAATCCCAGATGGCGGCTGCGAAAATTTTCAAATTTTTCGTCATAGGTGTCATTTTCATGGTTTTTGAGGTCGCTGAAAACGATAATGAGGTCATGACGAAAAATTTGATAATTTTCGCAGCCGCCATGTTGGATTTTCATTTTGACTTCACTATCGGCTTTACCGTCCTAGAAAACCATAGAAACGATACCCATGACGAAAAATTTGAAAATTTTCACAGCCGCCATCTTGAATTTTGATTTTAATCTCGTTATCGTCATCAGCGACCTCAAAAACCATGATAATGACATACATGTCGAAAAAAATAAAAGAACTTCTAAGAATAATAATATAACTTAAAAGAAAAATAATAAAATAATTTGAAAAAAAAAACTTAAGAAATAAGCAGGCACTCAAATGTCGTTTATAATAATAATAATGTTAATGACGATGTTGATCTCAAATAAACAAATTAATTAATTAATATCGTTTACTTGGGACAACCCTTGCTGTTGCGACAATGTCTAGACGTTGTCGGCATTTACCACGAGATCAAAGGCGTCGTCCTACTGTATGTTTTTATACTGTGCTAATATTATAAAGGCAAAAGTTTCTGAGTGCGTGTGTGTTTGTATGTTTGTTACTTCTTCACGCTCAAACGGCTGGACCGATTTAGATAAAATTTGGTAGCTTAAAAAAAAAAATTAAAAATTAAAAAATTATTATATAAAAAAAAAAAAAAAAAATTATTAATTAAAAAATTTCGTAGCTTGAAATTTGGTATATAGATAGCTTATGCCCTGGATTTACACATAAGCTACTTTAATCCCGGTCTACGCGGGTGAAACCGCGGGACGCAGCTAGTTAAAATATAATTCGCGACCGTAACAAATATGTATTTATAGAATTATAATCATTAAAGTCATCAATACAACTCTTTAAGACCAGGTAATCCTATTGAAAGACTATTTCATGAAATAGTGACATTTGAGGATTTTATTACCTAAAGTAAGGTTATGAGAGGTGAGTTACAAAAATTGTTTATCTTATTTGACAAAAATATAATTTAATGTATTGTGTTGCGTAAATTATTTTGCATAGGTACTATTGTATAGAATCAAGTTCTTCTAACTGAACAGACAGCTGTGCTGCTGGGGAGTTTGTTCCGCTACTTCTTCTTCTCAGCTAAAGCACTATGAAGTGGTGAATGGCGGGCGTTTTGTGGGGACTGTCTTATGTAATTTTGACTTTCAAAAAGTGCAGATTTTCAGCCTAATTTGAATAAATGAATTTTGATTTTTAAGGAGTTGTATTACTGATTCTAATGATTATAATTCTGTAAATACATATTAGTTACGGTCGCGAATCATACTTGAATCAACATACAACCTAATGCTGACTTGAAAATTGCAAAAAACGTAAGAAAATTTGAATTTCGCGGAATACCCTGCGCTTCCCCCTTATCCGGAAAGTCGTGAATTCGATTCCCACTTCAGCAGAGAAATATATGGCCTAAAGATTGTTTTAAGTCTAAAGGTGCTGTAATCTACTCCTAGGTGACGGACGACATATTTAAATGGATAGTATAAAATTATAAGCATTGGCTTCATAAACAATTCACCAATAATAAAACTTACAGTTCAATAAAGTTGGCCCCAAATAAATCCCTCCAGTTCAATAAAACAGAAATTCCTTACCTGTAACAAAAAAGAAAAACATCATTAGCAAAACAAAAGTAAGAAACATTCCATAAAACAAACGTAAAACAACGCAGCCTAAACTTTGCCTGCTGACTCTACATATCTAAAACGTTTCTACTTAACATGGAAGAGGAAAAGAATCTTTTGTAAGGAGTATTTCGAGTGTAATACCTATCGAGACGGAGTTCTCGGGGTAAATATACCTTTTTTGTGCACCGTAGGTACGTGAAGTACGTAGACGGGTTAAACAGTCACAGTCAAAATGCGTTCGTCACCCTAAGTGCCGCTGCAGTTGCCTCCGCCGTCGACGCATCGACGGCTGCATTGCCTCCGCCGTCGACGCATCGGCGGCTGCAGTTGCCTCTGCCGTCGACGCGTCGGCGGCTACAGTTGCCTCTGCCGTCGACGCGTCGGCGGCTACAGTTGCCTCTGCCGTCGACGCATCGGCGGCTGCAGTTGCCTCTGCCGTCGACGCGTTTGCCTCTGCCGTCGACGCATCGGCGGCTACAGTTGCCTCTGCCGTCGCGCGGGCCGCTCGTGTAACATATGAGCACTAAGGTCTATTTTTATTTGCTCCGTGCATTATAGAATCTGCTTTACTGACTCGGTAAGTATTGCCACTTGCCACAGAATGACACTCAGTTAATAAAGAAAATGTGTCACTGACAATTAAATAAAACAGATTTGTTGCCAGATATTACTAGACATTGGTCAAAGGTTTTTTATGCATGCTATTTGTAAGTGATTAAATAGTTGTTTTCAAAGTGACTATGCAGAGTAGTCCGCTGAATGCCGTTGTCAGGACTTGCTAAAAGAAAAAAATTGAAAACCAACGAAGGTTTTACTAACTCGACTGTACAATCTTATCACGTTAATGCGAGCGTCCGACTTCTTTTTCTTACGAGTGAGTTAAAGATTTACACCGTTATTTTTATCAGAGGTTGTAAACTTTTTTTTAGGTGGAAGATAATTGGTCAATGGTCGAAAGTTTTTTTAAAACTTGTACAGTGATAGTTGTTAATGGCAATTATGTCTTGTTGTGTGGTCCTTTTTCCGTTGTTTGCGTGAGATCCCATAAATACTTAGGTATAATGCTTTCTCTCCGAATTGCTCTATAATTTCTTTAGTACATTGGTTAAGCTACAATGTTAGTTTAGTATCGAACTAATTTCCTATAAACCACAGGATTTTATAAACGATAACATAATTTTTTTTGCCTCTTTTTGCTTTACTAGAGTCTGTAAAAAAGATTTTGTCTTGCCCTATCAAGCAGTTATGCCTATACTACCAAAAAGTTAATATTAGCTCACTGAGCGCCTCCCTCTAACCTCCCACCACTGAAAACCAAACGCTAAAAAATCAAATTCAAAAACCCGTTCGTAAAAAAAAAAATAACACTATCCACTGCTTCCCTTTACGTCTATTTAAGCATTCCAAATAAGTACTCATTCAAAGCTTTGTTCTACCCTCAATTGGCTACCATTCCACCGGGATCGGCTCGAGCAAATAAATCAGCCGTTCACTCACTCATTCGTTCACGGATTACTTGGTCCGTGGACACTGACCTGTTACATGGTTTAATTTAAAATTATTATGAGAGAATTTTAATTTGTAGTTTTTTGAGTGTGGTTTTTAAGATTTTGTATTGATGCAGGGTCAAGGGTGTTTTAGTAGGTATACTGGTTATTAAGTGGAGACGTAAAGCCACAGAACACATACTACAACTCGACTTATTAAACTAGCAGGTTAGAATGTGTTTTTTGATTATCAATTAATGAATGTACGCAAAAACAAAGCTCCACATATGAACGCTGCTTCTCCAAATTAAAGCCTAAAGTTCATCCAACATCTCCCGTCCTTATCTAGTGAAGTCTCGTCAGTTATGTAGACTGCTTAGCAATCATTCAACATAAAAGCGTCTCAGAAGACGTAAACATCAATAAATCAAGTTGCCAACACCAACAACGGCCACTTACAACATCCAATTACATTAGCCATTTAAATAACGTAAACAGAAGACAAGTAAAATTTAATTTTGACATTTATTCTTCAGGAAACATAAATTCTGTCATATACTAGGATATCCTGTCATTATTCATCTCTTAGAGTTCATCCAGGATAAACTCAGAAACGACTAATCGAATGTTTAAACATCGTAAGTTCGAATGACCGCACTTATCCCGGTCACTTCCAACAGAGCGTGCGGAATCATTCACCCGGTCACTCGTTCACAGCTCGTCCATTCGTTCACTTTGATGTCGTTCATCGTTGCACGCACTTTACGCTGAATGCACATTGTTATAAGCGTATTATGAAATTACTTTCGCGTTACAGGGTTAGTTTTAAAAATATAAAACAGTCTAGTGTATTTTTATTTTGCATAAAATGTAGGTTAAAAAAGAAAATTGTGGAAAATTATGTCACTTTGAAAAGTTCTTTGAGTTGGCTGAGCATAAATTAGCCTTGTCAGCTATTTAAGTTAAAGTCTGCATAAATATTTTACCCTTTCTTTGCTTAGCATAGTCGGGTAAAACGGCAAGTCTAAAATCTTTGATACAAATTTTGAAAAATCCATCTTTGAAATCGAAACATTACCTATGTGAAAATTAAAATCATTTTGATCTGCACATAAGAAGAAATTACTATAGATGTATCTATAATTACAACACTCCAGATAAAAATACTCCTGTAATTCATAATGCAACCTCTATTTTAAGCGCATTACACAATGTAATTATATTTATGTTGGTGACTCCTTGTTCATGGCTCAAATTCAACTACGGCACAAGTTACTAGTTTTCTGTGATAATATGTACGCTTAAATTATAAAAGCGCACATTGGGATTTAGGTAGCGTGTGGTTGAAATTATTAAATGTTATAATTACTATCACTTTTTGTTATCAGACATGTTTACAAATAGCACTTGTGCATGTACCAATCACTTGATAACTACTAAAACGAAAATGATTATTATAAAAAGAAAAGTTTGAGGAGGAGCTCGTGGCTAAGTAATAACATCGCACGGGTCGATCCATCAGGTTAAGCTACGCTTGCCGGGGTTGGTCCGTCGATGCGTGACCATCTTTAAATACCGAGACTCCTCCATGCCTCGGAAAGCACGTTAAGCCGTTGGTCCCGGCTGTCATTCGTGGATCTTTGACAGTCGTTACGGGTCGTCAGAAGCCCGAAAGTCTGACAACCAGTCTTACCAAGGGATATCGTATTACAAAGTAACTGGGTTGTGGAGATCAGATAGGAAGTCGCTCCATGTAAAACACTGGTATTCAGCTGCATCCGGTTACACTGGAAACCAACCCCAACATAGTTGGGAAAAGGCTAGGCAGATTGATTATAAAAAGAAAAGTTTGAAAGTTTGTTACACAATTAGGGTGCTCTTCAACAATTTGGGACCAAAGACTATCCCGCTTTCTCTTTCAACTTGTACCACCAACATAATACCAATTTAGATACCGGTGAAATCACAGGTTGTCGTATGACTTGCTCCTATCTATAAATAATGTATTTTTAGCTGCTTTTCACACGATATCATGTTAACATGCTTTTATGTGAACATGTTTGTATTAATTGTAGATGATAACACTGTTAAAATTCTAACTACAAAATATCTCTTATTCTCAGTGTAATAAGGAGCTCGTGGCTTAGTAATAACAGCCGCATGGTTCGATCCATCGGGTTAAGCTATGCTTGGTCAGTGGATGGGTGACCATCTTTACGTACCTAGATTCCTCCGTGCCTCGGCGGAAAGCACGTTAAGCCGTTGGTCCCGACTCTCATTCATGGATCTTTGACAGTCGTTACGGGTCGTCAGAAGCCCGAAAGTCTGACAAACAGTCTACCAAGGGATATCGTATTACCCAGTAACTGGGTTGTGGAGGTCAGATAGGCAGTCGCTAAATGTAAAATACTGGTATTCAGCTGCATCCGGTTAGACTGGAAGCCGACCCCAACATAGTTGGGAAAAGTCTAGGCAGATTGATTCTCAGTGTAATAAGAACTGCCTCGTTAGTGCTACTGCTAATCATGATTGAGGTCTTGGGTTCGATTTCCAGGTCGGGCAAGGTGTTATTGGGTTTTTCTATCTGTAATTCCTCAGCAGCAGCCCCGAGTCTGGATTAGTGCCCCGTTGATGGCAATAGGCTCGCCCCCTATTACATGGGACTTAAACAAATTGCCGAAATGTGGGAGTAATGTTATGTACCTAATGAGAAACTAGAGGTTTGGTATTACCTACTGAGTTGTCTAATCAAAATAATGGTATTTATTTATTTAGTAGCTTTTGCCCGCGGCCTTGCCCGCGCATGTATTACACATATAAACCTTCCTCTTGAATCACTCTATCTATTAAAAAAAACCCCATCAAAATCCGTTGCGTAGTTTTAAAGATCTAAGCATACATAGGGAAAGACAGACAGCGAGCGACTTTGTTTTATAATATGTAGTGATTTATTTATAATAAGCACACCAACAGCACGGTCACTTACAATTCTTATTACAATAACAAATAAAAATGGCATTTTAGTAACCATGCAAATACCAGGTCTGTCTTTGGATAACAAGTTCTTACATGGAAATCTCTAACTATTTTCAAAATATTTAGTATGCAGACTTTTGAGCTCAACTACAATTATTTGAATTGCAAAGTTATAGGTATACATAATAAATTCATGACTATACAAATCCCGTATTAAATTACATATTCAAAAGTATCAATATGATTATTCATGAATATCTAACCCTGCATTGGAATAAAATATTAAGATTATAAATTGCATTCTTTATTCAGGAGAAGAAAATGTCTTTTGTAATTTTTTTTTACCAGACTACGGAAAAAATTGTTGATAAAATAATAAAAAAATAAATATCCTTGGACATTTCACACAACGCCATCTAGTCCCAAGCTAAGCAACCTAATGCTTGTGCTATGGTAACGAGATGGCTGATAAACTACTTATATACATTTTTTTTTGTAAATACATACATATTATAGATAGAAAAACACCCAGACTCGGAACAAATACTTGTAGGTCGTACAAATATTTGTTCCGTGCGGGAATCGAACCCGCGACATGCTGTGCAGCAGTCAATCGCTCAACCACTGCGCCAACCGTGTCGTCTTATATTTATACTACAATTTTATTATCCTATACTTGGAGTTTCCCTATGTGATCGAATTAGAAATGATGAGATCCGCAGGAGAACCACGGTAACCGACATAGTCCGAAGAATTGTCAAACTGGCAGTGGGCTGGGCACATTGCTCGCAGAACAGATGGCAGATGGGACCGAAAGGTTCTGGAGTGGCGACTGCGTACCGGAAGACGTAGCGTTGGAAGGCCTTCCACAAGGACTGATGATCTTGTAAAGACCATAGGAATCCGCTAGATGCGGGAAGCAAATAAATGTCTATCTGCGGGAACGCTTTTCCTACGCCCGTACTTTTGATGTGCCTTGCAGGTCGCATCTCAGAAACCTCCTTAAATCTCCTCCCCATTCCACCGACTTCTACTCCTACTCCTTCACTGTGCACGCGGTTCGTTTGTGGAATTCACTTCCGCCTGACATTAGGGACTGCCAAACTATTGCAGTATTTAAAAGAAGAGTGAAAGAACACTATCTTTCCACTTCGTCATAGTTATTAGTTATTTTAGTGATATTTATTTTAGAAGTATGTATGTATTTAAGTATATATTATATGTTTTATTTTGGATTTTATATATTTAATTTTCTCTTCTACTCTTACACACTTTGTCTACATCTCTTTTTATCCTCTGTCGTATCGCAGGTATGCTGGAAGAGATTTCTTTTGAAATAAGCATCACCTTTGTACGTATTTTTCTGTTCCTTTATGTTTGTCTTTTTAAAATTGTTAAATAATAATAATAATAAATGTCTGTACTAAATAAATGTGTTTTTCTTTCTTTTTCTTTCTTTCTTTCAAATAACCGGTCGAGAGGCCTATGTCCAGTGGTGGACGTCTTTCGGCTGAAATGATGATGAATTTTATTGTGAAGTAGCTACATAATCCTTGTTATCAGACATTTTTAAGTAACTTAAATTTTAAATGACAGAAAATCTTCATAAAAATGTATGACCTTATCAACCAACGTCGCCCTTCAAACTACCCTTCTTTAAAATAATAGTAAGCAGTACGTAATCGTAAGTACAATAGAGTACAACTTCCGGTAGGGTGGTTAATTACCTAACTGGTAATAAAATTAGTCGTACAAAGCGGAGTTCATGGTAGATAACGGTTTATTTTATACAGTATGGGACCGACACCATGTGCAATGAATTAAACTACTGGAAATACTCAGAAGTTTAGCAAAATTAAATTTTAAATTAAAAGCCGTAAATTAAAAAAGTTATTTTTTCAAACAAAATAAATATCAAAACAAATTCAGTAAAAGTAATCACTCTGTTTAGATAACAGAGCTGGCCACCTGCGGTGCACCACAGTAGCCAATCCATTGTTTGCCGAACATGGTTTTTTTTGGTTTGCACACATGTTCAAGGATTCAAGTTCATTGTCTCACTGACCTAGTGATCCAATTCTACAGAGTGTTCAAATTTACTCAAAATTATATCTCTACTTTTTGACCTAATTACTGGACGGATTTCGTTAATTTTTTGTAAATCGTAAGGAAAGGCGATATCAAGTATGTGGTTGGATTTATTGCATAGATGTGAACTCCATACCGTATAAAATAATGTTGTACATATATTTCAGTTTAAGTTAAAAATGACTACCTACTACTTACATGTGTTATGCTATACTTAATGGAAAAATA
This sequence comes from Cosmia trapezina, assembly GCA_905163495.3. NCBI lineage: Eukaryota > Metazoa > Arthropoda > Insecta > Lepidoptera > Noctuidae > Cosmia > Cosmia trapezina. The sequence continues at coordinate 8,535,578 of LR991044.1, forward strand.
TTGTTTGAGACCACGCTACCCATCTTGGGCAACCTGTAATGTTAGTTGTGTTGAAAATAAAAAAACAAATAAATATCCGTAATTAAAGCTAAATAAAAAAAAAAGTAAAATGGTGGACCAGTCATCAAAAATGTTTAATTCGATTAAATAACCATTACGTATATGATAGTTAATGACTTGCATTTTCATTAAAAAGCAAGATCCAGCGCAGGTCTACAGGATTTTGCTTGCTATGAAAATATTGCCACATTGTGTGAACTTAACTATCTTGCTACACTGGGGTTAAAATATGGGTAATTACTGACTGAATACCAATTTATTATTAACTGCCACTACCATGCTACTTAATAATAAAACCAATAACAGTAATTAGTAAACGGTTTCATTTTCAATTAATTATTTCGTACTATTTTCGTATAAAAAAAATGAATCAATGATGAGTGAAATTATTCGTGTATTTCAGAACAAAAAAAATCTCGCCTCTTAATATAAAATCTTTTTACTTGTTTAGATCCAGTACAGAGAATATCTCTTACAATCAAACAATTTTCATCTGCCTAGCCTTTTCCCAACTATTTTGGGGTCGACTTCCGATCTAACGGGATGCAGCTGAATACCAGTATTTTACAAACTAAAAATTTTACCTCTTTATAATATTATTAGGAATAGATTAGATGAATAAACATATCCGAAGTAAACAGCTTAGTATACAGGACGTTTGACATTTCACCTTTTCATTTCAAACGTTATTCCAATCTTGATAATAAATAATAATTTAACAGATTTGAAATAAGAATACAATTAATAATAATTGCGTGTTCGAGTCGCGTGGTTTGTTACAAATGTACAGGAAATTCCTTTATTTATTACTGCTAATAAGTATTATTTGACGTTTATTAAACAAATGAGCTTACACCCTGTATGTGCACGACCGCGTTTGTACGGAAAAAGAGCAAAGAATAAAATAAAATGACGGAACACGCCGATTTACTGTTTTTCTAATTGCTACTAGTATTTTTTCAGGGTTCCGTAACTAAATTGTGCTAAAATATATTGCTAATCCTAAGATTTCCGACTGTTAGTTTGCAGTTTATGTCATTGTGTGTGTGATGTGTACGCTTTTAACTTCAGTATTGGATTGTTAAAAGGTGGATTACATTTTCGTAGAGTGTGTGCAATTAATATGAGTCACATAAAATCATGCCCTGATACCTGCACGTTTCGAGAACTCATGGCCGATACCTCAGACTAAATAAAAAACTAAGACATAGCGCTTCGAACAAGTACAGTGAAGCATGCGCAAAACTACACCTCACTCTGTGCATACACGCTCAAACGCACACATTTACACCGAACTACAATTAAACTACACCTCACGGCACACATAAACCCGAAACGTAAGGCCTCACGTAAGACTGTTTGTCAGTGTAACTGTTGACAGCGCTATATATGTCTTGGTTTTTTATTTAGTCTGAGGCAGATACAGCAACACTAAATTCGTAGCCGAATTAGTTCGAAGTATGTACCTAGATATTAAGTTCTGGCCTGGCCTGACGCGTCTGCCATCGACATTCTAAGAAGAATAACAAATTATGCAGTGGCAATAAAAGGGCCACTATACAACGTGTAACGTTAAATGCGCAAAACCTCTTAAGGGGTCATTGTACTCATCATTATGAACAACTTTTACTATGAGACCAAACCTGAAATCGCGAAAAAAAAATCAGCTGTTCAGTACATTTATGTTCGCATAATTCGTCAAAATGTACTGAACAGCTGATTTTTTTTCGCGATTTCAGGTTTGGTCCCATAGTAAAAGTTGTTCATAATGATGAGTACAATGACGCCTTAAGAGGTTTTGCGCATTTAACGTTACACGTTGTATAAGTAACAGTATCACTAGTCAGTAAGACTATCGGTACTAACTCAGAGCTGAACGAATCTGCCCACGGAGCGTGATAAAAGCATTATTTAAATATTTACCACCACGCAACAAAAACCAGAGCAACGTGGAATCGAAAGTATGCAAAACTACCGACCATGACTAGAGTTGATAAAGGAAGCAATAAATATAAAAAAAACTATAGCGTTTCCATTGAATTCATAGTGTCTTTCTGGCTAAATGGTCAAATATTTCGAAGGAAAATAATAAATACACAATAAATACAGGGTTATTGGTAAAACACCAGCAACCTCTTAAGGGGTCATTGTACTCATCATTATGAACAACTTTTACTATCGGACCAAACTTGAAATCGTGAAAAAAAAATCAGCAAAATATTTTCACGAGTTTGATGTAGATAAATGTACTGAACAACTGATTTTTTTTCGCGATTTCAGGTTTGCTTCATAATGATGAGTACAATGACCCCTTAAGTGGTTGCTGGTGTTTTACCAATAAGCCTATATATCCATATTTATATTGCGGATTTTTTTGCGGTCAGAGATCTAGCACAAAATAAAACTATAGCCATTTAATTCTCAATACCTTTCTAATTTAACGATCAAATATTTCGAAGTAAAATCTATTAGTAAGAAACAAACAATTAAACACTAAATCACTTATACAACACAACACCACGATTCCGTCAAACGATTAAGTTAAAGTTAAATAGCCTTCAAACGCACAGTTACTTTACAAATCATACGTTCACCGCACAGTGGAATAAATCTCCAAGTGCTCTAGACAAAATTACAACACATAAATTATACAATTATTTCTTCAGACCAGTGCCTTGCCTCGGGAGGCATAAAAACTGTTCACAATGCCCCATAAATATTTTACAAGTAATTATAATGAAAAATTGCTTTAACAAAAACACTAAACGTTTCCGGATGAAGTTTTGAATATAAATTAAATTGTTATTTTGCGATGGTAAGGTTTAGAATCAATTTCTAATAGGTCTATTGTTGGGCAAGTGATTTAAGTAGTTACGATTTTGAACCCCGATGTTTGGAAACCAAAGTATTCAGTGGGAAAGAATGAATATAATTTTAAATTGTATTAAAGTCATAATCTGGGAAATTTCAAGTTTATTTACGAATATTTTGACTATAACAAGAATAATCGATTTCTATCAGTTTCTGTGAATAGGTAGGTATACTTTACAAAGGGGCCTGTAAAGTCTATTCCAACTTATTATCATTTCCAACTTAATATCATTTTCGACAATTGACATTTCGCTCATTTGCGACAAGGTAGACATTTCTCAAAAAACATCATTTTACAGGAGAGCAATTTCTTAGGTAACTTATTTAGACAAAAATGACATTTTTGTCTAAATAAGTTACCTAAGAAATCCATACATAGCATAGTGTAGTATATAGTTACATAAGAAATTGCTCTCCTGTAAAATGATGTTTTTTGAGAAATGTCTACCTTGTCGCAAATGAGCGATTTATCTGACACCAAATTACATTTTCACTTATTTCAGAACAGAAACGTCAAGTCTGTGTAGCAAAACTTTTCCAACAATTTCATTCCAACCTAGCTAATCTAATTCCACTTCAACGCTTTAAATCTAAATGACATTTTTTGTCCACCGTTCATCGCACTGTGCGGTTGGACAATAATAAATAGCGGCATTGTTCTACCTGTACTATAAACTAATGTCAGGACGACCCCGTCCGAACATGTTAGCAGGTTGTCATCATAACTTCACTTGCAGAGTAGCACAGAATAGATTACTACAGAAGGTTGGCTCCATGCAACGATCGAAAACGCACGCACACGTAGACACGCTTCACGTACAGCGAGTGCAAGTGCACTTGCCACTTGCGACAGTAAATTTGCAGGAATCAATTTCAATTTTACGAATGTATTTAGTTATTTGACTTTACAAGTTATTACGTTAGCGTACAGATCATTTTTGCCTAAAGCAGTAATAAAGATTGGTGATTTTGAAGACGCACTCAGTTCGGATGGTGATCGGTTTACGAATTTTGCCGATGCTACATCTAAGTTACGCGTCTATGTGCGCAAGCGCCTGTTTTCACTAGTTGTATGGCGGTGACCTTCTGTACTATCTATTTTCTGGTAGCTATCTGTTATAAATCTCGTGGGATTTCTCGTACTGGACTTTGAATTCAATTGTGGGGTGTACATAGTGTGGTCGATATACTCGGTATTGCGGTGCTTTTGTGGAAACCACATTATGATTGGTTTTTGACCACGTTTTGGTCAGCTGTTTTGTTGACTATAATTATTTTCAGAATAATTGACATAAATCACATTTAATTCTTTCAGTTATATTGATCACGATGTGTCTCTTTTAACGTCTATCAAACAGGTTTTAGGGTTTTGTCCTTAATACAGGCTACAAGTAAGTAACCTAACTAGGACATCAGATCGTAAACTTGTATTGTTACCTACTCATCTCAGATGTACATTATTCCTAAGTTGTCATCCTACATTGTAACCGACTGTACCTCTTAATTATGAAATAAATTATTATATTTTACAGCAAATTGTCACACACAAACATTATACGAAACTGATAACACATATGACTGCGTTGTTGCAAGATACTTTAAAATCTCTTACATCATCATCTGCCTAGCCTTTTCCCAACTATGTTGAGGTCGGCTTCCAGTTTAACCGGATACAGCTGAATACCAGTATTTTACATGGAGCGACTGCCTATCTGGGCTCCACAACCCAGTAACTGGGTAATACGATACCTCTTGGTAAGACTGGTTGTCAGACTTTCGGGCTTCTGACGACCCGTAACGACTGTCAAGATCCACGAATGACAAAAATCTCATACATTACATAAAATTTTCGCGAACAAAATTTTGTTGCCCCAAACTAAAGATGTATACCGCGGCCGCGGCTCTCAAATATGAAAACCGCGGTGTATGGACGTTTGCTGTCCCACGGTCAACATGTTGCGCAAAAGTATTTTATTGCAAAAGTACTGTTTACATTGAACCTCAACGAAATACTCTATTCTATTTAGCAAAGACACTATCAATCTCAACGCATTAAAATACCCAGCAATGCAAGCCAACAAAGACCGACGCGCCATCACAATCAAATCCAGCCATCGCTCCAAATATGAACCCACATTCCCCACTCGATCAATTTAATCTCAACGCCTCGAAATTAAGTCCTCACATCTATAACCCGTCGAAATCGAGAAGCTCCTTCATCTATACGTAATCCTGCGAACTCCTGTACTCCTTAACTGGTGGTGGTTCTACGTCTAATTGCCTCCAATTGGCTGTACAGGGCTGCGAGATAGGAGTAATTAATACGATGGCCGAAGGCCTACGTCGATGCGACGCATACAGTAGTAGGCTGTTATCTCAAGATGTTCCAATTCTGGAGCTTGGAGCTAAAGCTGGGCCAAATGGTTGATGTCGTCTTGATATTAATATGTTTGTAATATCTTGGAAGTTGTATTTGGCATCAGTAAATGGAGAAGGTGAAAGACAGGGAGAGAAAAGAGAGAGTTTCGTTTAGATCTTTTTTCTCGACGAGCGTTCTGGATTAAGACACTGTAGAAGTGTAGATGCTGTTAAAAATAAAAACAAATTAGGTACAGTGGGCTGCATCAATTGGGTAGCCCAGTTGTATTAAAATTTTGATACAACTGGGGTACCCAATTGATGCAGCCCACTGTACAGTGAACAAATCAAAATACAGTCTTTTATCTACAGTAGAATCTAATAATAATAATCCTACGTATAATGTAGGTAATTGAATATGCAAAACTGTCTGACTACAACCTTATAGGATTATGATAATAAAACACGAAAACATTTTGTACCAAGTAGGTACTATTTACAGAGAATTTATGTAACAATGCGATTTAAGAAGATAATTAAAAGTTAAATTAAAATCTACGTTCAGATTGTATCTTAATTATAACTTAGAATTGGATTTTCAATGTTCACATCCGTGTAATAAGTACAATAAAAACTATTGCGAATCTATACTTATTATAAATTAAAGTCGCTATTCGTGTCTGTTTGTTTGACCGCGTTGTTCTTCTAAACTACGCAACGGATTTTGATGCGGTTTTCACCAACATTAGAGAATCTATTCTGGAAGGTTTGCGTGTATGAACATTAATAATAACGAAAACTCGATGTTTTGTTAAGTCACAAAAACATTGCGAAGCACGTCACATTTATTTACCTACTTATACTCTTGCAGAAGAAGTACCCAACCCTTCTAAGAATGCTTTAAGGGATCCGATTCTATATACATTTATTTCTGTCTGGCAAATTTCGTAAGGAATAAAAGAATTCATTCACAAATCTACATAATTTGGGCATAAACCTCCAAGTAATAGGTAAAATTGCTTTTTGGGTGATCGTTATTCGTTCATTAGAATAACACTTATCTATCGCGGCTGGCCAAGACCAAGATGGCGGGACGAGCTCGACTCCTACCGAAAGCACTGGCCGACACTAGCAAAAGAGAAAAGACAGAATTGTTTGGAAAAGTAAGAGGGACCTTACCCTGCAATGGACAGTAAGGCTACTTAGATTTTTTTTTCCCGAAGATTCACCCTATTTAAGAGGATTACCTTGCTCAAATCCCAAAAACATCATTATATAATATATGTTTAAAGAAGATTGTTGATGATCCTTTTGTGCGTTTTCCATTATTATTGGGAAAAAATCTTTGAAATACATTTTGCAAACTAAATCGTAAATTGCCTCTACAACGGATGAATAACTTTTTTCCCGAAGATTCACCCTACTGCCTAGCCTTTTCCCAACTATGTTGGCGTCGGCTTCCAGTCCTGTAATGGTAGTTTTAAGGCATTTCAATAAATAAATAAATAAAATAAAAAACTTTCTTGCAATAGCTTCACAAGCCTAGTGCCCCACAACGTTGCTAAAGCGAGGCGAATCGATTGCAGCAAATTGTGCTGAGTTTTATCGCCGTGACGAATCGATGCGCACTGTGCGATCGCGAGTTTGTTTAGGAGCTAGTGTTATTTTTGTTTTATTTCAGAAAAACATAGATTTAGTCGGGAGAACGATTTTTTAATAAGTCTCGTTTTGTATGATTTATAAAATTTTCATAATAAATTAAACACTACAGTCCGGCCGTTGACGGAATGCGTTCTCAACACTTCTCAGTTTCATAATAACGAATATGTGTTTAGCTAATTTGATCCTTATAGTTACTAGAAATTGTGAGCTGAAACTGTGAGAAAAGAGGAGCTCGTGGTTAAGTAATAACACCCGCACGGGTCGATCCATCTGGTTAAGCTACGCTTACCGGGGTTAGTCTGTGGATGGATAACTATCTTTATATACCGAGACTCCTCCGTGCCTCGGACGCACGATAAGCCGTTGGTCCCGGCTGTCATTCGTGGATCGTTGACAGTCGTTACGGGTCGTCAGAAGCCCGAAAGTCTGACAACCAGTCTTACCAAGGGGTATCGTATTACCCATTAACTGGGTTGTGGAGGTCAGATAGGCAGTCGCTCCATGTAAAATACTAGGTAGTCAGCTGCATCCGGTTAGACTGGAAGCCGACCCCAACATAGATAGATAGAATACTCTTTATTATGCACACCATAAAAATTACAGATATAAATGTTGAAATTTTACATAGGGTGACACAACCAACATAGTCCAACATAGTTGGGAAAAGGCTAGGCAGATGATGATGAACTCTTCAAAATGTAGGGAACAACTGATATTTTTTTTGCGATTTCTGATTTAGTCCCATAGTAAAAGTTGTTCCCTTAAGAGGTTGTGCGTTAATTCCGGGACATGTTTTATACTACGTATTTTCCATTGAACTGTCACAACATATTTTTGACATCAAAGGCAAGTCTACACTTTCCTCTTTATTTCCAGTTTGCCATTAAATCTACGGATATTAAGATACTTTGTTACCATCGCAAACTTAGCGGGAAATCATAAAATAATGTTGCTAAGTATAATGTAAAATTATACGAGCATAGCCAAAGTGTAGCATATAATACTAAGCATGCATAGTACTTACACATTATTAATTAGGTTTAGAAAGTACCTACAAAGATAGATAATAATATTCTACTATGTTTTACTTTGTGGTTGAAATTATAGGACACAAAGCAACTCCTATTTGCAAAAGTATTAATTAATACAACATACAGTTTTATTATAGACTAGTTTAATTATAGACTTAATACAGGTTATTTACGAAAACAAAACATAATTATCGACGACAAAAAAAAAAACAAATGAAAAACTATGTCCCATAAAATACAATTCTAATCACACTCCGCACAGTGTAACAAATCACGTTTCACAAAAATTCGCGACAAAAATATTTTTCTAAAAGTTACGTCGACTAAGTCGAGGTAACACGTTTAAAACTCCATTTTAACGAGTGTATAACAAGAAAGAAAAAGGGCGTTTTCTAGTCCTTTACATGAGTCCACGTTCCTCTCATAACGACAAGAAATGACTCCTCACATCCTCCCTCTACCTACTTAAGTTAATTAAAAAGTCTTAGGAGCTCCGGTTTTTAAGAAATTATTAAACGTGGTAGCAAAAACACTATATTTTGTGTTATTTCGAGAAGTAATGCCCAAAGTTAGTTGTGTAATTAAATATGATTGAAGTTTGCGCGTGTGCTAAGTTAGCTGTAAGTTAAGTTTGACAGTGCTTAATGATTACTTTAAATGTTTTGTTGTTAACTTTGTCAATTAAAGCCATTCTGTCTGCTTTATATGGTAATCAGAGTTCAAGAAAATCCAAGTTAAACTAAATTAAGAAATGATTTTGAAAGTTACTGAAGTTACAGCAATCGGCCTGGTCCTAGGATACTTAAGTTTATTGTTTTAATCTAAATTCTGCCGACTAAGTTAATATTGATGCTCGGTTCCTGAAGAATTCTTAAACGACGTTTAAACTCTTAATAGCTATTGATTTAGCAAAATTATCTATTTAAGCGAATTCCTTCCTTATGCTCGGTTTTTGAGATCCTCAGATAAACCCTCAATAGTGATGAAATGAACTTTTTAAGCGAAATTCTTGCTTAACGAAGTGTTCAGAAACACGATATCGAACTTAATCACTAACGAACTCCTCAAAATCCGGGCAATAAGATAAACCAGTTTTCATTACATGTCCTCATAAACACTTTTATTAAGACATACTGACAAGACACCCAAAACAAAATAACAGCCGTTTCTCTTTTTTTTTCTATCCGATTTTTCCGGAAAAATGTCAAACTAATCCCTTCGTAATTAATTCCGTGACCTCTCCCCAAAAATAAATACACCACGTGACCAACTTGTTCTGACATGGCGTCTATCGAATTCAGTCACGTAAACAGTAAAACTGTCTGACAAACGCCTCAGCTTCGCTAATTAACCCCGTAATTGCACCATTACGGTTTTATGTTCAACTTTTATGACTGACCAAGTTGCGGCTTTAGTTGCGATCGAATTGTAAGGATGTTAAGCATTTGTGGGAAGTTTTGAATAGAGAAGGCTAAGGTTTATAGTAGGCTCTAAATTATTGTGACGGTTAATCGGATTGTTTACGACTGCGACATGTTATTAAATGACTGCAGGTGGAAGGTTCGTGTTAACATGCGAATAGAGGACTAACTGTATCTTTGTATGTTTACGTTTTAAATGTAGGTCAGTTTTTAGGGTTTCGTACCTCAAAAGGAAAAACGGAACACTTAGGTATATCTCTTCGTGGTCAATCTGTCTGTCAGTCTGTCAAAACCCTCTTTCTTTAGGAACGCGTGGAGGTATCAAGTTGAATTTAATATCAAATACGTAGGTCTGGTCCTTTGGAGTGTTCAAAAAATCAAGCTTCTAATCAAGCGTCAACGCAATAAAAAATACGACCATTTATGCGACATTTTTGATACTCGCAAGTAAATCAAAAGCTATAGGGTCCCGTTGACTTAGAAACATGAAATTTGACAAGAAGCAAAGTCTCACAGCACAAGTAATGGAAAAAGTCGAAAAATTCTTAATTTGTAATTTTATCACATAAAAACATTTTTTTTTTGGGATTATAATTTTAAGTGTGTTTTTGGGATAAATTCTTTTCAACTACGGAACCCTTCATTGTGCGTGGTCCGAAACGCACTTGGCCGGTTTTTTTTTTAAATCAGGCTGTTAACTGACTTTTTTTTCTACAATTGCTCAAACTATTATGTTCTACTACATAATGTAGTACTTAATTTAAGTTTAACCCTGTTACGACCCATTTTATTTTCCCTCCACCATTACTATTAAAGAGAACTATTATAATATCAGTTTATTACAGTTTCTCATTAAATTGTTCGCGTTAACAGCCAAGGAAGGGATAAAATGGCAAAAAAACGACGGCCACGACCGGCTGCCGCGACTATTTTTACGCTTTTAGTACAAAAATTAAAGATTCTCAATTAATGCCTCGTAATTTATTTAACGATCGTTTTACTTTATATGTTATAAATAAAAAAAACTGTAACGAATGAATAAATCTGTGGTTAGCAGAGAAAAAAAAATGTTATGGCCATGTAACATCACTATTCGGCCCACTGTGCGGTCGGACACGCAGTTCGGTTGTCTTGAACACATTCATTTGTTCCCTGGTGTCACGTTACACGGGTTTATAAAAATTGATGGCGTGTAATAAATGTTTCGTGGCTGCACCGGTCTTGTCTCGCGATCATCGGGCTATAAAGTATTGCAATCTCTTTTTTATTGCGTACGAGTGAAAGAGATGGATGTATAAAAGACTGTGATTTTTTTCTTACAATTTTAATACCCATGTCGATTTGTATTACGGCGTGTTCAATAAGAGGAAGGAGTAATAAAATACAGTTGTTGAAAACAATGTGTTCTTATGTTTGTGCGGTTCATGGCAATGTCAGTAGATGTATTAGATGCTTGTCTGATGCAGTTTAGATACGTGGGAACAAACAACTGTTGTTTTTTTTTTCGCAGTTATTTTAAAGTAACAATTCAGGTTATAGCAATTATGTATTGCAGACTGCGAGTTTGAATTATTATCTTTTTTTAAGCTAAAGTTATTTTTACATAGTTTGGCAATGATAATGTTATCAATTTGTAACGCCTTCCTGTATATGTTTCCGCAGTCAATTTTTGAGTATGTAATAAAATACTCGAATCAACATGTATTCAGTAAAAAAATACACAAATAATAAATACTACCCACTCAACAGCAATGAAAGCCAAATTATCGGAACACTAAATTGTTCCCTAATCGACCATTACAAGATAAACAGCATAATATATTGTATCTTCAATAAAATAAAAAGTAAAAAACAAGAGGTTGCTCATTTTCCTTAAAAGTTTTAGTAATAAGTACACCATTATAATATACTTTTTCAAGACAAAATTTAAATTTCCTTGATACGTTTTTTTTCCCGGCTTGGTAACATTTTTGAATACTGTGCCAACATTGGGTCGAAATGTAAATCGCAAATATAAGATCAGCACCCGAATTGCGTAACATCTATCAATCGGAATCGGTTTCATTTTGACAGTTACAGTTTTTTTTATCTCACGAAAGCGGGTGAGCCGTACTTGTAGATGTAATACATATCGAGCCTTTTCAGGAAGAAGATCGTAACCGCCATTTTGCATACAGGAGAATGTTTTTTTTTAATATTTCTCAAAATATTTATAGCATCAATTTGAAATTTTTACTTGGTGTTAAATGGGCACCTCCCTTATTAATTCAAATGTTAAGATTTGACTCAGTACTCTATAATCGATATACTCTATAATATTAAAACCGTTTTTGGGATTTTTGGCGCTTACGACGTTCTTCCTGAAAAGGCTCGATATAGACACGCGCTCGACACGCGCTCTTGTGTGCGTACCTGCAGGTAGCGCGCTCGCGAGCTTACGCACACAAAGACAATGTGCGTGTAACATTTCCACATAAAAGTATGGCTCGCCCGCTTTCGTGAGATAAAACAACTATAACGACATCCAATGCGTTATTTACCTTGTAGACGGGAATCTGACCCATAGTTGGGTGACCCAAAGCTAGGTAGATGATATGATGAATCTCTATTTTACACCTCTCGGAGTCTCGAAGCAAAATCGTCAAAACCTATACAAAGCTGTTTTGTAACTCTTTCCCTGTACCATCCTACGATCGAAAACAACAATGGACAATAAACATCGCAATATTAGCCAGCAAGACGTCGAACAATAAAACCCTGCGCGAATCGGTAACGATAAAATATAATGGACAGTGTGCCTTAATCGCGACGCGCTGGGGAAAAAACAATCCTGTTCATGTTCTAGTGTTGTATATTGTTTTTGACTACAATGCTACATAAAACGAAGTGATAGATAATTTTGGTTTTGTGGAAAAAATAACCCTTTTTGTTAGATATTTACAGACAAATATAAGTTAAGACAAAGATTTATGACTTATCCAGTAATTGGCCTCGTGGCTAAGTAATACAGCCGCACGGGTTTTTGCACTTACTCATAAAAATTTACGTTAAAGAAAGAACGAAAGAAAAGAAAGAAAGAATAATATTTTATTTCGGAGACGCACAGGAAATACAGTAAAGAAGGAGCATTTATAAGTATCAAAATAACAAAAACAAAAAAAAAACTAGAAAAAAGACCTGTGCGAGGCCAAAAAGGCTCCTATCTCAGCAATATAGACAATAATGCCAATTTTTATGAGTAAATACCAAAATAACTGTAAAAAAATTGCATACATACTTATAAATACCAACGATCTAGTGCATGACCGAAAAAAAATTGTCATTTGATTTAAATTCATTAAAATAATCACGAAAAACCTGTAGAAATGCGACGTTACCAGCCCGCGTGGGATTAACGCTCTTAAGATACTAATGAATGTCCTAACAAACCGGTTCTAGACTAAACTGTTACTCAGACAAACACAGAAACACGATATCACAATTTATACCCACATTAAAACTAATATGCAGTTGTCACAGGCCATTATTCGGCATTAGCTGTTAACTAGATTATTTATAGTTTACGCTGCTCATAATTTTAATGGCACCGTGTTAAAACAAAATATATCCCGACTATAATAGTGCACTTAAACTGAACTCCACGTTTTATTTATGTGCCCCTCTTTCCTATTTGGGTGAACAAGTTATACCTAGTTTAAATCGTAATAGGCGAATTGGTGTCAGCAGGACTTGGTGTTCGAAATTAGCTGAATGTGGCACGTCCTTGACACATTCAGTTTTTTTTTTTGTGCATATAATAATCAATCTGCCTAGCCTTTTCCCAACTATGTTGGGGTCGGCTTCCAGTCTAACCGGATGCAGCTGAATACCAGTAATTTACATGGAGCGACTGCCTATCTGACCTCCACAACCCAGTTACTGGGTAATACGATAGATACCCCTTGGTAAAACTGGTTGTCAGACTTTCGGGTTTCTGACGACCCGTAACGACTGTCAAAGATTCACGAATAACAGCCGGGAAAAACGGCTTAACGTGCTTTCCGAGGCACGGAGGAGTCTCGTTATGTAAAGATGGTCACCCATCCACTGACCAACCCCGGCAAGCATAGCTTAACCTGACGGATCGACCCGTGCGGCTGTTATTACTTAGCCACGAGCTCCTTGTGCATATAATCAAACCTGTAATTCCCGAAAGGCAGGTGTAGCTTTCAAAACATCGTGAGGAAACATGTTCTAGAACCAAAAATACGAAGACATGTGACATCTACCAAACCCGCACTGGCGCCGCGTGGTGGATTACGGCCCACTCTATCTCACCGACAGGCCTGTGTCCCAGCAGTGGGAACATTATAAGCTGATTATTAATAGGGAGCGTGCCTCATCAACCGGGCAAAAATCCAGAAGTTATTTTTTTGTTTGGACAAAACTTGTGAAAATCAATCATGTTGTGAAAACTAAATTAAATAAAATACACTCAGACTATCCTGATCCTATGAAGGTCAACTCAGAATCTCTTTCAAATTAGATTACATCTAATACATAGCAACAGTAAGCCCCACGCCCCACCACTAACCCAAATCGACCATACACAGTGGGCCATTCCACCGAAATTTAAATTTTATGGACAAAATATTATTGCGTCTCATGAATTTTAAATAAAATCACAATTGTTCTGCGTGGTATCGTGTACTGGGTTTAAACACCATACAATATGATGGCATGGCTAGAGAGTGAGTGAAAAATTTTTGCTGTTACGCGCCGAGTATGTTAAGGCGGTCATTGAACCATTTTTTGGAAGATTTGGCCTTCTTTTACGAGATAAATGCCAGTATTTAGATGCAAGATAAGTTTTTTGTAAGGATATTTTTATAGATTTACGATAAAGTTGACGTTAAGTTGCATATCAAATTCCTTTTCTAAGATTTTGTACACGATATGGGTTGTTTAAAATTGTCTGGTTACAGAGAAACATCTAGAGGCGTTGTAGGAGCAATATTTAAGATTTTTCGAGTAAAGTTTCAACAGAATACAATTCCTAAAATTAACTAGAACGTGGAGGAACTTCCTTTTAGGTGTTCCAGTTTCCAGGCTTCAATTCCAGGAGTCTAAATTCTGAAAACTTTTCGAGCCAGCACCTATAAGCCACAGCCAAATAGTTCCGTTGAAATAGGCACCAATTTCTTTAACAAATAGTATCAAAACTGAGTTTTAAATACCCAAATATAGAGCTCAACATTCAAAAACATCTTCGGCTACAAATCTTTCCTCCAGAAATACAATAAGGATACAAAACAAAAGTATGGCTAAATGGATCAGTGTGTTGATGTCATTACTAGCTAATGTGATTACAGTAAACTGTATTACGACATAGAAGGAAGTCGGAATAACAGGATATGAGATATTATGATGTGTTATGTGACCACTGACGGAGTTGTGGATGTGTCGAATGCTTTGCTTGTCTGTGGTGATAAAAATAAAGATAATATATTGTTGAATATGGAACGATTTGATGAGATTTAAGCTTTACCATCAGAGTACTTTCTTGAATTAACTGTTCCGAAGTCTTGGGAAGACCAATGAAACGATGGATGGACTGTGTGAAAGATGATATGGCTAGAAAGGGAGTGACTACCGAGATGACGACTAATAGAGAAGTATGGAAGAAAAAGACATGTTGCACTGACGTCTGACCCCAAATAAATTTGGATAAAGCCAAAAGAATGATGAGTTTTTACTTCATATACTTAGTGCGTTTGATCGGCTTTTGTTTCAAGAATCTCGCAGGGAGATTTTAAATATCAAGTGATAAATTCTCTTTGGTATTAAAACAAAATTCTCTAAATGTATATTGTATACTACAACGTTGTTATATTAAACCATTAAAGAACTTAAGAGAAATAAAAAACAAAATCCAAGGCATATATCTTTTAAAACATCCGAAATATACAGGTAAGACAAGCATTAATGGATTTAACGACACAACGATTCCGATAACGTTATTAAATAAGACTCCCGGTATAAATAACCCTATCTGGGGGCCGTAAAACTGCCGAATTTGGCCGTAACCTCGCGTGTTTCGGGGCTTTTTAAATCCGGAATAACTTAAGATTCATGCCACAACACCATCTCAAAAAGACACCAAAAAAAACTTCCACGATTTACTTTCGCAATGTTTTTCCTTACACTTGCAACGTTTTTTACGAAACAAACTGCAATTTAAAGCTTTCAAAGCAATATTTATTCGCATCAGCGATGCTAAAGACGTGTATGAGAGCATAAATCTACTGATCTCATGATGCTAAACAGGACCAACTGCATATCTAGTTCCCAACTCGGATGCCACACAAATCACAATAAGCGCTCTTCATTATCTGCATTTCAGTCTGACGGGGCCCGTATCTATCGGAATGCGCCCACAAAGGAGTATCCATACCGACTAAGTCGCTACACTTTGTCCAACCGGCTTCGGTTAAAACCAGTCCGCCTCGGGCCGGTCGCACACCTCCAAACGCAAAACGGCCCAAACACCAGTTGACTGACACTTAAATGCCACTTAGGAGTTCTCTCTCAAAATTTTATTGGTAATAAGTAGTCTGGCCAACGTTTTTTTTGTTTGTGGCCAGTAGGCCCGACACAATGTCTGTTGACCTCTCTCATTCATAGAAACAAAACGTCGCTGGAAAGTCTCAAAGGTTTCGTTTCAATGTTTCGTATTTAATTATCTCTTCAAACTAGTTAGTGTAACTATGAAACTTATGAAAAGTTTCTTAACAGCGGCGCAGTGTGCACGGACGCGGTTCATTAAAGAGAATACAGTTGATATTCGCTCGCCGCCTAGTGGCACTTACGCTCGAGCTTCGCGGACAAAATTCCAAGTAAAGCGACGGGATATTTTAACTCTCGTATACGCTATACAGTAATTACAGATGTGCCATCGAGGTAAATAGCCTGAGTTGCCTCTCACTCACTCCTTACATCGACTCATTCCTGTCATTTGCTCTTTGAAGAACACTTTATTCCAGTAAATATTGAGGGGCTCGCCAGCTACATTTGTGGAAGATCCTTTTATGAGATTACACCAACCAATTACCATTATGTTCGATACTAATAGCTTTATACATAGCAATGGTATTATACACAAGATATGTTACTTTGTTTCATATGTGCGGCTCGTCAGAAGCCCGTACAACCAGTCTTACCAAGGGGTACCGTATTACCCAGTAACTGGGTTGTGGAGGTCAGATAGGCAGTCGCTCCATGTAAAATACTGGTATTCATCTGCATCCGATTAGACTGGAAGCCGACCCTAACATAGTTGGGAAAAGGCTAGGCAGATGATGATATGTTTACGTTCATAGTAACCGATGTGTGACAGTGACAACACAGCGTTTAATTTCGTCCCAATTAGGTCGTATTCAAGTCGACGCGCGCACTAGAAACATATCTGACTCTTTTTTATTTAAATAATATCAGTGATACGTATCAATTTCTGTAATAATATATTCCAAGATGATTTCGATTGCTTCAGATCTTACGAAGTGGGGTTACATAATTTAATGTCTTTATCATACCAATCTAGTTTTATCCGTTAATAAATAACGATTAACATATCTATACAGAAACTATATACTACACAGAAAGACGAACGCCCATTTATGCTTGTTTTCTCGACTTATCGAGGGCATTTGACCTGGTCAATTACGATATCCTGTGGCAGAAACTGAAAGATATATCCTTGCCAACAGAACTCAGCAGGATCTTTAAATTTTGGTATCATAACCAGGTCAATGTCGTGCGATGGTCGAGTGCATGTTCCGAGCCGTACAGGTTGGAATGTGGGGTGAGGCAGGGGGGCCTAGCTTCACCTAAACTTTTCAACCTGTACGTCAACGCGCTGATAGAGGAACTCAGCAGCACCCATGTCGGCTGCCATATTGATGATGTATGTCTCAATAATATCAGTTACGCGGATGACATGGTGCTGCTGAGTGCTTCTGTATGTGGGCTTTCCAAACTGTTGGGGATCTGTGAAAACTACGCTCACAGCCATGGCTTGATTTATAATGTCCAAAAAAGTGAATGCATGGTCTTTCAGGCCAGAGGAAAATGTCCGGCAACGATACCTGCCATAAAACTATGCGGAACACCACTGAAGAGGGTGGAACATTTTAAATATCTTGGACATATGATGTCCTCTGATCTGAAGGACGATGCTGACATAGAGAGAGAACGCAGGGCGTTGTCTGTAAGGGCGAATATGATGGCCCGCAGGTTTGCTCGTTGTACCACTGAAGTAAAAATAACATTGTTCAGAGCATATTGTACATCTTTTTACACGAGTAGCCTGTGGGTCTCATACACGCGCGGACAGTACAACGCCTTGCGTGTGCAATATAATAATGCATTCAGGGTGCTTGTGGGGCTGCCCCGATTCTGCAGCGCATCGGGGATGTTCGCCGGGTCGCAAGTAGACTGTTTTTATTCTACTATGCGAAAACGATGCACATCTCTGGTGCGCAGGGTTCGGGCCAGCTCCAACGGCATCCTGAGGGCATTCACGCAGAGGTTCGATTGCCAGTACCTGAACCATTGCTGTATGGTTCACATACTGAGCAATCGAGATTTGTAATGTCGTTGTGTGTGCTTTATTTTATTTCTTTTGTTTTAGTTTTAAGACTATGATCCTTTGTTGGTCGAAATAAACGATTTCTATTCTATTCTATATCTAGAAATCAAGAATTATTTGTTCAACAAAACGTTATGAGTTGACTACATATTAAAGTTATTTGTCAGGCAGGTCGTTATGTTTACTTAATTAGGTAGTTAATGTCACATCTATATTCTGAATTTCCGCTTTAAATTGTAGCCATTTCAGCGTTAAATATTATAGGGATTTGGACAAAGAGTTATTTGGGTCACAAATTTGCATGTAACAAGAAAAATACATGTACGATTAGCTTTCAGTTGGATCTTTCATTCGTTTCTGGGTGTGATGTATGCCGAAGATATGAGATGGCTCAACAAAGAAGTGGCGCGCCTCACGTATATTCCATTTTTCTGAAATATAAACCTCCTGAAAAGGCGCCCGTAGGAAAATAGTAATTACAAGTTCTCCTTTCTCGCCGAGTTCCATTGTGTCTCGGCCACAATGCGGTGGAATCTTTTTGTCCGCGCTATCGGCTG
The DNA here is from genome assembly GCA_905163495.3 of Cosmia trapezina. Taxonomy (NCBI): domain Eukaryota; kingdom Metazoa; phylum Arthropoda; class Insecta; order Lepidoptera; family Noctuidae; genus Cosmia; species Cosmia trapezina. The sequence goes on from LR991044.1 coordinate 8,554,164, forward strand.
TTTGCACCCACAGTGCGCCCGGTAGCACGGAGACATATATTTAGACGTTTACAGACCCACTTGTCGTCATTGACTTCAAATATTTCCGTTATTAAAAGAAAAATACTCAGTTTTGACTGTAAACACGATAAGTAACTTTATTCTAAATCCATTCACTTCCGGTTGATTAAAATCACGTCTTGAAAACAATTAATTCTATAGACCCTTTGTTAAATGATCAGGTATCCCGAACCACTGCAACTTGCCTTTGTTATTTTATCAGGCAATTTCTTTTCAAAGTGACATTTTTCAAATATAATTAAAACTCGTTGTACATTTAACGGTTAACGTTTTGCGTGTAACGTGTATTTTATCTACTAAGCTGAAATTCTTAAGAAACTTTCTTCAGCGAACTCCGAACAATTCAGAAACAAGCAGTTTTATTAACGCAAGTTGTTCTTGTTTAATCATTCACCGTGTAACGTGTAGAAGTTTCCAAATAAATTTCGTACAGAGTAGCCAAAGTAATTTAGTTAGAGTGCCTTAGGTAGCCAACCTGTGTCTGCCGTGGGCCGTGCGGCAAGTTCGACCCCCAAATTAACTACACCACAGACGCAAAATTATTTTGTCTACACATAGCTAATGGTTGAGACCACTGTGCAATTGAATTATAGAAACCTGAGTCAATAATGATATCAGAGACGTTCGGGCTAAATTAGAGAGCATGGAAATTACACAAATTAGTAGTTATACATTGGCTGCTATTTGGTGTGTTATTAGCAATTTCAGTACATAATAACTTCATAATTCACTTTAATAGTTATGTAAATGTATCAATGAAGATTGATAGGTAATAATTACATCGTGTTCTCGTATAAATTTCAGAGCTTAAAGTTATTCTGATACTAATTATGTTTGCAAAAGTTTTATTAGCAATATGTGTTTTCTGCAAATAGATTAGATATCAAAATGAATTGGATATTGATTACGAGTTGATGTTTTTATTGAAACTAGTGGACATCCATTTGTGAGAGTGAAAGACCCATTAAAAACAGTTTAAGTAGTTTTTGTGTAACACGCTCGCACAGACAAAATGATTTTTTGCCCCCAATATGATTACTTACATTTTTTTTTCTTATAATAGACAATGACACGTTGTAGGTAGATAAACTGTCAAAAAACATAGATTAAAATACATTTGGCAGGAATAATCACAGTTTCGCATCTTCAAATTTCCTACTCTCAACGTCAAAAATCTAATCAAAATACTTCCTTAACATTCCCTCATTGACACCAAATCAGAGCCCATAAAACCCTACATGACTCCACGTCTATATAATCCTTCCTCCTTCACAAACGGCAATTTTGTCCACCCCAGCGCAATGTGCCCCACTGTGTTGAATCGATAAACGAACAAAGCGCCCATTGTTGATATATCGAAGTGTGGGGCTTGTATATCTGCTATATCTAACTTAGTTCACACCACAGAATAGATCGGTACAGAAGATCGGCACCACAACGAGCGGAAACGCACACACACAGACACGCTTCACGTACAGTCAGCAACAAAAGTCGATTAACACTTATTTTTTAAATCTTAATTATTGAGCAAGATATTTAATTAAAATCGGAACAGAAGTAAAATAATTTAAAATCTACTAGATTTTTAAGTATTTTAGGAAAAAAGGAGACAATCAAATCATTTTGTATTCATTTACATGATGTGTAAAAGTAGTAGTAGTGGACTGACTTCTAACCGAACCAGATGGAGAGAAATCGTGAGGCGAGCAACGACTACACCTGCGATTGGACACAGTTCATCGTGACTATGACCGCTCTGTCAAGAGCGAAGCGAAGAAGAAGAAGAGAAGTAAAAGTAGTTCTGTTAATCGGCTTATGTTGCTGACCATACAAGTGCACTCGCGACTGGCATTTGTTTGAGATCGCCGCACGTATGACTGAGCTTGGCTGCATTGGTTCTATGGAGCTGAGCTTCTGTATCTATCTATTCTGTGTTCACACTAATGCTCGGTCAGGATTGTAGATCTGATGTTTGTCTAGTGAAGTGATTCGGTATCATGATTGTATTCTTATTTTGATTACTTATCAGTGTAATAAAATGGTGATACTATATCTAAATTGAAACCATATATGGACGGGTTATTGACCCGTTTGTTTACATTTTTAATCAATGCGATTGACATAGACTATATTATTTATGATATCTTTTAGAGAATTGAGAAAAAGCACGATTAGAAGCAAAAAGAACAATTTCTATGAAACATTTCATGGTAATTACTTAACCAGAATCACGTCACACCATCGCGTCGCGCCTGTCTACGGAAGCCTTAACATAATAATGATTGGACGTAGCTATTTTGTTAACAGCTTTGAATGCACATTTACTGATCGCGCTTTCAGAATTCAGGGGCTGGTCTAAGCAATTTGTTTCTCCAACATTGTGAATGAGAGTAACAGAATCTGGCTCAAGTTTTGGACCGTTAATAAATCTCTGTAAATGTAACTATGCCTTACATAAGGAGTACGTATGTCGCACTAAAATGGTTTTAGCTGTATCCCTAGGGATATACCGTAATATCACACTAATATTATTTAAAGGCGAAAGTTTGTGAGTCACGCTCAAACGGCTGGACCAATTTTGATAAAATTTGGTATGGAGGTAGCTGACACCTTTGATTTACACATAGGCTACTTTTTATCCCGGTCTACGCGGGTGATACCGCGGGGCGCAGCTAGTAGTTATATAAAAACTGTCTGAGTACCTACTCTGTTACTGCAACCAATTTCGACGTAGCGCTCTCGCTTCGCTCGCTCGGCTCGGGCGTAGTTGGTCACAGTTCTAACCTAACCTAACCTAACCTATTTGGTCGGAGTGCCCTAATAGTTATATTACTAGATCATGCTCGTATCATAGTTATAATCCTAGTAAGATAGTTATGAACCGCTTTCATGTAGGTAACTATATTACGGTTTATAGCTATATCCCAAGATATCCCTAGGGATATAACTATAGATATAAGAAAGAAGGAGATGTGCCCAGTATGTTAAAATGTATCGGAACCCTGTGTTTCCACTTTTTCCCTTTGTCACTTTCATGATTTTAAAGACAAATACGGTAAAATACTTGTACTTACATATGGAAAGTGATTCCATGATTTACATGGCTTCGGTTTTTACAAGAAACCACTGAACAACACGGCATTCTTATAAATTGTCACGGTCACAGTCGAAAGCGCACTAGTTCGCGGAGACGGAATTTGTACTATGAACGGCTCACACTGAGCATGTCGCGCGGACACATTTTCGCCCCACTGCCACTTCTCCTGTTTTTTATATCACGGCTACACCCATATTACTGCGTCAGGTGTACACAATCAAAAAAATTAAGCAATTTTCCCGCGTTTATTGGGTCCTTGTTGGACTAAGCGTTGATAAGTAAACCGGCTGCTCGCACCTGAGTGGCTTGATCTTCGATCATGCTTCTAAAACATCAATTTTGTTCAAGAGGAACGCTTCAGCAAATTCGTTTTAACACCCTCCAGGAGTAATTTACATCTTCTTATCTGTAATAGCGCAGGAGGGGTTTTTTTTTAGGGTTCCGTCTACTAAAGGACCTTTAATTCCCTTCATGGTACTGTGTAGCTTTTTTCCTGGTTTAAACTTTATGCTTCTTTATTGGTGGTTTAAAGAGGGGAGTGTTTTGCCCTGCGGTGGTCGTCATAATTCATGGGATACTAAATTTTAAATGGGGAAAAATTTAGGAGCAAGTAATATTTTGAATATAGGTATTTTATAGTTTTTTAACGAATTCAGTTGACGTATCTTTTCTATTTGCATTGAAATAAAAAATGTAAACGAGACTTATTGTTTCGAATATAACTTATGTACATTATAGTATTGTTTACTGTTAGACTATTCAAGTATTCTTTTCGCAAACTAATATTACCATACAATACAGTAAAGAACATTTTTGTATTCAAATTGAAATACACGATTTAACTCCAAATATGACTAAGTAGATACATACCACATTGCCAAATTTTAACAGTTCCAAGAATAAATCACAGTAAACAATCTTAAGAGGCAATAACAGCTAAAGCGCAGTCACTGTCGGACTGAATAGAAAAGAAAGAGAAGCGTGATGAGTCGATGACACAACGCTGGTCATTTATTGCAAAATATGAAGCAGTTATCTATTTTAAAAAAATATATTGATTGTACTAAAAAACTAAAACACTATTACGTTAATATAATCTAAAAAAAAAATCAGAATGATTCCATGTACGGATTTATGTTTTTTTTTTTTATAATTGTATGGATTTAAAAAAAAAAAAAAAATTTTTAGAGGTATCTTCGTGATTTTTTTCCATAAGTCATAACATAAGTCATTTAATCATTTGTTAACATCATCATTAGTTGTATTATGTTTTCAACACTATCTAACTAGCATATAATATACCCTGAAGAATATCAATTTTTCTGATTTTGTTTACTGCAGTTGACCAAATAGTTTTAGGCATTATAAAACTTGCGTTTAGGTCCTGTAGTCCCTTTGAAATATTTTAATACTGTACGGAACCATGACTATAACAGAGGAACACATACTTAATTTTTTATACAACCAATGGAAGCACTTTGATAGCGCTATGATAGATTCAGTGAGGGTGGCGGTGACACCTGGCGAACCATTGTGCATAGATAGACGATTTCTGTGTTTAATGATGCTATATTTTATCGCTCCTCCACGTCGTAGCTTGCAGTGGTTGAAAAACTTTAAAGTGTTTTTAACTTAGTATGATTTATGTACCGTATTTTACCTGTTTTTGTTTGAAATGTTGATTTTTGTACTAGTCCTTAAAATATTCTTAAAAAAATGAGGTAGTGTAGTGGTTGGTAAAGACAATGAACACAGAAATTTTTATTAGATTGTATTCTTTTCAACCATTTATTTTACCTTTGTCATAATAAGCACACCTATGAAGTTACTTATTTATTGACAGGCAACCATAGACGGAAAAATGGTTCGGGTTCAGAATGTCCAATTCCAAAATGTCCAATTCTCAAAATGTCCAATTCTCATTATGTCCAATTCCCGAAATGTTCAATTGTCGAAATTACCAAATCTCAAAAATGCCCAATCTTTGATAATGTGGGAAAGGACATCATCCATTTTGGATCATGAATAGACATTCAATAGATTGGACATTTTGAGAATTGGACGTTTTGAGAAATGGACATTTTGAAACCGTTGGACATTTTGAGAATTGGACATTCTGAACCTGAACGGTAAAAATGCAATACCTCACACTTCAGTAAAATAAATGGTTGGAAAAATTATACCTAAGATACAATAGCAAATTGATAAGCGACCTGGGGTTACTGTCATGTTATCATATAATATAGCAGATGGTGCCCACGAGTGGCCAACCACCCCACACATTGGTAGATAACAAGATAAGCCACGTTTCGACATAGAGGATTGATTGTAGATAGCACAAGTATGTACTCTTATCACCCTACCTATCGTTAATCGAATTTATCCTGTTACATTTCTGAAGTACATAGGTACAGACAACAGCACATCAAGTTATACCAAACTGTAAAATTTCTCCAAATGATTTTAAACCTTAAAATGTTGACGGTTAAGTTCAAAATCGAATGAGAAAATTTGACAGTTTGTAGAAACTTGACATGCTGCTGTGTGTACAGTAGGCTGCACGTCTGTGGTAAGACTTTGAGTTGACCTTGTGTAGAACGGAGTTTTAATGCAAAAGCAGTTTGGAGAGGTAGAGGTTGGAGCGTCGTCGGATCGTAATATTCATACATAAACAAAAAACTCAAGCCTTCTTCCCATGGGGATAGGTAGGCAGAAACTACAGAACGCCACCTGCTGCGATCCTCACATACTCCTTTTGCCTCGTTTACGTTCATACATCTGGTCATACACGCACGTCGGTTGCTAGTACTACGCAAGTACGCACCTGACTTTTCTGAAGAACATCACCAATAAGGTCACTAAATAGTCTTCCTAGGGCGCCTTGTAAATACTTTTGTTAGTCGCCTTTAATTAATCCTCTCAACATGACCAAACCATCGAAGCATTAGCATACTCTTTTAAATTTTTGTCACTACATCTTTTTAACCGCATCGTAATATCCATTGTACTTATTTACGGTTTTATTTGTTCTAGTTTTTTTTCTAAATCATAGGTATTTTATTTTCTTATTTTTTATTACCCTAGTGCGATTTATAGATATCCGTGGCATCACAGCGGAATATCAGCAATATTTAAAAATAAATACCGCTGCATTATTTTGAGATAGGAGCCTTTTTTGGCCTCGCACAGGCCTTTTTTATTATTTTTTTGTTTCGTTTGTAATATTAATTTTGTTAGTTTTAAATGCTCTTTTTTACTGCTTGTATTTCCTGTGCGTATCCCAAATAAAAGATTTTTTGTTTCTTTCTTTATTTCTTTGTAGCTTACATTTACTGGTTGTATACCACAGACGAGCGGCTTACTGTACTTTCAATTAAATTGTGATTGCGTTTTTTCATAAATAATAAGCAAAACAAAATGCAATGTTTTGGTGGTTCACCAATTCGTCCAAAAGGCTGGTTTTACCAGTTTTTTAAAACGCCAGGAAAAGTGTGTACGTAATGGCCACAAACCCCTAGTCATTAGTGTTTTCCTTAACAGCGGTATAATGAGGAAACAGGATAATGAGATAGCTATCCAGGCAGGATGCAGGATGGAGGCCTTCTATTTAGTAGAACATGCGTACACGCACATGTTCGTGTGCTAAGAAGTCAAACGCGTGCTCAAAGCGCAAAACTCAAACAGCGAGCCTTACCAGGAAGTATCATTTACCCAGTAACTGGGTTGTGAAACTCAGACAAGCAGTCACACACTATTGTTGTTAAAACATTATTTTCACATTGTTTTTATTTCTTTTTTTTTTTTGTTTTGTGTTCTACGAACTGTGTCCAAATAAACGTTTTTCTTTCTTTCTTTTATTTCTTTCAGTCGCTACATGTAACATACTAGGTATTCAGCTGTACCAGGTTAGACGGGAAGCCGACCCCAACAAAGCTAAGCAGATGATGATGGTCATGCACACACTCATAATGAATATTGCTAGGCGTTGCCTGCATACCTATCTCTTTTATCGACTGTACATAGGCATGTATAATAATTGAAATCACTACTTCCTAGTTTTTTCTTATATTGAACTGAACTCCACTCAATTCAAAAGGCTGCATAGAGCATTAATTTGATTCAAGACAATAAGGCGACTTGGTCACAGCTATAGACAAAGCATATTTTTGTCTTCTTTGGAGCTCGTGGCTAAGTAATAACAGCCGCACGGGCCGATCCGTCAGGTTAAGCTACGCTTGCCGGGGTTGGTCAGTGGATGGGTGACCATCTTTACATAGCGAGATTCCTCCGTGCCTCGGAAAGCACGTTAAGCCGTTGGTCCCGGCTGTTATTCGTGCATCTTTGACAGTCGTTACGGGTCGTCAGAAGCCCGAAAGTCTGACAACCAGTCTTACCAAGGGGTATCGTATTACCCAGTAACTGGGTTGTGGAGGTCAGATAGGCAGTCGCTCCATGTAAAATACTGGTATTCAGCTGCATCCGGTTAGACTGGAAGCCGACCCCAACATAGTTGGGAAAAGGCTAGGCAGATTGATTGATTGATTTTTGTCTTCTTTTGATATAGGGACATGATTATACATCGTGCCATTTTTATCGTTATACAAACCAGGGGTTATCATGTTACCTAGTAACTGGGTTGTGGAGGTCTGATAGGCAGTCACTCCATGTAAAATACTGGTATTCAGCTGCATCCGGTTAGACTGGAAGCCGACCCCAACATAGTTGTGAAAAGGTTGGGCAGATTGATTTGCTTAACAATTAATTTCTCCGACTTTACACAGATGACGAATAATTTCCCTTTTAAATCGAGTTAATAATTATTTCCATGTTTAAAAAAAAAGAATAAATAAAAAGGCACGCTGTATATTACCAAAGATATGCAAATGAAAATTTATTTTAAATTCCGAACCACGTCCGTTCGTGTGCTTGCTTACCTGTCTGTCAATTTGCATGTGCTCATCTCAAAAACGATTTTTAGATGTTTTAATTATTGCTTTATTTATAGTTTATTGTTTTTTAACTATTGTCTTGTACAATGAGATGCGTGGTAAAGACTCCTTTAAAAACGCGCGACACGCGACGTGAATCGCACTCGACTCAATGGCACCGCTCGCCGCACGACACGCGGTGCCTTCGTGTCGCGTGCGAATCGCGTCGCGTGTCGCGCCTGTTTGTAGAAGCCTTAATAATAGGTTTTCTTTTGTTTTGTTATCCATGTCTTTTTTTTTGTAGACCTCCCATCTCTCCCATGATTTTATGAGGCCTTGGTATGTTCAAGTTGGATAGACTAGGCTTAGGTACCACCTGTTTTCTTTTTAAAGTAGATACCTGCAATTTCATGTTTGTAAGAGAAACCAATCATCGTTTTTTTTTTGCTGTTGGAAAAGGTAGATGTCATCCTTTGACTGAGCTGAGAATCGAACCCAGAACAGAACCTCTCTAAGTATCCGCGTGACTACGCGACATTACAACACAACAAAGCATTGGTTGTCTAGAAAATTTTCACCAGTATTTGACATTAAGTCAAACACCGCCCCCCGAAGATTTAAATCGCTAGATTTGCCCTCACTGTACTTAGTCGCAAGAAAAAGTGTCCATATTGAGAACTCACACATTAATAAACAGCGTTCCATGATAATCAAGTGAAGTCACTGCATCATTGCGTGTGACAGAGGTGTCAAAACGAAACATAAATGCGACTATCTTTTGACGCGGTAGGGCGAATCTAATGATTTAAATCTTTGTCATCATTTTCATGACAGCCGTCAAGCTACGGCCGTTAAGTGCGGCCACCGCTTTTCTAGGAAACCGTAGCTTAACAGTCTTCATTACCGAAAGTAAACTAAGTGGCCAATATTAAAATTAATTTATTCATGCCTCAGGTAGCCTTTAAACTTAATTGATTCAGAGGTTGATTACAAAGAGCCTATCTTTAGTTATTAAAATGAATATTCATAAAAGTTTAGAACATTTTTGAATATCAAAACCACTTTTGCATCTTAGATATTTTATTTGAATATTAGTTACTAAATTATCTATGATTTTTACTTTAAACTAGTTTACGTGCGCCCCTTAGAGCATTTAAGTGCGCCCTCACACAGAACAATTTATTTCTTAGAAATATAAATAAGTAAGTAGTCTATGGTTTACATAAGTTCTGACAGCTGTGCAAGTAGGTATTAAAGTCATTTTTGACATTTAGTATATCTACAGATAACTATAATATAAGTCAAAACAATACAATTTTGCTAGTATCAGTTTGAAAATATTGTCATTCTCTTAGAATAGAATAGAATAGAATGCATTTATTTGTCAGAATATTGTACAAAGCTTTTATGTGAATATGTATTACGATCATAATATTATGCCGTTTGCGGCGTACAAATATGGTTTGTAAAATTATTATTACTAATGATTGGTCATCAGACAATTAAAATTAAATTATTATTAATTAGAATTAGAATTACAAATAATTTTAATAAATTTAATAATAGTTGTAAAAGAGTTTAATTATATAAATACGTCAAAATTCAATGAAGTCAAGGAAATAAAATCTGATGAGTAAGCAGTAATATACAAATATTTAGGTCAATTTTTCAGCCATAAAATCTTCAGTCGAGTAATAACATTTGTCTAAAAGAAAGTTAAATAATTTAAGTAATAATTTATTTAATTTACATTTAAATGTTCTGAGGCTGAGAGTTTTGAAGCCATCAGGTAATTTGGTATAGACAGTAATGGACATGCAGTATACATTATTAGAAAAAAAATTAATTCTACGTCTAGGAACATTAAGCATTCTTACCTCTACATTAAAAGTAGGGGAGACCGGGTACGGTTGTCTCACGGGTTGGTTGTCACAGCGGTCATAACACAAATGAACATTGAAGGAACATTGATCGGCGTCGAAGAATCGCGAAGGCAGCACCACCTTCCCCAGGTGTAGCTTTCACCATTCTTCGACGCCGATCAATGTTCCTATTCGTTCATGAAGTTTTCTGTTATCACCGCTGTTACAACCAACCCGTGAGACAACCGTACCCGGTCCCCCATGAAAGTAGCGAACCGCTCACAAATCCAGACTCCGGGCTGCTACTGAGAAATTCATAATGGAAAAAGACAATAACGCTTTGCCCAACCTGGGTATTGAACCGAGGAACGCATCCTCAGCAGTAGCACTTGCAAACAGTACACCAACGAGGCACTGAAAACATACACAAAATCAATCAATCTGCCTAGCCTCTTCCCAACTATGTTGGGGTCGGCTTCCAGTCTAACCGGATGCAGCTGAATACCAGTATTTTACATGGAGCGACTGCCTATCTGACCGCCACAACCCAGTAACTGGGTAATACGATACACTTTGGTAAGACTGGTTGTCAGACTTTCGGGCTTCTGACGACCCGTAACGACTGTCAAAGATCCACGAATGACAGCCGGGACCAACGGCTTAACGTGTTTTCCGAGGCACGGAGGAGTTCCGGTATGTGAAGCTGGTCACTCATCCACGGACCAACCCCGACAAGCGTAGCTTAACCTGATGGATCGACCCGTGCGGCTGTTAATACTTAGCCCCGAGCACTGAAAATATACACATGAACTAAAATACATTCGCTTAAAAATGCGCAAGCCCATCTACACAGATAACATGTACTCCAATCCGGTTGTACGTAACTTATAAGAGTGGGCTTAGAAGATCTTAAAGAGAGATAAGGACTGACCGTTATGAGCCCGACACGGCGCCAAACCCACGTACCCACGTTATAAAGACTTCATTGCTTTAATTACTACCCCTAGGCGATGTGACCAGTTACGGGCAATTTTATTTAGATGTCGTTTGTAGTAAATATTGCCCACGCAACCATTAGATTTAGTGTCATGTTTAGATTGAGAACGAGAAAACATGATATTTATCAATAAATGGAATTAAATTCCTCATGTTTTAGGAGCTCTATTTCTCTTTGACAAGCATGATTCTTAGATTAATAATCCTTCAGTTCTCTTTGACATAAATAACAAAATAATTGATAGCTACTCACATAGTAATTATATATCTACTTACACAAATCAAAAATTTAGTTCCACGCAACAATTTAAAAACGATTTGCAAATTACTTACTCATCTCTAAGCGAAGAAACTCCAACCAAACAATGCAAACATACCTGCAACAAAAAACAAAAGAAATAAGTAGCTATAATGATGCTATAATGTTAAAATTCTTATAATTATAAGTACAACTAGCGGACCTGACAGACGTTGTCCTGCCCGAACAGCGCCAGCTACCGGGTCAAATTGTGAATCTAAACCATCCAGGGACCCACTCAAGCACAGAAAAATTTTTCGTGAAAATAGGTTTAGGAGGAGTTCAGTGACATATAGACGACGTACAGAAGAATAATTATATGTATACCTATATTATAAAGATAACATAACATAGAAGTTATTTCAAACAATTATAAACTAGAAACATCCATTATAATTATAACCCGGAACACAAAACATTGTCATAATCCCGAAATCCCTTCAAAAGCATAGAGAAACAAACCTACACAAAAAGACAATGCACAGTGTGCCGAAATCGAAACGTCCCTAGACAAAACGAAATACGAAAGTCCCCTGTGAGCGACGACAGTAAAGTCCGTTTTGACATGTATTAATGGTGGCTACACAGACGACATGGAGAGATAAATAGCTCTCAGCCATTAATGAGATAAAAAAACGTGACTAACATTATTTTCCGTTATTCTCTTGGTATTTAGTTCGGGGATAATGAAGCATTTAGCTCGAGTTTCGAATTGATTGTGGCTCGATTTGGATCACTGTATGTGATCCATTTTTGGTTGATAGTTAATTATTTCTTGTACAGTCATCATCATTTCAGCCGAAAGACGTCCACTGCTGGACTTAGGCCTGCCCCAAGGACCACCACTTCGGCTGATTCTGTGCTTCCCGCATCCAGCGGATTCCGGCGGCTTTCACCAGGTCAGCGGCCCACCTTGTGGGAAGCCTTCCAGTGCTACGTCTTCCGGTACGCGGACACCACTCCAGCACCTTTCGCCCAATCCACCATCTGTTCTGCAAGCAATGTGCCCGCCCTGCCCACTGCCACTTAAGTTTCGGGGGTTTTATGGTACAGAAATCAAAGTAAACTGTAGAGAAATATCGCGGTTGCCGATACAGTAGCATAATAATTCAAAACAAAGACCACTCATTAAATTGCAAAACAAATCAATTCTCGTCCAACTTCAACAGAACATCTCAAAAAGAAAAGTCTCGCTGAAAAGAAAAGTTAAAACGGACACCGTGAAAAAAAGTTTCTAATTTTAATTACAAATCCAAATAGCTCCAAGTTACGAAACAGACACTTAAAACTTGAAAGGGAAAGTAATCTACTTTAGTCTTAAGCATTTTTTTAATGTCACAAGGTCGTGAAAACCCTCAATTTAGTAACAGAGAACATCTATTGAGGCGAAATGGAATGGCTACACGATTTCTGCCATTAGAGGCTTTCATAAAAACGTTAGTTAGTTTTTGTCCACGATGACCATCGTTCTGCCGACTGGGGATTAGTTTTCGCAGTTTTTATTAGGTTTTACATCATCTGTGGCGAATTTAAATGTTTTATGAAATTGTGATGACAGTTTTTACTTTGCACTTTACGAAAGAAGTTTAAACTTTTTTGGGAATAATGACTTACGTTTAATGAATAATTATGTAAAAGGGTAAGGCGGGCTTATAATATTTATCACGGACTGTTTATTCGGCCAAAAAATTGTGATGTTTTTTCGAATCCTTATTTGCTAAAAATTCTCACAGCCCAATTGCGGGCGATCATCATTACTGGCGTTTACACAAGCATATGGCCAAAAATGTGACAGCAGAATTATCCTCAAATAACGAAATTGGTGTAAAAAAAAGTTAGTGGCTGTGAAAACACATTCGCCCAATGTTTGAGTTGCACTTAAAGCGGGGACAAAAAACCTTTGCATCCGGCGATCCTGCATACTGGCGAAAAAGCGGCCAAAAGACCAAACCGAATTTGGATGCAAACATGTAAACAAATTGGACCACTGGCCACATTTCCCTTTAAAAAAAGTGCAAACAAGTTATTGAAGAATACGGTATTTTTAATAACGCTGCACGCGCTGGCGCGATGAGTTATCAAATGATTTCAGGTAAGCTTTGATGTCATACTTATAAAGTTACTGTTTTTAAGGCGTATTTATACTTCGCCATTTCTGTTTGTATTTATAAAACAACAATAATTTAGAAAAGTTAAATTAAAAAGTAAAGACCCAAAGTGACCACTAACATTTTAAAAACAGAATCGCAATATGACTGGCCATTAACACACTCTATGCTATGTCCAAACCCAACTTTTTTTTTTCAACTGTTTTCGTTGCGACCGAAGCATATAATTTGGTTGTAACAGGTGGACGCCATTTTAAAAAAAAATAACACGCGCGCCATGTTTTTATTGAAATTAAAACGGAATTAGAGAAAATCGTTTCGGTTAACCGCAAAAGCTTTGAAATAGCTCGGTACGATGTTATTGGATGTATTATAGCTCTTGTGATTGCTTCATTCAGTGCACTGTTCGTTATAAATAGTTTTCATTGGTAGTTTTGATTGTAAGCTGACTTTGATGGGCAATAAACTTTGGTATTAGTGATTTCAAATTGACATACGACGTCAAATAGCAGTTAGCAAAAGGAGTTTATAGTGTACCTAGATTTTATGGAGGAGCCTTAAAGCCTCCTTCAAACACCGCCTGTTACCTATTCACATTATTGTCAGACCCGTAGACTGATTAAAAATATATTTCTTACGACTTTTTACAAAGCTGACAAACCGCCATATTTATTCCATAAATAAAAGTCAAACTGTCGATTGAAAAATTTGTCCTTAGAAACAATTTTTCAAACAAAATAGCATTACTTCCATTTTCAAAAATCTCAATAATATCACATAGGCGAAGCACAAAGGGAATCAAAATACTATTAGTTCCATTTTCAAAAATCTCAATAATATCACAGAGGCGAAGCACAAAGGGAATCTTTAAAGACGAGTACCATCTACTTTTTCGTCGATAAACTATTCATTAAAAAGTTTGCTGCTTCCATTATGGCCACTCATTAAGTCTAGACTTGTGAGGTGATCCTCTTAGCCTTGAGAGAAAGCCTATCAGACTAAGTTTAAGAGTCTATTTTGTTTCAGAAGTGGTCTTACCGTTTGATTTTGCATAGAATACTATTTAGCTTTCGAATGCTAAAAGCATACTCAAAAGTGGTTTTGAGTGAGATTTTTTGTTTTGAAGATTTAAGAAGTACTTAGAACTTTTAAAAATGGACTATATTTGACTGACAAATTTTACATGTCAACTAATTTGACAGTTCAACCTGTCATCATAGGTACTTACAGTACTCGGCGATAAATATTGCACATCGACCTTTGGAAAGAGACAATCGGCTAATTTCGGCTTCGTAGAGCGTTATCTCTGTCGCACACTACCTATGTGACGTTTTGTCAGTCGTTGCTCAAGTGCGATAGAGTGTTAGTTCAAAATATATATTTAGAGTTGTTAACACCCCCAAATTTGAATAATTTAAAATTGTACTATGGCATCTTTAGGAAAAAGAGGGAAACCTTTACGAGGTCAGTCACGCGAAATTATCTACCATGTTTATAAATATTTTGTAACCGAAGCTGACAGATTTAAAAACAGCTGTAATTTTCCAAAATAATTAAATACGTAAACATAATGTGAACATGTTTTTTTTTATTTTATTTTACCCCAACCTAAAGCCATCACTAATAGAAAAATTGGTGTATTTTATACAAAGAATAAAAAGAATTATCAAAAGAAGCAAATCATAATTGTTTTAACAGCTCCTAATAGATACCGGACTGTTTGTATTTCGTGCGACAGAGATAACGCTCTACGAAGCCGAAATTAGCCGATTGTCTCTTTCCAAAGGTCGATGTGCAATATTTATCGCCGGGGACTGTACATCATTATAAGTTCGTTTTTTAATCCCAGATAGTAATTTGAGGATTGCAAATGTCGAACAGTCGAACTATGAAATGAATAAATGATATATATTTTACGGAACATTTAAAATGTCAAATTACTATCTGGGATTAAAAAACGAACTTCAATCTTTAGTTTATGGCCAATCTAACTTACGTTACGCACCTTTAAAAAAATAACTAAGTAGCTTGAAAAGAATGTAATCATGGGTAACCTTCCTTCCTTAAATCTTACTTATCCCAATTTGCGCGGGTGATAAACAGCTGATTTATTTAGATCGTGTAATCCCGGCTAAGATTAGACCTTCCCCATATCTCCGTAGGCGGTATGAGAGCAAAATAACTAAAAGAACAATCGATTTTGAAATAAATGGGCCATCAGAAGGGTGACTACTGTCTGGTAATAGTTGGATGAGGTTGTCGAAGATGGAGCTCGGTGGCTTGTGGCTGGGGAGACCGTATGTCCAGGAGTAGGATACTATAGGCTGATGGCCTGATAAGGCAACAGCACCCTGCTATGAATAATGGTACTTTAGGTACTTAATCTATTCATCATCATCTGCCTAGCCTTCTCCCAACTATGTTGGGGTCGGCTCCCAGTCTAACCAGATGTAGCTGAATACCAGTATTCTACATGGAACGACTGCCTAGTGACCTCCACAACCTAGTTATTGGGTAGTACGATAACCCTTGGTAAGACTGTCAAGGATCCAAGAATGACAGCAGGAAGCCACGGCTTAGCGTGCGGGCAACCACTCGCGAGCCTACTTCAGTTCAGTACGCGGCTCGAGCGCCGGATCATAGGGCCTTAACGTGATCGAGAAAGTATAAAAACTAGCACTAAGGCCACTGCATACCTAAGTTCAGATTTCCCCACTATATTTTCCTCAACGATGTCTAAGATTATTAAGAAAGTACGTGCCGCAATTCTAGCTTCATATTCTAGGTTAAAAACTAGATTAAGACCTACCCACTCCAACCTTTCCATAACTCGTTTATACCGGGCAATTTTCTAAAAATAACCCACACACAATAACCCTGAAATACCTCCTCATATATCCATTTAGCATATTTATTATGCAGTAACGTACAACCCAAAGGAAATATCCCTAAAAATGAAGGATGAAGGTTTTAACTTATTCATAATGGTTTATTATAGTGATCATGCTAGCTGTAGAAAAGAGGATATTTTTATTTAGGTGTGTTGGCACCTGCTCTGACGTTTCCTTTCCAGTTTTATTGAAGCTAACAGTCCGCCAGGTTTAAGCTGAGCTTTGCATTTGTGTGAGTGCACATAGATAGTGTAGGTGTGACGTCCGGCATTGAGCGCGATTCGTCTTTTGCTTGGTTTAAAACCGGTTTATACTGCTTTTTGGCAATTGGCTTGTTCTTTTAGTACGAGAGGGCCATGTCGCATCGTTGTAAAACGTAAAACGATTGAAGATTTTGTCTTACGTAAAACGATAAGACAAAAATTTTGGTCATGGGCTCTCGTACCATTTTGGTGATTACTCACACAAATGCAAAGCTCAGCTTACGCCTCGCGGACTGTGCGTTGATATTGTTATGTCTATATTGATTTTGGCCTGGTAATTAGGTGAGATGGGTTACATACAATTAGGGCTACACATGAATGCAATAAAGAGTTTTGAATTTGGCTTTACCTAAGTTACTTATATGTGAAATACCACATAACATCACGCCTAGCCTCCGGAAGGGTTAAGCAGAAGTCTACCTGTAGTACAACCACAGCCCATATATCGCCAGTTACCACTTCTTAAAAAGTTCACGCTTTCTATGAGATTCTTTTCTGGAGCCTTCGGGCTCCTTGTCATTGTCGTATCGGGTACCTTGAACTAACACAGAAATGTATTCAATATTATCTTACACGTTTTTCTAGATAATATGTGTCAACTGTCATGCAAACAACCATTAAATGAACAAAACAAGGTCACTTCTTTGATAACCTAGCAATATAAATAGCGTCCAAAACGTCAATATCACGATTTAAACTCCAAATTGTAGACAATCACGCAAAATTTTAAAGAAAAAACGATACGATTTCATAATTCGAACGATTTAGGTCGAACTCATAAATTAAACTCGACATTTTAATCAAAATCAAATCTTGTAAAGAAGTCATTTAAGATTTAAAAAAACTACTACAAATTCCATTTTTTTTTAAATATCGAAGACAGCCGACAGACCATAAATAATTTAGTCGTCGGTACCATAAATGATGCTTGAGTATTAAAGCATTAAGATTTGAATAGAACTTGATTTGCATTGAAAGAAACAAATTGACATCCTGTATAGTATACCAAACAGATAGTTTATCTTTGCAGTATTTTGCCTTATAAAGGTGAGCAGCCGGTCGATTCTGTAAAAATCTCACCGTGAAAACTTTGGTGAAGTGAGTTTGTTTTTGCTAGGAATTGACAGGTCACTCCACGCTCCCTTCACCTAAGTTTTCACGGTGAGATGGTTACAGAATCGCACTGCTGTAGTGTTATTCTGTAAACATCTCACCGTGATAACTTAGGTGAAGCGAGCGTGAAGTCAGCCGTCATGCTACCTACATGCTAGGGGTTGACACTATTGACGGCTCACTTTAAGATCACTTCACCTAAGTTTTCACGGTGAGATATTTACAGAATAGCACTACAGTAGTGCTATTCTATAAATATCTCACCGTGAAAACTTAAGTGAAGTGATCTTAAAGTGAGCTGTCAGTAGTGTCAATCCCTGCATCGGGTAGGTCACTTCACGCTCACTTCACTTAAGTTATCACGGTGAGATGTTTACAGAATAGCATTGCTGAGCTTTAAGTGTCAGTGAAGTGGGACTGGTGCTTTTAAATAGAGCGGGAATTGTAAGATTGATAGTTTATGGGTTAGGAGTTTCCAAATAATGTATATTTTAATTGAGTAAGGTATTTGAGATATTATCTATTATTCATCATCATAGCCTTTTTTCCCAACTTTTTTTTAGGGTCGTCACGGGTCGTCAGAAGCCCGAAAGTCAGACAACCAGTCTTACTGGTATTCATCTGCATTAGACTGGAAGCCGAACCCGACATAGTTGGGAAAAGGCTAGGCAGATGATGACTTCTCTACTAGTCGTCATCTCGGTAGTCACTGTCTTTCTAGTTCTAGCCACATCATCTTTCACACAGTCCATACATGGTTGCTCTGGTCTTCCCCTACTCGTATAACCATCCATATTCATACTCAAAACTTTCCTATACTTAAGTAAATTAAGAATATTGAACATCATTATAAAAAATCTTTAAACCTACCTAAGGATTTTTACCTACTTAAAAAAACATTTCAGATTGGGAAATTAGTCGCATAATTACATAGAAAACGAAGAGAATAATTAAATTACGATACTTGAATACTTCAGGAACTTCAAGTAGACTTCACAATTCCGACCTCCGTGTATTAACATTACTTATCCGAATGATGGAGAATTCAGGAATTGTAAATTTTCCTCGAGTTTTAGTCTAAGTGGCTTCTGTAATGATTTGACGGAGTACCACCAAGGTTGGGTCGAAAATTGGGCGTAATAAGTCATTTTGAACTAAGACTTGAAGGTAAGTGGCGAATATTTTTGGCATGATTGGCCATTATTGGTCAATGGTCATATCAAAACTAGAATATCTTGGGATAAATTCATCAAAACTACGGAATCCTTCATTGTGCCTGGGATCTACTCCTTAAGCACGAAGTCCGTAGTTTCGGGCTTCGTTATGGGCGTTTCCTACTCCGTATCACCTACGGATGGATGATTGGTTCGGGGCCCGCACGAAGTATGAATGATAACACGATTTGACAGTTGTCCCTACTCCCGAGTTGTTATTGCCCGTCCGAAAAATGTAACTTTTACACTTGTTTTGATAGATCGTTATGTCAGACGGACGGACTGACGGATGGACGGATGAACAGACGGACTTAGGGAGTAGACCCCCTGGCCCGATACGCACTTGGCCAATTTTTTGTTTCAATGTAATGTCATTTCCATTATTATCGAATGTAACCAGTAAATTCTCGTATAATACTCTTCAAACAAGTACCTACATTACTCCGTTATATAATGAGCTTAAACAAAATCCTATTACGAGTACGAGTTAATAAGACTCGGCTAACATCAGGATTCTTTCGCAGAAACGCAAATACGGATCGTCTAGCTTTTTGCATTCCCATGTTAATAGGCCTTCATACAAGACTATTAGGATTTAAGGAAAGATTTTAAACTGAAAATCGTCTAAACTAGTTTGGTTGTTTTGATTTGGCAAAAAAATATGATATGTTAAATTAAGAGCATTTTCTTTAAATATAACTTAATGTTTTAGATTATGTTTATATTATAATTTATAATACATCATTAGCTTTTGCCCGCGGCTTCGCCCGCGCATGTTATACATATAAACCTTCCTACAATCAATCTGCCTAGCCTTTTCCCAACTATACTATGTTGGGGTCGGCTTCCAGTCTAACCGGATGCAGCTGAATACCAGTATTTTACATGGAGCGACTGCCTGTCTGACCTCCACAACCCAGTAACTGGGTAATACGATACCCCTTGGTAAGACTGGTTGTCAGACTCTCGGGCTTCTGACGACCCGTAACGTCTGTCAAAGATCCACGAATGACAGCCGGGACCAACGGCTTAACGTGCTTTCCGAGGCACGGAGGAGTCTCGGTATGTAAAGATGGTCACCCATCCACTGACCAACCCCGGCAAGCGTAGCTTAACCCGATGGTAAACCTTCCTACCTAAACCTAAAAAAAAAACAGCATCAAAATCCGTTGCTTAGTTATAAGGACAGCGGGAAGCGACTTTGTTTTATACTATGTAGTGATGAGACGACTTGGTATGTAAAGAAGGTAACCCCATCCACGGAGCAACCGCGGCAAGCCGACCGATCGACCCGTGCGGCTGTTATTACTTAGCCACAAGCCCCAAGCAACGATACGAAGATAGATATACGATAACAAGAAAAAGAAACTGTTCCTAAATGTGTATATCTGCCTTTTCCGCCTAAAATTGAAACGCAACGGAAAAATATCAAAAGACAATCCAAGGTCGAATCTCTGACTAAACGAGACACGAGAGCTTCAACTCATCCCGACCCCAGCTTTGTCACAAGATCAGATAACAGCATCGTTCTTATTAACAGTCGGCCTACAGACAGACATATATCATTTTTACGACATCCTTTTTATTCCAACTAGGAGTTATTAAACTTCTACACTTGTGTAATAATGCTTTCCCTCGTCTTTTGGAAGGCATCCATAAATGTTGGAATCGGCATAAATTTCTACTACATGGTGTATTGTGAAAACTTCTTTAGGCGCGTTGAATGATTTTTGGTAGGAGAATAAAATATCTGTCGGCACTCCCCATGACTATGTTTTTAGGGTTCCGTACCATACCAAAATGGTAAAAAGAAACCCATAAGGTGCGACTCAGTCTGTCTGTCTGTCCGTCTGTCACAGCTGGATATCTCAAGAACTACTAACGCTATCAACTTAAAATTTGGAACAGTTTTAGATGACATTTGTCCAACTATTTTGCAATAAAGAAATAAAAATACCTATATTTTTATTTTTTCGCAACAAGGATTGAAAGGGGGTCTTAAACATTCGAAGTGGGGCTACTAGAAGGCGTACCATATGAAAGATCGCTGTTTGCACATTTTCAATCATTTTTTTTATTTTTGAACGCCGCATAGTTTTCGACTTTGGATGAAAAATGTAAAAAAAAATACGCCCCGAAATTGTGCTTCTGGCTCAAAGCAGATGAAGAAATTTTTGATGTAATACACAAAGAAATACTGTAATACAACCATGAGTATAAGTTTTAACGTTGAACGCGCTCACAATGCTGAGCGCGTTCACCAGTGTTCCGAATTGTTGACAGCTCTCAACTGTCATAAGCGTGATATCTAGGTAAATCGGAACGCAAATTATTGATGTGAGCGCTGTGAGCGATTATGGTTTAATTCGGAATGCAGCCTTAAGGCTCTTACAGACAGAGGCGATATCGCGAGCGATATTGCGATATTATCGCGTCGCAACACCGCTACGCGACACGTCGCGACGCGATATCGCCTCTGTCTGTAAGAGCCTTAAGTCTCACTCATCTACCAACCTTTCTGTTTCTATCCCTTACCGAGCTATTTTCTAGCCTCTACGAATGTAAAAATAACGGTAATTTATTTATGGCGAGATGGAATGGGATAGGTAGGTAAGTAGGTACTTAGTAACATTAATTCTTAATCAACGTTTAACTTCATAAAGACGAAACATTAACAGTGCATCATTAAAACCCCGATTAACACACACACACATAATATAAAACCGACAATTAGTATACAAAGAAGCAACAACACATTGTCTCCCTTTCCCTTTTTCAGAACGAGTTTAGATCTCATAAAAGGTCTAATCTATTCCGCTTCACAAACCTCAACTTCGCAGTACAACATTAAAGAGTCGTTAAACTCAGTTTAAACATTCGTTCTCTTTTGCTGTTTCACTGTGCCCTAGCTAAACTGGGAAACATTTCGCGTTAAGTTTTTGACTAAATCTTTCATTTGACGTGAGCTAAAGTCGGTATTGATTGGTTAACTGCAGTAATGCCCTGGTTACACGAGGCTCGTTATTCAACCTAGCTAGGATAGCATACATGTAATATAAGTACTGGCTTACTATCCTGCCTGGCTTGGCACATGTTAGCTTTTTAACCGACATTTAATTATTTTAAACTGAAGATCACGTCTAAACGAGTAGTGTTAATGATTTGGAAAAAATATATGTTAAATTAGAGCATTTTCTTAATAACCTAATATGTGAATATTTTAGATTATTTTATTATTACATAGTGTAATTAATTTGTAAAGTTATGTCTAACGCGGATAAACAACTTAGAATCACGCAAAAACTATCAAACTATCAAACGTATTTTTACAAAACCTTCACTATTTTAAACATAATTTCATCATTTATCTTTTAATATACGTCTTTTAATATAATACCTTTTGTTTTACGTACAATAAATTAATAATGCGTCTAATTTGGGACAGCGCTCCTTGACGTGCGAGTCCTATTACTGGCTGGACGTACGACGCGTTGTGTGAGCTCAGTAGAGAACATGCAAGCTAAACACTCAAGGCCATTGGCATATATCTGGAGAAAAATAATGATTCGATTGGATACTTGCTTCGCCGTCTGCACTAGGCTAGTACAGAAGCCGGGATAGTAAAAGGAGTAGTGGGGGGCGCTACTATCTCAAAAATAGGACCCCATCCTATTAAGAGGAAATGTGGGTGCTCTTTTCTCCATACAAACAGATACAAACGCTCTCGCCTGTTTTCTATCTGGTTAGTGACCATAAAGCAATGATTTTTTACAGAAATATAAATATCAGCTACTTGTATGCCCCTATGTTTTCCTTTTTGATGATATATTATTTTTATAAGAACTAGAACCCTCAAAAAATGCTCAAAATTGCCTATTCAGACCGCTGTCAACAGACGCCTAGTGTACCAATTTGACAACTATTAACGAAAAAAGTAAAACATAGGGGCATAGTATATATCCTTCTTATTCAGTTTATGAAATATCTTTTAAATTGGTCCAATATTGGAGGAGGAAATAGGCGAGAGCCAAACCTCGAAATGTGACTTTTTACATAGGCTATTTAGTCGGATCTGCAGTTGTCCTTATCGCACGAATTCGAGGGCGGAGCGCTCGCAGAGCGACAGCAATACCTTCTTAAAATACCTAATTTTCAAAAGTCTGGCCACCCGCATTTCCTCTTAAACTATCACACTAGCTTACTAGCCTAAAAAAAATAGTATAGTTCTGTATACACGAGGACAGAGGTATTAGCTTGCTAGCTTACTACCCGTGTAACTCGGGCATTAGTGTGGTGTGAATGTGTGATCGACCAAAGAGTAGTTCTATGAATTGTAAGGGTTTTAAAGAAATTGAATAATGGATAACCTCTTCGCTTGTAAAACCTAACGGTTTTATTCTATGTATTAGCGGTCGGTATCTTTTAAAACAGCTTTCGTTTTGTGGTAAATTTCTATAAATATTTTGATACATCTTTCAAACGAATGGAAATCGTTGTTTTGGCATCTACTCTTTTACTAACTACGATATATTTAAACAATAATAAACACAGCGATTATTACTTCGTAAATATTTTGACAGGGGTTTCTCAATAACTAAGACTCATCTTGGTTTATTTTCTTCTACGAACGAAGATCTAAAATAACGTGTCACTATGTTCGTACACGCTAATCTCTGAAACCACCCAACCGATTTCAATGAAATTTTGTGACTGTGTATGGTTGGTTCCAGCTTAAAAGATAGGATAGTTTTGGATTCGACAGGTGGCGCTGTTGTAGAGTAAAAATACGAAATACACGCAAACGTAGTCACAGGCGAAGCGCTAGTAAGATTATAAAATTAGGGGCATTAGTCACATCCCGTGCTTGTGACTATTACTGCTGACACCGAAGGGGCAAAGATTGGTCACGAAATAGTGGGCCAGTGTCATCGTTACCCCAAATCCTTTGTTGACTGTGACAATATCAACGTTGCGTTTTGTTCCTCCTTCTATTTGCAGATATGCCAAGAAAAGTTTGCGCTTCGGGAATAATCGTCTATCTTTGGAAATACGAACGCGCGAGGATGAGAGCTGTGGAAGTAACCTTGCCTATTCTGTACTACAGTACGACAACGTCCAATAGTTTATCTTCAGAAAACCGTTAAATATCATATAAAATGTGACTATCGAGTGTCGACCAATAGAAATTGATTTATATTGCCACCTAAATTAATCTAGATTGACGCACTAATTCCGTCACTCCCTTATTGGAAAAGTCACATTTAATTCGGCAAAGTTCGGTTTTTTCCGAATGGAATCATTGAACAACAAACTTAAAGCATTCCAAAAACTGTTTCAAAACTGTGACAGATGACGATCTGCCCGGAGTAAATATTGCGACTGAGAAAAAACTTCACAAAAACGCGCAATGATAGGTACACTAGCATTACTGAGGTACTACAAAGTGCGGCAGAACTTAGAACCTTTGCTTAATCTGTGGGGAACACATCTGTGAACCACTCTGTGGCGCGATGTTCGTGCTAATTTGGAAACACGAATATTACCCAAGCGCAAACCTTGTCTGGTTTAACTGTAGGTATGCTAAAGTAATTCTATCTCTCTCTACGTTTTTAGGTTTAGACTATGGAATTGATTTCGAAGAAAGGCAACGTGGCCTAGTCTGGAGAAGGATTTATCGTCCTTTTAATCTAGAGAAAGATTTATGGTACTTTCTTACTCCGAAATGAAATATTTTTCACTGTTTGTGAATTCTTGTCTAAACATTATTGCATGATATTGCTGTCTCAAACAGACGCAACGGATTTTACATTTTAATAGTAAAAACATTGAGTTAATTTTTGTAACTTTAGATTTTTGTAAGCCCTACAGAACCACGAAACTTCTTCATGGAACCAAAACTGACATGGAAACCGCATATACGACAGTTATAATTATAATAGATACCAATTCACAATACCCACGATACCGCATAACAACCAAACTACAGAACTCCGAAATCAATACTAAATAATAGTGATTTTAGTTAAATAGGACCGCCTCGTTACACACGGGGGAGCATTTGGAAAGTTGCGCGGGGATTAGTCGTGGGTTCCTGCCGAGTTGGATGGTAGCCGGCGGTAAACAGCTTTTCAAATAGTGTGGGCTGCACCGCTGAGTATTCGGTTTTTGAGCAAATGTTTAGCATATGTATAGGTACTTGATATCTGGTTAGTAATTAAATATGCATGTAATTTGCGTGATTTTGTAACTGAAAATCGTTTAGTGAGAATTTTAGTTAGTGACTCTGGATTTATGATCTCATCATCTGCCTAGCCTTTTCCCAACGATGTTGGGGTCGGCTTCCAGTCCAACCGAATGCAGCTACAATATTTTGCCGTCTCGACTACCTATCTGACCTCCACAACCCAGTTACTGGATAATACGGCCCTTGGTAAGACCGGCTGTCAGACTTTCGTGCTTCAGACGACCCGGAACGACTGTCAAAGATCCACAAATGACAGCCGGGACCAACGGCTGAACGTGCTTTCTGAGGCACGGAGGAGTCTCGGTATGTAAAGATGGTCACCCATCCACTGACCAACCCCGGCAAGCGTAGCTTAACTTGATGGATTGATCCGTGCGGCTGTTATTACTTAGCCACGACCTCCTGTTCTGTTAGTCTATACCTGTTTTATGTGCTAGCACCCTAATTCTCCTTGAAAACTACTTATATCCAGATAATTCAATCAGCAATGTATTATAACAACTTCTATATAAAGAACAGTACATAATAGATATATTATGCTCTTTTCAAAATAAAACGTACCTTATTAAATAAACTACTGACTTAAATGATGATAACCTTATTTCAATTTGATTCACCAAACTAATTTCTAGTGACACATTAAATAGACACTATATATAAATCATTCAAAGAACTCTTCTATGTAATAAAGTGTTCAATAAAAGCAAAAAAAAAAAAAAACTACCACAAAATACTAATTCAGATCAACACTGTTACCGCTACAAAAACAAATTCTACCAAAAACCAATATATCACAAAAAAGATTCTGTTGACAATAAACGATTAGCCAAATGCCCGGAAACGGATATAGGGTGTAGGCCGAAGACGACTATTGGGAATGGTCGCCGTAAAAGTTGCCCAACGATGTTACCTCGCTTGAATGTTTTCTCACTAACTGTGGGGCTATGAAATCAGCGAGTCATGAGAGGTCGCGGAGCGGTAAGAAGAATAATGTAGGTCATGTAATGGACGCACTTAATGTCTCTAATCGCGTTGTCAAGAGGGAGGGTAACGCTTGCATTGTGGTCCTCCTAAATTGATCGAACGAGCCATTCGAAAATAGCTCCTGTCATGTTTAAAAGATTAAACAGATAACAATATTAGTAGCGGATTGGAATACCAAGAGTCCGCAAACCAGATACAGTATTACCCAACTAATAAGGCGCGTCGTGAATCTTCGTTCGCACCGAAAAGAAAGTATGGCTCCGAAGATTAACGAGAATGGTTAAAACTTACAATCAACCTTACATCACTACTATAAGGTTCATAATACACTGCAGCTGTTAGTTCCGTCTCACTAGCAAGTATGGCGGCTGACTAACATCATGGTGGCAGCTGCCGACTAATAGCGGTACAGGAAAAAGAAGTACGGTGCGTGGAGCGTGCCGATTGGTCAATAGCATTTCCCGCGCTTTGAAAATTAATCTTCTGCGCAGGTACCTGGGTAAGCCATATCAGTTGGGTACTACTATACTCTGGTATCTGGCTTTGAAGTTGCTTGGCTAACACAGGTTCATAAGAAAAAGCGCTCGAAGCCAACAGATATAAAATACCATCGTCCAATGGCGACCGCGGGCTTACAGTACAGTAGTTGTGAACCTATGAGGTTGTCTATCGGTTGAATGTATTTTCTTTCTTTATTTCTTTACTGACATAAACCATTGACCTACATAGATACCTGGTTTACAAGCTGCTACTAAATTTTTCTAGCAAGTTTCATTTCGAAAATTAGTTGCTAAAACCTGCTTCAAGCCCACTTGCGTGATAGAACTAACAAGAAGAATAGAAACTCATAGTCTATATTCAGAGAGAGTTCTTGGCGCCATGGCATAGAAGAACATCCTATAGAGTAGGTAACCGAGGCTTTAAGATAGAAGTTTTTGGTTCCCACTGGTTTCATAGCCCAAAATGGCGCTGGCAACTATTATTCCTTGCTAAAAAGTTTTCCAATAAACGACTTTTTTGTGTGGAAATCCAAATCCTTCCACCAATAGCTTAGTTTTACTTGTGTTTAGTCAAGGAAGTGTGTTTGGACCATGATTCTTATGCAAAGAGTTTCCATTCGGAAAGACCTATCCACTCGTAAGTTCAAGTAATTCGAGAAAATATTTTTGCTCTTCATCGGAAAGTTCACGTACCTATTGTTTGTAAAACCTTTTTACTATTTCGTCTGTTTTGTCCAAACTGTCAAAAATCGAATCTAAAAATTATAAATAGAATTTTCACAATCAAATGTAAATATGGAAATAACATTAGAAAATTTTAATAAAACAAAAGCAATTAGTAAGCAAAAGTACAATCACGAACAAAACCGTCTATAACAAAATATTTTTCCGGTAATATATTCCATTTATTATGATAACGAATGATTTCCCAAGAGGTCGTATCGATATTAAATACCAATTTAATCGATACACGACAAATCCGATTCATAATTCATATTGAATTTGATAAATTTAACTCATAAAAATGTAAATATATATCGTTTTGAATGTGGGTCGTTTGAGAGCATTATTTTTTTTTGATGACGTAATTTTACACATCACGTAACACCTTGTTTCCACGAGGGGTTGGGCAGAGGTGTACCATAAGTCCCATGTAATAGGGGGCGAGCCTATTGCCATCAAACAATCTGCCTAGCCTTTTCCCAACTATGTTGGGGTCGGCTTCCAGTCTAACCGGATGCAGCTGAATACCAGTATTTTACATGGAGCGACTGCCTATCTGACCTCCACAACCCAGTGACTGGGTAATACGATACCCCTTGGTAAGACTGGTTGTCAGACTTTCGGGCTTCTGACTACCCGTAACGACTGTCAAAGATCCAGGAATGACAGCCGGGACCAACGGCTTAACGTGCTTTCCGGAGGAGTCTCGGTTTGTAAAGATGGTCTCCACCCATCCACGGACCAACCTGCGAACCCGCCCAAGCGTAGCTCAACCTGATGGGTCAACCCGTGCAGCTGTGATTACTTAGCCACGAGCCTATTTCCATCAACCGGGCACAGATCCAGACCTGGGAATTGAACCCAAGACCTCATGCTTAGCAGTAACGAAGTAGACATTGCAATAATTCTGATTTTCTCGTACATTTTTGTAGAATGCTCTTTTAGCACAGAGTAGAAAATAAAAGAAGATTGAGTGGCGAACTAGAATGGCCACATCTGGCAATAGTCACGCTATAGCCACGAGGAACAGGTTTTATTAAAGTACTAGCTGTGCTCCACGGTTTTACTCGTGTGATGTGAAGTTTAAAAATTTTGGGATTTTAAGTGTGATTTTCAGAATGCAAGCCACTACTCTGTTACTTTTTATCAAACTTGTTTAGTAGCTTAGCCGTAAATATGTATTTGTTTCAATTTTTATGTACAGTGGGCTGCATCAGTTGGGTACCCCAGTTGTATTAAAGTTTTATTACAACTGGGGTACCCTATTGATGCAGCCCACTGTACACACAGTAAAATAGTTACACAGAGATACGACATATAACAAGTAAAAAGGTGCGTACAGGTCTCCCAAAGTGATAATGCGCATAGAAATCTTCGTAACTGTTCGGCAACGGTCGTATTCCCCGAGCGTCGGAAGACGACATGTATATAGAGTGGTTAAGTGCATTTTCTTCATGCATAATTTAGTAGAAATATTTGTTTTGTGCTAAAAGAGATAAACATTGATTTGTCAGTAAAGAAATTTGATTCGATAATTCCATGTAAGTAAATAGCGAGGAATACCACACGATTGCGAATATGCTACAATCTTTGTTGGATTTACTTCGAAAATTTTATAGTACTTTTCAAGTGTCTTACTGAAGCTGGTGTAATGATGGAAGAAAAGAAGGTTTAAATAACACAATTATTATAATTTTTAATTTGTATTTAACGTAGGTATTTTTAATATTAAAAAAACGTGAAAAATGTTAGTATATTTACCTATTTTCCCAAATAAACTATTTAAATTTGAATAAGATAATTAAAGTTGAAATTAAATTCACCTTTGAAAACAAAACCAAGAAGGGTGTGTAATAGCAGCTCTATATAATTCCACACAGAGAGAACACGTGCAGTCACCACCAATATATAAAGACGACTGACAGACCTTTGACTGACCGGCGACCGCCGTCGACCGCCCCAATTGTTTTCAATTGTGTACACATGATATTGACTCCTATTTCTTTCGAACAAGGTGCAAAATGCAAGTGCATTGTTTGGGGCTCTTACGATTCAATGATTCGGGTGTTTCCGGGAATACGAGAATTAGCGAAGATCTGCATGCGCATTATTAATTTGGGAATACTGTACTGCTAATTTCTTTTAAGATTTTTTTCCATCAGACAAAGAAAGAAAGAAATACAGTCAATCATACCGCATTTACATTATTATTAAAACTTGTCTCTGTCTCTAACTTTCTGTTTATGTTTCGAATAAGTACCTAAGATATAGCTTTAAGGCTCTTACAGACAGAGGCGATATCGCGAGCGATATTGCGATATTATCGCGTCGCAAAACCGCTACGCGACACTTCGCGACGCGATATCGCCTCTGGCTGTAAGAGCCTTAAAGCTATATCTTAGGTACTTATTCGAAACATAAACAGAAAGTTAGAGACAGAGACAAGTTTTAATAATAATGTAAATGCGGTATGATTGACTCAGGCCTTTACTCAGGAATCAAGGCTATCCAAATAGGGTTGGGTTTAATATGTAAATGTCAATATTTCAATCAGAATCTAACAATTATTGTGGCGGACATTTTACAAAGCCTAACTTATTGATTCTAACTCAAATCGAATAATATAGTAGTAAGTTAGATATCTCAGTAATTACCTTGATTTGATAGATAAACTAAATGCGTGATATTAGGGTAATAATACCGTATTTACGACTCCGATATTGATGGTTTATTGACCACTAACATTGATTTACAGAATTCCGAAAGTAAACGGTAGTATTTAGTCACATACAATCTCAATTAAAATGGCAATACACATTTAATTAAGCTTTTTTTAACGTTAATTAACATTGTAATATTTAAAAATAATTTTTTAGCAGCTTTTCCAACGCATATTGAGGTGTTACAATAAATGAAGATAATAGGTACTCGATTTAATACAGCATTATTTAAAACGTGAGGATAAGTCGTAAATTAAAATTCAATTACGTTAAGGGTCCGAAATGACCTTAATATCATTCTTATTGACTACTAAAGTTACGAGGATTTTTATGTACGGATTTTTATAGTGTGGGGGCCGTTTAATAGCGATGAGCGGGCCATCAATTTTAATATATCAATTATATATTAAGCATAAACTTTGTGTGCGTAACTGTATTTCTTTTGGATGGCGATAATCTTAATAAAAATGAGATTTTGCGGAATATTTCAGTGGCATCATTTCTGTTACTTCTCGTACAACAGAATTTTGTTTAGGCAAACTTTTAGCACATGATCAATAGATTGTTTAAAAAAGAATACGAGTACTTATTCTATTCCATTCTATTCTCGATAGAAATCACAAAAATAAAACATAATCAACATAGCTTACTGCACATAATTTAAAAACTAATCCCAATCCATAAAAACAACAAAACTAAACCATACAGCTACCAAAACAGCCAAAGAAACTAAAATTAGACCAAGCTACAGTGGCCAACGATGTTTTTCTACTTATACAATTTATAGCTCCACTTACTGCTACCCCGTGTTTCTTGCACACACTTAAAAATCTCTCCTTTTACATGTAGCTAGGTATGCTGTAAACAAAAAGTTGTTTTTAACACTTCCAAAGAAAGCATTAGTCGAAAGCACAGTGCTGTTGTTTTAAACTTTTCTCAACCAAAAATGATTCGTTACTTTTAAAACTATGTATTTTGTTGTAACTAAATACTATTTGCGGTGTATTGTAGCATGGTGTGTGTCTCGGAAAGCACGTGAAGACGTTGGTCCGGCTGCCATTTGTGGACCTTTGACAGTCGCTACGGGTCGTCGGAAGCCCGAAAGTCTGACAACCAGTCTTACCAAGGGGTATCGTATTACCCAGTTACTAGGTTGTGGAGGTCAGATAGGCAGTCGCTGCAAGTAAAATACTGGTATAAAGCTGCATCCGGTTAGACTGGAAGCCGACCCCAACATATTTGGGAAAAGGCTAGGCCGATGTGTGTGACAGGTGACAGAGAGGATTAATTTATTTAATTTACTACAGTATATGATATTTAGGATGCAGCTAAAACATTCAGTCATGATTGTAAATGGCGGGAACGTCCAAGAGAGAAAATAAAAACGGTTCATCTAATGTCACCCGCACCATGCTACACTGCAAATATTACCTACAGTTTTCATTTCCCGGTTAAACCTTGTAATCTAAAGTATGAATAGTTCTGCTGTGTTTCAATCAATCAATCTGCCTAGCCTTTTCCCAACTACGTTGGGGTCGGCTTCCAGTCTAGCCGGATGCAGCTGAATACCAATATTTTACATGGAGCGACTGCCTATCTGACCTCCACAACCCAGTAACTGGGTAATACGATACCCCTTGGTAAAACTGGTTGTCAGACTTTCGGGCTTCTGACGACCCGTAACGACTGTCAAACATCCAAGAATGACTGCCGGGACCAATGGCTTAACGTGCTTTCCGAGGCACGGAGGAGTCTTGGTATGTAAAGATGGTCACCCATCACTGACCAACCCCGGCAAGCGTAGCTTAACCTGATGGATCGACCCGTGCGGCTGTTATTACTCAGCCACGAGCTCCTCCTGCTGTGTTTATGGTTTGAAAATTGCACGTTGATATTTGCGAAGGTCACACTTACATTAGAGTAAAAATACAGGACATATACCACAGATATCTAAGATAGACCTAACGTAAGAACAACTACTTCGCGTGCCCAGCTTACGTACAAAAATCGTAAGCCGCCACTTTCGCGCTCAGTCTGGGAGGAAGCAAGCTTTGCTGAAGGGAAAAATCATCTCATTACTCCGTCTAATTACTCTATGATAAAATCGATTTAAGGCTCTTACAGACAGAGGCGATATCGCGTCGCGACGCGATATTGTTCTACGGATATAATATCGCAATATCGCGTCGCCGACGCGATATCGCCTCTGTCTGTAGGAGCCTTTAAACGATTGGGCGCTGGCGCTAGCCCAGTGGAGCGAGACAGGTGGCGCTGGCGGCGGCGTCTTTGAATCGTTTTGGTTTTCCCATCACTAAACAGTGCTTGTGACGTCATAGTAGGTAGTCAAAAAATGGCACGTTTGATTAACATACATTGATCGTGATACTTGCGTTATCTATCTATATAATGTGACATATACACATACATAATACACTAAACATGCACTACTAAGACATGTAGTTAGATATAAGAGAATATTGAGACAGCCATTTTTTACATTAGACTACTTTTAAAAAAAACCGGTCAAGAGCGAGTCGGACTCGCGCACTGAGGGTTCCGTTCAGATTTCTGAAAAAGGGTGCTATTTAGAGACATCATTTTATTTTTCCTGTAATCTTTACATAAACTTCTATCACATAGAATAATTTCAGATTTTTAACTTTGCAAACTTCGGAGATAAGGGGGGTGGGGGGACGGTATTTTTTTTTACATTTTTGAAAACCATGGCGCCTAAAAAAAATTAAAAAAGTTTAAGAATGTGCAGATAGCGCTGTTTCATTTGATACCCCACATGCCCTAGTAGCCCCACTTTGAATTTTTAAGACCCCCTTTCAGTCCCTGTTACAAAAAAAAAAAAAAAATTATACTTCTTTCTTATTTATAGTAGTAGTAGAATAACTTTGGGTAAACGTCATCTAAAACTGTTCCAAATTTCAAGTTGATAGCATTCATACTCATTAGTTGATAGTAGTTCTTGAGATATCCAGCTGTGACAGAAATACAGACAGACAGACTGAGTCACACCATAAGGGTTCCTTTTTTACCATTTTGGTACGGAACCCTAAAAAGACAAAATCTATCTATCTGCCAGTATCCCTTTCAAACTTTCGGCATAGTTTTTACCGAAAATATCCGTTCCATTTTTTTCCTAAAAACGCATTCGTTCCATCACCGTCAATCATCTCTGTTACGGTAACGCAAGAGAACGCAATAAAAACGTAACAAAAGTGGAACATATAATACTTTTACGTGCACTTTACTACGAACTTTAAAACGCTACAAAGTTGCTATGTATGAACAGCTTTAGAAAATGCAGCTACTGCATTTTAGTTGTACAGTGTACAAGATGGACAAAATAAACACTATTTGGAGAGAAAGTCAGTACCTTAAATATTTTAGATAGTGCAAATGTAACATGCGTTTTTTATATAATGTACTAAGAAAAATATCATTTTCAGCATTAGCTGAACAATCTGCCAGTTTTATCGAAGTTAATTTCAAGTAATCGTGTTTCACTATAATTTTTGCGCAACCCTTTATTTTAATGCCATCTTTTAAATAAATAAATAATAAAATATTTATTCAGTATTAATAATTGGTAAAATATTAGCATAAAATCTTAGAAATAATTTACAAAGATAATATAATATTAGGTGTCTGTACTAGAATAAACCTGTATCACAGGCGGCATGAGCTTATACAAAGGTTTAATTAATTAGTTTTCCTCCTGTAAAATTTGTTTGTAGGTAGATAGAAGATCTCAGAAGTTCACGGACTATATGGAAAATTCAAATAAATAAATAAGAATAAAAAATATCCTTGGACATTTCACACAACGCCATCTAGTCCCAAGCTAAGCAACATAATGCTTGTGTTATGGTAACGAGATGGCTGATAAACTACTTTTATATATGTACCTTTTTTTTTGTAAATACATACATATTATACATAGAAAAACACCCAGACTCGGAACAAATACTTGTAGGTCGTACAAATATTTGTTCCGTGTGGGAATCGAACCCGTGACATGCTGAGCAGCAGTCAATCGCTCAACCACTGCGCCAACCGTGTCGTCAAATGATTTAACCATATACATTAGGTTTTATAGGAATTTTAAAAACATAAAATTATCGACGTTAACTAGTGTGTCTCTTATTCGACGTTCGCACGGACGAAAAAATATCGAGGCGATTTTATTTCGCGCACTGGATTTTCAGCCCTCTGCTTAGCGCCGAGAGTTGAAAATCCAACAGTGTGTTTTTTCAACGCGCTGGTATGCACTCTGTTGTTGATAGGTTGGATTCTCGAAGCTCGGCTCAACACCGAGAGTTGAAAATCCAGTGCGTGATAAAATCCCGCCGTGATATTTTTACGTCCGTGCG
This sequence comes from Cosmia trapezina, assembly GCA_905163495.3. Lineage (NCBI taxonomy): Eukaryota > Metazoa > Arthropoda > Insecta > Lepidoptera > Noctuidae > Cosmia > Cosmia trapezina. The sequence goes on from LR991044.1 coordinate 8,588,547, forward strand.
AACGTCGCGTTAGAAAACGTAACCATCATAAAATGTGTATTTGAAAGTTAAATTCAACCATAAAGGCTTTTACAGACAGAGGCGATATCGCGTCGCGACGCGATATTTTTCTACGGATATAATATCGAAATATCGCGTCACGACCGCGATATCGCCTCTGTCTGTAAGAGCCTTAAATCTCTAAAAACTTGTAGAATATTACTTATTGAAAGTAAAACTAGACAAAAAAAAACAGCCAGATTTTTAGCACCATTCTGTTGGATACATTGTAGCATTTAAATCGTTGCAATGTAACACAGAACTTCTTACTACTCAAGGGTCATTGTACTCATCATTTTGAACAACTTTAAACCTGACATCGCGAAAAAAAATCAGCTGTTCAGTACTATTTATGTTCGTTCGTAACGTAGGGAACAGCTTATTTTTTTTTTCGCGATTTCTGGTTTGGTCCCATACTAAAAGTTGTTCATAATGATGAGTACAATGACGCCTTAAAAATTGCCACTGTTTACACTTACACCCCGTATACAGGTTGTTTCAAAAGAATGTAAGCTGAAATCTAAGCTCACAAAAAGCTTTGGTGTTTAATTAATTTAAATCGCGAAAAGGGAGGTGACTCCGTTTGCTTTCTATTGCTTTGTTTTGTTCCGCCATCTTAGATTACCTTTTGTTTCGTCTTGTGTGTTTTGTTTTTTTTTTTAGTTCAGAAGTTTTACTGTAGTACATTTGCATGTACTTGTCAGCTTGTAAATTTTTATGTTATTGAATGACATTAAGGGCCTATTTCACAATGTCCGAATAGCCACTACTCACCGAATAAATTCAAAAATGGAACGGAATTTGTATGAAATTATCTGCCAAGTAAGTCGGCGTTCCCACGAGCATAATAAAATCGCGGCGGGATTTTATCGCGCACTGGATTTTCAACTCTCGTTGTTGAGCCGAGCATTGAGAATCCAACCTAACAAAAACAGAGTGCATCCCAGCGCGACGAAAAACACACTGTTGGATTTTCAACTCCCGGCGCTAAGCAGAGAGTTGAAAATCTAGTGCGCGATTTTATTACGCTCGTGGAAACGTCGTGAAACAGTTAAGTAGGTGGACTTGATAGTGGCCTTTCAATATTGACATATACAAAACTAAGAGGCATGCACTGCTGAAATTACACTGTATTTATTGATTAAGATATTAATTATAAATTATCGTCAAGGATATTTCAATAATTTTCTAGGATTTTCATATGTCGTAATTAAGGTATTTTCTGTGCATTGGAAGCCAAAAATGGCATTTACATCCGCAGTCGTTAATGCATACGAAGCCACTTTTGGCTTCGAAAATTATTTTCCAAAATATTTTTTTTTTCACTTTGTATATTCTAAGTAGCCCAAATAAAACACCATTTTTACTCTGCCTTCCTTAGTAATTCATGTAGTGGAGGTTTAATTTATTGCATGTTAACTTTTATTATTCTTCAGTTTACAACTTAATAAACCATACACGATGCAGTAAGCGGCCACGAGGCTCAAACGAAAAGATAGTACCTCCTGTCGACTCATTTTTTAGGGTTCCGTACCTCAAAAGGAAAAAACGGAACCGTTTGAAAATTATCTAAGAAAATTGACCATTCCCCCACTTATCTCCGAAACTACTGAGCCTAAAAATAAAAAAAAATACAGAAAACAGTTCTTTCTATACTTATAGATTACAGGAAAATTTATAAGAAGACTGAGGTCTTAAAATAACATAATAAATCTCATTCATTTGCAGTTCAAATGTATGGGAATGGGAGAACATGTTTATATTAACTACAATGACATGTTAAGTTTGTTCTTGTGGTAAATTCATCCCAACTACGGAACCCTTCATTGTGCGTGGTCCGACATGCACTTGTCCGGTTATTCTACATACTATGTAGCCTTGATCTTAAGTCAATAAATCAATCATTAAGCTTATCAAGCACTTAACATACATAGTTGCAAAACTACTTAAAATCTGATCAAGAGCTTTCTTGTTCTACAAAAAGCTACTTTGTTAAATGCGATTCAAAACCGGTTTATCGGAGATAAGGAAGGTCATATCAATATATGTGGCCAAATGTGATCGAGTTCTAATAATCGTCTATTTGTTAATCACTGTTCTATATACAGGGTGACATTGAACACATGCGACAAAATTTAAGGGGGTGTTCTACGCATCAATATGAACAACTTTTACTATGGGACCAAACCTGAAATCGCGAAAAAAAATCAGCTGTTCAGTACATTTCGACGAGTTTGATGTAGATAAATGTACTGAATAGCTGATTTTTTTTTCGCGATTTCAGGTTTGGTCCCATAGTAAAAGTTGTTCATATTGATGCGTAGAACACCCCCTTAAAATTTGTCGCATGTGTTCAATGTCACCCTGTATAAGAGTTTGTTTGTATTTAAGATACGCAATTTTGTTGCAAATTATTTTAAGGCTAACTTCGATTCATTTTCTCAATTACGAAAAGGAAAGAGTAATTTTCTCCAAATGTTTTGTTGGTGAACATTAAGTTACAAAAACGGCCAAGTGCGTGAGAGACCACGCACAATGAAAGGTTCCGTAGTTGAAAAGAATTTATCCCAAAAACAAACTTTAAGATTATAATCAAAAAAAAAAATCTCTTTCCCATCACTAAATAGTGCTTGTGACGTCAAAGTAGGTAGTCAAAAAATGGCACGCTTGGTTTTAATACAAATCGTGATACTTGCGTTATTCTAGGTATATCTATATCTGTGGCTTTAAGCTTAACAAAGCATCAAAAACATGTCCGAGTTCTTGACTACACAAAAAAATGGCGCCCAAATTAAAACCCAAAATGTGTACTTACCTCTTAACATTAAAAACACAATTAGCCCCTCCATATCTCCTAATAACATACATTTGGGTATATGCTAATGTGTCCACGCTTTAAGTGGGACTCCTTTATTTCTTTACGTATTATTACGTATTATGTTAATATGTAAGATAAAGTCATATAAATAATGTGTCTTGCTATAATGGATTTTATTTCGTCAGGCCTCGATATGATGTCTTGTGTGCATAAATATTGTTATATTTTGTTACTAGCTTCTGACCGCGACTTCGTCCGCGTGAAATTTCTTGTACCCCTGACCCACCGCGTCACATCGTATCGCCCGCCCTTGCTATTACTGCGATAACAGTTTTTTTTATTTTTGCTCAGCTCCTTAAGGTCATAGCGTGATGTTAAATAGCCTATAACCTTCCTTAGAAACTGGGCTATCAAATGCAATGCGAATTTTTCAAATCTGACTGGTAGTTCTAAAGATTACCCCCTACATACAAACTTACAAATAAATTTTACTTCTTTAATTAGTATAGATGTGTTAAGTTAATGGCTAGTCAAGGTAAAAAAATAGAGGCGTGTCTTTAACATGGCTTTTAATATATTTAAAGGCGCAGGATAGCCTTTACCAACTAGAAGTGGTCATCGTATTTGTAGTTCAACAGCTTCAGTATCATTAGGATTGTGCCGGAATTTAGCAGTTCGTCGTGGACGTGATACACGATACCGGCTCCCCTGACATCAACTCGGTCATCAGGAGGAAGAAGAGAATCAGAACCATCAATGCGACGCTCTGCTAGTGACAGTAAACAGCCAGGGTCACTCTTATGCTTATCCGACTTCTTCGATGATTCCTAGTAACTTCGTAATGAAACTAGATGGCGCCACTTTCTGCGCAGTCTTATTTTATGTGGGCCAACGGGTTTTTTTTTCTTATCATTATACTAATAGACAAAATGAGTACAATAATTATACGAGAAGTAAATTTGCTATTATATTGTATCGTAGTACGAGCGCTGAAAAGGTTTTATAAATAACGTCAAACTAGACTGACATCAGACAAACCTGTTTTAACAATTTGTCGTATTACAGCCTTACATAAAAATGTCCCATACGCCAAGACAACGCGCCTAAGGGCCCGAACACACGTACTATAACCACACCAAAACGCAACGATAAAATGTGGGCAAGCAGTAGTTACGTGTGAATACTGTTGCAGCAGCTTCTTGCAGTTGCGTTATGGTAACTACAAAATTTCGATGTGCTTGACTTGCGATGTGGTTACGTTGTGGCTAGTGTTTGCGATGTCGCCGGCCTTAGTGCGCGGTCTCGCTAGTGGTTGCGTTGTGGTTGCGAGGTGGCCTTGATGTGGTCGGTATCGCCCACACGGTTGATTTTGACGGTCAAATGTGGTCCGTGTGAATAAACTATTAATTTTTATAAAAATTAGCGCCCGTCCACGTGTTGTCGTCGTGGTGTGGTTGTCGTACGTGTGATCGGGCCCTTAATCTAGTGCGTATCTCTCCTAAAATCTGTTTTCAAACGTTACAAAATAAGACATTGTTAAAATATACAAGAAGAACGCGCACAGAATTAGTTCCTTTAGATTTTGCATAAAAAACCGTTTTATAGGCCGAGTTGCTGTCTTATTTATAGGCAAGTGGAAATCGCATCAATGGCGTCGAATAAAGAACGACGGAAATATGTAAATACTAACTTTGTTCGCTAATTTGTGTATAAATGTTATATATGTTTGAGGCACATTTACATTGGTTTATGCACTAAAGTTGATGTTTGGAATATTTAATAAGTTATTTTGTTAAATCATTTATAGAATGATCGCCAAAAGCTTTGTTTAAGAGGAAGCGTTATATTGAAGCGTGGTTTAGCTCGGTGTGTAAGTGAAATGGTGTTATGGCTGTCTAGTTTGACGCGAGAGAGAAGACTCACGCGCACCGGAACTAAACGAGCTTCGTTTAAACGTAGATTTATGTACAAAATGCTACTTATACTTAAATCAAGGTAGGTAAGTTCTTAACATATTTAAATAGGTACCTTCGATTTAAAGCAAATTCGTGTAAGACAGAAAATAGACGTTAGCACCGTCTATTTTCTGTGTTATACGAATTGGGTTTTTTTTTCTATAGAAAAAAATCAAGCAATCACATTTCGGTTTTAGTACAACAGGAGACAAAATATGACATCAAATCTCATGATTTCATGAAATTATAAGATTTGAGGACAATTCAAAGTTACGGGAATCGTATTTTAATCAACATAACCTGATCTGCAAATTGCAAAAAACGTAAGAAAATTTGAATTTCGCGGGCTACCTTAGCGCATCTCCCTTTAAAAATTACGATCTCAATGTTTTGTCAAGAAGTAAATACCGGGCGAAGTAGGGGCGGGTTGCTAGTGTATAATGTACCAGCTTAGCATATCAAACCTTTTTGAAGGTAAGGTAGCCTAGACCAGCTCTGTAAGATCATGATGTCATGTGATGATACATCTGAGTACTTACAACTACTTTGTTTGACCATGTCTTGTTGTAATTTTGTAGTGATTCTTACTATTTTTTGTTCTAATATCTGTTAATTATGACCGCTAGGTTGGCAGGCACGTAGAGTTGTGTAGGTCAATGGTAAAACTTGATTAAAGTATAATTGCTACCTACAATTAGTAACTGACTTCATTATCAAATGAAAAAGAGAGCATCTAAACATTGCACATTATTATCTTTCGAAATTCGGGAAAAAAGGACTCTATCCCTTTCTTGTTTTCTCTGTGAGTAAAGGACAGCAACCAGCAATAGTTTGATTTTGATTATTCGGTGGACGACAAAACCAGGAGCAGTCTTATACATTATAAAATCAAAATCATTAATTCATTAAATCAACAAAGAAGTTCGACCAAGCAGTGCAGTCTTTTTTAGGGTTCCGTACACAAAGGGTGCCAAAACGAGACCCTATTACTATGACCGCGCTGTCCGTTCGTCCGTTCGTTGTCAGAGAAGGTCTACTCCCTAAGTACGAAATCCGTAGTTACGGCCGAAGTTACGGGCGATTCCTACTCCGTATCACCTACGGACATAAGATTAGTTTGGGGCCGAACTAAGAATGAATGACACCACTATTTGACAGTTGTACCTACACCCCATGTATTTTTACCCGTCCGAAAAAGTTAATTAATCGGGTGCGTAAAGTTTTCACTCGAAAGTTTCGAACTACTTTCGGACGGGGCCGTACTAAGTATCTTTGTTGACGGTCTCAGAGAGTAGGCCCCCAGGGCTTGTATTTTTTGAACCGTAATAGGTAGACACTTGAAATGTTCACAGAGTGTGTAGGTACTACTATGGCCGCTATAACAACTGTGGCGGCATCTACATCGCCACATATGAACTACGCATCAACGTCATGACGTCACGCAAACCTGCATCGCGCAATTAGAGTTTACCACGCGATTAGCATACATACAACGTCCCGACATCAACCGTCGGGCAGTAGCCCACCAGACACAACACCCATCTAGTCGGAGGATCCTCCCTTTTCAATAGAGGATGAGTGAACTTTACACCCTGTTCCTCATGCCTCTAAACAACAAATAATGAAAATTAAATAAAGTAGAAAGTTAAAGCGGGTCCCAAGTCCATACAAGAAGTGTTTTATTCGGCGTCTTTTGCTCGATAGTGTTAAACATTGTACAGTGGTACGGAACGGAACCCTTCATGTGCGAGTCCGACTCGCACTTGGCCGGTTTTTATAAGTCACAAACGTTAAAGGATTCTTATGAATTTCAAATCAGGAAACTAAATAAATATTCCGAGCAATATTAGAGCACGCGCAGTGACTTTATAAGACTGTGTCTGTGTTTTTAATTCCTGCTCACAGTGCTCACTATACAGGGTGGAATTTTGTAACACTACCTGAAGGGAAAATAGGTACTCTTAATACTGTAGATAGAAAATTTTACTCAAAGAAAACATTCCTTTATTTTTGATTATAAAGAAAACTGCATTCAAAGATAAATAAATAATTTTTAAAATTTTTAAAAATCTTTGAATGCCGTTTTCTTTCTATTCAAAAATAAAGGAATGTTTTCTTTGAGTAAAATTTTCTATCTACAGTATTAAGAGTACTTTCCCTTCAGGTAGCAGTACAAAATTCCACCCTGTTTAAAGTAGGTAAGTACATGAAGTTACAGATACAGTCCTGTATGTGAAAAGTTGTGCGGAAATCGATTGTCATGGTATGGGCATGTGATGCGGAGGAATGAGAAAATGCCCTGAGGAAAGTTTTGGGTATGAATGTCGATGACTATAAGAGTAGGGGAAGACCAAAGAAACAATGGATGGACTGTGTGAAAGATGACATGGCTAGAAAGGGGTGACTATCGAGATGACGACTAATAGAGAAGTATGGAAGAAAAAGACATGTTGCGCCGACCACAAATACATTGGGGTAAGGGCAGAATTATGCCCATTTTCACCAACCATAAGTGACACTTAAATGAATCCCTAAATAAAAGTGCATTTGGGTTTTCAACGCTAGGCTTAACAGCGCCGAGAGTTGAAAATCCAACAGTGCAATAATATTTAGGTATTCATAAATGATAAATGATTTATTTTCTGTAAGTAGGTTTGTACAAACACTTTTACACGTCAAGCATATTTTTTTTAAAACTAGATGAGTCCGACGTTTCCTATCTGACTACTCTGAGAAGAAACGCCGAAACAAACTCAGAGGTCACAGTCTCTTTTAAAGTCCAGACATAATCTTGGTCAGATCATGTGAAGACCATGTAGATTGCAGTCTGAAATGGTCTTTTGAGGAAAGAACCACACAGATTGAGTGGACCTGTCCAGTCTGTGCACGCATTTGTCATTAATCGTACAGCTCAACTCATTCATTTAAGTGTCACTTAGGGTTGGTGCAAATGGACATTAATCCTGTACTAGTATCTATTAGCAATCATAAACGACAAGACAGAAATCCCACATCAGACAAACGCCTAGTGCAAAATCACTAACACATGCAAGCAGCGTCCCAGATTCATCCATAGCTAGTGGCCACTAACTCTTAACCAACAATGTTTCACACGACTCAACAATCTATAACAGACTAGTACATAAAACACGAAATAATGATGAGCGTAACTCCGTGGAATTTGAAAGACATCGGCGTCTATACAAAGTTCTCTAAGAAGGTCGTATAAATTCGTCGCATCTCGTGTCTCTGCTTATGTTGCACGTAAGCTTGGACTTGTAGGGTGACTATCAGTTTTGTAGTTACAACACTTTAAAAGAACAAGTGAATAACGTCGTATCTGTACCTATTTATGTAGGCTAATATTAGCTTTTTATTTATTAAGGTCTTTGACACTTCAGCAGAGGTCCAAACTCGAGGTTTGCCGACGAGCCATGGAGCGCAGTATCCTGGGCATTCGAATTTCAGACCGTATAAGGAACACAACATTGCGCGCCAAAACCAAGAGCACGGAAGTTACTCAGAAAGCCGCTTGGGCCTGTCATGTCTGCCGCATGTCAGATGACAAATGGGCAAACAGAACCACCGATTGGTCCCGCTAAACGCACGACGACATCGCGGCAGACCGAGACGAAGATGGCGGGACGAGCTTGACTCCTACCGAAAGGACTGGCCGACACTAGTGAAAGACAGAATTGTGTGGAAAAGGGAGAAGGAGGCCCTTGCCCTGCAGTGGGACAGTACAGGCTGGTTAGATTAGATAAGAAAAGAAATCTTTTAACAGGTTTTGTTTTGGGTTAATAAAACCCAAAAGAAAACCTGTTAAAAGATTTCTGGTATTAATAATGCGCACTGAAGTTAGCTATTCCACGAAAATATGAACAACACTGTATCTGTTTTGTCGTATCTATGTGGACATGGTCTGCCACACCTGTCTATATTTTAGCCCCATATGTAATAAGTTATGGGAAATTTTATGCAAGTATTTATGCATTAGTTATCTATACAACGATGTTTAAATATCATGAAAAAATTCTAGTATTATTAGCACTCATGTTACAAATTCCACGAAAATATGAACAACGCTTAAGCTGTCTCTGTTTTGTCGTATCTATGTGGTCATGGTCTGCCACACCTATCTATATTTAGACCCATAAACAATAAGCTATAGGAAATTGTGTGCAAGATTTATGCATTAGTTATCTATACGATGTTTAAATATCATGAAAAAGTTTTTTAGTTACAACAAAAGTTCTACATTTATTCAATAAGCGAACAACGGTAAATATCTTTTTCGTTTTAACTATGAAAGCATGCCAACCACACCTGTATTTTTTTTATTATTATTGGTGACCCCTTATAAAAGGATTCATATAAAATAAAGTATTAGCAAAAACACGCAGAGCTTGTCTACTCTGAAATGACGCGCCCCACTACTTAAGGTAAATGCGGTGGTGGGGCGCGTCATTTCAAAAAGTGGACAAGATTCTACAAGGCTAGCGGCCATCAAATATATTTCGATTTCTAGTTGTAGCATTGAATTCATTGATATCGAGGCTAAAAGTATTGTGTTACAATTATTGCATTTAAATAAAAATGCGCCTTTATGCTTTTGAGTATAACTGGTTTTTTTTTTGAAATATAAATCGTAATCTTTTGTATGGAGACTAACGTTTTTTCGTGTATAGTCAATTGTTTCCGTTTGATAAACTTCAAGGTTTTAAATTACGGAATTTATCGCAAACGGTTCACCGAATTTAATTCAACAAGTCTAAAACTAAAATGCACTGGGGCAGTGAACTCTGAAAGCGTACACGAAAATTCTAATCAATCTGCTCAACTTTTGTGCCAATTTTTTTTTTTTTAATTTCCTACAAAATATTGGGTTCGGCTTTTGAAAACTTGTGCTTCATTCGTCTTTTTTATACAAAGCTAAATTAAATGGCATTGATGTGAATTAGCAATGGCTCAATATTGAACCCAATTTTTTTTCTAATTTTATTAATACTGTCCTGTAACTGCCTGATTTATATGCATAGTAAATGCCTCTTCTCATCATCATCTGCTTAGCCTTTTCCCAACTATGTTGGGATCGGCTTCCAGTGTAACCGGATGCAGCTGAATACCCCTCTCTCTCTCTCTCTCTCTCGCTCTGTGATATACGATACCCCTTGGTAAGACTGGCTGACAGACTTTCGGGTTTCTGACGACCCGTAACGACTGTCAAAGATCCACGAATGACAGCTGGGACCAAAAGCTTAACGTTTATTTGAAAATGGTCACGCATCCACGGAGCAACCGCGGCAAGCTTAGCTTCGCCTGATAGATGACCCGTGCGGCTGTTATTACTTAGCCACAGGCGCCACAGACACTTCTAGTAAATTCCTCTTCTGGTATAGAGAAAGAACGAGTACCTACTGTTCAGCTGCTCACCAATTCATCACAATTGCTCATTATATTATACTATATTATTTTCCAAATTCCTTATTAAAAAGTGAAAATCATAGTCCATTCTTTCAATTCTCCACAGTCTCCTAAACTACTAAAAGAATGGCCACTACAATCTAAGGAAGTGCAAGGGAGCCTTTATACGCAAACTCAAGTGTCGACGTGCCATCAAAGCTAATGGTGTGCTGAAACAAATATTTGCCGGCACTTCATCTTTCACAAGTTGTATGCCAGTTTACAACAGATTACCCGTGTCAAGCAGCCTTGAGTTTAGATCGATTGAGGTTTAGTTAGGTTTAAGGCGCTACCAAAATAAATTAGAGGATTTTTCGTGGGTAACCATTAATTTCACTATTGCAGCATGTATGGATTTAATTTTTGGATATATGTTTATTGACTATTTGATTCATATTTTGACTGAAGGAATTTATAACTGGGTTAAATTTCCTCTCTCTACTTTTTTATGTTTCTTTCTATAATTTAAAATCCTAAGTAATTTCATTGCAAAATTGCATTCAAAATGTGCGTATTAGGTAATTGAAAACTCTGGCTGAACATAATTTTGAGAGATAGCTTAATTTATTTTTAAACATTTTATTTCATTTGGCGCTTTTATTTTCGTTCCACCGCATTGTTGCGCTCTCTTTTTTTCGCATGTGGAAGTAATTGACTCTGTCACTTTCTTATTCCCGCCCAGTTCGCTTTTTACATATCACCTCAATCTGTTTTAGTTAGGTATATTTTTGTTTTAAACGGATTTTTTGTGGTTTTAGGTCTGCTTACAATATCTTGGCAAAAGTACGATTATGGTTTAGCTAGCCAAAAACCAAAAAAATCTGTTCACCCTTCCACAAATCACCAATCAGACACGCTCTTTACCATCACTCAACCAATTAGGAACCACCAAGCTCAGTAACGTTCACCGATTGGGTAAATCGCTTGTCACTTGCCGTAACATTTGTAAGTTGCTGCATCAAATGCTGACCGTGCGAACAGCACTTAGTGATTATACGTACTTCATTATAACTGCCTATTGTGCTGGGATGGATGTTTGGGCTTACAGTCCGGCCACAGAATAATAGAGTTACAGTAGTACATCTGTCTGGGCACCCTGAATTAAGGCCCTTCATCCAAACGTGATTTAGCTCGGTGTGTAAGTGAAATTGCGTTATGGCTGTCGAGATAGAAGACTCTCACGCGCACCGGAATTATGCCGAAAAGGTGCAAATAAAATCGTATAAAATTAGAAATTAACTATTTAATCATTAATAATCCATCCCTGGATGCAGTTTGGCATTTTACATTTTATGGTTGCGGAGTCACCTATCACAAGCAATTCCTTGCTTAAAAGGTGATCTCCTAACTCATGTGAGCTAAGAATTTGTTTAAATGCAATAAACATTTTTTTTTTTTTATGGTATATTTTTAATTATAATTATAATTGTTAACGAAGGGATAAACAGCTTTTAAAGATTATTAAGAGGTATGTTTGAAGATTTTTTTGGTGCATTAAAGTATGTTTAATTATGTTTTGAGTTCCATCACTGTATGCGACAAGGACTTGAAAATATCACATTTTTTTTATTTGTCAAAATTATTTACGGTTTATGAGAGATACACAGCTTTAAAAAACCACCTTTTTGACCGTTTTCAAGAAATCTCCGCCTTAATTACCTACGGGCGCTCGGTAGATAAATCCGCGTCCGTCCGTGCATAACTACCGCGCACTCGAACTGTTGCCTACTGGTATACACTGAGATTTCGAAGCGCGTCGTTTCGGCTGTTTTCTAGAGAACGCTTCCTTCGTCAGTTTCATACAAACGAATATGTGGTTTGCGAATTTGATCCTTATACACTTGCGTGCAATAAAATCGATTCACCCCATTCTCTTCGATATGAAACGAGAAAATTTAACAAGTTTAATTAACAATAACCTAATATATTGTGTACTAAAACCTTCCTGACTGCATGTAGATTACGTAAGTGAAAAAAATATCAAAACTGATTCATTACTTTTTGAGAAAAACGCGAATTTAAAAACATACAGATTGAATGAAAAACCTCCTTTTTTTCAAGTTGGTTAAAAATTCAAGTCAAATGATCAATAAACGAACAGTAATAAACAAAATTAAGCTTATGTCAACTTCACTGACAAAAAAAAGTCACGCAGTTTTTTCAAACAAAAGTGATTGATGAGAACATCAGAAGAATCGAGTCGATCTTGTCAAGAATATTGCTTTTATCAAAGTATATGTGTATGTGTAAATAAACTTTATCTTACCTACCTTCACACAGTATAAAATAATTAAAATAAATACATTAATATCTTTGAGCTATCGTCTCTCAAATAGAGAGCATGGGGTGGGCCAATTTTTTTGCACGCAAGTGTTGTTACTAGAAATTGTCTAACTGACAGGTTCAGAGACGCATTCTTTCAACGGCAAGACGGCGGTAGTGCGCAATAAGAGCGACCTGTTGCAGCAGTGATATACTGAGAGTTGATCGTTTTACACATATTTCCAGTATAAGCTGATCTCGCATTGTGTATAGGATTTCGGTACAATGAGAGGTCAGCTTATTCTGGAAATGAATAGCTTGATATGTAGCCGTGTGTCTAAATAACTGCTCACTAAGATTTGTTCTTCTATTTTCATTAAAACTTATGATACTGATTTTTGCCAAAACTTATTTTATTCTGCCTTCCCCCTTGGGAAGAAGGCGTGAGCTTTTTACCAATTTCCAATTATTGAAAGTTAGATATTGCTTTGAGTACAGAAACAAGCCAATATTTTTGTTTTGAAAAATTTTTGAAAAATCTTATCAAACCACATAAAAATATAACCGAACTTTTATCATACAAACACGAGTTTCGAAACCTTCCTGGAATCGCTCGCGTCGGTCGCTTACTTTACAACCTTAATCCCACTTTTGAACTCGTCAGAAAACAAAAAACAACCGCGAAACCGGTTTTGATGCCTTCCCATCCCTACGTTTCCGGGAACAGTTGTCATTGGAATTTGAACTTTATCCTTTGTGCTTTAAAGCTTGAATTTGGTTGACTGGTGATTTATTCCTAGAGATTCTTAGTGCGTATTATTAGGCGCATTGAGTCTAATATGGCGCAGCTTAAGATACAAAGGAATACCGCGCGGGTGGTAAAGAGTTAGTGTAATACGTTTCTGATGTGTTTTTAATTCGGTATTCGTGTGAACTCCTGCGCACTAATAGACACATTATAGTGATTGTTCGTTGAATAGCTCTTTTTAGTTGTTGTCACCTGTTCATTATGACCTTGTTGATGTTGTTGGCGTTTAATTATGTTTAAAACGCAAGACTGCGTAAGAGTTCATTCAGTAAGTATAGAAAAAAAAATACTTAAAAAAAATGTCTTAGTCGTGTTACCTTAAACTCTTAAAGGAATGTTGTTGACTTCGCAAAGTATTTCAAAATGTTCGTTACCTGAAACAAAAAAAAACAACAAATAAGTACGGTTCATCATACAAACAGCTTTCAAAATCGACTTAACCCAGTTTCTTCGCTTAAAATGTAAATAAAACACTTATAGAACTCGCGAAAACAAATGGGCTTTTATCTCATAAATAACTGAACATAGGACAAGCCGATTTACCGAGAACCGGCCCTAAGTCCGGACATAGGGACGACTAAAATCAAGGATAATTCCCTTCAGTGTCCCTAAACGTCGCAACACTTGTGTCACATACGGATGCCAATATTGGTTAACAATTTTCCTAGTGAGAACCTATTTTTTCTATTGTTTTACTCAAACTAGATATTTGGCAAAAAGCTGTATATTCCATTTAATTCCGTCGTATTCACATAACGTGCTGGGCTTCGCAAATTAATAGATAAACAGCTTTAACTCTTTGAGTCACATTTTTACTTAAATAAAGTTTTTTTTTTTTTTTCTCGTATTAATTACTTATCATATAAGTAGCATAGAAAACTAAGAAAAAAAATCTTATACCCGAAGCATTTATTTAATAAGTTTGTTTGATTATGATACTTAAACCATTCATCACTAGATGACGCGGATCTTAATAAAAAAATCTCAAAGAGGTGGTTACACTAACAACTAAACCGGAAAGAGTTGATGTAAATTTTCGTGCCAAAAACTATTCATTTTCATTTCATTCGACGAGCGAAAAACAAACCAAATTATATAAATTTAATTCGGATTGGTTTTCGCTCGTCGAACATAAAATTAAATATAAATTTATACTTCTATCTTCCTATGGATTTAAAAACAAAATGTCAACCTCTCTACAAATAACATTTAATCGCAGCTTAACGGAAAAAACCACCCCTCAGCTTCAGATTACTTCAATATCTAACTCAACAAAGGCAACATTTTTCTAAACGACTGATTAATAAAACTCCTACTACCCTCCGTATCGTCTCGCTTCGGAACTCATCCCATACAAATCCGCTTTCCGTAGAGGATTATATATTCTTTCAACTTCTACTCAAACACTATGATTAACAGTTGACCTAGTTTTGAAGATATAAAACCATTTCTTTTTAAATTAAAAGGGGTTCTTTTAAGTAGACTTAGTCAATCTGTGATTTAGTATAGACGTTGTTGATTGGATTGGCGACTCCAATTAGTGTGATTATAATGATAATGAGATGAGAATGGTAAGAGGGATTTGTGGTGTTACGTGAATGGATAGAATAAGAAATGAGTACGTAAGAGGAAGTCTGAAAGCGATACCGGTGACTGAAAAGTTGTGTGGAAATCGGTTGTTGGGTATCGGTTGTGTTGGTTGGTGGTGTCGGTATAGGCATGTAATGCGGAGGAATGAGGAAAATGTCGTCAGGAAAGTTTTGAGTATGAATGTGGATGGCTATACGAGTAGGGGAAGACCAAATAAACGATGGATGGATTGTGTTAAAGATGATATGGCTAGAAAGGGGGTGTCTACCGTGATGACGACTAATAGAGAAGTATGGAAGAAAAAAACATGTTGCGCCGACCCCACATAAATTGGGATAAGGGCAGGAGAATAAATGATGATGATGATTATAATGATAATAGGTACACACGGGTACATATCAAGCTACACATTTCCAGTTGAGTTGCTATTTTTATTAAGTACTTAATTACTTCTAAACTATTATCTCATCATAATTATACCGAAATTTTTGCAAGGAAGTAGGGAACTTAAAAAATAACCTAATAAAACCAGCCCGCTTCCTAAACTTTGCACCTATATGTCACGAATCACACGTCTCAATTCAGCCAATCAATTGATAGCGGACTCAGCGTCACAATGCAGTGACAATCAGCTGAGTGGTCTCAGACTAAACGGGTTAGTTTCACACGATCGGCAACTTGATATCAAATCGATACTAGCTACTCGAATCAACTTAGGTATCGAGTGAGAAAAGATTTAGTGGTAATTAATATTTTGTTGTAGTTGAGCTTTGTAACTTGACCGTAAAATAAAAGATAATAAGAAATTCTGATAATGAGGAGCTCGTGGCTAAGTAATAACAGCCGCACGGGTCGATCCGTCAGGTTAAGCTACGCTTGCCGGGGTTGGTCAGTGGATGGGAGACCATCTTTACATACCGAGATTCCTCCGTGCCTCGGAAAGCACGTTAAGCCGTTGGTCCCGGCTGTTATTCGTGGATCTTTGACAGTCGTTACGGGTCGTCAGAAGCCCGAAAGTCTGACAACCAGTCTTATCGTATCGCCCATTAACTGGGTTGTGGAGGTCAGATAGGCAGTCGCTCCATGTAAAATACTGGTATTCATCTGCATCCGGTTAGACTGGAAGCCGACCCCAACATAGTTGGGAAAAGGCTAGGCAGACTGAATAAATTCTGATAATAAAATCATGTAAAACTGAGACACCTGCCATTTTAATCTTACACAACGCCAAACTAAAACTTTTCATCAATCTTCAACTTTTAAGTATTTTAAAGCTTTTCCAGCTCTTGGAATAAGAGTTAGCTTGAAACTGAAAAAGCTTTTAACCATTTTGAAATAAGAAATCAAACTTCAATAATCACAATCATAACATAGCTTCATTCAAAATTTCATGTTCCCCAACCCACCCCGTCGCATCGCAACGCCTACCCGCGCAATTACTTCCTTTTTGCCTAGCGTTTTTTCTGTTTTTAGGGTTCCGTACCAAAATGGAAAAAAGGAACCCTTATGGTGTGACTCAGTCTGTCTGTCTGTCTGTCACAGCTGGATATCTCAAGAACTACTAATGCTAGGTATCAACTTGAAATTTAGAATAGTTTAGATGACGTTTACCCAACTATTTTGCAAATAAGAAAGACATAAAACTATTTATATTTTTTTTGCAACAGGGACTGAAAGGGATTCTTAAAAATTTAAAATGGGGCTACTAGGTCATGTGGGGTATCATATGAAAGAGCGCCGTTTGTACATTCTCAAACTAATTTTTATTTTTTTTTAGGCCGCATAGTTTTCGACTTTTGATGAAAAATGTAAAAAAAAACCGTTCCCCCCCTTATCTCCGAACTTTGCAAAGAGAAAAATCTGAAATTATTCTATGTGATAGAAGTTTATGTAAAGATTACAGGAAAAATGAAATGATGTCTCTAAGTAGCACACTTTTTCAGAAATCGGAACGGAACCCTCGGTGCGCGAGTCCGACTCGCTCTTGACCGGTTTTTTTTTTTTCATTTTGGCTTGGCTACTACCTAGCGTTAAATAGCTATTAGCTTTCCTCAAGAATTGGGCTATCAAATACAAAAAGAATTTTTCAAATCCTACTGTTAGTTCCAGAGATTAGCGCGTTCACATAACTCACATCCAATACACACTTAACACACATTTCGGACCTCTGACCACACTAAGACCTCAGGAAGTCCTCTGAACAGAGATAAGATAACATGACACTACAGGATTAAATGCGCCCACACACGTTGCATAATATATCAAATGGTATAAAGAGGTCTTACGACAGACGTTGACAAACTTTTTATAGGATGTTGATTTCTTTGTCCTAACTTGGAATAGAGGACTAATTTTTGACTTTACATTTTTGGGAAATAAAAATAAGAAACTCTATTTAGTCCGTCAGACAGATAATAAAAAAATATTAGACTCGTATTTTTTGGTTTATCATATTAATAAAAAACCGGGCAAGAGCGAGTCGGACTCGCGTACCGAGGGTTCCGTTCCGATTTCTGAAAAAGTGTGCTACTTAGAGACATCGTTTTATTTTTCCAGTAATCTTTACATAAACTTCTATCACATAGAATTATTTCAGATTTTTCTCTATGCAAACTTCAGAGATAAGGGGGCGGGGGACGGGGGGACGGTATTTTTTTTTACATTTTTCATCAAAAGTCGAAAACTATGCGGCCTAAAAAAAAATAAAAAATCGTTTGAAAATGTGCGAACCGCGCTCTTTTATATCATACCCCACATGCTCTAGTAGCCCCACTTTAAATTTTTAAGATCCTCTTTCAGTCCCTGTTGCAAAAAAAAATATAAATATTTTTATATCTTACTTATTTGTAAAATAGTTGGGTAAACGTCATCCAAAACTATTCCAAATTTCAAGTTGATAGCATCAGTAGTTCTTGAGATATCCAGCTGTGACAGACAGACAGACTGAGTCACACCATAAGGGTTCCTTTTTTACCATTTTGGTACGGAACCCTAAAAATGACTTAGATAACACGCATTAAACTTGGGGAGTGAGGTTCGCTACGTCACTTCTACATACAAAATCTAGCTAGGCGTGACGTCAAGCCATATTTATCGAAGACCTTCGTACGTCTTCGGATCTCGACGTTTGGAACTCGGTCGATTATCCTGATGTCAAGCAAGTGTCGTACTCAATACCAATAATGGATATTGTCAAAATGTGGGTGTAAGAACACGTCCATCTGACCCTTTTAAAAGATCATCGGATCTGTCACATAGAAGAAGTTTAATAATAGTAGCCACTTAGGGCGAAAACAACATATTGTTATCAAGAGACAAATAGGTGCAGTGTTAGTCCAGGTTATCAACCGATATACTGCCATTCCAAGAAGTAATGTCATTTATATTTCCAATGATTGAGTACCATATTGTATTACAGAGTATAAAATGGATCGTAACTCGACATAACATCTAAGGATCGATTTTAAAGTTCTTGGTAAAGTTACAGGAACACGGATATCAAACATAGTTGAAGTTGGGAATTGAATATTGATTTTGTAGGTACTGACACCTGGTAAAATTCGTTTTGATGCAACTTAATAGGGTTTATCGTGATTGGACGCACTACAATATTATGTACCTACTAGCCGTTAACCGCGGTTTCACCCGAGTGGATGTCGGAAGTTATCCCACGGGAACCTACTACCGGGATAAAAAGTATCCTATGTGTTAATCCAGGTTATAAACTATCTGCGTGCCAAATTTCATCCAAATCCGTTCAGCCGTTCTTGCGTGATGAGTAACAAACAGATTGACTAACTCATCAACACCCAGCCCAAACCCTTGGACCTAGAAAGCTGAAATTTTGCAGAGAGGTTCTCTTTATAATTTTGACAAGGAATAAGGAAGGAATTCCCGGTAGTACTTTCCCGTGGGATATTGTCCGACATCCACGCGGGCGAAGCCGCACGGGAAGTTCTAGTTTATATTATTAGTAGGATAGTAGGATTGCAATAAGACGAGATTGAGCTATGTTTTAAACAAAAACACAGTCACAACATACTTCGAATCGAAGTTTGAAATGAATTGTTCACTCACATCAATCGGCTTTGAGAACCGTTTTTTAAAGCGCGTTTTCCATTTATGCCGCCTAATTACTACAGCTAAACATTAAACCAACATTCCCTACCCACGCCCAACGCGTGATAGCGCCACTTTACGCTCTGCCCCACGAGTCCACGTGGCAAGAGCGCCATAATCCCCCAATCGCGAGGGTAAACACCATTGTTTACCTACCACTCAGCATTTACCTGTTACGGTGTTACCCGACCTTATCGCACGTAAACCTACCTTTATTTTTTTACGTAAACTTCATATAAATCATCTTAATATACTGATTACGTACTGAATAACCGTTTTGAGTTTCTTTACTTATTTATTTTTGATTAGTTATTGGTTACAAGTGGTCTCAAAATATTGTGACTGACTAGTGTTTTTTTTTATTTATTTAAGAATTACCAATACAATTTATTATCTTCTACAATAATAAAACTTGTATAATATATATATATATATACGCTAATAGCTATTAAATAAATAAAAATAATGCAGACAACAATACATGATCCATATAAAATACAATAAAAAAATGCTTCTATTTCTTGAACTCGTTGAGTAAAAGCAGTTCTTCCGTCATTGCTAGGGGAAGTTTCTGTTTTTATCCAGATTACTATTTTGCAGTACTTTTCAAGACTTTTTCCATTGCAAACAATCGATTTATGATGGAAACTCAATCTCCGATGGAGTGATTGTTGCAATGTACAGGTTTCCAAACATTTATTCAAACAAATCCCACTTCATCATTGACACAACGCTTCCCAATCGAAACCCAACACACCACTCAAATATCGATATACCCAACAATTTAAACGTAATTATGAGGGTATTAGGAAATTTTCATAATTATTCGCCATTCCTTCGGCTAACGAAGCACTCAAAATGAAGAATTCGCTCCGGAATTTGGGAAGGAAGCCTTAACCTAATTTCGGGAGACTCCTCCCAAGTTGGACGTACTGTGTTGACCTGTACGCAATAAAATAATGAAAAAGAAAATCTAAGGAATCTTTTCCTGTTATAAAAAGATTCTTCGAAACAACATAGGCTTCTTTAGAATGCAAAGTTAAAAATTAAATTATTTCTAAGGTGCTGTCCAATGTTTATTGCAGGACCTAAGGAGTCCCCGAAACCATCAATCACAATTAGGGATGATGACTGTAGTAGCTAGTATAGCTACACAATATTAAAATAACATGGTAAATCTCTCAATATTCTGAGCACAAACTTACATTTACTGTTGCATTGTATGGGAGAACATGTTTTTCAACCACGGAACCCTTCATTGTGCGTAGTCCGACACGTACCTGGCCGGTTTTACGCCTAATCAAAAGATTACGGCGATACATTGAGTTAAAATGTGGCATGACGTCACTCCTTGCTAGATTTTATACGTAGTTTTTTATAGTTGTGACGTAGCGAGCCCCCACTGAACTTTAATGCGTTCTAAGTAATTTTTCATCAAAAAATACGTGTCTAATATTTTTTTATTATCTGACTGACGGACTAAACAGAATTTCTTTCTTTTTACCCAGGCATCTTCCCTATTGATCAATTGCCATTAATTTCTAAAGTATTAATATTGTCAATCGCTTCAAATACACTTGGTAGACGATCAATTTGCGCATCAATGCATCAATCACGTAAAAATTAACAATTGCAATATTGATCGTTTCGAGGACCCGTAATTAACTATTGAAAAAGTGGTTGGTTATTCCTAAATACGTGGATGCTGCTGTTAAAATTTTTAACTTTACGAAAAACTCACCCTATTTTAAAAATTATTAATGGATCTTTAATTGATCTTAATTTCAAGAAGAATTGTAGAAAATGGTACAGGAACAGGATGAACAGTGTACCCCCCACTTGTCAAAATTTATTAAAAAATGTTGACTTAGGTTGAAGAGAATTGTATGGAGGGTTTGGTATAGTAAAGATTATGAAAAAATATTCTGTGTTTTACAATATTTATCAAATTAATAATTTTAAAATGTATTTATTTAGATTTATTATTTGAAACTGTTTTATATACCTTCTAGAGGAAAGAGTTTAGTGGCTAGCCTGAAAACCTATTCTGTCCACTGTCCAGCACATTATTTGGAGGACATGACAAAATGTATGTACCGCAACAACCTATATAATAATTATTTTCGCCCCAATAAACAGAAAATTACGCATCATTAATCATATTAAACAAATAATAAACGTTATTTCGACTGTCAACTCCCCAGTTAACCGAAAACAGCTTGTAATTATAAATAATTGCGACAAAATAAACAATTTTGATGAATGACATTATGACTCGACGAAAAACGGCGTAACTCCAAAATAGACAAATCGGTCACGGCCGCAAAGATACGGTTATTTTCACGATTACTAAAAAAATAGTACAAACGGTTTTGTTTATTTACTCAAACGCAGGTGCTAAACTTTACTCTGGTTTAGATGGATTTCGTAAAACCATGAAGGTTAATGTCGTAACGTAAAGCGTAATTTTATTCGGTATTTTCTTTTCACTTCTATAAACATCCATTATACCTGGATATACAGTCTAATAAAATATAAAGAATCGTCTAAAAAACCCGTAAAAATGCTCTACTTGACATTGGGTTGAATTAAAATAATCTCCACAAGTGGAAATACTTAAATGACACTTGGACTGGTATCTATCTGAGATGTGCAACAATGGTGGACCCTATAGACCTCTCAAGCTCTTTTTTGCAACATCCACGAACATTGAAAAGGTGGCTGATTCTTGGTTACCTAAACCTTATGGACCTAACCATAAAAACCACTAATCTTTTTTTTTTTAATGTAACCCTGCACACAAATACACATACTGATTATGACATTATTCCCCCAAGATCGTTTTTCAACGCAGCCATTGATCGCGATCCAATGTATAGCGGAATATAATCGTATGTTCACAACCTGACATGTAATAGCTGTAACATAAAACATACTTACATCAGGTACCAGCTTATTTTCGAATTTCGAACGCCATGTCGTCTACTAAAAGCTAAGAGATGAATTACGACGCTTTTCGACGTTAATATGTGATAGAATTTTAAAGGAATTTTCACGTGCGACGGTCTGCGACTGCCTTGTCAAAATTATTTTTAAATTTGGAATTTTTGTATTACCTATGATGTTGTTATGATAAGTTAGCTATTTGTTAGGTATAGTACATAGTCGGATTGCAATTTGCTAATAATTCAATTACTTCATTAATTTGATTAAAATCATTTTCACATTAACAAAAAATACCATGTTTATAGAAAACAAGATGAAAATATTGAAAGAATACCACTAAGCATCTCAGCCTTAGTAGATTGACGACATACTCCTATTGGGGGGTGACAGGGGTGAAAAGGGGAGGCATTACCACTTTAGCAAATTACTTTGTCCCTACAGAATACCCAGCTTTGTCGCGGATTCGATTTTATCAAACAACAACGCCACCTATAGAAAATTCATCTTATCTGAAAAGTGCAAATAAATCGATACCTCTTTACCTTTTGTATCGAATAAAAAACCAAAACAAAAATAAGCAATTCTCAAACTTTAATACTGTCGTTAAAAACACCGTTCGAAATTCAAAAAATTGCAATAAACATTACGGAAAAGGTTGTGAATGTTGCCAGTGAATTGAGCAATACAAACGTCTGTGCGACGCCAAAAACGTGGCATACAGGATGCCAAATAAAAACCGACGGGCGACAGTACAACCCATAATTTTTGCCTTAAAACAAGGGACCCGTGTTGGCAGTGGTTCTCAACGTTCGAAAGAAGGGGCGAGGGGCGTAAGCGATTTGTAAGAACCGATGAAAGCTCTTCAGATATTGGAAGTACAGGGTTGTCAACGCGCCTAATGGATATAACGGCATTTTATTTTTAGTTCCAATAAGAACGTAATTAAAGTGAACGTTTTCTCCGGACGGAGTTACGAGGTTCTTAAAAAGGTGATACAAAAAGGTACTTTTAGTGAGGAGAGTAAATAGAAGAGTTTTTAGCTGTTTAGAAATAGCTTGGAGTAAATATAGGTCGTTTTTAGAAGCAATGTGGCACAACATTTGAATGAATGACTAATGGTTAAGTGTCTAGGAGTGATTTTATGAACCATAAATTTTGAGCAATTTAATTTTTGAGGGTTTAGATCAGAAGGCCAATTCTCGTACTTAAAAAACGTTCAAATTCAAGTCGCAGTGTCATCTCAGCGACAATCAATGTCAAAAATGTAGGGATATTAGAGGCTTTTTTGACAGATTGCGACTGAGATTAGAATGCGAACGTTCTTAAAATTACGAGAATTGCCCCTCAGATATTGGGATGCATATGTAGAAGCTCTAAAATAAAGCTAATATTTTCCCAGCAACAAAAAATCCAGTTCTCTCCACAATTTTTTCCCACCAGCTTAGATTCTAAGTGCTGGAGGATTAGAAGATTTTTTCCGATCTATCGTGCGTGTACGTTTGGGTTTGTTTAGGATCAAAACGGATGATTGAATCTAGTCGTGTTGATTGACACTTGATCCGGCCTGATGGGTTTATACATTTGTTTTGTTTGGCAACTAAACATGGGATTATTTTAGAAAATTGTAAGGTGGATCGTGGGTAGCGAATTTTGATTTTTTTGACGTAAATTTTTCTTGCAGGTAATTTTTTTTTATTTTAGATCGTGTTTTGTGATGTGTCGGCCTAAATCTTTGAAGATGGATGCAGTGATGCCGACAAGAATAATGTTAATACATAAGAAACTGTAAAATTAAACACACGGAAGACTGAATTTAACACCATGTAGGAAAATTTGCTATTTCAAAGTCTAAAAATAGCGAACGAGATTTTGTAATTTTGTGCCAAAAATTATGTTGAGAGGTAACCGTCTAGCCAGTGATCTCCGGAGGGTGTGCAGAGGTGTATGACCCCCTTCAATTCTCTGAGAGGTATTAGGTCCCATGTGGTAGGTCCCACGGGTAAACTGTGTGATAGGGGACGACAGGAAAGACAATGGTGTAAAGATTATTAGATTTGTGTTACAATAAAATTGTTTGGGATGTGAAATTGTCATTTATGCTTTTCTAGCGTTCCGGTTCTTCAACGTTTGGCTTAGAAACATAAACTTCATATTCAGCAATTTAAAAATTATGGACGGTTCTATTTTCAGCATTCGACAATATTGTAATGTCATCAAAACTACACGTGTATGCGAAATTTCAACGAAATCGGATTACGGGATGTGATTGTAAAACCAATCACCAGATTCGACCTAAAGAACAGCTGTAAAATAAAATAATACAGTTTGAAATTAGATCAAATTCAAATCTAAAAACTAGGTTAACACTTTTTGTTACATAAATGTCCTTTTATATAGAGAAGTCCCGACTGACTGACTCATCAATGCCCAACTCAAACGCTTGAACCTAGAAAGCTGAAATTTTGCACAGAGGTTCCCGTTATAATGTAGACGAGGAATAAGGAAGGATTTCCCGGTAAAACGGGCAAAGCTAGTTTTATATGAAAATTGTTTTCATTGAACAGCACAGGTTCCATTGCAATCCATAGAGCTATTCAACCAAAAATTATATCATACCATCAAAATCTAAGCGACCAAAGTTTAATGCACGAACTGCTTCAGAACCGTTATTCTAACCGACAGCACCGACATGGGGTCGCCAGAATTAGGTCAAGGCTGTTAGCTAATCAATCCTTACTACTGTTGGATATTCATTTAGCTTTGCTAACATTTGTGGCTTAGTGTTGAGGGATAGTAATGTTATTTAGAAAATAATCATAAAGATTATTGTGGAGTCTGGAGGGGCTCGTGGCTAAGTAATAACAGCCGCACGGGTCAATGCTACGCTTGTCGCGGTCAGTTCGTGGATGGGTGACCATCCATTACATCTCGAGACTCCTCCGTGCCTGTGTGCAAGCACGTTAGGCCATTGGTCCCGGCTGTCATTCGTAGATCTTTGACAGTCGTTACGGGTCGTCAGAAGTCCGAAGGTCTGACAACCAGTCTTACACCAAGGGGTATCGGGGTGGGGGTCGATCGGGAGGGGGTAGAGGTAGGGGTACCCAGTAACTGGGTTGTAGAGGTCAGATAGGCAGTCCTCCATGAAAAATACTGCTGTATCCAGTTACACTGGAAGCCGACCCCAACTAAGTTGGGAAAATTCTGCAGCAGTCTGTGCTAAATAAATGTGTTTTCTTCCTTTCTTTCTTTTTTCAAAATCTCTGCGGCGAGGGCAGAAAGTGAACTGGATAGTCAACTCATTTAGATTTACATGAAGACTGATCTAAATTGCTGATGATCTCAACGGTCGGCTGAAGTTAGTTAAAATAATGCAAGAATTACGTGACTCACAAGTTCTTAGAAAGATCACATCGCATTTTTTCATTAAAATCAACTGCATTACGCAAACGTCAATTCCAAAAACAAGATCAGACCCGACATCTTTTTAAGTAGCCAAATACTTGCCAGTATAAAAAAAAAACAATATTATTCTCCAGGGTCGGTACTACACAAAATCCGCTTAGCAAAAAAAAAACAAATAGGTTGGCAACCCTCAATACAAGAGGACTTGGAACTCGCTGCGGTTGCAAAATTCCCGCTCCAAAGGTCACTCACCCCACTCATTAGGCGTTAGCCGCGTCATAGATGTCACGTATTTTTTTTCTATTGATATTGTCTTATAAAGTATTTAGTCTGAGGACATAAAAGGGTTTTACAAGTATTTTTTCTGAGTTTGGGGGACTGTGTAGTACCTATCTGAGATTTGTGTTACACATAGCTGAGGAAATTGAGGATACAGGTTGTCTTTGCTGCAGCCTCAAGGAATTTTAGCAATCCATAGACAACCATGTCGTTATGTTGTATTTTTTACCGAAAGCCTTTCCTACAACCTTTAAGATTGCCTGTTCATAAGATTGCCTGTTCATAAGATTGCCTGTTCATAAGATTGCCTGTTCATAAGAGTGCAAGTAGGGGTGGGTAATCGCCCAGCAAGAGTTCACATAAATTATGCTTCAGTGTAACCTATCCCCATAAACTCGAGATTGAAAAAAATAAAAATTTTATCAGCCAACTCTCTGCCTGCCTAGCCTTTTCCCAACTATGTTGGGGTCGGCTTCCAGTCTAACCGGATGCAGCTGAATATCAGTATTTTACATGGAGCGACTGCCTGTCTGACCTCCACAACCCAGTAACTGGGTAATACGATACCTCTTGGTAAGACTGGTTGTCAGACTTTCGGGCTTCTGACGACCCGTAACGACTGTCAAAGATCCACGAATGACAGCCGGGACCAACGGCTTAACGTGCTTTCCGAGGCACGGAGGAGTCTCGGTATGTAAAGATGGTCACCCATCCACTGACCAACCCCGGCAAGCGTAGCTTCACCCGATGGATCGACCCGTGCGGCTGTAATTACTTAGCCACGAGCTCCTCTTTATCAGCCAACTATCTAAGTAATTACGTCGTGGATTTGGTTTGTTTGTTTAATCTAACCAAGAAATAAAAATCCAGTCAACATTTTTGTTTGTGATGTTTTACAAGCAATAACTTATTTAAACATTTTATAATCCCTACGAATTATAAATTAATCCCACGTTTTCGGCAGACACTAAAACATTATTATAGTTTAAAACTCACTAAATCATAAACAACATCAGCAGTCAAACGGTTGAAACATGTCATCTATAAAAAAAAGATCGCAACGCTTACGACATTTAGCTTCACCAAAAAGTCTTGACAGACGGAAAAATATGGAACTAAATAAAAATGTACGGAATCTGACAGTGTGTTTGACGTTTCCTTTAGCAAGCGGCGCCACTGTGAACTGCAAAGCTACACTGGGCGTTCGAAATATAAAACATTTGAATGTTTATGTTGATCGTTCTACATACGGTTTATTTTGAAATAATATTTTGTTAGATGTCTTTCTGTTGAGAAGTTTATCGACTTCATTCGTACATATCCTTCTCGAATCTGTCAGTTAGTTGATAATAGTAATTTGCCTTTTGAAAAGAATATTGTTCGATGGACTTTGCACGTTTTCTTGAGCTAACACCTCTTCTACAAAACCCCATGGGAAATAAAGGGTTGACCAAATCACGTAAGTTCCAGACACTAATATTTGAAAGCTCGGAAAACATTACAATATATTTCCCAAATAATATTTCTCGAACGTCAATTCAACAACTAAACGAACTTCATATCCTAGTTCGGGTATTAATTACAAAGCTTAGCGCACACGCGAGGGCCACAAACTGTAAAACTATTAGCGGGGCTGTCCGAATAGTTGGAAATAGTTTCCTTGGCTTGCCGCCAGGCGCGCTAGTGATAGATCGCGTCGCCTTGCATTTGACATGTTGTAAACAAAAATAATAAATAAAAAGCGTACAGTACAACATGTTTTGATATATGTGTATTTCGTTTTGGGTTATAGCTTGAGTTTTATTGGTTTCACGGTAAGATTAGAAATGACGTGACGTTTTTATGGGAACGGGTCGACATTCATGTTGATTGCCAATTTCTGGCGTGATTTTTTAGGTTATCCCCGGAGATTGACAGCGTAATTATTGTATTAGGAAAGCGGGAGCGAGTTAAACTGTTTTTTTAGTTATCTGTATCAAGTAAAAGTACTTAAAGTTTACAAAAAAGTTGTACAAATAAGATTGAAGAAATTTTGCTCCAGATTAAAAATTAAAGCAAAAATTCTACTTAAAACTCAAGCCAAAACATAACCAAACTCCTAAAACATGAAAAACATCAAGAAATTACTTTTTAAAATGAAACACCACCATCAAAACATTATGAGCGCGAACTCAACGCGCATCGAGCGTCCCGACGCAAAGTTTGCAATTTACAACTTTAGTTCTCTGACAAGTACTTACAAGACTTAATATCTCGCCGCTATGTACTCAGCTTTATTTGGACGAGTATTTAGAAGTATTCCTTGAGGACTTGTCTAAGTTAAAGCGAGACTGCGTTTGAGAAGCGAAAGCGACACAAGTATATTTTTTTCTAGTATTTAAATCTCGCCATTTTTGTAACTTCTCATTCCTCATAGCATCTTATTTAAAAAGTTTCAAAGTAGAATTTAAGGCGAGTATAATTGTGAAAGGTCATTTTTGAGAGCCTAATGCTTTTAAACGAGTCTACAGAAAATTCCAGAAAGAAATATTGTATATGAAACTTTGATATACATGTGTACTTCAATCTGAGCATTTGAAAATTTTAAGCAACATTAAATAGCAAAAAAAATTGAAATGAGATTGTTTTCAACTTTAAATTCGATACAGTTTCTAAACAACAAGTAATATTTTCACGGCATCACGACGATAATATTGGTAAATCACTTATTTTACAACTGTGCATTTTTTATTTTAAAATAATAAGTAATTTTTTTTTTTTTTGGAAAAATTAATTACCTTATTATTTTAACAACGCAACTTTAACAGCGGAAATTTAAAAATATTCAATAGCGGGTCCGTACGACGACTTTATCGACTACAGCAGCGCACAAGGCAATTGCGTACAATTGTTTTATCTCACGAATGCGGATGAGCCATCCTTGTAGATGTGAGACGTATAGACACGCGTTCGACACGCGCTCTTGTGTGCGTAGCGCGCTCCCGAGCTTACTTACACAAAGACAATGGGCATACAAGTATGGCTCGCCCGCTTTCGTGATATAATACAACTTTAACACATTATCAATCGGTTTCATTTTGACTGCTCAACAACATTCAATTCGTTATTTACGTTGCCGAGCAAACAAATTTTTCGAACTTAAGAAGCAATGGATTAGCAATTTGCTTGATAGTGTATTACAGATTCTGATTGATAGTGTATTACATAATTAGGGTGCAGGTCGGCGACTATACTCACCTTAAAGCCTGAAAAAATATCGCCTCAGCTTTTGCGAGCGGCTTCGCTTTTTGTGTGTACTGTACTTTACCAAGTCCCAAGGGAAAAAAAGTTCTTTAATGTAGCTACTGCAGTTAGTCGGGTCAGTACCTACTACATACGTAGAAGCGGCTGAGTGGTAATTATGTAAGGTCAAAGAAAGGGAGAAAGCGTTTAACGTAAATAAGTTTCTCTCATATTTATATGTCTGGGTAGTCGAGTACTGTAAGCAAAGTAGTCGCTTATTCTGTTGTATGTGAGGTAAGTACAATTTTTTTAAAATTCATACTGTACTTTTTATGTTTGCTCGTGGCTAAGTAATAACAGCCGCACGGATATAGTCGATTGATCAAGTTAAGCTACGCTTGCCGCGGTTGGTCCGTGGATGGGTGACCAGATGGTCACCTACCAAATCTTTACATATCGAGAACCTTCCGTGCCTCGGAAAGCACATTAAGCCCGTTCCGGCTGTCATTCGTGGATCTTTGACAGTCGTAAAAGGGTGGTCAGAAACCCGAAAGTTTGACAACCAGTCTTACCAAGGTGTATCGTATTTAGCCAGTTACTGGGTTGTGGAGGTCAGATAGGTGGTCGCTCCAAACCAACATAGTTGGGAATAGGATAGGCGGATGATGACTTTTTATTAAGTTTGATAACATAAGATTAAGATTAAGATAAACATAAGATTAAGATGTTTTGTAACACAATCACGCAAAAACGGCTGAACGAATTTGGATGACTTTTGGCTCACAGATACACGTTGTTCTGGATTAAAATATAGGACACTTTCTATATAGGTAGGTCCTGTACTTGACGTTTATTTTGCGAGTAAAACTGCGAGCAACAGCAAGTTTAATTAGGAGTTGTATTTTTGGTGGATTACATAACAAGCTAAGTACTTACAAATGATTACACATGGTGCTCTACTAACAAATTACAATTACACTGTAAAGTTAGGTCATAAACTCGCCAATATAAATTTAACAGTGCTAAAAGTTTCAACAGTTTAGAGAGGCTTCCTTTTTCCGCTAAAACCATTACCAAAAACGGGTCATAAATAAATAAAAAATTAGGCCCACATTTCCACCAACCGACATTAAGTATCGACCAACTAAATGAAGGGTAGGGTAGTCCTAAATTTTTAATAATTTCATGTCCACACGGTACGTGCCGATTTTCAGCCTCTGAGGTTGCAATATACCTACTGTGATTAAATACAATTTGGGCCGCTCCCGAGTGCCCTCTAGCACTTCCGGGAAGCCTAGCGACTTCCGCCGCCCGACTTCCGGTAGGATACCGCGCGTTATTTCGTACTTTTTTTTTTATTTTTCAAGTGGCTCTTGTGGGCGAGTGCCTTTTTGTCATGAAATAAAGTTTTTTCGACGAAAAAATGTAAAAATGTAGACCGTGTACGTTATGTATTTTTATGGGGTGTCGTATTTATAAAAGGAATGGTAGCTGTAAATGATGGCGTCGGAGGTTTGTCGACTGGGGCTTTAATAATGGTTTTTAAGAATATTCTCTCACGCTTTTACGCGTGCGCTACAGACAGGATAAACAGGTTTCCAGGTAAGCTTATTAAAGTTCGTTTTTTAATTAATATTAAATACTTTATCCCACAGCCAGCATACAGGATCTTATGTTGACATCAGTCCCTCGTTTCAAGTTATTTTGAAACGATCACATAGAATAACAAACTGTCATGAAGCTTGTTACCAAAAACCGCTGATAGATTAATAACAAACGAAAAATAATATTAAAAAAATCATACACCCCAACTATTTTGTTCGGGTGTTTCTTGTCTGTCAGTATGCAAACAACAGTGCTATTACAGCATTAAAATTACATCCCCATAAATACCATAACAACTTTAACATAAAGCCATAAAGACGAAATTCAATCTTTAGAACACCAGACAAGCAGCAAATTCAAACTTGCCAAACAACACAATTCAATTTGACAAGTACGAACAAACAATTCTAAACTTTATTAGAACGTCGTAAACGTCAATTTTGATCGTAAACATCCAAGATGGCGACCACATGGGAGTCTAGTTAACAAAATATATGAAGAGGATTGTTTATGGAGCATCCTGTTGATAGACATTAAGAGGTTTTGTCTCAAAACGGGATGCACGGTAACTATAACAAATTGAGGACGAAAGGGTATCTCAGACTAAATGGTACCAGGGTGAAAGGACGTGGTGAGAGATGGATTCTAAAAGATGGTCGACGATTGTTAGATGTTTATATTTTCGGATCTCGAAGCTATTAACTTCTAGCTTAGTAGTATTAGTATTTGTTCCGAGTCTGGGTGTTTTTCTATCTATAATATGTATGTATTTACAAAAAAAAATATATATATAAGTAGTTTATAAGCCATCTCGTTACCATAACACAAGCATTAGATTACTTAGCTTGGGACTAGATGGCGTTGTGTGAAATGTCCAAGGATATTTATTTATTTATTTTATTTATTTAGCTTTTGAAGATTCTTCGCCATAGCTAAAAATGGTTACCGAATGATTTAAAAATAAGTCTAATTCAGTTATTTCAGCAATAACTAGTAGTTCCGCGAGTCATCAGATCTTCTCCAAATTTTTATGACACCAACTTAAGGTTTAAAATAAAAAAAGAACCATCGAAATCGGATCTCGTAAGGCGGAGATATACAAGATGTTTCTTTTAAGGTGCAAGCCAGTGCGAGCTGATAGCAGAGTACCATACCTATCGATTTAACCCCCATGTTCTACGATTTTTTGTAGTTTTCGAGTTATTTTGAATCCCTCATTTCATATCAAATGGTAGTGGTTAGGGATAGTAGTAGTTATAAAATTTATGTTTTTGTTATCAACTGAGCTCTGCTTATACGTAGAGGAATGGTAAATATTAGGATTGACAAAAATATGCAAAGATAATAATAAATTATAAAATATGAAAATCACAATATTTCAGATACACCACTTTCAACGACCGATTTCAGCAAATAATGCCCTATTTAGTACATTCTTGTTCAAAGTTGACCCAAAAAATAGATGTAATTTTTTAAAGCCATCATCTCGTTGAATCAGGAAAAATATCGAAAAAAAAATATAACTCGAAAACTACAAAAAATCGTAGAACATACATGGGGGTTAAATCGATAGGTATGGTACTCTGCTATCAGCTCGCACTGGCTTGACACCTTCAGACCTCTGCCTCGAATTTCGCGGGCAGCGGGGCGGTGGCGGCGGCGGTGCGTCTCGCATTGTTCCGCCCCGCTCCCGCGCCGCTGTTTTCGAGAACCGGTCCATCATAAGATCCTGCCGCTCCCGCGCCGCCGCCGCCGCCGCCCCGCTGCCCGCAAGATTCGAGGCAGTGGCCTAAAAGAAACGCCCTGTATACCCCTACAGTAGCCCCCTTTTTGGAAGAAGTTTTCCCCTAATCAAAAATACCCGACGACAAAAAAAATCTATAATGTCGTAAAACCTGTACCAATTTTCGTCCAGATCGGTTGTAAAATTCGACCTTTAGAGGAGTAGCAACAAACCGACAGACGAAAGCTAATTTTGCCAGACTTGAAGCAGAGACGCTTCGCTCGCTCTATTATTGTACCACTGAAGGGTGAAGGCCTATATGTTCATGTACACACAGCAGCAGATCAAGTTAACAAACTGTCAAATTTTCTCATTCCATTTTGAACTTAACCGTCAACATTTTAAGGTTTAACCATAGACTTATAAAAAAAGATGGACTCCGCGCCACGCATATCGAAAGTGAAGCACAGTAAGTTAGTCCGGTCAATTTAGACCAAAAAATGAGAGTGAAGTTACATAAAGTCCCAACAAGCTGAATTTCAGTGAAATTGTTCAAAATATAATTATAAACAATGTCTAGAAGTTCCCCATCATTCCCCTGTAAGGAAAAAATTTTATTCAAGGTCAAAGGTCAAAAAAATGAGTTTTTCGCGATTTTCAGCAAAACGGTAAGTTTTATCATAAAAGTACCTCAGACAAAAATTGTAGATCATAAAATTATCTATATAAAATGTATCAATACTTTTTCTCTTACGAGCCACCGTTTCTGAGATATAACGATTCAAAAAGTTATAAAAGTTGTTATCGTCATAATATACATGAGTACGCCACGTATATACATCTAGAGTTGTTATATTTAAAAAAAAAAAAAAAAGAAGCTGAAGTTTTTAAAAAGAGTAATTCAACTCAACAAGAAGTTATTACCAACGGCATCCACTTTCTTCTTTCTATGTACGGAGCTCCTAAAAAAACTACCTGTTTAGATAAGCATCGATATGCATGTTTCGTTAAAAATACTAAAAATAAAAAACAAGTTCAATTAGCTTGTCTTCCTCCAACCTCAGTTGCTGCTCACCAACATCTTTTTCGAGTATATTACCAAGTTAAGTGTGGCTTGGTTATCAGCTAGACCCTACAGACTGGGGTTGGAAGTTGGTCAACAATATATTAGTGCCAGTTCAAACTTTACTTCCACCTGCGCCGGAAAAACTGCTGAACACTATTTTTTGCAACTGCAAAAAGGGATGCAGTGCTAAATGCGGTTGCAAAAAAGTCGGACTGTCTTGTTCTTTGGCATGCACAAATTGTCAAGGCCGGTCGTGCTCTAATATTGAATCACAAACAATGGAGGATTCGTTTGACTCCGACGAAGTATCATGCGATACATCGCTATTGACGCAATTTACTTGCATCCAAAATGAAGATGAAGAAGAAGCAGGAGAAGAAGAACAAGAAGAAGATCAAGAAGAAGAACAAGAATTTGAAACTTACGAATAAGACGAATAGACTTCAACACTTTTTTTTAATTTACATCGCTTTTATCTTTCCCAATCTTTGAAAATTTCCGTTATTATGCAATAGTTTTACATTAAACAGGATCACAACTGACCCGTGGAGTAGGCCTACTGGGGAAACCACGTTAAAAAAACGCGCTAAGTACACTACCTTATAGGTGGCGTGGAAACGTGTGCATATTATGACGATAACAACTTTTATAACTTTTTGAATCGTTATATCTCAGAAACGGTGGCTCGTAAGAAAAAAAGTATTAATGCATTTTTTATAAATAATTTTATGATCTACAATTTTTGTCTGAGGTACTTTTATGATAAAACTTACCGTTTTGCTGAAAATCGCGAAAAACTCATTTTTTTACCTTTGACCTTGAATAAATTTTTCTCCTTACAGGGGAATGATGGGGAACTTCTAGACATTGTTTATAATTATGTTTTGAACAATTTCACAGAAATTCAGCTTGTTGGGACTTTATGTAACTTCGAATGTCTAAATTGACCAGACTAAGTATGGACCGGACCATTTGTACAAACACGCCTCGCGCACACATTTACATCGTAGTATGCCGACCGGCCGCTATTACGTGACACGAGCGACGGCGTCTTTGCAGGTACTCAAATCACGCACACACAGATCGGTACGGTGCTTCACTTTCGATATGCGCGGCGCGGAATCCATCTTTTTTTATAAGTCTATAAAATTATTTGGAGAAATTTGACATTTTGGTAGGTATAGCCTGATGTGTCTGTACCTGCATTATGTGTAAAACCTCAATTAATTACTTAGGCAATAACTGAAATTAAATTATAAATACTAAAATATTGGTAAGTACAAGACTTTTCAAAGTTATTTTAAGACAGCTTTCAAAATTCTTAGAAATTGTAATTAAGGTAAGTGTTGATCTAACCTGAGTTTATTAGCTAGTAAATTAGGTACTTACATAAGTTGAATAGATATTAAAACCACTTAATTGGAACTAAATACAAGTGTCGACACTCCCATTGAACAAGCAATAATTTAGCTGCTGTCAGTAATTCATGACAAAGCACTAAATATATGCAGTAATTCAGCTTATTGTAAAATATCAGGGAATGAATAAGACATAGAGCGCTTTAAGAAACATACGGTTTATTGGGGTAATTACGATAATAGGGTAATTCTAACTAATGACCATTTTCTACCAAACGCATCGGCATTTTTCATACATACAGATAAATAATAAAATATAATATACCTAATTAAATTATGAAATTGAATATGTTCTGTGCACAATTTACATTTTTCTGGGAAATCAACAGAACAAAAATTCTACCAACATTTTTAAAATATCAGCAGCTCATCAAACGTAAATTCGACAATTTAAAAAAAGACACTGCCAAAGTCTGACGAGTATTGACAACTACACAAAAATACAGGGATGCTCTGAGGTAGCTCGCTTATTAACAGAATTATAATAATTAGAATCATCAATACAACTATATTAAGTTCAAATTGCCGTATTGAATTACTGTTTCATGAAATATTGACATTTCTAATGATTATAATTATGTAATTTAAATACATATTTGTAACGGCCGCGAATTCAACATACCACCTCAACACACAAGCTGACAATGAATCTGAAACCTTGTCTTATTCATACTCAAATGCAAACTTACAAACTAACTAATTGGTACAATATTAAAACCCAAACCTAACGATTGGTCAGATACCTACCAGACCATAAATTTACCAATTTTTTTTTCTCATTTCCTAAACACTGAAATTCCAAATTAGGACCAACTTCTAATTGTTTTTTCCTGTTGAAAAAAAACTTAAGCAAAAACGAATATTCTTAATTAAGAATGGCGTGATACAATTTGATAATAAAGACTTCTCGACAACAGTATGATAAAAAACGATTTTGTTTTAAAAGTTTTAGGCGTCGTTGTAATGAGAACTTAATTAGTTGAGGAACAGGTATCGAGAAAAAATATACTTAAAATACTTTTTCGGAGGTGTGATACTTTTTCGATTGAAGAAAAAGTCACTGGTATAGGCTGCCGCCTACTTGAGGTATATTACCCAGTAACTGGGTTGTCGTCAGTCGCTCCATGTAAAATACTGGTATCAGCTGCATCCTGTTAGACTGGAAACCGACCTCAACATAGTTGGGAAAAGTATAGGCAGATTGAGTCTGCCGTCTTCCTCTCTGGTAAGGGCAGAAACAAATCACCTATTCCCAATCTTTGTGAGTCCTGACTTACTGAGTCAATCAATCTGCCTAACCTTTTCCCAAAAATGTTGGGGTCGACTTCCAGTCTAACCGGATGGAGCTGAATACTAGTATTTTACATGGAGCGACAGCCTATCTGACCTCCACAACCCAGTAACTTGGTAATACGATACCCCTTGGTAAGACTGCAGGTAGTCAGACTTTCGGGCTTCTGACGACCCGTAACGACTGTCACAAGATCCACGAACGACAGCCGGGACTAACGGCTTAACGTGCTTTCCGAGGCACGGAGGAGTCTGGGTATGTAAAGATGGTCACCCATCCACAGACCAACCCAGGCAAGCGTAGCATAACCTGATGGATCGACCCGTGCGGCTGTTGTTACTTAGCCACTAGCGTATACAGCAAAATACCATCTGACCACACCAGTTCAGCAATAGTCTCCAAAATGCATGTCATGATAAATTGATGATAAGACAGGATTATAAATCTCATTACTAGATTTTGCCCGAGGCTTCAACCGCGTGGATGTCGGTAAATATCCCACGGGAACGTACTACCGGGAAATCCTTCCTTATTCCTTGACTACATTATAAAGGGAACCTCTGTGCAAAATTTCAACTTTCTAGGTCCAAAGGGTTTGGGCTGGGCGTTGATGAGTCAGTCAGGACTTTCATTTTTATTTTTAAAGATGAACCTTAGTAACTGCCAAATTAAAATTTATGTCGATATACAGTCGGTAAAACTCCAAATACTTACACTAAAAAAGCTGAATACTTGCTTGCAAAAAAAGCAAATCCCATCATAATATTACCGACCTCTATTTCTATCAAATTGCTGCGGTAGGTAGCAATTTTAATATACAATACAACAGCATACCTTGAACCGGGGATTATTGGTGCTACCGCTGAAACTTTCAAGACCGGACTCCCGAAATTGAAGCCCTAAACTGGGGCACCTGAAAGCAATTTCGAGTCGCTTGGAGCTGATTTTACGAAATGTGTTTTGTTGCAATATTATAACGCTACGACATTGAGTTATAATGTACTCGTAGTACATTATAACTCAATGCGATAACGTAGTTTGAATTGCGAATACTTATACGAATTTAAAACCAATTGTGTTTTGTTTGAAATAGTTATTTATGCAACTGACGTATAATAAGGGGTATAAAACACTCATGTGATACTATTATCACACTCGGCTTCGCGTCGTGTGATAAACCCGCATTCATGTTTTAATACCTAATTATGTAGAGTTGCATACAAGACTTTATCTACATCCATGTTGTGAATCGTCTATAAAAGGTTCTGAAACAGTTTCTTGCAATACTAATACTCGTATCGAACATGGCGGCCGGCGTCATAGCGGCGACGTGAATTCGAATAAGTTCTTTTTTTAAATTACGGCGCTGTTGTAGTGAAACGCGCGTGCATTACAATGTTCTTTTTTTGAAAACAAGTTGCATTATGAAATTCAGTACAACATTAAAGCACCCGTTTAGATGCTATTATGGTTACCATGGTTACTATGACACTAGCTGTTTTAATGTTGGCAGTAAGCTAACTGTTTCAGAAACTTTTATAGACGATTTATAGCATAGGTGTAGATAAACAAATAAACATCATCATCTGTCTAGCCTTAAATTCCTAACTACATTATTATACTGGGTTCGGCTTCCAGTCTAACAGGATGCAGCTGAGTACCAGTATTTTACATGGAGCGACTGCCTATATGACCTCCACAACCCAGTTACTGAGTAACGCGCTACCCTTTGGCAAGACTGGTTGTCAGACTTTCGGGCTTCTGACTACCGATTTATAAATGACAGCCGGGACCACATGCTTAACGTGGTGTCCGAGACACGGAGGGGTCGCGGTATATTATGTAATGGATGGTGGCCCATCCATAGACCGACCACGGCAAGCGTCGCTTAACTTTAGAGGTCGACCCGTGCGGCCGTTATTATTTAGTCACTAGCAAAACAAACGTCTAATCACAATTCCATAGACAAAACAAGAGGACTAAGCAGTTTCATGAACTAGCTTCCAGTACTAGACACAATACTTATGCAAATAAGTCAGACGCTGGCTAAATAATAAAGCTACGTTCACATTAGTTTGAATAGCACTAGAGTACGGAAGCACTCCGGAAAAGTTTAATTTTTCCAATTGTTTTTCGCCATAACAATTTAATCAATTCATAATGGCCGATATTGGACAGCGGTCTTCACCTATGGCATGGCCATGGGGATATTTCCATGCTTCCACTTATTGCTTGTCAAAAATTTGCTGTAAGTAATGTAACTGGCAGATAGGAAGGCGTTGCTGCTATACATCTTGACTGAATCCCTTAGTTGTTTTTACGACTCCCGTGAATAATGAGGAGTTTTCTAAAAAAAAACAGTGTTTCCCCAACTATGTTGACGTCGGCTTCCAGTCTAACTAGATGCAGCTGTATACCAGTATTTTACATGGAGCGACTGCCTATCTGACTTCCACAAACCTGTAGCTGGGAAAAACCATATCCCTTGGTGGGACTGGTTGTGACTTTCGGGCTTCTGACGACCCGTAACGACTGTCAAAGACGAATGACAGCCGGACCCAACAGCTTAACGTTCTTTTCGAGGCACGGAGATGTCTCGGTATGTGAAGATGGTCACCCATCCACGGACCAAGCATAGCTTAACCCCAGGGATCGACCCGTGCGGCTGTTATTACTTAGTCACGAGCTCCTCAAAAAAGACTTTACTCATTACTCTTAAATTTAGTGCCCAACTTTAGTTTCGGTGCACTAAGCTCGGGATAATGTGTACGCTGCTTTATTCCGTCTTGTAGAGCCATCGACGTGAAAGATTAGGGTTGCAACTCAAGGATTTAACTTCTAAGATGAGGTGTATTAAGTTGACAGGGTTGCCAAAACATTGTGTTGTTTTAAGTTGGTAGCGCTTATAATTTTAAGTTCGTTCGGTTGGTAGGGATTGAAGTTTAAGTGAGGGTGTTACTTGTTAAGGTTGATGCGCCAGGGTAGCCCGCGAAATTCAAAATTTCTTACGTTTTTTGCAATTTGTGGGTCAGTGTGAGCTTGTATGGTGATTAAAATATGATTCGCGGCCGTAGCTAATATGGCTTTACAGAATTATAATCATTAGAATCAGCAATACAACTCCATAAGTTAGCATTTACCTCAAATGTAGCGATTTCATGAAATCATGAGGTTTGAGGTAAATGCTAACTTATGGAGTTGTATTGCTGATTCTAATGATTCTAATTCTATAAAGCCTTATTAGCTACGGCCGCGAATCATATTTTAATCACCATACAAGCTCACACTGACCTACAAATTGCAAAAAACGTAAGAATTTTGAATTTCGCGGGCTACCCTGGCGCTTTCGCCTTAATTTTGCAAATCGTACGAGAATATTGAGGGACGTCTATGGGAGATCTTTTTGCAATAAGTGATAAATAAGTTCTTATTGACCGAGCGAGCGAAGCGTCTGTGCTTAAAAATTTGCTTTCGTCTGTCGGTTTATTGCTACTCCTCTACAGGTCGTATTTTACAACCGATCTGGACGAAACTTGGTATACAAGTTTAACGACTGTATAGAATTTTTTGCCGTCGGGGATTTTTGAATGAAGGACCTAGCTAAGTAGCTACTTCCTCCAAAAGGGGGGCAAAAAGGGGGCTACTGGATATCTCCGCCTAATGAGATCCGATTTCAATGGTTTTTTTTTTATTTGAACCTTTAAGAGGAAATGGGGGCAGCCAGACTTTTGAAAATTAGGTATTTTAAGAAGGTATTGCTGTCGCTCTGCCCTCGAATTCGTGCGATAAGGACAACTGCAGATCCGACTAAATAGCCATGTAAAAAGTCACATTTCGTGGTTTGGCTCTCGTCTATTTCCTCCTCCAATATTTGACCAATTTAAAAGATATTTCATAAACTGAATAAGAAGGATATATACTATGCCCCATTGTTTTTCTTTTTTCGTTAATAGTTGTCAAATTGGTACACTAGGCGTCTGTTGACAGCGGTCTGAATAGGCAATTTTGAGCATTTTTTGAGGGTTCTAGTTCTTATAAAAATAATATATAATCAAAAAGGAAAACATAGGGGCATACAAGTAGCTGATATTTATTTTTTGTAAAAAATCATTGCTTTATGGTCATTAACCAGGGCGCGGGTAGTTTTAAGAAGATACCGCGGCCCTGGCATAGGCAACTGAAGGAACACGGGTGGGTTTTAGTCAGTAAAAGTCTGACACGCCCTTCCGCTCCACCCAGAACGGGAGAAGTTATTTGATGATTTCCCACCCTCAAATGGTCATTAACCAGAAAGAAAACAGGCGAGAGCGTATGTATCTTTTTGTATGGAGAAAAGAGCACCCACGTTTCCTCTTAAATTGGTCTCATAAAAACTTGGTGAATATCTGATGAGGATCTTCGGCGTTGTGAACAGAATAGCTCCTCAAATGTAGTAAATTTCTCACTTTTAGATTTGTACCACTGGGAGCGGCACTTTAACTCCTAGGTAGGGATTTATGGAGCACCGGGGACCACCTTCTCATCAAGAAAATAATCCGCGAGGTCTACCGTTCGCAGCTACTAGTAATATACATATTGCAGTAATTAATTAATGGGTATTTTGATTTGGATTAGATTCTTTTTAGACTCATACGATTGAGACGTGTTTTGTTGGTGGTAATCTGCACAGCTTTTCCATGTCGTTAGCAATAAATTCAATAGAATTCGTATATATGGAGACGTTTACTATGAAATTCCAACTCACCATAATTAAAACCACAGTATAATACTGTTACAGCAGTTTATCTTCATAGAAAACGGCCGAAACGACGCGCTTCGAAATCTCAGTCAGTACCAGTACGCAACCGTTCGAGCGCGCGTCAGTTACGCATGAACGGACACTTATTTATCTACCGAGCAGCCGTAGATAATTAAATCAAACTCACATATGATTCTGTATTAAAACAGAACTTCAAAGTAGGTACGAAAATTTGATTAGTTATCGTAGGTACGCACGGCTACAGATCAAGCTATACATTTCCATTATAAGCTGATCTCGCATTGTATAGGATTTACTTACAGAGGTAAACTGGAAATGTATAGCTTGATGTGTAGCCGTGTGTACCTACTTCAAATCACATTGACAAGGAAAAAGAGACTATCTATTACCTGTGGGAAACCCATTGATAACGTTACCTACTCTAAAATTCATACCTGTCGTTGATTGAATACTATATTCAAACAAAAACATACTTTACTCGATCACGTTAACGTATACTTCAATTTGTACTGAAACTGAATAAGCGCCATCTGGTGACTGCAATAGGAAACACAATTATTCCATACAAATTGACGTAAGTTACCGTCGTAAAGGCGCTGTTCTATATTGATCCTTGTTTTTTTACTACAACACAATTATTTTTAGCAGAACTAATGCCAGTTTTTCCTGCGTGTTACCTAATCCCGTAAGAAACACAGAATATTTTTAATTAATTCCCCAAACAATATCCAATTCAACCCTTCAAATCTCACCTGACGATCTGAATAAACAAAAACAAAATTTCAATTTGCGAACCAACCCTTCGCCTGCCGAGTTCTGAGCGGATCTCGGCGCAAATCCCACTTTGATCGACTTCCCAAGTCCTTCAAGCGATACCCTTAGTTTTGCGTGGGTTAGGCGTTTGAGGTCCATTTCGGGACGGATTCATTATGCTATAAGTAATGGTGGGCCATGATGGGCATGTCAACTTTGATGGCTGGCTTTCGTTTTTGTTTTTATTAGTGGCCAGTTTTGGTCTTGTGTTCTAAATTTGAAAGGATGTGTGGCCTCGTTCGTTTGTTTTGGTCTTCAATTTGAAAAGTAACGTTCTTCGAATGAGGGTTTTCTGAAATGACGTTCACTTGACGTCGTGACTGAATGATGAACGAATGAATGAATGAAACAAATGATGAACGTATATTTTATATTCATTGTCGAAATTGAAGACCCCGGCGCCAGCTGGTGCCGTGAATTTGCATGAAAACCCTCACTGTGCCAAAGGAGCCTCTACAAGATACCTCCGTCAGGGTAACCGTAGGCATACAGCCCCGATAACACTCCCATAACTTTGCTTTCTGCCACTTTATAAGTAGTATAAGGAAAAGAAAAAATCGGTCAAGAGTGAGTCGGACTCGCGCACCGAGGGTTCCGTTCCGACTTCTGAAAAAGTGTGCTATATAAAGACATAGTTTTAATTTTCCTGTAATCTTTACAAAAACTTCTATCACATAATCAGCCTATAACGTTCCCACTGCTGGGACACAGGCCTCGGTGAGAGGGAGTGGGCTATAATCCACCACGCGGGCCCAGTGCAGATTGGTAGATGTCACATGTCTTCGAATTTTTGGTTCTAGGACATGCCGGTTTCCTCACGATGTTTTCCTTCACCATTTTGAAAGCAGTGGTGATGAAATAAATCACACAAAGTAAAGCGCCTGCCGAGATTCGAACTCACGACTTACACAACTCG
This sequence comes from Cosmia trapezina, assembly GCA_905163495.3. NCBI lineage: Eukaryota > Metazoa > Arthropoda > Insecta > Lepidoptera > Noctuidae > Cosmia > Cosmia trapezina. The sequence goes on from LR991044.1 coordinate 8,631,041, forward strand.
TAAGTAGGAGCCATTACCACTGGGCCACCACTGCACACTGTTCTCAAAGCTTCTATCACGTAGAATAATTTCAGATTTTTCTCTATGCAAACTTCGGAGGTAAGGGTTACATTTTTCATCAAAAGTCGAAAACTATGCGGCCTAAAATAAAAGAAAAAACTGTTTGAGAATGTGCAAACAGCGCTCTTTCATAATTGATGCCCCAGATGCCCTAGTAGCCCCACTTCTAATTTTTAATACCCCCTTTCAGTTCTTGTTGCAAAAAAAATATAAATATATTTATTTCTTTCTTATTTGCAAAATAGATGGGCAAACTTCATCAAAAACTGTTCCAAATTTCATATATATCCAACTGTGACAAACGGACAGACAGACAGACGGAGTCGCACTAAAAGGGTTCCTTTTTAACCCCCGACGCAAAAAGAGGGGTGTTATAAGTTTGACCGCTATGTGTGTGTGTGTGTGTGTGTGTCTGTGTGTCTGTCTGTGGCACCGTAGCGCTTAAACGGGTGGACTGATTTGGATGCGGTTTTTTTTATTTGAAAGCAGGTTTTCCAGCGATGGTTCTTAGACATGTTTTATCAAAATCGGTTCAGCCGTTTCAAAGTTATTTGCTCTTTTGTTAGCTGCGGTAGGGATCTTAGACGCGTGATGGGTATTTACTTTACTTTCAAACCTTAGTGTGACCTAAAATTTGAAACATCCATGTATGCTATCTATCTATGCAAGATTATGGAATTCTTGGTCTGATGCTGCAGCCAGGATATCCAGCACTAGTGTGCTGGATACACTCTTGAAAAATTAATAGCAGAAATGTCGTGTTTGGATTCATTTACATCAGTATTTGATTCTATATACAATGCAATGGTGGCAACAGGATGAGCTGATGCTGCAGCCAGGATGTCCAGCACACTAGAACACTATTGAAAAAGTAATAGCAGATATGTCGTGTTTGGATTCATTTACATCAGTATTTGATTCTACATACAATGCAATGGTGGCAACACGATGAACTGATGCTGCAGCCAGGATGTCCAGCACACTAGAAGACTCTTGAAAAAGTAATAGCAGATATGTCGTGTTTGGATTCGTTTTGATCAGAATTTTATTCTACATACAATGCAATGGTGGCAACACGATGAGCTGATGCTGCAGCCAGGATATCCAGCACACTAGAATACTCTTGGTAAAATAATATAGAAGATATGTCGTGTTTGGGTTCGTTTTGATCAGTATTTGATTCTACATACAATTCAATGGTGGCTACACGATGAGCTGATGTTGCAGTCAGGATATCCAGCACACTAGTACACTCTTGAAAAAAAAAATAGCAGATAGTAGTGTTTGTATTCGTTTTTTTATCAGTATTTAATTCTATTTGCAGTACGAGGAGCTCGTGGCTAAGTAATAACAGCCGCACGGGTCGATCCGTCAGGTTAAGCTACGCTTGCCGGGGTTGGTCAGTGGATGGGTGACCATCTTTACATATCGAGATTCCTCCGTGCCTCGGAAAGCACGTTAAGCCGTTGGTCCCGGCTGTTATTCGTGGATCTTTGACAGTCGTTACGGGTCGTCAGAAGCCCGAAAGTCTGACAACCAGTCTTACCAAGGGGTATCGTATTACCCAGTTACTGGGTTGTGGAGGTCAGATAGGCAGTCGCTCCATGTAAAATACTGGTATTCAGCTGCATCCGGTTAGACTGGAAGCCGACCCCAACATAGTTGGGAAAAGGCTAGGCAGATTGATTTACGATGGTGGCATCATTATAAGTTAATGTTATGTGCAGAGAAACTTAACATTCTGCAGTATTAAAAATTCATTTCTGTATTGTTAAATTGTTTAAAAAGTTTAAAAAGGTTAAAATAAAAATTAAATTAAAAATTTAAAAAACCCCCAACGCAAAAAAGAAAAGAGAACATTTAAAAAGTAAAAAATAATACCTATCGTTGAGCCATCAAATTCGATTGAGTAATACCTATATATATTTTAATTACAGAAATTGATGGATGGCACGATAAGGTTTGCTCATTGAAATGGCGCTATAATGTCACGGCGGGGTACCGCATAAGTAAGTCAGACCCTTCACTTGATTGACTATGTAAGTACATATGCGGTACCCCGCCGCGAAATTATAGCGCCAATTCAATGAGCAAACCTTATCGTGCCATCCATCAATTTCTGTAATTAAAATATATATAGGTATTACTCAATCGAATTTGATGGCTCAACGATAGGTATTATTTTTTACTTTTTAAATGTTCTCTTTTCTTTTTTGCGTTGGGGGTTTTTTAAATTTTTAATTTAATTTTTTTACCAGTTTAGTACGGAACTAAAAAGGGAACTAGGTAAATAATTACGTGTTCATTTTATTTTGGGTATTTAGGTTAATCAGTCTGATTCAGAATGTGGTCATTACAATTCATGCATTATTGAACTCTAAAAGAGAACACAAATCATACAATGGAAACCACAATTCTTTGCATCACTCTTTTCGTTAGCAATTTTTGGTAATACCCGACTAACAAAGTGTTTACCACTAACTCACATTATACCTAATCATTTATAGTAAGTATAGTTTGTAGGGGTCAATCAATCTGCCTAGCCTTTTCCCAACTATGTTGGGGTCGGCTTCCAGTCTAACCGGATGCAGCTGAATACCAGTATTTTACATGGAGCGACTGCCTATCTGCCTCCACAACCCAGTAACTGGGTAATACGACACCCTTTGGTAACACTGGTTGTCAGACTTTTGGGCTTCTGACGACCCGTAACGACTGTCAAAGATCCACGAATCATAGCCGGGACTAACGGCTTAGCGTGCTTTCCGAGGCACGGAGGAGTCTCGGTATGTAAAGATGGTCACCCATCCACGGACCAACTCCGGCAAGCGTAGTTTAACCTGATGGATCGACCCGTGCGGCTGTTATTACTTAGCCACGAGCTCCTTTATAGTTTGTAGGGGTCATCGCTAAATAATAACAGCCGCACGAGTCGATCGAAGGTTAAGCTACGGTTGCCGCTGTCGATTAATGGATTGGTGACCATCCATTACATCTCGTGCCTCGAAAAGCACGTTCAGCCTTTGGTCCCGGATCTCATTCGTAGATCTTTGAAAGCCGACCCCAACATAGTTGGAAAAAGACTGGCCAGATTATATTGTTATTTTTTTTTTTCTTTTTAGAAACTCCATACATACAAAACAGTCTTTTATTTATATAAAAGACTGCCTCGTTGGTCTAGTGGTCGTAAGAGCTATTGCCGAGTATGAGGTCTTGGATTCGATACCCAGGTCGGGCACTGTTACCTATTGCTTACTTTTTTTTTTATTTTTTTTTATTGGATTTTTCCATCTGGAATTCCTCAGCAGCAGCCCGGAGTCTGGATGTGTGCCCAGTTGATGGCAATAGGCTCGCCCCCTATTACATGGGGCTTAACATAACTGCCAAAATGTGGGAGTACTATTATATAGGTACTTACACCTCTGCCTAACCCTTTGAGTAATACAAGCGTGATATTACCGTACGTACAGAGACGTGCTAATTAACATTACAATGTCTAGAGTCAAAATGTCAAATCCAAAATTAAACTAACAAAGCTTTGAGTAACAAAAGATGAACGATACACATCACCTTTTATTTGAAGAACAACCACGAACTAAACCAAAATATCTCGAGTAACGCAGAAACCAGGAATACGTTCTATGATAACTGCACCATATAGCCTAGAACGACCCATAAACCACCATAAGTGCTATAAAACCCATGTATTGGGTATCATCGGTGTAAAGAAATGCCTTTGGAATTTATGATATAAAAATTAATGTTACAAGAGTTTTAATAAAGAGGAGGAGGAGCTCGTGGCTAAGTAATAACAGCCGCACGGGTCGATCCATCAGGTTAAGCTACGCTTGCCGGGGTTGGTCCGGGGAAGGGTGACCATCCTTACATACCGAGACTCCTCCGTGAAAAAAGCACGTTAAGCCGTTGGTCCCGGCTGTCATTCATGGATCTTTGACAGTCGTTACGGTTACCAAGTGATATCGTATTACCCAATAACTGGGTTGTGGAGGTCAGACAGGCAGTTGCTCCATGTAAAATACTGGTATTCAGCTGCATCCCTGCATCCGATTACACTGGAAGCCGACCCCAACATTGTTGGGAAAAGGCTAGGCAGATTGAAGAGTTTAATAGAGTTACCGTGTTTTATGATGTGGTGCAGAATTATAATGAGGTATAACGAATGAGGCATATTTGTCATAGACAAGCTGTCACAATATTGTCCCAGAGAAGACAAAAAATGCACTATGCAATGAATAAAGTCTAGGTGAAGTTGGGACAGACAGAAATGATCAAAGCAGTTTTAAAAACAAATCTCAATCTAAATGAAAAACAACAGCGAATTGGGCGGTTAAATAGAAGCATTTCCCTTAGCATCTAATTTATTGTGACATAAGCATAAACAATACGTAAAATCCACTTACGGACCATCTAATAATCTCATTCAAACCACTAGCTCGTTCTATTTTCAAATCTCCACTAGTACTACATTCCATTTTTCCAACTTCGAATTTTAAATTTCTAACCCGGAACCGTGCGCCACGTTCCAACACACCAATTATGGTTGCCGGGGCCCATTCGACCAGCCTTCACTCTTACTCATTACATTTCCATTAACAAAAGCAGGGTTGCCCAACCATTCCGAGCCACATTTAAAAAGATCGCCAACCTTTAACCCGTAAACGTTTTGTGGGCGGGTCCGTACTGCCATTGTAACACTTCTGAGCTATTTCAAGTGTCAAATTAATGATTCGAAACAGTGAGGCGCTAGAGACTGCGCTGTGTTGCCCGCTCCACGTTTTTTTGTTTGGTGCAATACTCGAGTAAGATTGATTTGATGAAAATTGCCGCGCTTGTGAATAAATGACAGCGCATGCACCAGTTTTACACGGTTTATATGAACTAAATGCGATTATAATTTTAACCGAAATTATGCGAAGATATCATGTCGTACACTGCGATTCAAATAAGAATGGGAACGTCAATGACCTCTATCCTCGTCAAATGTTAAATTAAAAGTTCGGTTTGCAAAGAAAACTTATTTGCGCATCAATAACGTTTTTTTTTTTTTTTTTTTGTTTAACCGAGTCTAAATCTAAGTGAAAAAAAAACACAAAAAATGAGTCACAATTAGTTTTAAAAAAAATTACCTATACTAAGCCTATTTCGTTCATATTTTCATTGTTGGGAACAATTTACCAGAAAAATTTAAAAATTCTTCGTTCATGATTCGTAAATACTTAAATGTTATTTAAAAAATATCTTGTTTTGCTCACCCTACCCAATTTATTCGATTTGACAGCTGATGTCACAACATGGCACTAAGTCGATCCTATTCCTAATTGAAACGCATTATAAAAATAGATTGGAAAACATTTTCACGTAAGAACCGCTTGACAGTTCTATTCAGTAATTGACACTTAACCTTAACGCACAACTTCCAACAGCTGATAACCTCATAAAGCCCTGTCCCACCGCTCACAACTTATACCACACAATTTACGTCACACACTCACTATTCACAATTGCGCAACGAACACGAATCTTATCGTAACATCTGAACTTTTGCACATCCCTATGATTACGAGTTCAGTACAATGCACATCTTTACCGTTTCTCTAGCTTTCTATACTCAAATAGTTTCTATACACTTGTATAATTAACTTCATAGTCATTAATCTATGTCTGGGTAGTGGAATTTGTGTGCAATGCAATTTTAAGACGTCAGTCTCTTGATGTTCCGTTTGACCTAGTTTCGAACTAAGCGCTTCGGAACAAGGATTCTGGATGGGCAATTCGACGGTGAAATAGAAGCCTAAGTAAACCGTAACTACCGTGTATAGTTTACATTAAATTGGAGGCCTTTCAAAGAGCTTAACTTGCCTAAAAACTTTGATGAAATAATTTAACCGAGTTAAGGAACCAATTAACCGTCAACATGTGAACGTCGACTACTAAATACGCTACTATTAAAGTCTATTTAACGTTATTAAATAGACTTTATTAAATAGTAGACAGAATATGAGAATAATCAGCACGATTGGCAAACGGATTATTAAAAGCATGATCTAATAATGCGTTAAGTAAAGTCGTGAGTGTCTTTCTTAAAGGGTTACCCTGTTAAGAAAACCACACAAGCGTCTAAACACACCTCAATGCAATAAATCAATAAAATTATTCAAATGCAAATTTGCTTTAGAAATCGTACTAAATAACGTTCCAATAACTTGTTTCAAGTTTCTAAGTAATTTAGTTAGTACAAGTTATTGTTATCAGATTTAGTCTCGTGTTTGGCAGATCCGTGGAGTCGAGATAGGCTGGGCGAAATAGCACGCTCGACCTAATTTCTAAATCTGCCCACGGTAGGTTGGATTACAACACCTTTCAATTTGATACTGTACATATTTGTACTAGCGTGGTTCCAGGAAAAATGGGGGGAACTCCTACGTTGGGTGACGGAGGAAAGGGTATTTAGGGATTATGCGGAGAGAATGGGTAGGACCGTAGGACCTCCTGTGTGTTTGTTTAATATGCTGTGGTCAGCGAGTTAGCCAGGCGGCTACAATGTCGTACTAATTTCAGAACGCAGACGACTGTTTAAAAACGTAGCGGTACTTACAGTTAGCACTTAGCAGTGAGCATTTACGGGTTAAGAAATATACAAATAACAATTAAATGAATAAGAGGGTAAGCCTTTTTTGGGGTGGTCATTAAATACAAAAAAAAAAAATGTTGACTAGGTACATGGCTTATTTTCAATCATTTATATTTTTTGGTTTTGATGTCTGTCTTCCCAGCTTTTCAACAAGTAAAATAAGCTCATTTAACTTAACCAGTTATTCATTCAAAATGCAACTTTAGAACGTGAAATCTTGGACAGAATGATTCACTAGTCTTCGTCGATTTCAACAGCTTCGTGTGTATCTTATCTAAAGGACACCGGCGTATCTTTTTGCGTCGGCGCAAACGATCAATGCGAATTGACTACAAAGATTTATGTCTCCACCACTAAAAGCTGCGTGAATTATGCCCATATACCCGTCTCTTTCACGCGTAGCGGTTGAATAAAGACGGAGCGAGACGAGACGCTATTTAGTAGTACTTTTGGTTTGAACTTTGTGAAAGTTCTAGGAATTTCACGGGGTGTGGAATGGAATCTACACTAGAGTAGCAATAAATAGCTAAAGTCGTTTATAATTGTAGTGGCTCGTAGATAAGGAAGTTTTGGTATGCGAATACGAATTTATGTGCGTTAGAAGGTATTTTATTTGTGTTATAATCTCTTTTGCGTAACTTATTACTATTTTAGTGTTTTGACACTGGCCGCAATTTGTTTTGCCTATGTAATTTAATGTTCCTCGTTCCATTTTTAAACTTTTTGAAGACATTCACTTTCATCCAAGCATCTTACTCGAAGAGATTTTTTATAGGGTTAACCTTATTAAAATCGTGCATTAACCTACATTTGGAACATCTGTAGTTGAACGAGATTTTATTTCAATCTAAATCCATCCGCTTTCATTGAGTAAGATCTACCGATATTAAAAATTTAATGGACACGTTTATATGTAAGATTATTTAAACTATCGTTATTTTTGTAATAACGGTTCTCATAAAAACACCCGTTCATTTAAGTTTTATGTTTTGTCCTATTTACGCCAGGCAAAGGTTTACCCACCTTAAAATTCAACCAGCAAAGTCGATTTGTACTTGGTATTTTTTTTAAATTATATATTTATTTTTTATTTAAGCTGTAAGTACTAGTCAATACATTTTTGCCAAAAACAATTCCTTTAATAAACTCAAAGTACAAATATGTGCAGAACTGTTTAATAAATATTTTCCTGGAGCAACCACAAGGAAAGTGTGGTTATTAAGAATGATCTCATCTTCAGTGAGTGACTCATCTTAGAATATCATATCGTTTATAAATTATTAGCACGTACAGTCAATCGGATTAATTGTATTTTAGTGAGTAACAAGAAATAGGCATTACCGATATGTTTTACTTATAATAAAAATAAACGAACCTAGAATGCCACCATTGCCATTTAACGTGGCAATACTGCAGCCACTCTTTCTAATGATATTGACAGCAATGCGGATAATTTTTTTGTGAAACTAAAAATAAATAAAATAACAACTGGAAGGGGGACGCGCTGTCTCGCGAATTATGGAGGGGGTGGAGAGAGGCCGTTGCCCAGGAGTGGGACCAGAGCAGGCTAGAAAAAAAAAATAGGGGTCTCTGAGCACTGTAGAAATGTTAGATTTTTTCCTTAAATTGTCAGATTATGTAGTAGCGTGATGATAATTATTTATAGACTAAACCTTAATTTTATAGACTAAAATACAGCTGATTTGAATAGCAATCTTACAATAACTTGCCTACTTCTTGAAGGTGACTCTTGATACCGATAAATGTAATAAAAGACCGACACGAATAAAGAATACCTATTGCGTGCATATCTAAGTGTCAACTTTTATGAGTCATCGTAATAACAATCGCGCGTTGTACTTGAGAATTATAAATATGCAGTGCTGCATGTAAATAATAGGTTTAGAAAAAAAGCGGCCAAGTGCGAGTCGGACTCGCACACGAAGGGTTCCGTTCCCTACTTCCGTACCCACCGGCCACCGTACAATATTTAAAACTATGTTTTTCTTCACGTTTTCTCCCCTTTAATTTTTAATTTAATTTTTATTATGTGTATTTAAAACTTTGTTTCTTCGCGTTTTCTACACTTTAATTTTTAATTTAATTTAATTTTTATTATGTGTTATTAATTAATGGAAAAATACAGTGCAATACAAAAATTGGAAAATTCTGGAAAACTAAAAGTGAATTTTCGATGGTAATTTTGTATGCATTATTAAAAATTGGACAGGACAACGTCTGTCGGGTCAGTTAGTAAAGAATAAAAATTCAGGATTTTTGAAAATTTTGCCGCTCAATCAATTTGCCTAGCCTTTTCCCAACTATGTTGGGGTCGGCTTCCAGTCTAACCGGATGCAGCTGAATGCCAGTATTTTACATGGAGAGACTGCCTATCTGCTTTTTACAAAGTGTTTCTTTAGCAGTTCCTATAATATACCCAAGAGCCAAAAAAAAAATAAACAGGTATGTATTATGTACACCTTTTGTAAAAACGAATCTAGGTTTATTTCTGTATTAAACACGCCTGACTTAGATATCTTCAGCGACAAGCTACCAGGATTCAGAAAGAAAATCGTGCTATCTTTGCCAAGTTATTTTTATTTTTATTTTGTTTGTAACACTTCTTACTTTTGTTAGTCTGTTTTAGTTTAGTATATTAAATTTCAAGGCAGCAAGATATTGTAGTCAATGCTATGCCTAAGCTATTCGTAATTGTCATGTATGATTAGTCCTTTAGTTATTAAAATTATTTCTAGTATAAGTTTAATGTATTATGTGATGTGGCTGTGCTTTTTCTAATAAATAAATAAATAGCGGCCATAGTAGTAGGTAAGTACACACTGTGTGAAAAATTTTAATTTCACAAAGTGTGTAGGCTTTACCTATTACGGTTCAAAAGATACAGCCATGTGTGTCCTGTGACAGACGGACGGACAGCGGAGCCTTAGTAATAGGGTGCCGTTGGCACCCTTTGGGTACGGAACCCTAAAAAATATAGGTGAGCATTTAATATGGCTGCCACGATTTCAAACGCGATAGGGTTACCCATTTATAAATAAATACGTTCATAGGTGATTGCCTATAGTTTTCAAGGTCGTTCGAACTTCGAATACGTCATTTTAAGGATATTGTTTTTGCTATGATGAGTAAGTAAGTTGTGCCTACATGATACTTTAATAACGGTTTTTTTATTAGTTTTATGGTTAGTTAAATTATTATAGCAATTAATCAATTGTATTGGACCCCGTTACCAGTTTTGAAGCTTTGCAAATAATAATGGTAATTATCTGAACAAGGCTGTAAGTAAACCCAATGTAACTTGAAAAGTCATGTCCCTGGTAAAATTAATCGCAGTTTCTTGGCTATTTAAACTACTAAACTGGGAAACCCTTTCTCCATTATTTTAATAAACACGAAAAGTTATGCCAAACTTAAACGTCAAAAAAGTACCCAGGATTAAACCGAAATTAGTACTGGTGTAAGATTACTCCGGTTTTATTAATAACGGGTAATAACAAATCATCACGCCCATTCCCCGAAGGCTTAGGCAACGGTGAACTGATATAATGTAGTACTGTCTAGTACACCTACATACGTATAAATGGGTGCTAAGTTTAGAAGTTTACCCAAAATAGCGTCAGATTACTCGTTTAGCTTCACCTTCCGCATTCAGCCAACCTAGGCCGACTCTTTCAGGTCAAAATGTCATCTCACGGGGGGGCCTCCCACGCTACGTTTTCCTATTTGAGTGGACTCACAATTTAGAACCAGTAGTTTTTGACATTTGGCTGACAGGACACGTAGGTACGCTCGAAAATAACTTTAATAAAGTAGAACAAAGTTATTTTGGCGCTTGAATGATATTTTACATTCGCGTCTTTTTTTGTGAAATTGTATTGTAAAAACAAGATGGCTGCTATAGTTCTGATTTTGGCCACGCGCCAAAATATACTAGTATGTACATCTTTAACCATACCTACATTTTAAATAACCTATCCATTATGGTAGGTAGATTTGCTTGTTTAGATAAAATTGTGATTAGTAGGTAAAGTATGTATTAAATAGACATTTACAATAATCAAGTGTCAGTTACCCCGTATTTTAATGTGTTTTATTTCAAATTATTGACCTAATAGCGTATTTAGCATAAAATTTGAGAGTTTGGCATTTATTAATATCTCCATCTTAACAGGAGTCAAGTATCAATGTCAGAGTTCAACGTAATCAAGAATATTGTAAGCAATTTATGAGATATTAAACGCCATGTGTGATATGAATATGGGTGATTCTGCAAAAGTTGGGTAACTTTTGGGGATATTTTGTTTACTATACTTTTTACGTTAAATGTATACAAATTTAGGGATTTACGATAGATAATCTAATGAATATATTGTACTAAATCGGGCCAGCCACTTTTTTAAGTAGATTTTGAGATATTTAGTTTTTTCTGACTTTGACTGCCAGAGGACTGACGAGCGTAACATAGTACTGATTAAATACACAATTTTATAGAAAATATATGAAATTGATTAACACTGAGTAAATTTCAAAGAACCTAATAATGACACATATCTTTTATGTATTAAATCACATGAAGCAACTATTAAGAATACGTATTATTATGTGAGAAATAACAATGTCAGTCTTCAAAACGGCCTTTTGACATTTTTTGCCATTCACTTTACAAATTTTGAGGAAAGTCACTCTCAATTCACCGTCTTCATCATCAGACATCAACAGAAGAGCAGATCGCCGCATAATGATATGTTGTTTTGTTTGTGACATATTTGACCAAAACATAATCACCACTTCTATTACGACTTTGATGTTGTGTTAAAGCATAGCCGCTAACTCCTGGTGTTGATAGACTGCTGTCTAATTTAGGGCGGTCATTGATGACTCTCACGTAGGTGCATAGTGGTATCATAATATCATCATCTTCAGTCTGTGAATCATCATCATCAGCATCAAGAGGTCAATCGTCGAATCCGACTCGGCTGGGCAGCTTTCGGGAACCTACGCAATATCTTCTCGTCCCACATAACACAGTGTCTCAAGACGAAAATCTTTGACCAGAGCGTGTTGCCAGTGATGACCAACGGCACTAAAACGTCGCTCACCATGGACCTTATTAGAAGGCACCTAAAGGGCAATGAAGAGGGCTATGCTTGAAGTTTCCCTACGTGATTGATTCGGAAGTAAAAATATCCGCAGGAGAACCAAGGTAACCGACATAGCCCGAAGAAGTGGGCAGGGCACATTGCTCGCAGAAGAAATGGCCGATGGGGCAGAAAGGTTCTGGAGTGGCGACCGCGTATCGGAAGACGTAACGTTGGACGTCCTCCCACAAGGTTGACCTTGTGATGGCTGCAGGAATCCGCTGGATGCGGGAAGCACAGAACCGGTCGAAATGGCGGTGCTTGGGCCTATGTCCAGCAGTGGACGTCTTTCAGCTGACATGAAAGAGATACCCGCTAACTCCTGGTCTTGATAGATTGCTATCCAATTTAAGGCGGTCATTGATGTCTCTCACGTAGGATAGTGATACCATATCATCATCTTCAGAGTCTGTGAATACCGTAGAAGTAGGTATTTATTTAGACATGTAGTACGTTAAGCCGACAATTCTACCACATAATGAATAGACCCTAGCCTGTAATGATCACATCCATCAGAGTCGCAGAAACAACTTAAAGACTTCATTATAAGGTTGATTGGAATGTAAGCAGAGCCGGTCACCTGATGCACCAATAGCGTCCCCTTAACAACTACCATTTCAGATGACTTATCGTTACTGAAGGTGTTCATTTGCTCGATTTCACGGTCTTAAATCACATCCGCTTTTATACATGGAAATCTCTCGCGAATGGCAGGATAAAAGTGTTCTAAAACAAAAAACACCAGTACTCTGGAAACACGTCAGTCCTCTGGTGCAATATCAGACAAGGAACTGACGCCAAAGTACTGATGAAAAGGACGTAAATTTGAAATTATAATTGGAACTAATGTTTTTTCCGGTATTTTCGAATATTAACAAGCTACATTTTAACAAATCATAGTTAACTATGTATAAATCTTAATAAAACACAGGCATATAAGGAAATAACGACACGCCACAGTACTGAAATTTTGACTGGATCTGCACGTGTACACGTGACAACCACGACTCTAGCACTGGAACAGTAATAGCGGCCGACAAATGGCGTGGTTTGCAGCTAACATCACTACTAATATTCAAAATTTTGACAAGGATTTGACTTTGTCGGCGATATTTTGCGGGAATTTGAAATTTTATCAACGGACTGACGAATGAAACTGAACACAAATATTCTTATTTTTTTTTAAACAACAGATAGAACATTACATGATGAAAGTTGTGATATGCATTACTATTTACATTGCAGATTTTAGTGAAATAATAAGTTTTTCTAAATTAATGGTAATATTTACTATACCGCCACTTCATTGCGCGTTTTTGGGATTGTGACAAGCCAAAGTATTGACGTTTTGAGGAGTTCTTGTGTTGTTTTACATAATTGTTTTTAAAATAAATAGCTGAAATTGGGTAAACAAATAAAGGGCTTTTAATTATCTTAAAATAAAATTAAATATTTACAAAATGTAATAAAATGTCGTATCTATTGACTGATGACATCGAGTTACCCATATTTTGTAGAATCACCCATACGATTTCGACTGAGAGCAAATGACAAGAGTGTTTACAGTGGAATATTTTGTTTTTATATTTTATGGAGTAAATACAGGTTTATATCCCTTTATTAAATGAAACTGCTCTTTTGGGTCGCTTATTTCTTTATTAAATTACCATTTTGATCGGCACTTTTACGATCGTTAAATTATTATGAATTTCCTCAATAAAAAAACCTTAAGTACCTATTATTTTTTCAATTTTTTTATTTTTATTTTCAAAAAAAAAAATTGTGTGTGTTATATTTTTGGAATTGTCTCCTCAAGCTCCTTTTTTGATACCCCACATAGATTATGGTACTAGTTTTTTAATTTTTTTATGTCATTTATTACATATTGACGTCTTTAAACCAACGTTTTGATTTTATAAAAACAAAACCTAGCCTACGAGTATAACCATCGCTCGACCTAGAAGAGTCGATAAACCACCTCATGAAAATCCATCCAGCCGTTAGGATGCATCGAGGGTATAAATAATCACAGGTATGCACGGGTACAGATCAAGCTATACATTTCCAGTATAAGCTGATCTCGCATTGTATAGGATTTCCTTACAATGAGAGGCCAGTGTAAACTGCAAATTTACAGCTTGATGTGTGTGTAGCCGTGTGTACAACTGGTAGATACGCATGAAAAACATAACCCTATCTTTGCTGTCGCGCAGTCGGGTAACAACAACCCTTCAACAACTCTTTAGGTTATAGTTCAAGTGTACAAATTATTCCAATGAAGACGTTTCAAACGAGGATTACTCAACTTTAAACGTCTATTGCGTTTACGAAACAGAATAATAATAGAACAGAAAATGTCTTATCTAAAAATCGAACACGAGTCTTTGTGTAGATAGAAGAATACTTTCGGTTGTGCAATTGTTCCGAGTGCATAGATCGAAACTAATTGTCTATGGTAACAGCTTGGCATTCGTTATGGTTCCGTGCAGTTTTTTTTTGGCATTTTTGATATCTTTACTTTGACGGTAAGTTACGGTAGCAAAATTATGGAAATAAACTTGGTTACAATATTAAAATTAGACTTCTATTTTTAGACCACATTAAATATTTAAAGATGTTTTCGTAAAGGTTACCGAGCTCTGACCCGTCAGTCGCGTTCGCGACCATCTTGGACTGAATCAGGTAGGTACTTTATTTAATACTTTAACCTTTCTACAAAAAAATATTTTAACCACTTAGTTTGCTGATGAAACTCCAAATTGTACCAGAACAAATCACGAGCAGACGTATTACCTTTCATTGGACACATTGGATATTTTTTATTTCAAATTCCGTACCAATACGTCGTCGTCTTTGCTCGGCGCCAATGCTTCCCAAAAGATAAAACTTCAGTAAAAATCGTAACGCTTAGCAAAAGGCAGCGGGACAAAGCGTCGTCGGACGCCATCGTAAGGTGCGCTGACTCGCTGAGTCAGCTGTAAGTGCTAGCACCCGCCATGTTGGATTTTTATTTTTTTAAACTGCGCACATAGACAAACGATTCGATTGAGTTCGAATACAATTTGTTTTTATTACATTAGCTATTGGGATATTTGGGAGTTGTTTCGAATTTTCTTTGGGTTAATGGCTTGTTTATAGCTTATTTAGATTTGTTTTACGTGTTTGTGTATTGTACGATGATTATTAACGGGTATTCCCGAAGAGCTGGTTTATTTTGGATAAAAACTTGACAGCATATCTATACAAATGTAATTAATGGTAGGTTTTTTTTTATTTTGTCCACCAGCACAAAAATTAGTGGTCTTTTAAAAGGAATACCTACCTAACCTAAATTATAGCAGAAATAACACGAGGCGATCCACTGTTTCATAAATTATATAAAGCAGTCAACTCTATTACTTAGGAATGTACACACGGCTACACATCAAGCTATACATTTCCAGTTTACACTGAGCTCTCATTGTAAAGAAATCCTATACAATGCGAGATCAGCTTATATTGGAAATGTATAGCTTGATTTGTAGCCGTGCGTACAGGACCTACATACTTAGTTGCCAGTTACCTCTATCTGTTCATTTACACTAGAAATAATAACAGCCCAATGTTACGGTCAAACTTATTACCAGGAATCCCTAACTAATGATTAAATAACAAAGCTTCACAAATATAATATTGAATGTTTAAAAAAATATAAATTTTAATTCTCAGGTCGCTCTTTACGTCAAAACTGTTAAGATCGAATGACAACGTTTATTACATTTGATATATTATTATTCATAACATTATGAATTCACGTTAAAAACAAAATGGCGACACCCTTTTCTTTTACAGTAGTTGGTAATTTATATTTAATTAAAATACTAATCACATTTGAAATACAGGCCCACAGTGTGTTCAAAACATGCTTAGGCCATAAATCAACGTCACACCGGGTTCTCGATAAGCTTTAAAACAAAATAAAAATTCGCCAAAAAATCCGCAGCACAGAGTAAAAATCACCGCGAGAATTACGCCACAAACTTTTTTAATAACGCTCCGGATTCAATCTCAATCGAAAAATACGTAACAAAAAAATCCTCTACACAACAGTAAGAAAAATGTATAAACATGTCAGGGGACCGGTTCAGGTACGCCATTTTTTATTGAATTGAACACCTATGCCCGAAAGGGACGCTCGTTTCCCTACCTTTTCATGCGCAGCAAAAACCACAAGACGAAAGCGGGACACACACATCGTCCCATCTCTCTCCCGCGGCCGCTGCATTCATGAGGACAAAGAATAAGTAGTAATAAAGACGTGACATTCGTGCAGATGGTTGATAAAACTTAATACTTGGCAGTTTGTTCGCTCTTGGGCTATTAAAAGGCAAGAACAGATACGTTGTTACACGCTCTTTAGTTCTCGAGACTCATGAAAACATTAAAGGAAACGGTTCTCTCCGGCGAGCTCGTATATCGCTTCCATGTTGGTGGTATCGGCGAGCCTTTTTACTTTTGCTATTGGCGCGAAATTGGAGGGAAAAGAAAATGGCAAACATTCAATGTCTCAATTTAACTCCGAAGCAGTGAAGGCGAACTTGATTGCGTTCAAAGTATCTGAAATGTTCGGAGTTACGACCCAAATAAAAGAGTTCAATTATTTTAGGCGCGCCTAATTTTTATCGTTGGCCAGAGCGTTTGGATTCCACTCGAACGTTTTTAAATGACAAATGCTTCGTGATCCATCTGTTTCGGCTTTCTCGAGCTCGAGTTATTCTGTCGTCCCGAACCAATTAATGAAAGAGAGAACCGATATCCCCTTTCCGCTACGAAGGGACAAGTTCGGCCTCCAATATTTTTACCTGATGTTATTACTAGCGTTGACAGTGGCATTACAAGGGTCGCCAATGTGTGCGACACTTTTGAAATATCCCTAATGTTATTATCTGATGACGCTTTATAGGATTTTATGAATGACGTCCACTCAAAATACGTTCTCATGGGACGATAATTCTATAAAATAAAAGGTTACGTCAATGTTTGGACGTTTTATGTGATCGGATTACATCTCAAAATAGCAATTTCAGCTTTGATGAATAATTAATAGATTCCCTGTAACCAGAGTTTTTATAGCTTTAATACGACTAAGCAAAGGAATAAGTCTTATGACGCGCGGATTTCCACTTTTGATGACGCCAAACTTCTCAAATGAGTTCTGGAACTGCCTCGGAGCCGATCGGGACTCATACAAAACTCGTAAAACCCCAGCAAGTCTTGACTCACCGCCATTCAGTAATCTAACATAAATGAACGATCCTGTCTCTGATATCGTTACTTTTCTCCTTCTACACGCAAATCCCGCCGAATTTATAAAGGGAAAACTCAGTACGTTGCACGTTTCTGGGTGTGCAGAATCGTCGGCTTGTTACTTTACAATGTTGGTGGGTGGGAGGAACTCGTAACGTGGCGTAACATAAATCGATCGTTTGTTCAGCTGATTGCTAGATTGAAAACCTCGCTTTTTGCTCTGTAATCTCATCAGCTTAAGCTTACAACCTACACAACCGAATTCTAGCAATTTCCGCAAACTTTTTACGACTTCGTTCTATCATGCAATGCCGTGTTAGGTTATTTGATTGACAATAGATTTGAATTTCGAACAAACGAATGTCTATAATTCTAAAACAATTTCGGTCCACAATAAACTTTCAACTTGAGATCCTAACGGCAACCGAAATTATTTCCAAGGCGAGCCTTCGAGACGTAAAATAGCTTTCTTATAACCATTCCGCCTTGGGGCTATTTTGTAATGTGCGTAACTTCCTTACGCGCTCCGCCAGAACCAGAGAGTAATAAAACAATAAAATGTTGCAAAACTCCCAGGATTACTGTTCTTAACATCTCAAGGTGTAGAAAAAAATAAACTGCTGCTCGGTCTGCTATAACTTCAGTAAAAGTCTAGGTAATGCAGTTAAGTACAGTTGACTGACGGGTCTTAGAGCAAGTTTGTGCGTCGCTCCAAGGGACACACAAGTGATTTAATGAGTC
Organism: Cosmia trapezina; assembly: GCA_905163495.3. NCBI lineage: Eukaryota > Metazoa > Arthropoda > Insecta > Lepidoptera > Noctuidae > Cosmia > Cosmia trapezina. The sequence goes on from LR991044.1 coordinate 8,648,939, forward strand.
TACTATTATAATATTGATTGTTACAGTAATCAAGGGTAATATCCGAAGCGATTTACTAATGGTAGACCAGAAAATGTGCCGACTGTACTTTCAAATGAGGTACAGATTATTCAATATTACATTTTGAAATAGTCTCTCTGGCAGCCATTTTAACCTGAATCGCCATTGAATGCCATTAGTGTTTAAATAGTATTATTAACCGACTATAAAGAGGACACTTTAACAGCTTAGTTAAAATAAAGTCTCTTTAATTTCTTAAAGCCACATGAAAAGGGAATTTATGCACTAAATTAAGTTTTATGTTGTGGTTTTTAAAACTCGCTTCTGAAGGAGGACATTTTAAAAATCGTTGAAATAAAAAAGGTGACTGAAGTGAACATCAAAAGTAGTCTGTAGTAAAAATAAGTGAAGCTTTTAGTGAATGTAGATTACTTAATTATTGACGCTTGATTTCTCAGATGTTTTTAGAACACACACATTTTAGACACGTATTAAATAAATACCTACTGTAGACATCATCATCTATATAAATAAAAAGAGAAGTCCTAACTGACTGATTGACTGACTCGTCAACGGCCAGTCCAAACTTTTGGACCTAGAAAGCTGAAATTTTGCACAGAGGTTCCCATAAAAGGTAGACAAGGAATAAGGACAGAATTCCCGATAGTACCTACGTTCCCGTGGGATAGCGCGCAAATTGGTGCAAACAAATTCAGAAAATTGTTGTAATTTGATTTAGGGCTGATTTTTCAATAGTCAGACAGCTCATATCTAAAGAAAATATTTCAATTTGTCAGCTTTTGTACAGAAAATTATATGTCAAACTGTCAAAGCCAATAACAAAATAGTCGCAATCCGATTAATGATTGCAGAGAAATGCGTGGTCAAACATTAACATTTTGTATTTTGTTTGGAAACCCTAATAGATTATATGTGAATATAATGCAGTTCCAATAATATTACATACATATAGGTACTGTGGAATTGATAACTTCTTTTTTTTGAAGTCGGTTAAAAGTGAAGCTAAAAGCCACAAAATTATTCGAAATCTCAAGAATTCTTTAAGACTAAATACATTGCAAGAGCCACTTTACTTCGTTTGAATGACGTACAAGCCAGGATTTTAAAGAAAGTATATTTTCAGTCCAAACACTCGGAGAATATTACGTAAAAGACTGTACATAAGGCTGAAAATTGTATGAAATTCTATTCACAGGCACTTCAATGCATCGCCGTTACTCCTAACTCCTAACAGAATGGATTCTCAGTAAGGACTTTTCGATATTGTACGACATCAGTGATAACAGTTGTACCACAAAAATCGCCCTTACTACAACAACATAAAGGTGCTGTCAATGTCAAATTATAACCACTGATGTGCAGTTGACCGTACCTGTTTTTAAAATAAAATTTTTACTTCGATAATATTTATAGAAGTCAATTAAGTAGTATACACCTACAACAATACAACACTTAACGATACTTTTGACCTATCCTTTACGACCGTTTTAACTTTTAGGTTTAAAAGCTTTCATATTTTAAAACGTGTTTAAAGAACAGCATAAACACTAATAGCAGGAAACCCAGATACCGGTCCGTGTATCTGACATGACGCGTTAATCAAAATGACTTAATCTACATCAATCAACAGTGGATGTAATCATCTAATTTCACGTGTTATTATTAGGTAGGCTAATAATTGGGCATAACATTAGATAGAATTTATATGACTATTATACTGTGTTAGCTATCAAACTGTTCGGTTTGTTTACAAATTATGACAAGTAAGAAAAAACACACTATACTTTAGACAATGTCAATTTGAGAGCTTATTCTTCAGCAAATATCGACTAAAGAAGTCTTTATTCCACGATTCCAATTCAAAATTTAGCCATAAACACCAAACCCATAAACAATGTGCTCTTAAAACTATCAATCCATTCCGATCACGCAAAATTGACAGCCCGACTTGACTCCAAACACGTCTGATTGATCTATGGTCATAAAACATGGCGTATGCGCTAAACGACGCGAGATTACGACTCATTGGCCTCACACTAACAGACTAACAGTAATTTTCATCATGATGCCATGTCACAATGGCCTGTCAAATTTAATTAATCCGTTGAGATCAAACATGGCGACGGACCTCTTATTATCTGTGGTTGCACTTACTGACCGTATAACGGTAAGCGTTGGTCCAGAATTTTTTTACTGTTAAATGTCGAAGATAAGTTGATGGTTTATTTAGATTTAGTTTGTAAGTGCTCACGCGCATTATGGTGGGTTGTTTTTGTAAGGGAAGATGTTTATTGGAAGCTTTTATGATGGATGCCCTGGCTTTTACTCTGTTCCAAGCAATGACGTCATGTATTTCAAACAAAAGACTTTCTGTATAAAAAATAGGTGTTTTTAGCCGACTTCAAAAAAAGAAGGAGGTTATATGCATTCGACTGGTTTTGTTTTATACTCACATAGGAAATTAAGTATATTTTTGTAAAAAGATCGTTGAAAAAAAATCTACGAGATACCCGTCATTTACCAACATAACAATTCATAAAAAAAAACTAGTTATATCAACTACTTACAATAAGTAAGTAGGTAATAAAATAAAATAACCATAATGAAATACTATCGATAAAAGCACTCCATTGACCATTATCAATCAACATTGAACTTCAACAGATAGCAGTAAACCAATATTCGATAAAAATTCGTCAATACTTTCTACCTACAACCAATAATTACGACATTGATGTAGGTTCATTCGTTATCAAACAATAGAGGAACAATATCAATGATAATGTCAATCGATTTACAATACAAGTAGGTAGGTACATACAATATTACAGGTAGAAAAGGTTAAATGGCTTGCTAAAACCTGCAAAAAGGGATTAAGTAAAACATTAATCTGTATTTCGAAGGTTTCTAGTTCATAACTCAACACTTTTTCCAACAATGACTATATTGTAAGTAATTGAAAAATCATTGACGGAAATTGAGGTTACATAATATTAACAACAATTATTGTGAAATGAAAAACATCTTTAAGGTGATTTAAAATCAGAATTTCGGGTTTAAGTATTCAAATAAGTAATTAAATCAAAGTACTCAATTTGTAAGTGGCACAAGAAAATTGACAACTAGTTTTATTTTGTGATCCATTTGTTTACATTTTTATCAGATCTCAGGTACTTTTGAAACAGACTAATAGGAACGTGCATGACTAAAGTTAGAATGACTTGAAAAATTAAGTAAGTAGGTAAGTACTTACTACTTACCTATGTTAGTTATTCTTTTTCTTTGGAGTTTGTCGCTTAGCCACTAAGCCAGGTAGAAAACATACGTATTCTAAAGCATAATAAAGTCACTCTTATATAAAATCGAGAATCGGAACACAACAATCTGCAAATTACAAACATGAAGCCATAGCATGAAGCATGAGGTTGAGAATTATTTTCCTTTTCTCGTTGGCACAGAATCAAAACAGGCAATAGCAATACAATTACAGAAAATGAGTAAGTAATTTAAAATGTTTAACAGAAAAAATTATTTTACTTGAATTAAGTAGCAATAAAAATCCTAAGGTGACTCAGAAACATGCTATCGTCAGCGTCAGTAAAACATACAATTTGATTTGTCCTCATTCATTCGATGATTCGACCGCTAGACGACAAAGTAGGTAAGGTTCAGCCAATTTAAGAAAAGAAAACTTAAAATCAAAAACGCACCCAAATTGAACAGCCGTATATTTAACACCATTTGCGATATTAGATTAAAAAGCAAAAGATTTAGGTCTGAAATAAAGAAAAATATTTTCTGTGAACTTTCAATGAAAATGAAAGCGTACGAATTTTCTTGGTAAGTAAATTGATATTTTCAAATAAAATTGAAGTAAATTAGTGCAAGTAATGAAAAGAAAAATCAACTATCAGTATATTTGGGTCCCACATAGGTAATAACTTTGTCGTTTTGAGTTTAGAACTGATTAAAATACTCTAAGTACGGTATTTTTATTACAATATCTCGATATTTTTGCATTTTATTTATCGCAGCTGCCCGTATTGTACATTTATGTTCGTCGAAAATAGGAACATTGCCGAATATAGAAACATTTCAGTACGATTTACATCCAAAAATAAAAGCCGATAAATCAAAAGGACATGGAAAAAAATGTCTAGTCCCATAGCGCATCAATCGTATTCCCGCGCAAACGTGGGATGCAACCACAGAGTATGGAACGCACCTCACGTTTTTTCCCTAGTCAATTAGCTCATGGCGGCGCACAGTGGATCGTCCCCATACAAGAGGTCGGACATAGAATTAAAAATTGAAAAAGTATTTAATTGAAAAAAATGAAATATGCAGTTGCATTACTCTATTAAGGAACTACAAAAAATGTTACTACAATTTTTTTATTTGACCAGTACTTTATGAGCAATTCGATGAAAAGTGTTATTTTTCTATGGAAATGGTCACAAAAATGTCTGTATCTCATGATTCCCTCCTTGTTTCGATTTGCGGTTTTCACTACTGTTATCTACCCATTTTATGCCACATTTTCTTCAAGGACACATGGTGCCCCCAGCGACCCCCTTCCGAGATATTTTGCTTTTAGTAACTTTACTTTTTATTGTATAACTGATGATATGGAGGTACATTAAGTATATTCATTACTGAGAATAAGTCATCCCTAAGTAGTTCCTTAAATAACAGGTGCATTTACGATTACTTTAATGACTTATGAACGCTTCTGTTGCCATACAACAAACGCGTTAATGAGTCCTTAAGTGAAGATTCCCAGTACTTGCTTAATCTAATTAGTTATTGTAATTACTATGTTAACAGCCCTTAATCTCTGCATTGTTATTGTCTAATGTCATCATTAGCTTATCAAATTCATTGCTAGTTGCCTACTTGCTGCCCTATATATTTGAGTGTGTTTAGCAAATGTAATTCAGTTGTAATTATAACTTCTACCAAGTGTTGTCATTATGGCTTTCCGTGGGTTTTCTACTTACCTAGATCTTTACGTTGCTCTTCGTAATCATAAAGATCTTCGTGACTATGACCATTTATTTAACACATTGAAGTCGAATACTAACGTCCAGTTAAGTGTAAGTGATTTGACGGATCTCAAGAACTGGTGTCGACGATTTTGCTATAGGGTTTACACCAAATGGGTGCAATCAAGAAGGACAGTTGACAGGTTCATTAACAAGAACGAAGAGTGGTTAAATTCCGATATCGTTTGGCCAGATTGCTTTAAAGAAAATGTTGTTGACACTGAAGAAGCAAATGAAAATGAGGCAGAAGAGGTAGTCTGTCCATCAAAATCAGATGCATCTACTTCAACATATACATCTCCTCGCAAACGCTTTGAAGATTTATCAACTAGACACAAAAGAAGACGTGTTAATGAAAATGTTACTAGTTGCAGTCGTCCGGATGAGCTTTTGCATACTGTTGAAAGTATACTTAAGTCTGCCGGAAAAAATGATATAGCCAGAATAATGAAAAATTTGCTGGAAAATCCTGAACACGTCTCAACAGTTATAAATGTCCTGGAAACTAAGCAGAATCCTCCGCTTCGTGAAGTTCCTACTCACAAAGCACTTGCTCTTTACGTTTACTTGCAGTTATCCAAGTGGCGTTACATCACACTTCGGGACTTTAGTTTAAAAGAAGGTCATGCGAAATACCCAAGCTACTACTTGTTAGTTAAAGAAAAGCTTAAATGCTACCCGGCAAAAGAAGACATAACTGTGACTGAAACTTCCGCAAAGATACGTATCCAAGCCCTCCTTGATCTCACCGTTAGGAGGCTGATCGATTCACTTGAATCAAATTTTGATGCTGGTGAACAACTTGTGCTTCACAGTAAATGGGGTTTTGATGGAGCTTCAAGTCAAAGCATTTACCATCAAACGACAACAACAAGTGAACAAGACTTATCCAGTGTATTTATGGCAAGTCTTGTACCACTTAAGTTAGTGACTTCTAGTGGAAGTATAGTGTGGCAGAATGATCGGCCATCGTCAACCACATATTGTCGCCCGATTTCATTTACATTTATGAAAGAAACGGAAGCGAATGTTAAGGCTGAAATGGAAATATTTGAGACCGAGATTCGTGAACGGAACCCGACTGATTGCGGCAATGCTACTGTTACTCACAATCTATGGCTAACCATGATTGATGGTAAGGTACATTCAATCATATCTGGTACATCGGCAGCAGTGTGTGATTTGTGCAAAGCTCGCCCAAGCGAAATGAATAACTTGGAAGAAGTGAGAGCTAAACCCGTGAATACAGATTTATACAAGCATGGATTTAGTTCATTGCATGCTTGGATTCGGTCCATGGAATGTTTATTACACATTTCTTACAGAATGGACATAAAATCATGGCAAGCAAAAGGTGACGAAAATAAAAAAAAAGTTAAAGATAAGAAAGAAGCCATTCAAGAAGCTTTCCGAAGAAGAACAGGCTTACTTCTAGACGTTGTTAAGCAGGGTAGTGGCAACACAAACACTGGAAATGCTGCAAGAAGATTTTTTGCAAACCCTGAAACGACTGCCGAAATTACTAAATTAGATGTTAATTTAATTAGAAGACTCGCCGTTATTTTGCAATGCATTTCCTCAGGCGAAAAAATTCAAGTCCAAAAATTCAAATCATATTGTGATGAAACAGCAAATTTATTCGTGGAATTATATCCATGGTATAACATGCCAGCAAGTTTACACAAATTGCTGATTCATGGATCACAGATAGTGGACCACTTATCAGTAGTGCCTATAGGTTTTTTGTCTGAAGAAGCATCTGAAGCAAGAAACAAGGACTTTCGCAAATTTAGAGAATGTCATACACGAAAGCATAGTAGCATCGCCACTAATGAAGACATTCTTCATAATCTGCTATTATCTTCCGATCCTCTTCTCGCCAGCTTACGACCGAAGATGACAAATAAAGCCAAAAAGTCTTCATTTAGAGAACTAGACGATTTACTCATACGTGATCAGAGTGAATTGGAGTTCATTGACGTTTCAACTGATACACTTGCTGCATGTAGTGACGTTGAAGAAGATGATGACGATGATAATGATCATGATGTCGTTATTGATGAAGATGAAGAAAATATAGTTTAAGTCTTATAGTACCTAATATTATTATTTTACAAGCAGTTTCTTTGTTAATTTCTAGTTTTTGTGTATTTTTTTTATTCTATTCTTTTTTTCTATTCTAGTTTTTGTGATTTTTTTTTAATTTTATTCTTTTTTTGTTTTGTGTTATGCCACCCATCAGCCAATAAATGGTTTTTTTCTTTCTTTTCTATTGTTGTTAGTAACTACATGGTCGTGTTAATTAATTAATTTCCTATTATAATTTAGTTTTTAGTAGTTGTTTATTTTTTTAGTTTGTTTTAGGGTACATAGTTATTTTATTTTTAAATTATTTTTACAGTGTTATATTATATAAATAAAAAATATATTTATACCTACATATTTTCTTATTGATCATAAAACTCTATTTCTTTTCGATGTGTTATTGTAAATGCGACTCAGTCATTACTAAGCTAATGATGACATTAGACAATCACAATGCAGAGATTAAGGGCTGTTAACATAGTAATTACAATAACTAATTAGATTAAGCAAGTACTGGGAATCTTCACTTAAGGACTCATTAACGCGTTTGTTGTATGGCAACAGAAGCGTTCATAAGTCATTAAAGTAATCGTAAATGCACCTGTTATTTAAGGAACTACTTAGGGATGACTTATTCTCAGTAATGAATATACTTAATGTACCTCCATATCATCAGTTATACAATAAAAAGTAAAGTTACTAAAAGCAAAATATCTCGGAAGGGGGTCGCTGGGGGCACCATGTGTCCTTGAAGAAAATGTGGCATAAAATGGGTAGATAACAGTAGTGAAAACCGCAAATCGAAACAAGGAGGGAATCATGAGATACAGACATTTTTGTGACCATTTCCATAGAAAAATAACACTTTTCATCGAATTGCTCATAAAGTACTGGTCAAATAAAAAAATTGTAGTAACATTTTTTGTAGTTCCTTAATAGAGTAATGCAACTGCATATTTCATTTTTTTCAATTAAATACTTTTTCAATTTTTAATTCTATGTCCGACCTCTTGTATGGGGACGATCCACTGTGCGGCGGCAGCGCACCATACAGCCAGGCGACACATGTCAACATCTGTTCTACAACTACCGATGTGACACGCACGTTTCCGGACTAAGATTTTTTATGCGGTAAATTAACGCTCGAAGGCATAAACTCGAAAAAACCACGCTACACGTGCGTTCTAACGCCAAGCCCTAAATGAACAGTAATAAATCCATCTGTATTGTTTTTGATTACGAGTGCATTGTGTGAATAGAAACAATGTTGAGTCGGGTTTCGTAACATGACAATAGAAACATAGGAATGGGAAACTCCCTATTGACTTTTTCATAGCTTTCTTTTTCATTTGGAGTTATTTAAGGCGAGTATAGCTGCTAATCGGCAGCGCCACCATTGATAAAAAACCGGTCAAGAGCGAGTCGGACTCGGGCACCGAGGGTTCCGTACCATTATTTCTAAGTAACTTTTGTTGATGATTTCTGAAAAACTGTGCTAATAAAGACATCATTTTATTTTTCCTGTAATCTATACATAAACTTCTATCACATAGAATACCATATCACATTTTTCATCAAAAGTCGAAAACAAACTATGCGGCCGAAAAAAAAATGTTTGAGAATGTGCAAACAGCGCTCTTTCATTATGATACCCCGCATGTGCTAGTAGCCCCACTTCGATTTTTTAAGATACCCTTTCAGTCCTTCTTGCAAAAAAAAAAATTCTTTCTTATTTGCAAAATAGTTAGGCAAACGTCATCCAAAACTGTTTCAAATTTCAAGTTGATAGCATTAGTAGTTCTTGATATATCCAGCTGTGACAGACAGACTGAGTCACACCATTAGGGTTCCTTTTTATTACCATTTTGGTACCGAACCATAGTTAATAAGTCTGGAGATAAGGAATATTTTGAAATTTCCTATGCTCACATTTTTAGCCAACTTCGAAACTAGGAGGTTTAGTGTTGATTTTTTTCTGAAAAAAGTGAGCTTAGGAAATTTTTAAATGTTCCCTAGAATGGTGACTCTGTTAACAGCTATACTCGCCTTAATCGGATCGATAGGTTAGCTTCTTAACTTAAAATTTTTGCGAGATTTGCCAAAACACGTCGCCTCATCGTTGTAAAATTTTATTCCAGCTTCCGTTCAGAATTGTAATTACGTTTCACACGTTCCAATTTCCATACTTTTATTGTTTTCAAGAGCTATATTTATTAGTATTCAAAATCCACTAAGTTTATCTTGCACGCGACCGCCATCAATACTGCCTTTACGACTCGTTTTACGACTAAATCAACGGTTTCATCTTGTAAATTGTAACCCTTAAATTGTCTATAAAATTATGTTATCCGATGTAAGTATTCAAAGTTGGATAATAAAACTGTATCTGAGACCACTGTTGCTTGTAATAACCTAAGAAGCGATGAAGTTTTTGAGGTTCCCACTACCTGCTCGATTTAGTTAGTTATAGGCACTTCACTGAATTATCGTTACATCTCTATGGAATGACAAATGTCTTATAATTCCCGCCGATTTAAATGTCAGAAACCATTTTTTCTCCAATCTGTGTGTAATGCGAAGCCCGGAGCGATTAAAATAATCGGAATGATTAAAATCGGTGCTTAATCAATAATTTATTTTGCATAATTTGTTTAAACAATCATTTATTGTCCACGGAAAGTTTAATGGCTTGTTTGTGATGTAAATTACGTGCCGTTTTAATGTCGAAACATAAAATTAGTGTTCAAAATGTTTGTGATTGCTGTTTCAGTGAAATCGGGTTAACAAAGCTATCTATTAGGTTTGTTGTTTCGTATAATTAGCAGTTAAGACTCGACCCAAAATCGGTATAGCGTGCTTAAAGTGGTAATTTAAAAGTTACGTTTTATTTATTTTGCGACAAGTGACGCCATCTATCAGGCGGGTGAATGAAAACTAGATTACAACATTCAAAATTCTGCGAATTCGAAGAAGCAGCTTTGTTCTGTTTGTTTTTTGTGTAACACCGTTTTTATTTTAGCTGAATACAAGTTACAAGACTCCGTTGTAAAAATCTTTCTGTGGCCGTTGCTATATGTACGAGTAGCCTATGTAGTGGTTATTAATCTATTTTCTGTAAGTCCTTTTCTGTACTTCCTATGTTTTTTTTTCTATTCTGATAATGAACTATCTACACTAACTTATGAATGTAAATCACAAGACTTCAATAGGTACCCTATTGTGACCATTTCGACATCAAGCTTTCACGTTCCTTCGACTTAAAAGCTCGGACACCGTAACTAATCTTATCTATCGGTAATCTGTCGGTGTAACTATTCATAATGTTCATTCTACCATAAAAAATTGTTACTAACACAATTATAATCGAATCGACGAAAATCCAACAACAAAAGTTATCAAATGATCGTTAAGTGGTGCCGGGTGGTGGTACAATCAAGTTGTACCGTTACACCAAGTCGCCTAATTAATACTCGCCCACTCGAGCCTCGGCCGGACTCGAACCCGTTCGCAGGGCCGCAATGTTTACTGCACATTGCACGCCGCGCGCATCTACAATGCAAATCCACAAACACCATCCACAATCTGCGATTCAATATCGACGCATTACAAACTGAGCTTCCTCACTCGCATACGAAACCGAATCAAGACTATCGATTTAACTCTACACGAGGGTCGTAGAAAGAATTCCTTACAACAATGAGCCGGTGTAACAATAAATACCTTAATGATATCCCGAGATCGGAGAGAAAAGGCGTCCGGCGGCGGCAGGCGGAACCCGTTCCACAGTTTTCAAGAGAAATCCCCCACTAAAACATCTCCAACAGGCAACATCACAATATGAAACGGCACAATCTCACACGAGCACTATTATAATAGGAATCCACAGCACTGGTTTGGTTTTGGTACAAAAGATGTTTTTTCGTAACACAGCGCGGCGAAAACACTCTCCGCGAGATAACCGACGCGCACGGCAGCCGGGCACGAACTGAACTGGTTTTGCTGGGGACGGGACGCGGGGTCGCGGGGAGAGGTGGTCGGGTGCGTTTGGTTCGGTTTTATGAAAATATTTCGTGAGTAATGCACGTGTTATGTCGGGGAGTGCGTCGGCCTAGAGCGGCCTCGGATCTTTGATTGAAGTGCAGTACGCTGCGATAGTTAAAGATAGTAAAAATCCCAACGTGTCGCAGTGGACACGCTTCCCAGCGACACGAGATGTGAGGTCTTTGTCTCTTCCTACGCTTTCCATTCGATAAAGGCTGAACTGAACTCACCCGGGCTTAGAGCACGCTGCATTTCTATCTACAATCAAATTTACAACGGATTGCTACTCGTTCGATATTACGTTTCGTATCGTACCTTCATTATTGTATCTTTGAAAGCATATTGCATCTATAATTCAGTTGATCAGAGCATTGCCCTAGCTAGCCAGGTCGCGAGCTAGGTTTTGTTTGTGGCGACTATTTACAATTCTGTTTTATTGGAATAACGTCGACGGGCTTTCAGAATTGTCTATTTGTCTTCGTAATTGTTCTATAATAGGCAGTGGGTTCTACCGGACCTACGAATACATTTTTGTTTACGTTCGTAACAGGATTTAGAATGTCAATTGTGTTACAAGTTACAACTGTAGTCACTATAGCAAGCACTCCTAGATTGGATATTAGAATCGAAGAGAAAATACCGTAACAACTTTGCAAAGTGCAACATAATTCTTCTGTTTCATCAGATAATTCGTTGTGCAATCAAGTTGGATTACAATCTCTAATGAAGACCACTATCCTCATTCACGAAGATTTCTGCTGACGCCGCATAAAAGCCAGGAGTAAACCCTATACGCGATGAACGTTAATTTAAAAACAAAATGCCCGCTAAGGCTGGCTAGGAGTTTTACGATATTAATAAACCCCTATTAGTAGACAAGATGGCGCTTGGCGGTAATTCTGAATTATGGTCCAGCGTTTGCTCGACATTTTAAATTGCTACCAATAGGTCGGCGTCGAAAAAGGAAAAAAATGGGGTCGAGCAACGAGCAACCGGACCAAATCCTTCAAATGAATGCAACAGCAGAGCGGTTAGCATACAATAAAAACATAATTTATAGAAATGTCCAAGTCTAATGGAATTGGAAATAAAGCTGCCTTTATTGACGCTGGTGAAAAATAAGTAATATATGGATAAAATATTAACAATAGCACAGCGTTGGAACATGATTGAAACGTGAAACGTTTACCGACGTTATATTCGATGCATTCAGGATATAAGCCTTATTTCATGTTCCACCTTTGTGGTGTTCGCTGTATCGACGTAAAGTATTTAAATAATGCACATGTACACTATTTATTACAAGCCTCACCGACAGGTGCTCTGTACACGTTGTTAAATTAAAATATTGGTTTTGAATTCTGATTACTGCGAAATGCGAACGCTTTTTGTTTCAACCTGCCTTTACTTCTCACAATATCTTGTTTTACGAGTTATGTATTGTTAATGTAGTTTCATTATAACTTTAAGGATTCTCAACTTCTTACGAGTCGAACACTTCTCGAAATTGTCTCTGTTTGATGGAGTTATCCATTTCTAGCCGTTCGGCAATTTGCAAACGAAAGAATTCTCCAACAATAAAATGATTGGAGACACACGCCCACCTGCTTACGAAATCTTGTAAAGCGCTTTACGATAATGACTTTCTTTCAAGCGTCTTTACGACGTTTATTCCATGAAATGACCTATCTCCTGAAACAGGATCGGCTGATCCGCTGAAATTCAGTTCTCCACAATCCGCTGACAAAATCTTTGTAGTCAAAGCCGGTATTTCTATAAAAACGCATTTTCTAAATCGCCGTGTGGCCCTTTGAAGTTAATCCCTGGATTTGGGTTCACCGTTACAGGAGATACCTCCTCGCGTTCACTGAGTGTGTTTGTATGTAAATGTTTACCGTGAACAATTTGAGCGTACTTTCTCGGCTGGATTACTTTGAGCTCCGTGCGTCGGTGCTGCTGCGAGTGTGTGGGTAAGGGTCGGAGGGGTCAGGTAGCGTTGGTTGCGTGATGGTGTTCTGTATTGTCGCGCAACTAGCGCCGCCTCTCGGACTGGCGTGTAATTACAACTGGCGTGGTGAAGTGACGTCGGCACGTCGAGACGACGTCGAGTGGGTCGTCAAAAACTCGAAAATCGAATTGGTTCGTTCGTTATTAGTTTTGTTCGTTATTGCATGTAACGCAGGTTCTACGGTTTATATTTCTGTATTTCACGCTCTATGGTCTGTTACAATGTGTTAAGTACTAAGTTGTTGTTAAACTATGGTCGATGCTGGAACTAATTTTAGAGGTGGAGCATAACTTAACATTTAAAATGCTGATTTAATCTCTGGTATTGAATTCTCTTAGTGTGTTACTGCAGTTTATGTTTTTGCTTCACGGTGATTCCTGTCTTCAGCATTACCTAGTAAAGTAACACTTTTAGCCTCATTAAGATTTTACTTTATGAAGGTTTTCATAATAACGAAGTTAACTTTAACTTTAAATGAACCTGCCCGATTACATTTATTAAATCATTAATTAAGTTTTATTCTTAGTAGGTATTCGTCCCAAAATTAGGGACACGAACAAAGCTCATCCAGTAATCATAAAATAGGGACTTAATATAATTTTACTTGGCAAAGTCAATTTCATTTTAGTGTTCCAAGTCTTTATTCAGAATTAAAACTTCGGGCGTTTGCTTTGCCATGCCATTTCAGTATGGACCGAAAAATGTCGTAAAAAATGCCATACAATGTTCAGTAACAACAAAGGAAACACGCTATGTCGATATTTTGGCATACTTTTGCGTATAAAAAGGATGATCGGGTCCTAAAGAGAAGGATGTAAATATTATCTTGATATATTTTATGTCTTAGGAATTCTATCGTTTGATGGCTCCTGTGAAGAAGGCTTTTGTAGACTTGTATGTCCATAAGTTTATCTTTTATTCATATCCTTCTTCATAAATCTTAAGATTTAATTAGTACCTACTTTGATCAGCCACCGATCCTCGGTTAAAAACTAAATTATTACACTGTACTTACATCCAAGTTTTTTAGGGTGCTATTTTAAAGTTACGTCAAAATCCTCATACCTTTATTACCAATACCTATATTGCTACTCTAGGGGGCTTGTGGCTAAGTAATAACAGCCGCACCGGTCGATCGATCAGGTTAAGCTACGGTTGCCGGCGTTGTTCTGTGATGTTGATGAGTGACCATCTTTACATACTAAGACCCCTTCGTGCCTCGGAAAGCACGTTAAGCCGTTGGTCCCGACTGTCATTCGTGGATTTTTTACAGTCGTTACGGGTCGTCAGAAGCCTGAAAGTCTGACAACCAGTCTTACCAGTAACTGGGCTGTGGAGGTCAGATAGGCAGTCGCTCCATGTAAAATACTGGTATTCAGCTGCATCCTGGAAGCCGACCCCACAGTTGGGAAAATGCTAGGCAGATGATGATAAAGTCTATACTAGAAAGGCTTAGGTAGTGAAAAAAAGGTAAACAATGAAATCTTGATGTGTCTTTTATCTTATTTTATTTTAAAACCTCGGTTTAAAAATAAAATGCAACTTAAAACCAATATACAACAATAATGATTACTAAATCAATAGAACCATTAGTTTAATCAGTAGTTTATTTGTTTAATATGTGTTTGTGTAAAAAGTCACATCAAGATTGTTTACCTTTATTTCACCACCTAAACCTTTCTGATATAGGTATACAAATCGTCGCTCATAATGTTAATTGACAGATGTAGACATTATGACCATGTCTTTGATTATTGTCAAAACTTTCAATAACTGAGTATGTGTGAGTTTGAGTAGTAGAACACATTTTAGATGCAGTTCATTATGTAGGTATACAGGGTGTTTCTTTTAAGGTGTCAAGCCAGTGCGAGCTGATAGCAGAGTACCATGCCTATCGATTTAACCCCCATGTATGATCTACGATTTTTTGTAGTTTTCGAGTTATTTTGAATACTTACCTCATTTCATATCAATGGTAGTGGTTAAGGATAGTAGTACGTATAAAATTTATGTTTTTACTATCAACTGAGCTCTGATTAAACGAAGAGGAATAGTAAATATCAGGATTGACAAAAATATGCAAAGATAATAATAAATTATAAAATATGAAAATCACAACATTACAGATACACACTTTCAACGACCGAATTCAGCAAATAATGCCCTATTTAGTACACTCCTGTTCAACGATGACCCAAAAAAAATAAAGGCATCATCTCGTTGAATCAGGAAAAATATCGAAAAAAAAAATTATAACTCGAAAACTACAAAAAATCCTAGAACATACATGGGGGTTAAATCGATAGGTATGGTACTCTGCTATCAGCTCGCACTGGCTTGACAACTTAAAAGAAACACCCTGTATATAGAATCATACTTGTCGCTTTTTGTGTCTGTCTGTGTGGCCGCGTTGTTCTCCTAAACTACGCAACGGATTTTGATGGGGTTTTCATTATCATTTAGAGTATTATTTATTCCGGAAGGTTTATGTGTACAATAAATTCATAATAAACATACCTACTTAGTATAACATAGTAATCGCGATGTTTTCTGAAATCCTAACGTGCAAAGCAGGGGCGGGTCGCTAGTTCAGTTCAATAACAAAGAAAAAAAATATAAGCAAAGGTATTTTAAGAAAACGAGCAAAATCAACCTCCAGAAAAGTCCTTCAACCAAAAAACGTTTTCCGGACCGTCAAAATGAAATTCAATATCAGCTAATAAAAGTAAACCGTAAACCGTCTATATTACTTTAATATCGTGAATTTGGACCTAGACTCGTTGACACGGAAAACTGATAAACTGTGATCTATGGGTTCATACCTACTTCACTTAGATTTATCCAACTTCCTGGTTTTGGGCTTGGATAAACATTTATTTTTCTTCCATTCAAGAAAGGAAGTTATCTGGATTCTGGAGTTACGTGTTGCGGAAGGTGTAATGTTTTCTTACCTTGTTTTTTCTTTATAATCAGACAATCATCTTCTCAAAATTTATTATTATTTATTTATTTATATATACTTTATTGTACACCACAAAAATACATAACAAAAGAAAACATATACACTACAAAACATACAATGGGCGGCCTTATCGCTTTCCGCGCTTTATAAAACTTTTTTATAATATATTTTTTATAAATAAGAGTTACTCTTCACGTGACCAGAGGGCTGGCCTATTTTTTGGCCAAAGAATCAGCATTGCCATACAACGTGGCAATGCTGGCAGCCTTTTGGGCACTTTTCCTGTTGACAGCGATGCGGACGAATTTTTTGATGCCCTATGATCCTTTCCCCTCCTTCTTTATACATATACAATTTTTTGATGCCCTATGATCCCTTCCCCTCCTTCTTTATACATATACATTGTACATATTATTATTTTAAATCTGTGTTAGTTTATATATTATGTAGGTACATAATTATATCAATAAAAAGTTACTTATATGAGTTACTAAAATTGTTTATTTTATTTGGCAAATAATATAATTTAATTTATTGTTTTGCGTAAATAGACAGACAGACAGACAGACAAACTGAGTCGCACCATAAGGGTTCCTTTTTACCATTTTAGAACGGAACTCTAAAAAACTGTAGTGTTAGTCGACTTTAGTCGCCAACTGTACAAGCTGAGACATAATGTCATCAAATTCTTAGACTGAGAAAAAAAATGTTATAGTGCAAATGGACTAAAAAAAAACAAACGGATAACGTCCAGCTGTGAACGACATGAAGACTGAATTATAAATGTTGTTTTCGACCCTAATCCAAGTAAAAGTTCACGCAATTTGAACTAAACTAGGTACAACGAAAGAGCTAAAAGATTTTAACGAAAATCTTCACAAAGGTACGTTTTGTAATCAAATTAAATTATATTGTTGGAGTCATTCCTCTTTATTAGTATTTAATTTAACGGCTCATTAAGAGATCTTTTTATGTTTTTCAGCTATTATAGTGGACTAGCTTTTGCCAGCGGCTTCGCCCGCGTGGATTTCGGAAAATATCCCACGGGAACGTACTACCGGGAATTCCTTCCTTGTTCCTTGTCTACATTATAAAGGGAACCTCTGTGCAAAATTTCAGCTTTCTAGGTCCAACGGTTTGGGCTGGGCGTTGATGAGTCAGTCAATCAGTCAGTCAGTCAGGACTCTTTTTATTTTTATAGATTGTCCTATCTGTAAGTAAAAAAAAAAAAAAAATTAAAATTTAAAACTTTTTATTTCAAAGAAATATTACATACTTTTGTTTTGATCACACATCGCTTAATCTTAACACTGAAAGATTATGTGCGAGAGAGGCGTCTCGTTTGTAAAGTCATCATCTCTGTAAGTCATTATCCAACTATGTTGGGGTCGGCTTCCAGTCTAGCCGGATGCAGCTGAATACCAGTATTTTACATGGAGCGACTGCCTATCTGACCTCCGCAACCCAGTTACTGGGTATCCCTTGATAACACTGGCTGTAAGACTTTCGGGCTTCTGACGATCCGTAAAGACCGTCAAAGATCCACGAATGATAGCCGGGACCAACGGATTAACGTGCTTTCCGAGGCATGGAGTGGTCTTGGTATGTAAAGATGGTCACCCATCCACGGATCAACCGCGGTAAGCGTAGCTTAACCTGATCGATCGACCTGTCCGGCTGTTATTACTTAGACAGGCCCCTCTTTTTATATTGTCCTATCTGTAAGTATGCAAAAGCATTTAAGCATAATCAGCCTGTAATGTTCCCACTGCTGGGACACAGGCCTCCTCTCTGTGGCCATAATCTACCACGCGGTCCCATTGCGGGTTGGTAGATGTCATATGACTGTCTAGTGTGTTCTAGAACATCATGTCGATTTCCTCACGGTGTTTTTGTAAGTATGGCTCCATCGTGGCTTGTGGCTCAATTGATGAGGTTGTTTATTCCTGTTGTGCCCAAACACCAACTGAGGCCGCGAAGACACCCGTTATTGGCCGTACCTTCAGCACGCACAGTGTCACGAGCTAACTCGCCCCTCGTTCGGGCGCTTACGATGCTCTTTTGAAATCAACACCGGAGTGTGACTTATTTGCAGGGAGATGGATAGATGTGTGTCGTGAATGTTTAAGATTCTGTGAGATGATGAATGAAAGATAAATAAGTAATAATTTTCTGTTTAGTTTTTGTTGATTGCATGTAACTTCTACTTTGTTTCTTATTAATTTCTCGTGTTCTATTTGTTATGTTGTTTTATTTTTAATTGTATTTTTTTGTTAAATTTTGCTGTACAACGCCTTAGATTTATTTAAATCTGTTAAGTTGTATACGTATATCTTAAATAAATAAATCGTAATACAATCCCTTATGTGTATCATTTCCTAGTAGAATAGGTAAAGACCTAAAACCTAAAGGGGCAATAATTGCGTAACACACTATTAGTAGGAATCGGTTTCATTTTAAAATAAAAAATAAATAAATATCCTTTGACATTTCACACAACGCCATCTAGTCCCAAGCTAAGCAATCTAATGCTTGTGTTATGGTAACGAGATGGCTGATAAACTACTTATATACATTTTTTTTTTTTAATTTTTTTTTTTTTGTAAATACATACATATTATAGATAGAAAAACACCCAGACTCGGAACAAATACTTGTAGGTCGTACAAATATTTGTTCCGTGCGGGAATCGAACCCGCGACATGCTGCGCAGCAGTCAATCGCTCAACCACTGCGCCAACCGTGTCGTCCGTTGACCGTTCAACAACATTCATTGTGTTACTTACGTTGTCGAGCAGACAAATTTTTCAAATCGGATATTGAATTAAATTCCGATTGATCGTGTGTTACGCAATTAGGATCCTGGTTGTTATACCCTGGCCTAGTACCTAAGTAGCTAATTTCCATGGCCAAGTGACACAAGCATTTGAATTATATACCTATACAATTACAATCTGTACAATTTAGCTATAAACATTCATATTAATATTATTGTATGAGGTTTCCTTATTCGTCGATAGAATTATATCAATCAGATGCCTATTCAATAGATTCCAATATAATTTAATCTTATTGCGAGTAAGGCATTAATATTCTTGATAAATAATTAATATTGCTGTAGTAGAGTAATTGCAGCATAGTTCTTGATAAATAATTAATATTGCTGTAGTCAACGAATTAAGTCATTCTTAATTCGTTGGCTGTAGTAGAGTAATTGTCAAGGTTAGTTTAAATCAACGGTTTAATATTTTAAATAGATCAAGCAAAGATCAAGTATTAATATGTTATAGATACGCTACGGCCGATTTATCTTGGCAGGTCCGAACATAGGCACTAAGAAGTTTCGCGCATGTTCTCTCACTCACACTCGCCTCAATGTTGACGACACGGTTGGCGCAGTGGTTGAGCGATTGACTGCTGCGCAGCATGTCGCGGGTTCGATTCCCGCACGGAACAAATATTTGTACGACCTACAAGTATTTGTTCCGAGTCTGGGTGTTTTTCTATCTATAATATGTATGTATTTACAAAAAAAAAATGTATATAAGTAGTTTATCAGCCATCTCGTTACCATAACACAAGCATTAGGTTGCTTAGCTTGGGACTAGATGGC
This sequence comes from Cosmia trapezina, assembly GCA_905163495.3. Lineage (NCBI taxonomy): Eukaryota > Metazoa > Arthropoda > Insecta > Lepidoptera > Noctuidae > Cosmia > Cosmia trapezina. The sequence goes on from LR991044.1 coordinate 8,668,714, forward strand.
GTTGTGTGAAATGTCCGAGGATATTATTATTATTTAATGTCACTATTTGGTTCCTAAAAAATCTTACTGCGCAGCTTTCTGCTCGAAGTTCGGACCTGCCAAGATAAATCAGCCGTACTGTAATAATCGTTTTAGCAAGCGCGACGATTTTAACAACGCATCTGATGCGGCCATTTACTCGGCCCAAAACTAAGCAACAGATGTACCGTCCAAACGAAAAGAAGAAGAAGCTGCTGCTGAGCATGAAGATCTTGGGTTCTATTCCCAGGTCGGGTAAAGTGTTATTGGGTTTTTCCATAAGGTATTTCTGAGTAGCAGCCAAGAGTCTGGAGACTTAAACTGGCGAAATGTGGTAGTATGATAGGTATAGCTCTGCCCAACCCTTCGGGGATTGCAGTCGTGATGTTATATGTTATGTACTTAATAATAGCTTACGGTTAATGAAATAGACATAAAGATAACTATTTAGTTCATAGGTACCTACAGGTTTTATAGGAGAATACACAAATCAAAAACCAGCAGATACAAAATATTTTGAACGAGACGTCTTTCGTCGTTCTACCCAGTACCCAACTAGGTTGTGGAGGTCAGATAGACAGTCACTGCATGTAAAATACTAGTACCTACCTATTCAGCTGCATCCGGTTAGACTGGAAGCCGACCTCAAGATGTTGGAGAGAGATGATGATGATGACAAACCATCGTTCGACAAAACTGATAAAAAGTTTTCACAAAAACTTGCGAAAGCCACATTGATCAAAACTAATTAAGCTAAGTTCTATTTCTATAACTACCGTCAAATAACCGTTATTCTCTAAAATACTAATTATAAATCTTGACACCTACTTTCGAAGTTAATTAATATTGAATACACGTTTATCAAATTCAGAAACTTCAGTAAGAGAATTATGATTTGTTAATACAATTTTGTTATTCATGTTTCGGTTTCATTCGAGTTTTACAGTTTTTATCATGAATTAGATTAGAAATCGATAATTAAGACTATTCCCCGTAAAATTAGGCAGAGGTGTACCTAAGTCCCATATAACAGTATTAAAACGGCCACTTACACAGGTAATAGAATCAGTATAATCATATTTGAAATCGTAAAACGGTCACAAACTGACAGTTCATAATTTATTATCTGCGTACAATTCATAGCACGCAATTCATCCGTTTGACAGTTTTGTATGGAGATTAGTAAAATGGTCCACAAATTATGAATTGCTTTATTGAAGTTTACTGCCAAATACGTCAAATAGCACAATCATAATAAATTGCTGGGAATTCAGGAAATGATTCGCTTTTAGAGGAATTGCTTAATGTACCCGTTTTAGGCCCCCAGTGCTTCAATTTTATTTAAAATAAAAACAGATATACATAGATACTTAGTTTATAAAACGAAGTCACTTTTCGTGTCTTTTTGCTTGACTGCTTCTAGAGTAGGACGCGGCTGACATCAAAATCCATTGTATAGTCTAGAATCTAGCTGGTCCGTACAATGGATTTTGATGTCCGTGGTTTTGATCGCCATCATAAACCTTCCGGGATAAATCCTCTATATTATAGAGAATTTATCCCGGAAGGTTTAAGTACATTCATAATATTACACTTTCTTAGACATAGCAAAGAAATCTCGATGTTTTAAAATGTTGCCATACCAGAACTAGCCCCAAAACGAAGCACGGTCGGGTCGCTCGCTAGTTATTAGGGTTCCGTACCAAAATGGTAAAAAGGAATCCTTATGGGGCGACTCAGTCTGTCTGTCTGTCTGTCCGTCTGTCACAGCTGGATATACTAATGCTATCAACTTGAAATTTGGAACAGTTTTAGACGATGTTTCCAACTGTATTTTGCAAATAAGAAAGAAATATTTTTTTTTTTTCACAACGGACTGAAAAGTTCTTAAAAATTCGAAGTGGGGCTACTAGGGCATGTGGGGGGGGGGGGGGTATCATATGAAAGAGCGCTTTTTGCACATTCTCAAACATTTTTTTTTCTTTTTTTTAGGCCGCACAGTTTTCGACTTTTGATGAAAAATGTAAAAAGAGTACCGGTCCCCCCTTATCTCCGAAGTTTGCATAGAGAAAAATCTGAAATTATTCTATGTGATAGAAGTTTATGTAAAGATTACAGGAAAAATAAAACGATGTCTCTAAATGGCACACTTTTTCAGCAACGGAACCCTCGGTGCGCGACTCCGAGGTTTTTATTATTTTATAAACCAGTCTTTGAAATCTTTTTAATAGATACCTACCCATCTCAATGCAGGCTTAACATACATGTACATGCCATCTTAGTACAATAACATACTGTGAATAGTGATCTTGCTACAGTATCTAAAGCTAGTGTCCTTTAGACAACCTTAGAGTACCTAAATTATATCTAACCGCGCGACAATGCCAGTGGAGTTTATCGGCAACACATTATATAGGTCACATAGGTCGACTAGATAAGGTTATAGTAGTCTCTTGTATATTGTTTATAATATGGCTGGACCCATTTTCGTATAATATCACAGATTAATACAGATGGGACACTCCGCAAAATCATTTAAGGATGATGCGCAGTGTTAACCCGCGAAATTCAATTTTTTTTGGGTTTTTTGCATTTGCAGGTCCGTGTCAGGTTGTATCTTGATCAAAGACAACACAAACACAAAGACAAACACATTTTCACGATTTACATATTATCATCATCTTCACAGATAGGACACTTCGCAGTTTAGGTATGAAGCTACAAGTACTCGGCGGGCCCCGTCCACGGGGCTAATTCAGTAGGTCAGAAGGTATAGAAAGAGAGGCAACTTGTAGTTGAATATAACTGTAGGTAATAAACTAATAAGCGTTGTGCGACCTGAATTTTATTGCACTTTATTGTGTAGTAGCAAGAGTCGCTTTTTATTTAAGGTGATTGCGCTGTGTAGCCCGCTAAATTCATTTTTTTTTTTGGGTTTTTTGCAATTTGCAGATCTGTGTCAGGTTTTATTTTGATCAAAATACGATACGCGGCAATAAAAAATATGTATTTATATAATTTTACCTACAAAAATCATCAATACATTTCTCTAAGTCAGATTTCGCGCAGATTCGTTAGATTTCGTTCGTTTGACGAATCTGCACGAAATCTAACTTAGAGAGATGTATTCATAATTTCTAAGGTGAAACTTATGTAAATACATATGTTTTATTGCCGCGTATCGTATTTTGATCAAAATAAAACCTGACACAGATCTGCAAATTGCAAAAAACCCAAAAAAAAAAATTGAATTTAGCGGGCTACACAGCGCAATCACCTTAAATAAAAAGCGACTCTTGCTACGACACAATAAAGTGCAATAAAATTCAGGTCGCACAACGCTTATTAGTTTATTACCTACAGTTATATTCAACTACAAGTTGCCTCTCTTTCTATCGCGTAACTCTTATACCTTCTGACCTACTGAATTAGCCCCGTGGACGGGGCCCGCCGAGTACTTGTAGCTTCATACCTAAACTGCGAAGTGTCCTATCTGTGAAGATGATGATAATATGTAAATCGTGAAAATGTGTTTGTACATACAATAAGAGGATTATTTAGAGAATATTAGCTGTACTGTAAATTCTTCTATAAATAAACTAACCCTCTTTATAGGGTTCAGTAGTCAAGAAGGAACCCTTATAGTTTCGCCATGTCCGTCTGTCTGTCTGTCTGTCCGCGGTTTAGCTCAGAGACTCTTAGTAGTAGAAAGCTGAAATTTGGCGTGGATTTACATTTATTATTTATAATAAAATAATGAAAACGGTCGTGATTCCAGAAATAGCTCTTAAAAATAAATATATAATGCTATTCACAGAATATGTTTTGAATACAGTGATTTCGGTTTGGACGCTTATTCCGCTATGAAATTCAAATTGGGCTGATGGCGATACCTATTTTCGTTTGTCCAGCATAGTTCGGCTAAATCATGAAAATAGATTATACCTTATATAGAAATGTATATTGACGTAGCAAAGAGACTAACCCATCTATAGCTTATTTTAATAATGGCTATTAAGGCGAAAGCGCCAGGGTAGCCCGCGAAATTCAAAATTTCTTACGTTTTTTGCAATTTGTACGTCAGTGTGAGCTTGTATGTTGATTAAAATATGATTCGCGGCCGCAGCTAATATGGCTTTACAGAATTACAATCATAAGAATCAGCAATACAACTCCATAAGTTAGCATTTACCTCAAACCTCATGATTTCATGAAATCGCTACATTTGAGGTAAATGATAACTTATGGAGTTGTATTGCTGATTCCAATGATTATAATTCTATAAAGCCATATTAGCGACGGCCGCGAATCATATTTTAATCAACATACAAGCTCACACTGACCTAAAAATTGCAAAAAACGTAAGAAATTTTGAATTTCGCGGGCTATCCTGGCGCATCAACCTTAATCCCATTAATTGACATTAATAATAAAAAAAATATCATAACCTCTAAATGTCAACAGCTGCAAATAGGTCATGATTATGAGATCATGATTAACAGTCACCCTGAAATATCATAATCATCACGACATCACGCATAGCAAACTTATTAGCCAAAGTTCGCACGGACGTAAAAATATCGCGGCGAGATTTTATCGCGCACTAGATTTTCAACTCTCAGTGTTGAGCCGAGCTTCGAGAATCCAACCATAAAACAACAGAGTGCATCCCAGCGCGTCGAAAAACACACTGTTGGATTTTCAACTCTCGGCGCTAAGCAGAGCGTTGAAAAACCAGTGCCGGGAAAAAAATCGCCGCGATATTTTTACGTCCATGCGAACGTTGGCTAACTGTCCAGACATTTTTGCAACAACCACGAGTTTGAGGAGAGGCCTGATCTTTGCCGAATACCACAACGCAAGATCACATGTAGGTAACATGTATCTTATTGACTGAATTCTATAACAAGCTAGCTTTTGACGCTTCGCCCGCGTGGATGTTGGAAAATATCTCACGGGAACGTCCTACCGGTATTAAAATTACCATCCAGGTAAACAATGTATTAATTCCGTAATACATTGTTTTCACTGTATTGGTTTACGCTGAGCACGCTAGTAAAGCTCCCAGTCTTCAACAATAATCGTCATATTGCAGCCAACTTACACAAAACTTTAATGAATCACTCCGTCTAAGGATGAAAACCGTATGAAAATCCGTTCGGCAGTTTTTGTGTTTATCGCGGTCGGACAGACGGACAGACGCGGCTTGGGACTTTGTTAACCGACTTCAAAAAGGAGGAGGTTCCTTCTCAATTCGTCGGAACCTTTTTTTTTTTGTTTTTATGTATGTTCCCCGATTACTTGAAAATGGCTAGACCGATTTAGATTTTTCTTTTTTTGTTCGAAAGTGTATACTTCCCAAATGGTACCATGATCATCAAGTAAGGATCTGATGATGGGATCCCATGGAAATCGAGGGAAACCCTCAAATATTATGGGCACACTTGTATCGATTTCGGTATTTTTTATAGGAACTCATGCATTTGCTCTCGGAAAGTACCATTTGGTGAACTGGAACTGATGATGAAGACCACAGATGGCCATCGGAAATACTCAATTATATCTAAGTATATCACAGGTTGCAATTCGATTACTTTAATATGGTTTATGCTCGTCAAAATGGTGACTTCACCATGAGCTCCAGTGCTCCTGGTTCTTACTAGGAGAACTCCTCAACAATTAACGTCCCTGCATCGGGAAAAGCAATATTTTGTAAAACGAGCAGTTTACATTAGGTTATTGTAACTTAGATAAATTACAAACTGGACCACTAAAAAGTGAAAAATAAAAACTTTTTTACAAAAACAAAAACCGACTTCCAAAAAAAACATCACAAAGTGAAAAATAACTTTAATTTCGGAAGTCGGTGGCAAAAAACTAAAATACAGATCCAAAGACACCGACTTCCGAAATTAAAGTTATTTTTCACTTTGTAGTGTTTTTTTTGGAAGTCGGTTTTTTTTTTTTTTGTAATATTATATGTAGTAATAGGCAAAAATATGATGATGCCGAATTGTTGTGTGACGATGTTAGATTATAGAATGTCCAGATTGCGTGTAGCGGTTTGTGTCCTGCGTCCCGCTACTTGACGTTCAAGTCTGGCTGTAGCATAACTCATGAAAATGATGGCAGCGGAGTTTGACTTTACGATGTCCAAAAATGCTCTCTATGGAAACCACACACACTCCTACTTTCATAATTAAAGTTTCATGCATCATGATCATGAAACATGTTGTGTTGTGTTGTTGTTTCATGTTTTTGTTTTGTTTTGTTTCATCATTTGTATGTAAATATTATATTCATATATTTAATATAGGGCACTACTTAACTTTTAAGATATTTTTATGTAAATGACTTATGTTTTACAAATAAATTATTCTATTATTCTAATAAATTATTCTATATTCTATGCCCGGTTCCTGAAGAATTCTTAAACGGCGTTTAAAGTCGTATTAGGTATTGATTCGACAAAATGATCTACTTTAGTTCGGTTTTTGAGGTCATCAGATAATGAACCTTCGATAGCAATTCACTCGACATTTAAGTTAAATTCTTCCCGAAGTGTTCAGAAACGCGATATCGAACCAATAATCATTAGCGAATGGATAAACTCCGAAACCGGACATCAGTGACGTCGTTCCCCAAAAAATTGCAAACGCTATATAGCGGCCACCGCTCTTCTAGGAGACCGACAGCATTCCGCGACTTTTACGTCGTCAGCCATACATAAGCAACCTTCCAACCGACATAAGCAGATAATAACAATTCCTAGTTCTCACATATGAAAAATAACTAGACAATACAATCCTTTTATAAAATACAAGTGACTCGTCTGTATGGGATTTGGCACCAAACCCCGTATTTTTGTCATTCAACGACCTTGGATACATAAATCCAATATAACTTGGCATACGGAAAAATAACGAATTATAATTCAAATCTTTCGTGTTTGACATTATTATTGACGTTTGCCAAAGCAAGTGGCGCCACCGTGAAGTTTCAAGTTAAGCTGGTCGCCATGTAACTCCTAAAATTATCGTGAAGAATAGTTTTGACATGGTTTTGGCACGTTTCAGAGTTATAAATATGGATTAATCACGCACTTTTACTAGATACTTGGTATATTAAGTAGTTGTCATAAATCATTTTATTAGTGGTTGTAATCCTGTTGATTATGGAGAGGAATCAAGTTAGTTTGGGAAAGTACTTAACTGATTCCGACAATTCATCAGTTTTAGCCCCTAACACTTGTCCCTAACAATGCTAGCAAATGATTGCGATTATGAAAATAGATGTTGAAGAATTTGCTGCTTCTGATTTGAACAATATAAATACTAGAGAATATATTTGGAGAATATACATTTAACATAAACACATTATCTTAAGGTAGTGCCTATTAAACAGTTTGGGTTCGGGGCGAAGATCTAGTTTTGTAAATCTATCTAAAAATGTGCACAGCCTTAGTTGACGGTTGACATACGTCTCACACAAAAGTCAACGACAAGACTGCGCGACATTTGTTTGGGAGCGGTTAAAAAAGAATTCACGGTATATAATATACTAGCTTTTGCCCGCGGCTTCGCCTGCGTTTATTATACATATTATTATAACCCTTCCTCTTGAATCACTCTACCTATTAATAAACCGCATCAAAATCCGTTGCGTAGTTTTAAAGATCTAACCATACATAGGGACAGACAGACAGCGGGAAGCTTTGTTTTATACTATGTAGTGATAGTGGTTAGATCCTTGACCTCTCACACCTGATATTAGATTAATAGGATAACATGTATTCTGCCAAGACGGTAAGCACGCTGAGTCATTTCGATAATTGACCGAGTGAGCAAAGCGTCTCTGCTTCAAGTCTGGCAAAATTTGTTTTCCTCTGTCAGTTGGTTGCTACTCCTCTACAAGTCGTATTTTACAACCGCTCTGGATGAAACTTAGTATACTAATTCTACGATTTTATAGATTTTTTTTGCCGTCGGGGATTTTTGATTGCAGGGGTACTTCCTCCAAAAAGGGGCAAAAAGGGACTGGGACTGGATATCTCCGGCTTATGAGATCCGATTTCGATGGTTCTTTTTTTATTTGTAAAGGTAAACTTTAAATTGGTCTCATAAAAATTTCGTGAAGATCTGATGAGGACATGATGAAAAAAAAACATGGTAAAAATCCCGTTTCAAATAACTTTAGTGGTATATTAATTGTAGGTAGCAAAAAGGTTTGTGCTCGCGAGGTCTACCGTTCGCAGAAATACTAGTTTTAATCAGCTGGCCATCAAAGCGTTCTCATCAGTCTGTTCTCAAACAAAGACTCCAATAAATGAATGCTATAGGTCGCTAATGGGCAGGTGGTATCGCTCGGATAGTCCAGCTAAATGGACTAAGGAGGTCTTAATATCAGCTGTTTCCCTAATCCTGTTAAAGGTTTTAGACAGGCTACCCTCGTTGGTCACATCACAACGAAAGGGGAACAGAAGGATAACACCCATCATCACATTATCATTAGTTATTGTAATATTTCTTTGCATTGCCTGTCCTTTTGTCTATATAACTATAAAGGGTCAAATTAAATTAGCTAGCGAAACTTGACAGACTAAGTATCATGTTGATATATCGCGGTCTACAGAGTTTCGCTAGTATTATGTCAACTAAGGTAAAACATGGTGAAATGGTGATGGTGGTGCTGATGGTGGTGGATGTTGGTGGTAGTGGCAGGTAGACCTGTGCCCAGTAAGTTTCGCATATTTATTGAACTTGCGTGGCTGCAGCCTGCCAAATTAAACAAGTAACAAAAAAATATTTCCCTAAAAAGTCTTATGAAATAAAGAAGAAAAATGTTTTATTTCTGAAAAGACTTGGCCTGAAAATTGTAAGGATGTAGGACTGTCGGTACAGACACATCGTTATACCAAAGTTATACCAAACTGTCAAATTTCTCCAAATGATTTTAAACCTTAAAATGTTGATGGTTAAGTTTAAAATCGAATGAGAAAATTTGACAGTTTGTGGTAGCTTGACCTGCTTCTGTGTGTACTTTGAAAATATTTTTTCAGTGATTATTAGAATGGAGCTCGTGGCTAAATATCAACAGCCTCACGGGTCGAAGGTTATGCTACGCTTGCCAAGGTCGGTTCGTGGATGGGTGACCCATTAGAGACGCCTCTTTGCCTCGGAAAGCTGTTGGTCCCGGCTGTCATTCGTAGATCTTTGACAGTCGTTACGGGTAGTCAGAAGCCCAAAAGTCTGATAACGAGTCTTACCAAAGGACATGGTATTACCAGTAACTGGGATGTGACGGTCAGGTATGCAGTCGCTCCATGTAATATACTTGTATTCAGGTGCATCCGGTTAGACTTGAAGCCGACTCCAACATGTTGGGAAAAGTCTAGGCAGATTGATGTTAAAATGGGGGTGGGTGACTTTTCTATATGCTCTTAAAATAGTTAGAATTAATACCTTACAGAGAGTTGGACTTGATGGGATGGTTTCTGTTCATAAAGTTCAAAATCCATATGAACAGAAACCATCCCTTCAAATCCGACCAATGCCTTTGTGTTTGTAGGTTTACTCTATTAGACTAGCTTCTGACCGCGGCTTTGCCCACGCGGATATCGAAATATGTCCCACGGGGACGTAATACCGGGATTAAAAATACCCTGTGTTAATCCAGGTTATAATACTGCATCACGCGAGTCCCGCGTCGTCGCGCCGTTTGAATTTATTTTCTCACGCGTAGTTTTGTAATTTTAAGATAACTCCTAAAATATTAATTTAAATTGTATGATGTAAAGGATTCTTATAATGTGTATGAAAAGCTTAAGGTAAACTAAAGTATTTCATTTGATGATGATTAAAGGCTCTTACAGACAGAGGCGATATCGCGTCGCGACGTGTCGCGTAGCGGTGTTGCGACGCGATAATATCGCAATATCGCTCGCGATATCGCCTCTGTCTGTAAGAGCCTTAATACTGTATCCGTCTAAATAGCTTTTGCAAATACCACATTATCGTAGCGGTGTTGCGACGCGATAATATCGCAATATCGCTCACGATATCGCCTCTGTCTGTAAGAGCATTTAAACCTTCCTCTTGAATTGCTCTATCTATTGTTGAAAACTGCATTTAAATCCGTTGCGTAGTTTAAAAGATCTAAGCGTACAGACGGACAGACGGCAGTGGCAAGCGGGCAAAAAATGTGTCCGCGCGACATGCTCAGTGTGAGCCGTTCATAGTACAAATTCCGTCTCCGCGAACTAGTGCGCTTTCGACTGTGACCGTGACAATTTATAAGAATGCCGTGTTGTTCAGTGATTTCTTAAAAACCGAAGCCATGTAAATCATAGTATCACTTTCTATATGTAAGTACAAGTATTTTACCGTATTTGTCTTTAAAATCATGAAAGTGACAAAGGGAAAAAGTGGAGACACAGGGTCCCGATACATTTTAACATACTTGGCATATCAACTTCTTTCTTATATTTATGGTAGGGACAGAGATGGACCTTCTGTAGGTTGCCTTATGTTGTGTCTACCTAGTCTAGACAAACTACCGTCTGTATTTATTCATTTTTATATATTACACTCACTTTAATAATATTTGCCTACGCAGTTAAATTACATTTTATTTACTTAAATTTTTCATCAAAAATGTCGAGCTCACAATGTAATGAGGTGCCTTACATATTTGTTAAATATTTTCAAAGAATTTGTTTCACATTTATGCATTTTATTTTTTTTAAACGAGTCTCATCAACATATTATATAATCCTAGACGGGACAAGTAGGTGTGAGTAAATAGTCTTGTTATTGCTCTTTTAAGAAACTCATTTCAATCAAACTTAGAATGAGTTTTCTAGACTCAGAATAGACAATAGTATTTTCAGTATTTTCAGTTTTAGTAGTTTCAGCTCAACCATTTGTACGGTTAGGGAAATTAATTGTTAACCAAATGGACACTCTACGTCAATTTGCAGTGCTAATGCGATTTCATACACCCAAAGAATGATGGTCGTGATTTTTTACGGACAATTTACGTTGATAGTCAACTTGATAAATAAATAAACTTACTTAAGGCGAGTAGTGCTTCCAACTAGCGCCACCATTGAGAAAAATATCATAAGTCTGGAACATTTTGAAATTTCCTATGCTCAGTTTTACTCAGATGTTGTATTTTTGTATAAAAAAGCAACAGTAAACCTCCTAAGTTCGAAGTCTTAGCAAGTAACACCAAAAATGCCGCCGTTTTTGGCGATAACTGCCAAGGCTTCGAATCAAAATGTACCATATCTCCAGACTTTGATTTTTTTCTCAATGGTAGCATTACTCGCCTTAACAATTAATATCCCTAACTTTGCAAAGTTAGGAGATGACTCGAATCTAGCATTAAAATTATCGCTAGGGTCATCTCGTAGCTTTGTAAAGTAATCTAACCTATCATAGATCTATAAATCTTCTTTACTAAACAAATAATTTTTTTCTCTTTACAGGAGATGGTGAAGATTTCGGGGAATGCCTTTGGTAACTTCTGAGGATGTAAAACTAATGATTCTCATTCTCAGTCTAATTAAGTAAATCTCAATCTAAATCAAAATCATTCCTTTAATATGATTTTCCATTCAAATCATCTAGGTACATTATTTCATGCATTGCTCCCATTAAAAGCTCTACGTCACTAGCCTATGGGATTACGAACACCATAGTAACACCATCGCATTAATTGACTTAATTAATCAGATAACGCTCGGTGTTGCAGTCAATCCAACTTACGTCGATACGCAGTAAGCTCGTCTGATTGGTTAAAACAATCGGCTACGGTCATGCGATTGGTGGGCTGACTTATGCCATTTTATATTATACTGAGCTGTAAATGTTGCACCGTTGAATACTTATTGGTGATTGTAAAACTATGAACGATCGTGTGGGGGATTTAAACTTAACAACCGCCGAGTCTGACAAATTGTCGGTGTGGACTTGCGTAAAATTATTTATTTTAGCGATGAAAGTGCTCAACTGTTGTAATAAGAACAACGAAACTAACATTCGGGTTTCGAATTTCGAATGGATTTAAAATATCGTTATCGTTCTATTGTTGTCAATAGTCTGAAGTTGACAGAAATATAATAATGTTTTACGAGTGAAATTTAAATTAAATTGTTATTCTGTAAATCGGATATCGGATATCTCTTTTACACGTCATATTAAAAAACAAAAAACTGGTCAAGAGCGAGTCGGACACGCGCACCGTGGGTTCCGTACCATAATTTTTATGTAATTTTTGTTGATTATTTCTGAAAAACTAACGTATTTAGAGACATCGTTTTATTTTTCTTGTAATCTATACATAAATTTCTATCACATAGAATAATTTCAGTTTTTTCTCTATGCAATCTTCGGTGTCCCCCCCCCCTTTTCTCCGAAGATTGCATAGAGAAAAATCTGATCAGACTATGCAACTTACAGTAAGGTCTTAAGGTCCTTTTCACCATAATTATAATCCTTTCTGATTAGCTACCATAGCCATCCGCATCGAGAGGGCGAAGCTACAAACTGAGTCACGTCACACACAACTACATCTCAGCCTCAGAGGCTGAGATGTAGTTGTGCCTCAGAGGCTGAAAAGCCAAAAAGTTTTCTTGGGTGCGTAGGTCCAGCTAGGCCAGCCAATAGAAACGCCCCCACAGCAAGAACACCATGGCGGGAGTTGTGAAAACCCCCTGACAATTTTATCCACCAACTGAGAGCCCCACCTGGGCACGCGTTGTCGTGGCCGACTTGGAAATCTTTAAATAGACTACGAACCCAGGTCGGCTGAAGCAAAGACAATCTGCACATATTGGGGTTCATGGACGACTCAGATCTTAAGTGCGTATGCGGAATCTCTGGACAGACAATGGCACACCTTCCATCCTGCACCGCATCACCTGCATCCACCATCCATACCATCCATACCATCGCATCACATCCTGCGTGCAGTTGATGTTCTTATGACTGCGTCAGTGAGCGAATTTCGCGCAGCTGAGAATTTTGGCCCAAAAAATATCTGAGTATTTTACCATCGATACGCTAAGAAGAAGTCACTACTGCATAACTGTAGTTCTAAGCCATTTCTTCACTGCGAGCACAAAGGACAATATTATCCTTCAAGATAGTCTAGCTAAGAACCAACTGATAATAATTTATCAATGTTTTGACTCATGCTGAGAGGAAATTTACTATTTCTGAAAGACTATCTATTGACTGTGACAAACGAGCTATTATTGCGAAATATGGAACAAGGAGAGGACACATTGGTGATAGGAATAGGTGTTCATTAACGATGAATACACACTACACAAGAGTTCGGTGCGGAACCGCAAGCCGAGCGGATTCTCTTTCGAGTAGTCAAATTTGTGCGATATCTTTGGAGACGAGACGACGCGGACATATTTTGTCCCCTAGTGAATACATGGCTTCAGTCGGAGCTGTCGTACATCAACATATAAATACATTTATCTACACCCATGCTATAAATGCTCTATAAAAGTTTCTGAAACAGTTAGCTTATTGCCAACATTAAAACAGCCAGTGTCATAGTAACCATGGTAACAATAATAGTATCCAAACGGGTGTTTTAATGTTGTACTGAATTTTATAATGCAACTCGTTTTCAAAAATAGAACATTGTAATGCACGCGCGTTTCACTACAACAGCGCCGTAATTTAAAAAAAGAACTTATTCGAATTCACGTCGTATACTGTAACGCCGGCCGCCATGTCTGATACGAGTATTAGTATTGCAAAAATCTGTTTCAGAACCTTTTATAGATCGCTCTTAGCGATAAGACCGCCCATTGTGTCACCCTATGTAAAATTTCAACATTTATATCTGTAATTTTTATGGTGTGTAAACCCACATTCGTGTTGTAATACCCCTTATTATACGTCAGTTGCATAGGCGACGCTATCTGACTTTTGATGATTTTAAACTGAAGATCACGTCTAAACGAGTAGTGTTGGATGATTTGGAAAAAATATATGTTAAATTAGAGCATTTTCTTAATAACTTAATATGTGAATATTTTAGATTATGTTTATATTAAATAGTAATTAATTAATTTTAATTAATTAATTTAATAGATTATGTTTATATTAATTAATTTGTAAAGTTATGTCTAACGCAGATAAAAAACTGAGAATCACGCAAAAACTGTCGGGTATATTTTTATGAAACCTTCACCATTTTAAAGGTAATTTAATTATTTATTTTTTAATATACGTGTTTTATTAAAATGCTGTTTGTTTTATGGATAATAAATTAATAATGCATCTATTTTGGGACAGCGCTCCTTGATGGGCGAGTCCTATTACTGGCTGGGCGTACGACGCGTTGCGTGAGCTCAGCACAGAACGCGCAAGCTAACCACTCAAGGTCATTGGCGTATAGTTCCGCCTTAATGGTAAACCCTCCATATTGGTGCCCAAGATACAGGCTTCCCTAGTTTGGGGCCAATGTAAAATCTTTGTGAACTAATTTAGCAATAAAGTTTTTATTTTTAAAATGCGATCGAGTGCATGACGACAAGTGTTGCCAATTATAGGGTAATTTTTATCCCTCAGTTTTTACTTTTCCTCCCAGACTCTCAAAACCTTTTAATTCGAGTCTGTTAGGTACAATATTGGCGGCGATTATTCGCTAGAGAGTTGTGTCTCTGATGCGCTGCTTACGAGGTAGTTCCAACAGCTACCTTCAGCTGTTCGCATGGAGGATGTATCTGGATCTGGATTGCCCAATAATGCGGTACTGGACCAAGCTGCATATTGAGCACTCCGGTTCCAGACCTTGAATTTAGACTAAGATGAAAAATTTATGACTTTATTAATGTTGTTTGTCTAATTATAATTTATAATTAATTAATTCTTAATGTTATTTATTTTAATTTCACACTTGTGGATAATATGGACTGGTTCCAAAATAAATGAGTTTTAATTTAATTTAATAATTTATATCCAGACCACACTATCACCAAACCCCTCACGCACCTAGTGGCAACATAACGCAACAATCTGTTACTTCTACGTTGTTGCCTTGTTGCACCATGCAAAGCAGGAACAGACGAACCACGCGACAACAATGCTACGCATGACGAATGATAAATGCCTGTTTCCAATTGTACAGCTTTGCAAACACGAAATTGCGCTGTTATTCCTGCGTTGCGGGCCGTTGCGGGCCGGCACCGAACGATTGTGTTTTCGCTGTAAGCTTGCATGGCCGTAGACATCTGGAAAGCATCCAGAAACTCATTCAGTTAGTTGCACTTGAATTAATCAATTGTTTTAATCCACTCGTGAAGGCAGCTGTTGACCGCGCGCTAACTTGTGAGGTGAGGACATGGTGAGAAGCAGAGCGTGTCACTTATACAGGGTGTTCTGTAATTAAACCTACTCATCATTATGAACAACTTTTACTAGTATGGGACCAAACCAGAAATCGCGAAAAAAAATCAGCTGTTCTCTACATTTATGTCCGCATAACTCTTCAAAATATAGGGAACAGTTGTTTTTTTCGCGATTTCAGGTTTAGTCCCATAGTAAAAGTTGTTCATAATGATGAGAGGTTATCCATTAATTACGGGACATACTGTATAACATATTTGAATCTATGTAAGTATACATTTTTAACAAAAAAAGCTGTAATACGGTAGATAAACCCACATTTCGCCAAATGTTTAAGGCCCTGGTTCCAAGCTTGGTTTAGCTCGGTGTGTAAGTGAAATGGCTTTATGGCTGTCTAGTTTGACGCACGAGACAGAAGACTCTCACGCGCACCGGAATTATGTCGTAAAAGTGCAAATAAAATCGTATAAAATTAGAAATTAACTATTTAATAAAAAGTAATCCATCACTGGATGCAGTTTGAAATTTGACATTTCATGGTATATTTTTAATTATAATTATAATTGCTAATGAAGTGATAAACAGCTTTTAAAGATTATTAGGAGGTATGTTTAAAGATTTTTTTGGTGCATTAAAGTATGTTTAATTATGTTTTGGCTTCCATCACTGTATGCGAAAAGGAGTTGAAAATATCATATTTTTTTTACATGTCAAAATTATTTACGGTTTATGAGATACACAGCTTTAAAAAACCACCTTTTTGATAGTTTTCAGGAAATCTGCGCCTTAAGTTACAGGGTCTGTCTATTGTCATATTTTCGCAAGGGAGTGATTACACTTGTCAACGCGGAATCGGCTTGAGCCGATTACGTCTATCACACTAAACCTTAGCACTAAACTTGTCACAGCGGTGTCGAGTCGCGTCGTCCGAACCGAAACGATGCGACTGAAGTCTTTTCGCTTTTATTGCGTGGACGTAAAGCTCTTTCTGATCGGATCAAGCTGATTCCGCGATTCCCTTAACCAGACAGAAAGCAATCCAGACTCCATCACTTTCCGCCTGACGCAGGTCCTCACCGGACACGGTTGTTTCAAGAGATTCCTGTTCCGCATAAAGGCTCTTACAGACAGAGGCGATATCGCGGTCGCGACGCGATATTTCGATATTATATCCGTAGAAAAATATCGCGTCGCGACGCGATATCGCCTCTGTCTGTAAGAGCCTTAAGGCGGGAGGAAACGCCCATGAGAGAAGACGCCAGCGAGAGTGCATTGGAGGCAGTCACCTCCTTCTGCGAAGCAGTAATGCTCGCGAAGGAGGAGGCGGAACGCGTGAGGGAGAGGCAACCTCACGCCCTTAGTCGCCGCAGGAGACGGTAACACCCAATATCACTTTGCCCCACCTGGGGATGGGATCCAAACCAAAGATTTAGCGGTCACTAGACCAAGACAATCTCCTAATACTATACAGGGTGTAATTTTAATCACCGTTATCCTCTTAAGGGGTCATTTTACTCATCATTATGAACAACTTTTACTATGGGACCAAACCTGAAATCGCGAAAAAAAAATCAGCTGTTCAGTACATTTATGTTCGCATAATTCGTCAAAATGTACTGAACAGCTGATTTTTTTTTCGCGATTTCAGGTTTGGTCCCATAGTAAGGCCGCGTTTCCACTGACGCGGAGCTGGGCGGAGCGGAGCGGAGACGTGCAGGAATCGTCCAATTACAGACGAGGCAAGAGACGCGATGAGGATTTCAACCATTATGATTGGTCGATTCCTGCACGTCTCCGCTCCGCTCCGCCCAGCTCCGCGTCAGTGGAAACGCACCCTAAAAGTTGTTCGTAATGATGAGTACAATGACCCCTTAAGAGGATAACGGTGATTAAAATTACACACAGTATAGTATAGATTTTTAATCGTTTTCTAGTTTTACGCCACGTTAAACGTCGCCCTTCTTACCATTTTTGCCATAATTAAGCCACCTATGTCTTGAATAGTCTTGTCCACTTAACAACACATATAATGACATAAACGTGCCGGGGTCTGCCCATAACATAATCATAACAAGGCCGTGTTTTCCTAGACTTGTCTAGACATAGCAGATTATGTTTCACAAAATATGGGATTGGCCTTGATTCTTTTGATCTTTGTCGAAAAAGGAACAAAATCAATTTGTTGGGTGCTATTAAAGGTACCTACCTACTTTATGTGTTGTACTTTATTGACACATTATGTTCTTGATAGAAGATACAGGTAGGTATAAAATGCCTACTTGCTCACTGTTAATATTTTCCATTTTATTGAGCAATTTTTCTATAAAATTTAGTTTTGAAGTGACACACTCTCGCTTTGCAGGCCAGCACGTTCGAAAATTACCTCGTCTGTCATTGCTTGTATAGTGAAAACTAGTACTAACCTGGGCGACCGAGCTCTACTGCTGAAATGAAATCTAGCTAGATCGACTTTTCGTCCCCGTAGGTAAACGCCTATATTACAACTTTCATCGAAATCGTTAGAGCCATTTTCGAGAACGTGATTACAAATATATGTAGGATACTAAATTTCTTGTTTCCCCGTCGCATCGGATCGCCTGCCGGAGCTATTACTTACTTCGTTTTCGCTTAACCTCTAGAGTGTCGACTGCACCCTATGTGTGCATAAGGAAAAACCCTTTAATAATAGGTATATAAGCTTATATCGTATATATATATAAACCTAAAAAAACATCATCCAATGGAAAAAAAATCATCATCAGTATAAGTTGTGAACCTATGGGGTTCGCAACTAACCCCCCTCACCGCCGCTGGAGTTTTCGGTTTATAAATTAGTACATAATAAACACTTCAGGGGTGTTCTTTCCGACTTTTTTTATTTTTTCTCGTCTCCTAATGGTCCTAGCGTGATGTTGTAGCCTTACTCAAGAACTGGGCTATCAAATGCAAAAAGAATTTTTCAAATTCGACTGGTAGAGTTAGTTAGTTCCAGAGATTAGCGCGTTGAAACATGAATACCATTAAAAAATTTATAGTGAAAAGATAGACATAATTGTGCTTTTTTTTAGAACTTCTTAAGAGGAACAATGCCGTCATAAATGATTGTTGCATCGGAAGCAAAAGGAATAAATTTTCCCCGTTTTTGCAACATTTCTCATTGATGCTCCGCTCCTATTGGTCGTAGCGTGATGTTATATAACCAATAGCCTTCCACAATAAATGGGCTATCCAACACTAAAAGAATTTTTCATATCGAACCAGTAGTTCCTGAGATCAGAACAGACAACAAAAGAGCAAACAAACTCTTCGGCCTTACAATATTAGTATCAGATTTATTTAGCTCAAGACTTTAGTTAAAAGCTAGATTAAACAGAAAAAAAAAGAAGACATTTCTTAAGATTATTTTAGCATTTTTTTTTTTGCAATAGCAAAAGGGATGTTCACTTCTTTTCAATCACCATGTAGATAATAAACCACTTCATACATTTCCACAAACAATCCTCTCACGCTTTTCCCACCACAATAGCCTCACCCACAAACGACGACAAAGATCTATTTATTGTCCAACCACGTGTTAGTTTATTTGACATAAATGGCATTCTAAATGCCTCGTTTGTACCAAAGCAACAACATTTTATATAACTGTGCTTTGATCTCGCACATTCCTCCGAAAGGAATTGGAAGGGATAGCCATTGTTACTCTACAGTCGAAATGTTACTTGAATAAACCACTTTTAAGTAGTATCTACCTACTTAATTCTTTGGGTATATACCTACAGTTTTACTGAAGTTTAAAGTAAGTAGCTGTATACAGTCCGCGAGGCTGCTGAGCTTTGCATTTGTGTGAGTGCTCATAGATAGTGTAGGTGTGACGTCCGGCATAGAGCGCGACGCGTTCTTTATTTGGTCTAAAACCGGTTTATACTGCTTTTTGGCAATCGGCTTTTGTTCTTTTAGTACGAGAGGCCATGACCAAAACCATGTCGCATCGTTGTAAAACGTGAAACGATAAGACGATAGAAGATTTTGGTCTTACGTAAAACGATAAGACAAAAAATTTTGGTCATGGGCTCTCGTACAATTTTGGTGATTACTCCCACAAATGTTTGCATTAGCACAAATGTTTGCTCAGCTTACACCTCGCGGACTGTACTTATATGTTTAATTTGAACTGTTTTCGCGTTTGAGTGTTTATTTATGGATTGCTGTGCTTTAGTAAGACATAGGTTAGAGTTAATTGAATTCGTGTAATTCTAAAATGGGAATTTTTGAGAAAACTAAGGAATAGGTCAACAGTCATGTTGGGATTACGATTCCGCTTTGAAGTAGGTTGCAGGTTTACAATTACAACCCGCATTGCACATGCACATATCATGCGACTTTTTCCAATCCTTTTTTTTTTGTGGATGGGAAATCATCAAGTGACTTCTCCCGCTCCGGGCGGAGCGGTGCGTCTCAGACTTTTACTGACTAAAACTCACCCGTGTTCCTTCAGTTGCCTGTGCCATGGCCACGGTATCTCTTTCGAACAACCCGCGACCCCGGCGGCACTTTTTCCTATCCTGGTTCATTAAATTGATGTTTTCTATGTAAGTATATTGATTTCCTAGTTCTCAAATTTTATTACCTATATGAATGGACAGACCAAAACAAGGTAACAATTACGTATCCCGTGCACGAATGTACTAGGACAGCATAAGTTAGAGGAGAATGGCGTCGCATAACCAAGCGGGTCACACGTCGAGATACCTCATAACGAGCACGACCGCTCCGTCCTGAGTGTTGCAACTAAGAAGAATCAATCTGCCTAGCCTATCCCAACTATGTTGAGGTTGGCTACCAGTCTAACCGGATGCAGCTGAATACCAGTATTTTACATGGAGCGACTGCCTATCTGACACCTCTTGTTAAGACTGGTTGTCAGACTTTCAGGCTTCTGACGACCCGTAACGACTGTCAAAGATCCACGAATGACAGCCGGGACCAGCGGCTTAACGTGCTTTCCGAAGCACGGAGGAGTCTCGGTATGTAAAGATGGTCACCAATCCACGGACCAACCCCGGTAAGCGTAGCGTACTTAGCCACGAGCTCCTCCTGCAACTAAGAAGAATAAGTTCATTGAAGACACAATTAATTGAAAACATCAACAGAATAATCTGGAATGAATGGTTTGAAATTGCACGCAAAGAGCCAACGCAGCGTGGTGATTAATGCTCGTTCCCTATTTGGTGCGCCTGCGCATGACCCACTCTCATGCCTGAGACTGGATGTTTAAGGTTACGAAAGTTTAAACTAATGGATCTTAACGAATTCCATTGATATAACGTTTAGCAATTGATGATGAAGAGTTGAAGACTACGGTCAGCACGGGCAAGGACGTTTATGGGATGATGTGGGTCAAAATATGTGGATTTTGTTTTATTTATCGTAAGTCAAAGTCAAATAATTTATTTCAATTAAATACCTACAGTATTATGTAACAAGTCGGTACTTTTAAAAGTAAAAAAGAAGAATAGATGTTGATCCATTTTGAAATCTATAAATAGTGAATCTGCCTAGTCTTTTCCCAACTATGTTGAGGTAGGCTTCCAGTCTTTCATGGAGCGACTGCCTATCTGAACTCCACAACCCAGTTACTGGGTAACACGATACCCCTTGGTAAGACTGGTTGTCAGACTTTTGGGCTTCTGCAATGACTACCCGTACTGTCAAAGTTGTACGAGTGACAGTCGGGACGTGTTTTCCGAGGCACGGAGGGTTTTGGGATTTGTAATGGATGGTCACCCATCTTCGAACCGACAGTGGCAAGCATAGCTTAACTTTCGGTACGGCTGTTATTACCTGAAATGTATAAATATGTGAATGAAGTCGATTTAAAATGATGCACACAAAATCGCACAAATAATCTTAATGTGTGACTCAAGATCTGGAAACCAACTCAGTTTTATCCATAACGCCCACACAAGTCAAAGTTTTGATGCTAGAAATAAAACTATATCTCAAGACTTTATCTTAAGAATGACATCACCCCTATCTACATAAATTATTTGAACGTGTTACTGAAGTTTATATCTTGAGACGTGTCTCAGGATAGATCTTAAGATTCGAGTAACACGTCTCATAATAATTTCTGCTCAATTAAAAGCTTTTGATAATACACCTCCATTTTGCAATGTGTTGTGTGGATGTGGAATACCAATGGAGATGCATATGCGTGGGAGAATGTGGGGAACGAGAATTTTACGATAATAAGACGACATCTTATTGAATATTTTGTTTTAATGTGAGAGTCATTATTATTATATACCTCATCTGAAATCACCTCTCTAGTCTCCACCCTGGAACTTGTACCCCGAGCCCCAAGATACATACTAAGTCTTTGGGGCTCACTGGCAAAATATTAGCTTGTAAGTGATAAATGATTTTACTTCTGTAAGTAGGTTTATACAAACACTTTTAATCACTTTTTAACTGATTTTTCAAAAAAAAGAGGGGGTTATCAATTCGTCGCGTATTTTTTTTTTTATGTTTGTACACCGATTTCTCCGTCAATTGTGGACCGATTTTAAAAATTCTTTTTTTATTTGATAGGGTATACTCTCGAGGTGGTCCCATTGTCACCAAATCAGAATCTGATGAGGGGATCCCATGGAAATCGAGGGAAACCTTCAAATTTTATAGGCACACCTATAAAGATTTGGGTATTTTTTATAGTAACTGATGCATTTGCTCTCGAAAAGCACCATTTGGTGAAGTGGAACTGATGATGAAGACCACATATGGCCATCGGACTACTACTACTCAATAATAAGTATTTCACGTGACACGTGACGTTTCAGTTGACATTAGGCTATTGTCACTTAGATAAAATAAGTACAAACTAAAAACTGAAAAATAAAAAACTTTTTTACAAAAAAAAAAAAAACCACCGACTTCCAATAAAAAAACTGCAAAGTTTTTTTAAATTTTTAATGAGGTCTACTAGATGAGGTCACAGAATGTCGATTGTCGACGGCTATATAAAGGTAGGAGAAGACCAAAGAAACGATGGATGGACTGTGTGAAAGATGATATGGCTTGGAAGGGGGTGACTATCGAGATGACGACTAATAGAGAAGTATGGAAGAAAGGGACATATTGAGCCAATCCCAAATAAATTGAGATAAGGACAGGATAATGACGATGACGTCACAGTCTCTTTTAAAGCCCAGACAAAATCTTGGTCAGATCATGTCGCTGCTTAAAATTAAAAGGGCCACAAGTCGAAAAATTTACAAATCCTTTTTGAAGCAAAAATCGTATATAAATATACAGCATTGATACGCTTTTTGCTTCAAAAAGGATTTGTAAAGGAGACTGCGATCTGTGGGTCCAATTGTAATAAGATGAGGTATTATTAAAAAAAGTGATATATTTTTCTATTTCCAAATACGAAAAATGAACCCAATTTACCATCTGTAAAATGAGAAATCCAAAAATTAAGTTTAGGTCACGATAAAATGGAATATCGATTAAATTATAATCGATTAACGTGAAGTTCAAACTATTTAAAAAAATGCTTTTACCAGATGAATAATTCAATCACAATAATTAAATCTATTAAAATTAACGTGTTAACAGTTTAAAAAAAATATCTATATAATAAGATAAATCTTAAAGTCAGTTCACGTTTACTAATCGATCATTGTATATTTTTTAGCCTGTGCCATATAATAGTATTGTTTTAAAAACCATGATCTGTGCTGAAATGACATGACCCTGACAGTGACAGCTCTCGACCTTCACTCTATTAGCTAAAGGTGTGTTCAAACCATAGATATAAGAAAGAAGGAGATGTGCCCAGTATGTTAAAATGTGTCGGGAGCCTGTGTCGGGAGCCTGTGTCTCCACTTTTCCCTTTGTCACTTTCATGATTTTAAAGACAAATACGGTAAAATACTTGTACTTACGTATGGAAAGTGATTCTATGATTTACATGACTTCGGTTTTTACAAGAAACCATTGAACAACACGGCATTCTTATAAATTGTCACGGTCACAGTCGAAAGCGCACTAGTTCGCGGAGACGGAATTAGTACTATGAAGGGCTCATATTACTGAGCATGTCGTGCGGACACAGATTCGCCCGTTTACCACTTCTCCTGTTTTTTATATTTCTATGGTCCAAACAGAGCGCGGAAGGTGCGCGGCAGCAACACGCGGCATACACAGTACACAATTTCTCTCGCGCTATGTCTAGACGTATGGACAAATGTACGCGCGGCAATGCTGTGCGGCAAAACCGGGACATGCCGACTATCTCGTTCCAGAGACCTTATCTTTTATTTTTGTTCATCATCCACGTCGTTTCAACCCAAAGACGTCCACTGCTGGACATAGATGTTCCCCAAGCACCAACACTTCAAATAGTTCTGTGCTTCTCGCATCCAGCGGCTTCCTGTGGTCTTCACAAGGTCATCGGTCCACCGGAGGCCTTCCGTGTGACTTTCAGCCTTCTGATGAGGCACATGAGAGCAATGCAATGGTGGCCCAATGTTAACTATCCCGACTTACGAGTTGTGGGCCATGGGTTCGAACCCAGACAGGTACTTTACTTTGTGTAAATAGTTTCATCACCACTGCTCTCAAAACCTCCATTATGTTGTGAGCGAGCACATTTCAGTGCCAGAGGTCATCACTGGTATGTGAGACGAGAAGATATTACGTAGCTTCCCGAAAGCTACCCAGCCGAGTCGGATTCGATGATTGACGTCTTTCTCAAAATGGGCCCTACCTAACTGGACAGTTCTTTTGTTTAGTTTAACGTCTCCCTGTCTCACCCTCGCTGCAGAAGGATAGGCTTCCAGGTTACTGGTTATTTTTGTTATTATATTGACGAGAATCCCACAAACCTTAAAGGATCCATACATCACTGTCTAGATAGTATAAAACAAAGTCGCTTCCCGCTGTCTGTCCCTATGTATAGATAGATCTTTAAAAGTACGCAACGGATTTTGATGCGGTTTTTTATAAAGACGTAATTCAAGAGGAAGGTTTGTATGTATAATACATGCGCGGGCGAAGCCGCGGGCAAAAGCTAGTTTCCAATAAGCGAAGATATTGTTCATTATGCATTGCAAGATTACGTTCGGACATGAACGAATGCTGACTGCGAATGCCGCGCGCGGCCCTCGTCCAATCAGAGCGCGGCTAGACGCGCGCGGCAGCTGCGCTCAAATGCCGCTCTGTATCGGGACACACCAGTTATCAAACTCAAACTCAAACTCAAACTCAAAGCATTTATTTCAATTAAACCAATTACAGGCACTTTTGAATTGTCAAAGAATCGGTCAGTAGGTAAGTCAGAAAGTTGAAGCTAGTTGCCCATTCCAAAACGTAGATCTATGGAGAAGAACGGGCAAGAAACTCCACGGACACTCTTTTAAATCAAAATATGGTTACAAAATATTGGTTACATCATTCATGTTGAAATTATACATGTGAGAACGATGAACGTTAAAAGCGTCTGTATTAAAAAAATAAAAAAAAAAAACAATTCAAAATTAAAATTAAAATAAGCCGTGGCAGCTAAGGTATGACCGGCCTCCACCAACAGCGCCCGTTGACGAACCTGACGTATGGATTCGTTAAATGATCCAACACACGCGCCACCATCAGCGAGGCATTAGAGTGAGCATGACACACTCTCAGCCGCCAGGGCACATCCAAGTCAAATAAAGACGTACCCAGTAAATGGTAGCTTTAGAGTAGGTACATAGTACTCACACATGTGCTAAGCAATTATACAATACAATGGTGATTGAGTCTACACAATGCAAAGCTATTCTTACAATCTTCAGCAGTTCCAACAGTATCTTCAAATGTTAATTAATTAGTTGAGGTTGTGGAGCAGGACCAGCATGGAGCCAAGCATTTTTATCATTTATGTAATCCCCCAACTTATAATATGCCTGCCTGCATAGTGTGCGTTTTATACAAGTTTTAAATTTCGTCTCATTTAGTTGAAGTATGTGTGGAGGTATTTTATTGTAACATTTTAAACAGTACCCCATGAACGATGAGTCTACTTTAGCCAGCCTGAAACCTGGTTGAGCTAATAGGTCCTTATTTCTAGTATTATAATTATGCCTTTCACCTCTTTTATTAAAAAGATGTAAATTTTTTCTTACGTACATGATGTTTTCGTAGATATATTGACAAGGTACCGTCATGATGTTATATTTCCTTTGTCAAGTCGAAACTATATTAGAATACCGTTTTAGTACATTTCTTATTTTCAAATCTAGTTGCAATGTCTTTGCATGAAACGTCACGTTTGACTTAGCTTTTTGGTTTAGTAGAATTCCATTTATGATATTTTGGAACTTTTGCAGCAATTTTTCTGACATGTGAACGTTTTTTAAGTACGAGAATTGGCTTTCTGGTTAGTGTATTATCTATGGTGTATTATCTATGCCTCATTCGTTTCGTATCGTTTAGGGCGTGCGCGTTTTGAGTGTGTTTCCCATAGTTTTATTGAGATTTTCCTCGACCCCCTGCTTTCTTTCTACGTACTTCCGATCTTGCTTCTTGTACGACCCTTCCTACCACACCGGACACGGTACGGAGAACACCGCCTAAACGTTGGACTCGGACTTGTTATTTTGGATTGTCGACCGGCCTACCGATTGCATATTGGTTCGGCACCATGGATCGTTGTGTAAATTGTGGCAAAGCGACTAGAGGCTGTAGTTTACGTGGTCGTCGAGCTTCAAACTTCAAAAATCAGCTGTTAGTATAGATTGTTACGTAACCTCACTTTTACTAAATCTCTTTTAACTCGGCTCTCAGACCGCCAAAATCCGTAAAATGATCTGTGTTGGTTTTATAATATAGTAGCTCTATCAATTGACACCAATTTCATCTTTTTACAACCCAGGCAAAACCGTGGCCCCACATTGTATTGCAAGGTTTCCGTCTCCTTTTTCCACTTGTGGCCCTTTGAATTTTAAGCAGCGATGTGTGGACCATGTAGATTAGTGTCAGAAATGGTCTTTTGATGAAATAACCGCTCAGATAAGTACGTAAGGTTAGGTGGTGCGGGGCTAATTACTCAGCAATTGAAGGTGCGGGGCTAATTACTCAGTAATTGAAAGTTCCTACTCGTATATACAGGGTCAAATTAACTAGAGAAACTTCGCAGACGTGATGGATATCTAAACATGAAAAAAAAATAATTTTGATGATTTTTTTTTGGGGTCATCAACCGCGTGTGATCACTTAAAACATCAGTTTAAAAATCAGTTTTGTTTAGTAGCCTACACACACACGTTGTGAGTATCGATATATATATCTCAATAGTTACAACAGATCTGATTTTATCAACTCACACTTCAAGTAACAATAAGTAACAATACCAACAGGTCATTGGTCACGCCTTTTTTTTTTTTTTTTTTTTTTGTGGATGTGAAATCATCAAATGACTTCTCCCGCTCTGGGTGGAGCGGAAGGGCATGTCAGACTTTTACTGACTAAAACCCACCCGTGTTCCTTCAGTTGTCTATGCCAGGGCCACGGTATCTTTTCCAAACAACCCGCGACCCCAGCGGCATCGGCCCTATTGGACCCCTTCTTTTGCTGACATCTCTTTGAGGCGCGCGTGGAACACAACGCGCCGTCGACCCGGGCCTGGTCCTTACCGGATAGGGCCGATGCCGCCGGGGACGCAGTTTGTTCGAAGGAGATACCGTGGCCCTGGCATAGGCAACTGAAGGAACACGGGTTGGTTTTAGTACGTAAAAGTCTGACACGCCCTTCCGCTCCACCCAGAGCGGGAGAAGTCATTTGATGATTTCACTCAAAAAAAAAAGGTTGAGCGGAGCGAGAGTGCATGGGAGGCCGTCACCTCTTTCTGCGAAGCAGTAATGCTCGCGAAGGAAGAGGCGGAGCGCGTGAGGGAGAGGCAGCCTCACGCCCTCAGTCGCCGCAGGAGACGCCCTGGGCGGTGGGAATCGGCAGCCGATTCCTGGCCACCGTAGGCGCGGGCTTGCGGACGGTGAGTAGTGGGCTGTAGCTCGCCGTCCGGGAAGGACCAGGCCCGGGTCATTGGTCACCCCTAAAAATATCATCAATTCTTTTTAGGGTTCCGTACCAAAATGGTAAAAAGGAACCCTTATGGTGCGACTCAGTCTGTCTGTCTGTTTGTCACAGCTGGATATCTCAAGAACTACTAATGCTATCGACTTGAAATTTGGAACACTTTTAGATGACGTTTACCCAACTATTTTGCAAATAAGAAGGATATAATTTTTTTTTTTTGATACAGGGTCTGAAAGGGTGTCTTAAAAATTCAAAGTGGGGCTACTAGAGCAAGTGAAAGACCGCTATTTATACGGTCAGCAACTGAAGTCGGTTAACACTGCTACTTTTTGACATCATCTGAATTAATACAAAATGATTAGATAAACTGCTTTTTTTATGTTCTTAAAATTTGAAGGACCTACTTCTGTTCCGATTTGAATTAAATATTTCGCTTAATAATTAAGATTCTCTTAAGAGGAGCTCGTGGCTAAGTAATAACAGCCGCACGGGTCGATCCGTCAGGTCTACGCGTCTACGCTTGCCGGGGTTGGTCAGTGGATGGGTGACCATCTTTACATAACGAGATTCCTCTGTGCCTCGGAAAGCACGTTAAGCCGTTGGTGCCGGCTGTTATTCGTGAATCTTTGACAGTCGTTACGGGTCGTCAGAAACCCGAAAGTCTGACAACCAGTCTTACCAAGGGGTATCGTATTACCCAGTAACTGGGTTGTGGAGGTCAAATAGGCAGTCGCTCCACGTAAAATACTGGTATTCAGCTGCATCCGGTTAGACTGGAAGCCGAACCCAACATAGTTGAAAAAAGGCTAGGCAGATTGATTGAGCTTAATAATTAAGATTAAAAAACTGCAAGTGTTAATCGACTTTTGTTGCTGACTGTACATTCTCAAACATTTTTTCATTTTTTTAAACCGCATAGTTTTCGACTTTTGATGAAAAATTTAAAAAAATACCGTTCCCCTTATCTCCGAAGTTTGCATAGAGAAAAATCTGAAATTATTCTATGTGATAGAAGTTTATGTAAAGATTACAGGGAAAATAAAACAATGTCTCTAAATAGCACACTTTTTCAGAAATCGCAACGCAACCCCCCCTGCGCGAGTCCGACTCGCTCTTGACCGGTTTTTTTATTTTTATTTGGTCGCGTTTAGATATCGATATCGATTACGTCAGCGGAGTTCCTCTAGCTAATTTCATTTGACCCTGTATACGAATCACCGTTCGCGAAGGCTATTTTAAATACACGCATGATTCATAGTTAACTATAAGTCATAATTAATAACTACTTACCTTACAAAAGCCTCATAAAATTGTCACTGCTATCAACTGAAAGTGACTCCATTGTTGTTAGGTTGCGCTGCTCACCCTCTGTAACGGAGATAATAGCATGGTGATATCAGAACATAGTAAAGGCGTAGTTCATAGTAAGGGTTCGACGATAAAATTGCAATTTTATTTACTGAATACTTTGTAATGTGGAGATTGCTTTGATAAGATAGAGTATCTTATCGATAGTCAAATGAGATGTTTGGTTGATGCTAATAGGCTCGCCCCCTTGTTTCCTCGAAGGGTTAGGCTTACCTACATAGTGTACAGCCACATTTCAACAGGTATTTATTTAAGTCCCGTGTAATATAAGTCACTAATCCGTGCACAATTAAATGATATTACGTGTTGAACTGCCTGTCTAGTAATGTATTGTTTGCTATTTTTTTTTTGCTTCTTTGCTTTTTATTCTTTATTTTTATTGAATTTAAAATGGTCACCTATAATTATTAGTATAACTTTAATTTAGTAATAATTTATAATTTTGTGTTTGTTTCTGTTGCATGATGTGGTCTCCTATAATTGAGGGAGCACATAGATTTCTGTTCTTGTCCTATAAAATATAGCATGTAAGGTGTATTCTTTGTTGGAGATCCTAATAAAATAAAATAATAGGGGGCCTATTGCCATCACCCGGGCACAAATCAAGACTCCGGGCTACTACTGAGAAATTCCTGATAAAAAAACCGGCCAAGTGCGTGTTGGACCACGCACAATGAAAGGTTTCGTAGTTGGTATGAATTTATCCCAAGAACAAACTTAACATTGTATAGTTGAAAAACATGGTCTCATATTCCAACTGCAAATATAAATTTGTACGCACAATATCGAGAGATTTACAATGTTGTTTTAAGACCATAGACGTCTTATAGATTTTCCTGTAATCTACAGGTAAAGAACTATTTTCTGTATTTTTTTTCATAATTTTAGGATCAGTAGTTTCGGTGATAAGGGTCAATTTTCGTCTATTTTCTAAAAGATCTTTAAAATAATTTATTTTAAAATTGTAAACATCACAGTAAGCCCTTTCATTTGATATGTCACACGGTACAGTTTGCAAAACTTTTTATTTTTATTTTCTTATTTTCCCCCCAAAAGTGACGCCCATATTCAAAATTCATTTATTTAATTCAGAAATTCATGTGTACTTTTCCACTTAATCGGTCTACTAGATTCGGAGCAAATTCGGAACAAGAGGAGCTCGTGGCTAAGTAATAACAGCCGCACGGGTCGATCCATCAGGTTAAGCTACGCTTGCCGGGTTGGTCAGTGGATGGGTGACCATCTTTACACACCGAGACTCCTCCGTGCCTCGGAAAGTACGCTAAGCCGTTGGTCCCGGCTGTCATTCGTGGATCTTTGACTGTCGTTACGGGTCGTCAGAAGCCCGAAAGTCTGACAACCAGTCTTACCAAGGGGTATCGTATTACCCAGTTACTGGGTTGTGGAGGTCAGATAGGCAGTCGCTCCATGTAAAATACTTGTATTCAGCTGGAAGTCGACCCCAACATAGTTGGGAAAAGGCTAGGCAGATTGATTTAGATTCGGAGCAAATTGGCGGTGACATGAGTGGTCCTTTATGGGTTCGGTTTTTCCTATTGAGGTATGGATCTCTAAAATCCCAAAAAAACTGACCTTCCCCGGAATCTAAACCAGGTCCTCCTGCTCAGCAGTAGCGACCATTATATATACCAAACGAGGTAGTAGTAAATTATATCGTAATTTTCTCGCTACCTCGAATAGGACTGTCGTGAACTTTGCTTTATAAATTACTTACTTTATTGCATTCAACTGCATAGAATGAAGTACACATTAATTACTTTATAGGTACAACACCATTTAAAATATGTAAATAATGTGAGCTACAGGTATTCCTAATTAAATCTTAGGACGTAGATAAATTAAGCCTACACGTTAAGTTAGAGATAAAATAAGATTACAAGAAAATAACACCTTTTTGCTTATGAAGCAAAAAGGTGTTTACATTACAAACGGACACTTCATTTATTTGTATCGAAGATATTGTTTAAATTAACCCTACTCTACAAATATTTGAGGTTATTTACACTGTATTATAAATGTTACTAGATAAACAAATAAACAATGTGTACCGTCATTCAATCTACAAATCATCGTTCTAGCAGATAATATTAAAATCAATCATCCTCAAACTCTTCTGTCACCAGTATCATCAACCCAATTGGAAGATAAACATAATATTTAAAGCCACCATCATAATAAACATGACCCGAATCTTATCGGTTGTTGACAATCCCATCATATTTGGACGAGCCGTGGGAATCGCTGATGATAAGTGTGACACACGTTATTATTGAAAATATTGTCAGTTGTTGATAAGGAGATTTGAGGAATTTTGATATATTTTTGTTTGTAATGCTTTTTGAATTAATTTAAAATGGTAATGGTTGGTGCCTGCCGTAGAAAGAAGGCGTGAGTTCATGTATGTATGTATCTGTAAAAATAATAATAATGTTCTTCTATAATATATAAAAATCTATTGCTGTTCATTAGTCTTGCTAAAAACTTAAAAACAGCTTGACCGATTTGAATTTTTTTTTTCGTTTTGTTTGCACTAATATAGGGGTGGTATAAACGAAAAAAAAGTTTGTTATTTTGATAGGACAACGTCTAGTGGGTCAGCTAGTAATAATATATGTATAACTAGGACTAGATTACATGGCAAGGTTACATTATGTCTATAAACAGCACAAGCATAAAGTTTCTTAAGAATCTAGTTAGTGGATGCCGTACTGTTCTACTATGTA
Organism: Cosmia trapezina; assembly: GCA_905163495.3. Classification (NCBI taxonomy): domain Eukaryota; kingdom Metazoa; phylum Arthropoda; class Insecta; order Lepidoptera; family Noctuidae; genus Cosmia; species Cosmia trapezina. The sequence continues at coordinate 8,700,299 of LR991044.1, forward strand.
CTTTGTTACAAAATAACCTGTGTTTAAAAGAAAAATGGTAAATACTTGAATGCTTATTACATTTTTTTATTATTATAACGTCCTCTGTTTGTTAATTGGATAAAACGGATATGTTTCAGTGGACAACAAATAAGTATCCTAAAAAAAATATGATGTTATTTTTCATCACTCTGTGTGTTTTTCCTTTCAATTGTGAGGATTATCACAACATGCATTTTTTGGACAATTTGTTTGTGGAAAAGCAAAATATTATTCATCGTAATACCTAAATTGATGATCTAAAAAAACTGTTAATCAAAAAATAGATTATCGTATCGATAAATCTACACAAAAAACTTAATCTAATAGTCCCAACCCTAAAATCTGCCTAAACTAGACTAAACATAAATAATACAGAATGTCAGCTTCAAATAATGTCTGTTTCTTTGACTGAAATGATGACAAAATGTGTGAATTATATTAAGCCATAAATATTGTATGATATTATAAACAAAAGGCTTAATTTTTTATTGTAATAAATCATTTTAGTCGCTGACAAAGTAATAGGATTATTTTAAAGCGGATTTGATTTCTTAGTTCTTGTAGAAAACATTTTGTTTAAGGTTGATGCGCCAGGGTAGCCCGCGAAATTCAAAATTTCTTACGTTTTTTGCAATTTGTAGGTCAGTGTCAGCTTGTATGTTGATTAAAATATGATTCGCGGCCGTAGCTAATATGGCTTTACAGAATTATAATCATTGAAATCAGCAATACAACTCTATAAGTTAGCATTTACCTCAAATGTAGCGATTTCATGAAATCATGAGGTTTGAGGTAAATGCTAACTTATGGAGTTGTATTGCTAATTCTACGAGTAATTATTATAATTCTGTAAAGCCATATTAGCTACGGCCGCGAATCATATTTTAATCAACATACAAGCTCACACTGACCTACAAATTGCAAAAAACGTAAGCAATTTTGAATTTCGTGGGCTATCCTGGCGCTTTCGCCTTAAGTATTTTTACTTGTAATCTCAGACCAAATAAAAAATCGTAATGGGTTTCACATGATTTTCTATTTCTTGTCTTTAAGTACTAAAACCTGGTGAACACCCAGTGGCGTAACTATAACGTTCGAGGCCCGTGGCAAAATCATCGGATGATCCCCCGAAAAGTAGTACTTACATAAAGTATCTAGGTACTGTTAGCTTGTATCTGGTAACCCTACGTATTTAATCGACTAATACTTGTCTGTCACTCAATTGATTATTCGTTCATCATAATATTCACTGTCATTCTCGATAGAAGCCATCTGACAGCCGAGCCGGCCTTCTGGTTCGAACACGGTTCGAAACGCCGAGCAGTGAACACACCTAAAGTATTAGCGTAACAAATTGGTGCAATTTAAATCTTAGCGAGTAAGTATAGGACTTATTATTTTGAGTGTTTAATCTAATATTGTGGAAAAGGAATTAAATATGTTTGTATTTAAATAACGAGTTTAGTTTTCTATTGCGAACCCTTTTATTTCTGAGCTATAGCTTACAGTACATACTGAACTTTGTCCACGCATATCTCCGAAATTATTAATTGGATGATTTTGACCATTCATTCTAAAACTGGGTTACAACTTTTTTTTTAGAAATGCATTGAAATGTTAATACATTTTTTACTTGTGTATGCAAAACTAAGTAGAGGTAACTTAAATAAATTAAAGAAAAAACTATTTTTTTTACTAAATGTGTAATAATAAATGTTGGGAGTTGGGATTCTCCTCTGACACCCGCTTCCGGCTGGGGGCCCGTGGCATTTTGCCGCCTTGCCACCCTGTAGTTACGCCACTGTGAACACCTGTTGTATGTTAAAATTTTTTCAACCTCGCATATTCGGAAGATCTAATTTGCCTATGTGCAATGTTAAGACAATTGGTAGGTAAACAGAACTCATCTTCAAGCTCATCACATCTAAATGGACAATATACTGGGAAGATTATCATCTCTCTTTATGCACTAAAAACTATTTAGTGACAAATGACGAGGCGGAGTTTGCTGAGGGACATTAAGAAAATAGTTGACATTAAGAAAATACTGTTGTGGCGGCATCTACATCGCCACATATGAACTACGCATCAATGACATGACGTTACGCAAAACCTGCATCGCGCAATTAGAGTTTACCACGCGATGTATACAACGTCCCGACATTAACCATCGGGCAGTGGCCCACCAGACACAACACCCGTCTGGTCGGAGGATCCTTCCTTTTCTATGGAGGATGAGTGAACTTTACACCCTGTTCCTCATGCCTCTAAACTGTAATACGAATAGTCAATCCGTTAGTAGGAAGTATCTGTATAAGTATACGTATATAAGAAACTGCATAGTCATCTTTTGAAGCACATCGCCTCTACTTAATATTAGAGTTTTTGTAAGTAGATAACTCTTGTCAAAGACTATGAGAAAACGTTTGCAGTTTTATAGAGGGTCTATTTGTAATAGTGTAAATAATAATTGTAAACTTTTTGTTTTCAAAAGGTTTAAAAGATGATTTTTGTTATTACAGGTGTCAAAATATGTCTATGTCAAAATATATACCTTTACTGTCTCAGAAAAAGTAAAAATATGCTTTTGAAAATTTCTAATTACGCAGAAAACCTTTTTCTTGTAGCAAAAAATCCAATAAGTATTTTGATTTAAAATAAGTAATTGGCTCTTTCAATATAATCTAAGCATTACTTTGACAAAATTTACTAAGCATTTTTAAAATATTTTTTGTTCAAAATATTACAAAATTCGTGAACATTGCTATTAGGCATAATAAACACCATTCTCAAACTCAACTACTCTACATCAAATCGCCAACTTTTTGTCGTATCAAAAATACTATTCAGAATTTTTTTGCCGACTTCATTAGTCATTGTGGCCCCCCTAATTATTGTGCGTCGATGATTTATATCATTCATACATTGTTACTACGATTCTAAACAGCATTTTAATCTAAAGACACGATTTTATAATTTTTATTGACTTTTTTAGGGTTCCGCAGCAAAATAAGGAACCCTATTAGGTAAAGTTTCGCCATGTCTGTCACTATGTCACAACCTTCAATTAGAGAGTTTTAGGAAATTGTGGTATAATGTTGATTTGATCAAAGTTTTGGGGGCATTTTGGGGAAAGATAAATAAAGGAATTGACTTCTGGACTTTAAGAGATTGTGGCCTCCGAGTTTTTTTCTGTCTTTCTTGTCAGAGTTGTGAGTTAGGAAACATCGAACTCATCTGGTTATAGAACATTAGACAAGACGCTGGACACAGGCCTCCGCCAAGCACGGCCAAATCGACCGGTTCTGTGCTTCCCGCATCCAGTAGATTCCTGCAGACTTCACAAGGTCAACAGTCCAGCTTTTGGGAGGCTGTTTTGCCTATTGATGAGTAATATATCTCCATCCATTACTGCCAACCTTTCGTGGTCTTTGCGAGTCTAATTCAGGTCTTAGCCGCGTCCTTTTGACAGTCAAATTTTTCGCGACTTTACGAGATATATCCTTAGCTACGGAACCACACACTAAGCATGGCCTGTCATGCTCTTGACCGTTTTTTGCACATCGTAGGTGTTAGTGTTATTAGATTATCGTCCGAAGGTTACGTTTTTAAGTTATTAGCGTATGTTAGCCTTCCGGTACGTAAAGATAATTGTTTTAGCACTTTTTTATGTAAATTAACTTATTTTTGTGTAGTTATGTTGTGCATGTATGTGGTGTAAAAACTTTACAAATGATTTTTAATGATTTTTGGTGTAATTAGTAATTACGTTTGTAATGTTTTTATATAATGTTTGGTGTTATCTCGAATGTATAGAAGGAATTTCACGTTTCTACGTAAGCTGCTCAAGTGTCCATTATCTATATATATATATATATATATTATATAAATAAAAAGAGAAGTCCTGACTGACTGACTGACTCATCAACGCCCAGCCCAAACCCTTGGACCTAGAATGCTGAAATTTTGCACATAGGCTACCTTTATAATGTAAGTAATTCCCGGTAGTACGTTCCCGTGGGATATTTTCCGACATCCACGCGGGCGAAGCCGCGGGCCAAAGCTAGTGAAATTTTTTTTTATTTTATTTTATTTTCTTCTGGATGTAGTAGAGTACCAGTATTTTACATGGAGCCACTGCCTGAATAAAATAATTTTAAATTATGTAAGTAATTTGTTATTATTACAAATTACTTACATAATTTAAAATTATTTTGCTCTAATTAATAAAAAAAAAATGACTTCTACTAAGTACGGTTATTTATTTATTTACTTACAGTAAAAATCTGTTAGAAACTCGTCATTCATATTTGTAGTACAACACTATTATTAAGTTCCTTCGATCAATAATAGCACTAATAGATCAATAATAGTGCTATTATTGATCGAAGTTAAGTTCAAACAAGCAACCTACATAAATTAAATAATTACATACACTGTCATACAACAGAAATAACTTTAGAAATCTAGGGCATATTTACATGACAAACAAAATAGACTAAAACCGTGCCGGGTTTCCGTATCTATCTATCTGTCTAGCCTTTTCCCAACTATGTTGGGGTCGGCTTCCAGTCTAACCGGATGCAGCTGAATACCAGTATTTTACGTGGAGCGACTGCCTATCTGACCTCCACAAACCAGTTACTGGGTAATACGATACCCCTTGGTAATACTGGTTGTCAGACTTTCGGCCTTCTGACGACCCGTAACGACTGTAAAAGATCCACGAATAACAGCCGGGACCAACGGCTTAACGTGCTTTCCGATACACGAAGGAATCTCGCTATGTAAATAAAGATGGTAACCCATCCACTGACCAACCCCGGCAAGCGTAGCTTAACCTGACGGATCGACCCTTGCGGCTGTTATTACTTAGCCACGAGCTCCTCCGTATCTAAATAGTCCTATTTAGCCTGAAAGGTAATTCCCAGTAGCGCCACCATTGGGAAAAAAATCATAAGTCTGGAGATATGCTGCCCTGCTTGCTGTGCCTGCAGCCAGAACCAACTTACTGGCGAGGACTGCTCTTACTAGAGCCATGCATGTGGTGAACAAGGTTCACGAGAGGGTTGATGTATTGTGTTGCAACTTGAGTGAAAGCTGCATTATATAAAATATGTTATTTAGATGTAGGTTAAGATTTAGGATATAGTATTTATGTAATTTTATTAGTTAGCACGAGGAGCTCGTGGCTAAGTTATAACAGCCGCACGGGTCGATCCATCGGGTAAGCTACGCTTGCTAGGTTAAGCGATCTTTGACAGTCGTTACGGGTAGTCAGAAGCCCGAAAGTCTGACAAACCAGTCTTACCAAGGAGTATCGTATTACCCAATTACTGGATTGTGGAGGTCAGATAGGCAGTCGCTCCATGTAAAATACTGGTATTCAGCTGCATCCGGTTAGACTGGAAGCCGACCCCAACATAGTTGGGAAAAGGCTAGACAGATAGATAGATACGGAAACCCGGCACGGTTTTAGTCTATTTTGGTTGTCATGTAAATAGGCCCTAGATTTCTAAAGTTATTTTTGTTGTATGACAGTGTATGTAATTATGTATGTAGGTTGCTTGTTGGTAGGGTTGTGGAGGTCAGATAGGCAGTCGCTCCATGTAAAATACTGGTATTCAGCTGCATCAGGTCAGAGTGGAAGCCGACCCCAACACAGTTGGGAAAAGGCTAGGCAGATTGAATATGAACTACGAGTATGAATATGAACTAGGTAGAGGTGTAATTACATAGAAGACTATGTAATACACCTCTGCCTAACCGGTCGAGGGAAACAGGGGAAAATGTAGATTAAAAGTAAAACTACCTAAATGCTAACTATAAATCAGAAATTCAAGCAGAACCGATAAATAACATCCAGTCGGATAGCGGCTAATTTGTGCAGGACATTTTGTTACCTATGTATGTACCACCTTTGTGATAGTGATGTCATTCTGTAGTAACGTGGATGTAAATAAACTGGAAAGGATAAAAAAACCGGTCATGAGCGAGTCGGAATCGCGCACCGAGGGTTCCGTTCCGATTTATGAAAAAGTGTGCTGTTTAGAGACATCATTTTATTTTTCCTGTAATCTTTACATAAACTTCTATCACATAGAATAATTTCAGATTTTTCAAAAGTCGAAAACTATGCGGCTTAAAAAAAGAAAAAATGTTTGATAATGTGCAAACAGTGCTATTTCATATGATACCCCACATGCCCTAGTAGCCCCCACTTTGAATTTTTAAGTCCCACTTTCAGTCCCTGTTGCAAAAAAAAATATAAATATTTTTATTTCTTTCTTATTTGCAACATATTTGGGTAAAAGTCATATAAAATTATTCCAAATTTCAAGTTCACAAAATTATACATTGCTTGCAATACCCCATGCATTGTAAGCAATGTATAATTTTGCATCTGTGCAATTTTGTCAAAAAAAAAACTGTTCGTCAGCGAAAATTTATGTCAATTTTGGCATGGGGCACAAAATGAGATGTAGAAAACTTCGGATGTTACCTAGTTTTTATGTCGAAAAAATCTCGAGACCTCAAACAATAAAACTATAAACCCATAAGAATTTATTTTGCTGATTTTTATAGAAGCCTCGCAATAATTTCAGTTGCAATGTAACAAACAGCCACAAATAAGTCACATCAATTCAACCGACATCCACGGTAAAGTTCCGGTCAGTTCAAACTTCGAACAGCGATGATTTATCGGCGCACGCGACGATCAATGCGATGGACCGGTCACGACCGACGTGGGAGACCAACTCGTCTAGTAGAGATAGGTAAGCTTCAGTTTTTAATTATTTGTTAAATGATCACGAGCTTATTGTTACCTATAGAAGCTTGGTGGGTAATTGTTTTTTAAATGGTTGGATGGTTTAGCAAGTTTGAATTTATTGGAGGTTATGCAGGAGTAAGGCATTTAGTAATAGCATAGATTAATACAGATGGGACACTCCGCAAAATCATTTAAATAAAAAGCGACTCTTGCTACGACACAGTAAAGTGTAATTCAGGTCGCACAACGCTACCTACAGTTATATTCACCTACAAGTCGCCTCTCTTTCTATTGCGTAACTCTGATACCTTCTGACTCGTTAGGGTTGTCTTCTTTTACGACGCGGCGCGTGAGTGAGTATCGAACTAACGTACTAGCCGACCGGTGCGCGGCAGCTCACACTGAATTGACCCAGTGAGATGAGCCCGCCGCGTACTTGTAGCTTAATCTATATAAATAAAAAGAGAAGTCCTGACTGACTGACTGATTCACTGACTCATCAACGCCCAGCCCAAACCCTTGGACCTAGAAAGCTGAAATTTTGCACAGAGGTTCCCTTTATAATGTAGACAAGGAATAAGGAAGGAATTCCCGGTAGCAGGTTCCCGTGTGATATTTTCCGACATCCACGCGAGCGAAGCCGCGGGCAAAAGCTAGTACTTAAATATACTGCGGAGTGTCCCATCTTTGGTAATAGTTAAGCTTTTTGTGAAAAAGCGTGTCTGGGTGGTTACTACCAGTTCCACCATACTTTCTGCCGCTGAACAGGGCACCGGGTGACGGTGAGTCGGTGTACATTCGACGTTTTATCACTTAGAAGACACAACTACTGAAAATTTCGCTATGCATTTTGTCACCTCTCTCTCTCACACGGGACCAAATTTTTAAGATTTTTAAATGATAATACAGCGTGTAAAAAGACACATCACAAAGCCGTCAACTATGCATACCTACTGTATATGTAACTAAATAGCTTTGCGGAAAAAATATTGTTGGGAAACCACTTTTATTTTTAGGTATAAAAAAAGCAATCTTTTATTACGCGCAATGTAACGCAAACCCAGGCAAACGGAGTTAAGCCCCGCCCCTTCGCTCTACGGTACGCGTAGGTACCTACTTGTCGGAAATAAATTAGTAATTATTTATTTATTTATAAATTACAAGTTTCTTAAAGGTGCAGGTAACAAAGAGCATGCCATGGCCTGAGATTGATCAACGCAATATTAACAGCTGTTTAACAGCACCACATCAACTCGACTACAACCCAACTAGTTAAGGCCCTGGTTCCAAGCGTGGTTTAGCTCGGTGTGTAAGTGAAATGGCGTTATGGCTGTCTAGTTTGACGCACGAGATAGAAGATTCTCACGCGCACCGGAATTATGTCGTAAAAGTGCAAATAAAATCCTATAAAATTAGAAATTAACTATTTAATAAAAAGTAATCCATCACTGGATGAAGTTTGGAATTTGACATTTCATGGTATATTTTTAATTATAATTATAATTGCTAATGAAGGGATAAACAGCTTTTAAAGATTATTAGGAGGTATATTTAAAGATTTTTTTGGTGCACTAAAGTATGTTTAATTATGTTTTGGCTTCCATCACTGTATGCGAAAAAGACTTGAAAATATAATATTTTTTTTACTTGTCAAAACTATTTACGGTTTATGAGATACACAGCTTTAAAAAACCACCTTTTTGATCGTTTTCAGGAAATCTGCGCCTTAAGCCCCGGCCCTTCGCTCTACGGTACGCGTAGGTACCTACTTGTCGGAAATAAATTAGTAATTATTTATTATTTATTTATAAATTACGAGTTTCTTAAAGGTAACAAAGCACGCAATTAGACCTCTGGGGTCTGTCTTAGCTTGCCATGGCCTGAGACTGATCAACGCGCTGTTAACAGCTGTTTAACAGCACCACATCAACTCGGATGTGCATAACTCCAGCTTCCTCATAGGTGATAGAATAATTCTACCTATGCCAATATTTAAAGCATAATAGCTGCCATCGAAGTACCCAGTCTTAATTTAGCTGCCGCAAAAACTTCGTCAATATGAGTCGTTTAGTGTGTGTTAGCTAGAGTGACGTCACCCCAGCTTCCTCATTCAGAACAGCCAAACCAGTGAGGTTAGAGTTTTGGAGTAAATTCAGAAAATTAAAGCATAATTGCTGCCATCGGCAGCAAAATTTTCAAATCTCTGGTCATAATACTCTATGAGTTATTAAACTTTTAAACATGTGTAAGCTGAAGTGACGTCACTCCAGCTGCTCAGTCATATCTTCCGAACGACAGAAGATATGATTATGTATTATAGCTCAAAAACTAAAGCATAATAGCTGCCGAAGGCAGCAAAATTTTCAAATCTCTGGTCAAAATACTCTCTGAGTTATTATACATATAAACATGTGTTAGCTGACGTGACGCCACCCCAGCTGCTCAGTCATATCTTCCAAACGAAAGAACATAGGATAATGTTTTACAGCTCAAAAACTAGGTCATAATAGCTGCCGTAGGCAGCAAAATTTTCAAATCTCTAGGTCTCGTAGTTTCTACGTAATAACTAAAAATAGTTTCCGCGCCAAAAAATTCAAATTATTACCTCGGAGCATGTAAGGAGCGGCGTTGCCGTTCCGTGCGCTACATTATTGCAATCAAGTTTGTACTTAGCAGAAATTGTATTAGAAGTCATTATAGCTTGCGCTCAAAACAATTTTAATTTTGAATATTGAAGATCTTAGACTGAGAGCCGACTGAACTATAGTGGAACTAATAATCTATATACCTATACAACGTGTAACGTTAAATGCGCAAAACCTCTTAAGGGGTCATTGTACTCATCATTATGAACAACTTTTACTATGGGACCAAAACTGAAATCGCGAAAAAAAAATCAGCTGTTCAGTACATTTCTGTTCGCATAATTCGTCAAAATGTACTGAACAGCGGATTTTTTTTTCGCGATTTCAGGTTTGGTCCCATACTAAAAATTGTTCATAATAATGAGTACAATGACCCCTTAAGAGGTTTTCAAATTTTTCGTCATGGGTGTCATTTTCATGGTGTTTGTGGTCGCTGAAGACGATAGTTGGGTCAAAATGAAAATCTAAGATGGCGGCTGCAAAAATTTTGAAATTTTTGGCAATGGGTGTCATTTTCATGGTATTTGAGGTCAATGAAAACGATAGTGGGGTCAAAATGAAAATCCAAGATGGCGGATGCGAAAATTTTAAAATTTTTCGTCATGGGTGTCATTTTCATGGTTCTTGAGGTCGCTGAAAACGATAATGAGGTCAAAATGAAAATCAAAGATGGCGGATGCGAAATTTTTCAATTTTTCGTCATGGGTGTCATTTTCATGGTTTTTGAGGTCGCTGGGAACGATAATGAGGTCAAAATGAAAATCCAAGATGGCGGATGCGAAAATTTTCAAATTTTTCGTCATGGGTGTCATTTTCATGGTTCTTGAGGTCGCTGAAAATGATAATGAGGTCAAAATAAAAATCCAAGATGGCGGATGCAAAATTTTTGCAGCCGCCATCTTAGATTTTCATTTTGACCCAACTATCGTCTTCAGCGACCACAAACACCATGAAAATGACACCCATGACGCCATCTTGGATTTTCATTTTGACCTCATTATCGTTTTCAGCGACCTCAAAAATCATGAAAATGACACCCATGACGAAAAATTTTAAAATTTTCACAGCCGCCATCTTGGATTTTCATTTTGACCCCACTATCGTTTTCATTGACCTCAAATACCATGAAAATTACACCCATGGCTAAAAATTTCAAAATGTTTGTAGCCGCCATCTTAGGTTTTCATTTTGACCCCACTATCGTTTTCAGTGACCTCAAGAACCATAAAAAACACACATGACGAATAATTTTAAAATTTTCACAGCCGCCATCTTGGATTTTCATTTTATACATGTTACATGTTTTAATATTAGACAAGGGTCGTGACGGAAAAATCTTGAATTGTACCGGCGCCGGCGTTCATACATAGTACAATATTAAAGTGTGTAGTCGGCTCCCAGTCTATAATCTAGTTCAAACTACAACAAACTGATAACGTAGCGCACGGAACGGCAACGCCGCTCCTTACCTGCTCCGAGGCAATAATTTGAATTTTTTGGCGCGGAAACTATTTTTGGTTATTACGTAGAAACTACGAGACCTAGAGATTTGAAAATTTTGCTGCCTACGGCAGCTATTATGACCTAGCTTTTGAGCTGTAAAACATTATCCTATGTTCTTTCGTTCGGAAGATATGACTGAGCAGCTGGGGTGGCGTCACGTCAGCTAACACATGTTTATATGTTTAATAACTCAGAGAGTATTTTGACCAGAGATTTGAAAATTTTGCTGCCTTCGGCAGCTATTATGCTTTAGTTTTTGAGCTATAATACATAATCATATCTTCTGTCGTTCGGAAGATATGACTGAGCAGCTGGAGTGACGTCACTTCAGCTTACACATGTTTAAAAGTTTAATAACTCATAGAGTATTATGACCAGAGATTTGAAAATTTTGCTGCCGATGGCAGCAATTATGCTTTAATTTTCTGACTTTACTCCAAAACTCTAACCTCACTGGTTTGGCTGTTCTGAATGAGGAAGCTGGGGTGACGTCACTCTAGCTAACACACACTAAACGACTCATATTGACGAAGTTTTTGCGGCAGCTAAATTAAGACTGGGTACTTCGATGGCAGCTATTATGCTTTAAATATTGGCATAGGTAGAATTATTCTATCACCTATGAGGAAGCTGGAGTTATGCACATTCAACTCGGCTACAACCCAACTAGTTAAGTTATAATCGAGTCGATGCAATGTTCTTTCAGCTTACGCTTTACGTTTTTAGTATTCATTGAGTCTCTAATGTCTACAGGTATTTGGTTTAGTAAATTGGGTATTAAGAAGGATGCGGTACGCCTGCCATAAAAGTTATTTTTGCGTGGCACTTGAAAAGATTTTGATTTGGCTTGTCGTGTATTTATTCACGTCATACTTAACTGGAATCTGAATATTACTTTTATCAAAATGTTCTATGAGGAATAGATATTCAGCGCGCGCTAGAACAGGTAATACATTGCAATGTTTAAATAGCCCTGTGTCCTGTGTCTTGGTATTTATTTTTTATATAGTCTGGTACTACAAGTTTCAACAAACGTGTTTGCAAATTATGTATTTTATCCAGGTAAGTTTTAAATGTACTCACCATAACTGGTGAGTCCATAAGAGATTATGGACTCAGCAAGAGCTGTGTACATTTGAAGGAGGGTTCTGTACGGTATATTGCGCTTTATAATGGAAAATTTGGTGAGTATCGCACGTAACTTGCCGCAGACAGATTCCACCTGGTAACTCCAGTTGAATCGGTTATCAATTATTAATCCAAAACTCAAAAAAAAAAACTCAAAGCATTTATTTCAAATAAACCAATTACAGGCACTTTTGAATTGTCAAAGGGTCGGTCTTGGGTCGGTCAGTCAGAAAAATGAAGCTAGATTGCCCATTCCAAAGCGTAGATCCTATGGAGAAGAACGGGCAAGAAACTCCACGGACAATCTTTTAAAATCAAATATTTTACAAAATATTGGTTACATCGTTCATATTGAAAATATACATGTGAGAACAATGTAGAAAGACGTGCACGTTAAAAGCGTCCGTAATAAAAAATAAAAAAAAAAGATAAAAACTAAAAACAACTAAATTAAAAAATAAAAATAAGCCGTGGCAGCTAAGAGACGACCAGTCCCAACTGACGGCGCCCGTTCACGAACATGACGCATGGATCAGCACCAATTAGCTCAACCATTTTGAAGGGAACTTAATGATCCAACACACACGCCACCACCAGCGAGACATTTGAGTGAGCATGACATACTCTCAACCGCCAGGGCACATTCAAGTCAGTGAAAGACGAACCCAGTAAAAGGTAGCTTTATATTAGCTACATAGTGCTCACACATGTGCTATACATTTATACAATACTAAGAGATTGAATTTAAACAATGCAAAGAAAAATTTTGTTTCTTCTTAATCTTCAGCAGGTCCAACAATATTTTTGAATGCTAATCAATTAGTTTAAGCGTCCTTGTGGAGCAGGACCAGCATTTAGCCAAGCATTTTTGTCAGCGATGTAATCTCCTAACTTATAATATGCCTGGCTGCATAGTGTGCGTTTTATACAAGATTTAAATTTCATTTCATTCAGCTGGAGTATGTGCGGAGGTATTTTATTATAACATTTTAAACAGTACCCCATGAAGGATGAGTCTACTTTAGCTAGTCTGAAACCTGGTTGAACTAAATGGTCCCTATTTCTAGTCCTATAATTGTGTCTTTCACCTCTTTTTCCGAAAAGATTTAGATTTTTCCTTACGTACATGATGTTTTCGTATATGTATTGACAAGGTACCGTCATGATGTTAATATCTTTAAACAGTTCCCTTAGAGAATCGCGCCTGCGGAGGCCATATATTGCTCTGATGGCTCTTTTCTGCAGAATAAAAATAGACTCTATATCAGCCCCACAGTAAGATACCGTAAGACATAATACTATGAAAGTAACTGAAATAAACTAGCCTCGCGGTATTCTTGCAAATAAAAACATTCATTCATTCATTCATTCATACATCAGTAAATTGACGTATTTTTCTCACAGCATATGCTGCTGAACTTAGCCGTCCCGCAAGAGATGTTAAATGAGGACCCCATTGCAGCCTTGAGTCGAGCGAATCCCAAATAGGTATGATATGGGACTTGCTCTATAGGCGAACAGTGGCAGTCTGGTACGTTTTTATGCAGACAATCATGACTATGAGCTATGATTTGAAAGGGATGGGAGGTATTTATGTGACTTGAATGTACGTGTATAACTTTAGTTTTTTGCGGATTTAGAACAAGTCCCATATCATGGGCCCACTTAGTCATAGAAGTAAAATCCTTTTGCAGACATTCTGCGGCCACATTAAGGTTTCACATTTTGTTAGCAGAGAGTATACAGGTGTCATCAGCGTATTGATAGAGGGAACAGTGTGTTATAATATTTTCTAGGTCATTAACGTAAGCCAGATAGTGGAGTGGACCAGACACTGAACCTTGGGCTGTGCCTTTCGTCACGTTCACAGGTCTGCTAAGGCTAGTACCAACTTTGACGCGATAACTTCGGCCACAAAGGTATTCTTTGCACCAGTCGAGTAATTTCCCTCTTATACCCGAGTTTTCGAGTGTTTTTAACACAATGGAATTCGATTTAGTAACAAAAAAAATGCGACTTTGACCTTCAATATCTCCAGAACCAGTGGATTCCCAGGTATGGTATAGTGGAAAGAAACGGTCCAAATAATGGGTAAAATATGTGGCTTTTGGCTTCGGCATGTGTCTTTTTACAACCGGTATGCTTTTTTGAAAAATGTTATCAATTAGCGAACTAGTAAATAATATTAATTTAATAGGTAGGTTTTAAAAACACATTTCTTTTGTGTTATTTAATAAACTCAGCTCAAAAAGTATTATCTGTTTTTGGGATGAGTTAAATAAATGCCAAAATAAAGATGTGTTTTTAATAATTACCTCACATAATCAGCCTATAATGTTCCCACTGCTGGGATACAGGCCTCCTCTCGGTGAGAGGGAGTGGGCCGTAATCCACCACGCGGGCCCAGTGCGGGTTGGTAGATGTCACATGTCTTCGAATTTTTGGTTCTAGGACATGCCGGTTTCCTCACGATGTTTTCATTCACCGTTTTGAGAGCAGCGGTGATGAAATAATTTACACAAAGTAAAGCGCCTGCCGGGGTTCGAACCTACGATCTACAACTCGTAAGTCGCGGCCAATACCACTGGGCCACCACTGCTCTCAATGTCAAAACAATCAAATGTCAATAATTACCTATTAAATTAATATTGTTTACTAGTTCGCCAAATGATTACATTTTTCAAAAACCGGCCAAGTGCGTGTCGGACTACGCACAATGAAGGGTTCCGTAGTTGGCATGAAATTATCCCAAGAACAAACTTAACATTATAGTTGAAAAACATGATCTCTCACACATTCCAACAGTATGTAAGTTTGTACTCACAATATTGAGAGATTTATCATGTTATTTTAGGACCACAAACTTCCTAAAGGTGTTCCTGTAATCTACAGGTATAGAACCATTTCCTGTTTTTTTTTTCAAAATTTTAGGCTCAGTGGTTTCGGAGATAAGGTGGGGAATGGTCAATTTTCGTCTATTTTCTTAAATAACTTTAAATTTGTTTTAAAATTATAAAAAAAAAAACATATTACGCTCACCCTTTTATTTGATATGTCACACGGTACAGTTTGTAAAACTTTTTTTTTTAATTTTCTTATTTACCCCCTAAAAGTGACCCCCATCATTTATTTATTTACTTTAGCCGTACGTGTTTGGGTCACAGAAATCCATATGTGTACCAAATTTTAACTTAATCGGTCCATTAGATTCGGAGCAAATTGGGACGGAGAGACGGACAGACAGACAGATACACGATCCTATAAGGATTCCATTTTTTCCTTTTGAGGTACGGAACCCTAAAAAGCATGTTTACATTTAACATTCTTAAAAATTTGGTACCGTATGAGCGAGAGTGGTGACCAAATGACAGCCCTCATAACTCCGGAAATCGAACTCATAACAGCTGACAACACAACTGCACTTGCAAAAGTTGCAACCCTAAATATAATAACTTGTAATAAATAAACAAACAATATTTCTTTAATTAATTTACAAATCTTGTACCGTCACATAAAACATTCAATATCTAAGTAGCATTTCAATTAATTATTCCAACAAACCTGTACAAAGATATACTTCAACCACGGGTACTGGAAGTGCCGGTCCTAGCCCCGCAGGTTTAAAGAGCGTGGGTGGAGCGGATTGACGTTTAGCCGCTAATGACTGCAAATGTTGACAGACACTTCATTTTATTTATCTATCTATGTATGTCTGCCAGTAAGAGATTTAGTAGCTGGGAAAATGAAAGACGATAATGTTTTGAGAGTAATGAGATGGTTTGTGACTTTGAAGCTGTTGAATGTTTTAATTTCATGTTTCGGTCTTTAGTTGTTTAGTAGTAGCTATTTATTGATTGCCATTCATATTTAGGCCCTATTTCACGATGTCCGAATAGTCACAACTTACCAAATAAATTGGTAAAATGGAACAGAATTTGTATGAAATTATCTGCCAAGTAAGTTAATAGGAACTTAATCGTAGTTGGTGAAACAGGCCCTTTGCGTCAATAACACAAACATAACATCAAACCTGTTTCCTCAGACGGTTAGGCAGAGGTGTATCTAAACTAGTACCTAGTCAATGCAAAGATGTGTTACCTATTTAAAGCACACTTACATATTCTTAAGTCAAAGTACTATCTTTTTTCTTATACCTATGGTCCCATGTGACATTACTACCTAATGTTTTAAGTTCCTCAATTTTTTTATTTTTTTATTCATAAAGGATTTTAACTGTTTCTGTATACAATATATTAAAAGTATAGGTAACAAGTTAGCCTTGTACCAATTAAAGGTTATAGTGATTTCACATGTTACCGAGCGCGCAGTGGCGCCCTCATAGTTATTTATTTTATTATAGAATGAAAATGCAGAAAATAAGCCGGAATATAAAGCTACTATTTCTAATAATAATAATTATATTTCAATCTTCACACTCTTTTATAGATGTTTGTAATCAATTAACAACATTAGCTTCGCCCATAGACTACGATGCCAATTCATAGAAAAAATAATTGACTTTCTTCCATTCTAAAGTTCTAAGAACTTTGAATTCTATGAAAGAAAAGCTTGCTTTTAATCGGATTCACTTTTAATTTCAAAGGATTAAAGGTTTCTTCTGGGAAGTCATAAGTCTACATTTTGTGCAATGGTCTAGTTTTTCCTAGAATGAAAGTTGGATTTATTGAAAAAAATAGGGATGATAGGGGATGATGACTAAAATTTTTTTTTGTAAAAAAAAAATGTGGCTAAATTTTTTTAACAATCTACTTATAGGATGTAGATTATTAAAAAAAAAAATTGCCACGTATTTTTTATTTTTTTACGTACGTAATGAAAATATTATGAAGACACATTGAGTTAAAATATGGCATTACGTCACGCCTAGCTAGATTTTGTACGTAGAAGTGACGTAGCGAGCCCCCACTCCCCAACTTTAATGTGTGTTATCTAAGTGATTTTCTAAAAATATTATAAAGCAAAAAATACATGTCTAATATTGTTTTATTATCTAAGTATCTGACGGACTAAATAGAATTTCTTTTTTTTTACCCAGGCCTCATCCCTGTTGTAAATTACCAACCTTCAAGTTTAATTGGTACTAAAAAAACGTGGCTAAGTAGGTATGTCTTCACAAATTAAAACGTCTTCATGATCAAGTTATTTATTGTTTCAGATATCCAAAACTCAATCCTTATAAAAATCAATCAAGGAGCTCGAACAAGTAACAACAAGTAACTGGATCTACAGGGTGTAAGTGTAAACTTGTACTCATCATTATGAACAACTTTTACTGTGGGACCAAACCAAAAATCGCGAAAAAAAAAATCAGCTGTTCCCTACATTTTGATGAATTATGCGAACATAAATGTACTGAACAGCTGATTTTTTTTTCGCGATTTCAGGTTTGGTCCCACAGTAAAAGTTGTTCATAATGATGAGTACAATGACCCCTTAAAATATTGCCACTGTTTACACTTGTATATTGCGGAATTAAAACGTTTTTTACATAACATTTTACTGTCATGGATTTCCGTAAAGTAACAACTGATTACATACATTAATTTTCTTCGTTTCGGCGGTACACATGATGTTTTCGCAGTTAAACTAAAATGAACATCTTACGTCTTAATAATTCAGGAACATTATGTTTGTCAAGCGGCTATTGACCCCTGAGTGGTCATTACTGTATTACAAAGTGACGGTAGGCCACGAAAAATACTAGTGAATAAAGTGATTATTTTCTGTTACAAAGAATTGTTAAGACGCAGATAAATGCCAATGTCCTTGAGTCGTTAGCTTGCGTGTTCTGTGCTGAGTTCACGCAACGCGTCGTACGTGCAGCCAGTAATAGGACTCGCTCATCGAGGAGTGCTGTCCCAAATTTACACTCTGAACTGCAGATTTCTTATTTCTGTGTTCTGAACAAAAGTTTCAGACATAGTTTCATGGCTGTATGAGTATTGTCATTCTTGCAATTATACTTTGTTCTCCTTTAAAATAACCTGTCCTATATAATAACAAATCAAATCACCCATATCCACATCACAACCATATACAGATTGGTTACTCATATTTTCTCAAAAATGCTTGGAAATTCGAGTCGAGCATTATTTTGATAACCTTTGATTTTGAAAATGCTGTACCTACTGGAGCAGGCGGCCGGCAATGTTAGTAAGAAAATCCATAATTGTCTGTCGTGTTTAGCGGCCGAATAAATTTTCATATTTGTCGTGTAATTTAAAAAAATGGAACGAACTTTTTACTTCGAAACATATCAACCAAGGAGGTAACATAACAATGATTTTATTCAAATTTCGAACTGGCTCGCAAATAGAGCTGTTTTCTAAAAAAATAAATAAATGAACATAATGGCGCGTGAAAAATTATTTAGTGTCGTTCGTTATTGATTCTGGAATTTATAATTTATTTAGTTTGAATTATCCGCGCATTATTTGAGAAAAGTAAGTATGCTATTAACTTTGGCCTCAACCAAGCATTGATGGACTTAGGTATGTATGTGTGCCTCGGCCCCCATTTTCACGCCTCTTTTGCAGGCTGCTGCAGCGGCTGCAGTAATGTACTATAATCATGATGGTGTCTTGTCATAGGTTAAATTATTAACTTGATATATCAAAAATCACCTTCCATATTAGTCAAAAGCTCTTGTATAAATTCACTGGTTTTTTACCTAACAAAAATTCTAACAAGTTATCCCCGCTGTTTTAACAGCCTCATCGCGTCACACGGTTTCAGTTTACACAGGGGGCTTGTATTGTTATTGTATTGAGTTACCTAGCCTATCGTTATCATTAACGTTATTGAGCTTATCGGGATTGCCCCGGGCAGTTACGTCAGTAGGGGAGGGGAGATTTTGTGGAAATAGTAACGGAACAAAGAACTTTGGACTTCAAGTAGCTGTTATTGTTATGTTTATTCTCAACATCTATGCTTACCTGGTAGGTACTTGGTCAAGCATGGATGGATATAAGTCATAGTAGGGAACCACCTTCTCAATAGATATATCAGTTTTCAGTAGTAGGGGTTTATACGTCTGCTAAGCCATAAATTTTTTGACGTATAAACGTCTCGTGGGGTGCTTGGGTTCGATTCTGGGGTCGTACAAAAGTGTTATTGGGTTTTTCCCATTGATGTATAAATAAGGTAGATATGGTTCGCGCTCCTCGTACGTGGACCGCATAAATTGTGTTACGCACACAATTGACATTAGTCACAATCGAACTGGCGTGGCGTTTCGGTGCATGTAGTCGTGCGCCGAGTACAGGTTTAGTGATTGCGATGTTAGCGCGTAACATCTCTAATATATCAATGGTTTTTCCATTAGGAACTTCTTAGTAACGGTCCGGAGTTTGGAAGTCGGCGGTGTGATACCGCCGTGCCTAGGAAAGCACGTTAAGCCGTTGGCCCTGCGCCTGATCTCGCTCCGGTCGTGTCGGATTGCCGTCCCATCGGACTATGAGATTGAGGGAAGAGAGAGTACCTGTGTCTGCGCACACACTTGTGCAATCTACCGCGCAGAAGGCTGGTCTTCGCTGAGATTGGTCGCCATGGCGAAAATTCGGTCTGGAGGACTATCATTAACTTATAGCATCGTTTTTAAGTAGGTACATAAACCACATAATTAATATCTGCAGTTATAATTTACCTTTTTTGGATTCGATATTTGAGGGTATCGTGAAACATCTAATGCGGCAGGTCAGACCGGCTGTTCAACCAACCGTCAATCAACCAACCGCGGTTGATAGGAAACAACCGGACACAAATCCAGACTCCAGGTTGCTACTGAGAAATTAAACCTAACTTTAAACCTAATAAATAAATAAATAAACCATTTCTTCCAGGCGACACAGGCCCATACCTTAACTTACACATAGTAGGTACTGAGTGACTCTAATCCAACTCTAATCGGCTTGTAAGATACAGATTAACCTTATTACACTTGTATGTATTCAATATCATTACAATATGGCTAGAGAGGTAGAAAATAAATAGAAATTACTTTCTAGTTAATCCCTCACGGGAAGCAGAAAAAGTTATTACCAAGTTATGTATGATAAAACTGATAAAGCTCTATGTGAAATAAGAATAAGAATAATTTTATTTAGCAAGAAGAAGAAATGGTTTCTTTTTTCTTTTTCAAGCATGCAACTGTATCAAATCTGTCATACTGAACAATGAACCTACAAGTTGAACAGCCACGGTGACGCGACACAACCCTGTGTAACACCAATCCTTGTATAAAGATTTCAGCCTAGTGCCCGTACCAAGCACCAGTACACACCGTACATGGATAGTGTCGATCACAGTTCTTTTTTTAAAATTTATTATTATAATTAATATTAATTAAGATTTAATTATTAGGGGGACTACAGGATCTAAAGCGCAGTCACTGTCGGACTGCATAGAAAAGAAAGAGGAGCGCGATGACACAACGCTGGTAATTTATTGCAAAATATGAAGCAATTATCTATTTACAAAAAATCTATTGATTGGACTAAAAAAATAAAACACTATTACGTTAATAAATGTTGCTTGTAGATTAATCTGAATAAAAAAGACAATGATTGCATGTATGTGGTTGTGTGTTGTGTGTATGGTTATTAATCGATGAAATTAATTTTTAGAGGTATCTTTGAGATTTTTAGGGTTCCGTACCTCAAGAGAAAACAACGGAACCCTTATAGAATCACTTCGTTGTCCGTCTGTCTGTCTGTCAAGACCATTTTCTCAGGAACGCGTGGAGGTATCTATCAAGTTGAAATTAATACCAAATACGTAAGTCTATGGTCCCTTGGAGTCCTAAAAAAATCAAGCTTCTAAGTCAACGCAATTAAAAAATATGGTAATTTATGCGACATATTTTGATACTCGCAAGTAAATCAAAACCTATAGGGTACTTCCCCTTGTCCTAGAATCGTGAAATTTGGCAAGCAGCAAGGTCTCGCAGCACAAATAAAGGAAAAAGTCCGAAAATTGTAAGTTTTAATCAGGAACTCGTAGAGGTGTCAAATTAAAATAATATCAAATAAGGAGGTCTATAGTCCCTTGGAGTTCCAAAAAAGTCAAGCTTCTAAGTCAACGCAATAAAAAAATACGGCCATTGATGCGAAATATTTTGATACTCGCAAGTAAATCGAAACCTATAGGGTACTTCCCGTTGTCCTAGAACCATGAAAGTCAAGAAGAAGGCACACTCTCAAGCCAACACACTCTCATAGCACAAGTAAAGGAAAATGTACGAAAATTGTTAATTTGTAATTTGATCACATAAATTATTTTTTTTGGAATTACAATACTAAGTTTGTTTTTGGGATAAATCCTTTTGAACTACGGAACCCTTCATTGGGCGTGGTCCGACACGCACTTGGCCGGTTTTTTTCTATCGTATTAAATTAGTTGTATCATGTTTTCAACACACTATCTAATTAGCATATATCCTGAAGAATATCGAGTAATTCATCAACTCGTCCCACATGCCTACGGCCCATTTGGGACGACTTGACGAAAATCAAATTAAATAATATTTTCATTCTGCAAGTCGTCCCACGTTGCTATCAAAATGAGAAAAGGTACAATCAGTAGCAAAAGTGTTAGTTTGGAAATAAAAAAAAGAAGAATTTGTTATCATATCATATTCTGATTTTGTTTATTCCAGTGAAGCGTATACTTTTAGGCATTATAAACTTGCGTTTAGTTGCATTTAGGTCATGTAGTCCCCTTAAGTATTATTTAATCATTATATTCCCATGATAAACCAGGGAACCATGACATAAAAGGAAGAAGGTCCATACAGCAGAAGGTTGAACAAGACTGCCAATGTGTTGACGATGACATGAGATTTTCAACATTGCTTCTAAGATTGGCAACGCTTTGGCAAATCTATTATATCATTATTTATTTTATTTATTTAAGATATACGTATACAACATAACAGATTTAAATAAATCTAAGGCGTTGTACAGCAAAATTTTCAAAACACAATTACAAATAAAAATAAAACAATATAACAACACACGAGAAATTAATAAGAAACAAAGTAGAGGTATACATGCAATCAACAAAAAAAAAAGAAACGGAAAATTATTACTTATTTATCTTTCATTCATCATCTCACAGAATTTTAAACATTCACGACACACATCTATCCATCTCCCTGCAAATAAGTCACACTCCGGTGTTGATGTCAAAAGAGCATTAAGCATCGTAAGCGCCCGAACGAGGGGCGAGTTAGCTCGTGACACTGTGCGTGCTGAAGGTACGGCCAATAACGGTTGTCTTCGCGGCCTCAGTTGGTGTTTGGGCACAACAGGAATAAACAACCTCATCAATTGAGCCACAAGTGCTGGACAATCGGACTCACCGCGCATAATACGGCAAGCTGAGACAAGCAAGAAGTAGTTACGCCTCACTTCAAGATTATGATAACCCTGACTCCTGGTCATGTCATATGCGTGTTACATATTTTGTAATGTGGATTTTTTATTGTATTTAGAATATTTCTGTTACTTTTTGCCACGAGTCTAAACACACGAGTCGTGTAGTGTTGTGTTTGCATCTACTATGAGACAAAATGTTAGTGAAATCCCAACTTTGGAGAGATGCAGGTGTAGGTAAATCCATCAGGAAGACCAAGAGACAGCTGCTCTAAACCAACTTATTACATAACATTAAAATCAACACAACCCAAAAAAACCCGGTCAAGAGCGAGTCGGACTCGCACACCGAGGGTTCCGTTCCGATTTCTGAAAAAGTGTGCTAGTTAGAGACCACACATCGTTTTATTTTTCCTGTAATCTTTACATAAACTTATATCATATAGAATAATTTCAGATTTTTCTCTTTGCAAACTTCGGAGATAGGGGGGGTGGGGGAACCTTATTTTTTTTACATTTTTCATCAAAAGTCGAAAACCATGGGTTCTAAATAAAAGAAAAAAAATGTTTGAGAATGTGCAAACAGCGCTCTTTCATATGGTACCCCACATGCTCTAGTAGCTCCACTTTGAATTTTTAAGACGCCCTTTCAGTCCCTGTTGCAAAAAAATATAAATATTTTTATTTAGGTTTTTAACCTGTAATGATAGTATAAGAGTTTTAAATAAATAAATAAATTTCTTTGTTATTTGCAAAATAGTTGGGTAAACGTCATCTAAAACTGTTCCAAATTTCAAGTTGATAGCATTAGTAGTTCTCGAGATATCTAGCTGTGACAGACAGACAGACAGACAGACTTAGTCACACCATAAGGGTTCCTTTTTTACCATTTTGGTACGGAACCCTAACAATCACTCGTGACTCACAAACCTCTTTACAATTCACGCAACATCCTGCAAAAGGCAAAAACAGTTTTAAAATTGCTGTAAAACCCTTCATATAATCTATCACAGTCTGTCTCACACCGAAAGCTTTATAATAAGCGACATAATAAGGAGCCAAATATGCAGAGTGCGTTCCTGAAGTAAATATTGTGACCACGTGTGTTTACGTGCCCGCCCGGTAAACCTTGTGTCACAGTATAAGGCTAGGCACTAACGAGCCACCGGTAGCCCAACGACAAACACTCACAGACTTTTACGTACGTTTTGCATGTATTCGAACATAATAATATTAATTAATCTCATATTATCTAATAAAAAAAAAGTAAAATAAATAGAAGAATCGATAACTTTCCGATTTAGTTAGCGTCTAAGTAAAATACGAGTACATTGCTCTTGCACAGCACAACAAAAGCGACCAATGTGTTTGTGTGAATAAGTTGTACGGTGCATGGTTAATGCACGCTGTGCTTAATGGGATAAGGTTTATAATTGATTGTACGTGTTATGAATTGCGAGTGTGTGCGCGACTTCTTATCTATTGCTTTGACTGTACTGCATGTGTAATTGTGGCGAGCGGTGGTTCCGATACATTTTCAACTATAAAGCCATATCCCGTTCTTTCTTAATATCTATGGATTCGAAGCACACGTGTGGCCGGTGGCGGCCATCTGCTACAGCAAAAATAAAGCATAACATAGCTAATAAAGCATAGCATAGCTGTTGTTAGGTAATTAATAATATATTCTGGTTCGCAAAGATAAAGAAAACACACGAAAAATAAAGAATCTTTTCTGGGTTCTTTTTGGGATATTTTTTTTCATGGGATATTTTTTACGTGTTTCGCAAACTGTATTTAAGGTTATTAGTTAAGCAGGCCCCTTTTTACTTAGTGTTCATTAACCCGAGAGATGGCGACAGACCTTACTAGCATGCCGAAAAAATGCCATTTTATCCAATTTAATGATACAAAAAACATATTATCGCCTACCATATCTCATCTTCAATTGTGCAACAGCCCTAATGATATAATAAAGTGGACACGTCATGCACACTCGGTCCCATCTCATTAAGTTAAACTGTTTCTGTTAGCTTTAAATAGCACTTCATTGGGTAGTGTGCGGACTTTACGAGTTGGAGGACTGGTAGCCATTCGTTCTGGTGAGGACTTGACTTGCTAGAACTTGCGAATTTTTTGGTGAAATGTTTTGCATAGAGAAGTTCAGTGATATCAGGAAGAATTTCATCGGTCCATTGTCCAAATTTTATTCCAACTGACAACTTAGTACCGGAATAAGTTGTCTATGTTGTTCACTAAGTTGGTATAAAAATTGGCTCGATGGTTTCAAGCACGTCAAAAGAAAAACCTATATTTTGCAATAAGACCCGGATAGTTTACGAACTAATAATACTAACCTAATTTTAACTATTATCTTTTGTCACATAATAACAAAATACGACACAAACTATGTTTTAATTTAATTTAAATACAATAACAAAATATGTTTTAATTTAATTTAATTTAAATACAGTAACAAAATATGTTTTAATTTAATGCTTGCATTGAAGAAATAATTACGGACACACTACAATTAAATATTATTTAAGGGTTTATTTAAATAAATACGTTAATGAATTAATTACGAAAACATTTTTACTTTTTAATTTTTGTTCAATTCCACAATAATAACAATTGACTCATTAAATAAAACTCATGTTCCAGTAAGTATTATAAAATGCAATCTTAATAACGTTTAATGAATCGTATGCGTTTCCTCATAAAATTATATTGAACTATAAAATCGGTAATTTAATTCGCCCGTCCCTAATTAAGTACATCCGTAGTGCGTTACCCCTTGTTCAGTTATTTTATAATTCTATTCTTATTACTGTCACTATTGTTGGAATTTTTTTTTTTTAAATATAATTTATTTTTAGAGAATACCTATAATTTATCGAAAAATATTTTTTTTCAAACAACTATATATATATATTCTATTATATATATATATATATTCTGAAACATTTATCGTTTTCATCGTTTCTCCGTCAGTCAGTATTTAAATTTTGGTTTGGGTTCATTTATTCATAAGCCTCTTAATTTGTTTAGGTAGAGATATTTAAGTCTAAAATTGCACGACCCTCCACTGCTTGTTGCTTAAACTTTTTAAATATTTGTATAGAAATTTTAGTGGAGCGGAGTGCAGTTTTCGACTGAAAGATCTCTAGTTGGGACTTATAACGGTGCTACTGGGTTTTGAATATTTTTTGTAAAGACAAAGACACATTATTACGTATTACAAATTTTTACGCTCGATTAAATTATGGTCAGGTGTCTTATGCTGCGGTCCCACGGCCCACCTTCTCACAGGCCAGATCGCGCCAGGCCAAGCCGATATGCCGTTGAAACCGTCGCATTTGATGAGGCCTGTGGTAGGAATGCTCGGCACGGGCCGCGACAGGCCTCGGCAGGCAGGCTTTTAATTTTTTTTTATGATAAAATGGCGATATTCTTGTAGGAACCTAATTATTTCTTTACGACCATTCATTGGTCAGGGTCTTCGTAGCAATCCAAGATTCAGCCGTGGATGTTCATAGGATGATGAGTTGAATTAAGTTGTTTTCAAGCGAAATTAACGATAAAATACAAAGTGTTTTGACAGAAAACACGAAAACAGGTGGTAGCTAAATCCCACAAATCCCTGCCTTACATCTCCAACATTTAAAACTTGGGCCACCCCTACTGCACACTAACAAAGCCGTAGACACACTAATCCCCTATTATTAGTAATTAATCTTCTACAAAACAAGTTGATCCTTTATTTTACGATCGTCACGTGTTTGTCTTGACAAAATGTTGAACTGTCGAGTTTCTCCACTGTCATTTGTTTTGACTAGGGGTCAATGTACTTGACACCCTTGAACAATAAAAGTGATCAAGTTTATGTGTTGTTTACACTAATTTATGACGCCCGGCCCTGCTTATTATAGCACTATTTAACGAGAAGTTAAATAAAAATAAAGATTAATTAAAGAATAGTAACGTTTGATAGGTGACGCTTACGTATTTTTCGTAGATGACTATTTTTTTACGAGTTTATAACATGGTTAATTTTGCTTCTTTTCAGGGGGACTAGAAGAAGTGTGTTGGCAGGAATGTGGTGTTCTAGCTAGGTGTTTATATAAAGGTGTCCGGTAAATAATGGCTAAACTTGAAATAGCATATAGACATTACCTATAGTCGTTAAAACAAATATCCCTAGTAGTAAGTACCTACCTACCTAAGATTTTTAGAAAAAAAAAACCGGCCAGTTGCGAGTTGGACTCGCGCACGAAGGGTTCCGTACCATTAAGGCTCTTACAGACAGAGGCGATATCGCGGTCGCGACGCGATATTTCGATATTATATCCGTAGAAAAATATCGCGTCGCGACGCGATATCGCCTCTGTCTGTAAGAGCCTTTATCTATAAAAACGGCAAAAAAATCACGTTTGTTGTATGGGAAACCCCTTAAATATTTGTTTTATTTTTATTTAATTATTTATTTTTAAAGTGAATATATAACTAAATATTCTGTGAATATTTCAAGAGTCTACCTGTTGCCGTTATCAATATCGAGCAAAAAAATCTATTTTATTTTGTTTTATAGTATTTGTTGTTATAGCGCGCAACAGAAATACAGGGTGTAAGGGACAGCCCTCCGCAAACTGATAGGGTGAATTCAGTATGTCATACTAAGATGACCGGTACATGAAATTTTTTCAGGAACGGTAAGGGAATCCAATAAACCTGATTTCTTTGTGTTTTTGTGCACAAATCGAAGCGTCTATTACTGGTTGGGAGGGGTAGGTAATAGGTATGCGGTGAGTTCGATGAACTCTGTAGCTAGACAGAAAGTGAACAGCTGATTTCACGCGTCGTTGTTTAGAGTATTTCAATATCCATTGCTGGTTTTTCTTTTTGCTATTTTTTTTTTCAGTTTTTTTTTACATAAATGGAGTGGTGCGAACACACAATGCAATTTTACATTGAAATAATGAAAATGTAACTGAAAAAAAAAATTGAAAAAATGAAAATTTTCCTGAGAAAATTTCCGGTGGAATATGATTCAAAATGAGGAGCTGAATACACCCTGTTAGTTTGCGGAGGGCTGTCCCTTACACCCTGTATATCACGGTTCATGAGATACAGCCTGGTGACAGACGGACGGACAGCGTAGCCTTAATAATACGGTCCCGTTTTACCCTTGGGTACGGAACCCTAACAAATATCCCTACTAGTAGTTAAGTACCTACCTAAGATTTTTCAGAAAAAATACTAACTTTTTTACCTTATTTTAGGTAAATTCTTCTTCACCACGACCACAAATGAATGAAATCCATCGGTTATTTTGCTGTTATAAAATTGTACCTTGACATCATCTGCCTAGCCTTTTCCCAACTTTTATTACTTAGTTCTTACCACAACATTCAGGTTCAAATAAACTCAAAATCATATTAAATTAACCTGAAAAAAATCATTTAAAAATTAATAAAATCTCCCGCCATAATCCTTCCAAAATTACCTGTATAATCAAAATCAGATCTAGAGGCATACTTGATGTAAATGTGAGTAATTAAATAACGAGCCACTCCGACTGTGAAACTTGAATTTTGTATCTTTTTCAACCCTTACATGTAAATTTAAAATTAATTAAACTGTATGCGAGGACGGCGGCCCTGTGCGATGATTAGCAGGGCCGGACTTGGAAGGCGAAATAAATTTAATATAAGTTATAAAATAAATTGTGTAGTGTGTTTTTGGTTTGTATTTTATTTATTTTACTATTTATGTACAGTGGACTGAATTAAACTGTATGCGAGGACGGCGGCCCTGTGCGATGATTAGCAGGGCCGGACTTGGAAGGCGAAATAAATTTAATATAAGTTATAAAATAAATTGTGTAGTGTGTTTTTGGTTTGTATTTTATTTATTTTACTATTTATGTACAGTGGACTGCATCAATTGGGTATTAAAATTGGTGCAGCCCACTGTACACACAGAAAAATATATAGATACTTATACAGAGTGTAAGTGTAAACGGTGGCAATATTTTAAGGGGCCATTGTACTCATAATTATGAACAACTTTTACTCTGGGACCAAACCTGAAATCGCGAAAAAAAATCAGCTGTTCAGTACATTTATGTTCGCATAATTCGTCAAAATGTAGGGAACAGCTGATTTTTTGCATATTTATTCATTGTGTGTGTGTTTTTGCTGCTAGAGTTTAGTTTCTCTCTCTTGAAGTCTTGAGTTTAGTTAACTTTAATTCTCAGTGTTTTGATTAGATATTCAAGTATCATGAATTACAATATTAAGAAATTAAGAATTAAGCCGGCCAGGCTAATGACACTTCTAAATGTCAAATAAAATTAGCTAGCAAAACTCCGCGGACATGATGGATATCAATATATAAACACGACAAAATAAAAATTATTTAATGATTTATTTGGGTTCAATGATCGCTGGTAGTGTTTACACAAAAAAAGAGTGATTTTTAATTTATATTTTATGAAACCCCACACCACATCACGGAGTTTCTATAGCTAATTTAATTTGACCCTGTATTTTATTTCTATTAAATCTTTGCGATTCAATCAATCAACTCAGCCTATCGCAGTCCACTGCTGGACATAGGCCTCCCCCAGTCTGCGCCACAACACCCTGTCCTCCGCCTTCCGCATACAGTCTGTCCCAGCCACTTTCTTCAGGTCGTCGGTCCATCTAGCTGGGGGGCGTCCCACACTACGCTTACCGATACGCGGTCTCCAGTCCAGGACCCGTCTCGTCAGAAATCTTTGCGATTAATTTTTAACCGACTTCTAAAAAAGGAGAAGGTTCTCAATTCGGATGTTTGTATTTTTTTTATTTTATTTTTTTTTTATGTTTGTTCGCGCATAACTCCGTCGCTTGCCAACCGATTTGAAAAAATATTTTTTTGTTGGAAAGGGTATACTTCCCAAATGGTCCCATTTTGTCAAAATCCAGTTCTGATGATGGGATCCTGGAGAAATCGAAGGAACTCTTCAAATATTATAGGCACACCTATAGCGATGTGGGTATTTTTTATAGTAGCTCGTGCATTTGCTCTCGGAAAGCACCACTTGGTGAAGTGGAACTGATGATGAAGACCACAGATGGCTACCGGAACTACTCAATGATAAATATTTCACGGGTTGCGATTCGATTACTTTAATGTGGTTGCTAAGCAATTTCCGCTCGTCACACAATGCGTGTGGTGAGTGGTTGTTGAGGAGTTCTCCTGGTCCTTACCAGCAGAACTCCTCAACAATTAACGTCCCAGCATCGGGAAAAGCAATATTTTGTAACATGTGATGAGCAATTGACATTAGACTATTGTAACTTATACAAATTATAAACAGACCCACTAAAAAGCGAAAAATAAAAACTTTTTAACAAAAAAACAAAACCGACTTCCAAAAATCACTACAAAGTGAAAAATAACTTTGATTTCGGAAGTCGGTGGCAAAAAAAAAGAAAGTAAATAAAAAATGAAAGACACCGACTTCCGAAATCAAAGTTATTTTTCACTTTGTAGTGATTTTTGGAAGTCGGTTTTGTTTTTTTGTTAAAAAGTTTTTATAAAATAGATCAATGAAATGTGACAGATTTGTTCTACCACTTACTAAATTAATGAATTCCACAGACTATAATTTGTCAGTGCCGATAAGTATAATTTATTGGAACATTTACACAGCTAAGTAAAAGCGTTCACTTTAGCGAACAGAAAACCTTTTCTCCTATTATTTTTTTTCAATAAATTTAAGTCGAATCATCACTAGGATTCTTTAAACGCTTACTCAGCCTTTTGATGTAAAAAAGAATACCGTTTTATCTACAAAAACTGTTGTGAATCTTGAGATAAACCTATTTTATTTCTCAAAGACATCAGTCACACATCATTTATCACTTCATAGTGACACGATTTATACGTTTTATTAGATAGATTAATGATTTTTCTTTAAAAATGGACTGAAAACTATTTGATATTGTTAAAACCGATGAATTTGGAAGAAAACTTACTTTGGCGAACGAAGATAACAGTCAAAAACTCAAAACTCAAAGCATTTATTTCAAATAAACCAATTACAGGCACTTTTGAATTGTCAAAGGGTCGGTCTTGGGTCGGTCAGTCAGAAAAATGAAGCTAGTTGCCCATTCCAAAGCGTAGATCCTGGAGAAGAACGGGCAAGAAACTCCACGGACACTCTTTTAAATCAAATATTTTACATAATATTGGTTACATCGTTCATATTGAAAATATAGATGTGAGAACAATGTAGAAAGACGTGCACGTTAAAAGCGTCCGTAATGAAAAAGATAAAAACTAAAAACAACTAAATTAAAAATAAGCCGTGGCAGCTAAGAGACGACCAGTCCCAACTGACGGCGCCCGTTCACGAAATATGATATATTATTTTGAGTTTATCAGACAGGCTAACAAATATACAACTACTTTTCATATTGTTGATTGCGGGCCTTTAACTTATATAAAAAAAATTCTGGGCAATATTTCAGGTACCTACTATTGTTCGCATATTTGATACAGTCGACCTCATCTCCACCATATAAACATTAAACACAGTCATACACTGCAGTTGACTTAAGAGGGCTGCGCATTTTGTCATCTCTCTCGCTCACACGGGACCAAATTA
The DNA here is from genome assembly GCA_905163495.3 of Cosmia trapezina. Taxonomy (NCBI): domain Eukaryota; kingdom Metazoa; phylum Arthropoda; class Insecta; order Lepidoptera; family Noctuidae; genus Cosmia; species Cosmia trapezina. The sequence goes on from LR991044.1 coordinate 8,731,421, forward strand.
AAGAAAAAGCTTAAATGAAAAGATGTTTTTTTTTTAATTAGTGAACTAGTAAACAATATTAATTTAATAGTTACATTATTAACAACACATTTTTACTGTGGCATTTATTTAACTCATCTCAAAAACAGATCATACTTTTTGAGCTGAGTTTATTAGATAACACAATAGAAATGTGTTTTTAAAATTAGGTTCCTATTAAATTAATATTATTTACTAGTTGCTGATTGATTACATTTTTCAAAAAAACATCTTTTCATTTAACAATCTTAAAAATTTTGGTCCCGTGTGAGCGAGAGAGGTGACAAAACGCGACAGCCCTCTAGACATATAAATCATTTACAGGTAACAGTTGGCATGGTTATCTACTTTCTTCAATTCGTGTAATCTGTTTATATAACTAAAACACCCTACTTCCATTCAGGGACCCCAGACCTCCTAAATACTTTTCCGTCAGCTAATCGGTTAACCCATTCCTGACAAGGTCCAAAAGACACTCAAAAACAACGTTCAGAAATCTCGGGCAACTCACCAACTTCAACATAACTTACACCCTCGCTCGATTACACCCACAGAGCATGCATTCAATCAATGACTACAGCAAACATGTAAATAGGTCAATGATTTCGGTCCGTAATGTGTTGATTTGGTTGGGCAAAACAGCGGAATCATAGCTTCGAGCCCGTATGCGATAGCAAACGTGGCTAGGGAAGTGTAATTGAGTCCTTATGTTAATTCCATTGAGTTAGGCTTGTAGTTGATGTTGGTATGTGGTCCATGTAGGTATAAATGTAATAATTAAAGTAAAAATACATACCTACAAAAGAAAGTGAACCGAAAGAGTGCAAGAAAATAAAAAAAAGAAGTTGGGTTGTTCCCGCTCCGCCCAGAGCGGGAGAAGTTATCTGATGATATCCCATCCACAGCGCATTAGAAAATGGCTACTAATGCTTTTACTACAGGACAATAAGATAAGGAAAAAAGAATTTTGATTTAAAAGAGTGTCCAACGGTCATGAAACTCTCATGCCCGTTCTTCCCCTCAGGAACCTACTAAGGTTTGGAATTGGCAACTAGCTTCATATTTCTGACCGACCGACTCCTTGACAATTCAATGCCTGTAATTGTTTTAATTGAAATAAATGTCGTAAGTTTGGCAAAATGAAAGAAAATTCACAATTTATTGCTTTCAATAATTCCGGTAATGAAGGAAGTGTTAAAATTTTTAGTTTAAGGAAATAAATTATGATAAAAAAATACTTTAATAAAGAACATGTTATAGACACTTTCCAATAAAAAATCAATCTGCCTTTTCTCAACATGTTGGGGTCGGCTTCCAGTCTAACCGGCTGCAGCTGAATACCAGTATTTTACATGGAGCGACTGCCTATCTGACCTCCACAATCACTCGATAATTCGATACTCCTTGGTAAGACTGGTTGTCAGACTTTCGGGCTTCTGACGACCCGTAACGACTGTCACAGATCCACGAATAACAGCCGGGACCAACAGCTTAACGTGCTTTCGGAAGCACGGAGAAAATCACTCATCTACTGACCAACCCTGGCAAGCGTAGCTTAACCTGATGAATCGACCCGTGCGGCTGTTATTACTTAGCCACGAGCTCCTCAAAGACACTTTCCAATAGTAACCACAAATTGCTACTACATATTTACAGCAATAACACGATGACTAAACCCTAAAGTTATCAACTATAACTTCAAGTAACCATGTTATAACTTGTAGTCATGCTCAGGTATTTCATACCGCTATATTGCATGCAACGAGCATCAAGTTGCTTATGATCCTAAAAAAAAAAAAAAATTAATTAATTATTAAAATTTAATTTGATTCTAGATAATAAATAGCTTGTAAAATGTCACTGTATACAAACTGGGGCTAAAATTCAATCATTTTTATCGATAATCACTGTTTTTCAAACATACCTAACTCAAAAACGATTTTTGAGTTGTCTTTCATACCGCTATATTGCATGCAATGAGCATCAAGTTGCTTATGATCCTAACGGTATGCAGAGTTACAATAACTATTGGCAATATGCTATTTGAAACCGTGGTTGGCTATGTTAGCATGGAAGGTCGTATTTGAATAGGTTTTGGCTTTGTTCAAGGGGTTACGTACTTACATTGATGTAGGTATAAATTAGGAAGATATGGTTCGTGCTCCTCGACGTGGACCACATAAATTGTGTTACCACACACAATTGATCTTAATCACAATCGAACTGCCGTTTGTGTAGCACATATATCGCACACCTAGATCTAACTGAGACAACTCAAAAAAGGTCATTTTTCAGGAGACGATAAAAACGTAAGTATATCTGCATTTTTTGTTAGGAAAGTTATACAATTTAATTTGATTCTAGATAATAAATAGCTTGTAAAATGTCACTGTATACAAACTGGGGCTAAAATTCAATCATTTTTATCGATAATCACTGTTTTTCAAACATACCTAACTCAAAAACGATTTTTGAGTTGTCTCAGTTTAGATCTAGGTGTGCGATATGTTGAGTAAAATTACCGTAATCGTCTAAATAAGCAGCAACAATGTCATGTTTGGTTCGCCATTTTTGTAAGAGCGAGATAGACATGCAATGTCATTCATAATCGTAAAGGTTCGGCGTAATGATAGAATTAAGAAAGATAAATAAATTATTGAAACTCATGAAAGCTCTTTCATTGTAGGAAGAGACGCCCAATAGATGAGCACTAAATATTTTTGGATTTTTTGTTGCCCCACGAATAACCTCCTAAACATGGCCTATCCTCTTCTCTTTCTAACTTAATAATTCTCTGTCTCTCAAATCAGTTATTTTATTTTCTAACACGATCCCAAAAAATCCCTTCCCCAAATCCGTCCCTACCACCGTTAACTCCGGTATGTCGGTCATTAGACCGCGAAATTAGCGCACAAGCCTACACTGCTAATTGTTATTATTGTCGCTACCCGTTACCTGCCCCTCAGGAATGCCACCTATGTGCCATCATCGCCACTCCACACCATACGTCTAACATTCACCAGCATTCACAAATGTGATTACTAATTGGGGTTTTGTACAGCCTTAAATATTTTAGTGCGGATGTCTCGTGTTCTTGTTGTTCGCGTGAGTTGTAGGAGTGTTATTTTCTGTACTTACTCGATCACGTTAACGTAAACGTCAATTTGTACTGAAACTGAATAAGCGCCGCCTGGTGACTATAATGGGAATCACAATTATTCCATACAAATTGACGTAACGTGAAATTAACGTAAACGCGATCGAGTAAGTATAAAAACTCGCACTAAGCCCTCTGCTTTGATACTAAGGCATTTATAGAACAGCTTTTACATTATTAGTTATTCTAAAAAAGTCTTCCAGCAGTAAAAACTGCTGGACCTATAAAGGCTCCCCAACATCGACCGACCGTTTCTGTGCTGCTCGTATCTATCGGATCCAGTAAATTAGCTTGGTCTTTCATTTGTTGTCCTATGAAGATGCAGAGAAGTTATTATTTATACTAAAGTAAATATTGTTAGTATGAGGTACATAATTTTATACACCTTTTTACATTACATAACAATAAGATAACAAAGATATGTGAGTATTCAATCAATTAATGTAACCTCCAATCGCCTGAAACACAGTATTACCTAGTTCAGGCACAAGTCATAGATGAACTTGACATAGATTTAAGGAAAACTGTTAGTCCTTATATTTTTGAATAAGTTTTATTTATTATTTATTGCATTGCCATCTGGCTGTTGGATCCGGAATATTTTTATGCAAAATATTGTAAAACTTTTTAAAAGAGTAATTGTGGAGATTCATGCCCATTCTTCTCCAAACGAACAAAAACTACATTTTGGAAAAAAGATAGAATCTTTATTTTCTCTTAAATTTTGACGTTCAAAAGTGTACTTGAAATAAATGTTATAACTTTGACTTTGCCATCATCGCCACCCCATAAATAAAATACGTCTAGCATTCAGCAGCATTCACGAATGTCATTAAGTACTAATTGGGGTTTTGTACAGCGCTAAATATTTTAGTGGCGGATTTGGCGTGAGATGTGGGAGTCTGGGAGAGTTATTTTCTGACTGCAGTGGCTGTAAGACGCTTATAAAGTCTCTACGATGGTTCAGGGTTAGATAACTTGGAGTTATACAGCATAGACTTGAAACAGTGATGATACATAGAGTTACGAGACGACATTATACAACGTCTCGTTTTGCATCCTCGTCAAATTTAAGGGTGTGGTACAGACCATCAAACCGAACAACTTTTTCCATGGCACCAACATCGTAATCGCGAAAAAATAATCAGTCGTCCCATACATTTGCGTCGAGTAGGTAAGGTATTGAAGTTTTCTATGGGACAGTTGAAATTTTTTTCGCGATAACGATGTTGGTCCCATGGAGAAAGTTGTTCGGTTTGATGTTCTGTATCACACTCTGAAATTTGACGAGGATGCAAAAATACACGTTGTATAGATTGTTCGGCAATTATGTCTCTCACGGATTAAGTTGGTCAAAAGTGTTGAATGTCATTGAGACTTACTGAGTTAAAGACAGAACACACGTCACAGTTATAATAGGACAACCGATGAAAGACTAAACCCATAGTTTTGATTAATATAGAAACAAAAACGACATACGTTCTATTCTTACCAAAGCAATCAGCCAAAAAACACAAAAACAAACTGCAATCACCATCCGAAATTGGTCGCCATAACGCTCCATAAAGAAAGAAAAAAAAACAAAACACGGTGCCAAATTACGATCCCAAAGCACCAATACTTCACTACATACACATCTCCATTTCAAATGGAGTGTACTTGTCGAAAATATAAGAGAAAAACAAAAAAGTTTATCATCGATAGAGGCTCAATCTCGGCGAAAACAATAGATGTATACAGCCTACAGGGAAGGGATAATAAAGTATTGAAAACAGCGGGAAAAGTCCAATCAATATCTCATATTCTCGGGGGAGACAGCCCTATCTTGGAGTATGGAGGTATGTATTGTATTTGTAAGGAGCATTTTTTGTGGTTGTGGATTAGAATCGTGGTAGATTTGTAAAGACAACAAAAATATTCTTGTGTCATGAAAATTCATTCACGAGAAGAAGCAGAAGAGGGATTATAAATTGCAGTGCTCCTTTGATTTTTAATTGTTAAAATTCTATACCTAGCCTATGAGCGGTTTCGCAGTACGTCCGATCCGAATCCAAGAAATGTCGGTCCCAGAAGTAGCCACAGTACTATTTGTATGAAGGGTTGCGCACTAGATCCGAACTCTGTCCGTCCGAATTTAGAACATTCCCAATTCGGATTGAACTCGGATCTTGAATTCAGATTCGGATTAAGGTTGTGACGGCTGTAAGATCGAACTTTTTAGACCTTATGTATCCTGCATAAGCATATGGAGTTTCATTAAAATCAGGTCATTCATTTCGTTAAAAAAGGACATGAAAGTTTGTATGAAATGCCGTATACGTATGAAATGGGGCAACTCTGGGCGAAAATGAACATTCTAGTCAAATTAATAGCACTGTTCTGCCTTTTACAGTCCACCACTGGACGGACCATGACTTCACCCGTTGCACTTACAATTTAATTTAAAAAAAAATCAATAAAACCTTTAACAATTTTTCAATCAATCCTGATTGGTATCTTAAAAGGTGGCATCGCTAATCTCCGTTTATTGTTCATTAAAAAGGGAATTAAGTGCGGGCTATGGCGGCAGTGCATAGCGAAATGCTCATAAAGTGAGCTGATTCAAATTCAACTGCTTTTTTAATGTGTATGCCGTAACCGTAATGTCTCGGAAGAGTCGTGAAGATATGCGACAATTTCTTTCTTTCTTAATGGTGGAAGCTGATTGATGAAACATAATAGATATTTTCACTGTACAGGTTCACTGTTTGCAAAGCATACTCAGTAGGTAATTTATACCTTACATTACCGAGATAAGAGTGACATTGCAATTAATTTCTTATGGTTTTACGTCGATAGTAAATGTTTCACCTAAATGTGGTCTCGTGGAATGAGAAACGGCTATAATCTTCTAGAGCCATCAATATCAGCATCACCTTTCTCTTGTTTGCCTTTATGACCAGTTCATCAGCTAAGACTAATGATTTAATCTTAGAATTGGGGTACCAAGAGACAGGACCAGACCATTTTTGACCGTGTAAGGAAGGAGGAACAGCGGTGGATTAGTGGTAACAGCCCCGATTTAAGAACCTGCTGTTTATGCTAAGGAAGGAGGATTTGAAGCAAAGTAATAAATATCAAAACTTGGATTTGCAAGTCAGTATGACGCACGTACCTACGTAAGCTCGATAATAAAGATGATACCAATTACCAGTGTCGTTAGTTTCGCCACGGACCATGATCGTATTAATTAATCAGCCGCTGAAGTGTGAAATTGACCTTTAATTATATCACACCTCCTATCATCCTTAGATGGTCCATTTAAGAGAATCGAAGAATTTCGACAGTATCGTTTTTAGCCTTACTTTGTTGCAAATCACATAAGTATCTTCGATAATAATACCTGCCTAAAGCGATTTCAGGCTTTTACCCTGCCGCTGGGGTCGCGGATTGTCCGAAGGGGTTACCGCGGCCCTGGCATAGGCAACTGAAGGAACACGGGTGGGTTTTAGTCAGTAAAAGTCTGACACGCCCTTCCGCTCCACCCAGAGCGGGAGAAGTTATTTGATGATTTCCCACCCTCAAAAAAAAAATAAAAAAATAAAAAGGCTTTTACCCTAAGCAAGAAAAACAAGAAAACGTAGTATAATATTACCTGACCTATCATTGCTTGGTTTTGGAATTACAAGGCTTTTTATTGTATTTTAGAGGGGTTTGAACGTTTTCCTGTTGAAGCTAGCATAGGTAGTCAAATTAGTCACCTCATTGCAAAATCTTTCTTCATAGTTGCAACGCACGATGAAACTAGACCATATTTATATATTTGGGATCACCAACAAATGATACACAGGCACAATATAAATCCTGTATGCTCCTTCAATTATAGGAGACCACATCATGCACATTTAGCTGTGTATCAGCTGTGTATAAGGATAAATACAGAGACAATAATAAAAAAAGTAATTAAAAAAACTAAAAAACATTTAATTTAATTTAAAATGGGCTTGTTTTTAGCTTTCAGTTTTTTTTAACTTAACTTTTACCGCAGTCGGGTTTTTTAGTTTTTTTAATTACTTTTTTTATTTCCAGCTTTTTAGTTTACAAATGTGAAAAATTTCGCAGACGATTTAGTTCTTGCAAGGAATTTTGAGGGTTATTTTGATTTCGATTTTCTTTTCGTGTTTTTTTACGATTTGTCACTTCGAATTGCTTTTAACCATATAAGTTGCATATATTTTTGTAATCACCTTTTAAAACCCTTCAATTTGATATGCCACTCGATGGTATTAGAAGAAAAAAAAATTTTAACTCCACAATATGGCACCCCAAATCCGCCATTTTACTTTGTTTATGATTTTAATGTAGCCAGTGACACTCGCGCTACCAAGACAAACCTAAAGACGTATAAATCATCCAAATCCGCTCATTCGTTTAGGAGTTACGAGGGAACAAAGAAACGGACATACATACATACTTACATACAGGTCAAATACAGAATCAGAATAAGAATCAGAACTATTTATTTGTAAACATAGGTAGAGATACACAGTGTGTGAGATGTTATAATATTTACATAACCCTCCTTTTGGGCTTCGCCGCAGTCGGGTAATAAATGTTGAAATTAGCATATCGGTAGAGGATACTTCAAAATTACCAGGGATATGGTGCCCTAAAGTATCACGTTGTCGAGATATTTGGATATATCTGGTAGTGCAGAGTTCAAAGTAATAAAAACTTAAAATGGAGTTATTATCATGAACATCACAGCCATTTTTTTCATTCAACAGAACCAATGATCTCATAAAACAACTATAAAAATCGATATCATTTATCATCATTTAGTTTTTTTTAACTTTTAGCATCTTATACGTTATTAACTAGTCTATAACTTCCTTTAACGAATTTAATTATTCCGACATCTTCGAAAACTGTACACTTTATAACGAAATGATTGATTTAAACTTTTGCGGTCACAATAGAAAAGATATAAAAATTGCTTTTATAGAAACTACAACAATTTATAAAATGAATCAATGGTTCTTGATTCTTTTATTATTTTCTAAGGTGCCAGTTTTTGGAAGAGGAAATAACTTTGTCTGATCCCAAGGGTGTCGCGATGATAGACGAATAAGGAAAAGTGAATTGGCTGCAGAATCTATGTGTTTATATCTATGCATCATGTTCTACAAATCTTGGTGATAAGAGTTAAGTAGTGTTGCCCAAATGCAAGAACAAGACGAGACTTAGCCAGTCTTGGTCTTGGTCTTGCGCCAATACACCTGGTCTTGGTCTTGGTCTTGGTCTTGCGCTCCCAGTCTTGGTCTTGGTCTTGCAGCAAGAGTCTTGCAAGTCTTGCAATTACCTATTAGTCTATTACTATTTATTAAAGTTTACTTTAAATCTTAGAAAAACGTATTAGAATTGGAACATTGTGAGCTTGAATTAACATAGCCATAGTAAAGATCAAGCAGATTAATAAATAACTGAAGATTTGATAAGAAATTCGAAAAATCAACTGACCTATATGTCGTTTTCCATGGAAGTAACTGTTTCTTAATAAACATTTATGATTTATAAGCTTACATTTGCTAAAACATGTAAAAAAACAAATTAATTACAATAACTTGACTGTATTTTAAAGAACAATACTTATCTGTCTAGAAAGAGATTGAACCCTCAACTTATAAGAAATTTAATAAAAGAGTTTTACGATTTATCATTTATTTGAATAAAAAATAAAATACAACACAAATCAACAGCTTTATCATTAGGTTATGATACTTTATATCAATTTTTTTGACCAAGAATTAATACAAAGTAACCATCTGGCTGACTCATCACTTAACCTATTTCTATGTTTTCTAATTACTAATGATGCTTTAGAAAATAACCTCTCAGCAGGTACTGAAGTTGCAGGTATTGAGAGAAAATCACGGGCCATTTTCGATAAAATCGGATACTCTGTCTCATGCGTCCTCCACCAATCTAAAATGTCTTCCGAGCTGGCAGTTCTTGGTTTTCTCAGGTACTCCTTCAACTCGTCTATCACTAAGCCTTGAAGACAAGATCCAGATGACGTCGAGTGACATTCATAGAGTTTATCAAAGTCTATTACGTCTTCATCTTCATCACATACTTTATTTTCTTTTTCTGGTAATTCCAGAGATTTGTTCAGTGAGTGTAGACTTTTATATTCTTCATAAAGTTCATTGAACTTGCGCAGACTTTCTGTTTTAAGTTGCTTCCCCCACATTGTCAGGTCAAAAGTCTGAGCCTTATGCCTTGGGTCTAAAATTAAAGAAGTACAATAAATCCAGTTGCTCTTCTTGTAATGTTTAAGCATTTTGTCTCGAGCTGCTTGGAAAGCTAGAATGAGCCTTTCATCCACTTCAGATCGATTATTTTTCTCATCTAACTGTTTTACCATGGATTCAATTTTATCTAGCAAGAGATTGAATGATACAATGACTAGCGGTAATGTAACATATTTGTCTCCACCAAGTTTTGTACTTAAAAGTTTAAAGTTTATTAGAAATTTATGTAATTTTTCGAGTACCTGCCATTCATTAGCTGTGATTTGAAAATCATTTAATTCGGTGACAGAACTGCACAATATGTCAATGCCCGCTCTCACTTTTAAACCAAATCCAATCATAATCATAAATATCATGTGTGGAATTCCATCTCGTTGGACAGTCAAGAATGGCATTTAGATTTGATGGCACGCCAGCTGCTTCACAAGCAGACTGAAACTTCTTCTTCACTATCTCACTTCTTTTTATTTTACTGGAAATACTGCGTAACTTTGTTACAGATGTACGCGAGTCAGCAATATTTGGTGTAGATTCTTCATCTTCCTCATCCTCAGTTTCGTCTGCATAGTCTTCGTACTGCTGATCTTGCGCGTTAGTGTCAGACTCACAGTGTAATGCTAAGGTCTTTAATAAATCTTGTACACCAAGGTTTAAAATGTGAGCAAAGCACCGGAAATGTTGATTGTCTGAATCAAAGTGTGGCGGCAGCTGTTTGCCCAGTTCATACATAAATTTGGTATTTGCAGTTGCGTTGTCGACCGTGATACCTTGTATTTTATCAATTATGCCATATTCCAATAAACATTCATGGAAAATCGTTGCAATATCTTCCCCAGTATGTCGACCGCGTGATGGTATAAAATCAAGAACTACAGATTGATACTTCCATTCGTTGTCTATATAATGAATAGTAACCCCGTAGTAACTCCTACCAGCAATTGACGTCCACCCATCAATGGTAAAAGACATTTTAGATGATAATTGTTGAAGTCGTTCCTTGAGATTCAATTGGAGCTCTTCAAATCGCTCTTTGACTTTCCTTCTAAGTGTAGACCTTTTAGGAAACACCATATTAGGGCAAATACGTCGAAAATATACTTGTGTAGCTTCGTCATCGAAAAATGAGAAGGGAAGATATTTTTTCACCACCCAATCAAATGTAGCTGTCGTGATGTTGTCACTGCTGTTTTCCGACTGAAACAAAACAATAAATCTTGTGTTATTATTTAAAACATACTAGGTTTGAGCGTATAAGAGGAGGAGGTTTGTTGTTGTTAAATCGAGAAAATCGTTAAATTGATATTTGTTATATTAAGGTTGCACTGTACTGTAATTTACCAAAATAAAGTACTTAGTTGTTACTGGCCGATTAAATGAAAATATGGGTGTTTATAAAAAATATTTAAGACGATAATTACATACTTAATATGTCGCACCCCTAGATGAAAACACCACTAACTCAAAAATACTTACGTAAGTTAATGGCGTTTTTGAAAGTATCGCATGAATAGCTACGCGGAGTTAAAATTCTTTTAACTGTTAAAAAAATGTTCTTACCTGTCCACTTCTTCCAGCGGTTACTAAAAAGCTTGTGATATCTCCACTTAATTTTGGTTTAACAGGAAGAAATATTTCTGATTCCTTTTTGTGGAAAGATATTAGATGTTTCCTTAAGCCTGAAGTGTTTCTGTTTTTCATTTTTATTTCAATCTTTTTATGTTGGCACAATTTACAGAAGGCAGTTTGGGATGCATGAATTATTTCGAAAAACTCCTCAAATTTGCTTTTGGGTCTTTTAGATCTGTGACTCAAACTCTCGTTACTCGGACTAGAATAATTTGAATCTTCGTCACTCATATTAAATTGTACACGTGATACGTTTTTAGAAAACAACGAGAATTAGTAAAAACAATTATTAAGTTAGACTCGAAGCACAGCTCAATTGGAAATGACTGGAATTAAAATAATTCCTTTATTTATAGTACGTTTCCTTGCTTTCTACCGCGCCGCCTCGCCACGTGCCGGCTCTATGAAAAGGATGCCGTCGCAAATCAAACAATGCCGCGTGCGGCGTACAAACACACACTAAATATTACCTACTTGTACAGACGCGACGCGTGAATAAAATAGAATTAGTGCCAATCACTATTCTTTACATATAAGTGAATGTTTTGGCGTACATCTATACTAATATTATAAAGCTGAAGAGTTCGTTTGTATGTTTGATGACAGAAGTTTTAAAATAAATAAAAAAGTCCTGAACGTCACTATACCTCCAAAGTTACTATTCCTCGTGGACGAAGTCGCGGGCACAGCTAGTAAATACTTACTCTCATCATCTCTCTCAGAGATATTCGGGCTGGTAAGTAATACAAAACTCTTATCGCAGGCTTTTTATTTTATTAGTAGGTAAGTACCTACGCTTTTTATATTATTTTATTAGTTTTGTAGAATTTTTTTACACGTTTCAAGTATATTTAAAAGTGGCTACAATATTTATTAAACGGGTGATATTTGAACACTTTTTTGCTATTTTTTCTTGTAAAAACTTAAGAAATATAATGACTAAATGTACAATAATAGTACCTAAGTAATTAGTTTAAAACCATATAAGTAATCAATATTATAATATATACTTACTAGAATGAATTAATATGACATCTACTACCTATCCTTACCATTTTATCCTAATCATAATACTACTTGCGTGATCAGTATAATGTATTCATTTTCATTCTAAGCACTCTGAAACTTATTTATTCTTTGGAACACCTGTAGGTACTCTTAAAAAAATTCGAAATTATTTTGCATGAGTATACCTACGCCCTATGGCGGCAATCAAATAGTGTCACAAATGTTATGATTTCGGCGTGGCGGCAACGATTGTTTTAGATTTCAAAAGAAGCCGCCGGCGCGTGTATCATAACCATGTACTTCCGAAAAGCGGCAAATTTCTTTGAGAAGTAAGTACAAAACCTTTGATGCCGCATTATCAAAGTGCCGATGGTTAAAACATAACTATGCATGCACTCAGTTTGATTTTAATAGATATTTTTTTATTCGCTATGTTTATGGTATTAGTCGTAATGCGCATAGGTCCAGTTTTTCATATTCTTTGATACAGTTTTTTGCGTCTCATACAATTCCTAAGCGTACCTACCTATACACCGAACTGTTACACCTAACTACTCAGTGAAATAGCGCTAAGTCCTAGCTGCAAGACGCAAGAGTCTTGCAGGCTATGTCTTGTTCTTGCTCAAGTCTTGCACGGTCAGTCTTGGTCTTGGTCTTGCTAAAAATACGCGGTCTTGTTCTTGGTCTTGGTCTTGCAAAAACGCAAGAACAAGACCAAGACTGAATTTGGGCAACACTAGAGTTAAGGCGCGGTGTTAGCTCAACATTCACAAAAATTGGTTTCTTGGATTGTCGAGTATGACGTAACGCAATGAAACTATCCGACGCAAAAATACAGTGGATACAGAAGGGTTTAAAGAAAAACATTAACCGAATAGAATAGTAAAAAATAGTTTAATATTCCCAGTAAAAAATTTGGAAGTTGCTCCGCAAAAATATACTTTGACGTCGAACATCTCTATATTTTCAGCGATAACGACATTCTTTTTTTTTAAGAATTCAATAGAATTAGCATTTTTTTAAAACTTGAACCGGACAATTATTTAATTTATTGTGTACATTCTAAATAATCTAAAGAAAACCGGGAAAATAAACGCACATTCGCAGCTTAGTCACATCTCGGCAACACAAATATTATTTTCAATTTTCAACCTTGTTTCAAGGCAGCTAATGGTGACAATAGATTACGCGGTTGTGTGATGTTTAAAATCTTCGTCAGTCAGCGCCTTAAGACAAGAATTAGTCTGAGAAAGTACGAGAGATATCTATACCGTATTCAAAATAAGATGAGACATTGAAACAAACCTTTTTTACATTCCGTTCAACCGATTTTGACTTCTATTTCGTTGGCGGCATGACAAATGGCAGCTGCAGTAAACAGTTGGTATTGTTACCACTTCTTTGCCTTTAATTTCATCTTTAAGCCTACGCAATAGAAGTCAAAATCGGTTGAACGTACTGAAAAAAGGTTTGTTTCAATGTCTCATATTATTGTGAATACGGTATAGCCAGGTAGGTACTGTGAAGTGTAAGGTATTGTGTATGGCATACAATTAATCCTTCCTAACTAATATTTTGTTTGATTGTTTGTAACGCTTTCGTGCTAAAACGGCTGAACGGATTTGGATGAAATTTGGCATACGGGTAGACCATGACCTGTAAAAGGACATAGGCTACTTTTTGTCGACATACCAGGCGGGCGAAGCCGCAGGCGGAAGCTAGTAGATAATAAACTTGCTGTTATTCGTGGATCTTTGACAGTCGTTACGGGTCGTCAGAAGCCCGAAAGTCTGACAACCAGTCTTACCAAGGGGTATCGTATTACCCAGTTACTGGGTTGTGGAGGTCAGACAGGCAGTCGCTCCATGTAAAATACTGGTATTCAGCTGCATCCGGTTAGACTGGAAGCCGACCCCAACATAGTTGGGAAAAGGCTAGGCAGATTGATTGATGTACCTATAGGTAGATGATGTGTGAAAGTTTGGCTGAACTTTGTACGTGAACCTAGAACCATCTGTTAAAAGAAACACGAAGGTGTGGTATTCTCTGTTATTGGCTAAAAACTTAGACTTACATTGTTTCATGCTTTGAACCATATATCACACTAATAATAGAAAGGCGAAAGTTTGTGAGTAGAATGTGTTACTTCTTCACGCTCAAACGGCTAGACCGATTTGGATGAAATTTGGTGTATAGATAGCTTATACCCTGGATTAACATATAGGCTACTTTTTATCCCGGACTACGCGGGTGAAACCGCGGAGTGCAGCTAGTAATATTATAAATGCAAAAGTTTGGGTGGATGAATGTTTGTTACTCAATCACACCAGAACGGCTGAGCGGATCTGGATGAAATTTGGCACAAAGATAGAATACAGTCTGTAGCATTTATGCTACTTTTTCTTTATACCGGTAGTTCTTTTCCGTGGGATAATTTCCGACATCCACGAGGGCGAAGCCGCTGGCAAGAGTTGGTGAAGGAAGTAAAATAGCTGTTGCCCGCGACTTCTTATGCGTGTACTTTGTATTTCATCATAATGCTCATATCCATCATGAAGAACAGCCACTTGCCATGGCTGTCTAATTTCATAAAGATTGAAAACAGACAACAGTTAATTTTGCATTTTTAACCGACGAAAAAAATTGAGGAGGTTCTTAAGTCGACACTTGTATTGTTATTATAATTTTTTTGGGCTTCTGCTTGCTTGTTTCTTTCTTTCTTTTTTTTTCGTGTGACCACCTGACGAGTGTATGACCACGCATAACTTTTTACGGAGTTGACTGATTTGGAAGATTCTTGTTTTATTCGAATAATAAAAATAGTTATATAACTATAACCCTAACCTAACCTAGGTTAGGGTTATACAAGGTGTAACATAAATAACCCACAACCTCTTAAGGGTCATTGTACTCATCATTATGAACAACTTTTACTATGGGACCAAACCTGGAATCGCGAAAAAAAAATCAGCTGCTCCCTACATTTTGACGAGTTTGATGTAGATAAATGTACTGGTCAGCTGATTTTTTTTCGCGATTTCAGGTTTGGTCCCACAGTAAAAGTTGTTCATAATGATGAGTACAATGACCCCTTAAGAGGTTGTGGGTTATTTATGTTACACCTTGTATATATTTTTATTATTATTGCTGTATGTTAATTTTAGAATTTATATTAATATTATTAAGTTAGGTATGTAATGTATGTACAATGTCAATTGTTCTTGATTAAAAAATTATATTATACCTCGAAGTTAGTCCCACGTAAAATTTATTTACTTTGCTTAGTTTTTGTATTATTAGCATCAATAATACGTATTTTTTCCTACTTTTTATGTCGATGATTTTGATGAGTTTTTATTTTTCACACTGCAAAAGAAATGAGAACTCATTTCTTTTGCAGTGTGAAAAATAAAAACTTTCTTACAAAAAAATACAACCGACTTCCAAAAACAACACTACAAAGTGAACATACATTGCATGTCTGATTTGTCAGTTTATGTAAACGCATGTTTCACAAATAAATTATTCTTATTCTTATTCTTAAAAATAACTTTAATTTCGGAAGTCGGTGGCAAAAATCGAAAATACAGAACCAAAGACACCGACTTCGGAAATTAAAGTTATTTTCTCTTTGTATTGTTTTTTTTAAATATATGCATGGTTAAGGATGTACGCAAAGATTTGACTTACGCTGGATGATTCCTGCCTACGCCCATGAAAAATAGGCATTATCTTACATACTTCTGGAGTACTTCTTGAAAATACCTATCTACCTAGCTAACCAAAGTAAAAGATAAAACTTATACTAAGCAATTACAGATTGGTCTGTTACAGAAACTTCTCTGGCAAAAAGGATGAGCTTAGCACTAGAAGCTTTTAAATAATATAGATAATATACACGGAGCTTTATGCAGTTAATCAGCTGCTGCAGACACAGTTCCAGGAAACAGGGAGACGTTACACAGAAATAACATGATGAAGGGAAATGGCAGAAGGTTTACAGGAATTCAAAGTTGAAAGATGTCTGTAGTTGTCTGGGAAACAGGAATAAAACTCGCTAAGGTCAGTTTATCGAAAATAAAATCATTGTTTTACTTCTAACCCCTAGACCTGATGAAGTAGGGGAACTTTTTAAGGACAGATAATTAATTCCGGTGTTTTTAAGAACGTTCGCATTTCAATCTCAGTCTCGAATATCTTGTCTCGAATTTACGTTATTTATTTTATTAATTATATAAAAAATATTTGCGTTTTTTACATTTAGGTTACAGAGGTCATTATATAAGTAAGAAATAATGTAGGGCCTAACACACTCCCCTGCTGTGGTACGCCATATAGTACGTCAGCATCCTCACTAATATGTGCTCCTATCGTAGCTCTCTGTTGCCTGTCGGATAAATAATCTTTCAAAAAATTTAGCGGATTTCCCCTTATTCCAATTCCCTCTAGTTTTGCTACAAGGGCTGGAACAGAAACGGTGTCGAAAGCTTTTTTAAGATCAAGGAATATATAGGAATATATCTATGAAGACTATCTTTAAAATAACGGATTTTAAACAGGTTACATTAAACCTTCTGTTCTACCATGTTACCATGGCAACACTAAACAAAAAGAAGATAAAACTAGACAACTATTATCACGTGATAAATTGCGAGAGTGAGTCAGGATACTGTTTACTTCAGCTCTTTAAAACGTCCGCAATGAGTGCGACTTTACTCGTACTAAAGTTTTTAAACAGGAATTAAAATATACGAGGGTCATTTAGTAATTAGATTAAGTTTATTGGAGAGTCTGGTAGTAAAATGCCATCCTGCCATGCCCGGGCCACATTAACCGGTCACCATAAACATCGCGGTAGTTAAATTCGGTCAAGATTCGGTCAAATTATCGCGGTAAGTGGTGGCTACACCTACAGCTAACGCCCTTCAACGCGATAATCAACGGGATATCCCGTTAATGTGGTCGCAACATCAGTGATGTAATTATCTCCGTTGCTTAGTGAAATTCTTATACCCATAGAAAAGGAATGAATATTGATCGCCACGTCATCCATGTAGCTACGTATTGGCAATTTATAAAATCCAAAGGAATAAAATATTGCGAACTCTTTCAGTAGTTAGTTCTTCTGAAAGTCCTAATTATGTCGATCACCGTTCAGCAATCGGTAAAAGGCTCATGGGGCATTTGAACTTTTGTTCAGGTTGGCAACGCATCCGCACTGCAAAACCCATGGGATGATGCCTGGGTAAAAAAAAAGAAATTATATTTAGTCCGTCAGTCAGTTAATAAAAAAATATTAGACACGTATTTTTTGCTTTATCATATTAATAAAAAATGTTAGGCAGTGGAGGCTCGCTACGGCACTTCTACGTATAAAATCTGGCTAGGCGTGACGTCATGCCATATTTTAACTCAATGTATTGCCGTAATCTTTTGATTACGTAAAAAAATAAAAAATACGTTTCCGATATTTTTTAGGGTTCCGTACCTCAAAAGGAAAAAACGGAACCCTTATAGGATTACTTCGTTGTCCGTCTGTCTGTCTGTCTGTCTGTCTGTCTGTCTGTCCGTCTGTCTGTCAAGACCCTTTTTATCAGGAACGCGTGGAGGTATCAAGTTCAAATTAATATCAAATACGTAAGTCTATGGTCCCTTGGAGTTGTAAAAAAATCAAGCTTCTAAGTCAACGCAATAAAAAAATACGGCCGTTTATGCGATATATTTTGATACTCGCAAGTAAATCAAAACCTATAGGCTACTTTCCGTTGACCTAGAACCATGAAATTTGGCAAGAAGCAAGGTCTTACAGCACAAATAATGGAAAAAGTCCGAAAATTGAAAATTTGTAATTTTATCACATAAAAAAATTGCTTTTAGTTTTTTTTTCTGGCAAAATGTGGGTGTATAGGCCCAAGCCTTCGGGGAAACAAGGCGTGATGTTATTTTTATGAATAGTTATTTGCGAATACAAACTTAAATATGCAGTTGGACAATTGTCCGTGACGTGTATGTGTATGTGTATGGGAGAACATGTTTTTCAACACAATGTTAAGTTTGTATTTGGGATAAATTCTTTTCAACTACGGAACCCTCATTGTCCGTGGTCCGACACGCACTTGGCCGATTTTTAATAATCTAAATGCCTGACAAAAAAAATTTTTTAGTCATCATTTGTTTTTTTTATTAGGGATTTTTGTTTTTTTTTTCGTGTTACCCAGTGCCAGTGGAGGTCAGACAGGCAGTCGATTCATTTACATGGATCGCCTGGACTGGTATTCAGTTCCATCTGGGTAGACTGTGTTGGGGAGTGGAAATAATGTATTCCTTTTTGATGATGCTTGATGATTTCCGACTCCAACATGGTTGGGAGAAGTCTAGATAGACTGAAGAGTAACGCAAGTCGTCTCCTGAAATCTCCTGAAGACTTATCAAGTTGCTGTTATTATTTTCATCAACAAGAAACCCTTCCCCGTCAATACTTCAATTCTTAGCCATCAGCCTGCAGATATCGGAGCCTATAGGTGCAGGACGTCAGCGCCGTTTGGACTACGAGGCTTAACCTCACATAGGGATACACCTGGATTGGCCATCGTGTCCGTGTCCATCGATCACGCCCGTCCGGCACATGTTGTTTCCTGGAAGTATAACAACCGTAATGCTTACTGCAATATGTATTCCAATGACTGATGTGCGATGAAACGCAATTTTTTGCCGCCATCCATATCTATAAGAAAAAAAAAACATCAAATTAATTTAGTTTTTCCTTTCTAAACATGTTTAGATATCACATCAGCGGAGTTTTACTAAATTATTTAATTTGACCCTGTATTAGTTCTCCAATCTCCTAAAAAATAGTTTCCTAGCCCTGACTCCTAAGGCATACTAAACACCATACTACAGTAAGTATGAGGATAACTTTTATTCTGATCATGAACATTCTGTTTATGTTAGGAACAACAGTATTCTTCTGAACAATTCTCATTACCCTGGCAACTTTGAAAACTAGGAGTGTAGGGTTGATGCCGGTTATAAAGATGTTTGGTGGAGCTGGAATTAAGATAAGATAAGATAAGATAAGATAAATGTTTATTGCTCACCACAATATTATTGAAAATACACAATACACCATGAATGCATTATTTGAATATTGTGGGAAACTGGTGCCTGAGCTAAGCTCTAGGCCTGTATTTCAGGACACCAGGTCTCCGCCCTTTTACAAAATAAAACTTTTTATGTATGTACTTGTACACTGACAAAAATTTAAAAGATAAAAAAAGAAAAATCAAGATTTTGTAAATATTGGTGGCTCGAATGAAAATTTCAAACTTTACATATACTTAAGCTAATCTTTTTTTTTTTTTAATTAGGTTACTTGTGTGTGGAAGAGTGTGAGGGTGTGTGTAAGGGGGGGGGGGTGTGTGTGTGTGTGTGAAGTGGTGTTGGTCTGAGCGAGTGACGTGTGGGTGTGTGTATGTGTGTTAGGCGCTTTTTTGGGCGTGCGTGACTGAATGAAAGTGTTATATATTATTATGTGACCTAAAGGTACCTAACTTGACTTGTGAATGATGATGCACGTAGGTTTGTACATAATAAGGTTATTATAGCTATAGCTACGATATTACACCATATTGGTAAGTAAGTTTTCAGTATCCTCATAATTAAGTTGTTGTAGTAAGGCAGTAACTTTCTTTTTGCACATAGTTTTAGTGAGGTTAACTATAGGTGACATTCTGTGTATTTTGTTGTATAGAAAACAACCTAGGTGGCAAAAGAACCGTTTTGAAAACTGAGTAGTAGATTGATGTGTTAGACGGCGGTCTACGGGGGTGTACCGTCTTTTGCGATGTGTGGCTGTGGGATGATAGGTAAGTAATGAATGCTGTTTTAATACGATGTTAAGAATAAAAAGTTGACGCACTGTCAAAACTTTAGCCTCCTTGTAAAGGAGCTCTGTGGGATAGCGGTAAGGCAGGAATGAGGACACCTTTAAGATAGCTCTCTGGGCTCTCTCCAAATCAATAATTGTAGTTTTCGGAGCACCTCCCCAAACAGAGATACAGTAGGTTAACAGTGACTGAGCAAGGGTAAAGTATACTGTGTGTATAATTGGTGATAAAAAGCGGCCAAGTGCGAGTCTGACTCGCACACGAAAGGTTCCGTACCTCCTAAAAATAATATTGTATATTATTTTTTTATAGAAGAACTCGTGGTCAGGTAATAACAGTCGCATGGGTCGATCAGTACGCTTGCCGGGGTTAGTCAGTAGATGGGTGATCATCTTTACATACCGAGACTCCTCCGTGCCGTTAAGCCGTTGGTCCTGGCTGTCATTCGTGGATCTTTGACAGTCGTTACAGGTCGTCAGAAGCCTGAAAGTCTGACAACCAGTGACAATCCAGTTACTGGGTTGTGGAGGTCAAATAGGCAGTCGCTCCATGTAAAATACTGGTATTTAGCTGCATCCAGTTAGACTGAAAGCCGACCCCAACATAGTTGGGAAAAGGCTAGACAGATTGATTGACCTTTTTTTACATCTGCCATAGTAGTCCACCAGTCAGTGAAAATTTTAAGTGTATACCTACCTACCTATATACCACTACGGTTCACAAGGTACAGCCCTGTAACAGACGGACGGACGGATGGACGGACGGACAGCGGAGCCTTAGCTCCGTTTTACCCCGTTGTGGTTGTCCCGTTTATCAAACCTGAACCTCAAGCTTCTGCTGGCGCTGCTGCTGCGGCTGGTGAGACCCTCAAGCGACGCAAATACTGTAACTTTAAGGTTACAGTATTTGCGTCGCTTGAGGGTCTCAAGCGACGCAAATACTGTAATCGTCATCAGGCCGGCCATACACGGTACGGTCTACCGGAGAGGTCTACCTGTGCAGGCGTACCGCACAGGTAGACCGGAGCGTGTATGGGAGTAGAGCTGTACAGTTTTTTGAACCTGCGCAGGCGACCGGCGCTAAATCGAATATCAATTATTTCTAGCACACACACACAGGTACACCGAACGGTGACACCGTTCGGTGTACCTGTGTGTGTGTGCGTGTACTCCGGTCGCCTGCGCAGGTCGCGTCATTTGTTTTCTAGTATCTGTCCTGTCTGGACGGTCGTCGCGTCGCTCGCATCGTATTTCCACGAATGCCACGTAATTCAACACGGTTCTAATTTTAATTCATTTAAAAATTAACATGACTATAACTTGTCCTTTTCAATAACCACTGCTTACACCACTTTTTTCCCTTCGTTTTCACTATTTTTGTATTTTTTTCTTCAAAATTAAAGCAAGGCCTAACAATGCCAACGCGTCATCGTCCTCAATCGATGCCATCGCAAAAATAACTGAAGACCGCTCAGGTAGACCGGAACGTCCCCATGCACACGGGTGGCAAACCTGCACAGGTAACCTCACCGGTAGATGTCCGGTAGACCGTAGCGTGTATGGCCGGCTTTAGGTAACTCAGTTTTGAGCCGTTTGGGTCGAAACGCTCGGGTCATGGGGCCCGAGTGCGAGACTTCTTTTTAAGGAAATTTCTCGCCGACTGGTCGAGACTTCACGTGACCAGAGCTTGGCGTGGCTTGTTCTTTGCCCCAAGAATTAGCATTGCCATTCAACGTGGCAACGCTGCCAGTCTTCTGGGCACGTTTCCGGATGACATCGATGCGGACGAGTACTTCGACGCCTAAGTGTCCTTTTGTTTTTGTATTTATTTGTATAGTTAGTTAGTCATTTACTTTATATTAGTACGTAATGTAAATAGTGCTAACTTGTATAACGACTGTGAACTGGCAACCAGTCCTATCTCACATTTTTGAGGTTTTCATATTATTGATGCAATTTTATACTATTTCTTACTCCGCACAGTTGCAAAAGTCCTTTCTCAGATGGATTTAAAATCGGCGCTAAAACCGGCTTTATTCAACTTGAACTAATAACATAAATAATGTTTAAATAAATATATTAGCTTAAATGAATGAGTCTTGAGACCGACCTAATCAAACAAACAATAGGACTTTAAAGCCTAGACATACCAACTCCATCTCCTCATTCCTCGACGTTAAGCAGGATCAAGTTAGCAAGTTGAGGGTCATCAGTTATTCAATGGGGTCCGGGCGACGGCGCGACGTACTTGTTTAATACTTAGTTTCACTTGATACTTCACTTAATTAAATATTTGTTACTACTGACTAGTGTCTGGATGTTTTGAAACGGGAAATTTACTACCTACCATAGATATGCCTGGGAGAAGTTTCGTCCAGGGAAGTCCATATAAGAATTATTTCAGTTGGTGCTCGTACAATGACAGGAACATAAAACTTTTAAATATGGCAACTTTGGTATTTATACTGTATTTTCCGAAGGGTAAGGCAATAAGGCGAAGACGTATAGTGTACCTATACTCGCGTTTAACGTTTGCCAGATACTCGTATATCCTACTTATCTATTATGATTGGTTATTGTCATCTTCAGGGTACAACATCGGTGACCCTGTTTTCTAAAACAATGATTTTTTAGGGTTCCGTACGTCCGAATGAAAAAACGGAACCCTATAGGATCACTCTTGTGTCTGTCTGTCACAGCCAATTTGGTCCGAGTCGAATGGACCGATTAAGTCGAAAGGTCTACAATATGAATTTCTGACACCCAAACATGGACGTGTAACGTAAATAAATTTAAACTCAAACTCACAGCATTTATTTCAAATAAACCAATTACAGGCACTTTTGAATTGTCAAGGGGTCGGTCAGTCAGAAAGATGAAGCTAGTTGCCTGTTCTGAAGCGTAGTAGGTAATGTAAAGGTTTCATACTTTGGTCAATCCTAAACACACTATGCCGAAGTTACGCGACCAAAGTTCGGCATGATTACGCCTGCAATGCTATTTGAATTACTGACGACACACTATGCCGAAATTACGCTGCGTTCTAGCGTACAGCCGAACTTCGGTCGGGCGTAAGTTCAGCGGCAATTTGGCGGCAACGTATGCTGTAGAGCACACATTATACGCGATCGAAGTTCAGTTCGATTGCCGAAGAAGATCCGGGGCGGGGGACGGTGAAGTTCACGACACTGAAGTTCCGCAACTGAATTTCCGCCGCGTAAGTTCGGCACTTATGGTGTGTCATATCAGCCGAACACGTTGGAACGTAATATCAGCCGCGGAACTTCGGTCGCGTAACTTCGGCATAGTGTGTTTAGACACTTAGGAATGATTCTGATGACTGACATTTCGATCATTCAAACATCGAATTGCTCTTAAAGAAAAGTGATGCTCGCTTTTCTTTAAGGAGGGACAGATATATTTTAGCTAGGGCTCTGCTTAGGCAGAGTGATATATTTAATCTTGAAACAGTACCTATAATTAAATTGTGGCCCTCCGCTCGGCATCTTCTCTATACTCATTTCTATACTTACTAAATCCCCCTGTGCGGACCTGCGAGTACTGAGTCTTCACAGTACCAAAGGAGAAGAACCGGCAAGAAACTTAGGCTTGTCCGCCGTAAAAAGCGCGGTCACTGTCGGACTGCATAGAAAAGAAAGAGAAGCACGATGACACAACGCTTGCAAAATATGAAGTAATTACCGATTTATAAAAAATCTAGGGATTGGACTAAAAAGTAATCACATGAAATCATTCCTATTAACACTTTTAATGAAAACTGTAGGAGTAATATGGTAAAAACTAGAAAAAATAGACAGAAATAGACCTGGATTTAGATTTTTTTTCCCTTAGTTCTACAAACTAAAATAGATTTCAGGACAGATGAAATCACTTCTTATGTGTTGTAGATTGCTGTGGATTTTTCCTATCAAAAAGATGCTATAGTTATTGTATAAGATGGATACAAAGTTACTTAGTTTCGCCGTATTTTAGGGAGGCCCCTATTTCCATATACCTATAGAATGTCACACATCACTGCTCATCCAATATAGTCTACACGTTAACTACACGCGACATGTTATGTCTGAAATAGTTGGGATTCCGTCAGCATTGCGGTCGCACGATGGCGACCAGTTGTGGTCGCATACCGGACGCGGTCGCTACACCTTGTCACTAAATGTACTGATTGATACTGCTGCCTATTTCAGTTATTTTGCGTTATTTGTTGTGATTTATGTGTGTTAAGTGGTACGAATTTTATGGTTCTCGGTCTACGTGTCCATAATCTCGGGATGTTTTTTGAGTAGAAGCCGAATCTGTTGACATACTATCACTTACAATTTATAGATTGATAGGTCGGGCAAAGCATTATTGGATTATTTCATTGAGTTATTATTTAGCACTCAACAGCAACCCGTGGTCTGTTCGTTATGTTTATTTAGCACTCAACAGCAACCCGTGGTCTGTTCGTTAAGTTTATTTAGCACTCAACAGCAATCCGTGGTCTGTTCGTTATGTTTATTTAGCACTCAACAGCAACCCGTGGTCTGTTCGTTATGTTTATTTAGCACTCAACAGCAACCCGTGGTCTGTTCGTTAAGTTTATTTAGCACTCAACAGCAATCCGTGGTCTGTTCGTTATGTTTATTTAGCACTCAACAGCAACCCGTGGTCTGTTCGTTATGTTTATTTAGCACCCAACAGCAACCCGTGGTCTGTTCGTTCTGTTTATTTAGCACCCAACAGCAACCCATGGTCTGTTCGTTATGTTGATTAAGCACTCAACAGCAACCAGTGGTCTGTTCGTTAAGTTTATTTAGCACTCAACAGCAATCCGTGGTCTGTTCGTTATGTTTATTTAGCACTCAACAGCAATCCGTGGTCTGTTCGTTATGTTTATTTAGCACTCAACAGCAATCCGTGGTCTGTTCGTTATGTTTATTTAGCACTCAACAGCAACCCGTGGTCTGTTCGTTATGTTGATTTAGCACTCAACAGCAACCCGTGGTCTGTTCGCTATGTTTATTTAGCACTCAACAGCAACCCGTGGTCTGTTCGCTATGTTTATTTAGCACTCAAAAGCAACCCGTGGTCTGTTCGTTATGTTTATTTAGCACTCAACAGCAACCCGTGGTCTGTTCGTTATGTTTATTTCGGTAGATTCGTCGTTTCGTTCCTTCACACCGGAACAAGGTTGACGATCTGAAGACGGTAGTACAAGTAGACTGGATACGGAAGACGGAAATCCAGGTGTGGTGGCAAGACCTGAGAGAGACATGCCAGGAATGGACATCAAAAATAATAACTACCCCAGCTATTGAACCCGCCCAACTGCAAGGTGGTATCTACAACGCCACATGTGAACTACGCATCAAAGACCTGACGTCACACAAATCCTGCATCGCGCTAGCAGAGTTTACCGCGCGACTGTCATATACAACGTATCGTTTTGCATTCTCGTCAAATTTCTGGGTGTGATACAGAACATCAAGCCGACAACTTTTTCCATGGGACCAACATCGTAATCGCGAAAAAAAAAATCAACTATCTCGTAGAAAACTTCAATACCTACTCGACGCAAATGTATGGGACGGCTGATTATTTTTTCGTGATTACGATGTTGGTGCCATGGAGAAAGTTGTTCGGTTTGATGGTTTATACGACACGTTGTATACAACATCCCGACAACAACCGTCGGGCAGTAGCCCACCAGACACAACACCCGTCTGGTGGGAGGATCCTCCCTTTTTAATAGAGGATGAGTGAACTTTACACGCTGTTCCTCATACCAGTCATACCTCTATAAAATTATCCAGTTTCAAGACAACGCCAACGTTCAAATCAATTTTAGAAGAACAGTAATTACCAAATAACATCATCTTACAATAACCTTCTCTCAAAAGAAAAACAGCCACCAACACTGAATAATTTCCCTCACATTTCTTCAACAAAACAGACCACAATAACTACCCTCGCATTAAAAACAGGCGGTAAACTCAATGCAAATTATCCGGTACAACGCGTACACCTAACGATCACTCCGGTGCCTAATTACCGACAGTAATCGGTAAGATATGGATTTTTATGAAAATATTTTCCAATTGTAAACCTCATTATGAATGGTGCATTCCGTGGCGGTTGTTTTTAGCGGCTTTTTGTGTAATGTTTACTGTATACAGGATGTCCGGTAAATAATGGATAACCTTGGAATAGCATATTACATACATGATGGCCGTTCTTAAAAAAATACAAAAAAAAAAATATCCCCACTAGTAGACGTACACACGGCTACACATCAAGCTATACATACATTTCTAGTTTAGACTGACCTCTCATTGTAAGGAAATCTTATACAATGCGAAATCAGCTTATACTGAAAATTTGATCTGTTGTCGTGCGTACATTATGATTTTTTGGAGTCTCCAAAAAATATTTTTTTTAAATATTTTTTTTTTTGTTTTTTTTTAAGAACGGCCATCATGTCTGTTATATGCTATTCCAAGGTTATCCATTCTTTACCGGACACCCTGTATATCTTAAGCCGGGTCTCCTGCGAGTCTTTTTTGCGAAACATTACACAAAATATCGAAACATAAAGGCGTGCCTATATATTTGAATACGTATAGGAGAAAGCTTGCCTAAGAAAACAAATGATTATGTGTAAGATTTTTTAGGGTTCCGTACCTCAAAAGGAAACACGGAACCAAACTAAATCACTCGTGTGTCTGTCTGTCTGCCTGTCTGTCTGTCACAGCCAATTTGCTCCGAATGTAACGAACCGATTAAGTGGTTTACACATATGAATCTGTGACCAAAACATACTTACGGCTAAAGTAAATAAATTAATTTTGAATATGGGGGTCACTTTTGGGGGTCAAATAAGAAAATTAAAAAGAAAAGTTTTGCAAATTGTTTCATGTCAAATGAAAGGGAGAGGACGAGGACGAGGAGAGAGAGGAGGACGTCAAATTGATTTTTTTATAATTTTAAAATGAATTGTTTTAAAGTTACGTAAGAAAATAGACGAAAATTTACCATTCCGGGAAAAATCCAGGAAATAATTCTTTACCTGTAGATTACAGAAAACCCTAAGTAAAGAAGTTTGTAGTCTTAAAATAACAAGGTATATCTCTCAATATTGTGAGTACAAACTTAGATTTACAGTTGGAATGTAAGGGAGAACATGTTTTTCAACTAGTGTTAGTGTCAGTGTTTTTCAAGTTTTTTCTTGGGATAAATTCATCCCAACTACGGAACCCTTCATTGTTCGTGATCCGACACGCAACTGGCCGGTTTTTTTTTAAAAATAGGACAGCAAACTTCTCTTCTTTGAAAAAAGCACTTCCACCATTATTTATTTGATGATTGACATTAATGTACCAGAAAAGCTGAGCGTCCGCTGGTCCGCACCGGCCGCAACGCACGCACGGCACGCAACGGATTTTGGTTTGTTTAAATGAAGAAATGAAAATGTGGGCGGTACTTGGTAGTGGACGCAGTGCTATATGAATTCGAAATCATCTGCCTAGCCTTTTCCGTACTATGTTGGAGTCGGCTTCCAGTCTAACTGGATGCAGCTGAATATCAGTATTTTACATGGAGCGACTTCCTATCTGACTTCCACAAGCACAATCAGTTATTGGGTAATACGATACCCCTTGGTAAGACTGGTTATCAGACTTTCGGGCTTCTGACGACCCGTAACGACTGTCAAAGATCCACGAATGACAGCCGGGACCAACGGCACGGAGGGGTCTCGTTATGTAAAGATGGTCACCCATCCATGGACCAACCACCGTGCGGCTGTTATTACCTAACCACGCCTTAATATTAATGTCAATATAACCATCAAATTACATTGTCCCAGTAACCTATAACCCAATATTTATAGGGCGATATACCGTGTGAAAATTGAGCATTTTCTTTGAAACTTAACTGCCTTATAAAAAGGATCCCGGAGAAACGTGAATTCGTCTTTTCTAATGTCCTATAAATAAACATACGGTGCCGAATTTAGGGAGCGTACACAATGTAAGGTGATTTGGGAGAAACATTTTCTTCTTTATTCTGTTTTGTGGGTTTAACGATGTGTCTGTAACCTTTTTTTCTGGAGTAATTTGTTTGCACATCGTTGCAAGAATTAAATCTTAACGAAACACTGAGTTTTTCCACAATGAGCTTAGTTTTAATAAGGATTCTCTGGTAGGAAAGCCGGAGGTTGTATTATGGTAAGAAAGACAGTAATGGTACACTTGGTTAGTTGCCGGTTGGTTATAGTACAAGGAGTGGAGAGGCAGTGGACCATAATCCACCACGCGGGCCCAGTACGGGTTGGTAGATGTCACATGTCTTTGAATTTTTTGTTCTAGGACATGCCGGTTTCCTCACGATGTTTTGCTTTACCGTTTAGAGAGCAGCCTGGGATCATAACCACAATCTACAACTCGTAAGTCGGGGCCATCAATGCTCTGTATTTCTCATTTTTTACTCGACTACGGCGAAGCAAAAAGGAGGGTTATGATTTTGACCGGTATGCATGTTATGTATGTTCATCTGTTCCCTCATAACTTCTAAACTACTTATCATAATTTAACAAATGAGGTATCGTTAGAAGCGTCTTAATCGTCCGCTGGTTATAGGCTATGTGACGTCACATTAAATGGAATATGGCACCCTCTAGAGGACATGTTCAGTCGAACAGATTATGTACGTGTGACTACGGATTTTTAATGTCTTTTTCTAATTTCAGATGAGAAGATTTTTTTGTTTCATACTTTTTAGAGCGTGATTTTTCAGTAGTCGGGTTTTAGTTTTTAAAATTACTTTTTATCATAATTAATATCTTAATATATTGAGAAAATCTTTAATCCACCACCTTCAATAGGGTATTACACCCATTTTTGAAAAGTGTCTCAATTAGATTCTATAGTGCTAATAAGCCACTAAAAAAAACTAAAAAATTATTCAATCGATAAGTGCCATAAAAATGCATTTAAATTTTACATTTTCAAATTTCGCGCGAAAACGCTGGACGCAGTGGACGCTATATTGATATGTTTTCCATCGGATGATGTTTTTTTACGTTTATATATACGTGATCTAAGCTTATATACCTATTATGTAAACTTTTGTCCTTTTGCACACTTGGGGTGCATTTGACACGCGGGGGGGGGGGGGGGGGGGAGGTTAGCTGCGAACTCCATAAGTTCACAACTAATGATTTGATTGGTTTTCCATCGGATGATGTTTTTTTACATTTATATATATGTGATATAAGCTTATGTAACGAACAAAAAAAGGGTTTTTCTTATGCACACATGGGGTGCATTCGACACTTGAGGGGTTAAACTTATACTACCGTAATGACGTAATAACATGGCGGCTACTTTCATGGTGTTAGAAAACAGATTAAAAAACTGAAAACTTTGAATTGTATTTTAAAATTTATATTGTTATTTTACGAACTAAAGCTAACATTTTCCGACTGCTTTTTGCCTAAGCTATCTAAATGATACATTTTTTTATTTTTCTCCTATAGAGTAAAATACCGTATTACCTAATACCCAGACTTCTTTTAATCGACCTAACCTACTTCTACTTCCACAAGATTACCCCAAGTGTAACTGTTCTCTTACGGCCGTCTCCCAGAATGGCTTATTGATGTAGTGAGCCCTTAACAATGGCGCAGCTGCGTTACCCAACACCAGAGATAGAAAAAAATCGACCTACCCTCACGTTTATACCCGCTTTCCTTGGAAAACGTCGAAAATGATTACTTATGTTTTATGAAGGGAAAAGTGTGTAAAACGGGTTTATCTGTGGTATGGTTTTATTAGTGCTGTGAAGTGATAAATTCGGTTTTTATTGCGTGACGGAAGCTGTGCATCTTCTTCAAGTCGCTTGATAATGGTGTTTGTAATGTGGGTTTTGTTTTCACTTTGCGATAGTACCTACTTATGCAAGCACTGAGATGTCGTGTGATTTTTTTGAGGTAAACTGAAGATGAAAGAAAACATTGTATGGACTAGGTAATATTGACAAAATAGACGCCATAACCACGAAAAAAAAAAAAAAATAACCCACGCCCGCTTGGTAGATAAATACGCGTCCTTCCGGAACTGCCGTGTTCTCAAACTGTTGCCTATTGGTGTATACTGAGATTGCGAAGCGCGTCGTTTCGGCCGTTTTCTATGAAGATGTAATACTGA
This sequence comes from Cosmia trapezina, assembly GCA_905163495.3. Taxonomy (NCBI): domain Eukaryota; kingdom Metazoa; phylum Arthropoda; class Insecta; order Lepidoptera; family Noctuidae; genus Cosmia; species Cosmia trapezina. The sequence continues at coordinate 8,761,616 of LR991044.1, forward strand.
TTATACTGTGCCTTTACACCTTAAAGTTGCTTTTTGTATACACTGATTCACCCTCCCGTTCTTTGTTTGTCCTGAAATTGCATCTTGCAAGCAAAATTATTTCGAAATTGGTTAGGCCTGGCGTTTGTCGATAGTACCCTATACACAAAGCTAGTGTGGTAATTAGAGGGCGAGCCTATTGCCTTCAACCGGGCACAAATCCAGACTCCGGGCTGCTAATACTGAGAAATTCCAGATAGAAAAACCAAATAGCACCTTGCTAGACCTGGGAAACAGTTAAGTAATTAAAGTTCATTTTTAATTTGCAGCCTATCCTGAAATACTGAAGTCCTGAATCTGATTACCGTGCATAACAAGCGAGGGACAGCGATGGATCGATGAATTTTTCAAAGGAGTCTGCTATACGGAACCATGTCAATTATTTCGATGACACTTCGCCGCTTCGTCATTAATTCGAGCCGTTCGGGATGAAGTGAAGCGCAGCGATGTGAACCGAAGTATTGCGAAGCTTTCCGAACTTAGACTAAAGTAAGGCCCATCGTCCACGACGCTACTTAAAAGTGACGTGGTAAGATCAATGAGTATTAGGCGGAATGTCACAGCACTAATATTTCAATGGCAGGCGTATTGGGGGACTGTCTGCTGTCTTATGTAATTTTTACTTTAGTAAAGGGCCTAATTGGAACGAAGTTCTGTATCGCCGCTTGCGGTACGAGTTCACTAGTAGAAATCGTCACGCGAAAAAGCGGTCGTACTTCATACATGTTATGCCACCCTCCATGCGACTTTCTTCTTTCGAACTCACAGAAAAAAGTCGCATGAGAGAGAGAGAAACTGTGAATTTCACATTGTGAGTGACACTTTCTCTCTATATCGATACTTACAGAGAAAAAGTGTGAATTTGGTCAAAATGAAAATTCAAGATGCGAAAATTTTCGGAATTTTTCATCATTTTTCATACGTTTCAAGATTTTCGAGGGTGCTAAAGCCAAAATGAAAATCCAAGATGGCGGCTGCGAAAACTTTGTTTTTGTTTTAAATCATTCGTGAAGTTCGATCCTGACGGGGGTCCCCGGACCGCACACTTTTTTTTTGAATAAATGTTTTGATTTTTGGTCGACGCGAATTCACTGATTGTTTGCATCGTGTAGGTACGTACGGTCAGCATCAGAAGTCGGTTGACACTGCTACTTTTTGACATCATCTAAATTAACACAAAATGATACTATAACCAACCTGTTTTTTAGCATTTCATTTATTAGATACTTAGGACTCAATTTTTCTTTAAAATTTACATCTGTTTCTAGTAAGTATTTTTCTCAATAATTAAGATTTAGAGAACTCAAATGCTAATCAACTTTTGTTGCTGACTGTACCATTAAATTACTAGTGCTGTAACATTGTCTACTCATTAGTGACTACTCATTAGTGTGTTGTACAACGTTACTTGTGAGTAACGTCGTGGACGAGGGGCCTAAGTCTGCTCAACTTGTTACAGTTTTCTTGAGATTTTTTGCACTTAATATTGTTAGCTTTAAGTGATGGTCGTCTTTTGTGCAGTATTGGAAAATAATCAGCGTTTCTGTTGGATTCGAGTAGTTGGAAAGAGGTTATTATTGTAATATTATTGCAGTGTTTTGCAGCACTATTCTATCTTGCTAGATATTGTTCTAAGAAGGAAGTAAAAGATAACTAGTATTAGTTTCGTCTTGTATCTGAAAAGGACTTACTTTACTTTTTTCTTTCTTTCTTTAACAGCCCATGACTGTCTATGGGGTTTGTGGCTCTAAGTATGTAATAACAGCACGGGGCTATGCTTGCCGCGGTTGGTACGTGTGCCTCGGAAAGCATGTTAAGCCATTGATCCCGGCTGTCATACGTGGATCTTTGACAGACGTTACGGGTCGTCAAAAGCCCAAAAGTCTGACCACTACTTTTTGTCAAGGTTTATCGTGATACCCAGTAACTGGGTTATGGAGGTCAGATAGGCAGCCACTCCATGTTATTCAGCTGCATCCGGTTAGACTGGAAGCCGACATAGTTGGGAAAAGGCTAGGCAGATGAGGACTGTTTTAAGCATTGAGATTATAAAGGTTGCGAATTTTATGTTGATTTGATTAGGGACTTGTTTAGACAAATACCTATTGCTAAGTTTAAGCGAGATTCACAGCTTTTGGCAACCATTTCAAAAGACCTTTTCACGTCCGTGAAAATTGTATTTTGTACTAGCTTTTGCCCGCGGCTTCGCTCGCGTTACTTTAAAATTTGACAATCAATTCGGGTTGTACATTGCAGTATAGTACATTAGTACATAGTAAATTGCTTGTAAGAATAGAATTCAATGATGATTCGAAAGACACGTGGCGCCATCTATTATCATAAGAAAGTTATTGTTGTTTTCCTCGGGAACAGTACTTTTTTTCGAGATGAAAGGTACCCTATGTCCGTTTCTGTACACCTGGCAACGTATATGCAAAATTTCAGGATAATCGGCTCAGTGGTTTAGGCGTGAAAAGGCAAAAAACAAAAAAAACTTTCGGATTTTTTAATAGTTTTGCAACATTTCTAGATCCATTAAACCCTGTACCACAAACATCTTTCTAAGAATGCCAGTAGGGATCCAATAAAAAATATAGCTTTTAAAAGCAAAGAAGCTCGATCCTCACGAAATAACAACACACCAAACATCTGCTACGCATTTAAGAACAATGTATGGCATCAATAAGCTACTCTACAAGGTTATACCCTTTGTTCTTGAAAACAAAACACACAAAACCATACCCATCTCTTTCTTACTAGCGTACAATGCTATTGTTATCTCCCTCTAAGGTCGGGTAAAAGTTTTTCCGCGCCGTTTCCCGATCCCTGTGAAAATGAGTGGAATATATTTAGTAGTAAATGAAATCATTTGTTTTGATCTACTTATTATAAGGTTCTGTTTCGGCTGTTCTTGTTCTGTTTGGTGCATTTCTTTCCTTTCGCGTAGGACGAAATATTGTCGTGTGTGTTATATTTGTGGATGGAAATGTCTGGTTGCATAAATATTTTTGTTTTCACTTTTAGGTGGTGTAGAATAACTGTTACCATTGTTTGGTATTCTGTGGGGTTATTTTGTGCTTTGGTTTTGTATTTCAATATTTTTTTTTTGTTTCTTTTTCAGGATTCAACAGTGGCTAGTAATAGTGTTTTCAATGAATTTGTTACGAAGCTAAGGGTGATTTTTGCCTGGCGCAAACAAGACTATTTGCCATGAATATGACCAAATTGCTTTCTGACAAATTAGGTATTTTGAAGCACGGTGACAAAAGACTGTCGGCGGAGGCGGGGCATCTCGAGTTCACGACAACAACCAAACGAACTTGATACTTTTCCTATTATTAAGTTAAAATTATTTGTTATAATTTTTCTAATTGATTATTACTGTAGTCGTATAGTGTGTAGTAATAATGTTAAGTAATTGAATAATCGTGGAGGGACTAAAACTGGTAAATTTCTCAAAAAATCTATTTGTAAAGAAACGTAATTTATGCATAATTTTTTTATCTTTGTGAGAATAAACTTTTTCTAATGAGTACAGTGTTTGCATGTTTGCTGTCTACGGGCTTTTAGCTCGCGGCTTCTCTCGGGTAGACTGTGATATTAGTATTTTTTCGAAACAAATTGTTTTATAACTTCGTAAATGTCTGTTGACGTTTTGTATAACAACTAAGTAAGAAAATAGTTCCATCAGAAACAATTGAATACAACATATATTATGATATTTATTACATACAAATATTATTTAAGTACTAAAAAAATGACAGATTTCATGCACCATCAAATAGCCTTGGAAATTAACTTTATCATAAAAAAACATTATCATCACATTCTGTGTTGGGGTCGGCTTCCAGTCTAATCGGATGGAGATGAATACCAGTATTTTACATGGAGCGACCGACCACGATAAGCGTAGCTTAACCTGATCGATCGACTCGACCACCTGATCTGCGGGTAGATCTGCCGCACAATGTGCTGGTAAATCTGCTGCGGAATCTGCTGGTAAATCTGCTGCAGAATCTGCTGGTAAATCTGCTGCACAATCTTCTGGTAAAACTGCTGCAGAATCTGCTGGTAAATCTGATGCAGAATCTGCTGGTAAATCTGCTGCAGAATCTACTGGTAAATCTGCTAGTAAATCTGCGATTTATGAAGTTGCTGGATTGAGGACTGCAGCTGTGTCGTCAGTGTCGTGGCGTGGCGGCTGGAGTGGTGGGTGTTGCGTTTGGTCGACCGGCCGGACACCGTTTGTATGCCTATATTTGATTGCCTGAACCGATGACTGTATTATTATTGTGTATTCTGTGATTCACTACAGAGGTTGGTCGGGCCGGCGCGGGCGGGTTGCGGACACGACACACGCTGATTGTGGTTCCTCTGCAGTCTGTCCGTGCCGGTGTGACTAATCCATGAGTGAAATAGTGCATGACTGGTGTTAGTTTTAGTTTTGCTATTATGTATAAATAAAAATGTGTAGTTAACAAGCGCTTCTCGCCATCAAACTTAAAAGTTTGGCGAGTAAAATTGTTTTTAATTAAAAATTTAATATATAATGGTAAAATAAATAAATAAATAAAAAAAAAAGAAAAAGTAAATCTGCTGCAGAATCTGCTGCAGAATCTGTTGCAGAATCTGCTGGTAAATCGACTGCAGATTCTGCTGGTAAATCTGCCGGTAAATCTGCTGCAGAATCTGCTGGTAAATCTGCTGCACAATTTGCTGGTAAATCTGCTGCAGAATCTGTTGGTAAATCTGCTGCAGAATCTGCTGGTAAATCTGCTGGTTAATCTGCTGCAGAATCTGCTGTTAAATCCGCTGCAGAATCTGCTCGTAAATCTGCTGCAAATCTGCGGGTAGATCTCACAATCTGCTGGTAAATCTGCTGCAGAATCTGCTGATAAATCTGCTGCAGAATCTGCTGCAGCATCTGCTGCAGAATCTGCTGCAGCATCTGCTGCAGAATCTGCTGGTAAATCTGCTGCAGAATCTGCTGGTACATCTGCTGCAGAATCTGCTGGTAAATCTGCTGCAGAATCTGCTGGTAAATCTGCTAGTAAATCTGCTGCAGAATCTGCTCATAAATCTGCTGCAGAATCTGCTGCAGAATCTGCTCAGAATCTGCTGCAGAATCTGCTGAAGAATCTGCTCATAAATCTGCTGGTTAATCTGCTGCAGAATCTGCTGCAGAATCTGCTGCAGAATCTGCTCATAAATCTGCTGAAGAATCTGCTCATAAATCTGCTGCAGAATCTGCTTCAGAATCTGCTTCAGAATCTGCTGGTAAATCTGCTGCAGAATCTGCTCATAAATCTGCTGCAGAATCTGCTGCAGAATCTGCTCATAAATCTGCTGAAGAATCTGCTGCAGAATCTGCTGCAGAATCTGCTGCAGAATCTGCTGCAGAATCTGCTGCAGAATCTGCTGCAGAATCTGCTGCAGAATCTGCTCATAAATCTGCTGAAGAATCTGCTCATAAATCTGCTGCAGAATCTGCTTCAGAATCTGCTTCAGAATCTGCTGGTAAATCTGCTGCAGAATCTGCTGCAGAATTTGCTGTAGAATCTGCTCATAAATCTGCTGCAGAATCTGCTGCAGAATCTGTTGCAGAATCTGCTGCAGAATCTGCTTATAAATCTGCTGCAGAATCTGCTCATAAATCTGCTGCAGAATCTGCTGCAGAATCTGCTCATAAATCTGCTGCAGGATCTGCTGCAGAATCTGCTCATAAATCTGCTGGTAAATCTGCTGCAGAATCTGCTGCAGAATCTGCGCGTAAATCTGCTGCAGAATCTGCTGGTAAATCTGCTGAAGAATCTGCTGCAGACTCTGCTGCAGAATCTGCTGCAGAATCTGCTGCAGAATCTGCTGCAGAATCTGCTGCAGAATCTGCTGCAGAATCTGCTGCAGAATCTGCTGCAGAATCTGTTCATAAATCTGCTGAAGAATCTGCTCATAAATCTGCTGCAGAATCTGCTTCAGAATCTGCTTCAGAACCTGCTGGTAAATCTGCTTCAGAATCTGCTAGTAAATCTGCTGCAGAATCTGCTGCAAAATCTGCTCATAAATCTGCTGCAGAATCTGCTGCAGAATCTGCTGCAGAATCTGCTGCAGAATCTGCTGCAGAATCTGCTCATAAATCTGCTGATGAATCTGCTGCAGAATCTGCTGCAGAATCTGCTGCAGAATCTGCTGCAGAATCTGCTGCAGAATCTGCTGCAGAATCTGCTGCAGAATTTGCTGCTGAATTTGCTGCAGAATCTGCTGCAGAATCTGCTGCAGAATCTGCTGGTAAATCTGCTGCAGAATCTGCTGGTAAATCTGCTAGTAAATCTGCGATTTATGAAGTTGCTGGATTGAGGACTGCAGCTGTGTCGTCAGTGTCGTGGCGTGGCGGCTGGAGTGGTGGGTGTTGCGTTTGGTCGACCGGCTGGACCCCGTTTGTATGCCTTTATTTGATTGCCTGAACCGATGACTGTATTATTATTGTGTATTCTGTGATTCACTACAGGGGTTGGTCGGGCCGGCGCGGGCGGGTTGCGGACACGACACACGCTGATTGTGGCTCCTCCGCAGTCTGTCCGTGCCGGTGTGACTAATCCATGAGTGGAATAGTGCATGACTGGTGTTAGTTTTAGTTTTGCTATTATGTATAAATAAGTATGTGTAGTTAACAAGCGCTTCTGGCCATCAAACTTAAAAGTTTGGCGAGTAAAATTATTTTTAATTAAAAATTTAATGTATGTTGGTAAAATAAATAAATATACAGAGTTGATACGACAGAGTGGCTTTCCTTTAAACTGCATATACTAGGCACCATTTTCAAGCTCTGTACCAAAAATCAATGAAATAGTGTTTTTAATTAAAAATTTAATGTATGGTGGTATAATAAATAAATAAATAAAAAAAAATAAAAAAGTAAATCTGCTGCAGAATATGCTGCAGAATCTGCTTCAGAATCTACTGCAGAATCTGCTGCAGAATCTGCTGGTAAATCTGCTGGTAAATCTGCTGCAGAATCTGCTGGTAAAACTGCTGCAGAATCTGCTGGTAAATCTGCTACAGAATCTGCTGGTAAATCTGCTGCAGAATCTGCTGGTAAATCTGCTGCAGAATCTGCTGGTAAATCTGCTGCAGAATCTGCTGGTAAATCTGCTAGTAAATCTGTGATTTATGAAGTTGCTGGATTGAGGACTGCAGCTGTGTCGTCTAACAGCAGATTCTGCAGAAGATTTACCAGCAGATTTACCAGCAGATTCTGCAGCAAATTTACCAGCAGATTCTGCAACAGATTCTGAAGCAGATTCTGCAGCAGATTCTGCAGCACAGCAGATTCTGCAGCAAATTCTGCAGCAGATTTATGAGCAGATTCTGCAGCACAGCAGATTCTGCAGCAAATTCTGCAGCAGATTTATGAGCAGATTCTGCTTCAAAATCTGCTGCAGATTTTGCTTCAGAATCTGCTGCAGAATCTGTTGCAGAATCTGCTGGTAAATCTGCTGCAGATTCTGCTGGTAAATCTGCCGGTAAATCTGCCATAAAAACATAGGGCATTTAAGTAACAGAAAAAAGTGCTCATGCGGTTGACAACGCTATGCTTTGATTCACCTTTGATTGATGGCTGTTTGCAAATGGCTGCCATGCCATCACAAATATCCCATGACATTAAGTTATCAATTGATGTCATTATATTTAACTATGAAGTATTGACGTATGGGTGCGAAATTGTAATTATTAATTAAAATAGCGTTTCGTTCACTGAGCGTAAATAGTACCACACCACACTACAATGTTTAGAGTAAGGAATTATGAAGTATACTTATTGTTATAGACGCCATTTATGTATTTCATTTTTGTTTATAAAACTTACGCATAGCTAAAGACATATAGGTACGTATGTTATTATTATTTTTTTTCTTCTGTATGTTTATCTGTATTTATTGGTAAATTATGTTCAGCTAAACTCACACGTATCTCTGTGAATAAAGTTACTTACCCGAGTTATTAGGCCACACAGGGGGGACGTCATTACGTCATTCGATAGGTAGTTGCTGAAAATCAGCGCCGCTGATGATAGGCTCGTCCGACGTCACGGCATTTTGCTGAGCAACTACCTTTCTTGCACAGATACGACGCACGGATTAATTTGTTTTTGTTATTTTTGTTATAAAAGTATTATTTTTCCACTCTGCAATTCGGATTTGTTATTGTTTTGTTTGCTGCATGTTTGTTGACATTTCCTAGTGTCACAACAGAGAGCAGAGGCAATGTAGAGTTCATAGACTAAGTAGTATTGTAGAATTACTGTTTTAAATATTGTTGTCTTTGGTCTGATATCAAAAGACAACTTGGATACGAGGCTTTTGCTTACTTTGCATAATGTGTGTACTTTGTTATTTTTTTATTTTCTAATGTGCGTTTTATTTGTGCAGAATAAACGATTTTTCTTTCTTTCTTTCTATTTTCTTTCTATTCTGCAGCAGATTTACCAGCAGATTCTGCAGCAGATTTACCAGCAGATTCTGCAGCAGATTTACCAGCAGATTGTGCAGCAGATTTACCAGCAGATTGTGCAGCAGATTTACCAGCAGATCTACCACCTGATTTACCAGCAGATCTACCAGCAGATTCTGCAACAGATTTACCAGCAGATTCTGCAGCAGATTTACCAGCAGATTCTGCAGCAGATTTACCAGCAGATTCGGCAGCAGATTTACCAGCAGATTCTGCAGCAGCCAAGTTCGTACCGTCCGTTCCAAAAAAACTTAAGGAATAAGCAAGCAGGTAGGTTCTCAAATGTTACTGTGTCGTATCTCTGTATTTTTTCTGTGTTGGTACATAAATTAAATAATAATAATAAATTAAAACATTAATAAAATCAACACGATAGCCCTGAAAATCGTGTTCCGAGCTACACGGCACACACGGAACACACGGAACACGCGGGACACACGGTGTACACGGTAGAAGTATGCAGCTCGGGCTCGCGTCTCACCCCTCACGCCCCGCACGATTGCCCTGTCTAGACGGCTTCTTCGGACGACTGTATGATTTATTTTATTTTATTTTCCTTTATTGGCCAACCAACAATTGTTTACACTGATAACATTTAAAGTAATTATATAATATCTAAGGTTAGTGTAACAATTAATTACAGGTTAGCACCACATGCCCCATAAACTAATAAGACGTGCCACAACCACTGAATTATAATTAAAGATAAATATTTGAGTACTTAACTAAAATTAATATTAATAGGTCAATCCGAATTAAAAGTCTAATTAATTAAAATCAGAATTACAATCAATTAAAAATCAGATTAAAATCACAACTACAATTAAAATCAAAATTAATTAAAATCCGAATCAAAAGTCAAATTAAAATCACAATTATTATTAAAATCATAATTAAGATCGAAATTAAAGTCACAATTAATATTAAAATCAAAATTAATTAAAATCCGAATTTGAAGTCAAAAAATAACTATTAATATTAAAATTACAATCAAAATTATGATGTATAGACTGTGCTATTACGTAGTAGGTACTATTTTAGCTTAAGAGCGTTGACTCGGTACGGCATTTCATACAAACTTTCAAGTCCTTTTTTATCGAAATGAATGAACCGATTTTAATGAAACTTCATACGCATAAGTAGGATACATAGGTCTAAAAAGTTAGTAAAGAACATTTTCTAAATGTCTTATTTAAAAAAAGATAAATGGAAATCTCTGCTTCTATGGAATATTTAAAATCGGTCTAATTTAGCTGCAACACTATTTTTCGAAAATGTTCTTATTTAACTTTTTAGACCTATGTATCCTGCTTATGCGTATGAAGTTTCATTAAAATCGGTTCATTCATTTCGATAAAAAAGGACTTGAAAGTTTGTATGAAATGCCGTACCGAGTCAACGCTCTTAAGACATTTCTAACATAGAATATTCAAAGCCGCGGCACCTATCCCGTTGGATATGCTGGATTTACGCTATACTTACAATGTATTTTACCAAATCATTAACACTAGGTACTCGTTTAGACGCGATCTTCAGTTTTAAATCATTATAAGTCGGTTACCGAAAGAAAGTAAGTTTATTATAGGCTGTCCAAATGCGCTCATCAAAGAGTTTTCTTTTCAGTTAATTATGTAGGTAAGTACAAGGTTTTGGTAGTATTGCGTGCCTCTTTCTACCAAGTCGTCACCCAATATTGCTTCTAAAGATAAATAAAGGTAACTTTATCATCAATGAACAATTTCTGCGTATCTACGTAATTCTACTAGATGTTACCTATGTAAATCTAAGACCGTGCAGACCTGCCCGTAGGCACGGCGACGGATTCATGGCGACGTTGCCAGCTCGAGTTAATTAGACGCGTCCATTTGCCGTGATTTCTACTTACATTTAGATTACAGCTACCTGGATTTGTGTGGAGAAGAGAAGTGTAAGTCTTGACATGTTGTGCAATGGTGATAGTATGGTGTGGTGATAGTAAATTGTCTTCAGGTTCAGAATCAAGATGATATAGTTGGTTTAAACCATCGACGCAGTTTTGTATAAAGGGTTATTTATACCTCGGATATCTATTAAGAGGAGCTCGTGGCTAAGTAATAACTGCCGCATGGGTCGATCCACCAGGTTAAGCTGCGCTTGCCGGAGTTGGTCAGTGGATGGGTGACCATCTTTACATATCGAGACGGCTCCGTGCCTCGGAAAGCACGTTAAGCCGTTGCTCCCGGCTTTCATTCGTGGATTTTTGACAGTCGTTACGGGTCGTCAGAATCCCCAAAAGTCTGACAACCAGTCTTAGCAAGGGGTAGCGTAACTACCCTGTTACTGGGTTGTGGAGGTCAGATAGGCAGTCGCTCCATGTAAAATACTGGTATTCAGCTGCGTCCGGTTAGACTGGAAGCCGACGCCAATATAGTTGGGAAAAGGCTAGGCAGATTTTACACCACGGATATCTATTATATAATAAAAGTGTAACTGATCGCTGTCTGTACATGGAAGATATAGAATTTTTGTCTGTTTGTCGGTTTGTCTGTGCGCTAGACCGCATTTATCTTAGAAACCAATTGACCAATTTGGTGCGTTTGTCACTAATGTATTATGGTAAGCTTCACTTAACATTTAGTGTTTGCTGTATTTCAATCGGTTCATAAGTAAAAAAGTTATGTTAGTTTGGAACAAATGGAAAAAAAAATGCTATAAAAATACCTAGCAAGTCAGAAAGAAATATATACCTCTGTAACCTTACACAAAGTACTGGGCTTGTTGGTAATATGCCAATAATCCATTAAGGGGATATAGGAGAGGTGATTTGCCACCCAATGACCCCTTATGACTCCTATAGAAATGCTTGCACTTGCAATCTAAGAAGAAAAAACTGTCCCTCAATCCGAAAAAGAACAATGCTAAAACAGTCTTAGTGTTAGTATCTACGGTCAGGGATTAATTACACTACGTCAATTTGCCATGTTATAGCCACAGTATAGTAATGTTGCAGTAGTTCATCTTCAAAGAAAACAGCCGAAACTACGCGCTTTGAAATATCAGTATATACCAGTACGCAACAGTGCGAGTACGCGGCAGTTACGCACTGACGGACGCATATTTATCTACCGCGCGATCATAGGTAATTAATTTAAGGTATTGGCCAGATAAACGACTTTAGCTTATAATGATTCTGTGTTATAGCTATTTCATACAACTGTCGATGAATGACAGTTGTAGGTATACATTTTAAGTAGTAGTCAATTTGATAACCAAATAACTTCCTTGACTTTACAAAGAGCTCCACTGCTAAAAAAAATATTAAAAGGTTCACAGAATTTTTGTTTTGCTACTAATATTACCTACCTCCTATACTCCATCGGTTTAGTTAATTAAATAAAGGTACTTACTTACTTAACCCCTCAAGTGTCTGAGTTTGGCTAATTTTAGACCCAAAACCCCAGCGAGTGGGGAGGGTTGGGGGTTAGTTGCGAACCCCATAGGTTCACAACTACTGATGATGATATGTTTTCCATCGGATGATGTTTTTTACGTTTATATATATGTGATCTAAGCTTATATAGCTATTATATAAAGTTTTGTCCTTTTGCACTCTTCGGGTGCATTAGACACGCTGGGGGGTAGGGGGGGTTAGCTGCGAACTCCATAGGTTCACAACTAACGATGATGATTGGTTTCCATCGGATGATGTTTTTTTACATTTATATATATGATATAAGCTTATATACCTAACAAAAAAAACAGTTTTTCTTATGCACACATGGGGTGCATTCGACACTTGAGGGGATAACAACTGAAGTGACAGGTATTACGTTAAGTCGGTTAATCAGAAACATGTTTTTATTTGTTTATTTGATTACTTAAACCGATGGAGTATAGCTTCTTTTCTTAAACATTATTACATAAGTAATTTACACTTAATTTTTATTCCTTATGTTTTATCCAGCAGCTTTTAAAACAGACAAGTCAAAGCCATAAGATAATGAGCCCTCAAAAGCTAAAAAAAGAAGTGCCAAGGGGTCACAGACTGTTGTCATAATCTTGTACTCAATTAAGGACATAACAAACCACCTGATCTATAGGCGTCTAGACAAGCCAAGGTCGCCACATGTCCTTGAATTAATAATACCTTTATTATTACTAACGAGCAGACCAAGAATTGGAAAGATGTGACACGTGTAGTAGGTACTGTTTTTTCTATAGTTTTGTCTATAAATAATAATAAAATAAATTCATTTATTTTCAGGTAAATTACACCCATTGCCAGACATGTCAAATAAATCAAATAAAATTAAAAACAGATCAAATTAAATTAAAATCAAGTCAAATTAAATTAAATCAAAATAAATAAATAAATCATAAAATAAAATAAAATCAAAATATATCAATCGACCAACAAAATTAAAATCAATCAATACCTTCTCTCCGACACTTTTTTTTTTTTTTTTTGAGGATGGGAAATCATCAAATAACTTCTTCCGCTCTGGGTGGAGCGGAAGGGCGTGTCAGACTTTTACTGACTAAAACTCACCCGTGTTCCTTCAGTTGCCTATGCCAGGGCCACGGTATCTTTTTAAACTACCCGCGACTCCAGCGGCGTCGGCCCTATTGGACCCCATCTTTTGCTGACATCTCTTTGAGGCGCGCGTGGAGCACAACGCGCCGTCGACTCGGGCCTGGTCCTTACCGGACGGCGAGCTACCCGCTGCTCACCGTCCGCAGGCCCGCGCCTACTGTGGCCGGAAATCGCCTCGCGATTCCCGCCGCCCAGGGCGTCTCCTGCGGCAACTGAGGGCGTGAGGCTGCCTCTTCCTCACGCGTTCCGCCTCCTCCTTCGCGAGCATTACTGCTTCGCAGAAGGAGGTGACGGCCTCCCATGCACTCTCGCTCCGCACCATGGTCTGGACCAGGCTCGGACGCGAGAGATCGCCGCCGCCGGTCGCTTCCGCGGTACAGCAACATGTCTCCCGCAACAATGTTGGATGAAGGGGCAGTCCAGCCTTCCCGCAATCATCGCCAGCACGATGTTGGGGCTGACCCGTACCCTGCGCACCAAGGACGCGGCGCGCTTGCGAATGGTCGCGTGGAAGCAGTCGGTGCGCGCCTATCGTGCGCCTATGCTCGGACTTTTAATTAGCTGCAGTCTGCAGTCAAATGACACTTCTTATCTGTCATTTCGTTAAAAAATGTTCCCATTTGATAGCGAAATGACCTTAGATAATATACATCTAGATCGAGCCACCACCGTGTGGCCGGTCATGAGATAGCAATATAATACTTTTTCTATGTTACGTGGTATTAGAAATGAGTTTTAACGTATGAAATCTTCCATATTTTGGACTGAAACCCATGTCAATACATTCGCACAATACAAAAACTGTCCAAAAAAGTTAAATTAATCGACGCAAGATGAATTTTGTAACAGTAAAAGCACTTTGTTCGGCTAACATTTGAAAGTTCGCCAAGCAAAAATACGAGACGCCGTAAGAGACAGAAGATACGATGCTTTGTCTCAATTTTCCTACTAGTTTCGTATATATGTGTCTCACTTCCACACTTCAGACTGTAATCATGGCAACGTCTAGATGTTTAATGTCATTGGAAATGACAAAACAATTGACAAAAAAAATGACAAATGACAAAAAAATTACATTAGGAAAAAGACAAATGACACATAAATGACATTAGAAGTGTCATTTTAAGTCCGACCATAGATACTGATATGGTGTGGGTATCGTGTTAATATTTGTTCGAGAAAACATCGATTCAATTAATAAGTAACTGGTTCGGCTTCAGTTTATGTATGAAAGTTTCTTTTCAGTCTATGAAAAGATACTGAGAGGCTCTCTACCGACTATTTCTTAACCGATTTCAAATAAAGAAGGAGGTTTTCAATTGGGTTGTATTTTTTAAATTATATAAAAGAAATATTGAAAAATTTCTACATGATGGAAGTCGGAAAAGGTGACTACAGTCGCCCCTCCTGTCTCCAGAGCGGGAGAATAAGTCATTTGATGATTTCCCATTAACAAAAAAAAAAGGAACTTACCTATAGTTACTAGAAATTGTTACTCCCTAAGTCCGTCCGTCCGACCGTCCGTCAGTCCGTCCGTCTGACATAACGATCCATCAAAACAAGTTTAAAAGTTAAATTTTTCGGACGGGCAAAAACACATCGGTAGTAGAACAACTGTCGATGATTCAAGAAGAGGGGCAGTTGTATTTTTCATTCATGAAAAGTTCCTGAAAAGCGCAGAGAGACTATTAAATATGCTGACTTAAAATGGGTAGTATTATTGATCTTCATCTTAAACTATGAAAAATTAGTTGAAAGTTAAAAAGTCATCTCGCTTTCAATCAAAGCAATGCAAAGGACTGATTTCATGAAAAGGGACGGAAGTGTGTAACAGGAAGTCGGGGAAGCGCGCGCTATTTGATTTGACCAATAACCGCGCTTGGTGCTAGAGTTGGCCGTCAGATGGTACCAACCAAACCAAACAGATGTCAGATGTTATACATCATATGCGAGTACTGTAAAGATCGGTCGTTTTTTTTAAATTTTAATCTATGTTTCTTAATTAATTTTCTAGTGCTGTAAGTAGTTGAAGTTTAATGCAATAAAATGATGATAAATATAAATAATTATTATGTAAATCACGTGCTTTTTTGCAAATAGAAAAAGATAAATTATTTATAACCAGATCAAAGCCATTCTATATTTTATGAAAAATTGCTTTCCATTGTCTGCGCCAGGTTATATGTTACGAAAAAATATAAAATAAAAATCGTTCTTGACACCCAAACACACTGACGTTATATTTTCTTTCTGTCAAATATGATTTATCCTTGAATTTATTTTGCATTATTACAATAGAAAACTGAATGATTTACCTTTTTATTTCTGCCATATTTTTGATACCTTTAACTCGTATTATTTATGAGGGATTGGCTAAGATAAGTTAAAGACGTGATTCTACGTTATTGGAATATCAAAAACTACGGTTTTGAAATTTTTATTAGTTTTTTATTCATGAATATTATTTTAATATTGGTTTTCAGGCCTTTGTACAAGATTTTTACAGTAGACTCATCCTTTTGATCAATTTCTATGCAAATTATTGGTTTTATTAGTTTTATTGCGATGGATAAAGTTATGTAAAATTACTGTAAAAATTTGCAATCACCTAGAACGTTTGCATAAAAAACATATTTCTTATTTAGTAGTTGCAATCATGTCATAGGTTTTTATTTTTATTCTTTTACTAATCTTATAAATAGATTATTTTCTTTTTTGTGAATGTGAGAACGTTGCAAGCCTAGTAGACTGTACATTTTATTGACTGTTTTCTATTTTGTTAAGTACCTGGTACTTGTTGAAAGGCCTAAATTGTACCTATTAACACTGTTATTTGAAAATATTGTAAAAGTCAATTATTTTTAAAAGAGAGAGTTTCTTGCCGGCTCTTCTCCATAGGAAACAACCAATTTGGAGCCGTGCACCTAGCTTCTGACGTTTTATAAGTGCCCCTGTAGGTTTATGTGAAATAAAATATTTCGATTTGATTTGATTGATTTGATTTGATTGAGTCAGCAGCAGAAAAAATAAGAAAAATATTTTAAACTTCTAAAAATCACTTTGTTTTGCTGCTGACTGTACTATCCAACAGTCAAATTAAATTAGCTAGCGAAACTCCGCAGACATAGATATCGATATCTAAACAAGATACAACAAAAAAGAAATTAATTTGATGATGTTTTTTTTGGGGTCATCAACCGCCGTGTAGTCACTTATAATATCAGTTTTTTTTTGTGTTAACTTCGCAGACGGGCTGAGAATCGATATCCCAACATGATATTTAACAGATTTTATCAACTTAAACTTCAAGTACTTAATAACAACACTACCAGCGGTCATTAAACCAAAAAAAAGAATCATGTTTTTTTTTTCTTTCAATGCACTTCCTCGAAAACTGGTTCATATCGCACTATGATTGGGTTCACAATACAATGTATTTCACACGCGTGCGATTTTTCATTTTCCACTACGTGTGCGGGAGTAAAAATTGCCACTGATAACCTATACCTATACTTAGTCCAAATTGGTTCAACGCCTCTATTCACACCGTCTCGAGCCAAAGACGGTCATCTCTATTCGGAGCTGAATGTTTTTTTAAAATCTCGGCAAAGAGATATGCGTCTTTACCGTGTTAATATTTTTTTAATATTTAAATAATGTTTATAATAGAATATCATCAAAAACCATGATTATTACAATAAAAAAAAAAAAACGTTTATGAACAAATTAATATTTATTTGTGTTCTAAACTCAAAAATATTTGAATTTTCTATTTTTCATACTAAGCTGTTTATCGGCTTTATACCTTGGCTTCTCCTTCAACCTGGCGAAAGCAAAGCGCGGAAAAAAAAGAAAATTTAAATCATAGTTTCATTACTTTAGAATTTAATTCATGGCAAAAATATTTTTCGTTATTTTATTTTATTTCTTCAAAAGTGTATTGAAAAACGTCGTTTGATACACGTGGACATTTGTTATTGCAGTTCTCTGCTCAAAAACAGCCTCGCCTACAGCTCGGGTGTTAATTCCGCCTCGAATGCAATAACAAACGTTTTCCACTTGTATCAAAATGTACTATATATCATTCTGTCGTCTTTAAATATGCCCATTACTTCAGCGGAGTTTCGCTAGCTAATTGAATTTGAACCTGTACAGAACTCTATAGGTAGGTAGTTCCGAATAGGAAGCGATATGTTCTATGCTAAGTAGTGTACCAAACGGGTTTGTTAATTTCAGGCCTCCAAATTATTGCCACATTACTCATGATAGTTGCGAGGCTCACTAGCCACTGCGGCGAGTTGCGGTTGGTCGAGCGACGGATATTGATGACGTCATCATTCAACGCGCCAATCCGCGCTCGCGCCCGCTAAACTGATTTCAGTTTTAGATTAGTTCCAAATTCGAATTTGTAATGTGTCCGTTACGGTTCGAAGCTGAAGTTGGTAGTTGGTAGCTGTAGGGATGTGACCGTTAATAGTGAACTGGATTGCTTTTGCATAACATGATGGGTAGGTAGGTTTTGGTCTATTGTTAACTTTTGATTGAAAATCTAAAATTACGCGTTCCTCTAGTTCGGGGTTGTATGTTGTGAGTTTTGGAGGTGTTTGAAGCTGGTTTTGTACATAATGTAAATGTTTCCGTTATTTAAAAGTATGTTTTTGGGGTTTTTGGGTGCTTACTTAGAAAAAGGTCACATCTACAGGGTGTAAGTGTAAACAGTGGCAATCTTTTAAGGGGTCATTGTCCTCATTATGAACAACTTTTATTAAGGGACCAAACCTGAAATCGCGAAAAAAAAATCAGCTGTTCTCTCTGAATTATTATGCGACCATAAATGTACTGAACAGCTGTTTTTTTTTCGTGATTTCAGGTTTGGTCCTATAGTAAAAGTTGCTCATAATGATGAGTACAATGACCCCTTAAAATATTGCCACTGTTTACACTTACACCCTGTAGAAGATAAGTTAAGGCTGTTATTAATAACATTATTGCAAATTATTGCCTCAAACTTTCTAAATTTTAATTGAGTTTTTTTGTTATTACAGTGGTCATCGAATGGACATAATATATGAGAGAGCTCGAACATGAAAAGAGGCCATAAATTACCAGAAATGTCCAGTTACTTATAATGTTGAAGTCCAAAGAAAACAAATGTAACCTATTTCCTTTTTTTTCAAGTAAGGGACATCCTATAATCGTCTTGAAAATATTGCAAAATGCTAACTTATATTTCAAATGTCTTTATAAAGATTTGAGTTTTAAACTAAATAGATTTTGAATTTTGATTTTTTTTATCTAGATTTGAGTTTTGTTTTATTATGCTGATGACGCTCGGGTAAAATATTTACAAAAAATAAAAGTAAGTTTGCATAACTTTTGACATTCACATCACATATCACATAAAAATTACAATTAAACATTCAAACAACAAATTCGAAATATTTAAAATTGGAATCGTTTAGCGACTCAATAAACTCTCGCAGCCGGTTGGTTGCATATTGATGACATCATCAGTCTCTCCGCCAATCAGCGCTAATTCTGATGAATCGCCATTGCCCTCTGTTCGGACATGGATGACTGAATTTTGAATATTGTATGAATTATTAAATTCGCGCCATGATAGTATTTGACGGTTGACTATTGCGCTGTCAGGGTGTTTTGTGCATCAGTTATTAAATATACAAAATGTCGATTTTAACTTGGTGAATATAGATTGGCTATAAATTCATAGAATAGTGAGGTGGATTTGGGAACCAGGGCGAGATTTTTGTGACTTTCTCTGTATTAAAACAGATTCTTTTAGTCTGGATCTGTGACGCAAAAGCTTCATAAGGAAAAAGAAGGGATAGATATCAATTCATCATCTGCATAGACTTTTCCCAACTATGTCGGAGTCGGCTTCCAGTCTAACCGAATCCAGCTGAATACCAGTATTTTACATGGAGCGACTGCCTACTTATCTGACCTCCTCAACCCAGTTACTTACTGGGTAAGACTTGTTGTCAGACTTTCGGGCTCAGCCGGCAAACTTAACGTGCTTTCCGAGGCACAGATGGGGTCCCGGTTTGTAAAGATGGTCACTCATCCACGGATCAACCGCGGCAAGCGTAGCTTAACCTGATCGACCCGTGCGGCTGTTGTTACTTAGCCACGAGCCCCATATTGTAATTAAATTATCTGTATAAATAAAAGAGAAGTCCTGACTGACTGACTCATCAACGCCCAGCCAAAACCCTTGGACCTAGAAAGCTGAATTTTTGCAAAGTGGTTCCCTTTATAACGTAGACAAGGAATATGGAAGGATTTACGTGTCTATTAGAAACTTTCCCGTGGGAGATTTTCCGACATCCACGCGGGCGCAGCCGCGGGCAAAAGCTACTACCTAGTGCAATAAAGCTATCCTAATTTTAAGTGGAATTCTAACAAACTAAAACAAATACTAATTTTAACAGTGAATATGGATGGCACCAATGAGTTTCAATATTCAAGATAATTAAGTAATTGACGTTAAGAAGGTGGTGGAAAAGTAACAACGGTCACCCATCTACAAGCTGACCTTCACAAGTGCAGCTTAAACTTAACCTCACACCCGCAATTGTTTTTCATCCTAGAACATCTCTATTACACAAACATGTACGTTTACAGAAATTCATAGCACTCTATAACAAATTGGTACAGAATAAAAACAAAATGGAGTTTGTGAGCGGACGCAGTCAGTAATTTATATAGCACATCGTTGTATGTTAAACTTCCCGGTTTAGTTTAGTAACAAACATTATTAATTTAACTGGTGCAGAGAAATAACTGGAGTCTAGTCGAAGGTGTAGTTTCTAGTTGGTGGGGTAATTTTTTTGGCGATAAATAGATGGACTTCCTTTAACGTTCTAATTATAATTACTAGAATCAGTAATATAACTCCATAAGTTAGCCAATCTGCCTAGCCTTTTCCCGACTATGTTGGGGTCGGTTTCCAGTCTAACTGGATGCAGCTGAATACCAGTATTTTTTTATATGGAGTTACTCCTCCACAACCCAATTACTGGGTAATACGATACCCCTTGGTAAGACTGGTTGTCAGACTTTCGGGCTTCTGGCGACCCGTGAAACGACTGTCAAAGATCCACGAATGACATCTGGGATCAACGGCTTAACGTGCTTTCCGAGGCACGGGGGTGTCAAGATGTGGGTATGTTAAGATGGTCACCCATCCACGGACCAACCCCGGCAAGCGTAGCTTAACCTGATGGACCGACCCGTACGGCTGTTATTACTTAGCCACGAGCTCCTCTAACTAACTCCATAATTAAGTATCAAGATTTCATGAAATAAGTCATTCATTAGGATTACCGGGTCTTAAATAGTTGTATTGATGACTTTAACGATTATAATTCTGTATGTAAATACATACTTGTTACAGTCACGAACTCACGAATCATAATTTGATCAACATACTACCTAATGCTGACTTGCAAATTGCAAAAACCGTAAGAAAATTTGAATTTCGCGGGCTACCCTGACCCTTTCGCCTTAAATAAAACGCGTCGATAACATGACATCGACATGACGAAGAAGAAGTACTGCTGTGTCCAGTTCCCTCTATCCAAAACTAAAAATGCTGGACATTTGTCGATGCATCAAAATCCATCCATTCATCAATCATATGTAATGTAGCTTCTTTTGTCCAGTTGTGACTTAGGTTATGTGGGTGTCCAACATAGATTTAAGAAGTGCCCATGTGCCCATGGCAGGCATTTTCTATAGAATAACAACTGTACTGGCTCTCCTCCCTGGTTAGAGACCGTTAACCAACCCAATTTCATAAAAGCCGTAAATCTTACCATAATTCAACAAATTCCAATAAAAAACACTGCAATCCATTACTCGGAGTGAAAGTTAAAATCCCCCAAACAAACTAAAAACATTAAATAAATTGCGTATTCAATTATGACCCTGGCAACACTTGTTTATTATTTGCCGTCTAGACACAATTTGATTTAATCGGCCATTTTACAAAAGTCCATTTTACAGGATGTGAGTAGCGGCACATAAAATTATTTAACAAGCTTTCCCCTAACCAAAACATAAAAGAAATTATCCCTTACTATTTGTTTATTCTACAGGGTGTACCAGAAAGATGTGGTGTGGTCAAACTGAACAACTTTCTCCATGGGACCAACATCGTAATTGAGAAATAATAATCAGCCGTCCCATACCTTTGCGTCAACTGGTATTGAAGTTTTGTATGGGATAAAAGATAATATTTTCGCGATTACGATGTTGGTCCCATGGAGAAAATTGTTGTAACCATATACATTGAGAATGAACTGAGTGATCCGTATTCAGTGTGCAGTCTGTACTACTTTTCGGTCTGTCTTCACTGACAGACCGAAAAGTATGAGAGAGACAAAGCGAATTTGCGGCCAGTAGTTGTCTCTTTAGTAAAGGCTCTTACAGACAGAGGCGATATCGCGTCGCTCCTGTGTGAAATTTTTCTACGGATATAATATCGCAATATCGCGTCGCGACGCGATAAGAGAGGGAGAGAGAGAGAAAGAAAGAGCCTTAATACTACAGGTCATCACCATCTGCCTAGCGTTTTCCCAACTATGTTGGGGTCGGCTTCCAGTCGATTATTACTTAGCCACGAGCCCCTCTTAGTAATACTACAGGTATTGGCCGCTAATTCGTTTTGTCTCTTTCTAGCTAGAAAGTGGTCACTTTTAGGCTAACGCTCAGTCCATTCTCCATGTCTATGGTTGTACAGTTCGCAACAAAAGTCGATTATCTCAATTATTGGCAGAATTTACTTACATTCAGAGGATACTAGAATGACTTCCTGATTTTGGTGACAATTTTCTCCCAGATTCCCTTCGAGTACCAAAGGTAGGTGTTAAACCCAAACATCCACTGGCTTCTCGCCAGATACTATTCATCTCCATTAACGTTTCAATGAGTGAGAGGGACACAAAAAACTTTGTTTGCGAGCTGTGTATTTAAAACATGGATAAAACGCATTATGGGGAGAGGCATAACTTAATTTAATGGTACTCAGCAGGATTGCACCCTGATATGCAGCGTGTAAGCTGATTATGCTGGATGGGTGCGTTTGGATGTGAAAATTATGGGAAAGTTGGATGAAAACACCATCTTCATTTGGCAGAAAAATGGGATGGCTTAAAAAAATGTATGGAAGATAAGTTCTATATAGAACTATTTTCTGTATTTTTTTTTAACATTTTAGGCTCAGTAGTTTCGGAGATAAGGGATACCGTAGCCCTAGCTTAGCTGGGTAGCCCTTTCATTTAATATGTCACACGGTACAGTTTGCAAAACTTTTTATTTTCTTATTTGGCCCCCAAAAGAGACCCTTAGATTCGAAATTCATTTGGGTCACAGAAATTCATATGTGTACCTTTCAAATTAATCGGTCTATTTGATTCGGGGAGAATTGGCTGGGACAAACAGATAGACACACGAGTGATCCTTTAGGGGTTCCGTTTTTTCCTTTTGAGGTGCGGAACCCTAAAAAACATCTTTTTACATTACTCAACCACCTTAATCACAACCGAAAACCGTCAGACCTTTTCCAAACAGACATAAAAAGTACCTTACAAGCTTAGACAGTACCGATAATCGAACAGGCAACACAGCCCTCCTAACCTTTCGTATAAATTTGGATCCCTCTCATAAATCTGATGCTAGTTTGCGCCCTAGGTCCTCAATTTAAACCGGGAGCCCCTAATGGGGTTGCCATATTACCCATCTATTTAATTTCTCGAATGGGTAAACGAATTAGGCTGGCAACTTTGAAACGAATTAAATTTTCGACGGTTGACTCATTGTGTTACTGTTTGGGGTAGTCTGCAATTTGCAATGGCTACCGGTTGTAGGGGCAATTGCAATTCGAAATACATAAAGATAAAATAGAACTCCATGCTTTTTATCAAAAAGAGGCATGATAGAAAGAAAGAATGAAAGAAAGAAAATACATTTATTTAGCACAGACTAAAAGGGTAGGTAGGTAGGTATAGATAGGTCTATATGCTGGCAAAAACTTTCGGTAGTTTAAAAAAATGTCTCATGAACATGATTTCGGTAAATGATAAATGATTGTTATATGTTTTTTTTCCGTACGTAGGCTTGTACACACGACTACACATCAAGCTATACATTTCCAGTTTACACTGATCTCTCATTGTAAGTAAATCCTATACAATGTGAGATCAGCTTATACTGGAAATGAATAGCTTGATCTGTAGCCGTGCATACACGTCAATCATATTTTTTAAAACTAGATGAGGTAGCCTTATATCCTATCTGACTATACTCTGAGAAGAAAGGCCGAAACAAACTCAGAGGTCACAGTCTCTTCTAAAGTCCAGACATAATTTTGGTCACATCAAATGAAGACCATGTAGATTGATATCTGAAATGGTCTTTTGAGGAAAGAACCACACAGATTAAGTGGACTTGTCCAGTCAGTGCACGCATTTGTCAGTAATCGTGCATCTCAACTCAGAACTGAAGGAGCTCAACGGTTCGACGAACAATACCAAATAAAGGACATTTGGGTAGGCCGCATTTATAAACAAATATTCAAACTTCGTCGGTGGCATAATACTTCAGCCTTTTCTACTGTGTGACGTTCAACATCGTTCTCAATCTTCGTATAACAATTAGATGCAGCAACTAGTTGCAAGTTTCACCATAAACTCATATAAACAGACAGGGAGACTTTTTTATGAGATTACCGGACCTTTGTTAGAGCTGATTGTAAGACATTTTCTATTCCCATTCATAACTGTTGTATTATATGACGTTTCTTGATTAATGAGACTAATGAAGACTTAATTCTTAAGTTGATTATGTCTTTGTCTTATCTATCTATAGAAAAATTAAAATGAATGGCTAAATGTTTTGTTATAAGCGTAAAAATCCCGAGAAAAATTGGAAAATTTGCCGGCAAAATCGGGAAAACTGAACATGCATTTTCTATGGGAGTTTTGTAGGTATGAATTATTGAAATTTAGCCAGAACAACGTCTGTCGGGTCAGCTTCTCTAAAATAAAAATGAAATGATGTTCGTTGGTAAGCGCATCACTTGAGAATGGCTGGACCGATTTGGCTATTTTTATTTTAAAACTAGCTGCGCCCCGCGGCGTCACCCACTTAAAACGGGTTAAAAAGTAGCCTATGTGTTAATCCAGGGTATGGGCTACCTCCATACCAAATTTTATCAAAATTGGTCCAGCCGTTTGACCGTGAAGAAGTAACAAACATACAAACACACACACTCACAAACTCGCTTTTGTAATATTAGTAAAAATTAAAAATGAAATGCTGTTCGTTGGTAAGCGCAGCACTTGAAAACGGCTGGACCGATTTGACTATTTTTTATTTTAAAATGTTCGAAATAATATTTTCATGGAATGAACAATTTAAAGTTTCCCAAAAAAAAATTCCCAGAAAAATCTTAACATAATCTACTCGTATAATGTACTTCAGTTTAAAATCATTAAAAGTCTGTTATCGTCGGCTAAACATAAATACATACATACATACATACCGGTCAAAATCATAGCACTCCTTTGTGCTTCGCCGTAGTCGGGTAAAAAAACATGAACATGGTTTCCTGGTTACGATCGAGGTCAGGCAGCTTAGTGTTATTGGGTTTTTACATTAGGAGCCTAGGAGTCTGGGTTTGTGCCCGGTTAGTGGCAATAGGCTCGCCCCCATAGACGTATAAAAAAAGGAGGACTCCGCGCCACGCATGTCAAAAGTGAAGCACCGTACCGATCTATATGTCCATGATTTGAGTACCTGCAAAGACATACTATGATGTAAATGTGTGCGTCAGGCGTGTTTGTGCAAACGGTCCCGGCATACTTACTGTGCTTCACTTTCGAATTGCGTGGCGCGGAGTCCTCCTTTTTTATATGTCTATGCTCGCCCCTTATTATCTGCCTACCTCATCGGAGATTAAAGGCGTGATGTCATATTGAAAGTAATATAACGATCGTTCACCCATCAAACAATGTTCCTATGAAATCGTCATCCAATTTTGAAGTTAAATCTCAAGATAAATCTGACTTCTATTACTAAAACAATAATTTATCACTCGTCCACAATTCCAGCACGGCAACTTTAATCCATCTCAAACTGATATAAATGATTGTAGCAAGCCCTTACCCCGATTAAAAATTTAAACAAAATCCTACCAAGATATTGGGAGAAAATGATTCGACTGTTTTCTGCCCCTGGTTAGGTTACCACCGAGTAGTAGGTATATACAGAAGGTCGGCTCTATACACCGTGAAAAAACAGGTGCACGCACACATAGACGCGTACGCACGGCGATCTCAAACAAACTTTAAAGGCTCCTTCAAACAGGCGCGACACGGGACGCGAATCGCACGCGACACAGAGGCACCGCTATTCAATATAAGTACCTAATCTGTCAGAACGCAACTTTGTGATAGGCCTCTACATCTATAATTTTGTGTTTTTTAAATTCCTATAAAACCAAATGTATATGGTTGAATCATTTGGATTTTCCATATGACACATGTGTTATTATGACTATAATTGTGTAAAACCGAAACATGATTACTTAAAATTTTTTCGATAGAAAAAAAAATCCAGAGTAGTCGTCTATTTTCTGTTTTTAGGATTGTTATACATTAACAGTTCCTTATTGTGTAGTAAAATTTGCTTCAAATCGAAGGTATTTAAATACCTTAAGAACTTACTAAGCTAAAAATTGATTAAGTATAGCATGTTGTCATTAATCTACACTTAAACGGAGCGCGTTTAAATTCCGGTGCGCGTGAGATTATTCTATCTCGCGCGTCAAAGTAGACAGTCATAACGCCATTTCACTCATACACCGAGCTAAATCGCACGCTTCGATATGTCCTCTTGCGAGTGCGCTTCCACCACTATACGTGAAGCGGGTCTGTGTGTGCGTGCATTTTCGCTTGTATGGAGCTGACCTTCTGTACTATTTTAATCTGTGCCCTTGCTAAACCTAGTACAATCCAATTTGGATGCTGACGAACAAAATTTTTCAATAATATTTACCTACGTTAAATATTTTATTTTGAATAGTGTTGGGCATTAAACGAAAGATAAAAGGGATACACTTAACCGTAATATTGCAAGATTGGTTTTTAATATTACATGAAGTTCTGTTGTCTGATTGTGGACTGTGTGCGGACTTAGGGAGTCCGAATATTATTTATTTTGATCCTTCTGAACACCGTTCTCCCAATACTGAAGACAGGACTGAAGAAAGCTGTAGAATATGGGATTTCTTCATCATCATCATCATTTCAGCCGAAAGAAGTCCACAGCTAGACATAGGCTTTTCTGTGCTTCCCGCATCTAACGGATTCGTCAGTCATCGGTCCGCCTTGTGGTAGACTTTCCAACGTTGCGTCTTCCAGTACGCGGCCGCCACTCCAGATTTTTCCCGCTCCATCGGCCATCTGTTCTGCGAGCAATGTGCCCTGCCCACTGTCACTTAAGTTTGACATTTCTTCGGGCTATGTCGGATAACTTGGTTCTCCTGCGGATCTTCTTAATTTCTGATGATTTCTTAGTTATATGGTGTAGCATATTTGAACTGCAAGCCCAGGGTTAAGATAATTATAATGAGACGAGGAAGGTCAAGATTCAGAAATAGCAAATTGAAGCCTAGACAAAGCCCATTTTAACATTCTAACTGAACAAGCAGGTGTGCTGCTGGGGAGTATGTTGCGCCATCACTTGTTCTTCCCAGCTAAAGCACTAGGAAGTGGTGAAGGGCGGGCATTTTGAGGGACTGTCTTATTTTCAAAGCCATCATTGTTCCAGTGTGAGAGAGAGACGGAGCTATACAGTGTGTAAGTGTAAACAGTGGCAATATTTTAAGGGGTCAATGTACTCATCATTATGAACTACTTTTACTATGGGACCAAACCTGAAATCGCGAAAAAAAAAATCTGCTGTTTCCTACATTTTGACGAATTATGCGAACATAGATGTACTGAACAGCTGATTTTTTTCGCGATTTCAGATTTGGTCCCATAGTAAAAGTTGTTCATAATGATGAGTACAATGAACCCTTAAAATATTGCCCTGTTTACACTTACACCCTGTATATGACCGCTAGCACCATCCTTTTTTCTCAACGGAATCATGATGGCAACAACATATCGTACGACCCCTGATTTTCTTAGCCTAATTTGAATAAATGACTTTAGATTTTCATTTTAATTCAACAATTCAATTTCGACGAAAGCTTTTTGTACCGAAACTCGAATTCTGGTCACTTCACTAGTAGGTAGGTACAACCATGTTAACTAAGCATACAAAATATAAGTTATATGTAAAGATATATTAAAACCCTAGAAGTTCAATAACCTAAGACAAAGAGCTGCTATGGGTCATAATGATTTTTAATATTAGGTACTATGTTTGCTGAAGGATTGAAGGTCAAACATATACATAAAATCACACTTATGTACCCCGAAGGGTTTAGCAGCAGCGTGTACCTATATACCCACATTTCGGAATATAATTATATTCATAGTCAGCATATAACGTTCCCACTGCTGGGACACAGGCCTCCTCTCTCTGAGAGGGTGTGTGGATGTCACATGTCTTCAAGTTTTCGCTGACGTTTGCCAAACTATTTTGCAAATAAGAAACAAATAAAAATATACATATAAGTTTTTTTTGCAACAGGCCCTGAAAGAGTCTTAAAAATTCGAAGTGTGGCTACTATAATAGGACATGTGGGGCAAGGGACATGTGGAGGGGGGAAAGAGCGCTGTTTGCTCATTCTCAAACATTTTTTAGGCCGCATAGTTTTTGACTTTTGATGAAAAATGTAAAAAAAAAATACCGTTCCCCCTTATCTCTGAAGTTTGCATAGAGAAAAATCTGAAATGATTCTATGTGGTAGAAGTTAATGTAAATATTACAGAATAAATAAAACGATGTCTCTAAATAGCACACTTTTTCAGAAATCGGAACGGAATCCTCGGTGCACGAGTGCGACTCGCTCTTGACCGGTGTTTTTTTTTTCAAAATTTTTATCTTTTTACCTTATTATGTCAAAATATAACGTAGACGTATCAAATCAGACGTAGCAAATTGTTTCTTTGTGTCCTATGTCCTATCATTTAAAATATAACATATTAAGCCTTCAAAAGTTATATTATTCCAATAACAACTCTCATTTATTCAACCTAGGTCGAGAATAGGGCGAAGCGACACTTTATCTTGGTTTACTTATAATTTTTTTCAAGAGAAAAATCCAATTACACTTTTTATCCGATTAGCGAATTGAGCCTACATTTCTTGGAAGTGTTCACGATTTAAATCGAGTATTGATTGTTACTAAACCGAGTTGATAAAAAATACAATGAAAAGATTATAATCAGTATTAAATAGCCTGGTTGGAGGAGCTCGTGGCTAAGTAATAACAGCCGCACCTTAAAAATATAGATACGTATTGAAAATTTTTATGGACCTGAAATTTCACCACAACCTAATAAGGCTGCTTTTCCACCAGAGATGTGCTATGCAGCTATACTGCGAGGATGTGAAAGCTAAGCTACGAAACTATCTATGTAACCGTTTCCACAAAAGCTACTGACAGACGTGCTCATTACTAGCACGAAAGCATGCTTTTATTGAGCAAGTGCTCATTAGTAGCATGTGTGACTAGTAATGAGCATGCTTATTTCTAGTATGTTTTCGAGTAAGCGTGCTTATAGGCATGCTTTTTATGAGCACGTGTGTCAGTACCTTAATGCTAAGCTGTGTAGCGGAGCGAGTACCATGTGCTATGAAGATGCGCCGCCGCGAGGTAGCTATGCGAGGAAGATGCGCAGCTCGAGCTATGCGATGCATCGACAGTGGGGAGGCACGAGGAGCGGCAGCTACACCACTCGCGCATTTATAGCTCCCATCCATAGCACGGATTTATAACACGCATCCATAGCATGCATCCTTAACGCGCGTTCATTCCCGATGTGCACAAACAAAACTTAAAAGCAACTAATTGTGCTCAGCGGTTGTTTTTGCGACTGGCAAGTCTTGAATTACTCCTGGCGATAACCTTAAAGCTGCGAAAACTGCCTTGTCGTTTTAAGTAGCTCCCCGAGATTACCTTTAGTTCTTATTTTGGCAAACATTAAGAGCTTTTAGCTGTTATTATTCTGAAAAGGTTGATTTTTATGCTTTCTAGTAATTTCCTAACGGCAGCCATATTTTTTCACTGAAATAAAAAAAAATCGAAACAAAAAGCAATATTTTAATTCAATCAGGCAAAATTAAGTAACTTGTGCTATACGATTTAAAATATATGTTTTTATATGAATAGATGTTTTATTTTTAATGCAACTTTCTACCAACCACCTAATTTTATATTTTTAATTTCATTAAAATATCTTCTAAATTTTTAACTTACGAAAGGCCCGTGTCGTTTATAGCACTATTATCCTAAAGTTTCACGATAAAGTGCCTGTCGCACTATTTCTTTGATTTTTCCTGACTTCTGCAAGCAACTTATAATTTTTATGAATATAACACTTAGGTACCTACATCTAGCCATTTTGAAACTTCGTATAATGACAGGTAATGGCGCCATTATAAATAAGTATTTATTTTTGGTATTTCTGTGTAAAAAAAATCTTACACAGAACCATTTTAAAACCTGAGAGTCCTGGAAAGGTATTCATTATTGTCCATCAAAAAGGTTTTCACTTGTCATAGAGTTACATCCAAGAATAATTTAAAACTTAAAGCTGCTTTGCAAGGTTATACTAACGTTAAATTAAGGTTGTGAAGGTTATATTTGGGTTCTGTGTAAGTAGTTCAAAAGGTTCTGGATTTGAGCTATAGGTTTTGCTGTAGCTCTCAGAAAGGTTCTAAAACGTGGGCCCTTTTATCACTCAGGAGGTTATTAGAAGGTTAATATAACGTTATTGAGACTACTAAGACTTACGAGCAGATTTCCATACAAAGGTTCTAGAACCTTTTCAGAACCTTTCTAAAACCTAAAATGTTACTTGGGAACGGGAATAATGTTTTAAAGTTGTTTCGCTGTCCACCAGTGGTGGCCAAACAGGTGGTGGAACATCGGGAATGAAGGTTAACGCACATCCTTCCATATAAGACACATAGCTTAGTTGAACCCGTTACCACTTTGCTATGCTATGTGGACCAATGAATATGATTGGTGGATATCAAACGCATCCAAAGCAACGTAGCAGAGCACATCTGAGGTGGGAAAGCAGCCTAAAACACAGTAATGCTTCCTGCTGGCAATAATAGGCAGTGCTTCGGCGAAATCTCTCTCAGGTTTCACCACTAAACGGTTTTCAAACGAAAACCTCATCAAAAAAATCCCTAATTTTCACAAAATAAATATCTATAACTTCTGGCCAGTACACTTGCCACCATAAATACCACCTCAGTATTCCTGAAACGACACTTAAACGCGATTTTTATTGTTAGCAAAGTACCTACAAGATAATATCTTTTACCTAGCATTATTACGGAGGGTCACTCCAAAATACCCTCCTACCCTCAAGGGCCATTGTAATAAAAAGATCGGGCAGAAATGAACGTACAAAATGTATAAGACTTTATTAAGATTTCGTATTAGATTTTTCTTGTGAAAATTTTAAGTGAGTCTTTTTTTTTTGGCTCCAATTTCAATTATTGCTTTTTCTGTGTTCAGGCTCTGAATTTAATAATGTTTTGTAATTACGGATATTTATTGGAGGTACGAAATTGGTAATTGACGCTGAGTGTTTTTTGTGGGAAAAGTGTATCTGAAAATAGCTCCATGTAAAATACTGATATTCAGCTGCATCCGGTTAGACTGGAAGCCGACCTCGACATAGTTGGGAAACGGCTAGGCGGATTGATTTTTGTCTTGTGGAATATATTGTGAATTAAATAGTTGACGATAGATATTTTTAATGTTATTCTTTAACAAATATCTAGACTCTACAATACGTTCAAGGTTGACATGTTACTAGCAATGTCATATTTCTTCTTTGATCAACTTCAAGGGATGTTAAAGTAAAAGTCACAATTGTCATAGAACAACTTCTGTTTAGGAATGTATCAAAGAAACCATTTGATTGGGAAAAGGCTATTTAGATGGTGATATTGGAGGTAGGAAATTGGTAATTGACGCTGAAAGAAGTGAAGTGTGGGAAAGTCTGCCTGAAATCGTGGTAGGCACCTAAAAAAATAAGTTTGTTTGAAATTGTAGTAATAGGTGCCGTCCCATTGGACTATGAGAGTGGGGAAGAGAGTTTGCACCTGTGTCTGCGCACACACTTGTATTGCCTGTACACTGTATTATCTCCCGCGCAGGAGTCTGGTCTCCGCTGCGAAGAGTCGCCATGGCTGAATTCGATCTGGAGGACTATAAAGTATTTAAGTAAACCCCCCAAATATTTGTATACCACTTACAGCACTATGTGATTGGTATAATGTATTCTTGAAAACTAGATGGCAAATTATTTTTTTAAAAAGCAAAAATATTACAGCTACAACATCAATTTAATTAATTAATAAGTAAATCGAGCAATTAACAAAAGTAAATGACACACGAAATGTAGGCAGAAAATAAATGTCGGTCGCTACAACGACGTGTTGATGTCTCGAGCGGAAAGGGGGGCGCGCTGTTTTTTTTTTAACATGGGATCTCGCAGTTCACCACTAGGGATCGAGACTGCTTAACCGGAGTTTCCTGTGGGTGCCTTAAGCGAATTCAAAGCCTCCGACCAGTGGTGGGCGCGCTGTAGAACAGCGCTCCCACCACTGGTTGGTTTCTTAAATACTTCTGATTCCCAGCAGTATATTTAATATTGCCATCTTCCTTAGTAACAACACAGTATAATAAAGTAAGCAGTATTACGTCTTCATAGAAAACGACCGAAACGACTCGCTTCGAAATCTCAGTGTATACCAGTACGCACCAGCCGCGTATTTATCTATCGAACGGCCGTAGGTAATTAAATCAAGGTCACTGCCCAAACAAACTACAGCTGTATTATTCTGTGGTAATAATACCTAGATTGAATCTTCATATAAACTTTTTTCTACTTTTAGGAAGCACCTTAACAAGGGCCCCAGAAAGTTCAAGGAAGTTTACGATAGAAGATTTAAAAAAAGTCTCTATTTAATTAGTTGAAAACTCATTTCGGTTTTGTTGAAGAAAACAATCATTAAGGCTTGTCCGCCGTAAAAAAGCGCGGTCACTGTCGGATTGCATAGAAAAGAAAGAGAAGCAACATGACACAACGCTTGCAAAATATGAAGTAGGTAATTATCGATTTACAAAAATTCTATTGATTAGACTAAAAAAGTAATGACATAAAATCATTCCATATTATTTTGTAGAGAACTGTATACAATTTTCATTAAAAGTGTTCATAAATATGAACACTTTTAATGAAAATTGTAGGAGTAATATGGTAAAAACTATAAAAAATAGACAGAAATAGACCTGGATTTAGATTTTTTTCCCATTAGTTCTACAAACTAATATAGATTTCAGGACAAATGAAATCACTTCTTGTATGTTGTAGATTGCTGTGTATTTTTTCCTATCAAAAAGATGCTATAGTTACTGTAAAAGATGGTCACAAAGTTGCTTAGTTTCGCCGTATTTTAGGAAGGAGGAGCCATAAGTAGGTATATAATAACTACTTAAATACACATACAGAACTCCGAATATATTAATCTTAAGCAAAACATAGCGCCAGCAAATTTTTTTCGACTACGATTAACGTTTTTTGCCATGAGGTCATCCATCATGTAATATCATAATAAAGCCAGTTTTTTCTCCCTACAGATTATATTATGAGTAATCTGATCGCGAAAACAAAGGGCGCGTTGATTACCTACTCTAGTAAATGAGCTTGATTAGTTAGGCAACTAATTAGTCGGAAAATTTGCTGACTGTGCTTTGGGCATTGATTTTTATAAGCTTAGAAATGAAACCATATTGTTCTTTTTATGGGTAGGCCTAGGCTGAATACAGTTGGTTGAACATCAAATAGGTACTATTAATAGTTTAAAAAAATCTTTTACTAAAGTGAAAAGTACAAATAGTCATATTTTATTAATTAGCTCGTGGTTAAGTAATAACAGTCGCACGGGTCGATCCATCAGGTTAAGCTACGCTTGCCGGGTTTGGTTCATAAATGGGTGACCATCTTTACATACCGAGACTCCTCCGTGCCTCCGAAAGCACGTTAAGCCGTTGGTCCCGGCTGTCATTCATGGATCTCTTACCAAGGGGTATCGTATTAGCCAGTTACTGGGTTGTGGAGGTCAGATAGGCAGTCGCTCCATGTAAAATACTGGCATTCAGCTGTATTCGGTTAGACTGGAAGCCGACCCCAACATAATTGAGAAAAGGCTAGGCAGATTGATTGATTGATTGATTTTATTAATTTTGGAATGTATGGCGTCCACCATTTTGAATTTCTTTTGATTTTAATGAAGGCTTTCCGTTTAGAGGCTTTTTATTTCGGACTAGTTAAAGGTACCTACTGGCCAGATTTTTTCCATTAAACCAAAGCCTGGCTCACTATTTTCAGTAGAAATGTAAAAATGTAAACTGACTTTATAATTACGAAAATTCCAAAAGAAAAATACTTTCTGAACAACTATAATAGTATCTTACAACCTCTTATACCCAGATTTAGTTCAACTTCTTAAGAACAATCACCCAAAAATGTTAAGCAATCAGTACTTAAAACTAAAAACGTAATCACAGGACCATTTAAAGGGTCCTCCACATAGACGCGACGCGAACACGTCACGACTTTGCTACATCTATACAGGGTGGAAGGGACATCGACGCGCAAACGGTTACCACGTATTCAGTACATCATTCTGAGCCCCCCTACATAGAAATATTTCATCGGTTATTGAAAAAAAAATCTGCGGTTTCCTGCAATAGTGCAATACACCGTCCATACATTTTGACCTACGCGGTCAAAATGTATGGAAGAGCAGATTTTTTTTTTCAACCGTGGTAACCGTTTGCGCGTCGATGTCCCTTCCACCCTGTATATCTCCGCCCTCTCCGACCTGGGACCCAATTCCGGGCTCGAGCTAGATATCACGACCATGGAGATAAATCTCTGTTTCAAATTTCCGCATCAATGTCCGGTCCAAATCTCGATAGTATCAAAAAACCGTATTCTGGTAGACCATGGAGAAATATTTACAACGGAGAAAATAATCTCGTCTAAAAGACGTTCCATTTTTATCGACTCACTTTGATTATAATCGATTATGCTACGTTTTTCTTTTTTTAGTATTAATAACGTATGTTTAATTTATTAAATCCAAGCAAACACATTATAAAATATAATTTTAGTATATTGTGTTTCTATATAACTGTGTTTTTTTTTATAATTACTTACTGAAAATAGTAATTGCAAAGTAGCGTGATCCGAAACGCATTTCAATGATTTGTGTAGTGCTCTGTGATTTGTGTCCTTTTTCTAACGTAGATAGGTTTTAATTTTCAAACTAAATAAACCTATTTTTAATCGCGATTAAAAAGGTGTGGAATAAAATTTTATTAGTTGTAATGAACTAAAATTCACACCAACACCTTGACTTCAAGTGCAAAAATAGTACTGTATTTTTTTTTTTCTTTTGCTTATATCTCGAAAATGGTGTGTCCTATTGCAAAAATAATGAAAAATTGGCCCCCCTTTATGAAGCCCATAAACCCCTAAACCTCTACATGTAGGTACCAAAATAAAAAAACGAATATAAACCTACGAATGTAAATTTTGACAGATGTTCCAACGGAGATTTCATATCTCCATACCTTAGGACCAGCCGTGATATCTCGCTGGTTTGCGATCGAAAAATTTATGAATGGAGATCGTTAGAATAGCATTTTTTCGTTTTCGACGGAGATAAGCAGTTTCTCGACTGATATTTCGACCATGGAGATAATTTCCATGCCACCGGAATTGGCCTCCTGATGGAGAATGACATTCGCTTCGGAGAAGCGAATGAGGAGGATGGGGGAGGGGAGGGGGAGTGATTCTATTTCTACAATAGTTATACACTGGTAGTTTCTAAGTGACATTGACATGAACACGTGACATTTCGATAGCTTATGTCAACTCCGTATTTTTTTTTTACTTTTCTACTAACGTCATCGCTAATCGAATGTTACTTTGTCTAGGCCCTCTGGTGTCCTCCATTGCACGCCATTTTTACGATCTTGGGCCCCTCTCATCCAACTCTTTCTTGTTACCTTGACTAGGTTGTCGGTCCTCTCCGAGCGTGGCCTGCTTTACTACCAGTTCTGGGTCTCTACTCAAGCAATTTCTTACGCCATCTACTTTCCGATCTTTGGCTTATGTGGCCTGCCCCCCTAAACAAAATACCTTTTCTGTAAGCGTTATCGCCAACGGAAAGGTCAAATTGCATATTGACATTAGCTTCAGAGATGTCACGTGACTGCTGCTGTCAACCATCCATGCAATTTGATCTTTCCGTAGGCATTAACACTTACAGCAACGGTATTTTGTCTAGGCCCCCTGTTCACATCCACTTATTTCGTGCTATTTATTACTATTGCTATGAACGATATCTATGACTCCTGAAAGATTTGCGGTGCCGGTTTGTGCAAGTCGCAACGCGTCACGACGCGCGTTTCATGTCGCGCCTGTGTAGCGCAGCCCTAAAAGGTTCCAGTACATTCCTGAAGCGAATCTTTAGCCTTTTTTACGTCGACATTTTTCGTAATGAAGATGGTTTCTAAAAAGCAATTCCCGTGCAAAAGGGTTTGCAATTTCGGGCAGTTTTTATCATCATCCTGTTAATTTGCGGAGGTCCTGGGTTCGTTGGTATTAGAAAGTGTTATTCAAACGATTATTTGATATTAAAAAGATTGTCGTTGGTGGTATTTTTTTTTAATATTTATTTTTCAAACGTTATTAGTTTAATGCTTTCGCGGGCGCTTGACGTCTCTAGTCATATCAATAAACCTTCTATTGTGTCTCATTTACAGTGATATATAGGGTGTGACCGTCTGCCAAGTCTCGAGTTTGAACCCAAGGCCTCTGACTCTTTGGATTCATGTGTGTATTGTATTGTATAATTATCACTTGCTTAAAAACTGGTGAAGGAAAACAGCCTGCCTGAGAGATATGAAGCCAAGTCAGAGGCCCATGGACGGCATACAAACTCAGTAACCACACGAAAAACAAAAGAAAAACCATCTGCGAACCGATTAAGTACCATGTAATAGGACCGAACCAATTGCCAGAGAGTCCAGACTGCTACTGATAACTTTAACATTTAACCTTTAATTAGCACGGTTAAAAACCAATTACAATAATTAAAGACACATATACACAGAAACTTTGTCAGAAAGCCTTTTATACTGTCAAAGACTATATTGAGGACAGAAAGGCTTGGGATTGAGCTGCTCCAATAAATTTACACTATTAATGTTGATTTAAATACCTTTTTACATATTCTATACAATGACATGAATATTTTGTTTGTTATACTATTTTTAATTATTGTGAATGTGAAGACTACGTGGATCATTGTTTTTTATTTATTTTATCCTTTTCTCAGTTTTAGTTATAGTCTGACAGTTTGAGTAATTTATGCGGCCTACCCAAATGTCTTTTCTTTGGTATTGTTCGTCGAATCGTTAAGCTCCTTAAGTTTTGAGTTGAGCTGCACGATTACTGACAAATGCGTGCACTGACTGGACAGGTCCACTCAATCTGTGTGGTTCTTTCATCAAAAGACCATTTCAGACTGCAATCTACATGGTCTTCACATGATCTGACCAAGATTATGTCTGGACTTTAAAAGAGACTGTGACCTCTGAGTTTGTTTCGGCGTTTCTTCTCAGAGTAGTCAGATAGGAAACGTCGAACTCATCTAGTTTAAAAAAAATATGTTTGACGTGTAAAAATGTTTGTACAAACCTACTTACAGAAAATAAATCATTTATCATTTATCATTTATGAAAACAAAATTTGTAAAAATAAAAAACAATCAAAAAATTTGCAATAGGTACTTTCATAAATCACAGTACTTCTGCCAATAATATCTTCGTCGATTCATCCGCAAACAGATCGTTTGTTGCATTAGAATCCAAGAGATCAGCCAGAGTGCGAGGTACTGGGGACTTAGCACGCGTAACAGTGCGACATGGGGACACAGCAAACAGCCCGTGTTTTCTGCCGCGGCAGTAATTGTCTGGCACGAAGAAGCGAGCCAGGACAGCATGCAGATCAGGTGCATTAATAGTGCCACGGAGCGCCTTGCAGGCTAATAGTGAGCTGATCTCGTGCTCGCCTTACCTCTAATGAGTTATATCCGAGGCATCCCAATAGAAATTTAGTCGGGTAGAGGTAAGGATCAATTCCTGATAGGAAAACACTGCTTGACCTGGGCATCGAACTAAGAACTCCTACTCAGTAGCTGCGCTTGATCAACGAGGCAGTCTTTTCTTAGCCATTGACACTGTTCATACTTCTGACATTTCCTTTTAGCCTTTGTAACTCAGCTATTACAAAAAAAAACCGGTCAAGAGCAAGTCGGACTCGGGCACCGAGGGTTCCGGTCCGATTTCTGAAAAGTGTGCTATTTACAGACATGGTTTTATTTTTCCTGTAATCTTTACATAAACTTCTTTCACATATAATAATTTCAGATTTCTATATTCGCAAACTTCGGAGAAAAAAAATAAAGAAATGTTTGAGAATGTGCAAACTGCGTTCTTTCGTATGATACCCCACATGCCCTAGTAGCCCCCACTTTGAATTGTTAAGACCGCCTTTCAGTACCTGTTAAAATAAAAATATAAAATACTTTCACTTCTTTCTCATTTGCAAAATAGTTGAGAAAACTTCATCTAAAACTGTTCCAAATTTCAAGTTGATAGCATTAGTAGTTCTTGAGATATCCAGCTGTGATAGACAGACAGACAGACAGACAGACTGAGTCACACCATAAGGGTTCCTTTTTTACCATTTTGGTACGGAACCCTACAATTAACAGCTTCAAGTGCAAGCTAGATCATAATGATGCAAAGAGAAAAGTTAGCTCCGAAGAATCTTCTCAGTTTTATCAAATTAAAAAAGCGTATTAATGAGGTCGCCCTATTTCTTGCTTAGCTGCACAATTATTGGTTTAATTACACGGTAGATTACCGTAGGGGATGGCGTTAAACATTGTTATGTGAAGGTAGATATAGACATCATAATGGGTGGGTAAGTTATTGCTAAATAATGTCTGATCGATCGGTAATATAGTTGACAGGGGCTTCTCGCTAAGTAATAACAGCCACACGATTCGATCGAACAGGCTAGGCTACGCTTGCCGCGGTTGGTCCTTGGATGGGTGACCATCTTTACATACCAAGACCCCTCCATGCCTCGGAAAGCACGGTAAGCCGTTGGTTCCGGCTGTCTTTAGTGGAGCTTTGACAGTCGTTACGGGTCGTCAGAAGCCCGAAAGTGTGACAACCTGTCTTAGCAAGGGGTATCGTGTTATCTAGTCACTGGGTTGTGGAGGTCAGATAGGCAGTCACTCCATGTAAAATACTGTATTCAGCTGCATCCGGTTAGACTGGAAGCCGACCCCAACATTGTTGGGAATAGGCTAGGCAGATGATGACGATGATGATTATATATGGTATAGGTGTAGTAAGTGCGAACCAAGTTATTCCGTTGTTTCGGGATATTATGTGAAAATAATACCTACATAAAAAAACTTATGTATAAGATTCTGCGTAACACGTAGCAGCAGACAACAAACAGCACAGGTTATAAAAACTGTAAAATTTCTCCAAGTTATTTTAAATCTTATAATGTTGGTGGTTAGCTTCAAAATCGAATGAGAAAATTTGACAGTTTGTAGTAACTTGACTTGCTGCTGTGTGTGCTTACTGAAGGCGAAATGTAGTAAATACTCGTTACGTTCATTGAAAAGAACTTAAGTTTAAGAATATTCTAGTAACAGGATTGTTATTGGAAGTCTTCAGTAACTTTAATCGTTTGTTTTAGTCCCTTTGTTACGGCTAAAACCCGAAGTGCGGCTACACCTAGTTTTAGCCGGCTACAACTAGGTATAGGTGGAGTCTGAAAGGTAGGTTAGGTTAGTTCATAGAGCAACACGGACCCCGGCGGACCGGGGCCGTGTTGCTCTATGGGTTAGGTAGACGGTTGACGTCAGGGGCACCCCGAGGTTCGGTTTGGTTAGGTTCCTATAAACCCTGCTGACAAACACAGGAGCCCCGCATAGCGGGGCTCCAGCGACCTGCTGCGGTGACTTAATAGGCTAGACGTATGTTTAAGCAACTGCTACCGGCCACACCTAGTGTAGCCGGCTAAAACTAGGTGTAGCCGCACTTCGGGTTTTACCCGTAACACCTCTAACAGTTCCTGGCAGCAAAAGTTTTTATTTACACAAAAAAACTGTAATAAGTAACCAATGTACCTAGAATACCTGACAATTAATTCAACATTATTACTAATTATAGTACCAAACATAAATTACACGTTTCAAACAAAGATTACGTCTTTAGTTTAATCTAAAGAAAATATCCCCGAGCGATATCTCTGCGAGCTGACATGTAAGGTAGCAGGGTGAGGGGAGCGGAGCGATTTTCTATCGAATTTTTTATTACTGTAGCCCATCGATTTAGGTAATTAAATAAAGGTAAACAAAAAAAAAACCACGTGTCTGGTTAACCGACTAAATGTAATAATAATAATAACTGCGCAGTTATACAGGTTTCAATTCTGCTGGGTACGAAATGGAACAATCTACGTGCGGAAAGCAGAAAAACAGGCATCCATCCCTATCCGGAATCCGCTTGACCTGGATGACAAAGTTGGTCGCCCCCAAGCCGTGGACCTTGTCTGCCCGGATGATAACGAAGGACCTTCCCAAACCACGGATGCATTTGTGGTTTAGTATAATTTTTGTCTGTTTTAAAATTTTTCATTCATTACTTACTTTATCTGTAGTATTTAATTTTCATTTAATCTTGACAACACTATATTTGTTTAACATTACTAAAATGTGCAAGAATAATATTATGTCATTTTCCTACACACCTGATACAGAAACAAATATTTTACTACACGCACAAAGTACAGTCAACTCAAAAATCTCTTATGCCATCAAACCAATACTAAACTCTAACACAATAGTACGTTGTAAACATACAATTTATTTAATATTATTTTTCCTAATCTGCTTTATTTTGTTTAAACAGGATAAAATTATATCCTTCAATAATGATCCAAAATCTTATCGAGTGCTAAAACTTCATTACAGCTTCACTTTGCTGACAAAAGTTATAATTCTTTCAAATATTTTTGGCTCTATCTACCAAGTTACTGACATTAAATTATCTTATAGTTCTATTCAACTCTTATACCTGTACTTTAAAAATGACGAACTTTATATCCGATGAACTAGACAACAGTATTGACTTGGAGTGTCAGGAACTTGACAGAGCTGAAAACTGTCAAAATGTATTGATTGCGAATTATAACTTAAAGATTTTGACTTTCAATATCCGCAGTATACAGCGTAATTTCAACACCTTTTGTATTGCGTTAAAGCGGCTTAATATCATGTATGACGTCATTGTTCTCACGGAATGCTGGTTATCAGATGGCTCTTTAATTGGTCAAATCGAAGGTTACACCTCATACTCCACACTAAATATCCTTAACCAGAACGGAGGAGTTGTAACGTATATCAGGGATTGTTGGAACGCGACAGTTTCAGAACCCTCGTTTCAAGACGCGGAATGTCTATTAGTAGAACTCTCTAACAACATTTCTCTAATTGCCATCTACCGATCCCCATCACGCAAACCGGATAGCTTTATTTCCTCCCTAGATCAAGTACTCACCTCAATAAGCAAATTTCAAACAGTTATTGTGACCGGAGACATTAATATCAATCTTTTATCGACAACAGACACCTCAAAGTCGGATTATTTATGTCTAATGTCCGAACATGGACTGAAACAGGTAATTTCGAAACCAACTCGTTAAAACTCATGCCTAGATCACATATTCCTTAAATCAAGATATCAGACTGTTATAGGATTAGTTTGTGATATTGATATCACCGATCACCGTATGGTAATGATGGGGTATAACATGCTCACACCCTCCGGTTCAAAATATCTCCAACGCAAAATAATTAAAATTAACTTCCCTGAACTGACAGAGGAACTCAAAGATGTAGACTGGTCTGGAGTGTTGTCAGAATTAGATGTAAACAATGCAACTAATAATTTCCACAACATCCTTACAAGTGCAGTACAAAAACACATGGTAGAAAAGACAATTAGCCGCTCTAAATACATCAGAAAACCTTGGATTACACCCGGACTTATTAGATGCATGAACCACAGGGACAAACTTCATCGTGACTCAAGTAAATACCCTAAAGACCAAACAAAAAAATTAATATACAATCGTTACAGGAACTTCTTTACAAATATCGTACACAGGCTTAAACGCGAACACGACAGTCAAAAATTAGAAGATAACAAAAACAATTCTAAAGGTTTATGGAAAGCCATCAGAAATATTACTGATCAGACCAACAACAGAAGTGCTCCTAATGAACTGCTTAAAAGTGAATCTTCGGCACAAACCTCGATAAACTACTGTAATGATTACTTCTCCTCCGTTGGCAAAAACCTAGCCAGCAAAATTCTCGCAGAAATTAATGAAACACAGGAAT
Source organism: Cosmia trapezina (assembly GCA_905163495.3). Lineage (NCBI taxonomy): Eukaryota > Metazoa > Arthropoda > Insecta > Lepidoptera > Noctuidae > Cosmia > Cosmia trapezina. The sequence goes on from LR991044.1 coordinate 8,803,533, forward strand.
CAGTTATAAACAAACTACAACTAGGAGAATCTCAAAGCACAAATTTCTTTATGCAACCCACTGACGTCTTTGAGATAGACAAAATAATCACAACTCTGAGAAACGACAGTGCCCCAGGCCCGGATAATTTTACACCAACACTTATCAAAAAAATAAAAAGCGAAATCATAATACCACTAACCCATATTATAAACCTTAGCTTAGAGTCAGGCATATTTCCTAACATATGGAAAGATTCACAGGTCACTCCAGTACATAAGAGCGGTTCCAAACAAAATCCAACTAATTACAGACCCATCTCACTGTTAGCAATATTTTCCAAAATTCTCGAAAAAATTGTTAACAAACGACTCACCTCATACCTAGATTCCAACAATATATTATCCAGCAAGCAGTTTGGTTTCAGACAGGGAAAATCCACAGAAGATGCAGTAATTCTCTTAGTCAATCTTGTAACGTCTTATTTAGATGATAATGAAAAATGCATAGGAATATTCCTAGACCTTGCAAAAGCATTCGACACCGTTGCTATTCCTATACTACTAAAAAAGCTAGAGACGATTGGTATAAGAGGACTACCACTAAAATGGTTTGAGACCTACCTTTCTAACAGAAGGCAATGTGTGAAAATCGGGAATATCACCAGTTGTCACAGCAGCGTTGAATTTGGAGTGCCTCAAGCGTTCTGGGCCCGACATTATTAATCATCTATATCAATGATATTCATCACGCCATTACGCAAAATGCAGAAGTTATCTGCTACGCAGATGACACGGCTGTTATTTTTCATAGCAGATCTTGGGAAACAGTTCGCGATGAAGCCCAAAACGGCTTAACTAGCATAAAAAAATGGCTCGACCTTAACCTTCTGTCACTCAATATTAAAAAAACTAATTATATCTGCTTCCATAAAACTCTTTCATCAGCACCAAAACTTCCCCTACAGCTCAAAATCCACCCTTCGACATGCTTCACAGCCCCCTGCTCATGTGAGGAAATTAAAAAAGTCGAATCTCTAAAATACTTAGGGGTTCTGCTAGATCAACGTCTTACGTTCAGACCCCATATCGACCTAGTAGCTAAGCGAATCAGAAAGCTAACTCACGTAATGAAACTGTTACGTAACTCGGCCAGCAAAAAGGTCCTACACCTGGTGTATGTAGCATTATGTGAGTCAGTTCTCTGCTACTGCATTACAGTATGGGGCGGAGGCGGCATAACCTCTATGATACAAATAGAAAGAGCCCAAAGATCAGTGCTAAAGGTCATGTATAAAAAACAATTTTGTCATCCCACAGATCATTTGTATAAAGAAGCATCAGTACTTAATGTCCGACAGTTATACATTCTTAAATTAGCACTAAAACAACATAAAATAACAATCCAATCCACAGAATATAAACAACTACTTAAACAACGAATCTACAAATGTCCACTTACTGTAGTAAAAACCGCTTTTGCACAACACATGCAAGAATTTATGCTTAGTTTCATTTACAATAAACTTGCAAAAATCTGTGAAATTAAGAATAGCAGCACCAACAAAGTTAAAAAAAATATTAAACATTGGCTGTTAACTCAATCCTACTCAGAATCCGAAGCCTTTGTTAGAGTAATGTCATAACATATTTATCATAATCACAAACACTTATTTTATTGCTTACCTCACTCACTTCCTCACTTTCACACCCATAAATACCCACACGCACTGTAACATTCTCTTGGACGCATCCTTGCTAAATTGCGAATACTAAGCACCTACATTTAAGACGCACCCTACTTCAAACATAGTTGTTGCCACGATTTTATTTTATTTTTTCCAAGACTTTTATTATTGATTTTGTCTTACATTAAATTTTCAAAACAATAAGTAAATATCCTTGAAAACTCTCTGGGACTCCACGAGACAGGCTCGACCTAGTGTGGAGTCCACTAGTTAATTTATTAAAAATATGTTTCCTAAATTGTCTATAATTTCAGGAGTTATTTTTGTATTACTTTTTGTCATAAATTAATAAAACAGCTGATATTTGAGATCTCATTTTGAGCATTGGAGCGTAGACTTTGAATTGGAGATTGTCACAGATGGCAGAAATAAACAATATAACGTTTAGAAGGCCGGTAGTGAGATCTAAATCCTTAGAAACAATAGACATGAGCATCTCCCTGAATTCCTCAGACTCAGAGGAATTATTAGGCAAAAGTTTGGACGTGTCAACCAACGTTCTTGCATTGTGGCGGGAGGAAAGGAATAAGGAAGTAAATATTCTTAAGTCAAACTTAGAAAGCACACAACAAGAGTTAGACAATGTTATATTAGAGAACATAGACTTGAAGTCAAAATTAGCTCAATGCTCTCAAGAAATAGAAATGTTAAAACAAATATGCAAGAGTCCCTTATCTTCACTTCGTAAAGTACAGCGCTCGACACGAAAATCCAGTCCCAGACGTCGACTAACGGATTCCTTCAAAATCACACCACAGTACCAAGATTTCACTCAATGCGCTCAGACCAGTCCTACATCTACATTTGAGTTGTCTGAGGACAAAAGTTGTCACCAAAATAATAGTCCTCCTGAAGCCGATATCATAGCTCCTGTCACTCAATGCTCAGAAAACCAGGAACATCCAGTATCCACTGAAGCCATCTTGAGCAACCAGCCGAAGTCAAAACACAGACTATGTATAGTGAGCGCAAATAGAAAAAACAACATCCTGTCAATAACAGAAAACACTTTTAGCGAATACGAATATTGCCATTACATAACAACAGGCGCTACTGCAGAACTACTACTAAAAGGCATAAACACTAAAATAGCTGACTACACCATGAGGGATTATTGCGTCATACTGTTGGGTGAAGAAGATTTTATAAGGACAAATAATTACATGACCACTATCTTCAATATACGAAAAACCTTACAGAGCTTGAAGCACACGAATGTTATTGTTTGTTTCCCGACATACAAATGTAATAGTAACTTCAACTTATTTAATTGGCGTGTGGAAACCTTCATTAATCTATTGAACTTGGATGTCCTACACCATAATCATGTGTATCTATTAGACAGCAACCGAAATTTGAAGTACGATAACAGCATGTTTGATAGCCACTCGGGTAAAATAAACAACCATGGTATGCAATCAATATTTCTTGACTTATTAAATCTTATGGAACAATTACAAAATTATAATAATAACTTAGCTTCTACTAGTTTGTCGTTAAACGAGTTTTTTCTTGACAAATAAGACATCCTGTAGGCAATTGATTTGTAATAAAATTAGTGCTGATAGTCATACTAGATTAAATTGTGTAAATAATAGTAGCCTGACAGATGAACAATTAAATATCTTTCATCAAAACCTATGTGGTTTGAATAATAAAATAGATGAGTTTGAGTTATACTTAGAAAGTCTACAAAATAGATTCCATTACTTATGTATTAGCGAGCATTTTCTTAATGATAATTTAATTAACTTGTTAAATCTCAACGATTACAGAGTAGCATCTTACAATACACGAATAAAGAAGCAAAGAGGAGGTACAGTCATACTCGCAAGAAAAGATAGGGATTTCGAGGAATTAAAGATAGGAAAAAAATTATACAAAATGGAATCTTTCGAGGTTTGTGCTGTAAAGGATAAAGCCACTGGTGTGTGTATATGTTGCATTTACCGTAGCCCTTATGATAAAAACTTGACAATTTTTATGAACAGTCTGGAACAATTGCTCGAACATCTATTTAAATATGACTGTTGTGTTTGTGGTGACTTTAATATAAATCTACTAGCCGAGAATAATAAAAAAAATGATTTTATTAATCTTATGACTTGTTATAATTTTAGAGCTCTTATAAATACCATAACCTTTATAAGGAATAATTCTGAATCGTGCATCGATAATATATTTACTAACATTTTTAATGACCATATAATATCCTGTAATGTTGACCATAACGGTTTAGCTGATGGGCACGCGGGTTTACAGTGCTGTATAACTATGCCAAGTAATCAAAAAAACAAACATAAAAAACCAGCAATATATGTAAGAAAAAGATTATTCAGTGTAAATAATAAAAACGTATTTAGACAGTTACTGTTAGAACAGGACTGGAGCATTTTAGGCATCAACGAGTTTGTTAGAAAGCTTAACAACACATTTAAGACAGCTTTTAAAAGTAAAACCAGACAGATAAATTCAGAACGGAGTTCCTTAGCATGGGTTACACAGGGCATCAAGATGTCTAGTAAAATGAAGCGATTTCTAGTTACAAGCAAAAATTGTAACGTTCATGGAAGCGTTACAAATTACGGAAAAATATATATAAGTTTATACAAGAAAATAATTAAAAAAGCAAAAAAATTAGCTGTGCAGTCTCAAATATCACGTTCTAAAAATATTTCTAGGGATATATGGAAAATTATAAATAAACATAGGAACAAAACTAAAAAAGAACATAAAAGTATAATCTTAAGAGTAGACAATAATCTCGTGACAGAGCCTAATGAAGTTGCTAATATCTTTGCAAAACAATTTGCAGATAACACAAATATAAACATCACTAGAAGCATAGGAAGCAATTCGGCATTAGAATTATTACAGCAAAGTACAAAAAGAGTAGATAAAGAAATTACTTGGGAACCCGTCACAACTAGTGAGATTGTTAAATTAATAAATAAAATGGAATGTAAATCATCGTGTGGGTTTGATGAATTACCTATAACGATATTTAAAGATAACATAGATATTTTAGCAGAACCTCTAAAAGATTTTTATAACAATTGCTTCAGGGATAGTATTTTTCCTGATCAACTGAAAATAGCCAAGGTGATCCCAGTCCACAAAAAAGGCTCTACTCAGGATCCTAAAATGTATAGACCTATATCTCTCTTGCCAACCTTATCAAAGATTTTTGAAAAGTTAATAAAAACAAGACTATTTTCACATTTAAACAGAAACAAAGTCTTAAATTATAAACAGTTTGGGTACCAATCTGGCGTAGGAACACAAGATGCTATTGATACGCTACTTATGGAGGTCAGAAGTAAACTAAATTCAAAGCAAATGGTTGCCGGTCTCTTTTTAGATCTAAGTTCTGCTTTTGACTTAATAAACCACGACCTGTTGTTAGTTAAGCTTGAGCATTATGGTGTGAGAGGCAAAGCTAAACAACTTCTGACATCCTACTTAAAAAATAGAAAAATGTTCGTGGAAGTAAAACAACTGATTCGCGTTGAAAATAAAAATGAGAGGAATGTTTCTGACAATGTATTTAATCAGCAAGCTATTAGGTCTAAATTAAAAAACACTACTGTAGGAGTTCCTCAGGGATCTATATTGGGTCCTATTCTCTTTATTATATTTATTAACGATGTAATAGATTATGTTGAAAATATATTAGGGGAGCATGCAAAGTTAGTGGTATTTGCAGACGATACTAATGCTATCATTTCAGCAGATAACATTCAATCTCTTAATTTGCACGTAAATAAAGCTTTAGAGGTATTTCACAAGTGGTTTACTATCAACGGACTCAAAGTGAACGCTAGTAAAACCAACTTAATCTTATTTCGTACCACTTCCAAAAATAAAAGTCATCTAAATTGTGCTTTGGATGGAGTTCAAGTCAGTATGGTAGAGGCAGTAAAGTTTTTAGGAGTAAATGTTGATTGTTATTTAAATTGGAAACCAGAACTTGAAAGTTTAAAAAACTCCATCAGCTCAGCATGTTATGTACTGAGAAGCCTACGAAATGATATTGACATTAAACAGTTAAAAAAAGTCTATTATGCGTTAATCGAGTCAAGGTTACGATACAGCATCTTATGCTGGGGAGGCAGCTACGATTACAATATACAGAGAGCATTTGTGTTACAAAAAAGGGCCATTCGCACCATGGTTTGCATTCGTCAGCAGGAATCTTGTAAGAGGCACTTTGTAAATTTGAATATTCTCACTGTACCTTCCCTATATGTATTGGTGCTCCTGACACATTTTTCTAAATATGTACAGCAATATGAGACTGAAGAGGAAAGAAAGCTTAGAGAGAGTACGAGAAGAAAAGATTTTAAAACCACTTATATTCCTAAACTTAATGTAGTCGCACACGGTACCTACCACATGTCAGTGAAAATCTTCAATAAACTTCCCGTTGATATAAAATTGTCACTTTACAAAAGGGACTTCAAAAGTAAACTGAAGCGTTACCTACTGGAAGGCTGCTATTATTCTATTAATGACATTTAAATTGTAAACATACATATTATACTATAAATTTATAATGATTATTTAATTATTTCAAAATCTTTAGTTGTTCATTTACGTTGACATTTAACTGACATTTAACTGCTGTTTTTATTTTAAGTTTTTGTATTTTTTTATGTAATTTAATCGTGTTTAAAATTCGACACAATTTAAAAATTGTTAAGAATAAATGATAATAATAATAATAAAAATAAGGAAATGTAAGATATTTATTTTGGTTAATAAACGATTTTTATTTTTATTTTTTTTTTTTATAACTCCACCGCAGTATCTCTACGTTGACGTCGTGGTGGGGTTGCGCGCTCCGAATTCTAGGTCTGTGCCTGTAGAGTTTACTTTGCCGGAACAGGTCTAGGAGGAGGAGCCAGACCAAGAGACATACAGAAACCCGCAGGGCAGCATGTCTCGAGCTGTTGGGCAGTAGCGACCCCCCTCTATCTCCCGGGAGAAGTGTTGTTCCTCACCTCTCGCTTGCCTTTATTGGCCGGCTGGAGTGAACACTGACGAGGAACAGAGCTCCCACCTCTTTCTTGCCTTTATTGGCCGGTTTGAGTGGAGATTCGCAAGACCAAACGCGCTCGGAGGAAGGAAGTATCTCAGTAAGATGCTGGTAGGGATCTTGACCGTACTTCCGGGATTGCCCTGATAGCCGTGGGATACCTCTTCACTCCTCACAAGCGCCTCAAGATATGTTGCCCCCCTTGCCGCTACGACACTATGTGCTAGCGACCGTTTCCGGGGGCCCATTATTGAGTGTGCAAGTCACCTCCTGCCATTTTAACTGTGTATATTATATAACATTGGTAAGGCAGGGGACATAGTTCTTCCATAGTTTAAGGTACCCGATCCACTATAGCTACCCAAACCCATAGCCCAATATGTTTTGTTTCCATGTTCTGCAATAGTCCTGCACCAACCGGGGGTTGTCCTTGGGTGCACTTGCATAGTGCATACAGGGATAATCGTCGGCTGGTACCACCTCGTCATTTAAAATAGTCTAAGGGGCCTCTGCGAGTTGGCTTCGGCCCCTCGTACGCCTTCCAAAGGTCCGGGATCCCCGAGATATGTCAAAGACAAAATAATAATAATATTAATTCCTTTATTGTCAGGCAACTAAGGCCCATAGATAAAATACACAAATTACAAAATAATAAAATAATAAACTAATACATATTAAAAAACATTAACAAACTTAAAAACTACTGCACACGAAGTAAAGGCGTCGTGTTACGCTGCGAGGTGTCGCGTAGCTGGCCGCGAAAACACCGATACAGCACACCTTCCGGCCAAAACTCTTCCTTGAGGAAGGTCAGCAAATGGTGAGTCGGAACGCGCACCACAAACGACTTGAAATTGGTGTTATGGCGCGCCTCAACTTCTCCACCCTCATGGTCCAGGTGGTCTTCAACGGTATCTACTCTACGATGTCCTCAGCCTTAGTAGAGTGGAACAAACGGGACACGTACAGCTAGTAATACTTGTCACTTCAGTCGTCATGTTACGACATAGTTGTACTCTTCAATTTAGCAACTTTATACAACGAATTATTATTATTATTATTACTTTTACAAAAAAAAAAAATGTAGTTTATCAGCCATCTCGTTACCATAACACAAGCATTAGGTTGCATAGCTTGGGACTAGATGGCGTTGTGTGAAATGTCCAAGGATACTTATTTATTAATTAATTAATTATAAAGTTGTTACCCTCAGGGCACTAAAACAGGCCCTGATAGAAGAGTGGGAGAATATTCCCCAACATCGGCTCCGAAACCTCGTGTTCAGTATGCCGAATCGACTCGAAGCTGTAAACAGAGCCCGAGGAGGCAATACCAGTTATTAAAAAATAAATAACATGTAAAACATACCTACTTCTAAATGTTAATTGAGTTTTATGACACTAAGCTAAAAATGGCGGTTTTTATTGTTTTATCTTTTTTTAGACTTAAAAATGTTACTATAAAACGTTTTTAGGGTTCCGTACCTCAAAAGGAAAAAACGGAACCCTTATAGGATCACTTGTTTGTCCGTCTGTCTGTCTGTCTGTCTGTCAAGACCGTTTCTCTCAGGAACGCGTGGAGGTATCATGTTGAATTAATATCAAATACGTAGGTCTGTGGTCTCTTGAAGTCCTAAAAAACTCAAGCTTCTAAGTCAATGCAACAAAAACATACGGCCATTTGTGCGACATATTTTGCATACTCGCAAGTAAATCAAAACCTATAGGGTACTTCCCGTTGTTCTAGAATCATGAAATTTGCTAAGAAGCAAGGTCATACAACACAAATAAAGGAAAAAGTCCGAAAATTGTTCATTTGTAATTCTATCATATAAAAAAAATGTTTAAGTCTGTCAGTCTGTCAAGACCCTTTTTCTCAAGGACGCGTGGAGATATCAAGAAATTAATATTAAATACGTAAGTCTATTGTCCCTTAAAGAGTTTTAAAAAAATCAAGTGTCTAAGTCAACGCAATAAAAAAATACGGGCATTTTGCGACACAGTTTGATACTCGCAACTGTCGCAAGTAAATCAAAACCTATAGGGTGCTTCCCGTTGACCTAGAATAATGAAATTTGGCAAGAAGCAAGGTCTCCCAGCACAAGTACAGGAAAAAGTCCGAAAATTGTAAAAAAATTTTTTTTTGGGATCCAATGTTACCTAAGTTTGTTTTTGGGATAAATTCTTTTCAACTACGGAACCCTTCATTGTGCGTGGTCCGACACGCACTTGGCCGGGTTTTTATTTTAAATCTCTAACTTCTATATTTTACAAAAAAATCAAATTTTAAAATTAGGAAGTACTTATTTTTGCAGGCCAGTGTAGTTTGACATCTCTAACTTAGTTCATAGCTATAGCCGTAAAACTAAACTAAAATTCAAATCAAATCAAATCAAATCAAATCATTTATTGCTTTGCAAACATGGGTAGTAAATAGTATGGATGTTATCGGTACATGTTTGACATTGTACTCCATGCTCTGCCGTCTCACGGGCATGCAAAATTTACAAAAAAAATCTAATAAAAAACAAATAAACGAATTATATATAAAAAAAAAACATGCTGAATAATAATAAATTGGAAAAACATTACCATCATTATCACATTTAATTTGAAATGTCAAGAAGTATCTGTCAATAACTAGCTAATAATCAAATGTCAATAAATTAAGTAGTGGAATGTCAATAAGATAAAAACAAGTCATAGGTGTCTGAACTGAGCTGATCTGACTGAACTCATTTCTTGCAAAGAATGTACATGGTGTTGTTGGCGTAAAAAACAAATTGGATCTAGTACATTATACCATATGCCATGTAACATACATATATAAACATTATAATAAACATAAGAAATTTAAATCTATATAAATCAATAATTAATATGTAATCAGTTTTTAATGTCAAATACGTTAAAAATTCTAAGTCAACGGAACAACAATAATAATTATGTATGTATACAATATTAGATCAGACAAAATTAAAATAATATTGTTATTTAGACAAAATCAGATCAAACAAAATTAATAAATTGAAATAATATTGTGCAATGTCATAGGGTACTATCATTTAAAAATTCATTGATGTCGTAATAGCATTTTTCGATTAGTAGTTCTGTCAATCTCTTCTTGAAAAAATGTGTCGCTTCATTTTTAATCTCGTTAGGTATTTTATTATAAATAACTGGTCCCATATGCAAAATTAGAGTTTTTAAACAAGAGAATCGGCACCATTATCCTTCCACAGTAAGTATTCTCTATAATTTGGTTTTTAGCGAATCACTATTGTTAAACGCTATCTTAGACTACTCAGTCCAAAACCTTATTGGAATATCTTTTAGTTCTTAGAGAGCGTCCCAGATAGTGGAGACAAAGAAAGATTGTTAGAGAGCGCTTTGAGAAATACGCAAAATCTTCCTTTTACGGGATATTTAAAATAAGTAGGTAACCTGAATCAGTGAGGTGCTTTGACTTACAAACCTTAAAACATAGACTTGTAAAAAAAGATGGACTCCGCGCCACGCATATCGAAAGTGAAGCACAGTAAGTATGGCCGGACCGTTTGTACAAACACGCCTCGCGCACACATTTACATCATAGTATGCCGACCGGCCGCCATTACGTGACACGAGCGACGGCGTCTTTGCAGGTACTCAAATCATGCACACATAGATCGGTACGGTGCTTCACTTTCGATAAGTGCGGCGCGGAGTCCATCTTTTTTTATAAGTCTATGCCTTAAAATAGAAAGATGCAGTTCCTTTGTGTTTTCAGTGTGGGCTGCCTCGCACCGTGCGAGCCAGCCCACACTGAATTAGTCCGACAAGTCGAGCCCGCCGCGTACTTGTAGTTTCATAACTAAAATGCGGACTGACTACAGTAAACACAAAGGAACTGGAAGGTATAAGAGTTACGCGATAGAAAGAGAGGCAACTTCTGAAAAAATAACCAGCTATTACTTATATTATAGTTACCTATTCACGTGCTATAATAATATTTCATGTTATTTAATTAATTTTGTTTAAAAAAAATACTAAGTTGCGCAAATAATGAATTTTGCAAGACTGCAGCCTTAAAATCGTCACAAATCCAAAAGTTATTATTGTTTTTTTTTTTAATTCGAAAAACAGTCGGAGGCATTACCTTCCTGAACATGTACTACATGATGTACAATTTTTTTTTAAATATTCATAAATAAGACTAGATGTTGGGTACATTATGGACCCCATAAATATGACCATTTTAGTGCCATTTTCTTTATTTTTTTATAGAAATATTTGACTAATTCAATTTTACTTTTTTGTACATTGTAGCCCTCGTTAATACAAACATTTTGACACCTCAATTAACTATATTGACTTAGAAATAACGGAAATATGCATGTCGCACTTTTCTTGAAAAGAGCGCTTATACCGGAACGATCGAAAAAACATTTCCAATGTTAAAATACCACCTAAAATAAAATAAATAATAAAATTTTATTTCAGTAACTTTACAACTTCTACAATATTTAATCATACATAGGGGTCTCCTTTTATGTAAGAGAAATACCTGTGCTAGGAGGCCCCGCTCTTCTAACACTAGTACAATAATAAGTAGGAGTGTGCTAACATGAGCTTTTACTAACTTAATAAGTAATGGAAAAAATAAAAAATAGAATAAAAAAAGGTAAGCAAAAAAAAAAAAATTAACTTAACACATATGCGTGTATGGGTGTGTGTGAGGGTGGGTGTGTGTGGGTGTGTGTTGTGTAAGTGAATGTGTGTGTATATGTAAAGAGTATGTCACTGTATATGGAGGTATGTTTGTGTATACATCACTTATCGCCAGATAGATTATAAAAGAGTTTCGATATCGTCATAGCTTTTGCTTTTTAGCCAATCTACCAGAGATTTTTTACAATCCCGATAAGTCATGGGGAAAATATTCAAAAGTTTATTTAATTTGTTATTGACCACCTATCTCCAAAGTTTGCTAGAAAATCTGAAATCATGCAAGCGCATTCTGCAACGATGTCGCGGTATCCTTAGGCATAGGCATGCCGCTACGTCCAATAGAATCATCGAAATTTTAATTTTATTGTCATATATTTACTATTATGTTATACTGTAGTCGTTGCCCGCAGCTTCGCCCGCGTAGATGTCGCGCGCGAAATTATCCCACGGGAACCTACTACCGGGATAAAAAGAATCCTATGGTATGTTAATCCACGTTATAAACTATCTGTGTGCCAAATTTCATCCAAATCCGTTCAGCCGTTTTTGTGTGATTGAGTAACAAACATCCAAACATCTTCACAAACTTTCACATTTATAATTCATTCATTCATTCTCCTGCCCTTATCCCAATTTATTTGGGGTCGGCGCAACATGTCCTTTTTTTCCATACTTCTCTATTAGTCGTCATCTCGGTAGTCACACCCTTTCTAGCCATGTCATCTTTCACACAGTCCATCCATCGTTTCTTTGGTCTTCCCCTACTCTTATAGCCATCGACATTCATACTCAAAACTTTCCTCACCACATTTCCCTCATTCCTCCGCATCACATGCCCATACCATGACAACCGATTTCCGCACAACTTTTCAGTCACCGGTGCCACTTTCAAACTTCCTCTTATGTACTCATTTCTTATTCTATCCATTCGTGTAACACCACACATTCCTCTTAGCATTCTCATCTCAGTTGCATGCAGTTGCTTTTCATTCATCCCTTTTGTGGCCCAACATTCTGATCCATACAAGACAGCAGGTCTAACCATTGTTTTATATATCTTCCCCTTAAGTTTAAGGGGAATGCGGAAGTCGCAGATTGTTCCCGTGACCTGCCGCCATTTCATCCATCCAGTGTTAATTCTGTGCTTAACCGTCCGATCTACTTCGCCATCGCTTTGGACGAGTGAACCGAGATACCGAAAGTCGGAGCAGACTGGGAGAAGCGCGCCATCAAGCGCTATGGCTCCAGCACTGGAGATACCGCCGAAATCGCAGAACATGTATTCGGTTTTGGTTCTGCTGATTTTCAAGCCAACATTCTCCAGCTTCTGTTGCCATTTCTCCAATCTGCTCTGAATCTCAGGTACATCTTCACCGACAAGAACAATGTCATCGGCAAACAGCATGCACCAGGGTGCCTCTTCCTGTAGATTCGACGTCAGAGCATCCATAATCAACAGGAAGAGGTAAGGACTTAAAGCAGACCCTTGGTGCAAGCCAACAGCCACATTGAACTCGTCGGTATTGCCAGCAGCCGACCGGACGTAGGTACGAGATTGACTGTACATAGCACGAATTAACTCTACGTACTTCCCGGGCAAACCTTTCTCTTTCAGGGCCCACCACAACACATCCCGAGGTACCCTATCATACGCTTTCTCCAGATCAATGAACACCATGTGCAAGTTCTTGTGTGCACGTCTGTACTTCTCGCACAATTGGCGGAGTGCAAAAGTGGCGTCCATTGTTCCTCGACCTGGCATAAACTCAAACTGGTTCGGGGTAATTTCACTCTCCTCTCGCAGTCTTTTCTCTATTACTTTCTCCCATACATTCATACTATGTGACATGAGCTTTATTCCTCGATAGTTGTTGCAGTCCTGTACATCACCTTTGTTCTTGTAAATGGGCACTAGCGAACTATTGCACCATTCTTGTGGAATCCCTCCTTCATGCAACAGCAAAAATAATCCGTGTGGTCCCGGATTAAGAATATGGCCACTCCTTCTCATCCCGTGGGTGTCGTAGAAGGCGACTAAGGGAACTGGAGACCTAGTGCATACTACTGAAGCACCTTGGGTCACCCGCACGGTGGCGGGTAAACCACCAACAAAAGCATTCCCAAGGAGGGTTGGTGTCAGGCAGGCGGCCGGCTGTAAAACTTTGCCAAAACCATAAAGCAACACATTTATAATATTAGTAGGATTTCTATTCGACGCATATAAACATCCCTTGCCGTGCCGTGCCGTCAATTACTGCAGGCCGGCCTAAGTTAACAACACACAAGGCCCATCCATGCCTTAGATTTTAGTAATTTCTATCACTGAATATGCACTGAAATTGTTTCAGTAGTCGATTCTAAACAGACCACTTTCTGGACTGATCCCGTTCCCGAGCAAGACATAATAATATTTTATTAATGTCATAAAAAGCTGAATTTTAACGCCATTTCACTACCGCGGGTTTTACGGCCATTTTAATGGAATATTTATTATTATCCTAGATTTTTTGTGGCCGTTTGCGTAAATGCACTATTTCAGGGGCTATGCTATCCTGGTATGTATTATGTAAATTAATAAATAAGGGGTCAGCTTCCACTCTAACCAGATGCAGCTGAGTACCAGTATTTTACATGAAGCGACTGCCTATCTGACTTCCACAACCCAAATACTGGGTAATACGATACTCCTTGGACTGGTTGTCAGACTTTCGGGCTTCTGACGACCTGTAACGACTGTCAAAAATCCACGAAAGACAGCCGGGAGCCACGGCTTAACGTGCTTTCCGAGCCACGGAGGAGTCTCGGTATGTAAAGATGGTCACCCATCCACGGACCAACAACGGCAAGCGTAGCTGAACCTGATCGATCGGCCCCTGCGGCTATTATTACTTAGCCACGAGCCCCTCGGCAGGTAGGGTAACAAGTATGTTTTTAGTAGTTTTTCTGTTTCCACATAATTACGGTATTTCTGTATTTATTTTAGCAGCTTTCATTCTATTGAATACCTAATTAAGCTTGAAAATAAGCTGAACGGTAGATAAAATATTCCAATTTAAATCCTCTCCATCACTTTAAATCTGCAAACAACTATTTAACAGATTCAAAATGAAACTAGAACTCGTAAATCGTAAAATAGTAAACTATTTAACCAATCAAGCCTTTGTTTTCGCTGATTTAACAGTTAAAACGTTTGTGTTCAGTGTTAAGTTCGTTTCAGAGCTTTGTCCGGACAAAATCAACAAACGCTTTTTACGTTCCACTAATCGGATCAAAGGTAGAATCGATTTGCTAAAAGGTGAAGTAAATCGAGAGAATCGGGGAATTTGTGTGGAATTTACGTGCAAAACAATGTCTTCTTTACAATTTACAATATCTGCTCTTCATCGAATTGATGAAAATACCTAAATATAACCAACCGCCAACCGGCCAATCAGCTCCTCAGCTATGTATGGCGGTACGTGCGGCAGGCAGCCCACACTGAATTAGTCCGACAAGTCGAGCCCGCCGCGTACTTGTAGCTTCATACCTACAATGCGGAATGCGCCTGGCCTGCTGCTATTGAGAAATTCCAAATGGAAAAACCCAATAACAGTTTGCCCGACCTGGGAAACGAACCCAGGACCTCATGCTCAGCAGGCTTGCTACCACTAGACCAACGACGCTATGGTTTCAACTGTGTATTCTTGGATTAGAATATATGTACAGTTGAGTTCATTAATATATTGGCCCTACGTATATCTTAAATAAATAAATAAACAATTAAAAAATAAATAAATGAATAATTAGCCCTTTCAGGCTTCAAAAATATAAGAACGTCAAAAAAGTTCATATTGTGACATATAAGCATAATTCAATTGTGACTGCTTTTGCTTTTGCTTTTTCGACTTTTCCTTTGGCTGTATATACTGAGAAAAATCAGTCACATATTAAGGGGGCTACAGGACCTAAACGCAACTAAACACAAGTTTTATAATGCCTAAAAATATATGATATTCTCCAGGATATATGCTAATTAGATAGTGTGTTGAAAACATAATACAACTTATTTGATACGATAGAAAAAAATCACGAAGATACCTCTAAAATTTTTTTTTAACGAATGAAAACCATACTAATATACATGCAATCATTCTATTTTTTTGTCAGATTTTTCTTCAAGCAACATATTAACATAATAGTGTTTTATTTTTTTAGTCCAATCAATAGATTTTTTATAAACAGATAATTGCTTCATATTTTGCAATAAATTACCAGGGTTGTGTCATCGCGCTTCTCTTTCTTTTATATGCAGTCTGACAGTGACCGCGATTTAGGTCCTGTAGTCCCCTTAATGAATCTAAGTCCGTATTACAGAAGGAAACTCAAGCACTGATCTTTGTTTAAATCTAGTTTCAACCAATCAAATGGCTTAAATCTAGTTTTAAGTAATGCTTGAGTATTGAGTGACGTTCTGCAATACGGACCTTAGTCTTGACCACAATTTAATGATGCATAAAGCCGTCACAATGTCATGAACTTTTTTGACGTTCATACATTTTTGAAGCCCGAAAGGGCCAAATAATAATGAACTCGAGTGTACTATTTGGGCTATTCAAATTCTCCTGTTAACACGTAGCAAACTAAACGCTATCAGGAACACAGTAAGTCAGAGGAGTAGTATTTGAACTCCTGACGTCACGATACATTCAAAGGTAAGGGCTACTGAGAACTGTGTGTTAATTGTAAGGTATTGTGGAGCTCGTGGCTAAGTAATAACAGCCGCACGGGTCGATCCGTCAGGTTAAGCTACGCTTGCCGGGGTTGGTCAGTGGATGGGTGACCATCTTTACATATCGAGATTCCTCCGTGCCTCGGAAAGCACGTTAAGCCGTTGGTCCCGGCTGTTATTCGTGGATCTTTGACAGTCGTTACGGGTCGTCAGAAGCCCGAAAGTCTGACAACCAGTCTTACCAAGGGGTATCGTATTACCCAGTTACTGGGTTGTGGAGGTCAGATAGGCAGTCGCTCCATGTAAAATACTGGTATTCAGCTGCATCCGGTTAGACTGGAAGCCGACCCCAACATAGTTGGGAAAAGGCTAGGCAGATTGATTGTGAGACAACCCTGCCACGGACGTGCGACCGTTTGTCTTGTGATCACAAAGTCGAGGGGCTAGCACAGAATAATATAGTTACAGTAGTAGTTCTGGGCAGTGACCTTGAATCAATTACCTACGGCCAATTGATTGGTAGACAAATTCGCATCGTCCGTGCATAACTGCCACGCACTCGAACTGTTGCCTACTGGTAATACACTGATATTTCGAAGCGCGTCGTTTTGGCCGTTTGCTATGAAGACATACTACTGTACTGTACTGTACTGTACCATGGGCAAGGAGCAAGTTTGCCAGAAAGCATTACAACAGTATAGCGCCTCGCCTTTACGGCAAATAAATTTAGCCAGTGCAAATAGACGTGAACAATTTCCTTATATAAAAGGAAATCTTACTTTGGCTCGAATGCTATAGCTATGATGATACGGAAAGCATTATCAGTAATCTAACCTAGTGGACAGACTCAGACAACACACACTCACACATTCATCACACATCTCAACACACACATTCATACACCTACATCCACACACTCACCTTACTTTCACCACACACATGCTACCTCTATAATTTAAAACAGAACATGTTCTAGATTTGTTAATTTTTTTTCTCATTTATATTTTGTTCATTATTTTTTGCCATTATTATCATTTTTTTAAATATTTTATTTCAATTTTTCTTTTAATTATGTACTTATTCTAAAATGAAATGTAATGTTGTATTTAGTCTAAGCCCATATTGATCCATGTAAATGGAGAAACTTCGACCCCTAACATACAGGCTGTCCTAGTTCAGGGGTCGAGATCTCATTGATGTTACGTACACTGAAGTTTGGAAATAAATTACTATTACTATTATTTTTTTGTCTTTGACATTATCTCGGGACCTTGGGGTCCCGGACCTTTGGAAGGCGTACGAGGGGCCGAAGCCAACTCGCAGAGGCCCCTTACACTATTTTAAATGACGAGGCGGCACCAGCCGACGATTATCCCTGTATGCACTATGCAAGTGCACCCAAGGACAACCCCCGGTTGCAGGACTATTGCAGAACATGGAAACAAAACATATCGGGCTATGGGTTTGGGTAGCTATAGTGGATCGGGTACCTTAAACTATGGAAGAACTATGTCCCCTGCCTTACCAATGATACATAATATACACAGTTAAAATGGCAGCGGGTGACTTGCACACTCAATAATGGGCCCCCGGAAACGGTCGCTAGCACATAGTGTCGTAGCGGCAAGGGGGCAACATGTATTGCAACTATTACTGTTATTATTACTACTGTAACTATATTATTCTGTGTGCGAGTCAGTTGAACTGAATAACTGTGGTTTCGCTCGTATGGTTTCGCGGCAGAGGTAACAAAATTATTTCCGTGTTACCTCTAGACGGTCGAAAGTTCCTATCTATCCTATCATACCCATTGCTATAATATTACATCACCCACGCCACTGCCCCATTTTTACCCAAAACACCGGCCATTATGCGTGTAAAATAATTAAAATTCAACCACCACATCTGAATAACAAATGGGCGCTAATGGTTCCCTATTCACAGATCCCTAAATCGAGGTATTCATAAAAGCAATTATAACGAAAGCTGATTAGGAGTAAGTGGGTTTGATGAAACTGATGGCACAGTGGATAAATGTCCGCTTTCTCTGCGGGTTCGATTCATTGGGATGAATTATGTAAATGGTGGTTGTTGCTTAACACCGTTTTTATGACGAGACAAAACATCTAGATTCTTTTTTATATGTAAGTTTAATAGTAACACATAAACCTTCATATAAATTCACTAAATGATGGTGAAACCGCATCAAAATCCGTTGCATAGTTTAGAAGAACAACGCGGTCAAACAGACAGACACGAAAAGCGACTAATTTATAATACACTAGCGAACCGCCCCTGCTTCGCACGGTTTTTACGACTGGACAAAACATTAAGGTTTCTATATTATATATAAGTTAAATATTAATGTATTATACATATAAACCTTCCGGAATAAATTCTCTAAGTGATAGTGAAAACCGCCTCAAACAAAAGTATAGTTTAGAAGAATAACGCGGTCTAACAGACAGACACGAAAAGTGAATTTATTTTATAGATAGATAGAGAGACTCCTCAGATGTCTGAGTAACACATGAGGTGCATTCGACACTTGAGGGGATGATATAGATATAGAAGTAACGTAACACAAATGTTTCGGGATTGCCTGAATACTTGAAGTTCCATAAACTCCGTATTGTTCCGGTATTTTTGCTCTATATTTGCAAATTAGGCGTTGGAAGGGAAAGGAATTGATAAATGACTTAGGTAAATGTAACTTTACGATATCAATCAACTCAAGCTATATCTGTCTTCTGCTGGATATAGGCTTCTTATACCAAAGACTGACTTGGGGGATGCGCTGTAGTAGCCCGCGAAATTCACATTTTCTTGCGTTTTTTGCAATTTGCAGGTCTGTGTCAGGTTGTATGTTGATAAAAATATGATTGGCGACAGTGAAAAAACGTATTTACATAATTTTAACCATAAAAATCATCAATACATCTTTCTAAGTTAGATTTCCTCCGGATTCGTCTGAATTCCGAAATCAGACCAATCCGGAGGAAATGTAACATAGAGATAAGTATTGATGATTGTTATGATTAAAATTATATAGGTAAATACATAGTTCTTATGGTCGCGAATCCTATTTTGAATATACGAACCTTACCTGCAAATTGAAAAAAACGCAAGAAGAGTTTCGCGGTCTACCACAGACAAAAACTGCGCTTTAACTTAGAACCAAAACCTCACTTTCCACCAACTATCAACCTTGAAAACCGTTATTTAAGGTACATAATCACAAACCACGGGTTAGCATTACATTTTGTTTTATTTTTCTATTGTTAGTCCGTCTGGTTTCCACCATGGCGGTGGTATTTCACCACCATTTGTCAAAGTCAAGTGTGGGATTTATTACTATTTATGGTGGTGCCCGCCCTACTGACCTAGCACCTAGATATTATGGCTCCCTGGTGGAATTCCACTGTTATGCGATACGTTTAATTGTGTTTAGAATGGAAGTTATTAGCATAGAAAAGGTCAAGCGATTTCTGGGTGCGCTGTTGCTGGACTTGAAACGATGATGTTGTTTATTTTTCATTTAGTTTTAAAGAGATACCTAACAGTCAAATTACAGCAGTTAAAACTTATAGATTTGATGATCTTTAAGTAATTAACCCGTCGCACGCCAATTAGCAGACACAATAGATTCTCTATTGTTATCTGAACACCTGGGTCTGCAATCGACGACGTTTAAAGAGTTACGGCGAATGCGACAGGGTAGCTCGCGTGATTTGGTTGGTCGCGAACCATACTTTGATACAACCTGATACTGTGACCTGAAAATTGCTAAAAACTGCGGACTCCTCATAGCTTTCTCATAAAAAGTGATCAGACCTTGTTTATGGATATTGCCATGTAATATGTCGTTGATGTTCATAATAAATAAATGAAATAAAACCAATCATGTTTGGCAGACGAATTGATGTCCTAGTGATGATATAATCCATAAAATATCCATACTAATATTATAAATTCGAAAGTAACTCTGTCTGTCTGTCTGTCTGTTACTTTTTCACGCCTAAACCAGAGAACGGATTTCGATAAAATTTGGCAAGGCTATAGATGGTATCCTGGGGACGGACATAGGCTACTTTTTTTTTTTAAATAATCCTACGGGGGGGTGATATAGGGGATGAAAGTTTGTATGGGAAACTCAGTATTTCTTAAGTTAGGTATGTGAAAATTAAATTGTATGCTTTTGATAGGAAATAAAGAAACATGCGGTTCAGCGTTTTTGAAAAATCATCCCCTAAGGGGGTAAAATAGGGGATGATTTTAAAATTTACAAAACTGCATGGATTTCGACAAAATTTGGCAAGGCTTTATATAGCATCCTGGGGAAAATAATACTACAGGGGTGCTATAGGGGATGAAAGTTTGCAAGCGAAACCCACTATTTCTTAAGTTAGAAATAACAAATTTTAAGAAATATGCGGTTCAGCGTTTTTAAAAAATCATCCCCTAAGGGGGTAAAATAGTGGTTGATTTTAAAATTTACAAAACTGCACGGATTTGGATAAATTTTGGCAAGGCTTTATATAGCATCCTGGGGAAGGACACAGGCTACTTTAGGTCTTAAAAAATAATTCTACCGGGGGTGATATAGGGGATGTAAGTTTGTATGGGAAACTCAGTATTTCTTGAGTTACGGATGTGAAAATTAAAATGTATGCTTTTGATAGGAAATAAAGAAATATGCGGTTCAGCGTTTTTGAAAAATCATCCCCCAAGGCGGTAAAATAGGGGTTGATGTTAAAATGTACAAAACTGCACGGATTTCGATAAAATTTGGCAAAGCTTTATATAGCATCCTGGAGAAGGACATAGGCTACTTTTTGTCTTAAAGAATCCAACAGGGGGTGATATAGGGGATGAAAGTTTGTATGGGAAAACCAGAACCACTCAACGGATTTCGATAAAATTTGGCAAGGCTACAGATGGTATCCTGGAGACGGACATAGGACACTTTTATTTTTTTTTTAAATCCTACAGGGGGTGATATAGGGGATGAAAGTTTGTATGGGAAACCCAGAACCACTCAACGGATTTCGATAAAATGTGGCAAGGCTACAGATGGTATCCTGGGGACGGACATAGGACACTTTTATTTAAAAAAAAATCCTACAGGGGGTGATATAGGGGATGAAAGTTTATATGGGAAACACAGAACCACTCAACGGATTTCGATAAAATTTGGCAAGGCTACAGATGGTATCCTGGGGACGGACATAGGACACTTTTATTTTTTTTTTTAAATCCTACAGGGGGTGATATAGGGGATGAAAGTTTGTATGGGAAACCCAGAACCACTCAACGGATTTCGATAAAATGTGGCAAGGCTACAGATGGTATCCTGGGGACGGACATAGGACACTTTTATTTTTAAAAAAATCCTACAGGGGGTGATATAGGGGATGAAAGTTTATATGGGAAACACAGAACCACTCAACGGATTTCGATAAAATTTGGCAAGGCTATAGATGGTATCCTGGGGATAGACATAGGCTACTTTTTTTCAAAAATAGTCCTACGGGGGGTTATATAGGGGATGAAAGTTTGTATGGGAAACTCAGTATTTCTTAAGTTAGGGATGTGAAAATTAAAATGTATGCTTTTGATAGGAAATAAAGAAATATGCGGTTCAGCGTTTTTGAAAATCATCCCCTAAGGGGTAAAATAGGGGTTGATTTTAAAATTTACAAAACTGCATGGATTTCGACAAAATTTGGTAAGGCTTTATATAGCATCCTGGGAAAGGACATAGGATACAATTTTTTTCAAAAATAATACTACAGGGGGTGGTATAGGGTATGAAAGTTTGTAAGGGAAACCCAGTATTTCTTAAGTTAGGGATAGCAAATTTATGCTATTGGTAAGAAATTAAGAAATTTGCGGGTCAGCGTTTTTTAAAAATCATCCCCTAAGTGGGTAAAATAGGGGTTGATTTTAAAATTTACAAAACTGGACGGATTTCGATAAAATTTGGCAAGGCTATAGATAGCATCCTGGGAAAGGACATGGGCTATTTTTTGTCTTAAAACATAATCCTACAAGGGGTGATAAAAGGGATGAAAGTTTGTATGGGAAACCCAGCATTTCTTAAGTTCCCTGGATATGCCCTATGTTTTCCACATGAACGTCCCCATGGGATATTTTCCGACATCCACGCGGGCGAAGCCGCGGGCAAAAGCTAGTGTCTAATAATCTTAACTAATATTATAAATGTTAGTGAGTTTGTTGGTTTGTTTGTTTGTTTGTAACGCTTTCACGCTAAATCGGCTGAACGGATTTGGCACACGGGTACGGACACTACCAATTTATCCCGCCAGGTGTCGCATCATCGCTGGTGTTGTTCACTTGTCAAACATGGCATACATATAATACGTAGTATTTAAATAATCATTTAATTATTAATGTAATAATGTGGTGCATTGACTAAGTTTTTTCATTATTATTACTTTAGTGTTTTATTTAATACAAATAACGTATTTTTTTGTTCCAACCCCTTGGATACCAAGTTCAGAGGCAAGGGTGTATCCCGCGAAATTCAAAATTTCTTACGTTTTTTGCAATTTGCAAGTCAGTATTAGGCTGTATGTTGATCTAAATATGATTTGCTGCCGTATCACATATTTATTTATAGAATTGATAAAAATCATCAGATTTGAGGTTAATTCTAACTTATGGAGTTGTATTGGTGATTATAATTCTGTCAAGCTATACTAGTTACGGCCGCGAATCATATTTTAATCAACATAAAACCTGACACTGACCTGCAAATTGCAAAAAACTTAAGAAATTTTGAATTTCGCGGGCTACCTTAGCGCATCCCCCTTAAACAAACCGACAGCACCGACAGCAGCTGAATGTTACCAGCGAGGGTGGCGACATCTGTAATTAGCTTTGCACGTCCCTCCCCATTTCAAGAGATTCTTTACCATAGACACAATCCTGCAAAACAAGTCAACGACCCAAAAACAAAACACGTTTCCAACCCACTTACATAATCACACATGGCAACCCTTTGTATTTTTACAACTGGTAACATTTGTGGCAATTACGTAGCCGTCAGACGCAGGCAGTGACGTCACAGCGCTCTGACAGACATTCTGAAAAGGTTTCAGGAACCAACAGAGCGTGGTACGTGAGTTTACAAACATTTTGATTGAGTAACAATCCAATTTCGATGGAGTTTTGACGCTTTAAACTTGAGTGGTGTATGTAGGTCAGAGCTTAAGGGAAGAGGTTCTGTCAAGTTGGTACTTAAACAATGGAGTAAGCCACGTGGATGAAAGACTCCTCATTATTGGTGTTCATGGATGAGTGCTGACGCGTGCCCGTGTTCCCGCCGTTAGCGGCAGAGGAGGACACCGTGGAGTTTTAGTGAGAGTCCCACATAACTGCACTATCTCCCCGTGTTAGTTACAAACACAAAGTTGTTCCTACAACCAGGCTTAAGAAAATATGTGGTTCGTTTAGATGCCAATGTATACGTTTTTATAATAAACTACCTAGCCACATTCAAGAAGTAAACCTTAATAAATTCAAAAATTGTATAAAGCGGAAACTTTGTCAGAAAGCCTTTTATACTGTCAAAGACACAAAACACAAAAAGGACAAAAAGGCTTGGGATTGAGCTGCTCCAATAAATTTACACAATGAATGTTGATTTAAATACCTTTTTACATATTCTATACAATGACATGAATATTTACTTTGTAAAGTATTACTTATACTATTTTTAATTATTGTGAATGTGAAGACTACGTGGATCATTGTTTTTTATTTATTTTATCCTTTTCTCAGTTTTAGTCATAGTCTGACAGTTTGAGTAATTTATGCGGCCTACCCGAATGTCTTTTCTTTGGTATTGTTCGTCGAATCGTTAAGCTCCTTAAGTTTTGAGTTGAGCTGCACGATTACTGACAAATGCGTGCACTGACTGGACAGGTCCACTCAATCTGTGGTTCTTTCCTCAAAAGACCATTTCAGACGGCAATCTACATGGT
This sequence comes from Cosmia trapezina, assembly GCA_905163495.3. NCBI lineage: Eukaryota > Metazoa > Arthropoda > Insecta > Lepidoptera > Noctuidae > Cosmia > Cosmia trapezina. The sequence goes on from LR991044.1 coordinate 8,827,723, forward strand.
CTTCACATGATCTGACCAAGATTATGTCTGGACTTTACAAGAGACTGTGACCTCTGAGTTTGTTTCGGCGTTTCTTCTCAGAGTAGTCAGATAGGAAACGTCGAACTCATCTAGTTTTAAAAAAAATATGTTTGACGTGTAAAAGTGTTTGTAGAAACCTACTTACAGAAAATAAATCATTTATCATTTAGTGCAGTACGTATGTACAGTCAGTTATAGCAATTAGCTGACCCACCCTTGCATAATGGTTGAGATTTTTTGGAATGCGAATCGATAGAATTTTATAATTATTTTATATTTTATTTATTACAAGTATTTAAATAAAATAAAAAAAGAATTACAAAATTCTATCGATTCTTATTCTAAAAAAATTCAACCATATGAAAGGGTGGGTCAGCTAATTGCTATAACTGACTATACATGAGCATTTCTACACGATAAAAAAATTGGTAGGTTTATTAATCAATTAAGAGGCAGGACAGGCTGTAAAGGCGGAGACTGACTTGAAACCTTTGTTTGTAATGTATCGAGTTTTAGTAACGCGTTACAGAGTCAGTGCAGCGAGCCAAACCTCTCGATGCGAGCCGCTCTGTGCGATCTTTGCGTGAAGCACACAACCTCTGCGTTCTCCATCACACTTCTCACTAGTATTATAAAGGCGATAGTTTGTGAGTGTGTGTGTGTGTGTTTGTATGTTTATTACTTGTTCACGGTCAAACGGCTGGGCCCATTTAGATTAAATTTGGTATGTAGATAGCTTATAGGCTGGATTAACACATAGGCTACTTTTTATCCCGGCTTACACAGGTAAAACCGCGGGGTGCAGCTAGTTCTGAATAAAGGATCCTACAAACAGCCGCGATATGCGAGGCGCAAAGGCACCACGTGTCGCGTGACGAGGGTTGATTTTGTGCGCGTGCGATTCGCGTCGCGTGTCGCAACTGTTTGAAGGAGGCCGTTTTGTAACCATAGCTCGATTGGAGAGGAGAGGATCAACAATAGATGGAGAGGTTAATGATCTTCTCATATCAATTCGGCTTAGCAAATATATTTTCTTCTTCCTACATCTACTTTCTGAACTAGTCTTATCTAATGGCGTCTTTTGATCTTCAGGATTGCGCTCGACAATCGTGTTGGAACCTTCCTTTTTACTGGTTGACCAGTCCATGTCTGTTGCTTTGCTTTACCGAGTAGGTACCCTATTTACATTTTAACTTTAATAATTAATTTTGCACCTGTGTCAGTTCCCGCCATGATTACTACACCGTCATTGGCAAAACCTAATCATCCAAAATGTGTCACATAAATACCCTGCTCATAATATAATGCATTTATGAGATATTTCAGTGTCATAGCCAGATACGTTGTTTTAATAGAATTATCGGTGATGCGGCAATTGGCACCCGATCCCAATTTACATATTAATTTTACATTAAGTCTACCTTTCAGTGGTAATTTATTGATGTTAATGTTATTACGTTCATAATGTAATGTTACATTTTATTTCAGTATTATTAAATAATACTGAAAAAAATTTTGGCTGCTCTTTAGCATCAGCAAAAGGGAACCACCCATTACAAATTTTGTAATGAGTGGGTCCCTTTTGCTGATGCTAAAGAGCAAGCGAAAATTAATCATAGTGTAGTGAAAATCTGTTGGTATCCTGCATAATATCTATTCGTTAAGCTGACCCGACAGACGTTGTCCTGTCCCAATTTCAATATTCCCATATAAAATCTACTTTCACTTTTCCAGAATTTTCCAATTTTCCCGGCAACTTTTCCAATTTTTCTCATCGTTTAAACCTTCCTTGGACTACGTCAAACATTTCAAAACCAAAATCAGCTAAATCGGCCCAGCCGTTCTTGAGTTATAAAATTACAACGAGAAGTGGCATTGATTTTTATAGATATAGATAGATTTAACCGACTCGCCCCTACTTCGCACGGTTTTATCAATTGGCACAACATCAAAATCGGTTGTATATTTAGAAGAACATCGTCACACGAAAAGCGACTTTGACATATAGGTAATATGTAATATTACATAAAGTGTGTAAGGGCATAAAATAACACAGCCGCACGATTGGTTTAGTATAACTTTCTCTGTTTAAAACAATCCTTGACACAAGTCTTGAAAGCTACAATACTCAATTCTTTATTGCATTCCATTATGTACTACGTAGATGATATAACAATGTAAAAGATCAATAAGGACCAAAGCATACTGTTTCAAAAACTCTGAATTAAAGACCAACTCAATAAAGAAGGAATAGCCATACAGTCATGATTAATCCAACAATCACATCACATCACACTATCACACTAATATTATAAAGGTGAAAGTTGATGATGAGTGTGTGTGGGGATGTGTGTGTATGTTTCTTACTTCTTCACGCTCTAACGGCTGGACCGATTTGGATGAAATTTGGTATGTAGATAGCTTATATCCTGGATTAACACATAGGCTAATTTTTATCCCGGTCTACGCGGGTGGAACCGCAGCTAGTCATTTTATAATGTTCTCATGTATGGGAACCTCAAAATTGCCAAAAAATGGGGTTAAAAGATAACAAACAAGAATCACCAAGCCATCTGCTCTAGCATGGTGGCTATAATAATCCTCATTCATTCTCCTATATACCCAAAAAAGTAACTCAAAAAATACCTCTAAACTTCATAATAATCTTCACAAAATTAACTCAAAAGCGACAAATCAGTATCCTAAACAAATTGACTGATAGATTCCGTCTGTCTGGCGTACTTAACATTTAGCGATGACACGTAACCCCCCAGGTCTTGTGTCAAAGTTCCCAAGTTCGAGTCCCCGGAGAGACAGATACCGCCGATGGTATAGAAGAAAATGTTTCTTTCTGTCGATCTTTATTCATAGATTGGTGTTCAGCATTATTAGAAAAGATTTTATGTAAGAAAATAGCACAAAAGTATTATTTGCAATAATATACAAGATAAACCAATTTATTTTTTCCTTTCTAGTTGCTGATCCAAAGGGATTTCTTGTGAGACAAAAATAGCACCTTTTGAAAGTGGAATTTTATTAATTATATAGGTATAATTAATAAAATTCCACTTTCAAAAGGTCACAGGGACCATTTTGGTTATTTTGGTACCCATTGAAAGGGTTTTCGATAGGGTTTTTCGGGTAACTTGGCAAGAGGTTTTATAACACAAGTAAAGTAAAAAGTCCGTAAATTGTTAATTTGTAATTTTATCACTTCAACAATTTTTTTTGGGATTACAATGTTGTTTCTTTTTGGGATAAATTCTTTTCAACTACGGAACCCTTTATTGTGCGTGGTCCGACACACACTTGGCCAGTTTTTGAACATGCACTCTGCAGAGTGAAACAACACTAACTATTAACTAACCTTTCCGCCACCTCTGGTAATCTCCCTACCGAAAAATCGTCAGCGAAACTTCAGCCACCCCTGACATCAATCGGCGCAGGGTCCAGGTCGTTCAAGGGCACGTGCCTCTGACAGTTTTACAGCCCCAAGTAAAGAATGGGACATTTATTATATTTATTTGCTTGCCCCGCCATTGTAGGCATTTTTTCTCGGTCCACTGATATCTTGTATTGAATGTTGGGGTCGAGAATTACGACATATCGTAGGTTCACTTTGATTATATGTTCCATTTTGAAAATAGAAACATTAGAGGAGCTCGTGGCTAAGTATTAACAGTTGCACGGGTCGATCGATCAGGTTAAGCTACGCTTACCGCAGTCGGTCCGTGGATGGGATCTCTAATATTATAAATGCGAAAGTGAGTTTGTTTGGAACGGATTTGCATGAAAGAAACAATAGATATTCTTTTCTTAACAACTGGGACTGCACCACAACAGGACAGGGTGCAGTTTAGGCCTATGGCCCAGCAGTGGACTACGATAGGCTGTGTAAGCCAAGGTTCGCACGGGCGATTTTTCCCGCACATAATTTTTGCGCACTGTATTTTAAACGCCAGCCGCCGCCGCCGACGCCGCTTAGTGCCAAGAGTTGAAAATTTAAATGTGTGTTTCTTCGACGCACTGCCGCTTGGGATGCACTCTTTTTAACCGACTTTTCAAAAAAAAGAGGAGGTTATCAATTCGTCGCGTATATATTTTTTCTTATCCATACCGGGTACGTATCAGAAAGGTGTGCTCAAATTTAAGAGTGTGGTACAGACCATGAAACTGAACTTCATGGGACCATTAATTCATTAATTTTTTTCATTTCATTGTAACAGTGTTTTCTGCAAAAATAAATCATTTGATCTGATTTGATTTTGACCAATATCGAAATCGCGAAAAAATAATTAGCGGTCCTATACCTACATTTAGCTCAGGAAGTTTTGTATGGGACAGTTGTTAATTTTTTCGCGATTTCAATGTTGGTCCTATGGAGAAAGTTGTTCAGTTTGATGGTCTTTACAACACCCTTTGTTTGTTTTCTTTAAGTTTAATTTTGGAAATCATGACATCTTGGAACAAGTGTAACATAGAAAGATGTGATGATTTTTATGGTTAAAATTATGTAAGTAGATACATATTTGCTACAGCCGCGTATCATATTTGTATCGACATACAACCTGATACTGCATGACCTGCAAATTGCAAAAAACGAAGAAAATTTTAATGTCACGGGCTTCTACTGCGCAATCACCTTAAGTAGGATGCGCTGTGGTAGCCCGCGAAATTCAATTTTTTTTTATGATACGCGACTATAAAACATATAGGTTTGTATTTACATAATTTTAACCATAAAAATCATCAATATATCTCTCTTAGTTCTAAGTTAGATTACGTGCAGATTCGTTAGATTTCGTTCTTTCGAAGAATCTGCACGAAATCTTAACTTATAAAGATGTATTGATGATTTTTGTGGTTAAAATTATGTAAATTCACATGTTTTACTATCGCGTATTATATTTTGATCAAGATACAGCCTGACACGGACCTGAATTTAATTTCGCGGGCAACCACTGCGCAGCCCCCTTAAACAAATCTCTCTTTTTTATTGTTGAGAAAATAATTCATCAATCGGTTGAACGTGTCTGTTACTTTACGTACTTACATCTTTCACAAAATACGAACATAACACAAAGGATGCCATACAAAAGCTAAACTTACTGATTCTTTCAACAATCCTACAAAATTAAGTTACAAAGTATTTATCGCCTACCCAAGCACACAAAATGCTAACTCAATCAGTCGCGTCAAACGTATCACGAACACTTTGTACCCAAATAGTTTTAGTCTCAGTCTTGTATGAAGAATAAAACGAGCATAACTCGTAAATCATTCACAGGCCAAAGAATCGGCCTCAGGCTTCAGGCCTCCGAGCCTCAAGGTCGCCGGGATTTTGTGTAATGGGCCTCGAGAAAACCTTTCAGGACTTAGTTATGTCCAGTAAGAATCTCCATTGTCGAAAGTGTTTTTTTGTCGGAATAGTTTTGCGTTGCGTTCAAGGATAAATAAAGGGTTAGTTTACGTGATATGTTTTATGTATAGATGTGTGTGTAGGGAATTTTTGTGATACGTTTTTGTTCTTGATTTGATTACTGTAGCATTCTGGTTGTATTTTTGAGCGGGTCAGCAGAAGTGTAACTTAGGTAGATTTTCTGGAGCTTTATTTAATGGAAAGAACTCCTGGGATCTTGTTGTTTTTTAAGGTTCCGTACCTCAAAAGGACTTATAGGATCACTTCGTTGTCCGTCTGTCTGTCAGTCTGTCAAGACCCATTTTCTCAGGAACGAGTGGAGGTATCAAGTTGAAATTAATACCCACTCCCGCGACCGGCCCCCTGCGTGACGTCATTAGGATTGTTCTTGAGACTTTTTGTCGGCGCACGACAGGGTGCCTTGCCGCTTTTACACGGCTTGTACACAAAATATTTGTATGAATGGATAGGAAACTAATGACTGTTCCTACTTTGGTCGCGCGAGTGAATATCAAATACGCAAGTCTACGGTCCCTTCGAGCTTTAAAAGATCAGAGGGGCAATTCTCGTATTTTTAACAACGTTCGCAATCTCATCTCAGTCTCAATCTGTCAAAAATTGTATAGCGTTTACCTACATTTTGACATTTGATTGACGCTGGCATGAGATTGTGAACGTTTTTAGGTACGAGAATTGGCCATCAGGCTTCTAAGTCGACTGAATAAATATATGTCTTCCTAGGGCGTCCCCTCCGGGCGAATCCTCTCACATCTGCCTTGTGTTAGTCGACATTCATTCATACTCTCAACATGACCAAACCATCTAAGCATATTCTTTTCATTTTTAGTGTTCCGTACCTCAAAAAGAAAAAACGGAACCATTATAGGATCACTTCGTTGTCCGTTTGTCGGTCTGTCAGTCTGCCAAGACCCTTTTTCTCAGGAACTCGTGGAGGTGTCAAGTTGAAATTAATATCAAATACGTAAGTCCCTTGGAGCTTTAAAAAAAATCAAGCTTCTTAGTCGACGCAATAAAAAAATACGGCCATTTATGCGACATATTTTTGTACTCGTAAGTAAATCAAAACCTATAGGATACTTCCCGTTGTCCTAGAATCATGAAATTTGGCAAGAAGCAAGGTGTCAAAGCACTAATAAAGGAAAAACTCCGTAAATTATTAATTAATTTATAACTTTATCACATAAAAAAAAAATTTTTTGGGGTTAGAATGTTAAGTTTATTTTTAGGATAAATTCTTTTCAACTACGGAACCCTTCATTGTGCGTGGTCTGAAACGCAATTGGCCGTTTTTTTTTCTCACTACATCTGATGCCTTATCACATCATTCCTCAGCAACACCACACATCATACATACATATATTTCACATCATAGTAAGACACAACGTTTTGCAGAAAACTTGCAGCTATGCATAAATAACGAAGTTTTCAGTGTTCTACCGACGACCACCCATTATGGAACTATTGTAGACATTAAAATTGTTTCTACGAACAAAATATACGAGTGAAAGCTAAGGAGTGCCTGGGGCTGACTTACTGTAAAGAAGTTTTTAATGCACTAATAAATAAATATCGAAACTTATGTCTTTCTGCCCAAGGGGGTTGGCAGAAACTACTACTCGTAAATGTCACGTGGTTATAGCTTACATAGTTAGCTCCTTCAAGGGGCTCGTAGCTAAGTAATAGCAGCCGCGCGGGTCGATCGATCAGGTTAAGCTACACTTGCAGTGGTTGGTCGAACCTCGAAACCTCGTGCTTCAGAATCCCAGCTGTGATATACGTGGATCTTTGACAGTCGTTACTGGTTAGAAGCCCGAAAGTCTGACAACCTACTACCAACAAGTCTTACAATGGGGTATCGTATTACCCAGTAACTGGGTTGTGGAGGTCAGTTAGGCAGTCGCTCCATGTAAAATATCGAATTTATTCGGTGAGTAGTGGCTATTCGGACATCGTCAAATAGGCCCTATGTCTACAAGGTATCGCATTCGATATGCAATCGAATAAAGAAACAGTTGTAGTATCGATTCGGTAACCCACTTACGGTGAATACGTAAATGTACATGTTACATGTACAGACGCCAGCAGGGCCTCAAGTCTGCTATTACAATAGTGTCAGAATGGTCTATCATTGATTTCATAATTGTTGATTTTCACAAGTTTGGTAATCTACTAATATAATGGCGTCATAATGGCGTCATTATGACTTTCCAATGGTCAACCACTGACACTTTATTGTAAGAAATTATGAATTTAGCAGATTACGAACTTTTAGCAAAATGACAATGCAGTGACAATGGGATCGTGTGGGAATGACGAATTTCTAAAAAATAGCAGACTTGGGGCCCAGGTCAAGCCACCCGACACTGTCAAATTTTCCCAATCAAACTTGAACCTAATGCTTTACTCACAAGTGAGTTACTTAAATCAGTTTTATCGTGTTGAGATATATCGTGTAGAGAAAAAAAAAAAAACTGATTTTAAACTGATATTTTAAGTGATTACACTACCGGCGATTGATGAAATGATGACCCCAAAAAAAAAAAACATTATCAAATTAATTTCTTTTTTGTTTTATCTTACTCATCACATCGTTATGAACAACTTTTACTGTAGGACCAGGAGGAAAAAATGTGCTGTTCAGTACGTTTATGTTCGCATAATTCGTCGTAAGGGGGCAGCAGATTTTTTTTCCGCTATTTCAGGTTCGGTCCTATAATAAAAGTTGTTCATAATCATGAGTACAATGACCCCTTAAAATATGATATACTCTATCAGAGATCACTTGCTCTAAAACAAATGACATCCTGTTTGCACGACAAGCGATGACAAATGTACCAACTACCCTCCTAAATCACGACAGCTGACGGTAGCAGGTCAAAATGCAATAATTATTAACTCAATTCATTCGCGGAACTGCATCAAAACTAGCCTTCCGTATCACGAAGACATAAGGTTCAATTTGGCTTGTGTGTTTAGCTCCGAAATACCGCTGATGGAGCTCGACTGGCCAGTAACAAAAGTTTTGCGTGACCAGAGTGTGGAGAGCTCTGGTTAATGGTTACGATGCGTTCAAAGCGCCGATTTGTAGTTATGAAAGAGGGGAAGGGGAGGTCATGTTATGATGGTGGTCTGCCCACCCGCGGCGACCTCACAGCATGAAGGTAGACAATGCGTCACCAGCAGGTCCTCAATGAGACATTTCGCCAATAAAAATAATCAAGTGCTTATTGTGAACTTTTTCTTGGAACATTTTGAAGATTCCGTTTTAAAGGCGTATCGGAATCGGAATGAAGAATTAGGTTTTTGTGAAATGGAAGACATCGTTTTCGCTGGTTTTTAGTTGTTACTTGACATAATATCTTTCTGTAAATGTCCACTGAACATGACTCCTCAAAAGCTATTGGACACATATTTTTCTTTTTTTACGTAATCAAAAGATTACAGCCATTAATACTTACATTGAGTTAAAATATGGCATAACGTCACGCCTACCTAGATTATACATGTAGAAGTGACGTAGCGAGCCCCCACTGTCCAACTTTAACCCCTCAAGTGTCGACTGCACCCCAAGGGTGCAGAAGGAAAAACCTTTACATAGTAGGTATATAAGCTTATAACTGTAAAAAAACATCATCCGATGAAATGGATGGAAAATTTTGTTTTCCATCGGATGATGTTTTTTAGGGTTCCGTACCTCAAAAGGAAAAAACGGAACCCTTATAGGATCACTCGTGTGTCTGTCTGTCTGTCTGTCTGTCCGTCTGTCCGTCTGTCACAGCCAATTTGCTCCGAATCTAATGGACCGATTAAGTTAAAATTTGGTACACATATGGATTTCTGTGACCCAAACACGTACTGCTAAAGTAAATATATGAATTTTGAATATGAGAGTCACTTTAGGGGGAAAATAAGAAAATTTAAAAAAAAAGTTTTGTAAACTGTACCGTGTGACATATCAAATGAAAGGGCTTACTATGAGGGTCTCAAATATATTTTTTTTATAATTTTAAAATATATTGTTTTAAAGTTATTTAAGAAAATTGACGAAAATTGACCATTCCCCCCCCCCCCTTATCTCCGAAACTACTGAGCCTAAAATTTTGAAAAAAATATAGAAAATAGTTCTATGCCTGTAGATTACAGGAAAACCTATAAGAAGTCTGTGGTCTTAAAATAACATGGTAAATCTATATATATAAAAAAATCAAAGTCCTGACTGAGTCACTGACTAATATATCAACGCACAGCCCAAACCAATGGACCTAAAGACTTGAAATTTTGCACATAGATACCTTATATAGTGTAAACATCCACTAAGGAAGGATTTTTGGAAATTCCATCCCTAAGGGGGTAAAATAGGGGATGAAAGTTTGTATGAAAAATCCTATCCCTTGAGTTAATAGACTTGAAACTTAGCACGAATATTCACCTAAGTAAATTATAAACTTTATCATTTTTAGTTTTCCTAAACTGCCCCCTAAGGAGGGATTGGGGGTGTCAAAGTTTGTATGGAAGAACTTTAACACGCGGTCCGATTAACTCAAAACTCAGTTTTTATACTTGAGACCAAAAATTAAGACTAACGTGTATGAGGGTTTTCCAAAAATCTACCCCTAAGGGGTGAAAAGTTAATTTTATAGCGGAGGATTTTATGGGGGGCTTGATTAACTCTAAAATTGGTGTAAATAACGTTAGAGTCAAGTTATGGAACATACCAGGCGATTTTTGAAATTCTTTAATTGTGTTCGTGAAAACAGATACAGTTTATATGAAAAATCTTATTAATTTGGTTAATGAACTTGAAACTTAGCACAAATACTTGCATAAGTAATTAATAATGTTTGTCATTATTAGTTTTTCAAAACTACGCCTCAAATGAGGTTAGGGATGTTATAGTTTGTATAGAAGAATTTTAAAGCGCAGTCCGATTAAAAAAATGGTACTTTGAGTCAAGTTAGGAAACTTACCAAACGAATTTTCACCGATTTTGACGACATATAGCTGATATTTTAAGGAGTAACTTAGGCTATTTTTATTTTAGAAAAATAATTAGGGTTCCGCGCAAGAAAATTAAAATCCATGAAATCAGACAACCACGTACAGTCCATTACAAACTTACTAAGCCTCCGCTATCTATTACGGCTATAACAACAAATAATAAAAATAAAGCAAAGTTAAAAATGTAAGGGGTCGATCCGCCATACAATAAACTTTTAATTTTGAAAAAAAAAAAAAATTTTTTATTCTAGCATGTGTGTCATCGTCTAGAACTCATTGAGTAGAGTACAAACATATTTTTTAAAATCTTTTAAAATTAAGAAATAGGGGGCCGCAAAAGTTGTAAATTTTAGACCATTTTTGTACGAGCTCTAGCGCAACAATTCAACAAATTAGGAATTCTAAAGAACTTCTTTATACCATTTAGGTACCATGAATACTGTATTTAATCAACAATACTGAAAACGGCGATTCATAAGGTATTTTATTTAAACATGGGTGATTTTCTGCAACTGCAAAAAATAACCTTGTAATTCACAGTATCATTATAAAATAAGTAAAAAGTTATCTTTGCGATTGTTAAACATATAATATGGTACGGAACCCTTCGTGCGCGAGTCCGACTCGCACTTGACCGGTTTTTACGTTACCCTCCCCCCGCTGGGGTTTTGGGTCTAAAAATTAGTTCAAGGTGGACATCTGAGGGGTTTGCGTGTCATCTAAGTAATTTTTTATTCATATTTTTTTATTATCTGGCTGGCTATAGATAATTAGGTGCAACCCGTGCGAATTTAGGGGCCTTGGGGCGGGTCACTATTGTCCTAAATCTCCAATTAAATAAATGTAACGTAACTCTACAGACTTATAAATACTTGCTAGGTACTTTATGAACCGTATGTACCTAAGGGCTAATCCATAAAAGGAGTCATCGACTTCAATTAACAAACAAATTAGTCGAGAAATAAGTCAAGCACTAAGCTTATAAAAAAATCATGATTTATTTTGTTTTAAACTAATTGGATTTCGTAGAACGAAATGAATAAACGACTAAGCCAGGGTAGGAATTCTAGTGAATACTTATAACTTATGTATTTGGATTAAGACGTATAAGCCGAACTTTCTGGAAGTTTCATTTCTAACAATAGACATACGTAGTAATTGTTAAAATAAGTACTTATGTACTTACAAATATAATTTGTATTAAGTAGTTATATGCAGAAAATAAACAAATCAAGCTAAGAAAATAAGCTAGCTTTATAAAGTAATTATGCAGAGGGCAATTAAGTTATGCGCTGTGGTAGCCCGCGAAATTCCAAAATTGCTTGCAATTTGCAGGTCATTGTATAAAGGTTATACATAATTTTAACCATAAAAATCATCAATACAATGGATTTCCTCCGGAAATGTAACTTAGAGAGATGTATTGATGATTTTTATGGTTAAAATTATGTAAATGAGTACCTACATATTGCTTATTGTCGCGAATCATATTTTGATCAAGATACAAAATTATACTGACCTGCAAATTGCAACAAACGCAAGAAAATTTGAATTTCACGGGCTACCCCAATCATCCCAGTATTCAGTTTGATATTGGATCCCTTGTAATTTTTTGTCCGTTATTCAAAAAAAAAAATCAGCTGTTCCATACATTTTGACCGCGTAGGTATTGCAGTTTTGTAGGAAACGTCTGATTTTTTTTAATAGCTTACGAAAAATATCAACCCAGGACGGTCCAGAATCATGTAAGTACTGAATACGTGGTTTAGCCTAATGGCCACTGTATTGTATGTATGGAAAAAAAATAGGCTAAAAAAATACATGTAATTCATGCCAAACTAAAGTAGGTATTCCGTGCATTTTATGTGAATAGTTATTAATGCTTTCTTAATCTTAATCTTAATAATCTTTATTGCATTAATGAGACAACCATACAGTAACTTAATAATAAACAAAAATAAACAGAAATAGCTATTTTGACATTCAGGCAGATCTACAGTTGGAGAGTGTGAAGTGGTCTTACTGTTTGGTTGTCTTTAGACTGATTCGCCCTATCCCCTCGTACTAGTATTAAACTGTATCACGAGCGGTTAGTCTTCCTCAACCCTAAAGACAACAGATTCCCACAAGTTCTAGTTACAGGTAACATAGTTTTTTAATAGACTGATTATATACTAGTAATGCTATATTAATCAAATTACAGATTGGAAGTCTGTGTTGTTTTGTGTTTGGATATAGGTATAGGTATATTATGTGTTATACAGGGTGTTTGGCGCATGGACCGACACAATTTTTTGGGGGATTGGGGGGGTCATTTGCTAGGTTTCACCTAGAGACCTCCATGTCCTAAGTGTGACGGTAATAGTTTTATTTTTTTTTTGTTCTTTCTTTGAATTACCCAAAATCTCGCCTTTGAATCGATATTTTTTTTTTGTTTATGGTTGTAAAAGAACAAAATAATTTTTATTATAGTCTACAATGTATTCTTATTCGAAATAAAATAAAAAAAAATAGTAACCGTAATAAGTCTTTTCTTAAAACACTCCATAACTGACTCTCTAACTAGTATTTTGACTACATTTGAATTGTTTTTCATAGCGTGTAGTATACCCTTAGAAAGGGTACAAGCTAAAGAACTTTTTGAGATAAAAATAAGGTCAAAATGGCTTTATTTAAAAAAAAAATGAATTTAAGAGTAGTAACTTTTCATACATTTAAACATTTTTAAGACTTTGGAAGCACGTAAGTCATTTTCTACTGATCAATTACATCAAATAATAATTTATTTAGAATAAAAATACATTGCAGACTATTATAAAATTTATTTTGTTCTATTGCAACCATAAACAAAAAAAATATATCGATTCAAAGGCGAGATTTTGGGTAATTCAAAGAAAGCACAAAAAAAAACATATCTCAATTACCGTCACACTTAGGACATGGAGGTCTTTAGGTGAAACCTAGCAAATGACCCCCCCAATCCCCCAAAAAATTGTGTCGGTCCATGCGCCAAACACCCTGTATATGTTTTGTGTTTGGGTATGGGTATAGGTATACAGGGTGTAAGGGACAGCTCTCCGCAAACTGATAGGGTGAATTCAGTATGTCATACTAAGATGACCGGTACATGAAATTTTTTCGGGAACTATAAGGGACTCCAATAAACCTGATTTGTTTGTGTTTTTGTGCACAAATCGGAGCGTCTATTACTGGTTGGGAGGGGTAGGTAATAGGTATGCGGTGAGTTCGATGAACTCTGTAGCTAGACAGAAAGTGAACAGCTGATTTCACGCGTCGTTGGTTAGAGTATTTCAACATCCATTGCTGGTTTTTTTTTTGCTGTTTTTTTTTTCAGTTTTTTTTACATAAATGGAGTGCTGCGAACACACAATGCAATTTTACATTGAAATAATGAAAATGTAACTGAAAAAAAATTTGAAAAAATGAAAATTTTCCTGAGAAAATTTCCGGTGGAATATGATTTAGAATGAGGAGCTGAATGCATCCTGTTAGTTTGCGGAGGGCTGTCCCTTACACCCTGTAGGTATATGTGTTATGTATGTTTCTGTAGGTATGTGTAAAGTTATGTGTGCTTTAGGCCGCGTCCTAACCAAATGCAATCGTCGCACTCTTTTAATATGAATACTAGCTTTTGCCCGCGTGTAGTTCGGAAATTATACCACGGGGACGTACTATCGGGATAAAAAGTATACTATGTCCTAATTCAGTTCTTGGTCTACCCATGAGCCAAACATTCAAATCCGTTCAGTAATTTTAGCGTGAAAGCGTAACAAACAAACAAAGTTACTTTCGCATTAATTAATTATAATATTAATTAGGATGATAAATAGTCGCGCGATTAATCAAGTCGCGTTTGTATCAAGCTATACATTTCCACTATTAGCTGACCTCTCATTGTACGGAAATCCCATACAATAGGTAACAATGCTCGATATGTAAACGTAATAAACGTACCGTTACGTAACGTTTTCTTTCTTTCTTTTTCTTTTTATACAAACGATTGCGTTGAAGGCGCTCGCGTGACGTTTGCTTTTGGTTAGGACGCGGCGTTAACCAGTTTATAGCCATTTTACCAAAATATTATTACCTTTCTTTGCAATTTGCACCTTCTTTGCCTTAAAACAATGGCTACTTTATAACCTTATAAAGAAAACTTCTGAAAAACACAACATAAAATACAAATTCACCTAGCAACAACCATGAATTTCATTTAAACTATTCATACCTTACCTCATTAGCCTATTCAAAATTCCTAGCAATTTGATCGACTGTGTTATTTGAAGAGATTCAGATCTCATGTGCAAGTATTAGCAATGTGCATGTTTTGAGAATGCAATCAGAATCGTAGAAGGCAGCGGTGTCAAACTATTAAGTTGGGTCACGCCATCTAGCGGTGGATGGCAGTCACGCTATGGGGACCACTACTATGGACTCTGGAGGTTTGATTCGAGATGGTATTGTGTTACGTCACAACAAAAACAATAAGAAATAAAAATTTCTCAAACATGCTTGGAAATTCGAGCATTATTTTGACAACCTTTTTCGAGATAAATCGAAAATTCTGTACCTACTGGTCAGATACATGCGAGCAGGCGGCCGGCAATGTTAGTGTGAAAGAAAATCCATAATAAACTCCTTTGCAAAAATAACGGGCACCTTACAGTCATTGACTTTTCTATGGATAATATTAATATTTTTAGTGTTTCATTAGCATAAATGACTAGAAATTTCTTATTATCATAGAAAATATAATTTTTAACCCTTAAATCCTGGAATCAGTATTTTAGTCAGTGTAAACAGAGAGTCGTGTAAAAATGGAAATTTTTAGGGTATAATTAAATTAAGACTGCGAGTATTTTTATGGTATTTTAATAAAAAAAAGACATTAAAAAATAAAAATTAATAACGAGTATGACCTCCCCTTGCAGCGATTACGGCATGTAATCGTCTTGGCATGCTTTCCACCAGGCTTTTGATGGTGTCCTGTGGAATGTGTTCCCACTCAGCCGAGATCACACGTTTAAGCTCCCTGATGTTTTGTGGAAGGGGTTGGACAGATCGTACTCGCCTTTTTAGGAGGTCCCAGACGTGCTCAATGGGGTTAAGGTCGGGGCTCCGCGCTAGCCAATCCAGACGACGAATACCGACCTCTTGCATATAAGCATCTACGTCGCCAAAACGGTGGTTCCGAGCATTATCGTGCATGTAAATGGCATCTTCACCAATTACAGTCGGTGCGGGCTGTGCATGTTGACAAATTATTCCTGTTATGTACCTTTGCGCATTCAGTGAGCCATTTTCAATGAACACGATCTCGGTACGATAGCTGGAAGTTACGCCCGCCCAAAACATAACGGACCTTCCACCATAAGGGGTGATATCTTCAACACACACGTCGGCATGCGTTCCCCTGGTCTTCGTAATACTCGCCGACGTCGGTCCTTGCCATTCAGACAAATTCGAGCCTCATCGGAGAAGAATACGCTACTCCAGTTACCAGTGTCCAAGATAGACAATTTCTAGTGAACCTCAATCGAGCAATCCGGTGCTCACGGAGTAACTTGGGGGCCCGCGCTGATCGTCGACTGCGTATATCAACCGCTAAAAGCCTCCTCCTCACTGTCTATAGGCTAACATGTGCTCCTCGTACCTCTTCGAGGTTTCTTTTGAGGTCTATGTAACTGCATTTGCGGTTTCTCAGCGCCTGAGTCACTAAAAAGCGGTCGTCTCGTGGTTGTGTGCAACGTTTTCTCCCAGAACCTTGCCTTCTTTGAACGGAACCTGTATCTTGGTATCGAGTCCAGGTTCTTTGGACGGTGGAACGACTCACGTTTAACCGCTGTGAGCCGTAACATTGGCTACACCCCTCTCCCAGCAGTGCTATAATTTTACTAGCTCTTATTGCTTTTTCTGCCATTACAATCGGCACAAAGATATCTGTTTTAAGTCACAATAAGGCAGGATTATGCGATAAACAAAAATTATTCTAATAAAAATAACGAGAAGTTAGTTTTAGTTGCCTGATAACCTTTTAACCGCAAACCCGCGAATAGTAAGTAAAAAGTCATAAACTGAAAAAGGGATTATTATTTTTAAAAACAACAGTTTCGAATTTGTAATTAACTTTTTTTTCATACCCAGACTCTTTATTAAGTGCCAGTAACATAGTTTGGCTATTAAAACCTCTTTAGAACTAAATGATTACCAATAATGTAGAAAAATCCAAACCGCCCGTTTTTTTTGCAAAGGAGTGTATATCTGTCGTGTTTAGCTGCCGAATATATGAATGGTCGTGTAATTTAAAAATAGAACGAACTTTTTAAGTACTTCGGCACATGGCAAGGCAACCAAGGAGGTAACTTATCCAATATTTTATTTAAATTTGGAATAGCAGATAGAGCTTTTTAAATTAAAAAAGAAACAAATGAACGAACTGGTGCGTGAAAAATGATTTTTGTTCGTCATTGATTCTGACATAGTGAATTTATTGGCATTGATGGACTCACGCACATAATATAATGTGTGTCGGCCTCAGAAGAATAATTCTTCTGAGCCTCGGCCCGTATTTTCACATTCGTCCATCAATGCCCCTTTTGCAGGCCGCGGCAGTAATGTAGGTCTATTATCTTTACAGTATTTTGCAAATTACAGTTGCCCCTTAGAGTAAGCCTATTAATTCTATGAGTTGCCCTATGTATCTGCTGTTGTCCATATTTGAGACTGTCATTTTATAGTAAGCTCGAAAAAAACTCAAAATGTCTGGAACCGCTGCTTTATATTAGGCTGCATAACGCTTGTTACCTATGTGATTGTGATGTAAAAATTTATTGGACTTGAGTTCAAGCTGGCAAATTAAAATGTCTGTGGTATTGGGAGCTCGTCACAGTGGAAATACTTATCTGCTGAACCATACAGACATAACAAATTCTGTTCTTTCTTGCTCATTCGCTAACGTTTGTACACCAGCTATAAGAAATCGCTTGGTGACTCAGACTAACCATTGTACGAATACATTATGAAAAACACGCCCATTTATTAACACACATTAACAGATATCGTTCGCAGATAATAACATTGATGGTTTTGTTTGCCGCCATGGTTAGAAAAAGAGGTCATCCCTGATGTGGCGTGTCCGCGGCGGCATCAACACTCTTCTCAGTGTGATTCCCCGGATCGATCGGTGGGATTCCCCGATTTCACGGAGTTAGATGCAGCTCCACGCTGAATTTAAATTTAATTTTTGTTAATTTGTGCCTGGCTCTGTACCTACTAACACTATATATTAAGTAAAATTGTTACTATGCTCGGACTTTTAATTAGCTGCAGTAAAATGACACTTATTATCTGTCATTTCGATAAAAAAAAAATGATTTCTATCAAAGTAAAAATAAAATAATAAATATAATAATATATATATAATATAATAATAATATATATATAATATAATAATAATAATAATAAATGTTCTCATTTGATAGCGAAATGACAGTAAGAATGACATTAGAAGTGTCATTTTACTGCAGCTAGTCTAGCATAAAAGTTTGACCAATAACCCTATGGACTCTGTCTGAAATAAAAGTATTGCATTACATTTTCTTATTTCTAAATTACTCATAGTAAGGCCACTGCACCCTTTCGAACCAATAGAGTCGTTTCCTAGAACAACGATTGAAACATTACATTTTTAATGTGGGCTCCTATATAACCAGGAACTAGGCTCCCATGCACTTCAGCGGGTTGCAAGTAAGTACGATCTGTACTTATGACACGCGATACTGGGTACAAATAAATTATGAGACACAATGTGAAGTAACGGGGTAATGAAGGCTCTTTGAAGGCATGTGCTCCTGGTGTTTCAAAACGGAATTGCTTGGAAGGTTGGTTGAATGCCAATATGAATTACACTGTTATTGATGTGTGATTAGCCCATGATAGGGGTTAAGGGGACATCGAAGCGTGGTTTAGCTCGGTGTGTAAGTGAAATGGAGTTATGGCTGTCTAGTTTGACGCGAGAGATAGAAGACTCACACGCACCGGAACAAAACACGCTTCGTTCGCTTCATTATTTAAATATAGTTGTTTTATCTCACGAAAGCGGGCGAGCCATACTTGTATGTGTAAATGTTACATGCACATTGTCTTTGTGTGCGTAAGCTCGGGAGCGCGCTACCTGCAGGTACGCACACAAGAGCGCGCGTCTATACGCATTACATCTACAAGTATGGCTCACCTGCTTTCGTGAGATAAAACAACTGTACCTTCGATTAAAAGAAAATTTTACTGCACAATAAGGAACTCGGTCGTATAAAAAGTAAATAGACGGTGCCTCTTTGGATTTTTTTTCTATCGAAAAAATTTCAAGTAACCATGTTTCGGTTTTAGGACAGCAGTAGACATTATAGTGAAATAACACATATACATGCAAAATCCAAACCAAATGAGTTAATCTATCGAAACCTACCTACAACCGTTGCCCTATAAGGCCGGCCACATACAGTCGGAATTCCGTTTCGAAGGCAGCAAATCCATTCAAATCTAGTTCTCCATTCGAAATTTTCTCCGATTCGAAATTCTGCATGGATTCTGTGCGTGATTTTGTATGGATTCGCAGCCTTCGAAACGGAATTTCGGAACGGAATTCCGACTGTATGTGGCCGGCCCTATTGACTTAAATATTACTGATGAAATATGGGTACGAGTATACTCGTAGGTACTATGTACACCTGCCCGTGTTATGTTATTTAAACTGTCGAATTTTGTATTGTTTTTATTTGTATTTCACACAAAATTTTGATAATCTTTGGCTTGCTCTCCTACGGTCTACTTTTGGTTTGCCCTTGTAAAATTGTGCAATTTACTGTTGTAAAATTGTGCAATTTACTGTTGTAAAATTGTGCAATTTACTGTTGTAAATCAATTATAAAATAAAACAAGTTATTCAGAGAGTGAATGAAATGTTATGAAAAGTTGTTTTTACTGTCGGATGCCACAAAATATGCGAGTTTCACAAAATAAGGAGCTAAAGAACTGCTCACTGAAACTAGCTTTATAGGTACCTCAGAAATTTCTATAAATATTGTGCCAAAAAACAGAACTTATCCCAAAAAAACTATGTAGCAAAAAACCGGTATTTCTCAACAACTGAGCGCCTTGTTACCTACACTGTTGTACCTCATTAGGCCCAGGCTAAGCTTTCGACGCGTTCGACTCGACGCTTTACGATTGCGAAATAGCCCCACCCTAAAACTAACAGCTTTATTTTTACGGGGTAGTGATGTGCGTAGGGCAGTATCGATTCTGTTGTGTTGTAGGTACGCACTGTAAAAAAAAACATTCTTTTGCAGCGTCAAATCGCAGTTCTCTTTGTTTCTCTGCATAGAAACCAAAGGAACATTATTAATATATTATGTTACATCTTCATTTTGGATGGATGTGTGGAGTGACGAGAGTGGATAAAGTAAGAAATGAGTATTTAAGAGGAAGTTTGAAAGTGGCGTCAATGAGGCGCTTTTTCAAACTTAGACCAGATAAGTTGAAAGGAAATCGTTTGGCTTGGTATGGGCATGTGATGAGGGGGAACGAAACGCATGTGACTGAAAGAGTGCAGAGTATACATGTTGATGGATGGAGCGAGAGAGGAAAAGAAAATATGGATGATGTGTGAGGAATGATATGAAAAAGAAGGGAGTGAACGATAGCGTGATGGTTGACAGGAGAGAATGAAAGAAGAAAAGTGTTGCGCCGACCCCAACTAACATGGGATTATGGCAGGAAAATAAGGGCAGGAAAAAATTATACCTTCATTTTCGTTTGGTGCGAACAGAGAACATAGTGGTGGCCCTTTTTTTTTTTTTTTTGAGGGTGGGAAATCATGAAATAACTTCTCCCGCTCTGGGTGGAGCGGAAGGGCGTGTCAGACTTTTACTGACTAAAACCCACCCGTGTTCCTTCAGTTGCCTATGCTAGGGCCGCGGTAACCCTTTCAGACAACCCGCGACCCCAGCGGCGTCGGCCCTATTGGACCCCGTCACTTGCTGACATCTCTATAGTGGTGGCCCTGACTTAGGCAGATTGTGTGTTCGAACCCTGACAGGCGCTTTACTTTGTGTAATTTATTTCATCACCACTGCTCTCAAAACGGTAAAAGAAAACATCGTGAGGCGAAACCGGCATATCATAGAACCAAAAATTCGAAGACATGTGACATCGACCAACCTGCACTGGGCCCGCGTGGATTACGGCCCACTTCCTCTCACAGCCTGTGTCCCAGCAGTGGGAACGTTATAGGTTGATTATGCTATATCAATCAATCAAATCAAAATTTCTTTATTAGGACAACAATGATCCATAATGTTACCTTATTATTATTTAAGTTTGAAGCATTTTGCACAGAAGACATAATATGATGTGCAAAATCGACAATAAGAATGTAAAAACATCGTACTTTTGCATAAAGTTAAAATAAATAAATAAAATCCATTTCAGAATTTTCATTCCAATTTCAAGAAGAACCATCTAAGCTAAAATGAGACTAGAAAATTACAACAGAGCGCATCAGTCGCTTGCGTTCTCCAAAGTTATTAGACTTTGCTAAAGGATATAGGTCACAACGATGTTCTAAGAGATAAGGCTACACTAATATGTCCACAGAATAGAACAGAAGGCCAGCTCCATCACTATAAGCGAGCGAAAAGGCACGCACACATAGACATGCTTCACGAACAGCGAGTGCAAGCGCACTCACGACTGGCATTCGTTTTAGGCCCCTCGCCCACGTCGACTTTTTGTAGCGATGCTGTCGCGCGTTTACGAAATGCGCGACTGCATCGCTACTAACGCGCGTTAGTCGAAGCGATGCCAACGCGCTAATAACGCGCTACAGTATCACGACTGTATCGATGCAAACGCGCGACCGTGTCGGACGACATCGGGGAGAGAACGGAGGGAGGGTGGCGCGTGAGTAGAGAACCGAGCTTTCGTTGCCTACGCTTCGGCTGCTTACGTAAAAGCAGCACCAAAGACAACGTGACTAATGTTGCCTCAACGGAGTCCATCTTGCAACTGTAGCGATCGCAGGTATTTTTGTGCCGTTACTGAATCGCGTTTGCATCGCGACTGAATCTAGGCCCGTGGGCGAGGGCACACAGCTAGCGACCGCTTCGCAAAACGCGCGACAGCATCGCTACAAAAAGTCGCCGTGGGCGAGGGGCCTTAGATCGCCGTGCGTACGCCGGTTTTCGCTGTTTGTATGGAGCCGACCTTCTGTAGTATCCTGTGACAATGTTCTACGAAATAAAGCCAGCATAATATGTCAGCTAGAGTATTCTGTACATAAGCGTTTCGTGTGTAATTTATGGAGTTGTCTGTTTATTAAATATGTATTTGACTTGTCCCCAAAGAGACACTATTCATGAGAAAATTATGTTGAGAGCTAAATACACTTTTTAGTATCTTGGTTTATTATTTTCGGAGAGATTATTTTAAATCTTTTTGCTTCCTAATTCTTCACAATTATCTTTGATATTATTTAAAAGTAACTTTTGCCCTCGTGGAGGTCGTAAATTATCCCACGCGAACGTACAATCGGGATAAAAAGTATCCTATGCCATATTTTATCCAAATCCGTTTAGTCGTTTAGCGGGAAAGCGTAAGAAACAAACAAACTCACTTTTGAATTTATAATATTTGTTAGGATCCAAGGGCTGGCTCGTTTTTTGGCCAGTGAATTACCGTTGCCATTCAATGTGGCAATGCTGCCAGTCTTCTGGGCACTTTTCTGGATGACAGCGATACGGACGAGTACCTACATAGCGGCGCCTAATAAATGTCCTTTTGATCTTGTATTTATTTGTATAGTTCGTTAGCTACCTAAGCCTTTAATTTGACTTATTGTAAACTTATATTATACTGTCTAAAATAATTTTAATGTCATACTTATAGACTACTTTATAAGTCTATTATAAATACTACTCCTAACTATACTTTTTAATCAGTAAGAGGAGAAGTGGCTAATAACAGCAGCACAGGTTAATCCATCAGGTTGCCGGGGTTGGTCCGTGGATGGGTGACCATCTTTACATACCGAGACCGTTAAGCCGTTGGTCCCGGCTATCATTCATGGATCTTTGACAGTCGTTACGGGTCGTCAGAAGCCTGAAAGTCTGACAACCAGTCTACCAAGGGGTATCGTATTAACTATGTCCCCGGGTTGTCGAGGTCAGATAGGCAGTCGCTCCATGTAAAATACTGGTATTCAGCTGTATGCGGTTAGACTGGAAGCCGACTCCAACATAGTTAGGAAAAGGCTAGGCAGATAATGACTTTAATCAGTTACCTAAGTAGGTACCTACACAAAGCAGAAAAAACGAATGTCTGCAATTAAATGTGTCCTATTTTCGATTGAATAACCGTAATTTACCCATAAATACCGTAACATTTAAAATGTTCTAAAACAGCTCAAAGAGGAAAAAGGTTTGAAACGAAATGAGCCGAATCAAGTTACATTGAAAGTCAATCCCAACAGTGTTTGGAAAACGCTAGAGTGAAGGAAAAATAAAAACCGTTTTTGTGAATCAAAACAGAGAGAAAAAAAACATACCTACAGGAAGTCACAGAATATAAATATTTAAAAACGTTTGGCATTGCGTTTTGTAAAAGCTTACTTGTAGATAAGTTGCTACAACAAAAACCGGCCAAGTGCGTGTAGGACCACGCACAATGAAGGGTTCCGTAGTTGAAAAGAATTTATCCCAAAAAAAACTTAGCATAGTAATACCAAAAACAAATTTTTATTTGTGATTTACAAATTAACAATTTTCGGACTTTTTACTTTACTTTGTGCTGTGAGATCTTGCTTCTTGCCAAATTTCAATTCTAGAACTAGATCATCGGGAAGTAGGTTTTGATTTAATAGCGAGTATCAAAATATGTCGCATAAATGGCTGTATTTTTTTATTGCGTTGACTTAGAAGCTTGATTGTTTTAGAACTTCAAGAAACCATAGTAATTTCAACTTGATACCTCCACTCGTTTCTGAGAAAAAGGGTCTTGGCGGACTGACAGACAGACGGAAAACGAAGTGATCCTTTAAGGGTTCCGTTTTTTCCTTTTAAGGTACAGAATCCTAAAAAGCGCAATTTTATAAGCCAAAAAAAAAATTCAAACTTTTTATCGATAACCACTTAAAAATGTCCCATCACTAGAATCTGAATTGAGTTATTAGCCCAACACCTTAAGGTTTCTCTTTTCTTTGTAAAAAGCAATTTCCTTGTAAAATAGTAATAAATAACAACAATTTAGCCGCGGGATTACACTAACTACGACATTTACATCGCCGTATAAAACTTGTACCTATTATAAAAATATACATACCTACGTATAAAAATATACATACGTATATTAGGGATACATAATATACATACGTATATAAGGGATACATAATAGGTACTGCCCTTTGCAGCTAGTCGATCGAATATTATTACTTAGTTCTTGGGCGACCGAGCTCTCCTCGGGTGAAAATAGAGAAAACTCATTTTTCCCAGCACGCTTAGCATGACCGCCATAGAAACGGGTTTTGTCGACGGAAGAATAGACAAAATGGAAGACAGTAGAAATATCTGTACGCATTCTACGCGTCTAAGCACGGCAATCTGTAGTTTTGTCTATTCTTCCGTCGACAAAACGTCGTCATGCTAAGCGTGCTGAAATGAGATCGATTTTTTGCCCCCGTGAACCCTTATATTGCAACTTTCATCGAAATCGTTAGCTTAGAGCCGTTTTTGAGAACGTGATTACAATT
Source organism: Cosmia trapezina (assembly GCA_905163495.3). Classification (NCBI taxonomy): domain Eukaryota; kingdom Metazoa; phylum Arthropoda; class Insecta; order Lepidoptera; family Noctuidae; genus Cosmia; species Cosmia trapezina. The sequence continues at coordinate 8,852,001 of LR991044.1, forward strand.
ATATATTTATAGTACCTACCTGCGCAATCGAGCTCTGCTCGGATGAAAATAAAAAAATAATATTTGAGATGCTCATAGCAAGCCCTTTCATTTGATATGTAACACGGTAGGTACAGTTATCAAAACTTTTTTTCAATTTTCCAATTTGCCCCTAAATTGACCCCATAGTCAAAATTAATTTTCCATAATATTATCTCAATCAATCTGCCTAGCCTTTTCCCAACTATGTTGGGGTCGGCTTCCAGTCTAACCGGATGCAGCTGAATACCAGTATTTTACATGGAGCGACTGCCTATCTGACCTCCACAACCCAGTTACTGGGTAATACGATACCCCTTGGTAAGACTGGTTGTCAGACTTTCGGGCTTCTGGCGACACGTAACGACTGTCAAAGATCCACGAATAACAGCCGGGACCAACGGTTTAACGTGCTTTCCGAGGCACGGAGGAATCTCGGTATGTAAAGATGGTCACCCATCCACTGACCAACCCCGGCACACGAGTTCCTCTATAATATTATCTACACATACCATTACATCACACCTGTATTAACCGAAAGGTTAGGTAGAGGTGTACCAGTCAGCGTCAATAATATCGGGACGAGCAGACTGTTCTAAATGATATAAACAACTCTGAAAATTAAATAATAACTCAATGACACAAGGATTGTTTCGGAATGAAGACAGTACACGACAACTGTCATTCTGACAAGAACTTTATCTAATTGTGTTAAAGTTTAATTTTCTTAGTTGTTGAGATCATTTTGAACAGTGTGTACAGTGCGTTTCAACTAAGAATAGGAATGACCTTCCGCCATATTGTGAAGATTTAGCAAAATAGCATCTCGTTTACACTTTTGCAAAGTCAGTGACATATTTTAACAAAAACAATTTCCAAAAACAGAACTAAAATGGATAAGGATAACACTACAAAACTTTGCAAGCCTTAGATTTCTAGCTTCAGTTGACAGTTAGAGGTCATTGACTTTCCTATTCTTAGTTGAAACGCATTGTAAGTCCCGATATTTTTGACGCTGACACATCGCCAGTTATGTCTAAATCCAATGTAATAGGGGGCGAGCCTATTGCCATCAACCGGGTACAGATCCAGACTCCGGGCTGCTGCTGAAAAATTCCAGATGGAAAAACCCAATAACACTTTGCGACCTGGGTATCGAACCCAGGACCTCATGCTCAGCAGTAGACCAACGAGGCAGGCAATCATAGACGTATAAAAAAAGGAGGACTCTGTGCCACGCATATCGGATTTAAGCGAAGCACCGTACCGATCTATGCAAAGACGCCGTCGCTAGTATCACGTAAAATGGCGGGCGGTCGGCATACTATGACGTAAATGTGTGCGTGAGGCGTGTTTGTACAAACGGTCCGGCCAAACTTACTGTGCTTCACTTTCGATATGCGTGGCGCGGAGTCCTCCTTTTTAGGGTTCCGTACCTCAAAAGGAAAAAAAACGGAACCCTTATACGATCACTCGTGTGTCTGTCTGTCTGTCCGTCTGTCACAGCCAATTTGCTCCGAATGCAATGGACCTATTAAGTTTAAATTTGGTACACATATGGATTTCTGTAACCCAAACACGTACGCCTAAAGTAATTAAATTAATTTTGAATATGGGGGTAACTTTTAAGGGGCAAATAAGAAAATTAAAAAAAAAGGGTTGCAAACTGGACCGTGTGACATATCAAATGAAAAGGCTTATTATGAGGGTCTCAAATATATTTTTATTATAATTTTAAAATGAACACACACACACCACTCACACACAAGCCTACAATTTTATTCTTTTTTATTATTATTTTTATGCCATACAGTAGAATGACACAGTCCACTTAAGATTTAAAGTTTTGTTGATCAGTGTAAACCTTGACCGCAACTACCTCTTAAAATACAGGTATAACCTAGCTTAAGAGGTAGAGTATTATTGTTTGTACAGATTTTGCAGCAGAAACGATTATTATATTTTTAAACCAAATGTCAAACTGTATGTCGAACTCTGTATGTTTTTTCGATAAATAAAGTTTTTATTATTATTAACTGTTTTAAAGTTATTTAAGAAAATAGAAGAAAATTGACCATTCCCCCCCCCCCCTTATCTCCGAAACTACTGAGCCGAAAATTTTGAAAAAAATACAGAAAATAGTTCTTTACCTGTAAATTACAGGAAAACCTATAGGAAGTCTGTAGTCTCAAAATAACATGGTAAATCTCTCTATATTGAGAGTGCAAACTTACATTTACAGTTTTAATGTATGGGAGAACATGTATTTCTACTACAATGTTAAGTTTGTTCTTGGGATTACTTCATCCCAATTACGGAACCCTTTATTGTGCGTGGTCCGACACGCACTTGGCCGGTTTTTTTTTATTTATAAGTCTATGCAGGCAATATTTTCTAGTGACTAGATAGTTATAGGCCATCACGTAATTTCATGCCCTGTGACCACTAAAGTAATTGAACTAGAACTTCGTGTAAGAATGCAGACACAGTATAATATAGTTACAGTAGTACATCTGGACCGTGACAGTGACCTTGACGCGACAGTGACCTTGAATTAATTACCTACGGCCACTCGGTAGATAAATCCGCATCCATCCGTGCTCATAGTGTGACTGGTAATTAGTGACCGATACCTAAACACATGTTTGTGCCCATGATAACAAACAACTTTTACTATGGGACCAAACCTGAAATCGCGAAAAAATCAGCTGCTCCCTACATTTTGACGAGTTAAATGCGAACGTTGTTTGGAAGCATTATTTGGAAGGGTATTTGGAAGCTGATTTTTTCGCGATTTCAGATTTGGTCCCATAGTAAAAGTTGTTTGATAACATGAGTATAATCATGTGTTTAAGTATCGGTCACTAATTACCAGTCACCCTATATAAGGTCTATCTAATCATACACGAAATCTCTTATAAGGGATCATTGTACTGATCATTACGAATAACTTTTACTATTGGACCAAAACTGAAATCACGAAAAAAAATAGCTGTTTCCTACATCTATGATCGCATAACTCGTCAAATTGTAGGAAACAGCTGATTTTTTTCCGCAATTACAGATTGGGTCAAATAGTAAAAGTTGTTCATAATGATCAGTACAATTACACTTTAGGAGATTTCGTGTATGAATAGATAGACCGCCGCGCACTCGAACTGTTGCCTACTGGTATACACTGAGATTTCGAAGCGCGTTGTTTCGACCGTTTTCTATGAAGATGTACTACTGCTTACTTTATTATACTGTGATGCAGACCTCAATTGTGATCAAAGGCTCGAACACTTCAAATTCAATAATCTAAAATATGTCTAGCATACTCTAATCTACTGACCCAGGTCATTCCCAAATATCTTGAAGACTGACCACCAAAAGAGGGGGAGGAATGTTAAAACTACCCTCTTCGTTGTCTATTCACGTGGGATGTCAAATTAATGACATTCTTGAAATGCCATTAAAGCCAGTCACGTATTGTCCATCATTATGAGTTTTGGATAAAAAAAATGGCGGCCACGACGTGTTTTGTATTGCATATTTGGATGGTAGATGTTGCGTAAGCAAATGAATAAAAGGTACGAATCTGGGAGGAAAAATTGAATCATCTACCGCCCGGTTACCGGTAGTGTAATCACTTAAAAAAACTGCCCAAGTGCGTGTCGGACCACGCACAATGAAGGGTTCCGTAGTTGAAAAGAACTTATTCCAAAAACACACTTAACACTGTAATCCAAAAAAAAAAATTTAAGGTTGTAAAATTACAAAATTCCCGGACTTTTTCCTTTACTTGTGCTGTGAAACCTTGCTCCTTACCAAATTTCATGATTCTCAGATAACGGGAAGTACCATAAATGTTTTGATTTATTTGCGGGAAGTTTATCAAAATGTGTCGCATAAATGGACGTATTTTTTATTGCGTTGACTTAGAAGCTTGATTTTTTTAGAACACCAAGGGACCATAGACTAACGTAGGTATTTGATATTAATTTCAACTTGATACCTCCACGCATTCCTGAGAAAAAGGGTCTTGACAGACAGACAGACAGACAGACGGACAACGAAGTGATCCTATAAGGGTTCCGTATATTCCTTTTGAGGTACGGAAACCTAAAAAAACAGTTTATTTAGTAAACTTCACGGTATCGATACCACAACACGATAAAAGAGATTTTATCAACACACTTCAAATAACAATACTACCAGCGGTCATTAACCCCCAAAAAAAATCATCAAATCTTCTTCATCTTTGTCGTGTTTAGATATCGATAGGTGCCCATCACGTCTACGGAGTTTTTCTAGCTAATTTAATTTGTCCCTGTATCATCATTATATCATCATTATGGTGATGATCATCATTATCATGCCTACTCCTTATCCTAATTTATTTGTGGTCAGCGCAACATGTCTTCCTCCATACATCTCTATTAGTCATCATCTCAGTTTAGTCATCCCCCATATTTCCTTTGGTCTTCCCTATTCATACGGTCAGCATCAGAAGTCGGTTAAGATACTACTTTTTGACATCATCTAAATTAACACAAAATTATACTGCTCTTTAGCATTTCATTTAAAAGATAAGAGTTAATTTTCTTAAAAAATTATCTACATCTGTTCCGATTTTAATGAAGTATTTTTCTCAATAATTAAGATTTAGAAAATACAAGAGTTAATCGACTCTTGTTGCTGACTGTACCTATACAATTATCCTCAAAAATCCATACTCAAATCTTTCCTCATTACTTGTTCCTCATAAACTTTGTACTCCACTAAAAGTCTACCAACCAAGGCTACAAAACGAAGTCTACCTCTATTCTACTTTTTTCCAGCCAGGAGTTTTATTTAAAAACCAATTTAGCTTGTGAATTAGTAGCACGGGCGTAGGAATTAGAAGTGCAGTCGCTACTCTTATATTTCCATTTGTAAAATATCTATTGTACCTACGTAACGTTTCCTGGGTAGACGATTTCAATTACTGGCGCTCGGGACGGCTGGTGAGTGTGGAGGTGGCTTTCTTTGGGATATTTATTCATTTAACTTTAATTACCACGTTGAAATCAATAAGTACAATAATTAAAGGCAGAGACACATATACACAGAAAAGAAAATGTAAAATTATAAAACAATAAAAGCAATAGGTACTATAAAAATATATTCGATATTCGTAAAAATTACAGGTTTATTTTAAGAGAGAGAGAGCATTATTTTTGGGGAACAAATGGAGATGGTTTCAATTGCAATATCAAGAGGATTAAATATGCATTTTGTAATAGTAGGTGTAATGACTATTTGACTACACTGTTTAATTTCATCTTCCTGAAAAAGCGGTGGACCTAAGCTTTAATAAAAATCAATAATTTATTTCCTTTCCAATCATGCGTCTATGTAACTGAATTAACGTTGATTAATTGCTCATTGACAGGAATTTAATAAGGCGGGGAATTAAATAAATCTACCCACTGTAATCAATACTTGTTGGTTAAAAACAATCGGATCATTGCAAGTTACGCATGATTAGTTTATTTTATTCGTTATTTGAGAGTTTATTGTAATCATCTTTATGATTTTGCAGTAAATTATTTTTTTGTTTTAAATTTTTATCTGTTTTAAAAGCCAATCTCAACATACCCGTAGTTGAGAGAAGGCTATGCAGATGATTTTGATGACTTTTCCAATCCAACTACGGTTTGTAGATAATAGTAACTACATATTTAGGTATGTACGCTTGCTAAATATGTCACTAATAAGCGGCTGTTATCGTGTACAAACTTGCTACTCTGGCCATTTTGATCTGACCTTTGGACATGGATATTTTAAAATAAGAGCCTTTTTGACCTTGCATTGGTCTTCTTTAATTTTTTTTTTCGTTAAGTATTTTGTTAGTTTTAATGTTCTTTTTTATTGTTCTATTGTACAGTATGGTCCATGGAGGAGCTCGTGGCTAAGTAATAACAGCCGCACGGGTCGATCCGTCAGGTTAAGCTACGCTTGCCGGGGTTGGTCAGTGGATGGGTGACCATCTTTACATATCGAGATTCCTCCGTGCCTCGGAAAGCACGTTAAGCCGTTGGTCCCGGCTGTTATTCGTGGATCTTTGACAGTCGTTACGGGTCGTCAGAAGCCCGAAAGTCTGACAACCAGTCTTACCAAGGGGTATCGTATTACCCAGTTACTGGGTTGTGGAGGTCAGATAGGCAGTCGCTCCATGTAAAATACTGGTATTCAGCTGCATCCGGTTAGACTGGAAGCCGACCCCAACATCGTTGGGAAAAGGCTAGGCAGATTGATTTTTGTACAGTATGGTCCACGGTGGTGGTGGTGGTGTGGTGGTATGGTGGTTCCACCGGTCCACCCACGCAAACCTAGTTGCTACGGCTCTAAATGGGACGACGCGGATCATTAGTGATTGCCTTAAACCGATCCCAGTACGAATGTCTAAAATCTACTGACTGGCATTGCTCCTCCAGAAATCCGTAGTACCAGCAGTACCAGTCGTATTGAGAGGGCAAAGCTACAAACTGACCCACGCCACACAGTGCACACTTACGTCTCAGTACCTCAGAGGCTTAAACGCCGTAAAAGTTTTCTCGAGCGCGTGGGTCCAGCTAATGGACACGTCTCTACAGCAAGACGTGATCTCTGACAGCTTTATGGAGCCATCTGAGAGCCTTCCACCTGGGCACGCGTTACCGTGGCCGACTTGGAAATCCCTAAATAGACTACGAACCCAAGCGGGCCGTAGCCAAGAGAATCTCCACAGATGGGGGTTTATGAACGACTCGGACCTCAAGTGTATATGCGGCGTCTCTCCGCAGACAATGGCCCACCTTCCATCTTGTCACCCACTTGAGGATCTTATGACTGCGTCAGTGAAAGGAGTTGGAGTGGCTGGATTTTGGGCTAAACACAATGTTTGAATTTTTACAACCTTATTTGCCATCGATAAGTACGCTAAGAAGAAGAATTGTTGTATTTCTTGTGCGTGTCCCAAATAAAGTATTTTTCTTTTCTTTCTTTCTTTTCTAACTAATATATTTGAATAGTATAAAATAAAGTCGCTTTTTGTGTCTGTCTTTGTGAACGCGATATTCTTCTAAAATTCGCAACTGATTCTGATGCGGTTTTCGCCATCATTTAGAGAATTTATTCCGAAAGGTTCCAATACATTAAAATGTTTTGCCAAGTCTTAAAAACCGTGCGAAGCATGCACGAGACGATGGTGACTTATAAATCATTTATAAAGAAGTCGATCTCCATACTATTGAACCCGGGAAAGGCAGAGTGTCCGATATCAAAGAAGATTCAGTAGCTATAAGTGTTACAGCGTCAAATAATAACGATTTCACTTCAGTTACTGCTGCAAATGTAATTGTTATTGTCTACTGTTTCATTGCTTTACTACAATACGCATTGTGTTTGCGATTAATGAATATTTATTTAAGAAAATCATTTCTAATGTAGGTAGTTTACTGATTTATATACTAGACACTGAAGTCTTACCATAAGGATACATTTTGTGTTTTTAAAATTCCTATAAAACCAAATGTATTATGAATGTATTATGTAGGTATGTATTATGGTATGGGTATGTATTATGGTTAAATTATTTGGATTTTCCATGTAGTTATTTCACTATACGTGTATTGTCTACTGCTGTATTAAAACCGAAAACATGATTTAACTTGATATTTTTTCGATAAAAAAATCCAAAGCAGCACCGTCTATTTTTCTCCTGTAAACGATTACACGTAAACAGTTCCTTAATGTGCAGTAAAATTTGCTTTAAACCGAAGGTATTTAAATATGTTAAAAACATACTAAGCTAAAAATTGATTTAAGTATAGCATTTTGTCATAAATCTACATTTAAACGAAGCTATAAAGCCATATTTCACTTACACACCGAGCTAAATTACTCTTCGATGTATCCTCTTAAATTAGGTATTAAAAGATGCAGAATAAAATAATCATAATTCTCTGATTCTGTCAAGCCTTTGCCCAACTACCTTTGTTGTGGTCGGCTTCCAGACTAACCGGATGCTAGTACTTTACATGGAGCGACTGCCTATCTGACCTCCACAACCCATCAGTTACTGGTTAATACAATACACCTTGGGTAAGACTGGTTTTCAGACTTTTAAGCATTCTGACGACCAAAAACTCTAACACTAAAAGATTCACGAATGAGGGGTCTACTCCCTAAGCACAAAGCCCGTAGTTTCGGCATTCATTACGGGCGTTTCTTACTCCGTATCACCTACGGATGGATGATTGGTTCGGGGCCCGAACGAAGTATGGATGACAATACGATTTGAAGTTGTCCCTACTACTCCCGATGTGTATTTGCCCGTCCGAAAAATTTAACTTTTACACTTGTTTTGATGGATCGTTATGTCAGAGGGACGGACTGAGGGACGGACGGACTTAGGGAGTATACTCCCTGAGCCGGAACCAACGTTCCGAGACACAAAGATACAGTCAAACAAACTCTGCTCACAGTACAAGAATAACTCTATAAATAACTAACATTACTATATCTCTATGTCTACAACATTTCTAGTATCAAGTTTATTCTAAGACTATCTTATCACCTCGCTCGTTTATTTTTACGAGGTGGGCAGAATGCAAGCTAAGTACGTGTTGCCATAGAAACCATGTACTGCAGGCTAATAATAGGTTATTTAGTGGTACTTTACCATATTGTACTGGCCGTGTGGTCTTAGTAAAGTGTGGGGTACATCGTATGTCAGGCTGTAAACGTGCAAAAGACTCATCTTTGCTCGTAATAGGTGATGTTAAAATTTAAACTGCGTTGTAAACTAGGGATGTTGACAAAAATTTTTTTTTTGTCAGTTATGTCATGTATAATCTGCCTAGCCTTGTCCCAACTATGTTGGGGTCGGCTTCCAGTCTAACCGGATGCAGCTGAATACCAGTATTTTACATGGAGCGACTGCCTATCTGACCTCCACAACGCAGTAACTGGGTAATACTGGTTGTCAGACTTTCGGGCTTCAGAGGACCCGTAACGACTGTCAAAGATCCACGAATGACAGCCGGGACCAACGGCTTAACGTGCTTTCCGAGGCTCGGAGGAGTCTCGGTATGTAAAGATGGTCACCCATCCACTGACCAACCCCGGCAAGCATAGCTTAACCTGCTGGATCGACCTGTGCGGCTGTTATTACTTTGCCACGAGCTGCTGCTGCTGCTGTTTTATTTTTTATTTTTTTACATAACCAAAAGATTACGGCGATACATTGAGTTAAAATGTGGCATGACGTCACTCCTTGCTAGATATTATAACGTAGTTTGTTTTAGTTATGACGTAGCGAGCCCCCACTCCCCAACTGTAATGCGTTGTATCTAAGTAATTTTTAGGGTTCCGTACGGTGACAGGCTGAGAAAACCGTTATGCACAGGCGTCACTCAGATTAGAATAGAAACTCTCGGAACACCCGGACCTTTCACAACTCTTGACAGACCAAGGGACTTGATCAACTTCTGGAGAGAGGTGGGCTGGTTGGAGTAAGCCCCGACGGCCGCTATGGCCCACGCACAATGGTCTACGTGAAGGACTAAATGCGGAAACCAAATTCTCTAACATAGAACATAGAAACATACTTACCTAATTCATCATAACTGTTATCTTATGGCTTAGGCTTGCAATTGCAAATAATTAGAATTTTAAATCATTGAAATTAATCGAGTCTTTTGGAAAGCCAACGATACGTGTCCCTCCTGTAAGTAAAAATGGATGACGAAGGAGAAAAGGAGAAAAGGGATGACTACCTAAGTCCTTAACACCTTAACAGTCAATAATATCTACCAGTTACATGTTTCATATATAAGTACAACAAAAGCAGATAATTTGGTCATAAATATCTAACTATCTATCAGGTAACACAACACATAAAGATTAAGATAACCGCATAAAAACGAAATAACAGTTTGTCGAATAAACCATCAAAATGTCAATAAATTGACAAGCTGTCAACAAGATATACCACATTATAGAGACGTACAGAAGGTTATCTCCGTACAACGAGCGAAAAGAGGCGCACGCACAGAGACGCATACGAGTGGCGATCTCAAACAAATGCCAGTCGCGAGTGTATCTACACTCGCTGTACGTGTAGCGTGTCTACCTATGTATGCGTGCGATTTCACTCATTGTATGCAGAAAACCTTCTGATCTGTACCTGTCTAGTTTGTGGTACATAACTGTCGTGCAGTCAAAACTATCGATACTTCTATAGCGATGCGAGAGGAATGTCGATAGTAGGCGGATCCCGGGATAATCGACATATTCGTACTTATCTGTGTTGTTTAATAGTGTTAGAAGCCATTAAGGATTTGTTGGCGTGGTTTGGAGCGAGGTTTTATTTATTTATTTGTTGCATTTATAATTATTTGGTAATTAAATTAGAAGTAAACAACGTGATGACGTGTAGGAGGAGCAATTTAATAGATAATACTTTGAGGAGCTCGTGGCTAAGTAATAACAGCCGCAAGGGTCGATCCATCAGGTTAAGCTACGCTCGCCGGGGTTGGTCAGTGGATGGGTGACCATCTTTACATACCGAGACTCCTCCGTGACTCGGAAAGCACGTTCACGAATGACAGCCGGGCCGTTGGTCCCGGCTGTCATTCGTGGATCTTTGACAGTCGTTACGGGTCGTCAGAAGTCTTAGCAAGGGGTATCGGATTACCCAGTTACTGGGTTGTGGAGGTCAGATAGGCAGTCGCTCTATTTAAATAAGTACTAGTATTCAGCTGCATCCGGTTAGACTGGAAGCCGACCCCAACATATTGGGAAAAGGCTAGGCAGATTGATTGACTTCGAAAAGTGTATTTGTGTATCATTTTAGCTTGATCCTTGGTCCAATAAGGTCGTGGATTTAGTGATAAGTTGAATTAGTAATCAAAATCAGATTATTTACAGAAAATACGCTGAGAATCATTACTTTCCCGATGATAACAATTACAGTAGACGTCCCCAAACTAAGACTGTCCCCCTTGGCTTTAATACAACGATAATTTTGTGTTTTTAACATTCCTATAAAACCAAATTAATATGGTTAAATCATTTGGATTTTCCATTATGTATTATTTGACTATTTGTCTACTGTTGTACCTACTAAAACCGAAACATGATTACTTACATGAATTTTTTTCCAAAAAAAAAAAAAAATCCAAAGTAGCACCGTCTATTTTTTCTTTTATACGATTAATACGTAAATAGTTCCTTATGGTGCAGTAAAATTTGCTTTAAATTGAAGATATTTAAATGTGTTAAGTACTTACTAAGCTAAAAATTGATTGAAGTATTTATTTTTGTCATAAATCTATATTTAAACGAAGCGAGTTTAGTTCCGGTGCGCGTGAGAGTCTCTATCACCATAACGCCATTTCACTTCCACACCGAGCTAAACCACGCTTCAATACTATTATATCTTCTTAAAACCTTTAAGAATCTGGTTGTCAGACTTTCGGGCTTCTGACGACCCGTAACGACTGTCAAAGATCCACAAATGACAGCCGGGACCAACGGTGCATGGTGGATTCTCGGTATGTAAATATGGTCACCCATCCACAGACAAAACCGGCAAGCGTAGCTAAACCTGATGGATCGATCCGTGCGGCTGTTACTTATAACTTAGCCACGAGCTCCTCCGAGCCCGTAGAAAAAATAACACTAAATAAATATGGCGACAACACAAAATGTCATATTCATTATTAAAATATTCACCCATGAAAACACCGCTTTCAAAGTGTTGCGTACAATATTGGCGTGCCTATAAACATGTTCCCAGCAATAGGAACAGGCACAGTGAACATGTCCAATCAGCCGATGACATGTCGTTAAATGTCACTGTCACTTTTTCGATAATATTTTACATGGCAGTATAGTTTGTTCGTTGGATGGAATTGATCGTCTGTGGCGCATGATGTTAGAGGAACTTTTTTAAGTCAACGACTTTTTAGGATTCCGTACCAAAATGGTAAAAAAGGAACCCTTATAGTGTGACTCAGTCTGTATGTCTGTCACAGCTTGATATCTCAAGAACTACTAATGTTATTAACTTGAAATTGGAACAATTTTAGATGACGTCTACCCAACTATTTTGCAAATAAGAAAGATATAAAAATATTTAAAAATATAAATATTTTATTGCAACAGGGACTGAAAGGGGGTCTTAAAAATTTAAAGTGAGGCTACTAGGGCATTTGGGGTATCATATGAAAGAACGCTGTTTGCACATTCTTAAACATTTTTTTTATTTTTTTTTTGGCCGCATAGTTTTCGAATTTTGATGAAAAATGTAAAGGCTATCGCTGAAAACCAGCGCTGGGGCTCCGTTTCGCATGGGGTCGCGGCATTATGCTGAGCGGTAGCCGTTTTGCGTAGATGTGACGCATATTTTCCCCAAACTTGTTTTACAAATTGTTATTTTTATTTTGTTGTGCTTTGCGTCATGTTTACCGCAAATAAACGTATTTCTTTATTTCTTTAAATAAAAAAATACCGTTCAAACCGTTCCCTTATCTTCAAAGTTTGCAAAGAGAAAAATCTGAAATTATTCTGTAAAGATTACAGGAAAAATAAAATGATGTCTCTAAATAGTACACTTTTTCATTCAGAAATCGGAACGGAACCCTCGGTGCGCTAGTCCCGACTCGCTCTTGACCGGTTTTTAAAAAAAATAATGATTAACGTTCCGCTTTCTACCTACCGTGCACCCAAAAACAAAATCATTCTACTACCAACATTACGTATAACAATCACACAAAAACAATCATCTTTAACCGTAATTTTGTTTAAAACTAAACAATACTTCCACCCAGCTATTTGAGTAACGACCGGCCCGGGTATTCCGGATAAGTGAAAACAAAGGGTATCGGTCGCCATTGTTATCCGGGTGAAATCCGCAAACATCACGCTAGTGGCGACCTCTGGTGGGTGTAAGGGGCACGTTTCATGCGGATTTGCGTGTATGTTTGATTTAGATATGTTTGTCTGTATGTTATATTTTAATTGGTGGGAAACTATTTGTTTTTAGAAAGGATTATGAATTGAAACTTATAATATCCACATCTCTAGAAGAATCATTATCTGCACTCTTTGCTAGTAATATTTTCAATAAAATTTTGTAAAGGTATACAAACACGAAAAAAAAATCCGTTTTCATAATGCTCAGAGTTCAAATAATTTTAGGGTAAGAAAGCGCAAAAAGTTTTCAATTTATGTCGACTTTTAAAACTAATTAGAAGCTCAATGTACCTAGGTAATAAAAAAAAATTAAAAAATGTTTATTTCATCAACTAAATTACATTGTTAAGGTTGGAGTCACTTTCTAAGCAAAGATTTGCTTGTACTAAGTGGCCCAGGGGGCCTAAAACGGCCACATTAAGCAATTCCTCTAAAAGCGATTCATTTTCTGAATTCCCAGCATTGTGCTATTTGACGTATTTTTTAATAAAGCAATTCATAATTTGTGGACCATTTTACGAATCTCCATTCTGTCAAACAGATGAATTGCGTGCTATGAATTGTACGCAGATAAATTATGAATTGTCAGTTTGTGACCTTTTTACGATTTCAAATATGATTCATAATACCTATTATCCTATTATGATTCTGCCAGTGTGTGGCCGTTTTAGCCCCCACCTCTTTCAGTTATTTGACAGAATAAACTATAGATAATTTTGTAAGCATGCCAAAGGTTTTTAACAATACAAAAAAATATTTAAATAAGGGATGAGGAGGAGGGTGTATGTGTCAGGTGGGGGTGTGTGTGATGTAATAATGAGATGGGATGCTAATAATTAAATTATATTTTATGTTCATTTACAGAAGGACAAAGCAAGCAAACCAGGCTGCTCCGCCAAGTTTTCAAACACAACTTGAATATTCCGTGGCTTAGGCTGACCACTCCATCTTTTCCCATGGCTGAAGAGGGACTAAAGGATTAAGTATATCGAGAGGATGGGCTTCAGAGCCCTCCTGCAAATATGTACTTACAAAATGATACGCTGATCCGTTTGTCAAGTGAGGTGTATTATTTTGGTTAAAATCAATCAATCAATCTGCCTAGCCTTTTCCCTACTATGTTGGGGTCGGCTTCCAGTCTAACCGGATGCAGCTGAGTACCAGTATTTTACATGGAGCGACTGCCTGTCTGACCTCCACAACACAGTAACTGGGTAATACGATAACCCTTGGTAAGACTGGTTGTCAGACTTTCGGGCTTCTGACGACCCGTAACGACTGTCAAAGATCCACGAATGACAGCCGGGACCAACGGCTTAACGTGCTTTCCGAGGCACGGAGGAGTCTCGGTATGTAAAGAGGGTCACCCGTCCACTGACCAACACCGGCAAGCGTAGCTTAACCTGATGGATCGATCCGTGCGGCTCTAATTACTTAGCCACGAGCTCCTCTTCTATTTTGGTTAAAATATAACAACGTATTTTGTGAAAAAGCCAGAAATAGATTTCTGGATGATTATAATACAAAGAAGAGGTTGGTCGTGGATGCATGACCATCTTTACATACCGAGACTCTTCCGTGCCTCGGAGAGCACGTTAAGCCGTTGGTCCCGGCTGTCATTCTTGAATCTTTGACAGTCGTTACAGGTAGTCAGAAGCCCGAAAGTCTGACAACCAGTCTTACCAAGGAGTATCGCATTACTCAGTAAATGGGTTGTGGTGGTCTGATAGGCAGTCGCTCTATGTAAAATACTGCTATTTAACTGCATCCGGTTAGACTTGAAGCCGACCTTAACATTCGGTAAAAGCATAGGCAGACGATGATACCATACAAAGAAGAACAATCCATCCAACTTTTGCGTCGAGTAGGTATTGAAGTTTTATAAGGGATAGTTGAAAAAATTTTTCGCGAATACTATGTTGGTCCCATAGAGAAAGTTGTTCGGTTTAATGTTCTGTATTACACCCTGAAATTTGACGAGGGTGCAAAACGTCACGTGTTGTATAAATACAATAAATAATTTATTTTCAGGTAACAAAGACCCGTAGGTAGATACATACCTTAACACACATACTAATATAGTTAGTAACAATTTTGTTAGTAAAACTTAAAACTATGTTAGTATCAATGCTCTATAATGTCATTTAAATAAGTAGTCACAAACTCAAACTCAAACTCAAAGCATTTATTTCAATTAAACCAATTACAGGCATTTTTGATATGTCAAAGAGTCGGTCAGTTGCCCATTCCAAAACGTAGATCTATGGAGAAAAACGGGCAAGAAACTCCACGGACACTCTTTTAAATCAAAATATGGTTACAAAATTTGGTTACATCATTCATGTTGAAATTATACATGTAATAAAAACATTAAAAAAAACAATTCAAAATTTAAATTAAAATAAGCCGTGGCAGCTAAGGTATGACCAGCCTTCACCATCAGCGCCCGTTCTTAGATTCCCGGTTCGAAGGTCCGTAAACAGTTAAGACTGTGGTCGCCTATTTTCGCGCTCGGATTTTAAACATCTGACGCTCGACGCCGCGTAGCGAGTGCGCGTGTGTGCGTTTTTCCTCATGTACGGCACACAGTTGCGATGCTGCGACGACTAAACGATCTTGATCTGTAGCTATGGCGTACCTATATTATTTTGAAGTAAAAGCTAGAGGTTTATGGAGAAAATAAAAAGACTGTCCACAATACATTATTAGTGTATTTTAATTAAATTTATACAAATATGGATGAAGAAAATAATATTATGTAGGTACTTATAAAAACTAAACTCATTTTACTTATTTACTTAAGTATTTGTATACTTATAAGTAATTGAAGTTTTATAAAAGTATTTGTATTTGACGACACGGTTGGCGCAGTGGCTGAGCAATTGACTGCTGCGCAGCATGTTGTGGGTTCGATTCCCGCACGGAACAAATATTTGTACGACCTACAAGTATTTGTTTCCGAGTCTGGGTGTTTTTCTATCTATAATATGTATGTATTTACAAAAAAAAATGTATATAAGAAGTTTATCAGCCATCTCGTTACCATAACACAAGCATTAGGTTGCTTAGCTTGGGACTAGATGGCGTTGTGTGAAATGTCCAAGGATGTTTATTTATTATTTATTTTATTTATTTGTCTAAGGGGATTGATCGACTTTTCCTTGGATCTATAATTTCTGGGAGAACACAATCAGAATAAAATTTTGTTAACAGCGGAGCCATCTTTTGTCCAAAATCATCGTTTTTTTGTGTAAAACAGTTCAATTTAAGCCCAATTTCAATATAGATAAAGACGCCACGCGCTAGCTATAATTATTTATTTTTCTTGCGGCATTATAGGTTTAGCAACCGCATCAAGTTCATAAAACAGTTGAATTTGAACCAACAATAATACATAAATACATAAAGCCGCCTCATGCGCAAATGTTTGGTTTACTGTTTTCAAATTTCAAATAGGTAGGTCACCCCGCTGCCACAGAATAAATAATAGAACTGCTGCGTTCGTGTGGGGTTGGTTTTATAATGTTTATTAGCCTAGGCAGGTATTGTACGTGCCCAGTCGACCTAATGACTATACAGTCGACCACACGTCGCACGTCAGTGGTAAGTGATAAGGATTTGTATAGGTATCGTTTTCATTGGTTTTATAATGTTTATTAGCCTAGGCAGGTATTGTACGTGCCCAGTCGACCTAATGACTATACAGTCGACCACACGTCGCACGTCAGTGGTAAGTGATAAGGATTTGTATAGGTATCGTTTTCATAGTTTTCGATTTCGACTATAGCCAATAGTGAAATCAAAATTAAAATCCAAGATGGCGGCTGCGAAAATTTTAAAATTTTTCGTCATGGATGTCGTTTTCATAGTTCTCGAGGATGAAGCCGATAGTGAAGTCAATCATCCTAGAAGGGATGATTGACTGCACTATGCGGCCCAAGAGAGCAATGCAATGGTGACCCAATGGTAACGATCCCGACATACGAGTAGGTCATGGTTTCGAACTCAGGCAGGCACTTTGTGTAAATAATTTCATCACCACTACTCTCAAATCAGTGAAGGAAAATATCGTGAGGAAACCGCCTAGAACCAAAAATTCGAAGACATGTGACATCTACCAACCCGCACTGGGTCCTCGTGGTGTATTACGGCCCACTCCCTCTCACCGAGAGGAGCCCTGTGTCCCAGCAGTGGGAATATTATAGGCTGATTATGATTGAGACCCATTATGTTGTGAGCGAGCACGTTTCAGTGCCAGAGGTCATCACTGATGTGAGACGAGAAGATATATTACGCTCAACACCGCCGCGCGCGGCCCTTGTCCGATCAGAGCGCGGCTAGCCGCGCGTGGCAGCCGCGCTCAAATGCCGCTCTATATTTGGACACACCTTTATATAGTGCCTTTATCTATGCCTCACTCGTTTCGTATCGTTTAGTGCGGTCGCGATTTGAGTATATTTCCCACAGTTTTATTGATGTTTTCCTCGACCAATGTTTTCTTTCTGCGGACTTCTGATCTTGCTTCTTGTACGAACCTTGCTACCACACCGGACACGGTACGGAGAACCCCGCATAAACGTTGGACTTGAACTTGTTATTTTGTATATTACGACCAGCCTACTGATTTCATATTGGCACCATGGATCGTTGTGTAAATTGTGGCAAAGTGACTAGAGGCTGTAGTTTACGTGGTCGTCGAGCTGAAGAACTTCAAAAATCAGCTGTTAAGTACCTATATATAGATCGTTATGTAACCTCACTTTTATTACATCTCTTTTAACTCGGAACTCAGACCGCGAAAATCCGCAAAATGTTCAGTGATGGTTTGATAATATAGTAGCTATAAATTGACACCAATTTCATCTTTTTACAACCCAGGCCCAGGCCCAAGTTTATATGACATGGTTTCCGTCTCCTTTGTCACGGATCCACAATAGAGATTGTGGCAGTAGAGATTTCAAATAAAAATCTGATATAAATTTTTTCTCCATATTCATCCTCCAAAATTCTTGTAGCCATCTTGGATTTACATTTTGACTACACTATCGACGTTAGCACCCACAAGAACCATGAAAACGATACCCATGATGAAAAATTTGAAAATGTTCGCAGCCGCCATCTTGGATTTACATTTTAACGTCACTATCGGCTTTAGCATCCTCGAGAACAATGGGAACGATCCCCATGACGAAAAATTTAAAAAATTTCGCAGCCACCATCTTGGATTTACATTTTGACCAAATTATATTGTATTATTGATATTGTAATTACAATATCAATATTACAAGTAATACAACATAATTCAAGAATTGTAACATAATTCTCCTAAAGTAAGTGTGCCTACCACATTAGCTTCTTAAAATATTACTTAAATGAAAGGATTAAAAATATTTAGTCGCACTACAATTGACTATATATCACGCGAGGCGCATGCGCGGCGGCGGGAGGTCAACCGACATAGGTCCTGCGTCGAAGAGCGCCAGAGCGCGACTGACTTAGGCCGTTCGATGCACCCGATTTTATACTCACTTTAAAAAATTATTTTCGTAAATGATTGAAGACAGATATGTTTTATTTTTTACACATATATAGTACAATCTTTCTTCTTACGTATAAAATGATTTGTGTTGCCAAATGACTTTTAGATTCTGAGAAATGACGTGTTTTTTTGTAGTCGATTTCTCGATTTTTGATTATCTTAGACGTGATTAAAATACAAGTTAATGAATTAAAAATCAAACTTTTCTCAATGCATTTTAAATTTCAGGATATGCCTCTTCGAATGAATACCACTTTACCTTCTTAATTAGTAGTAATAATTGGTGTAAGATTAGTTCAAAGTTGAGCCTTCGCGCGTCATCTGGAAATCGCGCCTTCGAAATCGACTGTTTTCGTAGTCAATAATTCAATTTGAACAAGTTTTTTTTAATAGACATTAAATAAAAATATATGATAATTACGATGATTGAAGTCAAAAGAAGCTAAAAAAATAAATTATGTGACCAAAATCACTTCAAAATCTCCCAAGTTCTCGATTTACGTATGAAAAATGCAACAACGCTCTTAAGCCAAGAAAGCAATTACATTAATTTATCCTCAATAAAACAACAGACATATTTACAGTAACATTAAGGGCACATAACACATAGTTTATCTCCCTAAAGAGAATAACCAACATAAAATGAATCAGGTGCGTATCAGACGGTTAGTCGTAAACCGTGAGTAGGGAAGGGTTTATAATGTAGCCGTTAAGAGGCCGGCAACCTGTGTCTGTGTAGGACTGTTTTATTATGACACGCATTTACGCGCAGCGTATAGCTGTATACAAGGTTTTTGGTGCATCGTTAGTCTAATGGAAACGGCGGTAGGAGGGGTTATGTGCTATGGTTACCTCAGGCCCCAAAAAACATTCTTGGCCCCACGGGATTTTTTATGTCAGTTTGCCTTTGAACTTGAATTAAAAAAATAATAATTTTGGTATAGCCTCTTAATTTTAGGGTTCCAAAATGGTAAAACGGAACCCTTATGGTGCGACTCAGTCTGTCTGCCTGTCACAGGTGGATATCTAAAGAAGTACTAATGTTATCAACTTGAAATTTGGAACAGTTTTAGATGACGTTTGCCCAACTATTTTGCAAATAAGAAAGAAATAAAAATATATTATGTTTTTTTTTGCAACAGGGACTGAAAAGGCCTTCGTCCACTTTGATAACTAAAGTTACTTAACCAGTTACAAGAGAAGATTTTTCTTTCACTGTTTGGTAACTAGTTGCGAGAGAAGAATATTATTTTTCCATGTCTGTAACTTTTTGTAACCAGTTACAATGGAAGACTTTTCTTTCGTTGTTTGGTAACTAGTTGCGAGAGAAGAATATTATTTTTCCATGTCTGTAACTTTTTGTAACCAGTTACAATGGAAGACTTTTCTTTCGTTGTTTGGTAACTAGTTGCGAGAGAAGAATATTATTTTTCCATGTCTGTAACTTTTTGTAACCAGTTACAATGGAAGACTTTTCTTTCACTGTTTGGTAACTAGTTGCGAGAGAAGAATATTATTTTTCCATGTCTGTAACTTTTTGTAACCAGTTACAATGGAAGACTTTTCTTTCGTTGTTTGGTAACTAGTTGCGAGAGAAGAATATTATTTTTCCATGTCTGTAACTTTTTGTAACCAGTTACAATGGAAGACTTTTCTTTCACTGTTTGGTAACTAGTTGCGAGAGAAGAATATTATTTTTCCATGTCTGTAACTTTTTGTAACCAGTTACAATGGAAGACTTTTCTTTCGTTGTTTGGTAACTAGTTGCGAGAAAAGAATATTATTTTTCCATGTCTGTAACTTTTTGTAACCAGTTACAATGGAAGACTTTTCTTTCGTTGTTTGGTAACTAGTTGCGAGAGAAGAATATTATTTTTCCATGTCTGTAACTTTTTGTAACCAGTTACAATGGAAGACTTTTCTTTCGTTGTTTGGTAACTAGTTGTGAGAGAAGAATTATAAAAGGAGTCTTAAAAAATCTAAGTAGGGCTGCTAGTGCATATATCATATATGAAAGAGCGCTATTTGCAAATTCTCAAACATTTTTTTGTGTATTTTTAGGCCACATAGTTTACGACTTTTAATGAAAAATGTAAAAAAAAATACCGTCTAATAATGGGGGGGCCCTTACCTCCGAAGTTTGCATGGAGAAAAATCAGAAATTATTCTATGTGATAGAACTTTATGTAAAGATTACAGGAATAATAAAATGATGTCTCTAAATAGCACACTTTTTTAGAAATCGGAACGGAACCCTCTGTGCGCGAGTCCGACTCGCTCTTGACCGTTTTTTAGGGTTCCGTACCTCAAAAGGAAAAAACGGAACCCTTATAGGATCACTTGTTTGTCCGTCTGTCTGTCTTTTTGTTTGTCTGTCTGTCTGTCTGTCTGTCTGTCAAGACCGTTTTTCTCAGTAACGCGTAAAGCTATCAAGCTGAAATTAATATCAAATACGTAAGTCTATGGTCACTTGGAGTTCTAAAAAGATCAAACATCTAAGTCAACGCAATAAAAAAATACGGGCATTTATGCGACATTTTTGGATACTCGCAAATAAATCAAAACCTATAGGGTACTTCCCGTCGTCCTAGAATCACGAAATTTGGCAAAAAGCAAGGTCTCACAACACAAATATAGGAAAAAGTCCGAAAATTGTTAATTTGTAATTATATCACATAAAAAAATATTTTCAAAGTTGTCAGTATGTCAAGACCCTTTTTCTCAGGAAAGCGTAGAGGTATCAAGTTGAAATTAATATTAATTACGTAGGTCTATAGTCTCTTGAAGTCCTAAAAAACTCAAGCTTCTAAGTCAACGCAGTAAAAAAATGCGGCCATTTTGCGACACATTTTGATACTCGCAACTGTCGCAAGTAAATCAAAACCTACAGGGTACTTCCCGTTGACCTAGAATAATGAAATTTGGCAATAAGCAAGGTCTCCCAGCACAAGTAAAGGAAAAAGTACGAAAATTGTGAATTTGTAATTTTATGACATATTTTTTTTTTTATATATCCAATGTTTAGTTTGGGTTTGGCTTTTGGAGAAACTCGTAGCTAAGTTATAACAGCCGCACGGTTGGATCCATCAGGTTAAGCTACGCTTGCCTGGGTTGGTCCGTGGATGGGTGACCATCTTTACATATCGAGACTCCTCCGTGCCTCGGAAAGCACATAAAGGCGTTGGTCCCGGCTGTCATTTGTGGATCTTTGCCAGTCGTTACGGGTCGTCAGAAGCCCGAAAGTCTGACAACCAGTCTTACCAAGGGTTATCGTACTGCCCAGTTACTGAGTTGTGGAGGTCAGATAGGCAGTCGCTCCATGTAAAATACTGGTATTCAGCTGCATACGGTTAGACTGGAAGCCGACCCCAACTACGGGAAAAGGCTAGACAGATTGATTTGTTTCTTTTCAACTACGGAACCCTTCATTGTGCGTGGTCCGACGAATTTTGAATTCTGAATTTTGGGATTTAATAAAAAACCGGCCAAGTGCGTATCGGTCCACGCACAATGAAGGGTTCTGTAGTTGAAAAGAATTTATCCCAAAAACAAACTTAACATTGGATCCCAAAAAAAATTTATTTATTTCAAAAAATTACAAATTCACAATTTTCGGACTTTTTCCTTTACTTGTGCTGTAAGACCTTGCTTCTTGCCAAATTTCATTATTCTAGGTCAACGGGAAGTACCCTATAGGTTTTGAATTACTTGCGACAGTTGCGAGTATCAAAATGTGTCGCAAAATGGCCGTATTTTTTTATTGCGTTGACATAGACGCTTGATTTTTTTTGGAACTGTAAGGGACCATAGATTTACGTATTTAATATTAATTTCAATTTGATACCTCTACGCGTTCTTGAGAAAAAGGTCCTTAACAGATGACATACTTAAAAATATTTTTTTATGTGATAAAATTATAAATTAACAATTTTCGGACTTTTTCCTTTATTAGTGTTGTATGACCTTGCTTCTTACCAAATTTCATGATTCTAGAATAACGGGAACTACCCTATAGGTTATTTACTTGCGAGTATCAAAATATGTCGCATAAATGGCCGTATGTTTTTATTGCATTGACTTAGAAGCTTGAGTTTTGTAGGACTTCAAGAGACCACAGACTTACGTATTTTACATTAATTTCAACTTGATACCTCCACGCATTACTGAGAAAACGGTCTTGACAGACAGACATACAGACAGACAGACAGACAGACGGACAAACAAGTGATCCTATAAGGGTTCCGTTTTTTCCTTTTGAGGTACGGAACCCTAAAAATTGACATAAAAAATACCGTGTGGCCAAAAGGGCTCAGGAATCCGCTGGATGAGGAAAGCACAGTTTCGGACTTTTTTCTTTACTTGTGCCGTGAGACTTTGCTTCTTGCCAAATTTCATAATTCTAAGTCAACGAGAACTACCCTATAGGTTTTGATTTACTTGCGAGTATCAAAATATATCGCATAAATGGCCGTATTTTTTTAATGTATTGACTAAGAAGCTTGATTTTCCCTTAAAATATGCATATATGTAGGTAGGTACACCATAATCTGTTTTCTAGAGGTAAGGTCTCCTCCTAATAAAATATTTACGTTAAATTCAAAACGTGTGGTTTCTGAACTAAGAAACACGTAATAATAACGTTTGTCTGGCAATTACTTAGAACCTAAGTTATTGCTAGTCAGTTTTCAGACACGCTTTGAATTACAAGTCTGAGGCGACTTTCATAAGTTATTCGTATAAACCTTGAGGCTTGGAAGACTTT
Organism: Cosmia trapezina; assembly: GCA_905163495.3. Taxonomy (NCBI): domain Eukaryota; kingdom Metazoa; phylum Arthropoda; class Insecta; order Lepidoptera; family Noctuidae; genus Cosmia; species Cosmia trapezina. The sequence continues at coordinate 8,875,307 of LR991044.1, forward strand.
TGATATGTAAGTTAATAAAAATCTTAAGTTCACTGATAGACAACGCATAAAACGTCTAAAAGCATGAAATTTTGCACAAGAGTTCCTTATGCAAGGTATAACTTAAATAACGCACAACCTCTTAAGGGGTCGTTGTACTCATCATTATGAACAACTTCTACTATGGCACCAAACCTGAAACCGCGAAAAAAAATCAGCTATTCCCTACATTTTGACAATTTGTCCAAACATGAATGTACACAGCTGTAAACAACAGATTTTTTTCGCGATTTCATGTTTTGTTGGTCCCATAGTAAAAGTTGTTTGTTGATTGAGTACAATCATGTGTTTAAGTCAATCAATCTGCCTAGCCTTTTCCCAACTATGTTGGGGTCGGCTTCCAGTCTAACCGGATGCAGCTGAATACCAGTATTTTACATGGAGCGACTGCCTGTCTGACCTCCACAACCCAGTAACTGGGTAATACGATACCCCTTGGTAAGACTGGTTGTCAGACTTTCGGGCTTCTGACGACCCGTAACGACTGTCAAAGATCCACGAATGACAGCCGGGACCAACGGCTTAACGTGCTTTCCGAGGCACGGAGGAGTCTCGGTATGTAAAGATGGTCACCCATCCACTGACCAACCCCGGCAAGCGTAGCTTAACCCGATGGATCGACCCGTGCGGCTGTAATTACTTAGCCACGAGCTCCTCAAGTGTTTAAGTATCGGTTACTAATTACCAGTCATCCTATATTGAAATAATAGTGAAATGGTCGCAGCGGACCACGAAGGAGGTGCTAGACTGCTAGAGTGGAGGGATGCCTTTGCCCAGGAGTGGTAAAATACAAGTGAAAATAACGGTTTCGTTCCAATTTCTTTACGTATTGTAGGTAATCTTGGTAAAACCTTAAATTGCTTGGTTTTCCCGAGACGTCATATTTAATCACAATTTCCACGCATATTGATCAATTAAGGCCCTCCACGCACGGCGTCGTATCGTAAGCGTATCGTAATACGCGCGTAGGACGAGAACAATACGAGCACTTAGGAACATATTTAAACTTGTCTGCTTATCAAGCGGTGCTGCAGCGAATCGTATGAGATTTTTACTGTCATTACGATAGTCTTTGTATGTTCGTATTTTTATGAAAAAATAATAACTTTTAAATAATTTCTGTAGGTACTTTTCGATATGACTGAAAATCGTAAAACTGATTGAAGCATTCCCTTGTCTATACAATCATTCATTAAGTGAACATTCAAGGAATGATCTTAACGGATATAGCTTGGGCAGAAATATTGTCAAAAATGAACTGGACAGATGCAATATAATATTACTTCTGACGTAGTCAAACAAATAAAAACATCTTCTTCGTCTGAAGAAAAAGTAAGACCATCAAATAAATCCATCGACAACATCTGGTTCCAGTGACGCCATGATTTCAACTAGTGAGATTGACAAAACGATACGTCTACGTGACGATTCGTTTGTAGAACGCTGCAGGTCGTATTCGTTGCGTCATGTCGATACGCTTACGAGACGACTACGCTTATGATCCGTGTGTGGAGGGCCTTAGTTGCCCGTGTTACCGTATCTCGAGGAATGGTTTTACAACTTTTTCACATAATTATGGATAATTGGTATTGTGCTACGACCCCCTATTATATTCTATCTTACAATCCAAGCATGTGTAGATATCACCCATTACATTCGCTCCCTCTATAATTAAACACAAATGACGTAAACAGTGCAGGCCTGTACACACGGCCGTGCATCGCAATGGCGACACAAAGCTGTCTGCACTCTGCCTTATTGCTGTATACAGGGTGTGCTAACAAGCTCGTGGGGAAAGATGTTAACTTTATTTTTTTATGTTTTTGAGGTGCTTATTTTGTCATGTTATTAAGTTTTTGAGTACATGTTTTCAAAATATTTGTGGAGGTAGGTTTTTCGTGTATGCCTATTGTACTTTATTTATGGTTGATTTATTTAAAAAAAACCGTAATGTTATTATTAAGTTTTTTTTTAAAGAAGTAGAAAATAAAGAAAAAAAAAGCGAAAAGAAAAAAATAAGAAAGAAAGAATAAATAAAGAAGTTATGACGCTGATTTTTTAGCAGTGTCCTCTAATTCTTTCTCAACTTCTGCAATGACTGTCACCTAGGGTCCATCATTCATAAATAGTTTAATTCATAACTCTTCATCTCTGCCATAGTCAAGTTAAGAGTGTTCTTCAGTTGACCCATATTCGGCCATGTACGATCCAGAAGTTATAAAAAAAAAAACTTATTTATAGACCTAAAAGGTCTTCTATTTGAAGCTATTACTATAAAAAAGCATCGTACAAAATTGATCACACGTCGCTCGGGACTTCTACAGCCTCATTTAGACACATGAGATACGGCTACAATTTGAAACGCTATCCCGGCTTTAACGGAATTTCCCCTAAGGAAAACTATTTTTTTTTTGTGTCTTTGTGGTATGGATGTTTTTTTGGAAAAATTACAAATATGAAGCAAAACGTGTTCATGATTTGTCGTGGAATTAATTATAATGACAAAGACCTTCAAAGATAAAAATGAAAGATGATATTTTTATTTTTTGGAACGAAGTTCTTTAACGCGGCTTGCAGTAGGAGTAAACTGGTGGAAATCGTCACATAATGAAAATGCGTTATACCCGAAAAAGTAAGTTTCAAGTGACAAAAGATTTTGTTTTGGTTTTTTAATACAGAGCCATCTAGTATAAGTTTTTAGCAAGCTAATAACTTAAATACTTAAGTACTTACTAGATAGATGTCTTGAAACCATACGAGATGGCTAAAGGAACTTCGTTCCAACAGGGTGTCAAACTCACACGACACCTCCCAAGTTTTTTTTTTTTTTGTAAGTAAGTAGGCTCCAGCTACATCCCCTGTGCCCACTTAGGAAGTATTTAATTTTTAATAACATATCTAGTATAAACGCAAACTATTGTGTAAGGTGGTAGAGGTTCTGTCTGCCTTACCTACATATCTATCTGTCTATATAAATAAGAAGAGAAGTCCTGACTGACTGACTCACCAACGCCCAGCCCAAATCCTTGAACTTGGAAAGCTGAAATTTGGACAGAGGTTCCCTTTTATCACGTCAACTGTCGCTGAAGACCAGTGCTGGGGCTCTGTCTCGCATAGGGTCGCAGCATTATGCTGAGCGATGGCCGTTTTGCGTGGATGTGATGCATATATTCCCAAACTTGTTCCTTTAATTATTTTATTTTGTGTGTTCTTTGCGTCATGTTTACCGCAAATAAAACGTACTTATTTTCTTCTTTTTTTTCTTTCTTTTTCCTTATAATGTAGACAAGGAATAAAGAAGGAATTCCTAGTAGTACGTTCCCGTGGAATATCTTCCGACATCCATGCAGGCGAAGCCGCTGGCAAAAGCTAGTTTGAAATAACTTTATTTATTTACTAAAGACAAGCATTACTTGGTGCACTAAAGTATGAAAATATGTTTATCTTTCGCATAACGGGGAGAAAACAAAAGAAAATCAAAAAACCATTTCCCCACACCCTGTACATATCAAAACGCATGTCTATCAGTACAGGCTGATGCATGCCTTGTGGCTTTGTTGTGCTTTTAAAAAAGGCATCGCGGTAACAATACGGTGTTGCAGGTATGTCCCGTCTCGGGCTCATGGTACCGGGTTATGAGGGGCTTCGGGAGGCAGGATATAGGGGCGGAAATTGTGGGGGGCTGGACAATTTTGTTGGAAGACATGTTGGGAAGATATTTTTGTATTTGAATGAAAAGGCTCGCCCGAGACCTCGACCTCGTGATTTCTTTATCACCCTTTTTTTTTTTTTTTTTTTTTTTTGAGGGTGGGAAATCATCAAATAACTTCTCCCGCTCTGGGTGGAGCGGGAGGGCGTGTCAGACTTTTACTGACTAAAACCCACCCGTGTTCCTTCAGTTGCCTATGCCAGGGCCGCGGTAACCCTTTCAGACAACCCGCGACCCCAGCGGCGTCGGCCCTATTGGGCCCCGTCACTTGCTGACATCTCTTTGAGGCGCGCGTGGAACACGACGCGCCGTCGACTCGGGCCTGGTCCTTACCGGACGGCGAGCTACCCGCTGCTCACCGTCCGCAGGCCCGCGCCTACGGTGGCCGGAAATCGCCCCGCGATTCCCGCCGCCCAGGGCGTCTCCTGCGGCGACTGAGGGCGTGAGGCTGCCTCTCCCTCACGCGTTCCGCCTCCTCCTTCGCGAGCATCACTGCTTCGCAGAAGGAGGTGACGGCCTCCCATGCACTCTCGCTCCGCACCATGGCCTGGACCAGGCTCGGACGCGAGAGATCGCCGCCGCCGATCGCCTCCGTGAGAACACGGCGGTGCTCTGCCCAAGCCGGGCAGACCTCCACTGTATGCTCCACCGTGTCCTCCGGGCGATCTACACAATGGAAACACCCGGGCGTTTCCTCCCGCCTTATGCGAAACAGGAACCTCCCGAAACAACCGTGTCCGGTGAGGACCTGCGTCAGGCGGAAGGTGAGGACGCCGTGGCGCCTCTCTAACCACTCCTCAAAGAGGGGACTTATCGCCGCTATTGTGGCGTGCCCAGCGCTGGGTTGCGACAGTCGCGCTCTCCATGCCGCCATGAGATCCCGCCGGAGCTCTGTCCGCTGTACCGTGATTTCTCGCGGCAGCGGAGTTACGCCCCGGCGCTTCGCCTCCTCGCGCCACTCCCACACGTGCGCGAGGACCTTTGCCTCCAGATCCCACGGCGGCAATCCGGCAAGGAGGCTCGCCGCCTCCCGGGAGACCGTGCGGTATCCCCGGACTAGCCGGATGGCCATGACCCTCTGGGACGCGTTCAACCTGCCGGCTGGTCCCAGCCTTAGGGAACGCGCCCACACCGGTGCTCCGTAAAGGGCCATGGACCGCACGACCCCCGCGTAGAGCCTCCGGCAGGAGGCGTTTGGACCCCCCAGATTGGGCAGGAGCCGCCTCAAGGCAGCCCCAGCCCGTGCCAGTCTGGGAGCCAAACGTCGGAAGTGCTCCACGAAGTTCCACCGGCTGTCGAGGACGAGTCCCAGGTACTTCATCGTCGACCCGACTCCGATGTGAACCCCTCCCACCGTTATTTCGGAACCCGACGGTGGCGCATTCCGAGGACCATGAAAACACATGGCCTCGGACTTGTGCAAGGCCACCTCGAGTCCCAACTGCCGGATCCTCTCCACGACTATCGCAACCCCGCGTGTCGCTAGTTCAGCCGCCGCCTGGTGCGACCTCCCCTGCGCCAGGACCAGCGTGTCGTCAGCGTAACATACTACGCTGACGCCGCTTGGGAGGTCGGCGCGCAGCACCCAGTCGTAACCGATGTCCCACAGATGCGGCCCCAAGACCGATCCCTGTGGGACACCGCACGACATCTCTCGCCGGTTCCACTCTCCCTGATGACCGGGGTAGATGACGGCCCTGTCCGTCAGATAGGCCTCGACCACTCGACAGAGGTAGGTCGGCATCCGGTGATACCGCAATGCCTCCCTGATGCAACTCCAGGGCAGGGTATTAAAGGCGTTGGCGATGTCTAGGGACACCGCCAAGACGACCCCACCCCGGGCCACTGCATCCCCCGTCGTGAGGGCTCGCACGCGCATGATGGCGTCCACCGTAGAGCGCCCCTTGCGGAAACCAAACTGGGTCTCCGCCAAATCCGGCCCCTCCTGCACCAGCCACCCGACGAGGCGGTCTGCAATTACTCTTTCAAAGAGCTTGCCCACCTCGTCGAGCAGCACGATGGGCCGGTAAGCGGACGGAGAGTCCGCAGGGCGCCCCGGCTTCTTAATGAGGACCAGTTTCCCCGTCTTCCAGCGAAGTGGGAACTGGCCCCTCTCCAAGCATGCGCTTAGGAGCCCCCCTAGTCGAGGCCCGAGAGCCCCAAAGGCCAGAACCCAGGCTCTTCCAGGTAAGCCGTCGGGTCCTGGGGCGGTATTTTTGGCACTGAGCCTACGTACCGCCGCTCTCAACTCTACCTCGGTCACTTCCGGAGCATCAACGTCGTCGTCGGTGTCGTGGTCCGCAGCGGGCACCGCATGAGGCGGAGCCATAGGCGGGGGAGTATGTTCCCCTCGCGAAGGGAACAGAGCGCTCACCACGTCCTCCACGAGCTCGGGCCGGAGACTCTGCGTCAGCGGGGGCGCCCATGGGCGGAGTTTCTCCCGCACCAACTTGTAGGGGCGCCCCCATGGGTCTCTGTTCAGAGTCTCCAGCGACTCCTCGCGGCCCAGATCCCTGGACCGCAAGATCTCCGCTCGGAGGGCGGTCTTCGCCGCTCTGTACCCCTCGTACAGCTCCGCCTGAATGGCTTCCGTATCCGGAGGGCGGATACGGAGCCTGCGGTGCCTGGTGTACAGGCGTCGCGCGGCGACGCACGCCTCGCGCAGAGCCGTCAGCTCCGGCGACCACCAATACACCTGGCGAAAGGCGCGACTGGGCTGGACCCGGGGCATTGCCACGTCGCACACTTCGGACATGGCCTCCCGGAACCACTCCGCCTCGTCGTTGATGTCGGCAGGCCTGTCCGGTGGTGACACCCAGGCCTGCACGATCGAGGCTTCCAGGAGGAGCTCCCGGTCCAGCTTCTTCAGCGCCCACCGCGGACCACTCGGGGCCTGTCGGACCGGCGCGCTCTAGGTATGGGCGGAGACGTCAAACCGGATGTACCGGTGATCGGAATAGGTCTCCACCCCCTCCATGACGCGCCAGTCAACCACGTGCGGCAACAGAGCGGGGCTGGCGAACGAGATGTCCACCACCGACTCGCCCCGCATCCGCACACACGTGGGGACAGAACCCCGGTTTAGGACGACCAGGCCTGTCTCCAGAGCCCAGTCCTCCACCATCCTGCCCCGTGTGTCCGTACACCGGGAACCCCAAGCCACATTCTTGGCGTTGAAGTCCCCGAGGACAAGCACGGGAAGGGAACGAAACCCGACGACGACGTTTTTCAACTCCGCAAGGGAGTTGTGGAACTCGGCGAGAGTTCGGTTCGGGGAGAACTATGTCCCCACCACGACAATCCCCCCGAACCGTGCTGCGACGCAACCCTGTCCCTTCTTGACGGCTTCAAGGGACAGGGTACCGGCGGCGGCCGACGAAATGAGGGTCACTGAGCCGCTCAGGTCCTCCACCCAGTAATCACTGGGCGGGACAAAGTACGGCTCAGCGACCACGGCGATGTTAATCGACCACTGCGCCATGCTCTGGATCAACAGATCCTGAGCGGCGGCGCAGTGGTTGATGTTCGCCTGGAGGAGGCGCAATGGGGCCACTACTGGCATTCCATTGCAGCCCCCTCCTGAGCCCCCTGTGAGGGCTCCGCCGCAGTGGGTACGGCGGTGACGGCAGTGGGGGCGGCAGCGACGGCGCCTGTGGCGACGGCTGCGGCGGTGACGGCGGTAGAGGGGGCGGAGGGCTTGCCCTTGCCCCGGGCTTTCGCGGGTGGACCACAGCCCTTGCTTCCAGCCCGGTGATCGGCCGGCTTGCCAGCTGCCGCAAATAGGTAGCAGTGCGGCGTGGCATTGCACGAGCCGGCCTTGTGACCGGGCTGACCACAGCGGAAGCAGTTACTGCTGCGGTCCACCTCCGAGGTGCATTTCGCTCCCACGTGGTTGCCCACTTGGCAACGGAAGCACCTCAGAGGTCTGGGTTCCAGCAGTTTTACCCGCGTGGAATCCCAGCCCACCTGGAATCTCGGGCCCTCCCCAACGATTTTGTTGGCCGCCGATACGGGGCAGCTCACCGTAACGGCTCGCAACCCCGTGGAGTCTGGACGGATGGTGCCTACCCTCACCTGCTCGATAGCGCACCCCCCAGTCTTGACCACGGCGGCCACAACTTCCCCCTCTGTCACAGAGTCGTCCAGACCCAGGATGCGCATGTCAGCGCACTTGGCGGGTCTGGACACTCGGGCTTCGTCCGCATTTAAGGACGCCCTAAGCCTTTCGGCCAGAGCGTCAGCGGTCGGGCCACTAGCCGCACCGGGGATCTCGAGCATACGAGCCCCAGTCGCCGTGACCCTTACTCGCATGCCCTTTGTGACACCGATCTCCTCCAAATTCACCGCCGCCCGCGCCTTGGTGAGCACGTCGCGGTAGGACACGCCCTTCTTCTCCGCTTCCGGCTGTAGTGTGATCACTACAGCTGCGGACTTTGGGGCGCGCAACCTCGCCGCGACGCTTCTCTCCTTGCGCCGACGCCGCCTCTCCTTCCGCTTGGCCGCCCTTGCCGCCTTGCCCTGCTTCTTCTTCTCCCCGGCTACCTGCCATTCGGCGTCAGCCGGAGGAGATTTAGAAGGCGGGGGCGGCCGCGTCGTCGTCGCCGCCACAGCCGGGGCCTTCTCAGGCGCCTTGGCAGGCGCCTTCGCAGGCGCCTTCGCAGGCGCCTTTGCAGGAGCGGCCCCGCCCTTCGCCTGCCCCGCCAACCCAGGTTTGGGCGTGGCGGCTGTGGCGGCGGCGTACGATGCCGCCTTTGGCTGGCCCGAGGCCTGCCGGCTCGCCGCCAGCGGGGGCCGGAGGACAATGCCCTCCAGGACAGAGAACCGGCTGTTGAACGCAGCCAGTTCCTTCCGCACCAGGGTCAGTAGCTTCTCCTCTGCAGGCCCAAGCCCGCTCTGCCCCTGCTGCGCCCCCTCCTGCGGCGCCTTCTGAGGGCCGGCATCGCGGAGCCTGGCCAGGTCCGCTCGGAGCTCCTCGTTCTCCTTTCGGAGAAGCTCCATGGCGGCTGTCAAGCGGGCGACCTCCGCCCGCATTTCTGACATGCCGTCCGACGGAGGCCCTTGAAGCAGGGCCTCCGCTGCCGCCATAATGGAGGCCTTGGCTGCAGGTATGGCCTTGTCCTTAGAAGATTGCTTCTTCTTCAAGGCCACATCCTTCACTGCAGCAGCCACGACCTCCGCGAACCTGGCCCGCTCCGCCTTGGAGCCACCAGAGGCGTCCGACTCATCGCCAGACGCCTCCAGAGTGCTCCCCTCGGCCGAGCCGACGGAGTCATCCTCCTGCATTGCCCGGCTCTTGCTCTTGGACTTGGTCTTGGTGTGACTCCAGCCTAGAACTTTGCGAGCTTTTTTGGCCGAGCCCTTTCCGCCATCTGAGGAAGACGACCCCTGGCCATCCCCCGGCTTTGCCTCCACGTTCCGCTTCAGGAATGCATTCCTACCAGCGGAACTACTGCCTCCTACTACGCTCTCCGGGCTCTTGAAAGAGCCCTTCGCGCCCTTCGCTCCCGATGCGGTGTCGGACTCCGACCCCGCATCACTCATCGCCTTCTCCTTCTCACGTCGTTGGGTTTCTTTTAACAATTCCATTTTGTTCCCACGAGTAATAACTTTGTGTACTTGCTCAAATCTTCAGTGGTTCGCACTAGCGACTAATTTAGCTACCCATTAATCAAGCTACCAACCTCCCTCACGGTGCGCCGCCGCTTGGAGGTTTGGGGTAATTTTTTATAGAGGTTTTCTTCCTCGCGGTCCGGGCGGTTAAGCCAAGACCCTCGACCCCCGTCAAAAGTCAGAGACATGACCTTGAACGATCTTCGGGGCTACGAGACTAACGGTGGCAGAAGGAAATGACGAAATGAAAATGGAAATGATGATGGGAATGATGATGGTGGATGATGGGATGGGAAAGATGATGGTGGATGATGGGATGGGAATGATGATGTGGTGAATGATGAATGGTGTATGGTGGCGGGGATGATGATGATTGGTGGTGGATGAATGGCTTCCTTCTGCCTGCCCGGCGGCAGGGTTAGTGCACACCGAGCCCGTTCTTACTCCGCCGCTGTGCGTCTCTGCTTAGAGCAGAGGGACACACGTTGGAGCGTTCCTCCGACAGGATATTGGCATACGGGCAACGAAACCCCTTAGGCACTTGTGCCTAAGGGGAACCATTGCCCGCACCCCAGGGTGCACCGTCCCGAAGACTGGCCTTCCCCACGGACGTATCCGAAGGGAATTCCAGCCCACGGGCACTCGGGGAGGTTTCCTGTCTCCGCACCCCTTCTTTATCACCCTAAGGATGAAATATCACTTGCACATCTTTATTGAATGCCGAAGTTAACCTTCAAGTCACAATCAGTGGCCACCATACTAATGGCCTGCTACGTAATACTTCGTAGTTGGCATCATGAATACCAATTTAAAGAAGCATCGGCGGGTACGTAATATTGCGTATAAGACCTACGTAATAATACGTAGTCAGCCTCTGTCATTCTTACCAGCTACGTAATATTACATAGTAGGCGTTCAATGGTTTAAACAACAAGGTCTATTTGTCTATGTGGAAGTTATTTAGTTCTACCCTCTGATGCAGCTGAATACCAGTACCTACCATTCAAGGAGCGACTGCCTATCAGACCACCATACCTCGACTAACCAGTCTGTCAACCGTCAGACGTTCGGGCTTCTCTAACTACTCGTCTCGACTGTCAATGATCTACAAATGACAGCCGGCCCAACCCGGACTCATGAACAAATAAACCAGTAATTTTCTCAGCGTTTTTCTAACTTTAATCAATCAATCATGTTTATTGTGGATCATAAATAAATTCAGGTGTTAAGGTGGAACTAGTAGATATTTTTTACTCCACTGTTTGACATTGTGCATCCAAAGTTAAACATGATATCGTTTTGTCTCAATATTAATGTTGTCTGTGCGGAAACAGAATAGTAAAATAAAAAGAAGTGTATAATCCCCAAAAAAAAGTTGGTACCGACAAAACTCAACTATCAAAAAGTTCAATAAACTTTATTTGTAAATTTATGCAGAGGTTTTTTTTCATAAAATTCGATCTTCCAAAAAACTTTCCGTAAATTTTTACGCGCTCACTATTACTAGTTTTCCTAAACTATTAAACTATTTATTATTTTACTAGTGTCTAACTGCTCATCAATGATACTATGTCTGTCGGAAACGATGCCAGGTGAGATAGCGTGCTTTTTGACCAACCCCACCAGTGAGTCGAGCCCGCGACTAGTTCAACCTTAAGAATTAGAGTGATGTTGATCAACTATGTCCCGCTATGTGTTTGTGTGTGTATGTGTACTTTATCTTAGTCTACGTTGTGTTTGCCCATAAACCTAATATTCTAACCTACAAACGATTTACCTAATTCGGTAAAACAGTGCACATATAAATCGAAAGTAAGCCGGTGCGGTCACACGCCCCGGGTCTAGCACAATATCATTATATCTTGTGTTGTACACTCAACCTCACGTACATCGTCACTGTTTGCCATTGACAGCGCCTTTATTCCCTAGCAGTACGGACGACTTTCATAGTAATATAAGTGTTGCTATGTTTTGTGTCTGTACAGGACCCACCCACTTGTCAAGGTAAAGTGTCTTAACTACGATATTTAGGGTTATAATTTTGTTTGTGAAGGTGGAAACGTTTATTAGGTCGTGGCTCGTGAGTTTGATGTTTTAATAGTATGAAAAATGTGATGAATAGAAATAACTAGCTGGGCCCCGCGGTTTCACCCGCGTAGAACGGGATAAAAAATACCCTGTTTTAGTCCAGGGTATAAGCTATCTACATACCAAATTTCATCCAAATTTGGTACAACCAGCGAGTGTGAAGAAATAACAAACATACATGTGGGAGAAATATTTAAAGGGAATTGCCCATCAGCCACACAAAAAAATGCTTGAAATGGACAACAATGAAATATACGCCAAATTGCACTACAAATCGTAAGGAATCCATTACAAATTCACTAATTATCAAAAAACTAGGTAGAAGCCAGTTCCAATAATTTTTTCTAAAATATAGGTTAAGTCAAGGTTAAGGATTAATATGCAATAATTATACAACAAAACAGCATTTAAATGTTTTAATCATCATTAAAAACCACTAATATATCATAAAGAAACTGTGCAGGAGGATAGATATTGGATTGGGTACCAATCCAATATCTATCCTCCTGCACAGTTTAAGGCACAGGCACAGGGCCCAAGCTAAGTACCACATTATTGACATAGTATGAGCACAGGTACCAACTGTTCGCCGTCCCACTAGGCAGTTACAATAACGATGCTATATATGCCTACTAGTCGACTATCCGGTCGACTGGTTCCTGGTGTCTCGGTGATAGTTTGAATTGCTAATCTTAGACATGCATCACAAACAACACTGTCTTGTTCAACCTGTGAAAAAGAACAAAACATAATGTACTTATTGTTGTATGTCAGTGCGTTCATCATAAATAGGCAAGACACCTAGGGAATCTCAGTACTTACAGCTTGTGGTGTTATCCATGCCTGTATTAAACGACGTACTTCATCATTTTGCACTGATATAAGATTACGTTTCATCGACGCAATATCGAGATAGCAATTAACACAGTGTACGTTTCTATCCATTTTTAAATAAACACGGCACAAGTCCAAAATAATAGCAGCGTCGTATAATATAAAGCAGGTTCACGTCCGTCGTCAAAAAGCAGAGTCGAAGTTTCGGCGGGTCCAATCTAAGCCCGTGTTCAAAAATGGGTAACGTGTACAGAAGTAAAATCAAAATCCTTAAAGAATGGCCAAAGTCGTCGATAAAAAACCTAAAAAGTAATATACTAGTAACTCAAGTCGCAAACGCAAAACCATGAATCGATCAAATCAACAATCGAAAAAATTAAATGCAGTAATGTCAAAGTGTCAGTAAGGCAAAGGACATTATGATGCATACAGCCTACGATACGTTTTCTATTTTGAAAATAATTTGATTTTAATTAATATTGACATGCATATATTATTTTAATTAGATTTACGGTATAAATAGGTCGAATTATATTAAATGAATGATAACTGTGCAATAATTCTATAAAATAGTTCGTTAAAGATTATTTGACGATTCCTGTTAGGCTGAATGTCGATTACTCATGTCAAATAAACACTGACCGCCATGATAAAATAAGAAGGAATTAGACGGATATCAAGTTAAATATTTTAAAGATCGTTATATTTTCACCCTAGGTATACAAACTTGAGAATTATTTCATTATACCTAATTTATTCTAAATAGAATTAAGGACTGTAAGTAGTTTCTGTCTATTTCAAGCATTTTTCAGGCATTCCCCTTTTATTAACTTAAAAATATTAACGCAATTTTTCGAGTAACTTCCGGTTTAAGGATGATGCGCCAGGGTGGCCCGCGAAATTCAAAATTTCTTACGTTTTTTGCAATTTGTAGGTCAGTGAGAGCTTGTATGTTGATTAAAATATGATTCGCGGCCGTAGCTAGTATGGCTTTACAGAATTATAACCATTAGAACCAGCAATACAACTCCATAAGTTAGCATTTACCTCAAATCTAGCGATTTCATGAAATCATGAGGTTTGAGGTAAATGCTAACTTATGGAGTTGTATTGCTGGTTCTAATGGTTATAATTCTGTAAAGCCATATTAGCTACGGCCGCGAATCATATTTTAATCAACATACAAGCTCACACTGACCTACAAATTGCAAAAAACGTAAGAAATTTTGAATTTCGCGGGCTACCCTGGCGCTAAGTTGTTTTGTTGACTACTCGCTCCCTCCCACTGACAAGCACGCCATAGTTTAAAAGAGCACGCAAGTGGCTCGACTGCTCAGACTTTGTTCGACTACGGACTCGGCAAGGTAATTCTGAACGGTCAGGTACGTTTTATTTTGATTTGATTTGCTCCTGATAATTTTATTATGTTACACAAAATGCTGTTGAATTATTATTATTAATGTCCTTTATGTTTTATTGTTTTGATGTAATAATACCTATTATAATATTACATCATTTTGTTGTGCAAAGTAATAATAATGATAAAATTGATCTAATTCATGCTTTCGTTTTATTCAATCTATTTTTCCCTCACATACAAACACACACACACACTCACAAACTTTCGCATATAGAATATTAGTGTGATATACATACTTATAGTGTGATTATTATCCTGCCATAGCCAAAGTACCTACTAGTGATAATACTCGAACTATGAAACCTACCCTTACACTGTTTTTCTACCGTCACCGCCATCGTCAACGGGACGTCAGCGAAAACGAGATTCGTTCGAGATTTATTCGAACACGAAATTTTATTTTCAAGATTTTTTTTTACCACTTTGTCGGCGTGATTAACTACATATCCATGCCAAAATACAGCTTTCTAATACTAAGAGTCTCTGAGCTAAGCCTCTGACAAATAGACGGACATGGTGAGACTTTAAGGGTTCCTTGTTAACTACGAAAAAGGCGAACTTATCCAAAAAATGTTGCAAAATAACTGCTCGCCGCAACAACCATCCGTAAGTAAACCGAACTACTCTCATCACGAACGAACCGTTGATTGTAGGGAGTACACGACAATACTTACCGCTAAATTGTACTCGCGACCGGCTGCCTATGTAGATGGACAGCTTCGGGATAGGAGATGAAAAATATCGCAGACGAAAATGGAAAGCGAAAATTGTTTTTTTTTTTTGTGTCATCGATTTGCAGTTCGCAGATTGTCGCGAAAGGCAAATAATGCAATGGGGTATTACTGGTCGGGGGGTCTACTCATTAAGCACGAAGTCCGTAGTTTCGGCCTTCGTTACGGGCGTTTCCTACTCCGTATAAATAAATATAATAAAATATCCTTGGACATTTCACACAACGCCATCAAGTCCCAAGCTAAGCAACCTAATGCTTGTGTTATGGTAACGAGATGGCTGATAAACTACTTATATACATTTTTTTTTGTAAATACATACATATTATAGATAGAAAAACACCCAGACTCGAAACAAATACTTGCAGGTCGTACAAAATATTTGTTCCGTGCGGGAATCGAACCCGCGACATGCTGCGCAGCAGTCAATCGCTCAACCACTGCGCCAACCGTGTCGTCAACCGTGTATCACCTACGGACGTATGATTGGTTCGGGGCCCGAACGAAGTATGAATGACAACACGGTTTGACAGTTGTCCCTACTCCCGATGTGTTTTTGACGGTCTGAAAAATTTAACTTTTACACTTGTTTTGATGGATCGATAGGTATGTCAGACGGACGGAAGAACGGACAGACGGACCAACTCAGGGAGTAGGGCCCCTGGGCTGGACTATTGTGGTATTGTCTCAAAACAAAAAAGTTAGCAGTGCAAAACTTAAAACGAAACGTCGGGAAAAAAGTAGGTACCTGTTTACCTCGTTAAAAAGAATATCGCGATAAGACCTGTTTTCGAGTGTTTTATAATGATTACATTGCAGTAGACAAAAAGTAAAATACGTACCGTATTTTACTGACAACGTATACTTATGTCGGTCACGACGTCTCACGTGGCGTGGATGAATGAACTCCTCATTGGACTCGAACTGACTCCCAGATGCTCCACATCGGACCCGTACAATTTACCTCCCGGCGCCCTGCATATCCTCTCGTCTTATGGCTTGAGCATTCTCCCGGCACCTGGCAGCAACGTTCCTTTTCTGTCTTCTTATTTAATGTTTTCACCTCTTCAAACAAATTCTTCTTTAAGGATTCTGATTCTAATTCTTCTGTAACTTTTAAAATCTTCTTCGCTTTCTTTCTTCTAATTTTCCGTTTTCACAAACTTCTATCAGTAAAAATCTTCATGATTTCTTCAACTACAGATATCTCTGCTTTTCACGTATGTTGGAAAAATTTAAGCTAAGTAGATATGGGATACCGATAGAGTAAGGATTATATTAAATCAGCAGAAACTTCCCAAAATCAATAAATATGGCCACTCACAAAACTTTTTGCAACATAACACAACAGAAATCAAACTAGTATGAAACTAGAAAATATATTTCAACAACTGGGCTTTGATTTTCGCGAGAAAATAAAAACACTTGGATCCACAATAGTGACTGACAAGCTACAGCGGTAAGCACTCCACAAACGTGATACTGAAATCGTATGAATACTCATATTTCTGTATACTGGGAGTGAAAATCATACGTTTCTGTTAGTTAGACCAAAAATATCATCTGAAAAGAATAAAGAAAATAGTGTGGAACTGAAATACTGAATTCTGAAATGAAGGCGACGATAACTCACTTTTAATGATTTTAAACTGAAGATCACGTCTAAACAAGTGGTGTTATTGATTTGGAAAAAATATATGTTAAATGAGAGCATTTTCATAATAACTTAACATGTGAATATTTTAGATTATATTTATACTACATAGTGTAATTAATTTATAAACTTATGTCTAACGCGGATAAAGAACTGAAAATCACGCAAAAACTATCAAGCGTATTTTTATGAAACCTTCAGCATTTTAAAGATAATTTAATTATTTATCTTTTAGCGGACGTGTTTTAATATAATAACTTTTGCTTTATGCATAGTAAATTAATAATACGTCTAATTTAGGACAGCGCTCCTTGATGGGCGAGTCCTATTACGGGCTGGACGTACGACGCGTTGCGTGAGCTCAGCACAGAACACGCAAGCTAACCACTCAATGCGTATATCTGCCTCTTAAGCAGTTGATGAACACTCTACCATTCTGATATTATTAGGCTTCACCAAAAAACAACTACATAAAATTGCACGACGCCGACGGTATTAAAAAAGGAAGAATAATTTTAGCTAATGAAAGTGGAAAGAATAGTATCTACTTATTGCAAAAAAATTCAAGACAAGAATATTTCACTTTAGGCTAAATAAATTAATTCCATAATCCTTAATGTAGGAGACATTTTTAGTCCTAGGCTACAAAAGTAACGAAGCGACGAAGCGTCAATTCAATTTAAATGAAACATGGCTACAGCAACCTACCTACCTACTAGCAATTTCGCAAACAGCTTAGAGCAAAATATATCCTTATTAGCAGTAAAATACTACACTAAAACACAGATTTACTTAACAGCCCATCTCAAAACGCGTGCCAAAAAAATCCAGCCGAAAATTCAGAATCATTTCAAGTCTGAATTACACAATTCTTCATAAAAACTCATTATGTATATCAATTCACCAGAAATTTAATTTCCGTAACCATTAGAGCGACTTTTTTCGTCCGTTAAAAAGATGGCGAACGCACAGAAAACTTCTGCCCATTTAGAATTCAAACAACGACTGGGAGAGGAAACAGAATGGCAGTGTTCTCGCTGTTCTCGGGAATAAATTTTAAAACAAATCCAAACTCCGCCTGTCACCGTACAAGTGAGTGAAACAAAACAAAAGATTTACGTACAAACTTAGAGCTTAGAATTAGTTATGTACCTAGTCGCGTTTGAATTAAGTCCGGACTTTACTTACGTTGTGAAATTTTAACAGTTACTTATAATACTAGCGTTGTAAACAATGGATTTTAACATTGAAGTATGAATAAGACTAGCTATTGTCGACTGAAATGTCAATTTGCGCCTGCGACTCATTTTTAGGGTTCTGTCCGTCTGTCACAGCTGGATATCTCAAGAACTGTCTAATGCTATCTAAAAATTGTTCATAATGATGAGTAAAATGACCCCTTAAGAGGTTGCTGATGGTGTTTTACTAATAACCCTGGAAGTATTGTTTTTTTTTGCAATAGGGAAAGAAAGGGTCTTAAAAATTCGAAGTGGTGTATCATAAAATATGAAAGAGCGCTGTTTGCACAATCTCAAACATATTATTTTTCTTTATATACTTTTCGACCTTTTTTTTTTTTTTTTTTTTTTTTTTTGAGGGTGGGAAATCATCAAATAACTTCTCCCGCTCTGGGTGGAGCGGGAGGGCGTGTCAGACTTTTACTGACTAAAACCCACCCGTGTTCCTTCAGTTGCCTATGCCAGGGCCGCGGTAACCCTTTCAGACAACCCGCGACCCCAGCGGCGTCGGCCCTATTGGGCCCCGTCACTTGCTGACATCTCTTTGAGGCGCGCGTGGAACACGACGCGCCGTCGACTCGGGCCTGGTCCTTACCGGACGGCGAGCTACCCGCTGCTCACCGTCCGCAGGCCCGCGCCTACGGTGGCCGGAAATCGCCCCGCGATTCCCGCCGCCCAGGGCGTCTCCTGCGGCGACTGAGGGCGTGAGGCTGCCTCTCCCTCACGCGTTCCGCCTCCTCCTTCGCGAGCATCACTGCTTCGCAGAAGGAGGTGACGGCCTCCCATGCACTCTCGCTCCGCACCATGGCCTGGACCAGGCTCGGACGCGAGAGATCGCCGCCGCCGATCGCCTCCGTGAGAACACGGCGGTGCTCTGCCCAAGCCGGGCAGACCTCCACTGTATGCTCCACCGTGTCCTCCGGGCGATCTACACAATGGAAACACCCGGGCGTTTCCTCCCGCCTTATGCGAAACAGGAACCTCCCGAAACAACCGTGTCCGGTGAGGACCTGCGTCAGGCGGAAGGTGAGGACGCCGTGGCGCCTCTCTAACCACTCCTCAAAGAGGGGACTTATCGCCGCTATTGTGGCGTGCCCAATATACTTTTCGACCTTTATTGAAAAATGTAAAAAAAAATACCATTCCCCCTTATCTCCGAAGTTTGCATAGAGAAAAATCTGAAATTATTCTATGTGGTAGAAGTTTATGAACCTAAAGATTATAGAAAAAATTAAACTATATTACTTTTTCAGAAATCGGAACGGAACCCTCGGTTTTTGATTTGATTTTTTTTGATTTGCTTGGTTTTATGGTTGATGGTGAAAACTATGTTTATTTCCTTTACATAATTATCTTTTCGCACAAAACCGCTGAATACATTAAATTCCCTGAGACAGTCCAAGGTTTACTGCTTTGATATAGGAATTGAAAGTCCCAAAAAAAGTAAATACCACTTGATTTTGCATTAATCTATAGCTCTCTAACATTATTTATACTCAGACATATAATAAACAGATACAGTACAGATATATTTCGTCTTTTGTTCAGCCTACCCCACTGAAATAACGGGTTACGGTCATGAATTCACAAACTTTTCCAAGTACAAAAATTATGAATCATATTTTAGGTTTAAACTTTGAAAACGTTAAACTAAATAAAATATTAGCCTTTTTCCAGACTAGAAATGTCCAAAATTTGGAATTACTAAAACGGATTGGCGATTAGTGAAAAGTGTGAAAACGCCAAGAAAAATGGCAGGGTTTCCGCCATCTTGTTTATCAACAGATCACAATTGAATTCAAAAATAGAACGTACTATTCACAATGATATTCTTCCCCTTCGAACTATTTCAACCACAAATGACCAAGTTACGTAACATGGCAGTAATAACAAAAAGAGACTCCTTATGACTATTATTAATTCGAAATAAGGTAATTTACTACAATTACGTTAGGAAATATTGACAATTTGCTGTCAAATTACCGACTTCCGACAGGCAATCAACAATGTTAGGTTGGTACAATTGTTAACTACTTTTAAAGTAATTTCTTTTCAACTTTTTTCTGTTTGTTTTTTTACTTTGTATGTGTTTCATAACATGAGAGCGAAGGATTTCTTGGGTTTCAAGAATATGTGAAAGGAGAATTTTATCATACATATTGTTCATAGTAAAAGACGAAATGGAGAGAGCTTCAAAATTGTAGTTTTCTTGCGCTATATTTTGTAACGTGAGGAACGGTTTTCTTTGGCATTCGGAAATCTTTCCTATTGACTTTATAAAGCATTTTTCCTTTGGACTTTATAAAGCATCTTTTTACTAATTAAAGCATTTAAACAAATAAAATAACTTTAATTCTAGAAACGATTGCTATTTTAAGTTAGTAGGCACTAAATTAGGTTGATATTGCAATAATTTGTTTGTTTTTATTTTATTTTTTCCTGGGTTCCTTTATCGATACTAAACCTACCCCTAAGCTATGGCACCGCAACTACTTTACACCCTGTATAGAGTTGGTCCGGTCTGCACCTAATGCAAAGGACAACTGGTAGAAATCCGACGACTGACGAAACACGAACTTTGCCGAGGAACATTAAGAAAATAGTTGTGCTGTAAATGGAGCTAGCTGCCTGATCTGTTGTCAGAGAGGTATTAAATAAAATCTCGATGTAAAATACGACCCTACTGGACTCGGGGACTAACTGCAACAATCTTGAGTTCGTCTAGTAGTAAATAAATAAAATAACAGAACAAGCGGGTTCCGCAGAAAATTCAATGTTAAAAGTAACGGAGAGAGGGAAATGAGTGCACTTAGTGGAAACAATTTTATTTTCTGGCTTTTAAACGGTAACGTAGTCTATTTGAGCCCCGGCGAGGACAAACAACGTTAAATAAAATCTGATAGAGAAAAAGTCTAGGGGTTTTTATTGTGAAGTTTTAAGTTTTCTCTGCGACTTTTGTGGGATTCAATGAGGAAAAATGGGGAAAGCGAGTCGCATCTTACACGAATGAGGACTCAAATCTAGCAAGTACCATAACTTTTTCAGTGAATATTACTACCTATGTACAGTCAGCAAGAAAGGTCGATTAACACTGCTAAATTTTACATATCATCTAATTCTAAATTGACACAAAATTATTCAATAATCTGCTTTTTAGCTATTGATTTAATAAGTAGTTATGTGTGAGTAGGAGCTCGTGGCTAAGTATTAACGGCCGCATGGGTCGATCCATCAGGATAAGCTACGCTTGCCGGGGTTGTCCGTGGATGGGTGACCGAGACTACCGAGACTCCTCCGTGCCTCGGAAAGCACGTTAAGCTGTTGGTACCGGCTGTCATTCGTGGATCTTTGACAGTCGTTACGGGTCGTCAGAAGCCCGAAAGTCTGACAACCAGACTTACCCAGAGTATTACCCAGGTATTACCCAGTTACTGTGTTGTGGAGGTCAGATAGGCAGTCGATCCACGTAAAATACTGGTATTCAGCTGCATCCGGTTAGACTGGAAACAGACCCCAACTTAGTTGGGAAAAGTTAGGCAGATTGATTATAAGTAGCTATGTTTTTAATTTTACATCTGTTCCGACTTTAATTAAATATGTATTTTGTTTAGGTAATAATTAAGATTTAGAAGACTGGAGTGTTAACCGACTTTTGCTGCTGTCAGTATTTTACATACTTTTATTTTAAAGTTTTTTTTTATTGCCAAATGGTCCAGTGAAGGCCTTAGTGGAACTAAGGCCTTCACTGGACCTTCACTGGACTTAGCATGAATTGTTTTCAAAATTGATGAATTAAGGCGAACGGAATAAATTAAACAAACGACTTTTAATGATTTTAAACTGAAGGTCAGAAAATGTACTTAATGTTAAAATAGAGCATTTTTTAAATATATGTGAATATTTTGGATATGTTTATATTACATAGTGTAGGTAATTAATTTGTAAAGTTATATCTAACGCGGATAAAAAACCGAGAATCACACAAAAACTGTCAAACGTATTTTTATGAAACCTTCACTTTAATTACTTATTTCTGTTTTAGTATATAATACCTTTTGTTTTATCACTACATAGTATAAAACAAAGTCGCTTCCCGCTGTCTGTCTGTCCCTATGTATGCTTAGATCTTTAAAACTAAGCTACGGATTTTGATGCGGTTTTATTTAATAGATAGAGTGATTCAAGAGGAAGATTTATATGTATAATATATGCGCGGGCGAAGCCGCGGGCAAAAGTTAGTGTATAATAAATTAATAATGCGTCTAATTTGGGACAGCGCTCCTTGATGGGCGAGTCCTATTACTGAGCGGACGTACGAAATGTGTGACTCAAGGCCATTGGCATTTACCTGCGTCTTAATTACGGTGTCGACTCAGGTGTCAAAATGACATTGTGGCTACGTTTGCCTCCACACAGGCGAATAACGTCCATCTTGATTATTGAGTCAGACCTGGAAATGGCATCCCTCAACGTGGTCAATGGAAAGTGTCAATCATTCGATCGACGAAAAATCGAGGTGGAATTTTCAATTGGCGAATTATAGCCAGGGACCGAGCTGGTTTTCATTTCAAGAGTAACAAGAAACAATATAACAGAATGTGTCTATATCTATTTAGTCCAATCAGCATAAAATATATAATGGCCATAGACGTAGGTATAAAAAAAACCGGTCAAGAGCGAGTCGGACTCGCGCACCGAGGGTTTCGTTCCGATTTCTGAAAGTGTGCTATTTAGAGACATCGTTTTATTTTTCCTGTAATCTTTACATGAACTTCTATCTGAAATTATTCTACGTGATAGAAGTTACTTCTATCACGTAGAATAATTTCAGATTTTTCTCTTTGCAAACTTCGGAGAAAACGGGTACGGTATTTTTTTTTACATTTTTCATCAAAAGTCAAAAACTATGCGGCCTAAAAAAAAATGTTTGAGAATGTGCAAACAGCGTTCTTTCATATGATACCCCACATGCCCTAGTAGCCCCACTTTGAATTTTTAAGACCCATTTTCAGCACTTGTTTCAAGAAAAATATAAATATTTTTATTTCTTTCTTATACATATGCAAAATAGTTTGGTAAACGTCGTCTAAAACTTATCCAAATTTCAAGTTGATAGCATTAGTAATTCTTGAGATATCCAGCTGTGACAGACAGACAGACTGAGTCGCACCATTTTTTACCATTTTGGTACGGAACCCTAAAAAGGAGGACTCCGCGCCACGCACATCGAAAGTGAAGCACCGTATCGATCTATGTGTGTGTGATTTGAGTACCTGCAAAGACGTCGTCGCTCGTGTCACGTAATGGCGGCCGGTCGGCATACTATGATGTAAATGTGTGCGTGAGGCGTGTTTGTATTGTACAAACGGTACTTACTGTGCTTCACTTTCGATATGCGTGGCGCGGAGTTCTCCTTTTTTATAAGCGTATGATAACGGCATATTCAACACCTACGGATAAGTTGAAGCTAACTTATTTTGCAGAAAAATTCGCACAAATTCTATTAAAAAAAATGTTTTTGGGTAAATACGCCTATCCTGACGCTGTGAAATGAGTGTACTTTGGGTCTGCAAAGTACAGTCAAGGAATAAATACGTTAAGCACTTTAAGGGGACTACAGGACCTAAAGCGCTGTCCCTTTCGGACTGCATAGAAAAGAAAGAGAAGCGCGATGACAACGCTGGCAATTTATTGCAAAATATGAAGCAATTATCTATTTACAAAAAATCTATTGATTGGACTAAAAAGCAAAACAATATTACGTTATGCTTGTAGAATAATCTGACAAAAAATCAGAATGATTGCATGTGTTAAGTGGGGTTTTTATTCGTTAAAAGAAATTTTTAGAGGTATCTTCGTGATTTTTTTCTATCGTATCAAATTCAATGACTAACGTCGTACTTAGTAAGCTAATTTTATTTTATTTTATTTTATTTTAGTTAATATTTTATTTTATTGTAATTAGTAATGTATAATGTATATTTTATATCTTTATTCATGTAAGTCAGTTTTTGTTCGCTGTTTTGTTTCGTTTATAATTTTGTTTTTCCTTTTCATTTTAATTAATAATTTTAATTGATATAATTAACGGTGGTTGCTTTGTATTATGTGAATGTCGTGTACACCTGTAATTGGTATATTATATAAGAATCCATACCTATTAATTTTTAGTCTATAATGTACAATGTATATGCTGTTGGCGTACCTATTATAAATAAATAAATTAGTTGTATTATGTTTTCAACACACTATCTAATTAGCATATATCCTGAAGAATATCATATAATTTTCTAATTTTATTTACTGCGGTAGATCATAATCTTTTAGGCATTATAAAACTTGCGTTATTTGTTTATTTGTTTTGAGGTCCTTAATTATCCCCCTTAAGATTTTACATACACCATAATTATTTTTGACTACGTCACTGCAAGCATTTTGAATGAAAAAAAAATCTCTCCATAACCGCTTCATATTTGAAACAAAAACCGGCAAAGTGCGTGTCGGAGCACGCACAATGAAGGGTTCCGTAGTTGGGATGAATTATCCCAAGAACAAACTTAGCATTGCAGTTGAAAAACAGTTCTCTCATACATTCCTACTGTAAATGTAAGTTGGTTGACTATTCCTCGTAAACTTAAAAAGCCTACGTAGCTGTAACAGTTTTCCTTTTAACTTCGTTATACAATAGGTACCCATCCAAAATTAACCGTTTAGCTGGCAGAGGGGCGGGGGGACACTTGACTCTAACAAAATTATCATTTTAAAGCTAAATATTTCAGGAACAAATCCCTAAATCGAAAAATTGTTTTGAAAAACCCGCAATATTTTTGAAAGATCGATCCAACTACACCCCACACCATGGGGTTGACGAGAAAAAAAAGATATCCCCACTACGTGTACAGAAGGTACCATTAAAAATTTTTTTTTTCATTATTTTATTTTACCACTCGGCGTGATGAATATGTATATCCATGCCAAATTATAGCTTTCTAGTACTAAGAGTCTCTGAGCTAAGCAGCGGACGGACAGACAGACGGACGGAAATAGCGAAACTATAAGGCAGGGATGCACAGACCGCGGCCCGCGGGCCTCATGTGGCCCCCCGACAATATGCCAGTGGCCCGCCAACAAAAACTTCCTTCGTACATTTGAGGGAACTTACTTAAATAATGTGAACAAACTTTTTCGGTATTGAATAATAATTAATAATACAACAAAAACCCTAAACCGCCTTGCAAATTAAAGTTTGGAAGCAATTTTACGTGCAGCTACAAGAAAAATGTTAAAAAGATTGTAAGCACAATGCAGTGCCATGCTTCAAACTAGTATAATATTATTTTTTAAATTAATTTTTTGGCTATTTTTATGTGCTGGTGGCCCGCCATTAGTTAATCATTTGGCCAAGTGGCCCATGGTCTCAATAAGTCTGTTCATCATTGCTATAAGGGTTCCTTGTTGACTACGGAAGCCTAAAACACTAGAGGAATAAAATACAGCAATTTAAATTCTGCAAACATCAAAATATTCCCGAATCATTCCACAGTAACACCAGATATTGTGTCTTGGATAAATTTGACAGTCCTCACAGTACGCTCAAACTATTCCATTGGGATGTCTTCTCGTTCCAAGAAGATAAACGCGTCACAAGATGTTTGTTTTGGACGACAGAGCGTTTTGTCCCTGTGAGGTCTAGGCACAGAGGAGAGAAGGACAGAAGGACAACTTGGCGCTTTAAGGCAAGATGTCAGTAAATGAAAACACATAATATTAAAAACCGGCCAAGTGCGAGTCGGACTCTCGCACGAAGGCTTTCGTAACATTATCTATAAAAACGCCAAAAAAATCACGTTTTTTGTATGGGTTTTAATTTAATTATTTATTTTTAAAGTGAATATACATAACTTAATATTTTGTGAATATTTCAAGCGCCTACATGTTGCTATCAATATCGAGCAAAAAAAACACGTTTTTTGTATGGGAGCCCCCTTAAATATTTATTTTATTCTGTTTTTTTTAATATTTGTTGTTATAGCGGCAACAAAAATACATCATCTGTGAAAATTTCAATTGTCTAACTATCACGGTTCATGAGGTACAGCCTGGTGATAGACGGGCAGACAGACTGACGGACAGCGGAGTCTTAGTACTAGGGTCCCATTTTACGCTTTGGGTGCGGAACCCTAAAAAGCAGTCCGAGGACTGCAGGTGACATTGACGTGCGTGAGCTGGGACGTAAACGATTTCTTCACAAAGTTGTTCAGGGTGCTTAGGGAGTAAACATACTAAAAGTCTTTGCGTCTAGGAGGTGCGCCGGAGTGGGGGATGGGGGATAGAAGTTCCCACTTTTGAGGTTTTCAACCTGCAACTGGAAGGCCCACGTCAATAAAGTATGCAATAAAATAAATAAATTCGTGTACGTTTTATACCAACTTTCAAAAACATCAGCGTTAGAAACCGTATTATCTGCATACTATGGGTACGTGGATTCTGTGTTGAGATATGGTCTTATTACCTGGGGTTACTCAACAGAAAGTAAAAGAGTGTTCATCGCGCAGAAAAAATGCATTCGCGCCATAGCGGGAATACGCCCGTGGGAATCTTGCAAACCCTTTTTCAAAAAGTTCAAAATACTAACCCTTCCAAGTCTGTATATCTTTGAATGCGCTAAATTTGTTAAAATGCACCCGGAGTTATTTAAAAAAGCTCATGAAATGTATGCAAAAAGTACTAGGCACTGGAATAGAATAGTTTTGCCCATAATTCCTAGGACAGCATTATACAGTAAAAATAGCTATGCAATGTGTACTCGCATATTTAATGCTATACCTGATAGTGTTAAAAACTTACCGGCTAATAAATTTGCAAGGTGTCTCAA
Source organism: Cosmia trapezina (assembly GCA_905163495.3). Classification (NCBI taxonomy): domain Eukaryota; kingdom Metazoa; phylum Arthropoda; class Insecta; order Lepidoptera; family Noctuidae; genus Cosmia; species Cosmia trapezina. The sequence goes on from LR991044.1 coordinate 8,901,505, forward strand.
AGTATGGTTGGGGGAAAAGAACTTCTACTCGGTAAATGACATATTTAATAAGAGATTGGACAGTAAGTAACACCATCCCCCGGACATTAAAAGTATTTTTTTGTTTTTTCTTTTAAATGTATTATAATAATATTATCAATTTCTCAATTTTAATTTTAATTTTTACTGAACTATGTACTTATGACTTAATAATAATTATGTACTTATTTATACCCAAATGTTTGCATGTCGCATTATTGTGACTAAGTGTTATGGATCTGTATAATTATTAATTTTAAGACCGAAATTTGTACCAACACTTAAAGCGAATATATTGATTTGATTTGATTTGATTCGCTAATTATCTTTAAAACATTGCGTCGTAAAGAAAAAATATCTGCTATGTAATGAAAGCTCATAAAACTTTGTTACAACTTTTATTGATTAAACTTTTTCGAATTCCTACCCATTTTCGAACTATACGTTCCGGAAAAGTGAAAATTGTCGAAAAAACGACTTTTATCAAACACTAGCCGTTGCCTGTTCTTCGTTCGCGTTATTTAGGGATAAAAACTAGCATATAATTGTTAATCCAGGTCCTAATCTATCTACCTACCAAATTTCATCCAAATCCAATCAGCCGTTGAGTTATCGAAACTTTTATCGCCCGCGTGGATGTCGAATATTATCCCACGGGAACCTACTACCGGTATAAAAAGTTTTATATGTGTTAATACGGATTTACTGCTTGACTTCGAATGTCATATGTCCGATGGCTAATTTCCCGAAGTCATCAGATCGAACGTCCGAATTGCCGAAATTCCATAGCATCGATGTACCACAATTTCGAATAGCCATTAGATCGAGCGTCCGTTTCGCCGAAAAGCCATTGCAACGATAGTCTATCCATCGAATGTCTATTGGCTCGACGTGCCAGTAAGTTGAAAGCTGTTCTACATCAAATATTCAAGGAGAGTAAAAGAAGAAATGTAAAATGGGATAAAAAAAAATCAACGAATATTTTACCTAACAAAATATCACAAATAGGTAACTTACGACTTTGAATGTTAGGTATATTACTTAAATTAGGACACTGGGAACACTGACGACTACTGCTTTACTTTAATGCTTTTTTTCGATCTACCCACGTATAATTTTATCACTCGGTAATTATGGCACACTGCCAATTTATCCCGCTAGGAGTCACACCGTCGCTGGTGGTGTTTACCTGTCAAACACCATATTAGTAGGACAGGGTCGGGTCTTCAGTGCAAGTGGAATACCTCAATTTTAGCTATCCACCGAATAAATTTAATTTCTAAAAGTTGTTTAATATTCACTAATCCATTTTACAATCAATTCATCTCATTTTACATTCCTTCTTTTACTCTTAAATATTTGATGTAGAGTAGCTTTCGACTTACTGGCACGTCGTCGAGCCAATATACATTCGATGGATAGGACTATCGTTGCAATGACTTTTCGGCGAAACAGACGCTCGATCTAATGGCTATTCGAAATTGTGGTATATCGATGCTATGGAATTTCGGCAATTCGGACGTTCGATCTGATGACTTCGGGGAATTAGCCATCGGGCATATGACATTCGAAGTCAAGCAGTAAATCCGTTAATACAGGTTATAAACTATCTGTATGCCTAATTTCATCCAAATCCGTTCAGCCGTTTTTGCGTGATTAGAAAGTGAAACTAGAAAGTACTTTTACCAAGGTGAGATGGGGTGGGGTGTACTACGCCCAATCGAATGCCAAATAATCGAATATCAATTGATCGACCACTATAAATCGAACGTCTAAATACTCGAACGTTCATAATATCGGGGGGGGTGTACTACGCCCAATCGTCAGATATGTTACACATCATAATGAGGCTCGCTCGTTTTTTTATTTGTGTATGAATGATTCTTCTGTATTTCTTATAGTGTGGTCCAGACACTAATGTTAGTGTTTGTTAAGCCAATAGTCTGCTGGTTCAATGTTTAGTGTCTTCATCGGATTTGTGGCCCGCTATTAGTCAGAGGTTATTGTTGAATGGTACTAATATGATATGACTAACGTCTTTATGGTCATATTTTTGTCATAAACATGGAATACATTGCATCGAATAAACTTATATTCGATTTCTTTATAGGTTGTTTGATAGCCTTGACCTATACAATTTTTTGAGTTATTGTGGTTGTCCTTTGCTAGCACAAAATTAATAAGATTTTAAAAATTATAATAAACTAGTTTTTGCCAGCGTGAATATCGAAAAATGTCCCACGGGAACGTACTACCGGGAAATCCTTCCTTATTATTCCTTCTTTATTATTATTCCTTCTACATTAAAGGGAATCTCTGAACAACACGGCTTTCTAGGTCCAAGGGTTTGGGCTGGACGTTGATGAGTCAGTCAATCAGTCAGTCAGTCAGGCTTAGGAAGTCAGTCAGTCAGAATTTCTCTTTTTATTTATATAGATAAATAAAATTCATATTAGCGACAGAACAATTTTTGATTATTATAGCAAAAACTCACTATCCTTCTCTTCTCGTAGTCGTAGTAAATATACACAGCTGATTTCAAAGGTAACAATGGCAGTAAAAAAAAAATCGATCGAGATCGAGTCGGACTCGCGCATTGGGGGTTCCGTTCCGATTTCTGAAAAAGTGTGCTATTTAGAGACATCGTTTTATTTTCCTGTAATCTTTACATAAACTTCTATCACATAGAATAATTTCAGATTTTTGTCTTTGCACACTTCGGAGAAAAGGGGGGGGAACGGTATTTTTTTTTACATTTTTCATCAAAAGTCAAAAACTATACGGCCTAAAAAAAAATAAAAAAATGTTTGAGACTGTGCAAACAACGCTCTTTCATTTATGACACACTAGCTTTTGCCCGCGGCTTCGCCCGCGTGGAAGTCGGAAAATATCCCATGGGAACGTACATGTGGAAAACATAGGGCCGTCCGATATAACTGTGCAAACTCAAATCGCTACGATATATCGTTACCGTGTATAGTAGGCATAAAGCTACCAGTCGGCATGATTTTTTCCGACATCTTCAACAGTCGTCGTCATATTTCAGGCAATTTACACAAAACCATAATGAATTACACCGAATCACTCCGTTCATTGGAGAAAACCGTATGAAAATCCGTTCGGTACTTTTTGACATTATCGCATTCAAACAGACACACTTACGCGGCGGGGGGACTTTGTTAATTACTTAAAATTTATTATGCCAGTCACGCTCTAATAACAAATAACTTTTGTCCGAGTGTCCACTCGTTCAAATAATTTGCTCGTAAAAACTTCGAATGAAATAAAGACCAAATGTTACCTCAAGATTCGAACTATGACTACATTTCCAATCCCTTAAATCTCTTAAAAAGAGGTAGTTACACAAACAATTGTCAACCCCTATTGTACCCCCTCAAAAACGCTGTACCACATATTTCTTTATTTCCTACCAAAAGCATAAATTTGAATTTTCATATCCCTACCTTAAGAAATGCTGGATTTCCCATCTTTCATCCCTTATATCATCCCTTGTAGTATTGTTTTTGAAAGTTTCCTGTGTCCTTTCCCAAGATGCTATATAAAGCCTTGCCAAATTTTGTCGAAATCCGTGCAGTATTGTAAATTTTAAAATCAACCCGTATTTTACCCCCTTAGGGGATGATTTTTCAAAAACGCTGAACCGCATATTTCTTTGTTTCCTATCCATACTAATATTATAAATTCGAAAGTAACTCTGTCTGTCTGTCTGTCTGTCTGTCTGTCTGTTACCTTTTCACGCCTAAACCACTGAACGGATTTCGATAAAATTTGGCAAGGCTATAGATGGTATCCTGGGGACGGACATAGGCTACTTTTTTTTGCCTATCCTATCAAAAGCATATATTTTAATTTTCACATCCCTAACTTAAGAAATACTGAGTTTCCATACAAACTTTCATCCCCTATATCACCCCCTGTAGGATTATTTTTAAGACAAAAAGTAGTTCATGTCCTTCCCCAGGATGCTATATAAAGCCTTGCCAAATTTTATCGACGTCCGTGCAGTTTTGTAAATTTTAAAATCAACCCCTATTTTACCCCCTTAGGGTATAATATTTCAAAAACGCTGAACCGCATATTTCTTAATTTCCTACCAATAGCATGAATTTGTTATCCCTTGCTTTAGAAATACTGGGTTTCCCTTACAAACTTTCATCCCCTATATCACACTCTGTAGTATTGTTTTTGAAAGTATCCTATTTCCTTTCCCAGGATGCTATATAAAGCCTTGCCAAATTTTGTTGAAATCCGTGCAGTTTTGTAAATTTTAAAATCAACCCCTATTTTACCCCCTTAGTGGATGATTTTTCAAAAACGCTGAACCGCATATTTCTTTATTTCCTATCAAAAGCATACATTTTAATTTTCACATCCCTAACTTAAGACATACTGATTTTCTCATACAAACTTTCATCCCCTATATCACCCCCTGTAGGATTATTTTTTAAGACAAAAAGTAGGCCATGTCCTTCCCCAAGATGCTATATAAAGCCTTGCCAAATTTTATCGAAATCCGTGCAGTTTTGTAAATTTTAAAATCAACCCCTATTTTAACCCCTTAGGGGATGATTTTTCAAAAACGCTGAACCGCATATTTCTTTATTTCCTACCAAAAGCATACATTTTAATTTTCACATCCCTAACTGAAGAAATACTGAGTTTCCCATACAAACTTTCATCCCCTATATCACCCCCTGTAGTAATATTTTTGAAAAAAATAGTATGCTATGTCATTTCCCAGGATGCTATATACAGCCTTGCCAAATTTTGTCGAAATCCGTGCAGTTTTGTAAATTTTAAAATCAACCCCTATTTTACTATATTTTACCCTCTTAGGGGATGATTTTTCAAAAACGCTGAACCGCATATTAAAAGCTTACATTTTAATTTTCACATCCCTAACTTAAGACATACTGATTTTCCCATACAAACTTTCATCCCCTATATCACCCCCTGTAAGATTATTTTTGAAAAAAAAAGTAGCCTATGTCCGTCCCCAGGATACCATCTATAGCCTTGCCAAATTTTATCGAAATCCGTTCAGTGGTTTAGGCGTGAAAAGGTAACAGACAGACAGACAGACAGACAGACAGACAGACAGACAGACAGACAGACAGACAGACAGAGTTACTTTCGAATTTATAATATTAGTATGGATGACCTAGTCGCCTCACTTTGAATTTTTAAGACCCCCTTTCAGTCCCGGTTGCAAATAAAAACAAATATTTTTATTTATTTCTTACTTGCAAAATAGTTGGGTAAACGTCATTTAAAACTGTTCTAAATTTCAAGTTGATAGCATTAGTAGTTCTTGAGATATCCAGCTGTGACAGACAGACAGACAGACAGACAGACAGACAGACAGACCGACAGACAGACAGACAGACTGAGTGAGACCATAAGGGTTCCTTTTTTACCATTTTGGTACGGAACCCTAAAAACTAAAACAATGTCCTAGCAAATATACTTTCAGGGAATTCCCTGAATATTTTTATGCATACAACAGTAATAAATTATAGAATGTTACTTAAAACAGTTAGAATCTAGACTAATCTCGTAGAGTGTGCCTTTGTGTCTGTAGTTCTAGAAATCTGGGCAAATAGTCTAGGCACTAATTTATTGATATACGATGCTCTTTTTAAATTGCCACCTTTTTTCTTTGAAGCCTTTTTTAAGACAAAGATGGATGTGCGTAATTTCAGTTGTAAAATGCTTTGCACTGCTTTTTTACTGATATCACAATTTGTTATTTGAATTGGGTGTGATAAAACACTTGTTTTAGCTAGGTCCAATACGTATTACCTAATAGACTTCAAGATAAGGTGCAATTGAAATAACTAAAAAAATCTGCGGCTCCATACAGCACCCTAATTGCATAATTGCTATCAATCGGAATCTGAATTATTTTGAAGCAAATTGCTAATCTATTGCTTCATAATATGTTCGAACTCAACAACGTAAATAACGCAATGAATGTTGTTGTACTGTCAAAATGAAATCAACTCCGATTGATAGTGTATTACGCAATTGCCCCGCTGGTCTTTTAATGATGAATATAAAGACCAGTTCATTGTATTCATCATTATAAGAACTACTTATACGAAGGGACCTATGCCATATTATGAAGTTCTAATGCCATCATGATTCCTGTGCGCGAGAGAGACCTTGCTAAACATGTCCGATAACACCATCCCTTTTTCGGACTGGAATCATGATGCCATTTATAATAAAGCCCCTGTATGGAGCAGCAGATTTTTTTTTACTTATTTCAATTGCACTTTGTTTAATTCATAGCGTGTTTAGAGAATTTTGCGTGTTTAGAGCATTTTGTTCTAGCAAAATAACATATTATTTTCCGACACAATCAAACTCGAACTCATATTTATTTCAAATAAATCAATTACACAGGCACCTTTGAATTGTCAAGTTGCCCATTCCAAAGTGTAGTATAGGTTCCTATGGAGAAGAACGGGCAAGAAACTCCACGGACACTCTTTTAAATCAAAATATATTACCTATTGGTTACATCATTTATGTTGAAAATATACATGTAAGACAATGTAGAAAGACGTGCACGTTAAAGCGTCCGTAATAAAAAAATAAAAACTACTAAATTAAAATGAGCCGTGGCAGCTAAGACATGACCAGTCTTCACGAACATGACGCATGGATCAGCACCATTCAGCTCAGCCATTTTGAAGGGATCTTAATGATCCAACACACACGCCACCACCACCGAGACATTTGAGTGAGCCTGATATACTCAGCCGCCAGGGCAGATTCAAGTCAATGAAAGCTCTAGAAGTAAACGGTACCTTTATAGTCTACATAGTGCTCACACATTGTGCTATTAGATAATTTTAGTATTCTTTATTTTTGCGACATATTAATTGCGTAATAACAACAAATAGCTCGTGGCTAAGTAATAACAACCGCTTGGGTCGATCCATCAGGTTAAGCTACTCTTGCCGGGATTGGTCAGTGGATGGGTGACCATCTTTACATACCGAGCATCCTCCGTGCCTAGGAAAGCACGTTAAGGTGATTGCGCTGTGTAGCCCGCGAAATTCAATTTTTTTTGGGTTTTTTGCAATTTGCAGGTCCATGACAGGTTGTATCTTGATCAAAGTATGATACGCCGCAATAAGACATATGTATTTGTATAATTTTAACCATAAACGTCATCAATACATCTCTTTAAGTTAGATTTCGTGCAGATTCGTCAAACGAACGAAATCTAACTAATCTGAATCAAATTGCAAAAGACCCAAAAAAAAATTGAATTTCGCGGGCTACCACTGCGCAGCATCCTTATGCCGTTGGTCCGGCTGTCTTTAGTGGAGCTTTGACAGTCGTTACGGGTCGTCGTCTGACAACCAGTCTTACCAAGGGCTATCGTATTACCCAGTTACTGGGTTGTGGAGATCAGATAGGCAGTCGCTCCATGTAAAATACTGGTATTCAGCTGCATCCGGTTAGACTGGAAGCCGACCCCAACATAGTTGGGAAAAGGCTAGGCAGAATGATTGATAAACCCTTATTGCTATAGGAATTTATAGTTGAACTGAACGCCTTTAAATTCTCCATTAAGTGTATCATTAGCCTTTTTATCAACCTGCATACATAATAGTTAAAATACTGCATCAATAGGTACTATTCCAGTCAATGCATCCAAAGTTAAAACATTCCATTACGTCACCAGACCCTTAACTGTACACAGTTGTGTATTTATGTACTTTATTTATGTACTCAGAGTACACAAGGCAGGACAGCTCACGTAGGCCAAATGTGGCAGCGAAGGGGACATAGTGACGTCATCAATCCGGCTAAACGGCTAAAGGACGTGTTTAGCCGTTCGATAGTAAGGGTCGGTTCACACATCACCGCGTACAGTGTGACTGGTAAAACGAGGGACATATTGAAGGGAATTTAGTGTTTGATTCTACTACTACTACTAGTTTCAAATACCTATGTTAAAAATACTTCACGATATAATGAAAGACCAAGTTTTTATGATTTATTTACCAAGCAAGGTGCACCATCGACATAATATTTATTTATAAGGATAGTAACAATACGAAGTGTAATATTGAACAGTGGCAATATTTTAAGGGGTCATTATACTCATCATTATGAACAACTTTTACTATGGGGCGAAACCTGAAATCGCGAAAAAAAAATCAGCCTACATTTTGACGAATTATGCGAACATAAATGTACTGAACAGCTGGTTTTTTCTCGCGATTTCAGGTTTGGTCCCATAGTAAAAGTTGTTCATAACGATGAGTACAATGACCCCTTAAAATATTGCCAATGTTTACACTTACACCCTGTAATAGGTCCACCAATCTTCAATAATTATTATTATTATGCAACTTGATTCCACCCGCGGCTGTCGATAAAAAGTAGCCTAGTCTTTTTTCAGGTCATGTTCTAACCTTGTGCCAAATTTCATCCTCCGTTCAGACCTTTGAGCGTGAAGTAGTAACACACACACACACACACACACACAACTTTCGCGAGGTCGACGATGACTGCCGTCCGCGGCTGCCGTATCTTGTGTAGGAACACTAACACACACTTCGAGATAAGGTAGCACCGGCAGGGATGGTTAATACGCTCTCTCTACATTCTTCAAACTGGGATTACTATAGGCAAAAATCTATACAGGGTGTAAGGGACAGCCGTCCGCAGACTGATGGGGTGAATTCAGTATATCATACTAAGATGACCGGTACATGAAATTATTTCAGGAACGTTATATAAGGGAATCCAATAAACCTGATTTGTTTGTGTTTTGTGCATAAATCGGAGCGTCTGTTACTGGTTGGGAGTGGTAGGTAATAGGTATGCGGTGAGTTCGATGAACTCTGTAGCTAGGTAGAAGGTGGACAGCTGATTTCACGCGTCGTTCATTAGAGTATCCATTGCTGGTTTTTTTTTTGCTGTTTTTTTTTACATAAATGGAGTGCTGTGAACACACAAAGTAATTTTATATTGAAATAAAGAAAATGTACTTAACTGAAAAAAATTACAATATTTCTGAGAATATGAATTGGTGGAATATGATTCAAAATGAGGTGCTGAATGCACCCTGTTAGTTTGCGGAGGACTGTCCTTTACACCCTGTATAGATAAAATCTATAAGTATATGAGTATCCAAATTAATGATTGTATCATTGGATAGTTGCGTCAAAAATCAGTATTTGATTTTGGTTCCAAATATCTATGTCAAAAAATACTTAGATATTTTTTGACATAGATATTTGGAACCAAAATCAAATACTGAATCCTTCAGTAGGTATGTTCTTCGTTTAACCAGTCGAACTGTACCTATACGTCCTTTTCAGTAATGAGTACGATGAATCTTTAAGTGAATTCATTAGACTGATTGTTTCAGCTGTGTTTGGATTTTATTTATTTACCTATGTTACTGTAATGTTACTTCGTTTTCTGTTCCTTGTCGGAAATGGTTAGTTTTGTGTTTTATTGACGAGGGATTTTTTGTTGTTTACATAACTCCTCAGGTTTTTAATTAGAGAATTAAAAACTTTGAAAGTTTAACGCGCCCATTTGCGCCAAACGTGGCGTACGTACGTACCTAAGCTCAAAACGCCCCGACGAAACAGTGTGAGTGTGCCGTTTCGACAGTACGTAGTTTCCTTACTGCGCATATACAGGGTGTAAGGGACAGCCCTTCGCAAACTAACAGGGTGCATTCAGCTCCTCATTTTGAATCATATTCTACCGGAAATTTTCTCAGGAAAATTTTCATTTTTTCAATTTTTTTTTTCAGTCACATTTTCATTATTTCAATGTAAAATTGCATTGTGTGTTCGCAGCATTCCATTTATGTAAAAAAACTGCAAAAAAAAACAGCAAAAAAAAAACCAGCAATGGATGTTAAAATACTCTAACGAACGACGCGTGAAATTAGCTGTTCACTTTCTGTCTAGCTACAGAGTTCATCGAACTCACCGCATACCTATTACCTACCCCTCCCAACCAGTAATAGACGTTCCGATTTGTGCACAAAAACACAAACAAATCAGGTTTATTGCATTCCCTTAACGTTCCTGAAAAAAATTCATGTACTGGGCATCTTAGTAAGACATACTGAATTCACCCTATCAGTTTGCGGAGGGCTGTCCCTTACACCCTGTATTTATTGTGCTAAAGATGTGTGATTATTTAATGCGGATATCAATGGTGACAGTCGCGGTGTATGGACGTTTGCTGTCCCGCGGACAACAACTTAACAGTAATATATACAGTCAGAAAATATAAGTACAGCAAACAAAAACTGTATAACTAAAATAGTTACTTTCGTATTTATCAGGCTGGAATAGTACATTTTGATACAAGTGGAGAACGTTTGTTATTGCATTCGAGGCGGAATTAACACCCGAGCCGTGGGCGAGGTTGTTTTTGAGCCGAGAACTGTAATAACAAATGTCCACGAGTATCAAACGAAGTTTTTCAATACACTTTTGAAGAAATAAAATAAAATAACGGAAAATATTTTTGTCATGAATTATTAGGAAACTATGATTTAAATTTTCTTTTTTTTTTTCGCGCTTTGCTTTCGCCAGGCTGAAGGAGAAGCAAAGGTATAAAGCCGATAAACAGCCTAATATGAAAAATAGAAAATTCAAATACATATTTTCGAGTTTAGAACTCAAATAAATGTTAATTTGTTCATAAACGTTTTTTTTATTGTAATAATAATAGTTTTTGATGATATGCTGTTTATAAACATTATTTAAATATTCAAAAAATATTAACGCCGTAAAGACCTCTTTGTCGAGATTAAAAAAAAACATTCACTTCCGAATAGAGAGTTGTGAATAGAGGCATTGAATCAATTTGGACTAAGTATAGGTATAAGTTATCTGTGGCAATTTTTATTCCCGCACACGTGCGGGAAAATGAAAAATCGCACGCGTGTGAAATACATTGCATTGTGAACCTAATCGTAGTGCAATATGAACCAGTTTTCGAAGAAGTGTATTCAAAAAAATTTTACAAATCACTGCAAGAGAACAGATAAATTGTTTGCACCAAAGACCAAAAAACTATTCATTTTCAATCCCCAATCAACATTGCACAGTGTGCTAAAGCAAGAAAACTTTATAAAACGCTACGAAAGGTTGCACACACGCTGATTTACGTCTCCCCATTGAAGCTGTAATTGCACACTGGGTCAAAATTATGTCTCCTGGACAAAATTGCTGGCTTTCACAAAACGAATGAAGAGAAAGTGCTCGATAGGATTCCTTTTAGAAGCAAAAAGAAAGAAAAGCTTCTTTTTTAGGGTTCCGTCGTTAAATAAGAATGTTTACAGTTTTTCCATGTCCGTCTGCATGTCACAGACCTTTTACTCGCATATGTATTGAAAGTGTTTACTTCTTTAACCATTACCATTACCATTATTATTACCATTATTACCATTATTTTCTTTAGATGAGAATGTTGAGATGGATGTGTGAAGTGACGAGAATAGACAAAGTAAGAAATGAGTACGTGTATAAAAGAGGAAGTGTAAAAGTGGCGCCAGTGACAGAAAAGTTGAAGTTGAGTTGAGTTGAGAAAAGTTGAAGTTAAGTTGAGTTGAGAAAAGTTGAAGTTGAGTTGAGTTGAGAAAAGTTGAAGTTGAGTTGAGTTGAGAAAAGTTGAAGTTGAGTTGAGTTGAGAAAAGTTGAAGTTGAGTTGAGTTGAGAAAAGTTGAAGTTGAGTTGAGTTGAGAAAAGTTGAAGTTAAGTTGAGTTGAGAAAAGTTGAAGTTGAGTTGAGTTGAGAAAAGTTGAAGTTGAGTTGAGTTGAGAAAAGTTGAAGTTGAAATGGAGTTGGCCTTCCTCTCCCTTTCCATCCATCAACATTTTTGTATTCAATCAATCTGCCTAGCCTTTTCCCAACTATGTTGGGGTCGGCTTCCAGTCTAACCGGATGCCGTTATTACTTAGCCACGAGCTCCTCCCATCAACATTTTTGTATTCAATCAATCTGCCTAGCCTTTTCCCAACTATGTTGGGGTCGGCTTCCAGTCTAACCGGATGCTGTTATTACTTAGCCACGAGCTCCTCCCATCAACATTTTTGTATTCAATCAATCTGCCTAGCCTTTTCCCAACTATGTTGGGGTCGGCTTCCAGTCTAACCGGATGCTGTTATTACTTAGCCACGAGCTCCTCCCATCAACATTTTTGTATTCAATCAATCTGCCTAGCCTTTTCCCAACTATGTTGGGGTCGGCTTCCAGTCTAACCGGATGCTGTCATTACTTAGCCACGAGCTCCTCCCATCAACATTTTTGTATTCAATCAATCTGCCTAGCCTTTTCCCAACTATGTTGGGGTCGGCTTCCAGTCTAACCGGATGCTGTTATTACTTAGCCACGAGCTCCTCCCATCAACATTTTTGTATTCAATCAATCTGCCTAGCCTTTTCCCAACTATGTTGGGGTCGGCTTCCAGTCTAACCGGAGGCTGTTATTACTTAGCCACGAGCTCCTCCCATCAACATTTTTGTATTCAATCAATCTGCCTATCCTTTTCCCAACTATGTTGGGGTCGGCTTCCAGTCTAACCGGATGCTGTTATTACTTAGCCACGAGCTCCTCCCATCAACATTTGTATTCAATCAATCTGCCTAGCCTTTTCCCAACTATGTTGGGGTCGGTTTCCAGTCTAACCGGATGCTGTTATTACTTAGCCACGAGCTCCTCCCATCAACATTTGTATTCAATCAATCTGCCTAGCCTTTTCCCAACTATGTTGGGGTCGGTTTCCAGTCTAACCGGATGCTGTTATTACTTAGCCACGAGCTCCTCCCATCAAAATTTTTGTATTCATCAGTCTCTTAGTCACATACTTTTATTTATTGGTATTCAGGTTCTTAATCATGATTAAAATAGTCTACAAAAGCACTGTACTTATGAATTTAGATGGGTCAGTAAATCCAATAAAAAATGACTTTCAAAATCGTTAAAATAACTTTGTACTTTTGACCGACTTTAAAAATGGTAGAGGTTCGACGAAGCGAGAACGCGCAACTAATTTTTCAAGCTTTTATTTAGTTTTTTAAAATTTTAAATGTGTCTATAAATAATCATTAGAATTAAGTCTGAGGGAAAAAATTGCTTGTTCAAGTGGTAGTATTAAAATGACCTGAGTCTAGACTAAAAAAATCGGTCAAGTACGAGTCGAACTCGCACACGAAGGGTTCCGCACCATATCGTACAAGATTTAACACTATGTTTTTAAATACTTTCGTAAAAGAAACAAGTGAGGCGATATTAATAATATATCGCAAAGATAACTTTGTATTTCGTAATGATACTGTGAATTACAAGGTTATTTTTTATACCTTATGAATCTGCGTTTCTAGTATTTGTTGATTAAATATAGTAAGTGCTTACAGAAGTTTCAAATTCCTAAGTTGTTTAATTGTTGTTCTCTTACAAAAATGATCTAAAATTGACAACTTTTACGGCCTCCTATTTCTTCATTTTTGAAGTTAAAAAAAAATAAAAAATATGTTCCCATATGCTAGGGTAAGAATTTTTTTTCAAAATTAAAAGTTTTACTGTAGGGTTAAAAAATTAAAAATTAGAGGTTGTTTACCTTTCATTTTTCCCTTTATTTTATTTTTATTATTGGTTGTTATAGCTGTAATAGAAATACCCTAAAATCATCAACGAAACTGCGTTTATCGCTTACTTCTGTCATGGCCGCCATTCAAAGCCGTCAGTTTATATAGATAAATTATCAGTATCGTAGTCAGGGGCACGTGGCTAAGGAGGTGCTCGTAGCTAAGTAATAACAGTCACACGAGTCGATCGATCATGTTAAGCTGCGCTGGCCATGGTCCGTCCACGGATTGGCGACCATTTTTACATACCGAGACCTCTCTTTTCCTCGCTAAGCCGTTGGTCAAGGCAGTCATTCTTGGATCTTTGACAGTCGTTACGGGCCGTCAGAAGCCCGAAAGTCTGACAACCAGTCTTACCAAGGGGTATCATATTAGCCAGTAACTGGGTTGTGGACGTCAGGTAGGCAGTCGCTCCGTGTAAAATACTGGTATTCAGCTGGTGGTTAGACTGGAAGCCAACATCAACATAGTTGGGAAAAGTCTTGGCAGATTGATTGATCAGTGTACGAACGGTGACACGCTTCGTTTAAGGCTCTTACAGACAGAGGCGAAATCGCGTCGCGACGTGTCGCGTAGCGGTGTTGCGACGCGATAATATCGCAATATCGCTCGCGATATCGCCTCTGTCTGTAAGAGCCTTTAGATGGAAAGTGTTGATAATGCTACATCTAGAAGCTGTCACCGAATCAGATGTAGTATGCCTCGGTGGCTCTGGAGCTTCTACAAAATATTTTAAAACATTTTAAAAGAGTAACTATGAAGTTTCTTTGCCAAAAGATATTTTCGTAAAGAGAAGACTTTACGAAAATATCTTTTGGAACGGGCAACTAGAACCAATTAAAAAAAACCGGTCAAGAGCGAGTCGGACTCGCGCACTGAGGGTTCCGTTCCTGTTTCTGAAAAAGTGTGTTATTTAGAGACATCGTTTTATTTTTCTCGTAATCTTTACATAAACTTCTATCACATTCGAATTTTTAAGACCCCCTTTCAGTCCCTGTTGCAAAAAAAAATGTTTTTGGTTCTTTCTTATTTGCAAAATACTTAGTTGGGCAAACGTAATCTAAAACTGTTCCAAATTTCAAGTTGATAGCATTAGTAGTTCTTGAGATATCCAGCTGTGACAGACAGAGAGACAGACCGACATACACAGACAGAATGAGTAGCATCATAAGGGTTCCTTTTTACCATTTTGATACGGAACCATAAAAAAAAATCTTGAAAATATTGACAGGCAAAAGTGCCTTTTACGAGTATGTGCCTAGTTGAAATACTTTGACTCTTCGACGGAACCCTACTACGCGTGGTCCAACATTCACTTGCCGCACTTGGCAGGTTTTTTTCTTTTTCGCGATTACAAAAGCCATTTTGGGGTGAACGCGATCAGACAATAGGACTCTCGGCCTTTTAGTTAAGAATATGAAGTTATTACTAATGGATCATATTGGGCTTTCGGTTTAAATAGAAGAGTCCACAATGCGTGTTTTTGTTAAGGCTTCGCTTATATTAATCTGAAGATTAGTTCTGAACTAAGTTTGATCTGTGGATTATGTTTTAATTTTTTGGGGATTTGGGTAGTGTTCTTTATGTGGAGCTTAAAAGTATTTTTTTTTGTTACTTTATTAATTTAATTAAACTAAACTAATTAAATGCAAGGTCAAGTCATCAACAAACGTCCATTACAACTGTCACGTTTAGGATAGGTATACATCATCAAAATTGAAACAGCATTTCATAAAATAGCTAGGTCATACAATACGCCTTTATGAAGAAGCTGATGCATGTTGGAACAAACGATCTTATAAAACCACGTCGTATTTTTATTATGGCAATGAATGTCGTCCAGATATGAACTAAAATGATTTTGACAATGCAAAGAAGCTGCTGTTTTTAGACAACATTAACCGTTTTGAAATCGAATGACATCGAAGGGAAGTGACAAACACGTCATACTAATCGACGACATTATTGTAAGACAAAAAATAGTTTTAGAAAATAAATAACTTGCTATTTTTGTTAGGTATTTAGTTTAATAGAGATAAAAACTACAAAGTGTATGTATGTAAAGTGTGTGGCGTGAATAGTGGTCCAACGGGAAGGGGTTGGGACACCGTATATTCCAGCTACCACATACCTACCACAATCTGTACCATTTTTATCCAGACAATTTATATTATTATTTGAAAAATTGACACCTTGCCTTCCTAATTTGGCCGTTTTTTCTATAAATGTCAGTATTTTTTAATTTTGATTTTTGTTTATAACTGTGAAATACATTTGCTATCACATGCAAGTAATATGTATATAATTTATATTATATAAATAAATAAGGAAAATTTTAAAAACATGAAATTATCGGTGCTGAATAAAATAAAAGTCTACCCAAGATAACTCACTTGCATAGATCAAACATACGTATAAATAAGCAGTCTATGATAACTACAGCTGATATCAAGCTACGCTCACGTTACTTGCAGTTTGATCGATCCCGGCTTCGTCTGTCTGTGGCTAGAGTGGCACTTCCAGACTGAAGTAGCGGTGCGCTGCGTTTTTTATACGATTCGGGTTTTTCCGGGGATTTGTGCAGTACGACTGAAACTGAACGAAGGACTGATTTAACTTTTCTTAACGTTTGATCTAGCGAAGGTGGGATACTTATATAAAGTACTGTTCTTTATTTATCGCCGATTTTATTGTTTAGGATGCCAAATCGGTGTGTTTGTCTTCTTCCGTCCCTGATCCCTTCATTTGGGGTCGGGTCTCCTCACTTTCCTGCGCCAAGTGATTCTATCTTGGGTTGTCGGTTCAGGCAATTGGGCTTCTTGAGGTCTCTTTCTATATTTGACCACCAGGTCAATGGCGGGCGGCCTCTGCCTCTCTTTTGTTCCGGCAAGTTTAGTGCAATTTGTACCACATGATCTTCATTGCGTCTTTTAACGTGTCCATACCATCTTAGGCGGTTTTCAGTAATTTTTTCCATGATTGTTGTGACTTTAAAGCTGCCTCGTATGTACTCATCGCGAACTTTGTCGAGTCTGGTCACTCGCCCGTTGGTATGGACCTTATGTTCATGCGTCTTCTTTAATGTCCAGCATTCGGATCCATACAATAAAGCCGGACGAACTGCTGTTTTATATGCCTTACCCTTAGTTTTAACAGGAATACAAGGATCACACAGTACTCCTGTAAGTGAACGCCATTTCAACCATGCAGCGTAGATGCTATGAGTCACGTCAGCATCAACATTTGCGTCCGTTGTGAGCATGGAGCCCAAATATTTAAACTTCTCGCGGTGGGAATAGACGTTGGCCCAATAAAGATGGTTTCAGGAGTTGCATTTCCACTAAATGGACACTTCAAATACTCTGTCTTGCTCCTACTAACCCTCAAGCCGTAGTTTTCAAGAGTATGTGTCCACGTATTTAGGAGTACCTGCAGATGTCTTGCGGTATCAGCAGCCAGAACAATGTCATCCGCGTATAGCATAGTCCACGGCAATGGAGAAGATATGTCCTTGGTGAGATAGTCTATCACCAGGTTAAATAATAGGGGGCTAAGAGCAGATCCCTGATGAACACCCACTTTGACCTCGAATGCTTTGCTTACGCCTGCTAGGCTTCGCACTCTTGTGCTGGCATTGTAGTACATATCCATAATGAGCTCAATGTAATATTCTGGCACATTTTAGGCACGAAGAGCCTGCCATACTAGCTTACGTGGTACTCTGTCAAAAGCCTTTTCGAGATCTATGAATGCTAGATGTAGGTCTTTGTTGTTAATTATATATTTTTCCATCAGGATTCTGATTGCTTGTATAGCGTCGGTGGTTGAACTGGATGCTGTGAAGCCAAACTGGTTTGGAGATATTTGTTGACGGATTGGAGACGATTGTTAATGATTCGTTCCCAAATTTTAAGTGTATGGGAGGTCAATTTTATACCTCTATAGTTTTCACACTGCGCCACATCACCCTTGTTTTTATAAAAAGGTAGCAGATAGCTTTGACGCCATGCATTAGGGATACGTTTGGTGGCTATGATGATATTAAATAGTTTAGTAAGTCAGACTACAGCTACTGGTCCTAGGCTTTTCCATAGATCTACTGGTATCTCGTCCGGACCCGTAGCTTTTCTGTTTTTCATTTTAGCCACCGCACGGCTAACCTCCAAAATACCTACTTTGGGTACCGTGTGAAGGTTCGCAGGGTATAGGATCTTCATTTGGAAATTCTTCATTTAATAATTATTGTTCATAATATTCGTACCATCTGTCCAAAATTTGAGAGTTATCCGTTAATAATATTTGCTTTATAGATATTTGTTAGCTTTTATATCCATAGTGGCTCTGTGTCTACTTTTCACAATTTTGAGCACTTCTTCTGCGGTTTAAGCGTTATCCAAACTATTGTAAAAGTCTTGATCACTATCAGCCCTTTCTATCGCCACGCATTTCTTTGCCTTCCGATATTGGTCTTTGGTGGCTCTATTGGTCTTTTGTAATTGCGAACTTTACCATTTCTTGAAGAGATCTTTCTTATTCGCCAAAGTCTCCTTCACCCTAACATTCCACCAGTTAGGGTCCTTTCCATTACCAGGCGGTCCTTTGGAGACTCCTAAGATCTCTGCTGCCTTCGTTCGGCAGTGTGCTTCAAACTTAGACCACATATCTTCAGCCAGGTCATAGTTTACTCCAATATCAGTGTCAAGGTATTCCTTTACCACGGCTCTTAGCGATTCGCCTTTAGGGCCATCTAGACCCTTCCACTTAGTTCGTGGAGTTCTATCAACCACAGTTTTTATTGGCTTGGGCAAAGCGTATACAGCAACAAGTATGCGATGCTGTGATGTCAAAGCCTCACCCGGAATAACTCTGCAGTCCTTGAATTTTTGCTTCATAGCAAAGTCTGAGATGATATTATCTATTTGTGACACTCGACCAGCACACCTGTAAGTGATTAAGTGTTCTAGTTTCTTTTGAAAATTTGTGTTAATCAAGATTAATGAATGTATGGCTGCAAACTCCAAAATTACTTCCCCCCGCTTATTCAGTTCACCCAGACCAAAACCACCGTGCGCGGTCCGATATAAAGTACTTTTGGCGCCCACATGACCATTTAGATCCCGTCCTATTATCTTACGTTCGTTTAATGGTATGTCGTTGATCAGTTCATCCATATCAGAATTGCGCTTTTTCGGACTCCGCGCAGGCTGTTTGTGGAGCATAGGCTGATATGATGTTAATTATTTGTTGGTCATCCAAAGCCAATTTGACGGCAAATCGGTGTGTTTGTGGTGAAATAAAAAAAAAAAATATGTTTAAGAATTAAACATTACAATATTCACATAACACTAGCCTCCACACTAGGATCGCACACACGAACTGCACTGACGTATCCTACATCACAATATCAGAAACCCGACAACAACAATCAGGCAGTAGCCCCATAGACACAACACTCACCACCACCACTTGGTCGGAGGATCATCCCTTTTCTGTGGAGTATGAGAAATTTTCCACCCTATTCTAAATGCCACAGGATTTTTAATCAAATATACTGTCGAAGCTCAGGATGGACCGAATGCGGTTACAAAGATTTGAAAGGTTGTAACTTCAATACCTACCAGGGGAGCCGAAAAGTTTTGAGCCTAGGGATGGGCCGCGGATGGCTGAGACATCATGATGTTTACGGATTAATCACTAAAAGACGACATGAAACTCTGTATTTATACTAAAAAAGAGGGTATTCGCAAAATAGTGTGGCGGCATCTACATCGCCACATGCGAAATACGCAACACACTGACGTCATGCAAAATCCTGCATCGCGCAATCAGAGTTTACCGCGCGACTAGCATTACAACGTCCCGACATCAACCGTCGGGCAGTAGCCCACCAGACACAATACCCGTCTGGTCGGAGGATCCTCCCCTTTCTATGGAGGATGAGTGAACTTTACACCCTGTTCCTCATGCCTTTATATTATGCAACGCGAGACAATAATGACACTTGAAGGTACTTAGGCTCAAAACTTTTCAGTCCCCTTGGTATCTACCAATGCAGTTAAAAAACATTACCAAGCAATAAACACTGAATATAAAATATAAATTGTATATTTAAATAATGAAAAAACAGTGGATAGTAGTTCCATGTTTGACACGAGAGTACATAAAATATATAAACTCTGCCACATAAAGTTAAATGTTCGTCCATTGTGAATTTTTCCGTTACATCGTTGAGGCCAGCCGCAAAACTCGGGGCAGTTTTTAATGAAATTCGACAGTTTTACTGATTAATTATTTCGTGTAGAGCTATGCTATACATCCATTATTTTTCGTCAGTACCAGGTTTCAGACAAAAATCATGTTTCACTTTTTGAACCGTAAAAAAGAGTTTGCTTCTCCATCACGCATGGCAGGTAAATAATAACCATTCAGATATTTTTTATTTCAGTGAAAATGGAGTAAAATATTTTTTGGAAAGTTTTTATTTTTTTTACTTTTTCTACGCGTAGCGATTTGTTTTTTTTATAGGGATTATTTTTTAATACGGCACAATATTTTTTTTTTTGTAAATGGTTCGTTCAGGAGCTTTGCCTACGTACTCAGCCTATAATGATCCCACTGCTGGGACACAGGCCTTCTCTCTGTGAGAGGGAGTGGGCCGTAATCCACCACGCGGGGTCAGTGCGGGTTGGTTTATGTCAAATGTCTTCGAATTTTTAGTTCTTGGACATACCACGGCTTCCCACGATGTTTTCCGTCAACGTTTTGAGAGCAGTGGTGATGAAATAAAAACGCCTGCTTAGGACCGAACCCACGACGTACAACTCGTACATCGCGGCCGTTACCATTGTACTACCAGTGCTTTCTTTCTACAGGTATACTATTACTTATTATTTTCAGGGATTGTTATGTCAAATACTCAATGTTAATTTATCACCACACAGTTGGCTATTTTCACGTAGAGGCTTTTACTATTTAAGTCACTTCAAAATTAGGTAACGTTTAGTTTATCTGAAACACCTTAACATCAAATCATTCTATACAGACATAGAGCGGAGCGGGGAACCAAATTAGATTCAAATCAGACGAAAGATCGTCGCTGCGTTTGTTATACGAGTAACGAAGAAAATTAATGTCTCGATCGACTTTTTATCGATTTTCACTGATTTTCAATTAGTTAGAATGTTCGGTTTGTATATAAATAAACTTCTGGTGCTGAAATAACAACACACTGTGATTATTTCGGAAATGTAGCTGAAATAAGCGAGATTTTCATTATTGATGTAGTTTTCATGCCGATTTATTTATTTAACTTAAAATAACACGGTTAAAAAAATTAAATTAAATTAAATTTCATTTAATTCGGTCAATAGTGATCCATCTTGTCAAATCCATCAATATTTTTGATTTGGATTTGATTAAAAACTAGGTACCTACTCAAGATTTGGAGACCCACTAGTACCCGGCCGATACGCCCCGGGGCGGACCATCCTGCCTATCTCACAAGTTACAGGAATAAATATGAATCAACTAATTTGTAGCCCAATTAAAACTGTATCACTGTTTACAGTTAAATCTCAATTTCTCAATACTTCAATATCTCCTTTAGGTAAATCAACCCAGAGTACCGTAAAGTTCATTTATACCGTTTGACAATTATTAAAAAAAAAAGTCCACTTATCATTCCAATAACCACCCTCCACGTTTATCTGACATCCCACAAAAATACCACCGCCTGAACCTGAACAAGACAAAGTTATTCTGGAGTTATTTTTAGTACTAATCAGGCGCTGACCGCTCCTCCCCCTTCCCCCTTGCTGCATCGCTCGCTCGACTTTAGCACTAAATAGATAGGCATACAGAAGGCCAGCTCAACACTGCGAGCAGAAACGGTTGCATGGACACAATATACACTTACATACCTACCTACGGCAATTTATAGCTAAAATGCTTATTACACTTGGCTAAATGTGGGAGGAGCTCGTGGCTAAGTAATAACAGCCGCACGGGTCGGTCCATCAGGTTAAGGTACGCTTGCCGGGCTTGGTCAGTGGATGGGTGACTATCTTTACATACCGAGACTCCTCCGTGCCTCGGAAAGCACGTTAAGGCGTTGGTCCCGGCTGTCATTCGTGAATCTTTGACAGTCGTTATGGGTCGTCAGAAGCCCGAAAGTCTGACAACCAATCTTACCAAGGGGTAATTACCCAGTTACTGGATTGTGGAGGTCAGATAGGCAGTCGCTCCATGTAAAATACTGGTATTCAGCTGCATCCAGTTAAACTGGAAGCCGACCCCAACATAGTTGGGAAAAGGCTAGACAGATTGATTGAGGTGTGCGTGGAGTTTCGCTCGTCATATGGAGCGAGCTTTCTGTCCTATCTACTCAGTTACTTTGGTACAGTTATCCGTGAAATGCAGCTGAGTGCAAAAAGTGCCACACACGACAACGATTGACGATCATGGAATGAGAACGTAAACTGACTGGGTTTTGTCATATTTTATAGTCATAGAGGCGGTATCTTTTTAAATATTTAGTGCTTACACTATGCGTATCTAGCAAGCCAACTCTCAAGCGCAACTGAATTTGAATGGTTTCATTGTCAAAGACTTTTAAGAATATCTAAAAGTGAATTGAGCTTTGTGGATAAAGGGGTTAGTTCGAGGGTTATGGAACATGTCAATCAGCACCCCAATTACTGTGTGCCGGGTGGGGGGTTAGGGGGACAACGAATGCTGTTGCCCCCCTTCCTTTTTTTTTCGCAGTATATTAGGTACCTACTAAGATATAGATAAGTCGTTGACATCCTCGAAAAGGGGGGCACATTATTGAGTTTACAGAAAAGAATAAGAATTTTTAAGAATGTAAGAAAAGATAAGATGTTTGAAAAATTCGTCTGCTCAACAACGTAAATCAATCTGCATAGCCTTTTCCCAACTATGTTGGGGTCGGCTTCCAGTCTAACCGGATGCAGCTGAATACCAGTATTTTACATGGATCGACTGCCTATCTGACCTCCACAACCCAGTAACTGGGTACTACGATACCCCTTGGTAAGACTCGTTGTCAGACTTTCGGGCTTCTGACTACCCGTAACGACTGTCAAAGATCCACGTAAGACAGCCGGGACCAACAGCTTAACGTGCTTTCCGAGTGGAATTGATGATGGGTTGACCCGTGCATCTGTTATTACTTAGCCACGAGCTCCTCCAAAGCCTCTGAAATACCAAAATATGTACATTATTGACTTCGGTGTCGAAAAATATCGACTGCCACCATAGCAGGGAGTTAACATGGTTCTCAATGCTCGTTAATTTTCTGTATGAGAAGTGCCTTTTGCCTAGTTAGACAATATAATTACTAGCTAGCACTTATTTATGCATGAAATGTCAAGTTATTTAGTACTTAAGCTTTATAAAACGCAGTGATCCATTTTCCTAACTGACGTTTGCTGGCGTACCTACCCTACTTTATTGTAAAGAAACGCAATACTAAAGTTACATTTATTTTTAAAGCGCCGTAAAACATAATTATAATATACTTACACATAAATACCTAGTTACTTAGCTATTTTAACCGACTTCAAAAAAAATAGTTTATCAATTCGACACGTATCAATGTAGTATTATTGGAATTGCAATATATTCACATGCGATAAAATCTATTAGGGCTCCCAAATAAACATACAAAATGTTATAGGTGTATATGTTTGTATGTTTGTCCACGAATTTCACCGAAACTTTTAATCGGAACGTGACCATTTTTTTTACTGGGATTAATTTACTTCAGCTTAGGGAACAGTGCAAGTTACATCAAAATCGGTTCAGTAGTTTTCAAGATAATATGGATCACTACGTGTAAGTGTAACGGCCTGGCTCATTGATACGACCTACGGGTGTCAAAGGGAAAATATTTCAAAACCTTTCACGCAAAAATGGCTGAACGTATTTGGACTAAATTAAATATAATAAATAAATAAATATCCTTGGACATTTCACATTTCAATTGAGGTCATGGGTAGACCATGCCCTGGATTAGAACATAGAATACTTTTCATCCCGGTTGTAAGTTCCAGTGGGATAATGTCCAACCTCCACGCGGGCAAAGCCGTGAGCAACACCCATTACTTTCTCGCCAAAAATCGAATATCCCATAGCTCAAATCTAACACACAATGCAAAACTTCTTTATCCCTTTAGGTACGCTTTATTCTACCATCTACATTCTAAACCCGATCTCATTACTATGTATGAGCTACGAGTACCATCGGATGAAGACATCAGTCGTTAGTTTACGTATAACCACTCGTAGATCGTTCCCTATGAGCGATCGATCGGTATACTATCCATCATTCGCCTGGCAGAACTGGAAACGTGTACTCTACCACCTGTTGATGTCCTTGAGTAGGGCTCAATGACCCTTTTCAAGGACATCGAGTGAAAAATATCGATAAAAAGAGTTATAATATCTATAATTGGGTATCGATTACAGTTTTTTCATAAGTCTTCTATACATACTTGGCTCCTGAGATACAAGATATTTTTACTTAGTTCAGGAGCCAGCTGTTCAACCTGATTTTGAATACCAATCAATCAGTCTGCCTAGCCTTCTTTGCCCAACTATGTTGGGGTTGGCTTCCAGTCTAACCAGATGCAGCTGAATACCAGTATTTTACATGGAGCGACTGCCTATCTGACCTCCACAACCCAGTAACTGGGTAATACGATACCCCTTGGTAATACTGATTGTCAGACTTTCGGACTTCTGACGACTCATAACGACTGTCAAAGATTCACGAAAGACAGCCGGGACCAATGGCTTAACGTGCTTTCCGAGGCACGGAGGAGTACAAATAAACTTATTATTTTATTTATCTACACCCATGCTATAAATCCCGTATAAAAGTTTCTGAAACAGTTAGCTTATTGCCAACATTAAAACAGCCAGTGTCATAGTAACCATTGTAACCATAATAGCATCCAAACGGGTGTTTTAATGTACTGAATTTCATAATGCAACTCGTTTTCAAAAAAAGAACATTGTAATGCACGCGCGTTTCACTACAACAGCGCCGTAATTTAAAAAAAGAACTTATTCGAATTCACGTCGTATACTATGACGCCGGCCGCCATGTTCGATACGAGTATTAGTATTGCAAAAAACAGTTTCAGAACCTTTTATAGAGGATTGATAACATGGATGTAGATAAAGTCTTGTATGCAACTGTACGTAATTAGGTATTAAAACACTCATGTGATACTATTCGTGTTTAATACCCCTTATTATACGTCAGTTGCATAAATAACTATTATGATAGTTAGTAATTTACCATCATAATGATTTTTGTCGCCAAGCAATGTTGCTCCGCTGTACATAGGGATGTTGACAATTTTTTTTTTGTCCGTCATGTAGATTTAAAAAAATATTGGACACGTGTTTTTTCTTTTTTTACCTAATCAAAAGATTACGGCGATACATTGAGTTAAAATGTGGCATGACGTCACTCCTTGCTAGAGTTTATACGTAGTTTGCAGTAGTTATGACGTAGCGAGCCCCCACTCCCCAACTGTAATGCGTTATATCTGAGTAATTTTTAGAGTTCCGTACCTCAAAAGGAAAACAACGGAACCCTTATAGGATCACTTCTTTGTGTGTCTGTCAGTCTGTCAAGACCCTTTTATCAGGAACATGTTGAGGTATCCAGCTGAAATTAATATCAAATACGTAGGTCTAATGGTCCCTTGAAGCTCTAAAAAAATCAAGCGTTTAAGTCAACGCAATAAAGAAATGCGGCCATTTGCGACATATTTTGATACTCGCAAGTAAATTAAAATCAGGGTAGATACCTACTTCCCGTTGACCTAGAATCATGAAATGTGTAAGTATTAAAGTTAGGTTTTTTTCCAAAAACACATGTTTGTTTACATGTAAAGAAAGTAAAATGTTGTGGCGGCATCTACATCGCCACATATGAACTACGCATCAATGACATGACGTCACGCAAACCTGCATCGCGCAATTAGAGTTTACCACGTGATTAGCATATATACAACGACCCGACATCAACCGTTGGGCAGTAGCCCACCAGACACGACACCCGTCTGGTCGGAGGACCCTCCCTTTTCAATAGAGGATGAGTGAACTTTACACCCTGTTCCTCGTGCCTCTAAACTGGTGACCCCGAGCATGAACGTCAGCGCAGCCTTCGTGCAACTCTTTCAGCGTGACGTCATCAGCATCACTTCCTCAAGCTTTCGAGCGGCGAGTCACACAGCCAGCCAACATCCACGGCTTCATCAGGTATCCTGACCACCAGCATGCAGCGAACGCGCATTCCTGGTCATGACCTTCAGCTTCAACCCAGCGCTGTACACTCCGACTCACTGGAGCATAACGCAGCGCCACCCCGACTCACTGGTGTATCACCGCAGACAGTTCCGACTCACCGTGAACTATGCGGCACCCGGTTCCGACTCACTGGAACCACAACTGGCACTGGCAAGCATCGCAAGATACACGACTCGTCCCACTATCGACCTCCGGTCTCCGGAGGGGAGTGATGTGGCGGCATCTACATCGCCACATATGAACTACGCATCAATGACATGACGTCACGCAAACCTGCATCGCGCAATTAGAGTTTACCACGCGATTAGCATATATAATAATAATATATCATTTATTTCGGGTAACTAAGACCCATAACATAAATACCTTACAGACTATCATACATATTTATAAAAAACACAAAACACATAACACAAACACAACACAAATATATACAACGTCCCGACATCAACCGTTGGGCAGTAGCCCACCAGACACAACACCCGTCTGGTCGGAGGATCCTCCCTTTTCTATGGGGGATGAGTGAACTTTACACCCTGTTCCTCATGCCTCTAAAATGTAAATTGAAAATTAATTTCTTCATTGATTAGATATAATTGATTTTGCATACCTCCCGTTAAGACGGTGAGACATGTAGCACTACCTATGAAATGTTAAGAAAACCTTTGTAAACATTACACTAGTTCTGGCAAATAAATTTTCTATTCTATTCTAAATTACAACCGCAGTATATTAAAGGTATTTGAAAAATGATAGACGTCAATGCTGAAGTAACTGCCACGTCAGACGTTGGAGATAAATCAAAGGTAACGGATCGAATCCTTTGTAGAACGTTTGTAGATAATTGTTTCCAATAGAGTTGTTTCCACCATTCCAGCTGACTAGGTCTGCAACGAAGGCTCTCAGTAATAGTATTGAGCTGGTTTAGAGTAGATACTAGCTGGAATTCTATAGATAGATTTGCAGGAGCATACGGAAAGCCGGATATATATATGGCGATACATTTCTAACGGGAAACGGTTCTAATTTATGACCACGCATAATTTTTTACAGAGTTACCCGATTTCAATATTTTTTTTATACGACAAGGTATTGTGCCCTCGCTAATAAAAAAATATATATACCTATGGGACCAACTTTGAAGTATACCCGTACATATACCTCAAAGTTGGCCCATAGAAAATTTATTAACTTTGCTTAGGAGTTTTTGAGTTAGCTTCCATAATACGTATTTTTTTCCTACTTTTTATGTGGATGATGTTCTAATTTCTTTTGCAGGTAGGTACCAACAATTAAAAAGTGAAAAATAACTTTAATTTCGGAAGTCGGTGGCAAAAACCGAAAATACATCTAACCAGACACCGACTTCCGAAATTAAACTTTTTATTTTTCCCTTTGTTGTGTTGTTTTCGGAAGTTTGTTGTATTTTTTGTAAAAAAAAGTTTTCAACGTTTTAGATGAGTTTACAAAGATTGAAATTATAAGACGTATCGAACATAACCCAAATAACCTACATTAGAATATCGTCTGAAAGGTGACATCATAGATATAAGAAAGAAGGAGATGTGCCCAGTATGTTAAAATTATCGGAACCCTGTGTCTCCACTGTTTCCCTAATTGTCACTTTCATGATTTTAAAGACAAATACGGTAAATTACTTACATATGGAAAGTGATACCATGATTTACATGGCTTCGGTTTTTACAAGAAACCACTGAACAACACGGCATTTGTTGATTTATTTGATTTAATTATTTACAAAAATCAATCTTTAGTCGATTCTGTAATAATCGATATGTCGTAGGTACCTACTTATTATATAAATACTACCCACCATTATTATTACTTTACTTCTCGTTAGCCCCTTAAGAAAGACGGACGTATAAACTTCCTAGTGACTTTCAATTGGCTAATAATAATCTTTATATTTTAAAAAGCCCATAACTCGTTGGGCCCAGGTTACGTTTTTACTGCAATTTAAGTGGTTAAAATTTAAATAAAAAATATGGGCATTGTCAAGTGAAATGGACGTGATAAAAGTTGCAAAAAAAAAAAAAAAAAGTGTTCATCATCGAATTGTTAGCCGGCACCAAAGACTACAGTATATTATAAGGTACGGGGAGGGTCTGAATTTATGCTTTTGCGGTTGCACAACGACATGCTTTGCTTTGCTTGGCTTGGTAGTATAGATGCAGGCCTACCCTACCGCCTCCTTCAGAGGCAGTAGGGTGGCGGGGTCTTGAGGGAGAGCGCTACAGTCGTGTAGATCCTCAAGGCAAGTCTGGCGGTGTACCTTCTCGAGGTTGCCACCCCGTTCTTGGTCTAATTCCTTAAGAAATAGACATAACAGAAACCACCAGGCGTCATTGTATCCCCTCCCCAACTCCCATAACCTTAGTCATTCCCGTCTTTTGCCTTCCTGTCCCGAATCTCACAATCCCTCCCTACCCCATCCGACCCACATCCACGTTCCTCCCTATTCCACCCTTCCAACTTCCACTTCTAACCGTCACCCCCTGTGACTGGGTGGTGGCGGGCTCGACCGTCACTAAATTCAGCTGATGGCGAGTAGGAGTAAGCAGTCACCTGCGCTAGGACCTGCGCAGTTGAGCGCCGTGAGCGGGGATGAAGGAGTCCTGGGGGGTTGAGCCGAGCGGCACTGGCGGTAATGTGTCCGTAAGGCAACACGCCCCCTTTGGTCTGGATTTCAAGCGAAACGGTGGCCCTACCCATTAGCCAGGGGTAGGGAAATGGCCATTGTGTCCCGTCAGAGGGCCACAGGCGAGGTGCGTGAGGTCCGCTGAGGTTGTCCTCGGGCAGCTGAGGCGGTAGGTAAAGGTCATGCTGACGGTGTAAGTGAGGGTTGATCAGTTCGTTGGGGGTAGGCCTTTCGACCCCCTACGCCAACCCGATCGAGCGCCCGATGTCGCACTGTAAACCAGCCTTGCGCACCTATATCTCTCTGGTAATCCTAACGATCGAACTTTTATTTATAGTGAGACGTTCCCAGGTGCGGGCTCCATGGAGGGTGGGAGCCAGAGAGATGAATTTTATAACCAAATTTAACATGGACAATTCTAGGCCTGTTAACATTACCGGAGTGGTGGCGAAAGCCAAAGACACTCCCAAGGGAGGTGCTTGCACTTCCCTTGCCCCTGGTGGCCATGCAGCTAACACTGCGGGTACCAGCGCGGGCGCCGGTCCGGCTGTGGCGAGAACCACAGCTAAGACCAAACGTAAAAAGTCCCAGTATAAACAAAGGACGTCGGCGCTGATTGGGACCAGTACCGACCCTTCCAAAACTCAGGCGACGACTAATACCACTGCCGGTCCGACCCTAGCTACACAGACCCCGGTACTGGGTAACAGCGTTACCGGGTGTCCAACCAAACACCCTCCTCCTCCTGAGGCCCCTCTGGCCTCCTCCCATCCAGCCAGCCAGCCAGCCAGCTGCACTGAGGATGCGTTCTCACGCACCTGGCAGGTTGTGCAGAAACGCAAGGGCAAGGGTAAAAAACCCACACAACAAGCCCAACGCCCTTGCACTGACCCTTCAGGTCCATCCGTTGCCGAGCAAGGCAATAAGAGGGATAGGATGACGAGGAAGGAGCGCCGTCAAGCACGCAGGTTGCTACGTGAAGGCTCCGGCAATAAACAGGTCACTGCCGCTAGTTCAGACAAACCGACAGGCGACCAGGTAAACTTCTCCGACGGTAAGCGGTCGCAGGCAAAGGCCGGCACAAGTCAACCAGCGCCCAGTCAACCGTCAACCAGTGCTACGGAGACACCTGCACAAGGTAAAATGCAGCAACCTGTTTGGAAGGATCAGGCCGCGGCCAAGCGAGCTCTCAACGAGTCTTTGACACCTCGTGGAGATCAGAAGCGGCCGCGTCTTGATCAATCCAAACGGGTTGCACAACGAAGCTACGCCCAAGCTGCCAGCGCTACCCTGGACGTCGCGATCACCTGCGACCGCACGGGGAACCTCAGCAAGGACGTATCGGATCAGGTACTCGCTGCTATCCAGAAGCAGATCCTTCTCGAGGCCTGGTCCGCAAAGCAAGACACTCCAAGGCCGACCTTCAATGCCAAGCCGGTGTTCGCCGGGGGTGTCCTCAAACTGTGGTGCAGTGACGACCACACCTTAGCCTGGCTAAGGAAGACAGTCTCCGAACTGACTCTCCAAGCTAGCAACTCGCTAGTCGTCAAGAGCCAGTCGGAGATCCAGAAGCGAGCACGATGTGGTGTCGTGATCCCAGACGAGCAGGGGGTCTTTGGGGAGTCGACCGATATTGGGCGTGCTCTCTGGTATCAGAACCCCTGGGTCGACATAAAGAGGTGGGTACTTCTGCATGCCGACAAACAAGACGCAGCATGGTTTGTGGTGGTCGATGTTCCGGTGGACCAAATCCCGACCCTGATGGAGGCTGGGCGCCGTCTCTCATTTGGTTTGGGGGCGGTCTACGTAAAATTCCGGGGTCGGAACGGTAGGTTCACAGACGTCCCCGACGGATGGGACTCCGCCATGGACGCCGGCTGCGAGGCGCTGCCACAGACACCAGGAGGGGAGGTCACTCCCCCATCAAACAACCCGGTAGCATCCGCGGCCGAACCTGCTGTAGCAGAGTCGGCTGCCCCTGCTGTCGCCGCCGTGGACGCCGTCCCTTCGTCTGGTGAGGAGCTGGATGACATGATTTTGTCGCCAGCTTCGGCCGGGGGAGGGGACGGCTTCGACGAGGGCGACCTGTTT
Organism: Cosmia trapezina; assembly: GCA_905163495.3. Taxonomy (NCBI): domain Eukaryota; kingdom Metazoa; phylum Arthropoda; class Insecta; order Lepidoptera; family Noctuidae; genus Cosmia; species Cosmia trapezina. The sequence goes on from LR991044.1 coordinate 8,932,287, forward strand.
GCCGGGCTCAAACTAGGGGGGGACGATGAGGGTTCGACCAGCGATGGCGTCCCTTTCGTCAACTTGTAAAGTCCTCCAGGCAAACCTCCACCACAGTCAGACCGCGACGGCTCAGCTTCGCAAGTGGCTGGAGGTTCAACACACGGCCATTGCCCTGATCCAAGAGCCGTGGATAAGGGCGGGCCGCATTCAAGGACTCTCCAATCTCAATGGTAAGCTCCTGGTCACCACGGGTCACGATCACCCCAGATCGTGCATCTATGTCACAGGTAACCTTAAAACACATCTCTTAACGGACTTCTGTTGCAGAGATGTCTCTGCAGTTAAGCTGCTAATACAGCGTGTCGACGCCACGGAGTTGGAGATCGTGTTCGCCTCGGTCTACATGCCCGAAGCGGAGGCGCCGCCTCCCCACGGCCTCGCCCGCCTCGTGAGCCATTGCGAGAGTTGCGGGTTTCAGCTCGTCGTGGGTGCCGACGCCAATGCTCACCACCAACTGTGGGGAATGGACACGCAAAACGAGAGGGGTAAGGCTTTGGTTGACTATTTGTTTTCGACTAACCTATCCTTACTAAACACTGGCTCCGAACCAACATTCGTAACCAGGCGTAGCCGGACAATCATAGATCTCACTCTGGCTACAGAGGGCGCGGCGGAGATTACCACTGGGTGGCAGGTCTCCAAGGAGGCGTCCTGCTCTGATCACAGGTGGATCCGCTTCGACATCCAGGTCTGTGTTCCACCTACACCACCACGGCGTAATCCGCGTAATACGGACCGTGCCACCTATACACGCAGCCTAGATTCCAAGCTGGCGACACTAGGCGATCCGACGACAGTTGTGGACACGACGCAGATTGAGGTTTTGGTAGGTCACCTCACTAAATCAATGATTGACAGCTACCAAACTGCTTGCCCAGAGACCACCCCGCGTAGCACACCGGGCAAACAACCCTGGTGGGGCGCTGAGCTGGAGCGCAAGCGCAGTAAGGTAAGGCAAGCTCTGAATAGAGCCATGAACACATGTGCGGATGAGGACTGGGATAACTATTACGCAGCCAAATCCAGCTACAAAAAATGCATCAGATTCAGGAGTACTACGGGATGGCGCAAATTCTGTGGAAGCATTGAATCTTGTCAGCAAGCAAACAGGGTAAGGAAGGTACTGGCGCAACAGCAGATATCTGGGCCCGCTACCATTCGTAAGTCTGATAATACACTCACTTCCTCGCCAGAAGAAACGAGACGCGTCCTTATTGAAACTCACTTCCCTGGATGTGTCTTTACGCAGGTAATCGACTGGCTAGATGTAATTCAAACACCATCAGACAATGATTGGCTTTACGCGAACAGGGTGATCACGTTGGAAAAGATCCAATGGGCCATTCGTAGTTTCCATCCTTTTAAGGCAGCTGGTCCTGATGGAGTTTTCCCCGCCTTACTACAGTGGGGTGGGACCTCTATTGCAATAAGACTAGTGCCTTTAATGAGAGCGTGCCTGGCCTTCAGATACATTCCTAAAGGATGGAGGGAAGTGAAAGTTATATTCATCCCTAAGCCAGGTAAGGGTGACTACACAAACGCCAAATCCCACCGACCGATCAGTCTGACCTCCTTTCTCTTAAAGACTATGGAAAGGCTGTGTGACAGGGAGCTGAGGGACGGCGCTTTGAAGACGGTACCGCTACACGGTAATCAACACGCATACAGCTCGGGTAAGTCGACCGAGTCCGCTCTTCATCTAGTGGTCGGACAGATAGAGGAAGCGATTTACCAGAAAGGCACCTGCCTGGGCACGTTCATAGACATCGAAGGAGCCTTCGACAAAACCAACTTCTCCAGCATCAGCAGCGCCCTCTCCAGACATGGAGTAGAACAGGTACTAACGGACTGGATTACAAACATGTTAAGTAAACGAGTGGTTCGCCTTGAGGGTGAGCAGCATTTGGCCATGATAGCCAAAGGCTGCCCCCAGGGAGGGGTTTTGTCGCCCCTGCTATGGAATTTAGTGATTAACGACCTTATCACCAAACTCAACGCCAGCCGCTATTATACAATAGGTTACGCAGACGACCTCGCAATCCTTGTGTCGGGGAAGGTGACAGGAACGATCTGCAACCTCACTCAGCAAGCGCTACGTATTGTAGAAAGATGGTGCAGGGAATTTGACCTATCAGTGAATCCCACTAAAACTGAACTAGTCATGTTTACCCATAAACGAGCATTAGGCCCTTTCCGCCTACCAAAACTGTTCGATACAGAACTCCAGCTTACCAACGAAGTTAAGTATCTCGGGGTCATTCTAGACAGTAAGTTAAACTGGAGTAGTCATTTAGACAACAAACTAAACAGGGCCTGTATCACCTTCTGGCAGTGCAGGAAAATGATAGGTAAGAAGTGGGGCCTATCCCCGAAAATTATACTATGGCTGTACACCGCAGTGATCCGCCCCATGATCACCTACGGGGCTGTGGTCTGGTGGCCCCGCACCAAACTTGTTACAGCCTCCAATAAACTACAACATATGCAAAGACTAGCCTGCACGGCGACTACGGGCTGCATGAGGACTACTCCGACTGCAGCAGTTGAAGCCATGCTGGGTTTGCCACCGCTCCACCTGTTCATACAGCAGGAAGCAACGATGGCAGCGGTACGTCTTAATGCACTAGATCTCTGGGGTAAGACTAACTCACCACACACCGCGCTGCTTGAGGGACTCAACAAGGAGTTCCCTATTACAAAAGCTGTAAATGACCGGGTACCCAAACAATTTATTTTTAATAAAAAATACAAGATCCAGCTTCACGAGGATCGTCGATGCGAGGGGTTGCGTCCCGCAGAGCTACGCATCTTCACGGATGGATCTAAAACAGGTAGTGGCACAGGTGCTGGAATCTTCTCGGAGGACTTCAACATACACATAGCTACACCATTGGGGGTCCATAACACGGTGTTCCAGGCCGAGTGCATGGGCATTTCTCTGGCCGCTACTGCCATCATGGCCAGGGAAGTTAAGGACCACTCGATCCGCATACTCTCAGATAGCATGGCAGTTCTGCAAGCGCTAAGTAGTCACACAGTGGACTCTGGGCTAATATACGAGTGCCACCAGCGTCTCAACCAGGTGGGTAGACTCAATAATATAACCATTCAATGGATCAAGGGACACAGCGGCTCGCTAGGCAACGACGCAGCCGACGAACTTGCCAGAAGGGGGTCGAGCATGGCACCAGTGGGACCTGAGCCTATAGTGCCGCTCCCCTTCGGGTACTTGCGCACTCTGGTAAGGAAACGTACCAGGGACCAGCATCATAAGCTATGGTCGGACCAAGGTGAGTGTAGGCAGGCTAGGGAAGCACTCCCTACAATTGATGGCCGCCTCACGAAACAGTTTCTTCGACTAACTAAACAACAGCTGCGTACAGTTACTGCTGCTTTAACTGGCCATGGGTCATTTAATAAACACCTCTTTGTCATAGGAGTCACAGACAGTCCGCTGTGCAGGGCCTGCATGGAGGACGACGAGACAGCAGCTCATGTGCTTCTAAACTGCCCGGTTGTCGCCGCATACAGGGCAAAGTACTTCGGTAACCCAGGTACCATCCGGGAAGTTGTCAGTAATGTCAAGGCGCTGCTGGCCTTCTTTGAGGAGCTGGGGTGGATCGAATAACCGATTTTCCCACCCATACGCAAAATACGCGCATTGACGTGGAGTTGCGGATACCAGCCCGTATTACCTATTACCTATTACCTATTATAAGGTACGGCACAACGCCACGCCGCCGCCAAACCACGCCACGCGAGGTAGCTCATTTGTTGCTCAACCTACCCCCATCTTATGATGGCGTGATAACTGCGATCGAAACTTTATCGGAGGATAATTTAATGCTAGCATTCGTTAAACCAAGGCTTTTGGATCAGGAAGTCAAGTCTAAAAATGAGTCCAGTGATACCAGTGTCAAAAGTTTTGCAATTTGAAAGGGAAAATGGACAGGAATTTCGAAAAACAAAATTCGATAATTCTCAAAATAATAAAGGGAATAATAGCTTCAACTAGAAGGTTAACAAGCAGAAGAATAAATCTCAGTTCATGAAGTGTTGTCATTGTGGCCGCAAGGAGCATGTGAAAAACGACAGCAGCAGAAAATACGGATATGAGAAGGACGGTCCAGGCAGTTGAGATCAGTGAAACATCCACGTCGTGCAATTTTTCTGGCTTTGCTTTTATGATGGCAGACTATCAAGCGGATCATGATGGAAGCAAAGTTACTTTTCTGGAGCATCAGACCATATTTTAAACAGGGAAGATCTTTTCATTAGTCACACCGTCTTGCAAACGCCATTAAAATTTCTATTGCTAAAAATGGTGAATTTATTTCAGGGAACGATGTATGTGACCAGCAACATGGGGCGTTCAAGAAGTTTTGGAGGACGTGCTCTTCTGTGCTGCGGTACCACCTGTTGTTCTTAACGAAAAATGCAAGGAGCAGGGTTGACAGTCATTGTCGACCAGCGAGGAGCCCAAATACGTAAGGTTAATAAAACTATCATGCAAGGTATGTTGAAAAATAATTTAATTGCTGTAGACTTAATGGCATCTGTAAATAAGTGTCAATGTGTTTCTCAAGTGTGCAGTATGTACAAATTATGGCTTTGGTCATAATTAGTAAAAATTAATTCATCGAAATTAAAAAAAAATAAAATAAAATGGTTGATGACACCAGCCAAATTGAAACTGTTATGCGAGCCTGGATGATAAATTGTGTGAGGCCCACGGAGGTGAGGCCTGTATAAATAGGAAACAATAAAAGTCAAAAATAAAAGTCAAACAGCTATTATTTATTGTGCACTCAGATATTTGTGGACTATTGTTACTGTTTATAACCCCAACTAACAACAAATAAAAAAACTACTCTGTACTTTTTGCTGATGAGTAGCATTACTTTGTTTAGTACCTGTTTAACCTGTAAATCAGACGTGTTTGCTGTTTTTAAAGATTTCGTGGCTAAAAGCGAGGCTAAGTTTAATTTTAAATTACTCAACTTATGCTGCGATAATGATGGCGAATATCTATCGATTGAAATGAAAGGTTATTGTGTAGAGAGAGGGATATCATAACATTTAAAAATTCCGAGAATACCACAGTTGAATGGCGTTTCTGAACGTATGGTCGGAACCATTACTTACTGGAAAAGTTCGTTTCATAATAAACGCTGCTAAATTAGACAAAGTGTTTTGAGGCAATACGCAGTATGAACTGTTGTTTATTTGATTAATTTGACCCCAATTAAAACTTTGAAAGTTTTCAAAAACACCATTCGAAATGTGGCATGATACAAAACCTCGAATAAAAAAAAATATTTGAAGGTAGTTGGTTCAACTGTTTACGTTCATAATAAAAGCAGTAAGGCCAAGTTTAATGGAAAATCATGGAAAGGGATACTTGTGGGTTATGAACCAAACGCTTTAAAGTTTGGAACCCAGAGTGCGAAAGTTACATAGTAGTCAGGGATGTTATTATTAATGAGACTGGATTTCTTCAATCCAGGCCAGACCTCAAGTCTGAAGGGAATATTAAAAAAATTCTCACGGCAAAGCTGATGATGTAATATCCAAGTCAGTGCCGGTCAAGTCTCATAACTCTGACAGTTCTAAATCAGATACGTCTATGGTCTAAATCTGATGAGCACGAGTGTCTTAGTAAAGTTCGCAAATTAAACCATGATAATATAAAATTGAATCGGAGGAAATAAATGATAAACTTTTTGATAACCCATCTTCACCAAAAGAAAACACAAATAAAATCCTGACGTTAGATGATGCAATAGGTTCAAAAGTCGTCCACCTATGTCGTATAATGAAGACGATGATGATGATCGCCATTTTGTGTGCTCAGTCTATTCTATGTAAAACACCAAATTCATTAGAAAAGATCAAAACAGATCTCAGTGGAAAAGTGCAGTAGGGACGAACTAAATTTTCTAAAACTTGATAATACTTAAACTTTAATACCTACACCTGAAAATAAAAACATTGTCAATTTATTGTAAATGGATGTTTTCTATAAAACATGATGAATTTGGAAAACCTTTAAGATAAAAAAAAAGGCACAACTTGTTGCAAAGTGTTTCAGTCAAGAATACCTCACGGACTATACCTAATGAAACTTTCGCACCAGTATAAGCATGAATAGCTAGTTTCAGATGTGTCTTACTTTTGGGAATCAATTTAATTTGCTAGTTCGTCTTAGGGATGTCAAAACTACCTTCCTAAATGACAAATTAAAGGAAGATATTTATATGAAAGTTCCTGAGGGTATATCTAGTCTAGATAATTATGTGTTAAATTAAATACAGTACTTTACGGCCTGAAACATGCAGCCAGATAAATGTTGGTTTGAAGTTTTAGAACGATCTCTTAAAGAAGAAGGTTTTCAAAATTCTTCATTCAAATATTTGCTAGACAATGGAGATATACATACCTCAGCATATAATTATGTCATTTTATTTAAAGGTGTTTTAACATAATAGTATGTGCTGATATTGAAACAATTAATAATTTTAAAAGGTATTTAATGAGTAAATTCAAAATGACTTTTTAGACAGATTTAAAAAAAAAAAAAAAAAAAAAAATGTTTTTTGGTATAAAAAAATTACAAGCATGTAATGAAATAACATTAGATCAAAGTGCATACAGTACGTGAAACAGTATTAAATAAATTTAATATGCACTATTGTAAACCTATCATAATCTATGAGGATAACAATGGCTGTATACGCATTGCAAATAATCCAACCAATCACAAAACATAGATATAAAGTATCATCTAGCTAAGGAACAGATTAAAAAAAAATGTAATAAAATAAGATTACATTCCAACAGTTCAGCAGTTGGCAGATGTTCTGACCCGCTATCACTTTTCAAGAGATGAGAAGTAAAATGGGCTTAGAATAAGATACTGATTGAATGTTCAGTGATTCTACATAATAATATGATTTATGATTAATTTAATTATTATTAAGAATAATTTAATGAAATGGTTTGATTAAGGTTTTCTGGGTTTTCCTTAATCCTTGGCAGCAAATGTTGGACCATGTAGATTTCCCAGCAAACACTAGGAAGTGAATATGTTCCGGTCATTTAGGTAGTATGTACTATGACTTATTTTGTTTGTATAATTGGTAGATTAATTTTTGAGGGGGCGTGTTGATTTATTTGATTTAATTATTTACAAAAATCAATCTTTAGTCGATTCTGTAATAATCGATATGTCGTAGGTACCTACTTATTATATAAATACTACCCACCATTATTATTACTTTACTTCTCGTTAGCCCCTTAAGAAAGACGGACGTATAAACTTCCTAGTGACTTTCAATTGGCTAATAATAATCTTTATATTTTAAAAAGCCCATAACTCGTTTTATTGTTAGAACCTAGATTTCCTACAGCATTCTTATAAATTGTCACGGTCACAGTCGAAAGCGCACTAGTTCGCGGAGACGGAATTTGTACTATGAACGGCTCATACTGAGCATGTCACGCGGACACAGATTCGCCCGCTTGCCACTTCTCGGGTTTTTTATATTTTTATGGTTGACATGGTATACAGTTTTACTAATTTTGAACTTTTAATACATCGCTGTAAAAATAATAATTCTGTCATCCATGTGTTTCAAGAACACTTAAATCATTACATATCAAGGATCAGACGATATTAGTTCTTAATTCAATCTCGGTAGAGCTTCAAATATATTGCGTAATTTTGTATTTTTCAAAATAATTTATCCTCTCTCTTGGCCAGTTATATTCAGACAAGAGGATACTTATTATTATCCTCTTGATGGAAAGTATCCATGGATGGATAATGACATTTTTTTTGCTCAGACTTACATATTACATTGCTAATCAAATCGCCATACAAGAGATTTAATTAAGTTGAATGCGAACTAACTTTTATACACAGTATAAGCCAAACACACAAAAAAAGCCACTAAGCCACAGTATAAGTTTATCTTCGAATAAATTTTGAATTTTTGACAGTTTTTCCATACAAAAACTGTCAGTTGTCAATTTTATTCGGATAAAAGATATCCGACTTTGGTCAAATTAGCCCTTAGCAATGTAATACTCCATCATCATATCTTCATCTGTATGTATTATCAATGTATCCGTTTGTGTGTGTGTGACAATAAATAGCCGCAATCTAAAACATTTCCAAATACATGTCCCATTTCAAACCAACAAAAAAAAAAAGAATTTTATTTTAAAAATCGAATCTCATCAACGGAATTATCATGCAGAACGCATCAACCCGAATTAGTTACCTAGTAAAAACGAAAGCCTTTTCCATTCTAATCAGAACGAGAGCCTTCGACATTCTTCCGTCAGGCAGTCGAAAATATTTGTCAAAATATTTCCTTAATACCCTCAGTTTTGTTAGAATCCCCATTACAATACACCCTTCGTGAATTAATGATAGGGCTGCCAGTTTTAGAAACAGATATGAAAATTAACAAATAATTAATGTTTGTTTTTTTTTACCGCTTATCGGCCACCATGGCTATTGGCTAGAGACATAGGAACTTGATGGACTAACCATTGCACCTTCTTAGTGGCTTGGACTGACTAGATGCTTCAAGGCAGATTTAACAGGTGTTGTGAATGTCCAGCAGCAGACTACGATAAGTCAATTTGAATTATTACCCTACCTATCATCAGAAATGGAAGGAAATAAAAAGATCTTTGACGTGGATAACAACAATTTACTTAGATTAATACAATTTACTTGAGATTTATTTGTTTAAAAAAAAGAAATGTGTGCGGTCGGGAAAGCCCCGTCAGGAACGAAATTCCTTCTGACATTTCTATGATTTAAAATAAAACAAAAACATAATTTTTGCATAACGCCATTTTGGATTTCAATTTTGAACTTACTATTGACATTGATTTTAGCGCCCTCAAAAACCATGAAAACAACACCAATGATGAAAAATTTAAACATTTTCGCAGCCGCCATGTTGGATTTTCATTTTGACCAAATTCACATAACGCTTTTTCGTTACGTGTCGATTTCTACCAGTTTACTCCTACCTCAAACTGGAATTTAAACACGCTTTGTTTAAATGCAGATTACGAGAAACTGCTATATTTAAATAAATTTTTAGCTTAGTAAGTTCTTAAGATTCTTTAATACCTTCAATTTAACGCAAATACGCAATAAGGAACTGTTTACGTATATTCGTATAAAACAGAAAGTAGACGACTTTGGAATTTTTTTCTATCGAAAAAATTATGTTTCGGTTTAGACAATATATTCAAATGACACATATGAAAAATCAAAATGATTTATTGGGTTTATAGGAATTTTAGACACACACAATATTATCGTTGTATCCCCTTAATATACACAAGAAAAGTCACATACATAGAGCATTGATAACACCGTGACAACCAACTAACACTTGCTCGCAAAAATAATTAAAATACAACATTTAGAATTTTAATTAGAGATTACCATTAGAGTTGAAGATGGGGCATAAACATAGTGTATTAAATACTTATGGTGGTGCTATGGTGGCATGGTGCAAGGTAGGGAAGGCACGGTGAGTTTATGGGTTATTGCATCTATTAAACTAAAACTTTATTACTGGTACTAGTTCCTAGGTCTTAGAACATGGGCAAAGTACTGAATGCCTTAAGTGGCGATTTATCTAATCGTGTTAAAATTCTTTGTAAGATTGTGTTAATTTTACTAGGTACTGGTGAAAAAATCGTGTCTTAAAGTCTGGGTGTGACATATGCTAGACACATCACATACCGATTTTAATAGCAGATTTTAAATAGGTCTATCAAATTAATAACTACTGGCTTATAAACCCAACCAAGGGGCTTGTGGCTAAGTAATAACAGCCGCACGGGACGATCGGAGGTTAAGCTACGCTTACCGCGGTTGGTCCGTGGATGGGTGATATATTTATATACCAAGACCCGTGCCTCGGAAAGCACGTGGTCCCGGCCGTCATTCGTGGATTTTTGTTGAAAGTCTGACAACCAGTTTTACCAAAGGATATTATCGTATTAACTGGGTGGTGGAGGTCAGATAGGCAGTCACTCCCAAGTCCCTCCATGTAAAGTACTGGTATTCAGCTGCATCCGGTTACACTGGAAGTCGACCCCAATATCTTTGGGAAAAGGTGATGAGCTTATAAACCCAACGGACCGGAATCTTATCAAAGTATTTACCTATAGTGAAAAGTTTTCTTAATGTCATCTCAAATCGATTTTCAAATCTCTAGACGATCTCTAGTCAATGATCTGTTTCAAAAGTATCATATGAAAATGAAAATAAAACGTATGGTCTGTGACAACCTGTGGTACTCACAAATGCTTGTAGGTACCTACAAGCATTTGTGATTGGTCGAATCAAAATACGAACAACTTTTACTTTTTAGCATAAATTCACCTGTAGATTAGAATTGAATAATCCAATAATCGTCTCTTCTTTCTTTGTACAGGCTGTATTTCTTTGGAACGCGCTCCCTCTGAACATCAGGATGGCAACCAATCGGTTGTCTTTTTAAGTGAAGACACGTGAGTATATACGTCAGAAGTTGGCAGAAACATCACAGCGCTATTGTGCTGGTTCATTTTCTCCTCTACTGATCGTTATTTCTCCTTTACCGATCGTTATTTCTCCTTACAAAGTTTTATAATATGTATGTACCTATTTATTCTTGTATTTTATAGTTATTTTCATGTTATCTATCCTTTATGTTGCACCTGCCATGTTTTCTCTCTGCTTCACCCTAAGGTTGACTGGTAGAAAATGCCTCAGGCATTAAGTCCGCCTTTGCATTGTACGGTATTTTTTTTACTTACGTGCATAAAGTATCAATAAATAAATAAATAAATTGATTTTTAGAGGCATGAGGAACAGGGTGTAAAGTTCACTCATCCTCCATAGAAAAGGGAGGATTCTCCGACCAGACGGGTGTTGTGTCTGGTGGGCACTGCCCGACGGTTGATGTCGGGACGTTGTACCAGTATATTATTTTATATGCTAGTTGCGCGGTAAACTCTGATTGCGCGATGCAGGATTTCGTGACGTCATGTCATTGTGATGCGTAGTTCGTATGTGGCGATGTAGATTCCGCCACAGATTCTAAACCCTCGCCTTATTGGTAAGTATACTTTCGAGATCAAATAATAAAAAAAACATTCATAAGTATCCATACCTATGCTGTAACAAAGCTGAAGAGTTTTTTTGTATGTTTGAACGCGCTAATCTCTGGAACCGCTAGTCGGATTTGAAAAAATCTTTATGCATTTGATAGCCCAATTCTTGAGGAAGGGTGTAGGCTATATTAACATCACGCTATGAACCTTAGGAGCCGAGCAAAAAGAAAAAAAATCAGAAAGAACGCTAAGCAAAAATGAAGTAACAGTGCGGGTAGGCGATGCGATGCGACGGGGTATATCGGAGGAACAAGAAATTTCACGTGGACGAAGTCGCGGGCAGAAGCTAGTTCAAAACTAAAATCTTCTTTCTAAACTTTTTGGTCAACCCACTTAATTAAAATATCGGCAACCCTATCCTGTCGTTTCTTTGACTCCCATTGTTCAGTTCCTGCTAGCAATTAATTAGGCATTCTGTCTTGACCCGCGGACACTCCTGTTGCCATTGTGTAAACCACAGAATAGCTAATTACAGAAGGTTGGCTCCATACAACGAGCGAAGACGCACGCACAAATAGACACGCTTCCTGTATAGCGAGCGCAAGGAGGCACTCGCGACTGTCACTTGTATGAGATACGTATGGTCTGTTCCAAAAGTGTCTGGTGTGAAAGTAAACTAATCCTGCGGCCGTACACGAAAAAATATCATGGATCCGTTGAGAAAAAAGGATGGTGCTATAGGTCGTATATATAGCTCCGTCTCTCTCTCACACTGGAACCGTTCAACTTTCTGCCCTGCTATAAGAGCTCATACATAATAAGCCACTTGTTCACGCTAAATTATTACACAATCCCTCATTAGAGGACAAAAATACAAAAACAACTAAGCTAAGCAACACATTCCTCTGAATTTGGAGGTTTGACCCTTGTTTGACCTAATTGTTTGAATAAAAATCATCGAAGAAAAATGACTTTCTAAAATTAAACTCAATTGTCAAATGTAAAACCGATTTAAAATTAGAATTTTGGGATGTTTTAAATAATCAAATCAAAGTACTCAATTTGTAAGTAGCACTACAAAGCATCCACATGTAGATACGTTTTCTGATCCATTCGGTTACATTGTCATTAGAAATGATAAATGATTTTATTTCTGTAAGTAGATTTGTACAAACACTTTTACATGTCAATCATATTTTTAAAAACTATATGAGGTCTGCGTTTCCCCTCTGACTACTCTGAGAAGAAAACCCTAAACAAATTCAGCGGTCACAGATATAATCTTTTTCAGATCATGTGAAGACCATGTAGAATGGGGTCTGAAATGGTATTTTGAGGAAAGAACCACACAGAAAAAAAACAACAGACACACAATACTTACGTATAAGTACGCGTCTATGTGCGCGGACGCCTGTTTTCGCTTGTTGTATAGAGCTGGCCTTCTGTACCAATCTATGTTGTGTTGTTATGTTGCCATTCTGTAAAACCATGAGTTAAAATGTGTACAGCCCATAGTTCCGACACTGATCAGACTAGGAAACTAATCTTAAGGCGAGTAGTGCTGCCAAGAGAAAATGAGAAACCATTGAGAAAAAAAAAATAATAAGTCTGGAGATGGAACATTTTGAAGTTTCCTAGGATCATATTTTTAAAAACGGCCGTTAACTGCTATAACTTCGAACCTAGGAGGTTTATTGGTGATTTTTTTGATACAAAAAATTCTTCCTAATATAGTCATATTAGGAAGAAAAATGTGAGAAAGGAAATTTAAAAATGTTCCATGTCTCTAGACTTATTAATTTTTCAGCCGGTTAGCAGCTATTACTCGCCTTAATAAGAAGATTTAAAACGTTTCGTTGACTACTGCAGTCAGCACAAATGTTTAGTAAAATATAGTATAGTTCCGTTATAGTTATAGTGCACAGGCTGGAGAACTTAGGACTTTGAGGTACTGCTCTCTCTCTTCTCAGCAGTTACCTTCAAAACAGAATACAGGGGGTAAAAATTGAAAACTATATTAGTGACGAAGAGAACGTGACGTGTGGCGTCCCGCAGGGCAGTGTTCTCGGGCCGACGCTCTTTTTGATATATATTAATGAACTCTGTAACCTTATTATCAACGGTGCGAGGATACTGTCCTACGCGGATGACACTGCTATTATCTTCTCTGCTAAGACCTGGGACAAAGTTAGGCTGGAGGCTGAGAGGGGACTGGCTAGAGTTAGTGATTGGCTATGTGAGAATCTGCTTACGCTAAATACCCTAAACACCAACTACGTCTGCTTCACTAAATACGCAAACTCTCAGCCTGCGCCTGACTTTAACATTAGAATACATTCTTGTCATACCCCAACCCAATGTACCTGCAGTTGCCCTGTAATTCATAAGGTAAATTCCGTCAAGTACCTAGGGATTGTTGTAGATCAAAGCTCAGGACCCACACCTCGAAGTAACTATAGGGAGGGTAAGAAAACTCATATGGGTTTTCAAATCTTTGAGACATGTTATGAATGCAGAACTACAGAAGAAAATCTATATCGCACTGGCTCAATCTGTAATCATATATTGTATCTCGGTATGGGGTGGAGCACCTAAGTCGTATTTTATTGATCTGGAGAGGGCACAGAGATCCTTGATTAAGGTCATGTACTGTAAGCCCTACAGGTTTCCTACTGAAGCTTTATACGCAAGCTCTATGCTGCTCTCCGTTAGAAAATTCTACATATAGCCCGCGACCCCAGCGGCGTCGGCCCTATTGGACCACATCACTTGCTGACATCTCTTTGAGGCGCGCGTGGAACACAACGCGCCGTCGACTCGGGCCTGGTCCTTACCGGACGGCGAGCTACCCGCTACTCACCGTCCGCAGGCCCGCGCCTACGGTGGCCGGAAATCGCCACGCAATTCCCGCCGCCCAGGGCGTCTCCTGCGGCGACTGAGGGCGTGAGGCTGCCTCTCCCTCACGCGTTCCACCTCCTCCTTCGCGAGCATCACTGCTTCGCAGAAGGAGGTGACGGCCTCCCATGCACTCTCGCTCCGCACCATGGCCTGAACCCAATATATACCCTAATAATATACCCTATGCAGCTGTATGAGTGTAAGAGGACATTAACGGAGTGGCTCTTCACGCTAAATTATGATGCCGTGGAAGACATTTTGGCGACTACGGGTTGAATGTCATGCATGCAGACACACACACACACATACACTCACACCCATTCATACACACATACACACAAAATATACATTCACAAACGCACATTTATACAAAACACACTTTAGTTTTCACATACTGCCATAATCACGATTTTCATTTTTCATTTTTTAATAGTTTTATAAAAAATGAGTAATTTATACCTCACTAGCACAACAAATCAATTGTTACTCAATCAAGGACGAGCGAGGTTTATCCCATCACAAGTATCTTCGGATTACTTTCTGGGAAACGCCGGCAACTTAATTGTATAGATTTAAGATTATAAACACATTTTTTTTTTCGTTACCGTGTCGCCTTTGACTTTTGGAATGGTAACAGTGCTGTGTAACGCTTTAATTGTTTGTTTAAAACTATACGTAATACAGGAGCTCGTGGCTAAGTAATAACAGCTGCACGGGTCGATCCATCAGGTTAAGCTACGCTTTACATACGACTATCTTTACATACCGAGACTCCTCCGTGCTTCGGAAAGCACGTTAAGCTGTTGGTCCCGGCTTAAGCTGTTGTCATTCGTAGATCTTTGACAGTCGTTACGGGTCGTCAGAAGCCCGAAAGTCTGACACCAATCTTACCAAGGGGTATCGTATTACTCAGTTACTGGGTTGTGGAGGTCAGATAGGCAGTCGCTCCATGTAAAATACTGATATTCAGCTGCATCTGGTTAGACTGGAAGCCGACCCCCAACATAGTTAGCAAAAGGCTAGGCAGATTGATTGGTTAGAAAACTATACAAATGTATGTATAAACAAATTTTCTAAAAGCTGGCTAATAAAAACTGAACTAGTGAACTTACTTACTTACCTAAGTTTACACAAGGTCAGTTTATTGCAGGGATTCCCAAACTATTTTGGGCATGAGACCGCTTTTACAAAATGAACTGATACCTCAGACCCCCTTGGCCAAATTACTTTAAAAATCCTATCTCTAGTTTTTGAAAACGCGGCTGAAAGACTTGTACGCTCGAACACATTATCTCGAACACTTATAATTAATAGGCTTCGGTCGATTTTTAGACCTCATCGATCCCAAAAATCAGTTTTCGTTTATGTCGACCCCTGGGAAACCGATTTCGACCCCAAGGGGTCTATATCGACCACTTTGGGAATCCCTGGTTTATTGGGTACTAGCTTCAGCCCGCGGCTTTGCCCGCGTGGACGTCGGAAAATATCCCACGGGAACGAACGTACTACCGGGAAATCCTTCCTTATTCTTTGTCTACATTATAAAGGGAACCTGTGTGCCAAATTTCACGTTTCTAGGTTCAAGGGTTCTAGGGCTGGGCTTTGATGAGTCAGTCAATCAGGACTTCTCTTTTTAATTGCACCTATAGATTACCTACTGGAGGTTCATCCAGATCCGTTCAGCCATTCTGCCGTGATTGAGTTACAAACATCCATCCATCCAATCTTTGGCATTTATAATATTAGTAGGAGTAGGATACTAGTCGTTGCCCGCGACTTCATCTGCGATCCAGGATGAAAAGTATTCAATGTCCTTGTCCAGGTCATCGTCTACCCATGTGCCAAATTTCATCCAAATCCTTTCAACCGTTTTAGCGTGAAAGCGTAACAAACAAACTCACTTTCGCATTTATAATATCAGTTAGGATTAGGATTATATTAAACTATCTGCGCCAAGTGGTTTTACCCGCGTAGCCCGGGATAAAAAGTATCCTATGTGTTAATCCAGGGTATAAACTATCTACATACCAAACATCCAAATCGGTCCAGCCGTTTGAACGTGAAGAAGCAACAAACATACATACACACACACATACTCACAAACTTTCGCCTTTATAATATTATAAGTGTGATAAAAATACTGGTATTCAGCTGCATCCGGTTAGAATGGAAGCTGACCCCAACATAGTTGGGAAAAGACTAGGCAGATTGATTATATTAAGTAGGATGGTAGGATTACGAGACAAGGAAAGCTCTCAAGGTGACCACAGGTGTAAAGAATTACCACTTATATAAGACCAACAGTCTTAGATCAATCTTTACAGAGGTACATAAACTAGCTACTTAACCAGGGTATTATTCCAAAAAGACTTACTTAAAACAAAACACATGCAGCTTTTATATATGTAAATAGAAGTTATGTGAATGATAGATAATGTAGCATGCATTGATGGAGTGCGTCCGGTATTAGACAGACTGAGAATTGATTGAAAATTCAATCTAAGACAAGTACCATGGTAGTATTTACACGATGGGATGTTGCATTATGATGTAACTATAAGTCTTTAAGTATGTACAGTTGTATTGCGGAAATCGGTCGACATGGTATGGCATGTGATGCGGAGGAATGATGAAAATGTCGTGAGGAAAGTTTTGAGTATCAATGTCGATGGTATAAGAGTAGGGGAAGACCAAATAAACGATGGATGGTCTGTGTGAAAGATGACATGGCTAGAAAGGGGGTGATTAGTGAGATAACGATTATTAGAGAAGTATGGAAAAAAGGGACATGTTGCACCGACCCGAAATTGATTGGGATAAGGGCTGGAGAATGACGATGATGATGGAGTCTTTAAGTCTGTAATTGTAGATACGGGACCTGGGCCTGTTTCACAGAGTTCAGATAGACACTATTTACCTGACTTTAAACTCAATAATTTGTATGAAAAAAATTATAATTGTCAATTTTATAAAGAAGTAAAGTTTTTGATTTTTGATTATGTATAATCAAAAACAAAAACTGTACCTGGTTCTCTCAAATGTAATACAAATAATAGGGTATTAGGTTAAACGAAGGACATACATTATTAAGGGATTTCGAAACAAAAGTCATTTGCATACATTTATGCTCGCATAATTCGATTAATTAAGCTGAAGACCGACTGTAGAAGAATAAAAAGAAGAAAAGAAATGAAACTTTGGAAGGAATCTTTCATTTCACCACCACCTCAACACAATCGACAATAGTCTGGTCCTTCGAGCCGGATCCTGAACCAGCGTTCTATGCATTATAAGGAACAGCAGATTTTTTTTTCATTAACCTTAAATACTGTAGGTGTAGGTAAGTATCATCATCTGCCTAGCCTTTTCCCAACTATGTTGGGGTCGGCTTCCAGTTTAACCGGATGCAGCTGAATACCAGTATTTTACATGGAGTGACTGCCTATCAGACCTTCTGAGGTCAGATAGGCAGGTATACTTACATAATAATGAAGAACTTCAAAAACCAACAAAAACAAAGTAAAAGCATTAATTTTAATTACAATGTTTAATGGTACGTTTGAATGTCAAGGACTTGACCATTTAGTCGGAAAGTTAATTAATTAATAGTAAGTAAGTTCCTAAAGAAAACCTTTAATAATCCATTACTACGTTAAACTTTAAATTAATAAATATCACAGCGCAGGTGTACTAGGACATCTTATTACGACCCATCTTGAATGCCATAATACACATAAAATATGTACTGCCGACGGCAATATGGCCCATAAAATACATGGTGAATTTATATTCGGTACCTACATAAATGAATGGTTGAAAATTATGTAGAGCGTGGGAAGATTCAAATATAAAAGGTGTACGTAATTTAAATAACGCACAACCTCTTAAGGGGTCATTGTACTCATCATTATGAACAACTTTTACTATACGAACAAACCTAAAATCGCGAAAAAAAATCTGTTGCAAGCTCTACTAACTTGTCAAAATGTAGGAACAGCTAATTTTTTTCACGATTTAGCGTTTGGTCCCATAGTAAAAGTTGTTCTCAATGACGCCATAAGAGGTTGTGCGTTATTTAAATTACACCTGTTATTGTTCTTCCATTAATGTTTCTACTTTCAGATTCATTACGTAGTGATTATGTCAAACCCTACGCTGTAGTGGACAGTGGACGAATTAGTCACCGCCCCACAGGTTCACAATCCACTGACCTATACAAAATAAATAGTGGCCTATGTACTTACTAGGAAATACTGAGATTATAACAAATAAAAGCATTATCTGTCCATTTTAGACACGTACTTTTTGCTTTAACAAAAAATTGCATAACTATAACGCATTAAAAATGCAGAGTGGGGGCTAGTTACGTCACAGTTCAGTATAATATCTAACAAGGCGTATTACGACTGCTTTTATAAAAATAAATTCGTTTTCGTACCACTTGCTCAAAAAAGTGACATTCTATGCCACAAAAAGCGAACATAACAATAGTCATTTTTAATCTGTTAAAAACAGGGAAAGAAAATTGTACTGAATTTCATTCATCCTCTAGGGGGAGAATGTGATTTAAATTTGGAATACTTAGGTACCGAAATTTATACTGAACTACATCTGTGTTTACACCATTGAGTTTGTATATGAAGCATTATACATCTTTTTGAAAAAGGAATCCGCATTTATTATGCAGTTATGATTATTAAATAAAATTACGAAAACCGACGGGGCCGTATGCCTTTGCTTTTCCGACAAAAAAATATTAGTCTAGGAATTTGCCGCGTTTTTGTTTTCATCAAATACATAAACGTTAAGTTTTATTTTAATTGTCATTATTTTTAATAAATGCTTATCTCATATTATTATTGTGTTAATTTTTTCGCAAATGGTACGAAAAGTACAGTATTTTCCTCGGTGATAAAGCTGTCTTAGTCTTGGGTGAACTTAAATCCCTCGCTACACTCAGGACTCGTCTTAAATCCCTCGCTTCGCTCGTGATTTAAGTTTTTAACACCCTCGCTACGCTCGGGAGTAAACCTCGAGTCCTTCGTTACGCTCGCGATTTAAATCGTCACCCGCGACAGAAGACACTGCTTTATCCCCTTGGTTAATAATCTACTATTTCATTGACCAAAATTAGGTGAACTCCCGTACTTACATGACCCACAAGTCGACATTTTTTCCTTGCGAATCTTTATATTAGCTGTATTATGTAACACCCCGGGTGGAAGAATGGATGAATGAAGATTTTAGGAGCTGGATTACATACAAAACTACTTTTTACAAGGTTTGGCCATAGATTAGCGGTAATTCTAAAGCGTACGTGTGGTAGGCAGGTATTAGTACCATGACATGACATGAATGACTCTAAGGTGACATTGTCTTCTTTGAGTTAGAGATAGCGAAAGGGTAGTTATTACGGAGTAAAGAAGATGCTCCTTATTATAACCATCCTCGGCACCTTTTTTTCTTCAACCCTCGGCGGTCGCAACCACGAGTGCGTTTAAACTGTCCGTGTACGGTACTACAATAAGCTGCCTTTCTCCCTCCCTTATGACACCTCTTACAAACGCTTCAGCCCACCAGGGCTGAAGCGTTTGTAAGAGGAAATTCAATCAACTGCTACCAAGCAGTTGATTGAATTTCCAAATCATTAATAAAGAAACTATGACATGTGCATCTAAACGACATATATTATGTACAAAGTTGGTCCTTTACTGAACAACGTTGGTCCTTTAAAGAAGTCCAAACTCAAGATTTGCCAACGGGCAATGGATAGTGGAGCGCCGCATAAAGGTGTCAAGCGTACAGATCGCGTTAGAGAAATCACCCTGCGCTCCATAACTCAAGTAGTGGATGTTAAAGAAAAAACAGCCAGGCTTAAGAGTGGGCTGACCACGTCGCACGAATGCCCCCGAAGAGATAGGCAAGGACCTTCACCCATTGGACGCTTCAAGAAGGACATCGCCGTCGATGTAGACCGCGGTGAAGATGGTGTGACGATCTGTTCATGTTGCAGGGCCAACATGGCCAGAGATAGCACAAGACAGAAAGGTTTGGAAGGAAAAAGGGGAGGGCTTTGCCCAGCAGTCGGGCACAAAATAGGCTACCTATCAAAAAAATAAAAGCAAAGAAACATAAGTTAGCAAATTCCTGACGCAACAGGACCTTCTAACAGGCTGAATCGAAACCCTAAGCGCCCAGACAGATCCCTAATCGCATAAGAATACGTTCACACACTCATTACTCTTAAACCGCGTTAACACCGACAAACATTTTCTAAGAGCCACTCGCCTGAAGGTATACCTCAGTACCTCGAGGTACGAGGTACCTGGAGGGATAAAAGCGCACACATGCAGGGCATTATCGTAATTAGCGTAATGCTATTATTGGGAGGCTCGGCGCGGTGCGTCGCGCGTAGCAGATCGGTAATATGTGGGCAATGTTCGGACCTGAATCAGGGGTAGCGTGGATACGGTAAATTTTCGATGCTAATGCTTGCAAAAATAAAGCTCCTGATATACGAAAAAAAAATAGCATGTGGCTTGACAAATAATAAACTCAAACTCAAAGCAATTATTTGAAATAAACCAATTACAGATACTTTTGAATTGTCAGGGAGTCGGTCAGTCAGAAAGATGAAGCTAGTTGCCCATTACAAAGCGTAGTAGGAACCTATGGAGAAGAACGGGCAAGAAACTAGACTCTGCAACTCTTTTAAATATATTGGCTTACATCATTCATGTTGAAAATATATATGTGAGAACAGCTGATTACGACTGCTAATCAATATGTGGACCAAATATGTATTCATTTTGGAAGCGTTAGAAAATCGCATTTAACTCATGAGAACTTGGTGACGGTGCACGATTGCCTTAGAAGACTCGATACTTTTATCACCAAGCAACATTGCTGTTCTGAAATGAGAAGCACTTGAGGCATTTAACTTCGTTTTTACGTACGATTAACTATCATTAAGCCCCATGATCTGCCTCCACTTTCCATCGGTTAGGCGGCACTATCAAATTATTTGAATAACCATCTCAATACCGTTTCCTAACCTAATAAAGGAACGAATTTACAACCATTTAGGCACTAGTCCCAGCGCTGTGTAAACAGTCAGAGATAAAATCGCAAAAAAAAAACAGCTGCTCTCTACATTTTGACGAGTTTGATGTAGATAAATGTATTGAATAGCTGTTTTTTTTATCGCGATTTCATCTTTGGTCTCATAGTAAAAGTTGTTCATGATGATGAGTACAATGGCCACTTAAGATGTTGTTGGAGTTTTACCAATAACCTTGTATACATCTCTTTTACTGACACGGGCCCTACATCTATTGTAGGTCTGTACTATGTTTATTGAGCGAGAAAATAATCGATAGCTAGCATAGCTTCCTCGTCTACTGTGGCACAGGTGCAACCACCAAGCCTCAGGATATTGCAGAAAAATATCATGACTAAGAAATACAAATGCCTCCTCTATTCCCCTTCATGAATCTACCCGCCATCGCAACTGGTGCCCGTTCTGTAGGAAGCCGCTTTTCAACTGCACTCGCCGCCGGCTCCAATTCGTTACATATACATATATACATGTAAATACATCGAGGGTATCGTTCACAAGGTTCCGAGAACAGCGCTAATATAGATCGTGGAGAGATAAATATATCAGAATGCTTACTTATACCACACTTAGGTATACATTGTGTGCATATTTTTAGGGCTCCGTACCAAAATGGTAAAAAAGGAACCCATAGACAAGGAACCCTTATGGTGTGACTCAGTCTGTCTGTCTGTCGGACTGTCTGTCTGTCACAGCTGGATATCTCAAGATCTACTAATGCTATCAACTTGAAATTTGGAACATTTTTAGATGACGTTTACCCATTGAGTTAACTCAATGCGTTTACCCAACTATTTTGCAAATAAGAAAAAAATAAAAATATTTATATTTTTTTGCAACAGGGACTAAATGGGGGTCTTTAAAATTCAAAGTAGGGCTACTATGTGGGGTATCATATGAAAGAACGCTGTTTGCATATTCTCAATTTTTTTTTCTTTGTTTAGGCCGCACAGTTTCCGACTTTTGATGAAAAATGTGAAAAAAAATACCTTTCGGCCCCCTTATTTCCGAAGTTTGCAAAGAGAAAAATCTGAAATTATTTTAAGTGATAGAAGTTTATGTAAAGATTACAGGAAAAATAAAACGATGTCTCTAAATAGCACATTTTTTCAGAAATCAGAACGGAACCCTCGGTGCACGAGTTCGACTCGCTCTTGACCGGTTTTTATGTTTGCTTATAGATACTTAGGTTGGGCTATGGCCATTTTAATCAGCTCTGTCATCGTACTTTGATTATGAATCATCACTAAACTGTCCATAGCTTATTCATTCATTAATTAAAACTAGTGCATCAGTGTCGACATCATGATCTTTTGATGAATCATCACAAAATTATTCAAAAAACCGATTCTTCATGTTAATTTAGTGCCGAAGACTTGCTCATAAAATTCTTGAATCATAAATCATAATCAAACATCTCCTAGAAGCTTATAAAAGGACCTTTTATAATAGAAGAATGAAAGAAAGTTTTGACTCTTGTGATTAAAAATTTCATAAAATCAATCATTTTTTCATGAAAACTTTCTGTCGCCTTTTTCTTGTTTAAAGAGTGACCCCAATTGAGGTAAAATGTGATAGGCTATTTAAAACAGGATACATAAGTCTAAAAAAACTTTTTACAAAAAAAAAAAAACAACCGACTACCAAAGAAACACTACAAAGTGAAAAATAACTTTAATTTCTGAAGTCGGTGTCTTTGATTTTTTATTTAACTACTTTCGTTTTTTTTTGCCACCGACTGCCGAAATTAAAGTTATTTTTCACTTTGTAGTGTTTCTTTGGTAGTCGGTTGTTTTTTTTTTGTAAAAAGTTTTCATTTTTCACTTTTTAGTGGTCCCCACACAAATCTAAATACCACTCTGCAAAAGAAATTAGAGCATCATCCACATAGACTAAATGGAAAAATACGTATTAAATTAAATTTGATGCGGCATATAGTTACCATTAAATCATTTATAGCCATAGTGCACCTCATGACAATTCCAATAAGCCCAAACACGGCTAGGATACATAGTTTTATTACTGAGTCCCGATGCCTACCTTCCGGCTTCTTCATCAGATCGGTTTGATTGTACCATTTTCATCAGAACCATTTATTTAAAGCTTCGTCACAGTCGCTTAACTATTTTAATCGAGATAATTATCTTATCGCCACCCGTGAAAAATACTTGAGGTGTTCCCGTGGCCATCTGTGGTCTTCTTCATCAGTTCCACTTCACCAGATGATACTTTCTGAATGCAAACGCTTGATTTGTTGATGAAAATACCAAAATCGCTATATGTATGCCTATAATATTTGAGGATTTCCCTCGATTCCTCATGGATCCCATCATCAGAACTGGATTTTGATAAAAATGGGACCAATCGTGAACCGATTGGTCCCATTTGAATTACATTTAAAATTTAAATGACGGAGTACTGAGGTAACAAACATACAAAAAAAAAAATACAACCGAATTGAGAACCTCCTCCTTTTTTAGAAGTCGGTTAAAAACGATCCATATATTGACACACTTACTGATGTATATAGGTTCAACGAACTTGAGTTCTTTACACATCCTTGAGAAACCGGTTTCTTGTACCAAACAATAATTAATTCTCTGATCGTTTTGGTATAAAAGTCAGCCAAAATTTATGTTATTTCAGTAAGCACTAGAAGAAACTTTCCCAGGTGCAAAATTAATTACTAATGCCAATTATAACTTAGCCATAAAACATTCAGACCACAAATTACGACCAATTTATGTATTATCAACAAAGCTTTGTTATCCTTCGATTGGCCTATTACTCTACACAATATCCTTACTATAAACAGTAACCTATAAACTAACATGAATTAATATAAAGTCTCAAGAATAAACTATGATACAATAATGCAAAAAGCTAACTTATATACAGGGTGTCCGGTAAAGAATGGATAACCTTGGAATAGCATATTACAGGCATGAGGGCCGTTCTTAAAAAAATACAAAAAAATAAAATATTTAAAAAAAAATATTAAAAAAAATATATTTTTTGGAGACTCCAAAAAATCATAATGTACGCACGACAACAGATCAAATTTTCAGTATAAGCTGATCTCGCATTGTATAGGATTTCCTTACAATGAGAGGTCAGTCTAAACTAGAAATGTATAGCTTGATGTGTAGCCGTGTGTACTACTAGTGGGGATATTTTTATTTTGTATTTTTTTAAGAACGGCCATCATGTCTGTAATATGCTATTCCAAGGTTATCCATTCTTTACCGGACACCCTGTATATTTCATACTAAAAATAACAAGCACATAAAAACTAAATTTATACACAATAAAAACCTATTGTAATTAAAACTGAATACATTTCTTAGATAGGTGTATTCATATGAAGGTACAGTCGTGGACACATGTGATACAACGACCAATAATGCCCATGGAACTTTAGAATTTATGTTACAAGAAAATAAGGTGTAAATTCCGATGTTTTGTAAGGATATATACAGTGTGCATAAATTAAAATTTTTGCCTTTTACGCGTAACAGGTTTAGCGACTCCCGCCGAGCCGGGTTCGATTCTCGCGTGTCGGATCTCTCAATAAATAAAATTAAATAAAAATAATTAGTTTTAAAGGCTTCACTGCGTGTTATGTTGGCTCAACACGACATACTGCTGTGGTGTTAAATTGCACTTTTAATTTTTATACCACATTGGCATGTGAGCTGGTTCAGAGAAATTTGTTACTAATTAACAATTGAAATTATGCGCTTGATCAAACTTGTGTTAGTTCTTTGAATTCTCGAGTGCTTTATTAGCACTTTCGACGAGTTAAACGATAATTATTCACTTATTTCATGTACTTAGTGCTTTTTTAATGCAAGAGAAATCGTTTTTTCTTTCGATTATAAACGTTTTAGGACTGCACTGTGATTTGACTATTGCAAAAATAAAGTCAACTATAACCATCCTGACATAAGTCGTATACAAATAAAAATAACCAAGACATTTTTTTTATTTTTTATTATTTTTTTTATTTTAGACATTTTGTAATGGGAAGAAAAATAGAAATGACAATTCAATTAGCTTATATTTGCACCAATTTATATGTATAAAAATGTAAGTGTACTACTGAATGAATAAATCTATATAAATAAAAAGAGAATTCCTCACTGACTGACTGACTGACTCATCAACGCCCAGCCCAACCCCCTTGATCCTAAACGATACTAGTGAACATAAAATAATGATATGATGTGTCATTATTATCTATACTTGTTTATAAAAGACTACTAAATGCTAATACATTTTATAACCCCATTTAACACCCATAAGAAAAAGATAGGGCAATTTATTCCTAACTACAATGCAAGTTTTCAACAGCACTTCAGTCACGCGAATGCTGCCCTAAGCCTTTAAAACACTATTTGACCTACAAACCACATTAAAAAAAATATTTTCTTTAATTCGATTCAACATAGAAATACTAGTTAACAAATTACTACACTTTTGATCAGGATAAATTTAAATGTAGTATAGCAGAAACACACCACTCCATCATTTGCGGTCGAGCTCGATGTTGCCTTTAAAAAGAATAAAAGAGGCCTGTACTACCGAGGAGACAAGTCTTTAGCTTAATTAACCTTTTAAAATGGTAAATTAATTGTGTTACTGTAAATTGCGATGCTGTTTTAAGGGCTCTTTTATGCGGCAAGAGATTCTAGCTCGTGAATAGGCGAGGCTCGTATAGCGATTATCGTATACAAAAAGTCTCCTACGATTGTCTTACCATTTTAAAGGACAACAATTTTTGTTTGCACAAACCCTTCCAATTTTGAAAGGTGAAGCAATTCTCGCCTTATTAAATACTGTTCACACAACCCAACTTTTTTATCTTTTTCGATAATCGTCTATGCGAGCCGAGAAACCCTCTTCGTGTAAATGATTCATAAATTAAGATGTTGTGTTATTTGTTTATTTAATTGCCTTAATTGCTAATATAAAATTGTAATTATTAGTGTAAAATAACGTGCGATCTTTCATCTCGTTCGTGCCTGGGAATCTGTCAGTAATGGCGCTGGATGAAGGCCGTTTGTGGTATTAGTGGTCTCTGAAGATATGGCTGCAATTAGCCGTAGATCTGACAGTCTCCTGTTTGCTGTTTTAATCCCGCACGGATTAAATGACTGAGGGAATATTTTCGGCTGAAAAATTACTTTGATTTTAATTTGATATAGGGGGAATATTGAGTTTTTTTTTTAGAAATTACCAATGTTTCGAGCTTATAATGAAACTCTGTTTTGCAGTATACTATACCTATCAAATTGATACTATTGATTGATTGCATTTATTTTATTATTTATTCTGTAATAAATGTTCAGATCATAAGCATAATTTGTATGGTGTATTTATTACTTCCTCTTGTTGATTATTAATTAATTAAGTATTGATTTGTTACGCTAAGCCTAAATTAAACTTTAAATTAAATGTATTTCTGAGTCAATATTTACCTAGTCAGATTATTTCCACCATTTGTGATGGTTAATCATTAGAAACTAATTCTTTTTTATTTTTCTACATTAATAATTTAAGTAAAGAACAAGCTACCATAACATTATATGGGCCCAAAACCCTAACATTAAAACAAAAATATCAGCACCACTCGAAAACATTTTCATAAATAAGAATTTAACGGAAAAAAAAGCACAATATCGGGGTCGCCCAAAAATATAACAACAATTTCGCCATTTAAGTACATAACATTAAATGTAAAGGGAAACATAAAACCGTAGGTAGTAGCAAATGGCACATATTAAGAGTTAATAGGAAACTGCCAGAAAAATTACCTAAATCACTTTTTGTTACAAGTGTACCTTCGCGTGTCAAGCGAGCATAAGGCTCGTACACACGCTATACCAATGTTTTACAGACTTTGCTATAAAAAACGACAGGCTGCCGCCCCAATTGATATTTCGTAAGGGTTACTACTGTTTTCTGCTGGGCTTATATATATTGGCCTGACAGGGATTAATTTTAACACACAAACATTTTACACGGCCCCCTGACGAATTATTGTAATGTTCGACGCTTGTGGTGTTGTGTCTGATTGCGATACATTCTCTTAGGTTGTAGTATGGGTTATGCATTTAGGTTATACTAGGGTTACGTAGGGTTTTTGGAATGGATTAGGGCCAACCCATCTCCGTTTTTCAGCAGAAAAAGCCCAGACAGGGTTATCTTACTATGACCTATTGTCATACAGTACGACACAACTTAGATGTAGCATCGGCAAAATTCGTAAAATGGATCACGATCCGAACTGAGTGCGACTTCAAAATCACCAATCTTTATTACTGCTTTAGGCGCAAATGATCTTTACAAATACATTCGTAAAATTGAAATTAATAAATCCAAATTTTAAAATATATGCTACATCTAAGTTGTGTCATACTGTACGGAGAGATTTACTTAATGTTGAATATGTTTCAAAGAAGTGAAATTATGAAGTATGAAAAGTTCTATTTTTATCGCATAGTGGCAAACATTGGCTGTCATTCGTAGATCTTCCACAGTTGATACGGATAGTCAGAAGCCCAAAAGTCTGACAACCAGTCTTAACAAGGGGTATCGTGTTACTCAGTAATTGGGTTGTGAAGGTCAGATAGGCAGTCGCTTCATGTAAAATACTGGTGTTCAGCTGCATTCGGTTAGACTGGAAGCCGACTCTAACTTAATTGGGAAAGGCTGGAAGATTGATTGGTGGCAAACATTGGTGGCAAAGTTGCTTAACAAAACAACATTATGTTTACAACCACAGAACAGCTAAACCTCTTTATCTGTTCTGTGTTTACAACTTAAAACGGGTGGTCCGTTATAAGCTCAAAGAAATTCGGCGATCCGTTTGCCGATGCTGACTGTATATTTATTACATTCCATAGTAAAAAACCTGATTCCTTTCTTTCTTCCATAAACCTACTACTGTTTATAAGGCATTTATGTAAATGTCGTTCTTTGACAGAAATTAATTACTTATCATAAAATTTTTTAAGAGAATCCTCAAACAAATTTTCTTTTTATAAAGATCGAGCTCCACTAAATAACAAAAATTAATTTATTGCTATGCTAAAGGCGTAAAATACTGTTTTATTCCTTTTTAGTGCCTCTAACGTGTTAGTAATTAGTTGTGGGTCCAGTTTTGTGGGATTTGAAACGGGTACAACACCGTAAATCTGATACTTACAACCTTTTTAATCGCAAACTATCTATTCCCTAAATTATGGTAATTGCAAGAAAACTCTCAAGGTAGCTCTTCAAAGAGAAGCCGTTAGTTGTATTGAAACAAAGATTGTTTGGTGTAGGTACTATTTATTTTTAATTAGTTCGCTAAGTTAGTATAGGTACTTACTAAGATTTTCGGAAGTAAGATTTTTTTATTATTTATACCTTACATATACCACCACACCAGCATACCTACCACACCACCATAGCTATTAGATAGATATTTTATTTGTATATACTTAACCCCTCAAGTGTCGGATGCACCCCATGTGTGCATAAGAAAAACCCTTTTTTTGTTAGGTTTATAAGCTTATATCACAATATATAAATGTAAAAAAACATCATCCGATGGAAAACCAATCATCATCATTAGTTGTGAACCTATGGAGTTCGTAGCTAACACCCCCTCCCCCCTGCGTGTCAAATGCACCCAAAGTGTGCAAAAGGACAAAACTTTACCTAATAGGTATATAAGCTTAGATCACATGTATATAAACGTAAAAAACATCATCCGATGGAAAACATATCATCATCAGTAGTTGTGAACCTATGGGGTTCGCAACTAACCCCCAACCCTCCCCACTCGCTGGGGTTTTGGGTCTAAAATTAGCCAAACTCAGACACTTCAGGGGTGTCTTCATAATGTTTTTACCTCCTCTCGCCTGACACCCAGGATGTCCTAGTTCAGGCAATCAACACTAGTGAACTTGACATAGATTTAAGAAAAACTGTATTTACTGTTTTACTAAACTTGAATAAAATATTATTTAAGTATTTTATTTATTTTCAATTGATGATTTTGAATACTTAGAAAGTGATAAGTACTTGTCAAGTTTTCGGTTGAAAGTGAGAGTGGTTAAAAAGAAGATAATTATGGTTGTTATATTAACAACAATTCTGGTCAAAAATATGGACTTCAATTAATATTCTGAACTTTTCAATAATAGCTAAGTTTGTGATTAGCCTTCGAAGCAGTCATCAACGTAGTAGGTACCTAGTAGTTTTAATATGCAGGGTTACTGGTTATTGACCAATATCCTCTTAAGGGGTCACTGCACTCATCATTATGAACAACTTTTACTATGGGAACAAACCTGAAATCACGAAAACAAATCAGCTGTTCAGTACATTTATCTACATCAAACTCGTCAAAATATAGGGAACATTTTTTTATATATATTAACCAATCCCTGTAAAATAATATATAGGTACGTTTCTTCTTTTACAAAATTATCAAATTGGAAATCCATATTCAGTGTCTAAGCGCATTGAACATCAAAGCTATCTTTAGCATCTTCTCAAACAATACCTAATATCAATAAAAACAGTCATAACTCCACCAGTTCTCCCCCCTCCGCCCACGATTCACAACTGTCTAACCCAATCACAGACCAGACAACGCTTTATCACACAATCGAAAATCGAATCGAACCATTGTTCAGTCACAAAATAGATACGTACAGAAGGTCGGCTCCATACAATGAGCGAAAACAGTCGCACGCGCACATAGACGCGTATATACCGGTGACTTTTTTTACCGTCTCGAAAAAAATTGGGTATATTAGGTGATCGGAGTAGAAGCCTATGGCATACCTAACTTTTTTTTTTTTTTTTAATTTAAAAAATCAAAAATTCAAATCATATGCAGGCTGCATTATGATTTGAATTTCGATATTTTTAAGCGATTTTTTTTTTTTTTTTAAATTTCTGTTTTTATGGTACAAAAATGAAAAGTTTACATCTAATTTGTAATATTTATTGGTACTTAGATAATATTTTCTGTCTAAGACATTAAAAAAAAAAAAAACTAGGTATGCCACAGGCTTCTACTCTGTTCACCTAATACACCCCTTTTTTTTCGAGACGTTAAAAAAGTCATCCGGTATATAAGGTCCCATTAAAACAGACGGACAAATTTTAACAGGGTGTTCTACCCATGAATATGAACAACTTTCACTATGGGACTAACTATGAAATCGCGAAAAAAATCAGCCGTTCAGTACATTTATCTACGTCAAAATGTAGGGAGCAGCTGATTTTTTTTTCGGGATTTCAGGTTTGGTCCCATAGTAAAAGTTGTTCATAGTCATAAATAAATAAATAAATAATAAAATAATAATAAAATAATATTTATTCAAATTAAAAAGTAAAACAGTAAATACAATTTTGCTTAAATATATGTCAGGTTCACTAGTGTTAATTGCCTGAACTAGGACATCCTGTGTTTCAGGCGAGAGAAAGGTAAACACATTATAAAATAATCACTGTAATTATATAAAATAAAATAGTCCTATAATAGGTATTTATGTAAAGTGTAAATAGTAAAAAAATAAAAAAATATTACTTCCTAAAATCTTAGATACTAACTTAGCGAACTAATTAAAAATAAATAGTACACCAAACAATCTTTATGAAATTACAACTAACAATTTCTCTGTATCTTCATAGGACATACTTTGAAGAGCTACCTTGAGAGCTTTCTTGCAATTTCCATAATTTAGGGAATAGATATTTGCTTTTGCATTTAGTCTGTTATAGAGTAGCGGTCCAAGGAAAAAATGAAATTTGGCTGTGAAAGCATGTCTTGTACTATTTGTGGGGCAAACAATATCTTTTCGTCTCTTTTTAGTAAATTCAGTGCTGTAGGGAAGGGCTGCGTGTTGTTTTAGTACAATGCTCATTATGAATAGTTGTCGAACTGTTAGTACTTCACAAGATTTATAGAGCAGGTTAGTGGGAAAGAGGAAAGGGCGGCAAGTTGATACCTTGAGAATCGCTCTTTGAGCTCTTTCGATGGTTAGCAATAGAGTTTTACATGCTCCACCCCATGAGGTAATGCAGTACGTCAAAATTGACTGACATAGAGCAAAGTAAACTTGCCTAATTAGTGTTGGGTCAGCAATATATCGTAGCTTCTTGAATACGAATATCAGCTTACGAATTCTACTATTTAGAGCTTCCATATGTTGTTTAAATGTCAGGGTTTCATCAATTATAACACCCAAGTATTTAATTTTATCAGACTTATTAATTTTGGGACACATGAACGGGCAATCAGCAGGTACTGTACAACAATGAGCATACAACGTTGAAGGAATATTAGAAGTTTGTTTTCGCATCGAAAACTTTATATAATTTGTCTTGTCCGTATTTAGAGTTAGTGAGTTAAGCTGAAGCCATTTATTTACAACACTGAAGCCGTCTTGCGCGAGCTTGTAGACTTCATGTTCCGATTCAGCCGAAAAAATAAGGGCAGTGTCATCAGCGTAAGATATTATTGTGCCATGCTTTAGCTTTAGATTACAAAGGTCATTTATGTATATCAGAAACAAAGTGGGCCCTAAAATACTTCCTTGGGGAACACCAAAAGAAGTATTTTTTTGGTCTGCGCTGAGAACACTGCCAATCTTCACGCACTGAGTACGGTCTTCTAAGTAACTTTTGAAAAGTTTCAGCTGAATACCTCTTATGCCCACTGTCTCAAGCTTGCGCAAAAGAATAGGAATGGAAACTGTGTCAAAAGCTTTGGCGAGGTCCAGGAAAATTCCTATTGTATGGTTACCCTTGTCAAGTTCTTGAGCTAGATAGTCAGTCAGATGATGAACCGCATCGGCAGTTGAAAGTTTAGGTCTAAATCCAAATTGCCGTTCCGATAAAATTAATTTGTCCTCCAGATATTTGAACAATCTTTTGTTTATTATTTTTTCCAATATTTTAGACATAGACGGCAGTAGAGAAATAGGTCTGTAATTGGTTACTTGCTCTTTACTGCCTGATTTATATATAGGGACAACAACTGCTTTTTTGAGGCAGTCTGGAAAAATACCCAAAGATAAACACATGCGAAAAATGTAAGTCAGTGGTGGTACTAAAATTTTCCTGAACTGTTTAATAATTTTATTTGATATGTTATCCCAACCAACTGCACAGTTGTCTTTCAAAGTCATGATTATACTTTCTATCTCGGTCTCGTCAGTATCAAGCAGTGCAAAGGATGTTAAAATGGAACTACCTGTAAAAGGGGTGCTCGTTAGATAAGGTGATTGACTCCGATAATTTTCTGCCAGACACTTTCCAACATTAACAAAGAAATTATTTGCTATGTTAGCAGACGTCAGCTGTGACGAGTGCGCTTGTAATAAACCTGAAGATGACTCATTTTGTTTCGGCGAATATGTTATATTTTTAATACATTTCCAGATCTTTTTACTACTTGTTCCAGCCTTTTTTAATGCAGTTTTATCGTAGTTGCTTTTAACTTTTTTGAGTAGATCATTACAAAAATTACGATATCTTTTGTATGACAGTTGCAACATAGCATTATCTGGGTGAGATTTAGCTTTCATGTGTAGTTTATCTCTGTGCTTCATACATCGGATAAGACCTGTTGTGATCCAGGGTTTTATGTTGCAATTTTTGTTGCTCAACTGCGATATGACCGTATTTTTCTGAATTGCATGTCGAACATTTTCAATTACATACAACATACAAAACTGCGGGTCAACGGAATTATAGACTGAATCAAAGTTGATGACGCGCAAATCTTCTTCAAGTTTATTTATATTCAATTTCGAAATTGTGCGAGTGTTTTGCTTAGGTATGTTACAATCTACAGTTAGTAGGACAGCATAGTGATCGGTTATTGTCGAGTTAACAACAAGTGCACGTGAGGGGTAGTTTGATTTTAGCATGACATGATCCAAGCAGGAGCCACTATGATGTGTAGGAAAGCTGTGCGCGGAGAGTAGCCCATGATATGCACATAGGTTGAGGTAGTCCTGAGCAGAAGCATCAGTACTTCCTGGAAGAATATTGATGTTAATATCTCCAATTACAATCAAGTTTTTGATGGATGATAGGTTCTGTAAGATATCATTCAGCGATTCAGTAAAATTGCTAATATTTTTAAAGGAGGGAGGTCGATATAATGCTACTATAGCAAAGTTTGATCCAATCTTCACTACCAAACTGTTGCAGTCGTGCATATTAGGTTCCTCAACAGAGACCTTGAGATGATTCCTTACATAAACTATCACCCCATCATTTTGATTGTAATTCCTATTACTTTTGTACATATTATATCCCGATATTAATGGTATATTATATTGCTTGGCAAGCCAACATTCGGTTAAAACAATAACGTCACAATTTACGTTTAACCGTTGTTGAAAGGTGCAAAAGCTATCAAAATTCTTAAAAATACTGCGAATATTTTGTGTCAGTACGGTTAATGGAGTTTTGTAGTCGGAAAGATATTGTTTGCAATTTTCAGCTTCACAAACTTTTGACTCGGATACAGAGAAATTATCTAACTCATTAATTATATTGTTAACCATAACTGTGGTACTATACTATAAATATAAACTTAAAAGGTCTAAAAAAATTACTTATTACCGGCGCTCTTAGGCGCCTGCATAATCAATAGAATTAATATACCTTTTTTCGGCCATTATTTTCGCCGGGCACTCAGCAGCGCCTGTATTGTGCTTGTCTGGCTTTTTGTAATGAAAGCAAGTAGCGCATTTTGGTTCATCTCCCTTTTTTGGGCATTCTTTGATTGAGTGGCCCTGATCGCCACAGTGACCGCAGGTATAGGACGTCTGCCGACAAAACTTGGCAGCATGACCATACTGCTGGCACTTATAACATCGTGTAACTAAAGTGAAATCTCTCACAGGGCATGATGACCAGTTCACAAATACTCGGTCTTTTGAGATCAGGGCTTTGCGAATGACTGCAGGTACTTCAAGTATGTAGTTACAGTGCTCAGCATCTTTCCTACCGGACTTATGGCTTACTCTAATTGAGGTCAAAAACGTCTCAAGGCTGCAGTCCTGTTGTTTCCCGGCCAGATTTTGGTTAAACAAACACGCCAAAACCTCATTTTCTGCCATGGATGTCGGCACTCCTATGATGACAACCCTAGGCTTCCTTTTATAAGGCTCGTCGACTGTTAGGCCTGACTTTTTTAGCTGCTCCGATTGCCTCAGCTTCTCGATGTCGTCTTTCGTCTCGGTGCTGATAATAACACCGCCATTTTTGGTCTTGCGTAGGCCTCTGACATGAAGCTTCATCTGTTCATGGGTAGAATACCCTGTGAAAATTTGTCCACCTATTTTAATGGGACCATAGTCTATTCCAAATAAGTCAAAATCAATCTGCCTAGTCTTACCCTAACTATGTATGTTGTGATCAGCTTTCAGTCTAACCGCATACCGCTGAATACCAGTATTTTACATTGAGCGTCTGTCTATCTGACCTCCACAACCAAGTAACTGGGTAATACGATAGCCCTTGGTAAGACTGGTTGTCAGACTTTCGGGCTTCTGATGACCCGTAACGACTGTCAAAGATCTACTAATGACAACTGGGACCAGTGCCTGAATGTGCTTTCCGAGGCACGGATATAGATTATATAGTCTGGCACATAGATTATTTTTTTATCCCGGAAAATGTACGGATCCCGTGGGATAATTACCGTCATCCACGCGGGCAAAGCCGCTGCCAAAAGCTAGTAATTAGTAAATTATAATTATTTAAAAATCAAAATAGCTCTCGATGTTATCAATCAAACACTGATGGATATAGGACATAAAAATGTGACGATTTAGAGCTTTACTGATGATTTAAATAATTATTATTTCCATTTTGTTGATTATGATTTTACTTACAAATTCACCATTTTCCACCCTCTTCTGCATCCGCATGAACTTCGCATGCGAAAGCGTCGCAATTGTAGATGCGATAAATAATCAGCCGTCTCATACATTTGCGTCGAGTAGGTATTGAATTTTTTTATGGAACAGTTGATAATTTTTTCGCAATTTCGATGTTGGTCCCATGGAGAGAAAGTTGTACGGTTTGATGTTCTGTATCACACCCTGAAATTTGACGAGTATGCAAAACGACTTATAATAAGTTATAAGTTTAGTACTTACATAAAAATAACAACAAGTACATAGGATATGGAAACAGTGGGTTGTACTACCAAGTTCAAAATTATTGTCAGCTTTCCGGGCTCCTAAACTTACCTAGTTTAGGAGCCCGGAAAGCTGACAATAATTTTAGAGACAGACAGACTGTAACAAATCTACTAGCTTAGAGAAATAAAAGGGGGCTAAAGTATGACTTGAAACAATATATTGAATATTAAAAGATAAAAAATACAGACCGGTTTTTAAAAAAACACATCCTACCTAACACACACAGTTATTTAACGCGAAGGTAGAGGATAGCTTGAAGTAGTGATTTGAGTAAGTCCAGGTTAGGCAAACACGCACGGATAGTTTGGTAGAGGAAGATTTTGAATTGAATCGCTCCGATAAATTAATGGTTATTTTCTATAACCCTCCTTTAGGGATCGACCGCAGTCGGGTAAGTTTTAGTCACTGAGTTAGTTTTCCTGATCGAAGAATACTTTTAGGAGATGTTTCGTTTATAGCTTCCGGAGCAGAACTGACAGTCTCCGAGTCTTCCATACATCGGTTCATCAGCGTTTTTCAAAAACGTCTTCCAATTTCATATCCTTTCCACATTTGAAGTTTTCCGTCATCAGAATGCCAAACGCCACAGTCAATGCTTGAATCTGCCAGTAATATACGTTGAAAAACCTCTAACCTCTTCGATGAATTTCAAGTGTGTGTGCATTAATTTTATAAAAGTAATTTAAGATACAGCTATTCAATAATAAATCAAAATTATCTATAAAATACAATATTTGACCTAACATATTGATAAAAAGAATTTAGATTACATAAATCAAAAGAAACGTTCATAGTCTATGCCATTATGAAACTCTATGAAAGATACTTAGATAGAAGAAAACAATAATGACAGCTTGACAGCCTGACGTAAGTGTCATAACAATGAAAAATATCTATAGTGTTTTTTATTTCAGATTTTAAAGAAACGAATTGTTTTAGACCAATTCACAATATATGAATATAAATCTTTATAAAAGATAAATAAAAATGGATGAAGTGTAAGTAAAGGTTATGTATGTAGTGTGTATGTATGTAGTATGTATGTATGTAGTAGAAGTATGTAGATACTATATTTCCCCATCGACCCCGAGAAAATTTTCAACTCAATTGAAAATTTTGAAGGTTAAAAATATTACAACATTCACAAAACGTACATACTTCATTCAATCACACCGACATCTTACGAAGTTAGGTCAGGTAGGATTCACATTCAATGATCACTACTCAACCTGATAAATCAATAACAGTAGGCTTATTTTCGGAGTTGTAATCCGCTCACGTCTAAAACCATTAATAAAATATATTTAACAAGGGCTTATTTTTATGGAGTTGTTAGCCGCTCCAAAAGATTCAAGGTTTAAGAAAAACCTCAAGTTTAAGAAAACTTAAGTTTAAGAGAGAAAACTCAAGTTAGTTTGAGTTTAAGAATAACCCAAGTTTAAGAAAAACTTAGTTTAAGAGAGAGAACTCGTTAGTTAGAGTTCAAGTTTAAGAAAGGCTCAAGGGAGACTTGAGGTTAAGAATTAGAGGATATAAGAATATCTCTAAGGATAGAGAATGCATTAGGGGCTTGTTTAATGAGTTGCTACCGCTCAGAAAGAAAATAAAAAATGCATTAGGGGCTTATTTAGGGAGTTGCTACCGCTCAGAAAATAATGCATTAGAGGCTTATTTAGAGAGTTGCTACCGCTCCAAAAAGAAAAAAAAAAATGCATTAGAGGCTTATTTAGGGAGTTGCTACCGCTCAAAAAGAAAAAGGTGGAATAAGTTTTTACCGAATAGTTTAAAATGAGAGAGCGAGTATTTTAATGTTGAAGGGTGAAATAATAAGTTTTAAAAAAAATATTCAAGTAATAAATTAAAGAAAATATCTCAAAAGAGAAAAGATTTCTAAAAAGTCCTGGGAAGTTGTTTAAAAGTTCAAAGAAAATAATTCTATCCATAGTTAAAGATTAATGTTAAATAGGATTAAAATATTTTAAAGGGAGGTAAGTAAGGGTTAATGAGTGCAAAAGACGACTCAAAGAGAGTGAGTGCTAAAGATGACTCAAGAGAGTTTAAGAGGGTCCTTAGCATTTAAGAGGTCCCTTAGTATATAAAAGGTCCCTTAGTACAGAAGAGGTCCCTTAGTATAGAAGAGGTCCCTTAGTATAGAGGAGGTCCCAGAGGGTTTAAGAGGTCTCCCAGAGGGTTTAAGAGGTCTCCCAGAGGGTTTAAGAGGTCTCCCAGAGGGTTTAAGAGGTCACCCAGAGGGTTTAAGAGGTCTCCCAGAGGGTTTAAGAGGTCTCCCAGAGGGTTTAAGAGGACTCTAGAGGGTTAAGAGGACTCTAGAGGGTTAAGAGGACTCCTAGAGGGTTAAGAGGACTCCTAGAGGGTTAAGAGGACTCCTAGAGGGTTTAAGAGGTCTCCTAGAGGGTTAAGAGGTCTCCTAGAGGGTTAAGAGGTCTCCTAGAGGGTTAAGAGGACTCCTAGAGGGTTAAGAGGACTCTTAGAGGGTTAAGAGGACTCCTAGAGGGTTAAGAGGACTTCTAGAGGATCCGAATTAATGATGCGACTAAAAAAATAACCACAAACAAAAAGAAAGGCACAGAGGCACATAGAAAGTTGTATGTGTGTAAGAGTGTAGAATAGTAAAGTATTTGTAATAGGTGTTATATAGATAGGTTTGTATAAACGACTATAGGATATTCTCCTATAGTACGTCGAAGAGTAAACCAAACCCCAACTTGTAAGTGACCACGGATGGTTTTAAAAACACTCACAAGCGAAGAATGGGTACGATTACCAGTGGGTAAACGTAGTGGTGTGCAAGTGTGTGGGGTGCAGAATAATGATGTAGAAGTAGAGAGTTATATGTAGGTGGTAACGATTATAGGATATTCTCCTACAATACGTCGTTGAGTAAGCCAAACCCAACTTGTAAGTGACCACGAATGGTTTTAAGAACACTCACAAGCGAAGAATGGATGCCAATTACCAGTGGGTAAAGTAATGTGTGTGGGGGTGTAGTATAAGTTTGTTTGTTAAGTATGTGCTGAAGAGGAAAAGTAAGTTAGTATTAGACCTACCTGAAACCTAAAACATGTAACAAAAAAAGAGACTAAGCCAAATAAGAGTCCGAAAAGAAATAGTACTAGAGATAGTTTATTTTAGAATTTTGAAAAAGATTTGAAAGGGCTAGCTTTGATTTTATATTGGGCGCCAGACTGTAACAAATCTACTAGCTTAGAGAAATAAAAGGGGGCTAAAGTATGACTTGAAACAATATATTGAATATTAAAAGATAAAAAATACAGACCGGTTTTTAAAAAAACACATCCTACCTAACACACACAGTTATTTAACGCGAAGGTAGAGGATAGCTTGAAGTAGTGATTTGAGTAAGTCCAGGTTAGGCAAACACGCACGGATAGTTTGGTAGAGGAAGATTTTGAATTGAATCGCTCCGATAAATTAATGGTTATTTTCTATAACCCTCCTTTAGGGATCGACCGCAGTCGGGTAAGTTTTAGTCACTGAGTTAGTTTTCCTGATCGAAGAATACTTTTAGGAGATGTTTCGTTTATAGCTTCCGGAGCAGAACTGACAGTCTCCGAGTCTTCCATACATCGGTTCATCAGCGTTTTTCAAAAACGTCTTCCAATTTCATATCCTTTCCACATTTGAAGTTTTCCGTCATCAGAATGCCAAACGCCACAGTCAATGCTTGAATCTGCCAGTAATATACGTTGAAAAACCTCTAACCTCTTCGATGAATTTCAAGTGTGTGTGCATTAATTTTATAAAAGTAATTTAAGATACAGCTATTCAATAATAAATCAAAATTATCTATAAAATACAATATTTGACCTAACATATTGATAAAAAGAATTTAGATTACATAAATCAAAAGAAACGTTCATAGTCTATGCCATTATGAAACTCTATGAAAGATACTTAGATAGAAGAAAACAATAATGACAGCTTGACAGCCTGACGTAAGTGTCATAACAATGAAAAATATCTATAGTGTTTTTTATTTCAGATTTTAAAGAAACGAATTGTTTTAGACCAATTCACAATATATGAATATAAATCTTTATAAAAGATAAATAAAAATGGATGAAGTGTAAGTAAAGGTTATGTATGTAGTGTGTATGTATGTAGTATGTATGTATGTAGTAGAAGTATGTAGATACTATATTTCCCCATCGACCCCGAGAAAATTTTCAACTCAATTGAAAATTTTGAAGGTTAAAAATATTACAACATTCACAAAACGTACATACTTCATTCAATCACACCGACATCTTACGAAGTTAGGTCAGGTAGGATTCACATTCAATGATCACTACTCAACCTGATAAATCAATAACAGTAGGCTTATTTTCGGAGTTGTAATCCGCTCACGTCTAAAACCATTAATAAAATATATTTAACAAGGGCTTATTTTTATGGAGTTGTTAGCCGCTCCAAAAGATTCAAGGTTTAAGAAAAACCTCAAGTTTAAGAAAACTTAAGTTTAAGAGAGAAAACTCAAGTTAGTTTGAGTTTAAGAATAACCCAAGTTTAAGAAAAACTTAGTTTAAGAGAGAGAACTCGTTAGTTAGAGTTCAAGTTTAAGAAAGGCTCAAGGGAGACTTGAGGTTAAGAATTAGAGGATATAAGAATATCTCTAAGGATAGAGAATGCATTAGGGGCTTGTTTAATGAGTTGCTACCGCTCAGAAAGAAAATAAAAAATGCATTAGGGGCTTATTTAGGGAGTTGCTACCGCTCAGAAAATAATGCATTAGAGGCTTATTTAGAGAGTTGCTACCGCTCCAAAAAGAAAAAAAAAAATGCATTAGAGGCTTATTTAGGGAGTTGCTACCGCTCAAAAAGAAAAAGGTGGAATAAGTTTTTACCGAATAGTTTAAAATGAGAGAGCGAGTATTTTAATGTTGAAGGGTGAAATAATAAGTTTTAAAAAAAATATTCAAGTAATAAATTAAAGAAAATATCTCAAAAGAGAAAAGATTTCTAAAAAGTCCTGGGAAGTTGTTTAAAAGTTCAAAGAAAATAATTCTATCCATAGTTAAAGATTAATGTTAAATAGGATTAAAATATTTTAAAGGGAGGTAAGTAAGGGTTAATGAGTGCAAAAGACGACTCAAAGAGAGTGAGTGCTAAAGATGACTCAAGAGAGTTTAAGAGGGTCCTTAGCATTTAAGAGGTCCCTTAGTATATAAAAGGTCCCTTAGTACAGAAGAGGTCCCTTAGTATAGAAGAGGTCCCTTAGTATAGAGGAGGTCCCTTAGTATAGAGGAGGTCCCTTAGTATAGAGGAGGTCCCTTAGTATAGAGGAGGTCCCTTAGTATAGAGGAGGTCCCTTAGTATAGAGGAGGTCCCTTAGTATAGAGGAGGTCCCAGAGGGTTTAAGAGGTCTCCCAGAGGGTTTAAGAGGTCTCCCAGAGGGTTTAAGAGGTCTCCCAGAGGGTTTAAGAGGTCACCCAGAGGGTTTAAGAGGTCTCCCAGAGGGTTTAAGAGGTCTCCCAGAGGGTTTAAGAGGACTCTAGAGGGTTAAGAGGACTCTAGAGGGTTAAGAGGACTCCTAGAGGGTTAAGAGGACTCCTAGAGGGTTAAGAGGACTCCTAGAGGGTTTAAGAGGTCTCCTAGAGGGTTAAGAGGTCTCCTAGAGGGTTAAGAGGTCTCCTAGAGGGTTAAGAGGACTCCTAGAGGGTTAAGAGGACTCTTAGAGGGTTAAGAGGACTCCTAGAGGGTTAAGAGGACTTCTAGAGGATCCGAATTAATGATGCGACTAAAAAAATAACCACAAACAAAAAGAAAGGCACAGAGGCACATAGAAAGTTGTATGTGTGTAAGAGTGTAGAATAGTAAAGTATTTGTAATAGGTGTTATATAGATAGGTTTGTATAAACGACTATAGGATATTCTCCTATAGTACGTCGAAGAGTAAACCAAACCCCAACTTGTAAGTGACCACGGATGGTTTTAAAAACACTCACAAGCGAAGAATGGGTACGATTACCAGTGGGTAAACGTAGTGGTGTGCAAGTGTGTGGGGTGCAGAATAATGATGTAGAAGTAGAGAGTTATATGTAGGTGGTAACGATTATAGGATATTCTCCTACAATACGTCGTTGAGTAAGCCAAACCCAACTTGTAAGTGACCACGAATGGTTTTAAGAACACTCACAAGCGAAGAATGGATGCCAATTACCAGTGGGTAAAGTAATGTGTGTGGGGGTGTAGTATAAGTTTGTTTGTTAAGTATGTGCTGAAGAGGAAAAGTAAGTTAGTATTAGACCTACCTGAAACCTAAAACATGTAACAAAAAAAGAGACTAAGCCAAATAAGAGTCCGAAAAGAAATAGTACTAGAGATAGTTTATTTTAGAATTTTGAAAAAGATTTGAAAGGGCTAGCTTTGATTTTATATTGGGCGCCAGACTGTAACAAATCTACTAGCTTAGAGAAATAAAAGGGGGCTAAAGTATGACTTGAAACAATATATTGAATATTAAAAGCTTAGATTATGAAATGTCCAGATTCCTAGTAGGCTACCGTAAATTGATTCCAAATTTAAGTAACTAAAATTGGTATCTAGTCCGATCCCCGCGTCAGACGTCAAGGAACGATCGCCCCGCAAACGTCACGAGCCGGGAGTTTTAATTTTTATTAAAATGCCAGTCTGTGCTGTGAAATCGTGCAAAAATTACCCTAACAAAAAAGAAAAATGCACCAACATCTCATTTCATAAGTAAGTATTCAATTTCACCGTGTATTTCTTAGTTAAATTTGAAAACGAAAAAGTAACAATGTGACAGAGCAACTGTTGAAGTGTTGCCTAAGGCATGAAATCAATTTACCCATATTTTTAACAACTCACGACAAAAACGAGGGATGACAAAAGAGTTTTATTAACATGAATGATGATGATAATTTTTGTGACTGTTAGTTAGTTTGTTTCTTATACTTAGCCCGTAAGTTTCTTAATTTACCTTTATGAAATCCAAGTCTGTAAATGCGATAATCCATTTTGATGACAGTGGTGGTCGAGGCTAAAAAAACATAAAAATTGGGGATTTTAAACATCCAAACTCCACCACAAAGGCGGTGAATCATCATCATTATTTAATTATTTGACGAATTCATCCATTGTTCAAGTTAAGTTTTTTGATACCCAAAATCGAAGTTTGGCGCCAATTGTGTAGGTTTACATTTTTACTTTTCACAAATATGTAGTGATTGAAAATGTGACAAATATCATTCAAAATATTATAAACAACAAGAAAATACCCAGATCTTAACGTATTATACAAACACAGGTCCAATAATACGTAATATTCATTATCACTAGGTACTCAATATGTTCAAAATATCGCTGACCAATATTGTTTTTTTTTTATTGCAAAGATTCGTTATTCGATAGCGATTATGCCAAACGATTTTTTTTTAATTTCGATCGTCTCGAGTTTAAGACGAATGTCAGAAATCGATACTTGAAAATTGAAATAAAATTGTTTTATACATTAAATTCTTATAAGCATTGTTTTTTTTTAAATAATAATTTACACTTTTCTACTGCAAGCATTGAAAATAAATTATTGATTGCAAGTTTAACTTTTTTAGAATATTATGTTGAAACCAAGTCAACTGACAGGACCTGTTTAGACCTACAGGTACCTCATTTATTGAACTTCACGCTGAATTGTTTCTATAATTGAATTTAAATTTGGAATGCGCTCGCTCTTCAAAATTATTTTAATTTATTGGACAATTATTTATTGTGGATTTTATTTTTGATAGGTACAGAGGCCAGCACATCAAGCTACCCCAATCTGTCAAATTTCTTTGATAGTTTTTCAACTTTACATCAAAGGAATAAGGGTCATATTCAATTGGGAGAATTTGACAGATTGGGGTAGCTTGATGTGCTGGCCTCTGTACTTTCTGATAGTTTGCTACAGAATGCCCAGCATATATTTAGGTAGGCTTTTAGCGTTTGGGAATGAATGATGATTAGAGATCGGATAATCGGATGCATATTTCGGATATCGGATAATTCGGATAATCGGATACGTGT
The DNA here is from genome assembly GCA_905163495.3 of Cosmia trapezina. Classification (NCBI taxonomy): domain Eukaryota; kingdom Metazoa; phylum Arthropoda; class Insecta; order Lepidoptera; family Noctuidae; genus Cosmia; species Cosmia trapezina. The sequence continues at coordinate 8,975,777 of LR991044.1, forward strand.
TAAGGAAAAGACTTTCTTATATATGTGGTTTTATTTATTTTGGTCCGTGCATCTTTACATACCAGGTCTGCTCCGTGCCTCGGAAAGCACGTTTAGCCCCCAGTCCCGGTTAAGGACCCGGCTGTCATTCGTGGATCTTTGACAGTCGTTACGTGTCGTCAGAAGCCCGAAAGTCTGACAATCAGTCTTACCAAGGGGTATCGCATTACCCAGTTACTGGGTTGTAGAGGTCAGTTAGGCAGTCGCTCCATGTAAAATACTGGTATTCAGCTGCATCCCGTTAGACTGGAAGCCGACCGCCGGTCGCCGCTGGTTAGCCGGAAAAGGCTAGGCAGATTGATTGATTTATTTAAAAATGTCTGGAAATCGGGATCACATAAATATTCCGTTTGTTACACGTGGTCCCCGCGAGAAATACAAATCTGCCGAATTAAAATGGCTGTCCCTGGAAGGTACCGTCACTGTATTGGTGGGGTTGTTTTCATGGGACGATAGTAACTTTAAAATGTAAATCCAAGATGGCGGCTGCAATCATTTCCAAATTTTTCATCATGAGTGTCGTTTTCATGTTTTTGAGGGTGTTAAAGCCGATAGCCTTTTTTTTCGACACGGCTCGTATTTGTGTCATGATCAGGAGCATAATAAACATTTTCTTTTTTCTAAAAAATATTATATATTATATATTCTCTATCGGCTTTAGCACCCTTAGAAACTATGAAAACGACATCCATGACAGAGAAATTGAAAATTTTCGCAGCCGCCATGTTGGATTTACATTTTAACGTCACTATCGGCTTTAACACCCTAGAAAAGCATGAAAACGACACCCATGAAGAAAAATTTGAAAATTTTTGCAGCCGCCATCTTGGATTTTCATTTTGACCAAATTGACACTTTTTTCTTTGTCTTCTTTTATTCTTTACAAGTTCGTTTTCAATGTTCCGTTTATATTTAAATTTTCCCACATTTTTAGGGTAATCTCTATGCGCTGGTATTATTCGCGTGTTGCACACATACGCAAATGCGTTATGTAGTACACGGCGCTCACTCACACATGTATAAAAAGTGGCTTCACGTTCTATGTTACGTTTTGTATTGAACACGGAATCTGGACATTTCATAATCTAAGATTAAAAGATAAAAAATACAGACCGGTTTTTAAAAAAACACATCCTACCTAACACACACAGTTATTTAACGCGAAGGTAGAGGATAGCTTGAAGTAGTGATTTGAGTAAGTCCAGGTTAGGCAAACACGCACGGATAGTTTGGTAGAGGAAGATTTTGAATTGAATCGCTCCGATAAATTAATGGTTATTTTCTATAACCCTCCTTTAGGGATCGACCGCAGTCGGGTAAGTTTTAGTCACTGAGTTAGTTTTCCTGATCGAAGAATACTTTTAGGAGATGTTTCGTTTATAGCTTCCGGAGCAGAACTGACAGTCTCCGAGTCTTCCATACATCGGTTCATCAGCGTTTTTCAAAAACGTCTTCCAATTTCATATCCTTTCCACATTTGAAGTTTTCCGTCATCAGAATGCCAAACGCCACAGTCAATGCTTGAATCTGCCAGTAATATACGTTGAAAAACCTCTAACCTCTTCGATGAATTTCAAGTGTGTGTGCATTAATTTTATAAAAGTAATTTAAGATACAGCTATTCAATAATAAATCAAAATTATCTATAAAATACAATATTTGACCTAACATATTGATAAAAAGAATTTAGATTACATAAATCAAAAGAAACGTTCATAGTCTATGCCATTATGAAACTCTATGAAAGATACTTAGATAGAAGAAAACAATAATGACAGCTTGACAGCCTGACGTAAGTGTCATAACAATGAAAAATATCTATAGTGTTTTTTATTTCAGATTTTAAAGAAACGAATTGTTTTAGACCAATTCACAATATATGAATATAAATCTTTATAAAAGATAAATAAAAATGGATGAAGTGTAAGTAAAGGTTATGTATGTAGTGTGTATGTATGTAGTATGTATGTATGTAGTAGAAGTATGTAGATACTATAAGACGCAGACCTGTATCTTAGGAGGAATATCGTCCGTGTACTTCTATCTAACATTTTTTACAAAACTTGTTTTTAACGCCATCTCTTGGCTCAAATTGGGACCCGTTGAAAGCATTAACCTTCCAATTTTGTAAAAAATGTTAGATAGGAGGTATCAGAAGTACACGGACGATATCTGCAACAGCCCTATATCATCATCCCTGTATTATCGCTACTTTGGCGCCGTCATCTCGTTTCGTTGAAGTACCGTTGACGTGGTGTGGACCAACGGCCTATGTGGGTGCGTTTTCGATCACAGTATGGAGCCGACCTTCTGTATTATTCTAAGGTTCAGTTCTCCGTTTCTTCGCTCTTCGCCAGTATTCTCCGTTCTTCACAGTTTATCGCTCCGTGGCCCATAGCTCGACGTAATGGCCTTTAATGAGCGTTTAAGACGTGGCCCAAGAGCCCGCCTGTTTTATAGCTGTAATTAAACCTATGTTATCTGTTGATCTCGTATATCCTAGTGCGAATGTCTGTGTAAATTGATTTTTATATTGTTTCCGCGTTTTTTTTTCGTGTTTCAGGGTTTTTTGTTTAGGGGCTCGTGGCTAAGTAATAACAGCTGCACGGGTCGATCGATCAGGTTAAGCTACGCTTGCCGGGGTTGGTCCGTGGATGGGTGACCATCATTACATACGGAGATCCCTCTGAGCCTCGGAAACCACGTTAAGCCGTTGGTCCCGGCTGTTATTCGTGGATCTTTAAGTCATTATGGGTCGTCAGAAGCCCTAGAGTCTAACAACCAGACTTACCAAGGGTTATCGTATTACCCAGTAAGTGGGTTGTGGAGGCCAGATAGGCAGTCGCTCCATGTAAAATACTGGTATTCAGCTGCATCCGGTTAGACTGGAAGACGACCCCAACATAGTTGGGAAAAGGCTAGGCAGATTGAGGCCTTTTTTGTTTAGGGGCTCGTGGCTAAGTAATAACAGCCGTACGGGTCGATCGATCAGGTTTAGCTACGCTTGCCGCGGTTGGTCCGTGGATGGGTGGCCATCTTTACATACCGAGACTCCTCCGTGCCTCGGAAAGCTCGTTAAACCGTTGGTCCCGGCTGTCATTCGTGGATCTTTGACAGTCGTTATATACTCGTAGGTCGTCAGTAGCCCTAGAGTCTAACGACCAGTCTTACTAAGGGGTATCGTATTATAAGAAAAAAAGAAAGAAAGAAAAACTCTTTATTCCCGCGAAAAATGACGCACATACTTCGTTTTTTACATAATCCTAAAAACTAAGAAACAATTGGGTAGCTAAATTTTAAACTTATAAAGAAAAACAACAAATACTTAATTATGCGTCACTAACGCGCGAAACGGTTAACTGATAACTGGATTATCGAGTAACTGGGTTGTGGAGGTCAAATACTGGTATTCAGCTGCAACCGGTTAGAGTGGAAGCCAACCACAACATAGTTGGGAAAAGGCTGAGAGGACTTTTTTGTTTAGATTTTGTTGGAAATGAGAAAGTGGGGCAGGAAACACAGAAAATTGCATTTATTGAATCAAAAATTGCATTTATTGACTCAAAAATTGCATTTATTGACTCAAAAATTGCATTTATTGACTCAAAACTTGCATCTAGTGACTCGAAAATTAAAGAGCAAGCTTGTTTATGGTCCCCAAAATATACCAGGTAAACACATACAAAATCTAGCCCCCCGTGAGTTAAAAACCTAGAGTAAACTAACACTTAGGCCGCGTTTCCACTGACGCGGAGCTGGGCGGAGCGGAGCGGAGACGTGCAGGAATCGTCCAATTACAGACGAGGCAAGAGACGCGATGAGGATTTCAACCATTATGATTGGTCGATTCCTGCACGTCTCCGCTCCGCTCCGCCCAGCTCCGCGTCAGTGGAAATGCACCCTTACGGCCGAACCCAATAACCTACAGTCAGTAGAAGACAGATCGCTACTGATGATGGACAATATAATTATAACTCTCCCTACTTCCTTTCCTTCGTTCGTGTACTTTTGTTATAGCTGTCTTAGATTATTGGGACGTTAAACTATAGATAGACAGGTCTTTCTATCTCCAGTATGCCAAAACTGGTGATAGATAGGTTATTAGGGTCAGCCGTTAGCAGAAAAAAATCCTGTTTTCATCACAAAACTGAAAACCATGAAATAAACTTGAATATCGGAACAGCTGTTTTCCCTAAACGATTTTATTTAGTTTCACACTTGTCAAACAATGGATTTTCCACCCACTTCCGCGAATGAGTGGAAAGCTTTATACTCGTGTAGCTATGCAGGCTACTGTACCTTACATATTATGGTCATATAGTAGCTATTTCCCGCAGTTTCACTCGCCTTATGTAAGGTAACCTTAATTATCATCCTGCCAGGGTCACGGGTTGTTCGAAAGAGATACCGTGGCCCTAGCATAGGCAACTGAAGGAACACGGGTCGGTTTTAGTCAGTAAAAGCCTGATACGAAGAGCGGGAGTAGTCATTGATGATTTCCCATCCAAAAAAAAAGGTAACCTTATCATACACACACCTAATTATGTACACATAGCATAACATACCATCACGCCTGTATGCCCGAAGGGTTCAGCAGAGGTGTACAGCAGAGCGATTCAGTAACCATCTCACCGTGAAAACTTAGGTGAAGTGAGCGTGGAGTGAGCTGTCAATAGTGTCAATTCCTAGCAAAAACAAACTCACTTCACCTAAGTTTTCACGGTGAGATTTTTACAGAATCGACCGGCAGTACTCCCACATTTTGACAGTTATGTTTAAGCCATGTATTAGGGGGCGAGCCTATTGCCATCAACCGGGCACTAATCCAGACTCCGGGCTGCTGCTGAGAATTCCATATGAAAAAAACCGGTCAAGAGCGAGTCGGACTCGCGCACCGAGGGTTCCGTTCCGATTTCTGAAAAAGTGTGCTATTTAGAGACATGGTTTTATTTTTCCTGTAATCTTTTCATAAACTTCTATCACATAGAATAATTTCAGATTTTTCTCTTTGCAAACTTCGGAGATAAGGGGGGGGGAACGGTATTTTTTTTTACATTTTTCATCAAAAGTCGAACACTGTGCGGCCTAAAAAAAAAAAATATGTTTGAGAATGTGCAAACAGCGTTCTTTCATATGATACCCCACATGACCTAGTAGTCCCACTTTGAATTTTTAAGACCCCCTTTCAGCCCATGTTGCAAAAAAAATACATATGTATAAAAGTCTATATCGCTCAGAGTGTCGCTTAATACAATTAGCCTGGAACCCGTCGATGTATTTTTATTTCTTTCTTATTTGCAAAATAGTTGGGTAAATATTATCTAAAACTGTTCCAAATTTCAAGTTGATAGCATTAGTAGTTCTTGAGATATCCAGCTGTGACAGACAGACAGACAGACAGACAGACAGACTGAGTCACACCATAAGGGTTCCTTTTTACCATTTTGGTACGGAACCCTAAAAACCCAATAACATTGGCCGACCTGGGAGGGAATTGAACCCAGGACCTCATGTAGAAGCGCTTCAACACGAAAGTGTCACCAAAAAAAAATCCTATCCATCTCTGTTATGTCCATCGAAATCTCGTAGACGCAAAGATTTTGTAACAAAAATGGTCTATGATTTAGAAACAATACGGTATTTTACTCATATGAAAAAAAATCTAAAAATATATTAATTTAGATAACTTAGGCAAAAAGCAGTCGGAAAATGTTGGTTTTAGTTCACAAAATAAAAATATGAATTTTAAAATTCAATTCAAAGTTTTCAGTTTTTTTAATCTGTTTTCTAACACCATGAAAGTAGCCGCCACGTTATTACGTCATACGGATGTGTAAATTAAGAAGTGTCAATGTCAACTGTCAACTGGTCAGCGTGTAAAAAGTGTTTGTTTGCACTGAGGTTTGCACAGCCAACTGACGTCTTGACCACAGAGCAACATGGCGTCCACTGCGTCCAGCGTTTTCGCGCGAAATTTGAAAATGTAAAATTTCAATGATGTTTGTGGCACTTATCGACTGAGTTTGATCGAATTTCATTGAATTTTATTAAATGACTTATGTATGACATTAATTTTTATATTTTTAAATCTTTTTTTTTGTATTATTCTTATTATTATTTTGATTTTAATGTAATTTGGATTATTGTAATGATATAAATAGGTATGTACCTATTGCATGTATGATGATTATGAAAAAGTCGAATCGAAAAAAATCGAAATTTTGTGTTTTTTAGTGGCATATTAGCACTAATTGACTAATTGAGACACTTTTCAAAAATGGGTGTAATACCCTATTGTTGTTGTGTTTGAACTACCCTCAAACAGAGACAAAATAAACAAGAGCAGTGGTAACGGCCCCGACTAACGAGTTGAAGGTCGTGGGTTCGAACCCAGGCAGGCGCATTAGCCCACTCCCTCTCGACGAGAGGAGGCCGGTGTCCCAGCAGTGGGAACGTTATAGGCTGATTATCCATACTTAAACTAATTACAAGTATACCTACATGGTACTTTCACCCCAAAAACTTGCCTCGTAAAACCTTCTACGACCAAAACAAAAATGAAGTTAGAACCTATTTCACCAGAAACTTATCAAGTCCCTTCCCTAATAAAATTAACTAAGTTTCTCTTCCCAGAATTGCTCCATCCTAGCCCCTGACCTTTGTGACCTTGTACTTTGACCTCTAGGCTATTAAATGAACATTGCGAACTTGATTGCCTGAACTAAGACATTGAAAGTTAAATGGTAAACTGTCGGGCAATTTAAAGGAAGAAAGAAATCACTAGAGTAAAATGAGCATCTCTCTTGCCTTGAAAATGAAGAGACTCTCGCCTTGTTGGTCTCAAGGTCGCAAACGCACTACTGAGCATGTGGTCCTCGGTTCGATTCTGAGGTCGGACCACGTGCTTTTAAGAGCGAAACTTTGTATGTATGTGTTTGTATGTTTGTTACTTCTTCGCGCTCAAACGGCTGGACAGATTTGGATGAAATTCGGTATGTAGATAGCTTATACCCTGGATTAACACATAGGCTACTTTTTATCACACTAATATTATAAAAGCGAAAGTTTTTGATTGTGTGTGTGTTTGTATGTTTGTTACTTCTTCGCGCTCAAACGGCTGGACCGATTTAGATGAAATTTGGTATGTATATAGCTTATACCCTGGATTTACACATAGGGTACTTTTTATCCCGGTCTACGCGGGTGGAACCGCGGGACGCAGCTAACAAAATTATACTCCCTAAAAAATTTAATTCCTTTTTTCTTCCAAACTTTTTCCTTCCTTCCAGAAGATCGAAGTCAGCCTCAAAGAGATGTCAGCAAAATGATGGGGTCCGATAGGGCCGATGCCGCCGGGGTCGCGGTTTGTTCGAAAGAGATACCGTGGCCCTGGCATAGGCAACTGAAGGAACACGGGTGGGTATTAGTCAGTAAAAGTCTGACACGCCCTTCCGCTCCACTCAAAGCGGGAGAAGTCATTTGATTGATTTCCCATCCACAAAAAAAAAGGCCACACTAGTTACAACCACATATATACCCACAAAATCGTCGTCAGAATCAATATACTCATCCCAGTTGAACTACAGCGACCTCTGGGGCTTTTACGACGACATTATGAGCCTCATCGCCTGGCCAAGACATTGGAACTTCGTGATTTACTGGACATCTTAGATTAACACTGAACTTTTTGTGAATTTTCGTTAGATAAACAATTTTGCATCTATCTGTCTTCTTTCAGTAAGTTTTGAAGATGTTTGAAAGTTTTCGTTTTTAGGGTTCCGTACCAAAATGGTAAAAAGGAACCCTTATGGTGCGACTCAGTCTGTCCGTCTGTCACAGCTGGATATCTCAAGAACAAGTAATGCTGTTAGAAAATTTTAGATGACGTTTGCGAAATACGAAATAAAAATATATTTTTGGGTTTGACGCAGAATGTGCACTTCGCAAAATGTGCACTTCACGCAAAATGTGCACTTTGCATAATGTGCACTTCGCAAAATGTGCACTTCTCAAAATAGCACTTCTCAAAATGAGCACTTCTCAAAATGAGCACTTCTCAAAATGAGCACTTCTCAAAATGAGCACATCTCACAATGAATGTGAACTTTATCACAATGGGTCAAAATAAAAACCGTTCGAATACAATTTCTTTTTATTATTTTGCACGATTTTTAGCACAGTAACAGTACTTTCTTTGTAAAAATAAAAGGGTGAATCTTGAGATGCTCAATTTATGATGTCCGGAGGTATAAAGTACCCGCAATATTAAAATAAAGAGCCAAACTATTTTTTTACATCTTATCACTATGGTATCTAACTGATGCACAATAGTTAGATACTCTGTTTAATTTAGGTGTAATTATCGTAAAAAAAAAACAAAACGTCACAAAAATTTATAACCCTGGAGCGTCCTTTACACATTTTTTAATGAAAACAACCCGAAGTAGCCAATTTATAAATGTAAAATTATCAATTTATGTAGTTTTTCAACAACTAGATTATTAGGTGTCTAAAATAAAAATATACAGATTTTATTTTATCTCATAGTTTTACATATAAATAGATTTAAAGTTTTGTCCAGAGCTAAACAGTGATTCCTCTGGCGCGTTACATAACTTGACATAGATCGCTAGTGGAGCGGTTGCGAAGTGCAGTTATTCGTTCTCGTGCGAGCTCTAGTCGCGCTTAAAACACCGTGGTGGAAGGCCGCGTCTCACTTTGCCCGTGGGCGAAATTACGAAGGGAAATGTTTGATTCCCCTGGTTTTGTTTCACTAGGACATTGATTACCCTGACGGCATAAAAAATTGTATAAGGTTTTTCTCGGGTATCTCTTCACTAATCTTTTTTATTATTATTACTAATCTTGTTATTATTGATTTACTAATCTTATTAATATTGCTTAGAACTTTTACCTTTTTCGTAATCGATAAAAAACAAACTTTTATTGATTACCTTGGTTTTGATTCCCTTGGCGTTTGTGCTAGGGTAATCAATATTTTCTATATTTACCTTGTAATAAAGTAAAATGTTATTTTAACTGTAGACTATTTCATATTAATACAATATTTTTGTACATTCTGAATGACAGCTGGCTGTTAATAAGAACATTTTGTATAAGGATTAGCAGTATTGCAACTATTACATTAGGTATCTAATTTCAAAATATTGTACGTTTCTGTTTTAGATTCTAAACAAACGAGACAAGAGTCAATTTTGATTCCCTTGTCAACGTCTTTTGATTCCCCTGACCCAAAAAAAAAATCAAATATCTTTGTAATGCGTCCTTCAAAAATGACCCCTATTTGATAAATGTGTTTATAATTCGGCTAAAAATCATATTGAACTATAATTTGTAAAAAATAATATGAAAGAACACTGTTCGCACATTCTCAAACATTTTTTTCTTATTTTTGCCTTTGATGAAAAATTTAAAAAAATACCGTTTTTCTCCCCTTATCTCCGAAGTTTGCATAGAGAAAAATCTGAAATTATTCTATGTGATAGAAGTTTATGTAAAGATTACAGGAAAAATAAAATGATGTCTCTAAACAGCACACTTTTTCAGAAATCGGAACGGAACCCTCGGTGCGCAAGTCCGACTCGCCCTTGACCGGCTTTTTTTGTCTACATAGCATCACGCCTGTACTCCTCGAAGCTTAAGCAGAGGGTGTACCTATAGTACACCCACATTTCGCCAATTATGTTTAAATGTGTCCCATGCAATTGGTGGCGAGCCTATTGCCATCGATCAACCGGGCACATTGTATATCCAGACTCCGGGCCGCTACTGAGAATTTCCTGAAGGAAAAAACCCTATACTTATATAAATACCGTTTGGCCGACCTGGAAAGCAACCCAGGACCTCATGCTTAGCAGTAGCGCTTGCGACCACTACATCAAAGAGGGAGCTGATTTTTTTTGTGCTGTTGAATTGGAGTTTCTCCTGTATGGTGGGTGTTTATTTACAGATACAAACACCAACCTTGACCTGGAAGAACTGCTGTACTATACCAATCACCAAGAAATCACTCACTGAGAAAATTGTGACAGATTTAATCTCTTACACTCCTAAATAAAAAAGAAATACTTATATACTTAAAAAAAAAAACAAATTTTTAAAATATAATCTCTTCTTGTGTCACTTCTATATAAAAAAAAAATTAAAAAAATCAAAGATTAGAAAAAAAACAAATCTTTATCAAATTAATCTCTTCGTTAGTCACTTCTAATTTTTTTGGGCAACGTTAAAGTATTTTAAGCCGCACGTGGCCTCTTATTCTATTGACTACGGTAGGCCAGGTTAAAGTCTAGGCTTATATCTCACTGAGACACTATGGTGGCGCAACCATGGTCGCGACATAGCTGTACCTGCCGAGAACCTTTAAACCTGATCTAGATTAGTTGGGTTGGAATTCCAAGGGGTATTAAAGGAAATCATTTTGATCACAGGTAAAAAAAAACATATTATCGTTTCCTTTCGACCTACGTGTTGCCAATGTTACTTTCGGATAACTTACCCAACAATTTTGTAATCCCCTTAATTTAAAAGCAAATCTAAGTGCTCGGGATATCAGTAGCTTATCAAGTTACAAGTTGTTCGAGTAAATGAGGGAAACGAGTTAATACGATGCAGCACTGGCGACAGATTAGCGCTCCAGGTCGCTAAAGTGTCCCTTGGCACGCTATGCGTATGTTGTGCATATATTATTCACCTTTTTTGTGATTCAGAAAGACCAGTAACTTTATAGGTGGAATGGAATATCTAGATATGTAGTACCTAAGTCATTGTATGTTGAAATACCATATCATACACCATACCATATCATATATCTGGTACTTAAGGTGGAACTAGTCGATATTTTTCCATACAAATTTTGGGAGAGTATTACTCCATTGTTTGACAGTGCGTCCAAAGTTAAACATGATATCGTTTTGTCTCATTATTAATGTTGTCTGTGCGGAAACAGAATAGCAAAATAAAAAGTCGTTAAAAGTTATGAGCCAAACAAAGATTCGTTTTTCTTGCTAATTTAACGCAATTTTGGGCGTAAATAAGTAACAAAAGTAAGTGTAAAATATTTGAAAAAAAGTCCACACCGATAAAGCATATTTATCGAAAAGTCCAATAAACTTTATTTGTAATTGATTTATGCAGTTGATTTTTCATAAAACCCGATTTTACAAAGGACTTTTCGTAAATTTTTATGCAGTCGTTTTACAGTGACTAGTTTTACTTTACTACTACTAACTATTTATTATTTTATTAGAGTCTAACTGCTCATCAATGTTACTATCTCTGTCGGACACGATGCCAGGTGAGACAGAGTGATTTTTAGCCGATCCCACCAGTGATTCCGAGCTCGCGACTAGTTCAACCTTAATGGTATACGGTGACGTAATAGTTACAGTTAAAATTATACAGACACATCATATCATCTCGAACTTGAAATAAAAGCTAAGTGTTTATTACGAGTTGTAGGTCGTGGGTTCGAACCCAGGCGGCGCTTTACTTTGTGTAAACAATTTCATCACCACTGCTCTCAAAACGGTGAACGAAAATATCGTGAGGAAACCGGCATGTCCTAGAACCAAAAAACCAGAAGACATGTGACATCTACCAACCCTCACTGGGGAAACCCTCAGGGCACCCAGATCTTTAACAGATGTTCTGAACAGACCAGAAACCATGATCAACTTCTGAATGTAGGTGGGCTGGTTCGAATAACCACAGACGGCCGTCATGGCTCACGTCATGGACCACTTGAAGGACTAAGTGCGGAAATCAAACCCAATAACATGGCATTATTTGCAAACAAATATTTTTTAGAGTTTCAAATAAAGAAAATCGTCCCTATTGCGTATACGAAAGTGAAATAATAGTTTAAATTATACCCACTATTACTTTTATTGACATAAGACCTAATATTATTATGGAGCAACCGACACAATATTTGTATACAAAAATCTTTAATAATTTACTTTCTTTACTTTCTTTCTGTCGAAGAAAACATGCAGCGTAGAATGCGTACAAATATTTCTACTATCTTCCATTTTGTCTATTCTTCCGTCGACAAAACCCGTTTCTATGGCGGTCATGCTAAGCGTGCTGTTTTAATTTAATCAAGTTTACAGTGTAGTGCAATTTAATTGGACATTAATTAAAAATTATGTTACTCTAAATCGAAAAATAATCTCGATTACATTCTTTTAATCTTTATTTCTTCTGTAATTTGATATGGTTAACTGCACTAAACTCATGTTGGAACCCACTCGTCTAAGTGATTTAACCAATTATTTCAAGTCCCCCGCAGTGTAACATAGTCTTGACATTAAATGTATTCTTTGAACACCGACCTATTTAATTTGGAATGGCCATTGTATATACCGATTTTTATGCCAATAACAAATACTTTAAGGGTTCCAAAAATTTATTAAGTAGGTAGGTAGTATCACTAGTGTCTGACTTAGACAAACGTTTAGTCATTTATTAAAAAAAAAACCGGTCAAGAGCGAGTCAGACTCGCGCACCGAGGGTTCCGTTCCGATTTTTTCATCAAAAGTCGAAAACTATGCGGCCTAAAAATAAGAAAAACAAAGTTTGAGAATGTGCAAACAGCGTTCTTTCATATGATACCCCACATGCTAGTAGCTCCACTTCGAATTTATAAGACCCCCTGTTGTTTCAGTCCCTGTTGCAAAAAAAAACATATTTTTATTATTATTTTTTGCAAAATAGTTGGGCAAACGTCATCTAAAACTGTTCCAAATTTCAAATTGATAGCATTAGTAGTTCTTGATATATTCAGCTGTGACAGACGGACAGACAGACAACAGCTGAGCCGCCCCATAAACGCTCCTACTTTTACCATTTTGGTACGAAACCCCAAAAACTGCACCAAGGCAGCCTTAATGCATTTTTAACTCCATCACTTTCTTCTCAGCATTTTCTTTTTTTTTCTACCAGTCTACCTATGCGAGATGTACAGACAAAACACGGTGTATGGTGGCAGTAGTGTAGTGCTGGTGGTGCATGGTGCAATATAGGTTACCCACATTAGATAACTTGAGATTAAATAATGTTACAGAATGCACTTGTCCCAAGACTTCTATTGTTATGCCTAAAAGTTTGGCATGATAATCATTTAACATAACTTTCAACATGTGAAAGCAAAAACAGAAAATAATTAAAATTGATTCACAATAAATTATACTCCACTTACGCTCAAAATTAAATATTTCTAAGCTACATGACGATGCATCTCTTCTAGTGAAAGTTAAAGCTGCGTCACCTCTCAATGTGATACCTATACAAAGAACATTGGACATTGTCATTACTGCTTATATATGATTGTAGGTAACTTTTAAATACCACTGTATTACCTAATATACCATTAGGACAGTTATGTTTGAGGAGTCGCCAGTGGTGCGCTACGGTTCCCATACATAGGCTGATGACAGTAGTGGACATGGAAGGAGAATCCGCACAACCAACTTCGCAGTCCTGATCACAGGGAAGTTTCTACTATGTGGGTCTAAAGTTAGGAAGAATGAGAGAGAGAGTCAATCAATCTACCTAGCCTTTTCCCAACTATGTTGGGGTCGGCTTCCAGTCTAACCGGATGCAGCTGAATACCAGTATTTTATATGGAGCGACTGCCTCTGACCTCCATAACCCAGTAATTGGGTAATATGATACCCCTTGGTAAGACTGGTTGTCAGACTTTCGGGCTTCTGACGACCCGTAACGACTGTCAAAGATCCACGAATGACAGCCGGGACCAACGGCTTAACGTGCTTTCCGAGGCACGGAGGAGTCTCGGTATGTAAAGATGGTCACCAATCCACTGACCAACCCGGGAAGCGTAGCTTAACCTGATGGATCGACCCGTGCGGCTGTTATTACTTAGCCACTTAGAGAGATCCCAGTATGAGAGTAAAAAAGGATTTGACTATTGTTTGCTATGGATCACATTGAATGCACAATTTTGTCATCCAGCAACACTTTTGATGATGATGTTTTCAATTATTTTCTCTCTGAATTGCAAAATATAAATCTTTACACGTCCTCACAAATGCTGTGTAGCAATAATGGTATTTCAATAATCTGCAACCGGTCTACCGATTCGCAGCGCGGCCCGTCCGCCATTAGCTGTCAGTGAAAATTAGTTACGCGTAGGGCCACCAGAGTGCACTTTTGCAGGATTAGGAAGGAGTTATGAATTTTAAGCGATATGACTTTTGAAATATTTAGTTATGTAGGATTTTTAAAATTAATCACCTAAATCAATAGGTACGCACAGCAGCGGGTCAAGTTACTACAAACTGTCAAATTTTCTTATTCGATTTTGAACTTAACCTTCAACATTTTAAGGTTTAAAATCATTTGTAGAAATTTGGCAGTTTGGTATAACCTGATGTGCGGTTGTCTGTACAAGTGTACATGGTTTTGAAAAATTAAGTACTATGGGACCAATACTGAAATCGCGAGAAAAAAATCAGCTGTTCAGTACATTTTCTGTTCGCATAATTCGTCAAAATGTACTGAACAGCTGATTTTTTTTCGCGATTTCAGGTTTGGTCCCATACTAAAATTTGTTCATAATAATGAGTACAATGACCCCTTAAGAGGTTTTGCGCATTTAATATTACACGTTGTAGATAGATACACTTTAATTAATATTTTCTAAAACCCAATAAAAAAACAAATAATGTGGTTCTATATTTCTGCACTCTCAAAACAAACAAAGAGCCGTACATTTCTTCCCACATAAACCAGAAACGTGGCAGCCCTATCGACGCGGCGACGGGTGCCATTAAATTTGTCCGACAGTGTAATAAAATGTCACACTGACACGTATTCAGTGGTTATTATTTTGTTTTTACCTGTAAAAGGTCATATGTAAAGCCTGTAGTTTTAATTATCAACTGTATTTCAATCAAGGAGGCTTTTTAGGTACTCATAGCTGGTAAGAATTCATGCTCATAAGTACCTACACTTTCATTAGGTACCTTTATTACTTCTCAAACGTCGGACGTACACCATGTGTACGTAACGAGAAAACTTTATATAATATACAGGGTGATTTTTTAATGACCAGCCAAATTTTCACAGGGTGTTCTACCCATGAATATGAACAACTTTCACTATGGGACCAACTTTGAAATGGCAAAAAAAATATCAGCTGTTTCATACATTTTGATCGAGTAGGTATTGAACTTTTGTAGGAAACCGCTGGTTTTTTTTTCGTGATTTCAAAGTTGGTCCCATAGTGAAAGTTGTTCATATTCATGGGTAGAACACCCTGTGAAAATTTGGCTGGTCATTAAAAAATCACCCAGTATATACAGGGTGTTAAAGTAGTCGCGTGCCATAGGTTATGGGTAGGTTCAGTATCGATAAAGGAACCCAGAAAAAAAAAAAAAAAATTTAAAACAAAAACATAAAAAAGATATTGCAAGATCAACCTAATTCTGTACCTACTTACTTAAAATAGCAATTGTTTAGAATTAAAATAATTTTACATTTAAGTAATATATTCGTTTAAAAATGCTCTTACCTACTATCGAACGCGTTGTCATTCTGTCCTTCACTTCTCGCGTCAGAATACTAAAATAATTTTAATTCTACACAATTGATATTTTAAGTTAGTCTAAATTAGGTTAATCTTGCAATTTTTTTTTTTTGTTTTGCTAGATTCCTTTATCGATACTGAACCTACCCCTAAGCTATGGTATGCGACTACTTTAACACCCTGTATAAACGTATATCATATAATAATTATGTATGGTCCTCACGTAATATAGTTCTCAAACATGGTCTTTGACAATTCAGCAGAAGTCCACGCTCGGACTCCGAGCGTGGACTTAACTCCGAGCCTCGGAGTTTGCGAGAGAGCTATGGAACGGAGTATTCTGAGTATCAAACTTGTGGACTGGGTTAATAATACAACAATCCTCAAGTGGTCATAATAAATCCCTAGGGCCTACTCAGTTAAATTCAGAAGAATGTGATACCTCGTTGTGGATTAAAAACATCCCTTTACTACTTCTTGACTCAATGATTTCTTGGTTACAACAGCACGAAATTCTGCACCCTAATTCCTTAAAGCAATCGTAATCACAATCGCTTTTATTTTGTCAATTCAATTGTGTTAACACTGATATGTTGATAACTGTGTGATAGATTGAAAAACGATCAATTTTACTACATAAAAAACTGGCACTCCTGTGCGGTGCCACTTTGTGATTTTTATTTATTTCTGTGGCTTGGTTTTGCATGTACTAACAATAGCATTAAGGTTTTTTGTGTTACTAACAATTTATGGACTACTTATGTCTGAAATAAATGTCTTATTCTATTCATTCTATTAGTGGTTCTTGAGATATCCCGCTGTGACAGACAGACAGACAGACAGACAGACTGACAGACTGAGTGTCACCATAAGGGTTCCTTTTTTACCATTTTGGTACGGAACCCTAAAAATAAAATCACTTCAGATGGTTTCCTGTTTCTTCGTACCTTCGCTTCACCTGCCGGACCGTTATTAATGTTGCAGTATGACGCGTACTGATGCCTAGTTCCAGAAAAGCCATGATTCTTGCACATCCTTCAGGTGAAAGAGGCATGATAAGTAAAGTTTACATGCTGTAGACACCTTGGCTTTGAATCAAAATTCATTGATCATGAAATACCTAAATGTGAAAATAAAAACAAACAAAAAAGTCAAAAGTAAGACAGTAATTTGAAAAGGAGTGTTTTTGTTTATAAAGTTTTCATTAAGAGCCTGTTTCACCACCTAAGTTCCTATTAACTTACTTCGCAGATAATTTCATACAAATACTGTTCCATTTTTTAAACAGGCCCTTAATAAAACTATGATTCCAAAAAAAGTTCATGAAATTATGAAAAAAAAGCTATAAAGCAGCTATACAGCAGTTTAGGAGAAATTGCAATTTTAAAAGTGTGGTACTTACTAAGTTTTGAAGGCCAGTGTATGATAATAATATTTATAACCACTGCCTCGTTAGTCTAGTGATCGCAAGTGCTTCTAATGAGCATGAGGTCCTGGGTTCGATTCCCAGGTCGGGCAGTGTTGTTGGGTATTTCTATCAGGAATTTCTCAGTAGCAGTCCGGAGGCTGGATGTGTGCCCGGTTGGTGGCAATAGACTCGCCCTCTAATACATGAGCGAAAATAATCATAATAATCATAATTGGCGAAATGTGGGGGTACTATAGGTACCTTCACCACTGCCTTACCCTTCGGAGAAACAAGGCGCGATGCTATAAAAGCAAAACCAATAATAACCATTAAAAAACAAAAGAATATCAACTAAATAATAATTGCAATTCAAAACACATTCCAACTTTGAAAGAACCACCTCGCAATCACTCTCGCCTTCCAAAGGTAACCGACCCCATTACCGACAATTTATGTGCAATGACGTCACTAAAGTACAGAAATAATCACTATTTGGTACCGACATACGTTTCACATCGAATGTCTAAAACAGACGATAGCAGATAACCAATAAAGCGACTTAGATAAGAGTTCGGCACCAAATATTATGTTAAATAATACGCCGTGGGTTGGTCAACGGGTTGGGAGGTTGAGAATGGGTTCCGTACAATTTTTGTTATACAAGATACTACTTACCATTCCTATAAGTAGTTGCAGGTGGAACTACTAGGCGTGAGCAACATGATGGTATAGGTAAGTGTTCTCCGTCACCTATTGAATAAGCATGACAAAACGCCCGTCGCTCGCGCAGAGCGCCGCACTGTTCAATTTGGCTTCATAGGGAATATTAATTATGAAGCCAAATACAGTGTCATGTTGGACAGGGTACAGAACAAGTTTACAAGACACTTGTATTTTAAGCTATATGGGGTGTATCCGTTCTACCCGTTGATGTACCCCACACTGTTTGTACTGGGTATGGTGGGGTATAATGAGCTCAGGGTTCGCCGGGAGTTCTGTCTTGCTGCGTATGTAGTGAAGCTACTGCGTGGCGTAGCACATAACCCGGGAGTGCTGCGTCAACTGAAACTCAGCGTGCCGGACCGTTACGTGTGGAGGCGGCGACGCCCGCAACTGCTAAAAGTGCCCGTGGGCAGAACTAATTTACAGGCGAAAGCACCCCTCACCCGAACAATCCGTGTGGTGAACGAAGTCCATGACAGACTAGATATTTTTTCGTGCTCTTTGAGTGAATTCGCAAGAGTTTTATTAAATGTAGTTAGTTATTTAAGGTAAAAAATATTATTTGTTGTTAGATATAAAAGGTTAAATAAGTTATTTTTTAAGTCGATGACTACACTGTCGCATTAGGTTAAAGCCTGTAATGATAGCTGTAAGGATGATAAATAAATAAATAAATAAATAAATAAATTATTTTCAGTAAGTGCCGAAAATATGAATGTTTGAAAAAACTCACAGATGTGATTTTGAAGATAATAAAATAGTCAGTTCATGTAAAAGTAACTATAGGTATGTATTCTGGGTAGGTTTGGAGAGAAAATTTATATGTTTGGCTCATATCTAAGTCGCGATTTTAGAAATTATTTCTGATTATCGGGTGCATTCAAGCAAATCCCCGAGCAACAGCAACAACAATATAGTAACAATATATAAGTATACATTTTTGAAATGTGCTAATTAAGCCCTTTCATTTGATACCCTTTCATCTGGCGAGCTGTTGGGCAGTAGCGACCCCACGGACCCTATCACCCCGGAGAAGTTTTGTTCTTCACCTCTGACTTGCCTTTATTGGCTGGCTAGAGTGATCAATGACGAGGAACAGTGCTCCCACCTCTTTCTTGCCTTTATTGGCTGGCTTGAGTGGAGATTCGCAAGAGCAAAAGAGCTTTGAGGAAGGAAGTAGGTATTCCAGTAAGATGCTGGTAGGGGTCTTGACCGTACTTCCGGGATTGTCCTGGTAGCCGTGGAATACCTCTCCACTCCTCAAGCACCTCAGGATATGTTGGGTTCACAATGCACAGTTCCCATGAAATAGTTTCCGACATCCACGTAGGCAAAACTGCTGGCAAAGCTAGTTTCTTATAAATAAAATAATGTTATAAAGTATACAAATCAATAACTTCAAACCACTATTATCGTTACCCAAGGAACCCAAATAAAAGATTTTGAATGTGTCCCAAGATAAGTTCAGTCGTTCATTCAGTCGTTTGCATTCGGGAACGATTTATAATTGATTTACACTATCTGGGCTGGTTGAATACATTAAAATGTAACTTATACTTCGCTCTTATACTATGTTTTCGAGACTGCGACGGCAATTACATACATACAAATTGTATAAGATTCGTATTTTTGTGTCGCTTATTAAAGTATGAAAAATATCGCGTGTCTTTGGATCTACTTAAGAGGATACATCGATAAATTTTGTGTTTTTAAAATTCCTATACAACCAAATGTTTAAGGATAAATCACTTTGATTTCCCATTGTGTTATTTGACGATAAAGTCTATTGCTGTACTAAAACAGAAAGTTGATTACTTACTTGAAATTTTTTCAACAGAAAAAATTCCAAAGTAGCACTGACTATTTTCTGTTTTATACGAGTACTAGCTTTTGCCCGCGGCTTCGCCCGCGTTTATTATACGTTAAACCTTTTTCTTGAATCACTCTATCTATTAAAACTAAACCGCATCAAAATCCGTTGCGTAGTTTTAAAGATCTAAGCATACATAGGGACAGACAGCGGGAAGGGACTTTGTTTTATACTATGTAGTGGTACGTAAACAGTTCCTTATTGTGCAGTAAAATGTGCTTTAAATCGAAGATATTTAAATATGTTAAAAACTTACTTAGCTAAAAATTTATTCAAGTACTTATAGCATCCATACTAATATTATAAATTCGAAAGTAACTCTGTCTGTCTGTCTGTCTGTCTGTCTGTCTGTCTGTCTGTCTGTCTGTCTGTCTGTCTGTCTGTTACCTTTTCACGCCTAAACCACTGAACGGATTTCGATAAAATTTGGCAAGGCTATAGATGGTATCCTGGGGACGGACATAGGCTACTTTTTTTTTCAAAAATAATCCTACAGGGGGTGATATAGGGGATGAAAGTTTGTATGGGAAACTCAGTATTTCTTAAGTTAGGGATGTGAAAATTAAAATGTATGCTTTTGATAGGAAACAAAGAAATATGCGGTTCAGCGTTTTTGAAAAATCATCCCCTAAGGGGGTAAAATAGGGGTTGATTTTAAAATTTACAACACTGCATGGATTTCGACAAAATTTGGCAAGGCTTTATATAGCATCCTGGGGAAGGACACAGGCTACTTTTGGTCTTAAAAAATAATCCTACAGGGGGTGATATAGGGGATGAAAGTTTGTATGGGAAACTCAGTATTTCTTAAGTTAGGGATGTGAAAATTAAAATGTATGCTTTTGATAGGAAATAAAGAAATATTCGGTTCAGCGTTTTTGAAAAATCATCCCCTAAGGGGGTAAAATCGGGGTTGATTTTAAAATTTACAAAACTGCACGGATTTAGACAAAGGCAAGGCTTTATATAACATCCTGGGAAAGGACATAGGATACTTTCAAAAACAATACTACAGGGGGTGATATAGGGGATGAAAGTTTGTAAGGAAACCCAGTATTTCTTAAGTTAGGGATAAAAAATTTATGCTTTTGGTAGGAAATTAAGAAAAATGCGATTCAGCATTTTTGAAAAATCATCCCCTAAGGGGTAAATAAAATAGGGGTTGATTTTAAAATTTACAAAACTGCACGGATTTCGATAAAATTTGGCAAGGCTTTATATAACATCCTGGGGAAGGACACAGGCTACTTTTGGTCTTAAAAAATAATCTTACAGGGGGTGATATAGGGGATGAAAGTTTGTATGGGAAACTCAGTATTTCTTAAGTTAGGGATGTGAAAATTAAAATGTATGCTTTTGATAGGAAATACAGAAATATGTGGTTCAGCGTTTTTGAAAAATCATCCCCTAAGGGGGTAAAATCGGGGTTGATTTTAAAATTTACAAAACTGCACGGATTTCGACAAAATTTGGCAAGGCTTTATATAGCATACTGGGAAAGGACATAGGATACTTTCAAAAACAATACTACAGGGGTGATATAGGGGATGAAAGTTTGTAAGGAAACCCAGTATTTCTTAAGTTAGGGATAAAAAAATTATGCTATTGGTAGGAAATTAAGAAATATGCGATTCAGCATTTTTGAGAAATCATACCCTAAGGGGGGTAAAATAGGGGTTGATTTTAAAATTTACAAAACTGCAAGGATTTCGACAAAATTTGGCAAGGCTTTATATAGCATCCTGGGAAAGGACATAGGATACTATTTTTTTCAAAAATAATACTACAGGGGGTGATATAGGGGATGAAAGTTTGTAAGGGAAACCCAGTATTTCTTAAGTTAGGGAGAACAAATTTATGCTATTGGTAAGAAGTTAAGAAATATGCGGGTCAGCGTTTTTTTTAAAAATCATCCCCTAAGTGGGTAAAACAGGGGTTGATTTTAAAATTTACAAAACTGCACGGATTTCGATAAAATTTGGCAAGGCTATAGATAGCATCCTGGGAAAGGACATGGGCTACTTTTTGTCTTAAAACATAATCCTACAAGGGGTGATAAAAGGCATGAAAGTTTGTATGGGAAACCCAGCATTTCTTAAGTTAGGGATATGCCCTATGTTTTCCACATGAACGTTCCCATGGGATATTTTCCGACATCCACGCGGGCGAAGCCGCGGGCAAAAGCTAGTTTTGTCATAAATCTACGTTTTTAAACGAAGCGCGTTTAGTTCCGATGCGCGTGAGTCTTCTATCTCGCGGATTAAAATAGACACCGCTAAACCACGCTTCGATGTATCCTCTTAATGGGATGCAGCGGTGTCGAATATCATGTTATATTTGCATACGAATTTCGAATAAGTACATAGGTTTATTTATCAGCTGTATTTTTTTTTTTTGTTTAGGTCTTGTTTTAAACTCAAGAACAAATACAAAAGAAGTTAGTGAAACCGCAAACAGCTGCTGTCATTTTCGTGAAAATCCCTTGGAGGGATCCTCCTCATCTAATAGGAATCTAAACTAAAATTAATGAATGTTTGAATTTTTTTCGCTATTTCAGGTTTGGTCCCATAGTAAAAGTTGTTCATAATGATCAGTACAATGAGCCCTTAAGAGTTTTCGTGTATGAATAGATAGGTACACCTTATATATTAATTATAAATCTATAACCTTGTCCCGTATGCTTGGGTCGAATTTCAGTTCTGGTAAATAATACCCGAATATCAGTGGTCCCATCTTACTTATCAAATCACCATTCCAAGATCATACGAAATTCATGTTTTTTATCGGCATACTTTTAAAGTCCTTTCGGCAACCATTTTTATCTCAACTTAAGTTAATCCTCAATTCAGTTAAGTTAATTATGTCCTTAATTTAATCTGCTATTTAAATATGCATTTATAATAAACCAACCACATCGGTACTTACCTATGTAAATTAAAGTGCATAATTTCATCATCATCATTTCAACCGAAATGCTTCCACTGCTGGGACATATACAAGCACCGCCACTTCGACCGGTTCTGTGCTTCCCGCATCCAGTGGAATCCTGCGACCTTCACCAGTTCATCTGTCCACCTTAGACCTTCCAACTCGGCTCCACTGTACATTAACACCCGATGTTTTTAAAATTGTTGGTGAATCATTTGGGTTAGGTTAGAACAGTGAACCATTACCTCTATTGCTGGTGAATAATTTGGGTTAGGTTAGGTTAGGTTAGAACAGTGACCAAAGCGAGCGAGCGAAGCGAGCGCCAGATGCCCTCTATTGTTGGGTGAATCATTTGGGTTAGATGAGGCGGTCAATGTTTCGTATATTAGACGATGAAAGCTTGACCTCAGGGTCATTGACCTTGAGGTCAAGGTCAATGGTACTGGTACTGGAAAATAGCAACTCTTTTTTCTCGGCGTCTATTATTTTGCGCAGTTTGGGGTTTTCAAATATACACTAAAAAGGGTCTATTCTACCCAAAAAAAATAGCTACTATATAAAAGCGGCGGGTGCTAAAGTACAGTGGCTCCCTGGCAAAATCTCCAAATCCTACCAAGCATCCTTTTCCAGGGCCACCTCGATCCAATCCTTGCGGTACGCGTTATGTCGTCTCGCCACCTCTTCCTTGGCGGCTGCTTCTTCTTCGGCACCCTCCGTGTGCAGACAGCGGTCACTATGCATACGACTGAGGTGACCCGCCCAATCCCATTTTAGATTGGCAGATTGGCAGCCTTTTTGCCTACATCTAAAATTTATTTAATCAAAGTCCATTGACGCTTCACAAAGAACTTTGTTCACGATCCTACCAGTAATAAAGCAATGACCATAAAAAAACAGGAGCTAATAGGATAAGATACCATAAACACGGATTACAGTACAACAACCTTTTTTTCTCCGAATCAATTTAACGCTCAAGCAAGGTAGCCGAAATAATAAGGGCCGGCGCCCACTGGCCACACGGCACGGCAAGGGATTTTTAAGCAACGAACAGTGTGCTGTGTTGATTTATACAACTTAATAGTAATTAAGACAGTAAAATTGAAATTTGAATGATAATAATCATCGTAGGTATTCAAAAATAAAGCTACGGTATGCATAAGCATGCCGGCCGAGTCACTTAAAACTTTATTTTTATTGGCATACTATAAAAAGCCTCCCGTAGACAGGCGCAACGCGACAGTGCGACAGACGTGATTCTAGTAGAAAAACCTCCATGAAGTTTTCATAGAAATTGTTCTACTAGAGTCACGTTGCGCTGTCGCCTCGCGCCAGTCTGCGGGCCTATTCGTCGCATAAAAATCCCTTACATTGCTGTGCGGCCAGTGGGTGCAGGCCCTTAAGCTTAATAAATGTTACCCCACTAATAAAAGACTTAAGACACTAATAAAGTACCTTCAATTTTACGACACCACTTTCGTACAAAATAACCACAAATCAAAATCACTTTTGCAAAAATAAAATGTATCGATATAAAACCGTAAAATAATCTCCCACACTGAATATTTTGAGTATCGGATAACAGGAGGTCGGGCAAAATATGCAAATAAATACATACTAAACAAACGTCCCTGGCGACACTTTATTCGCTGTCATCTTGGCCATCCATTTTGTTTTGGGGTTGCCTGGGTGAAATTTAAAAGCACACATTTTTTAATAAATTAGGTATTATTTAGTGAGACTGATATTAGTAATTTATCTATCGTAATTGTAACTAATGTTCTATAACTTTCTTAGGTACAGTTGGGAAAAGGCTAATCAGAAAATATATACTTACCGGTGTATATATTTTCTGCCTAGCCCAACCCTTTCCCAACTGTTTCGGGGTAGGCTTCCAGTCTAACCGGATTCAGCTTAGTACCAGTATTTTACATGGAGCGACTGCCTATCTGACCTCCATAATCCTGTAACCGAGTAATACGATACCTCTTGGTAAGACTGGTTGTCAGACTTTCGGGCTTCTGACTACCCGTAACTATTGTCAAAGAACTACGAATGACAGCCGGGACCAACGGCTTAACGTGCTTTCCGACGCAGGGACTGACCTCGGCAGGTAATTAGGTACACCAGTGATGGAATCCATATTATTTAATTGTTATTCGTCGTTATTCTGGCTGTCCGGTTTGCGTTTTTGTATTCTGCCTCTGCGCCTAGTTATTATTTAGTTAACTTCCAGAAAAAACTTTGAATAAAATTAAAAATATTAATTACAAATTAAATGTAACGTAACTTTAATTTGTATTTAAACGTTCTATCGCTATAGATATTACTTATCATTGTCTATCCTCCCTCCGACTTTGAAAATTGACGATTTTCTTGAGTTCGAGTTTCCATAATAAAGGAAAAATTTCGACCCTGGCAACACCTTTTATCAAATCCAGCGCTTGTATTCGACGAATCGAAATTTAAATTTGTTTTGTTGCGTTCGAAATTTAAAATTGATGACGCCCCGTTCTGTAATCAAATACATTGTAATATTTATTACTTTTAAATGCGTCTGACAAAAGCGTCAGCAGGCCAGGTTGGCATCAGGATGGGTGGTCATTTTGGCATTCATAACCAAGTCAAGCTATTATAGAATATAGAAATACAATATTTAGGCTGTATCGGCTATAGTCATGTCAAGTTACGAAGTACTTATTTCCGCTTACTGTGGGCGTTCTGATAGGTCCACATACATCGCTATGAACGACTTCTAAGCGTTCTGTTGTTCGTTGAGTTGTTTTCTCACGGGGGGCAGGTACTCGATGCAGTTTTTCTTGGATACAAATTTCACATCTGCCATTCTGCCAAGGTTTCAGAAGCATCAAAGTTCAAGCCCAGCAAATTCTCGTTTTTAAGTGCATATTTCAGATCTGTGGCGTTCATGTAACCAAGTTTTCTGTGCCAGTCGTAGATGTTTGATGAACTCGCTTTCTTTTTAGCAATTGGAATCGAAACGGTGTCATCGCTATGATTGGGCAGATTGTTTGATTGTTTGTTTGTTGTTGTATTCTGTAATGAAAATTGATCCTTAAATATACTTATTCTGTGCATAAATTCTCTACTTTCTAAAATTATATATTTTCTATGTGTATATTACTTACATAAAATAGAATCATATATTGAAAATAATTAAAACTGTTAAGATAAATCGATTGA
This sequence comes from Cosmia trapezina, assembly GCA_905163495.3. Classification (NCBI taxonomy): domain Eukaryota; kingdom Metazoa; phylum Arthropoda; class Insecta; order Lepidoptera; family Noctuidae; genus Cosmia; species Cosmia trapezina. The sequence continues at coordinate 9,001,517 of LR991044.1, forward strand.
ACGCAAAGTTTAATTAAAAATTATTACGACACATTCATTGCATGCTTCACGTGGCCGATATAATTCAAACAGGGTGAAAATAAAACCACAGGTAAGTAAGTATACCTACCTATATCTACAATATTATACAGACATGTAAATGAGTAGATACCTAGGTAGGTACATTACTAGACTACTTACATAAAAAAAGATTTTCATATCTATTAAGTAATCAATTATTATCCAACATTAATTATCTGATATTAGAGGAATTTGTTAATAGGTACTAAGAGGACCCTATAAATTACTTAAATGTTCGTTGCCCGTAAGAATTATAATAATCACTCAACCAATGTATAATTAATTATCTATAATACTTAATACTTAGATATCACACTATACCTAATCACACTAATCACACAAATATTATAAAGGCGAAAGTTTGTGGGGGTTTGTCTGTATGTGTGTGTGTATGTTTGTTACTTCTTCACGCTCAAACGGCTGAACTCACAGAACAGATAAAGAGGTTGAACTGATTTGGATGTAATGTGGTATGTGGACAGCTGGCTGGCTGGCTTTGGTGTGTGGCTCTGGATGAACACATACTTAGGCTACTTTTTATGCGAAGAAATGTAGTGTTCTCGTGGGATGTGCAAGGAATTCAAATATATTTGCTATTCTTTCAAACGTAAACGGCTCGACCGATTTTGATGAAATTTGGTTTAACACATGGACTACTTTATATGCCGAAAAAATGTAGTGTTCCCGTAGGATGAGCAATTACTTTCCTCTAAAAATGTGAATAATTTTATAATTTTCTGTTTTCTAAATGTGAATTATTTTTATGGTGTGCATAATAAAGAGTATTCTATCTATCTCCACGTTTTAGTGTATCTCATAAGCCGCGGGTAATACCGCGGGGCGCACTTAGTATGGTAGACAAAAGGCAACAACTGAATCAGTAGTTAGAAAACCTTTCTAAAACAAATTAAATCATTTGTAGACCGTTTACTAAACACAAGATAAAAAAGATATAATCTCCAAACAGATTTGTAATTCTAATAATAACAAGAGCAATATTTAAATTGTATAAAAAGTGAAACGAAAACATTACCAGCAATTATTGAACAAAGTTGCCAGCATAAAAAATGTACGCACATAATAATGGAGAAAACAAATTAAATAATAGGGAGACGTTGCAACCATTTTGAATAAAGCACATTTCGTAACAGTTCTTTGTTAAAACGGAAAGAACAATTTTGACACGAGAGTACCTACTTGATGTCATGTAAACTTTTTACTAAGCTCTGCTATTAAGTTTTTCTGGCAATTTTGAACCTTAAAACCACCGTCATAGAAGTCATGATAGCATTTAGTGGACGCATAAATATATGTATTGGTAACAATAAAATGTTAGACAAACGAAATAGAAAGTTCTACATCATCGAATGATTACTCATTCAAAAGATGATTCCATTGTGACACAGAGTTCTTATAACATTTATAATTCATCGTAATATAAATAATAGGCTGATAGTCTAGCAATAGGATTCATAATTATTTTCCTTTGCCAGCAAAAATTCTCTCATAAACGTCAATCAATAAAATAATGGCAGCTGTCAAATTCCGCGGGGAAATTAAAATGTCGTGAAAACAAGAAGTCTTTGATTGTTTAGAATAAGTTTGACGAATGATAGACAGACTTTGTTGATCGTATAATAAAAATGGAACCTACTTTATTAAGTTTTAAAATATTATTATTTTAGTAGTGAAACAGTGAAAGCACTTGAGACGTTCTATCTAAGTTTGATACACTGGTGATAAAAAAATATTTTTCAATTGTAACAAGTCTACTGGCCTAGAGAAATAAAAGGGGCAAAAGAAATAGACTTGAAACAATATGTATATTTAAAAAAAGATAAAAAATACAGACCGATTTAGAAAATCACACCCTACCTAACAGACTCAGATAATTATGATGATAAAGGTTTGCTTGTATTGGAATTTTGAGTTAGACCAGCACCCTAATTGCGTAACACATTACCAATCGGAGTTGGTTTCATTTTGACAGTTCAACACATTGAGTTATATAACTAGAGAAGCAAACCTCATTAAAATGTGTAAAAAAAGTCTAGCCACTATTTCAACGCGACGACGTAGCTTTGAAACCACTAAACATTTAAAAGTAAACATATATCTTTCTCACTTACACAAGTCGCAAGAACAATACTGTCGCTTAGATTAGACAAAGATCGCAATATAAACATGCAATGGCGGTGAATGGCGGGATGGGGTTGCCTACCCATGCGAAATTTTACCCAAGTTTTTAAACGTTGAAAAAAAAACGTAACGTTTAAACGTTAAACGTTAAGTTATTTTTTAAAATGTGAATTATGTATTTCTTATTGGATGTGTATTAAAAGTTTATAACTAATGAAAATAATCAAGACATTTTCATTTTGAACATTTTTTATTTCCTTTAGTACATTTCCATACATATAATTTACATTTATAAATATTAGAATATAAAAACATTTAAGAATATAAAAAATAGTAGCCCACCGGCATCGGGAACAGGGTCCAGGGTACCGGTGGTCAGGGCTGCTGAGAGAGGAACCTCCTAACGATACGCGCCGTGTCCAGAAGTACCGCTTTCTGGAGCAATCTTCCTTAATCCAGCTGCCTAACGAGAGCCTCTTCAGGTGTTGATCGAGGCTCTTGGCTATTATGGCATTGGCCGTCACGACTATCGGCACAACGATTGCTGTATCGACATCCCACATGTCGACAACCTCGCGAGCCAGGTCAAGATACTTAATCTGCTTATCTTTTTCAGCTTTTACGAGGTTCTCGTCATGCGGACCGCTATTTCAATAATCATTGGGCGACGCTCTAATCGATCTATCACCACTATGTTTGTCTTATTGGCAACAATAGTCCTGTCAGTGATGATAGATCGATACCAATACAACGTGATATTGCCATTTTCGAGAACTGGGTCGGGCATATACCTATAGTACGGTACTTCCAATTCCACAAGACTGTATTTCAGAGTAAGTTGCTGGTGGATAATCCTGGCTACAAGGTTGTGCCTCTGCAAGTAGTCTCCGTTAGCCAGACGAGAACAGCCAGAAATAATTGACGGACTGATTCCCTCGGACGGTGAAATGCCCGACAGATGTCAACCGTGCCGTCCTTCACAATATATTTCCAGTAGTTGTTCGTCATCATAACTTCGTCCATAATCGCAAAGACAAAACCTTCGGTTTCCCCAAAGAGTCAGTTTTCTATAAGTCCTTTTCTTTTTGAAGGTTTTTTAATTATTCCATGAATTGCACTATTTTATCATTTACATTTAGCTGCATTTCGTCTTCTTCGCTCAACTCAGTTCCTCTAATAACATCGTTTATTTTTTTTATTTCTAGTCTTTTATTTTTTTGTGATATTTTTTTTTTGTTAGTCTTTTAGCCGATACATTTTTCAACCGGTGAATTATTTTCCTCATTTTGTGCTTTCGGGGCGTTTCAGTTAATTCGTCTATCTCTTCGTCGGTTTCCACAGCATCCACATCCATATTTTCTTCTTCTGAAAGCTCCACCTGCTATTAGAATAACGGTTGTCCTGAAAAATATACAATTTACTGTAGGCAAAACAACTCTTTATAAACTAAAAACTAAGTTGAAAAAAACATTCAACAATGTAGTTTGAGTCGATATAAACTAATTTGTTGCTGTGGGAGTTTAATAAGAAGGCATTTTTTGTTGACATTACCTATAATTTGATAATATTAATTGCCGCAAAAAATCATTACTTTTACAATAAGCATTAGAATTCCTTGATTGCACAAATAAACACGGCCACATTCGCTTTTTGGTCCTATTTTATCTTGATCACGGAAGTGCTTCGAACAAATGACAGTAGATTTAGTAGGTAGCCAGTCAGTATCTTTTCTCAGCAATCGGATTATTGATTGAGAAGCATCTTTAGGTAGTCTGGAACATTGTTAATCATTATTAAAAAATATTTAAAATCGCTTATTCCATAAATTAAAAACTCCCACAAATGTGGGAAACTAAAACATAGTTTTTAGTTGTAACACTGATCATAATTTAAAAAAAATCTACATTTTATTTATTTTCCTGCGTTTTTACGATGATATAAACACAGAAACAATAAACTTACGTGTGGAAAGTAATTCCGGTAGTTTTTGTGATCTAGAATCGCATTCTTTCATTACGCATTTACCCATTTTGGCGATATTTTTTGTCGCGTGTCACTCGGTTCACTTCGGCTGCCGTCGTAAAGAGCACTGAACTGACGTTAGTTACGCATACGGCCGTGGCCGTATGTTCAGTGGCAACGCCTTGGCGCGGCAATTGCTAATCTAGTGTAACATATATATCAATGGTTCAACAACATTCATTGCGCTATTTACGTTGTCGAGCAGATAAATCTTTCAAACATATGAAGCAAAGGATTAGAAATTTGTTTCAAAATGATTCAAACTCCGATTGATAATGTGTTACGCAATTAGGGTACAGGTTACCTCTTATTAACCTCACGGAACCAGGCACACCCTGTTGAATAAGACCCTTACCTGACCTCTGGGAGGGTTCACCGTTTAATTGTCCATTACTAGTGAGAACAAAATGGGCATAGAAAAAACCGGCCAAGTGCGTGTCGGATCATGCACATAAAGGGTTCCGTAGTTGGGATGAATTTATCCCAAGAACAAACTTAACATTGTAGTTGAAATACATGTTCTCCCATACATGCCAAGTGTAAATGTAAGTTTGTACTCACAATATCGAGAGATTTACCATGTTATTTTGAGATCACAGACTTCTTATAGGTTTTCCTGTAATCTACAGGTAAAGAACTATTTTCTGTATTTTTTTGAAAATTTTAGGCTCAGTACTTTCGGAGATAAGGGGGGGAATGGACAATTTTCGTCTATTTTCTTAAATAACTTTAAAATAATTTATTTTAAAATTATAAAAAAATATATTTGATACCCTCTTAGCCCTTTTATTTGATATGTCACACGGTACAGTTTGCCAAACTTTTTTTTTTAAATTTTATATTCAAAATTCATTTATTTACTTTACCCATACGTGTTTAGGTCCCAGATATCCATGTGTGTACCAAATTTCAACTTAATCGGTCCATTAGATTCGGAGCAAATTGGCTGTGACAGACGGACAGACAGACAGACAGACAGACACACGAGTGATCCTATAAGAGTTCCGTTTTTTCCTTTTTCCTAAAAGAAGCCGTTCAAGAGCGAGTCGGACTCGCGCACCGAGGGTTCCGTTCCGATTTCAGAAAAAGTGATAATAATTTTTGAGCTGAGTTTAATGATAAAACAATATAAATGTGTTTTTAATAATTAGTTAAGTACCTATTAAATTAATATTATTTACTAGGTCGCTAATTGATTACATTTATCAAAAAAGCATCTTTTAAATGATAAGATGCTTTATTGATTAATGTTTTTTTCCAAAATGAACAATTTTAAAAATTTGTTCCCGTGTGAGTGAGAGAGGTGGCAAAACGCAACAGCACTCTTACCTTTCTCGCTCAAAAAGGTGATGCGACAGCCCTCTTAAAAAAGAATCTGCACTCCATCACATAACCTGACTCTGATCGGCACGGATGGCACATTAAACCCGCCAATAGGACCGGTCTCATTCGCAGCGCGCTAATTGGGGCGCGTACCGCATTCCTGACACCTCTGCGACACTCGCATGTTACACGCCAGTTTGTGTTTAACAACCCTGAAGACTAGGGTTGCTACACGGTACGTATTCAAGATGGACGATTACGCCTACGCTGATGGTGTTAATGGGACAGTGAGACGGAATCTATGTCATTGTGTTCACGAGATGAATGAAATTACGCAAACTTACATACTTAGTAAAAAAAAAAGTTTATTTTGTGAGAATAAACTTTTTTTTTTGTAATGAGAACATTCACAAGAATTTGGTAGGTAAGTAGGTAGACAGCATTTTTTTTTAGGGTTCCGTACCTCAAAAGGAAAAAACGGAACCCATATCTACACCTGATAAGAACAACATTGTAAATCATTTTGCAATGTTTTCTGTCTATGTCATAAATTAATGACGTACGTAAACATGGTTATTTTCTTATTAAACTACGTAAAAAAATATGTATAAAATGTTTCCTATAAAACTTTTAGTGCTTTATTTAAAAGCAATTGGACGATATTCTAACCAAAAAAAATTTAATTCACTCTCCTGTAAACCTAGCAAAAAAATAGATACAATGTTGTTCTTATCAGGTGTCGAATATAGGATCACTTCGTTGTCCATCTGTCTGTTTGTCTGTCTGTCAGTCTGTCAAAACCCTTTTTCTCAGGAACGCGTGGAGGTATCAAGTTGAAATTATTATCAAATACGTAGTATCTATGGTCCCTTCGAGTTCCAGAAAAATCAAGCTAATAAAAATCAGCCATTTATTTATGCCGCATTATTTTGATACTTACTCGCAAGTAAATCAGAACATATACCTAGGTTACTTCCCGTTGATCTAGAATAATGAAATTTGGCAAGAAGCAAGGTCTCACAGCACAAATAAAGGAAAAAGTCCAAAAATGTTTAATTTGTAATTTTATCACATAAAAAAAATATTCTTTGTGATTACAATGTTAATTTTGTTTTTGGGATAAATTCTTTTCAACTACGAAACCCTTCATTGTGCGTGGTCCGACACGCACTTGGCTAGTTTTTTTTTTTTGTACCTACGGAAACTGATACCCAAACTAAGACAGGACTTGTATTTTGGGAGTCAGTCCTCAAACGTGGAGCATTTCCCACTTGAGGAAATCGTGTCAACGTAAATACCGCCGTGACGTAAATGATTAAATAATACATAGGTACGCAAGGCTACAGATCAAGCTATACATTTCCAGTATAAGTTGATCGCGCATTATATAGGATTTCCTTACAATGAGAGATCAGTGTAAACTGGAAATGTATAGCTTGATGTGTAGCCGTGTATGCCTGTGTACACAAAACTCACGCCTTATTCCTATGGGGTTTGGCAGAAACACAGAACGCCACCTGCTACGCACCTTACATACTCTTTTTGCTTCGTTTAGTTTAGATACTATCGGCCAAACTTCCGCATGCTCACATTGTACGGCTCACGACTCGTCCGGTGCATACGTTTTTGACCAATAGGATGTACGTTTGTTTTTTATTTGATTTGTTGCTAATCCCAAGGTTTGCGCATTTTTCGTTGTTGCCGGGCCAATCTTGTACAGCTGTTGCTCTGGCTGCCCCGCGAGATGCGCGGTGGCTGCGGCCCCGGCGCTTGCGCTTCAAACTCAAAACTCAAACTCAAAGCATTTATTTCAATTAAACCAATTACAGGCACTTTTGAATTGTCAAAGAGTCGGTCAGTAGGTAAGTCAGAAAGTTGAAGCTAGTTGCCCATTCCAAAACGTAGATCTATGGAGAAGAACGGGCAAGAAACTCCACGGACACTCTTTTAAATCAAAATATGGTTACAAAATATTGGTTACATCATTCATGTTGAAATTATACATGTGAGAACGATGAACGTTAAAAGCGTCCGTAATAAAAAAATAAAAAAAAAAACAATTCAAAATTAAAATTAAAATAAGCCGTGGCAGCTAAGGTATGACCAGCCTCCACCAACAGCGCCCGTTCACAAACCTGATGTATGGATTCGTTAAATGATCCAACACACGCGCCACCATCAGCGAGGCATTAGAGTGAGCATGACACACTCTCAGCCGCCAGGGCACATCCAAGTCAAATAAAGACGTACCCAGTAAATGGTAGCTTTAGAGTAGGTACATAGTACTCACACATGTACTAAGCAATTATACAATACAAAGGTGATTGAGTCTACACAATGCAAAGCTATTCTTACAATCTTCAGCAGTTGCTTAACAGTATCTTCAAATGTTAATTAATTAGTTGAGGTTGTGGAGCAGGACCAGCATGGAGCCAAGCATTTTTATCATTTATGTAATCCCCCAACTTATAATATGCCTGCCTGCATAGTGTGCGTTTTATACAAGTTTTAAATTTCGTCTCATTTAGTTGAAGTATGTGTGGAGGTATTTTATTGTAACATTTTAAACAGTACCCCATGAACGATGAGTCTACTTTAGCCAGCCTGAAACCTGGTTGAGCTAATAGGTCCTTATTTCTAGTATTATAATTATGCCTTTCACCTCTTTTATTAAAAAGATGTAAATTTTTTCTTACGTACATGATGTTTTCGTAGATATATTGACAAGGTACCGTCATGATGTTAATATCCTTAAACAGTTCCCTTAGAGAATCGCGCCTTCTTCGTAACGTCTCCGCTAACTCGATCTATTATATCTATTTTTCTTCGATACTTCTCTATTACTCGTCTTCTCGGTAGTCACTCCCTTTCTTGCCATATCATCTTTCACACAGTCCATCCATCGTTTTTAGGGTTCCGTACCTCAAAAGGAAAAAACGGAACCCTTATAGGATCACTCGTGTGTCTGTCTGTCTGTCCGTCTGTCACAGGCAATTTGCTCCGAATCTAATGGACCGATTAAGTTAAAATTTGGTACACAAATGTATTTCTGTGACCCAAACACGTACAGCTAAAGTAAATATATGAATTTTGAATATGAGAGTCACTTTTAGGGGGAAAATAAGAAAATGTAAAAAAAAAGTTTTGTAAACTGTACCGTGTGACATATCAAATGAAAGGGCTTACTATGAGGATCTCAAATATATTTTTTTTATAATTTTAAAATATATTGTTTTAAAGTTATTTAAGAAAATAGACGAAAATTGACCAAATTGAAAATTAACCCCCCCCTTAACTCCGAAACTACTGAGCCTAAAATTTTGAAAAAAATATAGAAAATAGTTCTTTACCTGTAGATTACAGGAAAACCTATAAGAAGTCTGTGGTCTTAAAATAACATGGTAAATCTATATATTATATAAAAAAATCAAAGTCCTGACTGAGTCACTGACTAATATATCAACGCACAGCCCAAACCAATGGACCTAGAGAGTTGAAATTTTGCACATAGATACCTTATATAGTGTAAACATCCACTAAGGAAGGATTTTTGGAAATTCTATCCCTAAGGGTGTAAAATAGGGGATGAAGGTTTGTATGAAAAATCCTATCCCTTGTAGACTAGCACGAATATTCATCTAAGTAAATTATAAAGTTTATCATTTTGAGTTTTCCTAAACTACCCCCTAAAGAGGGATTGGGCGTGTCAACGTTTGTATGGAGGAATTTTAACACGCGGTCCGATTAACTCAAAACTCAGTTTTTATACTTGAGACCAAAAATGAAGACTACAAACGATTGTGCTATTTTGTGTAAGTAATAATTATAATGTAGTCACCTACAACGTGTATTAGAGTTTTCCAAAAATCTACCCCTAAGGGGTGAAAAGTTAATTTTATAGCGGAGGATTTTATTGGGGGCTTGATTAACTCTAAAATTGGTGTAAATAATGTTTGAGTCAAGTTATGGAAACATACCAGACGATTTTTGAAATTCTTTATCTGTGTTCGTGAAAACAGAGATACAGTTTATATGAAAAATCTTATTAATTTGGTTAATGAACTTGAAACTTAGCACAAATACTTGCATAAGTAAGTAATAATGTTTGTCACTATTAGTTTTTCAAAACTACGCCTCAAATAAGGTTTAGGGATGTTAAAGTTTGTATAGAAGAATTTTAAAGCGCAGTCGATTAAAAAAATGGTACTTGCCAAACGAATTTTCTCCGATTTTGACGGCATATAGCTGATGTTTTAAGTAGTAACAAAGGCTATTTTTATTTTAGAAAAATAATTAGGGTTCCGCGCAAGAAAATTAAAATCCATGAAATCAGACAACCACGTACAGTCCAGTACAAACTTACTAAGCCTCCGCTGTCTATTACGGCTATAACAACAAGTAATAAAAAAAAGCAAAGTTAAAAATTTAAGGGGTCAGTCCCCATACAATAAACTTTTCATTTTGAAAAAAAAAAAAATCTAGCATGTGGGGTGTCATCGTCTAGAACTCATTGAGAAGAGTAGAAACACATTTTTTTTATCTTCTAAAATTAAGAAATTCTCTAGCGCAACAAATTAGGAATTTGAAACTACTTTATACCATGTAGGTACCATAAATACTGTATTTAAGCAACAATACTGAAAACGGCGATTCATAAGGTATTTTGTTTAAACATGTGTGATTTTCTGCAACTGCATAAAATAACCTTGTAATTCACAGTATCATTATAAAATAAGTAAAAAGTTATCTTTGCGATTGTTAAACATATAATATGGTACGGAACCCTTCGTGCGCGAGTCCGACTCGCACTTGACCGGTTTTTTTTTTTTTGATCTTCTACTACTCATAAAGCCATCGAAATTCATACTCAAAACTTTCCGTAGGGCCTTCCCTCATTCCTCATTCCTCCGCATCACATGCCCATACCATGACAACCGATTTCCGCACAACTTTTTCGACGAGTTCCGCACTCACACTCTTAGGTCCGTATTACAGAAGGAAACTCAAGCACTGATCTTTGTTTAAAACTAGTTTCAACCAATCAAATGGCTTGAATCTAGTTTTAAGTAATGCTTGAGTATTGAGTGACGTTCTGTAATACGGACTTTAGAGCCATTTACATTCATACTCAAAACTTTCCTTGATTGTTATTATACCGTAAATACTTTAGTCACGTTCGCATCTTTCCTATTATTATTGGCTTATTCATTTCAACAATTATTTAATCATTATTAACACTATCAAACCAAATCTCAAGCACATTTTTCACCAAAATGTCCGCAATAGAACCGTTTAACGATAAATTTCTACCGAATGGAATCTCCAACGACTTACAGAGTGAACTTAAAACTTAAATTGTCTTAAAATTGAAAATGCAAACTAGTTTGCGACTTTCAGCAACCGAACGTTGCTTATATCTTAGGTATGTGTTTTTTTAAACGCTCCTTTGGGACACTTGTAATTTTTGTGTTTAGTTCAAAAGTTGTGAATGTTTTTCACGGTGGAAATAGAAAAACTGTGAGTAAAAACAACCGACTTCCAATAAAAAAACACTACCTAAGTATACAAAATTAAAAATAACTTTGATTTCGAAAGTTAGTGTCTTTGGATCAGTATTTTAGTTTCTTGCCACCGACTTCCGAAATTAAAATTATTTTTCACTTTGTAGTGTTTTTTTTTTGAAGTCGGTTATTTTTTTTTTTTTTTTGTAAAAAAGTTTTTATTTTCACATTTTAGTTAAGGTAGGTACCTACCAATTCGTATACCACTACTTGCTACAGTAAACAAGAGCGACAGGAAGTATTAGGACATCGTCAAGATACACAAAGTGGATTAAATTCGTATTATCGAACCTAACTCAAAAACTACCCAAGCAATGTAAAAAAAATTAAGTGTATATATTCACTTAAACTATTTTTTTTAACTTTCTCCTCTACTATCTTCAAATCTTCCTCTACTAAATGAAAAAAAAAAATCAAAATGGAGCCACAAATTGACGAAAATATCGATGAAAATCACATCCACCTTTTTCGAAGTCGGTTAAAAAGAGTAGTTGATGGTATTAGAGTAGGTATGTACCTACATAACTGTGAGAAAAGATTTCCAAAGAATGTTATAGGTATCATTGTCTCGTCTTCATCAATAGCATATATTTAATCGAGCCTCTAATAATTCCCATTTTGCTTTTCTAAAAATATTATTGAACACTATAATATAATGATTGCGCCTCTTTTTTTGTGAACCTTAAATAATTCCTATTTTGGGGTCCTAAAAATACTAAATATCCAAGAAAAGTACCTTTTAACATAAATAGTCGGGGGCGAAGACCTAATTTTGTAAATCTAACAGAAGTATCTAAAAAAAATGTGCGCAGCCTAGTTGACTGTTGACATACGTCTCTCTGAAAAGTCAATGACAAGGCTGCGCGTCATTTATTTCGAAGCTTCTAGAACCTTCTAGAAGCTTCGACTCGACCTTATTGGACGAGCGGATTGTGGCGGGAGCGGTTAGAAAAGGGTTCGCGTTATAACCTTTAATTCCCCACATTTTTGACAAGTTTTTACGTTGATAAGTATGGCATTTTGGAATGTATGCCATTCATGACACAAGTGTCAAAGCACTCCTTTGACACCTAAGTGCACATTACGACCAAATGTATTTTTAGAGAGTTTTACTGTAAGTACCCATACTTCTAGTAATAAAGATGTTATTATTTATTACTAGCTTTTGCCCGCGGCTTCGCCCGCGTGGATGTCGGAAAATATCCCATGAGAACGTTCATGTGGAAAACATAGGGCATATCCCTAACTTAAGAAATGCTGGGTTTCCCATACAAACTTTCATCCCTTTTATCACCCCTTGTAGGATTACGTTTTAAGACCAAAAGTAGCCTGTGTCCTTCCCCAGGATGCTATATAAAGCCTTGCCAAATTTTATCGCAATCCGTACAGTTTTGTAAATTTTAAAATCAACCCCTATTTTACCCCCTTAGGGGACGATTTTTCAAAAATGCTGAACCGCATATTTCTTAATTTCCTACCAATAGCATAAATTTGTTATCCCTAACTTAAGAAATATTGGGTTTCCCTTACAAACTTTCATCTCCTATATCAACCCCTGTAGTATTGTTTTTGAAAGTATCCTATGTCCTTTCCCAGGATGCTATATAAAGCCTTGCCAAATTTTGTCGAAATCCGTGCAGTTTTGTAAATTTTAAAATCAACCCCGATTTTACCCCCATAGGGTATGATTTTTCAAAAACGCTGAACCGCATATTTCTTTATTTCCTATCAAAAGCATACATTTTAATTTTCACATCCCTAACTTAAGAAATACTGAGTTTCCCATACAAACTTTCATCCCCTATATCACCCCCTGTAGGATTATTTTTTAAGACCAAAAGTAGCCTGTGTCCTTCCCCTGGATGCCATATTAAAGCCTTGCCAAATTTTATCGAAATCCGTGCAGTTTTGTAAATTTTAAAATCAACCCCTATTTTACGACCTTTCCGGGGATGATTTTTCAAAAACGCTGAACCGCATATTTCTTAATTTCCTACCAATAGCATAAAGTTATCCCTAACTTAAGAAATACTGGGTTTCCCTTACAAACTTTCATCCCCTATATCACCCCACGTAGTATTATTTTTGAAAAAAATAGTATCCTATGGCCTTCCCCAGGATGCTATATAAAGCTTTGCCAAATTGTCGAAATCCATGCAGTTTTGTAAATTTTAAAATCAACCCCTATTTTACCCCCTTAGGGGATGATTTTTCAAAAACGCTGAACCGCATATTTCTTTATTTCCTATCAAAAGCCTACATTTTAATTTTCACATCCCTAACTTAAGAAATACTGAGTTTCCCATACAAACTTTCATCCCCTATATCACCCCCTGTAGGATTATTTTTGGAAAAAAAAGTAGCCTATGTCCGTCCCCAGGATACCATTTATAGCCTTGCCAAATTTTATCGAAATCCGTTCAGTGGTTTAGGCGTGAAAAGGTAACAGACAGACAGACAGACAGACAGAGTTACTTTCGAATTTATAATATTAGTATGGATTGATTGTCGTTAAAATGAGATTGCGACTAGGTGTTGAACGGTTTTAATGAAGGGAATTAGCATTCTGTTCTACAGCTAATAATTATGGCCGGCCTATATTGCCACTTCAGCTTACTAATTCAGAAGCCCTACCCTTAAGGTGAATGCGTAATGGTAACCCGCGAAATTCAAATTTTCTTACGTTTTTTGCATTTTGCAGGTCAGTGTCAGCCTGTCTGGTTGTGTCTTGATCAAATGATAATATGTATTTACATAATATTTTTTTTAATTTTGTATTATTATTTTTTACTAGCCATTGCCCGCGGCTTCAGAAGCGTGGATGTCGAAAATTATCCCACGGGAACCTTCTGCCGGGATGAAAAGTATCCTATGTCTTAATCCAGGTTATTAACTATCTGTATAACAAATTTCATCCAAATCTGTTCAGCCGTTTTTGCGTGATTGAGTAACAAACATCCAAACATACAAACTTTCACATTTATAATATTAGTAGGATAGTAGGATTAGATTGTGTGTTAGCCCAGGTCTGGCAACCGTATATTAATATTGGTAATACGCATGTGAGTCATATAAAAGCAAAGCCAGCAACATCCATATTTTCAATTATAGCAACTTTAAATGTATAATATCAATGTCAAATCAACTTAATTGTTTGACTTAATAAGTTCATAACAAAAACAGCAACATCTCTTAGAAAATAACCGTTGAAATTATAGTTTTGCAGCAAAAACAGCAATATCCAATAGTAACTGCACTGCTTAGAAAATAAAAACATTGTTTACCGCCATTTTGGTTTATCTGGATGTTGCTGCCTTTGATTTTATATGACTCATGTGTTGTATATTTGGACAAAACAGGACCAACAACTGATTACATGTCAAAGAGCCATGGAGAGGAGTATTTTGGGTTACACAAAAAGGGATATTTACACTTAAGTCTAAAAACACTGGTGATTACTGGGGCATCTCCATTAAACTATTAAGTAATATAATATACATCGTAGCCCCCTATCTAGCTGTTACTTTTAATAAATGTGTTGATTTAGGAACTTTTCCTGACCTCATGAAAAGTAGCAAAGTCATACCATTATTTAAATCCGGTAATAAAAATGACGTTGGAAATTTCAGGCCTATTTCTATCTTACCTGCATTTAGCAAAATATTTGAAAAGTTAATACTCAAGCAGTTGCTAAAACATTTTAATTTAAACAGACTCCTTCACGATGAACAATATGGCTTCACTAAAGGTCGTTCGACTACGGATGCGGGTGTTGCTCTGCTGAAACACATATTTAACGCTTGGGAGAACTCGCAAAATGCTATTGGAGTTTTTTGTGATCTCTCCAAAGCCTTTGATTGCGTGCACCATGACACGCTTTTGCGTAAATTACGTCATTATGGTGTCCAAAACGAAGCTCTCAAAGTAATAAATTCTTATTTACATAATAGGTTCCAATGTGTAGATGTTAATGGTGTGAAATCTTCCGGGCTACCAGTTCATTTAGGTGTACCTCAAGGCTCAATACTGGGTCCATTCTTATTCCTAGTGTATATTAATGACTTACCATTCTATTTAAAGGGTATCTGTGATGTTGTACTGTTTGCAGATGACACCTCTCTTATTTTTAAAGTAGACAGAAACAGACATGATTTTGATGATGTAAACAGTGCACTCTCAATGGTTACGGATTGGTTTACGACAAATAACTTAGTTCTCAATGCCAAGAAAACTAAATGTATAAAGTTTGCCTTACCGAATGTTAGAAATCTGGGACCCAACATCGTCTTAGATGAAGAGGTACTTAAGACTGTAGAATCAGCAGTTTTTCTGGGTATAACAGTAGATGCTAAACTTCAGTGGGGCCCACATATATCAAGCCTAGCGGGAAGGCTCAGTTCAGCCGCCTACGCCGTCAGGAAAGTAAGACAATACACTGACGTTGATACAGCTCGGTTAGTCTATTTTAGTTATTTCCATAGCGTTATGTCCTACGGTATTCTGCTATGGGGCAAAGCGGCTGATATTCAAAATATTTTTGTTCTTCAAAAACGAGCTGTTCGAGCAATTTACCAGCTAGGAGCTAGTGTTTCTCTGAGAGAATTTTTTAAGGATATTGGTATTCTCACGGTGGCATCACAGTTCATCTTCGCCAACATCTTATACATTAGGCAAAATATACATTTGTACAGTAAAAACAGTGACATTCACAATATTAACACCAGAAATAAGGACAAATTACGTGCTCCATTTCATCGGCTTCATAAGGTTCATAACTCATTTGTTGGTCTTGGTATAGCTTTTTATAACAAGCTACCTTCTTCTTTGCTAGATTTGCCTTTTAATGCGTTTAAAATTAAAGTTAAATCCAATCTTTGTTCAAAGGCATACTATTCTATCAACGATTACTTAAACGATAAGAATAGTTGGTTGCTGTGATTAACTCAAGACAATGTTTATGTTATGTTCTTTCTCCAGGATCAGCTTACATAATGACAGGTTACATGAGTTAAGTACTAAAATTGTTTATTTTATTTGACAAAAATATAATTTAATGTATTGTGTTGCGTAAATTATTTTGCATAGGTACTATTGTATAGAATCTAGTTCTTCTAACTGAACAGACAGCTGTGCTGCTGGGGAGTTTGTTCCGCTACTTCTTCTTCCCAGCTAAAGCACTAGGAAGTGGTGAAGTGCGGGCGTTTTGTGGGGACTGTCTTACTGTAATTTTGACGTTCAAAAAGTGCTGATTCTCAGCCTAATTTGAATAAAGGACTTTTGATTTGATTTGATTTGGATAGAAAAAGAGCTGTAGATATAAGACACATTACGAAAATCGAAGATGTTGTAGTCCACACCAAAAAACTCAAATGGAGGTGGGTAGGCCACATGATGAGAGAGAACTGTAATAAGTAGACAAAAGATATGACAGATTAGAACGGACCCCTACATTTCAAACAAAAAGAAAAAGAGGGAGACAAAGGAAACGTTGGTCGGATGAACTCAGAAAGATTGCGGGTCCATTGTGGCACAGAAGAACCCAAACTAGAGTGGACTGGAAAGAGCTGGAGGAGGCTTTCGTGTCGCAAAGACACGCTAACAGACAATAATAATATATATAAGTACCTTTTATGAGATTTTATTTTAAATATGTATGAAAAAACTATGAATTAATAATGTTAAATGTTAAATTGAATAATTCATTAATTATGAATTATGGAATGTTAGCAATAAAGGCTTAATAATAATAATAAGCATTAGATTAATTTTTTCTCTAATATAAGTTTGCTAGTTAAGATACAGAAAAAATGTAATCTAACTTAGAGAGATGTATTGATGATTCTTACAATTTTTATTATGTAAATTGGTACATATTTGCTATGGTCGCGAATCATATTTTGATCAACATACAACCTGATACTGACCTGCAAATATCGCGGGCTACCATTTCGCATTCACCTTAACGAAATAGACAATAATTATCTAAGCACGCGTTTCAATTATCTTAAGTGTTGCAAGATTGGAAAACTTGTGAAGATGCATGTTAATTTAAAATATCGATTTGTTGCCAGACTATAATATTCCTCTCTTCAACTAAACAATTTAAATCCTCATCTCCCTTTATGAGTCATTAGGTAAAGTTTAGAGCTTTAAATTAGGTACACTTTACAAATATGAAAGGGTTATGAAAATGGAGCATGTAAATGTCCTTTTTATGGTTCAGTACCCAAATGGTGCCAACGGGACCCTGTTGCTAAGGCTTCGCTGTCCGTCCGTCCATCTGTCTCAAGGCTGTATCACAGTAAAGATATCTACAGTATTGTGACTCGGCCCTGTTCTAGAGATAAATAATTACAGCCGCGCGGTACGTAAACACGCTTCAGGGCTGCCTACTGCAGTATTTTAATTTCATCAACCAACTTGAGTTTCTTTCTAGTTTTGTGATTGTAAATATAAAAAAAAAAAAATTCGTTGTGAATGAAATAAAAATAAATGTGCTCAATAACATGTTGTGTTTTTGGTCACCCATCCGATGTCGAACCGCTGCAAACGTTACTTAATATCAACCACCTTACCGCGTACCACCTACTTAATGATATTGATGATAAATAAATAAATAAATATATGATATTTCTAATTCAATAATATGTAAGTAACTAAGTACATAAGTAAGTAGATAGCCTAGCCTAGGAAACTACATACTTACTTACTAGTTTTTTTTAACACGAGCGCGGCACTCGTGTCTCGTGTGTCACTTTTTACCCGACTGCGGTGAAGCCCAAAAGGAGGGTTATGTGTTTGACCTGTATGTAAGTATGTATGTATGTAAAGAAACGGACATACATACATACATACATACATACATACATACATGTATGTATGTATGTATGTCCGTTTCTTTGTTCCCTCGTAACTCCTAAACGAATGAACGGATTTTGATAAATTATACGTCTTTAGATTTGTCTTGGTGGTGCGAGTGTCACTGGCTACATTAACATCAAATAATAAAGTAAAATGGCGGATTTGGGGTGACATATTGTGGAGTTCGAATTTTTTTTGTCTTCTAATACCATCGAGTGGGGTATCAAAATGAAGGGTTTTAAAAGGTGATTACAAAAATATATACAAATTATATGTTTAAAAGTAATTCGAAGTGACAAATCGAATTTTGATTAAAAAAAAAATTGCTTTGAGCAGAGTTAGGACCTCGAACACTTGGCTATTTGTGCAATTATCCAAAAAAGCTTTTTAATAACCTTCACGGCCAAAACTCTTTGCAAGAACTAAATCGTCTGCGAAATCTTTCACATTTGTAAATTAAAAAGCTGGAAATAAAAAAAGTGATTAAAAAAACTAAAAAACCCGACTGCAGTAAAAATCTAAAACTGAAAAGCTAAAAACAAGCCCATTTTAAATTTAATAAAATTTGGAAGCAGGCGGGACCCGTTCCATTTTATATTTTCAAACTCAAACGGGTCCCGCCTGCTTCCAACTTTTATTAAATTTAAAATGGGCTTGTTTTTAGCTTTTCAGTTTTAGTTTTTTACTGCAGTCGGGTTTTTTAGTTTTTTTAATTACTTTTTTATTCACCTAAGTATTCACTTATTTATTTATTAATCCAGGTATTTTAGGCGGTGGAAAATGCGAAATACCTACCTATTAAAAAAAGATACAAATTACGCACCTAGTAGTTATATAAAAAAAATTATATTCTTACGACCTCTCGGAGTTTCCAGGTAATTTAAAAAATGTTATCTCTGGGTGCGTTCATGACGAATTCAAGCAACCAGAAACAGCGCAATATAGTCTACAATTGCTCTTTCCATATTAAGTAGTACTTGTATTTATTTCAATAAAAACATTTGTCACAAATCGCACGATTACTACTTACAAAACAGTCGCACCTCCGTTCGTCACTGCGGCGCATGCGCGATCGTTTGCCTACCGAGTGCATACCGAACTCGAGGCGCGTACGTATGACTCACGTTCCGCCCGTTTGTATGAAGATCACTTACTGTAGGTATCTTTACCGTGGCTGTATCTTTTGAACCGTAATAGGTAGACACTTGAAATGTTCACAGAGTGTGCCTACTACTATGGCTGCTATAACAACAAATAATCAGAAAAAATTAATACAAGAAACGTGTTTTTTTTCGGCGTTTTTAGAAAATATTGTTAAAATTGTACGGTGCTACGGAACCCTTCGTGTGTGCGTGCGACTCGCACTTGGCCGCTTGCTAAACGATTAATGGTATGTAATCTATCTAGTTCTTTGAAAATCATGAGTTTAATTATATTTGAACCGCGTATTACACAATATTATTTTGTTATTATTTAAATTTTAAACAATGGAATCAAAGTCAATTGAACATAGATCCGTTTTTTTTTTAACAAACTTTTTGTTGAAGTTTGTTATTTAATTAAAAATAATTTATTAAGTGTAAAAGCACGGGCTTCCTGCAGATTTACCTAGAACAAAATAATTACATTAAAATCCGTCATAATAGCAATAGAAACATAGAAACCAATAAAATTAAATTGTAAGTAGGTGTAAAGAATTGATGACTTTTTTTATTTATTTTATTAGCATGCGGAATTTTTTATGTTCGAATTTCAAAAGTTGCCATAGACATGAATCTACGACATAATTAACGTTTTGTTCCACTTGTCAATACACAAAAGCTAATTGGCCCAAGGTGATAATTAAATTGAAATCAATTTAGATTCACAATTTTGCTAATTGCAAAAAATTACTTGATTTGCAACATTTTAACCAGTTCTACTATACCAGTGAACAGGATAATACGTTTATAATAAATATGCGGTGGGAAAGAAGAAAGACTCAACCGCCATTTTGATTTTGATCGCCATTATGAAGAAGCAAAATGCTGATAGAACTACTTACTATTAATCTGTGGTATAGGTAAAGTAAGATATTCTTATGGTTCCAAAGATATTTAGCTAATTAAGTATGTCTGTAATTTTATGTCCTGTACCCTGTCCTCCGCCTTCCGCATCCAGTCTGTCCCAGCCACCTTCTTAAGGACGTCGGTCCATCTAGCTGGGGGGCGTCCCACACTACGCTTGCCGATACGCGGTCTCCACTCCAAGACTATCTGCTCCACCGGACATCGGTCCTTCGACAAACATGGTCAGCCCACTGTCACTTCAGTTTGTTTACTTTGCAAGCTATGTCGGTTACTCTGGTTCTTTTTCGGATAACTTAATTCTTCATTATATACTTCCTTAAAAAAAAAAAAAATCAGCTGTTCATTCATCTATATCAAACTCGTCAAAATGTAGGGAGCAGTTGATTTTTTTTTTCGCGATTTCAGGTTTGGTCCCCTAATAAAAGTTGTTCATAATTATGAGTAGAAAGACCCCTTAAGAGGTTGCTGGTGTTTTACCAACCCTGTATATTATATATTTCATACAAAATGCAAAGTTGACAACGATTGTGCTTCATAGAAAAGAATAATACGAAAGTACAGTAAGTAGGTACTTACAACACTTGCACCTACACAAAATTACCATTTTACACTGCACTTAAGACACTTTACCTTTACCGTGCACCCTAAACGGCATTAACTTCGTCTACACGAAAAAAAATACACTAAAAGGCGCGAAAAAGTAAAAAACCGCGGCTGGAAGAACGCGTTCTTTCTTAGTGCGTTGGGTTCCATAAAAAACCAAAAAAAAAAAATGGCGGTTCGAGAGGAGGTGTGATTTGTGTACATTTTCGCACCGTTCGATAAAGTGTAGGCGATTAATGACTCAACGTATGCGATATCGATTATGTTTTAAAATGCTAATATTAATCGGGAAGGTGTACAGATTAGTATAACCAAGCAAACTTTTGATGGTATAATTATTATTACAGTTTTTTCTTGTGATAATAATAAAAAAGGAAAATTTGTGTTAAGCTGACATCCCATAAAAGAGTTTTTATAACAATATATAACTGATCCGTCAGACGTTATCCTGTCAAAATTTCAATTTCTTTTTTCCTATTTTTCAAAGTCAAAGTCAAAGATTTATTTTTTTAAAGTTCTTATAGAAAAAACAAAAAAAAAACTTAGTCAAATCGGTCAAGCCGTTTTTGAGTTATAGCAAGACTAGCGAATAGCATTTTTATATATAAGAAGAAGAAGAAGAAGATAATCATAAAAAAAACAAGTATCGTACTTAGCACACGAGTTTGTCGACATGTCGGACGTAGTCAAGGGCTGATCCAGAAAGCCGTACATACTCCTGGACACGGCACGCATAGTCAGGATCAGGAGGTTCTTCTCTTTAGAGTCCTGACTAGAGGCAGCTTGGACCCTGTTCCTGTTTATTTTATTTTAATTTATGTTTTATTATTATTAAAAATAATAATAATACCAGCCTATTATTGTCCCACTACTGGGCAAAGCCCTGTTCTCATACACAGAAGGCACGAGCGCTTGCTCAAGACGAGTTGAAGATTTCAGACTTTTACATATAAAATGACTAGGTACCTATAAGTTCACGATTGTTTCCTCATCGATGTCAGAATAAACTGAAAAAGTATATCTACCTACCTAATTATGAAATTGAAAAAGTCACATTGGTACTTTACCGGATTTGAATAAATAAAATAAGAATGCGAACTATAAAGTTCATGATTTTCGTTACTAAAATTCTTGTAACCTTTGCAAAAATTAATTCTGCAATAAAATGATACCACCCTAAAGTCTAAAGTAGTCGAGATCGCGATAGTTAAGTGCCCATTTTTTGTCTTCTTACGTTTACTGCAGTAGGGTTTCTTACACTCTCAAAGAATTAATAAGTATTCGATGTTAAACAAGCAATATCGAAAGCACTCTTCACTGTTGAGATAATCTTTAACAAACCAATAACTTTGAAAAAAGGACAGAGAATACCGTCTCACTCACGCTCGCGCGGTGTGATATTGCAAAAATATAAATAACAATGTTTAGCGACAGTTTAATGGAGCCCCAAGTTTATTCGAAATTTTTCCTCGTGGTACGGGAGATGTAATTTTTCCTCGTGGTCTGGAGACCTTTATTTACAAGAATCAATCACGGATGTCTGTGTCCCAAACATAAAAACCCACAAGATCTTTAGTAATTAATACGATCTAAAAAACATACATATCGATCAGAACCCATCGATGTGTTAAATCGCGAACGACAAGATATCAAAACAAAAAATCTGGGAATTCTCGATTCAAGAGCTAGCAACACTGAAGGGGAACGGTAAAACTGGTGTTATGTCTCGGGGCGTCGTATTTAATAATTTGAAGTGTTATTTATGCAGTTTGTAAATCATGTTAATTGTAATTTTGTTACACGCCCCGCCCGTGAAAGGAAATGCAATAAAGTTTTGTACTTATAAAACATTCGTTCAATTCGTTCATGTGTCGGTCATTAATCTTGCGTTATCTGTGGCAGATTCGGTCATAGGTCATGTTCCGCCTTTTTGAACATCGAACTGATTATTAATAGATTTGGATCGATACATAAAACCATAAAACTTTCGGCATTTATTCATTCAAAACACAGAACAGATAAAAGATGCATCTTTGAAATGATTTTTCAACAGTTTTCCTTTATAGTCCCTAGAGTGATTAGGCATTCAACAAATTGATTACCCTACTGTCACTAATATGCTTTTTTGGTATAAATTCTTTTCAACTACAGAACCCTTCATTGTGCGTGGTCAGACACGCACTTGGCTGGTTTTTTTTTTCGGAAACAGCACAACAAAATTAGCTAAAGTTGTTGATAAAGTTTTTTCATCGTTGGCCTATGTAAAGTGTAACTAGTAAAAATAGAAACAATACTACTGCTGCTTCTCGGCGTTCATATTCACAAAATATGAACCAAACAGTTCACATAGGTAACTGAAAAATTACTCCTGTATCGACATATAAATTACTAGCTGCGCCCCGCGGTTTTAACCGCGTAGACCGGGGTAAAAAGTAGCCTATATGTAAATCCAGGGTGTCAGCTACCTCCATACCATATTTTATCAAAATTGGTCCAGCCGTTTGAGCGTGAAGAAGTAACAAACATACAAACACACACACTCACAAACTTTCGCCTTTATAATATTAGTGTGATTATGTGATATGTTTATTATTTAGTGTTCATCTCATCTTACCTACTATAAAAAAAGCCTCGTTTTCCTAAATAAGTGTTACAGTGCATCTTACATCAACAATATCGCCTTCCCTTTGCTTGAAAACAAGTCTTACTAAAAACGTTTAATTTATTATTATTATAAAGACTCCCGTCTACCATAAAATAAAGTGCAAGCACCCAAAATCAACTAAAATATTAACGGCCATTAGTAGCCATCTTCCTTTTTAACAAATGGAACATCGCCACCATTTAAAATAAGAAATGATTGCAGAGATTTTAACAGATGTAAACTTGCAGTCGTTTTAATGTGTTCGTTTCGACCGCGCGGCCATGGCGTTAAAAAAAAAAAAAACTATACCAACATTTTGTAACAATTTGTAAAAGTTGACTCCCAAAACCTCAAATTTGTCAAAGCTATGGTTAAACAGTTAGAAGGGTTTGAACGTGGCCGCGCCATCGAAACGTGGAGAACCGCGCGGCCACGGAGATCTCAGAAACTAAGCGTTGCACAGACCTGAAATTTTGGTAAATAACAGATTCAATTTGTAAACAATTTGTAAAAATATAGAAAAAAATCCTAGGTTAATATTTTAGGAGCTGTGAGACTAAAACCCCGTGGCCGCGCCATCGAAACGGTGACAAAAAAGTGATAGCCGATATCTCGCTGAAAAAGCATCGCAGACGTCTAGAGTTTTTTGTAAAACCCAGATTTGAATTTGTCAAAACTTATAAAAATGCAACAAAAAATACTAGGTTAATATTTTAGGAGCTGTGAGACTAAAACCCCGTGGCCGCGCCATCGAAACGGTGACAAAAACGTTATCACCGATATCTCGCTGAAAAAGCATTGCAGAGGTCTGAAGTTTTTTGTAAAACCTAGATTTGAATTTGTCAAAACTTGTAAAAATACAACAAAAAACCCTAGGTTTATATTTCAGGACCCGCGCCATAGAAACGGTGAAAAACACGTTATCGCCGATATCTCACTGAAAAAGCATGGCAGAGGTCTGAAATTATTTGTAAAACCTAGATTTGAATTTGTCAAAATTTGTAAAAATATAACAAAAAATCCTAGGTTTATATTTCAGGAGCCGCGCCATTGAAACGGTAAAAAACACGTTATCGCCGATATCTCACTAAATAAGCATCGCAAAGGTCTGAAGTTTTTTGTAAAACCTAGATTTGAATTTGTCAAAATTTGTAAAAATACAACCAAAAATCCTAAGTTTATATTTCAGGAGCTGTAAGACTAGAACCCCATGGCCGCGCCATTCAAACGGTGAAAAATATGTTATCGCCGATATCTCGCTGAAAAAGCATCGCAGAGGTCGGAAGTTTTTTGTAAAACCTAGATTTGAATTTGTCAAAACTTGTAAAAATACAACAAAAAATCCTAGGTTTATATTTCAGGAGCTTTAAGACTAAAACCCCGTGGCCGCGCCATCGAAACGGTGACAAAAACGTGATAGCCGATATCTCGCTGAAAAAGCATCGCAGACGTCTAGAGTTTTTTGTAAAACCCAGATTTGAATTTGTCAAAACTTATAAAAATGCAACAAAAAATACTAGGTTAATATTTTAGGAGCTGTGAGACTAAAACCCCGTGGCCGCGCCATCGAAACGGTGACAAAAACGTTATCACCGATATCTCGCTGAAAAAGCATTGCAGAGGTCTGAAGTTTTTTGTAAAACCTAGATTTGAATTTGTCAAAACTTGTAAAAATACAACAAAAAACCATAGGTTTATATTTCAGGACCCGCGCCATAGAAACGGTGAAAAACACGTTATCGCCGATATCTCACTGAAAAAGCATCGGTGAGGTCTGAAATTATTTGTAAAACCTAGATTTGAATTTGTCAAAATTTGTAAAAATATAACAAAAATCCTATGTTTATATTTCAGGAGCCGCGCCATTGAAACGGTAAAAAACACGTTATCGCCGATATCTCACTGAAAATGCATCGCAGAGGTCTGAAGTTTTTTGTAAAACTTAGATTTGAATTTGTCAAAATTTGTAAAAATACAACCAAAAATCCTACGTTTATATTTCAGGAGCTGTAAGACTAGAACCCCATGGCCGCGCCATTCAAACGGTGAAAAATATGTTATCGCCGATATCTCGCTGAAAAAGCATCGCAGAGTTCTGAAGTTTTTTGTAAAACCTAGATTTGAATTTGTCAAAACTTGTAAAAATACAACAAAAAATCCTAGTTTTATATTTCAGGAGCTGTAAGA
Organism: Cosmia trapezina; assembly: GCA_905163495.3. NCBI lineage: Eukaryota > Metazoa > Arthropoda > Insecta > Lepidoptera > Noctuidae > Cosmia > Cosmia trapezina. The sequence continues at coordinate 9,026,986 of LR991044.1, forward strand.
CTAAAACCCCGTGGCCGCGCCATCGAAACGGTGACAAAAACGTAATACCCGATATCTCGCTGAAAAAGCATCGCAGACGTCTAGAGTTTTTTTTTTGTAAAACCCAGATTTGAATTTGTCAAAACTTACAAAAATGCAACAAAAAATCCTAGGTTTATATTTCAAGAGCTGTAAGACTAGAACCTCATGGCCGCGCCATCGAAACGGTGAGAAATACGTTATCACCGATATCTCGCTGAAAAAGCATCGCAGAGGTCTGAAGTTTTTTGTAAAACCTAGATTTGAATTTGTCAAAACTTGTAAAAATACAACAAAAAATCCTAGGTTTATATTTCAGGAGCGGCGCCATTGAAACGGTAAAAAACACGTTATCGCCGATATCTCACTGAAAAAGCATCGCAGAGGTCTGAAGTTTCTTGTAAAACCTAGATTTGAATTTGTCAAAATTTGTAAAAATATAACAAAAAATCCTAGGTTTATATTTCAGGAGTGGCGCCATTGAAACGGTAAAAAACACGTTATCGCCGATATCTCACTGAAAAAGCGAGATATCGGCGGTAACGTGTTTTTCACAGTTTCAATGGCGCGGCTCCTGAAATATAAACCTAGGATATTTTGTTGTATTTTTACAAGTTTTGACAAATTCAAACCTAGGTTTTACAAAAAATTTCAGACCTCTGCGATGCTTTTTCAGCGAGATATCGGTGATAACGTATTTTTCACCGTTTCGATGGCGCGGCCATGACGTTCTAGTCTTACAGCTCCTGAAATATAAACCTAGGATTTTTTGTTGTATTTTTACAAGTTTTGACAAATTCAAATCTAGGTTTTACAAAAAACTTCAGACCTCTGCGATGCTTTTTCAGCGAGATATCGGTGATAACGTATTTCTCACCGTTGCGATGGCGCGGCCATGAGGTTCTAGTCTTACAGCTCTTGAAATATAAACCTAGGATTTTTTGTTGTATTTTTACAAGTTTTGACAAATTCAAATCTAGGTTTTACAAAAAACTTCCGACCTCTGCGATGCTTTTTCAGCGAGATATCGGCGATAACATATTTTTCACCGTTTGAATGGCGCGGCCATGGGGTTCTAGTCTTGCAGCTCCTGAAATATAAACTTAGGATTTTTGGTTGTATTTTTACAAATTTTGACAAATTCAAATCTAGGTTTTACAAAAAACTTCAGACCTTTGCGATGCTTATTTAGTGAGATATCGGCGATAACGTGTTTTTTACCGTTTCAATGGCGCGGCTCCTGAAATATAAACCTAGGATTTTTTGTTATATTTTTACAAATTTTGACAAATTCAAATCTAGCAAATAATTTCAGACCTCTGCCATGCTTTTTCAGTGAGATATCGGCGATAACGTGTTTTTCACCGTTTCTATGGCGCGGGTCCTGAAATATAAACCTAGGGTTTTTTGTTGTATTTTTACAAGTTTTGACAAATTCAAATCTAGGTTTTACAAAAAACTTCAGACCTCTGCAATGCTTTTTCAGCGAGATATCGGTGATAACGTTTTTGTCACCGTTTCGATGGCGCGGCCACGGGGTTTTAGTCTCACAGCTCCTAAAATATTAACCTAGTATTTTTTGTTGCATTTTTATAAGTTTTGACAAATTCAAATCTGGGTTTTACAAAAAACTCTAGACGTCTGCGATGCTTTTTCAGCGAGATATCGGCTATCACTTTTTTGTCACCGTTTCGATGGCGCGGCCACGGGGTTTTAGTCTCACAGCTCCTAAAATATTAACCTAGGATTTTTTTCTATATTTTTACAAATTGTTTACAAATTGAATCTGTTATTTACCAAAATTTCAGGTCTGTGCAACGCTTAGTTTCTGAGATCTCCGTGGCCGCGCGGTTCTCCGCGTTTCGATGGCGCGGCCACGTTCAAACCCTTCTAACTTTTTAACCATAGCTTTGACAAATTTGAGGTTTTGGGAGTCAACTTTTACAAATTGTTACAAAATGTTGGTATAGTTTTTTTTTTTTTTTAACGCCATGGCCGCGCGGTCGAAACGAACACGTTTTAATGCAAAGAATACATTTAAATGTGAAGAATACTACTCAGATTTGGCCGGGATGGGATCGTGTAATCTGTTAATCGCACGCACGGCCCGCCATAACACATAACGGCTATTTTATGCATGAATGTATAATTTAATTATGGTTTTCAACGATGTGCGTCGTGAAATTTTGATTGGACGACATTTGTTACGACTTCAGAATTTTTATTTGCGTTCGTTTGCGGATCGGAAGCGTTCGGGAGTTCTGTTTTTGAATTGCTCGTGTGAAGTTGATCACTTTCAATTTCAAATGTCGAATGCTTGTCGGATCACACAGGACTTTGATGATTGCGAGTTACATGGATGAGTTGAAACTTTCAGGATCGATTAGTTTTATTTCTCTTTTAGTTTTAGATTCGGATAGCTCTTGGAGAATAGCTTCTGAATGACTTCTTTACAGGCATTTCAAACTCAAAGCATTTATTTTAATTAAACCAATTACAGGCACTTTTGAATAGTAACTGTCAAGGAGACGGTCAGTCAGAAAGATGAAGCTAGTTGCCCATTCCAAAGCGTAATTAATAGGTTCCCATGGAGAAGAACGGGCGAGAAACTTCATGGACACTATATCCATTTATGATCCAGTACATTCTATTCCAATTTTTCACCTGGAGATCTTATACAACGTATCGTTTTGCATCCTCATCAAATTTCAGGGTGTGATACAGAACATCATACCGAACAACTTTCTCCATGTGACCAACATCGTAATTGCGAAAAAGTTTTCAACTGTCCCATAGAAAACTTCAATACCTACTGTAGGCAAATGTATGGGACGGCTGATTAATTTTTCGCGATTACGATGTTGGTACAGTCAGCAAACAGAAGTCGATTAACACTTGTGTTTTCTAAATCTTAATTATTGAGAAAAATACTTCATTAAAATCGAACAGATTTTTTATATAAAGAAAATTAACTAAAAAGCAGGTTATCGTATCATTTTGTGTTAATTTAGATGATGTCAAAAGTAGCAGTGTTAACCGACTTATGTTGCTGACCGTACCATGGCAAAAGTTGTTAGCTTTAATGGTCTATACCGAACCCTTAAATTTGACGAGGATGCAAAACTGAACTGGGAGACTTTAACTCTTTAAACATCGATTGACTCCCAGGTGTGTGAATAAGACTCATATCGAAAACACATTCACACCAGCAGCATTTAACGCAGCGAAGGGAAACTCCATAGCAAGTACTTCACAGCACATTATATAGGAACAAAGGAGCCGTTAGTCATTGATAGCAATCACAATCATAGTTGGACGCAGGAATGCGAGTCCGTTGCTAATCCTCAAGTGTAGCCGTAACCAGGCTATCATGCGGCAACGACTCATTTGTGCCAATTAGTGGTTTGCGTTGGATTCGTAAACTTCGGCTTTGTATGGTACGATCAGCATGAGATCTAAATATAATGTCTTAAGACGCAGATAAGTGCCAACGGCCTTGAGTGGTTAGCTTGCGTGTTCTGTGCTGAACTCACACAACGCGTCGTACGTCCAGCCAGTAATAGGACTCGCCCGTCGAGGAGCGCTGTCCCAAATTAGACGCATTATTAATTTATTACACACTAGCTTTTACCCGCGGCTTCGCACGCGTTTGGGCTGCGTTTTTTTAGGGTTTGGGCTAGGCGTTCATGAGTCAGTCAGTCAGTCAGGACTTCTCTTTTTATTTATATAGATATGAAACCAAAGTTATTGTATTAAAACACGTAATACTAAAAGATACATGAAAATTAAATTATCTTTAAAATGGTGAAGGTTTCATGTTTCTTAGGTAGATACCATAATCCCTGGATTAACACATAGGCTACTTTTTATCCCGGTCTACGCGGGTGAGATGTGTGACAAATTTCATCAAAATCCGTTCTGTTCTGTGCGTGAAAGAGACATCCATCCATCCGCAAACTTTCGCGTTAATATTAGTAGGATCAGTAGGTTGTACTTGTAACATACGGGGCAGTTGACCGTTTGATTCCTTGTAATTGGTCACTATAGTCAGATTTTTTACTCGACGGAATTCTGATATTTCAGAAGTGTTGTCAATAATAAAACGGTCCTACTAAAAACTTTTTTACAAAAAAACAAAACCGACTTCCAAAAAAAACACTACAAAGTGAAAAATAACTTTAATTTCGGAAGTCGGTGTCTTTGGATCTAGTTTTAGATTTTTGCCCCCGACTTCCGAAATTAAAGTTATTTTTCACTTTGTAGTGCTTTTTTTGGAAGTCGGTTTTGTTTTTTGTAAAAAAGTTTTTATTTTTCACTTTTTAGTGGGTCATTTTGTAATTTATCTAAGTTACAATAACCCATTGTCAACTGCTCATCACGTTTTACAAAATATTGCTTTTCCCGTTGCAGGGACGTTAATTGTTGAGGAGTTCTCCTAGTAAGAACCAGGAGAACTGGAGCTTATGGTGAAGTCACCATCACCATTATGCATTTTGACGAGCATAAACCATATTAAAGTAATCGAATCGCAACCTGTGATATACTTAGATATAATTGAGCATTTTCGATGGCCATCTGTGGTCTTCATCATCAGTTCTAGTTCAGCAAATGGTACTTTCCGAGAGCAAATGCACGAGTTGCTATAAAAAATACCGAAATCGATATAAGTGTGCCCATAAAATTTGAGGGTTCCCTCGATTTCCATGGGATCCCATCATCAGACCCTGATTTGATGATCATGGGACCACTTGGGAAGACACTTATATCCTTTCGAACAAAAAAAGAAAAATCCAAATCGGTCCAGCCATTTTCGAGTAATCGGGGAACATACAAAAAAAAAAAAAAAAAAAAAAGGTTCCGACGAATTGAGAACCTCCTCCTTTTTGAAGTCGGTTAAAAAACGGAACGCAACGCGAAATTAAAAAAAAAATATTCCTTGAATTTAAGGTTTCAATTAGAAAAACTAAAACTTAAAAATTGAATGATAATTTTAAAATGGTAATCAGAGTTCTTTACTATCAAATTATTGAATTGATTATTTTTCTTTCACAGGAATCCCTGCGTCCACTAATCCATAGGTTACAAACCTTTTTTAGAAATAAGTACCTTTTTTTGTACAATCTTCGCTTCTTGTAAAGCTACAGATAGACAACGATGATGTTATTAGTGTTATTAACACCTTAATAAATAACTAAATAAAAAAAAACATTAACTCTTTTTTCCATTTAGCCATATAAAATTAATATTTTAGTTAGTGTGGATTGAATGCAATAGAACAAACACTATATTTACATTTTCATAATTGTACTTTACTTGATCTCATTCTCTTTCATATTTTTTGTTATTTTATATCCAAAAAAATCTAGTCGTAGCAATAAATAACTTATAAAAAGGACAAGACAGAAAAGGTTTACATATCTGAAGTGTCCAAAACTAACAGCTGTCAGAATTCCGTCGAATTAATTAATAGTCAGACTGTAGTAGAAGTTTCTAGGTCAAGTGGTGTTGAAGGAAGCTGTCCTTTCTAGACCTTTACACCCCCAAACATGCACATACTCACTCTAACACCCCAAATTCCCCAAATTATCACGCCTATTTCCATAAAATAAACGTAAATGCTTCAAATCCACAGCATAGAACAATAAGTGTTTATTTATTCAACAATATTAGGGTCCCAATTCTCGAAACAAGCGAGGTCCACTTAAAAAGAAAAATTGCTAAAATTACAAGCATTTTGTACGCGATGCTTATCCTTGCGCAATAAATTTGTCCACCCACGAATACTTATGAAAACACTGGCAAGATAGCAACGACGCTGTTTTGTAAAAAATGTATGAGTATTAAATTAAATATTTGCTTATGAAACAATAGCTGTTCTTTTTGAAAGAAAGTCGTGGAACTACGCAGATTTAAAGGCTGTAAGTAGTGGAATGAATCAATATTATAGGTATGATTTTAGGTTATATTCAAACTATATGACATTATATTTAAATATTATATTCAAAGCTTGTGGCTAAGTATAATAATAACCGCACAGGTTGATCGATCATATTAAGCTACGCTTGCCGCGGTTGGTCCGTGGATGGGTGACCATCTTTACATACCAAGAAAGCCAAGGAAAGCACGTTAAGCTGTCGGTCCCGGCAGTTGGTCCCGCCTGTCATTCGTGGATCTTTGACGGTCGTTACGGATCGTCAGAAGCCTGAAAGTCTGTTAACCAGTCTTACCAAGGGGCAGTGGCGTAACTACAGGGTGGCAAGTCGGCAAAATGCCACGGGCCCCCAGCCGGAAGGGGCCCCCGGTCAGAAGAGAATCCCAAGTCCCAACATTTCATATTACACTTTTAGTAAAAATCCGATGAATTTGCCACGGGCCTCGAACGGTATAGTTACGCCACTGCCAAGGGGTATCGTATTACCCAGTACTTAACTGGGTTGTGGAGGTCAGATAGGCAGTCGCTCCATGTAAAATACTGGTATTCAGCTGTATCCGGTTAGACTGGAAGCCGACCCCAACATAGTTGGGAAAAGGCTAGGCAGATTGATTTGAATAATTCAAACATAATAAAAAAAAATGGTAAATATAATTTTCGTAGATGGTATGGCAAATAGGAATATTAGGGACTAGTGTGGAAAAGCTACACAATCTGAGGAAAACATTTGTCGAAAAACAATGACAAATTTTTCCGTCCTCTAATGCAAAAATTAATCAATTTGATGTCGAATCGAAAGGTTGACGCAAGGTCTAATCGTACGAACCCCATTCATACAACAATGACATTAATAAACGTCATTGCTCTCCAAATTATTCAGTCTGCGACGAAATTGAATTCAATTTACACGTTTTACATAAAGATCAAGATAATTGACACTTTATACCACTTCTACTCATCCCACAAGGGAGAAGCGTGAACAAACTTTTCAACAATAATTAGTTTAACGCAATCAACTGTACAGGAGAACCCTAAAAATTCATGGAGAGAACGTTTGTAATTAAATTTTTACACAATGTTAATTTTAATAAAAATATCTACACGACGTGCGCCCTTGACAGAGGACAATTTTTTTATTATCTAAATAAATAGAAGACTCGTGTAGCTGCTACATCAGATTCCGGGGGTTGTATAGCAAAACCAGCCTATAAAGCCTGTTGGGGTACCTACTACGGCAAGTGTGGTTTGGTAGATGTCACATATCTTCGCATTTTTAGTTCTAATACAGGGGCCGTGAAGTGAAGTGTTAATGCCACAATTATCATTTAGAGGCATGAGGAACAGGGTGTCAAGTTCACTCATCCTCTATTGAAAAGGGAGGATCCTCCGACCAGACGGGTGTTGTGTCTGGTGGGCCACTGCCCGACGGTTGATGTCGGGACGTTGTATAATATGCTAATCGCGTGGTAAACTCTAATTGCGCGATGCAGGTTTTGCGTGACGTCATGTCATTGATACGTAGTTCATATGTGACGATGTAGATGCCGCCACACCACTCCCCTCCGGAGACCGGAGGTCGATAGTAGGCTGAGTCGTGTATCTTGCGATGCTTGCCAGTGCCAGTTGTGGTTCCAGTGAGTCGGAACCGGGTGCCGCATAGTTCACGGTGAGTCGGAACTGTCTGCGGTGATACGCCAGTGAGTCGGGGTGGCGCTGCGTTATGCTCCAGTGAGTCGGAGTGTACAGCGCTGGGTTGAGGTTGAGGCTGAAGGTGATGACCAGGAATGCGCGTCCACTGCATGCTGTGGTCAGGATACCCGTTGAAGCCGTGGATGCTGGCTGGCTGGTGACTCGCCGCTCGAAAGCTTGAGGAAGTGATGCTGATGACGTCACGCCGAACGAGACACTGACGTCACACTGTCTCCTAAGATACAGGACTACCTAGTTTAGGAAACAGGGTTACATGAACTGTGTAGATTTATGTAGATATCTGTGTTTTGTTGTTTTGTACATCTGCTCTTGTGTATCATGAATCTTGTGTGTACTTATTAATAAATACGTATTATTCTTATTCTTCTTATTCTTTATTGCTTCAGTGCGAAAAAGTAGTGGGTGAAATGGTGTATTGAAGTTTGTAAAGGGAATATCTAAAATGTACGTGGAAGAATGGATAAAGCGTTAGGTAACACCAATACAAACAACTTACTTAGACCAAAATAGAGATCCACATCACATCCATATAGCAAAGAGCCAAAAACCAACCAAAAGCTCAGTAGAGCCACTAAAGAATTTAGTTACCTTTTCAAGGTAGTAATTAATCAACTTAGACTATCGCAGACCACTGCTGGACATAGGCCTCTTCCGAGGCTGCGCCACAACACCCTGTCCTCCGCCTTCCGCATCCTGCAGTCTGTCCCAGCCATCTTTTTAAGATCGTCGGTTCATCTAACAGGGAGGCGTCCCACACTATGTTTACCGATACACGGTCCAAACTCGTCTGCTCCACCGGCCATCGGTCCTTCGACAAACATGGCCAGCGCACTGCCACTTCAACTTGCTTACACTGCAAGCTATATCGATAACTCAGGTTCATTTCTGGATAATTTTACCTCTGATCTTATCCTTCAAAGATAAAAAGGGAGAATGACCTTGCGAAAATTAATTAAGACAAACTACAAGGCTCAAGGATGGGAAAAGAATTCAATGAACAAACAATATAGTTTTATAAGAAAAACTAGTACAAAAAGTTAAATATTGATGCAGTAATTAACTTGTATTGTAAGACATTAAAACGGGTTGCTGGTTGATGGGAATTAATCCTCTTCCTTTATCTGTACAGATACATTAACATAATATGAACACTAGACAGGACCAGTAAAGAGTAGTGGTGGGAAAAATTCAAACAATATCGATATGACATACTGACATACAGGTGGTCTCAGAAATCAACCGACACACCGGTGGTGATAGCTTTGGTCAAGCCCTCCCAAAATAAAAAAAAACGTATGTTCCGAAAAAATCTTATAGCTTTCGCGTTATACTAGATTTTCAAAAATAATCAAAATATGCATCATCCTTCTGAGTCTCATGTGTAAATAAAATCTTTGATTCTCCTTAAAAACTTAAAAATTCAACATAAATTCACTACTATTTCATTTTTTTTTCCTCAAATACCCCTGTTTGTTGTTATGTAATATTTTAAAAATTACAAAATTTTGCGGAACTTATGTTTTGTTATTATAAGAGGGCTTGACCAAAGCTATCACCACCTACAGTATGTCGATCGATTTCTGGGGCACCCTGTATATGCCAAATAATTTAATTGAATGTTATGCATTTCACTGTTTTGTAATGTTAATTACTTTGCAAACTATTGTATAGAATCCAGGTATTCTAACTGAAGAGACAGCTGTGCTGCTGGACAGTTTGTTGTACCACTCCTTCTTCAAAGCACTCGGAAGTGGTGAAGGGCGGTCGTTTTGGGGATTATCTTATGTAATTGTGACGTTAGAATATTGCTAATTCTCAGCGTAATTGATTTGTTGAATTAGTTACTTTTGATTCTGATAGATTAAAGAATTTAAGTTAAGATAAAATACTTCTCGTGAACTAATTACAATACTCAAGCCGAGTCATATTTTTGTTTAGTGCGCTTTACAATGACTTACGGTTTTGGAAATATAAAAAAAACATAATATTAATTTATAGATTCTGATTAATAAATCTGCTGTAACTTCTTCTGTTAGGTTTTCAAACTGAAATTACAAATCCGATCTTAATAGACTTTGACTAGAGATTAAAATAGAACAGCCTTTAAAAACCAGTCTCTAGATATTTCTTGATACTTTAGGACGAATTAAAATTTCTACATTTATATGTGTACATAATAAAGAGTATTCTGTCCTATTGTAGGAAGAATATAAGTTTTTCCCTCTAATTAAACATTTTGATGTGTTAAAATTAGAATTAATGTGAGATTAAAATATCCCTTTAAAAACCAGTCTCTAGATATTTCTTGATACTTTAGGATGAATTAAAATTTCTACATTTATATCTGTACATAATAAAGAGTATTCTATTCTAGGAAGAAAAGTATTTTTTCCCTCTAATTAAACATTTTGATGTGTTAAAATTAGAATTAATGTCAAAACCATCGATATCGATACTTAATGTCCCATCACATGCATTAATAACGAGACCAACTACTTGACTGTCACTCGTCAAAGATTTATTGTCTCATCAGCCGCTATCTTTTATTCATATTCATATCAGTAGCGAAGACTGAGAAATCGCCTAATTGGACTGCACTAGCAAAAACGTTGCTAAATCAATGTATTGTATTAGGGGCCAATCACATGTACCACAACCACATTACAACGACAACATGTGGACAGATGCTAATTTGTATGAAAATGAATAGTTTATTCGCACGGACCACATACGGGGTGGTCCAAATAGTGACGTCAAAAAGAAAAATCTGAGTTCCTCATACCCGGGGTACTCGAATAAGAATAAGAATACTTTATTTGTCAAACATGCGTATACATAAACTGACTAATCAGACATGCAATGTATTAAATTAATAGATGTAGTGAGCGTCCATGTTTTGCCAATAACGGCATACAAATGTTGTAGGTATAAAAAATTACGCATTTTACATATTTTAGTCATTCTAAATTTCATTACAAAATACAAAACAAATAAATAATAAATTAATAACTGATGTCAAAATATTATAGTTTAGGTTATCCCCGAAAAAATACCCTTCCGCGATTTTTTATAGTATTCAAGTCATTTCTGTTTTTGTAATTATTTAGAGTTTTCTGCCGGTGGAGCTTCAAACCCAAGTGCCGGGTAAGCTCCAGCGGCAGAAAATTCTGACTCGAATACTATAAAAGAATCAAGGAATATTGGGTACTTTCGAATACCCCTGGGTATGAGGAATTCAGATTTTGGTTTTTCACTTCACTGTTTGGTCCACCCTGTACATGTTGACCGTCAAAATCAACCGTGTGGGCGACCACATCAAGGCCACGTCGCACTTCGCAGCCAGAACGCGTCCACCAGCGAGACCGCTAGCGACCTGTCACATGGCAAACATAACGATCTGTCGGTCTGCAAACACTAGCCACAACGTAACCACATCGCAACTACTAACTACTACTATTCACACGTAGCCACTCTTGCCCACACTTTGTTGCTGCAATGTGGTGTGTTTGTGGTACGTGTGTTCGGGCCCTTAATTGTGTCCCAATACATATCCATCGACATAATTGGCGACATCTGGACCAAGACAATAAAATGTATTGGTGATGTTTATCGAGTGTTTTTAGTTTATTTATTAGTCTGTTTTAGTCCAAGAAAACTAGGGTTGTGTTGTTTAGTAGTGCTTGAGTGATTGAGTGTGCCTTTGGTTCGTATATCAGTCTGAACTAAATAATAAATTGTTATTTCTTTGTTTGTTGTTGAAATGTTTACCTTGTTATTTAAATTTATTACAGAAAGGTATTATAGGTATCAGAAGACTTTTTTTTTTTAAACAATTCATTTTATTAGGTTACTAGTGTTGCTGTCTTTCAGTCGGTCTGTTACGATTGCTATTCTAGTTTTTTATCGTATAGGATAAGCATAATTACAAGCATGATCATATCCTATAATGTTCCCACTGCTGGGACACAGGCGTCCTCTCGGTGAGAGGGAACGGGCCGTAATCCACCACGCGGGTCCAGTGCGGGATGGTAGATGTCACATGTCTTCGAATTTTTTGGTTCTAGGACGTTTCCTCACGATGTTTTTCTTCACCGTTTTGTGAGCTGTGGTGATGATATTATTTACATAAAGTAAAGCGCATGCCTGGGTTAGAATAGAACCTACGACCGTAAGACGCGGCTGTTACCTAAGCTGTGGACAATTATAAACTTAACATTAATTATGTTGATTCAACCCATATTTTTAGGGTTCCGTACCAAAATGGTAAAAAAGGAACCCTTATGGTGTCACTCAGTCTGTCTGTCTGTCTGTCTGTCACAGCTGGATATCTCAAGAACTACTAATGCTATCAACTTGAAATTTAGAATAGTTTTAGATGACGTTGACCCAACTATTTTGCAAATAAGAAAGAAATTAAAATATTTATATTTTTTTTGCAACAGGGACTGAAAGGGGGTCTTAAAAAATCAAAGGGGCTACTAGGGCATGTGGGGTATCAAATGAAAGAGCGTTGTTTGCACATTTTCAAACATTTTTTTTCTTTTTTTAGGTCGCATAGATTTCGACTTCTGATGAAAAATGTAAAAAAAAATACCGTTCCCCCCTCCTTATCTCCGAAGTTTGCAAAGAGAAAAATCTGAAATTATTCAATGTGATAGAAGTTTATGTAAAGATTACAGGAAAAATAAAACGATGTCTCTAAATAGCACACTTTTTCAGAAATCGGAACGGAACCCTCGGTGCGCGAGTCCGACTCGCTCTTGACCGGTTTTTTTTTAAGAACATGCATTAGAACTTTACTACATTGCAATAAACGATAATATCTCAGAGCAAGACGCAAACTTTTCAGAAAAAAAAACAACAACAACAGATTAAAGTATAAATCGCAGATTTACCACAGATTTAAAAATAATAAATCCACATAGGTAGTAGACACGTGAGTGCTCGCTACTAAACGAATAAATATTAAAATTTGATTAAAATGTACGCCGATCAGCGTCCCATTTGATTTATGTACCTACCTACACAAAAAATGGCCAAAGCCTGATTTATGAAATTGTATGGCCTCTTGCTTCATAGAAATCTCTTTGAGTGAAAGCGAAATCATAATAATGTATCGTAAATTACAGAAAAAAAAGGCAATGAATGATAATGTCATTCACGGATTATCCGTATGTAGGAGGGATTGTAGCTAAATAAAAGTGTAGAAATTGATTGTCAATCTGCGATGTTAAGCAGCGCTTACCTCGGTCAGCCTACAGATGGGTAACCATTCAAGAACGCCAGACGGGCAATTCTCGTATTTTTAACAACGTTCGCAATATCATCTCAAGACTCAATCTGTCAAAAATTGTATAGCGTTTACCTAAATTTTTGACATTTAATTGACGCTGGCATGAGATTGTGAACGTTTTTAGGTACGAGAATTGCCCCTCAGATAGTTTTTATACTTTTGGTGTTCCTTCGATGTCAAATATTTGTGCTGCCAAAATAGTATATCAAATTGACATTTTAATAGCATTTTGATATTTTAATTGTATTTTGACATTTGAATTGTATTTTGGCATTTAATTGTATTTTGATATTATTATCTTAACTTGACTACTATATTTTTATTAAATGCATTTTGACTAGTTGGTGTTTATCTCATTGAACTATTAATCTTTATCTGATAAGTAATTGTATTATTTTTATTTAATGTTCTTATTTTATTCATACATCGTATCATCGTATCGTATCGTTCATTTAAAATTTGCATATCAGATCTTGGGCAGAATGTAAGATGGCTCAACTTTAATTCTTCACGAGCTTATTTTGTATGTCTGCATTCTAGCAAATAAATAATTTGATTTGATTTGTTTTATCTAGTAGAATTGCGATAAAGAAGAAAACTCAAAACAGTATTCTGTCAGATTTTTATGCTGTCAAAGTGATGTCAGATATTTTCGATCACAACGCGGTATCACATTCTTCAGAATTTAAAGTAGGCTGATATTTATGACGCAAGACATGTGTACCCGTTAATATTTGCATAGACACATAATAATTTTAAAAGTCGATGCATCCTATATTTTGGCATCGCATATCTCACCAAATAGTTTTAGTTTGCCGATTGTTGTTGAATTAGATGTCACATATATTTGTGCTGCCACTTGATGCCTTCCACAAAATAATCATAATTATATTTGACGTCATATATTAATCGATGATTCAAGGAATCAGATATTTTTTCCGAACTGTCCGTAGTAATATATTTGTGCTCGTTACTGTACTTTACCAGACGATGCAATATAGAACAACACAAAAAAAAATGTTCTGGATTTTTTGTCAAGTACAGCAGCAGGTCAAGTTACTACAAACTGTCAAATTTTCTCATTCGATTTTCGACTTAAGTGTCAACATTCTAAGGTTTCAAATCATTTGACAGTTTGGTATAACCTGATGTGTTGGTGTCTGTACGTGTCAATGTCCTGATCTCGAAAAATATTGTATTAGACACTACAACGATTCCAAGTTAATGGCCACCCTATAAAGCAGTTTGATCCACTCGTACTGGGGACTAGTTTCCTGCATATGTCTACCAGTTTCCTTTTAAGTCTACTAATTAACTTCTCACTTATATCGTCGCTAATTTCACTAACTGACGTATCTGACATTTTGGACTAAGCCGATAGCCGACCTAACTATAGTAATTTGATACATTTTCCAAGTCGAATCGATCTGTCTAATCGGCGTATCTATACATATGACTTTTCGGTCTCCATGACAATGCAAAAATCGAGACCGATATATCTACAAACAACTTTGCAAATAAAACGACTAATAAAATACTACCTTAAATTGGATCAATACAAAGTTCCTCCAGATCTTTCACAAATACATAAATAATTTAATTTTAATAACAAAATATTTTAATGTAAACAAGCGAGACGCCTCACTAGCACATAATCTTTCAGTATTAAGATTAAGCGATGTGAGATCAAAACAAAACTATGTTAATGTTTCTTTGAAATAAAAAGTTTCAAATTTTTTTTTTTTTTTACAGTTTACAAAAACAAATAGCTTGCCCTGTAAAATTTTCTTCAAATCAGTTACGTCACTTACGCGGTGTCCTGCGTGAGCGACGAATACGACGCGACGCAACACGACGCGACGTAATGCGACGCGATGCTACACGCGACAAATGTCCTACGTGATTTTGGTCATTAACTACTTCTTGAATCATGGAGAAGTACAGTACAATTTTCCTTATAAGTTCATATTTAAAGTATAATAAAACAAAAAGATATCGTAAAATATCGTTTATGTTTTTTGTCCCACAACAATTTTTGCTCAAGCACTGCGGCGATCAATGCTTCAGAATCAACCATTTCGTAGTTCGTGGTATCGCGCCTGGTCGCCCTCAAAACAAGTACGCATTAAGTCGCGTCTCGCCGCAGACTGCCACACAGGCCGCAAGCAGAGTATGCCGTTGAGTTGATCGCGTTCGTCGCGTTCGCAGCGTCGCGTCGCGTCGTATTCGTCGCTCGCGCAGGACACCGCGTCAGTCAGATTAGCGACGATATTGGAAACTAGCTTTTGCCCACGGTTTAGCTGGCGTTATTTTAGAATTTGACAATCAATTCGGGTTGCACTCTGCTTGTAATAATAATTATAAGTAATTTAATTATTCGAAATACACGTGGCGCCATCTATTATCACAAGAACGTTACTGTTGTTTGCCTCGGGAACAGTACTTTTTTCGGGATGAAAGTTACCCTATGTCTGTTTCTGTACACCTGACAACGTATATGCAAAAGAACAATGGCGGCTAATTATTTGAATAAAAAAAGCTTGTTACATAATTAAAAATATTGTAAAATGTTCGTTACTAATTCCTAAATGTAATATAGAAAAGATTTTTTTAAATAACCTCCGTGGTTAATAAATATTGACAGTTTCATTCTGTGGTTTTTTAGCGGTAAATATGAATTTTAAAGCAACTATAATAGGTAATCACCACAATGTTGCCAACTGAATGCTTTTCGCGCCAGATCAAGCAATTTTTTTGCGGTACAGCACAGTTATGTCTAAGAAATACCTACTAGGTGGTGGTGGTGGTATGTTAAATAAATAAATTGTACCTATTTATTTTTAATACTTTGTCGTTTGAAAGATATAGCATTTTTTTGCTTTATTTGTTCGAAAGAATGATAAAAATGGCGACTCAGACTTTGCGTTGTTAGCAACACTGCAGGTCTGACAGTAGTGACAGTGACAGAACTGACAGATGCTCTCGAGCCGCTGTTGTTGTCGTTGTGTTTGAGTTTCGTGTGTTTTAGATTGGTATAGATTTTGCGAATATCATTTGTTGACCCGGACTGTTTTATGGACTCTCGATCGATTCTTCCTCTGTGTGACCCGTGCGTGCTTTTGGACTGTGATTATCTTCTTTGCGTGGCGACATTGTGCCCTTCTTATCTGAACTCAGATTTTGCTTCACAACTTGGATTCTGACTGGTGTTGGATCTTTACTTCACCATCACAATGGGAGACAGCGAGAGACCTTGTCGTCCGCGGTTGTATGCATTAGCTGCAACATCTGCGTTAATAATCTACACCGATATCGAGCTGCAGCTGGGTATATCCAACAATCGTGAGTACCTACAAAGATAGCCTACTACTTACTAAGGTCTACTAGTATAATGTCAAATACTGATGACGTATACATTATTGACGATTGTGGAGTAAGCAGCAATGTCAGCGAGTTTTCTTAGAGCAAATAATTACTTACATTTAAATCAATCTCTGGCAATAACATAAACATGTGCAGCAACTTAAATTCTCAACCAAATACAATGATACTTTTACAGATCACTGCAGATGACTTTATCTGTGAAGCTTGCCGAGATCTTGTGATGTCAAGCTTAAATCAGAGACTACAGCAACAAGTTTCAAATAGTGATGAACAAGCTGGATCAAGTCAGCAAGTCCGCCATTTGTGTGGTTGTTCTATTTTATGAAGACGAAGTAACAGAATCCTAATGAGCGTCGTTTTTCCATGATCAGAACAAGATAGCACCAACACAGGTTTGTAAAAGATAATCAATCAATCTTCCTAGCCTTTTCCCAACTATGTTGGGGTCAGCTTCCAGTCTAACCGGATGCAGCTGAATACCAGTATTTTACATGGAGCTACTGCATATCTGACCTCCACAACCCAGTAACTGGGTAATACGATACCCTTTGGTAAGACTCGTTGTCAGACTTTTGGGTTTCTGACAACCCGTAATAGCAACTGTCAAAGATCCACAAATGACAGCCGGGACCAACGGCTTAACGTGCTTTCCGAGGCACAGAAGAGTCTCGATATGTAAAGATGGTCACCCATCCACGGACCAACCCTGGCAAGCATAGCTTAACCTGATCGATCGACCCGTGCGGCTGTTATTACTTAGCCACAAGCTCCTTCGAGCCAAGGTTTGTAAAAGTTAATAATAAATAATAATTATGTTATAACACTAATTGTTGTGAGGGAATTAACATGTTCTAGAGCAGTAAGGTTAGAAGTTATTCGCCAATTCAGAGTAGGCTCAGGCGGTGCAGTGGTATGAATTTAAATCTTCATTTTTATACTCCGTTATTATGAAGTTTAAACATAACCAAAATGAAAAGCAAGTTGCATCTAAATATTACAGCATTTTATTATAAATAGCTTTTGCCCGCGGCTTTGCCTGCGCATGTATTATACATATTAACCTTCCTGTTGAATCACTCTATCTATTAAAAAAAACCACATCAAAGTCCGTTGCATAGTTTTAAAGATCTAAGTATACATAGGGACAGACAGACAGCGGGAAGCGAGTTTGTTTTATATTATGTAGTGATGATATTATAATTCTTAACTTAAGTTTGTATTTTATTTCCAGATCAACACCATCTGATTGTGTGTGCCAATCATGTTGGATAAGTGTGCAAAGAGAAGTCAGCCGAATGAACACTCTTGATGATGCCAGATCATCTGAAATATTAGAACAAATAGAAGCAACAGAAGAAACACATCAACCATCTGGTGCGCAAGCTCAGGTTTAAAGTACCCGCAGTACAAACACAAATCAAATAATATTGCCTGACTACCGAAGAGCAGCAAATCTAAGCCTAGTTGTACTGGTATAACAGAATACTGCTGTAATTGTCTGGTAGGTTGGCGAACAGTCGGGTGTTGCGCTCATGTCATGACGCTTGTATGGTATCTGGGGTGGGCTAGGCATGAAGAACGTATTTTAGCTACGGCGCAGTTTTTAAATGACGAATGATGTTAGAAAAGATGATGAAGAATAAATGTTTGTATTAAAAATGACTTGTTTTATTTCTTTCTTTATTCAATAAATAATTATTTTTCATTTAGTATTAAGTTGTCCGACTATCGTGTGAATTTTTGTTTGTTATAAAACAAAAATTCACACTATAATCAAAAAACTCAATACTTATGTACATAAAAGTTGTTTCAAATTCAAAATTCCCGCCAAAAAGACTACAAGTCTCAATATTTATTAACAACGGAGGTTTTTGTTGAAAATCTTTTCTGATATAAGTCTAGGAACATATTACGAACATTTTACGGTAGTTTTCATTAATGTAACAAGCTTTTTTACTTCAAATAAAATGATGTATGGGCAGCTGCCATTGTTCTTTCAGGATGATCGGCGGTTTAGTGATTTAGGCCTGAAAAGGTAACAAACATTACTTTCGCATTTATAATATTAGTGTGATAGTTAAGATAGTTAGTACCTCATCTGACTAAAAATGTGTGCATAGAAAATTTCAAGATATTATAAAGGCGAAAAGTTTGTGTTTGTATGTTTGTTACTTCTTCACGCTCAAACGGCTGGACCAATTTTGATAAAATTTGGAATGGAGGTAGCTGACACCCTGTATTTACACATAGGTTAAGTACTTTTTATCCCAGTCTACGCGGGTGAAACCGCGGGGCGCCGCTAGTGTTCCATATTTCCTGACTTATTAATTTTTTTCTCAATAATGACGCTGTTAGCAGCTATACTCGCCTTAAGTGACATGTAAAGGCTCGGACTTTGTGTATCCGGAATCTCCCCGACCCGAAAAAAAAAGGACCCGGACAAGCCCGGATTCAATCCGTCTCTCTCAAGCAATCATTTGAATTGTTCCTACATTGACTACATAGGATCAGGGGCAATCCGATACCGAATTTTACCCAGAAACAAGTGGATCATGCTCTGGTTTTCTCGGGCCACCCAGTCCGTTATTTTTCAGCAAAAAGGGCGCCTTTAAATATTTATATGGCGCTGACCACACGACTCCGAAAAACGTCCGTTCCGGGCGCTTCCGGACGAATCACGCGTCAATGCGAACCTTATTTTTGGATATTTATGACTTGTGGAATGCACCTTCCGTTATGCGGTATACGTGAAAAGGACGAACCCAGTATCTTTTGGCTTTCCTTTGCTTGGTGTTTTTTTTTTATTAACAGCCACAGCTAAACACAAAACTTTAAATAAAAGTTAAAGTTTCCATTTGAAACACCACAGTAGTGACTATTCAGCGCAAGTATTAGCGGCCGACTGAGTAAACGGATTCAAACGGGCCGCGTGTAGTCGATAGCATTCCGAACTCGGATTTTTCTCGGACCGGGGAGATTCCGGATGCTTGCAAGTAGTCTACGAGCTTATTTCCATCAACTCAAACTCAAGCTCAAAGCATTTATTTCAATTAAACCAATTACTAGCACTTTTGAATTGTCAAAGAGTCGGTCAGTTAGTCAGAAAGTTGAAGCTAGTTGCCCATTCCAAAACGTAGATCTCTATGGAGAAGAACGGGCAAGAAACTCACACTCACACACTCAGATTCAGATTCAGATTCATTTACTTGTAAAAACATGTGTAGATAATATACATGGTATGATGCTTATTATAGGTGTTACAAGTTATTTTTTGGCTCAACATCTCAACATGTTACACACACACACTCTTTTAAATCGAGATAAGTAATACAACATCCTGGGTACATTATATTTGTTGCTTCTACATGCAGTGGCGTAACTATACTGTTCGAGGCCCGTGGCAAATTCATCGGATTTTTACTAAATGTGTAATATTAAGTTTTGGGAGTTGGGATTCTCCTCTGACCGGGGCCCCTTTCCGGCTGGGGGCCCGTGGCATTTTGCCGACTTGCCACCCTGTAGTTACGCCACTGTCTACATGTGAGAACAATGTAAAAAAATAAAAAATACTTAAAACCAAATTAAAATATAAAATTAAAAATAAGGCCTGGCAGTTAGAAGATAACCAGTCTCAACTGACGGCGCCCGTTCACGAACATGACGCGTGGGTCAGCACCATCCAGCTCAACCATTTTGTAGGGAACCGAATGATCCAACACCCGCGCCACCATCAGCGAGACATTTAAGTGAGAATGACCGCACAAATAATACTCCCTTGACAAATTACTTTGTCGTTTGCAAGTAACTTATTAAGTGTAATTTTCATTATATTTAGCCACATACGGGATACCTACACACATCTTTTAATAATTCATCATCATCTGCCTAGCCTTTTCCTAACTATCCGACCCCAAGGTCGGCTTCCAGTCTAACCGGATGCAACTGAATACTAGTATTTTACATGGAGCGACTGCCAATCTGACCTCCACAACCCAGTTACTGGGTAATACGATACCCCTTGGTAAGACTGGTTGTCAGACTTTCGAGCTTCTGACGACCCGTAACGACTGTCAAAGATTCACGAATCACAACTGGGACCAACAGCTTCCGAGGCACGGAAGGGTCTTGGTATGTAAAGATGGTCACCCATCCAAGGATCAACCGCGGCAAGCGTAGCTTAACCTGATTGATCGACCCGTGCAGCTGTTATTTCTTAGCCACAAGCCATAATAAAATTAATCATTTATTTATATTTCTCATCAAAAATGCTGTAGTGGACAGAGCGCTTTAACATTTTTGTGAGAAACTTGTGCCCGAAGAAGGCATAAAATAGCTGTTACTTTTAATTACTTATCAACGAAATAATCATGTACTACCTACATGACATACAACTATGGGACATCTCTATTCAAGAAATTAATGACATTTTCTCATGACATAAAAATCGTTTAAAATGTCTCAATTAATAATACGTTGACTTGAACAAACATTGTATTTTTAATAAAAAGTAATTACTAATTATTACAGTTCCCGCCACAGATAAAAAAGATGATTAAAATTAATTATTTAGAGGTGCCTTGCGGGGGGCGTATCGAGCGATGTAAAATATAGATAGTCGAATTGCAGACTATAGTGATGTACCCGATATTAACTTCTTTTTTTTTTGGTGTTTTGCGAATGTAAACCGTAACATTATAATAGCCAAACCCCAGAAATATTATGGCTGTTCGACGTCATATTGACAGTGTAGATTTCAGCGCCACGTGGCAGAAAAAACCGCCCCAGGACCTGACGGCTTACCGGGAAGAGCCTGGGTTCTGGCCTTTGAGGCTCTCGGGCCTCGATTAGAGGGGCTCCTAAGCGCATGCTTGGAGAGGGGACAGTTCCCACTTCGTTGGAAGACGGGGAACCTGATCCTCATTAAGAAGCCGACCATCGTGCTGCTCGACGAGGTGGGCAAGCTCTTTGAAAGAGTTATTGCACTAGCTGTTTGATTGAATGCCTAAATATCATTAAGGCCGCTAGTGGAACAGCGCCGTTTAGTGAAAAGGCTAGGCGGTTAACTAAACGGCTAATTAAACTAGTTTGGCTGCGACTTATAGATAATAATAATAATCGTAATTGTTTGTAATTATCGTTATTTTTATTTATTTTTTCCTACACTATCGCATTGGGTTACTGTAATCATAGCTGTATGTATGTCCGTAATAAAATAAAAATAAATAAAAAATAATAATGTCTAAAGGTCGATTTAGACCAAACCAGCGAATAACATTTTATCCCTACTCTACCAAATTCTTTCTGTGTAAAGAGGGACAGAACATTCCTTCGTTGGTCTTCAGAAATCAGAAATCATTTACTTTGCATGAATGTGGGTACAAAATAAGATGTAAACATTGTAAAATTTGTTCCAACACACTCTACCTTACGGCATGCAAAAAGTAAAAAAATATTTCGACGCCCCCCACGTAAAGTATTGAAACTGCAAAACCTCTACTTTACAGGAGAGCGATTTTAAGGTCGATGTTTTAGTATGTTCATTTTATGTATTTTGATTTTGTTCGATTGAAAAATAGTTGAGGGTATAAAAATTGGTACATAATTTTTATATAGAATTGTACATCTTTATCTCTACTTGCTATTAGTGCAATAAAACGAAAATGGCTTTTTTGCAATTTCGATAGTATACCTACGTGGGGGCCGTCGATTTATATCTACTCAAATAATATACATATTCGAACAAATATAAAAAAAACAATGAAATAAAAAAATACAAAAGGACAGTTATGTGGGTCTGCAGCCTTCCTGCTTAAACTAAACATCAAAAACAACTATCTTGATTCTATGTTTTACAAATGATTGGTTGAATCGATTATTATACTTACTATTTTACATAATAAACAAGGAATATTGATATTTGAAATAAAAAATAATCTATACATATAATAAAACAGTAACGGAAGAAAAACTGTACATTGAGAATTTTCGAGAAAAAATAAGTGGCTTTTGTTAGAAAAACGTAACTGATGACAAAAAGTGACTTTTTAGAATTTTTGTCTGTTTGTCCGTTTGTCTGTGTGTATGGTAAGGCTTCACGCCAAAACTACTGGATAGATTGAATTGAAATTCAGCAAAAATGTTCTTTGTAAACCAAGGAAGGCTTTAGGCTACATATTATCACGCCGTATGTTATGGGAGGTAAGCAATATTGATTTTAAAAGGTTTTTGTTCGTAGTTGAATGCACAAATTAATTGAATGCACAAAATGACATGTTATTTAGTTAATAAATAATTAACTCTGGGAACATAATAATCACGCTATTTTTATAAAGGAGCGGGGCAGTAATATTATAAATTGCAAGGGAACAGCTAAGTATTCAAAAAGGTCAGGCGACCGTTTACCGCACCAAATGGTGCGAGTTCAAATCCCATAATATTGTTTTAAAAAATCGTAAAATTCTTTTTTTTAGTTTTTGCATTTTTTATGTGCATTAGGAAGATACTGTTATGAAATCTGAGAACTTTACATGTCATATCTAATTGTATGGAGAGTTTCACACCAATATTACTAGATTGATTGGTGGTACAACAAGCTACACTATCATGAAGTCAAGTCAAACTTTTGGTTCTAAGATAAATCTTACCAAGCACATTTTTGTTGTAGGTAATTGATTAAGTATGTAATTCTTAGTTTTGTTCCTTGCTGCTGTTAACATATTTGTTTAATGCTAAAATAATGGAGTTGACTGTTAAATTAACGACAATTTAGTTTTATTCATAATTTAATTTGTGTAAATAATATGTAATTTCCGTTTTCTAACTAGATGGCGTTGGCGTCGAGTTAGATCGCGCTATGGTTTCGTTCCCAAAAAGTGATGTTGTAGGTGCCGATCACCATTAGAAAGCTACATTCACCCTGAGTAACATAGGCTATATTTATTGCTAGAAAAGATTAGGGATCCTTAAGAAAATTGCAATAATGTAACCCAAAGTAGCAAAATTTTGCCGATAAAATTCATTATTTGGCGTGCGCTGAGAAAACTATTGATGATACATAAAAAGTATGTACAACATGATTAAAGTACTCATTATTTCCTTCAAAAAAGTCTATGAAACAATATGTCTAACTATCATAGTTAAGTCACAACAGCAGCTTTTGTGTGCTAAAATTTAATTAGATTGCCGTTAGAAACAAAAGTTGGTTACATTCGTATCGTAGTATTCATTCTTACTTATTATCAAGGGTATTTATGTAGCAGTAAAATACTTTTTAATTCATTTGAATCGGACATTTAATTTCGAAGTTATCACGAGTATAAAAATGCCATACGCGTTCCATTCGACGTCGCGCCGCGAGTATTTTTGTACTGAGACCAAAAATGAAGAATAACGTGGGTATTTCGAAAATCTACCCATATGGGGATAAAAAGAGATAATAAATTTTTCAGGGAAGGAATTTACTGCGGGGCTTGATTAAGTCGAAAGAGCGGGGGAGGGGGGCTGGTGGGGAGGGAAAGGGGAGGGGGGCTGGTGGGGAGGGAAAGGGGAGGGGGTTAAGAGCAGGGGTTGGTGAGGAGAGGAAGGGGTGGTGAGGGGGAGGGGGCGGTTGGTAATGGGGAGGGGAGGGGTTGGTGAGGGGAGGCGGAGGTGAGGGGGAGGGGACGGGGTGGTGAGGGAGAGAGGGGAAAGGGGAAGTGGTGAAGGGGGTGTGAGAGTGGGTGAGAGGGGCAGGGAGAGGTTAGCGGGAAGGGGATACGGTTAACGAATGTGATAATCTCTAGAACTAACAGTCGGAATTTGAAAATTGTTTTTTCATTTTATAGCCCAAATCATAAGGAAGGTTATAGGCATATTTAACATATCTCTAGGACCTTTACGTGCCGAGCTAAAAGAAAAAAACGCAGAAATAACGCTAAGCGAAAACGGAATAATAGATGCGACGGGTTGGGTCGGGGGAACAAGACATTGCACGCGGACGAAGTCGCGGGCAGCAGCTAGTAAATTAATATAACATTATGTAGGAGGTGTTACCGATGACGTCACCGTTTCCGGCACAATGATTTATTCCAGTAACGTGCGATACAATAATATAATATAGGACAGCGCCATCTAGTATCGAGTGGCGGAACTTAATAGTTTATCCTTTGCATGAAAGGTGGACTGATGTACTAAAAGTAGGTTTGTTACAATTATAAATTCTTATCATTTAAAAAATCTTGTATAGAATAATAACATTTATCTAACAGTAACGATGTTAACCTCTTTTTAAATATGCTTAATGAAACTTCTTTGTAGGCATGAGGTATTTTATTATAGATGACGGGCCCTATGAGCTAATAAGCTTTTTCTTAGCAATGCTGTTTTATGCCTACCTGTAAACACTAGATTTTTGTATTGCGATCTAACAGATACTGGACGTGTTCTAATATCGCCCATTAAGGTAAAAAGGTGTAAGTTTGTTCTAACAAATATTGCAACTTCAAGTATATACATAGACGGAAAGGTGAGTAACTTTAGAGACTTGAACACAGGTGAACAACTGTCGATATTTTTAAGACCAGTGATTGATCGTATGCAACGTTTTTGGGCTTTGAATATCCTCTTCCTCTCAGTACAATTACCTACCCCAGAATATAACTCCGAATCTCAAGACTGACGCAACTAGACCATGATAAGCTTCCAACACGGTGCGAATATTTACTTCTTTTGCCAGGTTATAAAGTAAGTACGCTGACTTGCTTAAACTCTTACATACATCCTCTGAATGCGGTTTCCAGGTCAGTCTTTCCCTACTAAAATGTCAAAAATATCGACAACAGAATGCTCTAGTGCTTGTTCTGGTTCCATGTTCGTTTAGATTAAATCCACCTTTTTTCAATATCCTACACTAAATTGAGTTGACTGAACTCATCAGGAGACGAAACAGTTTTCTTGAAAAATATTTTGTCTCTCAATTTTCGGTTTACCTGACTTAGATTATTTTTTAGAGTGAAAGGTAATATTTTTCTTAGATAAAAGGTTCATTCACATAGCTATTCGAATGAGTGGTTGTCAGTCAATCACCTAAGTACCTAGACAGGTAACTACTCAGGTGATTGCCATCAATATTTGAGATGCTTCAGTAATTGGTAAAAGCGCAATGAACTCAAAGTTGTTAACATAGCTCAAAGAATAAGCAAGCTGAAGTGGCAATGGGCCGGCCATATTAGCCGTAGAACCGATGACCGTTGGGGTAGACGAGTTCTTGAGTGGAGACCGCAAATCGGCAAACGTAAGGTAGGACGCCCTCAGGCTAGGTGGAGCGAGGATCTGCGCAGGGTGGCTGGTAGCAGCTGGGTGAGAGTTGCCGAGATTCGACCTGAATAGGGTGCAATTGCAGAGGCCTATGTCCAGCAGTGGACTGCTAATAGGCTGCTGATGATGATGATGATGATGATGATGATGATGATGATGATGATGATGATGCAATGAACTCAATCAATTTGCTGAATTTTGTTAGACATAGATGAAATCATCGGCATTTTTTTTTTTGACTCCTAATTCACAGGATCACCTAGTTTAGGAGTCAGGGTTTACCTTATCCGTATGACCTTTGTTAACCAAGTTATTTCATCCTAGTCTTAAGACTAGGATGAAATAACTTGGTTAACAAAGTAACCAAGGTTACTTAAGTAATGTCAAAGGTTTTTGTATCAATAAAGATTTTTATTTATTTACTTTTAGATGAAGATGCTTGCATTTGTTTAGTTCGACCTCTACATAATTATAAAATGTTATGTACGTCTAAGTAGGCTATGTAGGAGCTTGTGGCTAAGTAATACCAGCCGCACGGTTTGATCGATCAGGTTAAGTTACTCTTGACGCGCTTGGTCCATGGATGGTTGGACCCCGAGTACGAACGTCAGCGCAGCCTTCGTGCAACTCCTTCAGCGTGACGTCATCAGCATCACTTCCTCAAGCTTTCGAGCGGCGAGTCACACAGCCAGCCAGCATCCACGGCTTCAACGGGTATCCTGACCACCAGCATGCAGCGGACGCGCATTTCTGGTCATCACCTTCAGCCTCAACCGCAACCCAGCGCTGTACACTCCGACTCACTGGAGCATAACGCAGCGCCACCCCGACTCACTGGGGTATCACCGCAGATAGTTCCGACTCACCGTGAACTATGCGGCACCCGGTTCCGACTCTCTGGAACCACAAATGGCACTGGCAAGCATCGCAAGATACACGACTCAGCCCACTATCTACCTCCGGTCTCCGGAGGAGAGTGATGTGGCGGCATCTACACCACCACATACGAACTACGCATCACAATGACATGACGTCACGCAACCTGCATCGCGCAATCAGAGTTTACCGCGCGAATAGCATATTATATACAACGTCCCGACATCAACCGTCGGGCAGTTGCCCATCAGACACGACACCCGTCTGGTCGGAGGATCCTCCCTTTTCTATGGAGGATGAATAAACTTTACACACTAAACTGCCAAGACTCCTCCGCGCCTCGGAAGGCACGTTTAAGCCGTTGCCGTTCCTCGCTCGGCAGTCATTCGTGGATCTTTGACAGTCGTTACGGGACATCAGAAGCACGAAAGTCTGACAACCAGTCTTACCAAGGGGTTTCGTATTATCCAGTTACTGGGTTGTGGAGCTCAATAGGCAGTCACTCCATGTAAAATACCGGTAGGTAATCTTCTGCATCCGGTTAGACTGGAAGCCGTTCCCAACATAGTTTGGAAAAGGCTAGGCAGGTTGATTTTAAAGTACCTAGGTGATATTAACGATATCCAAGTATAACGTTGAGTAGCACGAAACCAACATTAGTTTAACAGGGACTATAAATTCATGCCATCCCTTACATTTTGTATCAAAATGAAAGTGACAGCATTAATTTAAAGACTGTTAAATGTTGGTTTCGTGCACCTCACCGTATAGCCCATAAGACTATTTAAGACTAAACCATACACTTATAAAAAAAGATGGACTCCGCGCCACGCATATCGAAAGTGAAGCACCGTACCGATCTATGTGTGCATGATTTGAGTACCTGCAAGTACGTCGTCGCTCGTGTCACGTAATGGCGGCCGGTTGGCATACTATGATGTAAATGTGTGCGTGAGGCGTGTTTGTACAAACGGTCCGGCCGGCATACTTACTGTGCTTCACTTTCGATATGCGTGGCGCGGAGTCCATCTTTTTTTATAAGTCTATGGACTAAACATACTTATCTACTGCAATATGTAACAACGTGTCGTTTGCATCATCGTCTTTAAGGGTGTGGTATAGACTATCAAACCGAACAACTTTTTCCATGGCACCAACATCAATCAATCTGCCTAGCCTTTTCCGAACTATATTGGGGTCGGCTTCCAGTCTAACCGGATGCATCTGAATACCAGTATTTTATATGGAGCGACTGCCTATCTGACCTCCACAACCCAATTACTGGGTAACACGATACCCCTTGGTAAGACTGGTTGTCAGACTTTCGGGCTTCTGACGACCCGTAACGAATGTCAAAGATACACGAATGACAGCCGGGACCAACGGCTTAACGCACTTTCCGAGGCTCAGAGGGATCTCCGTATGTAAAGATGGTCGCCCATCCACGGGCCACCCTCGGCAAGCGTAGCTTAACCTGATGGATCGATCCGTACGGCTGATATTACTTAGCCACGAGCTCCTGCACGGCACCAACATCGTAATCGCGAAAAAATAATCAGCCGTCTCATACATTTTGAAGTTTTCTATGGGACAGTAAATTTTTTTCGTGAATACGATGTTGGTCCCATGGAAAAAGTTATTCGGTTTAATGTTCTGTACCACACCCTGAAAGATGAGGATGCAAAACGATAGTAAGTACGAACCACGAAACAATAGCCATTCAACAAAACACAACACAACACTCAAACCCCAACGATATTTTTTCCAATTCCCATCAGCGTAAGAGATAAAGCTTTGTAAACGAGCACACATAAATTTAAGTATTTCACATAAATTCCCAAAGAATCCTTAACGGGAGATATAAGTACTTCGTCTTTAGCTGTAATCACTCTCAAATGTAGTTAATCACCAGACGAGCGTATCAAATGTAAAATTGATCGTAATGACTGCTTGATTGAATGTCATCGTAAAACACTTACTAATGTTCTACAACGAAGCTTTACTTTATTTGGTGTTGAAAGAAACGATAATCTAATTATCTGCATTCTCCTGCCCTTAACTATCCCAATTTATTTGGGGTTGGCGCTACTTGTCTTTTTCTTCCATGCTTCTCTATTGTCATGTTTTCTTTGATTTTTTTTTTTAAATATACAAGTACCGAACTTTATTCTTTACTTTGGCAACATTGTCAAAGTGTAAATTACATATTAGAGTCGGCCATGCTAACTCTGCAGTGAAATAAATGGGCAACCCCAAAAAGTTTTACATTTGGTATCGTGTATGTAGATCTAATGATTTTGGTATTTTGCCTTTTGATTTTTGCATGATATATTATTTATCTAAGAATGTTTTTATTACTTTTTTCCGTAGTACAGACGGTGATGTCTTATACAGATTTCCAAATTCTACCATTATTTCACTGCAGAGTTAGCGTGGCCAGACTCTAATATTGTAATAAATTTTAAATGTATTTTCATTATGGCAATGTAATGTACCTATTATTTTACTTTGGCAACATTGAGATAACGGTTATGATATTATCGTTACTTCTGGGCATATACTTATACTTGAAGTTATTTTAAATCAGTCGTTGTTTGATTGTGAAGTTTGTGCGGAATAAAAATGTTAGCAAGAAAATACTGTTTTTCTTTATTAATCGTCATTTCGGTAGTCAGCCGATTTCTATACTTATCATCTTTCACACAGTCTATCCATCTTTCTTAATCCGTATTAGAATTTGATTCTTGAGATTAAATTAAATTCGTTATTGACAAGACTGAAAAGTGTAAGATATATAGATTTATATAGGTCACGTGTATTGATTGTAAAGTATGAAATCGATTTTTTCACTATCGAATAAACATAGAGATCTTAATTTTATCGATAAGTTTGAAAACAGAATCATGGTTAACGTAAAACAAGAGATACAAGGTGAAAATATGAGAAAAAAATCGAGTTAAAAAAAGTTCGTAAGTATTTGCTCGGGACAACTCGGCCACATTTATAGATTCATAAGGTTATAAAATACTGAGAGAAAACTGAAAAGACGAATCTACTTCACGATAAGCCTTGCATATAAATATACGGACACGAACCGTTCAGACTGTTCAGTTTTAACGATTTGCTTCTAAAAGTAAGCGTCGCGCTTTGTAACCGATCGATCTTATCGGATCAACAGCCACACACGGTACCGTTACTGTTCAGACCAGCACCCTAATTGCGTAACATACCCTACCAATCGGAATCTGAAACATTTTGAAGCATATTGCTGACCCATTGGTCCAGTTCGTCGCTAATTTAACTAACTGACGTATCTGACATTTGGACTAAGCCAATAGCCGACCTAACTATAGTAATTTAATACATTTTCCAAGTCGAATCGATCTGGATAATCGGCGTATCTGTACCTATGCCTTACAGTCCCATGATAATGTAAAAATCGAGACGATGTATCTACAGTTTACAAAAAAAAGAAAAATAGCTTGCCCCGTAAAATGTGCTTCGAATCAGTGGGTCTACTCCCTAAGCACGAAGTCCGTCGTTTCGGCCTTCGTTACGGGCGCTTCCTACTCCGTATCACCTACGGATGGATGATTGGTTCGGGGGCCGAACGAAGTCTGAATGGCAACACGATACGACAGCTGTCCCTACTCCCGATGTGTTTATGCCCGTCCGAAAAATTTAACTTTACCTACCGCTTGTTTTGATGGATTGTTATGTCAGATGAACGGACGAACACACGGACGGACTTAAGGAGTAGGGCCCCAGTTACGTCACTTAGTAAGATTACGACAATATGTTCGAATTTGTCTGCTCGACAACGTAGATGACGCAGTGAATGATCATCTTGAACTGTCAAAATGAAACTGGTTCCGATTGATAGTGTTTTAAACGCAATTGCCCCGCGGACATAGACCATGTACAGTCCCCGGCGATAAATATTGCACATCGACCTTTGGAAAGAGACAATCGGCTAATTTCGGCTTCGTAGAGCGTTATCTCTGTCGCACGAAATACAAACAGTCCGGTATGTATTAGGAGCTGTTAATTAAAACAATTACGATTTGCTTCTTTTGATAATTCTTTTTATTCTTTGTATTAAATACACCAATTTTTCTATAAGTGATGGCTTTAGGTTGTGGTAAAATAAAATAAAAAAAAACATGTTCACATTATGTTTACGTATTTAATTATTTTGGAAAATTACAGCTGTTTTTAAATCTGTCAGCTTCGGTTACAAAATATTTATAAACATTGTAGATAATTTCGCGTGACTGACCTCGTAAAGGTT
This sequence comes from Cosmia trapezina, assembly GCA_905163495.3. Classification (NCBI taxonomy): domain Eukaryota; kingdom Metazoa; phylum Arthropoda; class Insecta; order Lepidoptera; family Noctuidae; genus Cosmia; species Cosmia trapezina. The sequence continues at coordinate 9,057,784 of LR991044.1, forward strand.
TCCCTCTTTTTCCTAAAGATGCCATAGTACAACTTTAAATAATTTAAATTTGGGGGTGTTAACAACTCTAAATATGAAAGAAAGAAAGAAAGAAAAACTATTTATTCCCGCGAAAAATGACGCACATACATTCGTTTTTTACATAATCCTAAAAAATAAAAAACAATTGGGTAGCTAAATTTTAAAATTAAAAAGAAAAACAACAAATACTTAATTATACGTCACTAACGCGCGAAACGGCTAACGCTCAGCATAATGCCGTGACCCGTGCACGAAGGCACGAGTCAAGGCGCTGGTTTTCAGCGTAAACCGGCGGCGTGTCGCCATCTCAGAACCCGTAAAGATTAGGTAAACATTGAACCAAGTATTATCTGTGACCGAGGCCAGAACAAAAACACTCTTACAAGTTCTGAGGTGGCTTTAGGCACAAAACGACGCTGTATCGGCGCGCACAAATGAGCAATTTCAATACTATTAAAATAAGAGCTAATTTTTATAAAACAAAAGTTACTAAACAAAAAATTGAACATTACATACGCATAGTAATAATAATCCAAGATCAACCAAAAGACAAAATAATAAATTAAATTATGTGGCAACACTTCAACGCGTTCCGAGCCCAAAAACAAAAATCAAAAAACCAGAGAGTATACCAATATATATTTTGAACTAACACTCTATCGCACTTGAGCAATGACTGACAAAACGTCACATAGGTAGTGTGAGACAGAGATAACGCTCTACGAAGCCGAAATTAACCGATTGTCTCTTTCCAAACGTCGATGTGCAATATTTATCGCCGGGTACTGTACGGTCGCTTTTACACAAACACTAGATCGAATCGTAAACATTCTACAAGATCAGCCAATCTACCAGATTACGCCTTAAACAGACCTAAGAAATAACTATTTACTAACTAAGCAAAGAGAAAGATAAACAAAATTCCTCCAATAAGACTTGCAAGGCTAACTTGCCGCCAAGTTGGTACTAAAACAATGGATATTGTGGCAAATGTGTCCATTATTTATCAGCTTACTTTGCTTTACTAACAAAAGTAACTATTTCCTGACTCTCCCTTGAACCTTGACCCTTAGCTGGTCAACCATAAACTGTTCCAAAGAACGAAGAATTAATCACTTTTACTAACTATGTTACTTAGCTGTAACTTACTGATTACTTTCTTTATCTTGTTAATATCACTGTCCTTTTTAAATGGTCATTCGTTTTGTCACGAGATTGACCGTATAGCTTCCTTGACATAAAGAGAAGTAAGTACCTACAGTTCACGAGGCATAAGAGGAGCTTTGCATTTGTGTGAGTGCACATATTATATAGTGTAGGTGTGACGTCGGCCTAGAGCACCTCTGACCTCCACAACCCAGTTACTGGGTAATACGATACCCCTTGGTAAGACTGGTTGTCAGACTTTCGGGCTTCTGACGACCCGTAACGACTGTCAAAGATCCACGAATAACAGCCGGGACCAACGGCTTAGCATGCTTTCCGAAGCACGGAGGAATCTCGGTGTGTAAAGATGGTCATCCATCCACCGACCAACCCCGGCAAGCGTAGCTTAACCTGACGGATCAACCCGTGCGGCTGTTATTACTTAGCCACGAGCTCCTCTTTATGACTATGTTTTCCTTTACTGTTTTTAGAGCAGTGGTGATGAAATAAGTCTAGGTTCGACTTCGAACCTATGACCTGCAACTCGTTCGTAAGTCGTGGACATTATCTACCACTGGGCTACCACTGGTCCAGTACCTACTTACTACTCAATAACTCGTGGAAAAATTTACTTCACGAATGCTTTGTCTGACCTGATAGTCACTTTCACCGCTATGTTGTAGGTCCTCATCATCCTTTTCGACTAGGACTTTTGACCTTGGTTTTGAAGATGACAATGGTTTTTGTTTCTGTTCATAGCAGAAACAAAAAACCTCCCAAATTGTTACAAGAAACTGTTATATTACACAAACAGCTCAATAAAATCTCTAGCATAAACCAACACGGACAAGTAATAACTCACCCAAAATCCTTCAAAGAAAATGTCACCAAAATTGCGAACCGATCCACCAAAAACGATAGAGCACTGTTACTTACGACATTCAATACACCTCCCATTATTCATTCAGTGCCGAATACCCAACGTTTACGGCCACAAAGTTATATTTAAATAAACTCCGATAAATCCTCCTCTCAACACATAAAAAGATATATCTCAGATCTCGAGGATTCTGATATTAATTTCATATATCTTATATCTCCGCGTCTCGGTTTTAAACCACAAAATAGATAAATACAGAAGTTTGACTTCATACCACAGATTAATACAGACGGGACACTCCGCAAAATCATTTAAATAAAAAGCGACTCTTGCTGCGACACAATAAAGTGCAATTCAGTTCGCGGAACACTAATTACCTACAGCTTTATTCACCTACACATTGCCTCTCTTTCTATCGCGTAGATCTTATACCTTCGGCGCGTGGCATTTCTACTGAATTAGCCCCGTGGACGGGGCCCGCCGTGTACTTGTAGCTTCATACCTAAACTGCGGAGTGTCCCATCTGTATTAATCTGTGTTCATACGACGAGCGAAAGCGCATAACCACATAGACACCTAATTATGGTGATCTCAAACAAATACCAGTCGCGAGTACACTTGCACTCGCTATACGTGAAGCGTATCTAAGTGTGCGTGCGTTTTTGCTTGTGGTATGGAGCTGACCTTCTGTATCTATCTATTCTGTGTTTAAATGCAACGTTCGATTTTCAAGACTTCTTGATACGCCAATTTATGGCATTCGAACGCTTTTATTGGCCGCTTTTTGTGTGACGTCATCGCATACGTTCTAAAGTACGGTTTACAGTTATTTTGAATCGGTGACAGTGGATAAATTATGGCGTAGTAGGCGTGTTTATTTATAATAAAGTTTTATTGTTGTTGTTCGTAATGTTTGGAGGCTTCCGGCAGTATTTAGGTATGATTTTAGTTTTGAGTGGGTGAGTTATGAGTTCTTCGGATGGTAACTTCCGTGTAACATTGATCGCCACGAGTTTCTGGTCGAGTTTTAATAATTATGCTTTTAATGAGAGGAGGGTTTAATCCAACGAATTAAGAATTGGTTTAATCTGCTTCATTGTTGCGTAGCAAGTAATGTCCAATCAGACTTGAAGTAGGTAGAAAATGCTGTTAAAAAAAAATCAACCTAATGACATATTTGAAGAAGCCTATACGAAACCGTATTTTTCTGCTAAGGGCTAATTTGACCAAAGTCGGATATCTTATATCCGTGGAATAAAATTGATGACTGACAGTTTTTGTATGGAAAAGCGGTAATTTTTTTTTATTCGAAGATTAAAGACTGGATATACAAGTTTGGTCGAATTCACCCTAAGTAGTTGTCTATGCCCAACTCCGCTATTGCAGCTCTGTAAACCTTCTTAACAGACTTCAAAAACGGACGTTCTGTACTCGACCCGTATGTATGTATGTTTGTGTGTCCGCAATTTTCCCAAAAACTAATGAACCAATTTTGTTGATTCTTTCACTAACGTGATCTAAATACTTTCAGGAAGGTTTTAGTAGGTACATAATACACTATGTAATTATTTATAAATTAAATGGTCGCCATTTATTTATGTAATAAAATTATAAAGACTACGCTCCGTTATACAATGATAACGGAATACGGATAGACGGATAACCTTTAGATGCGTTACCCGGGCTCAAAAATGGGAAATTAAATGAAGGGTAATTGCCCGGCGTGATATCAGTCACGCACGCGCGCCAGTGAACATGCAGCAGCTAGTGACGTAACTAAATAAGTATATTCATCTCTTTCTTACAACAGGTATCGGCATGCGTCTTTCCTTTTCTTTGCGGCCAGTATATACTGGTATGTTGGTACATCATGGCTTACGCTGTTTTTGAAAGCACTGATGTTCGTGTATGACGCGTCTATCTATAATACGTCATTGCCGTTATATGAATGAATCGAAAAAATGGATGACTAAGAACCAAACCAAAAATAAATTCATCACTACGTTCAAAAATTCCGATAAATCAAACCAACAATCAGACACAAAAGTCCTGGCAACTCCAAGATCAATACACGAACAGGAAGTAATATCGAGATCGGATAGCGGTCCGCCCCTCTCATGGGTCGCATGCGACGGGTCCAAGGTTGGCAAGTAACATGACAGGGGCGGTGCTGCAGAGATGAGTCAAGGTGGTGGAGAATTTTATGTTAGGTGGTTGTTAGAAGGTTGGTGTAGCAGGAAGGTGGATGCGGTTCAGGTCATGTCAAGTAGATTATGGTTAGACTACCCCACCTACTTGATTTCGATCAATCTGCCTAGCCTTATCCCAACTGTTGAGGTCGGCTTCCAGTCTAACCGGATGTAGCTGAATACCAGTATTTTATAACCCAGTAACCGGGTAATACGATACCACTTGTTAAGACTGGTTGTCAGACTTTCGGGCTTCTGACGACCCGTAACGACTGTCCAAGATCCACAAATGACAGCCGGGACCAACGGCTTAACGTGCTTTCCGAGGCACGGAGGAGTCTCGGTATGTAAAGATGGTCACCCATCCACTGACCAACCCCGGCAAGCGTAGCTTAACCAGTTGGATCGACCCGTGCGGCTGTCCCAGCCACGAGCTCCTCTTTTGAAAAATTTAATAATAAAAAAAAAAAAAAAAAAACTGCCCAGTGCGTGTCGGAGCACGCACAATGAAGGGTTCCGTAGTTGAAAAGAATTTATCCCAAAAACAAACTTAACATTGGATCCCAAAAAAAATTTTTTTATGTCAAAAAATTACAAATTTACAATTTTCGGCCTTTTTCCTTTACTTGTGCTGGGAGACCTTGCTTCTTGCCAAATTTCATTATTCTAGGTCAACGGGAAGTACCCTATAGGTTTTGATTTAGTTGCGACAGTTGCGAGTATCAAAATGTGTCGCAAAATGGCCGTATTTTTTTATTGCGTTGACTTAGACGCCTGATTTTTTTAGGACTCTAAGGGACAATAGACTTACGTATTTAATATTAATTTCAACTTGATATCTTCACGCGTCCTTGAGAAAAAGGGTCTTGACAGACTGACAGACAGTCAGACAGACGGACTAACAAGTGATTCTATAAGGGTTCCGTTTTTCCTTTTGAGGTACGGAACCCTAAGAAAGTAGATTTTATTGGTTAGACTAGTATCTACTTGATTTGATGAAGCAAAATTTCTATGGGGTTTGGGAATCTATAAAGGCCCGCAGACAGACGCGACGTTACTCTGGTGGAACAATCTCTATAAAAACTTCATTTAAGGCGAGTAGTGCTACCAACTAGCGCCACCATTGAGAAAAAAAACATAAGTCCGGAGATATGGAACATTTTAGTCAGATGAGGTAGAATTTTTTGTACCAAAAAAGTACCAAAAAAATCAACACTTAACCTCCTAGGTTCGAAACCTTAGCAGTTAACGCCAAAAACGGCTGTTTTAGAGTCTGTAGAGCCTTAACACCTGCAATCTGTACGATTTGTATTTAAAAACCAATAGTAAAGTTGCTTGCAATTTAAAATTGATGCTTTTTAGGTAATTCGTTGGCTCCCATCACAAACACACATTCGTGCGTCTAAAAACAGCAATAAGTAGTTGTTTTATTTTTCACTGTCTATAACGCGGATGGCCAAAATAATGTTTATTATAAATACAATATTATTCTTTGGTAATTGACAGAAAAGGGTTTTAGAGGCACACCCATCAAATAAATCGTCAACTCGAAATCGAAACTGAAGAAAATATCAAATTTCTTACGGAGAATTGCACCGAAATCTGCGCAATCGCATCTATCACACGATCAGAATGCATGAGTAAGATGCCAGCAGTGTGCGACCGAGAGGACCGAGTCACGTTCCACGGTTTACCGCGCGTCGATTTAAAGTTATAGTAATGAATATAATATAAATAAGTTTTGCAAACTGCACACAGGGAATGTGAGGAGTCGTGTGGGTGGATTATTAAAGTTTGAAAAGATTATTCATTAGACTGATGAATGTTTTTTTGGGAGTCGGTTGTTTTTTTTTTGTAAAAAGTTTTTATTTTTCACTTTTTAGTGGTGCCTACCCCACACAAATCTGAATACCACCCTGCAAAATAAATTACAGCATCATCCACATAGACTAAATGGGAAAAATACGTATTAAATTGTTTTTTTTTTTGTAAAAAGTTTTTATTTTTCACTTTTTAGTGGTGCCTACCCCACACAAATCTGAATACCACTCTGCAAAATAAATTAGAGCATCATCCACATAGACTAAATGGCAAAAATACGTATTAAATTATTGAAGCTAACTCAAAAGCCACTCATCAGAACTTGAAGATATTTTTTGCGACCATCTCAGGAGTATACCATTTCAAATAAAAACTTTGCAAAAAGGCAAATACGTCGCGCTAAGTCGTGTCAGAAGTTTGGTAGGCGTAGTTTTAGTTGACGGAGATAACCTCGAGATAACGAGGCTACGAAATCTGCCTTCTGACAATCAAGGCCACACAATAACATACAACTCAAGTAGCGCAACTTGAAGCGGCATATAGTTACCATTAAATCATTTATAGCCAGAGTGCACCTCATGACAATTCCAATAAGCCCAAACAGGGCTAGGATACATTGTTTTATTACTGAGTTCCGATGCCTACCTTCCGGCTTCTTCATCAGATTGGTTCGATGGTACCATATTCATCAGAACCATTTATTTAAAGCTTCGTCATAGTCGCTTAACTTATTAATCGAGATATCTTATCGCCACCCGTGAAATACTTATCATGGTTGAGGAGTTCCCGTGGCTTTCTGTTCTTCATCAGTTCCACTTCACCAGATGATACTTTCTGAATGCAAACGCTTGATTTGTTGATGAAAATACTAAAATAGCTATATGTATGCCTATAATATTTGAGGAGTTCCCTCGATTCCTCATGGATCCCATCATCAGAACAGGATTTTGACAAAAATGGAACCAATCTGGAAGCTTACCCTTTTAAATAAAAAAACAATTTTCCGAATCGGTTCATACATGACGGAGTACTGAGGTAACAAACAAGAAAAAAAAAACATACAACCGAATTGAGAACCTCCTCCTTTTTAAAGTCGGTTAAAAATACAAGTAGTCCTTAATTATACCAAAAATGCTAACACATGTATTATACTTGTGTACTTGATCTCTTGATCGAGATGCTCTCCAGTATCATTGAGTCTACTGGATTTCTGTTATTATGGTGCAATGCTCTAAGAGTATCTGCCAGATCTACTAATAAAATACCAGCCTATTGTAATATTCCCAAGTGTTTTTGGCGTATTGCGAATTTACTTGACAAATTATTTGACAAAAATATAATTTAATGTATTGTGTTGCGTAAATTATTTTGCATAGGTACTATTGTATAGAATCTAGTTCTTCTAACTGAACAGACAGCTGTGCTGCTGGGGAGTTTGTTCCGCTACTTCTTCTTCCCAGCTAAAGCACTAGGAAGTGGTGAAGGGCGGGCGTTTTGTGGGGACTGTCTTACTGTAATTTTGACGTTCGAAAAGTGCTGATTCTCAGCCTAATTTGAATAAAGGACTTTTGATTTTGATTTTGATTTTGACTCTAGGCATACATAAACTCACGCCTTCTTCCTATGGGGGTAGGAAAAAGAACGCCACCTGCTACGATACTTACAATGCCCGTTTTGCTTCGTTTACGTTCATACATCTGCTCATACCCGCACGCACCCAGTCCTTTCTGAAGAACATCACCAATAAGGTCACTAGCACTACGCATATATGTCCTTGGGCATCACTCACATAAACACAAAACACATTTGCACAAAATGCCTAGGCCATCTCTCGACCCGGGTGATATCACAAAATGCCTAGGCCATCTCTCGACCCGGGTGATATCACAAAATGCCTAGGCCATCTCTCGACCCGGGTGATATCACAAAATGCCTAGGCCATCTCTCGACCCGGGTGATATCACAAAATGCCTAGGCCATCTCTCGACCCGGGTGATATCACAAAATGCCTAGGCCATCTCTCGACCCGGGTGATATCACAAAATGCCTAGGCCATCTCTCGACCCGGGTGATATCACAAAATGCCTAGGCCATCTCTCGACCCGGGTGATATCACAAAATGCCTAGGCCATCTCTCGACCCGGGTGATATCACAAAATGCCTAGGCCATCTCTCGACCCGGGTGATATCACAAAATGCCTAGGCCATCTCTCGACCCGGGTGATATCCAAAAAACAACCACTTTTTAAACTTCATAAGAATGCTTACAGAGCCCGTGGCTAAGTAATAACAGCCGCACGGGTCGATCCATGAGGTTAAGCTACGCTTGCCGGGGTTGGTCAGTGGATGGGTGACCATCTTTACATACCGAGACTCCTCCGTGCCTCGGAAAGCACGTTAAGCCGTTGGTCCCGGCTGTCATTCGTGGATCTTTGACAGTCGTTACGGGTCGTCAGAAGCCCGAAAGTCTGACAACCAGTCTTACCAAGGGGTATCGTATTACCCAGTTACTGGGTTGTGGAGGTCAGACAGGCAGTCGCTCCATGTAAAATACTGGTATTCAGCTGCATCCGGTTAGACTGGAAGCCGACCCCAACTTAGTTGGGAAAAGGCTAGGCAGATTGATTGAAGAATGCTTACAGAATACCTACATCCTCAATTTCAAAAAGAAAAAAAAAGGTAAAATATAAAACAACCAGATAAAGTTTAAAGACCGTCTCTTAAGAAAGTATCTTAATTACGACAAGAGAGATATCGTAAAAAATCTAGATAACTAAATTTAAGCGCATCTTAAAACTCAGGCTGAAGCATTTACTTTATACGTAGCTCGTTAAAACTGGCTATACGGATTATGGAGAGAGAAGTGAAGAATATCCTTCTATTCCAAATACGACCCTCAATTTTTCACGGTTCATTCATGCTCAATTTTTCATTGACAGCTTACTTTGGGCTCAATTCACGTATTGAGATTTTTACAGAATATACTGGCAGCTTTGTAGCCAATTGTAGCCATGGACCTGGCGGTCTACTCCCTAAGCACGAAGTCCGTAGTTTCGACCTTCGTTACGGGCGTTTCCTACTCCGTATCACCTACGGACGTATGATTGGTTCGGGGCCCGAACGAAGTATGAATGGCAACACGATACGGCAGTTGTCCCTACTAACGATGTGTTTTAGCCCGTCCGAAAAATTTAACTTTTACACTTGTTTTGATGGATCGTTAAGTCATTCGCACGATGAACGGACGCTTAGGGAGTAGGCCCCCTGATGATAGACCAAACCGATTTTAATGAAGAGCCAGTTCATCCTAGGGCCAGGCATACCTGGAAGGACATAGGGTTATTTTCATCTTGAAATTCAATTTTAAACTAACGCCTTTACAACTTCAAGTTGCTTTTCTGATTCATTGAAAAAAAAACCTGCCTCTATGGTCCTTTGTTTTACTTTGTCAGTATATTTGCGCTTACAAGCAAAATTGTTTCAAAAATGGAAAGTCAAGCGTTTGTCGATGTTACGCTCAAGCGAAGGCCTACGTTAATCCTATGTATTAATTAAAATAACGTAACTAAATAATGATGTCGGCTCCACACAATCTATACTGAAAATAAAGCTGAAAAGTTTGTTTTCTTGTTTGTTTGAACGCACTAATCTCTGGAACCACCACTCAGATTTCAAAAATTGTTTTTGGATTTGATATCCCAATTCTTGAGGAAGGCTTTATGATATTTAACATCACGCTGTGACCTTTAGGAGCCGAGTTAAACGAAAAAAAGTAAGAAAGAACGCTAAGTGAAAACGAAGTGAAAACGAATTTTAATCGTATTTTGACATTTTAATAGTATTTTGATATTTGAATTGTATTTCGGCATTTTAATTGTATTTTGACATTTTGATCTTATTTTTTTTTACTATTATGCTTTTATTATTTGCATTTTGACCGAATTAATTTTAATGTATTTAGATTTTGTGATCTTATCTTGACTAAGATATGACTTGACTTACTTATCTTATTTTTATTAATTGTATTTTACTGAAATAATTTTAATCGCATTGACCTATTAATTTTTATCTAATATTTGTAATTAATGTTCTTATTTTTAGGGTTCCGTACCTCAAAAGGAAAAAACGGAACCCTTATAGGATCACTCGTGTGTCTGTCTGTCTGTCTGTCCGTCTGTCACAGCCAATTTGCTCCGAATCTAATGGACCGATTAAGTTAAAATTTGGTACACATATGGATTTCCGTGACCCAAATACGTACAGCTAAAGTAAATATATCAATTTTGAATATGAGAGTCACTTTTAGGGGGAAAATAAGAAAATTTAAAAAAAAAGTTTTGTAAACTGTACCGAGTGACACATCAAATGAAAGGACTTACTATGAGGGTCTCAAATATATTTTTTTTATAATTTTAAAACTTATTGTTTTAAAGTTATTTAAGAAAATAGACGAAAATTGACCATTCCCCCCCCCTTATCTCCGAAACTACTGAGCCTAAAATTTTGAAAAAAATATAGAAAATACTTCTATACCTGTAGATTACAGGAAAACCTATAAGAAGTCTGTGGTCTTAAAATAACATGGTAAATTTATATATATAAAAAAATCAAAGTCCTGACTGAGTCACTGACTAATATACCAACACACAGCCCAAACCAATGAACCTAGAGACTTGAAATTTTGCACATAGATAGATACCTTATATAGTGTAAACATCCACTAAGGAAGGATTTTTGAAAATTTCATCCCTAAGGGCGTAAAACAGGGTATGAAAGTTTGTATGAAAAATCCTATCCCTTGAGTTAATAGACTTGAAACTTAGCACGAATATTCATCTAAGTAAATTATAAAGTTTATCATTTTTAGTTTTCCTAAACTACCCCCTAAGGTGGGATTGGCGCTGTCAAAGTTTGTATGGAGGAACTTTAACACGCGGTCCGATTAACTCAAAACTCTGTTTTTATACTTGAGACTAAAAATTAAGACTAACGTGTATTAGGGTTTTCCAAAAATGTACCCTTAAGGTGTGAAAAGTTAATTTTATAGCGGAGGATTTTATTGGGGGCTTGATTAACTCTAAAATTAGTGTAAATAATGTTTGAGTCAAGTTATGGAAACATACCAGACGATTTTTGAAATTCTTTAGGTATCTGTGTTCGTGAATACAGAGATACAGTTTATATGAAAAATCATATTAATTTGGTTAATGAACTTGAAACTTAGCACAAATACTTGCATAAGTAAGTAATAATGTTTGTCATTATTCGTTTTTCAAAACTACGCCTCAAATGAGGTTTAGGGATGTTAAAGTTTGTATAGAAGAATTTTAAAGCGCAGTCCGATTAAAAAAATGGTACTTTGAGTCAAGTTAGGAAACTTGCCAAACGAATTTTCACCGATTTTGACGGCATATAGTTGATGTTTTAAGGATTAACTTAGGCTATTTTTATTTTAGAAAAAGTAATTAGGGTTCCGCGCCAGAAAATTAAAATCCATGAAATCAGACAACCACGTACAGCCCAGTACAAACTTACTAAGCCTCCGCTGTCTATTACGGCTATAACAACAAATAATAAAAACAAAGCAAAGTTAAAAATTTAAGGGGTCGGTCCCCATACAATAAACTTTTCATTTTGAAAAAAAAATAAAAATTTTAATCTAGCATGTCATGACATTATTTCATCACCGCTGCTCTAAAAACGGTGAAGGAAAACATCGTGAGGAAACCGGCATGTCCTAGAACCAAAAATTCGAGGATATGTGACATCTACCAACCCGCACTGGGCCCGCGTGGTGGATTACGGCCCACTCCCTCTCACCGAGAGGAGGCCTGTGTCCCAGCAGTGGGAACATTATAGGCTGATTAGTTTTTATGTGGGGTGTCATCGTCTAGAACTCATTGAGTAGAGTACAAACATATTTTTTTTATCTTTTAAAATTAAGAAATAGCTGGCCGTAAAAGTTGTAAATTTTAGACCATTTTTGTACGAGCTCTAGCGCAACAATTCAACAAAAAAGGAATTTGAAACTTCTTTATACCATGTAAGTACCACGAATACTGTATTTAATCAACAATACTCAAAACGGCGATTCATAAGGTATTTTGTTTAAACATGGGTGATTTTCTGCAACTGCAAAAAATTACCTTGTATTTCACAGTATCATTATAAAATAAGTAAAAAGTTATCTTTGCGATTGTTAAACATATAATATGGTACGGAACCCTTCGTGTGCGAGTCCGACTCGCACTTGACCGGTTTTTTTTTTTCTTGCATCCACTCATTTAATTTTTGCATGCCAAATCTTGGGCAAAATGTATGGCTCAACTTTTAAATTTCACGACCTTATTTGTACACCTGCTTTCTAGCAAATAAACAATTTGATTTGATTTGAAGTAATAGCGCGGGCATACGACGAGATGCGACAGGGTGAGTCGGGGAGCAAGAAATTTCACGCGGACGAAGTCGCAGGCAGAAGCTAGTACAATATTATATTTAGCCAGGATATGCTCATTATTTATACTACGATGTCGGAAGGAACATCATTAACAGTAAAGATAGAATTACATCGTTTATTAAACTTACTGACTGGATAATAATTGTCTTTACGATAATTATTATTATCTAATCTTCCTTACATTTAGCTGTTTATGCTGTGTAAAAATATTGTTAGATATTTCTTCTTGGCAAAATTGATTGGAGGTGCTTAGTATTTACTTGTTGCGAAAGATGGAGAGGACATTGGAACTATTTTTTTATATATGCTTTTTTGTTCCCGGAAAACTCAATTTGTTCATTTATTTAGTAAGCTTGGGGAAGGCCAGCAGTGGACGTCTTTGGCTGAAATGATAATGATGATGATTAAGTAAGAACTTAAAAACTATTACAATACCATTTAGTACACACCTAAGTATGGACTAGCATTACTATATACTACAAGAGTCGCGAAAGACTCGCTGTCTGCCAAATACATAACTTGATGAAATGCATTATCTAAATAAAACTATACAAGTTATTCAATCATACGGATGAAACCAAGGCGCATGTAAAAGTACCCTAACTGAAATAATTAGAGCTTTTTACAGAACCAAGTACGCACGGCTACAGATCAAGCTATACATTTCCTGTATTAGCTGATCTCGCATTGTGTAGGATTTCCTTACAATGAGAGGTCAGTGTAAACTGGAAATGTATAGCTTGATGTGTAGCCGTGTGTACACGGTGAGTTGCACAAAGCCTAAATTGATGGTGTCACTTTCTTTTTGATACATAATTTATGGGATGTCATGAATTTAAAGTCTCCATTAAACTAATGTGGTTTTGTGCAACTCACTGACATTACAACTATTTTCTTAATGTCACTCGTCATTTCCGCATACAAATGAATGCTAATTTCTAACAACAACTAACACAACAACACACAATTAAGAGTCCGGTCCGCACCAAGTGCAAAAGCCAACTGATAGAAATTGTACGACTGACGAAACACGAAGTTGCTGAGGGATATTAAGAAAATAGTTGTAACTCTGTGTGAGTGTGTGTCTCTCTCTGTTGTGACTCTGTTGCTAACTTACAATTTATGACTCATCATCATCATCATCATCATCATCAGCCTACAGCAGCCCACTGCTGGACATGCCTCCCCAACTGCACGCCATTCACCTCGATTCTCAACAACTCTCATCCAGCTGCTACCAGCACCCTGCGGAGATCGTCGCTCCATCTAACCTGAGGGCGTCCTACCTTACGTTTGCCAATCCGCGGTTTCCACAGTTTATGAATGCTCGCCCTAAAATCCATTGGGTCATTCCAGTGCCGAAAAATACCCGTAGTCGGAATGATTATACCTACGTTAGGAAGGGGGAAACCGAAAGTTTAATATCCATATTCCCACTGCCCCCCTCGGCTTAGGCTGGATTCTCGGACAAGCTTTTCCTAGAATCCCCGAATTAGGAGGATTTCGATTTTTAGGGGGGGGGGGGGTGGCAACTGGAATCAATCTTCACACTACTATGCCAATAAGCTCTCTTGTTATAATTTACTAGCTGCGCCCCGCGGTTTCACCCGCGTAGACCGGGATAAAATACCCTATGTGATAATCCAGGGCGTCAGCTACCTCCATACCAAATTTTATTAATATTGGTCCAGCCGTTTGAGCGTAACAAACATAGACACTCTCAAATTTTCGCCTTTTTAGTATTAGTGTGATTGCATTAAATCCATTCTCATAATATGATGAATCAAATCAGAATACTCGTACGTCGTCGTCGTAAAATGCAAAACTAATAAGTTATCGTGAAATAGCTTGGAAAATTCACTGTTGACTCGTAGTCGTATAGCGAGATTGACGGAAGATTCATGACCTAGAAAATACGCTGATGCCTGGCAGCTCAACGGAGGATAAACAAGAGGAATTTCCTCTTTGCATTTTCTTATACTTACAGTTTCGTACATGCTTGGTGGTGCCCTAGTTCAGCATATATTGTAACGTAAAAATCTTAAGTAAATTAATATTGATCTTGAGGTAAACAAGGTTCAGTCTTTTTTTTTTTTGTTTTTGGGAAATGGCATCTCGCACATCAATCTAGGAGGTTGTCGGCTTTCTTATGGGTGCCTCAATAAATTAAGGCCTCCAGCCAGGGCATAAAACTGAAAAACTAAGCGACCGCACGCTAGGGCACCCCCTTTGGTGTACGGACCTTGGCTTAGGGTGTCGCCGGGTGAGGACAGCAAGGTATTTAGGGACGAATTTAAAACTACAGGCTCAGGCTTTCTTTGACTATTCTAAATCAACTCTTGTTCGGTTGTAATTATCTAAATCAACTCTTACGGCCTTAGTAGCCATTATGCTCTTCAAGATTAAACCAATGCAGATTCTCTAGTTACAAGACTAGTTTCACAAAATTTGTAATATCTTTCGGTCCTCATCCATTTCACTATCGTGAACCTTCAATAATTGATGATCATCAGCAATATCTTCATTTTTATATTTTTTTTGACATTGATTAATGGATGACTGTTTTATTATTGTAATGTAATTCTTTTAATTTTATAATTTAGTATGATTTTTTATAATTTAGTGTGTAATTCGTTTAATTTTTAATTTTGTAACTATGTGTGAAATTTTCAACACAATGTAAAAATTGTTAATGAAATAAATGAAATTAAATGAAACTGTACGCGATCAGCTACTCTAAACCACTTTCCAGAGCTATCAGCGGCATCATTGGTGCCTCTTGAGGATTGGATGTGCTGAACGTGTTCAATTTCATTGGTGAAACTCGCCTTTAATATGTGGATTACCTAAACCACATAACTAGGTACTTACATCATCTGCCTCATCTGCCTAGCCTTTTCCCAATTATGTTGAGGTCGGCTTCCAGTCTAACCGGATGCAGCTGAATACCAGTATTTTACACGGAGCGACTGCCATCTGACCTCCACAACCCAGTTAGATACTGACGACCCGTAACGACTGTCAAAGATCCACGAATGTCAGCCGGGACCAACGGCTTAACGGTATGTAAAGATGGTCACCCATCCACGGACCAACCCCGGCAAGCGTAGCTTAACCTGATGCTTGAACCGTGCGGCTGTTATTACTTAGCCACAAGCTCCTCCTTAGTGGCTAAGAAGCCACATTACTACTAACTACTAACTAAACTACATTACTACAAAATTTTGAAGCTCAATTCATTATACTCAACTTTCACACTTTTTCTTTTCGTGAAACTTATAAACCTAATCTCAAAATGGAAGTCTCCATGGATCTTGTTCCGATCTACGGGAATGCACCGCGACCTCTCCCGCGGGCCTTGGCGTCCCATTCACGGTACGACTTCTTCGCGTCACTGCGACACATATCGACGACTATTTCGAACTCAAACACGCCCCTGCGATCAGTTTGCATGCAAATCTGGACTGTATTTGTTTTCTGAACAAAATGTCGCTGTTAATAAGATTTTTGATAACCTTTTTAATGTTCTATGAGGATTGTAATGTTGGCAATTTCGTGTGAGATTATGAGTAGTTTATTCCTATTTATTTTTGTGCATGCTTTATTGAAGTTGCTGATGCTTTGCTTAATAACTCGACTTGAACTTTTCAGTTTATTGAACTTTGATCTCTATTTTATTATTATTTTAGGTATATTATAGAAAATACCTACCTAGCTTACGTATATTAACTTTATCGTTAATTATATTTTTACGAGGCGTTTGGTTGGCGTTTGGACGCCTCGTGGGGCCCGAGTGTTCGTGGTCTGTTCAATGAAATCTCCAAATAAGTTGAAACAGGTTGACACCAGCCGTTTGGAGTCGGGTTTTAGTTTTTAAACTTACTTTTTTACCATTTTGGTACGGAACCCTAAAAAGATAAGTTGAAACCGGTTGACGCCAGCCGTTTGGAGTCGGGTTTTAGTTTTAAAACTTACTTTTTTACCATTTTGGTACGGAACCCTAAAAAGATAATAATATATAACTACAAAAACTAAATCTATCGACAATCCTCCATCCCATGCACAGGCATCCTTATCCAAAAGCAATATTGTCCGGTAGATAACATAGTGCGGCTCGTTTGATTTGTTGTAGGCAACATTAGCGCTAAATCTAATGCCGTTTATTGCGGGCTACTTTATGGCACAGACATTCTAATTACATGTGGGGCTGAATACAACTTAGATGTTGTAGTAGAGCTTAAGGCTGCTCCTTCCTAAAATACGGCGAAACTAAGTAACTTTCTAACCATCTTTTACAATAACTATAGCATCTTTCTGACAGGAAAAAATACACAGTAATCTACAATACATAAGAAGTGATTTCATGTGTCCTGAAATCTATTTTAGTTTGTAGAACTTAGGAAATAAAACCTAAATCCAGGTGTATTTCGGTCTATTTTTTCGAGTTGTTACCATATTACTCCTACAGGTTTCATTAAAAGTGTTCATAAATTTATACAGTTTTTTACCAACTAATAAAGTAATAAGGAATGATTTCTTGTCATTAATTTTTTAGTTTAATCAACAGATTTTTTGTAAATCGATAATTACTTCATATTTTGCAAGCGTTGTGTCATCGCGCTTCTCTTTCTTTTCTATGCAGTCCGACAGTGACCGGACTTGGCTTGGCTTGGACTTGGTGAAGCGTAAGGACTTGATAAAGGCTCGGGTTGTTATTTATTAGACATGGGCATTTTTGGGTTTGTAATCAAACGGTCAAAATATCTGATTTCAGATTTTTCAAAATCCGTTTTTAGAAATCGATTTTAGGAGCGGCTCCGGCTCGCAATTTCGATCGTCACTATAGTGACAATCTAAATTAGATCTTAAAACTTACTAGTGTAGTTTTATGTTTCAATGTGCAATATTTTTCATGCAAGAAACCCCCAAACTCCAAATACATCGAGTGTAGTGAAAAACTTTTTTATTCCACCGAACCCTTGCATAATTTTATAAAGAGTAGTTCGGATTATCGATACAATACGATTAATAATTTGCGACTGAATTCGGATCGGCTTAGATATATCTGACGCATGTCTGGTCGTTAAAGAACTGTTCGATTCTTGGCGTGGTTGAAGCGATACATGTTATTATTCCGTGATTTCTGTCCACACCCTTGGAAAATGAGCGGGAGTGCCGCGAATTCCTATACATATAGCGGACGGAACGAGCTCATGCATTACGTGATTTTGTGGCGGCATCTACATCGCCACATACGAACTACGCTTTACTATGACATGACGTCACGCAATCCTGCATCGCGCAATTAGAGTTTACCACGCGACTAGTACATATAGAACGTCCCGACATCAACTGTCGGGCAGTTGCCCACCAGACACAACACCCGTCTGGTCGGAGGATCCTCCCTTTTCAATAGAGGATGAGTGAACTTTACACCCTGTTCCTCATGCCTCTAAAATTTGATTAAAATCCACGGCTTCAACGGGTCTCCTGACCACCAGCATGCGGCGGATGCGCATTACCAGTAATGCGCGTCACCTTCAGCCTCAACATCAACCCAGCGCTGTACACTCCGACTCACTGGAGCATAACGCAGCGCCACCCCCACTCACTGGGACATCACCGCAGACAGTTCCGACTCACCGTGAACTATGCGGCACCCGGTTCCGACTCACTGGAACCACAACTGGAACTGGCAAGCATCGCAAGATACACGACTCAGCCCACTATCGACCTCCGGTCTCCGGAGGGGAGTGATGTGGCGGCATCTACATCGCCACATACGAACTACGCATCACAATGACATGACGTCACGCAATCCTGCAACGCGCAATTAGAGTTTACCACGCGACTAGCATATATACAACGTCCCGACATTAACTGTCGGGCAGTGCCCACCAGACACGACACCAGTCTGGTCAGAGGATCCTCCCTTTTCTATGGAGGATGACTGAACTTTACACCCTGTTCCTCATGCCTCTAAAATTTGATTAAAATTAGATTTGAGTCGACATTGGTAGGTTGATGATGAGATGAGATCTGTCAGTTTTTCAAATTTCAAAGAGACTTCAGCTACATTCTAGAATCCTTATTGATTCTGCCTTCCCTATTCCTTCTCTCTTACTTACATGGCAACTATGAGACTGCTAATAAAAACCCGGTCAAAAGCGAGTCGGACTTGCGCACCGAGGCTTCCGAACCATCATTTATATTTAATTTTTGTTGATAATTTCTGAAAAAGAGTGCTATTTAGAGTCACCGTTTTATTTTTCCTGTAACCTTTACATTAAACTTCTATCACATAGAATAATTTCAGATTTTCTCTATGCAAACTTCAGAGATAAGGGGGAATAACGGTATTTTTTTTAGCATTTTTCATCAAAAGTCGAAAACTATCCGGCCTAAAAAAAGAAAAAAAATGTTTGAGAATTTGCAAACAGCGTTCTTTCAGTACCTGTTGCAAAAAAAATGTAATTCTTTCTTATTTGCAAAATAGTTGGTCAAACGTCATCTAAAACTGTTCTAAATTTCAAGTTGATAGCATTAGTAGTTCTTGAGATATCCAGCTGTGACAGACGGACAGACAGACTCAGTCGCACCATAAGGGGTATTTTTTACCATTTTGATACGGAAATCTAAAAAGCGCCCTATTCCTATCTCGAATTTTAATTTCTTTATCAATCAATGACCATTCACACGCGATCCCTTCAACCAATAAGGCTATATTATCTCATTCTAATAACATCCAATACCATTAATATAAGAAAGGCCTACAAAGGCCGACTAATGTGCTCTTTGACTCCTGATTGCGGAACCTTATTGTGCCGATAAGACTGGTTTAAGACCAAACAACACTTTATAGCAGATCAACGTTGTATAGAAAGCTAAAACTTAAACACATAATACAAAACACTGGAATTTCAACTTTAAATCTACCAGTCCAAAGTGAATTTCAGAATAACAGCAACCGTTCCAGAAAGGTCGTATGTCCCAATTTTAGCTGCAATGGAAATGCAACTTTAGCTCGCAAGATTAAAATCCAAAATCCTATATTAAGTTTTAAATAGGGTTATGTATAAATATACTTACAGCGTGTTGGAAGATAGGGCTTTTTGCAAGTGCGTTAGCCGTTTAGGCTAGATCTGTTTTCTAAATGCGTGCGATATAGTCTAGGTTAGTTAGTACAGTTGTAGTTGGTGCTAAAAGGTTTTGTTGAAGTTATTACTGTGTTTCGCACATGACTTTTGTCTTGGGAGATAAGTCTTAAGTGCTTGTGGATGGGTGATGTATGTGCGACGTTGTTTTGCAGCGAATGGATTATGTGCATGGATATTTTTGTACGATATGACTAGTAAAGAACTGTTATGGTTTCACGAGTAAATTACTAAGTAACCCTATAAACATCCGAATCCATAACAATTGATAGAACTGACTGAAATTAAAATCTATTTGGCTTTTAATCATCACCTGGCTGGATGCAGCTGAATACCAGTATTTTACATGGAGCGACTGCCTAAATGACCTCCACAACCCAGTTACTGGGTAATATGATACCCCTCGGTAAGACTGGTTGTCAGAGTTTCGGTCTTCTGACGGCCCGTAACGACTGTTAAAGATCCACAAATGACAGCTGGAACCAATGGCTTAACACGCTTTCCGAGGCACGGAGAAGTCTCGGTATGTAAAGATGGTCACCCATCCACGGACCAACCCTGGCAAGAGTAGCATACCCTGATGGATCGACCCGTACGGCTGTTATTAGTTAGCCACTATTTGGCTTTTTTCAAATCACTTTCTGCTCCGTGAAGATCTTCTTTTTGAGAAAAACTTCTGTGACAGACGGAGAAGAAAGTGATTTTATAAAGGTTGTCTTATTCCTTTTAGGCTGCGTTTCCACTGACGCGGAGCTGGGCGGAGCGGAGCGGAGACGTGCAGGAATCGTCCAATTACAGAAGAGACAAGAGACGCGATGAGGATTTCAAGTCTCCGCTCCGCTCCGCCCAGCTCCGCGTCAGTGGAAACGCACCCTTAATGTCGGACGGAACACAAAACACAGAAAAAAATTGTTTTTTCAACCATTTAAATGGACATAATAAACATTAGAATTAGAATTACATTGGAAAGGTAATTAAGTACGTATACTTATTACTTCAATAACAACTAAGTACTTACAAATAACCAGAATACACATAATCTGGTGGTTATTTTTATCTATCGGTAGAATGGTCTCTATCACCACCCAATAAACCTTTCCCAACCCCATTTACCACCACAAAAAGCAATTCTCACAATTTCCTTTACACCCAGCATTAATCTGACCTTATTAAAATAACGCGTGATATAAAGTAACTGTAAAGAATGTCCAACACGGCACTGAACCCGGTACATGGGATATAATTCGCGCGAATGGGGCACAACCGCTATTCACCTGAATGTACTGGATGCTAGATAGTTATCTTTTATCTACGCATTACAAGGTTGATAAGATCGTATAGGTCTTGGTGTGTTTATATCATAATATGTTGCGGAAAGAGAGTGGTGTTATGATATTTATTACATACTAGCTGTGCCCACGACTTCGTTCGCGTGCACGTCGGAAATCAATACAAAACGTGTCGCTTAGATATGGTGTAGGTATCACTCCTCCAATAAAAATGAAGAATCTTGCGATCTTCCCTGGTGGGAACCGCTACTTGGGGTTCTCTACCACAGCCCTGCATTTACTGCGGTTTATGATAGCGGGGTTTACACGTACCTACAGTTTGGACCACGGATCTGTGGACTGCGTTCCAAGCCGCGGATGGATCTGTGCGGTTTGGACTGCGCATCAAACTGTCTTTCGTTTATACCGTGAACATCCATGTTTATGGAGGCAAAACTTTTAAAAACCATCGAAGTCCATAATTAGTTGACCACGGATAGCCAGTAATTTTCTTTGATTTCTGTATCAAATCATAGTACGTATACCTACTGTAAGTTATTGAGGAGTTCAACTGTCAGATCTTCACCATCTCTGGAGAAAACTCTTTCAAACATAAGGTGTGTGACATACGGACGGACAGACGGACAGGACGTAATGATAAGACTTTCCTTTCTATGTACTATTTGGCAACGGAACCCTAAAAACAGAAGAATTGAAAACTTCTTTCTTTTTGAAGTTGGTTATAAAGATGCCTCAAATAATCTCGACCTCTATAGAGAAATCCGGAATTCCGGTCTCTGGACCTGTCCAGAGACCGGAATTCCAGGACAGCATCTATTTTATGACTGAAAAAGTGTCACTCTTCTGCGGAAAATCTTGACATCGCGATTCCGTCTGTACAACATCTATCAGATACAGTGGTTAACTGGAAGCTCGCAAGCTCGCTCTGCGTACAATAAATAAACTTACAAAGGTACCCAGTTTGATTTAAAAAAAGTGTGTGTGTCAGCTCTGACGACGACTGGCGTTTCCTTTTTTTTGTGCCGTTCCGTCTTTCTATTTTTCGGTCAAAAAGTAACATTAAGGTGTTAAGGCGCTCGTCACCCCCCCTCTCACCCAACCTCTCAACCCTCCTCCTCTAACTCTCCTCTCAACCATATCTTACCACCCCCTCCCTCTCCCCCCTGTCACCCTCCCCTCTAATACCCCTCACCGCATCCCCTTCCCCCTTCCTCCCCCTCACACCTCCTTACTGCTTCTCCTAGGGGCAGGGGGACGCGGTGAGAGGGATCTCACCGCGTCCGCGTATGAAAAGTTGATAGGATTATTATATCTGACATTGTAATCTTTTTCACTCAGAACACCACATCAGTTATTAGTATTAACTATCATCTTACAATTATATGCCCATTTTTAGGGTTCCATACCTCAAAAGAAATATTTTTTTTGAGAATGTGCAAACAGCGCTCTTTCATATTATACCCCACATGCCCTAGTACCTAGCTCCACTATGAATTTTTAAGACCCCTTTCAGTCCCTGTTGCAATTAAAATTAAAATATTTTTATTTCTTGCTTATTTGCAAAATAGTTCGGTAAACGTCATCTAAAACTGTTCCAAATTTCAAGTTGATAGCATTAGTAGTTCTTGAGATATCCAGCTGTGACAGACAGACAGACAGACTGAGTCACACCATAAGGGTTCCTTTTATACCATTTTGGTACGGAACCCTAAAAACGGCACCCTTATAGGATCACTCGTGTGTCTGTCTGTCTGTCCGTCTGTCACAGCTAATTTGCTCCGAATCTATTGGACCCATTAAGTTAAAACTTGGTACACATAATTACGAATTTCTGTGACCCAAACGCGGACAGGTAGGTAAAGTAAATAAACGGATTTTGGATATGGGGGTCACTTTTGTGGGGCAAATAAGAAAATTAAAAAAAAAAGTTTTGCAAACTGTACCGTGTGACATATCAGATGAAAGGGCTTAATTAATATGAGGGTCTCAAATATGTATATATTTTTTTATAATTTTAAAATTATATTAATTATTTAAGAAAACAGATGAAAATTTACCAATATATCCCCTAATCTCCGAAACTACTGAGCCTAAAGTTTTGAAAAAAAAAATACAGAAAATAGTTCTTTACTTGTAGATTACAGGAAAATCTATAAGAATAGTCTGTGGTCATAAAATAACATGGTAAATCTCTCAATATTGTGAGTACAAACTTACATTTACAGTTGGAATGTATGGGAGAATAATAGGATTCGACCGCTCGACTCGTTCGTGTGCGCAGCACAAATAACGTTCTCCGTGTTTAATATTCACAAAAGTATTAAATAGTGTACATATAAAGCCAGAAGTTATACCAATCTGAAGCTCAAGAAAAGTTCTGTGCTCTGTGATAGTGATCATTTAAATAGGACCTAAATTACCGAAGATATCACAGTATTAAGTAAAACCAAGGTCAGTAAACTCTAATCAGCTGTTTGTCTCGGGTGAGTCACCGCATGCGCCGACGACCCACTCGTCACACTATCGCTGTCGCTGCCGCTTCTGTGTGTGCGGACTATTGCTACGCTGCTCGCTCACGTACCTCCACGCACTCAACGCGTGTAGTGCTCGCCACTCTAGCCAGCTGACTCACCGCCTTTGTTTACGAACGAGAGCATTATTTTGCTGTATTTTAAAATGAACACAATTTGTGATGCTTGTAAACAAGATATTACTTCGAACAGATCGGTTAACTGTACTCGGTGTGAGAAAAACTACCACCCGATTTGTGTAAATGTAACACTTGAGTCCTTACGGCAAAATTAAAACTGGGTATGTCCTTCTTGCCGCTCTAAAACACCACGGACTGACAACAGCAACACGCCTGTCTGCCCATCTACAACTGCTGAGCTCGACGTCTCACGCGTCAACACGCAATCTCGCGCTTACAAACGCATGGCTATCGGTTCACCCAGCCGGGATGTCACTGACGGTTCCGTTTCTTTTTCTGAGCTGGTTACAGAAATTCGCCTTATGCGCTCGGATATGGCAGAGGTCAAACTCACTCTAGAAAAAATGTTTGACAGAATAGACAAATGTAATGGCCGTTTAGACGTTTTTGAGGAGCGCATCACTGCGCTTGAACAAAACTCGACTCAAGTGACTGAAATGAACGCAATGATATACTCATTAAAGGACCAACTGAATCAGCAGTCGCAGGTGGGTATGAGAAATGAAATTGAGATCATAGGAGTGGAAGAAACTGCCAATGAAAATCTACATCATATAGCTATGGTTGCGGCAACTAAGATTGGGGTCAACTTAGCCATAGAGGATATTGACTGGACCGCCCGTGCAGGCCTGAAGAAGAAAGGCCAAACGTCTACCCCTGACTCCAATTTCCCCCGCCCTGTCATAGTTAAACTACTGCGTCGAGCAAAAAAGGACGAAATTATAAAAGCATTTAAAACAAGGCGCAATCTATCATCCCAGGATATTGAGATTCAGGGCCCTATCAGGAAGATTTTCATTAACGAACACCTCACTAAAGAAAATCGGATCTTATTTCGGGAAGCCAGAGTCCGAGCTAAGAACGCTGGATTTAAGTTTTGCTGGACGAGCAGAGGCCAAGTGCTCGTTCGTCAAATAGAAGGGAAGACAGCTATACAAATTAAAAACAATAGAGACCTGGACCACTTTCTTGGCACAATCCCGTCAACTTCAAATCCCTTTCCGGATGTCTCGAATTGAACTCTGTGTTTGTATAAAGTATCGATACTTATGTGTTATAATTATCCGAATTTTTCATATTTATATTTTCCTAAAAAATGTTTATTATAAGTATTACTTAAAGTCTCGCTTTACAATTGGAAACGGTTGCGTTAATTTACTATATATTACTGTCAATAATAATTATGTTCACCTAAACACTTTTAGCTCCGAACTCTTCACACTCGCAGAGCTAATCACTATACTCAGCCCTAAAAATCAAGTGCTACGTTTAAACAACAATTTCTCATACTCACTGTTACGAAATCAACATAGTATTTACAAATCACTCATCCAGTCATACGATCACTCACATCATACACACAGCAAACTCCTCCCCAAACACACTGGTCAACGCGACCAATCCCTTCTCTCTGGCACAAAAGCGGCAACAAGCTCCATTAAACAATATTTCAGTATTTTTTCAAGGTTTTTAGATAATGGATAAAGTTGATTTAACAGACGAAATCGACGAAACGCTTACGTTAGCTTGCCGCATCATTGATAGACCAGAGTTGTGCCGAGATATATTAGTGGAGCACGATTTTAAAGTGCTAACTTGCAATATTAGAAGCTTACAGAAAAACTTTCCTGAGCTTGTAACGGTACTCCATCGCCTCGACTGCCCATTCGATGTAATAGTGCTAACAGAGTGCTGGCTTAACGACAACTCTATAGTCAATCAGTTGCCAGGGTACAACTGCTTTCATACTCGGAAAGTTATCAACAAAAGTGGTGGAGTAACTGTATACGTGCGAGATACTTGGCCAGTTTCAGTTAGCGAGCCGGATTTTGATGACGCCAATTGTCTCGCTGTCAAAATTAACACAAATATCACACTACTGGGAATCTACCGCTCACCTTCATTTAGTAATACAGATAGATTTCTGAACTCATTAGAAAACTCGCTAACAGGTCTGAATAGTCCATGCGTTATTGTTACAGGGGACATGAATATAAACCTCCTTGATAATAACCCCAATGCCATTTGTATTGCTTATCAGTGTCTCCTATCGGAATACGGACTCCTTCCTACAATCACTAAACCTACTAGAGGCGAAGCTTGCTTAGATCACGCGTTTATTAGAAGTAAAGGCTCAACTCAAGGAGTAGTCTGTAAATCCTCGTTAACGGACCATGATCTTGTTATCCTAGGCACAAACCTGCTAAAAGTTAGTAATCCACCACGCAATAGATTTAGAATAAAAATGGATTACGCTAAGATCGCCGAAGATATTAGCAAACGCGACTGGACCGAAGTTACGTCCAAAACCGAAGTAAATGACGCAATGTTACTGTTCAATAAAATATTAACAGAGACCATAAAAAAACACACGGAAAAAATCAAAATTAGCCGCTCTAAATTTAACTTGAAGCCGTGGGTCACTCCCGGCTTGATTCGGTGCGTGCGCCATCGAGACACGCTGCATGCTCAAGTGAAGGCGCAACCATCGAACCTACAGTTAAAAGCCGTATATACTCGATATAGAAACCATTGTAACGTCATCCTTCATAAACGCAGGGTAGAGTATGAGGGTAAAGAGTTAGAGAATCACAGTAGCCAACCCAAAAAGCTCTGGCGAGTCATTAAAGACATTTGTGAATTCCCTAAAAAAATCAACGACAGTCAAGAACTCTTAAAGTCTGCAGAAAATGGCATCTCATCCATTAACATATGCAACAGTCATTTCGTATCGGTAGGTAAGCGTTTGGCACTCAACATCTTAAACAAACTCCAGACTACAGAGAGCAAACTCTGCAAGGATGCCACTCTTGCAGACCGATCCAGGGACTCTCTGTTCTTTCACCCAACAGACAACTGTGAAGTTGACAGTCTCATTACCGATATGAAAGACGACAGCGCACCTGGATCTGACGGGATCCGTCCACTCCTTCTCAAGCACATCAAACCATTTATACTGAATCCCCTAACGCATATCTGTAACTTGAGCATGTCAACGGGTAAATTTCCTGACTCCTGGAGGGTTGCCGCTGTAACGCCGATTCACAAGAAGGGCGAAAAAGACTGTCCTGACAACTACAGGCCTATCTCTTTACTTTGTGTACTGTCAAAGATCTTAGAGAAGCTCGTTAATAACCGTGTCATCAACTTTCTCGAAAAACACAGCCTTTTGTCCGAACGCCAATACGGTTTTAGACGCGGGAAGTCCACAGAGCAAGCCGTTGGGCTTTTAACTGACATTGTCTCTTCAAAGGTTGATGGGGGGAAACGGGCAATTGGTGTCTTTCTTGACCTGGCCAAGGCATTTGACACAGTTTCCATTCAAATGCTATTAAAAAAGCTAGATCGCTTTGGCGTAAGAGGCATCGCTTGGGACTGGTTTAGAAGCTATTTAATGGATAGACAGCAGTATGTTGTAATCGCGGACAGTGTCAGTGATAGCCTTCCAGTCACGTTTGGGGTGCCACAGGGAAGTGTCCTTGGGCCGACATTGTTCACCATGTACATGAATGACATATTGAGGCTAACTATCCCACGGTCAGATATGATTTGTTACGCAGATGACACAGCAATCATATTTCACGGTGATACATGGGAGGACGCCACAGACGCCGCAGTAAATGGCATGCGTACTATATCTGACTGGCTCGATAGAAATCTCTTAACCCTAAACGTCGAAAAAACTAATTTTATAACGTTTTCCATCAGTCGTTCCTGCTGTCCGGAGATCGATCATATCAAAATTCATAACATCCACTGTCATGCAACAAATTGCTGCTGTAATTATATAGGCAGAGTCAAATCAACCAAATATTTAGGTGTCATAATTGACCAGAACTTGTCTTTTAAGGAACATATCTCGTCACTCTCTAAAAAAATCCGTAAGTTCATTTATTTATTTAAATCCCTACGTGCTAGTGCCCCGAAGGACATATGCAGAAAAGTTTACCTAGCACTTTGTCAATCGCTGCTGCAGTATTGTGTAGGTGTCTGGGGTAGCGCGGCCAAGTCCTATTTGCTTGAACTCGAACGTGCTCAACGGGCTGTTCTTAAAGTTTTCCTTGGAAAACCGCGCCGTTACCCAACAGACAAACTATACAAAGAAGCAGGCGTCTTGCGTGTCCGACAGCTTTATATACAGAAGTCCCTTCTTAAACTGATTGCTGCTTCCGGGAGTCGATTCACATACATCCAAAGAGGTAGGATAGGAGCTGATAGACTACCAATACCAAGAGTTAGAACGGTTTTTGCTACACGTTTTTCACTCTTTCTGCCTATTCGAGTCTTTAACACAGTCAATAAATCCACACTAAAGATCCCTGGTAATATACTCGAAGCCAAGATTATTATAAAGACATGGCTTCAGGACCTGACCTATGATGAGACAGAAAATCTCTTATGCCCCTTAAAGTAACTAGCACTCAAACGACACTCATACAGTCAAGACCTTTCCCTGCCTCTGTCCTGTTTTATACTGTCTAACAAACACACACTCACACACATGCACACACACACCCCCACATGCACACACTCACACGCACGCACACTCTCGAAGACATGCCATAATGATACCATCATGTTTGATGATGTTTATAATTTCGCATGTTGATCTTATCTTTAATTTAATTTTGGTTCTTTTGTTTTGAATATTAATTTTATTGATTGTTAATTCTTATTTTATTTCTGAATGATTTTTGACTTTTATTTGATTGCAATCATGCTTACTGATAATTTTAATTTTAATAATTTGAATTTTTTGAATGACGCATGTTTTTCTTCTCTTTGATTTTTTGTTTTAATGTTCATTTTATTGACTGTAAGATTGATATTATTATTATTTTTATTGTTTAATACTAATAATTTTAATTTGAATAATTTGAATTTTTTGAAGTACGCATGTTTTTCTTCACTTTGATTTTTTGTTTTAATGTTCATTTTATTGACTGCAAGATTGATATTATTACTATTTTTATTGTTTATTTATAATTTTCAAATTTAACTGTTTCTTGTATCTTGTAGTGCTGTGTCACGCTGAACAGTCAGTTATTCAATCTGCCTTTACTGTCTATATTGGGCCACCAAGATACAGGCTATGCCTAGTTTGGGGCCCACGGCTTCTTCTAGTTTTGTTCCAACTATGCTCAATGTTTTTTTTTTTTGTTTTCTTGTTTGTATAATTTGTAACTTGTGTGTGTCAATAAATTGATTTATTTATTTATTTATATGTTTTCCAACTACAATGTTAAGTTTGTTCTTGGGATAAATTCATCCCAACTACGGAACCCTTCATTGTGCGTGGTCCAACACGCACTTGGCCGGTTTTTTATATTTGAAATTATTTTAGCGTTACTGATCAACCATCAATAGAACCAATCTGCCTAGGCTTTTCCCAACTATGTTGGGGTCGGCTTCCAGTCTAACCGGATGCAGCTGAATACCTGTATATTACATGGAGCGACTGCCTATCTGACCTCCACAACCCAGTTACTGGGTAATACGATACCCCTTGGTAAGACTGGTTGTCAGACTTTCGGGCTTCTGACGACCCGTAACGACTGTCAAAGATCTACGAATAACAGCCGGGACCAACGGCTTAAAGTGCTTTCCGAGGCACGGAGGAGTCTCGGTATGTAAAGATGCTCACCCATCCACTAACCAACCCCGGGAAGCGTAGCGGCTTAACATGCTGGATCAACCCATCATGTTAACCACCCCTATAAAGCGATTTTTATTGTTAGTACCATTTGGTATCAATAGATGTCGTTACGTGTATGTAGACACCGTAATGAAAAGTTCTTCTTGAACACTATAAATTCATATATCTTTTGATAGACTGAAGCGATTGCGATGAAACAAAAACTAAGTAAAACTCTGAGTTACACACAATATTGGAGTATACAATTTAACCACATTGGTTTTGTACTTTTGACGTGATACTTGCACAACAATTTCTGAACTCTCACAGACAAACAGACAAACAGACGAACAGACAAACAGACAAACAGACAAAAATGACAAAAATGGTAGAAATGGCATCTGTTGGTGATTCTTTAACACCCCAACTATTTTTTTTTTTAATATTTGCAATGTACAGAAACGCCTCGTCTACAGATTTATTATATGTATAGATTTGTAGTCCCTTTCAAGTTAGTTTTGGTATTAGTAGTTCTTGAGATATTCAGCTGTGACAGACGGACGGACAGACAGACTAACATTGTTAGTACACTTAAAACTATGTTAGATTTAAAAAAATAATTTAAGTATTTGCCGCCCGCTGGGGCCCCGGGCACACGCACTTGTGCTTGAGCCCAGTGCCCCAGAAGGGGGCTGTCCAGCTTGTGGCTGAGCACGTTCAGGATGGTGTTGGCGCTCCCACGCGTGCGGAACATCAGCGAAGCGATGCGGCGCCGCAGCACAGTGTGAAAGCCGTCTGTGTGCGCGTGCGCAAACATCGCAGATGCACTGCAGCAGCGTGGGAGCCCGACCAGCACCCTGAACGCGTTATTATATTGTATTCGGAGAGCGTTGATGGCCCGCTGCGTGTAGTTGACCCACAGATTGCAGGTGTAGAGAGTTTGGCAGAATGCTTTAAACAGAGTGATCTTTACCTCTACACTACACCTTGCAAATCTGCGTGCCAACATTGCATTGCATTGCATTTGCATTGTGCATTTTGCTTTCCTAAAAACATTATTGAACAGCCTAAAATATTAATAGCGCTTCTTTTTTTGAACCCCAAATAATTCCTATTTTGTGGTCCTAAAATGACTAAATAGCCTAGTAACTGCGACCAACTTGGATGTAGCGCTCGCCGGTCGCTACCACGCTCGTTTCGCTCGTTCGGCTGATGCACGGTTGGTCACAGTTCTAACCTAACCTAGCTCATTTGGTTCGGGGGGCCTACTCCCTAAGTCCGTCGGTCATTCCGTCCGTCCGTTCATCCGTCCGTCTGACATTACGATCCATCAAAACAAGTGTAAAAGTTAAATTTTTCGGACGGGCAAAAACACACCGGGAGTAGGGACAGCTGGCAAATCATGTTGTCATTCATACTTCGTACGGGCCCGAACCAATCATCCATCCGTAGGTGATACGGAGTAGGAAACGCCCGTAACGAAGGCCGAAACTACGGGCTTCGTGCTTAGGGAGTAGGCCCCCTGGTGTGGGTGCCCTATAGCTTATGTAGTTACTGCGACCAATTCACAGTTCCGTTTGGTCAGTTTTCTTAGCTAGTTTTAGTGTGTTGGAGTCCCACATAACTGCACTATCACCCCGTGATAGTGCAATATGCGTGAGCATTTCTCCACTCAAAAAAAGGTAAGTACCTAACATAATAAAACGACTTTCTTAAAAAATCTTCAGCTTTTGAAGTCGGTGTCTTCAATTCTTCAATGCTCCTTAGCTTGGCACCGACTTCGGTTTGGAAGCTGTTAAGTTTTTTTTTATGAAAGTTATTTTATTCGTTTTAGGTTTTTGAAGTCGGTTTTTTTACTTTTTAGGGTTCCGTACCTCAAAAGGAAAAAACGGAACCCTTACAGGATCACTTCGTTGTCCGTCTGTCTGTCTGTCTGTCCGTCTGTCTGTCTGTCCGTCTGTCAAGACCCTTTTTCTCAGGATCGCGTAGAGGTGTCAAGTTGAAATTAATACCAAATACGTAAGTCTATGGTCCCTTAAAGGTCTAAAAAATCAAGGTTCTAAGTCAACGCAATAAAAAAAAGCCGGCCATTTATGCGACATCTTTTGATACTGGCAAGTAAAGCAAAACCTATAGGGTACTTCCCGTTGACCTAGAATCATGAAATTTGGCAAGAAGCAAGGTTTTACAGCACAAATAATGGAAAAGTCCGAAAAATGTTAATTTATAATTTTATCACATAAAAAAATATTTTCAAGTATGTCAGTCTGTCAAGACCCTTTTTCTCAGGAACGCGTGGAGGTATCAAGTTAAAATTAATGTCAAATACGTACGTCTGTGGTCCCTTAAAGTTCTAAAAAAATCAAGTTTATATATCAACGCAATAAAAAAATACGGCCATTTATGCGACATATTTTGATACTCGCAAGTAAAGCAAAACCTATGGGGTACTTCCCGTTGACCTAGAACCATGAAATTTGGCAAGAAGCAAGTCACGGAAAGGAAAAAGGAAAAAGTCCAAAAATTGTTAATTTGTAATTTTATCAATATTAAGTTTGTTTTTGGGATAAATTCTTTTGAACTACGGAACACTTTATTGTGCGTGATCCGACACGCACTTGGCCGGTTTTCTTTAATTTAAGTAAATTTTTAGAGGGGCGCTCATCATTAGAAGTTAATTAAGTTTTTAGTGAATCAGTTAAATAGGTATTTCCCGAAAACGAGAATCAAAGCCTCTGTGCCTACCGAACCGATAACTAGCAATTTGTATTTTGCTGGTAACTCAAGAACTTAAGTACTGAATAAATTAACATACTCACTTCTCATTAACCCCTCACGAGTCGCGATGGATAATTTATACGTAAACAGTTAAACACATTACTTAGCCCTTAAATCACGCCAATACATGAGATTACCGTTCTAAATACTAGTTAAATTCATTAAAACGGATAAACGATCGGCGTAGTTTCTAAACGTACTGATTTAACACGAGAAACGTGTTGTTAAGATCGTGGATCGTGTAATATAATCATATGCCTTTGAACAGGGATGGCAAACATTTTTACAAATGCGTGACAAAAAAAACTTGCTCTTTCGTGCTAAAGATATTTTTGAAAAGTTTGACGTATATTTGAAATAGAGTAGTCTCACGTAGGCACAAAATCCTTCATAAGACAGGCATGGTACACCCACTTCAAATGACAGGTATCGAATAAAAAAAATACAATGACCTACAATGCGTTTCAACTAAGAATAGGAATGACCTTGCGCCATATTGTGAAGATTTAGCAAAACAGCACCTCGTTTACACATTTGCAAAAACAGTGACATATTATAACAAAAACAAATTCCAAAAAACAGAACTAAAATGGATAAGGATTCTTTGCAAGCCGTATATTTCAAGTTTCAGTTGACAGTTCGCGGTCATTCCTCGTTCCTATTCTTAGTTGAATCGCACTACATAAATCAGCATTATGGACAAGGTAAGGAAAAATTCACCCACTTGTACATGGGACAAAGCTATACCTAATAATTGGAATCAAAACCTCTGCCAAATTTCCTATTCGGAGAATTTAGGCGTGATATTCAGGGTCCCCAAAACCATCAATTGCAATTGTAGTATTATTGTCAATCGCTTCAATTGCATTTGGTAGACGATCAATGTGTGGCATCAATCACGTGAAAATTGACAATTGCAATTTACCATTTCGGGGACCCTTCAAAAACAAACAAACAAACATTCGATCGATCTAAAATCAATGCCGAGCCCAGAATTTCCTATCCCATGCCAATCTTTGGCACGCGTACCACACGCAAAAAGGTTCACAATCCCTGCTTAGACTAAAGGGACAGCCATACTTGTAGCACCCGTCGCTACGCGCGTAGAGCTAGCGTGTTACTAGTGTATCCTAAGCTTAATAGTTATGGTAGTGTGTAGTCTAGGTATTAGGTTTTCGTAATCTAGATTGTGAAATGCTCGGTTTATGGAATTTTTGGCCGTAATGTTAGGTCGGTGTGTGATTTATAATAACGTTTCGTGATAGATAGAAATAAGTTATTACCTGCCTAGCTACTAGCTATACGATTTAAGAAGACCTTACATAATGTTTAGTTGTGCCTGCTACATAGGTATTTGCTTTTATTTCTTCATCAAAGTTTTGCATATTTGCTACCTATACCTAAGCAGGAGTCTATCATAATTGCCTAAAGTTTTCTTTTGAATATGATTATATACCTACCTACTTAATACTTTAAGTTTGCTTACAAGACTGATTCATTGAACAAATCACAAAATCACACACAGATTGACAGCAGATTTCAGTCTCAGAAAAATAAAAAACCCAGACTGCGCTGCGACAATACATTGAACACATGTGCAAAACTACACCTCACTCTGTGCATACACGTTCAAACACACATTTACACCAAACTACAATTAAACTAAACCTCATTAAGAGCACACAAGGTTTACGCGGTGTCTCACATCACTCTGTTGACAGCGATATGTCTTGATTTTTTATTTAATCTGACATTTAAGTATAAGACAGCGTGTTAAAAAGCTTAAGATTTTTAGAATCAAATATCACACAGCACACTTTCTTTCAAAATAATATAGTTCATGAGTTCACCAAAATCGTGGAAATCTATGTCAATTATCTCCACAGCTTGCCAACCCAACATCAACATACCATGCAATATATTACGCTCTAAAAAGTATGAAACAAGAAAATATTCCATTTATCCCTGATGCGCTACAGAAACGGGGCAGCCCTAACGCCCCCAACACCACCCGGAACGCGTTGTTGTACTGGACACGGAGGGCACTGTAAGCCCTTTCAGTGTAGTCAACCCACAGGCTGCACGTGTACAGGGATGTGCAGTACGCTCTAAAAGCGTGACCTTCACACCAGCAGAACAACGCGAAAACCATCATGTTGGCTCGCACCGAGAGCACCATCCGCTCCCGCTCCATGTCAGTAGCAATGGTCTTTAAGGTCCTCGGTGAGTAGATGCCCTAGAAATATGGTAGAAGGTTTGGTGGCCTGAAAAGCCACTATCATATAGTGGTTTTTCTTCCCATTATATTTCAACCCACGTCCACGCGCTTATTCCGTACACGTACTGGGTAGCCTCCTCAACCTACAGATCGACGCGCTCAGCAGCACCATGTCGTCCGCATAACTCATATTGTTGATAGAAACTTCGTTTACATAGCATCCGACATGTTGACTGCTGAGCGAGACGATCAGTTCGTTCATATAGAGGTTGAACAATGTAGGCGAGGTCAGACCGCCCTGCCTGACTCCACATTCGTTAACATAAGGGTCCGACATCGCCCCCGCCCATCGGACACTATTGACCTAGTGCCCGTGCCAGTACCGGAGTATGCTGATGAGTTCCCACGGTAAGTCCATGCTCTCCAGCTTCCCCCAGAGGATATCGTACGAGACGAGGTCAAAGGCTTTGGATAAATCGAGGAAACACGCGTCTTTCTTCTTTCTCTTCGTATAATATTTAATTTTAACGGTTTGTGCTTTAAACACTGGAAGAGCTCGTGGCTAAGTAATAACAGCCGTACGGGTCGAACCATCAGGTTAAGCTACGCTTGCCGGGGTTGGTCCGTGATGGGTGACCATCTTTACATACCGAAACTCCTCCGTGCCTCGGAAAGCACGTTAAGCCGCTGGTCCCGGCTGTCATTCGTGGATCTTTGGCAGCCGTTACGGGTCGTCAGAAGCCCGAAAGTCTGACAACCAGTCTTACCAACAGGTAACGTATTACCCAGTTACTGGGTTGTGGAGGTCAGATAGGCAGTCGGTCCATGAAAAGTACTGGTATTCAGCTGCATCCGGTTAGACTGGAAGCCGACTCCAACATAGTTGGGAAAAGGCTAGGCAGAATGATTGTGCACTAAACACAGTATTGCACTCTCTGTGGACAGTGTAGGTCGAAAGTCAAACTGGTTATCATGAAGCGTTACAGAGTCTATTTAACTGCGTGTTAAACACGCCTTCAAATACCTTCGCCTTCGCCACTGCAGTTGCAAGCGATATAATAGGTCTGTAGTTATTTTTATCCGCCATATCGCCCGTTTTATTAGGGTTCCGTACCCCAACGGTAAAACGGGACCCTATTACTAAGACTCCGCTGTCCGTCCGCCTGTCTGTACGTCTATCACCAGGCTGTATCTCATGAACCGTGATAGTTAGACAATTGTAACTTTCACAGATGATGTATTTCTGTTGCCGCTATAACAACAAAGACTAAAAAACAGAATAAAATAAATATTTAAGGGGGCTCCCATACAACAAACGTGATGGTTTTGGTCGTTTTTGGTCGATATTGATTACGGCAGAATAGGTAGGCGCTAGTAATATTCACAGAATATTTATATATTCACTTTAAAAATAAATAATTCAATTAAAATGAAACAAATATTTCAGCGGGGCTCCGATACAACAAACGTGATTTTTTTGCCGTTTTTATAGATAATGGTACGGAACCCTTCGTGCGCGAGTCCGACTCGCACTTGGCCGGTTTTTTTAACCACCGGCACTACAACTGTCCTGATAAAGTCCGCAGGCAGGTAGAAGTGCAAGTGCACACAGCGAGAAGAATTGCAAGTAAGGTCGTAGCGGTCAAACATCCTCCAGACACAATTAACTGTGTCTGGGGGATGTTTGACCGCTAAGATTGATCTGGCTGCTTACAAATATGTAGTATTGAAATAGTTCCCCAAGTATCATTATATAAAAATTAGGACTCAAATTAGAACGGAATAAATCAAAATTCGGTCTGGAGGACTATTATTATAAACCTAGATAATAATAATAATAGGTCTTTACCTATGAAATTGCCGTTTTGTATGAAAAAATTTAAATGAATTTTTTTCATGTATTTTTTATTTGTATTAATCGAAGTAATCACCCATGCAATCAATGCATCTTTGCCAACGGTGGCAGTTTATTGATGCCCTTCTTAAAGAAATCAGCTGGTCGGGAGGCAACAAATTCTTCAAAGGCATTTTGTATTGCCTCTCGGGTATTGAATTTTTTTCCCGCCAAGAAGTTATCCAAATTCTGGAAAAAGTAGTAGTCTGTAGGCGCAAGGTCTGGTGAGTAGGGCGGATGACGGAGAGCTTCCAACCCCAGTTCTTGCAACTTGGAGACCGTCTGCTGTGCAGTATGAGGTCGCGCGTTGTCGTGCAGGAGCAGCGGAGACGAGCGATTGACCAATGCTGGTTGGAGATGTGCCAGCTTCTCCATCATTGTGTTCAGTTCTTCACAGTACACATCTGCAGTAATGCTCACCCCGTTTGGTAAGAAGCTGTGATCAATCACACCGGCGCTAGACCACCAAACAGTGACCATCACTTTTCTAGGGGTAAGTTTTCGTTTAGGGCATTGTTTAGGTGCTGAACCAGGATCCAACCAACTTGCTGAGCGCTTGCGGTTATCAAACAGAATCCATTTTTCATCGCAGGTAACAATGCGGTTCAAAATTCCTTCATATGTGTGTCTGTTGAGCAGTGCAAGGCACGTCTCGACGCGTACTTCGCGCTGGCGATCATTGAGTTCGTGGGGCACCCATTTGTCAAGCTTTTTTACCTTGCCAGTTTGACGCAAATGGACCAATATTGTTTTGACGCTAACGTCGAAAGCTGCTGCTAATTCAGCCGTAGATTGTGTATCATCAGCTTCCACAATCGCCTTTAATTCGTAATTGTCGACCAAAGTCTTCGGACGACCGCGAGGTTCATTTTTCAGGTCGAAATTTCCAGAACGGAAGCGAGCAAACCAATAACAGGTGGTGCGTTGGTTTGTAGTGTTAGCTCCGTAAACGTCGTTGATGTTGCGTGCCGCTTGTGCCGCGTTGCTGCCACGACGGTACTCATATTCCATAATTACTCGAATTTTTAACGTATCCATGATGACGAAAAATATTGAAATGCGATGAAAATGTAACACTAATCAATAAACAAATGACTACTTTTGGAAAAAAAAATCCATGTTTTTAAAATAAAATTAATTTGAAATTAGAATTCTTAGCCAAACAAAAATTATTTTGATTTGAAATGGCCAGTACTGCAGAACGGCAATTTCATAGGTAAAGGTTACCTATGAAATTGCCGTTCTGGAAAAATGGATTCTGTTTGATAGCCGCAAGCGCTCAGCAAGTTGGTTAGATCCTGGTTCAGCACCTAAACAATGCCCTAAACGAAAACTTACCCCTAGAAAAGTGATGGTCACTGTTTGGTGGTCTAGCGCCGGTGTGATTCATCACAGCTTCTTACCAAACGGGGTGAGCATTACTGCAGATGTGTACTGTGAAGAACTGAACACAATGATGGAGAAGCTGGCACATCTCCAACCAGCATTGGTCAATCGCTCGTCTCCGCTGCTCCTGCACGACAACGCGCGACCTCATACTGCACAGCAGACGGTCTCCAAGTTGCAAGAACTGGGGTTGGAAGCTCTCCGTCATCCGCCCTACTCACCAGACCTTGCGCCTACAGACTACTACTTTTTCCAGAATTTGGATAACTTCTTGGCGGGAAAAAAATTCAATACCCGAGAGGCAGTACAAAATGCCTTTGAAGAATTTGTTGCCTCCCGACCAGCTGATTTCTTTAAGAAGGGCATCAATAAACTGCCACTGCGTTGGCAAAGATGCATTGATTGCATGGGTGATTACTTCGATTAATACAAATAAAAACTACATGAAAAAAATTCTTTTAAATTTTTTCATACAAAACGGCAATTTCATAGGTAAAGACCTATTATAATAATAACAGCCTATTACTGTCCCAATGCAGGGCAAAGGCCTCTTCTCAACTTCTCATATAGAGAAGGCACGAGCCAAATTGATACATAATACAAAAAATAAAATATAATTTACCATATAACCGATCTTTACTTTTGATCCACATACAAAACCTATCCTACATTTCTACCTGATATTTACGTTGCCCCGCTATTTCGCCAGACCCGATCAAGATCTGCAGGTCACAGCACAGCCATTATTAGTAATAAAGGCCTTGTCGACTATTAGACACGTTAAAATTACACCTCCACTGCAATGGTTTGCCTTTTAGCGAGTACGACACGACTGCGATACGGGTTTGCTGATAGACATTTAATTTTCTTTTGTAAGTAGTTTGATTTATTGTCTGAATGTCATCTACACCTACAATAACATGAACTGTGTAGTATTTTGTTTAAGGCTACATTTGAAATCGATCTTTTAGGCAATTCTTTACCAACAGATTGTTATGGCACGAGACCCTACCTAAGTACTTACTTTTGGTAACTTTTTTGATGACTCATGGGATTTGAAGTTGTCGTGTCCTCAGAAAGTCTATTAAGGATTCTAGAAACCAATTAAAATCAGAAAAAAATAGTATTTTCAATACACTTACTCGAAAACTGGTTCATGTCGCACTACGATTAGGTTCACAATGCAATGTTTTTCACACACGTGCGATTTTTCATTTTCCAGCACGTGTGCGGGAATAAAAATTGCCACAGATAACTTATACCTATAATTAGTACAAATATGATTATTACAATAAAAAAAACGTTTAAGAACAAATTAACATTTATTTGTGTTCTAAACTCAAAAATATTTGAATTTTCTATTTTTCATATTAGGCTGTTTATCGGCTTTATACCTTTGCTTCTCCTTCAACCTGGCGAAAGCAAAGCGCAGAAAAAAAGAAAATTTAAATCTTATTAAATTATTTTCCGTTATTTTATTTTATTTCTTCAAAAGTGTTTTGAAAAACGTCGTTTGATACACGTAGACATTTGTTATTGCATTCGAGGCGGAATTAACACCCGAGCCGTCAAAATGTACTATTCCCGACGAGGACAGATACGGGAACAATAATTGCGGATGAATTAATTGTCCTTTTTTATTAAAATAAAAAAGATCAATTAATTCATCAGCAATTTGTTTTGGCTTTATCTATCTGTAGCTACTAATAATAAAGCTTAAGAGTTAGTTTTTTTGTTTGTTTGAACGCGTTAATCTCTGGAACTAGGTACCAGTCGGATTTGAAAAACTACTGTATGATTATTATACTGTGCTACTACTTACAGTCTTGAAAAGTCCTAGTCTCTTGCGTGATATGTAAAATTCACTAGTTAGAAAGGGTTTAACTAGCCGTGTCGTAGGCGTCAGATAATTTTGCTATAACTTTAACACGATTGCGATGATTAAGCTTATATTTAGAACGGGTGACGAAATAAACCATTTTACATAATACCTATATAGGTAGGCACACATAGACATAGCTGTAAGTTAAGTAGGTACCTAACCCAAGGTTACAAAAAAAATATAATTATTCTTAAACCTAAGCAAAAGCACGTTGCCACGAACAACGAATTTCTTTTTAGGGTTCCGTATCCGAAGAGTGCCAAACGGAAACATTTTACGAAGCCTTCCGCTGTCCGTCTGTCTGTCTGTCAGCGGGATGTATCTCATGCATGAACCGTAATAGGCACAGTTGAAATTTTCACACATTGTGTATTTGTATTGCCGCTTTATCAACAAATAATAAAAATAAAATAAATTTAAAAATTAAAGAAGGTCCATACAAGAAACGTTTCTTTTTAAATGAAGTATTTTTTTAAAGTGCGAGTCCGACTCGCTGTGTTTGTATGTTTGTCATTTCTTCACGCTCATACGGCTGGACCAATTTTGACAAAATTTGGTAAGGAGGTAGCTGACATCCTGGATTAAAACATAGGCTACTTTTTATCTCGATATTCTTATGGGTCGAGGGTGAAACCGCGGGGCGCAGCTATAGTTTATTATAAACGCACGTTTGTGAGGACGGATCGATGGATGTTTGTTACTCTTTAACGCAAAAACTACAGAACGGATTTTGAATAAATTTGGCACACAGATAGTTTATAACCTGGGTTAACACATAGGATACTTTTTTCACAAAATTCCTACGGGTCCGAGGCTTACGTGGGTGAAACCGCGGGACGCTGCTACAAGTGTTACAATAAATATATAATTTTACAATTTAGGAATAAATAGTAAAGAGAATAACAATTAACAGAATTGAATCTGGCGTCCTAGTTAGGTTACAAATGGTAACCTGATTATGGTTTTCTTTCCAAAACCCGCAGATTGTAAAAACAAAGCTACTAAGTGTAGCGATTGAACCACAAAATGATTTACTGACGAATTATGTGATCGCCGACGCCGACGTCTTAATTAGGTGCACGTTACTTTGTTATAAAAGAAAATGAAAATCGCCTTTCACTACGTAATTTTATGTAGGAGAAACTTTATGGTTTTGGTTTTAAATTACGTTAGTTTTTATACAGAGAGGGGTGAACAATAGAGGAGCTTGTGGCTAAGTAATAACAGCCGCACGGGTCGATCTATCAGGTAAAGCTAGGCTTGCCGAGGTTGGTCTTTAGAGGCATGAGGAACAGGGTGTAAAGTTCACTCATCCTCTATTGAAAAGGGAGGATCCTCCGACCAGACGGATGTTGTATCTGGTGGGCCACTGCCCAACGGTTGATGTCGGGTCGTTGTATATATGCTAATCGCGTGGTAAACTAATTGCGCGATGCAGGTTTGCGTGACGTCATGTCTCTGATGCTTAGTTCATATGTGGCGATGTAGATGCCGCCACATCACTCCCCTCCGGAGACCGGAGGTCGATAGTGGGCTGAGTCGTGTATCTTCCGATGCTTGCCAGTGCCAGTTGTGGTTCCAGTGAGTCGGAACCGGGTGCCGCATAGTTCACGGTGAGTCGGAACTGTCTGCGGTGATACCCCAGTGAGTCGGGGTGGCGCTGCGTTATGCTCCAGTGAGTCGGAGTGTACAGCGCTGGGTTGAGGCTGAAGGTGATGACCAGGAATGCGCGTCCGCTGCATGCTGGTGGTCAGGATACCTGTTGAAGCCGTGGATGCTGGCTGGCTGTGTGACTCGCCGCTCGAAAGCTTGAGGAAGTGATGCTGATGACGTCACGCTGATGTAGTTGCACGAAGGCTGCGCTGACGTTCATGCTCGGGGTCACCAGTTTAGAGGCATGAGGAACAGGGTGTAAAGTTCACTCATCCTCTATTGAAAAGGGAGGATCCTCCGACCAGACGGATGTTGTGTCTGGTGGGCCACTGCCCAACGGTTGATGTCGGGTCGTTGTATATATGCTAATCGCGTGGTAAACTCTAATTGCGCGATGCAGGTTTGCGTGACGTCATGTCTCTGATGCTTAGTTCATATGTGGCGATGTAGATGCCGCCACAGGTCCGTGGACTCCTCCGTGCCTCGGAAAGCAATAATAATACATTCCAAGTCCCGGCTGTCATTCATGGATCTTTGACCGTCGCTGTGGGTCGTCAGAAGCCCAAAAGTCTGACAACCGGTCTTACCGGGGGGTATCTTATTACCCAGTAACTGGGTTGTGGAGGTCATATAGGCAGTAGCTCCATGTGAAATACTGATATTCAACTGCATCCGGTTAGACTGACAACATAGTTGGGAAAAGGCTAGGTAGATTGGTGAGGGGTGAACATTGAATAATTGCAATATTTTCGAAGGAAAATGGGAAAGTGAATGTTTTGAGGAACGTTTTCCATTGTAGAATTGAAAGAAGCATTGTTAGCAAATGGAAATTCAAAAACATTCATCATTCTCTTGCTCTTAGATATCCTAATCTATTTGAGATCGGCGCAACATGTCCTTTTCTTCCATACTTCTCTATTAGTCGTCATTTCAGTAGTCACTCCCTTAGCCATGTCATCTTTCACACAGTCCATCCATCGTTTCTTTGGTTTTTTTTGTGTTTCAAAAACCTACTCCTTAGATTTCCTCAATTATATCTATTCTGGTTTATCCACGACCCTTAACCAGCCTAGGTGGTTTGTTTGTTTTGGTCTATATTTGGTGGCAAACCATCCAATCTTTCCAGAGTTTCCGTGGCTGCAATTCTACAACACTTTTGCACCAACGGTTGTCGGTGCGGCACACTATATGGCGTAGGTACCTAAAGAGGCATGAGGAACAGGGTGTAAAGTTCACTCATCCTCCATAGAAAAGGGAGCATCCTCCGACCAGATGGGTGTTGTGTCTGGTGGGCTACTGGCCGACGGTTGATGTCGGGACTTTGTCTACATAGTAGCGCGGTAAACTCTGATTGCGCGATGCAGGATTTCGTGACGTCAGTGTGATGCGTAGTTCTTATGTGGCGATGTAGATGCCGCCATTTCAGCTTGCTGTTAAGAATTATCAGTGCAATAATACTATGAATATTGTTTTTATAATTTCTGGTTTTCCTAACAAGCCGGGGTCCATTACCTTTTTGTGTGGGTGGAAATCCTCATGCATGTCCTCAGCCAAGGGGGTGGTAGAGACGTCTGTCAGACTCTTACTGACTAAAACCACCCCGGCGTTTCCTCGTACACCTGCGTCTGGTACTAGTAGGTACCTGAATTTCAGCAATTTTCCTAAAGCTCTACATTTTATGTATTCTTGTTGCGACGCAAGTTTATACCTTGGTTTATAAGCTTTTAAAAGTGCTCGTTTGTAAGATATTAACAACTTTATACCTGGGAATACTTGTTTATGATTTTATTTAAGAGTATACATCAATGCGTGGTTTAGCTCGGTGTGACGGTCGAGATAAAAGACCTTCACGCGCACCGGAATTAAACGCGCTTTATTTAAATTCTAGATTTATGACAAAATGTCATAAATCTAGAATTAAATAAATAAACCACCTACTTAAATAAATTTTTAGCTTAGTAAGTTCTAACATATTTAAAAACCTTCAATTTACAGTAAATTTTACTGCACAATCAGGAACTCGTATAAAAATAGCAGTATACAATTAATAGTCAAATAACACAAAGAAAATCTAATAATTTAAACATAGACATTTCGTTTTACAGGAATTTTAAAAACAAAATTTATCGATGTCCCCATTTTTATGTATGTATGTACGTAATTTGCTTGGCAATCAAAACTTGTGGTTAAGTCTACCTTTAATTTTATCTGCAATAGCTTCTAAAGTATGTATGGAAGTCCTTCTATACCTACCAGAGCTTGTACACAGTTATGCAATAAATATATCTTTATCTTTACCTAATTGGGCCTTACCTAACCTTAAGGTCTTCATATAAATGAAAATCAGGTCCAGAGTCCAGACTAGATTTGAATATGTAAGTACTGGGGCTACATAATGACAGCTACACTGGTCGATCGAAGCACTTTACTGTGATAGAGGGTTAAGCTACCCTTGCTGCCGTCGGTTCGTGGATGGGTGACATATCGAGACCCCTCCGTGCCTCGGAAAGCACGTTAAGCCGTTGGTTCCGGCTGTCATTCGTAGATCTCTGACAGTCGTTACGGGTCGTCAGAAGCCCAAAAAACTGACAACCAGTCTTACCAAGGGGTATCGTGTTACCCAGTAACTGGGTTGTGGAGACCAGATAGGCAATCACTCCATGTAATATACTGGTATTCAGCTACATTTAGAGACTGGAAGTCTACCCCAACATCATTGGAAAAAGGCTAGACAGATTGGCCAGGATTGAGTACCTATTAACAAAGGGAAGAAGGCGTCAGTTTATGTATGAAGTAGAAAGGAAATTTAACTTACATACAGGGTTACAGGTTAAGTCGACCGAAATCCTTTAAGAAGTGGTAGTTTCCATCATTCCTGACTGATTTGACTATGGAACCCCATACCCCAAACTTAACCGTTCTCAAGTTATGGGACTTT
The DNA here is from genome assembly GCA_905163495.3 of Cosmia trapezina. Taxonomy (NCBI): domain Eukaryota; kingdom Metazoa; phylum Arthropoda; class Insecta; order Lepidoptera; family Noctuidae; genus Cosmia; species Cosmia trapezina. The sequence goes on from LR991044.1 coordinate 9,101,835, forward strand.
GAAGTTTTTTTTATAAAAATCCAGATTTTTTGTCTTTTGTCCCCTTTTTTTGTGTTTTGTACCTCTAATATTTTTGTTTTTGTATTTTTTGTGTAGCAGATTAGTTGCTTCATTATTTTAAATACAAAAACTGCAAGTAACTGTACCAACTGAGTCATATTAGACGATTGATTGTTAAAAAAAGAAATAAATTTGTGGAAAGTTTTTTATTCTTTGTAAGATATTTTAAAAAAAGTCTATGACAGTTATGCTGCAGATGTGCTTAAAAATATCTACGGTTCTTCAGCTTTCCGATAAGTTATAATACAACAGGGTATTATTGGATTTTTTTAACAAAAACATTGATGATATGCTACCAGGTAGTAGTAAAAAATAACGATACTTAAGCATCAAATTTAACTTTAGTCAGAAAACAAAATAAAACAATCCAAATAGGTAACAATTGAAGTTTATTATTCCTTTTACAGTACATGTTCCACATGTCCGCCCCTATTTCGCAGGACCTCAGAATGCAGGACAATAGGCGCTGCGAGCAACTTTACGAAATACCGTTATTTTTGCTATTACCCGGGAGTCTTTCATCGATGATTTTTCCGAGAATCCTGATAACACCGTAGCAAATTATACCTTATCGAAAAGCTGAAGAACCGTAGATATTTTTAAGCACATCTGCAGCATAACTGTCATAGACTTTTTTTAAAATATCTTACAAAGAATAAAAAACTTTCCACAAATTTATTTCTTTTTTTAACAATCAATCGTCTAATATGACTCAGTTGGTACAGTTACTTGCAGTTTTTGTATTTAAAATAATGAAGCAACTAATCTGCTATACAAAAAGTATAAAAACAAAAACATTAGAGGTACAAAACACAAAAAAGGGGACAAAAGACAAAAAATCTGGATTTTTATAAAAAAAACTTCAAAGTCCCATAACTTGAGAACGGTTAAGTTTGGGGTATGGGGTTCCATAGTCAAATCAGTCAGGAATGATGGAAACTACCACCTCTTAAAGGATTTCGGTCGACTTAACCTGTAACCCTGTATATTACATTATCTTAGATGTGAACATTACAGGAACACTATTACTAGAGTAACAGTTATGAAAGTAATGTTGCCTGCTATAAATCATTTCTTGTAAGCCACCCTCGTCATATGAATAACTTTCATAATATCTGAACGGGTTTTTTGCCTAGGCTTACATATACCTACGTACGGGGGGGCTAAAACGGCCACTTTGGCAGAATCATAATAGGATAATAGGTATTATGAATCATAAGTATTTGAAATTGTAAAATGGTCACAAACTTTAATTCATAATTTATGTGCGTTCAATAGCACGCATTCATCTGTTTGATAGTATTGTATGGAGATTCGTAAAATGGTCTACATGTTATGAATTGCTTTATTGAATTTAATGTCAAATACGTTAAATAGCACAATCATAATAAATTGCTGGGAATTCAGGAAATTAATCGCTTTTAGAATTGAATTCAGGAAATTAGAATTGAATTCAGGAATTCAGGAAATTAATCGCTTTTTTCGCCGGCTGTCATTCGTGGATCTTTGATAGTCGTTACGGGTCGTCAGAAGCCCGCAACCAGTCTTACCAAGGGGTATCGTATAACCCAGTTACTGGGTTGTGGAGGTCAGATAAGCAGTCGCTCCATGTAAAATACTGGTATTCAGCTGCATCCGGTTAGACTGGAAGCCGACCCCAACATAGTTGGGAAAAGGCTAGGCAGATTTGAATCGCTTTTAGAGGAATTACTTAATATGGCCGTTTTAGGCCCCCTGTTCTCGTTCATGACTTCAATTATTTACGAAAATAGATTGCCAAATTTACTTAGATTATACAGGTCAAATTAAATTAGGTAGCGAAACTTCGCAGACATGATGGGTAATCGATATCTAGCTAGACATGATAAAAAAATAATATTAATTTGATGATGTTGTTTTTTGCAGTCATCAACCCCCGGTATTGTAGTCACTTAAAATATCAGTTTAAAAATCAGTTTTTTTTTTTTAAATGTAAACTTCACTGATATGATGGGTAAGTGTCGATATCTCCACACCATAAAACAGATTTTATCGACTCACACTTCAAGTGACAAAACTACCAGCGGTTATTAGCTCCAAATAAACCCGTCAAGAGCGAGTCGGAATCGCGTACCGAGGGTTCCGTTCCGATTTCTGACAAAGTGTGCTATTTAGAGACATCGTTTTATTTTCCTGTAATCTTTACATAAAGTTCTATCACATAGAATAATTTCAGATTTTTCCCTTTGCAAACTTCGGAGATAGGGGGGGGGGTCCCCCCCTATCGCGGTATTTTTTTTACATTTTTCATCAAAAGTCGAAAACTTTGCTGCCTAAAAAAAATTAAAATATGTTTAAGAATGTGCAAACACCGCTCTTTTATCTCTTTTATATGATACCCCACATGCCCTAGTAGCCCCACTTTGAATTTTTAAGAACCCCTTTCAGCACCTGTTACAAAAAATATAAATATTTTTATTTCTTTGTTATTTGCAAAATAGATGGGTAAACGTCATATAAAACTGTTCCAAATTTCAAGTTGATAGCATTAGTAGTTCTTGAGATATCCAGCTGTGACAGACAGACAGACAGACAGAATGAGTCACACCATAAGGGTTCCTTTTTTACCATTTTGGTACGGAACCCTAAAAAAACTACTGGCCAAGTGCGTGTCGGACTTCGCATATTTAGGGTTCCGTACCAAATCTGATTTATCAATATAATTGGTATTAATTGTTAGCAAAGTATACGTGTCCGTGCTTACGATGCTTATTATACTGTGTCCGGTCCAATAAGATAGTGACGGGATTAGTGCGTCAATCAATAATAATTTAGGTGGGAATCTAAATCAATTTCTGTTGGTCGACAGTCACATTTTATTCGCTATAAGTATTTCGGTTTTTCCGAAGATAAACGATGGAACCTTTGAACGTTGTCGTAAAATGCCAGGTGCTTATGATTTCACCGACCCCTTCATTAAGGAATACTATAATATTGGCCGCTTTTCCACTGGCCGGGACGTCGCCGGCATTGTGCCGGCACCGATATCGGACCGGCAGCCGGGGAAGCAAAAATGTATGAAATTATATGGCACGTTTTTCACTTGCCGGCGCCGGCATCGGTACGGCGATGACCGACCGATATCGGTGCCGACATGCCGGCGACGTCCCGGCCAGTGGAAAAACGGGCATTTCTTGGAGTCAGGACTACTGGAACTACTTGATGACTTTCTTGGGACCCCGTTATCCTTTTTCCTAAAGAGTAACTGCTAGGGATTCAAATAAAAGTTCGACGCAAAATATTTTTAAAAAAATTCCATAACGTTTATAATATGGTATAAATAAACGAATAAAACGCTTCAATTGAAAACATCAAGCACATCAAGGTAGTTCCGCTAACTCTTTTTTTCCCCTCATATCCTTTTTACTGTCAGGAACTTTTCCTTTCAACTGTCGAGTTACTGAATGTGATTATAAGTCCAAGTATAGTGGTCCGTCTGATGGAGGTCGAAAACAATACGGTGGATGCTGAGATGTCGTGGCCGATCCAGTTTTACCGTTGGTGCCAATAGTGGATTCATATCAAAGGGGTTACCTATGTCAAGAAAATTAAGTATCTTTTTCTGCTTAAAGCAACTTATGTAATCTCCAATCTCATTGCCATTTTTGTTAAGTCGTAAATGTTGGCCATTTATGACTAAACAAAAATGACCTACCATTAATATTAACCCATGAATTAACAAAAACATCATCCAACAAATTACACGTTGAAACGACTATGTAAAATCCCTGCGCATTTATTTTGAACAAGCTGATTGCAATCACAGCTGTGCTAAGAAATAATATTGTTGTTCGCAGCAATCGCCGTAATATTCGAGTAAATGGTTCCATTTGCTAAGGTAACGGGTCTGGAATGGTCGTTCGGACGTATAAGGGACCTCTGTGGACCTCCGAAGTACTGTAGGGTGACTAAGAACGTTGGCATTTTACGGAGAGAATTGCGTTTTACTTTGTGTAAATTATTTCATCACCACTGCTCTCAAAACGGTGAAGGAAAACATCGTGAGGAAACCAGCATGTGGCATGTCCTGGAAACAAAGATTCGAAGACATGTGACATCTACCAACCCGATATAAACCGAATACGCTGATTATTATTATTATTATTATTTATTTAAAAGACAACAAAAGGTCCACACTGACAAAAATACACAAAACTTAAAATACAAAGATGTTAGTAACAATATATCTTATAACCTACGTTAGTACTTACACACTACAACAGACAGTGTTGTCTTGATGAGATGTCCCATTATGGGGGCTCTCATCAAGCCTGTCCGCTATCACCTTCAGGAGGCTGTTGCTACTGCCACGCAATCTGGCGAGCAGAGACGCACACTTCTTCCTTACGATAGCTGGGAAGCTGTCGACTCGGGCTTTTGCGAACATCTCTGACGCTTCCATGAGGCAGGAAGCATCTCGAGTACAGAGATGTGCAGTATGCTTTAAAAAGAGTATGCTTGACCGCTTCTGTACATCGAGCGAACCTACGGGCCAACATGTTCGCCCGTACCGCCAATGCCCTGCGTTCCCGTTCAACATCAGCATCATCTTTAAGGTTGTCAGCAATTAAATGTCCCAGATATTTAAACTGATGTACCCGTCGAATCGGGACATCGTAAATTTTTATTGGTGGGACATTTACTGGACATTTCTTGCCAACAGCCTCAAAGACCATGAGTTCGGACTTCTTCACATTATATAGCAGCCCATGGCTGGCAGCATAGTTCTCACAGATTTTGACAAGTTTTCTGAGTGCACTGACTGAGGGAGCCAACAGCACCATAAGCCACCAGCATTATAATCAGCTTATAATGGTAAAGACGGTAAAGAGAATTGTTCTGTAAAATGTACTGACAGGAACAGGTGTATTGTTTGGGTATCCTCCATGCTCAGAATAATTAGGTATTATTCTGAGGTTCCATGCATGCAAAATGTTTTGGGGACAGTACATCTGTCTTTTGCCTTACAATTGAAGACCAACAGCGGAACCTTACCATCTTATTACAAAACAAGGTTCATCTGCAAACCCAAAAAAGGGTCCATGGTTTACCTAAACCTTTTTGAATTTCGAACTGTATTCCGACACATTAAGAGGAAAGACGGGTGGCCAGACTTTTGAAAATTAGGCATTTTAAGAAGGTATTGCTGTCGCTCTGCGAGCGCTCCGCCCTCGAATTCGTGCGATAAGGACAACTGCAGATCCGACTAAATAGCCTATGTAAAAAGTCACATTTCGAGGTTTGGCTCTCGCCTATTTCCTCCTCCAATATTGGACCAATTTAAAAGATATTTCATAAACTGAATAAGAAGGATATATACTATGCCCCTATGGCCCTATGTTTTTCTTTTTTCGTTAATGGTTGTCAAATTGGTACACTAGGCGTCTGTTGACAGCGGTCTTAATTGGCAATTTTGAGCATTTTTGGAGGGTTCTAGTTCCTATAAAAATAATATATCATCAAAAAGGAAAACATAGGGCATACAATTAACTGATATTTATATTTCTGTAAAAAATCATTGCTTTATGGTCATTAACCAGAAAGAAAACAGGCGAGAGCGTTTGTATCTTTTTGTATGGAGAAAAGAGCACCCACGTTTCCTCTTAAGATGTCAGTTTTACAAAACTGACAACTTAGTACCGGACTAAGTTGTCACTTTTGAATAAATAACTGTATTTCTATCACAGCTAGGTTCTTATTACAAAAACTGGTTCGATGGTTTAAACCATGACAGAAGAAAAACCTCATTTTGTAATAAGGCCGATTGGGTTTTATATAATAACTATTTTGTAAATTGCCAATGAAAGACCATGAATTCTATCCCAGTAGCTTATTTGCACAAAAAAGGCCTATAGTCAGCCTTGAAGCAGCCTTCCTTATCTTTTCGCAGCTCTACGCTTTCAGACGTTCCTGGAAGACGTCTTGTGTCCCCAGTTGTGAAAAAGTTGTGTTAATAATTTTAGGTATGTCCCACAAAATCCTTCCTCATGGTAACACTAGCAGGTCGTAATGTAAGTAACTGTAGGTTTTATTATTAGTAGAATATGGTAAGTAAATTAAATAATGTGAAGTCCGTTAGTCCGCTGTCGCCTCCTGACTATATACCATAAGCATTTCCCTCATAATGTGTCGGGCTAAAAAAAATCTTTGTAAGTTTGAATAATGCTTTGACGGTTTTTAATGCACTAATGCACTGAATACATTTTGGCACAAACCATTCTACTGTATTACTGAACTTCGAAGTTTAAAATATCGATGTACTGTATTCATAAAGTTTAAAAGTACGAATTACGTTAGCTAGAAAGTACACTATGACGAATTACTCAATTGAGAATGTTCATAATCGCGATGTACGGAACTTCGAAAGTTTGCTATAACGAATTAGGTACTTCATTGAGAATTTTCATCATCGCGATGCCGATGTACGGAACTTTGAAATCTTGCTATGACGAATTACTAAATTGCGAATGTTCATCATTGAGATTCTGATATAGTACCTATTTCGCTTTTATGTGTACAGATGGACTGTATTACTGAACTTCGAAGTTTAAAATATCGATGTACTGTATTCATAAAGTTTAAAAGTACGAATTACGTTAGCTAGAAGGTACACTATGACGAATTACTCAATTGAGAATGTTCATAATCGCGATGTACGGAACTTCGAAAGTTTGCTATTACGAATTACTTAATTGAGAATTTTCATCATCGCGATGTACAAAACTTCGAAAGCTTGCTATAACGAATTAGGTACTTCATTGAGAATTTTCATCATCGCGATGTGCAGAACTTCGAAAGCTTGCTATAACGAATTAGGTACTTCATTGAGAATTTTCATCATCGCGATGCAGCGATGTACGGAACTTGCTATGACGAATTACTAAATTTCGAAAATTTTGCGATCGCGATTTTAATATAATAAATAAAACCTGGAGGGTATCTTGAAGTATTCCGCAACGAACCTACCGTGCGGCTTAAGTCTATTACAATATTGTTATGAATCAGAAGTGAAATAAATATAAAATTAAAAAATAAAAATATCTATAATTCCCTTAAATTAGGTACACATAAACATAAACTCACGCCTTCTTCCCAAGGCCCCCAATGAAGAAGTCGTGAGAGACAGACTACAGAACGCCACCTTCTACTATCCTTACATACTCCTTTTGCCTCGTTTACGTTCATACATCTGGTCACACACGCACGACGGTTGCGAGTCCTACGCACCTGACCTTTAAAGATCATCACCAATAAGGTCACAATATGTCTTCCTAGGGCGTCCCCTCCCGGCGCTTTCGTTACGTTACGAAAAAAAAAACGTAAAACCTTTATTTTTCTTTTTATGTAACTAGGTAATACTTATGTAATTTTTTTATAATATTTTCTAATTAGGTATAAGTAGTCAAATTATATTACGTTCATCCTTTGTTTAGAGAAAAGTGTTAGGTCCTGTGTCCAGCAGTGGAAGTCTTTCGGCTGTAATGATGAACTTAACCTCTATCAAATTTTAATTAAGTTTTGTCCTCACATCTGTACACATAAAAGTGAAATAGGTACTATATCAGAATCTCAATGATGAACATTCGCAATTTAGTAATTCGTCATAGCAAGATTTCAAAGTTCCGTACATCGGCATCGCGATGATGAAAATTCTCAATGAAGTACCTAATTCGTTATAGCAAGCTTTCGAAGTTCCGTACATCGCGATGATGAAAATTCTCAATTAAGTAATTCGTTATAGCAAACTTTCGAAGTTCCGTACATCGCGATTATGAACATTCTCAATTGAGTAATTCGTCATAGTGTACTTTCTAGCTAACGTAATTCGTACTTTTAAACTTTATGAATACAGTACATCGATATTTTAAACTTCGAAGTTCAGTAATACAGTCGTACAGATGTGAGGACAAAACTTAATTAAAATTTGATAGAGGTTAAGTTCATCATTACAGCCGAAAGACTTCCACTGCTGGACACAGGACCTAACACTTTTCTCTAAACAAAGTGTGAACGTAATATAATTTGACTACTTATACATAATTAGAAAATATTATAAAAAAATTACATAAGTATTACCTAGTTACATATTATAAAGAAAAATAAAGTTTTTACGTTTTTTCTTTTCGTAACGTAACGAAAGCGCCGGGAGGGGACGCCCTAGGAAGACATATAGTGACCTTATTGGTGATGTTCTTTGAAGGTCAGGTGCGTAGGACTCGCAACCGTCGTGCGTGTGTGCTAATTCGTTATAGCAAGCTTTCGAAGTTTTGTACATCGCGATGATGAAAATTCTCAATTAAGTAATTCGTAATAGCAAACTTTCGAAGTTCCGTACATCGCGATTATGAACATTCTCAATTGAGTAATTCGTCATAGTGTACCTTCTAGCTAACGTAATTCGTACTTTTAAACTTTATGAATACAGTACATCGATATTTTAAACTTCGAAGTTCAGTAATACAGTCCATTCTATGATTGCGAATTTGCGATGTTAATCAACACCGCAATAATATAAAAATCTTAATAAATAAGTATGTCAATCAATCTAACTAGCCTTTTCCCATCTATATTGGATTGACCTCACCTTCCATTTTTAAATTCAAATTCAAATTCATTTTTATTCGCATTAAACATGGTATTAAAGGTGTTAGGTACATTAAAATTAGTGCTTACATGTTTTGCTAAAGATATAGCATGCAAAATTATCAGTTTGTGTTAAGTATCACATAATACTAAGCTATTGTTAGTTTAGTCTCTAAGAATTCTTTAATAGAATAAAAATTTTGTGTATTTAGCCATTTATATAATTTGTGCCTAAATGCTCTGGACGTCAGCGTTTTTAAATTACTTGGTATATTATTATAAATACGTACACACATTGCTAAACAGTTCTTATTATATTTTGTAGATCTAGGAATGTCATTTAATACGAGTCTGAATGGATCTCTACGATTTCTTGGATACACATCATTTGCAGTTCTAAATAAATCTTTGTTGTTTGATACAAACATACATGTTTCATAAACGTAAAGTGAGGGTAGAGGTAACAAACCAAGGTTTTTAAATATTGGTTGACATGATTGATCGGGTTGCATGCCACACATTGCTCTTATGCATTTTTTTTGTGCTACAAATGCTTTGTGTTGGTCTGTGCCGTTTCCCCACATTACAAGTCCATAACGTAGTATTGATTGTACATGGGCATGATACGTCATTATAGCTGTCTTTAAATTGGTAATGTGTTTTAATTGTCTTAACGCATACACAAATTTATTTAACCTTTTGGATACACTTTCTGTCTGTAATTTCCAATTTAAGTCTTCGTCTATGATTATTCCTAGAAATTTTGTATGTGTCACAGCCTTTATTTTTGGTATGTCAAGATTAATATTATGTCTTTTATTATTGGATTTATTAAATTGAATAAATACAGATTTATCAAGATTTATTTTAAGTTCATTTATATTTAACCAATTAATTAATTTGTCTATTGTGTTGTTTATGTCATTTTCGTGGTCTTTAACAGTATATTTTTTTTTATCTGTTGTCACTATTATTGAAATATCGTCAGCAAATAGTGTACATTTATGGTTGGTCACTTCTACGATGTCATTAATGTACAATAGGAATAAAATCGGTCCCAGCACGCTTCCTTGTGGAACGCCGCGTATGCATTGTTTATATTCAGACTTGTACGTTCTGAGTACCTTTGTGCCATTAATTTTAAATATCACAATACATTGTTGTCTGTTGCTGAGATATGACGATATCCATTGATATGCAGGCCCTCTTATCCCGTTCCTTTCTATCTTTTGTAGCAGTATGTCGTGTGAAACGAGGTCGAAGGCTTTAGACAGGTCAAAGAATAGCCCGGTGGTCAGGTGATTACTATTGATTTTAGTTAAAATTGAGTCTATGGTATCGTAGATAGCGAGAGTCGTTGATTTATGTTTTTGGAAACCATACTGTTCTTTCCGAATTATATTATATTTATCACAAAAATTAAGTATCCTTTTATGCATACACTTTTCATATATCTTTGATAAAATAGGTATAAGCGTTATTGGACGATAATTATTTACATCGCTTCGTTCTCCCTTTTTAAACAGCGGTTTAACTGTGGACAATTTTAATGCATCTGGGAAAACGCCTTGTGCAAATGATAAATTAATTAAGTATGTAAGTATTCCAGTTATTTTGTCCGTGCATGCTTTTATGATTTTTGTATTGACTTCATCATAGCCTACCGAATTCGTATTTCGCAGTGACATTATTTCTTGTTTAACCTCGCTTTCCAGCATTGGGTTAAGAAATATTGAGTTAGGTGTTATTTTTTTACTACAGTTGCCATTTGTAAATTTCTGTGTTGTGTCATGTTTTCTATTAATGTAATGATTATTAAAGGCGGAGGCTATTTCTGTGGGTTCTTTTATAACTTGGTTGTTAATTTTGATATAGTCAATGTTATGTTTTGTAGCAGTGTCATGAATTTCACTATTAATAATGTTCCATGTGGCTTTACTTTTATTGTCATTTTTACTTATAATTTTAATATTAGCGTTTTTTTTTGAAGTATATATACATTTTTGTAGAATTTTAGTGTATGTCAGGTATTTAGTTTTATTGGCAATATTTTTATTTTTATAATATGTAAACCGTAATTTTCTTTTCGCTATACAACTTAGTCTTAGGCCCTTACTAATCCAATTTTGTTTTTTTTGGTTATACAAGTTTATTTTGATTCTGTTTTCAGGAAAATAGAGTTTATAAAAAAGGCATATTATTTCGTGAAACTTACTGAATGCCACGTTCGCATCACCTTCATTATATATTTCCGACCATGATAAATTTTGCAGGCATTCTTGAAACTTACGGACATTCTCTGTGTTATAATTTCTTTTGAAAGTGTAGTATACTGCAGGTTTTTGAGATTTGCATTTAATGGGGAAACTAAGCATCTGTGCCGTATCGTGATCCGAAAGATACAGCGGTAGGACTGTTGCAGTTGCACCCCATATGTTACTTAGGATATGGTCAATGCACGATAATTTGCGGGTAGGTACATTGATGTGTATTTTCATGTTATTATTGCTGCATATGTCTTGTAATTCCGATGTCACATTGCTTTTTTTTAGCGTGTTGATATTAAAGTCGCCAGTTATAACTATTTGTTTTCTTATTTTATATTTTTTAAGTAATACATACAAAAGGTCGTTTAGTTTGTTTAAAAATTGTTTGTTTGAAAATTAAAAATTAACTTATACATTAACTAGCTTTTGCCCGCGGCTTCGCCCGCGTGGATGTCGGAATCTCCCATGGGAACGTTCATGTGGAAAACGTAGGGCATATCCCTAACTTAAGAAATGCTGGGTTTCCCATACAAACTTTCATCCCTTATATCACCCCTTGTAGGATTATGTTTTAAGACAAAAAGTAGCCCATGTCTTTTCCCAGGATGCTATCTATAGCCTTGCCAAATTTAATCGAAATCCGTTCAGTGGTTCTGGGTTTCCCATACAAACTTTCATCCCCTATATCACCCCTGTAGGATTATTTTTTTTAAATAAAATTATCCTATATGTCCGTCCCCAGGATACCATCTATAGCCTTGCCAAATTTTATCGAAATCCGTTCAGTGGTTCTGGGTTTCCCATACAAACTTTCATCCCCTATATCACCTCTGTAGGATTATTTTTTAAGTCAAAAGTAGCCTATGTCCTTCCCCAGGATGCTATATAAAGCCTTGCCAAATTTTATCGAAATCCGTGCAGTTTTGTAAATTTTAAAATCAACCAGTATTTTACCCCCTTAGGGGATGATTTTTCAAAAACACTGAACCGCATATTTCTTAATTTCCTATCAAAAGCATACATTTTAATTTTCACATCCCTACCTTAAGAAATACTGAGTTTCCCATACAAACTTTCATCTCCTATATCACCCCCTGGAGGATTATTTTTTAAGACTAAAAGTAGCCTGTGTCCTTCCCCAGGATGCTATATAAAGCCTTGCCAAATTTTGTCGAAATCCATAAATTTTAAAATTAACCTCTATTTTACACCCTTAAGGGATGATTTTTCAAAAACGCTGAACGGCATATTTCTTAATTTCCTACCAATAGCATAAATTTGTTATCCCTAATTTAAGAAATACTGGGTTTCCCTTACAAACTTTCATCCACTATATCACACCCTGTAGTATTATTTTTGATAAAAATAGTATCCTATGTCCTTCCCCAGGATGCTATATAAAGCCTTGCCACATTTTATCAAAATCCGTGCAGTTTTGTAAATTTTAAAATCAACGCCTATTTTACCCCCTTAGGGGATGATTTTTCAAAAACGCTGAACGGCATATTTCTTAATTTCCTACCAATAGCATAAATTTGTTATCCCTAACTTAAGAAATACTGGGTTTCCCTTACAAACTTTCATCCCCTATATCACCCCCTGTAGTATTATTTTTGAAAAAAATAGTATCCTTCCCCAGGATGCTATATAAAACCTTACCAAATTTTGTCGAAATCCATGCAGTTTTGTAAATTTTAAAATCAATCCCTATTTCACCCCCTTAGGGGATGATTTTTCAAAAACGCTGAACCGCATATTTCTTTATTTTCTATCAAAAGCATACATTTTAATTTTCACATCCCTAACTTAAGAAATACTGAGTTTCCCATACAAACTTTCATCCCCTTTATCACCCCCTTTAGGATTATTTTTGAAAAAAAAAGTAACCTATGTACGTCCCCAGGATACCATCTATGGCCTTGCCAAATTTTATCGAAATCCGTTCAGTGGTTTAGGTGTGAAAAGGTAACAGACAGACAGACAGACAGACAGAGTTACTTTCGAATTTATAATATTAAGTATGGATGGGCTGTTCGAGGCGCTCAGTGAGCAACATATCGGTTGTTACATAGATGGCATCTGTTTCAATAACATTAGCTACGCGGACGATATGGTGCTGCTGAGTGCCTCGGTCTGCGGACTCAGAAAGCTGATGAGTATCTGTGAGGGTTACGCAGCTGATCACGGACTGGTGTATAATGGTAAAAAGAGTAAGTGTATGGTCTTTCAGGGCGGGCAGAGAAAAGTTGTTGAAATGCCAGCTATAAAGCTGAATGGTATAGATAGAGTAGACATTTTTAAGTGTTTGGGCCACTTGGTTACTCCTGACTTGACGGATGATGCAGACATTGAACGGGAGCGAAGGGCGCTGTCGGTCAGAGCAAATATGGTGATCCGTAGGTTCGCACGATGCTCAGCAGAAGTTAAAAGAACTCTCTTTAGAGCCCACTGTACTACATTATACACATGCAGCCTATGGAATACCTACACGCAAAGGTCGTACGGCGCCCTTCGAGTCCAGTTTAACAACGCGTTCAGGATGTTGTTGGGTCTCCCCCGTTACTGCAGCGCTTCCACAATGTTTGCGGAGGAGCGAGTAGATTGTTGTTGCCGCCACTACAAACGTACGCCGGGTGGACGGGCAGCGAGCGCCGCTCCAAGTACTGCGACCGCTACTCGCCAGAGACCCTAGAGACCACCGCGGAGTGCGCACGTCGCACGTCTTAACAATTTTTACTTATACCTACACACCTACGTTCTAGTTTAAAGTAATTTTGTAAACCAACAAATACAACAGTTTTTGAAGAAAAGTAAACATATTTCTTTTAATTGAAGAAGCACCCATAAGGAAACCCACCCAACATAAAATTTGGCGACCGTGACAGGACGTCGCGCGGACGCGTGACGTCGCAGAACGAGCTGAGCACGAGGATCCAGGGCGAGACAGCAGGTCGACTCCATCACAAGGACGCAATTCCAGGGGAGTGCCCGATCCATCCATTATTTTTTCCACAAATTCAGATTCCTACTACTATCTATCCTTCACCTACCTACATATTTAATTTGTTAAGGCTTGGACTTTACAGTAAAACTTAACCATCTTATTTCATACTTATTGCCTATCCAGTGCATCGTACCTATTGCCTATCCAGTGCAATCTAGCTATAGCTGTGGCTTTGTGCTGACTACATTTCTTTGGTGCGAGTTCTAATGATGACATATTGTAATGTGAATAAGTCCATGATTGCATAATAAACTAAGTGTAAAAATAAGTAGGTCCCATAATAAAACGTTGTAGTGCATTGTGAGTAATTAGCCGGCCGAACTTTCCAGGCATTTCGATCGCCACCTGCGCGGGCGTATCGAGCGAAGACAAAGGATCACGCGTTCAGCTACTGATAACGCGTGCGTGATCTACCTGTGGCTCACAACACAAAGAACTACGAGTAGCGAGTGGGAATCAGGTTTGCCGGACTAACGGTATTTATAGCTATTGTTTTCATTTATTTTGTCATTGAGAATGTCTGATACAGAATTTAAGGATTTAACTAAGAAACGTAGCTCGATTAAAGGAAGGGTTACTTATTTTAAAAACTATTTGAATGATTTTCAAAGCTTTATGAATGTAACACAAAAACACATTAAGGAATTATGTTTAAGATTAACAAAGTTTGAGGTTTTATTTAGCGATTTTGATACAAATCAGAGTAAAATAGAAGTTTTATCGGATGATATTGATGTGCAACTTGTTGAACGTTCTGAAATGGAAAATCAGTTTTATTCTTTGATTACCTTGGCTCAAGAAATAGTGCAGCGGAATCAAGAACAGTTTAGTGACGCTCAGGATAACTTGGCTAAAACTGAAGTAAATTCGTGTGGTTGCGATAACGTAAATGTTAAGTTACCTTTGATTCAGCTGCCTATTTTCGATGGAGATTATACCAAGTGGCTCGAGTTCCGAGACACGTTTAAATCGTTGATACATAATAATACAAAATTAAGTGGTATAAATAAGTTTCATTATTTACGTTCATCATTGCAGGGTAGTGCTTTAGTTGTTATCAAATCTTTGGAAATTTCCACTGATAATTATGATGTTGCTTGGCAACTTATATGTGAGAGATTTGATAACAAAGGCCAACTTATTGCTCACCATTTTCAGGATTTATTAAGTATTGAGTCGCTGCCTAAAGAATCCGATAAATTACTTAGAAACTTAGTAGATCACATCACAAAGCATTTACGAGCGCTTCACACATTAGGGGAGCCCACTGATGATTGGGATTCATTAATTGTTCATATATTCGCACATAAATTGGATTCGGTAACATTGCGTAAATGGGAAGAAGTTAAAAACCGCCAGCGTTCGCCTACGTTACAAGAGTTTAAGGAGTTTTTGCAGAAAAAGGCTGACGTTTTAGAATCCATACACCGAACCAGCTCTCTTGCTAAAAAACCTGAAACAAACAAAAAAATTGATAAACATCAAACATCATTTGTGGCTTCGGCTTCTGAGTCAGGTACTCAGAATGCATCAAAAATAAAATGTTTATTGTGTAGTGGTGAACATCGTATATATGCATGTAAAAAGTTTCTTGATATGTCTCCTGAATTGCGTTACACTGAAGTTGTAAGATTGAAGTTGTGTTCAAATTGTTTTCGCGGTGGTCATTTTGCAAGTCATTGTCGATTAGGCCCATGTCGAGAATGCGGTCGTAGACATCATACATTGTTACATAAGTCTAAGCCAATTACGGCAAATAATGTTGTTCAAGTCAATGAAGTTAGTGAGGTAACGAACACTAACGATCCAAATAATGATAGCAAGGATGCACATTCGGTTTCATTATCCTCCTGTGTAGCAAGTCAGGTCTTGTTATCAACAGCAGTTGTTAAAATCGTGGATGAGAAAACGAATCAGTGCCATGATGTACGGGCCTTATTAGACTCAGGTAGTCATCTTTTATAACTAGTTCATTAAAAAATAGGTTAGGACTTCTGAGCCAAAAGGTACCATCGGTTAATGTAACAGGCATCAACAACATGTGTTTCAATACAATGGAAAGGTGTACAATTACACTGAAACTTAAACAGTTTACGAAGAAAATAAACTGTTTAACAATAAATCAAATTTCACAAAATTTACCCTCTGAGGAAGTGGATATCACGAGCTTTGATATTCCACAAAACATACAATTGGCAGATCCGACATTTTATCGTCCCTCTCAAGTTGAATTATTACTAGGGGCAGACGTTTTTTGGGATCTGATTATAGCAGGTCAGATAAGGCTCGGACACAACAAACCAATGTTAAACAATTCGTCATTAGGATGGTTAGTAGTTGGTCCGACAATGTGTGCCAGTTACGACAAAGGTAACAACATAAACTGTAATTTTAGTCATGAAATAAGAAATCGGTTACGTAAATTTTGGGAACTTGAGGAATTACCCCCTAAGTTACCCTGGAATCAAGAAGAAACATTGTGCGAAGGTCATTTTGTAAAAAATACTCATAGGTTAGCTAACGGTAAATTCTGTGTGAGTTTGCCGTTGAAGGGAGATCCACTGGACTTAGGTGATTCATTTTCAATGTCATTTAAACGGTTAATCCAGTTGGAGAAACGGTTCCGACGGCAACCTCATGTCAAACAACAATATAGTGAATTCATTCAGGAATATAAAGACTTGGGCCATTTGTCAGAGATTGAGAAACCTGAAGTGGCGAATTATTTACCTCACCATCCAGTTTTACGGGATAAAAGTGAAACAACAAAATGCCGTGTTGTTTTTGATGCTTCGGCAAAAACTACTTCAGGTCTTTCACTAAATGATATTTTGATGGTGGGCCCTACGATTCAGGAGGACATCTTTTCAATTCTCGTTCGCTTTCGTCAGCATAGGTTTGTATTAATAGGAGATATTGAAAAGATGTACCGCCCAATAGTTCTCGAAGAAAAGCATAGACATTTACAGATGATCCTTTGGAGAAATAATGAAAATGAACCGTTGCAATACTTACAGTTAAATACAGTCACGTACGGAACTTCTTCGGCATCGTTCTTGAGTGTCAGATGTTTATTCGAATTGGCTGATTCTTGTGACGATGAACTCATAACCAATATAATAAAACACGATTTTGACGTCGACGATCTCTGTACTGGTGATCAGGATCCTGAAAAATTAAAATACATATTTGAATCAATAAAAAATACATTAAAGACAGCTCAAATGAATCTACGTAAAATTAAATCAAATTGTACTTACCTTTTTACTGATGATAAAATGTTTCACGAACAAAGCAATGTTGAATTCAATAAAGAATGTAGCACTCTAGGAATAAAATGGAACCCGTCGACGGACAAACTAATGATAAATTTACCTGATTTTAAACAACAGACTATTTTAACTAATAAGTGCGCGAAACGTACCATTTTATCTTTAGTAGCAAGTATATTTGACCCACTTGGAGTTTTTAGTGTCTGCACAATATTATTGAAGAGTTTATTACAAGAACTTTGGTCATCAAAATTACAATGGGATGATGATGTACCTATCAATATAAGAAACTTATGGCAAAAAATGTTTAAGGGTTTTCTTACACTGTCCTTATTCGAAATTAATCGTTATGTTATGTGTGGTAACCCAAACCACATAGAAATTCATGTATTTTGTGATGCATCTTCAAAGATGTATGCCGCCTGTATATACATTCGAATCCGGCAGACCTAGCATCACGAGGTCTGCTACCTGAAGAACTGCCTGAAGCCAAGTTATGGTGGAACGGGCCGTCCTTCCTGCTCGGCGATGAGACGGATTGGCCTTCTCAATCGTTCAAGTTAGACGTAGATTTACCAGAAATTAAGGTAGCAACCATGACACTAAAGCAACCTGACAAAGATATTATAGACATTGAAAGATTTTCAAAGTTTAACAAACTAAGAAGAACAGTTGCTTTCGTGTTAAGGTTCATACATAATTGTAAATATTCTAATAATAAGATGCAAGGTTCATTAACAGTAATGGAATTGCAAAAAGCTGACATCAAGTTAATTTCCCTTGCACAATCCAGGTCATTTGAAGATGAAATAAATTCGTTAAAAAAGGGTACAACCATTAATAGTAAGTCAAAAATTCTAAGTTTAAATCCATATCTTGATGCAGATGGTGTTATGCGTGTGGGAGGCAGGCTAGATAATTCTACATATGATTACAATAAAAAACATCCCATGATTATTGATCCAAAACACTACTTAACAAAACTTTTATTTGAACATTATCACTTACAGTTATTGCACGCAGGCCCACAGCTTCTACTTTCAAGCATACGCGAAATGTATTGGCCAATAGGAGGAAGACATGTAGCACGGCAGATTTATCGAAAATGTGTAACATGCAGACGCGTAAAGGGAGAAGTTGCTGGCCAGATTATGGGAGGTTTGCCATCCCAGCGTATAACACCAGGGTATCCATTTCAGATTGTAGGAACAGATTATGCTGGTCCCTTCTACATTATAAATAAAAAGGGCCGCGGTGCAAGGTTGCTTAAAGCTTATTTATGTTTATTCATATGTTTTAAAACAAAGTCAGTCCATTTAGAACTTGCGGGTGATTTAAGCACTGAAAGTTTCATTCTAGCATTTAGACGATTTATTTCAAGAAGAGGAAAACCTCTCGAATTTTTTTCCGATAATGGAAGAAACTTTGTAGGGGCTAGTAAAGAGTTAGGAAAATTTCTTACCGAATTAAGCGATTCTGTATCTGACAATTTTTCTGGCGAAGGTATACAGTTCAGATTCTCACCCGCTTACTCTCCAAACTACGGTGGGCTTTATGAGGCCGCTATTAAATCGGCTAAGTTTCACATTAAACGCATTGTGGGAAATATACACTTAACTGCTGAAGAACTCGCTACTGTGTTCGTCCAAGTCGAGGCAATATTAAATTCTCGACCTCTGTATCCAATGTCATCCGATCCTCACGACCTCTCCCCATTGTCCCCAGGGCACTTCCTCATCGGAAGACCACTTACGTCACTGCCAGCTCCAGACTTACGGGAAGTCAAGACCCATCTACTGCATCGCTTCGCCAAAATAGAGCAAATGCGTCAGAACTTTTGGTCACGGTGGAGCCGTGAATACATTTGCGAACTTCAGCAGCGCACAAAATGGCTTATAAAAAGGCCTAACTTGCAACCAGGACAACTTGTGCTGATTAAGGAAGAGCACAGTCCACCACTCAAATGGCCGCTTGGTAGGATGAAGCGATTCTATCCTGGGACAGACGGCTGCAGCAGGGTTGCGGACGTGGAAACCACAAAGGGAATCATTCGCCGTGCAATCACCAGACTATGTCCCCTTCTGGACGAGGACATTGAAGTGCTTGAAGCCCTCTAGGCCTTCAAGGGCCGGGAGATTGTTGCCGCCACTACAAACGTACGCCGGGTGGACGGGCAGCGAGCGCCGCTCCAAGTACTGCGACCGCTACTCGCCAGAGACCCTAGAGACCACCGCGGAGTGCGCACGTCGCACGTCTTAACAATTTTTACTTATACCTACACACCTACGTTCTAGTTTAAAGTAATTTTGTAAACCAACAAATACAACAGTTTTTGAAGAAAAGTAAACATATTTCTTTTAATTGAAGAAGCACCCATAAGGAAACCCACCCAACAATTGTTTTTATACAACAATGCGCAAAAGAGGCACTTCGCTGGTTCGGCGAGTGCGGGGAGCTCCAACAGCATGTTGGCCGCGCTCGCAGAAAGGTTCGATTGCGCTTATATTAGGTCTTTACCTATGAAATTGCCGTTCTGCAGTACTGGCCATTTCAAATCAAAATAATTTTTGTTTGGCTAAGAATTCTAATTTCAAATTAATTTTATTTTAAAAACGTGGATTTTTTTTTTTCCAAAAGTAGTCATTTGTTTATTGATTAGTGTTACATTTTCATCGCATTTCAATCTTTTTCGTCATCATGGATACGTTCAAAATTCGAGTAATTATGGAATATGAGTACCGTCGTGGCAGCTACGCGGCACAAGCGGCACGCAACATCAACGACGTTTACGGAGCTAACACTGCAAACCAACGCACCACCTGTTATTGGTTTGCTCGCTTCCGTTCTGGAAATTTCGACCTGAAAAATGAACCTCGCGGTCGTCCGAAGACTTTGGTCGACAATTACGAATTAAAGGCGATTGTGGAAGCTGATGATACACAATCTACGGCTGAATTAGTAGCAGCTTTCGACGTTAGCGTCAAAACAATATTGGTCCATTTGCGTCAAATTGGCAAGGTAAAAAAGCTTGACAAATGGGTGCCCCACGAACTCAATGATCGCCAGCGCGAAGTACGCGTCGAGACGTGCCTTGCACTGCTCAACAGACACACAAATGAAGGAATTTTGAACCGCATTGTTACCTGCGATGAAAAATGGATTCTGTTTGATAACCGCAAGCGCTCAGCAAGTTGGTTGGATCCTGGTTCAGCACCTAAACAATGCCCTAAACGAAAACTTACCCCTAGAAAAGTGATGGTCACTGTTTGGTGGTCTAGCGCCGGTGTGATTCATCACAGCTTCTTACCAAACGGGGTGAGCATTACTGCAGATGTGTACTGTGAAGAACTGAACACAATGATGGAGAAGCTGGCACATCTCCAACCAGCATTGGTCAATCGCTCGTCTCCGCTGCTCTTGCACGACAACACGCGACCTCATACTGCACAGCAGACGGTCTCCAAGTTGCAAGAACTGGGGTTGGAAGCTCTCCGTCATCCGCCCTACTCACCAGACCTTGCGACTACAGACTACTACTTTTTCCAGAATTTGGATAACTTCTTGGCGGGAAAAAAATTAAATACCCGAGAGGCAGTACAAAATGCCTTTGAAGAATTTGTTGCCTCCCGACCAGCTGATTTCTTTAAGAAGGGCATCAATAAACTGCCACTGCGTTGGCAAAGATGCATTGATTGCATGGGTGATTACTTCGATTAATACAAATAAAAAATACATGAAAAAAATTCGTTTAAATTTTTTCATACAAAACGGCAATTTCATAGGTAAAGACCTATTATAATTAATCACTGCTGTAGGTTACACATAGAGCGCAGATAATGTGGCAACACTGCAACAAGTTAACATTTTGTTGTTTTGTTAATAATTTGTAGTTTTTAATAATTTTATAATGTATAGATTTTAACTTTTTTGATTATTTAATGTGACTGTATTACCTATGTATTATGATTAATTGAATGAGTCTGTGAAACTTGAATTAAAATGATTATTTATTATTTATTATTTATTTATATTGAGGTCGGCTTCCAGTCTATCCGGATGCACCTGACTACCAGTATTTTACACGGAGCGACTGCCTATCTATCTGACCGCCACAATTAACCCAGTTACTTACCAATACGATAATACGATACCTCTTGGTAAGATTGATTGTCAGTCAGACTTTTGGGCTTCTGACTACCAGTAATGACTGTCAAAGATCTACGCATGCCAGTGTTTTCATTTTATTGTTATCTCTTCCCATATTGTATATCGGGACTTGCGACATCTTACATTCCATGACTTGACTTTAAATATAATTTCGCAACTCGGTCACTGAACCTTCATGATTAATCAATTAACATAATCATAGGTATATTAAAAGCAGTTTCATCAATCATCTCATACGTCGTGGGTGTCATTATTATTGTAAAATGTGTGAATTAATGGGGGCTTAAGATGCTAAGATGGCGAATTATAGGAATTATAAGATAACTTTAATGAGGCTAACGCCTTAGGCCGTGTCAGCTAACACCTTTTAGAGATTAACTTATGTTTTAATTCACATCACAGCGGGTCCATATTGAAGAAGGGTTTTGAGGAGAATTGGAGCCAAAAGGCACTCTGAAGTAAGAGACATTTTGTAAACTACTGAAAATACCACAACGCAAAGATGTTCAGAATAAAAACTTATTACCTATTATACCTACTCGTAATTATGTTTTCGAACCACTGGCTCAAAAAAGTGACATTCTATGCCACAAAAAGCGAACATAACAATAGTCATTTTTAATCTGTTAAAAACAGGGAAAGAAAATTGTACTGAATTTCATTCATCCTCTAGGGGGAGAATGTGATTTAAATTTGGAATACTTACCGAATTTTATACTGAACTACATCTGTGTTTACACCATTGAGTTTGTATATAAAGCATTATACATCTTTTTGAAAAAGGAATACGCATTTATTATGCAGTTATGATTATAAATAAAATTACGAAAACCGACGAGGCCGTATGAGCTTGATGCCTTTGCTTTTCCGACAAAAAAATATTAGTCTAGGAATTTGCCGCGTTTTTGTTTTCTTCAAATACATAAACGTTAATTTTATTTTAATAAATGCTTATCTCATATTATTAGTGTGTTATTCTTTTCGCAAATGGTACGAAAAGTAGAGCATTTTTCTCGGTAATAAAGCTGTCTTAGTCGCGACAGAAGACACTGCTTTATCCCTTGGTTAATAATCTACTATTTAATCTGTTTGGTTGGTTTGCTTTACGATTTATTACCAGGCTCTGTGATGACTTGATGAGTGACATTTTACATTTAGAAAAATTTGTTCCGCCGTTCATTTTTGTATACTTACTTATTTAATAATATACTACTAGGTAACTAGCTATAGTATAGGTACTTATTTTTCTATCAAATTCTAGGGCCATGGGGTCCGAGTGCCCTCTTAGTTTTACGGGGCATCGCCAAGCGGTTGGTCGACTCTACACGTGACCAAAGGTCTGGCCATTTTTTGGCCAAAGAATTTGCACTGCCATACAACGTGGCAATGTTGCCAGTCTACAGCGTTGCGGATGAATTTTTTATCTACTACAAATCATTACACACAAATCATTACAAACATTGTTCAGGCACTTAGAGCAGGAATGACCAACTTTTTTAATTCTAAGAGCCATTTTTTTTACAAAATTAAAACCTGACAAAAATTGGATCAAAAAGAAACAAAAATTACTCACATGCCTACTACTATTATTCATTTACTGACGACGATTTCTAACAGAAAATATGTTACCTACCTACTTAAATGACTGCATATCTGTGTTATTCATTAATGGAAATGAGAAATTGTAAGCTACTAACTGCTTAGTAACGTATTTGGATTTCGTTCAATCAATGCCGTGACCATAATTGTTTGCCCTGTACCAAAGGTTCGCAATCCCTGCACTAGAACATCTAGAACTTTCCACATAACTCTGATTCCCACACTTTACGGCTCACAGTTATATTTTATTCAACTTATAACAAGTTTCTGAGGGAACGAAGTCTGTTTTAACGTCATTACTATAATAAAAACTGGAGAAACACAGGCTTTTGGGCCAAACTTTAGGGAGTTTCTCAGGATTGCCTATATTTCAGCCTGGACTGCCTACCTGGGCAATAATTGGTTTCCGGATACAAGTATATACATGAATGATTTTTCTTGAAGAGGTTTCGATGTGATAATTTATACTAGGTAATTATGTTGTTGTTTTATGCATGGCTAGCTTTTGCCCGCGGCTTCGCCCGCGTGGATGTCGACTTAATTATATCCCATGTGAACGCACATGTGAACGTACACATAGGGGCCGTCCATATAACTGTGCAAACTCAAATCGCTACGATATATCGTTGCCGTGTATGGTGGGCTTAAAGCTCCCAGTCGGCATATTTTTTTAC
Source organism: Cosmia trapezina (assembly GCA_905163495.3). Taxonomy (NCBI): domain Eukaryota; kingdom Metazoa; phylum Arthropoda; class Insecta; order Lepidoptera; family Noctuidae; genus Cosmia; species Cosmia trapezina. The sequence continues at coordinate 9,125,500 of LR991044.1, forward strand.
GACATCTTCAACAATCATATTTCAGCCAATTTACACATAACCTTTTTATGAATCATCGTATGAAAATCCGTTCGGTAGTTTATTGCGTTCAAAGCTTTAAAATGAATGAGAAAATGATTGAGAAGCATACCTATGACAGATAACCGACTTACTTATCCAAGGTTAATAATTATTATTAAGTATGTTACATTAGGTAGGTACTTACTGCATTTTTAATTTTTGGTAATTTTTGTAAAAAAAAAACTCAAATTTAAACGGTAATTTTCCATAACTAAGAAAACACGTAAACGTTTTAATCCGGTCTTTAAATCATACCATTGACATTCTAGAAGCAAGATCTTGGATGTAATACAAAGCAATACACATTAATTCAACTGCATAGGTCCCAGTCGTCAGCCGCCGTTTTCAAAGTTTAGCGTTCCACATTCAAATCTAAAGTTTTCACCGACCCTCGCCGACTCGAATACGAACATCTTGTGTTCGGAATTTGAATTTTCGCGGGACGATAGTTCCGCTTGATCACTTTATTGTTTTTTTCACGCGGGATCAGCTTGATGGTCACTTTATGTTACCCCTACATCGTATTATAGGTTTCCACCTATTCGAATTTTGCTTAGAATTTACGTATAAACGATGGAGAAAATTCCCCAATAGTCAGGTACCTATTTGTTGATTGGCTGTTTCAAATTAGGTAAGTAGGTACCTAATATGTTTTTCATAATCCAATCAATCTGCCTAGCCTTATACCAACTATGTTGGGGTCGGCTTCCAGTCTAACCAGATGCAGCTGTATACCAGTATTTTACATGGAGCGACTAGCTGCCTATCTGACCTTCACATCTCAGTTAAGTACTGGGTAACACAATACCCCTTGGTAAGACTGATTGTCAGACTTTGGGCTTCTAACTACCCGTAACGACTGTCAAAGATCTACGAATGACAGCCGGGACCAACGGCTTAGAGGTGCATTGATTGCACGAGTGGGTAGTCAAATGATTACTTTTTTAAACAAAAGTATGTTTATTAAATAAAATGCTTTGCATTCTTAAAATGTTTTTTTCTACGAATTGTAGGTGGTAGGTAGATGTGCTAAGTACGATTCTGAACTACAAATATTTCTTTACAATATTTCCGGGTTCTCAATAAATGAATCGAAGTGATCTATCTGAAATTACATTTATAGTTCAGAATCGTGCCTTGCACATTTCGTCGCTAATCTAACTAAGTGAAAATTTTACTGGGCAAGCTATTTTTCTTCTTTTTTTTTGTAAACTGTAGATATATCGGTCTCGATTTTTGCATTATCATGGGGACCGTAAGGCATACGCCGATTAGACAGATCGATTCGACTTGGAAAATGTATCAAATACCTATAGTTAGGTCGGCTATCGGCTTAGTCCAAAATGTCAGATACGTCAGCTATTTAAATTAGCGACGATCTATCTACAATTCGTAGAAAAAACATTTTAAGAACGTATTTTTAACCGACTTCAAAAAGGAGGAGGTTCTCAATTCGTCGGAATCTTTTTTTATTTTTTTTATTTAATAAACATACTTTGCTTGAAAAAGTAATTATTTGACTAACCACTCGTAAATGCACCCCCAACGTGCTTTCCAAGGCACGGAGGGGTCTCGGTACCTATGGTATTGATGGTCACCCATCCACGAACCGACCGGGGCAAGCGTAGTTTAACCTTCGATCGACTCGTGCGGCTGTTATCATTTAATTCATGGCATTTTTAACCGACTTCAAAAAGGAGGAGGTTCTCAATTCGTCGGAACCTTTTTATAGTAACTCGTGCATTTGCTCTCGGAAAGTACCATTTGGTGAACTTGAACTGATGATGAAGATCACAGATGGCCATCGGAAATGCTTAATTATATCTAAGTATATCATTTTTTTATGCTCGTCAAAATGCATAATGGTGATGGTGACTTCACCATGAGCTCCAGTTCTCCTGGTTCTTACTAGGAGAACTCCTCAACAATTAACGTCCCTGAATCGGGAAAAGCAATATTTTGTAAAACGTGATGAGCAGTTACAATGGGTTATTGTAACTTAGATAAATTACAAATTGACCCACTAAAAAGTGAAAAATAAAAACTTTTTTACAAAAAACAAAACCGACTTCCAAAAAAAACACTACAAAGTGAAAAATAACTTTAATTTCGGAAGTCGGGGGCAAAAACCTAAAACTAGATCCTAAGACACCGACTTCCGAAATTAAAGTTATTTTTCACTTTGTAGTGTTTTTTTTGGAAGTCGGTTTTGTTTTTTGTAAAAAAGTTTTATCGGAAATCATCTATTCGTAATAGCCAAAATTAAGAATCTCCTTGATGTAAGATAGTTTTAACATGACAACGATTTTCGCAACAGTATGAGTTTCATCTGAAAGTTGTTAATAAACCGCGAAGTTTTAGAACTCTATTAAGTACCTACATAACTCTGAAACTACTTTTCTAGTTTCACTAAAGACATAAGCGGATCTTATGTGAACTAGGACGGAACTTAAGGCGACGATAAACGACTATTAATGATTTTAACTGAACATCGCGTCTAATGATTAAAAAAAAATATATATGTTAAATTAGAATAGTTTCTTAATAACTGTGAATATTTTAGATTATTTATATTACATATACGTAGCGTAATTAATTTGTAAAGTTATGTCTAACGCGGTTAAAAAACTGAGAATCGCGCAGAAACTATTTTAGTATACGTGTTTTTCCTTTGTTTTGTGTATAATAAATTAATAATGCGTCTAATTTGGGACAGCACTCCTTGATGGGCGAGTCCTATTAGGTACTGGGTGGGTGGACGTACGACGCGTTGCGTGAGCTCAGCACAGAACACGCCAGCTAACCACTCAAGGCCATTGGCATATATCTGCGTCTTAATAAAACAACGAAGTTCTAATTTCTAGTAATTCTAGCTCCAGTCTAGATTTTATCTGTTAATTAGCTATTAAGGTGTGCTTTCCTGGAAAATAAAAGGCCACCTGAGTCGTTCTCTTTTGTGTTGTTACAGCAACTTGACACCGTTTAAGAGTGAGTGCACACTTATCAGAGCTGAAGGAAGCAGAGGCGCCGAAAGAATCGAATTTTAGAAATACTTTTATGAAACCTCACACTAAATGTGCATATATAAAAGTACTTTTTGTATTTGATAGCCCAATTCTTGAGAAACCCTATCTAGGCTATTTAACATCTCGCTGGGACCATTAGGAGCCGAGCAAAAATTAAAAAAAAGTCAGAAAGAACGCTAAGCAAATACGAAGTAGGTAACAGCGCGGGCAGAGGCGATGCGATGCAACGGAGAACAAGAAATTTCACGCGGACGAAGTCGCGGGCCGAAGCTAGTTAAATATAACCGGCGAAACGTAGGCTTACCTACAACCTACGCCTCTGCTTACCCCTCCGGGAAGTTCAGGCGTGATGTTATGTTGAAGCTCACCACACCTCTGTCGCCAGTTGAAATCACATACTGCAATCGGAAGGTCTTTTCCGGCGACAATTTAGCAGGAATTAGGGAAGTAGGTCAACAACACAGAGGAGTGTAGACATGGAGTGACAAGGTAACTGAAAACACTTTGCGAATATAATCCACAAACTAACCATACACGGGCTTCTTACTCTAAGTCACGATTAGTCGTGTATTCGCTGTGAGAACAAAATTGGCAGAACTCATCGGTTCCTATCGATTAACGGTCGAACCCAATAACAGTCAGTAAAAGACTAATCGCTACTGATGATAGACAAATATCTGTCCTTACGTTCCTTTCGTTCGTGTTCTTTTGTTTTCTTTGACTTAGATTACTGGGACGTTAAAACCATAGATAGATGCTTAGGTTAGTGTGCCAAAACTGGTGACTGGTGCTGAGAAGGGAAGGTAATACCAGTCGAAGCCCGAGCTGCATATACGAAGTTCGGCAAACGACGACTGTGGTAATATCAGGTACGTAGGTGGTGGTAGGTGGTAAGTAGGGAAGGTACTAGGTATACTTACTTGGCACAATCATTTTTTATGCCAATAGGATCATGATTATAATATGGGTAGTAAGTTTAACATGGGTTTAGCTACATACCAGGGAGGTTTCTCAATCCTATAATGTGCCTTTGAATTGTACCTAAGTACTTCATTAACTAGTAAATCTGTGGTCCGTACTCCGAGGGACCAGAGACAAACCCTTCAGTTTTATTGCAACGCGAGATGGGTCATAAAAATGTAATGCCCTTATTCATAAAGTATAGAAGTTCTAGAAATAAAAAATGTTGTAGTAGAGTTGCTTGTTTTATTTCAGGGAAAGTCGCTGAAGCTACACACTTTCAGAGACTTTCTGTTTTAAATACATTCTATTTATCATTTACAACCTTCTGCCCGCGACTTCAGTTGCGTGGAAGTCATAAGACTCCCTCGTTTTCGCTTAGCGTTCTTTATTTATTTATACATAGGTATATCTATACTTTATTGTACATAAAAATACATTATTACTAGCTGACCCGACAGACGTTGTCCTGTCCCTATTTTAATAATTCAAAATTCCCATAAAAAATCCACTTTCAATTTTCCCGAATTTTCCAATTTTCCCGACAACTTTTCCAATTTTTTTCACCGTTTAAACCTACCCTGGACTACGACAAACACTTCAAAACTAAAATCATCTAAATCGTCCCCGCCCTTCTCGAGTTTTAGCGAGACAAACGAACAGCAATTGATTTTTATATACATATAGATAGATATATTACAACTAGCAACGAGAACAAAGTCATAACAACAACTAGGTAATGTTTCTTCACGATTATTTTAAACACAGGCAACGATTGCGCGCGTTTTGTTGGATCTGGTGATTCTTTCTGACTTTTTTTCTCCTAAGGGTCCTACCGTGATGTTAAAATGAACCTTTAACTTTTCTCAACAATTGAGTTATGAAATGCTAAAAGAATTTTCCAAATCCGACTGGTAGTTCCAGAGATTAGCGCATTCAAACAAACAAACAAAAAAAAAAAATGTTACTAACTGTTCCTGCCGCCGCCGCCGGAGGCGGCGGCGTCGCCAAGGTGAATTTCATGTCTCGATCTCCAGTGGTTTAGGCTGTGTGTTGTCTGTTTTCATACAAAAATACCTTCCGAATTTCCGACTTTTCCAATGAATAAAAAAAAAACTGTTATACAAACCTTGTCCTGACCATACCAAACACAACAAAAAAAGAATTAGCCAAATAGGTGCAACCGGAGATATCGCACACCTAGATCTAAACTGAGACAACTCAAAAATCGTTAATTTTGAGTTATGTTTGAAAAACAGTGATTATCGATAAAAACCGGACCAGTGCGTATCGAACCACGCACAATGAAGGGTTCCGTAGTTGAAAAGAATTTATCTCAAAAACAAACTCAGCATTGGATATCAAAAAAAATATGTCATAAAATTACAAATTCATAATTTTCGGACTTTTTCCTTTACTTGTGCTGGGAGATCTTGCTTCTTGCCAAATTTCATTATTCTAGGTCAACGGGAAGTACCCTAAAGGTTTTGATTTACTTGCGACAGTTGCGAGTATCAAAATGTGTCGCAAATTGGCCGTATTTTTTTACTGCGTTGACTTAGAAGCTTGAGTTTTTTAGGACTACAAGAAACCATTATAGCGAGGGGTGAAAGGCTATTTGTTTGAAGCGACATTTTGGACGAATTATGAGTTATATACATACCTATTCGGATTCAGCGAATTTTTCTGCGTCGGCTAAGCCGGGTTTCGTACAATTCTGAGCACTTTTATTTAGTAGTTTTTTCATAACGATTTTTTTCCAAATTTTGAATCTTTAAATGGCTCTCCTGTAATTTTTTTTCCAAATTTTGAATCTTTAAATTGCTCTCCTGTAAAGTTCGTAAAATGTCGCTCAAAGAAATAGCCTTTCACCCCTCGATAGATCTACGTATTTGATATTAATTACAACTTGATACCACTATGCGTTCCTCAGAAAAAGTGTCTTGACACACTGACAACTTTGAAAATATTGTTTTATGTGATAGAATTATAAATTAACAATTTTCGAACTTTTTCCTATTTTTGTGTTGTGAGACCTTGCTTCTTGCCAAATTTCATGATTCAAGGACGACGGGAAGTACCCTATAGGTTTTGATTTACGCGCGAGTATCAAAAAATGTCGCATAAATGGCCGTATTTTTTTATTGCGTTGACTTAGAAGTTTGATCTTAGAACTCCAAGGCACCATAGACTTACGTATTTGATATTAATTTCAGCTTGATACCTTCACGCGTTCCTGAAAAAAACGGTCTTGACAGACTGACAGACAGACAGACGGACAAACAAGTGATCCTATAAGGGTTCCGTTTTTTCCTTTTGAGGTACGGAACCCTAAAAATGATTGAATTTTAGCCCCAGTTTGTATACAGTGACATTTTACAAAGCTATTTATTATCTAGAATCAAATTAAATTGTATAACTTCCCTAACAAAAAATGCAGATATTCCTACGTTTTTTACAGTCTCCTAAAAAATGACCTTTTTTGAGTTGTCTCAGTTTAGATCTAGGTGTGCGATATGATGATGCGCTTACATACATTCGGCAATTGAAGATAAGTATTATTAGTGTCTAGAAGTATAGATTAGTATAGATTGTTCACTAAAGGCTATTTATTTAATGTTTTTGTACTTGTAGCCCTGTAACAGCCACTGCAATTACGCGGTACGCGATTGACAGCAATTTTTTATCCAGTAATCGTAGTTTAAACCAAAAACAAGCACTGTTGAACTGTCAAACAGTCGTCGGGTCAGTCAGAAAGATGAAGCTAGTTGCCCATTCCAAAGCGTAGTAGGTACCTATGGAGAAGAACATACAAGAAACTTCAGGGATCAAAATAATGGCTACTGTCTCGACTAGTTAAGTATGAGTGAAAGGTCTCTTCTATCTCTTCAAGTCCTGAATTTGTAAACAAATATCCTCTGCCACGCACCACCTGAAAAACAAAACATTTAAAAAATTCAAAACCACTTTCCAAACTCAACCCTCTCAGTCTTCTTCGTTAAACGAAATCTTTTGTTATTGACAGGCAGGGTTATGCATAAATATGTGTCTGCAGGTTGCAGGGAAAGTCGGGGGGCGCTAAACAGCGAGAGACTTGGCGGCTGCAAATCGACCATTGTACCGCGTAACTGCTTCGACAACCGCCGCGACATGGTGACCATGAATGATGGTTGAATATTTAGGACAATGGGTAAACGTAGCTATTTCTTATTTATTTACTAATCTGAACCCTGTCCAAATTTCAATAATTTATAAGTACCAAAATCACGTAGAAAAAAACATTTCCATTTTTCCCGAATTTTAAAATTTTTCGGCCATCTTTTCCAATTTTTCTTTCCGCGTGAAAACCTTATTCGGATTATTACGAACATTTAAAAATAAAATTGACCAAATCCGTTCAGCAGTTCTCAAGTGATGCGCTTACCAACGAACAGCATTAGTTTTATTAATACAGGGTGATATTGAATTCGTGGGTATCCTTTTAAGAGGTCATTGTACTCGTTATTATGAACAATTTTTATTATCATACCAAACCTGAAATCGCGAAAATGAAATCAGCTTAACAGGCTGGTGTTGTATTTTCTAATCTTTGTACTTACACAAATTACAAATTTGAAAAGCTGCTTGAGAATTGAAAAAATTGCTTTTCAAGACAATTAAGTTCTTCATTCCACCTTGCTTTCAACTACTTTCACTCTTAGGTGACTTAAATACACTCAAAACTCTTACCTACATAAAAGTAAGTTATCAGTATTGAAACCAATTTACAGCTAAAATCTCTCTAAAATCAAAGGAAAGTCTCACGTAATCTCGAATTCATAGCCCCCAGTGGCGAGTACTAACAAAAGCTATTACCTGGCCGCGCCCGAGTCGCGAACTTGTGTGGAACGGCGGCGGCGGCGGCGCCTTACCCGGGATTATCCCGCGCCGCGCTGTAGCATGCTCACACGAGTTTACGAACAGCGGCCATTTTGTTGTAGGTACCTACTCGCGTTATGGCGTGATTGAGATTCTTTTTTAGAGAAAAATTAAATTCAGGGTATTCAAAACAAAATCTTGTTTTCATTATTATTATTTATTTTATATATTATTTATTTAATATTTAAATAATGTTTCTATTTAGAATATTATCAAAAACCATGACTATTACAATTAAAAAAACGTTTATGAACAAATTAACATTTTTGTGTCTTATACTCAAAAATATTATATTTTCTATTTTTCATATTAGGCTGTATAACGGCTATAAACCTTTGCTTCTCTTTCAACCCGGCGAAAGCAAAGCGCGAAAAAAAAGAAAATTTAAATCATAGTTTCTTAATAATTCATGACAAAAATATTTTCCGTTATTTTATTTTATTTCTTCAAAAGTGTATTGAAAAACGTCGTTTGATACACGTGGACATTTGTTATTGCAGTTCTCGGCTCAGAAACAACCTCGCCTAAGGCACGCGTGTTTTAATTCCGCCTCGAATGCAAAAAATACAAACGTTCTCCACTTGTATCAAAATGTACTATTATTCTGATTATTAATGTAGCGGGCTTCAGCCTCATTTCTCCTGTGCACTGCTGTGTTTTTATTCCGTCACCACTCACTGTTGAGGTTCGAGCCCTCACAGTACCTAAGTCTAAGTATTGTTTTATGAAAAGTCGTAAGCTTCTGTATGTAACTATCTATATAATTAATAGAGTGCAATCAATCAATGAAATCTACCTATCGCAGTCCACTGCTCCCATGCTGCGTCACAACACCCTGACCTCCGCATTCAGCATGCAGTCGGTATCAGCCACCTTTCTGACCTTTTTAATAGCGTGGAAGGTCAATTATTAGTCTGGCTTTAGTTAAAGGTTCTAACTAGGGGAAACCGGGGCTGGTTGTCTATAGGGGTAGGTAGACTAACTGCCAAAAACCCGTCAGCTGTTAGTACTACTGACAGCCAAAGCTGTTGACAGTGTTGAGCCACACACACAAGCACAGGCCGCGCCTGCGAAGCCGTGCTTTGCACAAAGAGGCTCAAAGAGGCACAGGTGACATGTTTTTGATTTATAATGACATTAATTTATTTGACGACACGGTTGGCGCAGTGGTTGAGCGATTGACTGCTGCGCAGCATGTCGCGGGTTCGATTCCCGCACGGAACAAATATTTGTACGACCTACAAGTATTTGTTCCGAGTCTGGGTGTATTTATATCTATATTAAGTATGTATTTACAAAAAAAAATGTATATAAGTAGTTTATCAGCCATCTCGTTACCATAACACAAGCATTAAGTTACTTATCTTGGGACTAGATGGCGTTGTGTGAAATGGCCAAGTATATTTATTTATATTTATTTTTATTTTATAATACTCAAAAGTGAAATTTCCATTGCGATCGATTGCCATTTTATGTGTCTTATGCAATCGAGATACAAGTATCTTTTTACTTAGTTCAGGAGCCAGCTGTTCAGCCTGATTTTGACTACCACTCTTGTACTATCATGTTTAGTGTTTAGAGGCATGAGGAACAGGGTGTAAAGTTCACTCATCCTCCATAGAAAAGGGAGGATCCTCCGACCAGACGGGTGTTGTGTCTGGTGGGCTACTGCCCGACGGTTGATGTCGGGACGTTGTATATATGCTAATCGCGTGGTAAACTCTAATTGCGCGATGCAGGTTTTGCGTGACGTCATGTCATTGATGCGTAGTTCATATGTGGGGATGTAGATGCCGCCACATCACTCCCCTCCGGAGACCGGAGGTCGATAGTGGGCTGAGTCGTGTATCTTGCGATGCTTGCCAGTGCCAGTTGTGGTTCCAGTGAGTCGGAACCGGGTGCCGCATAATTCACGGTGAGTCGGAACTGTCTGCGGTGACACCCCAGTGAGTCGGGGTGGCGCTGCGTTATGCTCCAGTGAGTCGGAGTGTACAGCGCTGGGTTGAGGCTGAAGGTGATGACCAGGAATGCGCGTCCGCTGCATGCTGGTGGTCAGGATACCTGTTGAAGCCGTGGATGCTGGCTGGCTGTGTGACTTGCCGCTCGAAAGCTTGAGGAAGTGATGCTGATGACGTCACGCTGATGTAGTTGCACGAAGGCTGCGCTGACGTTCATGCTCGGGGTCACCAGTTTAGAGGCATGAGGAACAGGGTGTAAAGTTCACTCATCCTCCATAGAAAAGGGAGGATCCTCCGACCAGACGGGTGTTGTGTCTGGTGGGCTACTGCCCGACGGTTGATGTCGGGACGTTGTATATATGCTAATCGCGTGGTAAACTCTAATTGCGCGATGCAGGTTTTGCGTGACGTCATGTCATTGATGCGTAGTTCATATGTGGGGATGTAGATGCCGCCACAAGTGTATGTGTTTTATGTGTTTCTCCTTGTACAATAAACTTATTATTTATTTATTAATTTTATTTTAATTATCACGCAGGCCTATGCTGTCAGGATGTCAGGAAGTCAGGTTTCTGACTACCCGTAACGACTGTCAAAGGTCTACGAATGACAGCCGGGACCCTTTCCGAAGCACGGAGGGGTCTTGCATCTCGGTACGTAATGATGGTCACCTATCCATGGTTCAACTCAAACTCAACGACCTGAGCAGTTATTATTTATACAGTCACTATGCGTATGTATGTAAGTAGGCATCTAACCCCTCAAGTGTCGAATGCACCCCGTGTGTGCATAAGAAACACCCTTTTTTTGTTAGGTATATAAGCTTATATCACATATATATAAATGTAAAAAAACATCATCCGATGGAAAACCAATCATCATCATGAGTTGTGAACCTATGGAGTTCGCAGTTAACCCCCGCTCCCCACCCGCGTGTCAAATGCACCCCAAGTGTGCAAAAGGACAAAACTTTACGTAATAGGTATATAAGCTTAGATCACATATATATAAACGTAAAAAAACATCATCCGATGGAAAACCAATCATCATCATGAGTTGTGAACCTATGGAGTTCGCAGTTAACCCCCGCTCCCCACCCGCGTGTCAAATGCACCCCAAGTGTGCAAAAGGACAAAACTTTACGTAATAGGTATATAAGCTTAGATCACATATATATAAACGTAAAAAAACATCATCCGATGGAAAACATATCATCATCAGTCCAACCCTCCCCACTCGCTGGGGTTTTGGGTCTAAAATTAGCCAAACTCAGACACTTGAGGGGCTAATATTGCTTACCTAACTAGGATTTTATTTGAACTATGTCACCATAAAGGCTTCCGCAGACAGGACGCCGATGGTTCGACGCGATTCTGGTAGAACAATTTCCATGAAGTTTCACAGAAATTATTGTAGCGCTCGCTATCGCGTCGCGTTTGTCTGCGAGAACCTTTAATTGAACTTAGGTTTAACATTAAACATGAGTTATTTATACCAGCAATAACGATAATTTGTAGGTAATATAATATTCATACTTTCCTAATAAATATTCGATAAAATAATGATGACGTTAATAAATGAATACTAACGACTTATTTTGAGGAGCTCGTGGCTAAGTAATAACAGCCGCAAGGGTCGATCCATGAGGTTAAGCTACGCTTGCCGGGGTTGATCCGTGGATAGGTGACTATCTTTACATACTCCTCCGTGCCTCGGAAAGCACGTTAAGCCGTTGGTACCGGCTGTTATTCGTGCATCTTTGACAGCCGTTACGGGTCGTCAGAAGCCCGAAAGTCTGACAACCAGTCTTACCAAGCGGTATCATATTACCCAGTTACTGGGTTGTGGAGGTCAGATAGGCAGCCGCACCATGTAAAATACTGGGGTAGTATTTATATAATAAGGAGGTACCTACAATGTATCGATTATTACAGAATCGACTAAAGATTGATTTTTGTAAATAATTAAATCAATTAAATCAACATATAGCCATCTATTTTTCTATCTATACTATGTATCTACGTATTTACAATGTATATAAGTAGTTTATCACCATCTCGTTACCATAACACAAGCATTAGGTTGCTTAGCTTGGGACTAGATGGTGTTCTGTGAAATGTCCAAGGATATTATTATATTATTAGGATATTATATTTATAAACAAAACCGGACAAGTGCGAGTCTGACTCGCAAATGGAGGGTTCCGTACCACGGTACAATATTTAACAATACATTTTTTTAAACATGGCGCTCCGGGCAATACTTACAAGAAACCTTTTATTTTAAATTTATTTTATTTTTATTATTATTAGTTATAGCAGTCATACTACTATAAATTCTGTGACATGGTGACATGTGTCTAGTCTAGGTACTTAATTACTTATTACGGTTCAAAAGATAGTTACAAACTTGTGAGAGACGGACGGACGGACAGCGGAGCCTTAGTATGGAACCCGTTTGATACGGATCCCTAAAAATATGAAGGTGTTTATATTTATTTAAACACGTTAACAAAAAGGTAACAAATCATTAAAAAAATATTAAATAATAAGTATTGAATTCAAAAATGATGTTTGAGTTTAGCATAAAACAATACTTAGCTTTAGCGAAATCCGGAATGATCGATGGATTTGCGGAGGACGAAATAAGTGTGGTATTATCGAAGTCACTCGATATAATTTATGATAGTGATAATTTATATTTATTTCTGTAGATATGGTTTCCTAGGAAAGCGGTTGCGTCATATGACGACGTTTGTCAAGAAAATCTGTAATTTTCACCAGTACATGTCATTAAGGCGACGATAAACGATTTTGATTTATGATTTTATGATTTTAGTTAATTTTTTTACTGAACATCACGTCTAAACGAGTAGTGTTAATGATTTGGAAATAATATTATAATGTATCCATTGAGACCAAACAAAGAGATGAAAAAACTTGTCAGGCTGAGTTTGAAAAACCCAAAGATTAAAATCCTTAAATTTGCATACTGATACACATTCCGTATATGGCGTTTCTATGGCGTGTGCGACATTATGTGTCTTAGAGGTGCAAAACGAAACGGAAACTAGACCATTTTTTGACGCAGTAGAGCGAATCTAACGATTTCAATCTTTGGAAAAACCTCGTACCGTTTGAAAGGAAAAGAATGAAGAAAAAATTGTCTTTGTGTGTGGTTGGTCAGATAAATAAATTAGTTTACACATAGGTAATACTGAATTTACAATCAATTCTATAACGCAATACAATAAATTCAAACATCGTATAAGTACCTAGATTTATTATCTATCTATTAGTTACTATTGCATTTAAAGGTTAGACACAAATAACTCGCAATTATTTTACTTAAAGGGAGACAATCTCAAAATAATGAGCATTATTTCAACATGACCTTATGGAAAATGCTAGCCTAGCCTAGCATAGCTATATTCTAAACGTAATAACATCAATACAATACATTATGTTGTTGCCTTGAACTATTTGAATTAGTTTTCCGCGTAGAAGACCAATAAATTGTATTTTGTTTTGTTGCTTGATACCGCTGATTAATTTTTCCATGGACAGTGGACACAGGCTTGGGTAGTTTTTCAAAAATTATTCTTCGCGTAACTTTCATGGCGAATTTTTTTTATACTTATTTTCTTTAAATTAATGGACACACATAAACGACTGTAAAAATAATAATGTGACCGATTTACATTTTTCACCAAGATAAAATAGTAATTTACTGTAGCGTAGCGACCTCTGTCGTTGGGTGGAGGAGGAAATGATGTGATTTGTGTCGTTCATTTGCGCTAGTCGCTGATAGATGGCGCTTGCGTTTGCGAATGAATCTCTTACGAGTGCCCATTGATTATTTGATAGTAGTTATCGCTCCTCGACGCCAGAGGGCCGCTTTTATGAATGGGCCATTGTGTATTTATCAATGGCCAGCGTAGTTATCGCTCCTCGACGCTAGGGGAAGCACTGTAGAATACGTTGGAACATTCTGGAAACTTCTAGAACCGGAAGTGGTCGTAAATGTTAATCCTTTTCCGCCCACTCTTAAATTTAGATAGTTAGTCCGCTTTCAGAGCTACTATGGTGAACAAGTTTTCGTAATGTTCTAGCGCGTAGTTTGTAGAGGGTCGGTAATTATTTAACCAAAGCCATGTTTGCCTATATCAGTGCGTGTAATTAATTAGTTTGTTAGCTATGGAATACCGACAATAAATCGGGTAATAACGAGTCGTGGTTTTATTATTCGATTTAGTCCTCTGTCCTCAACATTGGTCCTTCGAGAGCCGGATATAGGCAGGCATAGCTTTGGTTTGCCCTCACGCGAGAGTGGTAGTGTGGTGTAGTGCAGTAAGTGTCGACATGGTGAAGACACGCGGTATGCAAGAACCCGTCACAGCGGCAACGGAAGGGGACGGGCCCGTCTCCACGGAATCGGCGACAGCGGTGGGGCCAACAGGCACACCCAATAATTCCGTCACAGATTCGGACCCGACCCAGCCTCACAGCCCTGGGGCGACGACAGCTCCACACAGACAACCACTAGACGAGACGAGAACCAACAGAAAGGCGTTGGCCCGAGCGAGACTGGAGCTCGCCGCCGCTAGGCTAGCGCTCTTGGAAGCGGATTCAGCAGACGAAGAATTTTTGGCGGGAAGCTCGACTGCGGCATCGAAACGTCAGACGGACGCCGCGGACGCGCTCGGCGAACACCGCGGCTACATCCGCCCGCCGCAGTCGCGACCCATGTCGCCACACGATGATCAGCCCACCACACCGCGTCGAGGGGACACACGGACGGCGACGCCACATGACGCGCCGCCGCCCTCACCGCGACGCGGCGACGAGGGGAGCCTTCTGAAAGGACTGACTCAAGCATTGTTAGAGGTAGCGCGGGGTAACCCCGCCGCCAGCAGGTATGGAATTGATTTACCTATTTTTAGTGGCCACGCGGGCGAATGGCTGCATTTTAAAGCAGCATATAATGAGTCAGCGTCGACTCACACAGAGGCAGGGAATTTGGCCCGCCTCAGAAAATCTTTGAGAGGGCCAGCAATGGAGGCAGTCAAATGCCTATTTCTAGGATCCTCGGCCGCTCAAATTATGCAAAGGTTAGAATCTAGGTTTGGGCGACCAAACGCACTAATAACTTACGAGTTAAATAAATTACGTCAGTTACCTAAACTATCAGATAACCCTACAGATATATGTGTGTTTGCATCGAAGGTCACGAATGCCATTGCCGCGGTGCAAGCTCTGGAAAGAACAGAATTTTTACATAGCCCGGAAATGATTTCCGTAATTACAGAAAAATTATCAGTTACGCTTAGAAGCCGGTGGTATGATTATGAGTTTGCTGCGGGTGACGCAGAGCCCGGCCTAGTAGTGTTGGGACGATTCCTCGATAGAGAGGCCGATATCAATGCGCGTCATGCCTCAGCAGAGGTGGAATATAAACGAGAACGTCCACAACGGTCGGCTCAAAAGTCATTTAATATCGTAGAGACTGAAAAAACACCGTGTGTAATATGTAGCGAAAAATGTAGCAGCGTGGCTGTCTGTAATAACTTTAAGAAAATGTCGATAACTGATAGATGGGAAACTGTACGTAAAAATAAATTATGTTTCAGGTGCCTGAAACGACGGACCTGGAATCACAAATGCAAAAGTAAGCAGTGTGAAGTGCAAGACTGCGAGCACTATCATCACGGTCTGCTGCACAGTGGCAGTAGCCGAGAAGAGCGTCCTCGTGTCACATCAACAGACCACGTAGCATCGAGCGTCGACACCACGCCGTGTGCTGACACCGCGCCGCGCGTCGACACAGCACAGTGCGCTGACAGCGCGCCACACGCCGTCATCAGCAACACGAGCACGCCGCGCACATACAACCGAGTTTTGCTGAAAGTGGTACCAGTGACACTATCGGGACCAAACGGTAAAGTAGAAACATTTGCTTTGTTGGATGATGGATCGACAATAACACTACTTACTACTGACGTCGCACAGCGGATAGGTGCAAAAGGCCCCAATGAGTCATTTTACATCGAGGCCGTAGCGGGCACACGTATTGACGTTACAAACTCGTGCCGAGTCAAGGTAAATATACGAGGTAAGTACACAACCGAAGGCCTAGACATCGAAGCCAGAACTATCGACAGACTTGAATTATCAAGCCAGTCAATACGCGCAAATGACCTGGTCGGCTTCGATCATCTGACACCTATAGTCGAGCAGCTCTCATACGACACAGGCGTGCCAACTGTCTTGATAGGCCAGGACAACTGGGCGCTCCTACTTGCCTCAGAAGTGCGAGTAGGTACAAAAGGTCAACCGGTAGCGTCACGTACACCACTTGGCTGGGCTTTACACGGCCAAACCTGCAATCTGACAAAAGTACATCTAGTACCACAGATCAGAGAGTGCTGCAGTCATGTAAGTACAGACGAAACTATAGAAAAGCTCATGCAAGAAAATTATAATGCACGGGTTCATGAGTCTGACTACCCCGAAGCGGTGAACTCTATAGTTCGAAATCACTATATGGACTATTATTTACAGAGTTTTGACGACGCAGAAGAAGCGAATCGAGTATCTAAAGCAGTCAACGCTGTACATCGGCGAGGTAACTTCACACTGCAGAAATGGGCGTCCAACGAGCCGGCCGCCATCGCAGGCCTCGCAACTGAGCCAGCAGAGGCGGACACTCTGCTCAACAAGGAGGAGAAAATTCTCGGCCTCATCTGGCGACACCACAATGACAGTTTGGGATTCAACTTCAGGAAAGTAGACCCTTCTTATTTAGACAAGCAGGTTACGAAACGCCAGTTATTAAAAACGGCGATGTCTCTGTATGACCCGCTGGGACTAGCCGCGCCGTTTACGACACAAGCGAAGTGCATAATGCAAGACACTTGGCGTTTAAATATCGGTTGGGATGAGCGCCTACCTAAAAGCTTAGAGCGTAAATGGCACGACTGGTTAATTGCTCTGCAAATTCTAAAAGGCGTTCGTATCCCACGTTGTTACCCGGGATTTAATGACTCAACTGGTTTAGAATTGCACGTATTCGTGGACGCGAGCGAACGGGCCTATGCCGCAGCAGCATATTGGCGTTCAGTGAACGACATAGGTCAAGTTAATGTGTCGCTCGCGGCAGCGAAAGGGCGCGTTGCGCCCCTTAAGGTCACATCTATACCTAGACTTGAATTGCAGGCTGCCGTCCTCGGCGGGCGACTGGCGCGCTGTGTGGAAGAAGAGCACGATCGTCGCGCTGACCGCCGAGTCTTCTGGTCCGACTCGCGCACCGTGCTAGCGTGGCTGCGCGCCGGCGGGCGCGCCTTCAAACCGTTCGTCGCGCACCGAGTAGCAGAACTAGAAGAAACAACCCAGCGAAGCGAATGGCGCTGGGTCCCCACCGCTCACAACGTCGCCGACGACTCGACTCGCGATACACCATCTCACTTCACAGCGAGCCACCGCTGGTACACCGGTCCTTCGTTTCTGTACGACGACGAAAACGCCTGGCCGCAAGAAACAAACTCGCACCCCAGCCTCGACACTGGAGAGGAGCGTGTCACCACTGTCACGGCGCACAAACGATCGACTACAAGAGAGGTGCTACCCGACGTTACACGTTTCTCTTCCTGGCTGCGACTCATCCGGGCCACGGCGCGCGTGCTTCAATTCATCGACCAACTTCGAGTGCACACCACAGCCGCTACCCGCAAACGCAATAGTCGCGTTACCACAGACGACCCGAACTGGAAGGCGCAGCAACGGGAGACTACGAGGACGCGATCCGGAGCGCATAGTCGCAACCTCAGCGTCATGCCGACGGTCTACATACCTCTTGGTACACAGTACACACGTCGAGCCGAGTTCCTGTGGACACGCGCCATACAGGAGGAATGTTTCCCGGAAGAATTGCGTCACGTCACCGGCGGGAGAGCGGTACCAGCCGACAGCCGTTTGAATCGGCTATCTCTGACAGTCGATGAACACAACATAATAAGAATACGCTCGCGCATCGCAGCGCCGGCCGACATATCACAAGAAACACAGTCGCCATCAGCATTGAATGCCACACTGATAGATCGGCACCCGTATGAAGATGTGCTTCATACACTTCTGACAGAGGTAGAACACACAGTTAATTCACGACCTTTGACCCATGTATCGGTTAACCCAGACGACGAGGAGGCTCTGACGCCTAACCACTTCCTGCTTGGCGCACCCTCTAAAGTACCGCTGCCAGGGAATTTCACAAGACCGGATGAACTACGCCATTCACACTGGAGAGCGTCGCAACGACTAGCGGACCTATTTTGGCAACGATGGGTACGCGAAGTACTACCTACACTTCAAAACCGGCGGGAGCCACATGGACGCGGCGACACAGTCAAGGTGGGCGATTTGGTGGTAGTATTAGACCCCAACTTACCAAGAAACATATGGCCAAAGGGGAGAGTCGAACGCGTGTACCCAGGCGCGGATGGTATCGTAAGAGTCGTTGACGTCAAAACCAAGAGTGGTACAATGCGTCGTCCTGTTAAACGTCTCGTCGTCATACCAGTAGAATAAGCTTAGTTGTCAAAGTCAAAATTGTAAAACATATTGTATTGTTAATGTTAACCAGTGGTGTAGACTAAGTCACCATATTGTTTTCATTCTTGGCGTCACTCTAAGGCCTTGCTGTAAGGAAGAGTTTTTAATTCAATGAGATTTAATATATTGCAGAGCAAAGGTCCTGGAGCGACTACCGTTAGTGTCTATATAGTTATATAACCAAATTATGTATTTAACTAAAGGTTAAGTAGAATAAGAGACTAAGTCTGAGTAATACTTAGTATTGTACCTACATACTTAGTATTGTAATTATTGGATTCCTTATGTGGATTTAGATCCTTGTTAAATAAGGTCATTGTTTTGTTGGCGTTATTGCATGATCATGCTGTTAGGAGGAGTTTTTAATTTAATTCAATTAAATATATAGCAGGGCAAGGATCCTGCAGTGACTACCCTTAGCTTTATGTTATGTATGTTCTAAATTATTTATTGATTTCAGTACAAGTGCTTATCGCATACAGCGATTATTAGATTAAGTTAGAGTAACTTAAATTGTTATCATTGACGTGTGGAAACTGTAAACCAGTCACTAGTGATACAATTATGTACATTAGATGTACACGGCGGGAGAAATGTGACCGATTTACATTTTTCACCAAGATAAAATAGTAATTTACTGTAGCGTAGCGACCTCTGTCGTTGGGTGGAGGAGGAAATGATGTGATTTGTGTCGTTCATTTGCGCTAGTCGCTGATAGATGGCGCTTGCGTTTGCGAATGAATCTCTTACGAGTGCCCATTGATTATTTGATAGTAGTTATCGCTCCTCGACGCCAGAGGGCCGCTTTTATGAATGGGCCATTGTGTATTTATCAATGGCCAGCGTAGTTATCGCTCCTCGACGCTAGGGGAAGCACTGTAGAATACGTTGGAACATTCTGGAAACTTCTAGAACCGGAAGTGGTCGTAAATGTTAATCCTTTTCCGCCCACTCTTAAATTTAGATAGTTAGTCCGCTTTCAGAGCTACTATGGTGAACAAGTTTTCGTAATGTTCTAGCGCGTAGTTTGTAGAGGGTCGGTAATTATTTAACCAAAGCCATGTTTGCCTATATCAGTGCGTGTAATTAATTAGTTTGTTAGCTATGGAATACCGACAATAAATCGGGTAATAACGAGTCGTGGTTTTATTATTCTATTTAGTCCTCTGTCCTCAACAAATAAGTACTTACAATCTTTTACGTAAATCGGTGCATAAACTACAGTAGATTATATAAATTTTGACATTTCGATGGATTTCATATTTGGAAATGACCATGAAAGTCGTGACACGGAAGTTACGAAAATTTCACATTTTTATGAATTACGTTAAAGTGATAGGTAAGTTAACGAACAAAATACTTGGGAATAATCTCGAAGATCTATGTTATTCCTTAACCCCTCAAGTGTCTGAGTTTGGCTAATTTTAGACTAACTAACCCCCAATCCTCCCTACTCGCTGGGGTTTTGGCCCAGCGAGTAGGGAGGATTGGGGGTTAGTTGCGAACCCCATAGGTTCACAACTACTGATGATGATATGTTATCCATCGGATGATGTTTTTTTACGTTTATATATATGTGATCTAAGCTTATATACCTATTATGTAAAGTTTTGTCCTTTTGCACACTTTGGGTGCATATGACACGCGGGGGGAGGGGGGGTTAGCTACGAACTCCATAGGTTCACAACTAATGATGATGATTGGTGTTCCATCGGATGATGTTTTTTTACATTTATATATAATTATGTGATATAAGCTTATATACCTAACAAAAAAAGGGTTTTTCTTATGCACACATGGGGTGCATTCGACACTTGAGGGGTTCGACATGAGTTGGAAAATTAAAAACATTACAATTTTCCTCATGAAAGTTTCCTGACCAAGGCTGCTTGAAAATATTTAAAGAATAACTTAAGTCGTTTTTTTTATTATTTTGAAGCGATGCACGTACCTACGTGTCTCCCCCACTGATGCACACGTTACCTATGCGTCATGCGGAGTCACACGTCATGTTCAGTCGAACAGATTACGTGTGACTTCAGATTTTTAATTAGTCTGTCTTTTTCAAATTTCAGATAACAATATTTTCTTGTTTCATACATTTTATAGCGTGATTTTTCATTACACAGTCGAGTTTTAGTTTTTGAACTTATTTTTTTCATCTTTTTCACCAAAAATTTCGTTCGCAATTTCACCCGTTCAATGTTCAGAATAACCGCCACACGCTGGATTAATGTCGCGAAAGATTATAGCGGTCGCACGCATGATTTATACAATTTAACAAACCAGGCGCGGATTACCGAATTTACCGGTGTAGATAATGGACGGCACTCATTTACTACGGCGGCAATACGCGGATTGGCCGGTTAAAGTTAAAGTGGGGAATATTGTTCATGAATGATAGGTTAATATGTCATTGTGTGTTGGGAATTGTAAATGGCGGCTGTAAAGTGCTGTGATTTTGTGAAGGACAGCTATGTTAGGTGTTCTGATCTACAGAGTTCTAATGTGTTTAAGGTGTCTTTAGATTTGCTCATATTCAACGATCGATGAAATAACATCGGGTGAAAATTTTTATCCTGTAAATAAGATAACAAAATCACTTTTTTTACACGTCTTTATTAAAAAAAAAACCGGCTGCAAGTGCCTAACGGACCACGCACAACGAAGGGTTTCGTAGTTGGGATGAATTTATCCCAAGAACAAACTTAACTTTGTAGTTGAAATAATGTTCTCCCAAACATATACGTCAATATATACTGTCAACTTAATTCGCCAACTGCAAATGTAAGTTTGTAATCGCAATTTTTTTTTATGTGATAAAATTACAAATTAACAATTTTCGGGCATTTTCCTTTAGGTAGTTGTGCTGTGAGACCTTGCTTATGATTATATGTCAACGGGAAGTAAGTAGGTACCTACCATAAAGGTTTTGATTCATTTGCGAGTCTCAAAATATGTCGCATAAAAGCCATATTTTTTTATTGCGTTGACTTAGAAGCTTGATTTTTTTTAGAACTCCAAGGGACCGTAGACATAGTATTTGATATTAATTTCAACTTGATACTTCTACGCTTTCCTGAGAAAAAGGGGCTTGACAGACAGTCGGACGGACAACGAAGTGATCCTAGGGTTCCGCTTTCCTTTTGAGGAAACCCCCCTAAAACACCCCCCCCCCCCCCCTGGAACCCTAAAAATAATCTAGATGGAGTCGACATTTCCTATCTGACTAACCTTGAGACGAAATGGCGAAACAAACTCAGGGTCAAAGTCTCCCTGAAAGACATAATCTTGATCAGATAGATCATGTCGCATCTTTGCGAGGAAAACGTGCTAAGTATCTCGAAAAATGCATTTTTACAGGAAGCGATAAGTATGTAAACTTTAAAAAATCATGATTAGTAAATTAATGTGTTTTTAAGTTAAATGAGTTATTTAATAAAGTTTTGAACAATACACAAAAAGATTCTACAATCGAATATTAAATTATCGAATAATAACAAAAAACGCCTTTACCGTTTTCCGTGTAAATTAGGTAGTGTCTGAAATGACCATCACACAGATTTGAGTGGACCTGGAGAATATGATTGTGCAAGCAACATACATATCGTATTTTTGTAAGCAAATCTCTAAGAAGCTGATAAAGGTCGTCCTTAAATCTGTAGGTATGAGCTAAACATGTGAAGATTATATTATTGTTTTAAATTACACCAAAGAATGACAAAAGAAGTAGACAGATAAAAAAAAATAAACTGTGTTGCCACATCTAAATATCTAGTAGCAACATTGAGAATAGTATAAATAGTGATGCACACAACACCGAGACATCTGCCGGTGACACGGCGACCTGACGCTGAGACGGCATCCATTTGACGTCGACACAATCGGACAATGGGGAACTTGCTGGGAATCAAACTGAGTAACAATGTACAGTGGGCTGCATCAATTGGGTACCCCACAGTTGTATTAAAATTTTAATACAACTGGGGTACCCAATTGATGCAGCCCACTGTACAGGAAAAAAATATATTTTACTAGCTGTTCGTGCCCTTTGTCGCCTGAGTTTTCATGTCTCTATCTCCATGTGGTTTAGGCTGAGCGTTGTCTGTTTTCATATAAAAATACCATCGAAATTTCCGATATTTCCGGTGGATTTTCCAAAAAAATCTGTCATACATACCTTTTGACAGTTACAAACACAACAAAAAAAGAATTAGTCAAATAGGTGCAACCGATCAGGGGGCCTAAAACGGTCACATTAAGCAATTCCTCTAAAAGCGATTCATTTTCTGAATTCCCAGCAATTTATTATGATTATGCTATTTGACATTAAACTTCAATAAAGCAATTCATAATTTGTGGACCATTTTACAAAACTCCATTCAAAACAGTCAAACAGATGAATTGCGTGCTATGAATAAGGGTGAAGCCAGAGGAGCGTAATTTTTTAAGTTGTGAGTCGCGTATTTTCTGCTACATTCGGTTCCATACAAAAATCCTGTTTCGTTCACACGGTGACGCAAAATGAGTTGTCTACCGACTCACAACTTACGTACCTACTCAGAAACTACACGACTCACAACTCAAAAAATTACGCTCGTCTGGCTTCACCCAGATATATACCCTATATACGTAGATAAATTATGAATTGTCAGTTTGTGACCGTTTTACGATTTCAAATATGATTCATAAATAGTTACTTATCCTATTATGATTCTGCCAAAGTGGCCATTGTAGCCCCCCTGAAAGGTCAATTCTCGTATCTAAAAACGTTCAAATTCAAGTCGCAATCTCATGTGTGCCACAATCATAATTATGTCAAAAATGTAGATAAACGCTATACAATTTTTGACAGATTGAGACTGAGATGAGATTCCGAACATTGTTAAAAATACGGGAATTGTTCTGAAGTGATGCGCTTTACATACATTCAGATACTTATTGATTTTTATTTATTTATTTTGTTAGGAATCGTGGCTAAGTAATTGCAGCCGCAAGGGTCGGTCCATCAGGTTAAGCCATGCTTGCCGGGGTTGGTCAGTGGACGGGTGACCATCTTTACATACCGGGACTCCTCCGTGCCTCGGAAAGCACGTTAAGCCGTTGGTCCCAGCTGTCATTCGTGGATCTTTAACAGTCAGAAGCCCGAAAGTCTTACCAATCGTATTACCCAGTTACTGGATTGTGGAGGTCAGACAGGCAATCGCTCCATGTAAAATACTGGTATTCAGCTGAATCCGGTTAGACTGGAAGCCGACCCCAATATAGTTGGGAAAAGGCTAGGCAGATTGATTAGTAACCAACTCAATCCTAAACTAGATTATGTACATAAACAAAATTATACACGAAACTAAACACAGTACAAATTAAGTCGAAGTCGATGATGTCGAAGGGTTACGAGTATTACGAGGGAATGCATCCAAAGCATAGGGATCACAGGGTCTGCCTATTTCTCACCAGTAAAACGACAAGCGTCAGAATTAGGTGAAGGAACCCATTCTAGTCGTGGTGTTATTGTATGTCGTGTTAGGTTAAAAGATCACGATTGTGCATAAGTAATCTAACAGGTTTCTACGCGGTAATGTAGTGAAATTCCAGACAATTATAGAAAACTAGGATACGTAGAGTCTGTCCAGCGAGTTGTGTCCACGACCATTTAGCTGATTTCTTTTTTTTTTTTTTTTTTTTTTTTTATTGAAATTACAATACAGCGGTGTTTCTTAAGTCTAAACTCGCCAAACATTTACGTTTGATGGCGAGAGGCGCTCGTTTACATTTAAAACAATGAACCACCTTACGTACACAGCAGCAGGTCTAGTTACTACAAACTCAAATTTTCTCATTCGATTTTGAATTTAACTATCAACATTTTAAGGTTTAAAATCATTTGGAGAAATTTGATGCCCGGCACAACCCGATGTGCTGCTGTCTGTACATACCTACTACTTATAATGTACTATCCTGTTAAGCTTATCCTAAACAATGTTTTATTTCTGTTTGCTATCCTGTATAATATTTTTTAATTTTGTCTTAAGTGATCCTTTACTAATTTTTACTTTTTCTCTTAATAAATCAATTTTGTTAAACACTTTAGGTACCAAATATTTAGTTGTTCTCTTACCATAATAATTTTTTATCTGTGGTTGAACCAGTTAGTTCTCTCTAACCCTACGTGTGTTGTACTTGTTTTTAACATTAACTTTATGTTCATCACTGTAATAATGTTCCAGACCTACTAAATAATCTACTTTTTTATCTATGGCAATACTATTATTTCTTACAATGGCAATACCAGTATATATAATAGTAGTCTATGGGCAATACTATTATCTGTCAAACGGATTGTCACAACTTCTGTTCTACTAAGCTACAGCATTTTGATACTTTTAGCTCAATTACCTATCTAATTTGTATTAATGGAAATATAAAGAAGAATGGAAAAGAAATATATATAGGTATATTTACTGTATAAATGCACAGATCACACTATTAATGTAGAAAACAAAGGATAACCGAAACGGAGTTGGAACCCTTCATCATTTTTGTGCCTCATGAATTCATGATACTGACAGTGATTTCTCTTATGAAGGCATTGAATTTCTAGATTCTGATTTTAGTTCTAATCGTGACTAATAAATACCTACATTGAAATGCACTTTTTTAATTTATCCCAAATAATTTTTTACGATGCGATTACGATGTTGGTCCCATGGAAAAGTTGTTCGGCTTGATGGTCTATAGTCTATACTATACCATCACACCCCTAAATTTGACGAGGATGCAAAACGACACGTTGTATTTATACAGGATAATTTATACAGGATAATTTTTTAAGCAGCAAATTTTCACAGGGTGTTCTAAATTTACTTTATGAACAACTTTCACTATGGGACCAAACCTGAAAACTCGAAAAAAAAAATTAGCTGCTCCCTACATTTTGACGACTTTGGTGTAGATAAATGTACCTACTGAACAGCTGTTTTTTTTTCGCGATTTCATAGTGAAAGTTGTTCATACTCATGAGTATGAAATGGGTGGGAAAATTTGCGTACTGATTAAAAACCTACCTAACCTAAGTTACCTACCTGACCTAAGTTTGAAATGTTATACTATATACATGTAATAGTGTACTCATTGTTGAGGAGCCAAATAAAATAAATAAATAAATAAATAAAAAAAACCGGTCAAGAGCGAGTCGTACTCGAGCACCGAGGGTTCCATTCCGATTTCTGCAGAAGTGTGCTATTAAGAGACATCGTTTTATTTTTCCTGTAATCTTTACATAAACTTCTATCACATAGAATAATTTCAGATTTTTCTCTTTGCAAACTTTGGAGATAAGGGGGGACGGTATTTTTTTTACATTTTTCATCAAAAGTCGAACCCTTATGGTGTGACTCAGTCTGTCTGTCTGTCTGTCTGTCACAGCTAGATATCTCAAGAACTACTAATGCTATCAACTTGAAATTTGGAACATTTTTAGATGACACGTTTATCCAACTCAATCAATCAATCTGCCTAGCCTTTTCCCAACTATGTTGGGGTCGGCTTCCAGTCTAACCGGATGCAGCTGAATACCAGTATTTTACATGGAGCGACTGCCTGTCTGACCTCCACAACCCAGTAACTGGGTAATACGATACCCCTTGGTAAGACTGGTTGTCAGACTTTCGGGCTTCTGACGACCCGTAACGACCGTCAAAGATCCACGAATAACAGCCGGGACCAACGGCTTAACGTGCTTTCCGAGGCACGGAGGAATCTCGATATGTAAAGATGGTCACCCATCCACTGACCAACCCCGGCAAGCGTAGCTTAACCTGACGGATCGACCCGTGCGGCTGTTATTACTTAGCCACGAGCTCCTCTATTTTGCAAATCCTCCGTTTATCCAACTATTTTGCAAATAAGAAAGAAATAAAAATATTTATGTTTTTTTTTTGCAACAAGGACTGAAAGGGGATCTTGAAAATTCAAAGTGGGGCTATTAAAGCATGTGTGGGGTATCATATGAAAGAACGCTGTTTGCACATTCTCCAACATTTTTTTTTTTTTCGGCCGCAGCCAAAAAAAAAAAAAAAAAAAAACATAAATATTTTTATTTCTTTCTTACTTGCAAAATAGTTGGATAAACGTGTCATCTAAAAATGTTCCAAATTTCAAGTTGATAGCATTAGTAGTTCTTGAGATATCTAGCTGTGACAGACAGACAGACAGACAGACTGAGTCACACCATAAGGGTTCCTTTTTTACCATTTTGGTTCGGAACCCTAATTATCCTGTATAATGAAGAGAAAAAGTGCTTGCGAATATTTTAGATTATTTAAAAAAGTCAAACTGTATTGTAGAGTTACAGCTAGTGAATCAAGATCGATCTGCCTAGCCTCTTCCCAACCGCAATATTGGGATCGGCTTCCAGTCTAACCGGATATAGCTGAAAGGTATTAATATTTTACATGAAGCGAATGCCTATCAGATCTCCACAACCCAGTAACTGGGTAATACGATACCCCTTGGTAAGACTGGTTGTCAGACTTTCGAGCTTCTGACGACCCGTAACGACTGTCAAAGATCGACGAAAGCAGCCGGGACCAACGGCTTAACTTGCTTTCCGAGGCACGAAGGAGTATCGGTAGGTATGTCAAGATGGTCATCCATCCGCGGACCAACCCCTGCAAGAGGGTCGACCGTGCGGCTGTTATTGCTTAGCCAAAAGCTCCACGAGTTGGTGGATGCCAAGACGATTATAATGGAAAACGAACTAAGAATAGTTACCTACTAGAGCGCGGCTAAACCTATTCAACATAAACAAAATAGGTCCACAATTCGTGCTTATACGTAAATCAAAGGCTCATTATTATACATAGATTCAGACTAATAAACTTCAAGTCTAAACTAGCCACAAATATTTTATACATCTATTAGCAATTAATAAACCTAAACGGCAAACGGACACATCAATTTGTACCCATTTCTAGATTATTTCTGGTAAGTATTTCAAGGAAATCAAATAACTTTTCGATATTGAAAATGTATGTATACACAGCAGCAGGTCAAGTTAGCACAAACTGTCAAATGATGATGGCCGTGAATAATGTTTTAATCAACATACAACGGGAGGCTAAAACGGCCACTTTGGCAGAATCATATTTTTTTTATCTTGAAATCGTAAAACGGTCACAAACTGACAATTCATAATTGGACGTAGTTTAGCAGTAAGGACTCATTCCACAATATGTCATTTTAAATAGATAATATGTTTAGTTAAAGTTTTTCTCATGATAATTGGACGTAGTTTAGCAGTAAGGACTCATTCCACAATATGTCATTTTAAATAGATAATATGTTGAGTTAAAGTTTTTCTCATGATAATTGGACGTAGTTTAGCAGTAAGGACTCATTCCACAATATGTCATTTTAAATAGATAATATGTTTAGTTAAAGTTTTTCTCATGATAATTGGACGTAGTTTAGCAGTAAGGACTCATTCCACAATATGTCATTTTAAATAGATAATATGTTTAGTTAAAGTTTTTCTCATGATAATTGGACGTAGTTTAGCAGTAAGGACTCATTCCACAATATGTCATTTTAAATAGATAATATGTTTAGTTAAAGTTTTTCTCATGATAATTGGACGTAGTTTAGCAGTAAGGACTCATTCCACAATATGTCATTTTAAATAGATAATATGTTTAGTTAAAGTTTTTCTCATGATAATTGGACGTAGTTTAGCAGTAAGGACTCATTCCACAATATGTCATTTTAAATAGATAATATGTTTAGTTAAAGTTTTTCTCATGATAATTGGACGTAGTTTAGCAGTAAGGACTCATTAAGCAGCAGCAGCAGCAGCAGCAGTAAGGAGTTTTTCTCATGATAATTGGACGTAGTATGCTCTAAGGACGTAGTTTAGCAGTAAGGACTCATTAAGCAGCAGCAGCAGCAGCAGCAGCAGTAAGGAGTTTTTCTCATGATAATTGGACGTAGTATGCTCTAAGGACGTAGTTTAGCAGTAAGGACTCATTAAGCAGCAGCAGCAGCAGTAAGGAGTTTTTCTCATGATAATTGGACGTAGTATGCTCTAAGGACGTAGTTTAGCAGTAAGGACTCATTAAGCAGCAGCAGCAGCAGCAGCAGCAGTAAGGAGTTTTTCTCATGATAATTGGACGTAGTATGCTCTAAGGACGTAGTTTAGCAGTAAGGACTCATTAAGCAGCAGCAGCAGCAGTAAGGAGTTTTTCTCATGATAATTGGACGTAGTATGCTCTAAGGACGTAGTTTAGCAGTAAGGACTCATTAAGCAGCAGCAGCAGCAGCAGCAGCAGTAAGGAGTTTTTCTCATGATAATTGGACGTAGTATGCTCTAAGGACGTAGTTTAGCAGTAAAGACTCATTAAGCAGCAGCAGCAGCAGTAAGGAGTTTTTGTCATGATAATTGGACGTAGTATGCTCTAAGGACGTAGTTTAGCAGTAAGGACTCATTAAGCAGCAGCAGCAGCAGCAGCAGTAAGGAGTTTTTCTCATGATAATTGGACGTAGTATGCTCTAAGGACGTAGTTTAGCAGTAAAGACTCATTAAGCAGCAGCAGCAGCAGCAGCAGCAGTAAGGAGTTTTTCTCATGATAATTGGACGTAGTATGCTCTAAGGACGTATTAGCAGTAAGGACTCATTAAGCAGCAGCAGCAGCAGCAGCAGTAAGGAGTTTTTCTCATGATAATTGGACGTAGTATGCTCTAAGGACGTAGTTTAGCAGTAAGGACTCATTAAGCAGCAGCAGCAGCAGCAGCAGTAAGGAGTTTTTCTCATGATAATTGGACGTAGTATGCTCTAAGGACGTAGTTTAGCAGTAAGGACTCATTAAGCAGCAGCAGCAGCAGCAGCAGTAAGGAGTTTTTCTCATGATAATTGGACGTAGTATGCTCTAAGGACGTAGTTTAGCAGTAAGGACTCATTAAGCAGCAGCAGCAGCAGCAGCAGTAAGGAGTTTTTCTCATGATAATTGGACGTAGTATGCTCTAAGGACGTAGTTTAGCAGTAAGGACTCATTAAGCAGCAGCAGCAGCAGCAGCAGTAAGGAGTTTTTCTCATGATAATTGGACGTAGTATGCTCTAAGGACGTATTAGCAGTAAGGACTCATTAAGCAGCAGCAGCAGCAGCAGCAGTAAGGAGTTTTTCTCATGATAATTGGACGTAGTATGCTCTAAGGACGTAGTTTAGCAGTAAGGACTCATTAAGCAGCAGCAGCAGCAGCAGCAGTAAGGAGTTTTTCTCATGATAATTATCATGAGAAAAACTTTAACTAAACATATTATCTATTTAAAATGACATATTGTGGAATGAGTCCTTACTGCTAAACTACGTCCAATTTATCTGCGTACAATTCATAGCACGCAATTCATCTGTTTGACAGTTTTGTATGGAGATTCGTAAAATGGTCCACAAATTATGAATTGCTTTATTGAAGTTTAATGTCAAATAGCACAATCATAATAAATTGCTGGGAATTCAGGAAATGATTCGTTTTGAGAGGAATTGCTTAATGTGGCCGTTTTAGGCCCCCTGACACTGACCTGCAAATTGCAAAAAAACGTAAGAAAATTAGCAACATCTACATAGTAACTTTTATATTTTACTGGTAGTTCCCGACAGTCAATAACCAGTATTAACTAGTTAAAACTAATAAGTATAAATCGAGTACCAATTGAGGTTGGGGTCCTATTATGCTGTCAATTCGTCTGTAGCGACAATTTCTTAATGAGGAGTTAATTCCGAAGATAGAGGAATCTGGCAACGGTTGCCCTTTTCGAATGATTGCTCACTAAGGTATGGCCGGGAAATTATCGAGTGGATTGTGAAATAGGGTATGTATGTACCTATACAAGTTTATAGTTAATAATTCTGGAATTATTAAATAGTTCGTCATAGGGAAACAAAAAGGAAGTTAATTGCTAATAGAGATGGACTTGTTGCGATCGTCATCTGCTCGCCTTTTCCCAATTATGTATGGGTTGGCTTCCAGTCTAACCAGATGTTTCTGAATACCAGTATGTTACTGGATATTATGATACCTCTTCGTAAGACTGGTTGACAGACTTTTGAGCTTCTGACGACCCTAACGACTGTCAAAGATCTACGGATGGCAGCCGGGACCAACGGCTTAACGTGCTTTCCGAGGCACGGAGGAGTCTCGGTATGTAAAGACGGTCACCCATCCACGGACCAACTCCGGCAAGCGTAGCTAAACCTGGTGGATCGACCCATGCGGCAGTTATTACTTAGCCACGAGCTCCTCTTAATAGATATCCGAGGTATAAATAACCCTTTATACAAAACTGCGTCGATGGTTTAAACCAACTATATGATCTTGATTCTGAACCTGAAGACAATTTACTATCACCACACCATACTATCACCATTGCACAACATGTCAAGACTTACACTTCTCTTCTCCACACAAATCCAGGTAGCTGTAATACCACGAGTACCTACCGTATGAACCAACACATAATTAGATACCTAGGTATTATGCACGGCTGATCAACTCATTGAGTATCTACCTACATCAATCAATCTGCCTAGCCTTTTCCCAACTATGTTGGGGTCGGCTTCCAGTCTAACCGGATGCAGCTGAATACCAGTATTTTACATGGAGCGACTGCCTATCTGACCTCCACAACCCAGTTACTGGGTAATACGATACCCCTTGGTAAGACTGGTTGTCAGACTTTCGGGCTTCTGACGACCCGTAACGACTGTCAAAGATCCACGAATAACACCCGGGACCAACGGCTTAACGTGCTTTCCGAGGCACGGAGGAATCTCGCTATGTAAAGATGGTCACCCATCCACTGACCAACCCCGGCAAGCGTAGCTTAACCTGACGGATCGACCCGTGCGGCTGTTGATACTTAGCCACGAGCTCCCCCTATCTATCGAGTATCTACCTACATACCTAATCATATTCGAATACCAGCTAACGCCTCCGGGTGAGTTAATCACGTAACTTCCACACAATAATTTCAACAAGTAGGATTGGAAGTGGCCCTTCAACCTATAAACAATTATTTGATGCTTCTGCGCCTTTGTATTTAGTTTTTAGGGTTCCGTCACTCAAAAGGAAAAAACGAAACCCTTAGGATCAATCCTGTAGCCAATTTGCTCCGAATCTAACGGAGCGATTTAGTGGATGAATTCCTGTGGCCCAAATAGAGACGTGTAACGTTAATAAATTAATTTTGAATATGGGGGTCCCTTTTGGGGGCACATAATAGAACAAAAAAAATAAAACTGTACCGTGTGACATATCAAATGTGCTTACTGTGAGAGTCTCAAATAGATTTTTTATAATTTTAAAACCAATTGTTTTATAAAAAGTTATTTAAGAAAATAGACGAAATAATTGATCATCCCAACTACAGAACCTTTCATTGTGCGTAGTCCAACACGCAATTGTCCGGTTTTTAACAATACCAAAGCGACATCTGTACTCTATTTATTATTTAAACTTATATTAAACCAGAAGAGTCTGTTTAAACGCGCTAATATCTGGAACTAGGTACTGTAGAGGTTTTGTTGTATTCAAGCCTTAGCATGGTTAACTGACTGACATTCCGATCATTCAAACATCGAATATGCTTACTTATAAAAAGTGATGCTCGCTTTTTTATAAGGATTGACAGATAGCTTTTAGCTAGGGCTCCGCGTAGTGTGTGAAATATAATTGATTATAGCGGGCTTCAGCCCCATTTCTTCTGAGTGCCTCTCGTATCATTTAGTAGTTAGTTACGAAACCCCCTGTGAAGACCTGAGAGTACCGGGTCTTCACAGTACCTACCAGTCGGATTTGAAAAATAATTTTTGCATTTGTTAGCCCAAATGTTGAGGAAGGCTATTTAACATCACGCTACGACCCTTAGGAGCCGAGCAAAAAGAAAAAAAGTCAGAAAGAATGCTAAGCGAAAACGAAGTAATTGCGCGGCTGTCGATGCGATGCGACGGGGAAAAAGAAAAACACGTGGACGAAGTCACGGGCAGAACTAGTATTTTTATACGATTTTCCGGAAACCCTCTAAACTGTAAGTACCGACTTATTACATGACACAGCATCTGTGGCCCTTTAGCTATGTCTATCTCTACTAATAAACCGCGCTGATGATTGACCGGAGATTAACGCCGCCATGTTGTGACGTCACAATCATGACGTCAGTGCGATTCAATTCGCCCTAGTTTATACATGTCCAGGTGTAGGCACAATTACTATGCAACGCTCTGGAATTGACCTGTGGGTTAGGGACGTAATTGACCTGGTAATCTAATTTCTGGGAAGGATAGTAGGAGAATAGGAACCAGTATGTTGTGCAGAACATAGCAGTTTTCGAATTTTAAGCATTCGCGAGAGGTCAGACATACCAATTATGTGAGAAATGGAAACGATTCTACTCGGACATAGCTGGAATCAAACATAAACATTAAACATAATCTTTATTGGAACAAAAACACATTTTTCAAATTGATTGCGTACTTACGTGAATAGCTAAGAGTACATTAGTTACAAAAATGTGGCGCAGCTGTAAGTCTGCCAACCTCCAAGAGGGAGACGACAGCTACACAGATTCCAGAGATGAAAATACAGCAGGGGTTAAAAAAGAAGACTTAACAAATATTAAAAAAATTAAATAATAAAAAAAAAAAAATTGTAAAGTGGTGTCGTTTTCAGTGGTGTCGTGGGGAATGAACGATACCTAAGTAGTAAAAATTTTAATTATGTAGGTAAGTGCTTGAAGTTGTGCATGCAGCTGTATTGTTGTGCAATTGACCTTAGTCACGTTTTACGTTTTCAGGTTTCCGTACCTAAAGAGTCCCAACGGGCCCATACCGTTGTCCGTCCGTCCGTCTGTCTCTCACAGGGCTGTATCTTTTAAACCGTAATAGGTAGATACTTGAAATTTTCACGCGGCTTCGCTCGCGTTACTTTAGAATCTGACGATCAATTCGGGTTGTACCTACTCTGCTTGTAATAATATAATTCAATCATGATTCGAAAGTATAATATACCCCACACAAATTCGAATACCACCCCTGCAAAAGAAATGAGAACATCATCGACATAAAAAGTAGGAAAAAAATACGTATTATGAACAACTTTTACTATGGGACCAAACCTGAAATCGCGAAAAAAAAATCAGCTGTTGAGTACATTTAAGTTCGCTTAATTTGTCAAAATGCATGGGACAGCTGACTTTTTTTCGCGATTTCAGGTTTGGTCCCATAATAAAAGTTGTTTGTTATCATGAGTATAATCCTGTGTTTAAGTATCGGTCACTAATTACCAGTCACCCTATATAAAAAAAATATATGCGTGTAGACTTGAGAACTTCCTCCTTTTTTTTCGTCAGTTAACAAACAGCTAGTAACTAACCTGACTACAATCCTAACATTAACTTAAGTGTAACATCAGTACCCAATGATCCCACGCAAACAGTAACTGTTCCCTTCATGAAATACTTTACAACAGTACTCCTACAGTAAGCTATGTTTATTTACCTATTAGCTTTTGCCCGCGGCTTCGTCCACGTGGAGGTTGGAAAATTATGAAAATAATATTAGAATTATCCCAAGGGAACGTAACCAGGATAAAAATTGTCCTAATATAGGTCATGGTCTACCTGAATTTCATGCAAATTCGTTTAGTCGTCATGGCGAGATTAATTAACAAACACATACTTTTACATCTATATCTATATAAAGTGCTTGCAGCTTCGCTCACGTGATTGTGTATTTATACTAATACTAGCTGCACCCCGCGGTGTTACCTGCGGTTTATGAGATACACTAAAACGTGTATTACTTAATCGGTGAAAAAAGTATTCACAAAAAAATTGCTCATATCACGGGGACACTGCACTTTTTCGGGATATAAAGTAGATGTCAGCTACTTCCACACCAAATTTCATCAAAATCGGTCCAGCCGTTTGAGTTTGAAAGAGTAGCAAATATATTTGAATTCCTTGCTCATCCCACGGGAACACTATACTTTTTCGGTATATAAAGTAGCCTATGTGTTAATCCAGAGTGTCGGCTACTTCCACACCAGATTTAATCAAAATCGGTCCTGCCGTTTGAGTTTGAAAGAGTAGCAAATATATTTGAATTCCTTGCTCATCCCACGGGAACACTATAGTTTTTGGGGATATAAAATAAGCCATGTCACCACCACCACCAACCACTAAGCCACTTAAGCCACTTTGGATTAAGCCAGGGTGTCAGCTACTTCCTCACCAAATTCCATCAAAATCGGTCTAGCCGTTTGAGTTTGAAAGAGTAGCAAATATATTTGAATTCCTTGCTCATCCCACGGGAACACTATATTTTTTCGGGATATATAGTAGCCTATGTAATAATCCAGGGTGTCAGCTACTTCCTTACTAAATTTCATCAAAATCGGTTGAGCCGTTTGAGTTTGAAAGAGTAGCAAATATATTTGAATTCCTTGCTCATCCCACGGGAACACTACATTTTTTCGGGATATAAATTGTTCCTGTTAATCCAAAGTGTCAGCTACGTTCACAACAAATTTCATCAAGATCGGTCGAGCCGTTTGAGTTTGAAAGAGTAGCATAAAATATACCTATTTGAATTCCTTGCTCTTCCCACGGGAGCACTACATTTTTTTGGGATAAAAAGTAGCCTATGTGTATAAACTGTCTACATACCAAATTTCATCCACATCCAGCCGTTTGATCGTGAAGAAGTAGCAAACATACACACACACACACACTCACACTCACAAACTTTCTCCTTTATAATATTAGTGTGATTATAAAGCTGAAGAGTTTGTTTGTTGTTGTATTTTTCAACGCGCTAATCTCTGGAAAGTCGTATTTAAAAAAAAAATGTTTTTGCATTTGATAGCCCAGGTTTTGAGGAAGGCTATAGGATATAACATCACGCTAGTACCATTACGAGCCGAGAAAAAAGAAAAAAGTCAGAAAGACATTAAAGCGATTTAAAACGAAGTAATAGGTATCAGGCAGGCAGGCGAAGCGATACTACGGGGTGGGTCGGGAACTCAGGACACGAAATTTCACGCGAACGAAGTCGCGGGTAGAAGCTAGTATTATTATACAAACGCTGTCAAACCGCCATATTTATTCCATAAACAAAAGTTATCTGACGATTGAACAATTAGCATTACTAAAGAAATCTTGGTTTTTTGTCAAGGCGTAAAAAAAATGTGCGCAGCGAATTCGACCAATTTTTTATACCTTTTTTGCCTTATCAAATACAAATACAAATACAACTACAAAATCTTTATTGCAACAACAAGTATTTACATTTCATGTGCAAGCCCTGTGTATCCAACGAATAAATCTTCAATTTTTGACAGTATTCCCATACAAAACCTGTCAGACGTCAATTTTAATCCACGGCTAAAAGATCCGTATCCGACTTTGGTCAAATTAGCCCTAAGTAGTATCGTAGAATAGGATTTACTTCAGTACTCCTAGAGTAAGCTGTGTTCCTAGTAAGTACCTGTTATTAATTATTATAGACGACAGTATTTATGTCTACAGGTTGTCTAGTATTTGTCTTCGAGCGATACTATAATGCTTCATTGTCGGAAGTGGTAGATAAATTGGCAATAAGATGAAGTAGCTATTGCTTGTCGTATCTGAGCGGAAATTAATTTCTATATTGGTATTTGGAACAGTTATGTTCGTTATTAATACATCCCTTAGGAAGATTTATATCTAACCATAGTAATAACCTTACAAAGAAATGAGTTATTACTGAAAAGATTAATAAAAAAAACCGAATAAGTTAACTGTTTATTTTTGCATTACAAAATTTTATGATTTTTTTTTAAATTGTTTTTTTTAATCTATCTAAATATTAGATATATTTTAGCCTTTCTTTTAAATACAACAACAATGACAACGAAAACATCACAAACAACATAAAGAACTCGACAACGTAAAAACAAAACCGACTTCCAAAAAAAACACTACAAAGTGAAAAATAACTTTAATTTCGGAAGTCGGTGTCTTGGATCTGTATTTTAGGTTTTTGCCCCCGACTTCCGAAATTAAAGTTATTTTTCACTTTGTAGTGTTTTTTTTGGAACCGGTTTTGTTTTTTGTAAAAAAGTTTTTATTTTTCACTTTTCAGTGGGTCAGTTTGTAGTTTATCTAAGTTACAATAACCCAATGTCAACTGTTCATCACGTTTTACAAAATATTGCTTTTCCCGATGCAGGGACGTTAATTTTTGAGGAGTTCTCCTAGTAAGAACCAGGAGAACTGGAGATCATGGTGAAGTCATCATCACCATTATGCATTTTGACGAGCATAAACCATATTAAAGTAATCGAATCGCAACCTGTGATATACTTAGATATAATTGAGTATTTCCGATGGCCATCTGTGGTCTTCATCATCAGTTCCAGTTCACCAAATGGTACTTTCCGAGAGCAAATGCACGAGTTACTATAAAAAATACCGAAATCGATATAAGTGTGCCCATAAAATTTGAGGGTTTCCCTCGATTTCCATGGGATTCCATCATCAGATCCCGACTTGATGATCATGGGACCACTTGGGAAGTTTCGAACAAAAAAAGAAAAATCCAAATCGGTTCAGCCATTTTTGAGTAATCGGGGAACATACATAAAAAATAAAAAAAAAAAGGTGCCGACGAATTGAGAACCTCCTCCTTTTTGAAGTCGGTTAAAAAACAACACAACGCAATTAGAACTATTTAGTTTCACCTGTCTAATTGCTTACATAATATTAATAACACACTATCCTATACAAATTTTTAAACATAATTATGAAGCAATGGATTAGCAATTTGTTTCAAAATGATTCAAACTCCGATTGATAATGTGTTACGCTATTAAGGTGCCATGCTGGTGTCAGTTTGTCTGTCATCTAATCTTGCAAGTTAAAGACCCACTTCCCGCTTTCCGATTGAGCTGAAATTTTACATGCGTATGTAAATCGGATGACAATGCAATATTAATAGGACATGTTGTCTAACCTAACAGTACCTAACTGTACCTTTCTTTACGTACTTACCATGATAATAATTATTGCGCACTTGATGGACTCGCGTGATTACTCACGTAAATTGTCAAGCCAGCGTTTGTTGCGCCATCAGAACTGTTAATCGTTCGTCTGCGTCGGCCTTAAACCATTAATTTATCGATAATGTTCTGAATCAGGATCCATTCGTAGATATATTTTACGATCAATATACCTTTATGTATGCAGGTGTGCTTGGAAACTGTTTTAACGTTTAGTAATGGGATTTAGAAAGTGTTAAATTGATGAATCCTTATTGCATTTGTAATACAACCATAATTTTTAACGGTTGTTTTCCTCTTAAAGGGTCATTGTACTCATCACTATGAACAACTTTTACTATGGGACCAAACCTGAAATCGCGAAAAAAAAATCAGCTGCTTCCTACATTTTGACGAGTTTGATGTAGACAATGTAGATCCTAAATGTACTGAACAGCTGATTTTTTTTTTCGCGATTTCAGGTTTGGTCCCATAGTAAAAGTTGTTCATAATGATGTTAAAATTTCATCCTGTATTTGTGAGTAATAAACGTCGAGAGAAAAGCCAAGCTAAACATTTTCGAATTTCAGCAAATGGCTTAGCAATACCTAATCATAAATCAAAATCAAAAGTCATTTATTCATACTAGATTGAGAATCAGCACTTTTTGAACGGTAAAATTACATAAGACATCAGTCCCCCAAAACGCCCGCCCTTCACCATTTCCTAGTGCTTTAGCTGGGAAGAAGAAGTGGCGCAACAATTTCCCCAGCAGCACAAGCGATCTGTTAACGCAACGATAACCAACTTTTAACTATTTGAACTTAATAAGCTTTTAAAAAAATGCTCTAATTCAACATATATTTTTTTGATTTAGAGCATTTTTTAAATAGCTTATTAAGTGAATATTTTAGATTATATTTATATTGCATAGTGTAATTAATTTGTAAAGTTGTATCTAACGCGGACAAAAAACTGAGAATCACGCAAAAACTATCAAGCGTATTTTTATGAAACCTTCACCATTTTGTATGTAATTTAATTATTTATCTTTTAGTATACGTGTTTTATTAAAAAACCTTCTGTTTTACGTATAATTAATTAATAATGCGTCTAATTTGCGACAGCGCTCCATGATGGGCGAGTCCTATTACTGGCTGGACGTACGACGCGTTGCGTGCACTGAATACGCAAGTTAACCACTCAAGGCCATTTGGCATTTATCTGCGCCTTAAGTTAGAAGAACTTGATTCCATACAATAGTATGCAAAGTAGTATAAAGTAGTGCTAAGCACTTACGAGTGAGGAAACAAACTTAGGTCAGTACACACGGCGCATCTGAGTCAGTTTCGCTACACCGGCACCGCTACCAACCTCACTGACTCGCTAAGTTTTAGCTGGTGTAACTCTGGTAGGTACTTATAATCCGTGCTAAGATGGGAGAAGAAGGACTCGTAGTTTACACGTATCCTGGGATACGACAAAGTTTAAAAAATCAAATATTTTTATTAAAACCCGCGGGGTAATTGTATTATCACTGCACTAACAATTGCAATGCCAAATAATAATAATCTTGTATAAATAATGTGTCATTCCACTTTAATGTATCCCGCGTAATTCAAATGTTTACATTTTTTGCAATTTGCAAGTCAGTTTTAGGTTGTATGTTGATCATAATATACAAAGTGGAGCAGGACGATTGACATTCCTATAATCCACGTAAAGAGTGTCATGTTCTTTACCCGTATACAAAAAATCAGTCAAATCCAATGATTACTTTAGCCACAGGAAATTATTTTACATTTTCTTATTTTTCAACATGATGTAGATCTGAGTCCCTAACAATAGATAAACATTGTAAGGTCAAGAACCTGTGCAAAACATATGATTCTATTCTCTATGTCTCAATATGCTTGAAAGACAGAGAAAGGTGTCATACGATTCCACGCTGACGCACCCTGCCCATTCCCACAAAATACTACAATTAGAAAGAAAAAGAAATAGTTACTTACGCAAATTATGCATTAGTGGTGCATAGACAATTGCGAGTGTGTGTGTGAGCGCAATTTTTTCGGCAAAAAGTCCCGGACTCGGTCAGTGTTTAACGGCGCCCTTTAAGGACAGCACACGTACTTTTTAGGGTTCCATACCTCAAAAGGAAAAAACGGAACCCCTTATAGGATCACTTTGTTGTCCGTCTGTCTGTCTGTCAGTCTGTCAAGACCCTTTTTCTCCAGAACGCGTAAAGGTATTAAGTTGAAATTAATATCAAATACGTAGGTCTATGGTTTCTTGGAGACCTAAAAAAATCAAGCTTCTACGTCGATGCAATAAAAAAATACGGCCATTTAAGCGACATAGTTTGATACTCGCAAGTAAATCAAAACCTATGAGGTACTTCCCGTTAACCTACAATAATGAAAGAATGATGGCATGATTTGTACAAAAAAATAAAGATTTGTAGAGAAGTTGAAATTAAATTTTTATACTCTTGGGTGCCTAAAGAGTATCTTCTGGCATCTACAATATTTGATAACCCTATGATAAAAAATATAATGTTAAAAGCAATTAGTTTAACGAAGAGCTCATTATTTCAGAACGAAACGGCGGCTGCCAGTGTAAGACCCGCTAGACCATAGATTAAACACTTACGCCAGGGGGCTTACTTGAGTGTATAACTTAAATACCGTAATAATATTTATTTTACATTTTAATAATAAAATTGAGCATATTTTAATAATTTTAAACATTAAACTAAATAAGATAGTATTT
Organism: Cosmia trapezina; assembly: GCA_905163495.3. Taxonomy (NCBI): domain Eukaryota; kingdom Metazoa; phylum Arthropoda; class Insecta; order Lepidoptera; family Noctuidae; genus Cosmia; species Cosmia trapezina. The sequence continues at coordinate 9,165,868 of LR991044.1, forward strand.
ATGTACCTACTGGTCTTTTTCTGTGTTATATATGTGGCCTCTTTGCTTCGACTTTATTTATTTCTTTATAAATTATGTCATGTCATCCTGTTTGTCACTGTCTTATGTGTCATAAGAATAAAAATATTGAATCTTTAATAAAATGATTATAATAATTTAACTAAAAGATACATAAACAATAAACATAAACCGTTGCGCATGTGCTATTTGAATTTATTCAAAGGCGTCACCCAGATTCGAACAGAAACCTTCGGGACAACCAGATCTTTCACAGATGTTTGGAACAGATCAGGAGACGTGATCAACTTCTGGAGGGAGGTGGGCTGGTTGGAATAACCACCCACGGCCGCCATGCCTCACGATGGTCCACTCGAAGAACTAAGGTCAGAAACCAAACCCAAACACAGAACATAGATCTTAGGTACCTAATAGTTTTATAACTATGGTCTCTTTGTCATTCAGTAAGAACCTAACTGTACCTATGTAGTTTTTTGAAAATTAAATATGCACATCAATATTTGACCTGCGTGTGGCTCAATTTCCTTGTTTCATTTTGCGTCATTTCTATGAAAGACTAGCCTACATGTATTGACAGTAAGTCAACCGCATATCAATGGTAACAAAACTAGTAAAAGCAGATCCTGTCCTCTGTGAAACCTATTATATTAAGCCAGTTCCGCTGAAAATGGTTTTGTTACCGTTGATATGCGGTTGCGTCAACTAATGTTCCATCCAGTACCTACAATCATGGACGTATAAAAAAAAAAATCAGCTGCTCCATATATTTTGACGAGTTTGATGTACGGAACAGCTGATTTTTTTTTTTGGGGTTTTAGGTTTGGTACCTATTATCTAGCTATAGACTGGTTAGCTCCGATACAAATTGTAGACGGCGCTATTGCGCATGTTTGCATAAAAATACCGTAAGAGGGCACTATTCGCCCTATTTATTAGTTATACTCTTTGAGGCAGACCCATATATTCAAAGTACTCTGTGGGCAGACCATCGCCAGATCGCCAGACTAGTACTTTATATAGTATATTATCTATGCGCCAGACTATCTTTGATCGTCGACTGTGTTGCGTGTATTCTTGCTTCGGTGTAATTTTCGCTTTCTTTAACGGATTTTTGTTACTCTGTTGGACATTTGATCTCTGCTTTACCCTGAAAACTCGCGGCTTCTACCACGGACTTTTGAATCTCACGCTTATCTTTGACTTTGTGCTTATATTCTCGACACTTTATTTTGATTTCCGAATTGGACAGTGAGGTGTATCAACTGTGACCTGAATCTTCACCATTCCCGTCGTATACTTGAGTCTAACGCACCGCATCCTAGAGTATTGCTGTAATTGCATAGTTGGTCGCCGAACGATCGGTTGTTGTGCTCATGTAATAACAGTTGTTTGGTATTTGGGACAGGCAAGGTATCAGGATAACATTTTACTACCAGCTCAGCATTTAAAATCATGTTTTTTGTAGAAGAGGAATAAAGACAAATATCAAGATGTTTTTTTTTTATTAAGTAGACCTAAACTGGTGTTATTTATATCACTTCATATGAACTTATTACACTTTCAACACAAGCTTGATATTAATTTGACGTCTTCCACCGGTAGACAATCTTTAGGTATCTTTGGGGTTGGTGTCGTCACGCAAGCCATCATCGTTTTATGGAAAATGTCACAAATAATGATTTCAATGTACTTTTTCAACTGTAAACAAGAAAACACATCTGACTTGTCTGTCAGTTTGATAGATCGGGTCATCCGGTAGTGTCACTTGTCACTTCGTTTTTTTTTATAAATACAAAATGGTCAACGAAAAACTGATAATTTCCTTTCGAAATATTTTAAGTATCCGGGTTTTTTAAAATATGATAAGTATGTCAATCTACTCCCGACAATGTATTCTCAACATTGGAAAATGTTTTGAACCCTCTAAATGAACACTTTTTTTTGTACAAATTAATCTATGGACCTTGCCTTGATTCTTTGGCAAAAAGCGAGGTCCGAAAATTGGTAATTTGTAAGTTGATCACATAAAAAAATATTTTTGGGGTTTGTTTTTGGGATAAATTCTTTTCAACTACGGAACCCTTCATTGTGCGTGATCCGGCACGCACTTGGCCGGTTTTTTTTTATCCCGAGACGAGCCGCGCGCGTTTACAAGAAATGGAGTTTGGAATAAGCATCCATAATGGAGTAACGAAAACCCGCGTCTGGTTTTCACTAAATGTCTGCGCTGGAATTCATAGGAACAAAAGTCGGTCAAAAATAATAGGACCAGTGTTTATTGATGGGACGTTAAATGCAGATAAATTTTTAGAACTTCTTAGTGGCAGATTTGGACTTGTTAAGACGAGTCCGTGAAAATTTAATAAGACGATGTCGCTTGTGCATAATGCACAATGGTAGACACTTTGAAAATTTAAAAATTTGATTATTGATGATGGAAATTCTGATTGTGATGTGATATTATGTGATTAATTATTCAATCAGTGATCTTTTAACTAACAACGTGCAACTTAGTGAGTTTATGTCGCTGATTTGTTGTTCTCCGACTTTACGGCCCCAGACATTTACAGTTCGCCGGCAGGCGGTCACTCATAAAAACTGTTTTTGACAATTTTTATGAATGACCGCCTGCCGGCGGACTGTGCACCCTTTTATTATTGTACCTACCTACGCCCTGCGCCGCGCCCCCCCGCCCGCTGCGTCCGGCACTGCGCCGCGCGACAGGTCAGTGACGTTTCGTAGATAAAGCGTGTTTACTTTTTATGCAGTTGATTCTGCTATTTATTTTGTTTGAAAATTGCAATTTTTTAATTTTCCATTAACTACTAATCTTCGTGTTTTAAAATGTTTCGATGGACTAGTATTGTGCTCGTTTTAATTTATTGACGTAGTTCCAGATCCACATTGTATATGATTCGCAACCGCAACAAGCATTGGTAACAAGTGTTTATTTACAGATTATAAGTAATGGTTAAAGTCATCAATACAACTCTTTAAAATCAGGTAATACTATTGAATGACTACTTATTTTATGAAATCTTGATATTTGAGGATTTAATTTTGTGGGCTACCCTGGCGCTAATTTATAGTTTGTCCTATAAAATCAATGTAGTAGCATTTATTGGACTAAAAAATAGTAACTATAATTAAGTTATAAATTTAATATCCTAAACTAACTAAAACTATTAAAAAACTAAAATATGGCGTCGAAAAATTCCTCCGCATCGCTGTCGACTGGTAAAGTAGGTACCCAAGGCGGCATTGCCACGTTGTATGGCAATGCTAATCCTCTGGCCAAGGTAAAAGTCAGCCATTGGGTCGCGGGAAGTGAAAAAAAAAATGATACCTATATATTTGTGTTTAATGAGAGCAGTGGCGGCCCAGTGGTAAAGGCCGCGACTTACGAGTTTTTTTTTAAATAAATAATAATTTTACTGTACAAGGAGAAACACATAAAACACATACATACTAACAAAACATGATAGTATCAAGTGGTAGTCAAAAATCAGGTTGAACAGCTGTTTTAGGTTTGAACCCCGGCAGGCGCTTTACTTTGTGTAAACAATTTCATCACCACTGCTCTCAAAACGGTGACGGCAAACATCGTGAGGAAACCGGCATATCCTAGAACCAAAAATTCAAAGACATGTGACATCTACCAAACCGCACTGGGGCCGCGTGGTGGATTACGGCCCGCTCCCTCTCACAGAGAGGAGGCCTGTGTCCCAGCAGTGGGAACATTTTGCTGAATAAGCTATAAATGTTATACTTATATTTGTTTCACTTGCGTGTGATTCGATCGCAGCTCCATAATAATATGGTCTGCAGTCGAACCAATAAGGCGATCTTTGACATTTAGATTGAATTTGCAATTAGATCTAGCAATAATTTGATCGTGCTTTAGTATTAATTATCCATACATTACCTTGTTTAATTTATTTATTTCTTCATTGCAGGTGCGTTTTAATGGCTCCTTTCAAAGATATTGACTTGTTACAATACTCTAAATGATTTGTAGTGATTATTGTATCTTGTAGGTATGAAGACAGGGTGTAAAGTTCCCTCATCCTGTTCAGAAAAGGGAGGATCCTCAGATGGGTGTTGTCAGCTGTGTCTGGTGCGGTTCTGTAGATGTTGTATGATGCCAATCGTGCAATAAACTCTGCTTGCGTAGTTCGCATGTGGCGATGTAGATGCCGCCACATGTTTGATTCTTGCTTTTTACAAGTAGGTGAGTTTTATGCCTAGAACAAGGAAAAGAGTAGGTAAGTATTTTTATCGTTTATTCTATTATTGTTTAATTCTAATTTGTTATTATAAGTAACAACAACAGCAACACAATAATGACAGTTTAGGGAACAATCAACAGTGCTGCCATCTCACGAGCAAGCCTTCAGTTGTTAACCCAATTCCGATTCACATAATTAGACACCCTAACGCCTCTATATCTTACAAATACCTAGTTTGCGTAAAGGAAGCGACACGCTTGTTCCAGAATGTTCATATAATAAACATTATTGTAAATGCCAGCTTGCTATTGGCTGTAAGAGGCTATTACCGTCACGGTGCGTAATCGACCTAAAATCTAAGGCTGCAGCCGCAAAGCCTACTACATATTTCTAAGTCGTGGCTATACGTTGTGGTAATTTATTGTTAATCTCCTTACAATTATGCGGGTATTTTGTGCCTGTGTCAGTATAGAAAGTAGTAAGTAAATTGATGAAGCAAAAACAATTTGCTATGTTTTTTAACCAAAATCATATCGTAACAGACAAGTCCTTACGTACATACATTTTTCTGGCATTCCGGAAAGACGATATTTGGGTCGTTCTTCTTTTTTAGCGACAACACCTCCGTCACACTTTTGATTATTATGTCACAATAATTATTTTGTAAAAAGCAGTACCTAATAACAATACGGAAGTGTTTAAGATTATTTTAATGGTTGTATTGTCAAAATATTTTTTTTGTGAAAAAATATTTGTGACACTGAATATTTAGGAAGCAAAAAGAGTTTTTTTTCAGAGGGGACTACGCCATTGTCGATAAAAAAGAAGAACGACCCATTTTTTCTTCCCAACAACCAGGTTTTCTTTGTTTTAATATGAGATATTTAATATGTCCAGCAGTTTCTGTGTGATATTGTAGCAGACAGACGGACAAATTTTCAATAAAATTTTGTCTTGTCGTGAATTGTTTAAGGCGAAAGCACCAGGGTAGCCCGCGAAATTCAAAATTTCTTACGTTTTTTGCAATTTGTAGATCAGTGTGAGCTTGTATGTTGATTAAAATATGATTCGCGGCCGTAGCTAATATGGCTTTACAGAATTATAATCGTAAGAATCAGCAATACAGCTCCATAAGTTAGCATTTACCTCAAACCTCATGATTTCATGGAATCGATAGATTTGAGGTAAATGCTAACTTATGGAGTTGTATTGCTGATTCTAATGATTATAATTCTGTAAAGATATATTAGCTACGGCCGCGAATCATATTTTAATCAACATACAAGCTCACACTGATCTACAAATTGCAAAAAACGTAAGAAATTTTGAATTTCGCGGGCTACCCTGGCGCATCAACCTTAACAGTAACACATTTTAGTTTTGACAGCTCAAGTACCTACTAATCAATTTCGCGGGCTACCCTGGCGCATCAACCTTAACAGTAACACATTTTAGTTTTGACAGCTCAAGTACCTACTAATCAATTTCGCGGGCTACCCTGGCGCATCAACCTTAACAGTAACACATTTTAGTTTTGACAGCTCAAGTACCTACTAATCAATTTCGCGGGCTACCCTGGCGCATCAACCTTAACAGTAACACATTTTAGTTTTGACAGCTCAAGTACCTACTAATCAATTAGTGATGTCCTAATGCGTTACCGATTCGATTTCTTCTATCAATCGACTTTAAGAAGAAGTTTTAATCGATTTAACACATTGATATTTTATTTTAAAGAAAAATGCGTCATTTGTGCATTTTTTCGTCTAAGGTTGCCAGTTTAAAAAAGATACCGTGGCCGCAGCATAGGCAACTGAAGGAACACGGGTGGGTTTTAGTCAGTAAAAGTCTGACACGCCCTTCCGCTCCACCCAGAGCGGGAGAAGTTATTTGATGATTTCCCATCCTCAAAAAAAAAAAAAAAGGTTGCCAGTCAATAAATAAGTAACTCCAAAGGCTTAGGTATTTTAAAAGAAAATTGGAAAGATTATAATACGTATACTAGCGGACCCGACAGACGTTTGTCCTGTTTAAACGATCCTAGAACCCGACTGCAACGCCACCTACCGGGTCCAATTGTGTTTTCAAACCATCCAGGAACCCATTGAAATATACACACAAAATCTTTATCTATAAAAATCAATGCCACTTTTCAACTCCACCTCTAGGTGTGCTAATAGAATTCGTTGACTAATAACTAATTACCCAATTGTTTTTAAATTTTTAAGAATAATGTTCAATTGAACAATAAAAAAAAAATTAAAAAAAAAAAAAATTGTTTTTATTTTTTAGGATTATGTAAAAATTGAAAGTATGTGCGTCATTTTTCGCGGGAATAAAATAGTTTTTCTTTCTTTTCTTTTCTTTTCTTAATTAGGACAGTATTGATCATAGTGCGTTATCCTTCGGAAAAGGTACCCTTTGTATCTAGATTAGGCACCTATAACTTGTGCCCGTCAGAATTCTACAGACACATTATTATTAGTTCTAGGCCTATAATACAATCTCCTATAACTCAAGCTATTGTCTTAAATGCTCTTTTGGGCTATATTAAACGACTTATAAGGAATATTTAGCCGCTTGAATGCAATTTCTGAAATCGGTACTAAGGTTTTAATTGCAAGGCTTTGAAATTAGCGTCCATCACTGTTTTCCTATTTGCAATGTCCTTATTGGAACTTTGATGGCAATATCTAATTTGAGACGAAAATCTCATATTCAATCTGCCTAGAATTTTCCCAACTATTTTGGGGTCAGCTTCCAGTCTAACCGGATGCACCTGAATACCAGTATTTTACATGGAGCGACCGCCTACCTGACCTCCACAACCCAGTAACTGGGTAGATAATACGTTACCCCTTGGTAAGACTGGTTGTCAGACTTTCGGGCTTCTGACGACCCGTAATGACTGTCAAAGATCCACGAATGACAGCCGGGCTTAACGTGCTTTCCGAGGCACGGAGGGGTCTTGGTATGTAAAGATGGTCACCCATCTACGGACCAACCCCGGCAAGCGTAGCTTAACCTGCTGGATCGACCCTTGCGGCTGTTATTACTTAGCCACGAGCTTACTTAGCCACAAGCACAATTGGAAAATCTCATAATCCTAACTAATATTATAAATGCGAACGTGAGTTTGTTTGTTTGTTGTTACGCAATCACGCTAAAACGGCTGAACGGATTTCGATGAAATTTGGCACATGGGTAGACAATGACCTGGATCATAAGATACTTTTTACTGGATGCGGGAAGCACAGAACCGGTCGAAGTGGCGGTGCTTGACATAGGCATCCCCTATGTCCAGCAGTGAACGTCTTTCGGCTGAAATGATGATGATGAATGATACTTTTTATACTGGTAGTACCGAAACGTAAGTACTTCCTGTGGTATAATTTACGACCTCAACGCGCGAAGCTGCGGCCAAAACCTAGTCGTCAATAAAAATAGTAATGCCGGTTTCACCATACCCATAAACATCACCACTTTTTATTTTTCTATTAATGGAAGCACCATTAATAGAAAAATAAAAAGTTGTGAAGTCTATGTGCATGGTGAAGTACGTCGATATCCGAAGACGTACGAAGGTCTTCGATATCGGAAAGCGTATTTTGGAACTCAAATGGAGTTGGGCAGGACACCTGGCAAGGCGCAGTGATGACAGATGGAGTAAGGCTGTGACAGAGTGGCGTCCGAGGACTGGAAGATGGGATGTCGGTCGTCCGGCGGCGAGATGGGCGGTCGACATTGTTGCCACCGCGGGCAAAACCTGGATGAGGCTGGCAAAGGAGCTTCGGGATTGCCACAAGAAAAGAGAGGCCTCTTCTCAGCAGTGGGGAAAGTAGCGCTGTGGATGATGGTGATGATGATGAAGTCTATGGGAGAAATTGTGTGAAGTTCATATAAAAAGTAGTTGTAATCGTTTCTAATTTAACGTAGAATTAAGAGCAGTGGTGGCCCAGTGGTAACGGCCGCGACTTACGAATTGTAGGTCATAGGTTCGAACCCAGACAGGCGCTTTACTTTGTAGTAAATTATTTTTCATCACCGGTGAAAGAAAACATCGTGAGGAAACCGGCATGTCCTAGAACCAAAAATTCGAAGACATGTGACATCTATCAACCCGTACTGGGCCCGCGTGGTGGATTACGGCCCACTCCCTCTCACCGAGAGGAGGCCTGTGTCTCAGAAGTGGGAACATTATAGGCTGATTATGTAGAATTAAAAGATGTATAGAGGCATGAGGAACAGGGTGTAAAGTTCACTCGTCCTCCATAGAAAAGGGAGTATCCTCCGACCAGACGGGTGTTGTGTCTGGTGGGCTACTGTCCGATGGGTGATGTCGGGACGTTGTACATTATATGCTAGTTGCGCGGTAAACTCTAATTGCGCGATGCAGGTTGCGTGACGTCATGTCATTGTGATGCGTTGTTCGTATGTGGCGATGTAGATTACCGCCACAGTGATTATTTTTCAATCGCTCAAACTCAACAATCGCCCATTCTATGCCCCCAAAGTTAATTCGCAAATAGCCTATCGACCTTTGTCTCGTTCCGCCTACTTATTTAAATTATTGCCAAAGTTTTGTGGAACTGTAGGTAAACTAATGAATTAACTAAAAGGTGTTACGATCATTGACTAATACCATGTAGAAGCGAAGCTCGTGTACCTAGTTTTCGTAGAACCTGTGTGTAACTCGGATCAACAAAAAAAGGAAGATGGAGCGTTGCAAACATCAAAAGTGCAGCCACCTTTTTTTTTTTCTTCTATCTATGTGTGTATCGAAGGGTTGCTATTTCTTAAATTGTTTCCCTATAATTTTGGGAATAATATTGTATGGGTAAGATGTGATAATATTTAAATTGGTATAATCGAATGAGGAAATTTTAAATCATAATAAGGCAACTTTATGTCAGTGCTTTCGTTCGTTGAGGTTTTTTGTTCCAATTAACCTAAAACTCATACCTAGTTTATTTAATAAAAGCCGGTCAAAAGCGAGTCGGACTCGCGCACCGAAGGTTCCGTTCCGATTCCTGAAAATGTGTGCTATTTAGAGACATCGTTTTATTTTTCCTGTAATCTTTACATAAACTTCTGTCACATAGAATAATTTCAGATTTTTCTCTATACAAACTTCGGAGATAAGGGGGGGGACGGGACGGTATTTTTTTTTACATTTTTCATCAAAAGACGAAAACTATGCGGCCTATAAAAAAACAATAAAAACAAGTTTGAGAATGCGCAAATAGCGTTCTTTCATAATATGATACCCCACATGCCTTAGTAGCCCCACTTTGAATTTTTAAGACCACCTTTCAGTCCTGTTGCAAAAAAAAAAAAAATTTGTTACTTTCTTATTTGAAAAATAGTTGGGTAAACGTCATCTAAAACTGTTCCAAATTTCAAGTTGATAGCATTAGTAGTTCTTGAGATATCCAGCTGTGACAGACAGACAGACAGACTGAGTCACACCATTTTCACCATTTTGGTACGGATCCCTAAAAAACGATGTTATCAAGTACTTACGGTGTCGCCTCTAGGTATTAATTATTTGTCTACGGTAATGGTCACGGAGTAACTTTGATTTGTTACTGCGTTTGCCGACCTCTATGATAATTTTGCTCATAAATTCGTTATTTGCATTCGTACACTATAATTTTTGGTTGTTACATGTTTAATTTTGATATTTATTGCAGTTTAAAGTAGGCTGTTGCGTAACAAGTGAGAGGAATGCTGATTGATCGTGTTTCAGCTTCCGTAACATTTCGTCATCAATTTTGCCTTAATTTTGCAAATAAGTACCTTTTTAGCCTAAGCCTCTACTGTCTGTTCGTCCATCTGTCTGTCAGCGAGCTGTATCTCTTGAACCAAAATAGATCAGTAAAAAAAGTAGTCAGTTGAAATTTTCACAGATTATGTACAGTATTATAGTACCCAAGTAATAAGGCGCGTCGTGAATCTTCGTTCGCACAGAAAAGAAAGTATGGCCCCGAAGATTAACGAGAATACTTAAAACTTACAATCAACCTTAGATCACTACTATAAGGTTCATAACACACTGCAGCTGTTAGTTCCGTCTCACTCGCAAGTATGGCGGCTGTCAAGCGGCGCGCGCTAACATGGCGGCAGCTACCGACCACTAGCGGTACAGGAAAAAGCGTGGAGCGTGCCGATTGGTCAATAGCATTTCCCGCGCTTTGAAAATTCATCTTCTGCGCAGGTACATCGATTAAGCCATACTAGTTGAGTACTACTGTACCTACTTATTTGTATTGCAGCTATAACCACAACTAATAACAATAAAATAAAGTTAAAAATTTAAGGGGCCCATACAAGAAAAATATGTAAATACATACCTAGCTGTATGTAACCCTTCGTGTGCGAGTCCGACTCGCACTTGGCCGCTTTTTTATCTTCACGCTTTGCAACTGAATATTTAGAACTTAGTTTGGTTTTGCCTTAGCTATATCTAAGTAGTTTACTTAGCTTGCAAGATAAGTACAGCGTTGTTTGCGCCAAATCTTGTTTCTGTCTTATAATATAAATAGCTTCTGCCCGCGGCTTCGCCTTCCTCTTGAATCACTCATCTATAAAAAAAAACCGCATCAAAATCCGCTGCGTAATTTTAAAGTTCTAAGCATAAATAGGGACAGACAGACAGCGGCGCGACTGTTTTATACTATGTAGTGATAGTGATAATGATAGATTTGGATTTGGTTTTGTTTGGTGTTTGGCCTTAGGCTCCTGCGAACAGGCGCGACATGCGACATAATCGCGCCTGTTTATATTTACCTTTATTCCTTCCATTTACCAGAGTTTATATTTTCAAATAAAATGCAGGTAAATAAAATATTTCTAGTCTGTAGGGTGGGTGTGTGGTAATCATAACTTTTCACTCTGCAATTACTGTCTCCCCACTTAAATCTTTTAAACACACACAATCTTGCGTCATCTTCAGCCACACTTTATGAAAGAAAATAATAATACACAAGTATGTAATGTTCCATCATTACTTTAAAAAAGATGTAAAAGATTAACTTTAATTCGTCCGTACAGAGAGCGAGCCTGCCATTACGACCATACCAAACGGGCGGCAAGCAGACAGATGTCAATCAGGAATATTTTAACCACATTTAGCTAACGACTGGTTTTGCATTACAATTGCACCGGTGTCGTACGTATCGCAAATGCGCATCGACTCCTGCGCAGGTTGTATTGCGGCAATGAGAAAAGTTGTCCCCCATCCTTGTCTAACGCAGGAGAATTCAATATGCGTGAGCAAGACAGTGATGTTATTATTTTGCAATGTGCGGATAGCCATCAAAATGTCAACACAAGATACAGGGCGGGGTACTGACTCAAACACGTGCGGACAAAATAATGCACAACATTAGTTTTTGTTTACACTAAACCCGAAAAGGGGTCATTTTACTCATTATTTTGAACATTTTTTCTATAGGACCAACCTTGAAATCGCGAAAAAAAAATCAGCTGTTTCACTTAAATCAACAAACATTTGTGTTCACTTAAATCAACAAAATGTATGGAACAGCTGATTTTTTTTTCGAGATTTCAAGGTTGGTCCCATAGAAACAGTAGTTCAAAATGATGAGTACACTGCCCCCTTTTCGGGTTTAGTGTAAACAAAAACTAATGTTGTATACTGCAAAAAGAAGATGTAGTGACAAAAATTTAAGAGAGTGTGCATAGATGGTTTGGTCATGTTGAGAGGATGAATAAAAGGCGACTAAGAAAAGGTATTTACAAGGCAGATGTAAGTGGAAACTGGAAACCATAGAAATATAAAAATCAGAAGAACTGGCAAGCGGGCGAATCTGTGTCCGCGCGACATGCTCAGTATGAGCCGTTCATAGTACAGACGCCAGCACATCAAGCTACTACAATCTGTCAAATTTCTTTATTAGATTTTCATCTTTATCGCTAAAGCTTTAGGTTCAAAGTTGATTGGGAAAATTTTACAGTTTCGGGTGGCTTGACCTGCACAAATTCCGTCTCCGCGAACTAGTGCGCTTTCAACTGTGACCGTGACAATTTATAAGAATGCCGTGTTGTTCAGTGGTTTCTTGTAAAAACCGAAGCCATGTAAATCATGGAATCACTTTCCATATGTAAGTACAAGTATTTTACCGTATTTGTCTTTAAAGTCATGAAAGTGACAAAGGGAGAAAGTGGAGACACAGGGTTCCGATACATTTTAACATACTGGGCACATCTCCTTCTTTCTTATATCTATGGTAGAAACACTCGCGCCAGGATGAGACATCCTAAAAAGACATAATAGTGACCTTATTAGTGATGTTCTTCAGAATGTATGAACGTAAACGAGGCAAAAGAAGTATGTTGGCGTTCTGTAGTTTCTGCCTACCCCCGTGAGAAGAAGGCGTGAGTTTATTTATGTATGTGTCTACTGAAACTCTTATTTTGCAACCGAGATTGTTCTCTTAAAAATTTATTTTCACATTTACATAATAAGCAAAGATATGCATAGAAAAGGTTCGCTTGAATAGTGATATCGTAGAAATTGTATCCACGCTCCGTTCCGACGTACACTCAGGTAACGGAATTTCGTATTATTTTAACTCGCACTGAAATACAATTAGGTTAAAAGCATTTTACTTAGAATTCAGTGTTTTTCTCTCAAGTTTAATCCGAGCTTAGTACGAGTATCCTTTGCAGCAATGTGACATACTGGCTTGGAGTATTTCCAGTTGGTCTCGTGGACTAAGTATAACGCGTTAATTTACCTAGACTTCCGACGTTGCCAAATACCGTTACGTTATTTACAACGTTATTTGTTAATAGGAGTCTTGTTAGAGTAGGAATAAATTGCAATATAACTGCATCATTTCCACCATTCCTTTTAATTCTTGAGTTACGGGTCGCTAGCACAAAGCGGCGATTCTTCGCATTGAATAGAATTGACTGTTCCCTTATTTTACCAGGAAGTGTACAGTTTGACGATCGGAATTAGATTGTAGCGGGATTATTTCTGTATTTGGTCTATGCCGTACCACAGCAATTGTTAGGAAATAGTCACAAATCGTGATAGCAATGTAATAATTAAGATATTGTTTTACATAATTAAGGGTGACATTCAGATTTACTACAACGCGGTTATGGAAAGCGGTGTTTGCTTTCATGTCGAGTAATTATCTGCGATTGGCAATAAACTTTGTTATGCCTGTTAAGGCGACGATAACCGACTTTTAATGATTTTAAACTAAAGATCACGTAAACGAGTAGCGTTAATGATTTGGAAAAAATGTATGTTAAATTAGAGCATTTTCTTAATAAATCAAAAATAAATTCATATAAACATAATCTAAAAGATTCACATCTTAATATATGTGAATCTTTTAATAATCTAAAAGATTCACATATTAATATATGTGAATCTTTTAGATTATGTTAATGAATTTATTTTTGAGTCTGGGTGTTTTTCTATCTATAATATGTATGTATTTACAAAAAAAAAATGTATATAAGTAGTTTATCAGCCATCTCGTTACCCATGGGCGTACCCAGGGGGGGGCAGGGGGGTGCAGCTGCCCCCCCCTGGATCTTGGATGCTTATGTAATGTTGTCGAAAAAAGTTATGTTAGAGCCCCGTCCCGTCGTCGTCGTCGTGTACTTCCTTTCCAATTAAGTAAACATATTATGCATTAATTTTATAAAAAACCGCGCTGCGTGGCCATAAACCTGGCTTTGTTGGCCTATGAATTAAGCGACTGCATGCTAAGGGCACCCCTGTGGTGTACGAACCTCGGCTTAGGGCGTCGCTGGGGGGAGTACAGCAAGGAGGGACAGGCTGGATCATATCTGGATAATTATTATCTACTACAGGTTCAGCTACGTCACCAGCTGGCACTCCTTCACCGATCAAGGGTCGGTGGGAATTACGTGGGGGTCGTCGTCGCAAGGACCTCGGCAAGGTCGGAATGAAGATTTGTGTTTGTAAACTGTACTGGTGGCCCTACTTTTCTCCTGGAAGAGGGTTATGGGGTCATCGGGGTCGGTGAGAACATGGGTTGGACGGCGGACTTTAATGTTTTTGGAGATATATCAGCAGATTCGACAACCAGAGGGGTTGTGATGTTTCACGGGGATATCGAAGAATCTTGCTTGGAATTGCTTTTCAAGAATTGATGGATAGTTGGGATTTTAAGGTCTAGGTGGAGGATTTCATTCCAAACGAACTAAGGGGATACCGTAGCCTTTCAGAGGAAACGATTTTGTAAGGTCTACATCCTAAGGAGGTTTCGGGACTTTGCGTGTGCAAATACTGAACCCGCATAGGAGAACCGCTTGACTTTTGTCGGGACTGACTTCGATTCTCCACTTTCGAAACCACGCGCCGAGTTTATCGACTGCGGTTTGGAGAGTGCGAGATATCGGGTCTTGGCGTTGGCCGGAATAGTAAATGGCCGTATCGTCTGCGAACAGACCCAACTGTGCCTTTTTACTTTTCGGGATATCGCTGCTGGTAAATAACTTGGAAATGAGTGGAGAAAGCAATTGAGCCCTAAGGGAAACCTGCATGAATGGGGTGGGGAGAGGATAGTGCTCCTTCGATACGATAGCGAAAAGTGCGGAAAGACAAAAAGTTTCGTAAGATGACCACGAGACGGTCTGACACACCGAGTTTGTAAAGCTTATTTTATTAAACCGTTGTGCCAGACTTTGCCAAACGCTTTCGCTATATCGCAGAAAACAGCACCCATCATCGAACCACGTTGGAAACCAACACTTATGCGTTCGTTGATGTGGTGGACCTGTTGTACGCAAGAGTGTTGGGTTCGAAAACCAAATTGCTCGTTAGGAATTAGGCCCTTTGTCTCGGCATAATCTCTGAGGCGCTTATAAATAAGTCTCTCATAGATTTTGCCGAGGACATTGAGCAGACCGATGAGGCGAAAAAAAAAAACATGATAGGGGGTGGCTTAAAAAAATTCTGATTTGCCCCCCCCCTGGGCATAAAGCTGGTTACGCCCGTGTCGTTACCATAACACAAGCATTAGGTTGCTTAGCTTGGGACTAGATGGCGTTGTGTGAAATGTCCAAGGATATTTATTCATTTATTTATTTATTTATATTACGTAGTGTAATTAATTTGTAAAGTTATATCGGATAAAAAAACTGTCACGAGTATTTCTAAGAAACCTTCACCATTTTAAAGATAATTTAATTACTTATCTTTTATTATACGTGTTTTAATTATAATACATTTTGTTTTATGTATAATAAATTAATAATGGGTCTAATTTGGGATTGCGCTCCTTGACGGGCGAGTCCTATTACTTGCTGGACGGGTGACGCGTTGCGTGAGCTCAGCACAGAATACGCAAGCTAACCACTCAAGGCCGTTGGCATTTACCTGCGTCTTAAGTATTTGCTTAAAACTATTACCTACTATCGACTATTTTGGCCGACTATTGCAATAGCATTATGATAAGAAACGGAGTGCATTTTGTCATAGTCTAATTCATAAACAAGATAAAATACTTTATTGATGTAACAGTTTTGCATCAGGATTTTCTCGCGAGTTGTGTGGTCTCTGATAGAGCTACTGCAATCAATATCTCTCATTGCGAGTTCTTATATGCTTGAAACTGCAATTAAAACGAGTTTTACCATAAACGGCCGGGCGAACTCCGCATTTTAGTTATGAAGATAAAAGTACGCGGCGGGCTCGACTTGTCGGCAGGAGGAAAGGAGACAACCCTAAACGAATCAGAAGGTAGGTATATGTTAATAATAAATAACCAATTTTCCACCCTTGTATCACAATGTACTATTAAAAGATTAATAAATAAGGTATTAAATTGCAACGTGGGTTGCAAATCAAGAATTCCTGTCAATCCATACTAAAAGGTAAGTAGGTATGCTGTGGGAGTGGCTACAAGTCAATCAACAGTGCTATGGGTGGGGTTCGAAATTACGATCTACCGTTAAACTATTGCTGTCTGAACAGTATCTGTTATACTGTTCAGACGGCAATAGTTTAAAGATCTCTTCAGAAATACTTAACATTGTCCATCAGCTGGCTCATTTTACAAGCTACGATTTAGTTTTTAGGGTTCCGTACCTTAACATTAAAAAACGGAACCCTTATAGGATCTCTTTGTTGACCGTCTGTCTGCCTGTCAGTCTCTCAAGACCTTTTTTCTCATGAACGCGTGGAGGTATCAAGTTGAAATTAATATCAAACACGTAGGTCTATAGTCTCGTGGAGGTCTAAAAAAATCAAGCTTCTAAGTCAACGCAATAAAAAATTTTGGCCATTTATGCGACATATTTTGATATTCGCAAATAAATCAAAACCTACAGGAGGTACTTCCCGTTGACCTAGCAAGAAGCAAAATCTCACAGCACAAGTACAGGAAAAAGTCTTTAATTTGTAACTTTATAATGTTTTTTTTTGCGATTACAAACTTACATTTGCAGTTAGCGAATTGACCGTGACGTATATCGATGTATGGGAGAACATGTTTTTCAACTACCTAATTAAGTTTTTTTTTGCGATAAATTCATACCAACTACAGAACCCTTTATTGTGCGTGGTCCGATACGCACTTGGCCGGTCTTTTATGAACAGTTAAACACTAACCAGTCCCGTCCAGTCTTACCAAGGGGTATCGTGTTACCCAGTAAATGGGTTGTGGAGGTCAGATATGCAGTAGCTGGTGAATTACTGGTATTCAGCTGCATCCGGTTAGAATGGAAGCCGACCCCAACATAGTTGGAAAAGGCTAAGCAGATGATGATGAGTATGATGACACTAAGTATATATCGTTTGTTAAACTTTCGACATTAAAAAAGCTCTCTTAGACCCGTATTAAAGAACTTCACTCAAAACTCAAGCATTACTTAAAACTAGTTTAAAACCATTTGATTGGTTGAAACTAGTTTTAAGTAATGCTTGAGTCCACGGACCATTTTGGTTAGGCATTGAAAGGGTTTTCGATAGGGTTTTTCTAAGCAGTTAAACAAAACCCATACGATGTGGGTAATCCTTAGATCGGAGCAATGTAGGTAATATGATCTCTCGATGATGGGCATACGTTGCAAATAGCTAATATGGTAACCCGAACAAAACCCTTATAATGTAAAGGTTATCTTAATGAAGGGGTAACCTTTTCACTGGGTTTCAAGTACAGAACCTATTCAAAGGGTTACCTATCGATATTGAAGCGATAACCCTTTTACTGGGTTTCAAGCGTCAAACCCATTCAAGTAGTTACACGTGATAAAGATAACCTCATAAACGGCTTACGTTACGCCGTCGAAAAGACTTAACTCTTAACCGGGGTTGCACAATCCCTGGTCTTTAGTGAGGTTCTTAAATACGGGCCTTAGATTACCAACTTTTATGGCTTTCTGATAAAGTTAGTAATTAATAATTAATATACCTTTGCATAACGGATAACGTCGGAAAAGAGCACATGCAAATTATTCCTTATTTTATAGTGTTGTAACTTATAAAAGTACTAAGGTCACCCGGGGCTATTGTAACCAGGGGGCAAATGTAACGGATTGAGATAACTCGTTATTGTTGCGTATCCATGCTGTCTAGGATTAATCAACCAGTTACATTTGCCCCCTGGTTACAATAGCCCCGGGTGACTTTATCGAAATTCCAGTTGTTAAAGCAACAACACTGGTTCTCAGGTTAATAAATTAGTTAGATATATTAGAATGGTTTAGTGTTATTAATGAACGCGTTCAGATAAAGTTTAATTACCTGTTGGTTCAGCTCCTCGCGGTTAGGTAACGTACAGTTACGGTTAAAGTTAACCGAACAGTGAAAGTCTGCTACGACGGTAATCAGGTTTTCCTTTCAATAGTACAATGCGATGCGATGATCATGTTTCTTTGTCTATAAGTCTTTAGTTACTTGGACGGTTAGATAGTTATTGAAAGATATTGGTAGGAAATAACAGTAAGAATGCGGCTTCATCAAACAGAATTTTATGTCCAGATATTTTACTGCCAGATGCGGCTACGCGGCCAGATAGGTAAATTACTAACGTCAGCTCATACAAACAGGCGCGACACGCGACCCGAATCGCACGCGACATGCGACGCGAATCACACGCGACACAAAGGCATCGCTCGTCGCGCTCCACGCGGTGCCTTTATGCTGTTGAATACCGATCTTAGAGCTTGATATCCCCTGATATTTAAGATTATACTGGTAGTCAGAATTTTAGGCTTCTGAAGACTATCCGTAACGGTCTCATTCGCTCATTGACCATCAACCGAATGTTTAGCGTGCTTTCGAAGACACAATAATATAAAGATGTTAAGGAAATAGAGGAAAGTTTAAAATATCAATCATCTCGGTTGATTATTAACCACCATTATTCTCACATTGGAGTGAGTACAATGATGGATATTGAATCCTAAAATGATGTTCCTAAATGAATAATACATGTGGCCCGCAGGTAACAGACGACAATCTGACAATTTTACAAGCATTTTTCACAGTTTTAGTGTGTTATTAAACAGCACCGGCCATGTTTGTCGAAGGACCGATCAACAGTGGCGCAGACGAGTCCTGTAGTGGGGACCGCGTATCGGCAAGCGTAGTGTGGGACGACCCCCAGCTAGATGGACCGACGACCTGAAGAAAGTGATGGCTGGGACAGACTGGATGCGACAGGCGGAGGACAGGGTGTTGTGGCGCAGACTGGGAGAGGCCTATGCCCAGCAGTAGACTGCGATAGGCTGAGTTGATTGATTGATTGATTGATTGACTTTGTGTCAATTTTATAATTTTTTTCCTAATATGTCGCATTGCCAGTAAATATAAAATAGGCCCCAGGAAACAACTACATAAACGTTTCGTTTCTGCCTGTACAAAACAAGAATGTGCTAACATTTACACCGCAGAGGTCACAACAATATCATTAGACCGCGCCAGCTCGGCAGATCTACCGACGATATGTTGGCCAACTTGTCGGACCGATGTGATGATGTAACCGATGGTGATAAAGGAGGTTTTGCATGTGTGCTGAATAACGTGGAGATATTTTAATAAGGGTCTGATGGGCCGTTTTAATTTTACTGGGTTCTGGTTCTACGCTCGTGTTGGTTTAAGTTTGGGAGAATAAGGGCATGCCCTGGAGAAAGGGGAGCAAGACCAACTGCTCAGCAGGGTACGCTGAACATAGTTGGGACCTATCATGAGTCGAGTCCACTATGTTTGGTGAATGATACCTACAGATTTATGGAAGAATAAGGTGGGTGTGGTGTCCACTAAGATCACTTGTTAGGACTGTGTGTTTGGAGTAAAACCACCAGATTATCAGTAAGTACACTGCAGCTCAAAGGGAACGTCTAGTCGGCTCCAGGCATGAGCCAGACTGAACGGGACTCTTGCGGCGCGAGACCCTTTGAGTTACGTGCTACATTTAATTGTATATCACATCTCTTCCTTTTTATATATTAATAAAGTTTTATGTACAAATACAATATTTATCATTTAGACGTTGATTCATTTTAAAGTACTATAACAATTTTAAGCATTTATAAATTCACGATCTTTATAAGTATCGTACAATTACATTATATGTACAATTCACTCTCACTCACACTCTCATTCACACTCTTTCAAGATTTTCTCTGTGAGCGCACACAGAGAGTGAAAATTCGGGAACACGTTAGCTCAGATGCTCAGGTCACATACGGCGTACCACAGGGTAGTATTCTTGGTCCCAGTCTCTTCCTGATCTACATAAACGATCTGTGTCAACTAGATCTTGAGAATGGTAAAATTTTTACATATGCTGATGACACGGCACTCGTATTTCATGGAGAGACCTGGGATGAGGTCCGACTAAAAGCAGAGTTGGGCCTGCTTAGCGTGAGCCACTGGTTAAGAGCGAATCTACTAACCTTAAACCTTGCTAAATCGACCCTGATCCAATTTAGTTTCTCTAACTTTAAGCCTCCTAATGTTTGGGTTAAGTTACATGCATGTTGTGCCCCCCCGAACTACTCGTCCTGCTCGTGTCCACCAATTCCTCAATCAAATACAGTTAAATATTTAGGAATATTGTTAGATGATAAGTTTACTTGGCGCCAGCACATAGACGTAACCACTGCGCGAATTAGAAAACTCATATGGGTTTTCAAGACACTTCGACACGTCGCTGATTATGAGCTACTACGCACGGTGTATTACGCACTGGTTCAGTCAGTGATCGGTTATTGCATTGGAGTCTGGGGTGGGGCTTGCAAAACGCACATGATTCGACTTGAAAGGGCCCAAAGATCTGTGCTTAAAGTAATGACGTTTAGGCCTTTTAGATTCCCCACCTCAACTTTATATGACAAGTGTCAAGTTCTCACAGTACGTCAAATGTATGTTTTACATATAGTTACCAAACAGCATCTTGTCACACCATTAAATAAACAAGTTTTAAGTAAGCGTACTATAAGGAACGTTTGCCTATCTGTTAATTTTGACACCGCAGCTGCTAGAAGACAACGCATGTATTTGTCAAGTCACATTTATAATAAAACAAACATTGCCCTTAATATTAATCCTCTTACAATAAGGGATGCTAAAACTAAAACTAAGGCATGGCTACTGACTCAAGAGTACAGTCAAACAGAATCAATTTTGGGTTAGGTATTAATTTCGACAAGATCACATTTCAACATTGATGTATAATTTGGGAAGATTAGATTCGCGCTCCTCGACGTGGACCGCATCAGTGGGTTAACGCACAAAATTGACTTTAGACACATTCCAGCTAGCGTTTTAGTAGCACGTTGGGTAAAATTACCGTAATCGTATAAATTGTCAGCAGCTAGGTATGCCTTTGTGTGTTTTCTATATGTGCACCAATAGTTAAAAACCAAAAACAAGTCCCACGGGATTGCTTTTCACTCGCAAGTACGGCCACAAATGTTAATTTGTTGAAAATTATAATAATATAATTATGACGTTTGCTTTGACACATTTGGTGATAGCGATGTTGGAGCGTATTATATCTTCCTCTAATATATCAATGCATATCACCCGTGAGCACATTTTCTCACTAACGTTCATCCATACACCACACCACCACACTCCACACATGAACACACCACACACACACTCTTCACACTTCACACTCACACTAATGTAAAAATTGTTACCTATATTAATTTTCTATAATAATATAAATTTAAATAATGTTTAATAAGATTAATAAGGATAAAATCCATAACCTACCAACTGATTGTGAGAAGACACTGGCTCCTGTAACACAGGTGTTGCTACCTAGCACAGGAGTCAGGGCTTTAAATTTACTTGTGCACCTTTTGTTATGGCAATAAAGAATTTATTAATTACAATATTTATCATTTAGACTTTAATTCTTATTAAAGTACTCTATCAATTTTAAGCATTTAGACATACAATCTTTATTAGTACTCGTACAATTTCAATATTTAATTTAGAAATTAATTACTTTTAAAGTCCAACAACAATCTCTATAGCATTCTGACATTCATTTATTTTAAAGTACAATAAGTCCATTATCAATCTTTTGCATTTATATATTTTCTGTTTTAAGTATCGTTCTATTTGTGTTTCTCTTTCTTTTTTTTTTTCTTTTTCATTTTGAAACTATTTTCGAGATCTGTTTAAAGGGTTATTCATCTCTGAAAACAGCACAAATGGGGAATTTCCATTGTTTTTTTCAAAATACTTATTTATTTTACTTCAAAAAGTAGTCATTTTTCCGGTCTGATTTTGCATTGACTGATTCTCAGCCGTTTAAGGATATCCCTGTTTTGCTTCTCGACTTCACCGTTTTGCAGACCTGCTGGCTTACCATCCGGTATGAAATATTTCCTTGTTCAATACAAAAATGTTTTGAATTTCTGGATAGTCAATGGTCTGCCATTGACAAAGATACTTGCAGGATTTCCGGTTCTCGAAATATTTTTTTCAACACTTTTATTGTGTCTTGTGTAGAGATATTGATTTCATGATTTCAATAATCTCTTTGGATCGAGTGTAATAATCGATGATTACGAAAAGATAATCTCCACTTGGCAATGGATCCAAAATCAGTAGCAATATACCTACACCCAAGCTTCAATACCAGTATACACCCAAGCTTTCGAAGGGAGTTTTCGCTTTTGCATTGGTACTAAGGGATTTGGACCATTTGCACCTGAGACACACAGTACCTACTGCAGTGCAGTCTTTGTTTATTTTCGGCCACCTTTGTGCATAACCTATTTATTTATTTATTTATTTGTTGACAATATATAAGGCCGCCAGTAACAGTCACAATACCCCCCGTACTAGTTTATACTGTATTACAGTAGGGTATTATTCCTCATTGCTGTGACCCGTAGAGCAACAAACGAGTAAGAACTTAAGAAATTAAGACCCGTTAGGAAAATAAATTTAAACAAATGAAAAACTTACACTAATTTTGCAACCTATCGTACGAGACGACATAATTTGATTTCCCATGTTTATAATTATATGCTTGCAATCGAAGGATTCAACCCTTGATTCACGTGCGTGCCAAATAATGTAACATTTAGAGGCAGCGGCATATAGTCTAAGTAAGTACATAAATTAAATTGCCCATATTTAATACCTCTTTTCCGGTCTGACAAAACTATTTTTCAAAGTCTGTCAGACACTTATTTTCGAAGGCAATGATGCCTCCTTTGTCGTCGTATACCACAATACGATCTTTTAGGTCATAATAGGGTGGAAATCTTACACTTTTTATTGATAAATCACAGAAAACTTTGAATTTATTCGATAGTTTCCGGTTGTCTAAATTTCTCAATTGCTTTAATGTTTTGTCAAGTGGTTTAATGTCTGATGACGAAAACTCGTTACCTTGAAACTGAATAGTTTTTAAACACATTTATAACATTGCCGTCTTAGAGCTTTGTTAATAGTACGTTTCTAAGCATGGCATCATGTTCTTTTTAATCACGGGCAAAGACAAATAAATCGTCTATTTACAACTCCTTCGCATGCAACCGTAATGACAAATGATCAGGTTACTGAGATCTTTTGATTGAGATATATCTAAGGTCTGTTAGTCAATGGGGCATTTTAACTCTAATATCCTTTGGGAATGAATTGCTCCATGGTGGGCATTGGATGATTTTCTCTAATAATGCTATGTTGGCAACACACATATTCAAAGAAATACGAATTAGGCATCATCAGAGAAATCCAGGAAGATTGTTTATTTACAGGCTCAATGATGTCCATTATTACCAGTTCATCTAATTCATTATTTATCTTTGATTCCAAAGGAATTGGGACTTGCTATGAGGATGACAAACTGGAGGAATAATTTTTATCAAAAGATCTTTAAACTTAGGAAATTGTTTATAATCAATGCAATTACATCAGTTACTAGTTTTAGCTTTTACTGAAAAGGTTCCATAAACCATTTTTATAGCACTGATTTAGAACCAGCATTTGTCTATGCATCAAACGAGCAGTGGATGTTTTGCCTAATGACATTTTTGCTGATTGGAGACTGTAACTTGAATGTTTTTTTTTTTTTATATGTCCTCCCAAGCTTTCATATTAGATCTATTAATCGTTGAGCACTTTGGTGTTAACCTCATCTACTTGACAGTCTATTGTTGCATAGCCGTCAATGTGGAAAATATAGTATACTTAAGCTCTTTTAGCTTTATTGTTGCATTTGATGAGGGGTTAGAACTTTTGTTTTATTGGCCCTTTTTCTGTAGTTTCTGAAACTGATCTTTGAAACCACATTTTATGCAATTTGCATAAATTTTCTGGGCAGGAACTATTATCACTTTAGTGATTTACTGAGGTTAGAAGTTTTTGTTTTATTGGCCTTAGTTCTGCAGTTTCTAGAAATTACCTATAAAACCACATTTTATGCAATTTGCATAATTTTGCTAGGCTGGAACTATTATCACTTTAGTGATTTTTACTGAGGTTAGAAGTTTTTCTTTTATTGGCCCATGTTTTGCACTGTTTTTAGAAATGATTTTTGATATCACCTTTTGTGCAATTTGCATTAATTTCGGGCAGGAACTATTTTATCTCTTTTTGCTTTATTGCTGTCATTTGATGAGAGATTAGAACTTTTCTTTTATTGGCCCTTTGTTTTGCACTGTTTCTGAAAATGATTTTTGAAACCACCTTTTGTGCAATTTGCATTAATTTCAGGGCAGGAACTATTTTATCACTTTTGTGATTTTTACTGCCATTTTGGCAATAGAGATCAACTTCTTTTTAAGTATTTAACTTAATTGTTTTAGTGTCAATTTATTAAGGCTGGTACTTATTGCATTTATGCTCTGACATATCGTGGAACTTGTTCAACTGCAGTTTTGCGGTTTCTAGGGAGTTTGCTTCTGCTAAGATTTTCGATTTTGGCTGTGTCACCAAGTATCAGAATATTTTTTCTCAATTATTAATCGAGCTACACTTTTAAACGTCAGTTGCATCGAGATCAGATACAAGAACTCCGGGTACATTAAAATATAAACGTGCTTCCCGAGGCACGACGGAGTCTCGGTATGTAAAGATGGTCACCCATCCACGGACCAACCGCGGCAACCGTAGCTGGACCTGATCGATCGACCCGTGTGGCTGTTATTACTTAGCTTCAGTATGGTCTGTTAAAAACTCAACACAGTTTTCGTTAGGTATGTGAGTTACGGGAATAGAAACTGTAGTAGACCTTTTTTTTTTATGAGCGGATTCATAAACATGTCGCGGGGACCGCCACTTGACAGATGTTGACGTCATAAGTGACTGGGTCGTGAGCGGCTTTGAATACATCGTACTAGCAAGAGCTCTGTGAGTATTGTTTACATAACATTGTTTACATAACATTTAAATAAAACTCTAGTTAGTTAGTCGCACAAGGGTCCGTTTATAAGTAGGTACTCGCTAAGTGCTAACTAAGCAAAACGGTCAGTTGACATTAAAGACATCGGGGCTTACTTAATTATTAGGCCCATTGAGATGTGATGAATTATTAGGTTTTTATTTTTTGTTGATGACAATAGCCAGCGCAAGATGCATAATAGAGATTTTGGTTAAAATCATTTAGCCTTAACAGACGCATGACACTTGTTCAGTTTTAACAATAGGTTTTCATAACCTAAATTACTTCGAAGTTATCGAAGGGGTACTTGGTTAAAACTAGTACTAGCGAATAAATATTATTCGCTGGTACATTTAGAATTCATGATACTTTTTCAGTTTTAACAATAGGTTTTATTTTGACCTACATTACTTCGAAGTTATCGAAGGGGTACTTGGTTAAAACTAGTATTAACGAATAAATATTATTCGCTGGTACATTCAGAATTCATAAGACTTTTTCAGTTTTAACAATAGGTTTTAATGACCTACATTACTTCGAAGTTATCGAAGGGGTACTTAGTTAAAACTAGTATTAACGAATATTATTCGCTGGTACATTCAGAATTCATAAGACTTTTTCAGTTTTAACAATAGGTTTTAATGACCTACATTACTTCGAAGTTATCGAAGGGGTACTTAGTTAAAACTAGTATTAACGAATAAGTATTATTCGCTGGTACATTCAGAATTCATAAGACTTTTTCAGTTTTAACAATAGGTTTTAATGACCTACATTACTTCGAAGTTATCGAAGGGGTACTTAGTTAAAACTAGTATTAACGAATAAATATTATTCGCTGGTACATTCTATTTAATCGAAAATACCTTTCGATTGGTACATAATATTTGCAAACGGCTTTGGTCAACAATAGGTACTAATTTCATTTAATCGAGAATATCATTCGATTGGTACACATTATTTGCAAATGGGTTTCGGACAACAATACTTATTTGATGTATTTTGAGTATTTTCTAAACAATTTAGGTACCTATTTAGATATTTTTGTAATTATTTTCAAAATGCAGACAGTAACCACATTCCGACACACGGTTTTGTTTACGACTTTATGTATTTAGCGATGTAATGACTTATTTTCATCGATCTATACCTACAGTTACGATTACGACACATCCTTCAGCTGATCGCCGACAGATTGCGCATAAATAAAATTTAAATTAGGTAGGTAAACACATTAAAATTTAGGCACCACCGAGTGTTGTCACATTTTTTTTTTTTCAAAACCCTTTAGTCAATAAAATAATTTTGTTGCTGACCAATTCCGTAAGTACCTATGCATAATTTGAGCCATAATTTAACTTACTGCGCTTTCACTCGTCGCCAATGTGGTGTCCACTAAGATCACTTGTTAGGACTGTGTGTTTGGAGTAAAACCACCAGATTATCAGTAAGTACACTGCAGCTCAAAGGGAACGTCTAGTCGGCTCCAGGCATGAGCCAGACTGAACGGGACTCTTGCGGCGCGAGACCCTTTGAGTTACGTGCTACATTTAATTGTATATCACAGTGGGTATTTAGGGTTTTTTATGAGTTTTGCACTGATTCTAAATTAACTGTAATGCAAGCAATATGACAGATTTCAGACTAAATAAAAAACCAAGACATAGCATTGTCAACAGTGACGTGAGGCTTCACGTTTCGGGTATCGTAAACATGTGTGTACGTAATGAGGTGTAGTTTAATTGTAGTTTGTTGTAAATGTGTGCTTGTGAGCGTGTATGCACAGAATGAGGTGTAGTTTAGCATGCTTCACTGTATTATTCGCAGCGCTAAGTCTGGGTTTTAAGATAGTCAGTTTTTGACAATGACATTAAACCTCTAAACGTTGCCATGATTACACAGTGTGAAGAGTGTGGAAGTGAGACACATATATACGAAATTAGTAAGAACATTGAGACAAAGCATCGTATCTTCTATCTCTTACGGCGTGTCGTATTTTTGCTGGGCGAACTTTTGAATGTTAGCCAAACAAAGCGCTTTCA
This sequence comes from Cosmia trapezina, assembly GCA_905163495.3. Classification (NCBI taxonomy): domain Eukaryota; kingdom Metazoa; phylum Arthropoda; class Insecta; order Lepidoptera; family Noctuidae; genus Cosmia; species Cosmia trapezina. Next base: position 9,193,030 of record LR991044.1, read on the forward strand.
CTGTTACAAAATTTATCTTGCGTCGATTAATTTAACTTTTTTGGACAGTTTTTGCATTGTGTATTGACTTGGGTTTCAGTCCAAAATATGGAAGATTTCTTACGTTAAACTTCATTTGTCATACCACATAACCTAGAAAAAGTATTACATTGCTGTCTCATGACCGGCCACGCGGTGGCTCGATCTAGATGTGTATGTATATCTAAGGTTTTTGAAGAATTTGACATGAGAAATTGACAGGTATCTACCTACTTATGATTTTATGATGTCAGTGTTTTAAGAGTAGATCCTCGTTATTGTTGGTCGTTCCGTTAAAATGTGTGGAACCCTTTCTGTTATGGTTTACACAAGCCATTAACAGAATGTTGTAGTAATTAGTAAACACAGGATGTTGTTTCATTCATTTGTTGAAGCGTGACGCGGTAAAAACGTTCTTAGTGTTGGTTTATATTTAGTTCTTGTTTATGGTTATCGTTAGTTGTGCTCTTATTTGCTCCATGGTACAAGGACTTTCATAGATATTAAATTTGGCATCATGAATGACCCAATCATTATTTTGTACGGTGCACATAAAATTGTGTGAATATTTTGATTCAAGAAATAAATTAGAATTTTCATTATGCAATGATGGCATCTCTCACATTTTTCCTCATTTTTAACCTTGTGAAAAATAATAAGAGGGTTCGTGGCTAAATAATAATTGCCGCACGAGTCGATCTTCAAGGTTAAGCAACGCTTGCCGAGGTTGTTCGTAGATGGGTGACCATCTATAACATACCGATACCTCGTATAAAGTACGTTAAGGCGTTGGTCCCGGCTGTCATTCGTAGATCTTTGACAGTCGAGTTACGGGTCATCAGAAGCGCGAATGTCTGACAACCAGCCTTGCCAAGGGGTATCGTGTTACTCAGGAACTGGGTTGTGGTGGTCAGATACGCAGTCCCTCCATGTAAAATACTGGTATTCAGCTGCATCCAGATAGACTGGAAGCCGACGCCAACATAGTTTGGAAAAGGTTAGGCAGATTAATCTAGTTAAAAATAATGAATTGTCTATAGCCTCACATAATTATAAGATGTTCAATCTCTGAAAAGCTAAGTTATGTTGTGCCCTTTACCGATTAATCATAAATATTAACTTAAAATGTTACACGGAAGTCAGCTCAAGATGGAAGGCGCGTATTAACGGCTTGGGGTCAAAGGGTCGCACTCGAACTCACGACTTAACATCTATTCGTAACATAGGCTTAGTTTATCGCCAAATTACAGGGATTTAATACGTATTCGATTATTAATGAGACAGATTATATCATACGTAATATGTTTTTATGAAGAGATATTTTGCAAACAGGAAGATGGTAAACATGAATGCATAGTAGAAAGTGGTTACAGCCTCATACGGACACCTGCAACATGGAAGGCTTTGAGGATACGTTGTCGTAATACATATTAGGTATGACCAACATAAATTATCGCGCTCGTATGCTTCAAGGTTCCTAGAAACAGGCGCGACACGGGACGCGAATCGTGCACGATACAAAGGTTCCACGTTTTTTGTCGCATGCGATTCGCCTCGCGTGTATCACCTGTTTGTGAAAGGAATAGGCTGAGTTGCAAGCGGCTATAGTATAAGTACCCACATTTCGCTAGCTTATGTTTTAGTTATGTTTGTACTTACCGTGGTTTCACCCGCATAAGTCTCGATCCCGTAGGAATATCGGGATAAAAAGTATGCTTTGTCCTAACTATGGTCATGGACTGCCCATGTGTCAAATTTCATCCTAATCCGTTCAGCCGTTTTAGCTTGAAAGCGTAACAAACAAACAAGCAAACAAACTCGCTTCCAGTTAGGATTTGGGTTGAATGCTTAACATCAGTTTCGTATTATCATAACTACCTAACTCCTTGACAAATTGTAATAGTTCCATTGAATTGTAGATCCCGACCGAATGTCGTTTTCGGTTTCAGGCATTTTTTAGCCAAAATATGATATATTATGTAAATAAATAATTTCAATTCATTTATTCAGAGAAAAATGACAGTTACTACTTACAACCATGAATGTATTAATTTATTATAGTCGCGATGTCGCGATGAATAATATTTTAATCAAGATACAACCTGACACTGACCTGCAAATTGCAAAAAACGCAAGAAAAATTGAATTTCGCGGGCTACCATTGCGGATTCCACCTTAAACGATTAAATAATGATGAGATGAAACTGTATTTCTTTTACTTTTACCCAAAGACATTAAATACCAAAGAAAAACCAAACAACAAACAAATCTGACGCATTTACAGACAGAGCTACAAATGCTACAAATTTTTGGCGATTTATAACAGGGACGTTCTTTTCTTGGTTTAACATTTTTGAAAAACAAGATGGCCGAGTCCGTTCTGATTTTTGAATAGTTGTTTAGCTCCACCATCTACATACCTCTTAGAGCATTTAAACATACCTATATAAATAAAAGAAAGTCGTGTTAGTTACACTATTTATAACTCAAGAACGGCTGAACCGATTTGGCTGAAAATTGATGGTGAGGTAGCTTAGAACCAGGAAACAGACATAGGATACTATAAAAAAAAAACGGCTTCACCGATTTAGATGAAATTTTGTGTGTATATTTGAATGGGTTCCTGGATGGTTTGAAAACACAATTGGACCCGGTAGGTGGCGCTGCAGTCGGGTTCTAGGATCGTTCAGACAGGACAACGTCTGTCGGTCTGTCCGGTCCGCTAGTTTTGTATAAACACAAACACTTTCAAAAAACAAAAACCGTAGTCAGTCATGGGGACTGCCGACAGAATGTAAAACTTGACAGCGCAAAACGTCACACTAGAATGTCGCGTGACGGGTGATGCGTGACGCGAACTCATAAGATTTCCCCTAAAAAAGTTTTCACTTAAAAAAGCAACATTTTACTCTATGGTACCCTAATAACCACTATTTCTATTTGAATATGGCTCGAAGCCACTGTTATCTAAATAAGGCTCCCGCTAAGCGAATCTAATCTGACGCTAACCATAAGGGTCGTATTATATGGAGAGGTGCGCACACGCAATGCAGATGCAACGTCAGATACTGCTGAGACGATTTTGATGTTGTTCTAAGTGCCTGATAGGGTTGCTGTTCCTGCTTTGGTAAACAATGAGATGGTTATCTGGGCGAGATTAAATTCGTTGGTTTAATGTTTTGGTTTATTTTTTACATGCGATTTTTTGAGCACTGGGAACGGCCCTGGAGTGTTCAAACTAGGCCAGTTTGTGTAGAGACTGCCAATCGTAGGACGCCCTAAGGTTAGAAGGCGATGATCTTCACAGGTTGTCTGGCAGCCAGGTGTCACCATTGTGTGGATCACCCGGAGGACACGGTGGAGCAGACCTCCAGGTCTGGCCGGCTTGGGTGGAGCACCGCCGTGTTCTCACGGAGGCGGTCGGCGGCGGCGATCCAAACCTGGTCCAGGCCATGGTGAGGAGCGAGAGTGCATGGGAGGCCGTCACTTCCTTCTGCGAAGCAGTAATGCTCGCCAAGGAGGAGGCGGAACGCGTGATGGAGAGGCAACCTCACGCCCTCAGTCGCCGCAGGAGACGCCCTGGGCGGCGGGAGTATAGATAGCCGGTTCCCGGCCGTAGGCGCGGGCTTGCGGACGGCGAGTAGTGGGTAGCCCACCGGCCGGAATAGACGGTCGATTCTGTAAAAATCTCACCGTGAAAACTTAGGTGAAGTGAGTTTGTTTTTGATAGGAATTGACACTGTTAACAGCCGGTCGATTCTGTAAAAATCTCACCGTGAAAACTTAGGTGAAGTGAGTTTGATTTGCTAGGAGCTCACTCCACGCTCACTTCACCTAAGTTTTCACGGTGAGATGGTTACAGAATCGCACTGCTGTTCACTCCACGCTCACTTCACCAAAGTTTTCACGGTGAGATGGTTACAAAATCGCACTGCAGGCGCGGGTCGACGACGGCGCGTTGTGTTCCACGCGCGCCTCAAAGAGATGTCGTTGACGCACCTAATTCCGTCACTCCCTTATTGGACCAGTCACATTTAGTTCGGCAAAGTTCGGTTTTTCCGAAGATAATCGATGGAACCTTTACCTAAGTCCCTGTTACATTATTATGTAGGTATTGTAGATAACATAATCTCATTTGGCCCATCGCGCATCGCTTCAGCATTAAACCATTGTTTAACTCTGCAACCATTAACCCCTTAAGTATCGAATGCAACCCATGTCCGCGCCAGTTACACAAACTAAAAAAAAAAACACAAACTTAAACAAACCCTCCTCGGCCTCCTCAAAGGCCTACTTATCTCAAACAAATACAACACCATATTTATAGTTTGAACCACAAACTAACCGTAACAGTTAATCTTTATATCGTTAAAGTATTCGCAATGATAGCGACATATAATAGGTACTACAGAAGGATTGCTCCGTTCAAAATCATCTGCCTAGCCTTTTCCCAACTATTTTGGGGTCGGTTTCTAGTCGTACTGGATGCCGCTGTATACCTATATTTTACATGGATTGACTGCCTATCTGGTTGTCAGACTTTCGGGCTTCTGACGATCCGTAACGACTGTCAAAGAGCCATGAATGACAGCCGAAATCAACGGCTTAACGTGCTTTCCGAGGCACGGAAGGATCTTGAAAGGATGGGTGATGTGTGGTTTTGTAAAGAGGTCACCCATCCACGGACGTTGCTCCATACAGCAAGCGAAAACAGCGCACACACACACATAGGTGTGTACATGTGCGGCGATATCAAACGAATGACAGTCGCAAGTGCGGTTGCAGTCGCTGTTCGTGAAGCGTGTTTATGTGTGCTTTCGCTCCTTGTCTGAATCCGATTCACCCGACCTTCGGTATCTATTCGTTCTGTGTTTAAACGCAGGCGTTCGATTTTCAAGACTTCTTTATATTCCAATTTTTAACTTTCGAACGCTTTTTATTGGATGGTTTTTGTGACATCTACTAGCTGGCCCGACAGACGTTGTCCTGTACCAATTTCAATCATTCAAAATTCCCATAGAAAATTCAGTTTTTTTTTCCCGGCAACTTTTCCAATTTTTCTCTATATATTAGAACCTTCTCCTAACAATAATAAACACAACAAAAAAAGAATTAGCGAAATATTGTTCCATCCATTCACGCGTAATGCGATGACCAAGGGAAATAGGGATTCATTTTTATAATAAAAATAGATTAGATTATAGAATGTGTAACGTTAAATGCGCAAAACCTCTTAAGGGGTCATTGTACTCATCATTATGAACAACTTTTACTATCAGACCAAACCTGAAATCGCTAAAAAAATCAGCTGTTCAGTACATTTTGACGAATTAGGCGAACGTAAATGTACTGAACAGCTGTTTTTTTTTGCGATTTCAGTTTTGGTCCGATAGTAAAAGTTGTTCATAATGATGAGTACAATGACCCCTTAAGAGGTTTTGCGAATTTAACGTTAAGGCTCTTACAGACAGAGGCAATATCGCGTCGCGACGCGATATTTTTCTACGGATATAATATCGAAATATCGCGTCGCGACCGCGATATCGCCTGTCTGTAAGAGCCTTTACACGTTGCAGATTAGAGATTATAGATTGACGTACAGTTCGTTGTATGGAACCGGCCTTCTGCACTTATCTATTTTGTGATAGCGGTGATCACCGTGCCTATTAAACGCAACGATAAATAACTTGCCCGGGTCAGCGCATGTTCTGCGCAGGCGCAGGCTTCTAGTAAATGTTGAAAGTCGACAGTTACTCATTCTGAAGGGACTAAATTGTTGTATGTTGGTAAGTTATCGAGGTGAGCTGGTGTGAATTTGGTTTTGTTTCCGGGGTTCAAAAATGAGTTTTTAAGTTAGTGGTAAGGTCAATAGATCACTACATAAATAGATATAAATCAATAGGGATGATGACTAAACATTTTTGGACACATTTTTTTTCTTTTTTACGTAACTACAAGATTACGGCGATACATTGAGTTATAATGTGGCATGACGTCACACCTAGCTAGATTATATACGTAGATTAGTGACGTCGCGACGTCTGTGGAACTTGTTCACGAAAGCGACGGAACACCACGTCCTACGGCCGAAAGTCTTTTTCCTTGAAGTTGACGTTGCGGCGCAACTCCAGTAACTGCACCCTCGGCGTGTACCTCGTCTTTTCGCCTTAGTGGTGTAGTGTAGGTGGGAGATGTGTATTCGGCTTTGCGACACGCAGGATCACTTCGGGCTGCGTTGGAGCTTTGCCGGAGCGGTTCTTGTTCTTTCGCTATTGGCGCTTCCTCCTTTGCACCGCCATCCACCGTCGTGAAACGGTCATTGTCAGCCCTATTCGGCGCCTTTTCCGGCATGGGCTTGATACTACCAGGGCCAAGGGCACTCGCGGTAATTTGCACACTGCTTGGATCGAACCATTCATCGATCCCAGAATCCCAGGAACTAGCATAATGTGGGTGTGCTCATGCTGGTTGATACACCTTTCTTTACTTTATTTATTCCTTCGGGAATTGCAAGAGTGAACGTTATGATAAGCTTACTAGCTTCTCCACGCCCAGCAATTCTTTTGTCAAACTTAGTTCATGTTTTGTTCACAAGAGTCTCAGAAACGTTTAGGTAATGCCTAGCCATTGTAACGCAGGATACTGGAATCCCACAATGTCGCAAGCTTCGAGTGCGGAAAACCTCCTATTATGAAAGTTACCAGCGACGGGCTGCTCGTAACCCAGTAGCAACAGCCGTCGGTAATAGTTGCGTAGTTACGATCTTTAGCCTCAGTACGTTGTATATCCGTTATCGATAACAACTGGGTGTTCAGTTTAAAGATCACTGAGGTACCAGAAGTCAGGTGGTCGGTTAACAATGGAAGTTAATAAAATGTTGGTAACCACTTCTGCTAGGGACCAGTGTTCTGATTTTTGGGGAGACTTTTATCCTGCAAAGAACGATTTTGGGACGTTACATCTTTCACGAATCCACGTAATAGTTTAGAGGCCTTTAGATGGTTAGGAACAGGTTTTTTGTGTTTGAAAGAAAGAAAGAAAGAGAAAGAAAATGAGGTTTCATTTTGATTTCCCTTTCGAAGGTCAAGTCTTTCAAAGCTAAAATCCATGAAAAATTTACTAGGTATCTCATACTTTCGTCTCCTCTAAAACTCCTAAAACGGTACCTCGTAATCAGTATTTCAAATAGCCTCCACCGTCTACCGTTGTATGTTTCCTAGTTCACAGTACCTACCTACCTACTTACATAGAGGTACCTCTTCTCGATCGAGAGTAGGCGTAGTCCCGCATGATGACCCCTGAGCCTGTGACGTCATACGGTCCCATGTCGTCGATAAGCGGTAACATCCGCGTCCTAACTGCGCAGACGCAGGGTTGGGGAAATGTACGAAATTTACGAGTAGTGTTTTGTGTTTGGTGAAATGTGGGTGCGTGTGGTGATTTTATCGGGTTTACAGTTTTGTTTAACAATTTTCTCGATATCTAACAAAAGAAAATAGTCTTCCGGGATCATGAATACCTTAGTGAAGAAGTCATTTTAAGTCTATGCAAGTGTCAACTGGCTTGTCGAGCACTTTACCTTACATCTAATGAGATTGTGGAAAAGTACAAGTAGTGTATTAATACACTAGTTGTACTTTTCGAGAAGCGAGAAAATTTTCTCGCTTCATCAATATCACGCACAGGAATGCAATGACAATGAGAGATGTAGATATAAAAAAATTTGTGTGTATGAATGTATGTATGTTTGTCCACGCATTTCTCCGAAACTATTATTACGACCATTTTTTTTGTATTGGCTTACATTTATTACAGCTTACGGAAAGATAAAGATATAAATATTATAGATATAGTTTATTTGTCAAACATGCGTACACATACCTACACATCAAGCATGCAAGATCTTCTCAAGGAAAACTTGCACTGAGTTTCATCAAAATCAGTTCAGTATCCTGGCTTATTCGATGCGAGCTACGGTTGTGGTGTCAAAGGGAAAACATGGCAAAACCGGGGTTAAATTCTAGTGCAATATTTACAACAAAACTATTAACTACTTGAGTAATTCATCAACTCGTCCCACATGTTTACGGCCCATTTGGGACGACTTGACGAAAATCAAAATAAATAATATTTTCATTCTTCAAGTCGTCCCACGTTACTTTTTGTGTGGAAATTTAAACTTTATCAACGTTTGGTACAGTTATTAAGAAAAGATATAACAATATTTTTTTAAGAATTTTTAGTATATACTTTACTTTTTTTTTAAATTATTGTACCGTGTTTTTTTTTCTGAACTGAATAGTTTTTTTTTTCTGAACTGAATAAAGTATTTTTTTCTTTTTTTATTTTTTTTTTTACTTTCGTTTTGTTCATAGATTATTTAATAGGTATTAAAAAAGTCAGTACCAAGTAAAACATTTTTTTCTAGATATGTTTAATTTTACACGCAAACGCACAAGTTCAAGTGTTATATGCGAATGGTAGACATGTTAAGTTTCGGTTATTATCAGGTTAATAAACAATGGTTACGTGCATAGAAGTATAAAAAACAGTGGTTGCTTTTGAAGTAAATGATGACAGGACACCCTATGAATAAAATGAAGGTACAAAAAAATATTTTTCAATACACTTCCTCGAAAACTGGTTCATATCGCACTACGATTAGGTTCACAATGCAATGTATGTGGCACGCGTGCGATTTTTTATTTTCCCGCACGTGTGCGGGAATGCCACAGATAATTTATACCTATACTTAGTCCAAATTGGTTCAATGCCTCTATTCACAACTCTCTATTCGGAGATGAATGTTTTTTTTTAATCTCGGCAAAGAGATATGCGTCTTTAAGGGCGAGCGCGCATTGCGGTGCGTTTTTCTCCCGCATAATCTGTGAAGTATGGAATATCTTTGAAGTGCGCGCACTGCGGTCATGCGTTTTGTTACTGTAGGCCCCGCCCAGTGCGGCAGAACTAACGGAAACGCACCGCAGTGCGCGCTCGCTCAAAGGCGTTAATATTTTTTGAATATTTAAATAATGTTTCTATATAGAATATTATCAAAAACCATGATTATTACAATAAAAAAAACGTTTATGAACAAGTTAACATTTATTTGTGTTCTAAACTCGAAAATATTTGAATTTTCTATTTTTCATATTAGGCTGTTTATCGGCTTTATACCTTTGCTTCTCTTTCAACCTGGCGAAAGCAAAGCGCGGAAAAAAAAGAAAATTTAAATCATAGTTCCCTATTTCTATTTATGACAAAATTATTTTCCGTTATTTTATGTGTTTTTAGGGTTCCGTACCAAAATGGTAAAAAAGGAACCCTTATGGTGTGACTCAGTCTATCTGTCTGTCTGTCTGTCTGTCGGTCTGTCTGTCACAGCTTCATATCTCAGGAACTACTAATGCTATCAACTTGAAATTTGGAATTGTTTTATTTAGAGGCATGAGGAACAGGGTGTAAAGTTCACTCATCCTCTATTGAAAAGTGAGGATCCTCCGACCAGACGGGTGTTGTGTCTGGTGGGCTACTGCCCGACGGTTGATGTCGGGACGTTGTATATATGCTAATCGCGTGGTAAACTCTAATTGCGCGATGCAGGTTTTGCGTGACGTCATGTCGTTTGACGACACGGTTGGCGCAATGGTTGAGCGATTGACTGCTGCGCTGCATGTCGCGGGTTCGATTCCCGCACGGAACAAGTATTTGTACGACATACAAGTATTTGTTCCGAGTCTGGGTGTTTTTCTATCTATAATATGTATGTATTTACAAAAAAAAAATATATATAAGTAGTTTATCAGCCATCTCGTTACCATAACACAAGCATTAGGTTGCTTAGCTTGGGACTAGATGGCGTTGTGTGAAATGTCCAAGGATATTTATTTATTTTATTTATTGACGCGTAGTTCATATGTGGCGATGTAGATGCCGCCACATCACTCCCCTCCGGATACCGGAGGTCGATAGTGGGCTGAGTCGTGTATCTTGCGATGCTTGCCAGTGCCAGTTGTGGTTCCAGTGAGTCGGAACCTGGTGCCGCATATTTCACGGTGAGTCGGAACTGTCTGCGGTGATACCCCAGTGAGTCGGGGTGGCGCTGCGTTATGCTCCAGTGAGTCGGAGTGTACAGCGCTGTGTTGAGGCTGAAGGTGATGACCAGGAATGCGCGTCCGCTGCATGCTGGTGGTCAGGATACCTGTTGAAGCCGTGGATGCTGGCTGGCTGTGTGACTCGCCACTCGAAAGCTTGAGGAAGTGATAAAAAGAAAGACTCTTTCTATTGGTGAAACTATGTTATAGGCAGACAAAATATATTCAATTAAAATACAAAAGTTTTAATGGTTAACGGTGTTGGTGATTTAATCTTTTCTGTATGTGACAATGTTGTGACGATTAAATATTTTATAACAAATTCTTTTTTTTTATTTCCACACTAACACTTTTGCTACTGATTGTACCTTTTCTCATTTTGACAGCAACGTGGGACGACTTGCAGAATGAAAATATTATTTATTTTGATTTTCGTCAAGTCGTGCCAAATGGGCCGTAAGCACGTGGGACGAGCTGATGAATTACTCAACTACTTATTACAAACAAAAATATTCCACTCTTTAGGTAACTAAAAATTACGAAATAAAAAAAATAAACCGACTTCAAAAAGATAACTCAATATAATAACTCAAAATTATGAATTATGTAACTTCAATTTCGGAAGTCGATGGCAAAGAACCAAAATAAAGATCCAAAGACACCGAGGTCCGACATTAAAGTTATTTCATAATTTTGAGTTATTTTTAGGGTTCCGTACATCAAAAGGAAAAAACGGAACCCTTATAGGATCACTCGTGTGTCTGTCTGTCTGTCTGTCCGTCTGTCACAGCCAATTTGCTCCGAATCTAATGGACCGACTAAGTTGAAATTTGGTACACATATAGATTTCTGTGACGCCAAACACGTACGGCTAAAGTAAATAAATGAATTTTGAATAGGAGGGTCACTTTTAGGGGCGCAAATAAGAAAATAAAAAAAAAAGTTTTGCAAACTGCACCGTGTGACATATCAAATGCTTACTATGAGGCTCAAATATATATTTTTTATAATTTAAGAATAAATCGCTTTAAAGTTATTTAAGAACATAGACGAAAATTGACCATTCCCCCCTTATATCCGAAACTACTGAGCCTAAATTTTTGAAAAAAAAACACAAAATAGTTCTATACCTGTAGATTACAGGAAAACCTATAAGAAGTTTGTGGTATTAAAATAACATGTGAGTACAAAGTTACATGTTACTGTTGGAATGTATGGGAGAACACATGTCTTACCAATAAAATGTTAAGTTTGTTCCAGGGATATTTAATTTAATCCCAACTACGGAACCTTTCATTGTGCGTAGTCACGACACGCACTTGGCCGGTTTTTTTTAAATTTTTTTTCTTAAGATACCTATTTTTTTTTAATACTTTTTATTCCTCTAATCGTAACAAATTTCAAACTACATTCTTTCCCACTGTCCAAATAACATTCATTACCTAACTCAGACACCACTATCTATGTCTGAACAAGTGACATACTAGCACAGGCACTACTGAATGATTGAAACCTGTTGGTACTGAAGCCTAATTAAAGTTTCTCGCATTGTGTCGGTATCATCACGCCGCGCTGACGTTGCTGACGTGGCTCGATAATACGTCGCGGCTAACTGTGCGCGCACGCAAGGCTGAACTGTCTAAACTCCTTTGCAAAAAAAACGGGCACCTTACAGTCATTGGCTTTTCTATGGATAATATATTTTTAGTATGTCATTAGCATTATATGACTAGAAATTTCTTATTATCATTGAGAATAAAGTTTTTAACCCTTAAATTCTGGAATCGGTGTTTTAGTCAATGTAAACAGAGAGTCGTGTTAAAATGGAAATTTTTAGGGTATAATTAAATTAAGACTACGAGTATTTTTATGGTATTTTAATAATAAAAAGACATTAAAAAATAAAAATTAATAACGAGTATGACCCCCCCTTGCAGCGTTTACGGCATGTAATCGTCTTGGCATGCTTTCCACCAGGCTTTTGATGGTGTCCTGTGGAATGTGTTCCCACTCAGCCGAAATCACACGTTTAAGCTCCCTGATGTTTTGTGGAAGGGGTTGGACAGATCGTACTCGCCTTTTTAGGAGGTCCCAGACGTGCTCAATGGAGTTACGGTCGGGGCTCCGCGCTAGCCAATCCAGACGACGAATACCGACCTCTTTCATATAAGCATCTACGTCGCCAGAGCGGTGATGCCGAGCATTATCGTCCATGTAAATGGCATCTTCACCAATTACAGTCAGTGCGGGCTGTGCATGTTGACAAATTATTCATGTTAAGTACCTTTGCGCATTTAGTGAGCCATTTTCAATGAACACTATCTCGGTACGATATCTGGAAGTTACGCCCGCTCAAAACATAACGGACCTTCTACCATAAGGGGTGATTTCTTCAAAACACACGTCCGCATAGCGTTCCCCTGGTCTTCGTAACACTCGCCGGCGTCGGTCCTCACCATTCGTGAGCCATTTTCAATGAACACTATCTCGGTACGATATCTGGAAGTTACGCCCGCTCAAAACATAACGGACCTTCTACCATAAGGGGTGATTTCTTCAAAACACACGTCGGCATAGCGTTCCCCTGGTCTTCGTAACACTCGCCGGCGTCGGTCCTCACCATTCAGACAAATTCGAGCCTCATCGGAGAAGAGTACCCTACTCCAGTTACCTAGTGTCCAAGATAGTGATAGGTAATTTCTAGTGAACCTCAGTCGAGCAATCCGGTGCTCACGGAGTAACCGCTGTGAACCGTAACATTGGCTACACCCCACTTCCAGCAGCGCTATAATTTTACTAGCTCTTATTGCTTTTTTCTGCCATTACAATCGACATAAAGATATCTGTTTTAAGTCACAATAAGGCAGGATTATGCGAAAAACATAAATTATTCTAATAAAAATAACGAGAAGTTAGTTTTAGTTGCCTGATAACCTTTTAACCCTAACCCTGCGAATAGTAAGTAAAAAGTCATAAACTGAAAAAGGGATTATTATTTTTTAAAACAACAGTTTCGAATTTGAAATTAACTTATTTTTCATACCCAGACTCTTTATTAAGTGCCAGTAACATAGTTTGGCTATTAAAACCTCTTTAGAACTAAATGATTACCAATAATGTAGAAAAATCCAAACCGCCCGTTTTTTTTGCAAAGGAGTGTATTTTTAGTGTCAGAATGGTCTATCATTGATTTCATAATTGTTGATATTGACAAGTTTGGTAATCTACTAATATAATGGCGTCATAATGGCGTCATTATGACTTTCCAATGGTCAATTACTGACACTCCATTGTATGAAATTATAAATTTAGCAGATTACGTACTTTTAGTAAAATGTCAATGCAGTGACAATGGGATCGTGATGGAATGTAAAAAATAGCATACTTGGGGCCCTGGCTGATAAAAATAATGGGCACTGGATTTCCCCTTTTATTTTTCCTGTTAAATTCCCCGTAAACAAACAGTTCTGTCTATCGGTGGAAAAAGATATGAATGAACTATCCGTATAGGATAACTCCTACTGTATAATATAGGTACCGTACAGCATGTGTCTCGTTAACGTTATCGATCGTCACGTGACCGTCTCGCTGACGTAATGCGATAGCGTCTACAGTTAGACGGTAGACCCCCAACATGCGCACACGCAACTTTGGTGTATTTCGTGTTTATTGATCGAGGAGATGGTTGTGTGTGATCTATGTTTTTGTAGCTTTGTGACTTTGTGTGATTACTTAACAGGATTCATTCTCGAAAGCTCTAAAATCTTATTAGAGCTGATTTGGTTGACTGAAGAATCTGAGCTATTAATATAAACAAACCGGGCAAGTGCGTGTCGGATCACGCAAAATGAAGGGTTCCGTAGTTGAAAAGAATTTATCCCAAAAACAAACTTAACATTAAAATCCCAAAAAATATTTTTTTTTTATGTGGTCAAATTACAAATGACCAATTTTCAGACTTTTTCCTTTACTTATGCTGTGAGACCTTGCTTCTTGCCAAATTTCATGATTCTAGGACAACGGGAAGTACCGTATAGGTTTTCATTTACTTGCGAGTATCAAACTATGTCGCTTAAATGACCTTATTTTTTTATTGTATTAACATAGAAGCTTGATTTTTTTAGATCTCCAAGAGACCATATACTTACGTATTTTATATTAATTTCAACTTGATATCTTTACGCGTTCCTGAGAAAAAGGGTCTTGACAGACTGACTTATTTTTAATTTAGTTGTTTTTAGTTTTTATCTTTTTCATTACGGACGCTTTTAACGTGCACGTCTTTCTACATTGTTCTCACATCTATATTTTCAATATGAACGATGTAACCAATATTATGTAAAATATTTGATTTAAAAGAGTGTCCGTGGAGTTTCTTGCCCGTTCTTCTCCAGGATCTACGCTTGGGCATCTAGCTTCATTTTTCTGACTGACCGACCCAAGACCGACCCTTTGACAATTCAAAAGTGCCTGTAATTGGTTTATTTGAAATAAATGCTTTGAGTTTGAGTTTGAGTTTTTGACTGACAGACTTCAAAATATTTTTTTATATTATAGAATGACAAATTAACAATTTCCGGACTTTTTCCTCTATTTGTGCTGTAAGACCTTGCTTCTTGCCAAATCTCATGATTCTAGGACAACGGGAAGTACCCTATAGGTTTTGATTTACTTGCGAGTATCAAAATATGTCGCATAAATGGCCGTATCTTTTTATTGCGTCAACTTAGAAGCTTAAGTTTTTTAGGAATCCAAGGGACCATAGACTATACTATACTATGTATTTGATATTAATTTCAACTTGATACCTCCACGCGTTCCTGAGAAAAAGGGTCTTGACAGACTGACAGACAGACAGAAAGACAGACAGACAGACAGACAGACGGACAACAAAGTGATCCTATAAGGGTTCCGTTTTTTCCTTTTGAGATACGGAACCCTAAAAAGTAGCTTTCTAAAACCGGGGTTGATCTAAATAAGTTAAAAAAAAAAAAAAACTAAAAATGGCAGTCAGCTCGATGAATATTACTTTTAACATTTTAATTATTCATTTGCGCTATTTATATACTTAGACACTATTTTTAGGGTTCCGCATTCAAGGATTGATTGTTTAAATATCTTTCAATGTGGGATTATTTATTATAAGGTAGCTTCACAGCTGACAGCTGGATATATAATAATGTGTTACATCTTACTGTCTTACTTCTTATGCCCGTCAACGTCAATGCCCAACATCGCCATAAACATCGCGGTGGAATTCGGGAATCCGGTCAAATTATCGCGATAAGTTGTGGCTACACCTACGGTCTACGTTCTTCTTCGCGATAATCAACAGCATATCCCGTTGGTGTGGCTCCGACATTACTAATATTATAAATGCGAAAGTTTAGATGGATAGATGTTTGTAACTCAATCACGCCATAACGGCTGAACGGATCTGTATGAAATTTGGCTCAGATATAGATTATAGTCTGAAATAGCACATAGGCTACTTTTTATCCCGGAAAAATGTACAGTTCCCGCCATCCACGCGGGCGAAGCCGCTGGCAAAAGCTATAATAGTGTTAAATATTTCCCTCGATACAGCACTCGAATTGTTTCTGTGAATAAACACTTTTTCATTTTTTTTTTAACTCTGCTCACGCCGCCGCCGCCGCCGTTAGAAAAGGCGTCAACATGAAATGAGATGGTGGATGACACCATCAATACGGTACAGTAGTACTCAACTAATAAGGCGCGTCGTGAATCTTCGTTCGCGCAGAAAAGAAAGTATGGCCCCGAAGTTTAACGAGATTGCTTAAAACTTACAATCAACCTTAGATCACTACTATAAGGTTCATAATACACTGCAGCTGTTAGTTCAATCTCACTCGCAAGTATGGCGGCTGTCAAGCGGCGCGCGCTAAAATGGCGGCAGCTGCGACCAATAGCGGTACAGGAAAAAGCGTGTAGCGTGCCGATTGGTCAATAGCATTTCCGGCGCTTTGAAAATTCATCTTCTGCGCAGGTACATCGATAAGCCATATTAGTTGAGTACTACTGTACAGAAACCCAAAGTGCAGGCATTCGACCTTTGGGTCGTGGGTTGTAATACTTTTACTGTCTGATCGATACTTAACCTAAAACGACCATATTTAGCCAATAATGGCGTCTTTTACAATCGAGTTTATGTTATTATATGCTAGGTAACGTTATGAGAATATAAACTAAATCTGCGGTGGGACTAAGGTCGGTTTAGACGTCAGAGAGTCAGATTAACTGAAGCCGCTTGACTTATTAGGTAGGTACTTATTATTGTATTCTTAATGGACGGTTATTTACAGATATACAGGGTTATTGGTAAAACACCAACAACCTCTTAAGGGGTCATTGTACTCATCATTATGAACAACTTTTACTGTGGGACCAAACCTGAAATCGCGAAAAAAAATCATACATTTTCACGAGTTTGATGTGTTTAGATAAATGTACTGAACAGCTTATTTTTAGGGTTCCGTACCTCAAAAGGAAAAAATGGAACCCTTATAGGATCACTTTGTTGTCCGTCTGTCTGTCTGTCTGTCTGTCAGTCTGTCAAGACCCTTTTCTCAGGAACACGTGGAGGTATCAATTTGAAATTAATATCCAATACGTAAATCTATGGTCCCTTGGAGTCCTAAAAAACTCAAGCTTCTAAGTTAACGCAATAAAAAGATACCGCCAATTATGCGATATATTTTGATACTCGCATGTAAATCAAAACCTATAGGGTACTTCGCGTTGTCCTAGAATCATGAAATTTGGCAAGAAGCAAGGTCTCACAGCACAAATAAAGTCCGAAAAGTCCGAAAATTGTTAATTTGTCATTCTATCACATAAAAAAATATTTTCAAGTCTGTCAGTCTGTCAAGAGCCTTTTTCTCAAGAACGCGTTAAGGTATCAAGTTGAAATTAACATCACATACGTAGGTCTATAGTCTCTTAGAGATCTAAAAAAATCAAGCTTCTAATGTCAATGCAATCAAAAATACGGCCATTTAAGCGACATAGTTTGATACTCGCAAGTAAATCAAAACCTATGGGTTACTTCCCGTTGTCCTAGAATCATGAAATTTGGCAAGAAGCAAGGTCTCACAGCACAAATAAAGGAAAAAGTCTGAAAATTGTTAATTTGTCATTCTATCACATAAAACAATATTTTCAAGTTTCATATTCAGGATGCAAAAAAGATGTATACGATCAATGTGTGGTCTGAGAGTAACGGATAGTTGTGTTCCTTACTTTAAAAAATTAAAAATACTAACTTTACCATGTTTGTACATATTAGAAACTGCATTGTTTGTAAAAACGAATCAACACTTATTTCAAAAATTTTCAGCAGTTAAAAGAAATCCAATTCGTGCCCAATATGAGAATTTGCTGTGCCCAATCAAATGCAAAACTGCTTTATTAAAAAAGAGTTTCTTTGGTATTGCTCCAAAGATTTATAATAAAATACCTGATTATATTAAATGTATGCCTATAAATAAATTTAAAAAGTCCCTTCGGGGGTTATTACTAGAAAAGTGCTATTACAGCGTAGATGAATTTGTAAATGATAGTTTAGTTGTATAGTATTCTCAAAATAAATTTAAATTTTGACATTTTAATTTTGAATTTTGACATTGTAATTAAAGATTAAATTTTGACATTTTAATTATAATTTAATTCAAATTGACATTCTTATCTCTTTCTTTGTTTGCCTAGTATGACATATGTCTAGTATGATAATTTTGTATGCCAGAAATGGCAAAACATGGAGCTACCTCACCTAATTATAAGACCTGTATGATTTTTACTCATGTTTTACGAAATAAATATATCTTGTATCTTGTATCTTGTATCAAGTCTGTCAGTCTGTCAAGAGCCTTTTTCTCAAGAACGCGTAAAGGAACCCGTTGACCTAGAATAATGAAATTTGGCATGAAGCAAGGTCTTACAGTATTTATAAGTAAAGAAAAAAGTCCGAAAATTGGTAATTTGTAATTTTATCACATAAAAAAAAATATTTCTGTGATTTTAATGTTAAGTTTGTTTTTGGGATAAATAATTCTTTTTAACTACGGAACCCTTCATTGTGAGTGATCCGACACGCACTTGGCCGGTTTTTTTTACGATTTTAATTTTGGTCCCATAGTAAAAGTTGTTCATAATTATGAGTACCTACAGAAGGTTTTTGGTGTTTTACCCATGTATTACTAAATTTGTATAATACTATTATTTATTGAAAAGAATATGCTTAGATGGTTTGGTCATGAGAGGATGAATGAAAGGCGACTAACAAAAGGTCAAGACAAGGCAGATGTGAGTGGAGACGCCGGGAGGGGACGCCCTAGGAAGACATAATTATAGTGACCTTATTGGTGCTGTTCTTCAGAAAGGTCAGGTGCGTAGTACCCGCAACCGGCGTGCGTGTATGACCAGAGGGCTTAGTGCAAGTTTTTATACTTACTCGATCGCGTTTACGCTAACGTTACCATATGTCAATTTGTATGGAATAATTGTGATTCCCAATATAGTCACCAGACGGCGCTTATTCATTTTCAGTACAAACTGACGTTTACGTTAACGCGATCGAGTAAGTATAAAAACTCGCACTAAGCCCACAGAGGGCTTAGTGCGAGTTTTTAAACTTACTCGATCAGTTTAACGTAAACGTTAGCTTGTACTGAAAATGAATAAGCGCCGCCTGGTGACTATAGTGGGAAACACAATTATTCCATATGAATTGACATAAGGTAACGATAACGTAAACGCGATCGAGTAAGTATAAAAACTTGCACTAAGCCCACTGATGTATGAACGTAAACGAGGCAAAAGGAGTATGTGAGGATCGTAGCAGGTTACGTTCTGTTCTGGCCTGCCTACCCCCATGGAAAGAAGGCGAGAGTTTATGTATGTATGTATAAGACTTAATTGACGGTTCCAGTCACAAAACTTTTGTTGTCATAGAAACATAAATGAACAGTATGTCGATTCTGTAAAAATCTCAAAGTGAGAACTTGCGTGGAGTGGTCTGTCAGTGTTATCTCACGGATGCTAGGGATTGACCAAATTGAATTTACAATCATAATCGAGATTTTAATTATATTTTATAACATAATCACTTCATATTATTTGTAAGATAGTAGGGTGTCTAAACATTACTATTTAGGCGGTTTTAAAATAAAATAGTCATTTAGAAATTCTTGTTTTATTTATGTTCGTGCATGACGCGCTGACACTTCAGTATAAGTAGGTACATACGGATTAGTCTTGCAAAAAAAAAAAGAAAACAAAATTGAGTTTGTGACTGAATTTCTGTTTTACAATTTTATTTAAAAACCCCCTAAATAGTAATGTTTAGACACTTAAATACTAGCTTTGAAATAATATAAAATGATCACTAGAATAGCGTAAAAAATACTATTAAAATCGCGATTATGACTGTTGGTCCATCCCTAGCATCAGGAGGAATGACACTGACAGCTCACTCCACCCTCACTTCACTTAAGTTTTCACGGTGACATGATTTACAGAATAGCATTGCAGTCAACGTCATACACGAACATCAGTGCTTTCAAAAACAGCGTAAGCCATGATGTACCAACATACCAGTATATACTGGCCGCAAAGAAAAGGAAAGACGCATGCCGATACCTTTTGTAAGAAAGAGATGAATATACTTATTTAATTACGTCACTAGCTGCTGCATGTTCACTGGCGCGCGTGCGTGACTGATATCACGCCGGGCAATTACCCTTCATTTAATTTCCCATTTTTGAGCCCGGGTAACGCATCTAAAGGTAATATATCATTGATTGCAGTATAGTAACCCTTCCTTTTGGCTTTGCCGTAGTCGTAAAAAAGCATATTATATTATGATTCGACAGCGCACCTACTTATGTTATGACTACTAATAAAATAAATAATAATATGCAAATTGTCATTTCTCATGGCTAAGTAATAACAGCCGCCCGAGTCGATCCATCAGGTTAAGCTACGCTTGCCGTGGTTGGTCAGTGAATGGGTGACCATCTTTACATAGGTACCGAGACGTTTCGTGGATCTTTGACAGTCGTTACGGGTCATCAGAAGCCCGAAAGTCTGACAACCAGTCTTATCAAGGGGTATCATATTACCCAGTTACTGGGTTGTGGAGGTCAGACGCTCCATTTAAAATTCTGGTATTCAGCTGCATCCGGTTAGACTGGAAGCCGACTCCAACATAGTTGGGAAAAGGCTAGGCAGATTGATATTGATGTAAATTTTCATTCATTCCCTTTTTCCGCAAATGTCTAGATCGCTAAAACGTTAACGAGCAATGATGTTTATACAAATTTTCATATCCACTTGCTTTTTGTAAAATATTTTCCACGCCACAATGTAGATACATTATGTATGTAAATTGTTAGTAAACAAACATTGTCATATATATAACTTCTTCTTGTAACTGTTAGTAACTTAGTTGCATTGCTAGCTAAGCTTTTAACGCATTTATTGGAAAACGTTCTCAATGTTGTGAACGATGTGACGAATGTGGCTGTCAAAAACATTGTATGATTTTATCTTATTGGTGAGTGTAGGAACGACTCCCAAGCTAATCAAGTTAGATAGTAGTAAAGTAACCAGGATATTGGAGACTAAATAAAGGATAGGTTCATAGTGATAGAGAGAAACCTTTTTCGTACCACTTGCTCAAAAAAGTGACATTCTATGCCACAAAAGCGAACATAACAATAGTCATTTTTAATCTGTTAAAAACAGGGAAAGAAAATTGTACTGAATTTCATTCATCCTCTAGGGGGAGAATGTGATTTAAATTTGGAATACTTACCGAAATTTATACTGAACTACATCTGTGTTTACACCATTGAGTTTGTATATGAAGCATTATACATCTTTTTGAAAAAGGAATCCGCATTTATTATGCAGTTATAAATGATTATTAAATAAAATTACGAAAACCGACGGGGCCGTATGAGCTTGATGCCTTTGCTTTTCCGACAAAAAAATATTAGTCTACGAATTTGCCGCGTTTTTGTTTTATTCAAATACATAAACGTTAAGTTTATTTTAATTGTCATTATTTTTAATAAATGCTTATCTCATATTATTATTGTGTTAATTTTTTCGCAAATGGTACGAAAAGTAGAGTATTTTCCTCGGTGATAAAGCTGTCTTAGTCTTGGGTGAACTTAAATCCCTCGCTACACTCAGGAGTACTCAGGACTAGGACTCGTCTTAAATCCCTCGCTTCGCTCGTGATTTAAGTTTTTAACACCCTCGCTACGCTCATGAGTAAACCTCGAGTCCTTCGTTACGCTCGCAATTTAAATCGTCACCCGCGACAGAAGACACTGCTTTATCCCCTTGGTTAATAATCTACTATTTAATTTATTTTTATAAATAAGTTAATGTTCTAAAAATACGTTTTATTTGTCATTATTTTTAATAAATGCTTATCTCATATTATTATTGTGTTAATTTTTTCGCAAATGGTACGAAAAGTATAGTATTTTCCTCGGTGATAAAGCTGTCTTAGTCTTGGGTGAACTTAAATCCCTCGCTACACTCAGGACACGTCTTAAATCTCTCGCTTCGCTCGTGATTTAAGTTTTTAACGCCCTCGCTACGCTCGGGAGTAAACCTCGAGTCCTTCGTTACGCTCGCGATTTAAATCGTCACCCGCGACAGAAGACACTGCTTTATCCCCTTGGTTAATAATCTACTATTACAAATAGTTGCCATACGATAGCGGACCAAAAAGTACAACTACCTACTCAATCTAATATAAAAGAAGAAACTGACTGACTGACTGACATATCAACGCACAGCCCAAACCGCTGGGTCTAGAGATTCTAAATTTGGCACATAGGTTCCTTATGCGGTTTAGGGGTGCATTAAGAAAGGATTTTTTCAAAATTCACTCTCTAAGGGGGTGAAATGGGGGTTCAAAGTTTGTATGAAAAATCTTATTCCTTGAGTTTATAGACTTGAAACTTGGCACGAATATTTATCTAAGTAAATTATAAAGTTTCCCAGTTTTAGTTTTATGTTCTGTCCCATAACGAGGGATTGGGGGGTGTCAAAGTTTGTATGGAGGAATTTTAACGCGTGGTTCGATTAACTCGAAACTCAGTATTTATACTTGAGACCAAAAATGAAGAATAACCGGTATCTGGGCTTTCCGGAAATCTGCCCCTAAGGGGGTGAAATGGGGTAGTCAATTTTACAGGGCAGGTTTTACTGCGGGGCTGGATTAACTCGAAAATTGGTGTAAATAATCTTTCGGCCAAGGTACGGAAATATTTCAAACGATTTTTTAAAATTCCACCCCTGTGGGGGTGAAAACGGCGAATAAAGTTTATATGAAAAATCTTATTGATTTAGTTCATCTTGAAACTTGGCACAAATACTAGGGATAGGATGGTGTCGTGAGAGGGAAGGGTGTGGAAAAGGGGATGGCGGGAGGAGTTGGTGAGGGTATAGGGGTAGGGGAAATCGGTGAAGGGGGTGTGAGAGCGGGTGAGAGGGGATTATCGGTTAGAGGTTAGCGGGAAGGAGAGGGAAGGTTAGCGGGAAGGCGATGTGGTGAGGGGCGTAAGCGGGAGAGGCGGATGGGGAGGCTGAGGTGAGAGGGGGCGGTGAAGGGTATGATAGGGGAGGGTGAGAGGGGTGGGAAGAGGAGGCTCGAGAGGGGGTTAGAGGAAGAGGAGGAGGGTTAGAGGAAGAGAGGGGAATTTTAATAAGTTTTAAAACCAACTCAAACTCAACGCATTTATTTCAAATACTTAAACCAATTACAGGCACTTTTAAATTGATAAGGTATCGGTCAGTCAGAAAGATGAAGCTAGTTGCCCATTCCAAAGCGTAGTAGGTACCTATGGAGAAGAACGGGCAAGAAACTCCATGGACACTCTATTAAATCAAAGTATTGTTTACATTCATGTCGAAATTATACATTGTGAGAACGATGTAGAAAGACGTGCACGTTAAAAGCGTCCGTAGTAAAAAGATAAAAACAAAAATTCAAAAATTCAAATAAGCCGTGGCAGCCAAGAGATTACCAGTCCCTACTGCTGAGCCATTCACGAGCATGACGCATGGATCAGCACCATTCAGCTCAACCATTTTGAAGGGAACTTAGTGACATACCTATTTACAAATTCTCTATGCATACCTTGAATCAATAAAAAAAAATCGGTCAAGAGCGAGTCAAACTCGCGCACTGAAAGATCCGTACCATCATAATGTAAATATAGATTTCTGAAAAGTGTGCTATTTAGCGAAATCGTTTTATTTTTCCTGTAATCTTTACATAAACTTCTATCACATAATAATTTACACAATAATTTTTGATTTTTCTCTAAGCAAACTTCAGAGATAAGGGCTCCGAAACGGTATTTGTTTTTACATTTTTCATCAAAAGTCGAAAACGCGGCGGTAGAGTTGCGACCTAGAAAAAAGAAAAAAAAAAATGTTTGAGAATTTGCAAACAGCGCTCTTTCATGATACTCCACATGCCCTAGTGGCCCCACTTCAAATTTTTAAGACCCCCATTCAGTCCTTGTTGCAAAAAAAAATCTTATTTGCAAAATACATAGTTGGCGAACACGTCATCTAAAACTGTAAAATTTCAAGTTGATAGCATTAGTAGTTCTTGAGATATCCCGCTGTGACAGACGGACAGACAGACAAACACACTGAGTTGCACCATAAGGGTTCCTTTTTACCAGTTTGGTACGGAACCCTAATAAGTCGCAACTCTACCATAAGTCCACAATCCCTATAACTATTTCACAGCTATTCCGATTCGATCCGATCTATATTAGCATAAACTATAAAATAATAACGTTATATTATTATTTATTACTCAATCTCATTTTAATAATTAAGCTTTGACGTCGCTACGTTATTTGCTCAACTTTATATTGTAATTAAACAATTTTATATTTATGGTCGCAATATCTGAAATGTTTATTTTATTAAAATGAAAATATTTGCTGAAATTGAGCAAGTTATTTATTTTATTGCAATTATGGTCATAATTTTAATGAGAGATATTATTTTATGGATGCATGACCATGTGTAGTTGACATGTGCTTTCAATATAATTATATTTTGAGAAAGAAAATTATACTAAAGGCCAATCTACGCCGATAATAAAATTATTTGGTAAATTACTTTAGAAATTAGACAGTGAGAATTTATTAAGCTTATGGAGACTTAAATAGTACTAGGTAACTCATTAATTAACATAGGTAGGTTTTATTAGGGTAGATGCGCTGTGGTAGCCCGCGAACTTTTTTTGCAATCTGCAGGTCAGTGTCAGGTTGTATCTTGGTCAAAATATGATTAATCTGCCTAGCCTTTTCTCAACTATGTTAGGGTCGGCTTACAGTCTAACCGGATGCAGCTGAATACCAGTATTTTACGTGGAGCGACTGCTTATCTAACCTCCACGACCCAGTTACTGGGTAATACGATATCCCTTGGTAAGACTGGTTGTCAAAGTTCTAAGTACGAATGACAGCCGGAACCAACGGCTTAACATGCTTTCTGACGCACGGAGCTTGGTATGTAAGAATGGTCACCCATCCACAGACCAACCGCGGCAAAGACTGCGCGGGTGTAATAAAACCGGTCAAGAAGAGCGAGTCGGACCGGCGCACCGAGGGTTCCGTTCCGATTTCTGAAAAAGTGTGCTATTTAGTGTAATCTTTATATAAACTTCTGTCACATTCAGATTTTTCTCTATGCAAACTTCGGAGATAAGGCGGGGAACGGTATTTGTTTTTGCATTTTTCATCAAAAATCTAAAACTATGCTACCTCAAAAACCGGCCAAGTGCGTGTCGGACCACGCACAATGAAGGGTTCCGTAGTTCAAAAGAATTTATCCCAAAAACAAACTTAACATTGGATATGAAAAAAAATGTACGTCATAAAATTACAAATTCACAATTTTCGGACTTTTTCCTTTACTTATGCTGGGAGACCTTGCTTCTTGCCAAATTTCATTATTCTAGGTCAACGGGAAGTACCCTTTAGGTTTTGATTTACTTGCGACAGTTGCGAGTATCAAAATGTGTCGCAAAATGGCCGTATTTTTTTACTACGTTGACTTAGAAGCTTGAGTTTTTTAGGGCCTCAAGAACCCATAGACCTACGTATTTGATATTAATTTCAACTTGATACCTCTATGCGTTCCTCACAAAAAGGGTCTTGACATACTGACAACTTTGAAAATATTTTTTTATGTGATAGAATTACAAATTAACAATTTTCGGACTTTTTTCTATATTTGTGTTGTGAGACCTTGCTTCTTGGCAAATTTTATGATTCTAGGACGACGGGAAGTACCCTATAGGTTTTGATTTACTTACGAGTATTTAAAAATGTCGCATAAATGGCCGTATTTTTTTATTGCGTTGACTTAGAAGTTTGATCTAACTCCAAGAGACCATAGACCTACGTATTTGATATTAATTTCAGCTGGATACCTTCACGCGCTCCTGAGAAAAACGGTCTTGACAGACTGAAAGACAGACAGACAGACAGACAGACGGACAAACAAGTGATCCTATAAGGGTTCCGTTTTTTCCTTTTGAGGTACGGAACCCTAAAAAAGAAAAAATGTTTGAGAATTTGCAAACAGCGCTCTTTCATATGATGCCCCACATGCCCTAGTAGCCCTACTTCGAATTATTAAGACTGGGGTCTAAGTGGTTTCAGTCCCTCTTGCAAAAAAAAAATGTAATTTGCAAAATAGTTGGGCAAACGATATCTAAAACTGTTCCAAATTTTAAGTTACTTTTGGTATTAGTAGTGCTTGAGACATCCAGCTGTGACAGACGGACAGACATACAGGCAGACTGAGTCGCACCTTATGGGTTAATTTTTACCATTTTGGTACGGAACCCTAAAGTCAGTCGTCGGCAGTCATGGGCACTGTCAACAGAAGCGAAAACTTAAACGAAAAAACTATGCATTCTAGCATGTAAGGTCCCCCTACCAAAAATCGCTCAACGAGCTTTAAGAAGTTTTCACTTAAAAAAAAAAAAATCACAGAATATATTTTTTAAAGATAGTAGTTTATTACTTCAGCCAAACTGCAAAGCAGTTTGTTGGCAGAAATAGCTCCTGGTTCCTCTGTTGGATTATTCAAAATAGAGTGAGAGATTTTACTACTTTATAACAGACTTCTCAAAAAAGAGTATCTTCTCATTACATTGTGGTATAATGACTAAAAGCACACGAAAAACAAAAAAAAACACTAACTACAGTTGCTTTTAAATTCTAGTTCAAAAAGGTAAGTACCAACACAGATAATTTAAGTAAATGATGTTCTTTAAATCTAATTGCAAATATCCGTAGATGGATGAAACTTTCATAACCGGTTGCAAACATTGCGAGGCGGCACCACAAAGCGCATTAATAATTTATCAATACTCATAAACAACAATAATGTTTGTAGAGGCTTCATTATTTATATTCATTACTTACTCTTATTTTAGCCTCGAGGACGAACGAATAAAGCATGGCTGTATGACAACTACCGGTTGAGAAAGAGGTAATGTGAATGGAAAAGCTGCTTGTTAGAGTTCCGTACCAAAATGGTAAAAAGGAACCCTTAAGGTGCGACTTAGGGACCATGTCTGAAGTAAAAGTATTTTATTTCTTTTTTTTTTTTTTTTAATGGGATTTATTTGATGTTCGATTAAATAGTACTTAGTTATGTACGCTCTTTCCCTGTGGGATAACATTATTTGCTCTTAAGAGCCTATACTACCTCAGGTTTTTATCTCGCTCGCGCGATTCTGCGCGCACACTAAGTGAGAGCGAGACTGAGTGCGGTGCTGGGCGCCGATAGTTTAGGTAATTGCTTTTTGCGGTGAAAATAATGGCAATTTAAAAAAAATAAAAAACATAAGACCTGCTTTATAGTTAGTTCAGTTAGTATGCAAAGTTTCATGATCTAATTTGAAGTACTTTTTGAATACCAGCGGTTTATTGTTCGGTTTAGAGGTAACTTTGGATTTTTTTTCTATCGAGAAAATTTTATAGAATCGTGTTTTCGGCTAACATAGTACTTGACATCAATCCTCAACTTTACCATATATTTATTTCAAAATTAATGCTGCAATAGTTTCAACATATCGGAGGATCATGCTAAGCCGTTTGAGGTAGTATAGGCCCTTAACAAATAGTGTGCCAGAGGACTTGTAGTTACTACAAGTCTGAAATCACCAATCCGCCTTGAGCAAGCGTGGTGATCAATGCTCGTGCCTTCTGTGTATGAGAAGAGGCCTTTGCCCAGCAGGAGGACAATATTAGGCAGAGGACGGTGTGTACCTACACCCACATTTCGTAAAAGTCCCATGTACTAGGGGGCAAACCTATTGCCATCATCCGGACACAAATCTAGACTTTGGGCTTCTAGCTGTAAAATTACTGATGGAAAACTTTGACCGACTTGGGAATCGAACCCATCCACGATCTCATGTTCAGCAGTAGCAACCACTAGCCCAACGAGGCATTAAGTACAATTTAACCTCTTCTTTAACAAATATTATAAAACATAGCATACGTTGATAAAGGCCAGTGGCGTCTATACCGTTCGAGGCCCGTGGCAAATTCATCGGATGGATGCCAGCTCCCCCCCCCCCCCCCCCCCAACCCCGTCTAATTTAAAGAAGCTGAACCAACAATAATAGTATTTTTTAATTTATAATATACTTCCACTTTTACTTGTAAGATTTAAAGTATGTAGGTAGTTAGGTACATACTGAAATTTGTCCACGCATATCTTAATTTTTAGAAATTTATTGAAATTTTAATACATTTTTTTACTTAACTTTTTTTTTTAATTTTTTTTTTTTTTACTAAGTAAAGCTTAACTTAAATAAATTAAAGACAAATCATTTTTTTTTTACTAAATGTGAAATGTGTATTATCAAATGTTGGTAGTTGGGATTGTCCTCTGACCGGGCCCCTTCCGGCTGGGGGCCCGTGGCATTTTGCCGACTTGCCACCCTGTAGTTACGCCACTGATAAAGGCGGAAAATTAATACGTAGAGGTATCTAGGTAATACCTACCTACCTACTTAGCAAAACATTAACAAACTCTTTACGTAATTATAATTACCCAATATATTATAATTCCACATTAAAATCTTGCACGAATACTTAATTACAATTTAAAATTATTGGCATTTTCATTAATATCATGCCTTATTGGAAGATAAGTAACCTACATAACTTCCAATATTCCGTAGGTACTTAATAAGTCGGAAACAAGCCAAGTGAATGATTTGTATCTTAGTGTAGGTCTGATGGTTAATCTTGGTCGGAGACTCGAGCCAGGGAAGAGATGATGTTGGCGACCCTAAACGGGGGATCCATGGGGCCCCATCGTGCTGTCCGAGGGAAACTTCGTGTCTGGGCTCCCCTACTGACTGAGAGTCTAGAGCCTCAGTTACTAGAGGAAGTGATCGCAGCCCTTTTCCCTACTAGAGAAGCAATCATGTGCCGCCCCCGATGGTTTTGTCCACAGTCGCAGAGTCAGAGGAGAATGAGGAGGTCCCTGAGGTACACAGCCGGAGATGACGGCGGCCGTAACGCGGCTCCGGGCCAAAACCGTTGCCCCGGGGCCCGATAATGTTCCCGGCCGCGCGCTCGTCCTGGCTCTGAAAGAGCTAGAGCCCCAGCTGAGCTTACTCTAACCAGCTTGCCTTGAGCAGGTCCGGTTCCCTACTCAGTGGAAAATAGGTCATCTGGTCCTGCTCAGGAAAGTGGGGCGCCGCAGACTCGTCGTCCGCATACCGGCCTATAGTGCTGCTAGACGAGGTAGGTAAGCTTTTCGAGCGTATAATTGCAGCCCGCCTCGTCGGCCACTTGTGCAGAGGGATCCGTCCGGATCTGGACGAAAGTCAATTCAGCTTTCGGCGGCTTTTCTCCACTGTCGACGTGATAATGCGGGTGAGAGTCTTGGCGGAGGAGGCGGTGTCCTTGGACATCTCCAATGCGTTCAACACCCTGCCCTGGAGTTGGACGCGACCGCGGCGGAGGTCCAGCACGATATGTCGTGCGGTGTTCCACAGGGCTCGGTTGTGGGTCCTCTGCTGTGGAACATCGGATACGACTGGGTGCTGAAGGGGCGAGCTCCAACCGGGAGTGGACCTGAAGTGTTACGCGGACGACACGCTGGTCACGGCCCGGGGCAGCTCATACAGGGAGGCAGCGTTGCTGGCTATGGTTGCGGCCTCATGTCGTGAGTCGCATCCGACGCCTCGGACTGGAAGCGGCCCCTCAACAAGTCGGAGGCCATCGCATTTCATGTCGTAGCATCGAGCTGAAATAGGAGCCTTTTGACCTCGTACGGGACTTAGTTTTGATTATTTTCATTTTACTTTTTGTAAGGTATTTAGCTTAATTTGTGATCTGCCTGTGCGAGAATCAATAAATACTTTTTCGTTCTTTCTTTCTTTCACACAGTCAAAGGCCTTCTTGTAATTGACGAAAGCCATGCACGGGGCTGGTTATATTCTTGGCACTTCTCCATCAGCTGCTTTACCGGCCGTGTGAATATGGTCGATGGTCAAATATCCGCTGCGGAAGCCGGCCTGCTGACTGAACTTCATCAAGCTCACGCGGGTAAGCCGATTTGTAAGGATTTTAGCGAATAGCTGGATAGTTAGGTTTGAAGTCACTTTTTTTTTAAAGGTGACATCATTTGTTGGTAGACATGGATTTAGTTCTAGCAGAGCTGCGTGTTGTGAGCACCCATTGTAGTCTGTTACAATTCTGCCGCGTCTTATGGTAAACGCACACTTATCAGAGCCGAAGGAAGCGAAGGAGCCCAAAGAATCAAATTTTAGAATTAGAACTACTCCACTTTCTACTTGAAACCTATACTAGAAAGGTTTAGGTAGTGAAAAAAAGGTAAACAATCTTGATGTGTCTTTTATCTTCTTTTATTTTAAAACCTCAGTTTAAAAATAAAATAAAACTAAAAACCAATGTAAATACAACAATAATGATTACTAAATCAATTGAACCATTAGTTTAAGCAGTAGTTTATTTGTTTAGTAAGTATGTGTTTGTGTAAAAAGTCACATCAAGATTGTTTACCTTTATTTCACCACCTAAACCTTTCTTATTATAGGCTTGCACACTTAGAGCGAGCGCGCACTGCGGTGCGTTTCCGGTAGTTCTGCCGCACTGGGCGGGGCCTACAGTAACAAAACGCATGACCGCAGTGCGCGCACTTTAAAGACATTCCATACTTCACAGATTATGCGGTAGGAAAACGCACCGCAATGCGCGCTCGCCCTTAAACGCGCCGAATCGGACGAATCGCCGGATGAATTACTGGGAACTTCGTTTCGTTCGGCACGGTCGATTCTTTCGGTGCGGCCAAGTTTGCAGTTACCTTTACACAGGTCGATCCTCTAAATATTTTGTAGCAAGGTAAAAAAATAAAACTCACATAATTATTTAAATGTATGTAAGTGTATTAGCAACATTGGTACATGAGATTACTGAATAATACTGTTGTGGAATATTGTAATACCGCGAGTCCGCAGAACACCCACATTATTAACAATTAGTGTTTATTAAATACATTAAGTAAAAAAAGACATTTTTATCACCGATAAACCGTGCTCGCACCTAAAATGCAACTTACGATAATTCATTACAATTTCGTTTATTATGCGTCTATCACACCTATAAATTCAATTAAATAACTGTTTTTTTTTTCAATACGTTAATGTCACTACTGATAAATATAAAAACGTGAGCATTCATACAGATAGGAGGCTTCACTTAACATTATCGAAAGCCTTCACTTCCCGTCTGGTTGTCCAGTCCATAGACAATTTAGGAATGCGCTATTCATGAACATCAGAAATAAAACGATTCGCGAATAGCCCGCTTTTGTCTTTAAAGAACAACCAGACAAAGTTTCAACTTTACATGAATTTAAATTCACTTCGTAACTTTAATTCGTCGGTCGTTTCAAACATTGTACGTTTCGACAGAATCAGTACAAATAACAGTTAAAATAAAACAATTCTACTATTTATTTGCTACATGAACTAGTACCCAGTTATCGTCACTCGGTAAAAAATATTCTAACTATAAAATTGTGAGATAACTACAATTATAACAAAACAAAGTTGGAAGCCATGACTGAAACTATTCCCTAACAGCTGTAAATCCTGTTGTAAATGCTTACAAAATGTTTTAATTCCATTACAAAGTCTCGTACAGTGGTACACAAATCCATACTCTACGCACTTAGCAATAAAGTCCATTTTAATAAACAGAGCCTACTCGTAACAATATGATGAGCTACCCATTCTGACGCACTCCATAGGCCATAACATTCGAATAATTATTTAGTATAACACTGTTCTGAAAAAATAAAAAAAAGGAAAAATGAGGAAACAAAAAAAGAAAAAACCAAAAATAAAAAAATCATTCGTTTAATTCTCTTTGAAAATATAATTTGTTTAATGATAAGGTATCTTTATGTAAGAGAATAATGCTCTATTAAACTACATACAACGTGACATAAGACAAACTATCATTATATTTAACTACTAAACTGTCGCAACGACAAACGCAGACGATCTCGTTAAATATTAATTATTTTCTCAATATAATTTTTTTAAATAAAATATAAATAATCGAGTATTACTGTTCCAACAACTATAACCTATGGTTGACCATAGACGTTAATATATTTTACTTGTGGTTTAACACTAAGTCCCGCTGTTTACTGGCATGTGACGTCACTAACACATCAGTTGTTTGTAATATAATCTGTTTTTATGTGACGTTTCGTATTAAGGGCTGCACTGATGAATAGGTGACGTCACAAATCAGTAAACGACAGCGCTAAGACGCTCGACATCATGGTGAAACTATACGTCTTAAAAATAAAATTTGGAAACATCAAGAGATCTTTTACTGTGAAGTGGAAGTACATAAACGATATAAGACAGCCCCATAAAGTAAAATTCATACAACTATACAAAGCCTAAGGATGAATCCTATAAAATTTAATATAGACATTAATATTAATAGATATATAATATAAACAATATATCTAATAATGCCTACAATTTACTAATAATTCCCGTCTAAAGACACGATAAATAAAATTATAAAATGATGCGTAAATAATATACTTAAATCTAGACAAACTCGAACACAGTGAAAGTAAGCTTTTATATGGAAATATAATTAAAATTGTTCGCTTCATAGAAGCAACGACGCCGTGGCAAGCATAATTATTGTAATGAAAACATTGTTGTACATTTGCTTACATTTTTATAATAAAAAATATGATACAAAAAACTTACATACGTGGGTACTTAAATCAATATAATGCACTGGATGAGGTTTGTTTTGTACCAGGTTAGGTTAATCAGTCAACGTTATCCTGCCGCGGACGTATCAAAATGCATTATTGTGCATAAAATATATTCCCAAAAAAAAACGATTTGTTTTCTCACAAAAACCCTTATTTATTATTATACCTACAAATATAATCTTACGAGATAATGTAAAATAAATAGTTACGCTAATATTTAAAATAAAAAACGGAGGGAAATGAACCGAAAAATTAATATTTTAAAGCTGCCGTCGTTCACAATTTTCGTGGTGAGGGGTACGGTCGCTGCACCGTAAATGTATACGCGATAACTGCCATTAGTACTATAGATACAGAGTCTACAATTGTATAAATTATTTTCATGGTAAGGTCGTTTGCAAATAATGAGGATTTGAATAGCAGTCCTTTCAATAACTGACACTATTAAAAAGGAAAATGCAACGAAGTAATAAATTATCTACAAATAATTGTAACTTCGTCATCTTTAAACTTGTCAGTTACGCTAATATACGCAGTGTGCCGTCTACTTGCGAACTAAGAGTGGTTTCCATATAATTGGCATAGACTATAAATAACTAGATTACCTACCATAGATCACCACCATATTGCAATGCAATGACTGAATATTTGCATAAATAGCCATTAACTTTTCTATGGATACAGCTTTGTTAACAAGCAATGACTTCTCCGAATTTCGCTGCCTAGAACCTCTAGAGTCAATTATAAGGACCCCACTCACACCCCCCATAATAATTTAAAAACAAATACAAACAAATGCAAACGTCCCACGATTATGCATCTTAACGCTAAATATAAGACGGATATCACTTAACATACGTTAGAGGACAATAGACGCCTATATTACATTACCGTAGAGGGTCTGGAATGGATACAAAATATTACAAAACTTCTATAATTACCGTTAAATACTATAAGACCTTACTGCGAAATCATAAAGCCACAAATACACAGACTTATAATTTGCACGAAGCATGTAGCTTGCAGTCTTGCACGTCATTGTTGCCAACTTCTGATTGGTCAATGTCACAATGGCATGCAACCGTTGCATGCTTTTGTGCAATTCACATGCATGTGTATTCCGTGCTTTATAATAAGAAAATTTCCGATTTCGAGTAAAAAGATCGTGTGTCTAAACTAATCATTATAAATAATAACAATTATGTTCAAATCCCGAATATTTGAAATGTATTTTTATGAATGTAAAACGTTAGTTGACGTTTTTAGTATAAATGGTTATTATTAGGATATTATAATGGATTTGTTTTGTTGAACAACTTAATGTAAATCATATTCCTGGCTTTATGTGCAGTCATAAAAGATTTAATTTTAGCATCGAGAGAATTATATAAATAGAAAAACATTTTTTTTTTAAACTTCATATTGTTATGTCATGCTTTAGTTCAAATTCGAGAACCGCACCGCCATTTCCACTCCAAAATGTCCCATTTTTATTGTTCAACAAAACAAATCTTTTCCAATTACGGTGAGCCTCAACTTTTAAATAGAAAATACACAACACACCTACAGGAAACCCTTTTTAAGATTTATTTTTATTATAAATACAGAAATGGCACGACTATTTACAAAGGGAATTGACATGATATCTTTACAAATCAAAATGGCAATAATATAATTGTATAAAACGTACATCCGAATGCGATGATAAAATTTTAGGCCTCAAGGCTAATTAATTTTAACGTACAGTCAATCACAACAAGTTTAGAAAATAATAATATTAATATGATAATTGCTTATTTATTGGTAGTATCGTAAATTTGTAAAAAAGCAAAAGTTTTAGCATTTATAATACAAAACTCCTCGAGACACTCCTCGTGTCTCCCGTTCTTCAAACTTTCATGGTTACAAATTAAATACTTAAACAACAATAACTCCAGGTTAAAGTTAAACTATTCCACGAAGACCCTATTCCTATCTTGAAGACTTTATGGCGTTAATCTTAAGATTTAAATTGCAATAACTAACAGGACTTGGTGAAATAGTTTAACTATACCACTTTTACTAGCCTATTGTTTTTGAACTTGAACCCACGACATGTGTATGAAAGAATTAAGTTTGAACAAATAGCTATTATGTCTCTCTGTCTTGTCTGTTTACAGAAACATAAGTGCAGAAAGTTCATATAATTAAGCTGACGAGGAATTAATATTAACAAAAACTCTCATTTTAAAAAGTGCAAACCTCCATTATAAGTATTATAACAAATTTATATTGTTGATGACTGTACAAAATGAACGTTGAAACAGCGTATACCACATTCAACGAGCGATCACTACGTTTTAATGATTATTTAACATAAATGCTTGTGCATGTTACCTCTCACACCATAATAAATATCATTCAGTTCCTAATTGACTTCGTGAGAACTTCCATTTAATAAAAATCCATCCATCTTTGATTAAGAAAGCTTTTAAAAATGCTATTTTTTGTCACAACAACGATAATACTGTTCTTATTCCATAGATACAAAATGTAACACAACCGAAAAGTTGCCAGCGTAAAAAATGTTTAAACAATGTCGCCATGTTATAATTCTCACGAAGCCAATCTTTCGAGCACAGTAGATAGATAAGATAATACAAAATCATCATGTGTAGATATTATGCTGCGTTTACACTCGTTTTCAGTACACAAGTACATTTTTAAAGGTATTCTTTAAATAACCTTTTGTCATTGGCAAGTGTGAACGCAGGATAATACATCTTGATCCTTGATTTTATCGATCGAAACATTTCTATCATGCTGGCTGAATATCTCTTGCCGATTAAAATTAAATAAACACTGATTCAGTATTGCTATCCTTTTCCATCACATCTTATCACTTTACCAATCGGTTTCTTAAAGCGTAATCAAGTCAATCAGAAATTGTCAAATCTTATGTTGTGCTTGTTGACCAAATTAACAACACCCAATCATATTGAAGACTATCTGTATGCAATTTAAATGCTGTTTATATCCTGAAAAACCATACCTTTTGTATATCAAACTGTGGATATAGAAAACTAAACATCACATGAAGTTATTCCAAAAGACTTGGCCACGCGTATACGTTTTCTCAAAAAAAAAACCCTCTATTTTACTCAAAACCACTCAAGAAAGAGAATTTGTAACAACCTCCTTGACTCAAGGATCAGATTCACAACATCTTTTCATGGATTATACTTTTGAACAAAAAAAAACCTTAACAACCCCACCAAACCGTTCACTGCAAGTATCAAAACTAAAATACCAACCAACTCTCCATCAAGAAAAGGACAGCACCCAAACCAGTATTTCATCAACATTCACCGTCAAGTGTGTCTTCGCAGCCGCGCTAACGACTGCTGGGCGGCATGGGCATCTGCGCCTGCACACCTTGCAGGTTCATCGGCCTCCCGTTGGGGTTGCCCATGCCAAGACCGTCGTGGTAGTTGTTCACCTCCATCGCTGGTATGTCATCGTTCTGTGGGGGATAAGGTGGTGTTTAATCCATCCTTCCATACTAATATTATATGAGAAACTGTCTATCTATCTATTACCTTTTCATGTCTAAACGGCTGAACGTTCGATGAAATTTGGCACACAGCTAGACCCTGACCTGGGTTAGAACATAGGACATTTTTATCCCGGGATAGTACGGAGTAGTACACGGGTAAAAGCTAGTAGGGTATCCTAACTAATATTATAAATGCGAAAGTTAGTTTGCTTGTTTGTTTGTTACGCTTTCACGATAAAACGGCTGAAAGATCTGGATGAAATTTGGCACAGAGATTGATTATAGTGGAATAGCACATATGCTACTTTTTTTTAAACCCGATAGTACTTTCCCGTGGGATAATTTCCGACATCCACGTGGGCGAAGCCGCTGGCATTCTACTAAATATTTCAAGTCGATAGGTATTACAGTTAAAAATGGGGAAGGGAGTTAACAATGCCGGTGATTTGAAAAAGCGATGTGCTTGCAAGTTATTGCAGAGGCAAACTAATATGTACAGCACACAAAAACATAAAACAAATTGCAATATTTTAAATAAAACTATACAGTCAGAATCATAACTAATTTAATATTACAAAGTTTGAATATTTTTTTAAAAGCCGGTAAAAAAAATAATTGGACAGTTATCTTATCACCTCATATTATTAGAGTCAGAATATATACTATGTAAGTACCTATAGTATACATCTGACTCTACAGCGAACATAAAGTAATGAAGCTATTATTTATCCCAACAGTACAATCATGTATTACTTGAAAGTATGTCTTTTAAATAATATAAAGCTTGGCTTTAGGCGAATTTTGTGCTGTACTATTAAGTAAAGCCAGAATTTGGGTTTGTCTGCTCAAGAGTTCTAAGCTGTCTGCTCAAAAGATGAGAGAAAATCATTTAAAAGCTGTATAGTAATTAGATAGGGTGAATTTTTAAACAAAAGTATTGAGTCAGTCAAGCTCCACAAAACGTTATGACTATTATTTTAAATGTAAGGCAAAGTCATTAAACTTGAGTTCAAAAATCATCTTATTTAGATACCATAGATTAGTTGAAGAGCAGTGATAGCCTAGTGGTATGACCGTCGCGTCGGACTGCCAAGTCATAGGTCTCAAGTTCGAACCCAAGCCTCTGACTTTCGGATTCATGAGCATATTGTATAATTATCACTTGTTTACAAAACGGTGAAGGAAAACATCGTGAGGAAACCATGCCTGAGAGGCTGAGAGATATTTCTCGACGGCATTTGAAGCCAAGTCAGAGGCCCATGGGCGGCATAAAAACTCTGACACCAGGTTAGTCACTAACCACACGAAAAGAAGAAGTTGACTATTTATGATAAAAGGTCATCTCATATTCACAAGTGACATTAGTAATCACCAATCTTTTTGCATGATAATAATGGCATTATTGTATAAGTGGTCCTTAGAATGCCCATAGCTAATGATTCCTTAGCTCATCCTTTTCATGTCTTCTATACTCCATTTATTATAGCATTAGAATAATAACCACAAAATAACGACAGTTATTGTGTAATATTGTTGAAATTACTGCACTTTAGAAAATTTTTTTTAAGGACGCTGTTACAAGTGGGTAGTCAAATCATTACTTTTTTACACAAAAGTGTGTTTATTAAATAAAATGCTTTGCTTTCTTAAAATGTTTTTTGGTTAAATTGTTGATAAATGTGCATGGTACGATTCTGAACCATAAATATAATGTTAGATAGGTACAGTTTCACAATAATGGTACCGAAGTGATTTTTTTTACTTCGGTACCGTTATTGAGAAGCTGTACATATCTAAAATTACGTTTATAGTACAGAATCGTATCATGCACACTTATCAACAATTTAACCAAAAAACATTTTAAGAAAGCAAAGCATTTTATTTAATAAACACACTTTTATGTAAAAAAGTAATGATTTGACTACCCATTTGTAACAGCGTCCTTAATGTAAATTATAAATTGATTACATTGCTTTGTATTTATCGTGTATTATTATACTTTTCTATAGAAATAACGAAAGGGTGATAACCATTATATTTCTAACGCTCTATAATAGTAAATGGAGTATAGAAGCAAAATAGTCAACTACGCTTCGCCAAAAGCCTTAGGACCTGTTTCACAGCAACCAAATAACCACTATTTACCCTAAATAAACTCAAAAAATGGAACAATTTGTATGAAATTATATACAAAAAAAATTATCGGCTGTGACTTACATTTGGGTCGAGTAAGTATTGAAGCTTTGTACGGGACAGCTGATATTTTTTTCTCAATTACAATGTTGGTACCATGAAGAAAGTTGTACAGTTTGATGGTCTGTACCACACCCTTTAATTTCACCACATCTGATACACCCCGTATATTCATATACTTTTGTTTTTAATATAGAATACCAACCTATATTGACAAACTTCAAAATCAGAAGCCAGGTGATTTTTTATAATACTATTAATTTCTCCCTGGCCCCACGTGGTGGATTACGGCCCACTCCTTCTTACCGAGAGGAGGGCTGTATCCCAGCAGTGGGAAATAATTTATGTGGAGGCGGTGAAACAAGCCCTTAAACTAATTAAACAACTAATTAAAAGTGCATTGCAAATTCAGCGGTGCATTACCTCCCGATGCCTGCGAATAGTCCTGTCTTCGTACCGGGTCCCTCCCGTGCTGGCCATGGGCCGGCTCAGGGTGCTGTTGGCGTTGCTGGGCGAGTGCGGGGCCCCTGCGCCCGATGATGGGGTGCCCTGACCTACGCGACCAGCCCACACCGTAAGCGTATTGTAACGGATGGAATCTCGACGCTAACATCTTTGATAAAGTTGTTTAATTTATAGCTATGAAGTTTCTTGTCGGTTATCCTCGATTCGGTTTCTTGTTGGTTATTATAGTCGATTTTTTTTTTTGTGAACGGTGTAAAAAATGCAGCTGCAATTTTTGAATTGTTTCATGAACGCGGATTTTTTTTTATAGGTTTACCGCGAAACTATCTGTGTTCTGCTTTCCTTCTTATAATAAAGAATGCTAAATTCGATTATAATTTGTTCACTCTCGTCTGTCTTATAACATGTTATTGATTTAAAGTTAATGTGGATCCACAGTGGTAGCCCACGAAATTCAAATTTTCTTGCGTTTTTTGCAATTTACTCGTCGAATGTATCTTGATCAAAATACGATTCGCAACAATAACAAATGTGTCCATAAGAATTATCAATACATCTCTCTAAGTTAGACATTCCGTAGTTTGGTCTAATTTCCGAAATCAAACCAAACCACGGCAAATCTTACTATTTTGATCAAGATACAACCTGACACTGAACTACAAATTGCAAAAAACGCTAGAAAATTTAAATTTCGCGGGCTACCACTGCGGATCTTCTTTAAAAAGATCCATACAACACATAACAGTATTAATTAAAATGTCAGAACAAAATCATTTTTTTAGACTTTTCATCATTTATTGAAACAGAAAAGATTTTTATCAAATTAAAACTAGCGAATATCCTTTTTCTTTCGTTTATTACCACTCCGGGATTTAAATCTAAATTGCTTGTTATTAAAGCGTGACAACATGTAACTAATACGATTATATAACATTTAGTACGTGACTATTAGTTCACTATTAGTTATGCGTAGGCCACACTTTCGGGATTCGGCGAATATTCATCGAAACACAATATTTTATTTATATTTTATTATCAACGTATTCCGATAGTGTAGCCTAAGCATTGTTAGCGTGAGATTCACATAGCGTTATGAGTGACAATGATACACAGTACAAACGACTGTACATAATTATACACATAATATACACAGTTTAGATATTTACAAATTAGATACCTACTTGACTTATCAAGAGAGAAATTCTATTCTAATCAGAATGAATTTAACTTTTACTTATTTTGTTGTATTGAAGAGATTATGTGCTCAATACTACAATCTAGTAAGAATGAAAACGGTGTAAAAAGACTCACCACACATCCATCGCCTACGCATACATACCAAACTATACAATTCTAGTATAAGCTGATCTCGCATTGTATAGGATTTCCGTACAATGAGAGGTCAGCTTATACTGGAAATGGATAGCTTGATATGTATAGGTAGTGCAATCCATGAAGACGCGCCCCACTATTCCTACTAACCGTTTATGTATATGTGTGCAACGGTTAGGAGTAGTGGGGCGCGTCTTCGTGGATTGCACTGTCTATAGCCGTGTGAACATAAAACTAAGGAACATTGCACAAAAATAATTTCTGGGAAATTAATATTTTTGGTGTGAAAAATCACTATTTACGGTAGCGCGCAATGTGACGCACTCAAATCATTGTGCTTATTGGTAGATGCAAAGATACAGGGGTCATGGGGGTATTTAAAGTTAAATTATAACATGTAAAACTTGTTATTGTAAAAAAACGTCAAAAAAACTTGGAACTTTGACTTTCTTAGGTATGGTTCAGATCAGAACAAAAAAAAATACAATGACGGGAAAAACAAGTGAGTCTTTTTACACCCGTTATAAATAGAATAGGCAAAATACACTATGCTTGGAGCGGATTATTTTGTTTCAAAAGCAAAGTTTTCTTCTCTCATTTTTTTTATTGTTACGTACCGCTGGCAGTAGAGGGGGCGCGCGGCTGCGCGGCGCGCGCTGGGGTAAGGAAGTCTGCCTCGCGCCAGCCGTGCTTACGGTACACCTCGCGAAGCTCCGCGTGCGACCACATCGTCATCAGCACTTGACCTGTACACCACACAGTATTAGCAATCATCATCATCATCTGAACCGGCAGCTTACTTGGTAGATAATTTCATAGAAATTCTGTCCCATTTTTGAATTTATTCGGTGAGTATATAGGCTATTCGGACATCGTAAAATAGGCCCTTAGACGTCAAAGTCGAGAACAATTTGAGTTCCTAGGTATAATCAGCTAAAAATTAGAATGGATTGGATCGGATCGTTTTCTTTATATAAACCTGTATATTTATTACAGCGTTGTCGCCATACAAAGAAATGTTCTACTTCTGCCACCATTCAAATAAAATGTAATTCATTCCTGGCCGCCAATTTTTTTTTTATTCCTTATCGCAAGAGGAAGGCCAAAGAAAAGATGGATGGATTATGTGAGGAATGATATGAAAGAGAAGGTGATAGTGAGGAATGATAGCGTGACTGTTGACAGGGGAGAATGGAATAAGATAACGTGTTGCGCCGACCCCACGTAACATGGGTTAAGGACAGGAAAATGATGATCGCCGAACCTAAAATGGGTGATCTCCTTTAGAAAAACTCAAGTCATGGTTCTGACCTGCAAACTTGAGCACCCTGGGTGTGTGTCGGTGCCGCTGCTTGGTCAAGTTGAGCAGCCTCTCCACTCCGCCGGCCTCTAGGAGAGAGCGGGAGAACTCGCCGCTCTTCTTTATTACTTCGTTGAGGGTAGCTAACACGGCGGCTATCGTGTCGTCTGATGTACCCTAAGGACATAATAGTTACTTTTTGTAACGAAATTTCAATAGCTTATAATAAGGTTGCAATTTCAACAAAATTTTCATGAAAATGTTACACTTTTTTACATGTTTTTGACCCCAGTGGGTTCATTCATTTTTGACAGATTTTCTACTGTTGTTACTCTAGATCTAGAATTCTAGATGAATGCACATTGGTCGCCCGCGAAATTCAAATTTTCTTATTGCTATTTGCAGGTCAGTGT
The DNA here is from genome assembly GCA_905163495.3 of Cosmia trapezina. NCBI lineage: Eukaryota > Metazoa > Arthropoda > Insecta > Lepidoptera > Noctuidae > Cosmia > Cosmia trapezina. The sequence goes on from LR991044.1 coordinate 9,234,763, forward strand.
TAGCCGGCGTTCGCACGGACGTAAAAATATCGCGGCGGGATTTTATCGCGCACTGTATTTTCAACTCTCGGTGTTGAGCCGAGCTTCGATAATCCAACATAAAAACCACAGAGTGCATCCCAGCGCGTCGAAAAAGCACACCGTTGGATTTTCAACTCTCGTCGCTGAGCAGAGCGTTGAAAATCCAGTACGCGAAAAAAAATCGCCGCGATATTTTTACGTCCGTGCGAACGTCGGCTAAGGTTGCATCTTGATCAACATATGATTCGCGACAATAACAAATATGTATTTATATTTACAATCATAAGAATCATCAACACATCTCTCTAAGTTAGATTTACCATGTTTCGATCTGATTTCGGAAATCAGACTAAAACTGACTGAAAAATTTGAATTTCGAGGTCTACCACTGCGGATCCACCTTAAGGTTGATGCGCCAGGGTAGCCCGCGAAATTCAAAATTTCTTACGTTTTTTGCAATTTGTAGGTCAGTGTGAGCTTGTATGTTGATTAAAATATGATTCGCGGCCATAGCTAATATGGCTTTACAGAATTATAATCATTAGAATCAGCAATACAACTCCATAAGTTAGCATTTACCTCAAATCTAGCGATTTCATGAAATCATGAGGTTTGAGGTAAATGCTAAATTATGGAGTTGTATTGCTGATTCTAATGATTATAATTATGTAAATCCATATTAGCTACGGCCGCGAATCATATTTTAATCAACATACAAGCTCACACTGACCTACAAATTGCAAAAAAACGTAAGAAATTTTGAATTCCGCGGGCTACCCTGGCGCTTTCGCTTTAATAAAGGTTTTACATTGGTGCATTTTCAATCAACAAGACCCTTCGACCTAATACACCAGCCCTGATACAAAAACATCAGACCAAGAACATTAAGTTTCAAGTCATCAATCACTACGTTCGGCATACAGACCTTAGCACTAACCTGGTCATGCTGATGGTTTCCACTAGGCAGCTTCTGCACCAAATCCCTCATGGCATACTTCCCAATCAGCTCCTTATTCCTCTGGTCTATAGCCAGGTTCCTCAAAGCAGTAGCCACGGCACAGACCACACGGTCTACCTCCATTCGCAAGAGTTCCACAAGTATAGGTAGACCTGAAAATGCTGGGGATGTTAGCGTTGTTCACTGTCGTTTTCTGGGCCTGGTTATACTAGCGCAACTACGGGAAGTAAAAGAAGAAATAGGCCCATTACCGTAAAGAGCATGCATTGATAGCGAATAGTAAGTTTTACTGCATAGAGAACAAGGTTCAATTTCATATCTTGACTGCTGTATATTGACATACCAAATATTATTTTAACATTGTAATTTCAATGTTATTGTATCGAACATAAGTCAGTCATTCCTTTAAACCTTCTTTTATTTGTCATTTCGACAAGATTTTAGCTTGAAAATAAGGCAATTTTAAAAGCGCATCATTTACATGCAAGCTTAAAATGATAAAAAAATATTCTCAGCTCACACTCAATACTATGTACAGATAACCCAAGAAAAATAACGCTTCGGGAATCATCGTCTATCTTCGGAAATACGAACGCGCGGTGATGAGATCTTGTAATCTATAGGTGTTACAACCAAGGAAGTACTTGCCTATTTTGCAAAATACCATTATTACAAAATTATAGAATATACTATTCGAAAAAACTTTTTAGTGCCAAATGGAATTTGTGACCGGAATAAGTAATCTAACAGAGAAAACTCTTCACACAAACGCGAAAAGATAGTTGCAGTACAGGGGGCTTACTATGAGCTCTTAACGCAGAAGTTGAACGTTTCCAGTGAGAGAGAGAGAGTGACGGAGCTATATACGACCTATAGCACCGTCTCTCTCTCTCACTGGAAACGTTCAACTTCTGCCCTGCTAGAAGAGCTCATAGTAAGCCCCCAGACCGTTCACTTATTTTACTTGTGATTTTGCATCATTGTCAAAATCACAATGATCTTTGTTTTCGATGCAATAAGGTTGCTTTTGGGTTGCTACCATGACAAGTCTGTCAAAATCACAGTGATCTTTATTTTCGATGCAATAAGGTTGCTTTTGGATTTCTATCATTGACAACTCTGTCAAAATCACAGTGATCTCTATTGTCTATATGCAATAAGGTAGCTTTTGGGTTGCTACAATTGACAAGTCTGACATAATCACAGTGATCTTTATTTTCGATGCAATAAGGTTGCTACCATGACAAGTCTATCAAAATCACAGTGATCTTTATTTTCGTTGCAATAAAGTTTCTATTGGGTTGCTGCTGCCAGAGTTGTCAGAGGTAAAATAACAGTGAACGGTCTATACTACAAAGTGCGGTAGTATAAAACTTAGAAACATTGCCTCTGTGGGGGGTAATTCTGTAGCGCGATGTTCGTGCTAGCTCACGGGAACACGAAGATTACCGAAGCGCATACCTTTTCTGGTTTAACTGTATTAGGTTTTACACCTCTATCACCACCACTACTATTCCTTTTTTTAATTGTCGTAATTTAAACCTTACTGCATCCACAATAGGCATGCTACAGTTTTAATCTAGACTTTTAAAGTTTCAGCAACAATATAAAATTAAAAATTCAACTCTATCACACTAAGCATAAGCTACAATATCGAGTACCAACCTTTCTCTTTCCTGACTGCGGCTCGTATATCGATGGAGGGCTGCCAGTAGCAGGCGGCAAGGTTCTGTAGGGCTCCGGCTGCGGCTTCCAGGGTCTCAGGGTTGGAACAGGTTTGCAGTAATGCCATGTAGAGGGGTACCACCTGTAATAAGAATAGAGAAGTTAGTATTGAAAATCCCACCTTTGGTAGAAAATTACTTATGAAAACATCTGATGTAATCAATCAATCTGCCTAGCCTTTTTCCACCTAAGTTGAGTTCGGCTTCCAGTCTAACCGAATGCAGCTGAATATTTTACATGGAGCGACTGCCTATCAGACCTCCACAACCTAGTTACTGGGTAACACGATGCCCCTTTAAAGATCCAAGAATGACAAACGGGACCAACAGCTTAACGTACTTTCCGAGGCACGACGGGGTCTCGGTATGTAAATATGGTCACCCATCCGCGGACCGACTGTGGCAATCGTAGCTTAACCTGATCGATCGACCCGTGCGGCTGTTATTACTTAGCCACGAGCCCTTGTTCATTCCTAATGTGGTTAAATAGGGGATGAACGTCACTTTTGTCGATAGAATATACCATGGCCTACGCATCCCATAGCACACGGCTAGTGATCACTAAATATCATGCCCTGCTTTCGTTAAAATCAAATAAAACTAAATAATCGATCAGCTTGCATGAGGGCCCAACCACCACCAGCAGCAGTATTATTTTAATATTACTTTACAATGAGAAAGAGATGGAGCTATACGTCCTGCATAGCTCCATCACATTCCCACTGTGAAGTAATATTAAAATAATACTGCTATAACAGGAGGTTCAGCTCCTGATCGCATAAAATTTATTTATTGGCTTATTTCGGATCATAAGCGCTAATACTTACATGTGATGCAGATGTTTCTAGCTCTGGAATACGACAGGCTATTAATAATGTGATTCGTTCAGCTCGAACGTTTAGCAATGGAAACTGCCATCACTTTGTGTAGTTCAATCGAAGCAAGGCAGAGCAGGATAAAATAAGTTTAAACTGCTTTTACAAAATGCTTTAAAAATAATGGTTACCTCTGGTGACCACAGCATCTCGGTTCCTTTGGGTACAGAGTAGCCCAGCTGCGTAGTACCGGTTTCACCTAGAGGCTGTGCCTCCGGCTCACTCTTGCCCAGAGGACTCGTGGAGTTTGAAGATGATGAGCCTTCCTTTTTCTTTTTACTGCCGCCAAAACAGCCGAGGTTTTCGCCTGAAAGTAAAAATAAAGTGTAAAATAATGTATCTTTATTGCTGACAAACCCTACGTTCTATTTGTATTTTTCAGGGAGACTAAGGTCCGTATTACAGAAGGAAACTCAAGCATTGATCTTTGTTTAAAACTAGTTTCAACCAATCAAATGGCTTGAATCTAGTTTTAAGTAATGCTTGAGTATTGAGTGACGCTTTGTAATACGGACCTAAGAGGTACACTGGAAGCCGACCCAACATAGTTGGGAAAAGGCTAGGCAGATTGAGGGAAACCAAGAATAAAGCCTAAACAAATTACAAAATATTTCCGAGATGATACATGCAGCGAGTGCACTAAAGAGGATACCATAGGCACAGATTAATACAGATGGGACACTCCGCAGTTTAGGTATGAAGTCCACGGAGCTAATTCAGTAGAAATGCCGCGCGCCGAAGGTATAAGAGTTACGCGATAGAAAGAGCGTAGCGATAAAATGCGTAGGTGAATATAACTGTTGGTAATTAGCGTTCTGCGAACTGAATTGCATTTTATTGTGTCGTAGCAAGAGTCGCATTTTATTTAAATGATTTTGCGGAGTGTCCCATCTATTAATCTGTAGAATACACATACCTATAACTTGCAAAAAGTATGCAAGTATCTTGCATGCACGATACTTAAACGATGGAGAGATAAAATATTCGCAGTCAGTTCCTAATTTGGCTGCGTAAACTTAATAATGTAGAAGTAGTATTTTTCAATAGTTTAATGCGTACCTTTAGAAGCGCTGGCAGCTATCCTCGCCTGTCCCGATGACTGTGTGGGCGGCGCTCTCGTGTCGTATAGCGGGTCCTCGATCTCTTGGCACCTGCAAAAAGATAATATTTGGTTTTGGATATGCATAAAAGATTTATTTTTCGGCCATCGAAAGAAAAACACTAAACCTTGAACCTGAATTGTTTGTTAGCTTTTCTCTGTCTAACATAAATTCGATATTTTACATTAGCGCTAAAATGCATTATATGGAGCTGGGTAACTGGTACCATGCATTATTTCAATAAATTCGACTATAGTTTGACCGCTACCGCTGTACCGCGGGACGCCTTAAACGTTGACGAATGAGCGGCGAGACGCCGTGGGCGTTGACGAATGAGCGGCCTGCACTACCCCGCGTCTCGCCGCGTACATACCTAAGGCGGGGTACAGCGGTAGCAGTCAAACTATATAGTTATTAATTTTTCATTGTATAGTTTCTATTGACTTAGTGTTTAGTTCTATTGACGTATTTGTAGTAACAACAAGTAACTTATATAAAAAAAATCGTTAAATGGCCTACAAAAGTTTAAACAATTTAGCATATTTACCTGTATGACAAATTCCTGAGCACACAAACACAGTTTTCCACAATCTTGGTGCCGATGGCGTTGGCCTGCAGCGCTGCTCTCACAGCATGCAGTAGGGCTTCAGTAAGTCCGGCCAGGCAGCGCAGACGTCGCCGCGCATATTCACCCGCCGATGATGCGTTGCGGAGCACGCCTGATGCGTTGCGGAATACTGTGGGACAGGACATAACAAAATTAAATTATAATAACGAATGCTTTGACAAGCCAAAAATGATCGAATCCTGGACTTCAAATCTTATACCAGTGTTTCATTATACATATATGTTTTCAAATCATAAACAGTATTTTATATTTATTTTCAATCGTATGCAGTATTTCATATTTGTTTTCAAATCGTATACCAGTATTTTATATTTTTTGTCAATCTTATACAATATTTTCATTTTGACCATTTTTTTTTTCCCGAAATTCTGACATTCAATTTTACCAAGAAGTATTGACCCAGTAAGTAGTGAGGTCAGATAGACAATCGCTCCATGTTGAATAATGGTATTCAGCTGCATCCAGTTAGATTGGAAGCCGACTCCAACATAGTTGGGAAAGGTTAGGCAGATGATGATCATCTCTTAAGAGGTAATGCGGGCGGCCAGACTTTTGACAATTAGGTATCCGAAGAAACTATTGCTGTCGCTCTGCGAGCGATCCGCCCTCATATTCGTGCGATAAGGACAACTGCAGATCCGACTAAATAGCCTATGTAAAAAGTCACATTTCGAGGTTTGGCTCTCGCCTATTTTCTCCTCCAATATTGGACCAATTTGAAAGATATTTCATAAACTGAATAAGAAGGATATATACTATGCACCTATGTTTTCCTTTTCTCGTTAATAGTTGTCAAATTTGTACACTAGGCCTCTGTTGCCAGCGCTCTGAATAGGAAATATTGAGCATTTTTAGAGGGTTCTATTTATTATAAAAATAATGTATCACCAAAAAGGAAAACATAGGGGCATACAGTAGCTCATATTTATATTTCTGTAAAAAATCATTGCTATAGGGTCATTAACCAGAAAGAAAACAGGCGAGAGCGTTTGTATGGAGAAAAGAGCACCCGCGTTTCCTCTTAAAGCTTTCAAAATTGTATTATCTTACTGTTACTGTATTTGACTGTTCCAAGTTAAATAGCGACGCAGCCAACGCAAGTAAGTATATTTTGTAACTTACTGGGGTTACCTCTTACTCTGTTAGTGTTATGCAGATTAATGTTTAACTAATCAATCTGCCTAGCCTTTTCCCAACTAGGTTGGGGTCGGCTTCCTGTCTTACCGGATGCAGCTGAATACCAGTATTTTACATGAAGCGACTGCCTATCTGATCTCCGCCATCCAGTACCTGGGTAATACGATAGCCCTTGGTAAGACTGGTTATCAGACTTTCGGGCTTCTGACGACCCGTAACGACTGTCAAAGATCCACGAATGACAGCCGGGACCAACTGCTTAACGTGCTATCCGAGGCACGGAGGCGTCTCGCTATGTAAAGATGGTCACCCATCCACGGACCAACCCCGGCAAGCGTAACTTAACCTGATGGATCGACCCGTGCGGTTGTTATTACTTAGCCACGATAACTAATAATGTTATATTATGCTTGATTATTTAATTTTGATGATAGTAGCTCACCAGTAGACCAGTAAGTATCTCCAGGGTTGGTAGGATGCCATCCAGAGTGCGGTATGATGACCTTGTTGACGATGACCTGCGCTGCGTCGTCAATGATGGACTGTTTCAGGTCTTCGCATGATGACATGTTCCAGATTACGCCTGTCACTAACTCCTTCACCTGTGGTAATCGTAAACTGGTTTTAGAGGAAATGTTTTATGACGCTAACGTCTGTCAAAGACCGGCCGAATTCCCGCGTCGCACTGCGGGCGGGGCGGGTGCTGCGGTTTCCAAATGTTATGGTTTTTAGTCAGTTAGTTGACGAGAATATCCTTCCATACGAGGCCATAGAGTGAAACTGCCCGCCCTCACAGGATATTAGCCCTTACTAAATAGTAGTAATAGAGGTCTAAGCCGCGTGAATCGGGTGACTCACGGGTGCGTAATAATATCACCGCGTAATTAGGCTAGCCTTCGTTGGCTGCCGTGACCGACACTTGGTCATGCGTTTCTTGTTGTACTTATGCCCGTTAAACGAATACGGTATTTTACTGTATAGGAGAAAAAATCTAAAAAGTATTTAGATAGCTTAGGCAAAAAGCATTCGGAAAATGTTAGTTTTAGTTCGTAAAATAACAATATAAATTTTAAAATTCAATTCAAAGTTTTCAGTTTTTTAAACGGTTTTCTAACACCATGAAAGTAGCCGTCATGTTAATACGTCATTACGGTAGTATAAATTTAAAAGTGTCAATGTCAACTATCAACTGATCAGCGTATAAAAAGTGTTTGTTTACTGACTAACTGACGTCATGACCACAGAGCAATATGGCGTCCACTGAGTTTTTGCGCGAAATTTGAAAATAAATGCATTTTTATGGCACTTATCGATCGAATAAAATTTTGTGTTTTTTTTAGTGGCTTACTATAAGCACTATAGAATCTAATTGAGACACTTTTCAAAAATGGGTCTAATACCCTATTCTCTTTCTTTCTACGAGGATATTATTCTTACCTCCATGTCAGTGGCGCGACACAGAAGCGCCATGAGCGCCGGAATGCCGCCCGCGTCGCGTATGGCGCGCTTGTTCTCGTCGTTCTGTCGCCCGTACGACAGGTTGCGGAGGGCCCCGCAGGCGTTGCGGCATACTTCCGGGTTCTCGTGGGATACTAGGCGGACTAGAGGCGGGATGCCGCCTGCAATGATAAAATATTGGTTAATGAACAGCATCAATTTAAAATAAAAATACATATTTTATTTTCAGTGTGGAGAACATCTGTAAACCCAAATGGGCCTAATGAAATAAAGATTTCGTAGTATCAAGGATTTCAATATAAGCTTTCGTTAGCTTAATGTTTACTGGGTCCAAACAGTATAAGTAACATGCCGTAGTAACATGCAGATGTACCGATGTCGAAAAAAAAAGAAAAGATGAAGTGTTAAAATAATAAGTTACCCGTAGTGTTTGACCCGAATAAAACACTACGGGTATTTTGAAATATAGATTGTATAGATTTGGAAACTTGAAAAAAAAAACCACATTACCTAAACTCCTAGTCTTCTGTTTATTAGGGTCATCCATATAGGTGAGATGCTGTAAATAGGCCGCTGCATTAGCTTTCACGACGTCCGAAGGTGAGTTGAGGAATCCTATCACTTCGGGTAAGTTCGGGTCGCGCCATTGTAAGCCGCCGGTTTCTTCGCGACCGCCGACGCTGCCGTGGACTGTGAATGGAGGATTTAAAATGAGAATGCGTTTTGATTGGTAGGGTTTGGTTGAAGAAGAAGATGCATAGATTTGATGGTAGACTTTTGGTATATCAAGTATCGCAGTTAGGCTCCGTGCAGTTGTAGAACATAGTTTGCAATAACAAAGTTTTATTTTACGACATTTATTTATTTAAAACTTCAAGTACACACGGCTACACACCAAGCTATACATTTCCAGTTTACACTGACCTCTCATTGTAAGGAAATCCTATACAATGTGAGATCAGCTTATACTGGAAATGTATAGCTTGATCTGTAGCCGTGCGTACACAAATGTACTGAGGCAGACATTGAATAATTAACTCTATTATTAGAGTGATAAAGTTCAAACGACACCATACAAGCCGGCTAAAGGGCTCCCGTAGAACCGTTCGTTATCCGAGTGAATCTTTGTACAACAAAAAGTGAAATGTTGTACAAAAATCACACAAACAAGTACATAGTGTGTGTGTATTGTGCCAAAAATTACCAGCTTTAGTCAAATACCATTTCCTTATGTCTGTTCTGTGAACTATTATTATTTTCGCACTATAATTTTAAAAGGAAAGAAAATATGACAATGTGCCACTATCTTAAAAGTAATAAATAAAATAAGCGAAACAGTAAGTTAGTGAAGTCGATTTAAGTACCTATCTCACCTAGTGCCATACTCGCCATCTGTTTCTGTAACTCTTCCTCGTCTCCATACATTGACTGACCACCGGCGCTACCCAGACTCAGTCCATTTTGTGAATCCTGTAGACAAAATAATCATTTAATATAGACAATACAATAGTTTATAGTAGCTCAATGCTGTTATAACACTTATTTTTTACTATTTACTAAACCAGCCAGCATAACTTTTCGACTTGGAATTATATAGAGTTTTAAATACTCTTTTATGTAATTTGTTTTAAAAATGGGACGAAAGCTTCTTAAGTCTGACGAAACACGAAGTTTGCCGAGGGACATTAAAAAAATAGTTGTACTGTACAATAAAACTATTTTAGTTATTACTAGCTGCGCCCCGCGGTTTCACCCGCGTAGACCGGGATAAAAAGTAGCCCATGTGTTAATCTGGATTAACACATGGGCTACTTTTTATCCCGGCCGGTATAAGCTATCTACATACCAAATTTCATCAAAATGGGTCCAGCCGTTTGAGCGTCAAGAAGTAACAAACATACACAAACACACACACACACACACACACACACACACACACACACACACACACACACACACACACACACACACACACACACACACACAAACTTTCGCCTTTATAATATTAGTGTGATTAATTAATGTGATTATTTGCTGTGACTTGAGTAAGGTAAATCAGTGAATGCCAGCGTTAACTCAGAACAAAACGAGCGAAGCTTACGTCTCGGATTAGCATACTGCAACAAAACGAGCGAAGCTTACGTCTCGGATTAGCATACTGCAACAAAACGAGCGAAGCTTACGTCTCGGATTAGCATACTGCAACAAAACGAGCGAAGCTTACGTCTCGGATTAGCATACTGCAACAAAACGAGCGAAGCTTACGTCTCTGATTAGCATACTGCAACAAAACGAGCGAAGCTTACGTCACGGATTAGCATACTGCAACAAAACGAGCGAAGCTTACGTCTCGGATTAGCATACTGCAACAAAACGAGCGAAGCTTACGTCTCGGATTAGCATACTGCAACTCGGGTCAAGACATAATTATTGTTCTGATTGAAAACACGCACTTTTTGACAGTATGCTGCCAAAATTTCGGTCGGTGTATTTTAGTTGACCACAGAGTATACAAGCGATGATGACTGAATTTTTTTTTGGTCCGATAAGTAGATTATTAAAGAATATTGGACACGTATTTTTTTCTTTTTTTACGTTATCAAAAGATTACAGCGATAGATTGAGTTAAAATATGTCATGACGTCCCTTCTTGCTAGCTTTGATACGTAGAAGTAACGTAGCGAACTTTAATGCGTTTTATCAAAGTATTTTTTTATTAGTATGATAAAGCAAAAAATACCGTGTCTAAGTAATATTTTTTTATTATTCTGATGACGGACTAAATAGATTTTTTTTTTTTTACCCAGGCATCATACCTTGTGTGCCAAAGGGATTGTTGATATTCAGGACAGAGTCGACTACGCGAATACATCGATCTGTCAATATCATACGCTGTGCTAAAGTATTTATAAATGTACCTTGAAGGGCGGCGGTTGGTGCGGCTGCTCGTAGGCTGTGGGGTAGTGTTGGTAGCCGTACGCGTCGGGCGCGTACTCGCCACGCGGTGACGTCACGCAGTAGTGCCGCCCTAGCTGCTCCAGCGAGGCGGAGTCGTACCTACAAGCACGGACAGAATGAATCAGTTATTATAGTTACATCATCTTGCCGTTACAGTATTTTTAACTCACAAAGTGACACGCGCTTTACTTGTGTTTACCAAGTGTACGAACAAACTGTGAATGTGTGTAAGCGCGGGAGGCTCTCGGTACCGTCCGAGACTATGGTGAAGTCGGAAGTGTGCGTGTGTGTGTTAGTTGCTCACGCTACTCGTCTGCACGCACACATTCACAGCGTGTTTTTACACTTGGTAAACACAAGTAAAGCGCGTGTCGCTTCGTGAGTTAAAAATTCTATGTAACAGAGGTATATTGACGTTCGATCGGTTAGACTGGATGCCGACCCCAACATAGTTGGGAAAAGGCTAGGCAAATTGATTCTTGTTCTTATTTAAATAGGCAATCACTCACTATTAGTATCACAATGGACTCTGATCCACTTAACTTATGTATTAATATTATAAAGTAATTATTGAAAGTCGAATCTGTTAAGCAGACAGCTTCTTGCAAGTCGCGAGCCAAACTAACTGTAAAAGAACTGCATAATATTTGTAAAATAGTTAATTAGTTATGAATCGTTTGTTATGATCTTACATCACACCCTGTCTATAACAGATCATTGACTCATCTATTGTTTGGGCAATTAACTTTAGTCAAAACAAATCAAGATGAAGATGGCTTAGCTTTGATACGTAGAAGTAACGTTGCGAACTATAATGCGTTTTATCTAAGTATTTTTTGTATTAGTATAATAAAACAAATATTTTTTTATTATTTTGATGACGGACTAAATAGAATTTCTTTTTTTTTACACATTTAGAGATAAACTACGATGACATGGCGCGCCCCTCCAAATTACTGTTTCAATGTGTGTAGTCACATTCTACGAAAGAGTTTATAGCTAATTGTTATTCGTCTTCAGTCAGTACATGCGTTGTAAATCTTGGTGGGGCGCTTTAAACGTTAGACAGGAAGCTGACCCCAACATATACTCGGACTTTTAATTAGCTGCAGTAAAATGACACTTCTTATCTGTCAAAAATGTTCCCATTTGACAGCGAAATGACAGTAAAAATGACATTACAAGTGTCATTTTACTGCAGCTAATTTAAAAGTCCGACCATAGTTGGGAAAAGACTAGACAAACTTTAACAAACCTTTGTTGTAAGTGCAGATTGTGTTGTGGCAAAGCACCCGGGGAGGCGCTCCGGGGCGAAGCGCTACCTCCGCCTTCCACGTATTCCTGATGACAAACACATTTTTTTTTTTTATTTTAGACTAAAAACGGTAAAACTTTTTGAGTTAGTTTAGTGCAGTGTGAGTGAACTTAAACTGCAGTGCCAGTGCTGACTATTATAAAGAACACGTGAATCAATTGTCTTCACCTGAACATAAAGTGAACATTATGATAGATGTTATCGGGCGATTCCTTATTTTTATAGTTACGTCGGTTACATTTAAATTACCGTAAAATGCTGCAACTTTGCACGGATTTTGACGTTTTTCTTCGATAAATCTTTAATCGTTAAGAAAGTCGTATGTTTTTTCAATTACTGTCCAATATTGGACTTTAAGCTATAGGAATACATTTGCTACTAGTAAAAAAAAACACCTATAAAGCACCAAAAAATTGCTTTGAAAACGTAGGCAAAGTTGAGGTAAAAACTACAACATTGCCTGTCATAAATATCTATTATATATTTTGGTTTGATATAATAGGTTTTTTGGTTTAACGGATTTGACACCCATATTGCCATGAAGTTCTTTTTCACGTCAGACTTCACTGAATCTTGAATAGCACAAGAATTTTTTTTTTTACAATGCTAGGCAAAGTTGTGCAGATTAGCACAACTTTGCCTAGCGAGTATCCGCACCACAGACCGCACTGACAATGAAACTGACACTGACAGTTTGTTAACTAAAATTTGGAGTGACGTATGATCGAATGTCGCCATACAGATTGCCGACTTGCTTTTAGTAATACCATAGACGATAAAAAACATTTCGCAGCGGGAATAATTTAACTTTAACTCGCTAGGCAAAGTTGTGCAGATTAGCACAACTTTGCCTAGCGAGTATCCGCACCACAGACCGCACTGACAATGAAACTGACACTGACAGTTTGTTAACTAAAATTTGGAGTGACGTATGATCGAATGTCGCCATACAGATTGCCGACTTGCTTTTAGTAATACCATAGACGATAAACAACATTTCGCAGCGGGAATAATTTAACTTTTTTGAATGTAGGCAATGTTGAGCTATAAAGGCAATGTTACAGCATTTTACGGTACTTATTATACTTTACAAAGGAAAAGGAAAAAAAAATAATTTTACAGAATGATGAAAATGCTACACGAATATCAACCTTAACTATATAAGAATGCGGTGCAAATCTTGATGCTGATATCACAGTTGACGTCTCGAGTCTGCGTTTAGTTTATAATTCTGCACAACACACACAAAGTAACATAGTGATCACTTTCGTGATCCTCACTTTCATACAAATAAGACACTAAGCCGACGTTCGCACGGACGTAATAATATCGTGGCGATTTTTTTTCGCGCACTGGATTTTCAACGCTCTGCTTAGCGCCGAGAGTTGAAAATCCAACAGTGTGTTTCTTCCACGCGCTGGGATGCACTCTGTTGTTGTTAGGTTTGATTTTCGAAGCTCGGCTCAACACCGAGAGTTGAAAATCCAGTTCACGATAAAATCCCGCCGCAATATTTTTACGTCCGTGCGAACGTCTGTTGACTGACACTCTCGCTCACTGAACAGTGAACACTAATTCGAGTTGTCTCCATATTAACAGTTTGCTATTGATATTCTGCTCAATTATCGACTCTATTCCTAAGGACATAAAGTACAAACCTGTCCCATATACTGCGGCACTTGCGTGGTCTCGACCATGTAAGCTGTCTGCGGTTGGTACGCCGCGGTACCATAGTGCCCGTAGGTACCGTAGTGGCCCGCACCCCCCGCGCCCGCGTAGCTGCCTCCCCCGCTTACTGAGACTGAGTCCATTACCTGGATAACAGAGAAATCAAATATTAATCTATATAAATAAAAAGAGTAGTCCTGACTGACTGACACATCAGCGTCCAGCCCGAACCCTTGAACCTAGCAAGCTGAAATTTTCACAGAGGTTCCCTTTATACAGATTGTAGATAAGGAATAAGGAAAGATTTCCTGGTAGGACGTTCCCATGGGATATTTTCCGATATCCACGCGGGCGAAGCCACGGGGAAAAGCTAGTACATAGTATTAATACTGACTCGTTGGTCTAGTGGTCGCAAGCGCTACTGCTGAGCATGAGGTCCTGGGTTCGATTCCCAGGTCGAGCAAAGTGTTATTGGGTTTTTCCATCTTGAATTTCTCAGTAGCAGCTCGGAATCTGGATTAGTGCCCGGTTGATGGCAATAGGCTGGCCTCTTCTTACATGGGACTTTAACATAGCTGACGAAATGTGTGCGTACTATAGGTACCTACACCTCTGCCTAACGTTTCGGGGAGAACAGGCGTTATGTTTGTGTCAAATGTTAATTGCAATAGTATTTCTTTGCAGTATGTAAGAGGCAGCCCCAAAAGACTTGAATAACAAAATTGTGGATGATCAGGATCATCTAAGTAGTAATAACCATGTTTTTAAGATCCATCGGAGAGTGAAGAGACCCCTCTCTTCTTCTACCCTGGGTCATCGTATCAGGTTACTTCACCCAAATCGGTTACTTTTAGAGCAAGCGTGTAGGTACTATCGTCTACCGACTCATCGCTTACCACCAAGCGAGATCAATCAATCTGCCTAGCCTTTTCTAACTATGTTGGGGTCGGCTTCCAATTTAACCGGATGCAGCTGAATACCAGTATTTTACATGGAGCGACTGCCTATGTGACTTCCACAACCCATGGGTAATACGATACCCCTTGGTAAGACTGGTTGTCAGACTTTCGGGCTTCTGACGACCCGTAACGACTGTCAAAGATCCACGAATGGCAGCCAGGACCAACAACGGCTTAACGTGCTTTCCGAGGCACCGAGGCTTATCACCAAGTGAGATATAATCATTAAAAAAAAACACATTTATTGCGCAAGTACAAGTTGACTCTTTGGGAGTTTAGTAGTAAGCAAAACAGCAAGTCGACTTGCTTGACCCATGTAACTTGCGTAACGGTAACAGAAAACGTGTTTTCTGGTCGTGAAAGGTCTGAGGTCTTCCTAAGCCTCAGATTTTTGCCAGATCTTCTTTCAGTTTAACTCTGATGTGACCTCACCGCAGAGTTAAACTGAGGGAAGCACCTGAGCGTAGGCCTGCCTGCGCTCTGGTGGAGCTGTAAATAACTTACGTGCGGGTACTTCTGCGAGGGTGCCATGGTGAGATGTCCCATGTGATTATAGTGCGCTGCCGGTGACGACACATACTGTCCGTAGTCAGGCTCCACGCCTGCACCAACTACCGGGTATTCGCCAGCCTGTAGAAAACAATAATTTTATTTATTTTACAAAAAAACAAGAAAGCTAATCTGTCGCCAACGACGTCAGGCAGAAAATTAACGATGATATTTTTATTACTTATCAGAAAGAAAGAAAGAAAGAAAGAAAAATGCGTTTATTTGGCAATCAAGGGTTGGGTTGGGTTGGGTTTTTTGGTTATCAAGTTACATAACGCTCTAAAACAGAAGTAACTGACGTGGCACAAAAGGCTGCCCAACTTAAACGGTACTGGGCAGGACATGTCTGCCGCAAGCCGGATAAATTGTGGGCACAAACAGCACAGAACTGGTGCCATGAGACAGTGAGACGGGCTCGCGGCAGACCACGTAGGAGATGGTGGGACAAGCTGGATAGGTTCCGTCAAAACTGAAAGGTGGACGCGCGGGCTCGCGATGAATGGAAGGAGAAGACGGAGGCCTTTTTCCAGGAGTGGGACAGCGTAGGCTAGTAAAAAAACCGGTCAAGAGCGAGTCGGACTCGCGCTCCGAGGGTTCCGTCCGATTTCTGAAAAAGTGTGCTACTTAGAGACATCGTTTTATTTTTCCTGTAAACTTTACATAAACTTCTATCACATAGAATAATTTCAGATTTTTCTCTTTGCAAACTTCGGAGATAGGGGGGGGGAACGGTATTTTTTTTTTCATTTTTCATCAAAAGTCGAAAACTATATATAAAATAAAAAATAGTTTGAGAATGTGCAAACAGCGCTCTTTCATATGATACCCCACATGCCCTAGTAGCCCCACTTTAAATTTTTAAGACTTTCAGTCCCTGTTGCAAAAAAATATAAATATTTTTATTTCTTTCTTATTTGCAAAATAGTTGGGTAAACGTCATCTAAAACTATTCTAAATTTCAAGTTGATAGCATTAGTAGTTCTTGAGATATCCAGGTGTGACAGACAGACAGACAGACAGACAGACTGAGTCACACCATAAGGGTTCCTTTTTTACCATTTTGGTACGGAACCCTAAAAACAAGTTACAGAAGCTGCAGCTGATATATGTTGTTGAGATTGTATAATAGACTCGCTGACCCGACAGACGTTGTCCTGTCCCAATTTCAATATTCCCATATAAAATCCACTTTCAGTTTTCCAGAATTTTCCAATTTTCCCGGCAACTTTTCCAACTTTTCTCATCTTTTGAACCTTCCCTGGACTACGTCAAACATTTCAAAACCAAAATCAGCTAAATCGGCCCAGCCGTTCTTGAGTTATAAAATTACAACGAAAAGTGGCATTGATTTTTATAGATATAGATTGGTTGTTGCTTTTGTGGTCGAAAATCACAATAACTTTAATTTTCATTAGAAAAATTTTACTGATTATCGACGTTAAAAAATGGGACTTACCATATTATTATAATCTATACTTTTTAAAAAATCGAAGATGTCTCGACCGATTTGAATATTATTATTTTTTTTGTTCGCCTCAATACTGGGATGGTTTAGGAAAAAAGAAAATTAGGAATAACACAAAAGACCAGTACGAAGTTCACCGGGTCATCTAGCAGAACATAAAATATTTCTTATTTATTTGTCAACGAGAACCACTATATCTACTTTTTATGAACAGTGATGAGACCACCCAAAAGTCATAATACGTATTTTTTCCGTCGGTACTGACCAAAGACCGCGAACCACAGAACCACACAATTCCAAGCTAAAATTGGACCAATTACGTTGTAATCCTGTTATCTTGATGATGATCATCTATTGAGAGTAAAGGTCAATTCGCCGGTTGATTCTAAGAAATTCGCGCAGTTTATTTTGTTTTCGTTTGAGCGGCGAATTTAGCATAATTCCAAAAATAGCATAACATAACTTCACGCTTATTATCCTCGAAGGGTTAGCCAGGAGTGACCCCGACCGCAGACCTATTTTGTGCGGACCCTAAGTAAACAGAAAAAAAAATTCCAGACTTCAGACAGACAGGTCAAAGAAAAAAAAATGTTTTCTCAGTTTAATATTAACTACTTACTTTTTTTAATTACCTAAACGTTAAATCGTTATTTTATTTTAGAATCAGGCTAATTATTGTATACCAACTCGGTCAACTACCATACTTACAGTTATTTAAGCGAACATTCTAACACTAATAGAAGTAAAAGTAATCACAGAAAAAATAATTACAACAACACGTCAAATAACCCGCACCTAAACCCCCGTTCCCACGAGCGTAATAAAATCGCGGCGGGATTTTATCGCGCACTGGATTTTCAACTCTCGTTGTTGAGCCGAGCGTTGAGAACGCGCGACAAAAAACACACTGTTGGATTTTCAACTGTCGGCACTAAGCAGAGCGTTGAAAATCCAGTGCGCGAAAAAAAATCGCCGCGATATTTTTACGTCCGTGCGAACGTCGCGTCGGCTAAAAGGTCATGGTGTTTATGCCAGTCCTCTTTTAAATAAGACCCCTCCTCCCCCCAAACCATAGTAAAGCATGGGCCATTGTATGATCGTACCATGTAACTGACCTGCATAGCTAGGTGGTGCTGGTGGGCCAGCGCGGCCGACAGCTCGGCGTCCTCGGTGGAGGCGTCGGACCGCGACACCGGGCTGTGTTGCGAACCGTACGCGCCCTCCACAGGCCCGTTGCTGTAACAAGGACACGTGTAACTTTAGTGGGATGTTGCAGGGTGCTGTTAAATCCAAGACCAAAAATGCGAACGTGAGTTTGTTTGTTACGCTTTCACGGCTAAACGGCTGAACCGATTTTGATGAAATTTGGTTTGGCTATACTTTGAACCCTGGGGAAGGACATGGGCTATCGATATGCCACGCGGGCGAAGCCGTGGGCGAAAGCTAATAAAATACTTACTAAGTGGGTACCTAAACCTTGGGGGGAAGACGAAGTTTAGAGCTTAGGTTAGACTATACTTGAAGACTTGCCGACTTGAAGATGTCTGAAGTAAGCCCTCAGGTTGCTAAGGACAACGACAGACTAAAATAAACACTCGAACATAAATTCATCGAATTCTATAATAAGAAAACCCCTCTTGAGACTTCTAGAGCGTGATAAACAGATTCAGATTCTCTCTGAGCTGTCTATATATAAGATCTAACCTGTATGTTCCAATGGTGGAAGGCTGGTAAATACAAAACCGACGTCTGTCATACTGTCGAATAGGCAAGGTGTTGCTACCACGAACAACCAACATGATAATACACTGAATTTAATTAGATCCACAAAAAAATGAACAAGCAAAACTTCCTCAGAAACACTGTCACAGAGCTCACACATCCATTTCAACGCTACAGTTTCACTGTTACTATTCTAGACATAGACAATTAATGTTGAACAATAAGTTTTAATAGATTTCAATGTAGTGTACATGAATGACATCGTCACTTATATATATCGTTGCCACTTATTTCTATGGAATATCAAAGATGTAACAACTTAAATATCGATTAGATTAAGAAATATTTTGCGACAACGAAACGTGCGATAGAAATATTACATAAATTATGTAAGTAATATAAGCAAGACTGTTATGTGTTAATACATAAATAAACCCACGGCTTCTTCCCATGAGGGTAGGCAGAAACTACAGAACACATGCTAAGATCTTTACAAACTCCTTTTGCCTCGTTTATGTTCATACATCTGGTCATACACGCACGCCGGTTGCTAGTACTACACAAGTACGCACCTGACCTTTCTGAAGAACATCACCAATAAGGTTACTGTCTATGTCCTCCTAGGGCGTCCCTCCCGTTTCGACTCACATCTGCCTTGTAAATACCTTGTTATTCGCCTTTCATTCATCCCCTCAACATGACCAAACATACACTTTTCAATTTTTGTCACTACAATCTGCCTAACCTTGTCCCAACTATGTTGGGGGCGGCTTCCAGTCTAACCGCATGCAGCTGAATACCAATATTTTATTTATATGGAGCGACTGCCTATCTGACCTCCACAACCCAGTCACTGGGTAACACGATACCCCTTCGTAAGACTGGTTGTCAGACTTTCGGCCTTCTGACAACCCGTAACAACTGTCAAAGATCCACGAATGACAGCCGGAACCAACGGCTTAACGTGCTTTCCGAGGCACAGAGGTGTCTTGGTATGATGACCTAGATTGTCACCCATCCACGGACCAACCGCGGCAAAAGTAGTTTAACCTGATCGATAGACCCTTGCGGCTGTTATTACTTAGCCACACAGGCCCCGCCGTGTCTCTTACCGTGGTTCCACATATTAATATAAGTTAGACAGCAAGTCGATAGCGGGACTAACTGACCGGGTTCGTCGGGCAAATATATCAGTATGCCACACGTGCAGGTTATTTTAATGCAGCATTGAAATAACTAAATAACTAACAAATCCGAGTCCTTGGTTAAAATTGTATCTTTACCAATAATGAAGCAAAGACCACATAGCTTTGCATAGGAGACCCTCCCATATGGAAGTAGCTATCACGGGTAAAATTAGCTTACGAATCTAGCCCAGTTTGGCAATAAAAAATGCTACCATTGGTAAGCAAAACGATTCTTTTTGGTTTGTAGGAACCAAGCATAAGTAACAACTTATGTAAGTAGCTGTGAGAAAATAAGACATGCTTTCATTCATACCTAGATCAAAGTAGACTATTTTATGTGACACGGAAGAATGGGTAGACATAAAACTAGGAAGGCGAAAAGTGCCTTCTCGTAAAACCAAAGGAAAATATTATTTAGGATGCTGATATGAGAATTGTAGGGGTAGGTAGAGGAGCCCGTGGCTAAGTAATAACAGCTGCACGGGTCGATCCATTAGGTTAAGCGACGCTTGCCGGGGTTGGTCCGTGGATGGGTGACCATCTTTGCCTCGGAAAGCCGTTGGTCCCGGCTGACATTCGTGGATCTTTGACAGTCGTTACGGGTCGTCAGAAGCCAGAAAGTCTGACAACCAGGTACCAAGGGGTATCGTGCAGTTGATCAGTAACTGGGTTGTAGAGGTCAGATAGGCAGTCGCTCCATCTAAAATACTGGTATTCAGGTGCATCCGGTTAAACTGGAAGCCGACTCCAACATAGTTGGGAAAAAGGCTAAGCAGATTGATATGAGAATTGTAGGGAAACATGAAGGATGGATATTTCATGTTTACAAAGTTGGCATTTCAGGTTAGCATGGAAGGGGGGGGTATGGTCAAAGGAAACGAGTGGTATCAATACCCAGGAGTGGGTGATTCCAGGCTGAAATGAGGATGAAGATAAGTAAAAGGTCAAAAAAAAAATCATAAGTACTTTAAATTGGCTAGCTAAACTCCTCAGACACGATGGGTATATCTAAACACGATAAAAAAAGGTTTGATGTGTTTTTTGGGAGGTCAATGGCCGCAGTTCGTGTTGTTACTTGAAATTTGAGTTGAGAAAACCTGTTTTTTATGTTTTATCGTGTTTAGATTTCGCATCGTCTGTGAAGTTTACACATAAAAAAACAGATTTTTAAACTGGTAGGTATTCCAAGTAACTAACAATAACTGCGGTCGATAACCCCACAAAAAAAACATCAAATTATTTTTTTTTTTTTTCATCTCGATACCCATCGCGTCTGCGGAGTTTATCTAGCCAATTTAAAATAACCCTCTATAATCCCCGTGACATCACAGCGGGCCCTATCAGAATACCAGCGCTGCGACACTCATGTTAAGTGCCGCAGCATCATGCTGAGATAGGGACCTTTTGGCCTCGTACAGGACTTTTTTTGTTTTTTTTTTTTGTTTTTATTTACTTATTTTATTATTTTTTTTTTTTTTTTTATTTTATTTGTTTGTTTTCAACTTTTATTTTGTGTTTTAGTTTTAGTTCTGTGCGAGTCCCAATAAATACTTTTTCTTTCTTTCTTTCTTTCTTTCTAATCAGCCTATAAGTACTACTTCGCTGTTGGCAATAAAGAAGCATATCTTCCAATATGTACCACCACAACAGCGTAGGCTCTTCACATTTTTGGTCTAATAATGACCTCAAGTGACCCTAACTGCCTCCTACACAAGTCATTAAGACAATAAGCCAGACTTAAAATATCTCCAGAGACCGTTTCAAACAAGATTACTAAACCGCCGTACTAGTTATTATAAATCAATAAACTGACCCAAGTAGTATCTCAATACAAATCTATTGTCCCCTAACATTCTAGTTACGAAAATCGGAGCTTAGTCAAAATTCTGCGAGACCTTTCTCTTCTTTTTCTTTTTCTTTTTTTTTTTCTTTTCTTTTTTTTTTTTTCTGCGAGACACAACCTCGTATTTAAACAATAACTTTGTAGTTAGTAATATTAATTAATCTCGTTAAAATTACGCTGAAATATCTCTTCAGAGAATTAAAGGAGATGGACAGATTATTATCTTAAGACGAGACGGTGAAGAGGAAAACATCAAAAGGGAATCTCGTATGTCTGTTGGGTTGCTTTTGGTAATTATTGTAGGTACTGCGCTTGCGTGTGTACTTGAGGATCTTTATTATTGTTATAAATAGAATTTGTGGAGAGCAAAGGTGGTAATATTGTGGATAAAGTAGTTTCTTTTTTAATTCATGTACGGTAATATTTAGGGATACTCACATCGAGTTTGTTTCGCCATTTCTTCTCAGGGTAGTCAGATAGGAAATGTCGACTTCATTTAGCTTATTTTTTAAATATTTTTTTTTTATGACGTGTAAAAGTGATTCCGAATCCTATTTACAGAATATTTTTTTTACGTCGTTACTACGCCATTTACATTTAAGTGTCTAAACACTAGTACTATGCCGAAGTTACGCGTCCGAAGCTCCGCGGCTGATGTTACGTTCCGACGTGTTAGGCTGATATGACACACCATAAGCGCCGAACTTACGCGGCGGAAATTCAGTTGCGGAACTTCAGTGTCTTGAACGCTGTCATGGCGTCGTGTCGTGTTATCTAAACAGGCGGACAGACAGACGCAAAAGAAAGTGATGCTGTTAGGATTCCGTTATTACTTTTTTTAAATACTTGCATAGAAAATAGAGCCATGTCGTTACATAAATAAGAAGCACTTTCGTATTTGCAAATAAAAATACTTTGAACTTCCAAGGATTTTTCGCTGATACGATTATGCTCTTTATTTTCAAGGCAACACGAATCAATTTCCTATGCAAGTATTTTAGTATTTTGGTGGTTCATCCATTTATTTAATCCAATTGAACTGACCGTGAGTGCCCAGCTTAAGCTATAGCACCGTGGGGCGGACACGCGGGGCGCGGGCATGCCTGCCTCCCGCTGCTCCCCGCCCCGGATCTTCTTCGGCAATCGAACCGAACTTCGGTCGCGTATAATGTGTGCTCTACAGAATACGTTGCCGCCGAATTGTCGCTGAACTTACGCCCGACCGAAGTTCGGCTGTACGCTAGAACGCAACGTAATTTCGGCATAGTGTGTCGTCAGTAATTCAAATAGCATTGCAGGCGTAACCATGCCGAACTTCGGCATAGTGTGTTTATAATTATAGACACTAATACGATTTTTTTCCGATATGATACCAATACCAATACTCTTATAAAAATATCGGCGATACCGAAGCCGATGCGCTTATTGAATTTAAATGAAGGTAAAATAAATAAAATAAAACACAAGTTGGGTTCTTTTTTTTAAACTAAGTAAATATAAACAAAATACACTTAGAAAATGAACAAAATACAGACTTAGAATGAGATTATATTATTTTAAACTTACACGACGGACTAAAAAAAAACTAGTCAATATAGTAAAAGGTCGTGATTAAAACACTTGGCTCATTTTAATGTCGACGATAAGGCACGTCTCACTTTATAGTTTCATTAACTAACTTTATTGTATTTTGCAAACGATGTCATTAAAATGAGATAATCTCAGCGTCACCTACGTTAAACATTATCGATTTTTCACTACTTGTCTATGGAAATTCACAGAGCACAGAGTACCTATGATGAACTTCTGTCACCTCAGATCAGCATAAATAGCCGATAAATCAATATCGATTTCTAATAAAGACGTAAAAATCTAAATTGCCGCCGACGAAG
Organism: Cosmia trapezina; assembly: GCA_905163495.3. Taxonomy (NCBI): domain Eukaryota; kingdom Metazoa; phylum Arthropoda; class Insecta; order Lepidoptera; family Noctuidae; genus Cosmia; species Cosmia trapezina. Next base: position 9,258,222 of record LR991044.1, read on the forward strand.
AAAAACCAGATTTAGCTAAAGCTGACACAGACTAACAGGCCCTATCATAAAACTGTAGATAGCCCGCATTAATCTCCCCTGAGGCCCTGACTATCGATCTCATTTAAAAATAAATGTTATTTTCCCTTACAAGCTCGATTAATTGCAATTACGCACATCCGTCCGCTGTAAAGTAAATTCTTTAATTTAAAATAATGCAATTAATTAACACGGGCAAGCGTTCCTGAATCATTTTACCAAAATGCTATATAAAATTAACATCAATTTGCGTCACTAATGTTGAAATTATTGTGTCCATAAATTTTATGACGTCACATGCCATGATGGGGGGACCTTTTTTTTTTTTTTTTTGATGGTGGGAAATCATCAAATAACTTCTCCCGCTCTGGGTGGAGCGGAAGGGCGTGTCAGACTTTTACTGACTAAAACCCACCCGTGTTCCTTCAGTTGCCTATGCCAGGGCCGCGGTATCTTCTTAAAACTACCCGAGACCCCAGCGGCGTCGGCCTTATTGGACCCCATCATTTGCTGACATCTGTTTGAGGCGCGCGTGGAACACAACGCGCCGTCGACTCGGGCCTGGTCCTTACCGGACGGCGAGCTACCCGCTACTCACCGTCCGCAGGCCCGCGCCTACGGTGGCCGGAAATCGCCTCGCGATTCCCGCCGCCCAGGGCGTCTCCTGCGGCGACTGAGGGCGTGAGGCTGCCTCACCCTCACGCGTTCCGCCTCCTCCTTCGCGAGCATCACTGCTTCGCAGAAGGAGGTGACGGCCTCCCATGCACTTTCGCTCCGCACCATGGCCTGAACCAGGCTCGGACGCGAGAGATCGCCGCCGCCGATCGCCTCCGTGAGAACACGGCGGTGTTCTGCCCAAGCCGGGCAGACCTCCACTGTATGCTCCACCGTGTCCTCCGGGCGATCCACACAATGGTGACAACCGGGCATGATGGGGGGACCTATCGTTGACATAACTGCATGGTTTATTGATAAGCTTTTCTTCTAAAAATAAACCAATCAATAAACATATTGTTGACAACCAGACGTACCTACTAGGAGGTCAGTGACTCGAGTAAATTGAATTTGAACGCGTATAAAATAGTGCACCATCCTTTATACACGGTCTCCACTGATTTAATTAAGATTGTGGCAGAACTGTGATGGCCGATCAGATGTGGGGGGCTGTGATAAGGCTTTAAGACTTAGGATTTATCTCTAAATCCATTGCAAGAGTTGTGAGTTTTGTGACAGATAGACAGTCGATGATTTATAGTGTCTACTAAAACTCAAAACCAGCTAAAAATATATGTTCAAAGTCAATAATAGCCATTTGATTGTTTTTATATCAATTAGAACAACAAACTAAGGCCATGAATTCAGCGAATCACTCGAAGAAATCGTGTCAGAAATCAACATTTACATTCCACTTCAAATTCATCCCTTACAAAGATCAACAGAGAAGCCCGTGTTTAGAAGTAGCCGAACTCGTGTAACTTCACGTAACAATATATCGAAGAAAAACAAGTAGGTTTTACAATAATACTGATAATCCGTGTTTTGTAAACAATTTAAGTGGCTTAACGAGGGTGATATCAAACGTATCGTGTTCGTGTATCGATCGACACGCTGCATATTGTCAGGGCACAAATGGCACCAAAGCATCGTCTGTACGTCCTCTCAAACTAACGTTGTTATAGTAAAGGTATGCTATGATTGAGAGCGACAGTTTAAACTACACACCAACGACAGGGCGAGTAGTGCCACCAAAACTAGCGCCACTATTGAGTAAAAAATACATACGTACAAATACATAAGTCTGGAGCATAGACTTATAAAAAAAGGAGGACTCCACGGCACACATATCGAAAGTGAAGCACAGTAAGTATCCGTTTATAGACCGTTTGTACAAACACGCCTCGCGCACACATTTACATCATAGTATGCCGACCGGACGCCATTACGTGACACGAGCGACGGCGTCTTTGCAGGTACTCAAATCACGCACACATAGATCGGTACGGTGCTTCACTTTCGATATGAGTGGCGCGGAGTCCTCCTTTTTTTATAAGTCTATGGTCTGGAGATTTGTTTTCTATGCTCACATTTTTAGTCAGATGAGGTAGAATTTTTTGTATCAAAAAAATCAACACTAACCGTTTTTCACGTTAACTGCTAAGGCTTCGAACCTAGCAGGTTTAGTGTTGATTTTTTTGACCTCACCTGACCTACCTCATCTGAGTAAAAATGTGAGCATAGGAAATTTCAAAATTTTCATATCTCCAGACTTGTGATTTTTTTCTCAATGGTGCCACCATTGAGAAAAAAATCACAAGTCTGGAGATATGAAAATGCGCACTACTCGCCTTAAAACGCCAACGAGAGGTTTGCTTAATTAATGTGAATCCTTATAACAACGCCACAGTAAAATCAAATGATTGATTTTATAATTAAATGTGTTAGTGGAAAATTCTAAATGAAAACGTTCCACTGTTTTTACATCGAAAAGGAGGCGAAATAATTGGAACTGTACGTTCAGAGGATCGATGCATTCATTTGGGTCTAGCTCTGTAAAATGTGCAGTGAGCAACCTTAAATTAGAACGATCCACGTGAACAATTTTAATTACAATTAAAGTCATGACGACATTGCTGTTATTATCTCGACCGGAATAGCTGTGGAATAACGCACAGTTAATGCCATACTGCTCCATGTGCATGGAAGTCATAATAAAACGACAAGTATTTTGTTGTAAATTATAAGTGGCATCGTCTTAAAAAGAGCCCATCCATAATTATATCACCCCTCTCCACTATTCCATTGCTTATTTTACGGTGCTTACTGGATCGGCTGTTTAATCCTTATCCATATCCTAAGGGCTCATCTTCCCTACCATTATCGCAGCCCCCGGTCTACTCCTCGATATGCAATGGTCTCTGTTGCACCATGTAACATGAGGCAACAGGGGCTAGTGTGAATCTTTGGGTTCATTCGAGTAACCACGCTGAGATCGGTGCATTTCATTCATTCATTTCATAATTGCTCATATATTAGATTTTATAACGTGAATCCTTTTCTAACCGCTCGCGCCACAATCCGCTCGGCCAATAAGGTCGAGTCAAAGCTTCTAGAAGGTTCTAGAAGCTTCCAAACAAATGACGTGCAGTCTTGTCGTTGACGTGCAGTGTGAGACGTATATCAACCATCAGCTAAGGCTGTGCACATTTTCAGATAAATTTACAAAACGAGATCTTTCCCCCGAATCCAAACTGTAGCACTCACAGAACAGATAATTATCTGTTCTGTGGTAGCACTTACCTTATAGGATAAGTAATGTGTTTATGTTAAAATTTTAAATTAATTAATATCCTTCAACTAGCGTTACTACCTAATTATACAACTTTACTAAAACTAAGGTTCACTTCAGTGTAAAATACTGATACTCTGCCGCATCCGGTACGCTGGTATAGATGACACTAACTTGCTTGGATTAAGACAAGGATAACGTGCAAATTAATTCAATTACGTTCTCTAAGCTCAATGGAATTAATTAGTGCAGCTATTCAATATCTAGGATATCAATGCGATAATTGGCGTCAAACATAAGTAGCTTATGTACGAGACGAAATTGACACAGGGTGACTTTCTTAGTGACTCCTGGCTACTCTTCCGCCTATTTTATCAGATGTCTTGCATCTCCCCTGTTTTGACAAGTACCAGAGCCTACCTATCAATCTTTGCACACGTTTATGAACCACCTTCCCTTGTAAATTCACCTTCAACACTGTTAGCTAGGGTTTCAATAGAAACCTATTGAAGTCTCTATAGTAATCATACTTCTCTATCTACTACTGCCTCTATAGCTCTAGCAGACGCAATAATCATGGCACCGTTTGCTACGTGCACTTATCAAACGTTATAAGCCTCATATTAGCCTTCTTACATGCATGACGGGGTATAATTATGACTTATGCGATAATTTTAGGCTCAGCAGGTAACTGTAACCGCTATGCCGACGGTCACGGAAATGGAACGCTTTGTGGAATTATAGAAGTGATTATTTATGGTATGCTGGTATGATTTTTGTTGTGAAAACAGTATGGTTTGGGATTGAAATAGAATCGTGTGAAACACATAATTTATAGAACTAAGAATAGAGTATGTTTAGATGGTTTGGTCATGTTGAGGGATGAATGAAAGGCGACTAACAAAAGGTATTTACAAGGCAGATGTGAGTGGAAGGGACGCCCTAGGAAGTCATTATAGTCATCACCTTATTGGTGATGTTCTTCAGAAAGGTCAGGTGCTTAGTACTCGCAACTGGCGGGCGTGTATGATGAGATGTATGAACGTAAACGAGGCAAATGGAGTATGTAAGCTTCGTAGCAGGTGGCGTTCTGTAGTTTCTGCCTACCCCCATCGGAAGAAGGTATGAGTTTATGTACTACTAGCTTTTGCCCGCGGCTTCGCCCGCGTGGATGTCGGAAAATATCCCACGGGAACGTGCTACTGGGAAATCCTTCCTTATTCCTTGTCTACATTATAAAGGAAACCTCTGTGCAAAATTTCAGCTTTCTAGGTTTGGAAGATCAATCATTTCTGTCTGAACGGCAGTTTGGATTTAGGCCTAAAGTTTCTACTGCCGATGCGGTACACCAGCTGACTGACTATCTGGCGCAAGAACTTGACAAGGGTAACCACACAATAGGAATTTTCCTGGACCTCGCCAAAGCTTTTGACACAGTTTCCATCCCAATCCTGTTGCGCAAGCTTGAGATCATGGGTGTAAGAGGCACCCAGCTGAAAATGTTCAAAAGTTATTTAGAAGATCGTTCCCAGTGCGTAAAGATTGGCAATGTTCTCAGCGATGTTCAAAAAACCACATCTTTTGGTGTTCCTCAAGGAAGTATTTTAGGACCCACTCTGTTTTTGATCTACATAAATGACCATTGCGATGTAAAGCTAGAGCATGGCACTATCATAACCTACGCTGACGACACTGCTCTACTTTTTTCGGCTGACTCAGAAAATGAAGTCTACAACCTTGCGCAACGCGGTTTCAATATTGTAGGTAAATGGCTTAAAAATAACTCACTAACCCTGAATGCAGTGAAGACAAATTACATTAAGTTTTCGATGCGCAAGCAAATATCGAACATCCCTTCAGCGTTGCATGCTCATTGTTGCCCAATCCCCGCAGATAGCCAGTGTAATTGTCCCAATATTAAAAAAAACAGATAAAATAAAATACCTGGGTATTATTATAGATCAAACCCTTTCCTTCAAACAACATATGGAAGCACTTAATAATAGAATTCGTAAGCTGATATATGTATTCAAAAAGCTACGTTTAATTGCAGATCCAAATATAATTAGACAAGTATACTTTGCACTTTGTCAGTCAATTTTGAGTTACTGTATTACTTCATGGGGTGGGGCGAATAAAACCTTGTTATTGCCCATTGAAAGGGCTCAAAGAGCTATTCTCAAGGTGGCTACTTGCCGCCCTTTTCTTTTCCCCACTAACCTCCTGTATAAAGCTTGTAAAGTACTAACAGTTCGACAGTTGTTTATAATGAGCACTGTACTAAAACAACACGCAGCGCTTCCATACAGCACTGATTTAACTAAAAGGAGACGGAAAGATATAGTTTGCCCTCAAAAAAGTACAAAACATGCTTTCACAGCTAAATTTTACATGTACCTCGGACCACTACTCTACAATAGGCTAAATGAAAAAGGAAACATCTACTCCTTAAATAATAGTAACTGCAAGAAATTCCTTATGGAAGCTCTTCAATCTATGTCCTATGAAGATACAGAGAAGTTATTATTTGTGCTTAAGTAAATATTGTTAAGTAGTATTATATAATTTTATATTTTTTATACACCTTTTTACATTTATGCAACAATAAAATAAGTATGATTATTTAATCAATTAATGTTACCTCCAATCGCCTGAAACACAGGATTACCTAGTTCAGGCACAAGTCATGGGTGAACTTGCCATAGATTTAAGGAAAACTGTATTTATCGTTAGTCCTTATATATTTTTGAATAAAGATTTGATTTTTTGATTTTTTTTTTGAAGGGTTTGGGCTGGGCGTTGATGAGTCAGTCAATCAGTCAGCCAGTCAGGACTTATCTTTTTATTTATATAGATAGATAGATGTAATGTAATATTAGAAATAGATGTAATTTCATGACGAGACAGACTAGATCAAAGAAGGCCACGATTGTGGGCTATGGGTAGGTAGACTACGAAGGAGATGGTTTGACAACTGGGATGCCTTCCTTTAATTGATAATTAGGACAAATGAAACAAACGGAGTGAATGTTTTTGCTAGCAATGGACAATACAGAATAAACAATATTAATACCTAATCAAGACGACGACCAAGAAAAAATAGAATTCAGTATTCCCAAGAAACCGTTTCTCGGGAAATTTCCAAGAAATACCTTTTGCACTCTCAATTTTTTTTATACAAAGACTTACGCATCGAATAAACAAGTTCTCTGAAACCGCTGAAATGTTGTTCTTTTAAGTCAGATTTTCCTCAAATTGTTTATTGGCTAAATATCAATCAATCGTTTGGTTTGCTTTAATTAATTTCAATATCTTAAATTTTATTTTTTGACGAGTTCTCGTAATCGCGACCCCCAAAGGGACGGCACCCCCCCCCTGCCCCACCCAGGAGTGGGCGGGGGAATAATTAGTTTGTGTGTGTTTGTTTGTAGCTTTATGAGAGAAATTTGCTTGTTTTATATAAGCCTCACTTTATTCAATTATCACTGGAGATATTTCTAAGAATCCACGACTCTATCTTTCAAAGAGTGTCTTAGTATTTTCGAGACTGAACGCGCTTACTTTACTCTGATAAGTATTATTTTATAGGAGCTCGTGGCTAAGTAATAACAGCCGCATGGGTCGATCCATCAGGTTAAGCTACGCTTGCCGGGGTTGGTCAGTGGGTGGGTGACGATCTTTACATACCAAGACTCCTCCGTGCCTCGGAAAGCACGTTAAGCCGTTGGTCCCGGCTGTCATTCGTGGATCTTTGACAGTCGTTACGGGTCGTCAGAAGCCCGAAAGTCTGACAACCAGTCTTACCAAAGCGCATTACCCAGTTAATGGGTTGTGGAGGTCAGGTCAGATAGGCAGTCGCTCCATGTAAAATACTGGTATTCAGCTGCATCCGGTTAGGCTGGAACCGGACCCCAATATAGTTGAGAAAAGGCTAGGCAGATGATGATAGTTTGTTTTTCTTCATCATTATCAGCCTTATGGCGTCTACTCCTGTCTCTCGAATCACGAGTCACGTTACTCAATCCTCAGCCACTCTCATCCAGCTGCCTCCAGCCACACTATGAAGATCATCGCTCACCTAGCTTGAAATAAAATAAATAAATAAATAAATATTCTTGGACATTTCACACAAATCTTCCTACACTGTGTTTGCCGTTTCGCGGTCTCCACTCAGGAGCACAGTTTTCGTTTATAAGTCTTCAATCAATCATCAACGGCGCAACAATGACCAAATCTGCACCACAGTTGCACCACAACACTCATAAAATTACCTATTCTGATCGCTGATTCGATAAATTCTATTACAAAACACGTAATTGAGCATACATTATTATCCCGCTTCATTGATAAATCTGGCCAGAACTACGCAAGCACTATGAACCGTATTGTAAGCCGGAACTGGCAGAATTTTATGAACCGTAAAGCGGTAGCCGGTAACCGAGTGGTGATCCGAACAATTATAACTATTTCCGTTTTGGGTTTCTAAAAAAGGACAATATGACAAGTGACGTCATGAGGTCGTATCGATGCCGCACCGTATTGCAATCTGCGCATTCCCGCATTCCTAACTTGTGACGTCAGACGTGATCCGGCGCATCGACCGCGCGTTACTTTTGTTTTTATTAATTGTTTTTTATTGGTGCGTCCGTTGTTAATTTAGGGCTGATTTTCTATATTCATATAACTTTTATCTGAAGAATAAATATAACAGTTTGACATATTTTCTACACAAAAGCTGTCAAACCGCCATAGTTATTCCTTAAGGCGGGGTGAAAGCGAGCGCCGTAGGTATTAAATGCTTACCGCAGCCCCCGCAAGGAGTAGCGATACGTAATAAATTACGATGCGCGGGAAACGCGCGCCAAGCGCACCGCTCATGAGTTCATGAACTCGAGTAGGTACTATGTTGCGTCACAGAATAGAGCAATGCAGTAGATAAACTTGAACTGATTAGTATACAAGTTTATTTTGTTTTATTTTTCTAGTAAGTATTTTTTAAAGTTATAGACAGATTAGGTATGCATTGTAAACTTGAACAGTTAAAATAAATAAAAATAACTACTTATACATATTTATTTTCGTGAATAAGGTGGATTTAAAATCTGACTGACACGAAGACCTTTACCCGTACGATTCAAAACTACGCGCCGCGCACCATTTTACTTTACGAAGGTGTCGCATGGCGTGGGGAATAGTAGTTTCTGTCATTCCCCACGATACCACACCAGTGGTATCGTTTTCAGTGGTGTCGCTGTCGTGGGGAATGACAGAAACTACTATTCCCCACGCCATGCGACACCACCGACTGTATTGTGCTGTTAGTGATGTCCAGCTACATAACAATGATGTGTTACATAACAATTTAGACCTTATTGACATTCATGTTTATTTGTTAAATTTAGCTTCCAGACCATTTACCAAGTATCTTGGACCAAAATACAAATGGTTTGTAAAAAGTCTATAAGGTCGAAATTAGCTTGACACCCTAGAAATGATGTGCATAATAATCTAGACACTTACTGAGGTGTCAAGCGAATTTAGACCTTATTGACATTCATGTTTTTTTGTTAAATTCAGCTTCCAGATCATTTACCAAGTATCTTGGGCCAAAAAAACAAAGGGTTTGTAAAATATCAATAAGGTCGAAATTAGCTTGACACCCTAAAAATGATGTGCATAATAATCTAGTCACTTTCTGAAGTGTCAAGCGAATTTAGACCTTATTGACATTCATGTATTTTTGTTAAATTCAGCTTCCAGATCATTTACCGAGTATTCTGGACCAAAAAAACAAAGGGTTTGTAAAATGTCAATAAGGTCGAAATTAGCTTGAAACCTTTATCGTTTTCAGCGAACTTAAATACCACAAAATGACCGTTCATTCCCCACGACACCACTGGTGGTGTCGTCGGGAATGACAGAAACTAGTATTCCCCACGACACCAATGACTGCATTGTGAGTGATGTCCAGCTAATTTTTAAACGTAACAATGATGTGTTATTTTTAAACGACTTCAAAAACGGAGGAGAATATCAATTCAGTTGTATTTTTTTTTTTTTTATGTTTGTTACTGCAGTACTCCGTCATTTAGAAGCCGATTTGGAAAGTTCTTTTTTTATTTTATTCGTTATGTCAACACAAAAAAAAAAAAACGGAGGGGCATAAATTCTTACGCTCTAGTTTTTTTTTTCTTGAGAGGATGTGATTACTGTCAAAATGAAAATCCAAGATGGCGGCTGCGAAAATTTTCTAATTTTTCGTCATGGGTGTCATTTTCGTGATATTTGAGGTCGCTGAAAACGATAGTGGGGTCAAAATGAAAATCCAAGATGGCGGCTGCGAAAATTTTTAAATTTTTCAACATGGGTGTCATTTTCGTGATATTTGAGGTCGCTGAAAACGATAGTGGGGCCAATATGAAAATCCAAGATGGCGGCTGCGAAAATTTCCTAATTTTCGGTCATGGGTATCATTTTCGTGATATTTGAGGTCGCTGAAAACGATAGTGGGGTCAAAATGAGAATCCAAGATGGCGGCTACGAAAATTTCCTAATTTTTCGTCATGGGTGTCATTTTCGTGATATTTTAGGTCACTGAAAGCGATAGTGGGGTCAAAATGAAAATCCAAGATGGCGGCTGCGAAAATTTCATAATTTTTCGTCATGGGTGTCATTTTCGTGATATTTGAGGTCGCTGAAAACGATAGTGGGGTCAAAATGAAAATCCAAGATGGAGGCTGCGAAAATTTTCAAATTTTTCGACATGGGTGTCATTTTCGTGATATTTGAGGTCGCTGCAAACGATAGTGGGGTCAAAATGAATGACTATCGTTTTCAGCGATCTACAATATCACGAAAATGACACCCATGATGAAAAGTTAGGAAATTTTCGTAGCCGCTATCTTGGATTTTCATTTTGACCCCGCTATCGTTTTCAGCGACCTAAAATATCACGAAAATGACACCCATGACGAACAGTTAGGGAATTTTCGCAGCCGCCATCTTGGATTTTCATTTTGACCCCACTATCGTTTTCAGCGACCTAAAATATCACGAAAATGACACCCATGACGAAAAATTAGGAAATTTTCGCAGCCGCCATCTTGGATTTTCATTTTGACCCCACAATCGTTTTCTGCGACCTAAAATATCACGAAAATGACACCCATGACGAAAAATTTGGAAATTTTCACAGCCGCCATCTTGGATTTTCATTTTGACCCCGCTATCGTTTTCAGCGACCTAAAATATCACGAAAATGACACCCATGACGAAAAATTAGGAAATTTTCGCAGCCGCCATCTTGGATTTTCATTTTGACCCCACTATCGGTTTCAGCGACCTCAAATATCTCGAAAATGACACCTGTGTCGAAAAATTTGATAATTTTCGCAGCCGCCATCTTGGATTTTCATTTTGACCCCACTATCGTTTTCAGCGACCTAAAATATCACGAAAATGACACCCATGACGAAAAATTAGGATATTCGCAGCCGCCATCTTGGATTTTCATTTTGACCTCACTATCGTTTTCAGCGACCTAAAATATCACGAAAATGACACCCATGACGAAAAATTAGGAAATTTTCGCAGCCGCCATCTTGGATTTTCATTTTGACCCCACTATCGTTTTCAGCGACCTAAAATATCACGAAAATGACACCCATGACGAAAAATTAGGAAATTTTCGCAGCCGCCATCTTGGATTTTCATTTTGACCCCACTATCGTTTTCAGCGACCTAAAATATCACGAAAATGACACCCATGACGAAAAATTAGGAAATTTTCGCAGCCGCCATCTTGGATTTTCATTTTGACCCCACTATCGTTTTCAGCGACCTCAAATATCACGAAAATGACATCCATGACCGAAAATTAGGAAATTTTCGCAGCCGCCATCTTGGATTTTCATTTTGACCCCGCTATCGTTTTCAGCGACCTAAAATATCACGAAAATGACACCCATGACGAAAAATTAGGAAATTTTCGCAGCCGCCATCTTGGATTTTCATTTTGACCCCACTATCGTTTTCAGCGACCTAAAATATCACGAAAATGACACCCATGACGAAAAATTAGGAAATTTTCGCAGCCGCCATCTTGGATTTTCATTTTGACCCCACTATCGTTTTCAGCGACCTCAAATATCACGAAAATAACATCCATGACCGAAAATTAGGAAATTTTCGCAGCCGCCATCTTGGATTTTCATTTTGAGCCCACTATCGTTTTCAGCGACCTAAAATATCACGAAAATGACACCCATGACGAAAAATTAGGAAATTTTCGCAGCCGCCATCTTGGATTTTCATTTTGACCTCACTATCGTTTTCAGCGACCTAAAATATCACGAAAATGACACCCATGACGAAAAATTAGGAAATTTTCGCAGCCGCCATCTTGGATTTTCATTTTGACCCCACTATCGTTTTCAGCGACCTAAAATATCACGAAAATGACACCCATGACGAAAAATTAGGAAATTTTCGCAGCCGCCATCTTGGATTTTCATTTTGACCCCACTATCGTTTTCAGCGACCTAAAATATCACGAAAATGACACCCATGACGAAAAATTAGGAAATTTTCGCAGCCGCCATCTTGGATTTTCATTTTGACCCCACTATCGTTTTCAGCGACCTCAAATATCACGAAAATGACATCCATGACCGAAAATTAGGAAATTTTCGCAGCCGCCATCTTGGATTTTCATTTTGACCCCGCTATCGTTTTCAGCGACCTAAAATATCACGAAAATGACACCCATGACGAAAAATTAGGAAATTTTCGCAGCCGCCATCTTGGATTTTCATTTTGACCCCACTATCGGTTTCAGCGACCTCAAATATCTCGAAAATGACACCTGTGTCGAAAAATTTGATAATTTTCGCAGCCGCCATCTTGGATTTTCATTTTGACCCCACTATCGTTTTCAGCGACCTAAAATATCACGAAAATGACACCCATGACGAAAAATTAGGATATTCGCAGCCGCCATCTTGGATTTTCATTTTGACCTCACTATCGTTTTCAGCGACCTAAAATATCACGAAAATGACACCCATGACGAAAAATTAGGAAATTTTCGCAGCCGCCATCTTGGATTTTCATTTTGACCCCACTATCGTTTTCAGCGACCTAAAATATCACGAAAATGACACCCATGACGAAAAATTAGGAAATTTTCGCAGCCGCCATCTTGGATTTTCATTTTGACCCCACTATCGTTTTCAGCGACCTAAAATATCACGAAAATGACACCCATGACGAAAAATTAGGAAATTTTCGCAGCCGCCATCTTGGATTTTCATTTTGACCCCACTATCGTTTTCAGCGACCTCAAATATCACGAAAATGACATCCATGACCGAAAATTAGGAAATTTTCGCAGCCGCCATCTTGGATTTTCATTTTGAGCCCACTATCGTTTTCAGCGACCTAAAATATCACGAAAATGACACCCATGACGAAAAATTAGGAAATTTTCGCAGCCGCCATCTTGGATTTTCATTTTGACCTCACTATCGTTTTCAGCGACCTAAAATATCACGAAAATGACACCCATGACGAAAAATTAGGGAATTTTCGCAGCCGCCATCTTGGATTTTCATTTTGACCCCACTATCGGTTTCAGCGACCTCAAATATCACGAAAATGACACCTGTGTCGAAAAATTTGATAATTTTCGCAGCCGCCATCTTGGATTTTCATTTTGACCCCACTATCGTTTTCAGCGACCTAAAATATCACGAAAATGACACCCATGACGAAAAATTAGGATATTCGCAGCCGCCATCTTGGATTTTCATTTTGACCTCACTATCGTTTTCAACGACCTAAAATATCACGAAAATGACATCCATGACCGAAAATTAGGAAATTTTCGCAGCCGCCATCTTGGATTTTCATTTTGAGCCCACTATCGTTTTCAGCGACCTAAAATATCACGAAAATGACACCCATGACGAAAAATTAGGATATTCGCAGCCGCCATCTTGGATTTTCATTTTGACCTCACTATCGTTTTCAGCGACCTAAAATATCACGAAAATGACATCCATGACCGAAAATTAGGAAATTTTCGCAGCCGCCATCTTGGATTTTCATTTTGACCCCACTATCGTTTTCAGCGACCTAAAATATCACGAAAATGACACCCATGACGAAAAATTAGGATATTCGCAGCCGCCATCTTGGATTTTCATTTTGACCTCACTATCGTTTTCAGCGACCTAAAATATCACGAAAATGACATCCATGACCGAAAATTAGGAAATTTTCGCAGCCGCCATCTTGGATTTTCAGTTTGACCCCACTATCGTTTTCAGCGACCTAAAATAACACGAAAATGACACCCATGACGAAAAGTTAGGAAATTTTCGCAGCCGCCATCTTGGATTTTCATTTTGACCCCGCTATCGTTTTCAGCGACCTTAAATATCACGAAAATGACACCCATGACGAAAAATTTGGAAATTTTCACAGCCGCCATCTTGGATTTTCATTTTGACCCCGCTATCGTTTTCAGCGACCTAAAATATCACGAAAATAACACCCATGACGAAAAATTTGGAAATTTTCGCAGCCGCCATCTTGGATTTTCATTTTGACCCCACTATCGTTTTCAGCGACCTAAAATATCACGAAAACGACACCCATGACGAAAAATTGGAAATTTTTGCAGCCGCCATCTTGGATTTTCATTTTGACCTTGAAATACAAAAAAAAATAAGAAGATACCTAATTAGAAAAAAAACTTAATTTAAAAAAAAAATCTTATTTATGTAGGTATACAGAAAAATACATTTGAGGGCCTACTTATTTTCTGAACATCCCTGCCCAACCCTTTGAAAGAATTCAGGCGTGATGTTATGAAGAAATCTCATTTCCTATCCGATATTCATTATAAAACCACCCGTACTAACTTTATTCTGTGACACCTACCTATTTGAGATTTGAAAATAGTACCAAAAATTTGCGCGTCAGGCGGCTTTATAAGCTCCAGTGTAGGGTTCAAATTCAACTGTTTTACACACTTGATGCGATTGGTAAACATAGGCCGTGATAAAAATAAATACCAATAAAGCTTTTGCGCGCGTGACGTCTTTATTTACATAGGCATAGCGTTCAAATTCAACTGTTTTCAACACATGTTAATTTGTGCCGGTCGCAGCCGGTGACAGAAGTTAGCGGGGGTGGCGGGTTCGAAAAATTGGCACACGTCCGACCTCCATCACGTTCCGCTCGGGACTAAACGACACGGAGCGAGCGCAAAACACTTGACATTGGAATTAGTGATATAAATATTTTGATATTTCAAATTATGATAGCCGTTATAAATTACATTTTTTACGACCTTTATTATGGCATAAGTTTTATTGTTCAAAGCCTAATATAAATCAAATGAAATAAGATATAGATCATAATTTAGACTTGTCTTTGCGATTTAATTGGATGCAGTAAAGTGCAAGTAATCGTGTATCGGACGGCCGAAATTTGTAGATGGAAGTCTGAACTAAGTAATATATTTTTTTCAAAATTTAAATCCGTGTTATCTACGAATTAAACACTAAACAAAACGACGTTTTTACGGCTCTCACCGCCTTAAATAAAAGTTACCTACCTGACGCTTGAAAAATTAGCTCTTAATAATAGAATATTTATATTCTCGTGCTGTTCAGTTGCGAGTTTGTCGAGAAAGCTGCCTGCTTTTACGATGATTTTAGTCTGCTTTTGCCTTGCCAAGGCAGTTTTTAAGTTCACAGTTAATTACATTATTAGACAAGACAAAGGATTTCCAACGGCGAAGGCATTACCGTTGAATAAAATATTGATATCCAGCTGCATCTACGTAAGCTGGAAGCCGATCTCCCGGGACAAGCTGGATGAATTTAATTACTTGATAAGACAGGGCAGATTGTGCCCGGATTATGTACAACGGGTAAATGAGATCTGAGAAGATTTGGGAGAAGGCGTTTAGTTCACCCTCATTTCGTTAGTTAGAATTAAGCCATACTTATGTAATAAGGGGCCGGGCAATGGCCATCAAAAGGGCAAAAATCCAGACTTGGGGCTGTTACTGCTTGAGAAATTCCTGATGGAAAATCCGAATAACAACAGGACCCCCCTTATTAGCAGTCGCGCTTAAGGCTGCTTTTTTTTTTGTTGCTATGGATGCGTTTGACATCCACCAATCATATTCATTGATCCACATAGCATAGCACTGGTGGAAACGGGTTCAGCTAAGCTATGCATGCTATGGATGCGCGAGTGAAGTAGCTATGTGCATCTTCCTCGCACAGCTACCTCGCGGCGGCGCATCTTCATAGCACATCTTACTCGCTCCGCTACAAAGCTTAGCAGTAGTGGAAACGGTCACATTGTTTCGTAGCTTAGCTTTCACATCCTCGCAGCAAAGCACATCTCTGGTGGAAAAGCAGCCAAGACTACTAGACAAACGAAGCAGTCATCATAATAAAACAGACAAAGTGGTACGATTTATACCCTGTACGATAAAACATGTAGGTATTTAGTGCTCAAAAAAGACAGTAGAACACACAAAAGCACGATTAAATGATTTCAATGGTGTTAAAAAATTAAGGCCATCGAACAATATAACTTTTACTATTAGACCAACATTGAAATCGCGAAAAAAAAATCGACTGTTCACATTTTGACGAGTTAAGGCCCTTACAGACAGAGGCGATACCGCGAGCGATATTGCGATATTATCGCGTCGCAACACCGCTACGCGACACGTCGCTACGCGATATCGCCTCTGTCTGTAAGAGGCTTTATGCGAACATAATGTAGGCAACAGCATATTTTTTTTTCGCGATTTCAAAGTTGGTCCCATAGTAAAAGTTATTCAGTTTGATGGTCTAAAGCACTCCTTACAGTTTTTAGAGATATTTTTTTAACACCTTATCACATTATTATAAAGGCGAAAGTTTGTGAGTGTGTTTTTTTTTAAATTTAATTTATTTACTGAAATTACAATACAGCGGTGTTTCTTAAGTCTAAACTCGCCAAACTTTTACGTTTGATGGCGAGAGACGCTCGATTACATTTAAAAACAATGAACCACCTTACGTACACACAGCAGCAGGTCAAGCTACTACAAACTCAAATTTTCTCATTCGATTTTGAATTTAACTATCAACATTTTAAGGTTTAAAATCATTTGGAGAAATTTGATGCCCGGCACAACCCGATGTGCTGTTGTCTGTACATACCTTCTACTTATATGTATAATTATCCTGTTCTGTCTGCTATCCTGTATAATGTTTTTTTAATTTTGTCTTAAGTGATCCTTTACTAATTTTTACTTTTTCTCTTAATAAATCAATTGTGTTAAACACTTTAGGTACCAAATATTTAGTTGTTCTCTTACCATAATATTTTTTTATCTGTTGTTGAACCAGTTAGTTCTCTCTAACCCTACGTGTTGTACTTGTTTTTAACATTAACTTTATATTCATCACTGTAATAATGTTCCAGACCTACCAAATAATCTACTTTTTTGTCTATGGGTATGATTTTACAGATGGGGAATAACTTATCATACTCTTTGTTGCACTTATCTTTAACATTTTTACTAACCAGAAACTTTATCAGTCTTATTTGTATATCCTTAAGGCGAAAGCGCCAGGGTAGCCCACGAAATTCAAAATTTCTTACGTTTTTTTTGCAATTTGTAGGTCAGTGTGAGCTTGTATGTTGATTAAAATATGATTCGCGGCCGTAGCTAATACGGCTTTACAGAATTATAATCATAAGAATGAGCAATACAGCTCCATAAGTTAGCATTTACCTCAAACCTCATTATTTCATGGAATCGCTAGATTTGAGGTAAATGCTAACTTATGGTGTTGTATTGCTGATTCTAATGATTATAATTCTGTAAAACCATATTAGCTACGGCCGCGAATCATATTTCAATCAACATACAAGCTCACACTACAAATTGCAAAAAACGTAAGGAATTTTGAATTTCGCGGGCTACGCTGGCGCATCAACCTTAATATCTCTTAAATATGTTATAAAGGTTCGCCCGTATACAAGGAGTCCATAGCTCATTAGCGAATCAGCAAGTGCAAAATACACCATTCTTAACGTCTGTTTGTTCAAAACATTTTTTAAGTGGTAAAACTTACTTAGCACTGATCTTAGCCTATTGCAAATGTCATTTACATGTAATCTCAAATTAAAGTTCTTATCTATTGTTAGCAATAAATATTTAAAATTATCTACATAATCCAATTTTGCACATTTACAATTACATTTATTTCTATGCAAACATTCGTATGTATGTCCTATCACTGTGAGATATTCATTATTTACAGATTTAGCAATTCGATTATATGGTGAGTGTATATGCATACATTTAGTTTTTGAAAGATTAAAAATAATTCCACTATCATGTGCCCATTTGCTAATACTTTCAAAGTCATCTTGAATACACTTTTGTGCCTCAGTTATATCTTTGGAGGCATAAACAAGACACATAATTATCATCAGCGTACATGAACACCTCACACTTACTTACGACATTTTGACACACTGTTCACATGCATTACATATCCTACGACATCTACCTGCTTCCCAGCCACACGGGAGATAATTGTGCTTATTTTTCTATTAGTGAGGTAGTTTTTAAAACAATTATTTGCGGGACCGCGTATTCCATCCAAAATTCCGTGTGTGTTTGTTACTTCTTCACGAACAAACGGCTGGACGGATTTGGATGAAATTTGGTATGTAGATAGCTTATACCCTGGATTAAGATATAGGCTAATTTTTATCCCGGTCTACGCGGGTGAAACTAAGTGGCGCCGCTATTATTATATAAAAACCGGCCAAGAGCGAGTCGGACTCGCGCACCGAGGGTTCCGTTCCGATTTCTAAAAAGTGTGCTATTTGGAGACATCGTTTTATTTTTCCTGTAATATTTACATAAACTTCTATCACATAGAATAATTTCAGATTTTTCCCTTTGCAAACTTCGGAGATAAGGGGGGGTGGGAACGGTATTTTTTTTTACATTTTTCATCAAATGTCGAAAACTATGCAGCCTAAAAAAAAATAAAAAAATGTTTAAGAATGTTCAAACAGCGCTCTTTCATATGATACCCCACATGCCCTAGTAGCTCCACTTTGAATTTTTAAGACCCCCTTTCAGCACCTGTTACAAAAAAATATAAATATTTTTATTTCTTTCTTATTTGCAAAATAGTTGGGTAAACGTCATATAAAACTGTTCCAAATTTCAAGTTATAGATAGCATTAGTAGTTCTTGAGATATCCAGCTGTGACAGACAGACAGACAGACTGAGTGACACCATAAGGGTTCCTTTTTTACCATTTTGGTACGGAACCCTAAAAACAACGTGGTACACATTCAAGAAACAAAAGTGACACTCTATCTAACATACTTACTTCAAATAGTCCAATAACGAATATACACAGTGCGATGTGCCTCTCAATGTTGCACCAAATGAGAGTCCAGCTCAGCATAATGTGTTTGTTAGGCAAAGACTTATACCTTTTTTTTTTTGTGTATGGGAAATCATCAAATGACTTCTCCCGCTCTGGGTGGAGCGGAAGGGCGTGTCAGACTTTTACTGACTAAAACCCACCCGTGTTCCTTCAGTTGCCTATGCCAGGGCCACGGTATCTCTTTCTTAAGCAAATACAGGGTGTAAGGGACAGCCCTCCACAAATTAACAGGGTGCATTCAGCTCCTTATTGTGAATCATATTCCACCGGAAATTTTCTCAGGAAAAGTTTCATTTTTTTTAACGTTTTTTTGGCTAATATTCCTTTATTTCAATGTAAAATTACATTCTCTGTTTGCAGCACTCCATTTATGTAAATAAAACAGCTAAAATCCAAAAAACAGCAATGTATGTCAAAATACTCTAACGTACTACGCGCGAAATCAGCTGTTCACTTTCTGCATAGCTTCAGAGTTCATCAAACTCACCGCATACTACTTGCATACAATACAATAGAGACAAGCGAGACGCTCCGATTTACCGAGTCGCAACAGTATTGCCAACTTAATAAACCTCAATTTGTGAACGAAAATGTTAGATCAAACTTGGTTCACATAAGAACTCCTCTAATGTTAAATGCAAATCTTTTAGTGCACTTAATTTCTAAAGGAAAAACGCACATAATGTGCCCTTGAGTATTCGTGGTAGGTACATACCTAATTACTTAATTAATTCTACTTTTCAAGCGATCACTGGATCCAGTTTCCAAGCCACCCAAGGGCCTTTTCATGGCTTTACGGCAGCTACCGACTGGTAGTCGAGTCGCGAATCGAACGTAAGCCCTCTGCAATGGAAGCCCAGTCTTCTATCACGCGGGGCTATCACTACTATTAATTTGCTTAACATAAACTTTGAATTAAATTGACAAATTAATCGTTTCATTTCTCCAAAAAAAATAACAGCTCTAACATTTAGTCAAGCTTAAAAATAGTGGTATTTTTGTACAACATTTTTGCAAGAAACATGCAAAATTTTTTGAGTAGTTGACAACACTGTTTTTGTGTGTGATTTTTCGTGTAGTCATTAGTACAGTTTAGTTGTCCTGCGACTGTGTCCTGCGCAGTATCGCTCGCTGTTGTTCGCGCAGTCGCGTCGTGAAGTTTACGTACTTACCCATTTGTGTTGTTGTCTGTGAGAAATGGCTACACGAGCACTAAGCTCGTGAATATGGCGAAATGATAATGTGCTACGGGGAAGCTCGGGGAAATGCCAGGGAAGCGCTCAGAAATTACATCGATAGGTATCCTGACCGTCGGCATCCATCAGACTCCCGGATAATTACCAATATCTATCAACGAGTGCTAGATAACCAGCCCATAGTTCCCAATCAAGAAGGCGCCGGAAGACCACTTCGCGGTGCAACTGTAGAAAGAGTTTTAGACCTGGTCCGTCAAAATCCACGCCTAGGCACACGCACTGCAGCTCGACTATTGCGCCGGAATCATGGAGCCCGCGTCTCACACTTTTAGACTTCTTTTTGTGGGGCTACGTAAAGGAAAAAGTGTTTGTTAGTGCATGTGCGAGTGAGGAAGAAATGCGAGATTGAATCACAGACACATTCCAGCAGCTGCGCTACAGCTGCAACGAAGATCCCAACTTGCTGACCCGCTTGCACGGGGAGACCCTGCGCCGTGCCAATGTGTGTGAAGGTCTCGGTGGAGGTCATTTCGAGCCGTATCTCATACGACCGGAGCGATTCTAAGGTAGGATTAATTTTTGATACCTATTGAAATAAGACTGATTGATTTACATTATTTTTCTATGTAATAAGCATTGTACTTATGGTAAAAACACATAACGCTCCTTTTTTAACATGCCGCAGTCGGGTAAAAAAACGAAAACCACTTCAACGTTAGTTGTAGCTATTGTTTGGCACAAAATTAACTCTAGTGCTTATTATTTTGTTATCTTTACTCGCTTTACCAAAGCGGAATTCCCGCTGTGTGAAAGGGCAGCTAATGAGAAGCCTGAATGCATGTTTGCAAGTACTTAGTATTTTTTTATTTTTATTGACTGTTTGTTTCATCTGCTTGTAATTTTCGTTAAGTTTTAGACTGTTGTTGGTTGAGCGGAAAATACTTTTGTATTAATTTGTTTAAAAATGCCTCGCAGACGATACAACGTTTTACGTAGGCAAGCCAGAAAAGATAAAGGTTTTTGAGGGAATACAGCCATCATCGTAAATACAAAATAAAAACATTATTCCTTATTTCATAAAACCTACTTATTTTATTTTTCATTGAACCCTACCCGTACTTGACAAACTGACCAATAAGTAGGTACCATACACCACTTTAAACATCTTTCAGTTATAAAAATAATTAAATGAAGGCTAAATTATTGTCGCTTTTACTGTACCTGCGCGTAAGTATCTACCTACTCAACTAACTTGTGCACTACGCTGTCGCTAGTTTAAGCCAAGTGGCGCGAGAATTGACCCCGTGGCGGGTGGGGCAGCCGAACACTCACTGCGCTACCGTTCGCTACGTGCGTTTTGCCACGGAAGCAATACATTGCGTGCGAGGTAATAAAACAAATCAGGTTTATTGGATTCCCATAACGTTCCTGAAATAATTTCATGTACCGGTCATCTTAGTATGATGTACTGAATTCACCCTATCAATCTGCGGAGGGCTGTCCCTTACACCCTGTATACCTGACGCTGATACTCTGCTGGATCCTCGCAGTGACGTACGGACTTTATATCGTTAGTAAATGTACCAGCAGTACATCACAATACAGGGTGAAATTGAATAGATGCGACAAAATTTAAGGGGGTGTTCTACGCATCAATATGAACAACTTTTACTATGGGACCAAACCTGAAATCGCGAAAAAAAAATCAGCTGTTCAGTACATTTAATGTTCGCGTAATTCGTCAAAATGTACTGAACAGCTGATTTTTTTTTTCGCGATTTCAGGTTTGGTCACATAGAAAAAGTTGTTCATATTGATGCGTAGAACACCCCCTTAAATTTTGTCGCATCTATTCAATTTCACCCTGTATATCGATAGTAACAAGCCGAGTAAACAAGTCAATAGTGTTGGTCTTGAACAAACATCACATAAATTAGTATCGGCATTGCACTGATAACGGAACGACACGAATATCAGTGCCAGCATATTGATTCTGTGATAAGGCATTGATAAACAGGGTACCTAGAGCATCATTTAGCTGCAATAGCAGTGAAGTGGATTTTTATAATCGCCATACAACACTATCAAATGCAAGAGAACAGCACGAAATACTAGTAATTGGCAACTTAGAATTTCATGTCAAATCAATCTGCCTAGCCTTTTCCCAACTATGTTGGGGTCGGCTTCCAGTGTAACCGAATGCAGCTGAATACCAGTATTTTATACAGAGCTACTGCCTATCTGACCTCCACACCCCAGTAACTGGATAATACGATACCCCTTGGTAAGACTGGTTGTCAGACTTTCGGGCTTCTGACGACCCGTAACGACTGTCAAAAATCCACAAATGACAGCCGGGACCAACGGTTTATCGTGGTTTCCGAGGCACGGAGAAGTCTCGGTATGTTAAGATGTTCACTTCACCCAACCACGGACCAAACCCGGCAAGCGACCAGTGCGGCTGTTATTACTTAGCCACGAGCTCCTCAAAATACTTCAATGCAATGAATTTGATGAACTATAATCAACACACTTGATCAATAAAGTGGCGATTGCGTTGAAGTTCAAGAGAACCGCTGTCCTTCATTGAAATCCATGGCAATTAGGAAGTAATCCATGCTATTCCTACATGCAGTAAACGTGGACAAAACAAATATAAAGAACAGATTATTTCACGTTAACTGTTTAATTATTCAAACAATAAATGTAATGTAAGACTTTTATGCCACTCGCGGCCCAGCGAACACACGCAACACGGTACAAAATAAAATTACGTATATAAAATAATTACCTTTGTTTCAGTTAATGTACACGTAAATATCAGGCTTCGGCCCGTTTGCGAAACCCTTTTGATTTTTACGTAAAACTTTTTATTTTTTCTTCGCAACCAAAAAGGTTTTTCACAAAGTTTGCAAGCTTCGTGCCCGTTTTCTCATTATGGCCGGCCAGTCGTAATCAGAGTCGTAAAAATTCGAGCAAATATTCACTGCCATCAGCCGGATCGATGGGATCAAGAGGCGAATTTTAGACACCTCTGTTCAGATTGCACAATCTCATTTCCGAATCTCCAACCCGCACAGGAAACTTTTAAAACCATTCCAACTTCTGTATTATACTCACATTTGTATTTGAAATGAGACAATTTTAATGTCTATGACATAGAGTTCTGCAGTAACTAAGTGGAGAGAAATTATTTCTGGTCTGGTGGTAAAAGAAATGTATAGAATGTGTAAAATAAATGTTGCTTGCTATCATCTAGCGAAAGTCGTAAAAGTTGAACGGAGGAAACGGTTATTGAACTAGTAGATAGGGCTTGGGTTACCAACTTGACATGACATTATACTATACCGTGATACTTTCAAACTTCGGTCCGTAAAAGACTTGCACACTTGAAAAGTGGATGCCACGCTTTCAAGAGAAAAATCTTTCCAACATTTCGTGTCCTCCCGAAATTTGAAAAGGTCGTACTTGTGCGATATCCTAATTAAGCTCTGTCCACATTCAGCTAAGGAGGACATCGCTTTCATTGCGAGTCAACGACCTATAAAGCCTTTACAAACCGAAAGAAATTTCACTAGTCTTCTTTAAATCTAGAATTTATTTCGCCTCAGACTAGCTTCTAAAATAAATGCTATATTTAGACTATTATTACACGAAGTGAAAGTTGAATTTTTAATGGAATCCTTTGAGCTGCGAGTTAGCCACTACAATTTGACCTTTGCCTTGCCAATAATTCTTTTTTAAGCCCAAGTACGCACGGGCGATTTTTTTTCGCGTATTGTATTATCAACTCGGTTATTCATTTAAGGCGCAGATTTCCTGAAAACGATCAAAAAGGTGGTTTTTTAAAGCTGTGTATCTCATAAACCGTAAATAATTTTGACATGTAAAAAAAATATGATATTTTCAAGTCCTTTTCGCATACCTACAATGATGGAAGCCAAAACATAATTAAACATTCTTTAATGCACCAAAAAAATCTTTAAACATACCTCCTAATAATCTTTAAAAGCTGTTTATCCCTTCATTAGCAATTATAATTAAAAATATACCATGAAATGTCAAATTCCAAACTGCATCCAGTGATGGATTACTTTTTATTAAATAGTTAATTCCTAATTTTATACGATTTTATTTGCACTTTTACGACATAATTCCGGTGCGCGTGAGAATCTTCTGTCTCGTGCGTCAAACTAGACAGCCATAAAGCCATTTCACTTACACACCGAGCTAAACCAAGCTTGGAACCAGGGCCTTAAATACAAGTCCCCCCTATCGCCTTTTTACACGACTGCCCAAAAGGAGTGTAATGTATTCAGGGTTGATCTGTGTTTGTATGTATGTATGTTTCTTTATTCCACCATAACTTTTAAATGGCTGAAATTTGAATGTATGGGGTATCGTTAGAATCCTTACATCATCCCGAATGACATAGGCTATTTTTTTTTTTAATCAATATGGCGGCAGTAGGGCTCCATTTTGAAATGTGAAAAAAAAAATTTTCTTCAATTTTTACAATATGGGTATCAAATTGAAGGCCATAAACAGCACATTCCAAAAAAATATAATTTATTGGCATCAACCACGTTTCATACATTTTTGCCAAACAAAAATTGTGCAACATTCTATTAGATTTTGTCAGACTGAGCATTTAATCAGGCTTTAGTAAGACTGCGAATGTCTACACTATCACTAATATGTATAAAATAAAAATAAATATTTAAAAAAAATAAAAAACACGACTGCCCTGCCAAAAAAACGAACTAAAAAGTAAAAACAAGTCATATTCTCTGACTAAACAGATCAATAAAATTGTCATTGCAGTCGGGGGACCTCTTAGATTAAAATAAGTGTTCCACAGAATGATCCCCCGACTGCAATGACAATTTTATTGATCTGTTTAGTAAGTTTAAGTTTAAGTATGGCAATTACACAGTAACTGGGTAACTGGTGGAGGTCATCAGATAGGCAGTCGCTCTCAGCTGCATCAGGTATGACTGGAAGCCGACCTAAAAATAGTTGGGAAAAGGCTTGGCAGATGATGATGACGTATTATCAACTCTCGGTATTGAGCCGAGTATTGAGAATCCAACAGAGCGCATCCCAGCGCGTCACACAAACACTGTTGGATTTTCAACTCTCAGCGCTAAGCAGAGCGTTGAAAATGTAGTGCGTGAAAAAAATCCTCGCAATAAAAATACGGCCGTGCGAAGTGAGCTTGCGCCCCGTGCTCCTTCTGAACAAGCAAAGAGGTATAAAAGAGTGAGTTTTATTTTTAGTTTAGATTCAATAAAGATATTTCTTCTAATCTAAGTAAAACGATGGCGTAACTATTGTTAGAAAATGCATTTTATCGAAAAAGTACTAGCTTCTGCCCGCGACTTCGTCCGCGTGAAATTTTTTGATACCCCGTCCGACCCCGTCGTAGTGCATCGCCTGCCCGCGCTATTAGTTCGTTTATACCATTCCCCCTCTAAAAAGCTTATTTTATTCACTGAAAACAGTGAATAAAAAGCACTTTTACTCACTGTTTTGATGTTTGAAAATGGAACACACCCAATGTGTTCGACCACAGATTTAGAGTACCTAGGCTAGATACGGCATGTTATTAGATAGTATGAAAACCGAACGTGTCATCTTTTTTAAACCTACGGTAACTTCACCCCAGCCATTTAGTGATGTGCTCAACTTAAACAAAATTGTTTCAATCGCTAAGCGTCACTGAGCTAACAGACTTTTTTTAGTACGAACAGTCGAACATGCAGGGCACGCTTGGTCGTGGCTTGCCGTATCTAGTGTAAGTGTAATCTGTGTATTCGACCTATATTGATGTGTTCTAAATTCAATTTGATTGGTCGACATTTTCGACAAGGAGTTTAGCATTAGAATAAAACTGTTTTGTGTTATTTGCTGTCTTTAGTAAATTGGCGCTATTTTGAATACTGTAAGTTGTACGAACACAAAGTTTAGTGTTACTTAATCTTTAAATTTGTGTTTGTTTAGTGTTGTTCTAATCGATTAAAAATGCATTCATTAGTGATGAAGATGTGTTAACACCTGAGTTTATGAAAGAGAGGGCGGCCGATATAGTGGAAAACTTGCTACCCAAAAAATCACGGCTGGTTTACATCAAAGCCAATTTAACTTTCCTTTTTCTTCATTATAATATGTCTATTTTCACTTAAATCTTTCTTTTTCTCGTAGTCATGGTATAAAGTATAGTATGCAACTCTTGAATAAAACGGATTTATATCGAGGGCCATGAATCACTCGCGTCGCTCAGGATTCTAACACTTGAATCACTCGCTACGCTCGTGATTCAATCATCATGAATCACTCCCTACGGTCGTGATTCAATCGTTAGAATCCTTCACTATCTCGTGATTCATCTATGGCCCTCGCTTTAAATCCGTCCTTTATTCACTAATTGCATAATATACTATTTTGCTTCGCGTTCTTTCAGACTTTTTTCGAATCTTCTTTTTCTTCGAATTTTTCAACATACCGGTTTCCTCACGATACCGGTTTTTCTTTTTGCTCGGCTCCTAAGAGTCCTAACGTGATGTTAAATAGCCTATAGCCTTCCTCAAGAATTGGGCTATCAAATTCAAAAAGAATTTTTCAAATCCGACAGGTAGTTCTTAGAGATTAGCGTGTTCAAACAAACAAACAAACTCTCCAGCTTTTTTATTAGTATAGATACTTATAGATTGTTAGAAAATGCATTTTGTCGAATCCTCACGATTTGCTGTGATGTAGAGGGTTGAAAAACCGCATAGTGTATAAATCACGTTGGGTTGCCAGCTGCACCGTAGGGACCCATTTTCTTTTATCGATTCTCGGAGTATTTTCTAGAATTGAAGTAATTTTTGCCAATTGACCAGCATTATGTGCCTAAGTTGAACTTGGGATTCCCCAGAAGAGAATATTTTTTTAGATTGTAGTATCCGTACTTCTAGTATCCGAATTTTTGGACTAATCTGAGTAAAGAGATGCTGCCGGTTGAATAACTGATAAGGACACCGGATAGAAGAGAGTCTGGACCTCTTTCGCTCAATTATTACTTTTTTCCCAAGAAATTAACTAGAAGCAAGAAAATATCTTTATTTGCGGTAAGCTAAGACGCAAAGAAAAAACACAAACACAAAAAAAAAGTTGGGGGAAATATGCGTCACATACACGCGAAACGGCCATCACTCAGCATAATGCTGTGACCCTATGCAGGAAGGAGTTATTGTATTTTATCACCACAATGGACTTAGTTCGAGGCCACTGGGCAATTTTCTTCATACAGTCTATAACTATCCGCCAGAATAAGCATTTGCAGATTCTTCCCTCAATCAATCAACTCAGCCTATCGCAGTCCACTGCTGGACATAAGCTTCTCCCAGGCTGTGCACAACACCCTGTCCTACGTCTTCCACATCCAATCTGTCCCAGCCACTTTCTTCAGATCGTCGGTCCATCTAGCTTGGGAGAGTCCCACACTACGCTTCAGGACTCGTCTGCTCCACCGGCCATCGGTCCTTCGACAAACATGGCCAGCCCACTCACTGCTACTTCAGTTTGCTTACTCTGCAAGCTATGCCGATTCTTTCCTATTACTTCCCAAAAATCTGTGTCATTGTTCTTCCCAACTAATGAAGAAAAAACGTCGGTGATTCCCTTCAAACTTACAACCCGATAATTCGATAATCCCCATTTCTGGCACTGAATCCATACAGTGTATAAAGTCTATGTATGTAGGTACGATAACATGAACCTCATATTGCGTATTATAATGAGATGTAGATAACCCGCGCTTTAATTTAAATATTGAGTTTAGTTTCTAGTGCTATACCTATATGTTATGTACACAAGAATTTGAATACGTAGGTTATTTGAGAAAACAATTCTGTATAAGTATGTTTTTAGTACGTTTCTATAACTTAGTGTGGAATTTCTTAAGAGTAAAGGAAGATATGTGGTTGCTCCTGTCATTCTGTGGTTACTATGCTATGTGCGTGTCTTGTTTGGTGATGCAGACAGTACCTACTACTGTGTTAATATAGGGATTTCTTCTCCCTCCATTGTTCAGAGTTGGACTTAAAGACACAGTAGTACGTAAATATAATGTCTAGATCGCATACAGGTTCTAAAGTTCTATATTGATTATCTTCCTTCAGGAAATGTGTGAACAAGTTCAGATTTATAATAACACAGTCAACATTCTCCTTCCCTTATCCCAATTGATTTGGGGTCGGCACAACATGTCCCTATCTTCCATACTTCTCTATTAGTCATCATCTCGGTAGTCACCCCCATTCTAGCCATGTCATCTTTCACACAGTCCATCCATCGTTTCTTAATGGTCTTCCGCTACTCTTATAGCCATCGATATTCATACTCAAAACTTTCCTCATGACATTTTCCTCATGACATTTTCCTCATTCTTCCGCATCACATTCCCATTCCATGACAGCCGATTTCCGCACAACTTTTCAGTCGCCGGTGCCACTTTCAGACTTATAATAACACACAATATCAGAGAAATACTACAGTGAAACATAACCAAAGGCAGACATAATTAGTCAGAAATGCAAAACAAAAGAGGAATAGGGAAGACGTTGCAACTGACAGGAAACCCTTGCTTTGTGCATCCAAACGTCAGACAACTACAATGCTCCAAAGGCCACCTTTAGTAGGAGGGTTTATATCAAATGATGGACGCGGGGAGCACGGAACCGGTCGAAGTGGTGCTGCTTGGGGTAGGTCTGTCCAGTTTTGAACATCTTTCGGCTGAAATGATGATGATGATAAATAAAATAGTAGTTATAGAAGGCCAACATTTTGAACTACAATACTGTAAAATAAAAGACAGATAATGTGGTGAAAATTGCTGAAACAAGCTTGCCACGCAATCAACGATCTGATTAAAGAAGGATCATAATTATGACCAAGTAGCTAAATAACCAAAGTTACTGCCTCAATCAAAGATGATAAAGAATACTAGGCCAAGGATGAAGGACTCTACAGTAAGAAGTCTTTTACTTTCAGTACTATCTAATATTTCAGCTACAAGCTAAAAATTCCGCAAAATAAAAATGTCAATATCAAGGTGGGAAACCGTAATTTTATCTTATCGACTCATAAAAGTATCAATGCAATAATACTTTTATCGCGCAAAGGCAATACCATTGAAGACACGTAGTCCAGTGAAATGCAGTTTACGTAAGACCTATTAAATATACCTCTGAAAGAAGTACTAATTAATGTACTAACACTAACAATGTAGCAAGAAATAGTAGAGTATTCAGATATTGATTGCATTCCCTACTGCCAATTGGCAATGCGGCTCCCGTTCGAGATTTCTATTCTATGCATGGTGATTTACACCTTAACTCGAACGGTAATCCGTTTAGAGTCGAACTTGGTGTATCTCTATTTCAGACTCAATCAAATGAAAATGGATTACGATCGAGATTTATTAGTGCTAAGTTAAGTTGGGACGAGGTTTGTGTGTCTGATTCAGGATTTAACTTAACTGGAGTATATAGTTTCAGTATACTAGACAGAAGAGTAGGGCGACATGGCTTTGACATTGTCTTCAAGGTTGTAGCTTTTTAGACGGTGGTGTTTGCACTGGCAAAATAACAGTACCTAGTGCTATCTAGGTATTTCGCAGAATGAAAAACACAATAATATTAGAACTCTATTGTGGTTTCCTTTGACTAAGACAATGACTATAATGACATGAATATTTACTTTGTAAAGTAACATATGATTTTAATTATTGTGAATGTGAAGAGTAGGTGGGTCAGTTGGTTTTTTATTTGTTTTTTTTTTCTCTCAGTTAGTTTTAATCATGGTCTGGCAATTTGAGTAATTTACCCAAATGTCCTTTCTTTGTTATTTTTTCGTCGAATCGTTGAGCTCCGTAAGTTCTGAGTTGCTGCACGATTACTGACAAATGCGTGCACTGACTGGACAGGTCCACTCAATCTGTGTGGTTCTTTCCTTCAAGACCATTTCAGACACCAATCTACATGGTCTTCACATGGTCTGACCATGATTATGTCTGGACTTTGAAAGAGATTGTGATCTCTGAGTTTGTATCGGCCTTTCTTCTCAGAGTAGTCAGATAGGAAACGCCGACCACATCTAGTTTTTGTTAAAAACATGATTGACGTGTAAAAAGTGTTTGTACAAAACTACAAACCTACTTACAGAAATAAAATCATTTATAATTTATGGAAATAAATTAAGAAAGAGCCAAAATCCTCATGGCCCAGATGTAGGTTCTCAGTTTCTTACACAAGAGCAAAAATATTGTTCAACCGTTCAATTTCGCAGATTACCAAAACATTTCCGAAAACCACAGAGTACACACATCAATACGATATTCTATTAGGAGTATGAGAAAAGAGAATTTATGTGACGTCTATGTAAACACCCACAAGTAAAAGGGTATACGCCCATCAACAAGAATAGAAATATCGTGTGTGAAATTTTAAAGGTTGGGCTGGGCATATGTTTTTCCCGAGAAACGTTGAATAACAAACAAAGATATATACCAGCTCTTCTTTTTAATCCCTTGTTGTGTGTACGACACAGAAAACCTTGACGGTTGAGATGGCAAGGCAACACACAAAGCCACGTTACCAAGAGGCATTAGACAGAATTCGTAGAAGACGAATAACATGATATCCGGAATGGTAGTGCTCGAAATCTGAACTACATTCTAAACTTGAATATAGTAACGCAGTAACGGAATAACTAGACCTATTCTACGTTACCGAAACCTTATCTTTATTCAGTATTCAAAGTCTATTGAAATGTATTTCTCGTTTTATGAATCCTGACTCAGAATCGATAATAAGGAGACAGCATCGCGCCGCTTATTAAAATTCAGATAGAATACGCAGAGCCCTCAATATTTTAGTAAACAAAGCTGCCCTGCCATAAGGCCGGCCTAAAATAATACCAACAGCATTAAATATCGATATTTGATATCAATATTTGGGCTTTTATACCGCCACAGAAATAAAAACTTTTTTACAAAAAAAAAACCGACTTCCAAAAAAAACACTACAAAGTGAAAAATAACTTTAATTTCGGAAGTCGGTGTCTTTGGATCTGTATTTTAGTTTTTTGCCACCGACTTCCGAAATTAAAGTTATTTTTCACTTTGTAGTGTTTTTTTTGGAAGTCGGTTTTTTTTTTTGTAAAAAAGTTTTTATTTTTCACTTTTTAGTGGTTCAGTTTGTAATTTATCTAAGTTACAATAACCCAATGTCAACTGCTCATCACGTTTTACAAAATATTGCTTTTCCCGATGCAGGGACGTTAATTGTTGAGGAGTTCTCCTAGTAAGAACCAGGAGAACTGGAGCTCATGGTGAAGTCAGCATTACCATTATGCATTTTGACGAGCATAAACCATTAAAGTAATCGAATCGCAACCTGTGATATACTTAGATATAATTGAGATCATCAGTTCCAGTTCACCGAATGGTACTTTCCGAAAGCAAATGCACGAGTTACTATAAAAAATACCAAAATCGATATAGGTGTGCCAATAAAATTTGAGGGTTTCCCTCGATTTCCATGGGATCCCATCATCAGATCCTGACTTGATGATCATGGGACCACTTGGGAAGTATACCCTTTCGAACAAAAAAAGAAAAATCCAAATCGGTCCAGCCATTTTCGAGTAATCGGGGAACATACAAAAAAAAAAAAAAAGGTTCCGACGAATTGAGAACCTCCTCCTTTTGGAAGTCGGTTAAAAATACGCCAACATTTCTAATTTCGTCGCATAATTCATTAGGCGGCCATCATTATCACCAATAAAATGAAAACAACAGCAAACGTATTAAATGAAATATTAAATAAAAGTAATGAGAAACTTCCGTGTTCACAACATTTGCGTCAGCCTCCAGTTTTTGCGATTCGGATATTATTTTGGAACGCTTTCGAGCCAAGACATTGGGTACGGGATCTGATTACATAATAACCACAAATGGGCAAACTGTCCGCAAAGGCACAAACTTGGTACAAACACACTCGTTGTTCGTTTAATTGTATTCGGATTACGCCTGTGTTCCGTTCTTTTGAAAGAGGATGTCCCCGATGACCGTCTGTGCTTGGATTTAACCGTATTCGGAATGGAAAGACATGGCAACTTTAAATTAAAGCAGTAGTTTACGCAGAAATCAGTACAGTCGTGGGACCGCATTTACAAGGAATGGAATAAGTCAGTCACGATGGCAGACACACGAGCCACAAAGGTAAAATTAACAAGAATACGAATTAAGTATAAGAAACTGTTCCGACAACGGAACAAAATATTTTGGCGCCAAAAATCCGCCATTTTGATTTTTGTATTATTCCAGTGCCACTCGCGCAATAAAGACGAATCTATCGACATATCATTCATCAAAATCGGTCGAGCTGTTGAGTACTTAGTTATGACCCCTCAGAGACATAAGGAGAACGGACATACATAGGTAAGTCGGGTCAGAAGGCAGAAATAGGCACATTTTGCACGTTAGCGTTAGTGCCACCGCCGCCGCCACTTGGTGTTTCATCTGTATACAACTGGGTTATTTTTAATTTTCTTGATTTCTTCATACGTGCGCCCACCGCAAAATCACGAACAGTTCCGAAGAAAGATGTAGTAATTTTTAGATTGCTGTTGTTTTCTAAAGGTGCATCCACACCGCAGTTACTTTTTGTTGAGCAACATTTTGCAAAATGATAACATTAAAGTAACTTTCTATAACTTTTGCGGCTTTTGCTATACTTACATTTTTGCTATCCGTTGTTGCCCTATAAGTCAGCGTTTCCACGAGCGTAATAAAATCGCGGCGGGATTCTATCGCGCACTGGATTTTCAACTCTCTGCTTAGCGCCGGGAGTTGAAAATCCAACAGTGTGTTTTTCGTCACGCTGGGATGCACTCTGTTTTTGTTAGGCTGGATTCTCAACGTTCGGCTCAACAACGACAGTTGAAAATCCAGTGCGCGATAAAATCCCGCCGCGATTTTATTACGCTCGTGGGAACGCCGACTAACACTTGCAATCGTTGAGTAAGTTCGGTGTGGATACACCTTTACTTATACATACTTAGACAAAAATCGATTGTCATTTACAGCTAATTTCGTTCGATAACGAGAAGCGAGACAACATTACTCAAACAATGAGAACGAAAGAACAAAAACGTGATTATAATGATTACAAATTCTCGTAACATCCTCCATTTCTGTGAAATAAATCCCTGTAAGGACGCTTCGTATTTGGAGTGGTTAACCTTGTACTGTGGAAATGATACGATACGAAAACAAACGCGATTTTGTTACTTATTGTAGACAGACATATACGTTTTTTGTGACCCCCGAGACATATCAATTACTTAGCTTGGAAATAAAAAATAAGGCGTCGAGAAACTGCTAGTAGAAAATCAGAATATTGGTCGGCTGAACCTATTCCGAAGAATCCTTGCATTACGTCCCAAGCACAAAGGTGATAAGAATACTAAATAGGCGATGAAAAAAAACCGGTCAAAAGCGAGTCGGACTCGTGCACCGAGGGTTCCGTTCCGATTTCTGAAAAAGTGTGCTATTTAGAGACATAAGATAATAATTTCAGATTTTTCTCTATGAAAACTTCGGAGGGGAAACGGTATTTTTTTTTACATTTTTCATCAAATGTCGAAAAATATGCGGACTAAAAAAATTTAAAAAATGTTTGAGAACGTGCAAACAGCGCTCTTTGATATGATGCGCCACATGCCCTAGTCGCCCCAGTACGATTTTTTAAGACTCCCTTTCAATCCCTGTTGCAAGAAAAACAAAAAATATTTTTATTTCTTTCTTATTTGCAAAACAGTTGAACAAACGTCATCTAAAACTGTTCCAACTTTCAAGTTGATAGCATTAGTAGTTACTGTTCTTCAGATATCCAGCTGTGACAGACGGACAGACAGACAGACTGAGTCGCACCATATGGGGTTCCTTTTTACCATTTTGGTACAGAACCCTAATAGGCGACGAAAAAACGGAGTTACAAATGTACAATTTACTCAGGAAAACGAGGATCACTCAAGAAAAGTAATCTGCCATAATTACGAGTGCAAATTGTTGTGTCAAGTGTTCAGGGCTTCAGGGTATTGTATTGCTAGTACGAGTACACTGAGGCAATACAAGTGTCGGCATAAATGGCGTCGTGTTGTTCATAAAGTGATCTCACTACTCGAGATGGGATGGAAATGGAACACCGCCCTATCTGTGCGGTCAGTTATTGTTTTTACAAACACAGAGCAAACAGTAGGTACATAGGATTCCACAATAGACTATTGTGGTTGGTACTGCGAATCAATGCGAGCCTCTATTTTTAATAGCCAGTGAAAATACGCAACGGTTGGAGCACTTGTGTAGACTCAATAGGCGTTTTGTCCTATGGGTTGAAGGATATTCGGGAGGCTTATTGTGAATGTTAAGATCTCCTGAGATTTTGTGAGGATTATTCGAAAGAACAGACTACTAAAGGCACTGCTGGGAATTAATACATAATTGATTAAATTAATGTCAGAAGTCTATCTTCACAAAAATTGCTTCACTGATTACAGAATGTTCAAATCTTGAAATGGTAATTAAAAATGCATCGGTAGCTAGAATTGAATCAGAAGTTTCGGAAATCCGATAAACCATTGAGACGTCGATAAAAAAAGACAGCTACCTAACGATTTGGATCGGATTTCCAATAACTACCATTATTTCTGACAGTTTGGGAATAGCATTGATAGCTAAAACCATGTATCGTTTTTAACACCCGACCGATCTGTCTGTGGCATCGTATCGTATCGTTGTGGCTCCCAAACAACTGGACCGATTTATATTTCGATTCAAGAAAATCTATTCAGCCTTTGAAGATTATCACCTCTTTTCTAATTGATGAATGGATGTGAGCATCTTCCACATGTCTGATCGAGTCGAAATTTGGTATTCTGTTACTTCAATGATATTAGAATAAGATGAACTTTGAACTGATGCTGTAGCCATTACCCGGAGTTTGCAGGATACCCAACTTCCTCACCAACTTACAGCACATGTCTCAATGAATAGGTTATAGATAGGTAGATGACAATCAGAGTCTGATGATGGAGTAGCAAAAAAATGAGGGTTTTGTGTCTTTTTTTTAAATTTAAGATTTAAATTAATCGAATGAAGTAATCTTCGCTGCAGTACGATTTAACTACAGAAACCTTGAGCATGCAGTTTTTCCTTATACGATGAATGTATCGAGTGGTTCTGCGGCATTCCTATTAATAATCGATTCTGTGTCACCCAAGTTATCGAGACCGGAAATTCGCAATGACCAAATCGTACCTAACTCTGCAATTTAATCTAACTATGGAAATCAGATCGTGAATATATCTGCTTTGTATCAATTGCTTAGTTAAATCGGCACCCTAATTGCGTAACACTATCGATCGGAATCAAAATCATTTTGAAGCAAATTGCTAATCCATGCTTCATAATGTTTGGAAAAATTTGTCTTCAACACCGCCCGCCCCTATACAGGGTGTAAGTATAAACAGTGGCCATATTTTAAAGGGTCATTGTACTCATCATTATGAACAACTTTTACTATGGGACCAAACTTGAAATCGCGAAAAAAAATCAGCCGTTCAGTATATTTATGTTCGCATAATTTTTAAAAATGTAGGGAAAAGCTGACTTTTTTTTCGCGATTTCAGGTTTGGTCCCATAGTAAAAGTTGTTCATAATGATGAGTACAATGATCCCTTAAAATACTGTATAGTGAATGGTGTTGAACTGTCAAACAAAAACCGATTCCGATTGATAGTGTGTTACACAATTAGGGTGCGGGATTAAAAACGACAAAATTGTGTGGCGGGTTGCGAAACAAAATGAGATTAGGGCCAAAATTCTGCAAGCGCATTAACTTGCGAACTTATTCTGAAATACTCGAACACAATGAGTTGAAAATGAAGGAGGTCCTGAGCGGATTCTTTAGATTCCCCTAGCCGTAAAATACGACGACATTAACATTACTACCGGGTATACGGAGCAGTAGACAACTCCACTAAATTCCACTAGCGAAGGCTAAAGTTAGTTCCTAATTAAAACTAGATGTTAATGAACATCAACTGTGGTTATTTTGGTTATAACTGGAGCTACGGTAACAACGAACAAGTCAATGTTCAGCTTCCGGCTAGACACGGGGAAACTTGCGACAATGCGGGTACGTACGCTGTCTATTGCGACAATGGCGGGCTACGTACGCGGTCTATTGAAACACGACAGCTTCCAGTGGTTACTGTACAATTCAAGTACAACTGTATAGTTCCCAGTTATGCCATTAATATGTATTTGCGTTGATACCGAGCCAGATACCAGACTGATGGAATTTTGACAATGTTACCCTGTTATGTGCTGACAGAGGTAAGATGAAAATATGATAATGTTAAAGATAATGATTGTATGAAAGATACTTTGAAGCCTTAGGAACTTAATAGTCTGCTCCAAAAGGATCTGATGAAAATATAAACAAACCAGCTGCGCCCCGCGGTTTCATCCGCGTAGACCGGGATAAAAAATAGCCTATGTGTTAGTCCAAGGTATAAGCTATCTATATACCAAATTTCATCTAAATCCGTCCAGCCGTTTGAGCGTGAAGAAGTAACAAATATACACTTTCGCCTTTATAATATTAGTGTGATGGATCAAAAAACGGAACTCATCATCTGCCATCTGGTTTCCAGTATAACTGAATACCAGTATTTTACATGGAGCGACTGCCTATCTGACCTCCACAACCTAGTGACTGGGTAATACGACACCACTTGGTAAGACTGGTTGTCAGACTTTCGGGCTTCAGACGACCCGTAACGACTAACAATAAATATCTTAAAACTTAAAAAAAAAAAAAACAACCGACTTCCAAAAAAAACACTACAAAGTGAAAAATAACTTTAATTTTGGAAGTCGGTGTCTTTGGATCTGTATTTTAGTTTTTTGCCACCGACTTCCAAAATTAAATTTTTTTGGAAGTCGGTTGTTTTTTTTTTTTTGTAAAAAAGTTTTTATTTTTCACTTTTTAGTGGGTCAGTTTGTAATTTATCTAAGTTACAATAGCCCAATGGCAACTGCTCATCACTTTTTGTTGAGGAGTTCTCCTAGTAAGAACCAGGAGAACTGGAGCTCCATGGTGAAGTCATCATCACCATTATGCATTTTGACGAGCATAAATTACTTAGCAACCATATTAAAGTAATCGAATCGGAACCCGTGAAATACTTATAAATTGAGTAGTTCCGATGGCCATCTGTGGTCTTCATCATCAGTTCCACTTCACCAAATGGTGTTTTCCGAGAGCAAATGCACGAGTTACTATAAAAAATACCCAAATCGCTATAGTTGTGCCTATAAAATTTGAGGGTTCCCCTCGATTTCCATGAGATCCCCTGATCAGATTCTGATTTGGTGACAATGGGACCACCTCGAGAGTATACCCTTTCAAACAAGACAATTGGCGGAGTATTCGATGAACAAACATACAAAAAAAAAAAAAAAACACAATCAGCCGAACATAGTACCTCCTCCTTTTTGTGAAGTCGGTAAAAAATAGACTGTCAAAGATCCACGAGGCACGGAGGAGTCTTGGTATATAAAGTTGGACACCCATCCACGGACCACGGCAAGTGTAGCTTAACCGTATCGATTGACCCGTGCGTTTGTTATTACTTAGCCACAAGCCCCTCTTCAAAAAAGGGAAATGTGGGTGCCAATTTGTAGTGCCAAATACAAATGAATTTGTTATTAATTACCTTTAGTTAGTAATTGCGAAAGAATTTAATCTGTTCAGGGTTTGTTTACACATTCATCTTAAACTTATGAAACAGATAGTACAAATGTTATTCGAAGTGATACTCGTAAAAGCCTAGAAAAAATACTGAGCATCTCCAAGGTTTCGTTAATATACCTTCTACCTAGGCTCTGGAAAAGGCAAGAAGCTTAGCTTTTTTCACTGGCTCTAACACATTTAGTTGATCACCAATTTGACCCTTAAAATGAGTTTTCCTTCGTTGAAACCTAACTAAATCGTTTTATCGTGCCCGAACGTGGTTCACTAGACGACTTTTCGTGTCAACAAAATCCAAGTATGAGGAGCAAGAAGGGTTTTATCAACTTGGTATAAATAAGAAATAATGACACTGACTTGCATTATAGAATCGAATTGCACAATCAATAATAAAAACAACAGAATTAAAGACAAGCTCATGCACGCTTTCACCAACCCTAAGTAACACTTAAATGAATCCCTAAATAAGAGCGCACTGTTGGATTTTCAACGCAGCGAGCACTTGGAAATCCAACACCGCAGTGCAATAATAATATATTTAGGGATTAATTTAAGCGTGACTTATGGTTGGTGAAATAAGACTACTTACTAAACTAATCGAAGTGAAGGTTTTATGTAAGTACCTTCTGCCCGCGACTTCGTCCGCGTGAAATTTCTTGTTCCCCCGACCCACCCCGTCGCACTCGCAAGTCGCAACGCATCACCTGCCCGCGCTATGACTTCATTTTCGCTTAGCGTTCTTTCTGCCAAATTTTCTTATTGCTCGGCTTCTAAACGCCCTAGCGTGATGTTAATAGCCTATAGTATTCCTTAAGAATTGGGCTATCAAATGCAAAAAGAATTTTTCAAATCCGACTGTTACTTCCAGAGATTAACGCGTTCAAACATACAAATAATATTCCTCAAGAATTGGGCTATCAAATGCAAAAAGAATTTTTCAAATCCGACTGTTAGTTCCAGAGATTAACGCGTTCAAACATACAAATAATATTCCTCAAGAATTGGGCTATCAAATGCAAAAAGAATTTTTCAAATCCGACTGGTAGTTCCAGAGACTAACGCGTTCAAACATACAAATAATATTCCTCAAGAATTGGGCTATCAAATGCAAAAAGAATTTTTCAAATCCGACTGGTAGTTCCAGAGACTAACGCGTTCAAACATACAAATAATATTCCTCAAGAATTGGGCTATCAAATGCAAAAAGAATTTTTCAAATCTGACTGTTAGTTCCAGAGATTAACGCGTTCAAACATACAAATAAACAAACTCTTCAGCTTTATTATTATAGTTTAATATAGGAGATTAAGAAAATATTTTTTCTTACAGAACCTGCCATGACCAGAATTTCTTTAAGTATAGCAGACATCTTGTAAAGCTTTACCCTCTAGCTAAATAAGAAACCGAAAAAGCCATTACCGCCATTCAACGCGAAACTTATAAGGGAAGATAGTATCTCAGGATTCGATCCTTTTCAGAAAGAAATGGAAAGTCGAGCTGTTTTGGCGATTTACATGTGCCTTATCCTTGAATTATTACTTAAGGGGGATGCGCTAAGTTAGCCCGCGAAATTCAAATTTTCTTGCGTTTTTTTTTTGCAATTTGCACGTCACTATTAGGTTGTATGTTGATCAAAATATGATTCGCGACAATAATAAATATGTATTTACATAATTTTAGCCATAATAACCATCAATACATCTATCTATGTTAGATTTCATCCGGATTGGTCTGATTTCAGAAATCAGACAAGAAAGGGTTTGAAGGACGCAAAAAAAGAATAATATTAAAGTAAACTTTTTGAATATTTTCTATCGTGCAGTTAAAAGTAAGCTTGGATCTTACTGGAACAATCCATAGCGGAACAGGGATCACAAATTCTCAACCATCAAGGATTCACTTATCAGATTAAAAGCCATTGCATAAGACCACCGGGGTCTTCTCCTTTGTCATGTTTCTCTAGCTTACTGGACTAATTAACTTAAGGCGAAAGCGCCAGGGTACCCGCTTAACTCAAATTTTCATATGTTTTTTGCAATTTGCAAGTCAGTATGTTGATCAAAATATGATTCGCGACCGTAACAAGTATTTATTTTTTTAGAATCATAATCATGAAAGTCATAAATACAACTATTTAAGACCAGCAGGGGAATTTCGTAACACACTATCAATCGGAGTTGGTTTCATTTTAACAGTTCAACAACATTCATTGCGTTATTTACGCTGTCGAGCCGACAAATTCGAACATATATGAAGCAATGGATTAGCAATTTGCTTTAAAATGAATCAGATTCCGATTGATAGTGTGTTAGGCAACTATGGTGTTGGTAATCCTATTAAATGACTATTTCATGAAATCTTGACATTTGCGGACTATACTAACTTTTAAAGGAGTTTTATTACTGATTCTAATGATTATAATTCTGTAAATACGTATTTGTTACGGTCGCGAATCATACTTTAAACGACATACAACTTAATACTGAAAACGTAAGACCTAACTTAATACTGAAATTTAAATTCCGCGGGCTACCCTGGCGCTTCCCTCTTAAGTTAGTATTATGTTGAAGTGCAAAATCTAACTTCTCTGTAACCTTCAGCTGCATGATAGATTGTAGAAACTACTTCTATGCAACGAAGGCCTGACGTTCGACAAGTGGGAAGATAACCTTCCAATCTAGCAGCAAAGTCTAGGCCACAGACAAGGCCATTGTGTCATTGGGCTTTGCAGACACAAGGTTACTTTGAACACGCTTTCCTATACAAGTTACTAGAAGGACAGTAGGAAGGACTAGACACACAGGATAAGTTCATTTTACATTTGAATAAATTGATGAAATAAAGTTTCCACTTACCGATACAGTGTACCAGAATGTATTTTCTTCACGCCATCCATGTCTGCTGGGGTCTTCTTATCATTTCTAAACTCGACCGCTAATACCCTAATGGCAACTTAATGTATAACAACGTAATGTCATTATGAGCTGCTCTTTATAATACTGATGTTGATTCAATTCACCTGTAACAAACAATTTTATGATCAAAATAATGTGGAAAACTGGAAACTAGGTCTCGCCACTTAGCAGTGGCCATTTGCACGAATAAAAAATGTTATAACTTGAATAAAAGTTGGAATGAACGAGGGAAACTTTATGGTTTTCGTACATATTTTTGGTAATGAAGAAATGTATGCTGCGCTCTTCGAAATGTCACATTATTTTTTTTTTTATTTCTTGCTTCATGCTTGTTGGGCTACTTTCCGACATTTTACGTGACGATGACGATGTTAACAAGGGTAATGTTTTACGTAAGTGGACTTAATGGCCACACCGATTCGGATATCAACAAGAATGCCATTGACTATCACAAAGTGTTCCTTGGTTAAAAATTGTGAAGGTATCCAAGATGGTGGATGTGGTTGATAATCCCGTAGGCCTATTTACTTTGGTGTTCGACATCCTTTATTTGTTTATTCGGATAAAGTCATAATTAATTATTACTTAGGTACATTGTATGCTATGCATACTTATTTGCGGTTAGGGTCTGTTACAAGTACTTATGTATTATTCATAATTATGTAGGTAAGATTGTGTCATTCAATAATAAATAATAACAATGGGCCGATTAAACTTATATGTATTCAACAAGTGATACGAGGCTAATAATTTGTCATTAATATTCTTTAATCACAATACACAATGAGCGGTCTTTGAGAGTACATACATTATTTACTAACTAAGATAAATAAGGGCAATGTTATTTGTCGAGTACTTGTTTTATTTATCTTGAGTATTACAACAAATACAGTTATAAAAGTCAAATTAATGTTCGTAAAACAAAAGTTCTATTAAACTGTGGACATCAAAAGTAAAACTATAATGATCAAGGGAAATGAGCCCAAATAGTGACCCCATGGCCCTCATAATTAAGAATAATGAACGAGACTATAAAGGCGAAGGTTGCTTGCATACGACATGCCTTCCTTTGTATGCAGAATAAAATTATCAAGAGATTACCATTGCAAATCGGGCGAACTTTCATTGGCAGCAAAAAGTGATAGTTATTTAATCGCAGCCCTGTCTACCGGACTTCCAAGCTTTTTAACTTACGTACGTAAACTTTGCTCATTCTTCAGCAGTTGAGTACTTTATTTAGTAGCTACTGCCCGCGATTTCGTCTGTGTATATTTTGTATTTCATCATTATTTTAGGGTCTCGTGGCTAAATAATACAAGCCGAACAGATCGATCGATCAGGTTAAGCTATACTTGCCGTGGTTGGTTCGTGGATGGGTGACCATCTTCTTTACATACCAAGACCCCTCCGTGCCTCAGAAAGCATGTTAGGCCGTTGGTCCCAACTGTTAATCGTGGATCTTTGACAGTCGTCACGGCCGGGTCGTCAGAAGTTCGAATGTCTGACAACCAGTCTTACCAAGGAGTATCGTATTATGCAGTAACTGGGTTGTGGAGGTCAGATAGGCAGTCGCTCCATGTAAAATACTGGTATTCAGCTGCTCCAGCTAGACTGGAAGCCGACCCCAACATAGTTGGAAAAAGGCTAGGCATTAATGATGATAATTTTTATTATCTATGTTCTTTCAATCTCACATTGGTCGGAAAAGGTACAAAGGAGTTACTTTCGCATAAAATAATAGGTCCTTACCTATGAAATTGCCGTTTTGTATGAAAAAAT
The DNA here is from genome assembly GCA_905163495.3 of Cosmia trapezina. Taxonomy (NCBI): domain Eukaryota; kingdom Metazoa; phylum Arthropoda; class Insecta; order Lepidoptera; family Noctuidae; genus Cosmia; species Cosmia trapezina. Next base: position 9,300,781 of record LR991044.1, read on the forward strand.
TTAAACGAATTTTTTTCATGTATTTTTTATTTGTATTAATCGAAGTAATCACCCATGCAATCAATGCATCTTTGCCAACGCAGTGGCAGTTTATTGAAATCAGCTGGTCGGGAGGCAACAAATTCTTCAAAGGCATTTTGTACTGCCTCTCGGGTATTGAATTTTTTTCCCGCCAAGAAGTTATCCAAATTCTGGAAAAAGTAGTAGTCTGTAGGCGCAAGGTCTGGTGAGTAGGGCGGATGACGGAGAGCTTCCAACCCCAGTTCTTGCAACTTGGAGACCGTCTGCTGTGCAGTATGAGGTCGCGCGTTGTGGTGCAGGAGCAGCGGAGACGAGCGATTGACCAATGCTGGTTGGAGATGTGCCAGCTTCTCCATCATTGTGTTCAGTTCTTCACAGTACACATCTGCAGTAATGCTCACCCCGTTTGGTAAGAAGCTGTGATGAATCACACCGGCGTTAGACCACCAAACAGTGACCATCAGTTTTCTAGGGGTAAGTTTTCGTTTAGGGCATCGTTTAGGTGCTGAACCAGGATCCAACCAACTTGCTGAGCGCTTGCGGTTATCAGACAGATTCCATTTTTCATCGCAGGTAACAATGCGGTTCAAAATTCCTTCATTTGTGTCTGTTGAGCAGTGCAAGGCACGTCTCGACGCGTACTTCGCGCTGGCGATCATTGAGTTCGTGGGGCACCCATTTGTCAATCTTTTTTACCTTGCCAATTTGACGCAAATGGACCAATATTGTTTTGAAGCTAACGTCGAAAGCTGCTGCTAATTCAGCCGTAGATTGTGTATCATCAGCTTCCACAATCGCCTTTAATTCGTAATTGTCGACCAAAGTCTTCGGACGACCGCGAGGTTCATTTTTCAGGTCGAAATTTCCAGAACGGAAGCGAGCAAACCAATAACAGGTGGTGCGTTGGTTTGTAGTGTTAGCTCCGTAAACGTCGTTGATGTTGCGTGCCGCTTGTGCCGCGTTGCTGCCACGACGGTACTCATATTCCATAATTACTCGAATTTTTAACGTATCCATGATGACGAAAAAGATTGAAATGCGATGAAAATGTAACACTAATCAATAAACAAATGACTACTTTTGGAAAAAAAATCCATGTTTTTAAAATAAAATTAATTTGAAATTAGAATTCTTAGCCAAACAAAAATGATTTTGATTTGAAATGGCCAGTACTGCAGAACGGCAATTTCATAGGTAAAGACCTAATATTACTATTATAGTATGGAAGTTAGACCTGCTGTCTTGTATGAATCAGAATGCTGGGCCACAAAAGGGATGAATGAAAGGCAATTCCATGCAGCTGAGATAAGAATGCTAAGAGGGATGTGTGGTGTTACACGAATGGATAGAATAAGAAATGAATACTTACATAAGAAGAAGTTTGAAAGTGGCACTGGTGACTGAAAAGTTGTGCGGAAATCGGTTGTCATGGTATGTGATGCGAAGGAATGAGGAAAATGTCGTGAGGAAAGTTTTGAGTATGAATGTTGATGATGGCTATAAGAGTAGGGGAAGACCACAGAAACGATGGATGGACTGTGTGTAAGATTGTGCCTAGAAACGGCTGACGATATGACGACTAATAAAGAAGTATGGAAAAAAGGGACATGTTGCGCCGACCCCAAATATATAAGGGTAGGAGAATAATTGATAAATATGACACCAGTTTATGATATTGACAGGCGAACTTTGAGGCTGTCGCTCGCATAGCATCTCGGTTAAATAATTGATTTTGTAAATAAATATTCCTCACGCATTCCTTTCGCTAACAGTGCCAAGAGGTAAAAGGCAAGGGCTTTACTTGAGAATCAGGACAAGAACTCTTGTTTCAATCAATATAATTATTGTAGGTGGAAACATTATAGCTTAAGTGTAAGTTTCTAGAAAATCCTAACTAATATTAATAATGCGACAGTAAGTTTATTTGTTACCTTTTCACGCCTAAACCACTGAACCGATCATCCTGGGCCCCAAGTCTGCGATTTTTTTAGAAATTCGTCATTCCAACACGATCCCATTGTCACTGCATTGTCATTTTGCTAAAAGTTCGTAATCTGCTAAATTCATAATTTCTTACAATGGAGTGTCAGTGGTTGACCATTGGAAAGTCATAATGACGCCATTATATTAGTAGATTACCAAACTTGTCAAAATCAACAATTATGAAATCAATGATAGACCATTCTGACACTATTGTAATAGTAGACTTGAGGCCCTGAAGTTATGCATATAAGTACGTTGGGTGTACAGAAACGAAACGGATATAGGGTACCTTTCATCCCGAAAAATAGTAGGTACTCCCGAGAAAAACGGCAATAACGTTCTTATGATAATAGATGGCGCCACGTGTCTTTCGAATCTTGATTGAAATGTATTATTAAAAGCAGAGTACAACCCGAATTGATTGTCAAATTCTAAATTAACGAGAGCGAAGCCGCGGGCAAAGCTAGTACTTAAGTAGATATCGCACCGTTGCGCGCTAAGTCCCCAGTACCTACCTCGCACTCTGGCCGCACTTAATGATCTCTTGGATTCTAATCCAACAAACGATCTGTTTGCGGATGAATGAACGAAGAAGGGACGAAGATATTATTGGCATGTCAGAAGTACCTACTGTGAGAGGGATTCATGAAAGTACCTAAATTATTGCTAATTTTTATAATTTTATATTTATAAATTTATAAAACAATAAAAATAATAATTTAAAAATAATTTAAAAAAATATGTATTTTCTCTTTTCTGTGTATGTGTCTCTGCTTAAAGTTATTGTGTGTGTTTTAACCAAATAACCACCATATTCTCGTGATTTTCTATGATTCCTAAGATGTATGATATATGTTAGAGGTAGTCAGAATTCCTACCTGAGTTTGTTATTAATCCGTACCAATTATATTAGGAGTTCTGTAAACCAATTAGTCTAGATTTATGTCCATCTCGTTGATGATCCTAAATCAATATTGATGACTGATAATTGCGCATCTGTTAATTGGACAGTGTAATTTAGGTCACCAAAAGAAAAAAAAACGGCCAAGTGCGTGTCGGACCACGCACAATGAAGGGTTGCGTAATTGATAAGAATTTATCCCAAAAACAAAAAAACCGGTCAAAAGCGAGTCGGACTCGCGCAACGATGGTTCCGTTCCGATTTCTGAAAAAGTGTGCTATTTAGAGACATCGTTTTATTTTTCCTGTAATGTTTACATAAACTTCTATGACATAGAACAATTTCAGATTTTTCTCTATACAAACTTCGGAGTTAAGGGGGAGAACGGTATTTTTTTTTTACATTTTTCATCAAGTCAAACACTACGAGGACTAAAAAAAAATTTAAAAAATCCTTGAGAATGTGCAAACAGCGCTCTTTCATATGATACCCCACATGCCCCAGTAGTCACACTTTGAATTTTTAAGACCCCCTTTCAGTCCCTGTTGGAAAAAAAATATACATATTTTTATTTCTTTCTTATTTGCAAAATAGTTGGGTAAACGTCATCTAAAACTGTTCCAAATTTCAAGTTGATAGCATTAATAGTGCTTGAGATATCCAGCTGTGACAGACAGACAGTGAGTCGCACCATAAGGGTTCCTTTTACCATTTTGGTACGGAACCCTAAAAACATTGCCGCAGACGAAGTCGCGGGCAACAGTTAGAATTATATCACGAAGAATATTCACAGACCATCGACTGTTCATCTTTCCACTTCTGCCTAGCCTTTTCCCAACTATGTTGAGGTCGGCTTCCAGTCTAACACCGGATGCAGATGTATACCCCGTATTTTACATGGAGCGACTGCCTACCGGACCACAACCCAGTTACTGCGTAATGCGATACCCCTTCATAAGACTGTTTGTCAGACTTTCGGGCTTCTGACGACCCGTAACGACTGTCAAAGATCCACGAATGACAGCCGGGCTTATCGTGCTTTCTTCATCTTTCCACACAAACCGTTAGCCGACGTACGCACGGACGTAAAAATATCGCGGCGGAATTTTATCGCGCATTGGATTTTCAACTCTCGGTGTTGAGCCGAGCTAAGAGAATTCAACCTAACAACAATAGAGTGCATCCCAGAGCGTCGAAAAAACACACTGTTGGATTTTCAACTCTCGGCGCTAAGCAGAGCGTTGAAAATCCAGTGCGTGAAAAAAAAAAGCCGCGATATTTTTACGTCCGTGCGAACGTCGGCTTATAGTTGCCTAAGGGAAAACCACTACTATCGCTCATAACCATACAATACAGAGGAGAAAGGTACGTGAGATTACGACACATAATAACTTCGCGAATGTATAATTATATTTTTGTCCACAACACCGAGCAAAGTGAACACTGTGCGAACTTTGTTAAAAGTCAAGCAAACATACAAAGTGGATACTTGTTTTCTTAAAAGTCAAATATTATTAACTTTAATAAACGGCGGCTTTATGGGATGTTTGTTTTGGATAATTTGTTATCCCACATCTTGCATAGTTTGTAGTGCATTTAGTCGAGTCACGAACTCACGACCCTTTCCCTAAACCCGCATAAACCCCGTAATCTTGTTAAATTAGGTTCATTTCTAACATTGTATTAATCTTTAATAGAGAATAATAACAAAAATATAGTAATACATACGTTTTCTGGATGGAAAACATTAAAAACGTGGCCTTTTTATAAAAAAAGATCCAATAAAAGTTGTCCGTTTTCGTAACCTTTTGAGAAAATAGAATAATTCCATGTAAAACATTTTTAAAAAATACAGAAAAAAATTGAAGAAATATTTGTATGTCTAATAATAACAAGGATAATTTATGTAAGGTTTTACCACGACAACTGAAACTTTCAAGCCATTGAAATTTAAAAACGCGTCGACTTTTTAACAATACTTTTGTGGTACGGCCGTACAAAAAGTGCGCCCGAATGAATTAACTTCAATTTATCAAAGAAATAAGTGTACTGTAGCAGTAAAAGAAAGCTCTACAACCCATTGTTAATCTGGCGAAGACACAGTCGCCGTTTGGTGCATTCGCAGTACCTACACTTTTCTCATAACGGGGTTAATTGTCCAGGCAATTAGCAGTACGGACTCTGAGGCAGCTCAAAATATTTATGATAGGACTTCCGATGCAATGCGGCATATAAAACGACGACCGTTTCTACTTTTTGAATATTTACAATTTACAATATTTTTGGCTTAGGAAAATATTTTTTGACAACTTGGTTTTTTGAATTGATTACGACTTACGAGTCATTTTTATTCAAATATACAGTGTGAGTCTTCATAAAGTGCACAAACTTAAGGATGTGGTGCAGACCATCAAACTGAACAACTTTTTCCCGGGGACCAACATCGTAATCGTAAAAAAAAAAACAGTCGTCCCATACATTTGGTCCAGTAGGCATTGTTTTGTTTTCACGATTACGATGTTGGTCCCCGGGAAAAAGTTGTTCAGTTTGATAGTCTGCACCACATCCTTAAGTTTGTGCACTTTATGAAGACTCACACTGTATATTCATGTTTTTCGTCTGGAAGAAATAGATTTGGACCACTAGGTTTTAGAATTTAGCTATTTTTACTAAAAGACATACTGAGCGTTTTTGTTTTAGGCAAAAATTAGATTTTGGCACCAGTTTTTCGAAATAACATTCGAATAAAAACAATAGATCGCTAGGTGTTAAGGTTATCAGGCGGGAATTTGGGGTCACGGGCGCTCAGACTGGGGACTCTGTCCGTCCACTGTGTGACCTCAGGGAAGACGGCGCACAGTGGTCACGTGCTGCCTTGCAGATTTGCATAGTTAGGTTTCGGGGAGATCCCTTTACAGTCTCCCCAGAGATGTGCCCTAACAGGCGTTGCACAGAGGGGGTTCCGGATTGGTCTTTTGAGAGGTAACGGTGCCCCTTCCATGTGCAGATGATGACCACCGGGGTGGTTTTAGTGAGGTAAAAATCCCACACTCCCCGGTCTTTTCCTCAAAGCCCGGGCGCCTTTTGAAGATTTCCCCCAACAAAAAAAAAAAAAAAAAAAAAAAAAAAGGTTCAAGTCATGAGCCTGACCGTGACGTCATTACAATTATTAAATTACGCTATTCTCTCAGATTTACACCAGACTCCATTTCATGAGAGATAAAGACGTAATTTAGATATAATTACAAATTCATTATTTTAAATTGGGCTGGAAAGATCCATTTTGAATTAGAAACGTTTTTTCGTGTAATAAAACGAAAAATGTAAGTTAATGTGCTAAGAAAATGTTGCAATAATACTTTCTACTTGTCACATTACATATTTTTTGCAGGTCTTTAAAAAATCGGCCAAGTGCGAGTCGGACTCGCACACGAAGGGTACCACCGTAAAAAATACTACAATCTTTTTTAAAAAGCACGTTTCTTGTGTGGGGGGTCCCCTTTAAATCTTAACTTTATTTTATTATTTGTTGTTTGCTGTTTTGTGGTTATTATTTGTTGTTAAAATAGAGGGTACTGAATCCTAAAATGAACTTTATGACGAGGTAATTTATCTAGACCGATCCGAAAAGAATGACGACAAATAACTAAGCTATGTATTGGACAGATGCCATTGCTCAGCAAAAGCGTTGAAAAGTTCAAATAGTATCGAATCTTGAGTTACCTAAAGTGTAAAGTGGTAGCTGTAGGAATAGATCCTCTTTTTAGAGACTCCTGACTCTCGCGAACGCACTTGACAGTCTAAGAATTTATTATTGACCAAATAGGTATGTGGCTGAATAGAGTTTTCGGGCAGGCGAGGGATATGGGGGGGGGGGGTTATAAATCGATACGAATTTGACGATTGTCAAGCAAACAAAATAGACTTCTATTTCTTAGGGATTATTGATGCTCCAGTCCAAGATTTCTCCAGTGCCTATGTAGCTATACCAAAAGTACTGCTCTCTCAAAATATGGTTGAAAGCAGCTGAGCAACCTGGGTGCAAATAAGGCCTGATACTACAGAGCCTCAATGGACTATTGCCGTAAATTAAAGCAGTATCGTCAAAAATAGTATACAAAAATTGCTTTGAAGTATTATCTAGAGCAGACCAAGCGCATTTTAGGTATGAAGCTGGACGCGGTGGGCCCGACTTGACGAGCTAATTCAGTGGGCTGCCGCGCACCTCCCACGTTAGTTCGATACTCACTCACGCGCCCTGGCGTAAAAGATAGAGAAGACAACCCTAACGAGTCAGAAGGTGGAAGACTTACGCGATAGAAAGAGTGGCAACTTCTAGGCCTGAATTGCACTTTACTGTGTCGTAGCAAAAGTCGCTATTTATCTAATCGAATCTTCTGTACTTTGTACTATTATGTATGCTGTGTCCAAAGTGAAGTTTTGGCGGTTCAAAACTACGCTAATAGCATAAAGAAAAAATATGACAGTGTTTGACCACTTTCATTAGTTTGACTCGTGTCCTTGTAATAATTCGTCCTTGTATGTACACATGACAACACTCAAAGGCAATTATTTTTGTTCAAAGTTATCCAAGTTATTGTAAAACATAGTAGACATACCAAATACAATAACAAACCTAGACACATTTTCTTGTTTATATACTATACCCACTTGAGTACAAGTAAATACATATTTGAACATAGACAAACATTGTATTACTTTCTACAACATGTGTAGAATGACTAAGCAAAATGTCTAAAATGTTCAAAGAATTCAGTGAAAGTACACACACAATGGTTGTATGTATGTGAATAAGTTGTGCCAAGTTTTGGTATGCATAAATGGTAATTTCATCAAACAATAAGTTAGTGGGAATTCTCATAATGACAAAATTACAGTTATTATACTTAACTTTTTTTAGGACTTAAGTCTGGATGACTTTCTTGATTTAAATGAGATCCACAATCATTTGAAAAAAACCAGCCAAGTGCGAGTCGGATTTTGCACAATTAGGGTTCCGTACCAAATCTTATTTATCAATATTATTGGTATTTGTTAGTAAAATATACACAATATACGTAAAATATACGTAATAATAAACATTATCACCAGTTCATAGGTCAATGGGAAGTTAAAAATTCTGTAAAATAAAGCTGGCTTTTGATTCATTTGTTTTCCAATATTTTTTAAAACAAAAAATACAATATATATCCACTCAACAAGCTCTAAACAACAATACCCGACTCGATGGGGTAGGTCAACTTTTTTTTTTCGCGCCACCCTTAAAAACATTTAAAAATATTTTTTGACTATTTGTATGGCTTTTTGTCAAGAAGATGCTTATGCTATGAAAATTTGAACACTGTAGATCCAACCGTTTGGCTTTAATACCTTTTGTATGGCTTTTAGTCAAGAAGATGCTTATGCTATGAAAATTTGAACACTGTAGATCCAACCGTTTGGCTTTAATACCTGTGTGACAGACAACAGATGGACAGACAGGTGAGTGACAGCAATAGGGCTCCCTTTGGATCTTTGGGTACGGAACCCTAAAAACAACAACCTGTATATGATCACATGAACTCAAATCAATCAATTGTGTAATAAAAGTGAAATGGTAATAGGGAAGTGACAGTCAATGAGTATTTGTATTGTTGTTCGTAATACAATAACAAAAACAGTATTATCACATCATTCAATAAATTTTCATCAAGGAAGAGAAGTTCAAGTGAGAATTTAAGATATTGCAGTGACTTTTTTTATGTAATTGTCTCGATACTTTGCACAACTTGCCTTAAAATGCCTTGACATTTACTTGCATTTTATCAACCATTTTGCCAATAACTTAGTTTGCTCTAATAGAGCAGAACTCATCTTTTCATTGCAAATACAAATTTTTGAGGAGCTTGTGGCTAATTAATAAAAGCCACTTGGTTTGATCAATCAGTTGAAGCTACACTTGCCGTGGTTGGTCTGCCATCGTGGTTGGATGACCATCTTTACATTACATAGGCCCCTCTGTGCCTCCAAAAGCACATTGCCTTTGGTCCCAACTGGATTTGTAAATTTTTGACAGTAGTTACGGGTCATCAGAAGCCCGAAAGTCTGACAACCACTGTTGTGGAGTCAAATAGGCAGTTGATCCATGTAAAATACTGGTATTCAGCTACAACCGGTTAGACTGGAAGTCAACCCCAACATAGTTGGGAAAAGGCTAGGCAGATGATTATGACTTTTAATAAACATGATGTGCTGTAGTGATTTTAAACTTAAAATTCTTTGATAGATGGATATGGCTAGAAAGAGGTTGGATAGTCAAAGGGCCGCTTAAGATCTTTTGAAGAAAAAGACATGCACCGTTGACCCCAAATTAATTTGGTCAGAAGGATGCTAATGTGACTATTGTATTTTCAAGTGTTGCAAGAAAACAGCTGACACAATATTATGCAGTATTCAATAATTTTAAGTTTTAGCCAATTATTTTAGAAACTGTAAAAAACTCAGTCCTCTGTAATGTACTACAGTAAAATTCAATTCTTTAAACTTTACAATGACAAATAATTGATTACTCACATTTAACTTACAAGAAGCACTACAAACTTGCACAAACCTACATGAATGAAAATAAACCTGATAATATAACAATATAGGGCTAGGCTAGGACATCCTACAATTTTATTGTTCCGTCACAAGTTGATTAGTCACACAGTACTAGCAATCACAATAGGTTTACAACACCGCTGTATACATACATGTACTAGCTAGGGCATTATGTGTGCGAGTAGGTGTACTCATCAAGCATTGCATTTACTATTGTGTGATGTCCCAAATGTAAATAAACGGTAATTGAGTGTGAATTGTCACACAGTTTTATAAGATATTTAGTGTTGAGATTATTTTTATTGTAAATGTGACATACCTCAGTATTTGATGGAATTTTCTTTAGATGCATGGCAGGGCTTGCTGAGTAATACTAAAATGGTATGACTACCCTTCGAGCTGGTGTCTAGTGCGTATGACCATGGAGAAACTAATTTCTGTTCTACTAGATAGTGTAGGTAATACAGGCTGGCATCCACAACTCCACGTCAATATACAACGTGTAATGCTAAATGCGCAAAACCTCTTAAGGGGTCATTGTACTCATCATTATGAACAACTTTTACTATGGGACCAAACCTGAAATCGCGAAAAAAAAATCAGCTGTTCAGTACATTTATGTTCGCATAATTCGTCAAAATGTATTGAACAGCTGATTTTTTTTTCGCGATTTCAGATTTGGTCCCATAGTAAAAGTTGTTCATAATGATGAGTACAATGACCCCTTAAGAGGTTTTGCGCATTTAGCATTACACGTTGTATATTTTGCATACTGTACTACATGGTGTAATGGAAAGCCAAGCATTGACCACAAACCGATATCAAGGCTCCGCCACTGCCTTCAGTGCTAACTAGTTTTGTATCTTTGGTATACTGAGTATCAAAACAGCTTACAGCAATATTGGATTATAGAAGATTTCACTTCAAAATATTATTTTCAAATGAATATTTTGACATATTACGTCAGTTTGGACTTACGGGTTTTCAAAATAAAATTAAACATTATAGAAATTCTTAGAAAATTAATATATTTTTATCTAAGTAATTTACTTGTAAAACTGAACTTACCTGTTACACAATTTAATATTCTACACAGATTGTATTACATACCATTTCTCATGAGAGACTAACAATCTAAATGTATTGTGTACTACTTCTTATCACTAACTGGCCAATGTAGGTTAAAGAAAAACAGTAGTGGAAGTACTAAATTAGCTATTCAATTTTACCTACTTACAGCATCCTTTGGGCAAATGGTTATGTTAAGATTTATTGACACTTATGAACAGACCATTTTCTTGGATAACTTGACACACTTTGCATACATGTTTACGGTGTCCAAAACAGAATAGGTGAGAAAACATGACAAAATTTCACTGTAGGCCACATCAATGAATAAGACTTCTAAGAATCTCAACATTTCTACACAATTATGACATAAATCTGTGTGGCACTGTTATCAAAGCTCACGAATCACGATATTCGCGGTCACTCTTCACGTAAAACACATTATTGTCGGCATCGACACGTAAATATCGAAATGTAAGAAGACTCACCGAAAATGGCTACAAACTTTACAAATGCACCAACACGGCAAACGCCTCTTAAATGGAACGTGAGATAGTTTTTTACACCATCAGTTTCCCGTACGATTGCACTTTCCAACAGCTTTTACTATTACGGCCCCCTACTAATGCAAGTAGTACAAACAGGCATGAAAAATACTTGACGACTGACGTACTACTCTACGCCTAGGGAGCGGTCAGAATGTAATCTTTTCCGCCGAACGAGTAAACGAATATGTGTTAAATACGCACTTACACACAATTAAAGCACCAAATAACGTCACTTATTTCAATCCACACAAGAAGATCTTATCACAAATCACCATGAAATTACAATTTGGGCGACAACGAAGCGAAATCGTCCCTCCTCCCTTTCCCTTCACCGTAAATGAATCATAGACAATTACGTTTTTTTGTAGGTTTGACTTAGTTCTGGCAACGACAATCAGATTCAGCCTAGTGAAAATCAAAAAAGGTTTATACTCGGAATCTTATATTGCCTGTTAATTTTACAATATTTTTTTAAATGGTTATGTAAGTCCCCATTCATATTGAATAATTTCTAAAATAACATTTAATTTTATCAAACTCGACTTGTTATATCACAAGATGTTCCAACAACTGAGTACGATCATAGTAAGTGTAACTAGAGTAACAAAGGATTAACGCCGTGTAGAACTTCATAAACTAAATCATATGGTTAAAAAAATATTACACATTTCTAAATTACTTTCATCTCTTTCTGGTGCAATGGAATAAACAAGGAAAGAAACAGCAAAGCAATAAATTATCTGTAAATTACCTTTGGTACATGTATCCGATTTTTTCTATTTGTACTCAATAGTGAAGCCCAGCATTACCAAATTAGTAAATCGATTGAAACCCACTAAGAAAGAATCGAATACGATTAAAATGATTAGTTTAGAGAATTGTGATTCACTTACCATAATAAAATTATTAAAAGGTATAAGGTATAAAAAACCGGCCAAATGAGTGTCGGACCACGTATGTACAATGAAGGGTTCCGTAGTTGAAAAGAATTTATCCCAAAACAAACATAACTGAAACATAAACAACATGACATAGGTACATTGATATACATCATGGTCAATTCTCCAACCGCTAATTTAAGATTGTAATACCATTTTTTTAAAGTGATAATATTACAAATGATCGATTTTCTCACTTTTTCCTTGACTTGTGCTGTAAGACCTTGCTTCTTGCCTAATTTCATGATTGTGCCTGTAGGTCAACGGAAAGCACTTTAAAGTTTTTGATTTACTTGCGAGTATCAAAATATGTCACATGAATAACCGTATCTTTTTTACTGCGTTGACTTGGAAGCTTCATTTTTTTAGAGCTCCAAGGGACGGTAAGGGACTGACCATAGACCTACTTATTTTAACTTGATACCTCTACGCGTTCCTGAGAAAAAGGGTCTTGACAGACTGACAGACAGACAGACAGACGGACAACGAAGTGATCATATAAGGGTTCCGTTTTTATCTTTTTGAGGTTTACGGAACCCCAAATTATGATTAGGGCCAGTCAGCGTCAAGATAATAAGGAGCAACTGACTGTTTATTTATTTATTTAGGTTTAGTTTATTTATTTATATACAACAATTGTTTACACTACATACATTTCTGACTTAGTGACTAGGGTAGCATTTGTTATTTCTGTTCAAATGATCGAACAACTAAGAGAATAGGTACGATGACTAGGTAAAAAAAAAATCTACTTAGTCCGTCACGGGGCGGTCCGCACCGCAATGCAATAATTTGCTTCAGACAAATTCAAACTTCGAATGAGAATCATGCATTGGACTGGACACTGTTCAATTGTGTCCAGTCCAGTGCACAGAGGCTGCGCAGATATGGGTGGGCCGCGCCGCAACGCAAGGGCGCAACGCATTGCAAAAATCCTACTTTAGCACTTTCGTAAATTACGGCCGCATCGCATCACACAGTGGTTGCTAAAATACGCCTGCCAAGCGATCCAACAGTGCGTTGCGGTGCGGCCCACCTGTAGTGTGTGATGGTTCATACAAAATGTACCTACAGACGCCAGCACATCAAGCTACTACAATCTGTCAATTTTTTCGTCATTATTAGGTTCAAGGTTAATTGGGAAAATTTGACAGTTTCGGGTGGCCTACTGGCGTCTGTACTAAAATGATGCAGGAGGATTTTTGCAATGCGTTGTGTTGTGATACTTGTGATACGGTGCAGCCCACTGAAATGTGTACTACTAATGTTGTAATTTCAGATAAAGACAACTAGTTTGTCATCTCCAGTTTATATTTTTTTTGGCATCGCAAAATTATATATTAATTGATTCCCTTGAACACATAGTCATCATTTTACTAATAATTGTCGGCAAGTTCACAAAAAAATAATAATAATATATATCTCATGCTCATCTTTCCTATCAGTCGGCTAAATGTTTCGTGACGCAAACTTATATTTCTGCAGTCGCTCCTCTTGGAAAAATTTACTGTACTTTAGGTAAATAACCGGAATTATTTTACTTTTTCTATCGAAATACCATTTTTTTTTTCATTTCTATATTGACAGCAAATAATTATGCTTTCCTTTCAAGTTAATCGATTTTATCCATTTACAGAATTAGTCGACTAATCAATATCAATAATGATTATGATAATCGGCTCATCGCTCTAGTGTTGTGCACATATATGTATGTTGTGTTGTGTGTGCGTGGTGATTTGTGTTAATGCTGCTAAAAAGAAATTAAATAAAATCAGGTATATTTTGACGATGAAACTTACATAAATGTGAAGAAACACAGTGTTTTGTGTTATCAAGTGATAGTGAATCCGTCGGGAGGCGGTAATCGTGTACGTTCTTTCGCTATTTGTGGATTCTGGATCTCGTCGATGTACCATAAACAAAAATGTCAGCGATCCCGATTTTTTGTTTCTTGCTGCATTCCCATCGATATACCTTAATTAGATCACACGAATGATATAAAATAATGTTAGACGCTTTCTCCCGTGGTATCATCTCGTTCGAACAGCGTTCCCGAGGCAATAAATCGGCCATAGTAAACGTGCGTTTCGTGTGCTCGCGCCCGTCTACACCCGACCTATCTCATTGTTTATGTATGGAGAATAAGCCAGGAATTTTTATGGGGATTCGCGCTGTATTCTCGTTTTAATTGAATATCTGGAAACGATCAGGGTTCCTCGGCGCCTGGTAGCGACTGCGGGGTTGGCCCGCGCCATCGGCGTCCCCCCGACCGCCAAGGTTTTTCGTGATCTCTATTTATAATAATCTCTCGATCATTTGGTGCAGCATAATGACATTCTTGTAATGAAGTGCCGTTCTGTGGATTTGTGGGACATGTGCCAATTATTGTGCCCGTGACGAAACGCGCCGCGGATTAGTTTTGTATGTATACAAATGCACAACTGTTTGACTTACATGGGATCACATGGAATTATATCACACAGTGTTCATCCATGGTCATGCTCTGTATTAAACACTGAGCGTGTTTGGATGTGGTAAACTCCTATACATGTGTTATTTATCACATTAGTGGACAAACAGGTACATTCATAGATTATTTTTTATTTATTTACAATCAAAACAACATGCATTATATAATTTATTAACATTGTTTGTCTACTGGTTGCAAAAAACTTGATACAAAAATAATATTGCATAAAATTATTTTAATTCTAATAATTTTATTCATGACAGGTCTAATGTAAAGCATCAAGGACTTCTAACTTGCCTCTGTTTATCATTTATATTATATTTCAATATTGGTTACCAGCTTTCAGAACCTATATTTTCAAAATGCAACATGACTTTTGCAAAACATTTGTTGCAATGTAACATTTATTATTTTGTAACTACTGCAACATATCTAATTATTGGATGGTTTAGAATACTTAATTATTCTTTGAACAGTAAAAATTACAAGGCTAGGGTTTGTGCTGGAAAAAATAAGCTGCATAGCAAATTCTTTTTTAAATTATATGTTAGAAAAAAGAGACAAAAATCTATTCAGATTACCTTGAAACAAAGAGTTTTTTTGTTGTGCACAAACAAAACATTGCACTATTTCATATACTGCTGAAAACTAGATTCATACAACATTCCGTGACTAGCTTTCTGTATTGCAGCAAAACAGGAAAAAGTGTCAAATCTATTACCGGTCACAAATAAAAAATATATGAAAAATAATGAGTACAATAGTAAAAATTAAAATAATAAATATCAAAAGGGAATTTAAAAATATTTTTTGCAATAAAACAAGGGAATCAACACCACAATAGTTTTTTAAGTGATCCAAAATATACAAATCTGCGGTAAGCTCTACTAACAGTAGAATATTACTTAAACTTACAATAAAAATAAATTATACCACAGTCATACAATAATTTGTTTCCTAGTAATTTTATATAATAGGTACATAATTATCAGTTTTACAGCAAGTTTAAATACTATAAGACTCGAACACCAAACATAATCCATCAAAACAAACTTTAAATAGTATATTTATTTATTTATTTATATATACTTTATTGTACACCACAAAAATACATAACAAAAGAAAACATATACACTACAAAACATACAATGGGCGGCCTTATCGCTTTCCGCGATCTCTTCCAGGCAACCTTAGGATGGACAGTGATTTATCACGATATAAAATGGGGCTGTTGTTGGTGCAAATAGTAAATACCAACTTATACAATATTAAACTAAAATACATACATACATATCCTAAATAATAGATACATAAATACATACATACTAAATATTTAAGCAATGAAAATTAATGAAGACTAAAGATGTATATTATAATTCAAATATTAGATGTGTAGCATTTACTGATCCACTAAGATTCACTTCTTCACAATTTAGAATATAAGTATTCCATTTAAATCAGTGTCTCCCAACCTTTGGTTCACAGACCTCTTTGGGTCGGATGACTATTTTGCCCACTGTATTTTTTTTTTTTCAAGGCATCCATGGCATCTATGATTTATCTCTCAAGGGTGTAACATTAAAAAAGTTGGGAATGCTGATTTAGATATACTAAATAACCTATGCTTAATGCTGGGAATGTTGTGTGTACAGTCAAGTTGGCGAAGGCACGCAGGGGTATGATCAAGGAGAAGGAGAAGGGCGGAGGCGCCCGCCTCAAGGACGAGCCCAGCGATCCTGCTGAGCCCGGTAAGAAACTGATTATTTAGTTTATTTTTAACTTATTAGGTACATACCTAACAAGCTGTTTTCCCAGATGGGATTTAGCACACCAAAATAACGAATTTCTATACAAACCTTAATATTGAACCCCTAAAGGGGATGAATTTCAAAATCCTTCCATAGTGTTCACTTCTGCTAAAGGAACTCTCAAATTCAAACTCAAATTTCATGATTCTAGACCCAGTGGTTATTTTAAGCAGATGGTAAAGGCTCCCGCAGACAGGCGCGATGCAACGGTGCGACGCGATTCTGGTAGAACAATGTCCATGAAGTTTTCATAGAAATTGTTCAACTAGATTACTAGAGTCGCATCGCGCGTGCCTGCTGTGCCTTTAGGTTGAGAAAAGAGCCTATTAATAATAAAAAAAATAGAATATTGGACTGCAGATAGAAATAATTTTAATTAAACCCTGTGCGTATTATTTCATCACTTATCATTATCACAAAAATGATTCTGAAGAATTAGTTTATTTATTTTATAAAAATTAAAAATATTTGTTCACTTCACACTCAAAAATATTGTTTAATGACGAAACATATCTCAAAAATGTCAGACAGAACTCGTCTCTACAGACAAAAATTTATCTGCGTATAGATAGTGCAATCCACGAAGACGCGCCCCACTACTCCTAACCACCGTTGCACACATATACATTATACGGTTAGGAGGAGTAGTGGGGCGCGTCTTCGTGGATTGCACTAACTATATCTGCTGCATAATTACACGACTGCCCCAAAAAGGAGTGTAATGTTTTCAGGATTCATGTATTTATGTATGTTGTATGTGAGTTTTTTAATTTAGTAATAATTAAAAATTCTAGTACTGCTTCTGTACATCGCGCATTTCAAATAAAAAAACATTTGCTAGTTAAGAGGATACAAAGAAGCGTGGTTTAGGTCGGTGTTTAACTGGAATGGCGTTTATGTATAATCATACATATAAAACAGTAAATAGACAGTGCTACTTTGGAATTTTTTTCTATCGAAAAAATTTCAAGTAATCATGTGTTGGTTTTAGTAGGTAGACCAGTAGAAAATATATGTAGTCAAATAACACATAATTATGTAAAGTCCAAATGATTTAACCATATAAATTTGGTTTTATAGGAATTTTAAGAACACAAAATTTATTGATAGTATACCCTTAAGTTACTTGATAATTTAGATATTTTACAAACTTACCATTTTAAAAATTACATGTTTTATTATCATTCTCATTAGATATCGACACCCATCACGCCTGAGAAGTTTCGCCAGCTAATTTTATTTGACATTGTTTCTGAACGATTTTAAGCCTACTAATCTTATAGAAATGCGTAAGAATTTAAATATAATCCATACAATAAAAACTGAGAATTATGGTGAAAGCCAAAGCAGTATGCACAGTTATGCATGTAATTGATTCATCTCATTTATAATCCCGCTCAGCTCTTTGTTTATCTACCACATACATAATTAGTAATCTAGATAAATATACTATAAAATCGTAAATCTACGCTTTTCACAGATATAATGCATTCATTACAGTGTCTTATCTATCACGTTTGTCGCAGAAAACTCGTAATTTTTACTAAACCATTCGATAATTTAACATAGTTTACTGCTGTTTATTGAGCACAGACATAATTAGTATTCAATTAATGTAACTAGCAAGAGACAAATCATCAAAACTGAATTAATCTTTTGTTGAGATTCCTACGAGAATCGCACGTAATATTAATAAAAAATTACGGAAAAAAATATAATAAATTGATCATTTTAATCTTTTCTAATATTTAGGGTTTTTTCACATACTTACGTATTTATTTCGGTATTACCCATGAATTATCGCCTATAATGTACAACTATTTCATGGTAATTTTTTGTCGTGAATCAGGACATGGGTCGCGTCCGCCATCAGCGTCGCTTCCAACTCCGGCGGCGCTGAAAAAGGAACCAGACGAGCCTCCACACAGAGTTAAGTTGGAACCCCACAGCCAATCAGGTGGCGAAGATTCTACTGCCGATCTTGGAGTTGACGGCATCAAGACTGAGATTGACGGCCTTATGGACAGTGACGGTAAGACCTTCTTTCGTTCTAGCATTATTGAGGATATCGCTCTTTATTAATTTTCTTATTTACCAGGTATGTAAATATTTGTTCTTTTTGACAAAATCACCTGGACCTGATGGAGTCACTACAATATTTTTTAAACTTCTTCGACTTTTGTGTCGACGGAATAGTTGTTGCATTTCACGAGCGCACTCACTGCCGTCTAAACCTTATGTTAATAGCTGGGTCCACATCGATGATCCAAATTTTGATCGGCGCTCCACGATCCACGGTCATGGAGCGCCGATCGTGGATTGGAGATGGAGATTCTTTCGCACGATCCGTTTTAGGAAAACCCGTCATCCTGCCGCGCGCTCCGGTGCCGATCCACGTTTTAGCTAGAAGTTCAGATGAACACAGTCGACATGGAGCCGCACATCGTCGGACTGCAGTGGCAGCTGTAACCTATATGATTATTAGACGGTTCTGGGTGAAAACGATAATATAGAAACCGGTCGTAATATGGGGCTATAATTTTTTTTCTGTTGAATCCTATAAGCACTTATGTTCTTTATATGGATATTAAACGGCGACTTTGCGCATTATCCATATTGCCCGATCCACACCGACGAAGGCGCCTTGCCCTTTTGAACTTTGTCTCAAACAAACAAACAAACAATCAATCAATAGCCGTGTCCAGACCGACCGAGCTCGACCGCACGCCATACGCCCGAAGCAGCCCGAGCCACGTCCAAAGCCTCGCGAGGCGTGCTCGGTCGGTCTGCGACTCGGCTAATCAGTTGTTGCGCTCGGATCGGCCACTCCACGGACCGCGCGCTCTACTGCGTGTGCTCGGATCGCGCGCGGCACGTCCACACCGACCGTGCATTTGGATCGCGCTCCTGCCGCGCCCGATCGGCGCGCACTGGTTCGTCTGGTGTGGACCCAGCTATTGACATAAACGTCACATGAAGCGCGCTCGTGACTGGCGACGACTACTACTACTACACTACTACTACTACTTGAACTTTATTTTGAATGAATGGATGATATTTATTATTTTTTATTTTTTTTAACTTCCTAATGTTGTTTGGGCTAAGCAGATGGCCTCTTTAGTGGCTTCTTCAGATCGTTAAAAGTGCAGATGTACCTACCGACTTCCCACTGAAACAAAAACAATAAATGAATGAATGAAAAACTTCAGAACAAGTTGTTAAAAAATAATTTTGATTCAGGTGACCCCACAAAATCTCCTTCCTGCGAACTGGGCGGGCCAGGCTCTCTAAAGTCGGAACGACTTTCTTCAGACTCAAATGATATATTGGATCCACAAACAGGTCTCAGGGGCCCAACAAGCCAACTTCAGGTAAGAATGCAGGTAATGAAAAGTAGAGGTTTTATTTTATAGTATTATTTTTAATTTTTTAAACAGTACATTTTATTGAATAACAAAATAAATTTAATTATTTTATTGGAATTTTTGCCAATAAAAATTATTCCTCCTTTTAAAATACTTATCTGGTTTTCCTGAAATATTCAGAACATCACATTTTTCTTTTTGTATCCATAGGATCAAAATCAAAACTGTCGCAACCCCAACGGAGGTCCAGAAAACATGGGGTCCTGTCGCATGGGGGGTGGAGGGGGTCCAATGGGCCCAGGGGGTCCGATGGGCTCCATGTCGGCAAGTGAGGCGCAGACACTGCCCTCTAATGTCATAAGCAAGCAAGCTGGCAGTATGGAGGTAACACATAGCTTAATAAAATTTACATAAGTAGCTGCAATACAAATAAATTCAACTTTCTAAAACATAAGTAGTAATATCAGACTATGATTTAATTCGCCATCTTTGGAAATATTATTTTTCTAAACTTTGGAGTTATGGTCTTATACTTTGTCTGTGTAAAGCAAAAAATATATTAAATACTGGATGTTTTCCCAGCAGCAAAGCCAAATCTTCGTGTTCTCGACGCTATTGGCTAACAAAGGCGCGGAATCCGTTATATCAGGACAACACCACTCAATTATATCGTACCACTGTGCGCAACCAGGCACTAAGAAATATCTTGAGGTAATATTTGACTCTTGTTAAAACTTAAATTTTACAAGCAGTTAGAATAAAATACTAAATAAATACTTGTTTGTTTTACAGAAACACCCTCTAAAAATGGGACAGTTCAACAAACAAAGCCCAGCACAATGGCTCAATAATCTCGCTATGGCCAAAACCCGAGGTGGAATGCGAGGCGGGCCTAACATGATGGGTGGACCTAACCAAATGGGACACATGATGGGCGGACCCATGGGTCCCAACATGGGTCCGATGGGTCACGGCGGGATGGGACACATGGGGCCTAATATGATGGGTCCAAACAGAATGGGTGGGCCTGGCGGTCAGATGATGATGATGAAGGGTGGTCCAGGACAGATGGGTCAGATGGGACCAGGCATGGGGCCTATGGATGGGTTTCCAGGGGGCACCCCGTCCTGTGGTGTCATGGACGGCCTCGGTGCTGATGGTGAAATGCCCTGGGACACCGTAAGTGTATTTCAGTTTATCAACACTCAGTTTCGAAAAGTTTAATCCACACAAAAAATATCTAACAAATTGCCAAAAATATGTTATTGTTGTGGGCTGTTGTAACCAGCCAATCAAATCATTTGACACTAGCATGGCACTCAGGTTTACTATCTAATTTTTAGGTTGCCTTTTAGAAACCGAGTGTTACTGACTACTACTACACTATATTATACTTATTTCTTTTGTCACACAAGACTTACGTATTGTTTATTAATGAAATTTCATACACTTTTGCAGAAAAACCCCTCTGTAATGTCGAACGGTATGTCGAATGGCCCGGGCTCTATGCCTGCCTGTTCGGAGGCCGGGCCTACGCCACAAGACGCGCCCACAAGTCAGGCCAATTCTGACTCAGGCCCTGATCAGCCTTGCCAGACTGGACCTAAAGGTAAATAATTATCTTCTTAATATATACGGGATGAAATTTAAAACATGTTCCAAATCCAAATGGGAGATTGTACTCATCATTATGAACAACTTTTACTATGGGACCAAACCTGAAATCGCGAAAAAATGATCTGCTGTTCAGTACATTTTGATGAGTTTGATGTAGATAAATGTACTGAACAGCTGATTTTCAGCTGACACCACAAGAAAAATGTAGAAATGGCTGGCCTTGTGTAAACAACAAGGCCAGCGATTTCTACATTTTTCTTGTGGTGTACACATGTTTGTCTCAATAAAAAATTAATTCCGAACTAATCCGGCTGTTGAAAAAGAAATGTCCGAAGAACTTAATTGCGTCATTACGAAAAGAGTTGAAAAACCAAAAACCAAACACGTGCACTTCTGGCCTTGTGTAAACAACAAGGCCAGCGATTTCTACATTTTTCTTGTGGTGTACACATGTTTGTCTCAATAAAAAATTAATTCCGAACTAATCCGGCTGTTGAAAAAGAAATGTCCGAAGAACTTAATTGCGTCATTACGAAAGGAGTTGAAAAAGCAAAAACCAAACACGTGCACTTTAGGAGATGCGCCAGCTAGTGGCCCGAGGCGTTTACACGAGTCCAACCGCTGGCGCGGGGTATGAAATGGACTTGGGCGGAGGTCACTGGCTAGATGGGCGCTCTATTCATGCCAGCGAAGGCCTGGCAAGAAAAATTCTTTACACGGGGCCGATACCAAGGCAGCGCTGGCTGGCAGTCGAACTGACGGCCAGAGCTGGCTTCCAGTCGAACTGACGGCCAGAGCTGGCTTCGTGTAAACCTGCCTTTAATTACAGTTATAACATTCGTAGGTTAAAACCAAATTGCGTTAACAGAAAGTGTATTATGTAGTAAACATTACATAATAATCTCTTTAACTTTGATTTTATGCAGATTGTATTACAATGTACATAACTCGGAAATCTTTCTATTCTCAAGTCGTGTGCGCGTCATTCTTCCGACGCAAACGTGACGTAACTCGTCAAGTAAGAAAATTGCAATATTAACCTTTGTGCAGGTGTGAAAATACCAGATGAGAACCTGACTCCACAACAACGCGCACATCGTGAGGAACAACTGGCTACAATTCGCAAAATGCAACAGATGTTATTCCCAGAAAGTGGGGGAAATAACCCCAACCAGGGCCCCAACGATGGCTCACAGGCCCCCAACGACATTAACCCACCCAACTCCAATGCTAACATGAACATGTCGCCCTTCCCTCCTATGTCTATGGGTCCAAATGGCCCCATGGGCTCTGGACCCAACGGCCCCATGGTTTCCATGTCAAACAGCATGAACTCGGGCCCGAGCTGCACAATGTCCGGCCCGATGGGCCCCAACGGCCCTATGGGAGGTCCAATGGGTCCTGGGGGTCCGATGGGTCCAAACGGACCTATGGGAGGACCAATGGGAGGTATGGGTGGGCCGGGTATGGGTATGGGTGGGCACGGGGGTATGGGACCTAATGGTATGATGGGTCCAAACGGGCCTATGATGTCAGGTATGGGTCCTAATGGACCAATGGGTCCAATGGGCCCTTGTGGAATGAAGGGCATCAGAGGTCCGTGTGGAGGTCCAGACATGAAGACTGGAATGTGTACAGATATGCATATGGGGAGAGGATGTGGAGGACCAATGGGGGTAAGCAGAATCGAATTGATATATCTATAAATTAAAATAAGCTGGATGTATTTGATTGAAATGAAATACATTTTCTGACTTTTTCTTTCTTTATTTTAGCGAATGCCAAATCCCATGGGTGGTATGGGAGGCCCTAAGCCATGTATGATGGGTGGACCACACATGGGACCCAGAATGATGCCAGGACCTAATCTCAATGCTATGAATGGTAAGAAACTTTCAGTTGTGTGCTGTGTTGGTGACAAGGTTTTGGTTGACATGATACCATAAAATATTCTGTGTAGAGTACACAGAAGGAATTTTCTCAAGAAATATTGCATGCAATTTTTGCCTCTAAACTTCTAACACGCTTCCAATCATTTGAGTTGAGTCATATTCGACTTGTATCCAAAATAATGCAAGCATAACCAGGGGGGCTAAAACGTAAAACGGTCACAAACTGACAATATTGAACTGAATTGTCAGTTTGTGACCGTTTTCCGATTTCAAATATTATTCATAATATTGTCCTATTATGATTCTGCCAAAGTGGCCGTTTTAGCCCCCCAGATGACAGCATGTTGTTCAATCAATACACTAAATTGACTTTTTTTTTATAATTATTTGAAAACTTTTCTCTTGTGAAATAAATTGCTCTAACAAATCACTTGATTGACCTGTTTTTTTCGACTTACAATATTTTTTTTTAATTTGATAATTTCAAGCTTCAAAAAATTTCTGCATGAGAAACGCATCCAATTTAATTTTCTTTTGCATGCAAAACGTAATGATTTTATGCATGCACTGAAATACGCGCTAGCAGCGCCCTCTACCTACCTGTTTATATACCTTGTTCGATGGTACAAAGTGCCGCGTCTTCCAGGAGGCATCATGATGGACGGCAGTATGATGGGAGGCATGGTACAGCATGGTGATTGCGGGCCCGACCACCATGGTATGCCGATCAATGGACCTATGTGCGACGAGTATGGGCGCGGGAGAAACGTGAGTGGAGTTTGATTTATTAATTGATATTTTCTAGAGAAAGGACCCTCCGCCTTGTGGCAAAACAATCTCTAAATTTGGTGAAAGCTGAACTTCCAGCCCGTTTTCGTAATTCGAACCTTATTTCAACTGAGTTATAGATGTTAATACAAAGTTGACAACTTAAGACTCATGTTTGACGTAATTTTTTTTGTAATTAGAACTTTGTCTATGTCAGAATAGAGTTCGAAATAAAAAATGGCGGAACGGGTTTAGGTTACCGTACCAAAATGGTAAAAAGGAACCCTTATGGTGCGACTCAGTCTGTCTGTCTGCCAGTCTGTCTTTAGATGACGTTTACCCAACTATTTTGCAAATAAGAAAGAAATAAAAATATTTATATATTTTTTGCAACTGGGACTGAAAGGGGGTCTTAAAAATTCAAAGTGGGGCTACTAGGGCATGTGGGGTATCATATGAAAGACCGCTGTTTGCACATTCTCAAACATTTTTTTTAGGCTGCATAGTTTTCGACTTTTGATGAAAAATGTAAAAAAAATCCCCCCCCCCCCTAGTTTTTTGCCTTGTTGGTGTTAGTGGTCGCAAGCGCTACTGCTGAACATGACGTCATGGGTTCGATTCCCAGGTCGAGCAAAGTGTTATTGGGTTTTTCAATCTGGAATTTTTCAGTAGCAACCGAGAGTCTGGATTTGAGTGATGGCAATAGTCTCTCTATTCTCATATTACATGGGACTTAAAAAAACATGAGAGGCCAAATGTAGGAAGTGCCTTCACGTCTTGTTTCCCGAAGAGTTGGGCAGACTCAACTCTACCCCAGATTATTATTTATTATTATTTAGGTTAAACACACTACCAGCTAGTTAGCTGATGCGTTTGTATCAAATAGCTTGGAGATATTTAATCTGTCCAGTCGATTCTTGAAGCAGTGTTAAGTGTATGTTGTGATTTCCAACTTCTGTCACTTCTCCGACTTTAACCTTTGTTAAAAATGAAATACGAAGAAGAACTTAGTTTATTCTTCTTCCATATCTTCACCCAGTATACCAAATTATTTTAGTAGGATGTTCAAGTTCCAGCCGAATGTCTGAAAATTGTAAGACATTGATCGTTCATTCACAATGGTTTCCTCGATAAAAAAACTTGAATTTTTCTGAATAGATTATCAATTTTAAAAGTTAGGGTGCACTTTACATTTTGTACTAGATTGATTCTACAACATAAACAGTCTTATGTTCGTATGCAGATGGGGCCGGGCGACCCTGGCGGGCTGGGCCCCGGAGGCAGGGGCCCAGGGCCGGGGATGCGGAGCCCCAAGAGTCCCGCCTCCGCAGACATCGACTGGCAGAAGATACACCACCAGTTCTTCGATGACCCCAAGTCCATGGATAATGATATGAGTAAGTTAGGATTAACTAAGTTGGCTGCAACTTATAGAAGCTATGTGCTGATGAGTTGTGTGACATTCACCAATCAGATTTGTTATGGCTCAAAGCATGCAAGCTACTTGCATACTTGCAATATACAAGTATTCTCGCCTTTAAGGTCTTAGGATAAGATACAGAAACCTTTAGCGTAAACTTATGTTTCGATCTGTCAAATGACGCCAAAATGCACTGGTTTTGACAAATCTGTGCATCCTTACCATTAACACAGATTAATACAGATGGGACACTCCGCAAAATCATTTAAATAAACAGCGACTCTTGCTACGACACAATAAAGTGCAATTCAGGTCGCACAACGCTTATTACCTACAGTTATATTCAACTACAAGTTACCTCTCTTTCTATCGCGTAACTCTTATACCTTCTGACCTACTCAATTAGCCCCGTGGACGGGGCCCGCCGCGTACTTGTAGCTTCATATCTAAACTGCGGAGTGTCCCATCTGTATTAATCTGTGCCCTTAACTCGAGAAGCATTAATCAAGTTTACGTGATTTTGGTTTTGATGATATTTTATATATACATTGACTGACTTAATTTGCAATGATGGGCAACAACTAGTAATGTACAAAATTTACAGGCACACAAGTAAAGTCGCCTTGCTCCGAGAGGGGCGGGTGCCTCCCGCCGCCGCCCTATGGGACCTCGCCCTTACATCGTTCCGCCTCTGTGCCTATAGGTAAGTTATTATAAACACTATCATCATTAATGAGCTGAAAGATTATAATTT
Organism: Cosmia trapezina; assembly: GCA_905163495.3. Taxonomy (NCBI): domain Eukaryota; kingdom Metazoa; phylum Arthropoda; class Insecta; order Lepidoptera; family Noctuidae; genus Cosmia; species Cosmia trapezina. Next base: position 9,326,934 of record LR991044.1, read on the forward strand.
TTGGACGTAGACCTCCACCAAGCTTTGCTGCAACGAGTTATCAATTTTGATGTGATTTGGGTTAAGCCAATGAAGTAGCCTATGTGTTAATTCAGGGTATAAGCTTACATACCAAATTTCATCCAAATCGGTCAAGGCGTTTGAGCCGTGTGAGCTTTGTGTAAATAATTCATCACTACTGCTCTCAAAACGTTGAAGGAAATCATCGTGAGGAAACCGGCGTGTCCTAGAACCAAAAATTCGAAGACATGTGACATCCACCAACCCGCACTGGGCCCACGTGATGGATTACAGGCCACTACCTCTCACTGAGAGGAGGCCTGTGTCCCAGCAGTGGGAACATTATAGGCTGATTATGTGTTATGTGTTTGAGTGTGAAGAAGTAACAAATATACAAACACACACACACACAGTCACAAACTTTCGCCTTTATTATATTAGTGTGATTTCGATGATCTTTCATTACCAACTAAGTTGAAACTTACTCAATTACTTCTACATATCTATTTTCTTATACATTTTGACATTTAAAAGTGCCTTTTAAGTGCCTAGTTGAAATAAATGATTTGACTTTGACATGACAATTCTTTCTTTTACCAACTTCGTAAGAATGTTCTGCTTTCGACTTTATATTTACTAGCTACTTATATTGTTTAGATGATCGCTATTCACGATCCGCAGCAACGCAATCTCCGGGCCACGGTTCGGTTCAAATGCCGATGTCGGCCGAAGCCTCTCGGGCAGGTTCGGGACTCAATAGTCCTGCGCATTGCAAGCCTGGTCCTAAGAACGACGCCCCAGGTCGGTACTAATGCTTGTACATTTATTTTTATATTACAAATTCGATGTACAGATAATAGGAGAGTGAATTCAAAGGACATAAATGTATCGTAGAAAATCACAGTGCAGGTGATTTGATCACAAGTGAAAGGGAGAGATTGGATTGAGCACTCTTTCTCTGTCTCATTCTTAAATCACACTCTTGCGCTGTTGTTATAATTTTTGAGTGATAGGTTTGCAATACAGCTTAAATTACATACGTCTGCTTAAAGTCACTGATACCTGTGTCCCTCTCTAAAGCGCAGGCCACACTGGGAATAAGTCTTCCGCGTCCTTTTATACTTCGGGTCACACCTTGACACCGCGTACTATGAACAGAAGTATGAAAAGACGCCGAGGAAAGCTAAACGAACAGAGCTTCGTTTCGCTTCGTTCTCAGTGAGGCCGTGGCCTGCGCTTAAAACTTGATGTGCCAATTTAACGGCCGGGTCATGTACCTACAAAGTTAACAATTTAATATTGTCGAAATAGAGAATGAAACCCTTAAATAAAGTGGGGGTTTATGGATCAGTACACTGTCCTTTTAATTCATTAACACGTATGGTAAGTCAACAAATGTCGCATGAAAAGTTATACATGAAATCAAGCCATAGAAGTAGTGGAGCATGTTCATATATTTTATCTGTGTTAGACATTTTCCCAACCACGACAGAGTTTTTATTTTTGACACGTTTCATCCCGACTCATTGGCATGGAACGAATTTTTTTCTTTATTTTTTTTTTGTTTTTCTGTAGTTGTAATGCGTATTTTTTGTTTTCCCTCCCCTCCCCCCGCAAAACGCTTGACGCTTGAAATCCCACCGTGTGATGAATAACAACGAATAACATAAAAATCCTTCAAAAATACGGAATACGTTGACATCCAAAACTGGACTAACATACGTGGCCATATCAAATTGGATGTTGGACCAAAATATTGGATCAAACATTGGCCACAAAAGAAATACTAGAGAAACTAGACGACGGGGTGTTTGTCCGTACTCTCCAATGTTTGGCGGCGCAACAACAGAAGAACCAACAGGGTAGCTCGCACGGCAAGGAGCCAAGTTTGATGCCAGTGCCATCGCCGCAGCAAATATCTTATCTCAACCAGTTCGAAGGTAACTTGATTGGATGACCACAGAAATAATCAACAATTTCAAACCCGGGGTCACACTTGATCATTTTCTATGAAAAATGCGCGGGATTATTATAACTCTTAATCCAAAGAAATACAGTTTATTTCACCTTTCATGCATGTCTTATTTAGTAAACATACATGGTACAAAAATTGCAATACTCTTTAGGTTAATATTAAGGTATTTTTTGATATTTGAGTGTAACCCCAGGCTAATTTTATGACTACTTTTGTATTATTTCTGCTTGTGACTCTAATTAAGAATGCATTTTATTACGCTTTTAAATGTTTTCTCCGTACTGTAAGATTACCAAGTTTCTTTGCAACTAACTTGAATACTCAGTCATCTTACAATTTTTGTTTCATGTTGGAGGGTAGTTACACATTTTAATGACATAAAAAATATGAAACTACCTCTTAAATGTATGTTTTGGTCGTATCATGTGTTTCATAGTAGACATTTGTGTGTTTTCTATATTTTTATGTTTTCATTTTGGTGGTGGTTGGTGAAAATGTGCTAACATAATGTACTTTCATACTCTATGGCTAATTCGTTCTTTCATTCTACATTGTTCGTCCAAAAAACATCCTATTTGTCGTTTCTTCTGTGGATAAGTAATATTTTATGTTAAACTATGGCAGGTCAAGAGTTAACGATACAGAAACAGCCGAATACGTCGTTAAAAGACAACGGGCCGCCTTCAAATAGTGGAGGACAAACGCCACAATCTAATTCTAATCAGAAATCACCTGCCGGGTATGTATCACTGTTAAGTTTATGGTTTTATCTTTTAGTCATAGGTGTTCAAGTGGGAAAGTTTTATAGCTGCAATAATGTCTGTTGCAAACTTCCCATCAGTCAGAAGTTCTATACTTTACATACATCAGGCAGAAGAAGGATTAGAGGCTGGAATGCAACTGAAGCTGCAATACCCTAATTTTTATATTAATTCTCCATAGCATGATGCCGGGCACCCCCGAGCCTCATGGGTCGTTGTCAGAAGCAAGAGCAGGACGCTTCTCTATGGAGCAGAGCCCCGGCTTCAATAACCCACAGACACCCACCTCTGCTTCCAATACTAAGTGCCAGGGTAAGTTGTAATTATCATCATCATTGAGACTAATAGGCCTAATAGTAGACGTTTTGTATATTTGGGGAAATTGTATGGCATCAATCAATCTGCCTAGCCTTTTCCCAACTATATTGGGGTCGGCTTCCAGTCTAACCGGATGCAGCTGAATACCAGTATTTTACATGGAGCGACTGCCTATCTGACCTCCACAACCCAGTTACTGGGTAGCGGAGGTACTTACTTATACCCCTTGGTAAGACAGGTTGTCAGACTTTCGGGCTTCTGACGACCCGTAACGACTGTCAAAGATCCACGAATAACAGCCGGGACCAACGGCTTAACGTGCTTTCCGAGGCACGGAGGAGTCTCGGTATGTAAAGATCCCCCATCCACCGACCAACCCCGGCAAGCGTAGCTTAACCTGACGGATCGACCCGTGCGGCTGTTATTACTTAGTCACGAGCTCCTATGTGGGCTAATTTCAGCTCTCTGATCCCAACCTCACCAAAAACAAAAAAAGTCGGGAGGTGTCACGGGACACCTACTTGGAACGAAGCTCCTTTTGTTGGTATGTTATGTATTAATACAGAGCCATCTGATATGGTCTTAAGTTTCAAGACGTAGTAGGACAAAAGTACCAAACATTTAATTTTCGTTTAGATTTTATTGCTATGAGTTCGGGGAATTCCAAGTAAGACGTCATTATATTTTGCTAACTTCTACTTACAGAGTCTGCTATAGAGTATAAATATGTACAAACAACAGCACATCGGGTTATGGCAAACTGTCAAATTTCTCCAAATAATTTTAAACCTTAAAATGTTGACAGTTAAGTTCAAAATCGAATGAGAAAATTTGATAGTTTGTAGTAACTTGACCTGCTGCTGTGTGTACTATCAATACCTCGCAGGGAAATAACATTTTGTTCGAGTTACAAAGTCTTAATAATTCGAGATGATGCGTGTTTAGGAAGGAGTCCAGAGCAAAGGATATTTTTTTTTTTGTCTTACTGGGAATTACATTACTTAGCTATATTTGAGTTATCGAGATTATGAAGTATGAACGCTTTTTCGTTAGTGACGATTTCTACCAGTTAACTTCCAACTAACGAAAAAGAACTTATAATATGAAGTACTTAGGAGCGCCCTAAGTACTTCATACTATAAGTTCTTTAAGGCTAGGAACACAGCGATTTTCACCTGCGCCCGCGCGGGGCGGGACCGCAACACGCGTACGATCACGTGGTACATGGAAATGTAGATAATAAATTTCACGTCGCGATTTATGCCCTCGCCTCGGTGTGCGATTTTTTGCTGTTCCCGCTGTACCGACAGATAACTTGTAGTTGCGGTAGGCCGCAAGGCGCGTTGAAGAACTTCGTTCCAATAAGTGCCAGAGTAAATCTACTGTTGTTGGTCTATACATAGTTTTACTTGCACCACAAATCACTAAATACGTTTAACATTACACATATTTAAAACATCATTCAGTTTCTGTCATCTTCAAACGATTGACAGAAACAGAACATCATCTGCCTAGCCTTTTCCCAACTATTTTGGGGTCGGCTTCCAGTCTAACCGGATGCACCTGAATACCAGTATTTTACATGGAGCGACGGCCTATCTGACCTCCACAGACCAGTTATTGGGTAACACCCAATAACTGGTCCCCCTTGGTAAGACTGGTTGTCAGACTTTCGAGGTTCTGACGACGTAACGTCTGTCAAAGATCCACGAATGACAGCCGGGAGTAGCGGTTTAACGTGCTTTCCGAGACACGGAGGTGTCTTGGTATGTAAAGATGGTCACCCATCCACAGACCAACCGCGGTAAGCGTAGCTTAACCTGATCGATCGACCATTACGTCTGTTAGTACTTAGCCCCCTAATAACTCTCAAATAATCTGTTTAGACGAAAAATCCCGCCCAAGTCCGCAATCAAACCGGTCGAGTCAAGACAGCGCCTCAAAAACCCCACAAAGAGACCCGGCGAACCTGAACCAAGGTCCATATGCACCAGCATCGTCAGCGTCATCTTGTACTGGCAGTGTCAAGAGCAGCTGCAGCGTCGCTAATAGTGGCGCTGTCACCACCGCCAGCGGCTCCATGGATGACTCCATGGCAGGGAATAATGAAGTAAGTTGTCTTAAAAAAGGTATCCACCTAATCTATGGTTTGTTCCAAAAGTATTTGATGAAAATGTAAACAAATGGATCAGAAAATGTATACACAGCAGCAGGTCAAGTTACTAGAACCTGATAAATTTGGTCATTCGATTTTGAACTTAACCGTCAACATTTTAAGGTTTAAAATCATTTGGAGAAATTTGCCAGTTTGGTATAACCTGATGTGCTGTTGTCTGTACCTGTGGATGCCAATTTCTAGTGCCACTTATAAATTGAGTGCTTTGATTTGATTATTTGAATACTTGAACCCGAAATTATAAGATGGTTTTCATTTGACAATACAGGTTAATTTTATAACCTAAAATTCCGCCGATGACTTTTCAATTACAATTTAATAGTGTTACTCAAATAATAATAGGGAATATGCAAGTAATTCAAAACTTATTAATTATTTAATTAAATATACTTACATTGTTTAAGAGTCAAGAAACAAACGCATAGTTGTAAAACGTAAAACGATAAGACGATTGAAGATTTTGTCTTACGTAAAACGATAATACAAAACTTTTGGTCATGGGCTCTCGTACCATTTTGGTGATCACTCACACAAATGCAGAGCTCAGCTTAGGCTTCGCGGACTGCATCAGTTTGACAACAGATGTCGTCCGCGCGGCAGTTGAAAAATGAAACAATACCTCTTCCCCGCTGGGAATCTTTTCCATGCAGCTCGGAAAACAAAAACATTGCGTTTGCTTACACAAATGTGTAAGGCCACGCCTCTTTATAAGTTTTTAAACTGTCATGGTCACTGACATTATTATTAACACAAATCGGATATTTACCATGTTTACTGTTATTGTATTTGACCACTACGCCTCTTTGTTTTGACGTTGGTAATGTTTCGCAAAAAGACGCGCAGGAGACACGGCTTAAGGTCACTGTAGAGATAAACTACGATAACATGGCGCGCCCCTCCAAATTACTGTTTCAATGTGTGACGTGACTAGTCGAGCAACAAATCCGTGGATTTGTTTTTGTTTGACGGCCGTCTCATTACGCACACATGCGTTGTGAATCTTGGTTGGGGCATTGTAAATACTTTCACAAATACTTTCAAACGTTTTGAATTTTGGAGGGGCGCGCCATGTTATCGTAGTTTATCTCTAGTAGAAAATTGTTGCTAGTTTCGTAATGTTTTTAAGCAAAATGCAGTAGTTGCATTTAACTTTTAATACTTTTATTACTGTCTTTTATTATTCAGTGAAAAAAAAATTACATGCATATTCCCTATTGTTGGAAAGTGATGAGATATAAAGTTGAAACCTTCTAAATACAGATGAATGTGTCACAAATTCCCTTTACAGTTTAGTGAGTGATAGCTTAAGTTGGTTTCATTTTGACAGTTCAACAACATTCATTGCGGTATTTACGTTGTCGAGCAGACAAATTTTTCGAACATATGAAGCAATGGATTAGCAATTTGTTTCAAAATGATTCAAAATCCGATTGATAATGTGTTACGCAATTAGGGTGCTGAATAGGGTTTGTGTACACTTTCATCAGATATTTTCGGAATAGTCATTAGTGGTGGGGACCTGTTGCCCGTTTTTGTCCATCGGAATCTACGCTTTGAAACGGGCAATATTAGCATCAACTTTCTGACTGTTGTTCTATGTTAGAGGATTTGGTTTCTGCACTTAGTCCTTCATGTGGACCATTGTGTGTGACTTTCTGACTGTAACCACTTTATAATTCAAAAGTACCGGTTTATTTATAAAATAAATGCTTTCCTCCTTATTCATAAAAACTAAAACACTCTACAAACCTATTTTAGTTAAAATAGTTTTTTGTCTTCTTTCAAACTCAAATCATAATTCGGAAGAAATTGATAAACACTATTTTAACTAAAATAGTTTGTAGAGCGTTTTTGTTTTTAGGGTTCCGTACCCAAGGGTCCTAACGGCTCCCTATTCTGTCGTCTGTCACACAGGTGTTAGAGCCAAACTATTAAAGCTACAGTCTTCTTTCACAGTATAAGCATCTTGTTGACTTAAAACCATATAAATTGTTTTTAATTGGGGCTCTCCCATACCACTAAAGCGGGCGCGAAATAAAAATTTTGACCTACCCGGGGTATCGATGTTTAGAGCTTGTTGAGTAGCTAAATACTGTATTTTTTTGTTTTAAAAAATATTGAAAAACAAAGGAATAAGAAGCCACCTTTGGTGATAATGTTTATTATTACGTATATTTTACTAATAAATACAAATATATTGATGAATCAGATTTGGTACGGAACCCTAAAAGTGCGAAGTCCGACACGCACTTGGCCGGTTTTTTATGAATAAGGGGGTTTGAGTTTTGTGTTTATACCCACCGCCGCCTACGAACATCTGTAAGTATCGCAGGTCAAGAAACTAAGCTGAATTCATTAATGTGATTGAACATTGGTGCCCATAGCCTTCAAACCGGTCTACAGCAATATTTCTGAAAGATCGCCATGCTTTTTGGCACTTCGTGGTTTAAGTTATTAGGTGTTGAAAGGGGACTTCATCATAGACTGGAATGTCGCCAAGTATCGCACGTGTTTGCATGGTTCGGGGGCCGATAGCGCAGAAAAAATATAGCTCAGTGTTTTGAACTCGATCAAATGAAGTTCAAAACACTAAAGCTGTTGTAATAAAATGCTAAATACAAATCTCATTCACCAACAGACGACTCTATCCGGCGGCCCTAACAGCACGAGTCTCCCCGGACCTTTCCCCGGTCCGTGCAGTATGAACAGGCCAGATAACATTCCCATCAACCCGAACCAGGGCCCCAACGGGCCCATGACCTCCACGTCTTCCTTCGACCCCATCTCCTCACTGGCACAAATGTCGCAACAGCTCACCAACACGGTGGGTGGCGGCGGCCCGGGCCCCGGCGGGCCCATGGGACCTAACGGCGGCAACATGGGCCCCTTCGGATCGGGACCACACCATATGCAGCACCATCACTCGATGCATCCGCATGGACATCCACATATGATGATGAATGAATTAGGTGAGTGGTTTTTGTTGTTATAGTTGTTTCATTTTGAATTTTAAATTAGTGTTATGTCAAGAATAGTGATGGGTCGGAGAATATTCTGCAATATTCTTTTCGACGTAGAATATTCATGGAACAAGTGGAATTTTAAATTGAAATAATTTGAAAGTCCTTCATTATGATGGGCTGGAGGCAATAAATGTAACTGCAACTATGAAGTAATGACCAAGAATGTGTTAAATTACAAAATCAAGGTCTGTTGCAAAAAAAAACGTGACTGTTATTTTTAGGGTTCGTACCTAAAAAGGAAAAAAACGGAACCCTTATAAGATAACTTGTCTTCGTTGGCCGTCGTTTGTCCGTCAGTCTGTCAAAACTCTTTTTCTCAGGAACGAGTGCAGTTATCACGCTGAAATTAATATCAAATACGTAGGTCTATGGTCTTTTGGAGCTCTAAAAAAATCAAGCTTAAAAAAAAAACACGGCCATATAAGCGACATGTTTTGATACTCGCAAGTAATCAGAACCTATAGGGCCATATGTATATGTATTTCCCAATGACAAGAAGCAAGGTCTCACAGCACAAGTAAAGGAAAAAGTCCGAAAATCGTTAATTTGTAATTTAATCTTTTTTTTTTGTAATTTATCCTAAGAGGGATGTGTGGTGTGGTGTTACACGAATGGATGGAATAAGAAATGAGTACATAAGAGGAAGTTTGAAAGTGGCACCGGTGACTGAAAAGTTGTGCGGAAATCGGTTGTCATGGTATGGGTATGTGATGCGGAGGCCGAGGAATGAGGAAAATGTCGTGAGGAATGTTTTGAGTATGAATGGTCTATGGCTATAAGAGTAGGGGAAGACCAAAGAAACGATGGATGGACTGTGTGAAAGATGACATGACTAGAAAGGGGGTGACTACCGAGATGACGACTAATAGAGAAGTATGGAAGGGACATGTTGCGCCGACCCCAAATAGATTGGCGTAAGGGCAGGAGAAAGATGATGTTGAATATATCACATAAAATATATTTTTTTGGGATTACAAACTTAAATTTGCCGTTGGAGAATAGACCGTGACACATATCAACGTATGGTAGAGCATACGTTTTGCAACTACAATGTTTAAGTTTGTTTTTGGGATAGTCTTTTCAACTACGGAACCCTTCATCGTGCGTGGTCCGACACACACTTGGCTTTCCTATAATGTTTTTATTATATTTTTATTTGTAAATCTTAAGAGATTGTTTTAATACATTAATACCTACAAAATGTATGAGAATTTTCTTGAAAAAAAAAAAAGTAAAGTGAGTTGCACTCAAAACCATTACAATAAAAATATTATAAGATAAATTAAGATAATAGAGACATCCAATTTTTTAATTCTGGTACATTCTCTTCCAAAAGAATATTCTCAAGAACTTAACAGCAATGTTCTCGCTAGGAGAATATCACTAGTCAAGAATTTACTTACCATTTTTTTTTTGCCCCAGGATGCCATATGGACAACATGGGAGGCCCAGGAATGGGAGGACCTATGGAAGGCATGATGGGCGGAGGTGACTTCCCACCAGACATGAATCTTAGTCCGAAAATGGGTGGAGGGCCCATGGGCGGGCCTATGGGACCGATGGGGCCTGACGCAGGCATGATGGGACCTAGGATGGGCGGCCCCGGCAAGATGCCACCGTTCAACGGTGCCAACGTGCAAGTGAAAGCGAGCGCACCCAACACGATACAGTACCTGCCCACGAGGCCGCAGATGCCTTGCAACTCCGGGCCCCGAGGACCCCCCAGCCTGGACTTCCTGCAGCGAGTGACGAACCCTCAGATGCAGATGGAGGGCGGCAAAGGTGGCGTGGCGTACTTCCCGGGCGCGCGCGGCATGGAAATGGAGCCCGGCATGCGCGGCGTCATGCGCGCGCCCGGTATGCTGCGCATGCCGCACCACTACCCCGCCGGGTTCAACTCGCCACCCAAGATGCCCGACCCCTTCGGCGGCCAGGGGCCCAACCCCATGTGCGGGCCTAGCTTCCGCGGTGTGAAGGGCGGCATGGGCCCCGGCAACGTGCGCATGGGCTCGGCGCAGGCGCTGCCGCCGTCCATGGGCGGGCCGGGCCCGGGCTTCAAGGGGCAGGGCTTCGCCGTGCCGTCGACGGCCGACCCCACGTACGCGGCGCAGTTCCACAACTTCCAGCAGCAGCTGTACGCGACGGGCTCGCGGGCCGCGCAGCCGCACCAGGCCTACCCGCCCTACCAGCCGTCCAAGTGATGACCGGCGCCGCGGCGCTGTAGCGCGGGCCCACACGAGCTGTTCAGTTTTAGCGACCGTTCGTTCTTTTGTATTGCAGACTGATCGGTGGAGTTTGTGTTTCCCGTCGGCGAGAAACGCGACCGTACTTAATAAATTGTTCACCAGTGAAATGAGAGATCAAATATTTTGTTAGTGATTTTTGTTAGTCCGCGTATTATTGTGAGATTTTTCGATGTTGTGAAGTTTTTCAAACTAATTTTATTATGTTTATTATAGCGTACCGGTTTCGTTTTAGGTCATTATTGTAGGTTTCTTGACTGAGCATAAATTTTATGTTAGTGAATGCAGATGCGTTTGTACAAATTGTACAAAATTTAGACGTGTTATTGTGTACTCTACATAATTTAAAGTACAGTTTTTAGACGTAATTTTTTGCTTATGGCAATAAATTAGTTTTAGATGGTTTTTTACACAGACATGCCAGAATTTCAGTGTATCGGTTCCTTTACTTAGCTATTTTTTATATATGATTCCTATGCACACAGATATCTAGTCAATTTTGAAATTAATGGAGCCCGACCCTGTGTTAAAACGTAATCTTAAACTATTGAATCCGCACTTTGGTTACTTTAATAACACAGAAGTACATAATTTTATATGTTTTGTCCATTTTAGTTTTATATTAATTAATCTAATTAGTGAAATTGGTTTATTATAATTATTTGGCTTAATGGTCAGTATAAATTGAAAATTAATGTATCAGTTTTTTAGCTGTTTCATTTGATCTGAATAGCAATGTTATTTCTGTCTTCCAATACCTTTACTAGGCTCTTAATATTACAATACCGCTAGTATCGAGTATATCATTATCATTTTATACTCTACTTAAAGCTAAAACTTGCGACAAGCAAGTGCTAGTAGTCTTTACTTTTAATAATTAAAAGTACTTAAAATCTGATGCCATATTATTTGCCACATGAATTTAATTTCGTGATATTTTTAACCGTCTTATTTAATTTATTATCGTCTGTAATTCTGTATGAACAATGCCAAGATTATCTGATCGCAACAGTTTTTGTTTTAATCATAGTAAATAGGGCATATTAATATGCTAGGCTAGTACTCGCACATTGTGGTTGACACAGTGGCCTTGGTTAAGAATGCCTTGTTTAAAAAGCAATGAACCCCGGCGGATGCGAAGCGAGGATGAGCGATCACACACCGGACCTGCGTGCAGACTGCACTACCGCACACATTCATACTAAACTCTACAAACTCACGCAGCTCAAACATAACATAAACAAATCCCTCTCATCTTACGTATTTCTAAACGTGGCCAGATAATTTGTGCAGCACAAATTAGCTTCACGTTTAAAATACTATCAATTTGTTAAAAAAGACGGCATAATATCGGCATCGAAAACCTCGAAAACGGTCATGTATTTGACAAATCGCGCAAATTATGATCTCCATTTTAATTGAATAAGGTCAAGAACTGTGTCAAATGGTCTATGACACCGATGTATTAACTACGAGAATAATTAATTACTTATATTAGGGCGTGATGAATGGTGTCTAACGTAAGGTCTAAGCTAAATTTGAGTATCATAACGATAATAGTCCAGTACTCCCGTGATCTCATTTACTGCTTTGTGCCAATTGCCAAGTAGCGTTGTTGGTGACGTAACACGTCGAATAAATAGTCTCGGAGACACGGAGCGCGTTCCAACGAAATTATTATAAAGATTTATGCACCGCGGTGTCAGCTCAACGTAGAACAGTCTGCACACAGCTCTTGATCTCGAGATTACTAAGGGCGTGGAGTAATTGTGAGTAAACAGCACAACAGTCCAGTAAGAAACACCCGCTAGCAATTAGATAGTCTTAATTTAATTGTAATTATAATATAAGGTAAAGAATGGTTCTTGTTTTAGTAATAAGCGAAGAGCAATGATATAAAATAGTTTGTGTAATATTGATAAGAGATGAAATTAAGATGCAAACTATTGGTTGTGATTCTGACACAATTTGTTAAGTTGTTCGTAGATTTGTCACACGGAGAATTGTGGAAACTTACTGATTCACGATAAGCCCCTTTTTAATTTAATTTTTTTTTTGTTTTTGGATATTTTTACTTGTCGTTCTCGTTTGTACATCGCTAACAATAATTGTACAGAGTACTTTTGGACTTAATTTAAGGCAATAAATGTATTTATTTTATAACTCGTGATGTAAGAATTTATTCTTAATTATTATAAAAAAATATATAATATGCTTGTAAAATCATGTTTTATTTCATATCTTGTGAAACCCCAACATAATTATGTGTACAGACGCCAGCACATCAAGCCCCCGAAACTTACATTTTTCCAATCAAACTTGAACCTAATGCTTTAGTGATAAAGATGAAAATCTATTAAAGAAATTTGACAGATTGTAGTAGTTTGATGTGCTGGCGTCTGTATCTACGGGAGGATTGTATCAAAGAGATTATATAATATTTGGCTCTACCATGACATGCCATGTTTGGTAGGCGGATTGGTAATAGCAGCATTCTGAGCAGTTTATAATGCAAACGACGCTCTTGCACTTTACACTGCATCCTTTGACATAGGTATTCCATTGGTCGTCTTTGGACTTTTAAACAGCCCAGAAAAATGGTTATAATTATTGTCAGCTCTGAACGGGGTGTGGCTGTGGTCTACTATAATCGACTGATTAGTCTATACATACTAATTTAATTAAATTATAAATGTGAAAGTACCCGTGTGTTTGTCTGTTATCTTTTCACGCCTAAACCTAACCTAATCGATTCTTGTGAAGTTTGACATGGTAGCCTGGAGAAGGACATAATTATGCTACTTTTCATCCTGGATTGCAGATGAAGCGGAGGGCTACAGCTAGTACTTACTTAATATTTTTCATAGATAGCATTTGCTATCTCCAGTTTATTATTAAGGCAACACAGACAAGTCTCTGTTTTGTGCCTACTGCCCGACTGCGAGTACTGCGACTCATGACTTAAGTATAATAATATAAGTAACTACATCATATCATATCCCAGTGTCCCAGTCGTTTAGTGAGAAGGGGTAAGTAAAGAAGTAATAGAAATACTACAATGCGATTCAACTAAGAATAAAGTAAGAATAGGAACGTCAATGACCTCGAACTGTCAACTGAAACTAGAAATATACGGCTTGCAAAGTTTTGTAGTGTTAGTATCCTTATCCATCTTAGTTCTGTTTTTGGAATTTGTTTTTGTTAAAATATGTCACTGACTTTGCAAATGTGTAAACTAGGTGCTGTTTCGCTAAATCTTCACAATATGGCGCAAGGTCATTCCTATTCTTAATTGAAACGCATTGTAGTAATCAGCAAACCAACACATCTCTACGCTTCCCGATTGAGCCATAATTGCCAATCCATTCAATGTTAACCACCTGCAGCAACAATTCGTAAAATTCAATTCTATTCTTGTTCAATTACATATTGTTTATTACTCCATTTAATTGTTTTTAAAATATAGCTAACTTTGAATTTCCCGCAATTTTATCGTAACCCGGTTGTGACGGAAGTATGCAAGAATCAGAAACCACAGAACATTTATACTGGTCAGAAACAAAGAGTGGGACAGATTATAAATCGTTCTGTGTCTTTGCTCTGTCAACGTTCTGTGGTTGTGAAAATCATTTTTTTGTGATTTTTTGAATTGGGATTCTAAAAATTATGTAAACTTTGTAAAATCGAATAGTTCAAAATGTCAATCTAAGCAATCTATCGAAGGTTAATTAATGTGATGGATGGCTTAGAGCATTGATGGACATTTGGACGCTGTGATTGGTTAAAAATCTAACGTTATCTATGGTTTTCATATTTCCACCAATCAAAATTATTACAGCGCAATGCCTCTTGTATCGTTTGAAATGTTGCTAAATGACCCTTTGTTCATTTGAAAAGTTTTCTTTGATTCATGTTGTTTTTATAATAATTAGATATTTCTCAAACATTTCAAGTACGATTTTTCATAAAAATATATAATAAAAAAAATATTTTGTTAGAGAGAAAGTAGCATCCTTGACAAAAGTGGAAAATTACTCATTCATTATTCGAAATTAAAAAGTATATGAATTTGTCTATGGAAATACAGAACGGAATCTTGTAAAAGATTAGGCCATTTCATAAAACAAATGTATAGTAACTCGCAGAAAATATCTACGGGACAGTTGTATTTATTTCAGCTTTGCATTTTATTTTAAATTGATTCGTGAACCGCATTGTAGGTCCGTTGGAAAGGATTCATCGTCGACTCTAGCGGAAGGGTTAGCAGTCTCGTTCTGCAATAGAAAAGATTTGCATTGAGAGGAGACGTAAGGTAAACATCGATTTTAATTTTTTTCTCCTAAAATGGAATCGTGTAATGAAAGTAAAGATTTCATATTCCTACGCGTAAGTGGTTGTATATTGAGTGTTTTTAATGTATTTTTAGTGTATCCTTGTACGAAATGAAAGTTTGACTTTTGCCACATATTCTTTTGAATGGCAGCTGACCGACGTACATCTAGTTACGAGAGTAGGTACATAATATGCAACGTAAACTGTTGTGAGCTTGTAAACGTATTATTTTCAAAAATATGTTGACGATTGGGTGTTCAAAGTGGTTACAAGACGCTTACGAAAGCAGTAGATTGAGTTGTTTTTTCTTAGGTAAAATGTCAAATTGTGAACTTGTCAACTGGGTTGAGTCATTGTTGCGATCCATTTATCGCCCCAACTTATTGTTGAATACGTATTTTCACTGTTTACCTGAATAAAACATTATGGTTAGAATCCCAACTGATTGTAGATAATATTTTTTTCTACTGCCCATTCAGTTGTTTTCATTCAGTTTTTGCATAGATCTAGCCTTTTTGTTAGAATTCTTAAAATGTACAAGTCTTTTGTTCATTTTCTATTATATGAATCACTTAATCAACAACAAAAGGCTGTATTATAAACATAATATCTTGTTGACAGGTAGGGTCTAGGGTCACATAAACTTGATAATTCCTAAGTAACTGTTCTATAACTTTCTCTACTCTGTAGTGGCATTCCCACAGTTGATAATAAACTTCTAAGTGGGTTTATTATAATGAAATACATAATTACACAACCTTACTAAATAGGTCATTGGTTCACTATGTAATTGGTGTAAGTTTTTAACATGTTTACTGTTTAATTTATGCATCTCTGCCAGATTATTAAGCTATATTCTAAACAACTTACTTTGTAGTTAATGGGTAAGTATCTAAAACTGGGTAGAATCACAGCATAAAATAGGTGTTGGATACAACATCATAAATTACTTCCTAAAAAGTGTTGTGTGGTATTTTCATCAATCTGAATTCTCTCAACACAAGTTAATATGGATCATAGATAGATTGCTCAGTTAATATTCTTTTCTACATTCGAGGATAATCTTTTAGGGTTGATGCGATTTTATCTTGGACTACTAATTTATATTTTTGTGTTTAGTCATTTTAAGTATCACAATGTTTGCTATTCAAACCAACTCAAAGGTAAAGCTTGTCCATTAAAACAGGTTCTTTATTTTTGTATTCAAAACAAGTTATTTTCATTTATAGCTAAAGCATAATCAGCCTATAACGTTACCACTGCTGGGACACAAGCCTCCTCTATGAGAGGGAGAGGGGCATAATCCACCACACAGGCCCAGTGCGGGTTGGTGGATGTCACATGTAGACATGTTTGAAATTTTGGTTCTATGACACGCCTGTCTCCTCACCATGTTTTACTTCACCTTTTTTGAAGCAGTGGTGATGAAATAAATTTTGTCTGTCTGGGTTCAAACCCACAACCTATGACAACCGTTGCCACTGGGCTACCACCATTTTCCCATTCATTCATTAGTTTTTTCATTCATATTCTGAATACTAAACTTTCAAATTAAATATTGGACAGATTTGTAACCATCCTTTTAAGTAAGAAAGATTGCAAAGTAGGTGAACACAATATTTGGATGTAAGTAATTAAAAGTTATGAACCTAAATGTTGTAATCATTAACAAAGAAACTGGTCACTGACAGGACATTTACTTTACATAAAATGTCTCAATAAGTTATTATAGCATTGCAAAAGTTGGCAATACTTTATTATTATGGGGCGAATATCTTACATCAAGTTATGAAACTTTTATTTGGCAAATAGAAACCCCGTAAGCACACTTAGCCGCTGAATGTATAGTTTTTCAAGGTTATCCCATTTAAAAATTTGTTCAATAATACTTAACTTTTGTAGTTTATGAAGTAGTAAAACTATAATCATAGTTTTGTTAATCCAACAGGAAAACCTGCAAATTATACACTATTGATATATTGTGCAGTCTTTTTGAGGAAATATCTTTATTTACTTAATAATAATTTATGTTTTATTCTTCAAAGTTGTTTTTTTCACCTACATAAAAGCATGAAAACAACTGTTTTTTTCAGCATTGTTTGAAAAAACTATCAGATAAATAGCAAAGGTGGTATTTAATAATAGTTTACAAATAATAATGTAAGATGATTTTCATTCTACATTGAAATATTATTTTGAATATATAGAAAGGCAATCAATGATTCCAGCTACCTTAAGGCGCAGATAAATGCCAAGAGTAATAGGAGTTGCCCATCAAGGAGCGCTGTCCTAAATTAGAAGCATTATTAATTTATTAAACATAAAACAAAAGGTATTATGTTAAAACACATACTTTTACTAAAAGATAAATAACTAAATTAATTTTAAAATGGTGAGTGTTTCATAAAAATATGCTTGATAGTGTATGCGTAATTCTCAGTTTTTAATCCGCGTTAGTTATAATAAAGTAATTCCACTATATAATATAAAAATAATTCTAAAATATTCACATTCTTTAGAAAATGTTCTAATTTTAACATATGTATACAGGGTGTAAGTGTAAAGGAGTCATTGTACTCATCATTTTGAACAACTTTTACTATGCGACCAAACCTGAAATCGCGAAAAAAAAATCTGCTGGCCAGAACATTTATGTTCGCATAATTCGTCAAAATGTAGGGAACAGCTGATTTTTTTTTTCGCGATTTAAGGTTTTATCCCATAGTAAAAGTTGTTCATAATGATGGGTACAATGACCCCTTAAAAGATTGCCACTGTTTACACTTACACCCTGTATATTTTTTCCAAATCATTAACACAATCGTTATCAATCGTTTAATTGTTTAGACATGATCTTCAGTTTAAAATCATTATAAGTCGGTTATTGTCATCTTAAATAGTCATTACCTTCTTGTGTATCACCATACTTCAAAACTAGCAGGATTTATTTATTATTTTTGCATTGGTTTCAAAATTATAAGTAAAAGTTGCCTTAAAATTTGTAAACTGCTGAACTTAACACTATCTAAAAACTGTTTGTATAATTATGTAAATAAAGACTAAAATAGTAATTGTTTTCAAAATGAAATAAATAAATACAGTTTACTGTCTGTTTGTTCAGCAGGTTTTCTACAACAAAATATGCTAAAATGACAGCTTGTTGTTGATAGTTTTTTTTTTCACAAAGTATTGATTTATTTGATCCTGAAGGACCAATAATTACTTATGATGACAACTTTCTCATCATACCAGATTGAGGCCCAGTGGAGATTCATGTTTTTTGGTGGTGATGGTGTGGCAAACTGCTTTGGTCAATTGCATAGTTTTGCTTCTAATAGGATTCCTGAATATTCCTGATAGGCAACAGCATCCTTTTATTGTACCTACTTATCTTGATGCAACAGTCCAATGGGCTTGCCATTGTAATATTTACTCTAATACCCTGGTCTGTCATTCTTCAAAGTGGTCAAAATTGTTAAGATCCATTGACATAACACAACCAGCATTGCTGTGGGGCCTAGTTGACTGAAAATAAATGAGTTATATTTAGTTATTATTACAGAAATTTATAAAGCAATTAGCCATCATCATCTGCCTAGCCTTTTCCCAACTATGATGGGATCGGCTTCTAGTCGGATGCAGCTGAATAAAGTAAAATACTGGTTATTTTACATGGAGCAACTGCCTATATGCCTCCACAACCCAGTTAAGGGGATACATCGATAACTTTGTGTTTTTAAAATTCCTATAAAACTAAATGTATCTTATGGTTAAATCATTTGGATTTTCCATATGTGTATTTGACTATATTGTCTACTGCTGTACTAAAAGCGAAACATGATTACTTAAAATTTTTCTATAGAAAAAAATCCAAAGTAGCTAGTCTATTTTCTGTTTTATACGATTATACGTAAACAATTCCTTACTGTACAGTAAAATAAGCTTTAAATCGAAGGTATTTAAATATGTTAAGAACTTACTAAGCTAAAAATTAATTTAAGCATAGCATGTCATAAATCTACATTTAAATGAAGCGCGTCTAAAATCCGATGCGCCTGAGAGTCATCTATCTCGCGCGTCAAACTAGACAACCATAACGCCATTTCACTTACACGAGCTAAACCACGCTTCGATATATCCTCTTAATAGGTAATACGATACCCCTTATGGTAACACAGGTTGTCAGACTTTCGGACTTCTGACGACCCGTTACGACTGTCAAAGATATACGAATGAAGCCGGGACCGACGACTTAACTTCCTTTCCGAGGCACAGAGGGGTCTTGGTATGTAAAGATTTTCACCCATCCACTGACCAACCACGGCAAGTGTGGCTTAACCTGATCGATGGACCCGTGCGGCTGTTATTACTTAGCCCCAACCAATAATTAGCCATTAATAATAATGACTAATTGTTGTTATAAATTAATAATTGATTATAATTGCAATACATTTATTTCTTTTGTGGTTGATGAGTAAAAGACTTCCCTAATAAATTCAATTTATTGGGAAAACCCATTTCGTAGTAGATATCTTAAACAAATATTGACGTGTATTATATGTATAGTAGGTCAACATCGACAATTATAGCCCACTACAATTAATTTAGTGAACAGGAGACAACTTCACAGATAATAAATAATAATAAACTTCAGCTCATGGTAAAGAAAGAGACATTATTTTATCGTTTCTTAATTCGGGCGCGCGTTTTATCGACATATATCGCTCGTATCAGTTACGATTTGCGATAAAGTGTGTTTGCATAATACTGGAGATGTTTATAATTTTTTATAAACACTAAATTAATTGATAAGCCTTTCTTAAAACCATGTGGACATCTTTTCATTTTGTATTTTATAGCTGCAGGTACGCTGAACTTACGGGGAATGGCAAACCATGTGATTCTTATATTGCTGGTCATTAACACAATATTATGATATAATTTTTTGGTTTCGTTTCGTTCAATATTTTTTTTAGGTCATACATCTACTTATCTAACAGTAATATTTTGTAACCTTACGGTATATTTTTATATCCAGTAAATTACATGAGTGAGAACAGTGGTGGCCCAGTGGTAACGGCCGCGACTTACGAGTTGTAGATCGTAGGTTCGAACCCGGACAGGCGCTTTACTTTGTAGTAAATGATTTCATAACCACTGCTCTCAAAACGGTGAAAGAAAACATCGTGAGGAAACCGGCAGATACTAGAACCAAAAATTCGAAGACATGCGACATCTACCAACCCGCACTGGCACCCCTCTGGGACTCCCTCTCACCGAGAGGAGGCCTGTGTCCCTGCAGTGGGAACATTATAGGCTGATTATGAAATTACATGAGTAAATCATTGTTTTACTCATGAGCTTACTTAGTTATTTAGTCAAGTCACTTTAAATGTGATGTTTCATAATTATTGATTTACTGACTAGTACCAACTTCCTTAGAAAGAAATCAATATGACTAATTATCCTAACTACCTAAAATATTAAAAATGCGAAAGTGAGTTTGTTTGTTTGTTACGCTTTCACGCAAAACGCCTGAACGGATTTGGATGAAATTTGCACATGGGTAGACCATGACCTGGATTAGGACATAGGATACTTTTTATCCCGGTAGCACGTTCCCATGGTATAATTTCGGCCTCCACGCGGGCGAAGCCGCAGGCAAAAGGTAGTAGACTATATTTTATGTTTAGATATGCTGTAGCTATAGTTTACAAAACATACTAATATTAAAATAAAAAATCCTTGTGAAGATTATATTTTGTTAACCAAAAAGAGCT
Source organism: Cosmia trapezina (assembly GCA_905163495.3). NCBI lineage: Eukaryota > Metazoa > Arthropoda > Insecta > Lepidoptera > Noctuidae > Cosmia > Cosmia trapezina. The sequence continues at coordinate 9,347,542 of LR991044.1, forward strand.
TAAAAATGATAAATTACGGCTTATGCAAGGTGAGAGTAAACTGTGGGAATCTATGGTGGTCATAAAAGATGGGCTATTCACCTTTCACTAAATCAGTTTTGTAATCTATAAAGTATAAACTAGCTGCGCGTCTCAAGTGGCGCTTGCGCATCACTGATAAACGCGAGCGAAACTCAAGGAGCGCGAAAATATGCATGCAAATGATTTTCCAATTCCGGTGGAATTTAAATGTTGCAGTTTCTTTACGCCAATTTCGTAGGCTTATAATGCTTTGTTTACACTAGCGTAAGCAAATCGCTAATTCGGAAGCAACAAACGTAAATGTTATCTCTCTAGTAAGTATTTTAATACAATGGTATGGTATATAAAAAAACGAAATGTGTTGACCTGAGTGTAAATTTGCCTTTCTAATACAAGCTTGCATAATGCTCATCATCTCAGTCGATCATTGCCTTCCTCTTATCAACTACGTTCTGCATTTAATGAGGCATTCATTATGCATTCTTGCTGTTCACACATTATTTATATTATCTTTGTGAACTTGTTCTTTTTAACCGACTTCCAAAAGGAGGAGGTTCTCAATTCGTCGGAATATTTTTTATTTTTTTTTTTTATTTTTTTTTTTTATGTATGTTCCCCGATTACTCGAAAATGGCTAGACCGATTTGGATTTTTCTTTTTTTGTTCGAAAGGGTATACTTCCCAAGTGGTCCCATGATCATCAAATCAGGATCTGATGATGGGATCCCATGGAAATCGAGGGAAACCCTCAAATTTTATGGGCACACCTATATCGATTTCGGTATTTTTTATAGTAACTCGTGCATTTACTCTCGGAAAGTACCATTCGGTGAACTGGAACTGATGATGAAGACCACAGAGGGCCCTCGGAAATACTCAATTATATCTAAGTATATAACAGGTTGCGATTCGATTACTTTAATATGGTTTATGCTCGTCAAAATAATGGTAATGGTGACTTCACCATGAGCTCCATTTCTCCTGGTTCTTACTAGGAGAACTCCTCAACAATTAACGTCCCTGCATCGGGAAAAGCAACATTTTGTAAAACGTGATGAGCAGTTGACATTGGGTTATTGTAACTTAGATAAATTACAAACTGAACCACTAAAAAGTGAAAAATAAAAACTTTTTTACAAAAACAAAAACCGACTTCCAAAAAAAAACACTACAAAGTGAAAAATAACTTAATTTCGGAAGTCGGTGGCAAAAAACTAAAATACAGATCCAAAGACACCGACTTCCGAAATTAAAGTTATTTTTCACTTTGTAGTGTTTTTTTTTGGAAGTCGGTTTTTGTTTTTGTAAAAAAGTTTTTTTATTATATATTTTTTTACGTTTATTTTGTGACGTCTATGTCAATCATCGTTTCGATATGCAAAATAGTTTTTTTTTTAACTATCAGTGTAGCATAAGATTATGCGTACTAATCTAATATTATTACCTACGAATGTAGATAAAACTCTTACAAATATTTACTTACATTTTATCTAATTATAAGTGACTTCCAAAAATGAGAAACTGCAAAAATATAATCTGCATTTTATCGTAATCTAATACAAGATGTTATTATTCGATTAAGTTATTTAATAAAATCGATAACAAGGGTGCGTGTCTACAGAATTTTTATTTTTTTATTATTTACGGGATTACGAACGCGAACGTTTAAATGTCCATTTACTAATTTAAATAAATTAAATTTGGAACTTTCTCTTTCTTAACGATCTTGTAATTTGAATGTTTTGGTCCTATGTGATTAAGATAGTAATTATATAGTCGATAGTGCTGCAAAACTTAGCAATTAATCAGCCTCATCAAAACACAGACTAGTTCCTGAAAATAATATGGTTGTCTACCATCGACAAACTTTAGGGAGATCAGATTTTCGTATAAGTAGCTGCGTACAAATGAGTTCTGCTGCTTATACCCTTGATTATAATTCAGTCCATGGCAGAACACTTGAAAATTAAATAAAAGAATACTCTTATCACTTATCAGTGAATTAGTGCCCATTAATAAAAATCGTATTAAACCAATTTTTCTTCCTTTCTTATTAAAATTTACTCCGACCTTCAAACACATATTATACTTGCACACAAGCCTTAAAACCCCCTTTTTTTTCTTTTTTTTGTAGATGGGAAATCATTAAATGACTTCTCCCGCTCTGGGTGGAGCGGAAGGGCGTGTCAGACTTTTACTGACTAAAACCCACCCGTGTTCCTTCAGTTGCCTATGCCAGGGCCACAGTATCTCTTTCGACCCCCTTAAGCCCTAACTCCTTATATTTGCACAGTATACAAACTTCCTGACCTAATCCTTATAATGTATTCTTGTTTTCAGGTTGCAGTAGAGTATTGTCTAGTGTACACTGAAGATCGCTCGCCATTTACAGGAGGGTGCAGAACCATTAGCTCTTGGGGCTAGGATGTCAGTGTTGAACCAGAGTGGAGAAGAGCAGGTTAATCCTTTAAAATTATAATTTTCTTTAATCTATCAAATAAAGCTTGGTTGACACTAGGCCATAACTACACTAGGACACTAGCCATAGGTTTAGTGATACTATGGAAAAAGATTTCTGGCATATTTTTTATATGAATTTGCTCATTTATGAATGTGATTAGAAAAAAATTGCCATTTATTTATTTATCCTTGCACTGGAACGCCCACAGCAGTGGTATTTATGGAGCCATAAAGACTAATAAATAAATATGGCCTAATCATTGAATTAGAAATAAAAATATAATTTGAGATTTTTGATTTTTTTCTTATCGAAAATAAAATATGCAAGCAGTTCATCAACATTTGAAATAATATTTTTATAAGGAAAAATAACAAAATTCTGTAATCGTTATTTATTTAGTATTCTGACAATGAATATAATGACGAAACACTTTGCTAAGAAATACTTAGATTATCTTGATAATTATACAAACACCCTGTATTTAACACAAAACCTCTTTCTTCCAGGTGGAATGTCCCCTGTGTATGGAACCCTTGGAGGTGGACGATCTCCACTTCTACCCGTGCACATGTGGATATCAAGTATGTACACATTTTTACATAATATATTATTTATACATATTATAAAACAAATTCGTTTTTGTGTCTGTCTACTACGTAGTGGATTTTGATGCCGTTTTCACAACCAAAGCATTTATTCCGGAAGGTTTATCTAGATAATATATTAATATTTAATTTTAACACATAACTTCACGCCTGTATTCCCCGAAGAGTTGGGCAGAGTTACACTTGCACCTACAGTACACCCACATTTCGATAGTTATTTAATTTTAATATAGCACAGAAATTTCGATGTTTTGATATGTTGCCATATTGGTAAATTGCACCTGTACGAAGCAAGGGCAGGTCGTTTTGACATGTCGCCGTATTAGTAAATTGCACCTGTACGAAGCAAGGGCAGGTCGTTTTGACATGTCGCCGTATTAGTAAATTGCACCTGTATGAAGCAAGGGCAGGTCGTTTTGACATGTCGCCGTATTAGTAGATTGCACCTGTACGAAGCAAGGGCAGGTCGTTTTGACATGTCGCCGTATTAGTAGATTGTACCTGTACGAAGCAAGGGCGGGTCGTTTCGACATGTCGCCATATTAGTAGATTGCACCTGTGTGAAGCAAGGGCGGGTTGTTTTGACATGTCGCCATGTTAGTAGATTGCACCTGTGCGAAGGAAGGGCGGGTCTTTTTGACATGTCGCCATATTAGTAGATTGAACCTGTACGAAGCAAAGGCAGGTCGTTTTGACATGTCGCCATATTAGTAGATTGCACCTATGCAAAGCACTATTTTACACATTAAAATAAAAATAACAACTTATTCTTCATCCTAGCATAGAAAAAAAAAATCATGGTGAAAAAAGTCCCCCAAAAAGTCGTGCCAAATCTCACGACATCTCACCAAGGTTGGGGGGTCGAAGATCGCCAAAAACACCTCACGTAATTAATGAACGCCCCCTTACCTACTGTTTCCTCAGTTGTTTTTTAAAGATCAAGTGACCTTTGTTGAATGATATAGTCATCACTAAAAGTTGCATATAGTACGCATTTATAAAGCGTTTTTATAAACAAGAACTGAAGTTTTTCGACCTGCCCCAAGATTATTTTTGCTAAGGATAAACCAGTACCATTAACCAGTAGTAGGTATTTATGTAGTACGAAAAACTTGATTGACGCTTCTTTATCTATACAAATTATAAATTAAAGTCGCTTTTCGTGTCTGTCTGTGTGACCGCTTATATCTTCTAAAGTTCGCAACGGATTTTGATGCGGATTTAAACACTATTAAGGAAGGTTTACGTGTAGGTATAATACATTAATATTTAACTTATTTTTAAGCAGTTAAGTCGTTACTTTGTAAATATAAATAACTAGTATTTATTTGCATTTGGGTATCATTGTTTATCAATCTACGTTTCGATAGTTAATGTCATACAAAAGTTGATTAATATTAAGTGCATGTTTATCAAATGGATAAAGAAAGTGTAAACAAACATTTAGAGGATGATTTCAACAACGAAAAGTATTCGGATTATTTCGTCAAGGCACTAACATATCTATGAATCTATGTAAGGTATTATTTGTTTCTCTGTAGCCGTTCATATACATTTATCAAGATAAATGTTTAGGACTAAATACACTCAAATGGCTTTGTTACCATTTCTATACAAAATTAGCTGATGGCGACACAATAGTTACTGTACTATATCATAACATCACGAATTCGCATACATACATCAACATATCCACACAGACATACATACATACACATATACACACACTCATATTACATATATCCAGACTCTGGGCTGCTTGCTACTGAGAACATCCTATTAGATAGAAAAACCGAACTATACTATTTTAAATTTATTTTTTAAAAAATAGACAAATTGCTATAAAACAATGGAATTTCGACCTTTACATTTTGACCTTTTGCGGGGAAACGACTTTTAAAATATTTTTTCATTCACTATTGGAAAACTTCCTGTCGAATTATCTTTCTGATAAGGTGATAGCGATAAGGTTAAATAAACAAATGTGGACAGCAAGTATTGGGTAAAAATAGAAATGCAGGTTTCCCAAAGTGTTTCTGTTCTGGTGTGGACTAACCGTAAACCCAACCTTATCAGCCTCTTCTTCTTCTTCTTCTTGTATGGTGAAACCATACACTACTGACGAATAAGCATTTTTATCTTATTTTATCAATTAATATTAGTTGGAAAATCAGTACCTAGATAAATAAGTACACGATTAACGGACATCGCGTGTGCTTCATTGTTTCTCTATTATTCTCCAAATGATTTTAAACCTTAAAATGTTGATAGTTAAATTCAAAATCGAATGAGAAAATTTGAGTTTGTAGTAGCTTGACCTGCTGCTGTGTGTACGTAAGGTGGTTCATTGTTTTTAAATGTAATCGAGCGTCTCTCGCCATCAAACGTAAAAGTTTGGCGAGTTTAGACTTAAGAAATACCGCTGTATTGTAATTTCAGTAAATAAATTGAAAAAAAAAATTAACCTTTGATCCGTTCAGTACATTTATTTTATCGTACAGGCAACATTTGACTATCTTCCACTTGGTCCTTCGAGCCGGATTCTCTTGTATAAGCACGATCTGTAAGAGTAGGTCATGTCGTGATAATAATATTATCTAGTCAGCTACTACTGTGCTGATTGGATAATATTGTTTAGGTAATCAACTACCTAGAATATGCTGGACGCACAGTAAAGTATCGCCACTCGTAGCGGCTATTTTAATGCACACCATATCAGCCTCTTCACATAAAGCTAGATCAGAAGGTCATATTCATTGAAAAATTACGTATAATCTTACCAACCATTTATTTCACTTTAGCGTGTATGAAGTATTGCATTTTTTCGTCTATGGTTGTCTGTCAATAAGGAACTTTATAGCGTCCATTGAACATTTTACCACGTTTTTATTAAGTCACTTTCTTGTTTTCGTCTATAACCATAGACGAAAACAAGAAAGTATATAATAGTAAATAGCCTGTACATAAATAAGGAACTTTATATAATAGTAAATAGCCTGTAAATAAATAATAGTAAATAGCCTGTAAATAAATAAGGAACTTTATAGACGTGCTTATGTCAAAAGTAAAATAAATGGTTGGAAAGAGTATATTAATATAGCCTATGCGGTAGGTACAAGAATTGGTGAATACAGTATTCCTTATCGGGTTCTAGCAACACGATAAGGAATACTGTATTCACCCTGGACAAGGTTAGCACATAACCGGGAAGTATGGCAGAAAGGAAAGAAGGATATACCCAGCAGTCGGTGATTCCAGGGTGAAGTGATGGTGAAGCACAAAATGCACCTTCCAGTACAAAACTATTCATAGTACATAAAGGATTTGACCCTATATTGTGTTTAAAAGAAGCTATTTGCCATTACAGATATGCCGGTTTTGCTGGAATCGAATTCGAGAAGGCGAGAACGGCCTATGTCCGGCTTGTCGGAAGGCCTACCCGGAGAACCCGGCAGACTTCACTCCGCTCAGTCAAGAGCAGGTAAACTATTGCGATTTTTGGGGTTCCGTACCAAAATGGTAAAAAGGAACCCTTATGGTGCGACTCAGTCTGTCTGTCTGTCACAGTTAGATATCTCAAGAACTGCTAATGCTATCAACTTGAAATTTGGAACAGTTTTAGATGACATTTATCCAACTATTTTGCAAATAAGAAGTTTTTTTTTTTTTTGTAACGGACTGAAAATGGTCTTCAAAATTGTTTGTTGTCAAAGTGGGGACCCCCTTTCTCCGAAGTTTGCATAGCGAAAAATCTGAAATTATTCTATGGGATAGAAGTTTATGTAAAGATTACAGGAAAAATAAAACGATGTCCGATGAAAGGGAACCTGTAACACATTCATCAGTATTTTAGGTTTCAACTTTATATCTGACAACTTTTTCCAACAATAAGCCGACGTTCGCACGGACGTAAAAATATCGCGGCGGGATTTTATCGCTTACTGGATTTTCAACTCTCGGTGTTGAGACGAGCTTTGAGAATCCAACAGAGTGCATCCCGGCCATTCCCAAAGCGTCGAAAAAACACACTGTTAGATTTCAACTCTCGGTGCTAAGTAGAGTGTTGAAAATCCAGTGCGCGAAAAAAAATCGCCGCATTATTTTTACGTCCGTGCGAACGTCGGCTTATTGTTTGAGTAACATTATGAAATTGTCTCTAGTCTTTGAAGTTATTTTGACATAATTATTGTGTAGGTGGCAGCAATAAAGACGGAGAAGAAGGCGCGCGAGCAGAAACGGCGGAACAAGACGCTGGAGTCTCGACGCGCGCTAGCCAACGTGCGCGTCGTGCAGAACAACCTCGTGTTCGTGGTAGGGCTGCCCGTGCGCCTCGCCGACCCAGAGGTAATTGCACTCGCACGTCACACACATACTGTCAGCAACAGAACTGTTAACACTGCTACTTTTTTGACATCATCTAAGGCCGTGCGCTGCGTTAGGCGGGCGCCCGCGTGTCGTACTGTTTCATGTGTGCTGCGCTGCGCTGATCTATGAGATTACATGAAAACAGCACGCCACGCGGGCGCCCGCGCCGTGCGCCCGCCTAACGCAGCGCACGGCCTAAATTAACACAAAATGATTCGATAAACTGCTTTTTTTCGTTTAACTGTTAGAGTTAATGTTCTTAAAATTTTAAGTACTTCTGTTTTCTTTACTGTTACAGATCCTCAAACGGCAAGAGTACTTTGGCAAATATGGCAAAATTCACAAAGTAGTTATAAACCAGAGTACCACGTATGCAGGGTCACAGGTGAGAAATATTAAGACATACTAACTGCTCAAAGATTTTCGGCAAAGCGAAGGCCAGTAAAAGATGTTTAAAGATGGCGTCGAGAGGTTATTTTGAGGTAAGTATACCAAGTAACAGTCAAGTATTTGACTATAAGACTGCATGACAGCTTGTGGCTAAGTAATAATAGCCGCACGGGTCGATCTAAGGTTAAGCTACCCTTGCCGAGGTCACTCCGTGGTTGGGTGACCATCCATTGCATACAGAGACCCCTCTGTTTCCGAGACACGTTAAGTTGTTGGTCTCGGCTGTCATTGACAGTCGTCGTTACGGGTGGTCTGAAGCCCGAAAGCCTGACAACCAGTCTTACCAATGGGTATAGTGTTACCCAGTACACTGGCCCCAATTTTTTTTTTATCAAATATTTTTTTTGTTTTATCTTGTTAAGATATCGATAACCATCACCTCTACGGAGTTTTGCTAGCTAATTTAATTTGGCCCCGTATAATGAAACATACAAATTAAGTTACTATAAAAAGTCAGGTTTTCGTCCAAAACCTTCGCTTACATTTTGACGGGCTTTTAGATAAGTATATATTTTGTAGATATAAAAATAAATAGGCCACACAGTCATGTCAAGCATGATGGTGAATATTACAAAAAAAAAAGATTGTTACTTCGATGCTTGATACTTAGCTGACGTTCGCACGGACGTAAAAATATCGCGGCGGGATTTTATCGCGCACTGGATTTTCAACTCTCGTTGTTGAGCCGAGCATTGAGAATCCAACTTAACAACAACAGAGTGCATTCTAGTGCGTCGAAAAAACACACTGTTGTATTTTCAACTCTCGGCGCTAAGCAGAGCATTGAAAATCCAGTGCGCGAAACAAGATCGCCGCGATATTTTTACGTCCGTGCGTACGTCGACTTACGATAAGGACAAATCACAGTCCATTATGATTGCAACCTAACCTAGGTCCGCGTGTCATGGTGAATTACTTCCCTCTCACAGAGACAAAGCTTTTAAACCCCAGCAGTCAGAACATTTATAGTCTAAATGAAAATAAAAAATGTGTAAATTGTCTTCTCTAGGGTCCGTCAGCGTCAGCGTACGTGACGTACGTGTCGCCTTCGGACGCGCTGCGAGCGATCCAGGGCGTGAACAACGTGACGTTGGACGGCCGCGTCCTAAAGGGCTCGCTGGGCACCACCAAGTATTGCGCCAACTTTATGAAGAACCAGCCCTGTCCCAAGCCAGACTGCATGTATCTGCACGAGCTAGGTAGTGTATATATTGATATTTTGGAGTATAAAGACCTTTTTGTATTTGGCTGCTAGCGAGATTCACAGGTATCCTAAAAAGGATAGTAGCGAGACTTCATACGAAGACTTTGGAACGTCACAGGAGGTGAGAATGCAGTTAAACCCTGCCAAAAGATTCACTGGCGAAGCTGGACTTTGAGGATACTCCTCTCGCGCCGATAAATCGACTATTGCGCATCCCCACTTTTTTGATAACTTGCGTGGCGATTACTATACCTTTATTGCACAAGGAGCGACTGCCTGTCTGACCTCCACAACCCAGTTACTGATACCAGTAACTGGGTTGTGGAGGTCAGATAGGCAGTCGCTCCTTGACTACTACTAGTATAACAAGTTAATGGTGTATAATTGCAGGTGATTCGAAAGCGTCGTTCACGAAGGAAGAGATGCACGCTGGTCTGCACCAGGTGTACGAACGGAAGCTTCACAACCAACTGTTGCAGTCGCAGCGGGACAAACCAGACGACAAACACAACAATAGTTCAGGTAAGTGCCTTTATAGCGTGACAACTGTGATAAATGGCACACTATGGGCCATGCAAATGACTATTGTGTCAAGATATGTGTCACGGGGATTTATGTCTTTCACGACTGCTTTTTTATTGGCTAGGGAGCTGCGACGGTAGTGTTGTTCATAATAATATTATGAACAACTTTTACTATGGGACCAAACCTGAAATCGCATTAAAAAACAGCTGTTCCCTACATTTTGATGAGTTATGCGAACATGGGGAACAGCAGATTTTTTTCACGATTTCAGATTAGGTAAAATTTGTTCATAATGATGAGTACAACACTATCGTGGCAGCTCACTAGCCAATATAAAAGCAGCGTGTATAAGAGGGCTTTATATTAGAAGCGAAGAGATAATCTATTATGTTATTAACCCGTCGCATGTCGTAATTACAGAAAAAGATACAAAGCCAGTTTGTCTGAACCTATGGGGTTCATACGACACGCAAAGACTTAGGGCAGAAACAGACTTATAACACGACACGCCACGCGACGGCAATATTACGTGCTCATTGACCACATTTCATCTCATGAAGCACAGCTTCGTAATTTGGCTAATTAACACGTGTGGCGTGGCGTCGGGTGTTACAAGTGTGCTGAGGCATTCAGGCCCGTATTACCGAACGTCACTCAATGCTCAAGCATTACTTAAAACTATATTCAAGCCATTTGATTGGTTGAAACTAGTTTCAAACTAGATTTAAACAAAGATCAGTGTTTGAGTTTCCTTCTGTAATACGGACCATAATCAGTCTTAACAGTTGGTGATAAAATCTGTGACATTTCTAGTTACTGTAATGTAATTCCGAGGCAAAAACAAGCATGGAAGCACTATATAAAAAATCAAATTCAATAGTATTAGCACAGCAGTACCTTAGTACGAGATCTTTTAAATAACATAATGCGTAAGCTAGCCTCAAGATATCCGTGTGCGCATTTCTACATAAACCCGCCGCGAACCTTTTACGCCAAACCTGGCCTTTAAAATCAAACTTAAATAGAGATTTTGCATACATGTGCTAAACAACTATCGGTAGAAACTCGTAGGCGGACTAACAAATAAAATAAACTTCTGCACATGACGTAATAGTAGATTAATATTCTGACACCACAACAAAAAACCAGATACCATGACTTGGTTCACCATAATTCTACCGTTTTTGTTCACCGTGTCAATATACCGTTTTGTAAAAACGTGCTAATGTTATTGTTAACATAAAATGTCAAAAAATCTCGAAAATTTTACTAAACCCTCAACACAATTTAACTTACAGGTAATTCTAGTACGAATGCAGAAAAAAGCAGTTCAAAAGATGGTACGTATCATTATACCTCTCAAAGAAAATATGCATCACAGAGTTCCAGAAAATTCTAATATACTTTTTTTGGAAATTTCAGGTAATCAATCGAACTTTATACCAACTACAGTGGTCACATCGTCTCATATAAACGTAGTCAATTCTTCTAAGTGAGTACCGTTTAGTGAAAGGTTTAACGGGCGTATACAGCTGAAAACAGTAATATTAATTTAGTAGTTTATTATTTCAGGGATCCTTTAAATATCACTATACCTTGTAAATCATATTTCATGCACTGTTTCACAACACTTTTATATTTAAATATATACACTAGCTGTATTCGTCCTCTAGGGGCTAGACTTATTTGTATGGAGCGGCTTGCATTGGACGATTCAATTTTATGAGTCCTAGGTTCGATATTTAAGGTCAAGACAAGACGGAAATAAAAATGAGTAGCTTCTGCTCGCGACTTCGTCTGCGTGAAATTACTTGTTCCCCGACCTATCGCGTCGCCTGCCCGCGCTGTTGCTTGGTTTTCGCTTAGCGTTCTTTCTGAGTTTTTTTTATTTTTGCTCGGCTCCTAAGAGTCCTAGCGTGATGTTAAATTGCCTAATAGCCTTCCTCAAGAATTGGGCTAACAAATGCAAAAAGATTTTTTCAAATCCAACTGGTAGTTCCAGAGTTTAGCGCGTACAAACAAAGAAAAAGCTAACTTCAGCTTTATTATTAGTTTAGATAAGAATTTAAGCTAAATGGGGGCTCTCCACTGTTTCATCAAAGCTAAAAATAATAAGTGAGCTACTGGCCTTACACTTATTTGGGCAGACTTTAAGATCTTTTTGAATGGATTATGGAGTGTGTGAAAGATGACATGGTGGCTAGAAAGTGGGTGACTACCGAGATGACGGCTAATAGAGAAGTATGGAAGAAAGGGACATGTTGCGCCGACACCAAATAGATTGTGATACCTTCCAAATAAAAAAAGAACCTATCGAAATCGGATCTCATAAGGTGCAGATATCCAGTAGCCCCTTTTTGGAGGAAGGTCCCCGATGACAAAAAAAAAAATCGTAAAACCTGTATACCAAGTTTCATACAGATCGGTTGTAAAATACAACCTGTAGAGGAGTAACAAACTGACAGACGAAAGCAAATTTTGCCAGATTTGAAGCAGAGATGCTACGCTCGCTTGGTCTATAATGTAATTTATCAAACATTCTACTTTCACTTGTCTGGTGGCATAACCCACTCGCTAAATTAGTATTACATATTTGGGAAACACCTACATACAACCAGTAGTAGATAGTAATGAATAAAATGAAATAACCTTATCTATTTCTGGCGTCAAGCAGAGTTGCTGTGTTTTGGTTTGAATCGTATAGGTAGGTGGGTAGATAGATGAAATTGTCATACACAACATAACGCTTATATTCTTCGAAGGGTTAGGCAGGTACGCACGGCTACAGATCAAGCTATACATTTCCAATATAAGCTGATCTCGCATTGTATAGGATTTCTTTATAATGAGAGCTCAGTGTAAACTGGAAATGTATAGCTTGATGTGTAGCCGTGTGTACAGTCCGCGAGGCGTAAGATGAGCTTTGCATTTGTGTAAGTGATCACCAAAATGGTACCAGAGCCCATGACAAAAAAAAATTGTCTTATAGTTTTACGTAAGACAAAATATTCAATCGTCTTATCGTTTTACGTTTTACAACGATGCTTACATGGATTTGGTCATAGCCTCACTTACTAAAAGAACAAAAGCCGATTGCTAAAAAGCAGTATAAACCGGTTTTAAACCAAGAAAAGGACGAATCGCGCTCTAGGCCGGACGTCACACCTACACTATATAGATAGTATGAGATGTGAGCTTTGCATTTGCTTAAACCTCATGGACTGTACCTATAGTACCAGATTTCGACAGTTATGTTCAAGTCCCATGAAATAGGGGGCAAGCCTATTGCCATTAACCGGGCACAAATTACGACTCCGGACTGCTACTGAGAAATTCCAGATGGAAAACCCAATAACACTTTGCTTGACCTGGGTATCGAACCCAGGACCTCATGCTCAGCAGTAGTAGCAACCACTAGATCAAAGAGGCAGCATGAATAGATAAATAAAGGATATAATTAGATGCCGGTGTAATGCAGACACATAACATAGCATATTTGATCGTCTCAGACACATCTGACCACTTGCTATCATATGAACCGCCTAAAAACTATCGTTCCAAAGCCAGCCACTCCATACAAAACTCGTCCCTTAGCGTTAAACCTACACCCCGAAATCAATAGTTGAATACATGATGTCGCTTGCAGATCTAATAAAAAAGAATCTATAAACGGCAACAGTGGTTCGAGCAGTGCGGGAAGCAGTAACGGCCTGGGCAGTAATGGTAGCGGCAAGGAAGCGTGGCCCAGTCTCGGATCGTCGCCGCCATCAGATAGTCCCGCCAGAAAACAGTCCAGTCCCAAACCACAACAGTCTACGGGTAAGTAGTATTGTTGTGTTATTAATAGTAGAACATTGATTAATTTCTTATTCTAAGAAAAAGAGATCAAATAATATTAAATTTCCAACTGTCTCACGCAACCAAAGTGATAATAGTCCAGAAAGGAAAGATGGCAGTTAGGAAAGGAAAAAAAATAAAAAATAATATTAAATTTGTTTATTGTGTGGCTTATGTCTAAGTAATAACAGCCGCACGGGTCCGTCACGTTAAGCTACGCTTGCCGGGGTTGGTCCGTGGATGGGTGACCATCTTTACATACCGAGACTCCTCCGTGCCTCGGAAAGCACGTTAAGCCGTTGGTCCTGGCTGTTATTTGTGGATCTTTGACAGTCGTTACGGGTCGTCAGAAGCCCGAAAGTCGAACAACCAGTCTTACCAAGGGGTATCGTATTACTCAGTTACTTACTGGGTTGTGGAGGTCAGATAGGCAGTCGCTCCATGTAAAATACTGGAAGCAAAATACTGCTGCATCCGGTTAGACTGGAAGCCGACCCCAATACACTTGGAAAAAGGCTAGGCAGATTGAATGATTTGCAAAAACGGTTGAAGGTTGACGTTTACAAACGTAAACAACTAACAAATTAAAAGAGATTAAAATAGTTTCTCCTTTTTTAGCAGTATTACTGTTTTAAATCTTTAAATCGCTTCGCTGGAATCCTAAAACCGTAATTTTCTTACAATGTAAATGTAAAAACGACTCAGGTTTGAAATATTACCTCGTTTCAATATGGTTAATAAATATTTCTCGTAGCGTGCAGATCCCATATGTATTTCCTCTTATAATTCACCTTTAACTTCGTCTACTATTATTTTATGTACGTAAACTTTGAACTAACGTTCACTCAAGAAAAGTAAATAAGACTGATTTATTATATTTCCAGTTAAGTCACAAGAAAACGGCACATCAGAATCTTCCAGTCCCACGCAACAGGTACAACAACAGGCTCAAACAAAACAGAGTAAAGATACACACACAGACAGCAATATCAAAAGAAGCAAGGAATCAAATAGCACAAACGGCCAAAGTAGCAAGAAAAGTAAAACTGACAAATCTAAACAAAAGTCTAGCAATAGTATTAATAATGATAATAGTAACGATACCGAAACATTAGATACCAAACAATTTAGTAGCACGCAGACGAATCACGCGTCGGTGTTTGACAATGACTCACAGAGTTTCCTCTCAAGCGAACTAGATGAGCTTGAGTCAGAAAGACATTCGTTGCTAGAAAAGCATTCTCTCCTAGACAGTTCTTCACACTCTTTATTGGACGATGAGCAACACGGTCTGCTGGAACCAGAGCCACCACGCCGCTTGCTCCCAGGCCTTGATCACCTGCACCAAATCCACAAGAGCCCCATGCTCAACGGCTATGGGCTTATAGACAGAGATCCCCTCACATATTTATCCAACGACAGACAAATTAGCCAAATTAATCAAGGCCTTATGGATCAAAAGGAACTGTTGCTAAGGGAACGCAGTCAAAGTGAAATGTTAATGAGACAAAACGAATTACTGGCAAGGCAACACAATGTTATGGTTGAGCCGAAACACTATATGCAATCTAGTATAGGACTCGAGTCAGCTAGTGAAATGTTAGGTAAGGTTCTATACAGCCGCTTTTTTGATTCATTGGTGAAACTTCACAGAAAAGTAATTTTCTAAAATCATATTTTCAAGTAACTACCCTCGATACGCGGACTTTGAGTCCCATGATCACTGTTTGTTTACTTGAAAATATGACTAAATAATATTATTTTTGTTTTTTTTTTTGCGATTACCGTACATCATTTGTGTGGAGTTTCGCCAAGTAATAAAATAAACGCTGTATATGTTTTCACGATGTTTCACTCGTGTTGTTGGTTGCGCGT
The DNA here is from genome assembly GCA_905163495.3 of Cosmia trapezina. NCBI lineage: Eukaryota > Metazoa > Arthropoda > Insecta > Lepidoptera > Noctuidae > Cosmia > Cosmia trapezina. The sequence continues at coordinate 9,362,885 of LR991044.1, forward strand.
GTAATAGTTATAATCTTTGTGCAGGTGCTAATTTTCATCAAAATCCCAATATGCTTCCACCATTCGGTATGCGCGTAGACAATTCAATGGGTGGTAGTTCAATGTCGGCGAGTTCACTGGCGGGCAACTCAATGGGCAACTCGATGGGCAACTCGATGGGCAACTCGATGGGCAACTCGATGGGCAACTCAATGGGCAACTCGATGGGCGGGTTCATGATGCACAATCAACAGTTGCTGCAACAGAACCAACAACAGATGCAACAAACTGGCCTTGTCAACGGATTCGATACACCACAGTCGGCAGTGAGTACTATTACTGTATCATAATTTGTTATTATAATTTATTCACTACCTATTTTGTTTACTTACACATAAATTGTTAACACAATGGTTTGGGAACACAATGGTTCACAAACAATTACTTTGGTGTAAGATCACTATTTCAAATGGCCAATCCATTATATTATACAAATACATAATTCCAACAGTGAAAGGCGAAATGTGTGTGTACTACAGGTACACCTCTGCCTAACCCTTCGGGGATTACAGGCGTGATATTATGTGTTTGTTTTTAACATTATTTTATATCTTTACCACAGAACGAAGTGCGGTATCTAGCTGAGAACATGGACAAGTTTTTCACCGACTTCCACAAGGCACAACAGATGAGGCTACAGTTGCAACGAGGCACAGACGACAGACGCCTAGACCACGCGCACTACCCACAGAACATGCTCAGCGCGCAGAGCCTGGAGATGCAGCACAAACAAAGGTAATATTATAAAACCGACATTAATGTACAAAAGCCAAAGTTTTGTTTAGGAGAAAGAAAGAAAGAAAGAAAAAGTATTTATTGGGACTCGCACAGAACTAAAACTAAAACACAAAATAAAAGTTGAAAACAAACAAATTAGATATAAAAAAAAAAAAAAAAAATTAAAATAAGTAAATAAAAACAAAAAAAAAAAAAACAAAAAAAGTCCTGTACGAGGCCAAAAGGTCCCTTTCTCAGCATGATGCTGCGGCACTTAACATGAGTGTCGCAGCGCTGGTATTCTGATAGGGCCCGCTGTGATGTCACGGGCAGATATACTAAAATACATAAATAATTATAAATAGATACAAATAGATAAAATGTAAAACGTTACAAACACAAATAATAAATGTTTAAAAAAAAAACAACTCAATTCAGTCCGCGTGTGAGCGCCCCGCGTTACCACATTACTTGTCTACCCACAAAGTATCTGTGGCATTACCAATACTAGTTATAATCTGTGGGCACAGTAATGACAAGCAAAGGAACGCGAGTGCCAATGCGCTCACGACGCATAACAACACAAAATAAATAAATGTAAAACATGACGGCTGTGTAGTGTAAACAATAATTAATGTATTGAAGTAAAATATACAATAAAAAATTAGTGTTACGTGGTAATTATTAACGGTATTGAAGGTGAAATAAACTAATGAAGAGAGTGAGTGAGGAGCGGAGTAACATGAAATAAACTCGCCAGCAAAACGCTTGCAAACGAAATAACGTTTGACAAACATGAACACGATTGCATACGAACTAAATTTATTATTTCACTTTCTGTTGATAATGATCCTGCTTCATGCTGCTCTCATGTCCGGGCTATACCAACGGGAAACGCCGTTGATTATCGCGATGATGGACGTAGGCCGTAGGTGTAGCCACAACATATCGCGATAATTTTACAACGGCATTCACATTGCCAATTGACGTGGCCATAACTCGGTGGCGGCGTTCAAGTGTGGCCACTCAATTTATCGCGATAATTATCGGAATAATTACCGCGATGTTTATGGCGATGATGGGCATTGACGTTGAAGTTGATGTGGTCCCGACATTATAGGTAATAAAGCGCTCCTTGGCCTCATATATCATACATACGTACAGTCAACGGCCAGAAGTCCACTTACACCGCAATGACCATTATCGCGTGCGCTATACGGGCTGCGGCGCTTATACACACATACGCATATTTATCCGTGTGAGCGATGTTCCAACGCTAACAGATTAACATGTCGTGTAGCATTGCTACGAGTAGTTATAGATGTGGTCAATGCTAGACAAGGATGACAATATCAGTAACTTGTTTTTCTATCGCCGTCTGATTATTTTTTTCCTAGTAATGCAAAATTTCAACAAGTGAATATAAGTTAACATTAGCTAGATCGGTAACGAGGCTGCTATCGCTAATGTGATCGGGATAGATGTGAGTTCGAATCCGAGTTGGGCCAGTTTTTTTATGTTTTATATAATTGTTATGTTTTAGTAATTTATTTTGGTAAATTACTTTGAACAAATATATGTTACATAGGTAGTTTATTATTATAACATGATAATAAATGAAACAAATTTTGATATGGTAACATTGTAATATTTTTTATATAAAAGATATCCTTTACACCTAAGTTATTATTATAGTATTGAATGTTAAAAAACACATTTTATGTTACATATAGATATTCTGTGATGTAATTTAAGAGGTTATAGCTTAATTATTCATTTTCTCAATGAAAAGAGGATTGAAACTTAACCTCAATATTACAATAATATAAATACTAATTTGTTAAAGTTACGGCCACTATGTCCCCTGACACAAAATTACCCTACCTGTTTAGGATTTCGGTGAATAGGACAATTTTATTGTCTTGCACAAAACTTAACATATTACGCACCGTAGACATTATATCATTCAACACTTCCACATAGTTGACACTGTTGGCTCGCGTCGATATAAAACTTAATTCACCGGGCCCATGAGCACCTAACCACCCGCACATATTCACACTGCTTCTGCCTGACTCCGTATTTGGTCTGACATTGCCTTCAGACCAACGCGTGTTATTTTACGCCACAAATGCAGCCTTCCTTTTTGGCACGATTTAAAAGATTTTTCGTCGGTGAATATTGTCGTCTCCCAATCAAAGTCCAAATATTCCCGGGCAAAACTTAACCTCTCCTCTTTATGCCGTTGCATTAAAAACGGTTTCTTAGCCTTGGCGTTCGGTGATGAAGACCTTCGGCATGGAGTATGCGGCGAGCGGTGCGTACTGATGTGCCGAACTCATTGGCAAAACGCCTTGTTGGGATGAAACCATTCGTCTCATATTCAGCTACCATATAACGTCGCATAGGCTGGCTAATAAGAGGTGGTCTTCCGCTTCTCTCACGACTCTTCAGGCTACCTTCTTCCTCAAATCTCTTCACCCAACGACTAACAGTCTCTCCCTAAAAAAAAAAAACTATATTACACACTTGCAACAAGCGATTAATCTACCACTATATTTTGTTGGTATCATCACATAAAATTAAAAAAATAAACTTACGCATTAGCCGGTTCCATTCGATATTTTAAGGCCATTCGAATATAGGGCCACAAGATTTGCCTTGGCTTCAATACTAATATTAGCCTGCATATTGAATTCAGAAGAATACAAAAATAGCAACAGCAAGATAACACAAACGCTCGTAATAACGCTCACCAACCAACAACAGCTAATAGTGGAATAATTTATGTGAACTAGTAAAGTAGTTAAAATATGAAGGTGGATTTACAAAGTGAAATTATCACTTTGTTTCAAATCTACCCTCATATTTTAATAACGACGCTAAGATTGAAAATAATTGTAAAACGAAAGAATCTTCGTTTAGTTGTGGAATATTTAACATATTTGTTAGCAACTCGGCATTCTTATTTCACATGTAATACTTAAAAAATATTTTTCATGTTTGATGTGAGACTCGAACCCGAACGTTCGCCGTGCGAGGCACAGTGCTAACCACTTTGGCCACCGTAACGCTTACGACACTTATTGAAATTTGTAATAACAATCATAAGCGGGCAACAAGTTGCCAATGTGTAGTGTTGTCGAACGTTCTTAAAAAAGAAGGTCATAAGTACAACTAATATTGCTATGCCACGGTTTTGTGAGATTGCTAGTCGACTTCTGGCTGTTACTGTACAAAAACTCACGCCTTTTTCCCATGGTAGGCATAAACTACATAATGCCACCTCCTAAGGTATACTTACTTCTTTACTTCGTTTACGTTAATACATTCATACACGCACGCCGCCGCCGGTTCAAATACTACGAACCTGAACTTTCTGAAGAACATCTCCTATAGTTAATAGTGTAGGGATTGGGGGTTAAATGGGACCTCCATTTGACCCCACAGTCCCTACACTATTTACTTTGTTCCCATGTGTGGGTATGTTATTGTTAAACTATAATAAAACTGTTCCAGAATGAACAATATACGCAGTAATGAAGGCAATGGCGGTCGTGCGGCCGGCGACGGTGATGATGACCTAGACTTCGACCCCTTCAAGGAAACACAGAAGGCGTTCGCAGAACTTATGGAAACAGAAATGATGCAAAACACAGTTTCGAGCGGGTAAGTCGAAACTACCCTACAAATAGTCTAAGGCCCACTTGTAACACAAATCGCTAAACAAGCACATACTGTTGACAAATATTTCAGTTTATTGCATTAATAAATAATAAGCTAAGCTAATATTGTACAAGGAGAAACACATAAAAGAAATAAGTACTCTAAACATGCCAAGTGGTAGTCAAAATCACGTCGAACAGCTGGCTCCTGAACGAAATATAAAGATACTTGGTATCTAAGGAGCTGAAAGCCATTATGCTTAGCAAAGCAAGATCAATCAATATACTGTTCATTGTAGAAGCTCGGTAGACCTACAATGGTATTATATTAAATGGCCAAAAAGAGGAGGGGCTAAATGTTGGTCGTGTAGATATACAACATTAGTTTTTATTTACACTAAACCCGAAAAGGGGTCATTGTACTCATCATTTTGAACAACTTTTTCTATGGGACCAACCTTGAAATCGCGAAAAAAAAATCAGCTTTTCAGTACATTTTGACGAGTTTGATGTAGATAAATGTACTGAACAGCTGATTTTTTCCCGCGATTTCAGGTTTGGTCCCATAGTAAAAGTTGTTCAAAATGATGAGTACAATGACCCCTTTTCGGGTTTAGTATAAACAAAAACTAATGTTGTATATCAGCATCAGCTAATATTAGCTGAGGCCTGACGATATTTCATGGTAATCGGAAATTTGCGAGTTATTTATCTACAGTAGCACGATTATAATATGTAAAGTATAAGTGGCTTTTAATAAAGACCATAACATTAAGCATCATAGCTACAAATATAATTCTGTCTAATAAAATTCGTGTATTTCTTTTATTTTCAGTGACAATATGGACCGTGTCCGTCGTTCCCGCCTCGCACCGCCCGGCTTCAGTCATATGAACGCGTTCGGTTTAGGACAGTCCCGCCCACAACAGACACACCATCAAAGTAATTGTCATTTCTTATTACTTATGGTCTATTCCGAAAGTATCTGATGAAAGTCTAAACAAACCCTGTTCAGGTTTACTTCTTACGCAATCACTCAGTAAAAGGTGTATTTATAAGGTTTCAACTTTATATCTCACCACTTTTTCCAACAATTATTGTTAGAATAATATTATTAAATTGTAGTTGAAAAATCATCGACCAAAATTTGAGGTTATAAAATTAAACTACAAAAAATGAAAAACAAAAACAAAATGAAAAACATCGTTATGGTGATTTAAACTTAGAATTTCGTGTTTAAGTACTCAAATAATCGAATCAAAGCACTCAATTTGTAAGTGACACTATAAATTGGCATCCATTTGTTTACATTTTCCTCTGATACTTTTAAAACAAACTATATTTATAATAGAAGAGCTCTTGTAAGTCACGAGCGCGCGTCATGTGACTTTTATGTCATTGTAATAAGGTACAATTTGAAATGATTGTCTCACGGGGTATCAGGTACTCAGTAACTGGGTTGTGGAGGTCGGATAGGCAGTTGCTCCATGTAAAATATTGGTATTCAGCTGCATCCGGTTAGACTGGAAGCCGATCCCAACACAGTTGAGAAAAGGCTAGGCAGATGATGACTTAAATAGTTTTATTGTTGAAAAAGAAATTTACAAGGGGTCGCTTCTTTGGGCTAGCGGGATCGCAGTATCAGTATGACTGCCTCGTTTATTTTTTTATTTTGTTTATTGATGAAACTTTGTAGGCAGTAATGCCTGCCTCAATGGTGGATGTTACCATTACCACCCACTTTATATTCCCTGTTGTTGCTTGTTTGTTATTTACCCTATGAGCCACAATGCCCGACGATGACTTAGCTAGAAACTAGTCAGGACATTTCTGTTGTAACCAAGAAACAGTTGTCCTTACGTCGCATTGTGTCCTTTTCAGGTTATAACTCAAATAGCGCCATGTTCTCAGACTGGACTCAGATGGACCCCGCGATAATGTCGACATCGGTGAACTTCGGGAAGAACGTGGGCGTCAGCAGCGCGACGAACAGCAACAGCAACGCGTCGCTTAGCCAGCAGCAACAGGAGCTGTTCGCGCGGTTCAACCAGCTCAGCGTGCAGCCCAACGGCGTCAAGCTACACGCGGGCAACACGGGCATGGGCGGCCTAGGCAGCATGAGCAACATGGCTAACACGGGCAACGGCTGGGGCCAGAAGCTGGGCTGGGGTGTTGGCTACGCCGGCATCCCACTACCCCCCGGCTTTGCGCCTGCCAAGCCGGCGCAACACCCCACAGAGTGCATCGACGCGAAGTAGACCCCACATGTGCAATTCGACTGGTCCTCAACGGCGGATATTATATTTTCTATTCAGTAATATTATTGTTTCTTTCCGTTGGTGATGTGATCGAAAAATCTTTGTATTAAGAAAGAGCATATTTTAACGAGAGAAATATGATAACAAAGGAATTTGTAAAATAAATTAACCTATTTGTTTTATTTAAAAAGTTTGATTTATTTACTTTCGTTCGGTCTCGGCTCGCTCCCCTGTGATGATTTATCATATTTCTTAGAGTGAATACTTTTTTCCTTCGTTACTGCGTTTCGCTGAGCGTAATATAATTATGTATATTCGTTATATATTTACTAGAATCATATCCCTGTTATGACAGATTATATTTTCTATATTAAAATGAGATGCCAACAACTCGCTGTTCCATTTGTACCTTATAGAGCCATTAACCATGAGAAAGATCATTAAAATTAAAGCAAGAAATTATACATTCACTCTTTTAATGACATACCTTATCATTCAAAACAAAACACGATGTAAAACGAAGAGTTGTATCAACAAGGAAAATAGTAGGAACATTCAACAGGTGTTTGATAAAAATAGACTAGAACAGATATTTGGTACTGACTCAACCATCAGGTGTTTTTAATCTATTTAAGACACAATTATCACATCTAAGAAGAAAACCGAATTTTCAAGCCTCAGATGGGGAAAAAACGAGTTATTCCGTTTATCCATCCAAAAGCCCATCCTAAGGTGGAAACGTATGTCCGACAATCCACCGTAATTTGGATAAACGGAATTTATAGGTATAGGGCCTGTTTGACCAGATACGATTAAGTTTTATTAACCTACTTGACAGATAATTTCACAAAAATTCTGTTCCATTTTTGAATTTATTCGGTAGGTAGCTTATACAGGTAGGTAGAGGCTATTTGAACATCGTGAAATATGACCTTAGAGTGAATTCACTGACTTGCGCGTTTCCGCGAATCCACCTTAGGGTGTATTTTGGAGGGATAAACGGAAAAACCTTAAGTTTCAAGTACCAAACAGAATCTTTTACAGATATTTCAAGTTTTTGTTGCTGGCAAAATCAACCATTTAAAATGAATGAAAATCTTACTTATTACAACTATTTCTTCGGCTATCCCACAGTCAAATGTCAATAAAGACTCCAGTTTTGCCTTTCCAACTTCTTGGGGTCCATATCAGCATGGATGAATAAAATTGTCTATGGTATCAGGTAGGGGCAGTTTCGGGCAGGATAGTCTTTCTAAGCTTTTACCCCATCAATATACACCCGGGGATCAGGTCCGTCCCATGGCACTTCTTTCCCATTGTGCCACACATATAGGCCTGCGCCCCAAGGTTCTAGGGCTAGTTTTACCGGCAAGGTCGCCGCGTCTTCCGGGGTTATTGACCCACCTCCGCGGGTCATGTCTGACATCACATAGCCTGGGTGAACGCAGTTTACTATTATACCTGAAATGGGATTAAAATAATCATTACTCTCCTTTTGGTTTCTCCGTAGTCTGGTAAAGATTTTGTGTGGGATAGAAAGCAAATTACAGAAAGGTGTGTCGATATTTAATCAGACGTGCACACCTACATGCGCATACGCAGCGTTAACTATACCTATAGTACGCGTGCCAAATAAGAATAGTACTGTCAAGACGCCATTTTGTTCCGCAATACTCGCGAACTTCATTCAAAAATCAAAATCAAAAGTCATTTATTCAAATTAGGCTGAGAATCAGCACTTTTTGAATCACAATCAATCTTTTTTTTTTTTTTCACCACTTCCTAGTGCTTTAGCTGGGAAGAAGAAGTAGCGGAACAAACTCCCCAGCAGCACAGCTGTCTGTTCAGTTAGAAGAACTAGATTCTATACAATAGTACCTATGCAAAATAATTTACGCAACAAAATACATTAATAGTACATTATGATATAAGTGCGGTAAGTTGAAAATTACAGCCGAGGCGATATTGCTAACCCGAGCCGTAGGCGAGGGCTACAAGAAAGCAGAGGCTGTAATTATCAAAGCGCACGTATGTCATACGACGTTTTATAACATATTTGCGAGGAAATAAATAAAACTCGGACTTTCTTAAACGAATAAATCTTTAAAAACAAACTTTCTGAAAATGAATTTGCATCTTTGCTTGTTTTCCATACGATGAAATTTTGATACGCTTGTAAGTATCTATCGGTCGATTTTTCGGGCAAGAGGCATAAAATAGCCTTTTTCGCTGCCTCTGAGACTTCTGGCGGTGTCGAATGAATAAATTCATCATTACTTGACGACATTTTCAAATAAAAACAATACAGCGAAAAGAAAAAGCGCGCGGAATAATTTTTACTTGTTCACAAATTAGCGATGCGCACGCATCAGCGCTTTGTTTTTGTTACAGATAAATGGTTTTAATTTACTGTCAAAATTAATTAAATTAACAACAAATTTTTAACATTTGATTCTTTAATTTTATTTTATCCCAAGGTTAATTTTATTCATAAAATGTTGACCACTTTTCTGACATAAAAACTCTTTGCTAAGATTTAAAAAAGTACCGTTCGTTTTAGACGGAGCATCATGATAAACCGTACGGGTCACCTTATTAAAAAGAAACTCGTGCATTTTACTTTACGATAACGCACAAGTACGTAATGACATACATTACGATATTGAAATTGGTGAAATAAGAGACCCTTTACGAGCAAATGTGAAGGGTCTCTTATTTCACGAATTTCAATATCGTAATGTATGTCATTACGTACTTGTGCGTAATTGTAATGTAAAACGCACGGGTTTCTTTTTAATAAGGTAAAACGTAAGGTTTATCAAGATGCTCCGTCTACAACGAACGGTACTTTTTAAATCTTAGCAAAGAGTTTTTATGTCAGAAAAGTGGTCAACATTTTATGAATAAAATTAACTTTGGGAGATAAAATATAAAAAATAAACATTAATTGAATTAAAGAATTAATTCTTTAATTTAATTTTGACAATAAATTGCAACAACAACAAACAAAAACAAAAACATATTAATTTACTTTATTAGTAATACTGGCTGTTTTTGTGCCTTGGCTTTAAAAAAAAAAGCACTGATGCGCGCGCATCGCTAATTTGTGAACAAGTAAAAAATATTCCGCGCGCTTTTTCTTTTCGCTGTATTGTTTTTATTTGAAAATGTCAAGTGATGATGAATTTATTAATTCGACACCGCCAGAAGTCTCAGAGGCAGCGAAAAAGGCTACTCTAAGCCCCTTGCCTGAAAAATCGACCGATAGATACTTACAAGCGTATCAATTTCATCTTATGGAAAACAAGCAAAGATCCAAATTTATTTTCAGAAAGTGTGTTTTTAAAGATTTATTCGTTTAAGAAAGTCTGAGTTTTATTTATTTCCTCGCAAATATGTTATAAAACGTCGTATGACATACGTGCGCTTTGATAATTACAGCCACTGCTTTCTTGTAGCCCTCGCCTACGGCTCGGGCTAGCAATATCGCCTCGGTTGTAATTTTCAACTTACCGCACTTATATCATAATGTACTATTTTGTCAAATACATTCATTACCAATGCGTACTAATTTGACAGCTATCGGCAGTACTAATTTGACAGCTATTGTGTGAAGTTGGCAGCAAGCGCGCTCCTATTCTTAATTGGCACGCATAGTAAATAAAAAGAGTCTATAGTCCTGACTGACTGACTCACTCATCAACGCCCAGAATATCCCAAACCCTTGGACCTAGAAAGCTGAAATAAAGAAGAAGTCATTTTTTATAAAAACTAAAACTGAACAAATTGCGTATTATGCATATTTCGATAGAACAACGCAGGGAATGGTCAATCGCTGGGTACAGAGACATAAAATTTAAAGTGGATTTTTTGGATGAATTATTGAAATTAGGACAGGACAACATCTGTCGGGTCAGCTAGTGATAAAATAACGATACAAGAACTTACCTTTTGGCGATAATCTCCGATGCAACATAAAAGTGTAGGCGTTGACTGCAACCTTCGAAACAACGTACACCGAATCTCCCCATCCTTTATTTACTTCTTGGTTCTGCTGCACATCTTCAACATAACTGCTAATCAAACTCTTTAGTTCTTCCAAAGTAAAAGTTTCCGAACTGAATTTCTTTCTCAACTCTTCAGAAGGTATTCTAGACAAGTGAGCAGACGAACTGGTGATATTCAAGATTTTCGCGCCACTTTTCACCAATGGTAAGATTGCTTCAGTAAAATCAACTAATGCCGTAAAGTTTATGGATACAGTCCGTTTCACTTGGATAGTTTTTGGTTCTGGCGCGTCTTTCAAAAAAAGAATTCCAGCATTGTTGATGAGGATTTCCACGTCTTCATTTTCGTCACGGATGTGCTGTAAAAATGTTTCAACACTTTCTGTATCTGTGACGTCGAGTTGATGAAATATAGGATTGAGTCCTAATTTTTTTAAATCTTCGCACGCTTTTGTTCCTCTATTTTCATCTCGAGATGTTAAATAGACTTTTCCATTAAATTTTTCACAAAGTTTTTTAACTATTGAGAATCCGAGTCCTTTATTTGCTCCTGTAACCACAGCTACTTTCTTCGACATCATTGTGGCAACTATAAAATTAAACCACGGTAAGTACAGTTATCAACTCTGACATTGATTATGCAATAAAGTTCATGGATATCAGCACTTATCTTACAAATATTTGACGACTGCTCTATGTATCTGAAATGTTATTTGATTTATAAATTCTCTAGTCTTCGAGACAGACCTAGGAAGCTTTTGCCGGGCGACATTCTTTGGTTACGAATGGCGAGAAAGAAGGCAGCGAAAAGAGATGTGGATGTTTATGGAGAAGATCTCTACCCAGCGGCCCCATAGTTCGCCAGTACAGGTATACAGGTACAGGTAGGTACAGTATAGGATGATTGAATAACGAAAAGCCTATGCAGGCTCGGTAAGTTTAATTATGAATGATTTTTCAACTGCTAATATAGCCATCCCAAGTAGATAATGCCCTTAGAAATATTTCCAATTAATTGATAGCTGCCACAGGGATAAGTTTAATCATGGCGAGATGCAAAACATAAACATAACCTGTAAGTACACATCCAGGAAACAATGAAACAAACAAACAAACACACGTAACAAACTATAAAACACTACAGTAATATGGGTACCTACCCACCGAGTATAAAAATATAAATATTTCAAAATGGCGTGATTTGAACCTACCTTAAAACGTCAAATATTATTCTGGACTTCTATTGTCCCTGATCAGTGATTGATCTGAGAAGAATAGAGAGAAAAACAGTGTGATGTGATTGACAAATTTGACAATCCCTTCGAAAGCGACATCTGGGTTTAACTTTCACAAACTAAGTAGGTACTTATCAAAATGGATTGTACAGGCGATAACAAAAGTGGGTTATTGGAACAACTGCTCTATTTATCACTGAGTCGAGAGTCGACATTCTGTTTAAGAGTTTTAAGTTACAAGTCAAGCGAAAAATTCAAGAAAGCGTTTTCTAAAATCTGGGAAGCTAGGACGCTACGCTCGATAATATGAGGAGGGAAGTAATTAATGGGTTATGATGTTAGGACGATTTAGGTACCATTCATGCTTGACTTTATTCAACCTTCTAGTGGATTATCACCATTTTAAGAGGGAACTTACTGTCCCCTTGTTGTAGCCATGCGATCAATTCAATCGTTTAAAGGCTACTTCTGTGAAGGGAAGCCTGGAAGTCAGTGACCAAAATCTTAGCTTGGAAGCCTATGAGTCACGTTTGGTTTTGGCGCCGTTCCGTGAAAATTCTGTCCACAGAACATCAAGCAACAAGTGGTTGCCAACGAAGCTGTTGAAAAGCGCCATCTATATTTAACGCTTACAAACTAACTAACAAAACAGGTTTAATTACAATCGCAAACGGGGTGAACCCGCGCGTTCGCGTTAGCGTAACGTAAACTAAGCGTAGTGACCAGTGTTAATTCATGACAATTCTCTAATAATTCGACGTAATGCTTCAGCTACCAACAATATTCACACCTCCAATATTTGGGGACGACACGCTACTACGATCAATAGATTGGTTAGAAGGCTTACCTTGGAAGCAAGAAAATGTCGTGAAAAAAGAAGATGACAAGTATGAAATATGTATACAGGTGATGGACTATGCCCCGGAAGAAATATCGGTGAAGACAGCTGATGGGTTTATCGTGGTTGAGGGAAAACATGAAGAAAAACAGGACGATTATGGTTTTATTGCTCGACAGTTCATGAGGAGGTTTCAAGTTCCTGAAGGGTGTCGGATTGAAGAAGTGCAGTCAAGGTTGACTCCTGATGGGCTGCTGATAGTCTCGGTTCCAAGAGTGCCAGTGATAAAGAAAGATACTGTGATACCAGTTAAACACGAGGTGTCATCGAAAAGTAAATTGTGATTTTTTGTTACACGAAATTGTGTTGACTTGATTTTTTGTGTTTTGTATTTCCTGATTGATGACTTGGTTTTTTTCTGTTGATTATTTTCAAAGGAAAGTGGTGATAAGTGTACCTAAATAAATATTGTTGTTTTATGTTTTAATTCAGTAATTGAATTGTGTGATATTAAATTTATTCATTGCCAAGATGTGTAATTTTATTCTGTCCCAAAATCCTTATCTGCATTGGTATGTGACGATAGTTTCAGTATCTTAGATAACGTAGATTGGGTGGCGAATGAGATGTCTATCATTAGGAATCAACTAAGTATTTAATGAAAAAAAGACAATAATCTAGTTATCACCAATATGTCAATATTTAGGTACCTACTATTATTCCAGAAATCACCAGATATCCTTCTTTTAAAATAATATGACTCGCGGTCAATTTGGTAGACGATTAGTACTTACTTAGATAAGCTTACCAAGATTAGAAATCTCAATTAAGATATAAATGACCACCTGAACCCCCCATGGTAACCTGTTAATTATTATGTTATTAACTCTAAATGTCGATTGTGTATAGGTACAGATAACAATAAAAAATCTATTGTGTCTGCTAATTGGCGTGCGACGCTAAGTAAAAATATTACGTATGGAAGAAAAATAACAAAGTCAGTAGGTACCTAGGTACTTAAATGATTAATGTGAAAAATGTATTTTTTTACTTTGAATTATCTGTGGGTCCGCCATTTGGTGACTCCAGTTTAGAATAGACCAAAAGTCCATGGTCTGGCCCACTTGTTGGTACAGTCAGCAACAATAGTCGATTAACACTTCACTTTTTAAATCTTAGCCAATGATGTTAATACCTCATTGATCTTAGCTATTGAGCAAGATATTTAATTGAAATCGGACAGAACTAGAAGTACCTACCTACTTAAAATAATTTAAAAATATATTAGACTCTTTTGTATTTTAAGAAAAAAGGAGATAATCAAATCATTTTATATTAATTTACATGATGTGTTGCTGACTGTACCTACGTCACTGCCGCATATGTGCCCATCAGCCAACTGCAAAATCAGAGGCATCGCTGGTGCCTCTTGCGTTCCTAGAGACAAAGCTAAATGTCTCATGTGCCTATAATCTTCCTGCGAGCTCCTTCATGTCGCGGGCACATCAACGGGATATGCCGTTGATTATCGCGATGAAGGACGTAGGCCGTATGTGTAGCCACAACTTATCGCGATAATTTGACCGAATTTAACTATGATTATGGCGATGATGGACATTGACGTTGACGTTAGTGTGGCCCGGGCCTCACAAAGTGCTCTACCATAGAACAGATAAGGGCGAGCTCGCACTGCGGTGCGTTTTTCTAACGCATAATCTGTGAAGTATGGAATTTCTTGGAAGTGCGCGCACTGCGGTCATGCGGTTTGTTGCTGTAGGCCCCGCCCAGTGCGGCAGAACTAACGGAACGCACCGCAGTGCGCGCTCGCCCTAAAACTAGATCTATTAAGGCGTGGTGTTAGCTCAACATTCACAAATATTGATTTCTTGGATTGTCGAGTATGACGTAACGCAATGAAACTATCCGACGCAAAAAATACAGTGGATACAGAAGGGTTTAAAGAAAAACTTTAACCGAATAGAATAGTAAAAAATAGTTTAATATTCCCAGTAAAAAATTTGGAAGTTGCTCCGCAAAAATACACTTTGACGTCGAACATCTCTATATTTTCAGCGATAACGACATTCTTTTTTTTTAAAGAATTTAATAGAATTAGCATTTTTTTAAAACTTTAACCGGACAGTTATTTAATTTTATTATTATTATTGTGTACATTCTAAATAATCTAAAGAAAACGGGGAAAATAAATGCACATTCGCAGCTTAGTCACATCTCGGCAACACAAATATTATTTTCAATTTTCAACCTTATTTCAAGGCAGCTAATGGTGACAATAGATTACGCGGTTGTGTGACTTTTAAAATCGTAGTCAGTCAGCGCCTTAAGACGCAGATATATGCCAACGGCCTTGAGTGGTTGGTCGGCGCGGCATCGGCACAGCTTGGCTGTTCTGTGCGAGCTCACGCAACGCGTCGTACGTCCACCCAGTAACTGAGCAATGGATTCTCCCATCAAGGAGTGCTGTCTTAAATTAGATGCATTATAAGTAACTACACTAGCTGACCCGACAAACGTTGTCCTGTCAAAATTTCAATAATTCATACAAAATTCCCATAGAAAATGCACTTTCAGTTTTCCCGAATTTTCCATTTTTCTCGGCAACTTTTCAAACATTTTCTTTCATACAAACCTTGTCCTGATAGTTACAAACACAACAAAAAAAGAATTAGCCAAATGCAACCGTTCTGACGTGATGAGTGTAGGTACATACATTCTGCAATTGATTTTTTTAAAGATAAAACAATAGGTATTAAGTACCTATATTAAAATATATAGGGTGCCTGCCTGGTAATTAGTGACCTATACCTAAACACATGATTGTGCTCATGATAACAAACAACTTTTACTTTTTTTTTTACAAGTTAAGATAATAGTTATTTATGCAACTGACGTATAATAAGGGGTATTAAGACACGAATGTGGGTTTATCACACGAGGCGAAGCCGAGTGTGATAATAGTATCACATGAGTGTTTTAATACCTAATTATGTACAGTTGCATACAAGACTTTATCTACATTCATGTTATCAATCCTCTATAAAAGGTTCTGAAACAGTCTTTTGCAATACTAATACTCGTATCGAACATGGCGGCCGGCGTCATAGTATACGACGTGAATTCGAATAAGTTCTTTTTTTAAATTACGGCGCTGTTGTAGTGAAACGCGCTTGCATTACAATGTTCTTTTTTTGAAAACGAGTTGCATTATGAAATTCAGTACAACATTAAAGCACCCGTTTGAATGCTATTATGGTTACTATGACACTGGCTGTTTTAATGTTGGCAATAAGCTAACTATTTCAGAAACTTTTACAGAGAATTTATTGCATGGGTGTAGATAAATAATTATATTAAATGGTGAAGGTTCCATAAAAATACGCTTGATAGTTTTGGCGTCATTCTCAGTTCTTTATCCGCGTTAGAAATAACTTTACAAATTAATTACACTACCTATGTAGGTACTTAATATAAATATAATCTAAAATATCCATTTAAGAAAATGCTCTAATTTAACATCATATTTTTACAAATAATTAACACTACCTACTCGTTGAGACGTGATCTGCAGTTTGAAATAATTTAAAGTCGTTTATCCATTGATATAAAAGTAATTTATACATACAAGTCAATGCGTTTATCAGCGTCTTAAGTACAATCAACAACAACAATCCTTCGTTAATTGAATATCAAATAATTGAGAAATTAAATCTCTGTCTGCCTTAGAGTATTTTAGACTCTAAGCTGTCTGCCAACTTGAAAGCAAAGCCCAGACACATTTTAATTGTGTATTCTGTGTAAATGTCGTACAGTGCGTTTCAAATAAGAATAGGATCGACTCAGCGCCATGTTGTGACGTCATAGCTGTCAAATCGACTGAATTGGGTAGGGTGAGCAAAACAAGATATTTTTAGTTAACATTTATTTACGAATCACGAATGAAGAATTTGAAAAAAATGAAAAAAATTGTTACCAACAATGAAAATATGAAAGAAAGAAGCATAATTTATAAAAAACTAATTATGAATAATTTTTTGATGTCTGTTTTCACTTTGATTTAGCTAAGACAAAACAAAACGTTATTGATACGCAAATAAGTTTTCTTTGCAAACCGTACTTTTCAATCAACATTTGACAGATGAGGTCATTGACGTTCCTATTCTTATTTGAAACGCATTGTATCTATTATATTTTTTTCCCGAAAGTAGTGAATATTAGTACCTAATGATGCCGGTAGGTACAGGTAATACATACCATTGTTTAATTCGTCTGTTACATTGTATTAAGCTTAGCAACAATTAGGTATGTATAATTTACGTTTTAAAACCGGCTTAATGTAATAAAAGATAAAGACAACATAATCTTCGGTTATTTTAGTTGATAACATTTGATACAGCTGAGGATTTCAAATGAAGCCTATGCTCCAATGATATGATTGACATAATTTAAATTCCAGTAGCTGTATGTAAGCCGCTGTTTGTAAGTCGTTATTTCCTTGTTGCAAGGTAGTAAGGTTTACTTTTGCTTGTGGTGGAGTTGGTTCGATGTCCTGATGTTAATATCTCTGCCCTTGAATTCAGTTTGCCGGTAGAGCCGAAGTGATGCAGACTCCGCGCTGTGATAAGAAATAATTAATTAATTTAAAGGTGTGTGAGAAGGTTATTTTTAAATTGAAAATGGTTTATATTTAGATGTTCAGATTTTTTTAATGTTTATGTGTCGAACCTTATTCGTTTCAAGGAAGGTTTAATTTATAAACGGATAAATTTAGGGGTGAATACGTAACCAGTTACTTGTTTGTGGTAAGTAAATATTGCCGAATTTGCGCAGGTTTGTGAAAAAATTGCTCAAGATAATATTTTCTGTTTACTAACGTCGTGGCGTTTCAATTGTGCAACCTATGCCAATTAAAAACCAGTTAAGTACACATAAAAACTGTATCTCGCGACTCTAGTGTTACTTCAATGCTGCTGACTATACTAGAGTCCCGCGTATATTGCATTGAGTTGAGATTAATTCGATTTACTTAATTTTTATTAAGTTTATTTAAGAGGGACTTTCATAAAATAAATAAAAAATACCTAAATCACTTTGCGCCTTATACTTAACAAGTTACATTTTTAAATATTTAAAAACAACGTTAGTATAAAAAAATAGTAGGTAACCTACCCCACCGGTATCGCGAACAGGGTCCAAGCTACCGGTCAGGTGCGATCAGAGCTCCTGACAGGAACCTCCTAACGTTATGCGCCGTCTCCAGAGCAGGTAGGTACCGCTAGGTATTGTATAGCTAGTTAGGTATTTTATTTTAATGTTAATAGGTATACCGCTAGGTATGTTATTTTAATGTTTGGCAATGGGTGTAATTACCTACCTGAAATACTCTCGCTCACACAGGACCATTTAAAAAAAAAAATTAAATGAAAACATGCTTTTTTGAAAAATGTGGTAGGTACCTAATTATTAAAACTTAATAAACTCTACTCAAAACTATTATGATCTGTTTTTGAGATGAGTTATATAAATGCCACACTAAAAATGTGTTTTTAGTAATAATAGCAGTGTTTTACCTAAAAATAAAACACATATTAAATACTTACCTTATTTGAAGCTTACTAGATTGAGAGTGGCACTACTGGTTTCCGCTATACTTCCCTCTCTTTTGCTCTTTCCTATGGTTGTATCTATGTGTCTCTTTCGCACATCCAGTTTCCTCACCAGGTGGCGCTGCCTAATGTGGGCTTAGCCTTGGCAGCGAATCGCCGATCATTGTGTCGAAAATCTTCACCAGGTAGAAATTAAATGTAAGCTTCAAATAAGGTAAGTATTTAATATGTGTTTTATTTTTAGGTAAAACACTGCTATTAAACACTTGACCGTTATTTGAAGCTTACTAGATTGAGACGTGTTTGTTATCACCTGGTGGGAAATGACGCCAATGTGAACGTGGATATAAGTTATTAATAAAACTAGATGCGCATAGAGAGAAATACACTTTAATTGAATGAATTATTCAATACATACAGACATGTTCATACAATTCCTGGGAAGAAAATTATCACTATAATAGGTAATAGATACCTGTTTATTATAGAAAATGATGAATCAAAACTCAGTAACTTTTTAAATAATCACAATATAGGACTGACCAAAAGCTACCTTAATTTATTTCTAGAATAGTATGCAAATATAAACTTACAATAATACAGCAAATTACACCTTTAAGTAATTTAATTAATAGGATTAAACGTTCTGGATACATTACAACTAGAACTGGTTGGCATACAGGGCATCACTTCTCTACAGTAATAGCGGGTGAAGGTATTCTGCGATCGCCAATTACCTCTAGAGAGTATTTCATCTAAGGGGTAGTTGTTAACCCAGTTCCTAGAGGCTACAGCAGACCTAAGACTGCCAGGCGAAGCACTTACCCCTGCTTCTAACAACAGAGATTTGACCCACCCCGCTATGACTGTACGGGAAGCGACCCTTGATTTTCCTCTAAAATTAAGAAACAGATTATTAAGACACCCTGACTGGCGTTTATCTTTTAGTATAGCTATAGTTCGTTTCACCCATAGTACAGGGTCTAAATTCTCGTTCGTAGGATTAGGGGATAGTCTCCAACCAGACTGTCTGTAATCGGCAGTATCTGTTTTGGATCCAAATATTGGCCATAGAATCAGACAATCATTATTTTCTGACATATGTTTTGAGTCTACAGCTAGTAGAGTCAGATCATGAACTCTTCTGCCGGAACAAAGGAGTAACAAAGTTGCCGTATGTCTACAAGTAGCAAATACATTATTCGCGTCTACAAAATAGCTTCCCATAAATTCTGCCAGTTTGTCGACGTCCCAGACTACAGATTTTTGAGCTATTGGGTTTTTCAAAGCAATAGACTTTAGAATATGAGTTACTAAAACGTGGGAACTTAATTTGGAAGATTCGTCAGGGTTGCTTAGCGTGCAGACCACAGATTTATGTAATAAGATAGTTTTATAAGACAAACCCTCTATAAGACTCAAATCTGCAAGAAAACGATCCAAAATTTGACCTGTTGGTCGGAAGGGGTTTAATTTATGTTTTTTTTTTTGTCCATGTGAGCCACCTATTCCATGCTACTCGATAAGTCTTTTTGGTTGATGGCCGCCAAGAGGATTTTAAGAGCTGTAACTGAGCTTCATTCCATTCAACTAAGGTCTGGGACCACCCCCACATTTCCATACTTCTAACGTCATTTCCCGGACTCTTGGGGGTGGGAGGCCTGTCACCGTATCTATCAGCTGTGAATGCAGTTTCTGGATTTTGAATGGAGTTGCTAACGCACGGGCTTTCAGATCTGCTCTCCAAAAGACTCTCTCCCACCTCGGGACTACTATTAGAAAGACACCTAACGCAGAGTTGAGGTGAGCTAGTACCTTGGGCACTAGGTAAGGTGGAGGAAACACCCAAGCTAGTGGGTAAGTCCAGTTTTGGGAGAAGGCATCGTGGTACATTGCTTGAATGTCGTTCTGATCCAGTGACACATAATTCATCACGACTTTTGCCCGTTCTGACGCAAATAGGTCTATCATTGGAACTCCGAACTTTTTGAATATTTTCTCCGTACACTGAGGTAAGAGATGCCACTCCGGAGGGAGCCGATGACGAGAAAGATGGTCTGCATGACAGTTGTATTTTCCCGGAATATGCTGGATTTTCAAGTTGATTTGGTACCGGTCTAGGATTTGAAAAATCTCTCTCGTGATTTTTAGCAACGAAGGAGACCTGGTCCCCCCTTCGTTTCTCAAAAAGGCTACAACAGTCCTGTTGTCGCATTGAACTAGAACGGTAGACTTGGAAATGTCTGGACCTCGCTCTTCTATGGCCTTTAGTATTGCGAGCATCTCCTTTTGATTGCAATGGAGTTGTTGCTCGTGATCTGTCCACAGTCCTGATAGTGCGTATCCATCGAGCTGGGCTCCCCAAGCTACATCCGACGCGTCTGTGGTCAGGAAATGTGATGGTGGCGGGTTGTGAATCAGAGAGGCCCGGTGGCAATTTAGCAGCCACCAATTTAGGTCCTCCTTTACTTCTATAGGTAAAACTACACTGACACAGTCTTCTTTTAGTTTTTTGTTTAGAAACATTAGTGTGTCCCGAAAGTGAAGTCTGCCCTTCGGTACCACGAAACTGGCGAAGTTTAGAAGTCCTAACAGGCTTTGTAGTGCTTTCAGTGACGTTATGTGTTCGTGTAACAGATCCATTACCTTTTCTCTTATTTTTGTGATCTTTTCGTGTGGCAATGATCTCTCGTTTATCCATGGATTCCATAAAACACCTAGAAATACGAGGCTTTTGCACGGAGTTGTGACAGATTTTTGATAATTCGTCTGCCACCCCAGGTAGTTTAGGCGATCTAACACTATTTGGACGTGCACCCGCAGGACCTGATAGTCCTGGTGAACCACGAAAAAATCGTCTAAATAGACGAGTATTCGAATACCCTCCTCTCTTAGTGTCTGCGCTACCCAGTTTGTTAGAGTCGCGAAGACTTTGGGCGCTGTGCTGAGGCCAAAAGGAAGGCAGGTCATTTCTAGCAATCTTCCTCTGTAACTTAGACGTAGGAATCGCCTGTGTGACTGGTGTATTGGCAAATTGAAGTAAGCCTGTGACAAGTCGACTTTGCAAAGCCAGTCGTTTGGTTGGAGGAAGTCTGGGACACGAAACATATTTATGAGCTTGAATGGCTCCGTGTAAACAAAATCGTTCAGATTTTTTAGGTTGAAAATAGGCCGGTTGGTGCCATCGGCTTTGGGGACCAGAAACATTGAGGACAGGAAACTCGGAGAATGCGAAACTTCCTCTAGCACCTCTTGCGTTATCATTTGAGATATGATGGTTGACATTTTCTCGGATACCTTTGTTTGAAATGGGTTTTGTGCATTGGGTATCACTAGAGGTGGTTTTTTGATGAAAGGTATGCGATAACCTTTTATTATGCGAAGAAGGGTTTTTGGTGCTCCGAGTTTCTTCCATCGTTCGGCATAGAACTTTAACTGGCCCGCTCTGAAGTCCTGACTGTCAAAACCTGCTTCTCTTCCCTCCTGGGGCATATTCAGTGGCTGAAGTCCGTTTTCTGTTATTTCTGCTCGTCTCTTGCTTGTTAGGAGGATGCTGGTGAGTTCCTCGAGAACGAAAAGGCCCACGATAGTTGTGGCTAGACCCACGTGTTCCTTTATTGTTGTTGCCGGTTCCCTGCGTGGGATGGCAATGACCTGACCTCTGTGAGGTATGGCTGTGTCCACAGCCCTGCGAGGGCTGGAAGCATGGCATAGAGCAACACGCCTGGCGGGCACCCTGCGAGGGTGCCCTGTAATAAGCTGACCCCTGCGAGGGGTAGCGAGTGGTCTTCTTAAATCCTGCTTGCGAAGTAGGTTTGAAGCCACTGGTTTTATTTGGAGGCAGGAAGGTCTTCTTAACACCTCCGTTTCTTTCCAATGTTGATGACAGAAGCTCAGGACTAAAAACCAGTTGATCGGAAGGTGGAATTTTGCGCAACGCAGACTTAACTAGAGGGTCGCGAACATAATTTATTAGTCCGTCTCTACGCATTTGAATAATTTCTGCGCGATGACCACAAATAAGTTGAATCAAATCTGAAGACACTTTATAATATTCACCATCCGAAAATAATTCAGAGATTTTGTTATGCAACTGATCGGGTGTTACACTACCTTTGACACGTGCCCAGGACAAAAGATCGGTCATGCTAGTTTGTAATACCTCTCGTTGCTTAAGTGCACAAAAGGTTAGAGCACCATAGGCTTTGTCAGCCAAAGCTAAATGTCTTGAAGAATCATATGGTTTGATTTCTTCGTTGATCTCCAGCTCAGTAAAACCAGGGCTGTGATTATATAATTTCTGTACTTCCGAATACCTAACCTCGCACCATTCAGTTTTATTAAAATGCTGAATATCATTTAAATATTTGAGATAATTTTCAGGAGCCTTAGGGACGGGCGGTTCCTTTAATTTTACTTGTAAATCAAATTTGAATTGATGTGATTCGTTTGATTTTTCATTGACTACATCATAATCATACAAAGACCTATAATCATTATTATCTAATAAGGAAATTTCGTCATTACTGCCATCTGCCTGCATTTCTGCTGATCGCCGAGGTGAACATGCAGAGTTTCTATCGCTATAAAAAACACGTTCGCGTAGCTCGCTAATCTCTTGAGTTAATTGTTGCAATAAATCTGCTTTACGAGAATGGCGGCCCCCCTTCCTTTTTTTACAGTGACGGCGACGTTTCTTTTTATTGAGCTTCGCTGATGACGAAGTAGAATAGCTAGAAGAACTGGATGATGAGCTAGAAGACGACTCGTTTGTCCGATGTTCTCGACGCAACGTAGACCCCTTGTTTTGTAACCCCGATGGTCCCGGAGCTTCCATCGTTATTAGATTACTTGCGCCCTCCATCCTAATTAAAACGAAAACTTCGATTTTTTATGATTCCTATCTGGACGCACCATGAGCAGGTACGTAAGCGATTAAGAACATACAACCGAAATTCAAAAAGGTAGGTATCTGATATATAATCACGAATCTATTTTAACATTAACCATATAAAGTCATAAAAATAGTTCTACAATCTTTAGAGCAATGAGGGTAGTTTGAGAAAAAAAAGAAATTAAAAATTCAATAAAGGTTTTGCATTGCGAATAATATAGGTAATGCAATGCTGGCTAAGGGCAAGGTCGAACGGTAACACCGTTTTTTAAAAATATAACTTTGCCCATAAACATAGTGATCATGCATCGCATCACCGTAAAAGTTTTATGAAAAAAATTATTTGTACTTACAATATTGTCCGATGGAATGCACTTATAAATATAATCACTTTTGAAAAAAAAAATTTAAATTTATTTTTAAAAGTTGTCTCGACAACCTCTTTTCACGCGGAAAAAGACGCCAATGATCGGCGATTCGCTGCCAAGGCTAAGCCCACATTAGGCAGCGCCACCTGGTGAGGAAACTGGATGTGCGAAAGAGACACATAGATACAACCATAGGAAAGAGCAAAAGAGAGGGAAGTATAGCGGAAACCAGTAGTGCCACTCTCAATCTAGTAAGCTTCAAATAACGGTCAAGTGTTTAATTACCTTTTTTAAATCAACATTATTTATAGTCCGCTAATTGATTAGGTAAATCAAAAAGCATCTTTTCATTTAAGGTTGATGCGCCAGGGTAGCCCGCGAAATTCAAAATTTCTTACGTTTTTTGCAATTTGTAAGTCAGTGTGAGCTTGTATATTGATTAAAATATGATTCGCGGCCGTAGCTGATATGGCTTGACAGAATTATAATCATTAGAATCAGCAATACAACTCCATAAGTTAACATTTATCTCAAATCTAGCGATTTCATGAAATCATGAGGTTTGAGGTAAATGCTAACTTATGGAGCTGTATTGCTGATTTTAATGATTATAATTCTGAAAAACCATATTAGCTACGGCCGCGAATCATATTTTAATCAACATACAACCTCACACTGACTTACAAATTGCAAAAAACGTAAGAAATTTTGAATTTCGCGGGCTACCCTGGCGCTTTCGCCTTAACATTCTTAAAAATTTCGTTCCGAGTGAGCGAGAGAGGTAACAAAATGTGACAGGCTCCTCTTAATTACGACAGACCATAGGGGGGGACCGCAGCGAGGATCAAGCTTACCTAGTGGCAATTATTAGCTGATGGTGACGTTCTTATGTGTTCTTATTGGGTTCTATTGCCTGATACTTACGACAGGTTCAGCTACTTAACTGCTTAAGAGCGTTGGCTCGGTACGGCATTTCATACAAACTTTCAAGTCCTTTTTTATCGAAATGAATGAACCGATTTTAATGAAACTTCATACGCATAAGCAGGATACATAGGTCTAAAAAGTTAGTTAAGAACATTTTCTAAATGTCTTATTTAAAAAAAGATAAATGGAAATCTCTGTTTCTATGGAATATTTAAAATCGGTCTAATTTAGCTGCAACACTATTTTTCGAAAATGTTCTTAACTAACTTTTTAGACCTATGTATCCTGCTTATGCGTATGAAGTTTCATTAAAATCGGTTCATTCATTTCGATAAAAAAGGACTTGAAAGTTTGTATGAAATGCCGTACCGAGCCAACGCTCTTAAGTATACACCATGTTATAGGTAGGTAAGAACTTGTGTGTGTTATAATTATAAGATTCTTTGGGTCCTGCACCTAGGACCTAGGAATATGAAAAGTCCTGACAAAAAGCCGGACATTTGCAAAAGAGTGTACCTACGGTTATATTTGCAGTACTTATGTACCTACTTATTCAATTAACTCTAGGTGCTTATATTATTTTCTAAAATAAAAAAGTCCGGACAAATGCTTAGGTGCCATGCAGTAGGTAAAGGTACAAAATATGGTCAACGCACACAAGCAGTAAAATGCTCGAGCAGTCTTCATTTACAAAATCTATAGGTAATTAACTAAATATTTACTAAAAATAGAACTGCTTAAAATAGTATAATACGGCAACACTCGCCAATTATCACTTGCACACTATTTTAAACTCCACGGTCATTAAAATAGGTCCCTTTTCTAAATTGTTTTGTGTGTTAGCGAAGTCTATTCTATTCAATTTTTAATAAAAGGCAAGAAAAGCCGATGTCGACTATTCTGCCAATGTCTAAAGTGAGCTAGAAAAACAAGAGTGAATGAGAAAAAAAAATACCGAGGAACGATAACGTCAAATACCTATGTGAGTAAAAAGTCTTTCTCCCTTATTCATAAAAAACTAAAACGCTCTACAAACCCATTTTAGTTAAAATAGTGTGTTATTGTCTTCTTCTTTCAAACTCAAATCATAATTCGAAAGAAATTGACAAAGCACTATTTTAACTAAAGCAGGTTTGTAGAGCGTTGTAGTTTTTTTATGAATAAGGGGGATAATTTTTAAATAAATGCTTTTTTATAAGTGTAAATTAGCTTGTTCTAGCATTAAAATAAGTTCTACCTACTAGACAATCGTATTAATAGGTATCTAAAAGACGAAGATAGGTAATTTTCAAACCCCTCCTCGACCATCACCAAGTCACAAAACAGATAAATAAGTTTGACAAGAACTGTTAGCAGGGTGCTGCACCATGCTTATAGATTAGCTACTTATAGGTATTAAATATTTATTTTCACAAACAAAAAATCATTGTGCAAGCATCTTCAATGTGTGCAAAACGTACCTAGATTAAGTTTAAGTATTATTTTATTATCATTAGGTAAAAAAACGTGACAAAATAAGAGAAAAAAAAATCATGTGAGCAGACGCAGATTAGAATTAGGTACATACCTACTACCTATTATATTTTTATTACCATGAGAATAATAGAATATTAGAATAATTTATTTAAGTTACATAATTTAAAATCTAACAGTACCTATAACAAAAACTAAAACCAAAATTATAAATTACTTAATACAATCTAATGTCACCATAAAATTAAAAAACGTTAGAACAATTATTAAATAGAAAATACAAATATTTTACAAAATTACCAATTTTCAAAAAACCCGCCCCTAACTGTTCCTGGCGCAAAGGTGCCCATAACGCTTGCAGCATTGCCACGTTGGATGGCAATAGCCAACCTTTGCACCAAGAACGAGCCGGAGCGGGATTATTCATTTATTTAAGACACAAACACACAAGTTACAAAACATGAAATATGTAGTAGAAACTCTACAACAAAGTTTTAGTTGACTTTCACTTGACTTTCAGAATGACATGACACGAAACCTGTCTAAAAGCGCGAATAAATTAATAATACACGATATTCTCAGGTTTATTATTTAAAGTCCGCGAAAGTTTGGTCAAGCTAAGTAGGTTTCTTTAGTCCTATTGTCGTCATCGTCATTATATTCCTCCTGCCCTCAATCATCCTAATTTATTTAGGTCGGTGCAGCAGTCTTCTTCATTTTGGTAAATACACATTTAAAAAAAATATTATTTGTGAATTTTAAAATCAACCCCTATTTTAACCCCGGGGATGATTTTTCAAAAACGCTGTACCACATATTTCTTTATTTCCTACCAAAAGCATAAATTTGAACTTTCTTATCCTTAACTTAACAAATTCCCCATACAAACTTTCATCCCCTATATCAACCCCCTGTAGGATTATTTTTTAAGACAAAAAGTAGCCTATATCCTTCCCCAGGATGCTATCTATAGCCTTGCCAAATTTTATCAAAATCCGTGCAGTTTTGTGAATTTTAAAATCAACCCCTATTTATAAGGTTTATCTTAGGGGATTTTTTTCACAAAAACGCTGAACTCCTTATTTCCTACCAAAAGCGTAAATTTGAATTTTCATAAATCACTAATTTAAGAAATGCTGGGTTTCCCATACAAACTTTCATCCACTTTATCACCCCCTGTAGGATTATTTTTTAAGACAAAAAGTAGCCTATGTCCTTCCTCATGATGCCATCAGCCTTGCCAAATTTTATCCAAATCCGTGAATTTTAAAATCAACCCCTATTTTACCCCCTTAGGGGATGATTTTTCAAAAACGTTGAAGCACATGTTTCTTGATCTCCTACCAAAAGCATTTTGAATTTTCATATCCCTAACTTACGAATTAAATGCTGGGTTTCCCATACAGACTTTTTGAGACAAAAGTAGTCCTTCCCCAGGATGCCATCTATATCCTTGCCAAATTTTATCGAAATTTGGTTCAGTGGTTTATACGTGAAAAGGTAACAGGCAGACAGACATACACCAGACAGTTTCGAATTTATAATATTAGTAGATATGGATGTATTTAGGTTTAGGTGACGCGTTAATTCATTAATTCCTGCAGTAAAGATAACTAGATGAACACCTGCGGAATTGATAGGAAATTATCGTCTTAAGTAGTTAATGTAATCTAAAAATTCTAACTTTACGTGACCGATACTGTGTCGGTCACTGTTATTATTTGACATTCATTAATAATTGCATCATTAACGGCCGGTTTTTCAGGTTTTTATCCATTCGATAGTAATTATTGCATGGTTCGATATCGTGTTTCTGAACACTTTGTTATCCCCTCAAGTGTTGAATGCACCCCACGTGTGCATAAGAAAAACCCTTTTTTTGTTAGGTATATAAGCTTATATCACATTTATATAAATGTAAAAAAAACATCTTCCGATGGAAAACCAATAATCATCATTAGTTGTGAACCTATGGAGTTCGCAGCTAACTCTCCCTCCCCCCCCGCGTGTCAAATGCACCCCAAGTGTGCAAAAGGACAAAACTTTACATAATAGGTATATAAGCTTAGATCACATGTATATAAACGTAAAAAAACATCATCCGATGGAAAACATTTCATCATCAGTAGTTGTGAACCTATGGGGTTCGCAACTAACCCCCAACCCTCCCCACTCGCTGGGGTTTTGGGTCTAAAATTAGCCAAACTCAGACACTTGAGGGGTTATGGAAGAATTTAGCTTTAAAGTGGAGTGAATTACTATCGAGGGTTTATCTCTGAGGACCTCAAAAACCGAGCATAAGGAAGGAATTCGCTTAATAAGATAATTTTGTGGAATAAATGGTTTAAACTCCGTGTAAGAATTCTTCAGAAACCAAGAATTAATGTCTGTTTCACGACCTTTGAATATGTAGCGGTTAATTTGACGGGCAGATAATTTCAAATAAATGATGTTCCATTTTTTATCTGATGGATATTGCCTCTCCATATACCTACTACTTTAACGTACAATTTCGTGGATAGGTTCACAGTACCTACCAAAAGTTTTGAGTCCGTGTTATCGTAAGCCTCTAATCCTTTGTCATACCGTCCTTTTTAGGCCATACTTACTTATTTGCGCTAACTTTGTTTTCGACCAACTCTGCTCCATCTTGCCATCGGTCTTCCCACACTCTTAATGGATTATGGACCTACGTTTGGCTGGGTCGATTCATTGTTGATTTTCCTAATACGAAAATTGACAGAATCTGTATCGATCTGGCTTCCGACAGATACCTACCCAATCGCGCGGTGAAGGCACTCTGCAATCATGGCTCTTGCAACTGTGTTAAAAATATCGGAAGTAATAGGTAATTAAAACAAAAAATGTAAGCTTCCCGTCATCGACAATTTAAAGACAGATTCGTAGGATATGGTACACACGGCTACACATCAAGCTATACATTTCCAATTTACACTGACCTCTCATTGTAAGGAAATCCTATAGAATGCGAGATCAGCTTATACTGGAAATGTATAGCTTGATCTGTAGCCGTGCGTACGAGGTGGATTGATTAGTTGGTTCAAAATGAAATGCGTTAATTTTAAAGTTAATATAACTGTTTATTTTCAATATAATAAAAAAGCACAATATGCCTTGCCCAGACAAATTTTCCAAGAGAAGGAAGTTCTAAAGTGTTGCCAATTAATGACACTAATAGACATGTGTTGCCCGTTAATATTGGGTATGGTTACTAAATTGAACTAAGTATAAAATTATAAACTAACTTTTATACAATATAAGTATGTATGTTAATAATAAGGACTTGAACAATAGGTAGAGGTATGTTCAGGACATACGCATTTAGATATTAAAGTAGGTAGGTAATGGATTCCAGCACTCACTAGATTGAAAATACTAGAACAATAAAAATTATTAAGTACCTATGTATTAGTTTTAGAGCATAGGTAAGTTAATCCACGGAAAATTCATTTCACCAGGGTCTTCTCAAATCCTCAAAATGACGATGATAGAAACGGAGTCGTTTGCGGAGTACATCTTGGTGGAGCACCGCTGGATAGTAGTGATGGTGGCCTTGCTGCCCATCTCAGCGATATGGAAGGTGTGGTCTACCTTCAGGAACTATGTGGTCTTCAAGCTGAACAGCGCGCCTAAAATGCATGATAGGAAAGTCAAGAATGTTCAGAAGCAGGTTTGTTTTTATGGCACTGGTTGACTGGTGATGACTAACTAAGTAACATAAGTTGAGTCGGTATTGGTTGACTGGTGATGACTAACTAAGTAACATAAGTTGAGTCGGTATTGGTTGACTGGTGATGACTAACTAAGTAACATAAGTTGAGTCGGTATTGGTTGACTGGTGATGACTAACTAAGTAACATAAGTTGAGTCGGTATTGGTTGACTGGTGATGACTAACTAAGTAACATAAGTTGAGTCGGTATTGGTTGACTGGTGATGACTAACTAAGTAACATAAGTTGAGTCGGTATTGGTTGACTGGTGATGACTAACTAAGTAACATAAGTTGAGTCGGTATTCTTGTGCGATGGATCCTGAAATGAAAGAAGGAGTCAAAAGTTTTTGGTGTTTGGTCAAGTTGGTCAGGTTGAGTGCAAATTGCTCCTAAAAGAAATATTATCTATAATAAAAGGTCGCGAGCGAATGCAACATCATATTCATAGATATATGATAATTATAAAGTGAATTAGAATGACCAATTTGAAAAGATCACAAAAATCACGTAAGATCATAGTGTGGTACCTAATTCAAACAGGATAAGCTTTCGCAATATGAACAACTTTTACTATGGGACCAAACTTGAAATCGCGAAAAAAAAATCAGCTGCTCTCTACATTTTGATGAGTTTGGTGTAGATAAAAATGTACTGAAGTTAGTTCCATAGTGAAAGTTGTTCATATTCATGGGTAGAACAACCTGTGAAAATTTGCGCACTGCTTAAAAACTTATCCTGTATACCGTGTTTGCCATTTCAGAGTTCTTGTAACTTTTTCTGATTTATTCAGTTTGTCCCATCCTCTTAATTATACCAATACCTAGAGTCCCCTTCTTTTTTACTCCACATCACCGCTTTATAGAACTACACCAATCCTCACTTCCAGGTGAAGGCCTGGCTATCAGGCGACCGGAGCACCCGCCTCTGCACAGCGCGCCCCGCCTGGCAAGCCATGTCCTTTCGCCAGGGCATCTACAAGAAGACCTTCACCAACATCAAGGTCAACCTCGTTGATGTGCTGGAAGTTGATATGGATAATATGGTAAGAAGCTTTTATAATTCTCTTTTATATAAAAAAGTTTTTATTTTTCACTTTTTCAGTCAGTTTGCAATTTATCTAAGTTACAATAGCCTTTGTCAACTGCTCATCGCCTTTTACAAATTATTGCTTTTCCCGATGCAGGGACGTTAGTTCTCCTAGTAAGAACCAGGAGAACTGGAGCTCCATGGTGAAGTCATCATCACCATTATGCATTTTGACGAACTTATATTACTTAGCAACCTTAATAAAGTAATCGAAGCGCAACCCGTGAAATACTTATGTACTTACCTATAATTGAGAAGTTCCGGTGGCCATCTGTGGTCTTCTTTATCAAATGGTGCTTTCCGAGAGCAACTGCACGAGTTACCATAAAAAATACTCAAATCGCTATAGGTGTGCCTAAAAAATTTGAGGTTTTCCCTCGATTTCAATGGGAACCCCTCATCACATTCTGACTTGGTGACAATGGGACCACCTCGAGAGTATATACCCTTTCAAACAAAAAAAGAATTTTGCAAATCCGTCTCTAAACGACGAAGTTATGCCCGAACATAGGTACTTACATAAAAAAAAAATAGAAACATCCGAATTGATAACCTCCTCCTTTTTTCAGAAGTCGGTTAATAAAAACTAGCTTTTGCCCGCGTCTTCGCCCGCGTGGATGTCGGAAAATATCCCACGGGAACATAGTACCGGGAAATCCTTCCTTATTCCTTGTCTACGTTATATAGGGAACCTCAACATTGACTTATAGATTACTAGTTTTTATATCAATGAACCTCAAACAAAATATATATAAAAAACGTATTTATTTTATTAAATCAGAACCAGAGAAAATCTGCATCACAATACGAATGTGAAATTATGCCCATAACTTTGTTTACTGTGATCGAAGCAATAAAAATACAAAACATCTTACGTCAATTCAAATGGTATGGGATTGTGAATAAAACAAAACCGAATGATAATGAGACTTTTTTTTTGTGTATGGGAAATCATCAAATAACTTCTCCCGCTCTGGGTGGAGCGGAAGGGCGTGTCAGACTTTTACTGACTAAAACCCACCCGTGTTCCTTCAGTTGCCTATGCCAGGGCCACGGTATCTTTTTCAAACAACCCGCGACACCAGCGGCATCGGCCCTATTGGACCCCATCTTTTGAGACTGGATTCAATATACCTAATCAGACTGTGATTGTCTTTGACAATTCAGCAGAGGTTCACGCTCTGAGTTTGCCAGAGCAGAACGGAGTATTCTTGGTATTAAACTTGTGGACCCCACGAATACAACAATCCGTTCCATCACTGTTCACTCGGAAAACTACTACGAATTGGGATGGACACATCTGCCGCATGTCAGACGATCAATGGGCCAAACTTACGACCCAGTGGGTCCCGCTTAGTGGCAAACGACATCGCGGCAGGCCCAGACGGAGACTGCGGTATGAGCTGGACTCCTTTAATAAAGATTGGTGCTTGGCAGCTCTGGACAGAGAGAGGTGGAAAGAGAGTAGGTAGTTTGCCCAGTAGTGGGACAATAGTGGCTTATTTATTTACCCAATAGAATTTAAATTGTAGAGTCAAAATCTTGAAATTGGAGACGGTAGGTATATTATGTGCATAATGTGCGCATCGGATAAGCTAGGGAAAATGTTATTTAAAAAAATTCAATCCTTATCCTTGGTTTCAAATCTATGGTGATGACGTGATGGTCAGCTGAACATATTTCACGAAACGACGACAATGTCCACCTCCAAAATCAAAAATCAAAAGTCCTTTATTCAAATTAGGCTGAGAATCAACACTTTTTGAACGTCAAAATTACAGTAAGACAGTCCCCACAAAACGCCCGCCCTTCACCACTTCCTAGTGCTTTAGCTGGGAAGAAGAAGTAGCGGAACAAACTCCCCAGCAGCACAGCTGTCTGTTCAGTTAGAAGAACTAGATTCTATACAATAGTACCTATGCAAAATAATTTACGCTCCCACATAATAGGAGCGTAAAATCGATTATTTCAACTAACTCAAACTTTCGGACAATAGGGAAATCTACGAGGATCACATCAAAATAGCCGCAAGCGCAAATCTATGAACGTCCAAAACATGAATCTAGGCTTTACATATTGTCTTGAAAATAGCTGCTTTAAGAAAAACTCAAAAGCAATTTATTTCAATTGCACCAATAACAGGAACTTTTGAATTGTCAAGGAGTCGGTCAGTCAGAAAGATGAAGCTAGTTGCTCATTGCAAAGCGTCGTGGAAAAGAATGTGCAACAATTCCATGGACACTTATAATGTGAGTTATAGGTACGATTTAGGTAGATAGACGAGCTGATGTGAAATTAATTTATAAGTCATTTTCCGATCCAAACCCTACTTATTTATTTTTAAAGTAGGTTTAGGTAAGTACCTAACTGTTGCTATCTACATCCTTAATATCCATAAATAAAATATCGACGGTGAAGTGCCAATACCTCCTCTGAAATTTTTCAAGAAATTCACTTTTAAATCGTTTTGAATTTAGAGGTGTTATTCGCAAGTTTTAACGAAATCTTTTAGTTGCCATTAAATTAAATTGTGGAAATACCTCCCAACTAAACCAACGTGTCTATTTTATGGCAACGTTTTTTCAGTTTATGTAAATTTTTGACTTTGTCAGTTAGGTAGGTATTAGTGCCTTCGCCGTCGATATGTAGGTATAAAAATTCTGCATTACAAATCAGAACCGGAAGAAATCTGTATCACAATAAATTGAATTATACCCATAATTCTGTTCACTGATATCGAACCAATACAAAAACCAAACATTTTACCATTTTTCCTACGTCAATTCAAATAGTCTACATAGGATTGTGCTTATTTAAATAAAACAAAACCTAATGTTAATGAGACGGGCTTAAATATGACCAGACTAATTGCTAAGTTAGAAGGTTATTATTTGTATGCAGAATTTTTGTGAAGTTAAAAACTTGTTGCAGGAGAAGGTCAGGCGTGTAATGCTATACTAATAATATTATCTATGCATCTTAATAACCAGAAAAACTAACTGCGTTTTTAGATGTTTTTAAAAGTTTATTCTTATCCTTGGCTTCAAGTATGTGTGTGACTGTCGGCTAAATCTATATCTATACAATATTTTATTTTATTACTATTCGTGTCTGTCTGTGTAGACGCGTTGTTATTCTAAACTCCGTAACGGATATCAAAATAGGATTTATTTGAGATTCACAAAAAGAGGTGCATCCATTACTTAATCGTCGTTAATTTAACTAACTGACGTATCTGACATTTTGGACTAAGCCGATAGCCGACCTAACTAAAGTAATTTGATACATTTTCCAAGTCGAATCGATCTGTCTAATCGGCGTATCTGTACCTATGCCTTACGGTTCCCATGACAATGCAAAAATCGAGACCGATATCTACAGTTTACAAAAAAAAAAGAAAAATAGCTTGCCCTGTAAAATTTTCTTCGAATCATAGTTAGATTAGCGACGATATTAGTGTCATCATCTACATAGCCTTTGCCCAACAATGTAGGGGTCGGCTTCCTGTCTAACCGGATGACTCAAATCGATCGATGAACGACTGCCTATAATAGAAATTGGGAATTATTTGAAGTTAGTCGATTAAATATATGCCGAAGTAAACTTATCTGTTGTTTCTTCTTTTTTTTTTCTAGACAGTCGGTTGCGACTCTCTCGTCACAATGGACCAGCTTTGTCGCACTCCTGAGCCCCTCGGCTGAGCACTAGGAGTAGTGCCCGAATAAGACCAGCTGACAAATTGGCGGGCTCGTTTATTACTAAAGACCACAATCTTCTTTTTTTTTTCAGACGGTTCGCTGCGAGCCTCTCGTCACGATGGGCCAGCTCTCCCGCACTCTAGAGCCACTAGGCCTGGCACTAGCAGTAGTGCCCGAACTGGACCAGCTAACAGTTGGCGGGCTCGTCATGGGCACCGGCGTGGAGTCTTCCTCTCACATCTACGGCCTGTTCCAGCACTTCTGTCTGCAATACGAGCTGGTGTTAGCTGATGGATCTGTTGTTACTTGCAGCAAGGTATGGTTTAACTTAGAGCCTTAGCTTACCTTACAAACCCCAATTTGTACTTTACAGGGAGTAAAAAAAAATCAATAAAAAAAACAATCATCTTTATTCTCTTTTAAGGGGTCACTGTACTCATCATTATGAACAACTTTTATTAGGGATCCAAACCTTAAATCGCGAAAAAAAACGTTGCTCCCTACATTTATGTTCGCATAACGCGTCAAAATGTAGGGAACAGCTGATTTTTTTTTTTCGCGATTTCAGGTTTGGTGCCATAGTAAAAGAAAAAAAAAAATACTAATGATGAGAAAATAATGGTCATCATTTTGAACAAATTTGAATTTTGAAAAATATAGTAAGTATTTAAATAGCAGGATAGTGAGGGTTGGCAACCCTACTGTACACCCTCATTTCTTTTCCCAGTTATTTAAAGTCCCATGGTTCATGGGGCGACCCTATTGAAAGAAAGAAAAAGTATTTATTGTGACTCGCACAGGAAGATCACCAGCTAAAACTAAAAACACAATGATAAAAGTTCAAAACAAAAATAAAGAAACAAAATTATATTTAAAAAAAATAAGTAAATAAAAAACAGAAAGTCCTGTACGAGGCCAAAAGGTCCCTATCTCAGCATGATGCTGCGACATTTAAAATAAGTGTCGCAGCGCTGGTATTGCCATCAACCAGGCACAAATCCGGGCTACTGAGAAATTCCTGATGGAAAAAACCCAATAAGATTTTGCCAGATCTGGGAATCGAACCCGACCTCATATTTACCTACCTAATGTGATATTTTTTTATTTTCCAGGATGAGAACCCTGACCTGTTCTACGCGATTCCCTGGTCCTACGGCACGCTCGGGTTCCTAACATCGGCAGTCATCAAAGTTGTTCCTGCTAAAAAGTAATTATGACCACATTTTATAACAACATCGATATTGACATTTTCTATAAGCAGGCGGTTCAGGTCTATAAAAAGAAAATCAATAAGTACTTAACTTTGGTTTGGCCTCTTCACTTGTAGTACTTGGACCTTGACCGGTATTTTAACCATATTCTAGTGACCTTGGACTTCCTAAAGTACCTCAGTCTCAAGCATGCTATAATTATTGAACTCAGTCAGCTCACGCGACCGTTACTTATCACCGAGAAATTGTAAAGGGGGAAAAGGGCCAAGCTTAACTGCAGAATGAACTACGCATCACGCTTGTGTGTTTCTCGATGGGAGGGTAAGGGGGAGGTGTTTAGTAGTCAGGCAAATCAATAGCTAAGCAAACTGACACACTACGTCAATTTGTCGTGTTATAGCCTACGACATATACAACGGGTAGAGACATAGCCAATTCATCCCGCTAGGAGTCGCATCGTCGCTGGTGTTGTTTACCTGTTATTCGTATATTTAAATTAGATTGATGATTTGGTGGTACTATTTCAATATAGAATTGTAATAGAATTATTTGATACTATATACTTGCTTATACTATGTACCTATAGTAATAGATATATCAAGGTGGTTTCGCCGGGAAGGATACTCCGCAGCGCAACCACTTTAAATACAAGTTTACGTCGAAACTACAGTTATAGACTTTTTTTTAATAGGACTAGAATTTTATAGACATTCCATAGATTTTTTTATGTAACTTATTCTTGTTAAAGCAAAGGTGGTTGCGCCAGGGAGCATGACGTGTTAAACACCTATTTTTTTATGGTTAGAGCGCACGTTTACTGCTTAGAATCCTTGAAAACCTTCAACAGATAAGACAGCTGACAGTTACCAGCGATAGTGGCGTCATCTATAATTAGCTTTTCCTGTTCCTTCCCACTGTCAAAGAATGACAGTTGTGATTGGACTATACAAATAATTTAAATTGGTACTTCTGATTTCCTGACTTTATTATCGCATCGAGCCTATTACCATCAGCCCACCATTCATAAAATTACATATCTACATATTTGCAGTAATTTTGACGTTACTGAAGTTCAGAAATAGAAAAATAGAAATAATTTATTTGCTTACCAGCTTTTGCCCGCGGCTCTGCCCGCGTGGATGTCGGGAATTATCCCACGGCCGGGAACGTATTACCGGGATAAAAAGTATCCTATGTCCTAATACAGGTCATGGTGTACCCATGTGCCAAATTTTATCCAAATCCGTTCAGCCGTTTTAGCGTGGAAGGGTAACAAACAAACAAACTCACTTTCGCATTATTCGATATGATATTGTAGGTAGGTTGGTAGGTATACAGATGTGATGGAATTTTTATAAATAGTCTCGATACATTTTAGGTAGGTACCTTATGGCATGCAAAATTTTCAAAAAATTGATTCCTTTCCAATGTTGTTAGTATTGTTCCCATCATCAACATCAAAACAGGCCGACTTCACTCACTGCTGGGCATAGGTGACCTTAGGTCTCTCTTTTGCCAATCCCCAGCACGCTCCTGTGCCAGCCTCATCCAGGTTTTTCCATCTCGTCTACCAGTCCTTGGACGACACTCTGTCCCAGCCTTACTCCACCTGTCACCACTGTGCCTTACCAGGGGTCCTGCCCAATTCCATTTGAGTTCCATAATACGCTTTCCGATATCGAAGACCTTCGTAAGTCTTCGGATCTCGACGTTTGGAACTGATGACGCTCATCTCAGCACCGTACGTCATGGTGGGTAAAACACACTGGTTATATAAGGTGTATCTATTCATACACGAAATCTCCTAAGGGGTCATTGTACTCATCATTATGAACAACTTTTACTATGGGACCAAACCTGAAGTTGCGAAAAAAAAATCAACTGCTCCCTATATATAAGGTGTATCTATTCATATACGAAATCTCCTAAGGGGTCATTGTACTCATCATTATGAACAACTTTTACTATGGGACCTAACCTGAAGTCGCGAAAAAAAAATCAACTGCTCCCTACATTTTGACGAGTTTGATAAAGATAAATGGACTGAACAGCAACAGCTGATCTTTATTGCGCCATTTCAGGTTTGGTCCCATAGTAAAAGTTGTTAATAATGATGAGTACAATGACCCCTTAAGAGATTTCGTGTATGATTCACCTTATAGAGGCGGGACTTCAGACATCGTTGAATTTTAGCAGAATGTCAAGCTGTATTCTTCTCGATGTCTGTTTGTTGATGCTTTGCCATTTAATATTATGTATTTCTTTCCTGTCAGATACATCCGCCTCGAATACCACCCTCACAACAAGTTGTCGGACCTATCAAACCACTTCATTCAGGAGTCCTTGAAAGACAAGCCGCATGAGTTCATCGAAGCTCTGCTGTACACCAAGGAGTCAGGAGTTCTCATGACTGGAGATATGGTGGACGAGGTTGGAGATGATGGAAAGGTAGGGTACCTAACTGTTTAGTATGCTTTTCTATTCAATCAATCAATCTGCCTAGCCTTTTTCCAACTATGTTGGGGTCGGCTTCCAGTCTAACCGGATGCAGCTGAATACCAGTATTTTACATGGAGCGACTGCCTGTCTGACCTCCACAACCCAGTAACTGGGTAATACGATACCCCTTGGTAAGACTGGTTGTCAGACTTTCGGGCTTCTGACACCCGTAACGACTGTCAAAGATCCACGAATGACAGCCGGGACCAACGGCTTAACGTGCTTTCCGAGGCACGGAGGAGTCTCGGTATGTAAAGATGGCCACCCATCCACTGACCAACCCCGGCAAGCGTAGCTTAACCCGATGGATCGACCCGTGCGGCTGTAATTACTTAGCCACGAGCTCCTTTTCAATTCAATTCAATAACCCAAAAATGTGTAAAATATTATTTCAAAAAAGTTAATAGTATAGTTAAAATCTCGCTGCAGACTCGGTCATAAATCATTCGAGTGTTTCGCTCTCTTTCCCACTCACGGGCCTTATGGGCAGGCCACGCCCACACGTAGTCCTGTGCATTACTGCAGTCGATGAGTGATATCGATAGTTTTATATATTGATAGAAATAAATACACATTTTTTTTTATTTTATTACCAAATTTACTACAAAGCATATTAAATATATAAACAAAAGAACGTATATATAAAACTAAAAATAGAAAATTGAAATTCTTCGTCTGAGTCATTGTCATCATCATCCACATGAATGATGAACTCTTCGCATAAATGTGCTTTCCTTCATCTTGCAGCAATTCTGCATGTTCCACACATTTTTGCCAATTTTCAATGGAGACATTGGAAATGGCTTCATCGACTAACTTCTCGACATCAGCTATCTTGAAGGTTTTGTTTTTCGTTGCAACTTCATTTTTTACTTGAGCCCACACCAAAAACATATTAGTTTTTATATAATTTCCTTCTGTTTATAGAATTAACTAATGGATACTAATGTGTTCTTACGAGAAGGAAGTCTCGTAAGAACACATTAGTACTCATTATTTACCCTGCATACTTAATGAATGCAGTATGTTTACGTGATAACCTTAATGATTCTGTTATCGATAATGGCCTTGAGCGCGCGCAACTAGCGCACATCCCTACTCCGATTATGATTTATGACCAAGTCTGCAGCGAGATTTTAACTATACTATAGCCGAAACACCAGTCAAAGGGACAATAACAATCTGACAAAAAGGAGGGTTATGTGATGTGTTTGATCTGTATGTACCTATGTGGCGGCATCTACATCGCCACATACGAACTACGCATCAATGACATGACGTCACGCAATTCTGCATCGCGCAATTAGAGTTTACCACGCGACTAGCATATATACAACGACCCGACATCAACCGTTGGGCAGTGGCCCACCAGACACAACACCCGTCTGGTCGGAGGATCCTCCCTTTTCTATGGAGGATGAGTGAACTTTACACCCTGTTCCTCATGCCTCTAAACTGGTGACCCCGAGCATGAACGTCAGCGCAGCCTTCGTGCAACTCCTTCAGCGTGACGTCATCAAGCATCACTTCCTCAAGCTTTCGAGCGGCTAGTCACACAGCCAGCCAGAATCTACGGCTTCAACGGGTATCCTGACCACGAGCATGCAGCGGACGCGCATTCCTGGTCATCACCTTCAGCCTCAACCTCAACCCAGCGCTGTACACTCCGACTCACTGGAGCATAACGCAGCGCCACCCCGACTCACTGGGGTATCACCGCAGACAGTTCCGACTCACCGTGAACTATGCGGCACCCGGTTCCGACTCACTGGAACCACAACTGGCACTGGCAAGCATCGCAAGATACACGACTCAGCCCACTATCGACCTCCGGTCTCCGGAGGGGAGTGATGTGGCGGCATCTACATCGCCACATATGAACTACGCATCAATGACATGACGTCACGCAATCCTGCATCGCGCAATTAGAGTTTACCACGCGACTACGACCCGACATCAACCGTTGGGCAGTGGCCCACCAGACACAACACCCGTCTGGTCGGAGGATCCTCCC
This sequence comes from Cosmia trapezina, assembly GCA_905163495.3. Lineage (NCBI taxonomy): Eukaryota > Metazoa > Arthropoda > Insecta > Lepidoptera > Noctuidae > Cosmia > Cosmia trapezina. Next base: position 9,403,172 of record LR991044.1, read on the forward strand.
TTTTCTATGGAGGATGAGTGAACTTTACACCTTGTTCCTCATGCCTCTAAACCTATATGTATGTATGTACTAGTATCGCCCCGCGGTTTCACTCGCTTAAGGCTCGAACCCGTAGGAATATCGGGATAAAACGTATTCTATTTGTTAAACCAGGTTATAAACTATCTCTGTGCCAAACATCCAGATCCGTTCAGCCGTTCTGGCGTGATAGTTACAGTTTACACAAAGTAAAGAGCCTATCCGGGTTCGAACCTACGACCTACAACTCATAAGCTGCCGTTACGACTGCTCCATCACGCTCCAGAGTTCCATTACGTATTTGTAATTTGAGTACAGTATTATTTCATATATTTTCTAGCTCAACCCCATCGGCAAGTGGTACGCAGAGTGGTTCTTCACGCAGGTGGAACGCCACCTGATCAACAACCGCTCAGCCGTCGAGTACATACCGCTGAGGGACTACTACCACAGACATACTAGGAGCTTCTTTTGGGAGTTACAGGTAAACTTCATTGGTTTCAGTTGTTATTATATTTCCCCTGTTTCACGCGACGGAAAAGGCAATGAGTTAGCAGAGATGACCGCTTATAAACCGGAACACGCAGTGTTATTAGCATATTTCCTATATGCCAGGGTAGTTCACGAAATTCAAATTTTCTTACGTTTTTTGCAATTTGCAAGTTAGAGAATTATAATAATTAGAACCAGTAATACAGCTCCATAAGTTAGTACATAATCCTCAAATGTCAAGATTTCATGAAACAGACATTCAATAGGATTAAGTGCCTACTTGGTCTTAAAAAGTTATATTGTGATTTATAATTCTGTAATAGGTACATACATATGTTAGGGTCGCGAATCATATTTGATCAACGTACAACCTAGTACTGACTTGCAAATTGCAAAAAGCGTAATAAAATTTGAATTTCGCGCAGTGGCGTAACTATACCGTTCGAGGCCCGTGGCAAATTCATCGGTTTTTTACTAAATGGGTAATAATAAATGTTGGGATGGGAGTTGGGATTCTCCTCTGACCGGGGGCCCCTTCCGGCTGGGGGCCCGTGGCATTTTGCCGACTTGCCACCCTGTAGTTACGCCACTGATTTCGCGGCTACCCTGGCGCTTTCACCATAAGAAATCACGACGCGTTCTTTTATTTCAGGGCTTTGGGCTAAGAGTAAATCGGCGTAATTTGCGTCGTTTGAAAGCCTTAATTTATTTTTAGCCACAGATTTCGGTTGGCCTCATTTTGCGTTAAATAAATATTTTTGAAGCGTAGGTAATGCGTAATTTGGGCGACTTTGGAGCGCGTAATTTATGTCATAAGACATGCTGCGCCGATCCCACGTTAATTGGGATAAGCGGCGAATTATTTATTCTTAGGGTCTTCAACAATGACTACCTACACTGTTACTTTATAGATTGCAAACTTCTAAGCGTCTAAGCGGCTCATTACGAAAAGCACAGTATTATGCGCAGATAATAACACAATTAATTAATTAATTAAAACAAGTAAGTAATACATATTTTGAATAAAAATAAATTATTAAAAGCTAAATTAATGACTTACAATAAATTACTTAATTAAATGATAAATAAATAAATAAATAATAAATAAATAAATATCCTTGGACATTTCACACAACGCCATCTAGTCCCAAGCTAAGCAACCTAATGCTTGTGTTATGGTAACGAGATGGCTGATAAACTACTTATATACATTTTTGTTTTTTTTTTTTTTGTAAATACTTACATATTATAGATAGAAAAACACCCAGACTCGGAACAAATACTTGTAGGTCGTACAAATATTTGTTCCGTGCGGGAATCGAACCCGCGACATGCTGCGCAGCAGTCAATCGCTCAACCACTGCGCCAACCGAATTAATGATGATGATAATGTGCGTGTGAGTACCTAAGTACTTGTATTGAACGGTATATCAGATTAAAAAGCATTTTTTCTCGATTACAGGACATCATCCCATTCGGCAACCACCCGATCTTCCGCCACCTCCTAGGCTGGCTGATGCCCCCAGAAGTATCCCTTCTGAAGCTGACCCAACCAGAAGCTGTGACCAAGCTGTATGACAAGGCACACGTCATCCAGGATATGCTGGTGCCTGTTGAACATCTGGAGAAGAGCATCGACGTGTTCCATCAGGAGATGGAGGTAGGAATCGTTTGGAAGATGCTGAAATTATTTCAATTAAGCACTTGGCTTAAAAATAATTGATTGCAGTATGTAAAGGGGCGGGCAACGCGGCCCCAACTAACCTAACTGGTACAAATAAAACACCTGACTTGGTTTCCGTACGTCTTTTTCGGGTGACCACTGAACATCAGCGCTGTGCTGTGGATCCTCTTCTTGTCTGTCACAGCTGGATATCTCAAGAACTACTAATGCTATCAACTTGAAATTTGGAACAGTTTTAGATGACGTTTGTCCAACTATTTTTACTATTTTTTTTTCCCCAACAGTTACTGAAAGGGCGTCTTAAAATTCGAAGTAGGGCTACTAGGGCATGTGGGGTATCATATAATATGAAAGAGCGCTGTTTAGACATTCTCAAACATGTTTTTTGTTTTGTTAGGCCGCACATTTGATGGAAAATGTAAAAAAAATACTGTCCCCCCCCCTATCTCCGAAGTTTAGAAGCATAGAGAAAAGTCTGAAATTATTAAGTGATAGTGAAGTTTATGTAAATATTACAGGAAAAATAAAACGATGTCTCTAAATAGTACACTTTTTCAGAAATCGGAACGGAACCCGCGGTGTCGGTGCGTGAGTCCGACTCGCACTTGGTCGGTTTTTTTTTCTAGGTTCCGCCTTATATCTAGCTTTACTGGTCACAGAGTCCCCTTCAGGGGGAAAGGGAGGTTCACCTCCCTCTTAATTCAAACCATTGGGTATATTGTATGTACCAGTTACTGAATTAATTATGTAACTTCTTTACCAGGTGTATCCAATTTGGCTGTGTCCATTCAAGGTGTTCAACCACCCCGGACAGCTGAAGATCAGGACTCAGGCGGAGTGGCAGATGTTCGTTGATATCGGCGTCTATGGCGTGCCTAAAGCTAAAGGATATGAAACTGTAAGTTTTGGTTACTTGTCTATGGTTTGCAAAACAGCTGAAGCTTACCCGGTGGAGACTGATATTTGCAACACCAACGCGTATTCCCCGGAAAAACCTTTTCACTAAGAGCTCGTCTACAGCTTATGATAACATGATAGAGGACAATTAAAATAGCTCGCCAATACTCACTGCTAAAAAGATCCTGCGGGCCCTATAAACAAAAACTAAAAGACATAGGGTTCCGTAACATAACACTGATGGACCGAACATGAGTAAAATTAAGTTACATATTTTATTGTCCGATTACATACAAAATATATTCGGCTATAATATTATGCTTCTTTTCCTTGATGTACAAAATAAAATGTATCAAAATATACTTACAAATGTTTTCCGTAACGAGACACGGGGCCCCGTTAGCCCGAAAGGCCTTTTTATTTATGGATAGACCCCAAAACTTACCAAAACCTTTACCCACAGATACCGTCAACCCGTCGCATCGAGGCCTTCGTCACCAAACACGACGGCTTCCAGATGTTATACGCAGACACGTACACGAGTCGCGACGAGTTCCGCCACATGTTCGACCACAACCTGTATGACAGCGTGAGAGACACCCTGCCTCATTGCAAGGAAGCCTTCCCCGAGATCTACGGGAAGGTCAATAGGAAAGTTAGGAAGTAATAACAGAAAAATATGGTAGTATTTAAACGCACATAAAAAATTACCAATTTTTTCCAACAGAATACGTACATCAAAAATACTGTTTGCACATCAAAATTTGCATGTCTAAATAAATTAAACTTAACGTCAGGTCGACGGAGCCTCGCGGGTTTAAACCTAACCAAGGAACCTAACCAAACCTAACCTCGGGGTGACCAATAATTATAATTTGTACCTACAAGTTTTGCTATTCAATTATTTTAATTAACAGTAGTGCAATAATAAGTTTATGAGATGCGCATTTGTTATTTTTGATGAACAGATAGTATTTTTGATATATAATTAATATTTTTGTTATGACTTTGGACAAAAATTGATGTTTATGTAATGATTATTAGTTGTACAAGTTTTGGTATTCAATTAGTTAATTAGTAGTGCAATCATTGATTTGGTGTACATGTACATTATTAGATGTAAGAATATTTTTCTGTTGTGCGATTAATAATTTCCCGAAAAAAAAATGTCAAAACATTTTAGTAAAATTGCAAAAATAAAGTGTTTTTGACAATTTTTTTTTATAATTTATTGTCTGTAGTGTTATTACTCGGGGGTTACAATGATTCTCAAAACCTTAGGTACCTACTCATATCACAATAAAATATTTTTCTAGAACGCAATGGTTTTATTTACCAACTCGAGCAGGCTGTGCTCAATTGCTTATCATCTCATCACATGAACACTAACCTGGCTTAAAAAGCTCACTTTTAAACGCCAATAGATGGAAATAGGTAAATGCAATAGACAATGGATAGAAAATTAAACAGCAATAGTGAAAAGAAAATAAATGGAGTGATAGGTATGTAGATAAGCAATAGATAATGGGTAGTAGGGAGATGCAATAGACAATGGATAGAGCAATAGACAGGTAGGCAATATTGAAAAGAAAATAAATGGAGTGATATGTGGGTAAGCAATAGGTGCAATAGGCAACAGATACAGGTGATACAGCACTACAGTACAGCATCATCTTCGTCAACCAACACGACGGCTTCCAGATGTTACGCAGACACGTACACGAGTTACGACGAGTTCAGCCACATGTTCGACCACAACCTGTATGACAGCGCTCGCAAGAAGGCCTTCCCCGAGATCTACGGGAAGGTCATTAGGGAAGTTAGGAAGTACAATAAACTCTAAAGTAATACCTATATTACTTTATAGTCAATTTTCTTTTTTAAAGTACTTTTTATTATTTTTGAGATGGGCAATAATCACAATTTGTATAGCCATTTCATACTACTGTGGAAGATTGACAGTGTTTTGAATAGGTACAGTGAAGAATGTTTGTTATTGCATTCGAGGCGGAATAATACCCGAGCCGTAGGCGAGGTTGTTTTTGAGCCGAGAACTGCAATAACAAATGTCCACGTGTATCAAACGACGTTTTTCAATACACTTAATTTAAATTAAATACTTAGGTATCTAAAATATCGAAAAATATTTTTGTCATGAATTATGAAACTATGATTAAAATTTTCTTTTTTTTCCGCGTTTTGCTTTCGCCAGCTTGAAGGAGAAGCAAAGATATAAGGCCGATAAACAGCCTTAAATGAAAAATAGAAAATTCATATATTTTTGAGTTTAGAACACAAATAAATGTTAATTTGTTCATAAACGTTTTTTTATTGTAGGTAATAATCATGGTTATATGATATTCTATTTATAAACATTATTTAAATATTCAAAAAATATTAACGCCGTAAAGACGCATGTCTCTTTGCCGAGATTCATTCACCACCGAATAGAGAAGACCGTCTCACGAGACGGTCGTGAATAGAAGCATTTGAACCAATTTGTACTATACATAGGTATAACGTATCTGTGGTAATTTTTATTCCCGCACACGTATTGGAAAATGAAAAATCGCACGCGTGTGAATTACATTACATTGCGAACCTAATCGTAGTGCGATATGAACCAGTTTTCGAGGAAGTGTATTGAAAATTTCATAACAATTAATGGGACTGTTCCTAATTGCCTTAGGCTGAAAAAACACGAATATTAACAAAAGAACATACTCAGATTTGGTACGGAACCCTAAATGTGCGAAATCCGACACGCACTTGGCCGGTTTTTTAAAGTTCACGTTTTACATTGTCGGGTTTTGTATTTCAACAAAAGACTAGATTTTTTACATTTTTCACTAGCCCTGTTGAGCTTCCATTATTTGGGTCATTGTCATAACCCTAAAAAAAACTGTTCATACGAATCTTAAGACACTTATAATAATTGCGTCTTAATTTTACATCATAATAATAAAGTAAACGAAACGTACTAGACCATAACTGTAACAGATTTATTATAAATTTATTTATTTTTTACTTTATACCACCATGTTACCGAATTGTCCACTTCGGTGGACTGTTCGGATTGTAAGTTTCAGTAGAATGTAGCTTATAATAAATAAGTGTTTTTATTATTTTACAAAAATGATATATTTTCCTAATCTACGTATGTTTTCCATTTAACGTTAAAAGTATTAAAAAACTTGATAGAAATAAAACACACTTTTTCCATCATTTAATCTTGTCACAACATTTTTTGTCTTTCCGGTGGACATTACTTTCGATACTGGCTAAAATGAATTAAATGTCAAATAATGGATCGGAACGTAAAATTTAATGCAGCCAATATCGTACTATCCCTGTCAGAGGCCATTTTGCCGCAACACGTACGCAGAAAACGTTGTTGTTGTACTAAGAAAAATATTTGGTGGTGTCAAAGTTGAGTTGTCTTTCCGGTTACTGCTGTATTTTGGTAAATAAATCACTATAAATTCATCAAACATTCTTAATAACTAGATAAACAATGAAAATTTATGAATATACCTTGGCTTTTGACATAACCTATAAACGGCACAAGGTGTGAATGATTTTGCAAAAATATTCCATTCGGTGGACATCTTTTTGGTGGAACTTTTGTCCACCGAAACGACAGATGTCCACCGAGTGGACTTAAATGTGGGTTATTTAGTTATTATAACTTATAAAATTGCTTCTGTTTACTGGTGTTTTTATCAGTTAAGGACTAATGACCTATTTTTGCTTCATTATCGCTTTATTTTTATGAGTAAATATGTTTTAAACCACCACTTCCCTCACACCTTTCTACACCATGTCAACTTGTAGTTAATGTAGTTATCCATAGCTACATATTCTAAATAACAATGATTGGTACCTGTAATGCATTTGTAACGGCATGGGAAATAATATTTTTTCATAAGCACGGTCGTTTCCCCTATGCAAATTTTTTTACTAACAAAATCGGCTGATAACGGCTACTAATAACAGCTGATAAGCACGTCGCTCAAGGAAACGATGTCCATAGTTTGGATGACTTCATGGAGTGTGTTCTTCAAAACTGTAAAGGCATTGAAGTCATTAGAGTAGATGAGACGCATGTGGAGTTTACTGAGATTAAAATCAAAAACAGCAATATTACGCCGTTTCGTGGAACCATTAAAGTTCATCAGATTACTTGGAGTCGCCGTAAACCAATGATGCTTCAGTAGGTTTCTTCGTAGGTTGAGTTGTATGAAATGTAGTCCAGAAAATGCTTGTATACATTACGGTTTAGGTAGCAAAAAACTTGACATAGCACTATGTCCCAGACCATTCCAAAATAATGTCCCAACTCTATCAAGTCCAGTCCTGACGACTCCTCTGCAAAGTCCTTCTCGGAATGATACACCAGCTCCCGCCTAGAGGATGAGCGCAACCTTGACTCCTATGCACAGTCCAGTGGCAAGCCGATGGTTCAGTCCAATAGCGAGTGACTCGATGCAGCAACCATTGAAAATTGGCGAGTGCAGTCCATCACTGCTGATTGTAGGTAATGCCCATAAGCGCATACCATTTTCGAACATATATTCTGATACGTCAACGTTAAAACCAGAGAAGCCACTCTTCACGCTTCTCTGGCTGAACGGATAGAACGCTTCTGGACTTCTGACGACGAAGACCTTATTTGACCACCGAAATGAATTGTCGTTTTGGTAGACAGACACAAAACATTTTTTATTTTCTTTTTGAATGGTTTTAAGCGACTGATTTGTTTGTGATTATGTGAAGATCGCATTAACGATTATTTTGTTCAAGATGTTAATCACTCTTTGTTTTGTGTTTTGTCAATAATTAACATTTTAGTCCTCTCGGTGGACATATTAGTATTTTCGGTGGAACCGAAATATTGTTATTTCCTTATAAATCGCCTTTTTCGAATTATTGATCTCAGACTGATACTCACTTTTGTTGTAACGTAAAGTAAGAGTCATAATATACCTTTGATTTTTATAAATCACGTGTTTCATCTTTTCGCAAAAAAAAACCCTAAGCTTGACAATGACCCATTTTGTAAACGATTACCGTAGACATAGGTACGGTCAGCAACAGAAGTCGGTTAACACTGCTACTTTTGACATCATCTAGAAATTAACACAAAAAGATACGATAACCTGCTTTTTAGCATTTCATTTATTTCTAATAGATGTTTCGAGTAAGTTCTGCCAAATTTATTTACCTTCTTCCGTAGCATGGTTTTTGTGGTCTTACTAGATATTTTCGATTACATTTGGGGGTACGGTCAGCAACAGAAGTCGGTTAACACTGCTACTTTTTGACATCATCTAAATTAACACAAAATGATACGATAACCTGCTTTTTGGCATTTCATTTATTAGACAAGAGTTAATTTTCATTAAAATTTACATCTGTTCCGATTTTAATGAAATATTTTTCTCAATAATTAAGATTTAGAAAACCCAAGTGTTAGTCGACTTTTGTTGCTGACTGTACCGATCCTATACCTACTCTACTTACTACAAGTTTGCTTCAGAATGTGCTCTACATAAGTGGCGATCAAAAGAAACCATAATTTAATCCACTCAGCACTTCAGTTTTCAAGATTAACTTGCACGCAACTATATATTTAAGTACTTAGGTATGCCTTGCTAAACGCAGTATGAAATAATAGATAATGTAGCATCATACCGTATTCCTTCATGTTATAAGTATACCCGAGTGGCTTTAGCATGGCAATATAGGTCATTGCCCTTTCCCTAATATCTCTCCGTAGGACCCAAACAATAAACGATGTTTGGTTTTTCGTTATTGGAACATGTTGAAGATCACAATAATCAGGACGTACACGTAGCTTTTTCAGTTTTTAGGGTTCCGTACCAAAATGGTAAAAAAGGAACCCTTATGGTGTGACTCAGTCTGTCAGTCTGTCTGTCTGTCACAGCTGGATATCTCAAGAACTACTACTTAATGCGATCAACTTGAAATTTGGAACAGTTTTACATGACGTTTACCCAACTATTTTGCAAATAAGAAAGAAATAAAAATAGTTGTTTTTTTTTTGCAACAGGGACTGAAAGGGGGTCTTAAAAATTCAAAGTGGGACTACTAAGGCATGTGCTATCATATGAAATATGTATTTTTTTTAGGCCGAATAGTTTTCGACTTTTAATGAAAAATGTAAAAAAAAATACCGTTCCCCCCCTCCCCCCTTATCTCCGAAGTTTGCAAAGAGAAAAATATGAAATTATTCTATGTGTTAGGTTAGTAAGTTTACGTAAAGATTACAGGAAAAATAAAACAATGTCTCTAAATAGCACACTTTTTCAGAAATCCGGAACGGAACCCTCGGTGCGCGAGTCCGACTTGCTCTTGACCGGTTTTTTAAAATAAAGAATGTCAGAAAATGTAGATGGGTCAATGACCGCTGTTGGCACGCTAAAGCGATCGGTGTATAGTCGGGTACCTAGACCCATTATGAATAGGCGCGAGCCTATTGTCATTAAAACAAATAATGATTCGGCGAGAATTTCCTAGTGAAAAACACTGCCCGACCCAGAAGTGGAATACCACACTGATATATACCGTTTGCAACCAATAGACCATCGAGGCAGTCTAGGTAAGTAGGTAATAACAATTTACCCTACACAAACGATTCTCTTGGCATTTCCTCTGCCTACATTAACATTCAACGAACAGACATCATAACACGCGTACCTACTGCCTACAATAATGGCCAGAATATTCCAAAGTGCAAAAGGCTCCACATTACTCCGGAATATTTAGCTAAATTTATTCTATTATTGGATTAAAACCGTTGCGAAGTCTAAACTTGAATATTTTTGAAAATAGTCAATTTGTACTAGATGTAGGAACGATTCCGATGCCGGAAATATACTTAGTTTTTAGATTTTTTATCCGTTTATCTGGATGTATGTTCCGGATTGGGGCAAAAACTACTGAATAGATTCTGTTCAAATTTTGCTTAGATATTCCCTATAGGTAGGTCTGACCAGCTACCTACCTGGCTACCTAATAATATCACGCTATTTGCTATGGAGGACTAGCAATGTGCTGCATTATATCTGTCTAATATATCAGCAGTTTAGCGCGAGATTGTAATTAGACGATTGTAGCAGTTAAATATGGACTTAGGTAACTTTAGGTAGGTTCGTAGTTTTACGCATGCTTCACTGTATTGTTCGCAACGCTATTATGTCTTGGTTTTTTATTTGATCTGAGAGACTGAAGCAATTCTTGTCTAACCGAGTTGTAATCAGAAGCGAATTTGCCCTAAGGCCCAGTAGGCCCGGGCCTAGGGCGGCCAGATATTAGGGGCGGCCAATCTGACATAAAATTCACTGATGATAAAAAGAAATAACTAGGAAATAACTGAAAGTACCTAAATATACTAAAGGCTCGCGCACATTATGGCGGGCCCATAGTATATGAAAGAAGTTTTTAGGGTTCCGTACCAAAATGGTAAAAAAGGAACCCTTATGGTGTCACTCAGTCTGTCTGTCTGTCACAGCTGGATATCTCAAGAACTACTAATGCTATCAACTTGAAATTTGGAACAGTTTTAGATGACGTTTACCCAACTATTTTGCAAATAAGAAAAAATAAAAATATTTACATTTTTTTTTGCAACAGTGACTGAAAGGGGGTCTTAAAAATTAAAAGTGGGGCTACTAAGGCATGTGGGGTATCATAAGAAAGAGCGCTGTTTGCACATTCTCAAACATTCTTTTTCTTTTTTTTTAGGCCGCATAGTTTTTGACTTTTGATGAAAAATGTAAAAAAAAATACCGTCCCCCCCTTTTCTCAGAAGTTTGCTAAGAGAAAAATCTGAAATTATTCTATGTTATAGAAGTTTATGTAAAGATTACAGGAAAAATAAAACGATGTCTCTAAATAGCACACTTTTTCAGAAATCGCAAAGGAACCCTCGGTGCGCGAGTCCGACTCGCTCTTGACCGGTTTTTTTATATTTCTATGGGTGGACCTCACTGCACCGCATCGTATAACAATAAACTTCCTAAATCATTTTCGTAAATCCAATTATACAGGCTTGCTGGTTAATGACCAAATCCTTCTGTACTCATCATTATGAACAACTTTTATTATGGGACCAAACCTGAAATCGCGGAAAAGAAAATTAGTAACTAACTAGCAGATAATGCAGTATTAAAGTTGAAAAAACTAAACTGAATCGATTTCGTTAAAAATTGGCAATAAAGTAAATTCATTACATAAGTGTACGGTATGTGCACTACCTGGCCTGGGGCCTAGGGCGGCCAAGACTGTAAATCCGCCTCTGGTTGTAGGTCATGGGCATAGAATAGGCTTCTGGAAAATGTTATGACGGTTCCCACACTGAACTGCTTCAAGAATCAACTGGACGGATTAAATAGGTACTTATGTATTTTTAAATATGTACTAATTCGGTACATATTCCGTACAATTTTTATATGAATTTATAAACAGCAAAATAGATGAAGGGGTGTCTGGGGAGCACGACCTTATCTCCAAGCTATGTGATACCTACACACGCATCAGCTAATTAGCTGCTGTCTAAACTAATAATAATAATAATGACTCGCTCTTGTTTTTCGTTGTACTTATCATTTCTTTGTAATCAGCTACTTGTGATTAAGTAACTAAGTATGAGCTGTGAACTTTTGCACAATTTTATCTCCTTGTCAATTCCTCGAAGATTACTATAGTATAGTTAAAATCTCGCTGCAGACTCGGTCATAAATCATTCGAGTGTTTCGCTCTCTTTCCCACTCACGGGCCTTATGGGCAGGCCACGCCCACACGTAGTCCTGTGCATTACTGCAGTCGATGAGTGATATCGATAGTTTTATATATTTATAAATCGGTGATAGAAATAAATACACTTTTTTTTTATTTTATTACCAAATTTACTACAAAGCATATTAAATATATAAACAAAAGAACGTATATATAAAACTAAAAATATAAATTAAAATTCTTCGTCTGAGTCATCGTCATTATCATCCACGTGAATGATGAACTCTTCGCATAAATGTGCTTTTCTTAAAGCAATTCTGCATGTTCCACACATTTTTGCTAATTTTCAATGGATAACCCATAGACTTATAAAAAAAGATGGACTCTGCACCACGCATATCGAAAGTGAAGCACCGTACCGATCTATGTGTGCATGATTTGAGTACCTGCAAGTACGTCGTCGCTCGTGTCACGTAATGGCGGCCGGTCGGCATACTATGATGTAAATGTGTGCGTGAGGCGTGTTTCTACAAACATACTTACTGTGCTTCACTTTCGATATGCGTGGCGCGGAGTCCATCTTTTTTTATAAGTCTATGGGATAACTTTATTGATTCTGTTATCGATAATGGCCTTGAGCGCGCGCAACTAGCGCACATCCCTACTCCGATTATGATTTATGACCAAGTCTGCAGCGAGATTTTAACTATACTATAGGTACCTACACACATGGGATTTGATGATTCAGTGTGGCAATAAGTCACCATTTTCGGAGCAAGAGTCCTTGACTTAATTTTATAAAATTTTCGAGTCAGATCCTTTGCGGTTTAAGAGAGAAAAACCATTTCACAGAGGCACACGGGTCAAGGTGCAATTGCAAAAATCGATTGATAGATAATATGGTTCTAGTTTTCTTTATTGTAAAGGTACGCTGTTGGATTTTCAACGCTCGGTTCACCGCCGAATGTTGAAAATGCAACAGTGCCCTTTTATTTAAGCATTAATTTAGGTACCAATTAGTTCAATCGGGTGGCTACATCTTTCAGGGATACCAAAATGATAACTTGTATAAAACGCACTATGCAGCCATGGCAGCCAAGCATATTGTAAGTTGGAGGATTACATCGCTGATAAAAATGTTTGACTCAACGCTAGTCCTCAGATAGAAGGGCGCATTAAACTAATTGATTAGCATCTGAAAATACTGGAGCTGCTGAATATTTCAAAAACTATATCGCATTGTATAAATAAATGCAATTTCTTTGTATTGTATCTAGTTGCATAGCACATGTGAGTACTTACCACCACCCACGCGTGTTATAGCCTCGTTAGTGTGAGTGCAAAGTGTACCTAGGTATGTGTGCTGTGTTGTAGGGATGTGCAGAGACGGACACTCACTCTCGTTCTAACCTTAAGCTAGATAGCTACATACATGTAACCTTTTATAAAAATAAAGTATAAAAAGTAATATATAACTTTAAATTCAATCACCGATTGCCCCTAAAATCATAATTGGCGCAGTCGACAGGATTGTTGTCTAGGAAATCTGAGCTTTTCAAAATTCAAAAGCTTCGAAACCTCCTCTTCAGTTGCAACCTTGTTCCTGTTAATAGTGGCCTTCGGTGACAAAAGTGGTTTCGATCATGAGACTGTGGACCTGGATTTTCATCAAATCGTAAGTCCAGATTTTTATTCTTTGTGGATTTAATATTGTGGAGATTTTGGGAACTTCAGAAAAAAAAAAAAATCTTTTGTAAAATAAGTATTATAAGTATCAAACTTGTGTTTTAGAAAAATAAGTAAGTTTTTTGAACGAGAGTCAATTCGTAAAATAGTGTTATTCTATTGTTATCACTACTATATTTTTTGTTGTTATTAATATTTACGAATATTAAGTATAGGAATAATTGTAAACAATTATTTTGCAAAATGGATCCTACAACTTTATCATGTATTAAAACTGCTCTATTGATAATTCCTAAATATGATGGAAATCCAAACCAATTGAATAGATTCATTACAACTTGTGAAACTATTTTGACTCAATTTTATAATAGAACTGAACCGAATTGTTTTAGCAATACAATCATATTGCACAATATTTTGAATAGACTTGAGGGAAAGGCCGAGGAAATAGTTAATATCCATGGTGTATCCTCTTGGGAACTCATAAAAAATGTTTTATTGAAAAATTTTGGTGATCAGAGAGATGAAAATTCTCTAAACAGAGATCTAGTTAATATGAGGCAAGAGAATGAGTCACCCCAGGAATATTATAATCGTTGCATGCATATTTTAAGTACTATTATCAATTATGTAGACTTACATGAAGCAGACCAGTCTGTAAGAGATTGCAAAAGAAAGTTCTTTCAAGCTCAAACTCTAAAGACATTTTTAGCTGGTTTGAAAGATCCTTTAGGTACATCTATCAGAGCAATGCGGCCCTCAGATATGCCTACAGCGCTTAATTTTATTAAGGAGGAAGAAAATATTCGATACGTACAGAAAAAATATTATAGTAACAAACCGTTTGAAACTAACAATTTTAATAATAATAAACCATCTCAAACCACTATCAATAATTCAAAATTTTTACCATTTCCAAACATAAACAAGCCACTACAACCTCCTAAACCTAATAATAACATGCAACAGTTTACGCCGTATTTCAATCGTAATAACAATCAGTTTGGCACCCCAAGGCCAAATTTTAATAAACAACAATTTAATAATAATACATGGAATAGACCCCAGTTCCCCAGGCCAATGCAACATGGCTCGAATAACGTAAATACAAATAATAAACCAAAACCAGAACCCATGAGTGGAATATCCTTTCAATCTGCTCATACCCCTTTGCGGTATGGTTATTTGGCACCGGTAGCAAATTATCATGGTACCGAATATCCAAGCGCAGCTGCATGCAATCAGTTCGACGTAACCGAGCTTAACCCAAACATCGCCCACGCTGAACTGAGCGGCGACGGACTACTTACTGATAACGTTGATCCGTGTACAAGTTATAATGAATGTTATGAACCTGTACTTTATAATGAATCAAATGATAATAATATTATACAATTCAACTCTGAAAATGTAGGTGCTTCGAATGAACAAAATTTTTGCCAGGATTTGAATATCAACCCCAAAACCTAACAGAAATAAATACTCATATACAGCGGCAATTGCCATACATCGAAATTAAGGAACCACCCCTGAAACTGTTGATTGATACCGGGGCTAATCAATCATTTTTGTCCCCAGAAGTAATCGAAAGATATTACGGACACATACCTCCAAACGAGGAGCCTTTTATCGTAACTAACGCAAACAGCTACACTTCTGTTAACAATTACTCTATAAATATACCTACTTTTCCCGAGCTAAATGAAAACTCTTTCTCTAAGTTCTATATTTATAAGTTTCACAATGTGTTTGACGGCTTAATTGGATTTAAAATGTTAGAACATTTGAAGGCAAACGTAGATCTCCATAGGAAAAAAATAGTTACACCGAATACGGAAGTGCCTATAAAAGTTTTAGACAGTGGAATAAATAATCTTTTTGAGGCCTTAATTAGGTCAAAATCAACACAGACAGTAAAAGTCCCTGTTAGTATTTTACATGGTGATATCTTTGTACCGGAGACTAACATAAACAATTGTCACATACCAGCCACGATAAGTCGAGCGAACTCTGGTTATGCATACCTGGAGATATCGAATCCTACTAATAATGACATCATAGTCAGTTTAGTTTCGCCCCTGAAGGTTGAAATATTACATGATTATTATGATTTGTTTAATTTTGAATGTATAAATGACAATAAACAAAATAAACAAGTAATTATAGATTCTTTAATTCGTACTGAACATCTTAATGCGGAAGAAAAATATAATTTAATGGAGGTATGCCGTAAATATAGTGACATATTCTACGTTGAGAATGATCAGTTGACCTTCACAAATCAAATCAAGCATCAAATAAATACTACAGACGAGATACCAGTTTTTTGCAGATCTTATAGATATCCTCATATACATAAAGCAGAAGTGGAAAACCAAATAAAGGAAATGTTACATCAAAATATTATTAGACCATCAAATAGTCCTTGGTCTTCACCAATTTGGATAGTACCTAAAAAACAAGACGCCTCTGGTAAAACAAAATGGCGCTTGGTGATAGATTTTAGGAAGCTCAACGAAAAAACTATAAGTGACCGGTATCCAATCCCTAATATTAGTGATGTCTTGGACAAATTGGGTCGAAGTCAATATTTTACAGTGTGCGATTTAAAATCTGGCTTCCACCAAATTGAAATATGTCCCAAAGACATTCCTAAAACCGCATTCAGTGTAGATGACGGATATCGTGGCCACTATGAATTTTTGAGAATGCCCTTTGGGTTAAAAAATGCCCCATCAACATTTCAAAGGGTCATGGACAATGTTCTTCGCGGTCTTAAAAATGTTACTGTGTATATGGATGATATTTGTATCTATAGTACATCTCTTCAAGAACATATTCAAGACCTGGAAGCCGTTTTTCAGCGGCTTCGAGAGGCAAACTTCAAAATTCAACTTGACAAGACAGAATTTATGAAAAAGGAGACGCCCTTTTTAGGTCATATCGTTACTGCTGACGGAGTTAAACCCGATCCTAACAAAATTAAAGCCATACAAAAATTCCCTATACCTCAAACTACAAAAGAAATTAAGTCTATCCTTGGTTTGATTGGTTATTACAGAAAATTCATACCTAATTTTGCCCACGTAGTCAAACCTCTAACTATGTGTTTAAAAAAAGGTGCAAAAATTAAACTTACTCCTGAGTACGTTAATTGTTTTAAGCATTGTCAAAATTTACTTATTAATGATCCTATTTTACAATACCCTAATTTTGAAATAGATTTTAATTTACGAACAGATGCCTCCAATGTTGCATTAGGCGCAGTTTTATCACAGGGTCCCATAGGCTCCGATAAGCCAATTGCATATGCATCACGTACACTCAATGACAGCGAATCAAAATACAGTACTATCGAAAAGGAGTTGCTTGCAATTGTGTGGGCTACTAAGTACTTTCGACCATACCTGTATGGCAGAAAGTTTAATATCATAACAGATCATAAACCTTTACAATATCTAATGAATATTAAAGAATCTAATAGCCGTCTGACTCGTTGGCGACTTCGTTTGGCAGAATTTGAATACAATATTATATACCAGAAAGGCTCTCTTAATAAAAATGCAGACGCTCTTTCAAGATTAGAGATTAACAATAATGATATCGAAACTATTTCCCATAGCAGTGAGGATGACGACACACCGCTATCAATGTTAGTAAATCAATCAAAAAAATCTATAACTAATGAACTATCTGACGATAATAATACCGTCCATACTGAATTAGAAAACCCTATCTTAGAAATCCCTATTTCTGAAAAACATATTAACGTTTTCGACAATCAGATATTCCTAGATTTTGTACATCATTCACCTACTAAACCAAAAACAGTTGACGTCTTCCCGGGAAAAAAGAGATTATTAATACAGGTAGATAAGAGTAATGTGGAAAATAGTATTATAAATATATTCAAAGAATATGTTAAACCAGGTATTAAATATGGTGTATACACTATTGAATCTACGTTTATTCCCTTAATTACTACTGTATTACAGAAAACATTTCAAAATTCTGCTTATAAATTAACTTTTTGTAAAACTAAAATTGAAGATATAACATGCCAGGATAAACAATATCAAATAATTAAAAAATACCACGAAGGTAAAAATAATCACCGCGGAATACAAGAAACTCAACAAAGAATTAAGTTGCAGTATTACTGGCCTAATATTAAAAATCAGCTAACAGAATATATAAACAATTGCGATATTTGCCAAACTTGCAAATATGAGAGAGCTCCAAATAAACAAAGTTTTCAGTTAGTTCCTATTCCAGATAAGCCCTTTGATGTTTTGCACATTGATACTTTAACTGTTAATCAACAAAAGTTTTTAACCATTATAGACGTATTCTCCAAATATGCCCAAGCGTATCCGTTAGAATCGCTTACAGGAGTGAGTGTAATGAATGCGTTGTCAATATTTATATCTCATCACGGTGTACCAATTAGTGTAACTGCCGATCAAGGAACTGAGTTTAAAAACAAGCCTATACAAGAGTTTGCAAAGTTACATAAAATTAAGTTACACTTTATTAGCGTCAATAACCCTCAATCAAATGGAGCTATTGAGAGGTTTCATTCTACTATTTTAGAACACATCCGTATATTGTCTATTACTCATTCTGAATTATCTAATAACGAGTTGATGTTATATGGTGTCATAGGATACAACAATAGTATTCATTCGGTTACAAATATGAAACCTATGGAAATTATAACCGGGCATACCAACAGCAACGATCCTTTTGATATAAATTTAGAAAACATATATCTTCAACATTATGTTAATAGACACAAAACTGTAACCGTAGCGTTATACAGTGAAATTAATAAAAAGCTACACAATAACCAGATTAAGACAATGTCTAATGCTAATAAAGATAAATCGGAACCCATTCAATATAAGGAAGGTAAGGCATTATACATACAAAACCCTCTTGCTGTTCGGCATAAGACCAAACCTCGTTATCTAGGACGTAGAGTTAAGAAAAACTTAGCTATAAAAGTTATAGATGATAAGAACATTGTTCACCATAAACGTATCTTGAAGAAACCTCTAAGATATCAAAATACCTTGTTCCAGGGTCATGGCACTGATCCGGGCTGAACAAATTGTGACCACAGAGCTGGTGAACAATCCAGGGATACTTCCCTTTAGGTTAGGTAGCGTTAAGTTTCAAAAAACAGAACATGTGTTCTTACATTATTATGAGTTAGATAGAATTAAGGATAGCATTAATAATATAGAAAGTTATTTAGGTACTTACATAGAGTACATTAAGTCATCAGACCAAACTTACTTTAGCGATACCTTATTAGTTACTAATCAGGTGCTCGTAAGTATGTTAGAAACTATACACAATAGGTTTAACTCTTTGTTTAAGCAATCCAAACAAAAACGTGGTCTTATCAATGGTTTGGGCTCAATCATAAAAGCAATCTCAGGTAACTTGGATCAGGACGACGCATTGTTTTACAATAAAGCCATAAACATTTTGCAAAATAATCAACAGACCATAAAGGATAAATTAAATTCAGGAACTAGTTTAAACAAGCAAATACTACAAACTTTTAACATGACCTTATCTACTCTTGTATCAAATGAATATAAAATACATGTAAAATTAAATGATGTTATGAGTACTGTTAATATGACTAATTACAGGTTAAGCGATTTTGTTAAAATTAATGGACTGTTTAATTTGTTAAAAATCAATTTACAAAATATTTTAAATTATGTAACATCTTTGGAAAACGCCTTGAGTTTTTCTAAACTTTCCATAATTCACCATAGTGTAATTAGTTCTGAAAATATCCGTTTTATGCTCGATGTGCTACTAAGGTTCTATGATAAATCTGAATTAATGATTGACGAATATACTGAAGTAAGAGACTTCTATGATATTATTGTATGTGGTTCGTATTATGTAGACAATACGGTTGTATTTATTCTGAAGTTCCCCATATTGCAATCGAATATGTACACTTATTACCATCTTTTCCCTACTCCAACGTTTAATAACACAATATTAATTCCACCTAAACCATATCTGGCAATGAACGACGACGACCATCGTTATATGGACAAAGAATGCAAAAGGTTCCACAAATTATATTATTGCCAAGAAGGCGAACTTACGACCACTACGAAACCAAACGATTGCATTTATCAATTGATGCTAAAACAAGAAATAATGAGTAGCTGCAGCTTCGTACAATTTAAGGCCGAATCTGAGATGTTACAGAAACTAGATGATTACCACTATGTTTTGTCATGTATCAGAAACACCAAGGTGCAAATGCATTGTGACCGAGATGCATACCAGTCATTACAAGGTACATATCTGATCGAGGTACCAGAAGGTTGCAATTTTTCTACACATCTCCATCACATACGGAATTATAGGAACAACATAAGAGGAACTCCAATAAAGTTGTTGTCCTTCCATGTCAATAACATAACCATAAAAAACAAAGATCACCCATTATTATTAGAAAACGTTTCATTAGACGAAATGCATAGATTGGAGAACTTGGTAGAGAAAGAAAATTACCTAGAATTGGATAAATATCAAGATAACAGTTATCATTTCTGGACTGCCCCTATCTACATTATAATGATCCTGGCTGCTGTCCTTTTTGCTGTCTACCGATGGTTGAAGACAAAGAAAATGAACCCAGGAACAGAGCAAGCTGAGTTAGCAAGTGGCGGTGCTCAGCTCTTTTTCTCTGGAGAAGAAAGAGCTTCGAACTAGTGCGGGGGGTGTTATAGCCTCGTTAGTGTGAGTGCAAAGTGTACCTAGGTATGTGTGCTGTGTTGTAGGGATGTGCAGAGACGGACACTCACTCTCGTTCTAACCTTAAGCTAGATAGCTACATACATGTAACCTTTTATAAAAATAAAGTATAAAAAGTAATATATAACTTTAAATTCAATCACCGATTGCCCCTAAAATCATAATTCGCGCGATAGGCGATACGGACGAAAGTCACCAGAGGGGGTCTACTACCTAAGCACGAAGTCCGTAGTTTCGGCCTTCGTTAGTCAGCGTTCGCACGAGCGTAATAAAATCGCGGCGGGATTTTATCGCGCACTGGATTTTCAACTCTCGTTGTTGAGCCGAGCATTGAGAATCCAACCTAACAAAAAAAGAGTGCATCCCAGCGCGACGAAAAACACACTGTTGGATTTTCAACTCCCGGCGCTAAGCAGAGAGTTGAAAATCCAGTGCGCGATAAAATCCCGCCGCGATTTTATTACGCTCGTGCAAACGCCGACTTAGTGGCATTTCCTACTCCGTATCACCTACAGAAGGATGATTGGTTCGGGGCCGGAGCGAAGTATGAATGACAACACGATTTGACAGTTGTCCTACTCGCGATGTGTTTTTGCCCGTCCGAAAAATTTAACTTTTACACTTGTTTTGATGTATTGTTATGTCAGACGGATGGACGGACGGACTTAGGGAGTAGATCCCCAGTTTCGTAAACCGCAGCACGACGCAACGGACGAGAGTTACTAGATAAAACAGGTGACAGCGATCTTACTCGCGTAAGAACTTAGTGACCGATAGTGACACTGACAATTGAACGGGATTGCCTCTCTCACCCATCACCATACTCCACATCGCTTTGTGAGCCGTCAGTCACTCGCTGTTGATTTTTTGGGTCAGAAAATCCAGTTTCTACAACAATCCCGAAAATGAGATATTATTATGTACTTAGTCATTTTAATAGACTGACTACAAAATCAAATAGGTAATATAAACTTCAAGAAGTTAAAGGTTAGATTATTTACTCAGAATGCGTTGTGATTACGTGATCATTAGTTTATCATAGGAACATGGTCGACTATGTACATAAGTAGATACTTCGACTATAAATAAAATGTCTCACATTATGCAGATCCGGGAAGTAGAAGACTAATAGAAGATGCGTAGGTAACGCATCTTCGATTAGTCATAGGTAGGTAGGTACCTATTTGCCTATGACACTTTCATGATATTAAACGTGATCGGATATGAATAATACTTAGTTATTGCTTAGAGATAGTTTTCCCTCTTCATAATTTGTAGTACCTAACGATTTTATCGATTTTTTGCCGTCGAATAAGCCTGTGTTTATTTGTTAAATGCTCTTAAATGTACTTTTCAAAATTTAAAGGTGTATAAAAATATATAATTATAAGGTAGGTAACCTATTTAGAATTGTTTAATTATTGATATTTGAGTGGATGCAAGCTTTTTCTACACTGATTCACATAAAAAGTTTCACATAAAAATTCACATAAACGATTATTTGCGATTTATTCATTTGAAGCGAATACATTCGATCCCAATCCCAACACTTAATAGTACGATATTTCATACAACAATTTTTTTTAACAAACAATTGTCTATTTTTTGTAAAAACTGATATTACGGTAAGTACTTATAATAATGTCTGTAAGAAGTCATATACAAGATAATTAAATAAGTTAAGGCAGTTTACGTACCTATTTATTTAATTACTAACTTTTACGCAGTCTGGAACAGTTACGTTCTAATTCAGCAGTCAAAAAGCGGTTTTTTAACCTAGTGGAGTAGACAAGATATAGAGCATTGTAGATTCTTATGTAGGTACATATTATATATATATATATACCTACGTTTTGTTTTCATTAAGACAATTTAAATCATGCATGATAGACAGCAGTTAAGTAAATGAGATCTAATAAGTATAGTTGGGTAACTGCGTGTTATCGGTCGCACTTGACCCATTGGCCGTGCCCAATTTCCAGCCGGGCAACGATGCGCGTACGCACGTTTTTATGTGTTGTGTACATTTCACTAATAGCACGCTTGGAGATTGTTTTGTTAATTGATTATGTACTTTGAGTGAGTTAAATAGAAGTGAGAGTTAAATAGAAGATTATTTTTTTATTTAGTTTAGGAAATGAGGTCTTAGGGTCAATTTCACCAAACTGTTCATAATCGGACATTTAGTAAAAACCGCCAGCCATTTAATCGGACATTAAAATTTTATCACGGATAGTGCATGTTAAAATCTAACTATATAATGTAACTTAATATGGTGAAACTAGGTCATAATTATGTTAGCTTCATTATACAACATTAGTTTTTGTTTACCCTAAACCCGAAAAGGGGTCATTGTACTCATCATTTTGAACAACTTTTTCTAGGGGACCAACCTTGAAATCGTGAAAAGAATCATCTGTTCCATACATTTTGTCGAGTATAATATACGTGGCGTATACGTGGCGCGGAGTCCTCCTTTTTTATACGTCTATGAACGGTCCTTTCAAATTAAACTTTAATGCGGTCGAAGCCGCGGTTAACAGCTTCACAAAAATAAACACAATTAAAACAGCGGCTCTCCCTTTTAACTGCGGTAAACTCATTAAGTAATTGTAATTAGTGCAGGCTGCACGTTCCCTTCTGCTCCAGGATTGTGTAAGTACTTTTAAAACGTGCATACACGAGCGTGTCCGTGCACACGCTGGTATTAATTAGTAAGTAATGAAGCATACATTGTTCACACTTTAGGTAGGTATACTCTCTCTTGGAGCGGGCAGGTAGTGTACTTTTGGACTTCTATTATGTGCAATTTACTAACATGACTCAGTACCTATACATATAGAGAATAAAGGTCATAAGCACACCATCATATCAACTTGGAAAGGAATCGTCACCGTATCAACTCGAGCCGTGCAGTGTCTACTGCAACCTGCAAGGCACACTAATCGGAATCGTAACCTAATCGCCTCGCCTCGTGACAAAAGGCGGCGAAAGGCGATACGGTGACGATCCCTTTCCGAGAGGATTATGTGTGCTATGTATGACCCCTAACCCTCTGTTGTCACGTGTGTGTGAACTGAGGGTCCAGACTGGAATCCGCAAAATTTTAATCCTATGATTTAGTAGAAGTTTTAAAACAATTGTAGAACGATTCTGGGAATTCAAAGATAAAAAAATATAACGACTAAACTGTGGTCCCTCAGTCCACACAACAAAGGTAATTATTTTAGTGAATATTACCGAATTTAATAAATGAAACCGTTCTTTTTCTACCTAACGATTTAGTAAAAGTCTTAAAACGTTCTGTAAGAAAGAAATGGAACAGATATATCGACGCAATTTGGAAAATAGCGATTATTAAAACTGGTCCCTCAATCCTCACACCTCTACTGACATATGCGTGTGTAGCTGCTTAATGAAAGAAATATCACAAAGTCTAGTGTACATAACTTTTAGTAAAAAAATTCTACTAAATACCAGAAAACTCTAATTGTGAATTGCTTTCCTCTTAGCTGAGATAATGTTATTCTACCTAAGTAGACAGATGATTGCATAACGCATCTGTCAGCACTTCGCCAACAATAGGAATAAATTATTGAAGTAGTTGGTGTAAGCTACTTACTACTACATGCAGGATAAGCTGATGAGCCTGTGGATATCTATGAACAAACATAAGTAAACTTAGACCTACCTGTTAATTAGCAATGTTGCGAAACTAACGCCTTGTGCCTACTTTATACCTATAACTTAAAATCAACTCATAAGGCTTGCTCCCTAAAATACGGCAAAAATAAGTAACTTTGTTTCCATTTTTTACAGTAACTATAACACCTTTTTGATAGAAAAAAATACACAATAATCT
Source organism: Cosmia trapezina (assembly GCA_905163495.3). Classification (NCBI taxonomy): domain Eukaryota; kingdom Metazoa; phylum Arthropoda; class Insecta; order Lepidoptera; family Noctuidae; genus Cosmia; species Cosmia trapezina. Next base: position 9,427,369 of record LR991044.1, read on the forward strand.
AGAATACATAAGAAGTGATTTCATGTGTCCTGAAATCTATTTTAGTTTGTAGAACTAAAGAAAAAAGAGGCTAAGCCCCCGTCTATTTCTGTCTATTTTTTCGAGTTTTTTCCATATTACTCCTACAGTTTTCATTAAAAGTGTTCATTTTATACAGTTATTTACAAAATAATAAGAAATAATTTCATGTTATTACTTTTTTAGTCCAATCCCTAGATTTTTTGTAAATCGGAACTTCATATTTTGCAAGCGTTGTGTCATCTCGCTTCTCTTTCTATGCAGTCCGACAGTGACCGCGCTTTTTACGGCGGACAAGCCTTAATAAGGCTCTTATTTTGAAATAAAGTAGGTAAGGTACTGTCAACGCTCTGCGGAGCGCTGACGGTAATACCAGTGCTTACCCTAATTGCAGAACACACTACCTATAGATCGGAATCTGAATCATTTTGAAGCAAATTTCTAATCCATTGCTTTATATGTTCGAAAAATTTGTGTTCTCAACACTGTAAATAACGCAATGAATATTGTTGAACTGTCAAAATGATCGTCCGGTGTGTTACCTACGCAATTAGGGTGCAGGGTGTATAAAAGGCTTCTCAATACAAATCAATCTCGTCGTAATTATGCCATCACCTTCGCGGAGGTTCCATACTAAAACCAAATCAGATTGCAGCCTCTAGCAGCGTACTTTTTTTAACAACAATTTTTCTTGGATAATTTAACCACCGAGTTTACCTACTACGGTAGGAGGTACCTACACCTACTTCGGTTTATAAGCCATTTTCTACTTAGATTAAAAGGAGTGTGTAGTATAATAGAGATTAAGAGGAGGTAAATAGAGATTAAGAGGATATTGTGGCTAAGTAATAACAGCCGCACGGGTCGATCCATCAGGTTAAGCTTGCCGGTGTTCGTCAGTGGATGGGTGACCATCTTTACATACCGAGACTCTTCCGTGCCTCGGAAAGCACGTTAAGCCGTTGGTCCCGGCTGTCATTCGTGGATCTTTGACAGACGTTACGGGTCGTCAGAAGCCCGAAAGTGTGACAACCAGTCTTACCAAGGAGTATCGTAGGTTACCCAGTTACTGGGTTGTGGAGGTCAGACAGGCAGTCGCTCCATGTAAAATACTGGTATTCAGCTGCATCCGGTTACACTGGAAGCCGACCCTAACATATGTAGTTGGGAAAAGGCTAGGCAGATTGATTGTAAGAACTAATACAAGTATAACATATACTTACCTAGCTACTTGTATTAGTTCTTACACACTCCTTATTATCTCAAAACATCCAGTTTACAAAAAAAAAAGATTGTTTTCAAAAGTTTTCCCCGTTGAACTATAACCCTAGTCGGCCGCGGTGTCATGCGCAGAAATCTTATCAGCCTTGCTGACCCGTCGTGTGCTCCTATCATTACGAAGTAAGACGGTGCCAAAGCAGCGCGGAATCGCTGCTCCTCACTACAACGAACAACTAACTAAATACTAAACTATGATTGCAATAAACACTAAAAATATTACAGTGATAACACTTTTTGTTTAGTTTGTGTGTGATTTTTTATAAATTTTTCAAAATGAAGACTTTAATCGTGTTTAATTTAGTGTTGTGCTTATTTTCGGCGAGTTTTGTCAGAGGTGAGTCAAGATATTTTGTTGCAGAACATTTGTTTAAATATTGGCTAGGTATTACAAAATAAAGTGCAATGTCGTCAATTCGTCATGCAAGTTAGTCGTGAAAACTCAATTTCTTTCATGGCAAAAACGAAATCATCACTAACTACATAATATAAAACAAAGTCGCTTCCCGCTATCTGTCTGTCCCTATGTATGCTTAGATCTTTAAAACTGCGCAACGGATTTTGATGCGGTTTTTTTTTATAAATAGAGTGATTCAAGAGGAAGGTTTATATGTATAATAAACGCGGGTGAAGCCACGGGCATAAGCTAGTTATTTATAATCACAAAATCGTTATTTTAATCGTTTGTTTTAATTATTGAGGCAGAAATATGTTTACTTATTGAAAAGGAAAGATTTAAGTAGGTCCTTAGATACAAATCATCTTCCTTATACGGGGTCAAATTAAATTAGCTAGCGAAACTCCGCTGACGTAATGGTATCGATATCTAAACATGATAATAATACTATGGGGCCTCTGCGAGTTGGCTTCGGCCCCTCGTACGCCTTCCGTAAGGTCCGGGACTCCAGGGTCCCGAGATATGTAAAGACAGTTTAAAATAATAATAACAATAACCCCACCGCCGTATCTTTACGTTGACGTCGTGGTGGGGCTTGCGCGCTCCGAACTCTGGGCCTGTGCCAGTAGAGTTCACTTTGCCGACACAGGTCTAGGGTGAGGAGCCAGACCAAGAGAGATACAGAAACCCGCAGGGCAGCATGTGGCGAGCTGTTGGGCAGTAGCGACCCCACGGACCCTATCTCCCGGGAGTAGTCTTGTTCCTCATCTCTGGCTTGCCTTTATTGGCCGACTGGAGTGAACACTGACGGGAACAGAGCTCCCACCTCATTCTTGCCTTTATTGGCTGGCTTGAGTGGAGATTCGCAAGAGCAAACGTGCTCGGAGGAAGGAAGTATTCCAGTAAGTGTTTGTAGGGATCTTGACCATTTTCGGGGCTCTGGGAATGTCCGTAAGGATTGAGTCGCCAAATTTCGTATCTTAATGAAATTTAATACTTATTTAGTAGTAAGTTTAAAAATTTTGTAGGTTCGATCCTCGATTTTGTAGGTATAATACTTCAAAAGATATATGAACTTATAGGTGGCAACTCAATCTAAATGTTTGGATTGAGTCGCCTCGTCAGAACTAAGAACATCATGGATGAATGTTTATCATAATTTGGTAGCATTTAGTAGTATTTGAGAGTATTTAGTAGACAAAATCTGAGCTCGGTAGTGTTAAAATTAAAAAAGTTACAATACATTATGTGTGGCTCCTCAGACCATACACATACGACTGGTCATTTTACAAAGAAGCAGTAGTTCAATTAATGCGCAATTTCAACATCATTTAGTAGTAAGTATATTAGATTTGTAGGATAAGAGTCGGCAATCACAAAAGAAAGAAATGGGAGATATAGCATATTTAATGTGGCTCCTCAATTCAGATGCTTCGGTAAATAGATTTGCCTCTAATCTACATAATCATGTGACGAAATTTGGAACAAAAAACGCCAATATTTTGTATAAATTTCTACAAAATGTACGTATAAAAAAATACAAAAAAAAGTACATATTTACGAAGTTATAAGCTATTCTTTAATTTCTTATGAAATTTTTTTGTAGGGTGACCATGAATACGTGATTTAAAAAGAAAATGTACGTTTCGTGGCTTATAGAAACAAAATCTATTTTGTCGCATGTTTTCAAAGTCAGCCTGTATAGTCGGATTTGCACAATTATTTTTTTGTTTCAAAGGTTACGCTCTCGAGGTGGTCCCATTGTCACCAAGTCAGAATCTGATGAAGAGATCCCATGGAAATCGAGGGAATCCCTTAAATTTTCGTTTATTGGCAACGACACTACCAGTAGTGTCGTTTCCAATTAACGACACTACCAAGCCTATTTTTTTTGGATTATATTGTACAGTCAACATAGCAAACTTCATTATCATCATAGTTTCATCATGGAACTTGTGAAATTTTTTAAGGGTGTAAAACACTAGAGGTAAAAAAATACACCTAAAACGATAATGAGGTCAAAATGGAAATCCAAGATGGCGGCTGTAAAAATTTTCGCAGCCGCCATTTCAAGCCGACGCCGCGCGGCGCAGCGGGACGTGTCTTTTTAATTTTATTTTTGTATTCTTCTTCTGCCTGGGCCGCACACATCGCGATGACATTCGGGCGATAAACTTCGTCTTCGGTCTACAGCGAAGCTGCGCGGCCACATAGTGCGTGTTTTCAAGTTTATCGCGATGTACGAGCGATGTACAAACGAATAAAACAAAATGGACGCCGCGGTTGCTCTGTATTTTATGGCAGCAAATAATTATTTTTTACAATTATGTCATGTAAAAAACAAATTAAAAGCAAGAAAAAGGAGGAAGTGGATGATAACTATTCACAAATCAAGAACTATATTAGCTATATTATGCACTGTAGTTTAACTTAACGCGTCCACTACGCACGAAGGGTGGGGGCCGACTGAAGTGTGGCCGCGCAAGCGAAGTTCATCGCGATAAAACGCTTTGATCTGCAAGAGTTTACCGACAGCGGAGCGAAGTCGTTGCGACTACGCACGAAGCTCCGAAGTATACGCGAATACTTGGCTACATATATCGCGATTACGCGAATCTTCGGGTTATCGCGATGTGTGCGGCCCAGGCATTCCTCTTCCTCTTCTGCAAGAAGTCCGATTATAACAAGATCCCAGTCTATCATTATAATTTCACTCGAGCACTCGACCAAACTGCATCAATTCTACACGAAGTCTGGACGGAAATAGTAGAGACTGTAGTAGACTAGTCGCGCGGCTTCGTGAGGCGCAGCACCGCTCTTGCACAACGCGCGTACCGGCGAAGCACCGCTGCGTCGCGATGCATCGCTATACGCTGCGAGGCATCACGAGGCGCAGCGCTGCATGGTGCAACGTATTCTAAATTCTCACAATGAAATGTGTATATTTTCGTGTAGAAAATAAAGTTATATTTTGAGTCGCTCTTTTAAAATGTGCGCGCAGCGTCGCGTCGCGTCGCTTCTCGGTGTGAGCTGACCCTAACTCGCGCATTTGCTCTCGGAGACCACAGATGGGCATCGGGACTACTCAATTATTGTATTTCGTGGGTTGCGATTCGATTAGTGGACCTACCACTTCTTATTATGTGCTGTTTTTTAAAACATATAGTATAGGGATAGTTCCTTTTTAGGGTTCCGTACCAAAATGGTAAAAAAGGAACCCTTATAGTGTGACTCAGTCTGTCTGTCTGTCTGTCACAGCTGGATATCTCAAGAACTACTAATGCTATCAACTTGAAATTTAAAACAGTTTTAGATGATGTTTACCCAACTATTTTGCAAATAAGGAAGAACTAGAAATATTTATACTTTTTTTGCAACATTGACTGAAAGGGGGTCTTAAAAATTCAAAGTGGGTTTACTATGGCATATGGGGTATCATATGAAAGAGCGCTATTTGCACATTTTCAAACATTTTTTTTCTTTTTTATAGGCCACACAGTTTTCGACTTTTGATGAAAAATGTAAAAAAAATACCGTTCCCCCCCTTATCTCCGAAGTTTGCGAAGCGAAAAATCTGCAAATATTCTATATGATAGAAGTGTATGTAAAGATTACAGGAAAAATAAAACCATGTCTCTAAATAGCACACTTTTTCAGAAATCGGAACGGACCCTCGGTTCGCGAGTCCGACTCGCTCTTGACCGGTTTTGTAACATTGTTATTATACCTAATTTGCATAATTATCTTTGTTGGCACATCTTGATTTCAATTGTGATTTGTTTTAAAACACAAAAGCGCTTCGATACAAAATCGTAGATAAAAACGCTTATCATAACATCAGAGGTATCAATGGGCAGTTTGAATAGTTTTTTACAATTAGTATTAATGTGTTTATTTATTAGGTAAGTTAGTATTTAAGTGGCAATTATTTAGAACGTTTAGGATGAACACTTTATTATTTTTCTCCTTTACGAAGTGAATAATACAATTCTGTTAGAAATAAGTAGGGATTTTATTAAAAAAATAAATTTCAAAAACTAGTCATCCTGGTTTCATTTAACATCATCATCATCATCATTTCAGCCGAAAGACGTCCACTGCTCCCCCCAAAAGGGACCTCATTCTTAACTCGATCTCGCAGAAAAACACCGAGAATAACCCTCTTCTTTGGCTTTTGGGTGACCTTGAGCTTTCTTATGAGGCCCATTGTAAAACGCTACGTCTTAGTGCCGTAAATCATAACTGGCAACACACACTGGTCAAAGACTTTTGTTTCGAGACACTGCGATATTTTGGACGAGAAGATCTTCCGTAGCTTCCCTAACTTAACGAAGTTGGACTTACCTAGTTTGACCGTTTGTCCCAGGTACACACACAACATGGTCACCCTCAATAGCGAATTCTTAATGAATATCGAAAAGTATTTTTTTTTCAGATACCGAATATATACAATGTTGATTTGTACATAAGTATTTAGTAGACATTTATACTAAATGTTAGTGTCTCTGGTTATTGATTCCGTTGTGATCTCAGGTAGATACAATCAATTATTTATTTGCAGAACGTCAGGACTGAGGAGCCAAATAAAATGCGTTTATTTACTAAATTCACTCAGTTTTACTACTTTCTCTATATGCTACAAATTCGAACACACTTACTACTGAATGTTCTTTGGAGTGGAATATAAATTGACCAATTACTTTCATGGAAATTCACGTTTTTATGATTGATTGATTGATGGATTGAGGAGCCACATTAAAAGTATTGTATATTCTTCAATATCAACAATACAGGACTCAGATTTTTAGTAGGTACTATTCACAATTACTACTAAATCATACCAAATAATGATAAACATTCATCCATGATGTACCTAGTTCTGACGTGGCGACTCAATCCAAATATTTAGATTGAGGTGCCACCTTTATGTTCATATATCTTTTGAAGTATTATACCTACAAAATCGAGGATCGAACCTACAAAATTTTTAAACTTACTACTAAATAAGTATAAAATTTCATTAAGATACGAAATGTGGCGACTCAATCCTTACGGACATCTCTGGGATTATTCTGAGAACCGTGGGATACCTCTCCACTCCTCACAAGCACCTCAGGACATGTTGCCCCCTTGCCGCTACGACACTATGTGTGTGGCGATTAACACCTCTTTGATTGTTGGTAACATCTCTATGGGATTTTGTCACTTGTTCTGCTATGTCAATTTGTCAGGAACTGAAGAATTATTTTTCATATTTCCCTTCGGCTGGAGGATTGGTTATTAAATCTTCGACCTCACCTGCCAGGCTTTGATCAAGGTGACCTACTACATAATTGAATTTGGTAGTATCACCAACAATATTAGTAATTTGGAATTGGGCTTCCACTTGTGCAAACCAAATTGCGGGTTTGTCGACCCAAAATGTAGGTAATTTCACTGCTACCCTACATACCTTTGCCTCCACTTCATTTTGGCCTAGCCGCTTTTGTAATGCTGCATTTTCAGCCATTAGTTGCTCAAGTTGTGCCTGAAGCTGTTCATTCTCCATGATGCAACACCTGTACAAACCTAGTAGCAATAATACCACACACCCGAGCACCGCAGAACAAACAAATAATAATAAATCAATTTTGATAACTACAGTACCAAACCCTTAGATTATGAAAATCTAAGACCAAACCCAAAAGAAATTAACGTTAGCAGTAGGTAGAAATTCAAATAACAGAGTATACTCTGTATTATATATACTAGTACATTATGATATAAGTGCGGTAAGTTGAAAATTACAACCGAGGCGATATTGCTAGCCCGAGCCGTAGGCGAGGGCTACAAGAAAGCAGAGGCTGTAATTATCAAAGCGCACGTATGTTATACGACATTTTATAACATATTTGCGAGGAAATAAATAATACTCGGACTTTCTTAAACGAATAAACCTTTAAAAACACACTTTCTGAAAATGAATTTGGATCTTTGCTTGCTTTCCATATTATGAAATTTTGATACGCTTGTAAGTATCTATCGGTCGATTTTTCAGGCATGAGGCTTAGAGTAGCCTTTTTCGCTGCCTCTGAGACTTCTGGCGGTGTCGAATTAATAAATTCATCATTACCTACTTGACGACATTTTCAAATAAAAACAATATAGCGAAAAGAAAAAGCGCGCGGAATAATTTTTACTTGTTCACAAATAAGCTTTTTTTTTTAAAGCAAAGGCTCAAAAACAGCCAATATTACTAATAAAGTAAATTAATATTTTTTTGTTTTTGTTTGTTGTTTTATTGTCAAAATTAATTAAATTAAAGAATTAATTTTTTAATTTATTTTTTATATTTTATCTCCCAAAGTTCATAAAATTCATAAAATGCTGACCACTTTTCTGACATAAAAACTCTTTGCTAAGATTTAAAAAGTACCTACCGTTCGTTTAGACGGAGCATCTTGATAAACCCTACGTTTTACCTTATTAAAAAGAAACCCGTGCGTTTTACATTACAATTACGCACAAGTACGTAATGACATACATTACGATATTGAAATTCGTGAAATAATAGACCCTTTACGAGCAAATGTGTTATAAAAAATATTACAAAATAAATTTTCGATCAATCAGCTGAGCAATATTAAATTGATATTAAGTTTCATTTAAAGATGCGGGTCAGTTACAAACACTTGCACTCAAAACACACCAAAAAGCGATTATGCACTTTGGGCAGTTGTTCCGGCGATTGCAGTCGTTAGGTACCAACTGCAAGTTGTAATCTGAACTTCTGCAGAAACGCGATGAAATTTTCGTAGCATAGATGAACCCAGGTTCCGGAAGGTTGCGTGTTCATATCACGTCGGGGTCACCAAATGTGGGAGATAGCTGCTCCCGCAGATATGAACTCAATAAAACCTTAATTCCGTGCCAATATAATTTAATTAGCCGATTGGCTTCACAATAAACAATAAATTAGAATAATTGAATTAATTAAAATACAGGAAAAATAATTCTTCAGTTCCTGACAAATTGACATAGCAGAACAAGTGACAAAATCCCATAGAGATGTTACCAACAATCAAAGAGGTGTTAATCGCCACATGTGCTAGCGACCGTTTTCGGGGGCCCATTATTGAGTGTGCAAGTCACCCCCTGCCATTTTATCCGTGTATTATAAAACATTGATCCGGCAGGGGCCAGTCAGTTCATAGTTTTAGGTAACCAGTCCACAACCACCCAAATCCATAGCCCAATATGTTTTGTATCCATGTTCTGCAATAGTCCTGCACCAACCGGGGGTTGTCCTTGGGTGCACATGCATAGTGCATACAGGGATAATCGTCGGCTGGTGCCGCCTCGTCATTTAAAATTGTCTAAGGGGCCTCTGCGAGTTGGCTTCGGCCCCTCATACGCCTTCCAAAGGTCCGGGACCCCAGGGTCCCGAGATATGTCAAAGACAAAAAAAAAAAATAATAATAAAGAAATAATAATAAAATCTTTATTTTCAAAACTTTTAACTTAAATCACGAGTGAGAGTTAGGAATGTCATAATTGACAGCAAAAGCATGAAAAAGCAAAAAAAAACCGGTCAAGAGCGAGTCGGACTCGCGCACCGAGGGTTCCGTTCCGATTTCTGAAAAAGTGTGCTATTTAGCGACATCGTTTTATTTTTTCTGTCATCTTTACATAAATTTCTGTCACACAGAATAATTTCAGATTTTTCCCTTTGCAAACTTCGGAGATAAGGCGGGGGGGATTTTTCATCAAAAGTCGAAAACTATGTGACCTAAAAAAAAATAAGAAACTGTTTAAGAATGTGCAAATAGCGCTGTTTCATATGATACCCCACATGTCCTAGTAGCCCCACTTTGAATTTTTAAGACCCCCTTTCAGCACCTGTTACAAAAAAAATATAACTATTTTTATTTCTTTCTTATTTACAAAATAGTTGGCTAGACGTCATCTAAAACTGTTCCAAATTTCAATTTCATAGCATTAGTAGTTCTTGAGATATCCAGCTGACAGCAGACAGACAGACAGACCGACAGACAGACCGACAGACAGACAGACAGACTGAGTCACACCATAAGGGTTCCTTTTTACCATTTTGGTACGGGGAGCCCTGAAAAATATATTAATGTGATGATTTTTTTGGGGTCATCAACCGCAGTGTAGTTGAAATATAAGTAGGTACTTATAAAAATCATTTATTTTTGGTAAACACAGACGTGACGGATCGATAGAAACACGATAAAACAAAAAAAATAAAAAGTTTTCCTAACTCATACTTAAAGTAACAACAGTAATTGATGATCCCGAAAAAAATCATCAAATCTTTTGTACTTATTTATGTTTAGATATCGATACCCATCACGTCTGTGGAGTTTCGCTAGTTAATTTAATTTGACCCTGTGTAAAACTTTTCTTGTACAGTCAGCAGCAAAAGTCGATTAACACGATAGCCGTCAAATAAACGATAGCTGTCAAATACACGATAGCTGTCAAATACACGATAGCTGTCAAATACACGATAGCTGTCAAATACACGATAGCTGTCAAATACACGATAGCTGTCAAATACACGATAGCTGTCAAATACACGATAGCTGTCAAATACACGATAGCTGTCAAATACACGATAGCTGTCAAATTAGTACGAATTGGTAATGAAGTTCGCGAGTATTGCGGAACAAAATGGCGTCTTGACAGTACCTACTATTAATTATTTGGATCGCATAGTAGGTACCTACTCAGAACTAAGGACCATTAAAATAAAAGTGTAGGTACCTACCTACCAAAACTAGGTGTAGTTTAGGGGTCAGTAAATATACAATCTAGAGTATGTACTCGAATACTAACTTAATTGCAAACTGAAGCATCCCCATTCCCCAGTCGGTTCGATTTAGAGCGAAGTTTGATGTATTCCGATAACTTATACATAACTTGGTCAAGAGTTCGAGTTTGTTCCCTCGCGTTAGATTTAGGTTTGTTAGCGTTAATTTTAGATCATTGTTAAGCTACTGAGGCTCGTGGCTAAGTAATAACAGTCGCATGGGTCAACCGGTTGTAAAAAGACACTTGCCAAAGCCGAAAGCCACATATTCAAGACATTATTTGGATCGTTTTTTCCACTTGATCATACCTGGGAATCCACTGGTTCTGGAGATAGGAGGAGTTGGGGTCGGCTTCCAGTTTAACGGTTAACGCTGTGCAAACGTGCAAACGGATAGAGCTGAGCCCGCTACCCTTATTGCTGCAAACCAAGCATTTAGCCCCTATAAAATAATATTATGACTAAATTCTTCAAATAATTAATTAGATACTGCCGTCTAATCAGCATTTACTAAGAAACTTACGAAACTTTATCGAGTGACGTCACAGGCGGATAACCCGGTCACGTGAACCCATAGTAACTCGGGATCGTCAACGTGTCACATTTCCACTAATCTATCGGTTAACGCTTAAACAACAAACAATTATCTGCTAGTTAGGTACCTATCTGGTTCTTAGAAGTAAGTGCTTAGGATTTGACGGTGGTCGTTATTCGCAAACTTGGCTTGTTTATTTAAGTTGAAGAGTTTAATAATGTTGATGTAGGTAACGTTACATAACCTACTGTCTTCAGAACGGAAATTCTTCAAAATAATGTCTTAGTTACATTATGTTTCAGTTTAGATTTATCTTTGTACCCAATATTTGTGGCAAACTAGATATTGAACGAAATAATCTTTTGCACAATTTTATTTACGGAATGAAAGAGCAAAATTATGCGGACAGTAGGATTCAATCACAAAGTGTTTGTAACATCGTACATAAGTTGTATCTAAGTATAATAACTTAATATTATTTCCTCTTAAGGGGTCATTGTATCATCATGAACAACTTTTACTAACAAACCAGAAATTGCAAAAAAAAATCTGCTTTTCCCTATATTTTGACGAGTTATGCGAACATAAAATGTAGGGAACAGCTAAGGTTACCTTAAAAGTTTACAACACCAACATGTAGGTAAGTTAAAGCACATAATTCAATAAACTTAATTGATTCTTTGCTTCTAACAAAATCGGTTAATAATGTTAATCTTAGTTAATCCAATCAACTATAAATTGTAGCCTGTTCAATTAATTAGAATTACTTGTAGGTAGGTCTAGGTACTTCGTTAGTTCGTAGATAATAGCTATTATCCTACACACTTCGCCATTATCTTATTTTCAGTTTTTCCGGCGACATTTTCCGTTTTAGTGACTTTTACGCCAATTCAGTTTTAGGCTATATTTAAGCAGTTTTGGGCGCCCCTACACTTAAATATAACTGCTAAATGCGGGTGTACGATATGTACCTACACTTCTGCTTAACCCTTTTGCAATTACAGGAGTGATGTTAAGTGTATGTGTGTTGTGTGTGTCGGTTTATTTTCAAGCCAATACGCGTTTGGGTGTTCTAGAATAACTAAGTATACCCGTGTCCTTTAACATGACATTAGCGGTCACTGACCTTTCCCTAATATCTCTTCTACGTAGGAACCCAAACAATAAACTAATGTATGTTTTTTTTTTTATTGGAACATGTTGAAGATCTCGATAGATTCAGGACGTTCATCGCGGACTTTATTTCAGTTTTTGAAATAAAGAATGCTAGAAAATGTGAGGGTCAATGGCCACTGTTGCCACGCTAAAGCAACTCGGGTATAGTCGATTAGAACAACTTACCTTGAGTGGTTTTCGTGTCATTTTACCTGATCCACTATAGTTACCAATAAAACGGGTTGTAGAAGATCTCTATCTGTTTGTCCTAGATAAACTTCAGGCAAAACTTTGACAGTATTCAACTGTTTGTGTTATATTTTATGAAGATTGATGAAACAATATCTTAAGTGGTACATAAAGCTTACCCCGTTGCGGAAAAGTTTTGTTAACTTACAAGTTATTTTATTGCGAGGAGAAGCTACCTACAACCTAGCCTTTTCCCAACTAGGTATGTTGGGGTCGGCTTCCAGTCAAACCGGAAGCAGCTGAATACCAGTATTTTACATGGAGTGGAGCGACTGCTTATCTGACATCCACAACCCAGTTACTGGGTAATTCGATACCCCTTGGTAAGACTGGCTGTCAGACTTTCGGGCTTCTGACAACCCGTAACGACTGTCAAGGATTCACGAATAACAGCCGGGATCAACGGCATTAACGTGCTTTACGAGGCACGTTCTTGGTATGTAAAGATGGACCAACCCATCCACGAACCAACCGTGGCAAGCGTAGCTTAACCTGATTGATCGACCTGTGCGGCTGTTATTACTTAGCCACGAGCCCCTCACAACAGATATGTATTAGTTATTAAGATGGTGTTTAGACGGCTCGACAAAATGAAATGTGTTTTAATTTTCTTAAACTATCCCCACAGGCTTGAAAGTTATTTATTATTTTCGATTATGTTTTCCTCCGCGACAATGGCGACCTTATAGAAAATTATGACCATTCATTTTCCCCGAAAGACTCACAAAAACAAAAACCATAATAGGTACTACTTATAAAGTATTTATTTCTCAGTCTGTAATTGAGATCTTACAATAAACATTGTTTCATATACTACCATTGCTGGTGAAATAGATAGTTACAAAAAGATTAAACTTTTTATATAACTCCAACTACGTAAAACATGAAAATGGCGTCATTTTGACGTAAACTAGCAGCGGCTTGGCAGAATTATTTAACTTTGTAGTAGACGGGCTTAGGAAGCTGTGTGAAGGCAAGTTGGGAATTATTAAATATTTAATTAAATACCGTGTCGGCTGCCTGCCTCGGATTCACAACGAAATGGGATAACGTAAACGTGTTCTATATTAATAAGATTTTTATAAAACTATGTGTGCATTACTTACCTAAGTTTTGTAGACCCAAAACATTTTCTTTGTGGAATTTAGGATCAAAAAACCGGCCAAGTGCGTGTCGGACGACGCAATAATTATGAAGGGTTCCGTAGTTGGGATGAATTTATCCCAAGAACAAACTTAACATTGTAGTTAAAATACATGTTCTCCCATACATTCCAACTGTAAATGTAAGTATTATACTCACAATATTGAGAGATTTACCATGTTATTTTGAGACCACAGACTTCTTATAGGTTTTGCTGTAATCTACAGATAAAGCTATTTTCTGTATTTATTTCAAAATTTTAGGCTCAGTAGTTTCGGAGATAGGGGGGGGGAATGGTCAATGTTCGTCTATTTTCTTAAATAACTTTAAAACAATTTATTTTAAAATTATAAAAAAAAATGTAGGTATTTGAGACCCTCTTAATAAGCCCTTTCATTTGATATATCACACGGGATAGTTTGCAAAACTTTTTTTTTTAATTTTCCTAAAAGTGATCCCCATATTCAAAATTAATTTATTTACTTTACGTACGTGTTTGGGTCACAGAAATCTATAGGTATGTGCACCAAACAACTTAATCGGTCCATTAGATTCGGAGCAATTTGGCTGTGACGGACGGACAGACAGACAGACACACGATGATCCTATAAGGGTTCCGTTTTTTCCTTTTGAGGTACGGAACCCTAAAAAGCGGCTGTGAAGTTTCGGTTTACGTTTTGTGACTTTTGTCTATGATTAAAATGATCAAATATCAGCGTTCTACTTATTTACCTACCTAACTATTTATCTAATAAATACTGAAACTCACAACTATTCTGTAGGTAGGTAATGTACAGACGCCAGCACTGCACATCAAGCTGTTACAATCTGTCAATTTAGATTTTTAACTTTATCGCTGAAGCATTAGGTTCAAGGTTGATTGGGAAAATTTGACAGTTTCGGGTGGCTTGACCTGTTGGCGTCTGTACTTACACGTTATTAGAAAGATACGAAGTTGTGTGCTGATGCGCAGCTTGTTTTGTGAATGACCTAATTTCACTCTAGATAATAGGATGGCAAGAAGATGAAGAAGACACAATAAAAATACTTATTCGGTTTTATTAGCTAAAGTTTATCTTAGTAAGTAACACGCTATCCAAAACCCTATTGCGTAACACACTATCGATCAGAATCTGAATAATTTTGAAGCAAATTGCTAATCCATTGCTTCATAATAATGTTGGAAAAATTAGTCTGCTCGGTAACGTAAATAACGCAATGAATGTTGTTGAACTGTACGCAATTAGGACGGTGCTAATCATTAAAAGTTAAGATATAGGTAGGTAAATGAGAATCACGTTAGGCCCAAGTCTTAGGGCCTATTTCACGATGTCCGAATAGCCACTACCTTACCGAATAAATTCAAATAATGCAACAGAATTTACTGTATGAAATTATCTGCCAAGTAAGTTAGTAGGAACTTAATATTGTAGGTGGTGAAACAGGCCCTAAAATGTCCATTCATTTAATGTTAACATCATTTAATATCTAGTTGAACTTATCGGTCATGTAATCATGTTCAACAAAAGGCTAGGTGGACGTGGAAGCCCTTTCAAAAGTGTGTTAAGGTTGCTCACTGCTCATGCTTAGAAGTAGTTCAATCAAATGCACAGGGAGCAGGGGCTTATGGTTTTTCTTTATAACCAAGAAGGACTAAGTAGGAATGCATATTTGACTAAATTCTTAATTAAGTTATTGAAACTAAAGACAAATAGAAGAATACGTCTTAACTTTTACATTATCTAGGTAGGTAGGTAAGTAAGTATAGGTACTTACTCTCTTTTTAGAGAAAATCGGAACTATAAAGGATTACTCCGTTGTCCGTCTGTCAGTTCGTCAAGCAAGACCTTTTTTTCTCAGGAACGCGTGGACGTACCAAGTTGAAGTTAGTATCAAATAGTAGGTCTACGGTCCCTCAACTAGGGAACCCTTCATTGTGGACGTGGTCGGACACGCACTTGGCCGATTTTATCTTTCTGTTCTTTCTCTTTCTTTTAAATCACCGGAACTACTGCGAAACTTGCCAAAGCTTTTAATTGTAACTAATATGTAGATAATAATATAGGTTAATACAACTTATAATTAGCTACCTATTACATAGATATTATTTACAACATCTAATGACATACAATAAAGATTCTTGTTATATTAATTCGCTAAGTATAAAGTCTTCAATGCAAAATCATGATTGCTTACTTATCATTTTAATTTAGTGTTTATCCAAACAACCGATGTATGTTTACTAATTGTCTGCTTAGGATAAAGTCAAGTCCAGTTTATGATGATACCTGTCTCATAAATATTCGTGTGGATGGGTTTTCATCTGGCATAAACACAATATTTCTGATTGGGGCACTGTTGCACTGAGAGCGACATGTTCTTGTTATTCGCTGAAGCCACTCCAAGTACCGAGATTTTCAGAAGAAAATTATAAACTATTAGGTTCCAAATCCCAGAGCAGACAACTCAAAACCACAGTACCTACTTACCTCATCATCCTCATTGGCAGCCCTGTTCCACCCACTGCTGAGTACAGGCCTCCTCCCTTTTGTGTCATGTTTCCCAGGTCCGTGCGAGTCTCATCCAGGTCTTCGCATCTTCAGCAGCTCTTCCACCTACCACCTTTTCGGCAACCATTCCATTAGGGCTCTGCAACACCTACCATCACCACATCCTGCCCACCTCCATTTCAGAGCTGCTACCCGTAGTCATACATCTTGAACTATTATCCTACGTCTGATCTCTGAGGTACGGACTCGGGTCTTTCAGTGATAGGCCTAACATAATGGCGTGCCCCATAGCCCTTTCTGCAACTTGGACTTTGTACACTGTCTCTTTAGTGAGCGTCCATGTTTCGGCCCCAGTAGACAAGACACATTGTTCATACTTACAATTTTGTTTTCAGGCATTGTGGTATCTTCCGATCCTTAAAACATCATCCAGCTTGTCAAATGCCGCCCAGCCCAGTTGTATGCGTCTCGAAATTTCCTTATTTTGGTTGTCTGTTCCAAAAGATAAACTATGGCCCAGATGATATTGATATGGCCCAGTACTGATCCACCACCTCCACCACCACAATTGGTGGCTTGCCACCAATTGTCACAGTTGGTACTTACCACTCGGCTGGTGATGTTGGTCATCTTGATTTTGGACAAACAAGGACTAACAAGTGTCAAATCTTCAGCGAATCGCAGGTGTGACAAGTAGACCCCCTCGTTGATGTTTAGGTACCCCAATGTTGTCCCAATCAAGCGTATAATCTTCTAAGACTGCAGTAAATAATTTGGGTAAAATAGTATCCCCTTGCTGAGCACCTCTTTTGATTGGAATTTTATTAGTTATAGACTCATCAACTAGCTGTGTGCTCGATGGGATTTCCTGTCGGCAAAAATTTAGAACTTCCATACAAACTTTCATCCCTTAGCCCTATTTATCCCTTAAGATGGGTTTTCGAACATCCCTCTTTAGATATAGTATAGGCCCAAGGATCTTTTGTTCTATATTTCATGCTTCTAGACCCAGCAGTTTAGCCTGCGCGTTGTCTGTCAGTAAATGGCGATTTATTACGTTTTTTGCAATTTGCAGGATGATTCGCGACTATAACAAATATGCATTTACACGTAGTTATATATAACCATAAGAATCATCACTCATCATCCAGTGTTTACCCGTGGTCCCGGTGGGTCGACCCATTACCGGGTCCATGGGTAATTTAAATTACCCGTGGTCCCATGACATTAGGGATAACTCCCGGACTTCTGACTATATCGATAGAAAATGAAAACCATCAATTACATTTATATAAGAAAGTTTACTCATTCAAAGCAAATAAATTATTTGCATCCTTGGGAACAAAAACATACTCCTAATAACAGCTATATTGAAAATGATGAATTCATAACCGATACACTAATGACTTACGACAAACTATCTTTTACATTTCTAATGCGTATCCAACTGATATTTCGCCATTAATTAATTCCATTAGTGTATCGGTTATGTGATTAGATTTTTTTATTTTGACGTACCTAATAATGCTGTTATTATGGATTTGTATTTAATCATAAGTAGGTTCTTTAGTTGTAATTAATTTTCTATCGATATAGTCAGAAATCCGGGAACAATCCCTAATGCCATGCGACAACGGGTAATTAAAATTACCCATGGACCCGGTAATGCGTCAACCCACCTCCGGGTCCACGGGTAAACACTCGAATCATCAATACATTTCTCTAAGTTAGATTTGTTCTCTCTAAGTTTGATTTCGGAAATCATGGCATTTTAGAACAAATATAACTTAGAGTATTAATGATTCTTAAGGTTATAATTATGTAAATACACTATATTTGTTATAGTTGCGAATCATATTATGATCAAGATACAAACTCACATTGACCTGAATTTTCAAAAAACTGCCTACCTACCTACCACTGTAGATTATTCTTCTGTGCTGAAACTCCTGGTGGTAACTTTCAGCATAGGTGGATGTCCTTCGGGATCTTTGAAATCAACAAGATTGAGGAAGCAATCATGATATTCTAAGTAATTGAGGTCTAAAGCTTACCCTCATCAATCGTTGGACTCTCAAATAAATTAGTTTCTACATTTCATTTTATCACACTGTCTTTTATATTTCTCCTAGCTTCCGTCCGTGTGTGTGGTATGTCGATAAAAAGTAGCCTAATAAACTTTCACATTTATAACATTAGTTAGGAAGTTAGGATGATCACAGCAGCTGGAACTTATTATGTGGTACCTAAATAATAACTATAAGAGTAGGGGAAGATCAAAGAAACGATGGATGGATAGTGTGAAAAATGATAAAGCTAAAAAGGGTGTGAGTACCTACCTACTGAAATGACTGATATATACCTATACAGGGTCAAATTATATTAATAGGTATCGAAACTGCGCAGATGAGATGGGTGTTTTATCATGTTTAGTTATCGATACCTATCACGTCTGCGGAGTTTCGCTGGCTAATTTAATTTGATCTTGTATAATGCTTCGCTAACCGCCACAAATAAATTTAATTTGATGCTTCGCTAACCACAAATAAATTTAATTTGATCTTGTATATTGCTTCGCTAAGCACAAATAAATTTAATTTGATCTTTTATATTGCTTCGCTAACCACAAATAAATTTATTTTGATCTTGTATAATGCTTCGGTAACCACAAATAAATTTAATTTGATCTTGTATATTGCTTCGCTAACCACAAATACATTTAATTTGATCTTGTATACTGCTTCGCTAACCACAAATAATTTTAATTTGATCTTGTATAATGCTTCGCTAACCACAAATAATTTTAATTTGATCTTGTATAATGCTTCGCTAACCACAAGTAAATTTAATTTGATCTTGTATAATGCTTCGCTAACCACAAATAAATTTCATTTGATCTTGTATAATGCCTCGCTAACCACAAATAAATTTAATTTGATCTTGTATAATGCTTCGCTAACCACAAATAAATTTGATTTGATCTTGTATACTTAATGCTTCGCTAACCACAAATAAATTTAATTTGATCTTGTATATTGCTTCGTTAACCACAAATAAATTTAATTTGATCTTGTATAATGCTTCGCTGACCACAAATAAATTTAATTTGATCTTGTATAATCCTTCGCTAACCACAAATAAATTTAATTTGATCTTGTATACTTAATGCTTCGCTAACCACAAATACATTGGGATAAGGCAGGATGATAATGATCTGAATGATTTAGAAATAAAAGTATTGACGCCTACTAAGTTAGGTACCTACTTACTCAAATCTAACTTGTACCGAGTGATCTACAAGCGTAGTCTACAAGGAGATATTTTGGCGCCTGAATGACATTAAGAGGATATATCAAAGCGTGGTTTAGCTCGGTGTGCAAGTGAAATGGCGTTTTATGGCTATCTAGTTTAACGCGCGAGATAGAAGACGAATAGACACGAGTGATCCTATATGGCATAACGGTTCCGTTCCTAATTTATACATCAATGGTTCCGTTTTTTCACTTGGAAGTACGGAACACTAAAAACATTATTATGGAGGTGTTAGTTCCGATTTTGACCACGCGCCAAAATACCCTCTTGTACGCTGTACACTTGTAAGTAGGTAAGTAAGTATAAACGACAAATAAAATTAAACTCTGCTATTGAAATCAATCTCCGCGCGTTCAATCGCTATCAACATGCTTACATGCCTCTATGTTTATAATTCATGTTTGGCGATAATCCCAGTGACCTCATGCTGATCACCGATGCAATGGCGACGATGTTTGTACTTCTAAACGGACTATAAAACGTGCTACGAACCTAATGATGATTTTATTACACCTGCCCTGAATTAATGAGCTGCTGAGTGAAATAGCATTTGTTTAAATATTTATGTTTTGTTTAATTAGGCAGTCGTTGTGTTTTATTCAATATGTTTAAGCTGTAGGTAATTGCTTAGAAGTTTCTTAGGTATTTATTATGTGAGCCTCTGAGCCTCCTGATAATAATAATTTAATGTACAGTGGGCTGCATCAATTGGGTACCCCGGTTGTATTAAAATTTTAATACAACTGGGGTACCCAATTGATGCAGACAGTACAAAAACAAAACATATTAAAATATAAAAGAACTTTTCGCTCACGTATAATTTTGATTTATTAGATACAAATCTAAATTATACGTGAGCAAGTTGTAGAAAAATACTACACGGAAATATAATATTTTGTTGAAATAAAACAATTTAATATTATTTTGTTAGTTTTCGTTACTAAAAATTTAACGAAGTAGGTATGTTAATTTCGCATGCAAGTTGGTAATTTTCCGTTCCGTTTATTGTTAGGTTTTAAGATTTTTTATTCTCCAGCAATCATTTAAATCCGCGCGCGGTACTTTTAATCCCAATAGTACGTTCCCGTGGGATATTTTCGGACATCTACGCGGGCGAAGCCGCGGGCAAAAGCTAGTTTTATGTTAAAATAAATGTTGCAATTTTCTTACAAACCAATACATCAACCTTATATCCTTAATGTTCCCCCACTGCTGGGACCCAGGCCTTCTCTTTGGCGGAGTGTCTGCAATCCAACACGCGGGCCCAGTGTGGGTTGGTTTAAAAATTCTCATAACATTCTACTTATTTACTTAAGTACTTACATAAAGTATCTTATTTCCTCGCCAACAACATGGTTGTGTTGGAATATTTAAGTAAAAAGCAGGTTAAATTATAATAATAATAATAACCGCAGTATCTCTACGTTGACGTCGTGGTGGGGCTTGCGCGCTCCGAATTTTAGGTCTGTGCCGGTAGAGTTTACTTTGCCGGAACAGGTCTAGGATGAGGAGCCAGACCAAGAGAGATACAGAAACCCGCAGGGCAGCATGTGGCGAGCTGTTGGGCAGTAGCGACCCCACGGACCCTATCTCCCGGGAGAAGTCTTGTTCCTCACCTCTCGCTTGCCTTTATTGGCCGGCTTGAGTGAACACTGACGAGGAACAGAGCTCCCA
This sequence comes from Cosmia trapezina, assembly GCA_905163495.3. Taxonomy (NCBI): domain Eukaryota; kingdom Metazoa; phylum Arthropoda; class Insecta; order Lepidoptera; family Noctuidae; genus Cosmia; species Cosmia trapezina. Next base: position 9,448,455 of record LR991044.1, read on the forward strand.
CCTCTTTCTTGCCTTTATTGGCCGGTTTGAGTGGAGATTCGCAAGAGCAAACGTGCTCGGAGGAAGGAAGTATTTCAGTAAGATGCTGGTAGGGATCTTGACCGTACTTCCGGGATTGTCCTGATAGCCGTGGGATGCCTCTCCACTCCTCACAAGCGCCTCAGGACATGTTGCCCCCTTGCCGTTACGACACTTTGTGCTAGCGACCGTTTCCGGGGGCCCATTATTGAGTGTGCAAGTCACCCCCTGCCATTTTAACTGTGTATATTATTATAACATTGGTAAGGCAGGGGACATAGTTCCTTCTTCCATAGTTTAAGGTACCCGATCCACTATAGCCACCCAAACCCATAGCCCAATATGTTTTGATTCCATGTTCTGCAATAGTCCTGCACAAACCGGGGGTTGTCCTTGAGTGCACTTGCATAGTGCATACAGGGATAATCGTCGGCTGGTGCCGCCTCGTCATTTAAAATTGTCTAAGGGGCCTCTGCGAGTTGGCTTTGGCCCCTCGTACGCCTTCCAAAGGTCCGGGACCCCATGGTCCCGAGATATGTCAAAGACAAAATAATAATAATAATAATAAATCTTTATTACACTTCGGAGTCACAAACATCTGTGTAATTACCAAATACCTACAATTTGGTCCTTCATTCCAAACTCACAGCGCGAGTCATCATCTGCTTAGCCTTTTCCCAACTATGTATGTTGGGGTCGGCTTCCAGTCTAACCGGATGCAGCTGAATACCAGTATTTTATATGGAGCGACTGCCTATCTGACCTGCACAACCCAGTCGCTGGGTAATACGCATTGACTTACATATTACCTACTATATCAATATTGGTAATACGATACCCCTTGGTAAGACTGGTTGTCAGACTTTTGGGCTTCTGACGACCCGTAGTTACGTCTGTCAAAGATCCACGAATGACAGCCGGGACCGTGCTTTCCGAGGTACGGAGGGGTCTCGGTATGTAAATATGGTCATCCATCCACGGACCAACCGCGGCAAGCGTAGCCTGATCGATCGACCCGTGCGGCAGTTATTACTTAGCCACAAGGCCTATCTCCCCAGCCCCAAACTCACAGTGCGAGTACCAAAATGATGGATTTTAAAATTGAGCCGAATTCCACCTTCAAATGCTCGTATAGAACTCATAAGTACATTATGTTATGGCTAAGAAACTATTAAAATTAAAATAAAGGTGTATGCTAACCTAACATACCTAAACTAAGCTAAGCCTACACAGTAATGAATGATGAACATTGTCGATCACGATAACGCATGTTCTCGCCCCCGCCTATATTCGCGCTGATTCCTCTGAATTGGATAATTCAGCTTACCTCCTGCAGTGTATATGAAATGCACTTAAAAAACAATTTATTCATAACAAGCAAACTGCCTTTGACTTGACAATGTCTTGTCTGAGATGAGGCACAAGAGTATTTTTGAGCTTTACTTAGGGAAGTATTTAACATAATGCCGTTTGACTATCAAATTAAACACTAAAAAATCTCTCCACAGCTCTATCCTCTGAAGAGATAGAAGAAGTAACGGACACATGCTGCGCGCACGGCGAGGGCGCGGCCGTGACGGCAGCGTCATGCGCAGGAGTCGCTCCCCCGGAGGACATCGAGCCGGAACAGATGGATGTGTGTCTTGCAGCGGTGGCCAGCTGCTGCGAGAAGCAGATGAAGTAAGGAACAGTCCTATGAGGGCGCTGGCCCCCAATTGCGTAACTTTCAATCACTATCCGAAGGATTTTGAAAGAAATTCCCATCCCATTTGCTTCATAGGTTTGATAAATTCGTGTACAATAGTACCCAACTAATAAGGCGCGTCATGAATCTTCGTTCGCGCAGAAAAGAAAGTATGGCCCGGAAGATTAACGAGAATGCTTAAAACTTACAATCAACCTATAACAGATCACTACTATAAGGTTCATAATACACTGCAGCTGTTAGTTCCGTCTCACTCGCAAGTATGGCGGCCTCAGAATAACGACTAATGTTCTTCTGAGATGGCGGCTGACTAACATCATAGTGTCAGCTGACGACCAATAGCGGAACAAGAAAAAGAAGCACGGTGCGTGGAGCGTGCCGATTGGTCAATAACATTTCCCGCGCTTTGAAAATTCATCTCCTGCGCGCAGGTAGCTCGGTAAGCCATATCAGTTGGGTACTCAACAACGTAAATAACGCAATCATTGTTGTTGTTGTAAAAATTAAAGGCATCATTGCTATTGTAAGTAATTATTGCAATCACTGCACATGCTTCAGCTCTTTTGATGCTTTTATATGCCGATATTCAGCTGCATTCGGTTATAATACTGGAAGCGGACCCCAACACAGTTGGCAAAAGGCTATGCAGATGATAATGATGTTATGGCGATAAACTCTTCGTCTTCCCCAAAAGGAAGGCCAGATGGATTGTCAGATTTGTCAGTAATCTTACTACTTAAGTACTTTTTCTTTTTAAAGATGGAATGCTGACATTTCGTATTGTTTTTATTCTATGTACTTTTATCGAGTAATCTATTGCTGTAATTTTTTTGCAGTAAGTAGTCTACAGAGTCAGAGTTGCACTTAGCTGCTTCATAAGTTATTATATGTGGTTTCAGAACCAAAGAATCGTGTTTCGCGGGAACGAAGCTAGCCGCTGCGAAGAAATGTAGTACTGCGGATTCAGAAATTGGAACGGTACTTATTTTGCTAATATCCCTTACTTTATTCATGTTATTAAGGCTGCAAGACATCAAGATTGTCTCTTTTTTATTGCAGACGTGTTGTGAAGAATGTTCCTTTGGAAGATGGACGGGAGAATCTCAAGGCAAGGGAGGATGTGGTGCAGCGCCATCACTTGAAGGCGTCAGTCCTTCCACTGCGCTCAGGAAGGGCGCTTTCCACAGTTGTTGTTTGGTAAATTAGGGCCATTTTTAATGTACGCTGAGGAATAGAATTATGTGACAATAGGCAACGTTGCAGTTTATAGGAAGACAAAAATTTAAAAGATTAAGCTTAGATGGTTTGGTCATGTTGAGAAGATTAATGAAAGACGACTAACAAAATTTTACAAGGCGAATGTGAGTGGAAGCGCTAACGGACCTCGGAACCTCGGGAACGCCTTAGGAAGACATATAATAGGTCTTTACCTATGAAATTGCCGTTTTGTATGAAAAAATTTAAACGAATTTTTTTCATGTATTTTTTATTTGTAGGTATTAATCGAAGTAATCACCCATGCAATCAATGCATCTTTGCCAACGCAGTGGCAGTTTATTGATGCCCTTCTTAAAGAAATCAGCTGGTCGGGAGGCAACAAATTCTTCAAAGGCATTTTGTACTGCCTCTCGGGTATTGATTTTTTTTCCCGCCAAGAAGTTATTCAAATTCTGGAAAAAGTAGTAGTCTGTAGGCGCAAGGTCTGGTGAGTAGGGCGGATGACGGAGAGCTTCCAACCCCAGTTCTTGCAACTTGGAGACCGTCTGCTGTGCAGTATGAGGTCGCGCGTTGTCGTGCAGGAGCAGCGGAGACGAGCGATTGACCAATGCTGGTTGGAGATGTGCCAGCTTCTCCATCATTGTGTTCAGTTCTTCACAGTACACATCTGCAGTAATGCTCACCCCGTTTGGTAAGAAGCTGTGATGAATCACACCGGCGCTAGACCACCAAACAGTGACCATCACTTTTCTAGGGGTAAGTTTTCGTTTAGGGCAATGTTTAGGTGCTGAACCAGGATCCAACCAACTTGCTGAGCGCTTGCGGTTATCAAACAGAATCCATTTTTCATCGAAGGTAACAATGCGGTTCAAAATTCCTTCATTTGTGTGTCTGTTGAGCAGTGCAAGGCACGTCTCGACGCGTACTTCGCGCTGGCGATCATTGAGTTCGTGGGGCACCCATTTTTCAAGCTTTTTTACCTTGCCAATTTGACGCAAATGGACCAATATTGTTTTGACGCTAACATCGAAAGCTGCTGCTAATTCAGCCGTAGATTGTGTATCATCAGCTTCCACAATCGCCTTTAATTCGTAATTGTCGACCAAAGTCTTCGGACGACCGCGAGGTTCATTTTTCAGGTCGAAATTTCCAGAACGGAAGCGAGCAAACCAATAACAGGTGGTGCGTTGGTTTGTAGTGTTAGCTCCGTAAACGTCGTTGATGTTGCGTGCCGCTTGTGCCGCGTTGCTGCCACGACGGTACTCATATTCCATAATTACTCGAATTTTTAACGTATCCATGATGACGAAAAAGATTGAAATGCGATGAAAATGTAACACTAATCAATAAACAAATGACTACTTTTGGAAAAAAAATCCATGTTTTTAAAATAAAATTAATTTAAAATTAGAATTCTTAGCCAAACAAAAATTATTTTGATTTGAAATGGCCAGTACTGCAGAACGGCAATTTCATAGGTAAAGACCAATATATAGTGACCTTATTGGTGATGTTCTTCAGAAAGGTCAGGTGCGTAGTACTCGCAATTGGTGTGCGTGTATGACCAGAAGATGATGAACGATGAAGAATGATGAATGATGAAGATGTATGAACGTAAATGAGGCAAAAGGAATATAAGGATTGAACAGGTGGCGTTCTGTAGTTTATCCCTACCCCCGAGGGAAGAAGGCGTGAGTATGTTTTACTGTAAAATAACTTTCCAAACTTAGACAGATACTAGAATATTAAATTGCCGAGCGAGATAATTTTAACAAGCTAAAAACATGTTCAGTATGTTGATCCAGATATAGGACATATTAAGTACCTACTAGTAAGTAGCTAGTTCTGCGAACAGTAGGTAGACCTCGCGAGCACAAACTTTTTTGCAACAATGATTCTACCACTAAAGTTATTTGAAACGGGATATTTTTTGCGACAATGATTCTACCACTAAAGTTATTTGAAACGGGATATTACCCTGTTTCCCTGTTTTTTTCATATCTTCACTAAATTTTTATGAGAACAACTTTTAAAAGTTTCTACCTATTCAATAAAAAAAAAACCATCAAAATCGGATCTCATAAGGCGGAGATATCCAATAGTGCTTTTTGGAGGAAGATCCGATCAAAAATCCCTGACGAAAAAAAAATTCTATAAATTCGTAAAACCTGTATACCAGGTTTCGTCCAGATCAGTTGAAAATAGGACAGAGGTGTAGCAAGAAACTGTCAGACGAAAGCAAATTTTGCCAGACTTGAAGCGATTATACTAATTACTCATATTTCTAGTAATGGTAAAATTAAGCAACTCTGAGTCAATATGCTATGGCCAAGTTACAAAACAAGACATAAACTTAGACTAATGTCCTTTTATGAAATTCTAGGAAGCAGCAGAAACGCCAGAAACAACTACAACAGAGAAACCAGCAACCACAACAGAGATGAAGATAGAAACCACGACAGAGAACAAGGTAGAAACCACGACGGAGAACAATGTAGAAACCACGACGGAGAGAAAGGTGGAGAAGCAGAAATGTGAGAAGGATTCGTGTGATCATGAGTGTAGTGATGAGGATGGAGTTGTGAGGTGTTCTTGTCGAGAGGGATACAGGCTACAGGGAGACAAAAAATCTTGTAAAGGTAAGAGATAATAGGAACAAGTGATTTAAAATAGAGCGTTTTATAAGGCAAGCGTTTTGCAGCTCCTGTCTTAACCGCTGATCTTCTTGTGCGTAATGTTATCTTATCAAAATCAAAATATTTTATTTCAAATAAACCAAAATGCCACGGGCCCCCAGCCGGAAGGGGCCCCCGGTCAGAGGAGAATCCCAACTCCCAACATTTAATATTACACATTTAGTAAAAATCCGATGAATTTGCCACGGGCCTCGAACGGTATAGTTACGCCACTGCCTACATGGGCACTTTATGAAACGTCAGAAGCTAGGTGCACGGTTCCAATTGGTCGTTTCCTATGGAGAAGAGTCGGCAAGAAAGTTCACGGATATACAGGGTGGCCGGAACATTGACGTCCAAAAATAAAATTTCGGTCCCTCGTATCGTGGGGTATTCGAATCACCCCCATGTATGTTCCGCGACTTTTCATAGTTTTCGAGTTATGAATTTTTTTCTGAATGTTTGAAAATTTTCGACCTGACCAACCTAAAAAAATTCTAAAAAAAAAAGTAGAGGGTTTTATCGAGTTTCTTTTTTTGCAACTGAATTTTCATAAGTAGTACTTTTATGCATAAAATAATCAGCTTCGTAACTGTGATGAAAGTTATGAAAATGTTGATCTAAAGTGAAAAATTTACGTTCGGTAAATTATGACTCAAATTTTCAACTTTAAATTAAAAATCTTAACAGGTGACTTCATAATTCCTAAGTAGGCTTCAAGAATGCGCCAGACTTTCAGCTTTCATAATAATAAAAATAATGAAGTACTTAATAGGGCTACTTTGTTTAAAATCGGCCTTCAAAGACAGCGAGGTGGAAAAATTCTTAAAATTACCCATCTGAGTAATTATTTTTTTTTGGCTATTTTCTCGTTCCTAAGGTTAATTAATGATAAGAATACTGAAAACTGTTCTCTCTCACAACACGTTCAGCTTCTGCAATCAACTGCCTCAGCTCTTGTTCACTTGAACAGTCTCGGGCGTATGCTATTGCCAGACAATTTCTTACGTAGGTGTAGAATGTGTATTGCTGCTGGTGGTGGCCACTTTGAAAACCTTTTGTAAATGTTAAAAATAAATTAAGTATTTTTTTCACATTATCATCTGTGTTTTATTCAAAACCACTTTTTACGTAAAACTTTTCTTACCCAACTCTGAAACTATTTGTTGGTTAGTTTTCAGTATTCTTATCATTAATTAACCTTAGGAACGAGAAAATAGCCAAAAAAAAATAATTACTCAGATGAGTAATTTTAAGAATTTTTCCACCTCGCTGTCTTTGAAGGCCGATTTTAAACAAAGTAGCCCTATTAAGTACTTCATTATTTTTATGATTATGAAAGCTGAGAGTCTGGCGCATTCTTGAAGCCTACTTAGGAATTATGAAGTCACCTGTTAAGATTTTTAATTTAAAGTTGAAAATTTGAGTCATAATTTACCGAACGTAAATTTTTCACTTTAGATCAACATTTTCATAACTTTCATCACAGTTACGAAGCTGATTATTTTATGCATAAAAGTACTACTTATGAAAATTCAGTTGCAAAAAAAGAAACTCGATAAAACCCTCTACTTTTTTTTTTAGAATTTTTTTAGGTTGGTCAGGTCGAAAATTTTCAAACATTCAGAAAAAAATTCATAACTCGAAAACTATGAAAAGTCGCGGAACATACATGGGGGTGATTCGAATACCCCACGATACGAGGGACCGAAATTTTATTTTTGGACGTCAATGTTCCGGCCACCCTGTATTAATTTATAATACTTATTAAAAATTAAATAAATTATTAAAAAAAAGAAAAAGAAATTAATCAATTAATTGGTATTATTTGTGGAATAAAATAATATTTTTTTACTTTTAAGGATTTAATTGGATTTATTATTTTTATTAAGTATTTTAACATTAACAAATCCTTATTTATTAGGAGATCCTGATAATTTTATCCCGTTACTCTTTTAAAAATAATTGGCTTTTACAATGTTTACACATTACAATCAAACTGTCACCTTTCTTCTGTTCTTGTCTTCTTGTTTTCTTTCTTTTTTTATTTATTCTCATTGTGTCCACAGCAATCTTTTTATATGTAATTTCAACCTCGTTGTTATGTGCCACTTGTTTCAATCAAAACAACTTTTTATTTTATATTTTTGTATTAAAAACGAAAATTATGTTACGAAACTGTTTCCTCTGCCTATCTATTTATTTACTATACATTATGCGTATTTATGTATGTATTTATTATATTATATCTATCATATAGATATAAATGAGTGCGCAGAAGCAACGGATGATTTGTGTACAGCGGAAGATACGGTATGCCACAACACGCCAGGCGCGTTCAAATGTGTCTCTCTGAAGAAGAGGGATGTGGGGCTGAGCTGTCCACCTGGCTTCAAGAGGAACCTCGTCAACCAAGTGTGCGATGGTGAGTTGGGCATTCATTAATCTTTGTCATTACGTAATCTTATAATTTCATCGTATGGTATTCTCGAGCCAGGGTCTCTCGGGAACTTTGAACTTGTAATATTTATTGAAACAGAAAACACATGGAATAAAAATAACATAGACTTATAAAAAAAGATGGACTCCGCGCTGCGCATATCGAAAGTGAAGCACAGTAAGTAAGCCGGGACCGTTTGTACAAACACGCTTCGAGCACACATTTACATCATAGTATGCCGACCGGCCGCCATTACGTGACACGAGCGACGGCGTCTTTGCAGGTACTCAAATCACGCACACATTGATCGGTAGGGTGCTTCACTTTCGATATGCGTGGCGCGGAGTCCATCTTTTTTTATAAGTCTATGAAAAATAATCCATTTTTTTATACTTTGGCAGCCGTTGTCAAAGACGTGTTCATATTTGTAAAGGACGCTTACTTTAATTCGTAAGGTAAACTTATGAATAAAAGCCAGTAGGTTCATGCCAAAGTTAATCCTCGAAAAATGTATGGTTATTCTAAAGTTCACATTTGTCACTTTACTCCTCGTTTATAATGAGGAAAATGCGGTCATCAGTAAATCTCGCCGTAAGTCAAGGCAAGTTCATCAATTTCACAGATATCAACGAATGTCAGTTACCTCGCCCTCCATGCCCAAAGTACCTGTGCGAGAACACAATTGGCGGGTACAAGTGTGCCGGGAAGTTAGGCAAGCCATTTACCGAAGCGTTGCCTGGAGCCATCACTGAGGCCACTGTCAGCACCACTGCTTCACCCAAGAACGATATCTGCCCACCTGGGTTTAGGGCAGGACCTGATGATGAGTGTGTTGGTAAGTAAAATAGCAAATAGCTTCGAACTTAACATCATATTATCACGCCTAGGTATTCCCCGCAAGGTTAGGCAGAAGGTGCACCATACACCCACACATTTCGCCAATTAGCCTACTATCCTCGGCTGTCTCATCTAGTTATTGCGAGGTATTTCTGACCTCGTCTACTCTCTCCGCCTTATTACAAAACAAGGTTCATCTTCAAACCCAGGTTTAAACCATGGACGCTTTTTTGAATTTAGAAATTTATTCCGACACATTAAGATGTTACAGCTAGGTTCTTATTACAAAAACTGGCTCGATGGTTTAAACCATGACAGAAGAAAAACCCCGTTTTGTAATAAGGCCGTCTATGTCTACAGTATCTCCTACCTCCCGAGTACTCCCGACAGCTTATGAAGTCTCTGTGATTGCTCCTAGTTTTTGGGGCCCATCTGACCGATTTTCATCCGCATTGACCTCAGGCGAAGTGCAATGTCTATTTATTTTCATAGTTCGTAAAATTACGAAATTGTGGTTTATTGTTTGTTTTTGTTTTATTCCCCAAAACCCACTAATAAATAGTAGAAGTCAGTTGTGTTGTTGTCAAGTCATTGTGGAGACTTGACAACAACACAACTGACTTCTACTCTTTATTGGTATTGTTTCTCGAAAAAATAAACCTATCAATCTCACATCTTCATCCACAATAATCGACGGTTCCGAATGATTTTGTTCATATCCATTAATGATAACATTCTCTCAGATATCGACGAGTGTGGCGAGCGGCTGGATGACTGCCAGCACCTGTCGCAGCACTGCATCAACACGCACGGCAGCTTCTTCTGTCAGGACCACGTCTCCAAGCGCTGCGCCCCCGGGTTCAAGGTCAACAGCCGCACTGGGATATGTGAAGGTATTGACGGTCAACCAACAGGAACCTATACATAATATATTATTAGTTACAAATAGGGAGCCAAATCTGGCTTCTTGCGTAGATTACCAAAAATGAGCAGAAGACCTCTGGTCAAAGTGGCGCCAACTGAGGACCCTCAGATAATAATTTCCAACTAGCGTTAGCCCCCGGCTTCACCCGCGTGGATGTCGGAAAATATATCTCACGGGAACGTCCTACCGGGAAATCCTTGTCTACATTATAATGGGAACAATTCTGTGCAAAATTTCAGTTTTCTAGGTTCAAGGGGCTGGGCGTTGATGAGTCAGTCAATCATCAGGACTTCTCTTTTTATATTAAAATATTAGTTTAGAAAACATCCTAGAGCTCTTTGACGTTTTCAGATATTGACGAATGTGAAGAGAGTTCAGAAGAAGTGTGCAAGCGCAGTGAGGTGTGCATCAATCTGCCAGGAGCATACAACTGCAAGTCCAAAATAAGCACCCTACCGAAGTAAGATAACTAGATTTAATAAAAATATATAGAAAGAAAGAAAGAAAATACATTTATTTAGCACAGACTAAATTAAAAAGGCACACACAATAATAACAGCAGATTAAAATAGCAATAATAATAAAAAAATCAACATTAGCGATAACAACAACAATAAAATTACAATGAATGAATGAATGTGTTCAGTGAATATGTTTTTTTACTATATATTTCATGGTGTACCTACAATAAAGTATAAATAAATAATAATAAATACTTAAATGTAATTATTGTTTTCTGTTTTCTAGACTGGCGACTAAAACTTGTCAAGAAGGAACTAGAGTTCGTCCTGGTGGATCCATTTGTGAAGGTCAGGCATTAATAATAATATTGCTATCAAGGTCAAATATATTAGCTGGCGAAACTTTACAGACCGGGCAGACAAATAAAAAAAAGAATATCTAAACTAAACTCTTAATTTCAAACAAATATGTACAGTTGATGACGGGGTCTACGGCCGGCCAGTTAATTTAATTTAACCTTTAATTTAACATTTTTTTCTTTTGTATCTTTCCATAAATTAGCTTTAATCAAAATTTACTAAATGCCTTTGTGAGGTGATCCTTCACCTCACAAAGGGCATTTACTATGATTTATTTCCGTTGCAGATGTCGATGAGTGTCGCGAAGGTTCGCACCTTTGTGATCAATTTCAGAACTGCATCAATACCTTCGGTGGACACGAATGCCGCTGTAAGAATGGCTTCGAGCTGGACTCCTCATCTGGATCCTGTGTAGGTTAGTATCTAGATTCTAGGAATTTCTGATGACCATAGTCCATCTGATTAAAATTTATTTTTCTTTTATTATCCAATTAAAAAAAAAACTCAAAATCTTAATCATAAATCTTACTTTTACTCTATACTTACTTCATTTTTTTTTTAAATTTCTGCTTGTTCTTTTTTCTAAGCACCCAAATTGATCAATAACATTTTCACCAGATGTCGACGAGTGTTCCTTGAAGTTGGACAACTGCGGCAACGGGCAACACTGCCTGAACCTGCTGGGCACGTTCACCTGTACCAGACGCCCTGTCACCACCAGCAGTACCACCAGCACCACCAACCCGCCGATGTATGAGTACGAATACTATGATTCTGAGTAAGTACTTAGAGATTTGTTTCACATTACACCTTGATTACACCCTATAAAACGAAACGTAAGGTATAAGTAAGGATAAAAAAAAAAGGGTTCCGTAGTTGAAAAGAATTTATCCCAAAAACAAACTTAACATTGTCGGCTTGTTCGTGAATTCCTTTGAAACACGTTATACGTAGTTCGCGTCACGTAAGTTTGCCGCTTATGGCATGGCGCGCTGCTGTGTTCAGTATAGATATCAACTACTGCGCAGTCATTTGTAGCCTACTTTAGGGGGCTTACTATGAGCTCTTATAGCAGGGCAGAGAGACGGTGCTATTAAGAGCTCATAGTAAGTCCCCCGAGCGGCAAACTTACATGACGCGAACTATGGTACAGTAGCACGATAATATGAACAGTAGGGAATACGAACAAACTTACGAAACGGCACACACACAGACGCGCGCATCGACGAGACCCCTAAGCCACAACAAATATAGGTACTAAGAGCACCGCGACTATCGCTTGGGGCCTTGTTGGTGCTTGATTGATTGAATGAATTCATGAATGATTAGTTCTTTAATAAAAGTGGTTTGTAAACATCGAATACTCTCTACAATTGTACATTTACAGCGAAGACAACTCAACCACAGACAGCGGCTACCCAGAGACAGTGCCGACAGTACCCACCACATCCAGCACCACTAGCACAACTACGACCACAACTACGACCACGCCGAGACCCACTACCACTTCGACCACCACCACAACCACGACCACCACTCCCAAACCCACCACAACATCTACCGCCAAACCCCGGAGGAATTATCCCTACCCTCCATATTTCAACATAACCAATCCATCGAGGCGACCGGACTACTATCCCAGAAGACCTGAAAGTCCATCTAGAAGACCTGCACCGTTACCACCGTACAGACCTGTTGAGCCAGTTGAGCCTACTGAAGCTTCAGATAATAGAAGGCCTGCCCCATTACCTCCATACAGACCTGACACCACATACACCAGGCCTGCAGCAAGGCCAGAAACTCCACCACCTATGCCAGAGCTTCCAAGTAAACCCACTCCAGAAGCGCCAGATGATAGGAGAACTAATGAAATAGGAGGGGAAAAACCTGGTGATGAAAATCCTGACTTTGATATCAATTATCTGCATTGTTTGGATGGATATGAAAAAGATGCTGAAGGAAATTGTGTTGGTGAGTTGAAATTAATTTGTAAAATCTGCATTTAAATTACTGTTTCATAGTATTGAAAGAAATAGACTCACATTCCTTCTGTATCCTCACAATCTACGCTAAGTTTTATGTCTTGCTTTTCGGACGTAGTAAAAGAGTTTTAGGAGGTAGTAACAAACTTTTTCGGAGGTAGTAACATAGTTTTTCGGAGGTAGTAACACAGTTTTTCGGTGGTAGTAACAGAGTTTTTGGTACAAAGTTTGCTTCACTAATTTCCATTAGGTATGGCTATACAATTTGGGAGTGTCGACAGGCAGATGGATACGGGTTAATTATTTATTGAAGAAAATTACATTAATTTATCTGTATTCTATTATTTTCTAGACACCAACGAGTGTGCACTAGGACAGCACGCGTGTAAGAACACAGAAGTATGCGTGAACAAGCCTGGCGGTTACATCTGTGAGTGTATGGCTGGGTTCCAGCGGGATCCTTCAGGGTACTGCAATGTCCTGACCACTCCAAGGACAACTAGCACCAGCACATCGACTAGTACTTCCACTACTACTGAAAGGAACGCAAGTGAGTTGACTTTTACCCCTTTCCTTCTTATCTGTCATCATCAGCCTGACCTTCTTCCGTTTTGAAAATAAAAGGGGTCAGAAAAAAGAAAGTGTGCTGTCGGGGGACCCCCGTCAGGAACGAATGTCCTCAGCGATACTCACACGCACACACACACTCATAAATGTATAATAGAAAGAGACAGAGAGAAAGAGAGAGAGAGAATGTCGCATGTAGGACGCTTTTGCTTTACGTGACGATTTCGACCAGTCAACTCTTCCAAAAACTCAGGAAATAAGCAGTAGGCTTTTTACTCAAAAATTATAATGTCGTTCCGCTGTGTTTTTTTGCTAGTATATACATAAATAAATGAAAATACAAGCACCTGAAAATGTAGCAATTTTGACTGATACAAGTTGTCCCCCCAAATTCTAATGGAAAAATATTTCTCAGTCAAAAAGCTGCTGGTCTGTTTACCAACCTATTCTTCTTCTTCTTCGTCCTATCGATGATTCTCTTTTATTAATTTTCTATATAAGCTCCGACCAGAATTCGGCTACCTACTTCGACAGTTCGACAGCGTTGGTCTCGCAAAAGTTTTCCACAGTGCAGCAGGTGTTTTTACACAAAGAGTACGAAAATAGGTGAGGCATCGTTTGTGATGTGGCTCCACTGACAAACGCACTGTCGTTCATCGGAGTACACCCACGTCACCCACCTGACGAAGTTGTACCTGCAGCGACCTTCATATTGAATCATACTTGTTATAATTTATTGCCTTGGATACATTCTTTAGAATTTTGGTTACATCACAAAGCTCTGATTGCATACAACTGAAATAACAATATAAAATGTAATTGCAGTGGTGACTCCTGAATGGGCGTACACTCCTGTTCGACCTGGCCGCAGGTATCAACCACGAGCCTGCGAGCTGGGCTACAGCTACGACACCACTGTCGGCAAATGCGTTGGTAAGATATATGACATGCATTTTTTACAAGCTTTTTTTTTTGTTAGTTAGTATTGGTCAAATCTTACAAGGTGAATTAAAACCACTTCTTCTTATCTTACGGACTTGACATATTACATGTTGATTCTGTTTCGAAGGCAATGCATTTTTATGATAAGCATGACCTGATTCTACAACCAGGATTGGCTCCATACGAGGGAACTCTTCAACGTTCAACAGTACAGATACGAAATTTAATATTATACGCTTTAATGTTATATGCTTTAAGGTTAGTCCGTTCTAAACTCCACCATGACTTTTTGCTGCACCCAGGATTGGCTTCAAATGAGGGAACTCCTCAACGGTCAACAGTATAGACACGAAATTTTATATACGCTTTAATTATGATAGGTAGTCCCTTCTAAAGTCCATCATGACATGGCTGCTGCATTCTGGTCCCACACGGGTGAGGCCTATGTCCAGCAGTGGACGTGTTTCGGTGATGTTGATGATTGATGAGTGATAAAACACTTGTAATTTAATAATGCTTAAGTACCTAACCATTTTCTCCAGATATCGATGAATGCGCAACGAACAAAGCTACATGCTCACCGCGCGAGGACTGCGTCAACGTTGATGGAGGGTACCGCTGCGAGTGCGGCAGAAGATGTAGAGGAGAGATCGACAACAGGCCGACGTATAGTAAGTAGAATAGCAATATAGGGAAGAAAAAAGTTTGTAGGACCTTTTTCTTCTATGTCATTGCAATGGAAGTAACTGTTATCTTATTGTAGTACTTAAAGTATAAATGAGAAGATTTCCGGGATTTTGATAAAACTCTCGGCAATCATTCTAATTTATACCTTACCGAGATAAGAGTTGCATTGCAACGACTTACTATTTTGCGTCATGCATTGAAATAAAACGCCGTAAGTGGATTCCAATGGAGATAATTCAACGACCATAGATTTTTGAGCTAAATGTGAAAGTAGAAAAAAAAGCTGTTTTGCGAAATAATACGTTTTTCTCTTAGCCCTACAGATTTGGTCCCATAGTAAAAAGTGAAGAGTATAACATGTTCTAACGGAATATAACTTTTTTTTTTGGCTGACTTTCATATATTTAGCCCAAAATTAATGATCCCCTTTGACGTCGTGTCATTGGTTTTACGTCATTCAAGATCGTGAATGTCCTACTTTACATTTCT
Organism: Cosmia trapezina; assembly: GCA_905163495.3. Lineage (NCBI taxonomy): Eukaryota > Metazoa > Arthropoda > Insecta > Lepidoptera > Noctuidae > Cosmia > Cosmia trapezina. Next base: position 9,463,761 of record LR991044.1, read on the forward strand.
CAATTTTATATTTACCCCAAAAATAGAACAGAACCAAGCCATAATCCAAGCTCTTATCCAAGATCCAAGCAAATCTTAATTTTATAGAGCGCGAGCTTCCATTTTCGCTTGACTCCTAGCAAGATCTTCAATTATAGCTAAACAAATCTTTCCAGCCCCAGCTCCTGCCAATACAACGCCTCGTCCATCGACAGCGGTAGCACCGTCTTCCAACGAGGGTCGCAACGTGATCACAGTGGGAGCTCAGTACGGGCAGCGAGGACCGTACTCCCCGCGACCTACTTACACCAGGGTGCCTGATGTTGGAGCCATGATAGCTTCGTGTCCATGGGGATACAAGCTAACGCCGGACAAGAGATGCTATGGTAAGACTGAATGCTTTTGAAGAATGATTCTCTAAGATAGGCGTGTCTTTAGGGTTCCGTACCAAAATGGTAAAAAGGAACCCTTATGGTGCGACTCAGCCTGTCTATCTGTCTGTCTGTCTGCCACAGCTGGATATCTCAAGAGCTACTAATTCTATCTACTTGAAATTTGGAACAATTTTAAATGACGTTTACCCAACTACTTTGCAAATAAGAAAGAAATATATTTTTTTTTTGCAACAGGGACTGAAAGGGGGTCTTAAAAATTCAAAGTGGGGCTACTATTGCATGCTATCATATGAAAGAGCGCTGTTTGCACATTCTCAAAGATTTTTTTATTAGTTTTCGACTTTTGATGAAAAATGTAAAAAAAGTACCGTTCCCATATCTCCGAAGTTTGCATAGAGAAAAATATGAAATTATTCTATACTTATGATAGAAATGTATGTAAAGATTACAGAAAAAAAAACCGGTCAAGAGCGAGTCGGACTCGCGCACCGAGGGTTCCGTTCCGATTTCTGAAAAAGTGTGCTACTTAGAGACATCGTTTTATTTTTCCTGTAATCTTTACATAAACTTCTATCACATAGAATAATTTCAGATTTTTTTCTTTGCAAACTTCGGAGATAAGGGGAACGGTATTTTTTTTTCATTTTTCATCAAAAGTCGAAAACTATGCTGCTTAAAAAAAAATAAAAAATAGTTTGAAAATGTGCAAACAGCGCTCTTTCATATGATATACCCCACATGCCCTAGTAGCCCCACTTTAAATTTTTAAGACCCCCTTTCTTGTTGCAAAAAATATATAAATATTTTTATTTCTTTTTTATTTGCAAAACAGTTGGGTAAACGTCATCTAAAACTGTTCTAAATTTCAAGTTGATAGCAGTAGTTCTTGAGATATCCAGCTGTGACAGACAGACAGACAGACAGACAGACAGACTGAGTCACACTTTAGAGGCATGAGGAACAGGGTGTAAAGTTCACTCATCCTCTATTGAAAAGGGAGGACCCTCCGACCAGACGGGTGTTGTGTCTGGTGGGCTACTGCCCGACGGTTGATGTCGGGACGTTGTATATATGCTAATCGCGTGGTAAACTCTAATTGCGCGATGCAGGTTTGCGTGACGTCATGTCTTTGATGCGTAGTTCATATGTGGCGATGTAGATGCCGCCACAACACCATAAGGGTTCCTTTTTTACCATTTTGGTACGGAACCCTAATAAAACGATGCCTCTAAATAGCACACTTTTTCAGAATTAGGAACGGAACCCTCGGTGCGCGAGTCCGACTCGCTCTTGACCGGTTTTTTTGCATATGTTTGGATTGATGGAGTAGAATTAAGTATTTATTGTTTGGTTCTTCAATCTGACAATGTTCAATGATTGATTTCTACAGAACTTTGCGGCAGAAAATGCGTTTTATTAGTGAGTTTTTGAGTTGATCCGACCCTAATTTACATGTTTTTAGGGTTCCGTACCTCAAAAGGAAAAACGGTACCATTATAGGATCACTTGTGTGTCTGTCTGTCTGTCCGTCTTCTGTCACAGCCAATTTGCTCCGAATCTAATAGACCGATTAAGTTGAAACCATAACATATGAACCTAAATTCTGTGACCCAAACACGGACATATAACGTACATAAATGAATTTTGAATAATAATATGGGGCATTTGGGGGCAAATAAGAACTCTTAAAAAAAAGTTTTGCAAACTAATGCAAGGGCTTAACTAACTCCTGAGGTTTTCAAATATATTACTTTTATAATTTTAAAATAAATTGTTTTAAACTTATCAAGAAAATAGACGAAAATTTGCCATTGACTACCTAAGTACCTACTGAGCCTAAAATTTTGAAAAAGTACAGAAAATTGTTCTATACCTATAGATTACAGGAAAACCTATAAGAAGTCTATGCTCTTAAAATAACATGGTAAATCTCACAACATTGTGCGTAAAAACTTACATTTGCAGTTGGAATGTATGGGAGAACATGTTTTTCAACTACAATGTTAAGCCTAATTCATCGGATAAATTCAACCCAACTACGAAACCCTTAATTGTGCGTGGTTCGACACGCACTTGGCCGGTTTATCAATTTAGTTCTATGGTTGATATTTTATAAGGAATGAGGAGAAACTATCCCTGTTCCCCATATCTGCAAATATCCTAACAATCTGATGATCCTTATTTTTAGACATTGACGAGTGTGCCCGCAACATTTCGGAGTGCGGCCCTGACCAGCGCTGTGAGAACTTCTACGGAGGGTACTCCTGCCAGTGTCCGGCCGGACACCGCCTCGTCGGACAGAACCAGTGCGAGGATATCAATGAGTGCATGCATGGCAATGTGAGTTGAAGCCAGCTTTCGATTTCAGCTCAAATGTCTCGCTGATGGTGACGCATGTGTTGGATCATTTAGGCTCCCTTCAAAACGGTTGATCTGGATGGTGCTGATCCATGCGTCATGCGGCTTATTTTATTTTTGTTTGTTACTCTCCCAGACTAAATAAAAAGCCCAGTCCTATCGCTACGAACAATACAGTGAAGCATGCGCAAAACTACACCTCGCTCTGTGCATAATATACGCTCACACGCACACATTTCCACCAAACGAATGTAGCTTTTAGTGTGTGGCATTAGGTACTTTTAAGAAATAATATAGGTATTTACTTCTAGGGGGACAAACAGGAATAAAAATTTTCATCTATCCCCCTATCACTGATAGGGCTACAGACAGGCGTGAATAAAGTTCGAACTGTCCCCTCGTCGCTAACAGGGGAGAGATCAAACTTTTTTTCCAATCTGTCCCCCAAGGGGACAAAGCAGGATAAGACAGATCGAAATAATTTAAACTCAGTTGAAGAATTCTTCAGAAACCGGGTATTACTATAGTTTAAAAAAATACCGACTGTTACTAAGTAAACAATAATTTTAATTTTTTCCTGCCAGCCTTGCGCATACAACGCCGAATGCCTGAACACATGGGGTTCCTACCGCTGCACCTGCCGCGAAGGATTCCGCAACGCTCCCTCAAATGACAAGGTGTGTGTCGACCTGGACGAATGCTCCGAAAACCCTGGTGTCTGCAGCCAGGGTTGCTCTAACACCTGGGGCAGTTACCGGTGCTACTGCAAGAGGGGGTACCGGCTTGATGATGATAACAAGTAAGTTTTGTTTTATTACTTTTTGTACGGGTTGAATAAAAACGGTACCATAAGATGAACAGAATATTTAGTGTTTGTGGAATGGCTAATTATGGTGCTAAGCGCAAAACTCGAGAACGGCTGGACCAATTCGCATTTTTTTTTTTTTGCAAATATCTTTTAGTCTGAGGAAGATTCTTCTGAAGAGGAAAATTGGAAAATTCGGGAAAACTGAAACTGAATTTTCTACAACGTGTCGTTTGGCATCCTCGTCAAATTGGGTGTGGTACAGAACATCAAACCGAATAACTTTCTCCATGGGACCAACATCGTATTCGCGAAAAAAATTTCAACTGTTCATAGACAACTTCATTATCTACTCGACGCAAATGTATGAGACGGTTAATTATTTTTTCGCGAATACGATGTTGGTGCCATGGAAAAAGTTGTATGGTTTGATGGTCTAACCAACACCCTTAAATTTGATGAGGTTTCAAAACGACACGTACCTATATGAATTTTGTATGAATGATTGAAATTTGGACAGGACAACGTCCGTCGACTCAGCTAGTACAAAATAATTTCTTCTCAGGACGTGTGTAGACGTGAACGAATGTGAAGAGTTCTCATCATCGCGCCTGCGCGGCAAGCTGTGCGGTGGCGACTGTGTCAACGAGCCCGGCAGCTACCGCTGCTCTTGTCCGGCTGGCTACAGACTATCGGAGGATAGCAGGAGCTGTGTCGGTAAGTAGCGGTGGTATAACGGATGTAAAACACCCTTAACGAAACCGGTAAACAGAATTTTACACCAATAATAGAAGTAATTTTCTACTACGTAATAAGTTTTGCTGAAATATGTTACTTAGTTTGATGTACAGAATACGTAGATAATGGCTGGGTCTCTTTATACCCTGCATGTTCATGAAGCAACTGTGTGGTGGCACAGATTAATACAGATGGGACACTCCGCAGTTTAGGTATGAAGCTACAAGTACACGGCGGGCCTCGTCCACGGGGCTAATTCAGTAGGACTGCCGCGTACCGAAGGTTAGGTTAGGTTAGGTTATAAGAGTTAGTTGAATATAACTGTAGGTAATTATTTATTTATTTATATATACTTTATTGTACACCACAAAAATACATAACAAAAGAAAACATAATATACACTACAAAACATACAATGGGCGGCCTTATCGCTTTCCGCGATCTCTTCCAGGCAACCTTAATAATTAAACCTTAATAAGCGTTGTGCGACCTGAATTGCACTTTATTGTGTCGTAGCAAGAGTCGCTTTTTATTTAAATGATTTTGCGGAGTGTCCCATCTGTATTAATCTGTGGACTCTTTGGTGGTGTTAAAAAAGCTATGAGCTTGCATCATTATGACGTTTCTTTATCGGTGCGTTGGTGCAATTATAATAACTACTTCAATTCAATCAATTTTTTTTTCGATTTCGTTGATGCCATATTGCGTGGGACCTAACATTACTGGGGAAATGTGGATGTTCTATGGGTACTTACACCTCTGCGGAACCCTTCGGGGTTACAGGCGTGGTGTTGTTATGTTATCTTATATACAACGTGTAACGTTAAATGCGCAAAACCTCTTAAGGGGTCATTGTACTCATCATTATGAACAACTTTTACTATGAGACCAAACCTGAAACTGAAATCGCGAAAAAAAATCAGCTGTTCAGTACATTTTGACGAATTATGCGAACATAAATGTACTGAACAGCTGATTTTTTTTTCGCGATTTCAGGTTTGGTCCCATAGTAAAAGTTGTTCATAATGATGAGTACAGTGACCCCTTAAGAGGTTTTGCGCATTTAACGTTACACGTTGTATATAAAAATCAAAAGTGATTGACTGATGTATCAACGCACAGCCCAAACCGCTTGGTCTAGAGATTCCAAATTTGGCACGTAGGTTCCTTATGAGTTCTAGTGGTGCACTAAGAAAGGATTTTTCAAAATTCACCCCCTAAATGGGTGAAACGGCGGTCCAATGTTTGTATAAAAATGTTATTCCTTGAGTTAATAGACTTGAAACTTCCACTCGGGCGAAGCCGCGGGAAAAAGCTAGTCTAGAATAAAATTAATCATAATAATGTTGTTAACTTACAGACATAGACGAGTGTGAATCAGGCGAGGCACGCTGTGGCAGCGACCCGGGCTACGTGTGTCAGAACACGCGCGGCAGCTACCACTGCCATCACATCGACTGCCCGCCAGGGTACAGGCTTGAGGCTAAACAGTAAGTTACTTTAGCTTTTTAGGTTTCCGTAGCCATATGGCAAAAACGGAAACCTTGGGTAGCTCACTTCTCCCATAGTACGTACGAGAGGCCATGACCAAAACCATGTCACATCGTTTTACGGCCAAAACCTTATAAAATCGTTAGATTAAATGATTTTGAACTAGACTCAGTGGGCAGCGTGGGTCAGAAACGTCACAGTTTTATGGGAGTCCATTTCTGATATATCAAAAAAAATAAGCAGATGGTTCCATCACAATATGTCTGATATTAAAAATGTACGTAGGTGTCGTAATTTTATTACGAGAAAGTTTGTTTCCAGACATTTTGCGCGTCACATGTGGCGTGAGAGCATTTTCAAAAATGTCAAAAAATTTAACCGACTTGTCTCTTAGCAATTAGCAACCTGGTTCAATTTTTTTTTAAATCTTTTGTTTAGTTATCTGGGTTGCCAAAAACCTGTTTTCAGAAACTTTAAATGTCACTATGTCACCAGACTTATAAAAAAAGGAGGACTCCGCGCCACGCATATCGAAAGTGAAGCACAGTAAGTATGCCGGGACCGCTTGTACAAACACGCCTCGCGCACACATTTACATCATAGTATGCCGACCGGCCGCCATTACGTGACACGAGCGACGGCGTCTTGGCAGGTACTCAAATCACGCACACATAAATCGGTACGGTGCTTCACTTTTGATATGCGTGGCGCGGAGTCCTCCTTTTTTTTAAAGTCTATGTATGTCACCTATAATTCCAAAAAACCAAAAGAAAGTTTCGGAGTCGCCCGGCAAACGTGCGTAGCTTGTTACGCTCCTATCTGTCGCTTCACTACTAGCGCAAGCGTCGGCAAGTTGTTTCCACCGATTGTAAGGTTATATTGAATTTTTCTGTGCGGTCTTGTATGAAAGATGGCTAACTCGGTGTGTAACATTTACATATGAAAATTTGCAAAAGTGTACAGAAGTAGCTGACTGTCGAAGTAAAAAGTATTTTGCGAGGAAATGGATTTACTCCGACATTGAGTTACCACATGGTGTTGATACGGACAAAGGATACCATTCAACTTGTTATAAAAATTTTACGGCTGTAAGGATTTCAAGAGATTCTACTATTTCTCAGGAGAATGTCCTTGATAGTTTGACGTCAAGTGATCAGAGCAATGACATCGGAGAGTTGCAACTTATTTATTTGGGCGATTGACGTAAATACGCCGGCAACATGAATTTTGAATAATTTTGACGATTGAAAAGTTGCCTGATTAGTAAGGTGTGACACTAAATTTGTCTGATATAATTTTTTTCTACATCTGGACAACCTTTTACATCATGTCCAACAGTTTTCAGACAGATTGTTATATTACCGATTGGTAAAATTTTTCGACACGTTCAAAATGGTTTCAAGGCATACGATGCTCACACTTTCTTCTGAAAATTTATTTATTCGCATCAACTGACCAATGTTCACGTGAAAACTAGATTTTCAGACGGTTTGCTATGGGTTTTTTTTTCTGCCTCATTTTTAATTTTCTCAAATGGTCTCCTGGGTACGTGTGACACTACTGGTTTTGGTTTCTGAATTGTGTTTTCGATATCTAAAATCTATCGTTCAACTACATTCTGAAAATCAGACAGATTGCTATGCAACAGTTTGGTAATTTTTTTTGACATATTTGAAGGTGCGGTCAGGTTAGACGTGACGCGGAAAATTTCTGAAATTAGGATTTTTGTATTCAGAATAACCACATCTATCGATTTTATACGGTTTTGGCAGTAAAACGATAAGACAAAAATTTTGGTCAGTACCTCTCGTACTACTAGTCTGCCCCGACTTCCGGTATCTCGGTTCACTTGTGCAAAGCGATGGCTAAGTAGAACGGACTATTAAGCACAGAATTACTTAACACTGGATGGATGAAATGGTAGCAGGTCACGGGAACAATTTGCGACTCCCGCATAGATTTAAACAATGGTTCGACCTGATGTCTTGTATTGGTTCAGAATGTTGGGCCACAAAGGAATGAATGAAAGGCATGCAGCTGAGATGAAAATGCTAAGAGGGATGCTAATAAGTGGTGTTACGCTAATAGATAAGAAATGAGAACTTAAGAGGAAGTCTGAAAGTGACACTGGGTGACTGAAAAGTTGTGTAGAAATCGGATGTCATGGTATGGGTATGTGATGCGGAGGAATGAGGAAAATGTCGTGAGGAAAGTTTTGAGTATGAATGTGGGTGTGACTGACACTAGCATCGCCACCATCAGGGATTTTAATTTTGATAACACAAAAAATTTGTCGCTAATTAGTCGAAAGTCACCAATTATCAGAATTTGTCGGTCACTGGTTTTTGGTTCAAAAGTTATAAGGGATCATAAGTGGCCTATCTGGAGAGCATCTGCCCAGCTTGGCCACATTTATATCTCAAAAACTAGGCCACCTAGCGAAGATCTGTTTTCTCCCAAACTTAGTCGCTAATTAGTTGCAATTTTTCGCCAAGTCACAAATTTAGTCGGGTCTTAGTTTAGAAGATAAAATGAGTTCATAGTCCAAGAGCTAGGTCAAAGATTTTATTGTGAACTCTAGACGTCTCGTGTCGTCTCTCTCTCTCTAGGGGGACTGGGACTCGATGAAGCGCTCCAACAGCTGAATGGAGTTCAAATACTTAACTAAATAAATGTGTACTTCCAGCCGCTGCGCCCGCGTACAGCGCTCATGCCAGGTCGGCGACTGGACATGTCTTCAGCAGCCCAGTACCTACAGTTACAACTTTATCACATTCGTCGCTAACATCTATCTACCTTCGGGCAGCGTAAGTATAAAAAAACAGATTAGTTACATACTCTTACTTGGCTTCTTCAACTTAGGTATAAGACCTACAGATGAAAATCAAAAATCAAAAGTCATAAATTCAAATTAGGCTGAGAATCAGCATATTTTGAGCATCAAATTATACATAAGACGGTTTAAAACGTCTCTTCACCACTTCCTAGTCCTTTAGCTGGGAAAAAAAATGGCGCAACAAACAAACAAACTCCCCAGCAGCACATCCCAAGCTATTTTGCTGTTTTTTGTCTTGTCTTCTCCAGACGACATCGTCTTAGGGCTTATGCTTAGGTTTCTACCGATTAAAACTACAAGGACCGTGACGTACGTTACCCAATTGATGCAGCCTACTCTACATACATATTTCTTTTCCTGAACACCCTTCTGGTGCAGGGCAGCACGTGGCCACTTACGTCCAGCGGCCAACCACCAACTCTTATAGCAAGTACTTATTATTTCATATTAGATACTTCACAGTAGGAAAGAGATACGTCCTGCATAGCTTCATCTCTTTCTCACACTAACGTAAGACTAAAATATTAGGTACTGCGATAAAGGTGGTGGGTGGTACAGTCACAGGTCCAAAATCATTCATCTTTAGTATTAGGTAATTAATGAACGCGGTATCTTCCAGGTGGATCTATTCACGATGCACGGCCCCTCATGGCGGGAGTCTATAGTGAGTTTCGAGATGCGTATGATAGCTGTGGATGCCTCCCCAGGAGTTAAGCCTGCTGATCTTAGATGTTTCGAGTAAGTTCTGGCAAAATTATTTACCTTCTTCCGTAGCATGGTTTTTGAGGTCCTAAGACCGGTCAGCAACAGAAGTCGGTTAACACTGCTACTTTTTGATATCATCTAAATTAACACAAAATGATACGATAACCTGCTTTTTGGCATTTCATTTATTAGACAAGAGTTAATTTTCTTTAAAATCTACATCTGTTCTTATTTTAATTAAGTATTTTTCTTAATAATTAGATTTAGAAAACTCAAGTGATAATCAACTTTTGTTGCTCACTATACACTCAGCGTCAAAAATATCGGGACGAACAGACTGTTCAAAATGATCTCAACAAATAAGAAAATTAGACTTTATCTCAATTGGATAAGGTTCTTGCCAGAATGACAGTCCTGGGGGCTTACTCTTCAAACTAATTTTAATTCCAATCTAAAGCCAATACGGTTCCAATGTTAATTTTGCAGTCACGTGATTCGGTACTCTTGAAAACAATATTGTCAACATTGGATTGAAATTGGGATTGCTCCGCGATTATTTTGTTACACATGAAGTTAGCTATTTTACGGGCTGCAATAGTGTCGTTCAACTCATTACGAAAAACCGGTAATAGGGCTTTGAAATGATTTATCCTTTAAATAACAAGGCTATTAAATAAATAGGACATAAATAGTTGTTTAATTGATTAATTGTAACATATTAAATTCATTTGGTCGTATGAAAATGATTAAAATCATAAAATTAACCATGACTTAGGCCGCATGTAATAGGATCGTTGCGTACCTACGTACACTACAAAAAAGTAAATAAAAGTACATTTATGTATAAAAAACTGTTTATTCAGTTCTTCTTTGTTAAATATTAATCAAAAGTCAACTCAGCCTATCGAAGTCTACTGCTGGACATAGGCCTCAAAAGTATTGCCTTACAATCAGAACATTTCTTGATTGGAAATGTTTGCGATTTAAAAATCTCTCTTCATTTTCTATAGGTATTATTATGGTCACATGCGAGCCATCAATACATACTTTACCAGATGGTATGTGATATTGTTCAAAAAACCTGGAACACAAGGCATAGTGTATTATGTTTACTATACATATAATAATATAATTAGGGTCCATATGTGCCTCCAACTAGTTTTTGGTAACTCCCAGTCGCATAAAAGGATAATACTACTAAAACCTGCAAGAATTATACAAGTATTATATTAAACTACTACTAGGAACTATTGAACTTCCAAACAAAAGTATAGTATCAAACACAACATAGGTAGGTAGGTATCTTATATTTTGGTGATATTATAACACTTCTTCTTTTAGGAGTTGGCTTAGAGGGCCTAATGTTTTCATTTTCCTCAAACAAATCCTTGCTCTCTTAAAATTTACTTTAAATTCGTTTTCATTCAAAAACGCTCTGTCCGTAAAACGCATCATCCAACGCTCATCTCTTCTTTGTTTCAATGGTTTTTATGGGAGTTATGTAAAAAACTGTATATTAATGCTAATCGTGACATATTTTAGACTTATTACTTAAGGAAAACCATATAAAACGCAAAACAATTTCTAAAAAGTTCCACTTTTGTTATTCGAAAAATCAGAATCAACAAACAATCCCAACACAATAATGACCCAATACACAGCTGTCAAAAAAATCAAGGGTAGCGTTTACCGCACGCCAAGCCCGATTCCGATTCCACTTAGTTCCACAAAATGGACACACGATTCAAAAACAATTTGGCGCTAGCGTCGAAGTCAAGAGTACGAAACGTTAAAATTCCAATGTCGATCGATCGGAATTGAAAAGAGTAAGCGCCCCGTACTGTCTTCATTCTGAAACATTCCTTGTGTCATTGAGTTAATATTTCATTTTCATAGTTCTTTAGATCATTTTGAACAGTCTGTTCGTCCCGATATTATTGACGCTGATGACTGTACCTAGTGCTGACAACTGGCAATTATAGCACGCACATTGCTAGAGTCTGGCCACGCTAACTCTGCCATGCAATAAATGGGCAACCCCAAAAAGTTTTGTATTGTATGACGTGTATGTAGATCTAATGATTTTGGTATTTTGCCTTTTGATTTTTGCATAATAGATTATTTATCTAAGAATGTTTTTATTACTTTTTTCCGTAGTACAGACGGTGATGTCTTATACAGATTTCCAAATTCTACCATTATTTCACTGCCGAGTTAGCGTGGCCAGACTCTACATCATGCTGCATTGGCTTACTAGATAAGTAAGCCACCTTCAATCAGAATCCATCCCTCATATGGTAGTTTTGAAAAAGAATTAAGCAGGTCAATATATCCTACTAATATTATAAATGTGAAAGTTTGTATGTTTGGATGTTTGTTACTCAATCACGCAAAAACGGCTGAACGGATTTGGATGAAATTTGGGATACAGATAGTTTATAACCTTAGACATAGGATACTTTTCATTCCGGTAGAAGGTTCCCGTGGGATAATTTCCGATATACACGCGGGCGGGCAACGGCTAGTTGTCAATAATTAAAGGAGGCCTGTGCCCAGCAGTGGGACATTATAGGCTAAAGAAAAAAAAAGATATACAATTATTTTTATAATATTGTCAAAAAGTAAAGTGTCAAGCAATTTTGAACCATTTGCGGTGCAACTTTTAAGTGTTATTTTGACTTGCCCTGCAAATGATTACAGTACGGGATCTCAATCTTTTATACCCAGTAGTCTTAGGGCCTGTTTCACCACTTACGATTACGTTCCTGTTAACTTACTTGGCAGATAATTTCATACAAAATCTGTTCCATTTTTGAATTTATTCGGTAAGTAGTTGCTGCTCGGACATCTTGAAATGGGCCCTTAAAATTCAAATAAATTTTGAATTTTTTGACAGTTTTCTTCCCCTTTTAAGTTACCATCTAAGTAAACATTATGGAAAGCAATAAATCATTGGATACTGACAACTTACTGAACTCTTTCTCCAACATTCCAGCATGCGTCCTTCGGGTAACATCTGCGTGATCTCCCTGCTTTGCCCGCTCCAAGGGCCACAGGTGGTGGAACTGGAGCTGACCATGTCTCTGTACCAACGCACCATGTTCGCCGGCAGCGCAGTGGCTAGGCTGGTCGTTATCGTGTCGCAGTATGAGTTTTAGTGGCTGTAAGGACTTTTAAGGACAGTGTACAATGCTGCAAGGTTATTTTGGCGCGTGATCAAAATCAGGCGATTTTTTCCCAAGGCGATTTTTTCGCGCACTGGATTTTCAACGCTCTGCTTAGCGCCAAGTGTTGAAAATCCAACAGTGTATTTTTTCGACGCGCTGGGATGCACTCTCGTTAGATTATCAACGCTCGGCTTAATACCGAGAGTTCAAAATTCAGTGAGCGATAAAATCCCGCCAAGGTATTTTTACGTCTTATTTTTAACCCCGACGTAAACAGAGGGGCGTTATAAGTTTAACGTGTATATCTGTGTGTCTGTCTGTGGAATCCAATCAACAAAAAAAGGAAGATGGAGCGGCGCGAGCATTAAAAGTGGAGCCACAAAACCGTGCTCCTGCAAGTAAAATACACGTTTACGTACACACGTCCGTGACGAGTCGTCGTCTAGCTAACATAGTTTAAAAAAAATAGAATTATGCCTTCCTGTGTACTTGTAAAAACAATAGCAAATAACATCGTTTTTTATTATTAAATAAACTACGAGTTCTTGGTTACTTGGAACCAAAAACTCAACGGACGAATGCAGTGACATAATACGATTCAAAATTTCCCCATTCGATTAAACAAATTTAAATGATATCTTACCCATACAATATTATTCCCAAAGATATAGGGAAACAATTTAAGAAACGGTAATCCTTCGACACACATAGATAAAAAGGTGGCTTCACTTTTGATGTTCGCGGCGCTCCATCTTCTTTTTTTTGTTGATCAGAGATGGCATCGTAGCTCCCAAACTACTGAACCGATTTAGATTTTTTTTGTTTTGTTTGAATGGTGACTTGATCGAGTGTTCTTAGGTATGATTCAAGAAAATCTATTCAGTCGTTTGAAGGATAATCTTCAAACGACTGAATAGATTTTCTGTCGTTTGAAGATTATCAGCTCTTTTCTAATGTTACTACAATTTCTATGACCAGTGTGTGTGTTAATGTCATTCAGGCGCCAAAAGATCCCTGTAACGTGCCACGATGGTTTTGTAAATTAGTTTAGTTATTAACGTGTCGACATGTCGAGCAGAAATATTAGCAGTACCGAAATAAATAAACCTTGATAAATTATTAGAAAATTTTGAGTTATAACAACCCGTTTTCAATGTGTTTTGTTTTTATGCCGTTCCACTTTATGCCAATGTACCAATGATATTATGTATAAAAAAGAGGCAGATATGTTGTCTCTGGTCTTCTGAATTTATAGCCAAAAGAAAGATAATGCTTTTTAGTCATGATTGCTTGATTTAAGAACGTTGATATGTTTAAGAATTAACTATTTGCTTGTAAAAATATTGTTTTGTTTTGTAAGTCATTAATTTTTGTTACAATTTTATCGACATACGTAAAATGTAGCGACTACTTAATATTTATGTATTTGGTATTAAATACCTATAAATTAAGATAATCCGCCTTCGCCTTATTTGTACCCTTTCACCTTGTAAATAAAACAACAAAATAAATTGGAATATATCTTTTTAATTTTATTAAGCACAAGCGTTTGTACACCATGAAATGATGGCGTTACCTCGGTTATATACATATATACCTATAGGTAATAGTGCATTACATTAGTAACTGATTAGATCTCAAGATCACAACATAATTAATATTTTAAACTATATCTAGGCAACAGATGCAAAACAATTACAATACTATTGTATCACTACAACGCTCTGGTCCCTTGATCCGATCCACTCCTGCGCACCAACATATCGTTATAAGAATATCCTCAATAATAAAAATACAACTCTTACAAATTATAATATTTCGCCTATTTGATTTTAAACTTGGATTAATAGACACCATTAAGGATTTAACAAAAATAGAATCGAATACAAATGGGTATTTAAACAAACAAATGTAAACAAATAATATAAAAAGTAATACTTTTCTAAGAAGTAATATTCATCATTGCACATTTAATAATTTCATTCTCAAAATAAAGTTTTATTTACGCGTCTAATAATCCAAGTTTACTGTCATTAATTGTGATTTAAAAAAATAACGATTACCAAAAAACAAATTGCCATGCACCACAGCACTATTTTCTGTCATAAGGTCACAAAAATCATGAATTTATAACTAATACTGAAAATGGCGGTATCGATAGCACCCAAAAAAGATCCTTCTTTAACTCCCGACGGAAACAACCCTCGGTGTTATAAGTTTAACGTATCTGTGTATCTATCTGTGGCATCGTAGCTCCCAAACTACTGAACCGATTTAGTTTTTTTTTTGTTTTGTTTGAAAGGTGACTTGATCGAGTGTTCTTAGCTGTGATTCAACAAAATCTGTTCGGCCGTTTGAAGATTATGAGCTCTTATAGTTTATGAATGGATCTTCCACAGGTCTGATCGAGTCAAAATTTGGTATTCTGTTACATGACTGGTACGTTAAATTGCCTAATTCATCTAAAAAAAAAACTTATAATGAAACGCATAAAATGATTATTTTATTTAAATAAAAGGGACGACTTATTTCAAAATAAGTTAATAAGATGATATTTTGGACCTTCTGACATAAAAAAATTTAGATTTATAAAATTAATATAAAATAAATGTAAAATAAAAATTTCAAATATACTACAAAAACGTTACAATTAAAATATTGCAAAGGAAAAAAATGTTTTTTTTAAATTCAATTCTGAAAAATTATATTATTATAATTTTTTTAAATAATAAAATCAATATGATATTTACAAGTTATTAAACGTAGTTATTAACAAAATATCGAGTCATTGACTTAGTTTATTATTAAAAGTCACCTTTCTTAGCTGCCGCACCACAAAAGCGTATTTATAATTATAATGTTTACTGTACTTACAATTTAATTTCAATATAACATAACATAACGCCTTGTTTCCACGTAAGGTTAGGCAGAGGTGCACCCACACCCACACCCACATCATACACCCACATTTCGCCAGTTACCCATGTAACAGGGGGCGAGCCTGTTGCAATATTTATAATTTTATTTAAATTAATGGCACAGAAAAGCGACAAAAATATATGAAATTAACAAAATAACTTGGTTGCTAAAGTATTATTAAAAATAACAACAATAAAGCAAATATATAGGAATCGAACTGTAAGTACAGATTTATTAAATAATACTTTTACGATAAATGGCATAGACAACAGTCTTCACAACATTCAACAGTAATTAATTATACTATTATCATTTAGTGCCTGCAAATCGACTATATTTAGATCACACGAATGCAATTTTATAGATAACGTAGTCGATGTAAATCGCTTAAGTATGGAAATCGCACACATAGTCGAATCAAAAACAACAGTCATATTTTGAAAATCGAATCAGCGTGAATCGACGCAATCGGTAATTAATAGTTTAATGCATATATCGAAAACAATATTTAATTAGTCGACTAAGCAGATAATCGAGTTGTAGGCACCGTAATGTTTTAAAGAAGCATACGGTTCGAGCACAACACACAAGCATGTACAAATCTGATATGACACTGTAAATTCGTACAGTTTCACGGAACTTCTGATAGGCTCAGTTATATTATAGTACAGTTACGGTCAAAACATAATACGAAAAGTGCTTATACACTGCTTTTTTGTTGGCTAGGGAGCTGCCACGACAGTGTTATAATCATCAACAACTTTTATTCAAACCTCAAAACCAAGGGACCAAACCTGAAATCGTGAAAAAAAAAGTGTGTTCCCTACATCTATGTCCGCATAACTTGTCAATATGTAGGATTGATTTTTTTTTTCGCGATTTGAAGTTTGGTCCCATAGTAAAAGTTGTTCACAATGATGAGTACAACACTATTGTGGCAGCTCCCTAGCCAATAATAAAGTAGCGTGTATATTCTACATTTAAAATAATAATATATTATGCTCTATTAAAGTTTTCGAAAATAAGGATTGATATTATTAAATAAAATAATATTTGTAAAAACAGTAACAAACATAATATAATGAACAATACATAGACTGTAATTAGATCCAATAAATAAACAATATAAGTAACAGCTATATTGATATTTGCATCATGTTCAAAATATAACAAACAATTTTCGAGTTACAAAAAATCATCAAATCGGTTGTGATTCCCACCGTAACATTTATGAGAGCAATTTGCAAAGGTAGGGTGAAAAGTATTATATTTTCACCGAAACTGCAGATATTTGTGACTAAACAAAGGCTATAATATAATAGTTAGTTTCATCTAAAAACGTATAAACATTTTACACATACTACAACTAACATTAACATTAATTAATGTTAACATGAAGCTACCCTCTTTGTGACAAGTTTCAAACATAAACTTCATATAGTTGACTCAATGCACTTCTACTAAGAACACAGTATAATACAGATTCAGTAGTTTATCTGAGCAGTGACCTTGAATTAATGACCTATAGCCGCTCGGTAGATAAACACACGACCGTCCGTGCGTAACTGCCGCGCGTTCGAACTGTTGTCTACTGGTATATACCGAGATTTCGAAGCGCGTCATTTCGGCCGTTTTCTATGAAGATAAACTACTGGAACATTATTATACTGTGCTAAGAAGTATACTTGCAATCACGAGCGCGCGTCATGTGTCATGTGACTCTTATGTCATTGTCATAAGGCATAAATTGTGTAGTTCTCTGCTCTATTTAGTCCGTCAGCCAGATAATAAAAAAATATTTGAGATGTATTTTTTAATAAAACAATTACGTAGAGATATAAACGCATTAAAGTTGGGGAGTGGGGGCTAGCTACGTCACTACTATAACCAACTACGTATAAAATCTTGCAAGGAGTGACGTCATACCACAATTTATCTCAATGTATCGCCGCAATCTTTTGATTATGTAAAAAAAGAAAAAATACGTGTCCAATATTTTTTTATAATGTAGTACATGACAAACAAAAAAAAATTAGTCAAATTTCAAAGATTATTATTAGATATTTCAAAGATTGACGCGCGTTCGTCAAATGTTACAACTATACTATGCTGTATAAAATTATATACTATTGTTTATACTGTTTTAATATACTATTTCAATAAAAACTATAAAGTGTATACCTAAGACTCGTCGCGGTATGTGTAGTAAATATATCCAAGGCAATATCACGTCATATATGTCCACTAGTTTATATAAAATACTTTATATTGCAAATACCAAGTCTCAGTGTACATCAAGCATTAATAAAAATAATAATTGCAAGTCATACATATCTGAGCATAACTATTATAAACGTAACTATATTATAATATGTATTATACAGGCTGACTATAAATCCATTGGCGATTTTGATGGTGCAGAAAGTACTATACAAATAAATAAAATGGAAGTGTCTGTTTGTAATATCAAAATACATAACAGCTTTTTACTAAATGCCTAAATACGGTACTTAGAACACAAAAAAAAACAATTTTTAAAATTTTTGTCTGTCTGTTCCGGCTAATCTCCGAAACGGCTGGACAGATTTTGCCGGGATAATAATTTGTTTTTAGAAAAAGAATTAGGGTTCCGCGCAAGAATTAAAACCCATGAAATTGTGAACAAAATCCGATTCAATAGGGAACAGCTAGACAACAGCCAGTGCATAATAATATGAATTCATTTAATAAAGGACCGACTTTCAAATATCGGAAAAAAATAACTGCTGTTTCATACAAAAATATAACATATTTTTTTCCGCTTTTTGGAGTCCCAAAGACAATGTTGTCCCTATTCATGAATACTTTTACCTCCTAAAATATTGTAAATGATTTCAAATTCATCCTGTATAAACGAATAAAGATAACAAAATGTAACACATTCAACCGATCGATAAATCTAAACACCAAGAGGCTCAATAAAAGCTACACAAAATGGCATTTTGTAATCACTTATTAATTTACACTACAAAAATATTTCTTCTTACAACTACGCCGATCAACTGATTGCCTAATGTTATAGTATTATAAGCTTATTTTAAATATCAGGGGCCTTACTATGACGTGAAAAAACATCATGGATCCGTTGAGAGAAAAGTATAATGCTATAGGTCTTATATAGCTCCGTCTCTCTCTCAAACTGGAACAGTTCAACTTCTGCCCTGCTATAAGAGCTCAAAGTAAGCCCCTATATGTCGTTGTAATACTACATGTAAATGCAATACATAACAGAAGCATATTCAAAATACAACAATAATAATAATAATGTGTAATGTTGTATATAATATATATACAACTATTGATATAATGTATAGTATATAGGGTCATATTAAATTAACTAGAGAAATTCCGCAGACGTGACAGGTATCGATATCTAAACACGAGAAAATAAAAATATTTGAAGGTTTTTGTTTTTTCAATGACCGCTGGTAGTTTTGTTACTTGAAAGAGTTTATAAATCTGTTTTATCGCGTTGAGATATCGATACCAGTCACGTCTGTGAAGTATACACGAAAAAAAAACCATCATTTTGTTTTTTTGTTTTTATGTTTATACCGGATGACTTTTTTACCGTCTTGAAAAAAAAATAGGGTATATTAGGTGAACGGAGTAGAAGCCTATGGCATACCTATTTTTTTTTTAAATATCTTAGACAGAAAAAATTATATAAGTATCAATAAATACTACAAATTCGGTGTAAACTTTTCATATTAGAACAATAAAAACAAAAATTTGGAAAAAAAATCGGTTAAAATATCGAAATTCGAATCATGCAACCTGCATATGATTTGAATTTTGATTTAAAAAAAAAAAAACATTAGGTATGCTATTATAGGGTTCTACTCCGTTCACCTGTTTGTTATAGCCTATTTTTTTAATTTGATTCTGTATATATTTTCAACTATTGTTATAGGATATATTGATTTATATATTTCACTGAACACTATTTCACATACAGAGTGTATGTTAAGACGGACGCAAAATACCATAAACAAAAATATAACGCAAGTTTATCAACAAATATGTAAATATATCATCAGCCAATCAGTCAACCACCATCTAACAGTACTATAGTAGTTAGTACTAATGAGATTATATAATAGGCTCGCTTACCGCGGCGTCGAGTAGCATTTAACAACTATACATCAAAAACATTGATAAATTTGTTTAGATATAGTGTCTTTTATAGCAGATTATTTTAAACTTGATATGAGTTTAATAAAAAAGTTCAGTCGATTGTTAAAAAATTGTTAGGAAGCATCTAAACAAATTCATCAAAAGTAAAAATTACACAGATTACAACGTCTTCGTGTGCTATGCACATCGTTAAAAACTCTAGACTACACACGAACTACTCTCTAGTTGTCAGGATCATTCACAGAGATCATTTCTTCTTGACGGTCGAGCTACTGGCGCAACTACTCGACCGAGTTTGGATACCGTCTTTTTTCAGCAAACTGACGCCGAACGCAGGGCATTTCTTCCGCAAAGCTTTAATCTTATATAACTTATTTCCTTGAGAGTTATTAGTTTCCTCGAAATTATCTGGTGTCACATCAGCTGTGATTACAGAATTAGTGATACAGTCCATAGGTTCTGGACTGTTCGACTTGTCCCTTTTCCGTCTGAACCTGAACGGAGCTTCAAGAGAATCCGCGGAGATATTAGTGACATTAGTATCGCTAGAAGACAAATCTTGTGTAGATTCGAGACCATTTTTAGGCAAATTACTTTTAGGCAGCTTCTTTCTAGAACTTGAGTTAGATCTGACTATGAGCTTCTTTCGAGCATTCGAGTTTGAGTTGGTAGGTTTATTCTGGACAACAGATTTGAGATTTGGCTCAGACGGGAGACGGTTTTTGCCATTCAAATGGCAGTTTTCTGTCAGGGCTGATAAGGTTGATGTTACATTGTTTAGGGTTGTGACGACTGCACTGTCGTTGTTGCCAATTTTGCTGACAGTAACAGTTTTTCTTGTGAAGGTTTTTAAGGGGCTTGCGCCGTGTGTGTATCCTAGCGTTGGCCGTGCGAGGTTGGCTCTTTGGCCATGAAAGCTGTTTTTACCAGTAAATGGTTTAAGAGCGGCTGTTAACTTATTGGCTGCTGAGTTGGCACTTCTAGTTGGGGGAAAGGTGGAAGTTTTGGACGCGTAGTGAGATTTTAAGGTAGAGTTGTTGATTCGTGGTGGTTGTTTCAAGTTGGTGTTGTTGGCGTTACGTATGTTGTTTGTGGGCATCATGTAGTTCATTTTGGGCGCGAATACTGTCTTAGTGGGTAGCATGGGAGTAGGAGTTGTCTTGTACTTGCCGATCACCGAGGTTACGTTGTTTTCGGAGTCAGTCTCGTTCGCGTTTAGCACGTGAGCGTTGTCCAACTGTAATAGAAATACAAATTATTTAAGGTATGACAATTTGGTTAGTAAATAGCCTATTTAACTTGTCAAGTGTCGACTATATGTAGGTATATATTTTTTTACTTTTATTTTACGTTTGACATAAGCACACCTATAAAGTTCCTCATTTATTGAACAACCATAGACGAAAAAATTTAATACTTCATGGACGCTAAAGTAAAGTGTCGGAAAGATAGCGACTCTCGGAAATTTTACGATGCTTTATATATTAAAAGTGATATTTCGTCGAAAATGTTATGTGGTGGACACGGTTTTCAGGTGGTAGGCAAACGCCAAGCATCCAATTTCCCTTAACTTCAATTATTAGGGCTAGATATATTTCTGTGTACACCACTCACGAGTGCCTTCTAGTTAAGGTTTATTTATATTCTATGTAATAAAAATCTCCAATTTATTTACTGATAGACAACAAACAGCCTACAGCACTCGTTCTAGAAGCAGGAAATTTGTCACAAGGGTTCCTTATTTAACGAAAGTGAGCATGAGCATTATACTGCGACGTTTGTCTACCTCCACCGTCTCACCGCTCACATACCTTAGGGCAGGGATGCACAGACCGCGGCCCGCGAGCCGCATGCGGCCCCCCGGCTATATGCCAGTGGCCCACCAGCAAAAATATTCCAGCTTATTTGGTTTTACTTTTATACAACATTAGTTTTTGTTTACACTAAACCCGGAAACGGGTCATTGTACTGATAATTTTGAACAACTTTTACTAATGGGACCAACCTTGAAATCGAAAAAAAAAACAGCTGTTCAGTAGGTACATTTTGACGAGTTTGATGTAGATAAATGTACTGAACAAAGGTTGGTCCCATGTTAAAAGTTGTTCAAAATGATGAGTACAATGTCCTCTTTTCGGGTTTAGTGTAAACAAAAACTAATGTTGTATATGTGAACAATTGATTGATTGTAAAGTGATTGTAAGCACAATGCATTGCCACAATTCAAACTAGTACTTATATATATTTTTTTTTAACAAAATTTTTGGCTATTTTTATGTTTTTCATTTGTGCTGGTGGCCCGTCATTAGTTCACCATTTACCCAAATAGCCCATGGTCTCAATAAGTCTGTGCATCCCTGCCTTAGGAGGTGACTAGCACTTGCGCGCGTACTTTGAAGATTCATCATAAAGGGGATGAGTTTGCATGGAATTTTCGTCATTTTTTGCGATGGGAAATTCCATAGGCCGTGCGCCCGGCTTTTTGTTGATAGTAAACTCAGTGCCCACAGTAAGCCAGGTCTAACTACAGTAGACCGAATAGTAGTAGCTAGTATTACCTTGTTGTTGGTAATCTTGCTAGTGTGTAGTATGGTCTGTAGCGAGACGGGTTTGTTGTCGACAGGCGCGTCTGTGGTATCGTCCTGTTCTGGCGTTTCGGGGTAGATTCCTCGCTCGAAGATGGGCAGGGAGGTGATTTTGTTTCGGCGGCGGTACGACTCGCCTTCTGTGTGCATTCGGTACTGGATGCTGGAAGAAATTATGTCGATTTTGATGAATAAAGTAATATAACGAAATGACGAGTACTTAAGAAGAGAAATATGAAAGAAAGGGACATGTTGCGCCCACCCCAAAAAAATTGGGATAAGGCCAGAGAATGATGATTGACGAATAAACATAACAAATCAAATCTGCCTAGCCTTTTCCTAACTATGTTGGGGTCGGCTTCCAGTCTAACCGGATGCAGCTGAATACCAGTATTTTACATGGAGCGACTGCCTATCTGACCTCCACAACCCAGTTACTGGGTAATATGATACCACTTGGTAAGACTGGCTATCAGACTCTCGGGCTTCTGACGACCCGTAACGACTGTCAAAGATCCACGAATAACAGCCGGGACCAGCGGCTTAACGTGCTTTCCGAGGCACGGAGGAATCTCGGTATGTAAAGATGGTCACCCATCCACTGACCAACCCCGGCAAGCGTAGCTTAACCTGGCGGATCGACCCGTGCGTCTGTTATTACTTAGCCACGAGCTCTTCAGGTCAGCTCCTCAACGAATAAACATAACAAACAATAAATAATTCCAGAGGTATTGCTATGATCAAGAGATAATGTGACTTCTCAGTCACTGAGAAAGTCATACTAGGGGCCTATTTTACGATGTTCGAATAGCCACTACTTACCCGTAGACGTATAAAAAAGGAGGACTCCGCGCCACGCATATCGAAAGTGAAGCACCGTACCTATCTATGTGTGCGTGATTTGAGTACCTGAAAAGACGCCGTCGCTCGTGTCACGTAATGGCGGCCGGTCGGAATGTGTGCGTGAGGCGTGTTTGTACAAACGGTCCGACTTACAGTGCTTCACTTTCGATATGAGTGGCGCGGAGTCCTCCTTTTTTTATAAGTGTACTTACCTTACTTACTTATGTACTTACTTACTTACTTATCTTGTTACTTACTTACTTTTATAAATAGTTATTTTATTTTGTTGTTCTTTGCGTCACACAGTGGATCGACGCCATACAAGCAAAGGGACATAGGCAACTCAAAAATACATCTGTCAGTTTTTGAAAAACAAATCATTCCATCGTATAGGCCTACTTATAAGCTGTAAAAAACCTATGAAGCATTTTCTTATCAGAATCTTATATTGAGAGCTATGGCACCAAACGTGATTTTTTTGTATGGGAAATGGCATAAAAAATAGTATACCTTCTGAGTCCCTTCGTGTTTCGACTTGATTTTTTTATAAGTTAATAAGACATATATTTGCTACATTTTTTCCAAACAAACATGGTGCGCCACTCGCACCCCTTATGAGGTACAAGCGTTGACCGATTTTTTCCTTATTATCTACAAATTGGTAGGTAAGTACTGATAAATTCAGGTCATAAATCAACGTGCTAATTAACGATGCGTAATAGAGACGAATATCTACTACGCATCGTTAATTGACATAATCGTTTCCAGAGATTTAGCTAATTAGCTATGCTTTCATTACAAACGTTACAAACGAGGCTTTGTTCCTTTAATGGCAAGTTGTAATTGAAAAAAAAAGGCTTTTTTGATCAAATACATAAATATATTTTATTCTAATTCCTAAACACCAAGAAATGTCGAACAAAAATAATTACAAGCTATAAGATGACAGTTTAATAAAGTAAATTAAAATCCTCAAAAGATAACATAGATATCTATTAACTAAACTCAACTTGCTATAAACTAACTATAAACAAAAGGCAATAAGTATAAACCAATAAAACAATTTTAAAACACAGTATTAACAACATCATACATCAAAATAACAAAAAGTAGCTAAGTATATAATAAATTTCGAAATTAAATTAATTGATCAGATCAATAAAAAATTCAAGTCTTAGTCACAGAAAGTATCATCTTCAGATTCTATTTCAGAATCTTCGGAATCACTTTCAGAAACTAAATTTGTAACATGACAAAATTCTACTTGGTTTTCTTCTATATCTAACATTTCATAAACTTCTTCGAACATTTTTTTCTTTTCTTTTTGATCCAGTTTTGGTCGTATGGTTGCCAGAACAGGATCTGAAGTAAGTAAAAGGTTATGCAGTACATCTTCGTTACAAGAAACACTGCTGTTTTTTCTCGAGTGAGACTCTCTAAATTTACGAAAATCCTTGTTTCTTGCTTCAGATGCCTCTTCTGACAAAAAACCGATAGGAACTACAGATAAATGCTCAATTATATGAGCCCCATGAATGAGCAACTTATGAATACTTACAGGCATATAATACCACGGATAAAGGTTACTAAACATTTTTGCAGTATCTATACAGTACTTGTTAAATTTATTAACTACAATTTTTTCACCAGAAGAAATACATTGCAGGACTAACCAATTCTTCGCACTAAATCAACGTCAAGTCCAGTTATATCAGCAGTCTTTTCTGGATCTTGAAAGAATCTTCTAGCCGAGTTCCCGTTGTTTGTTGTCCCACTGCCTTGTTTTACAACGTCTACTAACAAACCAGTTTCTTTTCTGAATCTGTCTTGAATTTTCTTTTTTCTTTCGTCTACTGAATGTTTTGCATCGTCTCCTCTTGATTGCCAGGATTTAATGTCTAATCTATATGCTATATGAAGCAAACATTCCATCGCACGAATCCATGCATGAAGGCTGCTTAATCCATATTTGTACATATCTTCATTCACTGTTTTTTTCATTACTAATTCTATGTTATTCATTTCCTTCGGACGCGCCTTGCACAAATCACAAACTGCTGCAGAAGTACCCGAGATGTAAGATGCCACCTTACCATCTATCATCGTCAAGAGCAATTTATTCTCAATATTTGCGTTTTCGTAATTTAAGGGTGTTAAATGTTTAATTTCATTTTCTATAGCAGACATTTCGTTTTTGACATTAAACTCAGTCTCTTTCATGAACTTCCACATAATTGGTCGGCAGTAAGACGTTGAGGAGGGGCGTTGGTTTTGCCAAATAACACATCCATCTTCTGCTGTGAGCTTCAATGGTACAAGACTTGCCATGAAAACACTTTGTAAATCTGAATTTGAAACATCTGATTTTTGTTGATACACGCTTTGGTTTGAGGCTCCATCAAAACCCCATTTGCTTATAAGCAGAAGTTTACTTTTGCCAACAGTTTGGCCCAAAGACTGAATAATCCTCTTTACAGTTAAATCCAACAATGCTTGTAATGTTATTTTAACCGAGGTTTCTGTTATAGTTATAGCACTTCCGTCATCAGGGTAACACTTTTTCTTCTCTTCTTGAATTTTATAATAACTAGGATATTTACAAAATCCTTCTTTTTCACTGAAATCTCTTAGTGTTATATAGCGAAACTTTGATAATCTCAAAGTGATAAATAATGCTAATGCTTTTAGGGTTGATATTTCTTTCATTTCTCCAATTTGAATAAATTTTTTCACTTTAGAAACTTGGTCTGGGTTTTCCATAAGGTATTGCAGTATTTCAGCAACATCTTTTTTTCCAGACGATTTAAGGCTGGTTTGAGCTGAGAAGACGATTTCTTCCGTACTGTTGATGCTGCAAGTTGCTTCTGTGCGTCTTCTTTTTTGTTTATTTGATAGGTCTTCGAAAGATTTGCGGCTGTGTATCGAAGTTGACGTAGATGCGTCGGAAACCCGACATACCGGGTTCATTATAATATTTGTAAAAGAATCGGATGTTGTCGCAGCTGGTTCTTCAGACGACTCATTCATACCTTCTTCTGTTAGAGCACAATTCTCTTTCCAATTTTCCGGCCATTGAATGTCTGTCTGCAACCAGGAAGAATTCTTCTTCATAAATTTTTCCTGGCTTCTTGAAGATTTTATCCACTTAGCAAAGATCCGATAACAGAATTTACGGCACCAGTCTTTTACTTCTTTATCAACACTGTCACTTAACTGAACATTACAGTTTGTTCTTAAAGATGTATATAATAGATTATAGTCCCGGAGATCACCACCATCACGTAGAGAAACGTACAGGTCGAGGTAAGTAACGAAACCAGGGAAAGACATAATGACAACACTCGGATGAGTATGAAATTACAACTGATGCACTTCAAGTAATGCACCTATTTATATGGTTTAAAAATTGGTACTAATGAGAAGGATAATTATAACAAAAGTATAATTAAATTATCAATTAGCTATTGATCGATTCTTTGAAAATGATGGTTATGTTCGACATTAAAGAAACATACCTTTTAGAGAGATTAGCTAGTGATAAGAATTACAACGAAAAGGTCATTAATACACAAAAGGTGTCAAATCAGTAATTATAAGGGGGTCTCAGGTAATGACCTCATTATGTGTAATAAAAATCGATTTACAGAATTTAACAAGAATCGATGCTTAGGTGGTCAACAACACAATCGTTTCCAGAGATCGGGTGCAATAAAACGTTTTCTGGTAATCTATTATCAGTGCACCGATGATTTTTGACCTGACAAATTTATCATTAAGTCACCAGTGAAGTGAGATTTGGAGATAAAATATTTCGAAATAATAACTTATGAATAATAAGGAAAAAATCGGTCAACACTTGTAACTCATAAGGGGTGCGAGTGGCGCACCATGTTTGTTTGGAAAAAATGTAGCAAATATATGTCTTATTAACATATAAAAAAATCAAGTCGAAACACGGAGGGACTCAGAAGGTATACTATTTTTTATGCCATTTCCCATACAAAAAAATCACGTTTGGTGCCATAGCTCTCAATATAAGATTCCAATAAGAAAATGCTTCATAGGTTTTTTACAGCTTATAAGTAGGCCTATACGATGGAATGATTTGTTTTTCAAAAACTGACAGATGTATTTTTGAGTTGCCTATGTCCCTTTGCTTGTATGGCGTCGATCCACTGTGCGTCATGTTTACCGCAAATAAACGTATTTTCTTTCTTTTTTTTTACCGAATAAATTCAAAAATGGAATTTGTATGAAATTATTTGCCAAGTAAGTTAATAGGAACTTAATCCTAGGTGGTGAAACAGGCCTTATGAAGCTTAAGTTTTAATTAATAATTCAAGTAAACTGACAAAAGTATTGTGAGATAAATCGTCTTTCTCACTGTACTGGGCAAACTCTCCTAGCTACCAGTCAAAGGCATTTAGACTAGCACTCAGGATGGTCTTCATATCAGCCATCTTTCTTTAGACGTAGAGCGGGCATACACAGCGACAAAGTCCACCGCGTTTAGATTAACTGACAAAAGCACTTAAGGCTTTAGCGAGTTGTTGTTTTGAGTGTTAGCTCAATATTCACAAATATTGGTTTCTTGGATTATCGAGTATAACGTAACGCAATGAAACTATCCGACGCAAAAAATACAGTGGACAGAGAAGGGTTTAAAGAAAAATGTTAACCGAATAGAATAGTAAAAAATAGTTTGATATTCCCAATAAAAAATTTGGAAGTTGCTTCACAAAAATAAGCTTTGGCGTCGAACATCTCTATATTTTCAGCGACATTCTTTTTTTTTAAAGAATTTAATAGAATTAACATTTTTTTTAAACTTTAACTGGACAATTTGTTTAATTTATTGTGTACATTCTGAATAATCTAAAGAAAACCCGGAAAATAAATGCACATTCGCAGCTTAGTCACATGTCGGCAACACAAATATTATTTTCAATTTTCAACCTTATTTCAAGCCAGCTAATGGTGACAATAGATTACGCGGTTGTGTGCCGTTTAAAATCGTAGTCAGTCCGCGTCTTAAGGGGGATACGCTAAGGTAGCCCGCGAAATATTTTCTTTTTTTAAAGTTTTTTGCAATTTGCAGGTCAGTGTCAGGTTGTATGTTGATTAAAATATGATTCGCGGCCGTAACTAATATGGCTTTACAGAATTATAATCATTAGAATCAGCAATACAACTCCATAAGTTAGAATTGACCTCAAACCTCATGATTGCATGATATCGCTAGGTTTGAGGTCAATTCTAACTTATG
The DNA here is from genome assembly GCA_905163495.3 of Cosmia trapezina. Lineage (NCBI taxonomy): Eukaryota > Metazoa > Arthropoda > Insecta > Lepidoptera > Noctuidae > Cosmia > Cosmia trapezina. The sequence goes on from LR991044.1 coordinate 9,492,024, forward strand.
GAGTTGTGTTGCTGATTCTAATGATTATAATTCTGTAAAGTCATATTAGTTACGGCCGCGAATCATATTTTAATTAACATACAACCTGACACTGACCTGTAAATTGCAAAAAACGTTAGAAAATTTAAATTTCGCGGGCTACCTTAGCGCATCCCCCTTAAGAAGAAGATAAAAGTTTGGAATGGAAATTGAATTTCCTGCAGGATACATTCCAAACTTATATTAAAGACGAATACAGTAACTTACTTGTCTAAGAACCACTGCTGATGTCCAATGACAGAGCCGGGACGACAGATACGCAGCCACGCGATCGACTCCCGCGCAGTGAACGCGTGGTGCTTCATTAAGTAGCAGGCGATTAGTGTGCCTGTACGACCTAGGCCCGCTGGAAATAAAAATGGAAGAATAATTTTGGCGTTTTTTTAGAGTTTCGTACCAAAATGGTAAAAAAGGAACCCTTATGGTGCGACTCAGTCTGTCTGTCTGTCTGTCACAGCTGGATATCTCAAGAACTACTAATGCTATGAACTTGAAATTTGGAACAGTTTTAGATGACGTTTACCCGACTATTTTGCAAATCACACTAATATTATAAAGGCGAAAGTTTGTGAGTGTGTGTGTGTGTATGTTTGTTACTTCTTCACGCTCAAACGCATTAACACATAGGCTACTTATTATCCCGGTCTACGCGGGTGACACCGCGAGGCGCAGCTAGTAAGAAATAAATAAAAATATTAATATTTTTTTTGCAACAGGGACTGAAAGGGGGTGTTAAAAATTCAAAGTTAGGATACTGGGGTGGGGTTTTATATGAAAGAGCACTGTTTGCACATTTTCAAAAAAAAAAAAAAATATTTGGCCGCATAGTTTTCGACTTATGATGAAAAATGTAAAAAAAAATACAGTTCCCCCCCTTACCTCCGAAGTTTGCAAAGAGAAAAATCTGAAAGTATTCTATATGAAAGAAGTTTATGTAAAGATTACAGGAAAAATAAAACGATGTCTCTAAATAGCACACTTTTTCAGAAATCGGAACGGAAACCTCGGTGCGCGAGTCCGACTCGCTCTTGACGGGTTTTTTTTCGTTAGAAACATGTGTCAATTTGCTAAGATTTAAAGTAAAGCATTTGTATTTCTGAAGTAATCATAAGCTTGGTATGCTTGAGCAATCAATAAGATTAAAGGTGATATTGAATGTCTGTTTCTATCAGTATATTTTATTTAATGTAAATTGTGATTGATTAACATATTGACCGCCCCAACGGATTAATACGACAAATGTTTTTTTTTTGTGTTTCATTCAATTGTCAATGTAGTTCATTCAATTGTCAATGTAGTTCATTCAATTGTCAATGGAGTTCATTCAATTGTCAATGGAGTTCATTCAATTGCCAATGGAGTTCATTCAATTGTCAATGGAGTTCATTTAATTGTCAATGGAGTTCATTCAATTGTCAATGTAGTTCATTCAATTGTCAATGTAGTTCCATTCAATTGTCAATGGAGTTCATTCAATTGTCAATGGAGTTCATTCAATTGTCAATGGAGTTCATTCAATTGTCAATGGATTTCATTCAGTGCATTCAATTGTCAATGGAGTTCATTCAATTGTCATTGGAAATCATTCAATTGTCAATGGAGTTCATTCAATTATCAATGGAGTTCATTCAATTGTCAATGGAGTTCATTCAATTGTCAATGGAGTTCCTTGCCGAAACTTTTGCCGCGAGATTGTGCTAAGTGTTTTTATTTGTCGCCGATTGGTCGATTTGTCTTCAAGATGTCTGACAAGTGACAAAGCTCTCTCTTGCGGCGAAGCTCGCGGGAAACCACCCCATTGTTGGTATAAAACCAAGCGGTCAATAGGTTAAGTAAAATAAGAACAGGCTTTCAGATATCGAAGTCAATTTCAGAATCGAATACGGTCAGCAATAGAAGTCGGTTAACACTGCTTTTTTTGACATCATCTGAATTAACACAAAATGATACGATAACCTGCTTTTTAGCATTTTATTTATTAGATATGAGTTAATTTTCTTTAAATTTTGTATCTGTTCCGATTTTAATGAAGTATTTTTCTCAATAATCTTGATTTAGAAAACACAAGTGTTAATCGACTTTTGACTTTCGACTAGCAGGCTTTTCTTGCAAATTATGATAAAGATCCCTAGACTATTAAGTAATTTGTTGCTTTATCTCTCACCTTTGCAATGCACAGCAACCGCTCCCTTCGCAGCTTCAGTGATCCTTATAAACCGGTTGACAATCACATCTGAAGGTACGGAACCATCCACAAAGAACAGCTCCCGATGTTCGAAACCATGCGCCGTGAACTGTCGGGCGTCGTACGACTTCTTGTTGAGTCGTACGATGGTAGTGACGTTGTGCGTCCGAAAGTAGTCATGGTAGTGTTCGGGGCTGTGGAGGGGGTAGCCGCGGTCTAACCGCGACCGGTGATGGGGGCCGGAAAAGGCTATCATTTTTCCTGGAATTATCCAGTTTAGGTCACCGTTTTCGACTTTCTGGAAAAAGAAATTATGACCTTTGTAAAACAAAGATACAGTCAGCAAAATAAATCGCAAAGTCTTTATTAATGCAAAAGCAGAGAGTATTTCGTCGATCTACACATACGAAAACATTTTATTTAGTCAATCTAAAAAGACATTTTTATTTAATTTCGATAAGACAATAAAATAATATTTTTTTTGAATACTTTTATCTCTAGACACTTTTGATGTGTGTAAATAATTTTATCTACACCCATAGTATAAATTCTCTATAAAAGTTTCTAAAACAGTTAGCTTATTGCCAACATTAAAACAGCCATTGTCATAGTAACCATTATATCATCCAAACGGGTGTTATAATGTTGTACTGAATTTCATAATGCAACTCGTTTTCAAAAAAAGAACATTGTAATGCACGCGCGTTTCACTACAAGCGCCGTAATTTAAAAATTGAACTTATTCGAATTCACGTCGTATACTATGACGCCGGCCGCCACGTTCGATACGAGTATTAGTATTGCAAAAAACTGTTTCAGAACCTTTTATAGAGGATTCATAACATGGATGTAGATAAAGTCTTGTATGCAACTGTACATAATTAGGTATTAAAACGCTCATGTGATACTATTATCACACTCTGCTAACCCGCATTCGTGTTTTAATACCCCTTATTATATGTCAGTTGCATAAATAACTACACTACTTTGCAAAAAAAACGGGCGGTTTGGATTTTTCTACATTATTGGTAATCATTTACTTCTAAAGAGGTTTTTAATAGCCAAACTATGTTACTGGCACTTAATAAAGAGTCTGGGTATGAAAAAAAAGTTAATTTCAAATTCGAAACTCTTGTTTTTAAAAATAATAATCCCTTTTTCAGTTTATGACTTTTTACTTACTATTCGCGGGTTTGCAGTTAAAAGGTTATCCGGTAACTAAAACTAACTTCTCATTATTTTTATTAGGATAATTTATGTTTGTCGCATAATCCTGCCTTATTATGACTTAAAACAGATATCTTTGTGTCCATTGTAATGACAGAAAAAGCAATAAGAGCTAGTAAAATTATAGCGCTGCTGGAAGAGGGGTGAAGCCAATGTTACGGCTCACAGCGGTTAAACGTGAGTCGTTCCACCGTCCAAAGAACCTGGACTCGATACCAAGAGACAGGTTCCGTTCAAAGAAGGCAAGGTTCTGGGAGAAAACGATGCACACAACCACGAGACGACCGCTTTTTAGTGACTCAGGCGCTGAGGAACCGCATATGCAGTTACATAGACCTCAAAAAAAACCTTGAAGAGGTACGAGGAGCACAAGTTAGCCTATGGACAGTGAGGAGGAGGCTTTTAGCGGTTGATATACGCAGTCGACGACCAGCGCGGGCCCCCAAGTTACTCCGTGAGCACCGGATTGCTCGACTGAGGTTCACTAGAAATTGTCTATCTTGGACACTAGGTAACTGGAGTAGCCATACTCTTCTCCGATGAGGCTTGAATTTATCTGAATGGTAAGGACCGACGTCGGCGAGTGTTACGAAGACCAGGGGAACGCTACGTGTGTTTTGAAGAAATCACCCCTTATGGTGGAAGGTCCGTTATGTTTTGGGCGGGCGTAACTTCCAGCTATCGTACCGAGATAGTGTTAATTGAAAATGGCTCACTAAATGCGCAAAGGTACATAACAGGAATAATTTGTCAACATGCACAGCCCGCACTGACTGTAATTGGTGAAGATTCCATTTAAATGGACGATAATGCTCGGGACCACTGTTCTGGCGACGCAGATGCTTATATGCAAGAGATCGGTATTCGTCGTCTGGATTGGCAAGCGCGGAGCCCCGACCTTAACCCCATATTAAGCACGTCTGGGACCTCCTAAAAAGGCGAGTACGATCTGTCCAACACCTTCCACAAAACATCAGGGAGCTTAAACGTGTGATTTCGGCTAAGTGGGAACACATTCCACAGGACACCATCAAAAGCCTGGTGGAAAGCATGCCAAGACGATTACATGCCATAATCGCTGCAAGGGGAGGTCATACTCGTTATTAATTTTTATTTTGTTAATGTCTTTTTTTATTAAAATACCATAAAAATACTCGTAGTCTTAATTTAATTATACCCTAAAAATTTCCATTTTAACACGACTCTCTGTTTACATTGACTAAAATACCGATTCCAGGATTTAAGAGTTAAAAACTATATTCTCAATGATAGTAAGAAATTTCTAGTCATTTATGCTAATGACATACTAAAAATATTAATGTTATCCATAGAAAAGCCAATGACTGTAAGGTGCCCGTTTTTTTTGCAAAGGAGTTTATTAATCCTGCGTAGGTATTGCGAATATATTTATATAAACGCCACCTGACTGTACAATCAAGATTATTGCAGTAAACAAATGAATATAATTTTTATTAGTTGTGTAGGATGTCCAAACTGTCGCGGATATACAGCCCACTGTGTGCGCGGGAAAGGTCGACGACATTCTCGTGAACTGTGCCATAATTTCGCCAGGGTTTAATTACAGTAAAGCAATGTATAAAACTGAAAACTTTACTTTGACTTGACTTTAAAATTTTTGTGTGCTGAAGTGCTGTGCAGGTGCTGACACCACTCTGACTAAGGTCTATCTTAATCTTAACTTATAATCTCTAGCTATAAAAATCAATATCACTTTTCGTTGTAATTTTATAACTCAAGAACGGCTGGGCCGATTTAGCTGATTTTGGTTTTGAAATGTTTGACGTAGTCCAGGGAAGGTATAAACGGTGAGAAAAATTATAAAATTCTGGAAAACTGAAAGTGTATTTTCTATGGTATTTTTGAATTAAGTATTGAAATTGGGACAGGACAACGTCTGTCGGGTCAGCTAGTAATAATTAAAAGCGTAAGTAATTATTAAAAAAAAAAAAAACGCCTTCAACCGTTTTATGGATATCGTGATGGTGAAAGAAAGAATCCTTTGTTGGATTTAAAAAATGGCGCTGATAATAATAAAACAAAAGAGGCCTGTTTCACAAAAGGAAATGATATCTAGCAGATGAATTTAAAAAGTTAAGAGCAGATATTATTATGATCTGCTATAAAATTAAACCGAAAAGAAAGAACCGTGGCATACGTCATCCCTACGACCGACAAACATTTCAAAACCAAAATCAGCTAAATCGGCCCAGCCGTTCTCGAGTTTTAGCCAGACAAACGAACAGCAATTGATTTTTATATATATAGATTAATTCATAAAAATAACTGTTTATTGTTACATCTAGAACGGCGCTGTCAACTCTTTGAGCTGATTGTCTATTATTTTTTATCCATCTCAATATGTAGAACGTTTTTTATCTCTTAATAAATTTGACATTAACATAATAACATTCGCGGCGGTTGGCACAGCCATGCAAACAAAACCACTCACTCACCTCATAAAACAGATACTGCTCCGCATCAAAGTTATCAAAGTCAAAGAAGCGAGCATCATGAGCCACCTTGACTCCACGCAGTACATCCAGAAAAGATATGTCGAAGGGTGAAGGCCCGCCAGAAGCGTCGCGGAAGCTCAGAAGTGACCATTCTGATTCGTCCGTTAACTGCTTGTAGACTGCCGCTGGACTGGCGTCCAGGTAGATTATCTGGGGATTAAGAAGCAGAAATTCTATTGAAATAGGTTTCATATTAATAGCGGAGATGATAGGCTTGGTTACAATTAAAGATCCTTAAGGAATTCGTGTTATGAGTTTTGGATAAGTATACAGGGTGATTTTTTAATCACCAGCCAAATTTTCACAGGGTGTGTTCTACCCATGAATATGAACAACTTTTACTATGGGACCAAACCCGAAATCGCGAAAAAAAAATCAGCTGTTCAGTACATTTTGACGAATTATGCGAACAGAAATGTACTGAAAGGCTGATTTTTTTTTCGCGATTTCAGGTTTGGTCCCATAGTAAAAGTTGTTCATATTCATGGGTAGAACACCCTGTGAAAATTTGGCTGGTCATTAAAAAATCACCCAGTATAGAAAACTAGTAACAAGTAGAAGCCACGAACAAAAGACGTCTGGCTAGTTTCAAAATCGGATTGAGCATAAACTTTGTAGAGGATTGTTTTAAAAAAAAAAATACAATATCCCTAAAAACGTGTAAAAAGCACTGCCGTATTTTGATAACTTTGGCAAGTCATCTAATTTCTTCTTAGAGAGATTCTACTACTCATGAACCGAAACGGGAACCTGAAGTTCCAAGACAGTTAACCTTACATATCAAATCCAATCACCACATTAGTGACTAATAGTCTTCATACCCATTTGTAACCTAACGATACTGTCAATCTAGTTTACGGCTCCCATATGAAAAGGTTTACGAAAACGGAAACAACCTTCGCAAAGTTTACGTCCCTCACGGCATAAGCTAACGTGCTCAATCATGTATGAATATGAGGGTATTCATGTGGAATTAATTCGCAACCGAGTTGACAGGTGCTATCTAAGGACATATAACTATACTGTTATGTAATTGCTATGAAGGTCATGGAGTGGCCTTTAACGCCCTAGTGGTCAGTGTGTTTTAGAGGTTCGGAACGTGTTAAGTTCATATTTCTTTATGGATACTTTCTTGCACCCAAGTTACTATTGGTTGACGAAAAAGTTTTAAGGCGAAAAGGGTCCCAAGACGATATTTTGACGTATTTCGGCTGCACGCAAAATCAATTTTTGTCCTCAAAAACTAAAAATTTGCGTTCAGTTTATAGTTTACTAAAGAAAATCTTAAATTTGTATTATCATGAAAAAGAATTCATGATAATAAAAATTTAAGATTTTCTTTAGTAAACTATGAGGGCCAAAACACGATTGACACAATTTGGCTCGATACAGAAAATCGCCGTTTCCTCAAAATTTGCATTTTTTATGAGAAAACTGTTTTAGCAGATTGTAATTAAAGCAATTTCAGTAAAATTTCGTCTACACGTTCACCAATAGAGACACAAGGGATTTATGGGTTTATTTTAATGTCACAGAGCTTAAAGAATGTTAAAAATAAATATTTTTTAAGTTCTCCAGCCGCCGTTTGGCCATACCAATGCTAAAACCCCATTACATTACAATACCATTTCGCATTACGGAAACTTGCCGAAATTGCCAACTCTCAAGGCATCTAGACGAATGTTGTATCATCGATTCGAAAAGAAGGAGATGAAGAAAGTTTGTTCTCTTTCCCTGCTTGGGATGATAATTTTACCCTTCAGTGGGTGGGTGGGATTGTTAGCTTCCCATTCATATTAGTCTCCAGAAAGGCTGTACAAATGTTAATACTGTAAGTTTTCATGCTACCTCCTCTGATCTGAATAACTCATCGCACTACTTCTCGCCAATACCAGACAACTGGGAAAACAAATCAGGGTGAAACAGATCCCGTACTAAAATCCTGCAATCTTCTAAAGACGCTTATGTGCAAGAGGATGACCTTACGGTACATCCCGCAGACAATTTCCACCAGGCATAACGTCTCTAGCCATCATTGAATAATTGTGTGCGCGTGGGAATCGTCCGGTTACCCCTAATAACGTACCGGGTTATATTTCCACCGAGCATTGCGTGTACGATGTATTTTTAACTGATTAAATGGTGGTTGTGTAACTCACGTAGGCGTCGAGGTGTTCATGTTACAGTCACGTAACTTATCCGTCAATCTTGTAATCCTATAAGGCTGGTATAGATGTCGTTCCCTTACTATTTATTAATAGCGGTAATAGATCATAAACGATTGGATCTCTAAATTCGCCAACTTGGAATTTCTTGCCCGTTCTCCATACGAAACTTTTGGAAGGGGCGACTAGAATCAATCCAATGTTTTTGTAAATTTGACGTTCAAATGTGCCTTTTGACAAATGAGGTATCGTTGGAAGCGTCTTGTTCGTCCGCTGGTTAAGTATAGGCTATGTGACGTCACATTAAATTGAATATGGCGCCCTCTAGAAGACATAAAGTCATGACCTCATTTTTTTTTTTGTTTATAGCATCAATTCATCAATCACAGACTGAAACTGAGAATTAAAAAAAAAAAACAACTATTGCACTGAAATGGGAAGAGAGAACTCAGTATCATAGATAATACACTATATAAAGTAATACTCAGGATGCCATAGCCAGCAACCATTCTTTAAGGCGGAGATTTCTTGAAAACGGTCAAAAAGGTGGTTTTTTAAAGCTGTGTATCTCATAAACCGTAAATAATTTTGACAAATAAAAAAATATGATATTTTCAAGTCCTTTTCGCATACAGTGATGGAACTCAAAACATAATAAAACATATTTTAATGCACTAAAAAAATCTTCAAACACAGCTCATAATAATCTTTAAAAGCTGTTTATACCTTCATTAACAACTATAATTATGATTAAAAATATACCATAAAATGTCAAATGCCAAACTGCATCCAGTGATGGATTATTTATTATTAAATAGTTAATTTCTAATTTTATACGATTTTATTTGCACTTTTACGACATAATTTCGGTGCGCGTGAAGATCTTCTATCTCGTGCGTCATACAGTGGCGTGCACAGAGATTTCAGACTGGGTATGCACGGCTAAAATGAAAAAAAAAAAAATAATCTAACAAGTTTTTTTTTCCCCGACCGTTTGTTTTACCCGACCCCACCTACGTTACCTTACTCTTACCCTGACTCTTACCGCACGGCGGCGCCATTGGCTTCGCATGATATTTGTTTGCGACCACTACGAATACTTTAAATCTACTTAAATTATTTTAATCAGAATATCCGACAAAGGTCCAAACATTATTTTATCTTGATTTGTAAAAAAAAAGCAAGGGATACAATACAATGTGTTTGTATGTGGGTACACAACATGTTAGCCATAAATACATAATTATCATAAAACTTTTTTAAGAAAATAACAAGAAAGCTAAATCAAACAATGGAAGGTGTGTACCCACACACCTTCCATTTACAATCAATTTAACTTCTTCCTCAAAAGATAACGTCGAAAAAGCGCAAGATTTTGATTTATAAAAACACACTTCGGCGGGTTCGGCGGCACAGGATCACAGGTATAACCACAGATTACTTTAATTTTTTACAGTAAGTACATAATATTAATGTAATTACTTATACAGTCAATCAAGTGATTGACAAGAAAAACAATCAAAACAATATGTCGAAAAAACAAACATTCAAACATTGCAAGTTGAATAAAAGCTTGTAAAAACTGTACAATTACAAACTAAAACGAACGAATTTTGGTCAAGCCGCCCAAAAAAAGCCGACCCTCTGTAATCAACAACTAAGCGGTGCTTTTACGGCTTCTCAATTTGGACGGGTTGCAATGTAAGCTCTGCTTCCAGAACTCAAACACGCGCACACATTTTCACGCACACAGTGACACTTTTTCTGTGTACTACACGAGATGCGTTGTATGAAAAATAAGCACTGCATGTTACTGCTTTTGCCACGGGAGCGCTGCCTGCGCGGTGTTCGCCGCTCGCTCCAGCCAGTTAGTTCCAATAAAAAATAATAGATGGCACGTAAATCGCATTTTAAACGGTGAGATGGTGACTACGGTTAGATTTTTAGAATAATTACCATGATTTTTCTTGAGTTATAGTTGTAGTTTATTAGTTATTTATCATTTAAAGGGGCATGTATGGTATGGGACTACAGGGTATGCAGAGCTTATTTGCATGTATGGAGTGCACGCCACTGGCGTCATACTAGACAGCCATAAGGCCATTTCACTTACACACCGAGCTAAACCACGCTTGGATGCAGGGCCTTAAAGCAATCAAGCAAGATCAATGAGACGGCCACTAATCGTTTCAATAGTAAAATACACGAGGGGCACGCGAAACGTGGCGGTCATGTAGTTAAGTACGGTGCTCAAATACACGAGCGGCACCTTGTCGGAGGCAGCCGTAGACGTGTCGACGGCGGCTGTCAGCACGTGTCGACGACTGCAGTTGCTTCTGCCGTTGACGCGTGCCGCTGGTGTTTATGACCATTTTACTAACAAAATTATAGTAAAAGCAGCAATAACTTTCTTTAAAACATCAATCAATCTGCCTAGCCTTTTCCCAACTCTTATGTTAAGGTCGTCAGCTTCCAGTCTAACCGGATGCAGCTGCATACCAGTATTTTACATGGAGCGACTGCCTATCTGACCTCCACAATCCAGTTACTGGGTAATACGATACCCCTTGGTAACACTGGTTATATCAGAGAGAGAGAGAGAGAGAGTCAGAGTTTCGGGCTACTGACTACTCATAACGACAATCATGAATGACAGCCGGGACCAACTGCTTTACCCGTCGCACGCCAATTAGCAGACACAATAGATTATATATTGTTATCTACACACCTAAGTGTCAATCGACGTTTAAAGAGTTAACATGCTTTTCTGAGGCACGGAGTCTCAGTATCGGTATGTTATGGATGGTCACCCATCCACGGACTGACCTCGGCAATCGTTGCTTAATCTTGAAGATCCACTTGTGCGCGTGTTATTATTTAGCCACGAGCCCCTCACTCTCTAACCTAGAAATGAATTAAAATAGTAGAAGCAGATTGCACTTCTGACGACCCGTAACGACTGTCAAAGATCCACTAATGACAGCCGGGACCAACGGCTTAACGTGCTTTCCGAGGCACGGAGGAGTCTCGATATGTAAAGATGGTCACCCATCCACGGATCAACCCTGGCAAGCGTAACTTAACCTGATGGATCGAACCGTGCGGCTGTTATTACTTAGCCACGAGCTCCTAACTTTCTTTAAAACATACTAGTGCTAATTAGGGCTTACCTACCACAACAGGTAAGTACATACACGTGTAGTCTACCCACAGACCCACACAGACGTTATGCAACCTAAAACCTTGAATTTGTACGTCTTCCTGATATTACAAGATGGATGTAGAAATTTTCCGCCAACTGTGGTAATCACATCGGAACTTAATATGGCGTATGATTTCACGTCTCGGTAACGTCCTAAGATCACAAGACGCCCCAGGGATCGTATATTTAAGGCTCTTACAGACAGAGGCGATATCGCGTCGCGACGCGATATTGTTCTACGGATATAATATCGCAATATCGCGTCGCCGACGCGATATCGCCTCTGTCTGTAAGAGCCTTTACCTGGATGGATGAACAGGAAAATCCATCTTAATATTTAAAACGTTTTTAGTAATTTCACAGCAGTTAACAAGAAGTAGATTTTCCTATGAGGCCGTAGAGTTGCCAGAAAAGGAATTGGACAAAAACAAATTCATCGTCTTTATCTAAGGCCTGAATCCCATTGTGATAATTTGTGCATACTAGTGCGTAGCTTTTGGAGGGGCTTTTGGCTAAGTAATAACAGCCGCAAGGGTCGATCGGCCAGGCGCGGGTGGTCCGTGGATAGATCTTTACGTACCAAGACCCCTCCGTGGCTCTGAAAGTACGGTAAGCGTTGGTCCCGGCTGTCATTCGTGGATCTTTGACAGTCGTTAGGGGTCGTCAGAAGCCCGGAAGTCTGACAACCAGCTTTATCAAGGGGTATTGTATTACCCACTAACTGGGTTATGGAGGCAGTCGCTCCATGCCAAAATACTTGTATTCAGCTGCATCTGGCAAGACTGGAAGCCGACCCCAAAGAAGATGGGAATAAGCTAAGTAGTTAAGCCAATGATATTGCGTAGCTTTTGAAGAAGATTTGGTGAGTCCTGATACGCGAAACAAAGTGATAGATATTTAAAATCCAAATGACCCGACAATCAGAAGGCTGACCGGGTATTGAGGTCCAAATTTGGGGAGACCTCTGCTATCGTCATTCCCATAACAGAAAAAAATACATTAAATCAACAAAAGCAGATGAATAGAAACATATAGGTACAATACCTGATAGCTCCCAATAAGATAGGCCGCATTAAGTCGAAGAGTCTCATTATTGCTGGTGTAGAAGACGATCTTCTTCTTCGGATTCTTCTCCAATTCCTCATTGAGTTTGTTGCAGAACTGGTACAGGTGACAGAGGTGATAAGGCCCAAAGTCGAAATAAAAGTTCTCGTAGACGATTTCATCTTCTATGTGGAAATACTTGCTGTTTCGAGTCGGCTTCGGTTTGTAGCCGGTTTTCAGGGTAGCGAAGTAAAGTCTGTCTGGAAGAATTAGATCTGGTTAATAAAAGTTGAAGAAAGACAGTGACAATGGAAGAAACACACAAAAAAAATTAAAATGTCGCACCATCATTTCGAAAATGTTACTAAACAAAAAATTTACGATTTTTGCATGACTATTTACCTCTTAATAAAATAGTAATGAACACTTATGAGATATTTCTGGCATTATTTGTTAAATTATTGGGTTCTTTTTATGGTGTGAGTCATAATATAATTTAATTAGTATGTAGATTTTGCCGATATAAGTAAGATGGCGTTATTATTTCATTTTCGTGAAAATTTCGTTTAGTAACGGTTTCGAAATGAAGGTGCGATATGATCTCCACCAACGCGCATTGGGCTCGCGTGCTGCATTACTGGTCTGCTCTCTTTGACAAAGAGGAAGCCTGAGTCCCAGCAATGGGAACATTATAGGCTATTTATGTTCTTTTAAATAAATATCGATGTTGCCAAGGGTTGAATGTTAGTTTGCCGGGTTAACTTCTGCATTGCATGCTGGAAAACTGTTGGCATGGATATATTGTTAAATGTCGGTAGCAACGACTTTGCCGTATCGGTTGTTGCTAAATGCGGTAAGTATTTTCCTTTCCTCATCTTTGGGGTTTTCATCACTGCACTTCAGTTTAGAGAAAATGATATACTTATGTCGTGATTATTCTACTCGTCTATGATTTCCTTTGAGAAGCTTTAAAAAATAAAGATAATTTTTAAATCAAGTTTTCTTTGTATTTCTTTCCTGCTATTTTAGTTAAAGACATGGCAGACAGGTTTAATCGATAGACTCAATGGATTATATTTTACGATAAATAGTAGAAATAAATTTCGTAGAAGTATAATAGGCAGACATTATACCAACTTTATTATGCAGTTTTTGGCTAGAAGTAACAAAATAGTGTTTGGAAAAAAATAGTAAAAATAATATCATATTATTTTTACTATTTTTTTGCAAACACTATTTTGTTACTTCTTAGGCTTCCAATTACGCAAACACTATTTATTACTTCCAGCCAAAAACTGCATAATAAAGTTATAAATGAGTAATATCCCTTTTATATTGTGTTTTCGAAGGAAAGAAGGGAATCCCTAAGGTACAAATGAAAGCGAAGAAAGTATTCAGCATTAAAGATTTTAATAAAAATAATTTTGGCCATATCGTCATAATTTTGCGTAGGTACTCTCTTAACAAACACTGCAAGTAACTAAAGTAATCCAAAGTCCTCTTTATGTTGTCAAAGTTAAGACGATTACCGACTTTCGTGTAACCAAACAAGACGACACAAAGTAATTTAGTAACATATTACACAACTTTCGAGACGTTTTGATAACTTCAACAACATTTATTACTTTCGTTCTTGTTAGTTGAATTTTGTTATAGGAACATAATCAGCCTGTAGCGTTACCATACCACAGCTGGGACACAGGCCTCCTCTCTGTGAGAGAGAGTGGGCCATAATCCGCGGGCCCGGTGTGGTTTGGTTGATCATGAATAAATTGTAGAATGCAGGTAGCATTCTAAATTCAGGCCTTTTGACATATTACCGAGAATAAAGAAACTCTCACAGTCGTCCTTACAAAAAGGCTACTCTAGGTATACCTACAAGGTGTAAATTTCTTCACCGTTATCCTCATAAGAGCATGAAGGTGAAGAATTACACCCTGTATATTTTGCTGAAACTTTATCGAACGAAATTGGGCCATGTTTTTCCTAGGACGTCATACATAGGTTTAGCAGTGGACATGGCGTGATCTCGGAACCTCCAAAAGTGTTGAGTACAGCTACGATGTGGAGTCAGTGGAAAACTGACAATGATGAGGATTTGCAAACAATATTCAAAATTGCTTTTCATTCTACAATTAATAATAGCGCACGGGACGATCGATCAGGTTAAGCTATTATTGCCGCGATTGGTCCGTGGATACTAAGACCCCGGCTGTCATTCGTGGATCTTTGACAGTCGTTACGGGTCGTGAGAAGCCCGAAACTCTGTCAACCAGTCTTATCAAGTGGTATCGTATTACCCAGTTATTCGGTTGTGGAGGTCAAATAGGCAGTCGCTCCATGTAAAATACTGGTATTCAGCTGCATCCGGTTAGACTGGAAACCGATTAACATAGTTGGGAAAAAGCTAGATAGACTGATTGATTAAAAATTGCTTCTCCTCTCTATTCTATCTAACTTCTCTTTAAACTTGCTCATGTAGAAGTACTTCTTTAAATTCGAACCCCTATACAAAGTTGAAATGAAAACATCGGATCATGAGAATGAAAATTAAATTTCCTGCAAGCTAGGGTGACAAAGGGGGAAGTTGCATGTTAAGGAGCAGTTGTGTTGTAACTATTCCAACCGAATTACCGTGGCAACCATATTTTTTCATCAACTACTCGTACAACATCAAGTTTAGTGTAGAACTATTTCGCTTATAAGTATTATGGGCGATTGTTTTGTCATACGATCGGTTTTGGCAAAAATTCCATATGATGGGCTTTGCTCGTAATTTATTTGTCTAGCCTGTAGTATCGATAAACGCTTGGCGTCAGACGATAGAGGTGGATGGCCTGCAAAAGGGAAGAATATACCTAGCAGCTTTTTCAGCCACAATGCCTGTAGAAACACAGATGATATTAAGGACAGACAAAATAGCTAAATCTCCAAAGCGCATAGCCCAAAGTGATGATAAAGCCAGAGTGTCAGAGCAACTGGAAATTCCGGTGAACATGGCATTTCAAAAAGCAACAGAATGTAAGCAAATTGAAGATTCACTACCCACAAAGTAATGATAAGGAGTCTGGATCCTGAACATTACTACGTCGTGCAAAAAGATCATGGATTTCGTTGAGAAAAAGGATGGTGCTATAGGTCTTATACATGTATACCTCCGTCTCTCTCTCTCACTGGACTACTTTGAACTGTCATGTTGGAGACACAGTTAAGGGCCTTAGCACCCCTTCGCCGCGAAACCGCAATGGGGTTGTTTCCCGGAAGCTTCGCCGCAAGATGGCGCTGTATGTTTGTTACCTGTCAGTTTTTGTTAAAAACGTGTGCATTGTGTGGATTTTTTATCTAGTTGCGTGTTTTTTTTCGTCAATTTGTGTTGCTTAACAATGTATTCTACCTGGCGTATCGCCCAGTTGAAGGAGGAGTTGAAAAATGAGGCTCCTCTTTTATCGCAACAAGGAAAGAAAGCCGAGCTTGTCGTGAAGTACATTACATTTAATATTTTATTGACTTTTAGCCGTATTCTGGACAGTATTATGGTTTTATAAATTATGATACTAATGATAAACAAGTTATTAAAGTTACTTGATAAAAAAGGTTATTTGAAAAGTACTTAACCATTTTTTTTTCACATGTTGCAAGCTTTTTATTATTAATAGAAAAACATCATTAATAATAGATATCGTACCGTGTTTGCATGCCAATATGGTAGACTGTACAGGGATCACAATTTTGTAAACAGCTATATTTTATGTACCTACTTTCGATGCAAATAAATTATTATGATTATGATTATCGTGTCGTCTTAGAAGTGGTCTCGTAGTCTGTTTCATTGAAAAGTTTCCCACATAACCTCGAAAAATCTCTTGATTTGAAGTTTATTAATTTTAGTGCATTTTCCTACTTTCTCTTGATGTGAAAATTACTTGGGAATTCGTCAACGCCTATTTGTTTGCATCCGTAGGCTACACAACGACCCATTATATTGATAAAAATGACAAAAACACAAAATATTGTTTAATTTTTATGGATGTGGCGCTAAGTGTTTGTTACAAATGAACCGTCATCATTTGTAACAAACACTTAGCGCCATCTACGCGGAACTAATTTGACAGTTTTCTTCCCCATTGACAATTCAACTGACTCGCATCAGCAGAACATCAGCGGTTTCGTGGTTTCGCAGTGGAGGTGTGCTAAGGCCCTAAATTTCTATTGTTACCGTCCTCCAGGAGGCCGATCGACAGTTGATAGTATAAGCCCAATATATTATGAGAAATACATATTCCCAGCAGAGGAATACTGGAATTGAAAAGGTTGAAGCAATAACAACAATAAGTATAGCTTCGAAGATTAGATAATTATACGGATGACAGAATTTTAAAAACAGGCTTGGGATAGCCTCAAAATAGAAAACTCATCATTATCAAGAGAAAAGCAATATCGTTCGGAAATACGCTTGAAAACATTTTTATTTATATCCGAAGTTCTCAAGGGATCCCACACAAGTTAATTCCGTACATAATACAGTTCTACGTATTCAGTAGTTTGTCAATATTAGTGAAGTTGAGGATATGTCGGTCCATAGAGAGGTATTAAAGTTACAGATAGCTGCCACAGTAATAACCTTAGTTATGACTAGCTTTTGCCTTGCGGATTCGCCCGCGTGGATGTCGGAAAATATCCCACAGCAACGTACTACCGGGATTACAAGTACCTTAGGTGTTAATCCAGGTTCATCCAAATCCGTTCAGCCGCTTTTGCCCCAATACGGATCATGAATCCAGACAAACGGACAAAAATTCTAAAAACTATATTTTCGAAAACAGACTCGTTCCCATATACCTCGTAGCAAGTAATTTTATTCAAAAATATTCAATGTACAGCACCCTAATTGCGTAAAACATTATCAATCACAATCTGAATGATTTTGAGCGACGGGCGACGGCCTATATCTGATCTCCACAACCCCGTTACTGGGTACCCTTACCTACCCCTTGGGTTACCCCTACTAGTCTTACTGGTTGTCAGACTTTCGGGCTTCCGACCCGTAACACTGTCAACGAATTACAGCCGGGACCAACGGCTTAACGTGCTTTCCGAGCCACGGAGAGGTCTTGGTATGTAAAAATGGTCAACCATCCACGGACCAACCGCGGCAAGCGTACTTTAACCTGATGGATCGATCCGTGCAACTGTTATTACTTAGCCACACGGCCCTCTTGTGTGAATGTTAGCATGTCCTTCTATTCTATTTGATGATTCCGAAAACACTATAAAAAGCCTAACATTTCTAGATACCTAAAACATTAACTATGATATTTAGCCTTTCGAAGGCAGCGGAGACAACCACAAATTATTCCCTCGGGTAGAAATAACATTTATCGTAAAAATGTCCCCGCAAAGCGAATAAAAAATCTATTTTATAGTCGCAGACAGAAAAAGAGAATTTGGTGTTTAATTATTAAAGACTGTGACTTCAGGGTTTCGCGCTAAAACACGTGTGCCCGTTTTCACTAACACTACTTAGGCGACATCTAAATGAATGTCTTAAAAAAGCGCGCTATTGGATTTTCAACGCTGAACTCAGCACCTAGAGTTGAATATCCAAAAGCGCGATTTTATTTAGATGTCGCATTAGTGTTATTGATAACGGGCATAACTTTGCTAAGGTCACTGGTTGAGACCTCTTGACCTTGAAATCTGTGACGTCAAACAAAAGGGTATCCAATAATGTTTGCAGACTTTGGCTAAATTAGTTGACTATTAGATTTGTAGTAATTTTAGTCCACCTTTAGTCTGGGCCCAGTTACCAGAATTTTAAATCCAATTTAATGTGATCAATGTTATTGACAGATTGAATAGTTATGAAAAGGAAATTAACTTATATTAATTAAGTACTAACCCCTGCTTCGCACGGTTTCCAATTACTGGTATTCAGCTGCATCCGGTTAGACTGGAATCCGACCCCAACATAGTTGGGAAAAGGCTAGGCAGATTGATTGACCCCTGAATCCAATACGTTAATCTAGGTAATAATAAGATCAGAGTCAGAGCTCCCACCTCTTTCTTGCCTTTATTGGCCGGCTTGAGTGGAGATTGGCCAGAGCAAATCTGCTCGGAGGAATAATAAGATGCTGGTAGGGATCTTGACCGCTTCCGGGATTGTCCTGATAGCCGTGGAATAACTCTTCACTCCTCATTAGCACCTCAGGACATGTGTCACTATACTACACTATGTGCTCGCGACCGTTTTCGGGGCCCCATTATTCAATGTGCAAGTCACCCCTCGCCATTTTATCTGTGCATCATCTGCCAAGCCTTTTCCCAACTATGTTGGGGTCGGCTTTCAGTCTTACAGGATGCAGCTAAGTACCAGTATTTTACATGGAGCGACTGCCTATCCGACCTCCACAACCCAGTTACTGGATATATGGATCACGATACCCCTTGGTAAGACTGGTTCTCAGACTTTCGGGTTTCTGACGACCCTTAAAAACTGACAAAGATCCACAAATGACAGCCGGGACCAACGGCTTGACGTGCTTTCCGAGGCACGGAGGTGTCTTGGTATGTAAAGATACATACACGAACCAACGACCCGAGCGGCTGTTATTATTAAGCCACAAATTGTATTTTATATACATTGATAACCAATTCACTTTAAACACCCAAACCCATAATACAATAAGTATCTTTGTTTCCATATCCTGTAATAGTCCTACACCAACGGAAGGTTGTCCTTGGGTGCACATACACAGTGCAAACAGGGATAATCGTCGATTGGTGCCACATTTCATTAAAAACGTCTAACGGGTCTTTGCGAGTTTGCTTCGGCCCCTCGTACACCTTCCAATGGTCCGGGACCCTGGGGTCTGAAGAATTGTCAAGAGATCAGTCTAAAGAACTAGTTCGTCAGTAAAAAGTTTCTACAAAATAAAACGGCTTCTCTACAATTTTCCAGTTTGCAGTTATAAAGACTTACGAGGACGTTGAAGAAGGACCTTTTCAAACCCGGGGAAACTTTGATTAAACAAATAAATCTGGTAGAAAATCTCATCGCCGTCATGCGGGCTACGTCGTTAAGCTTTTGTCAGCTTTTGTAAACGAAAATGGGACTTGACTTTTCGCATATGAACAGATAATTTAATATTACCTCAAGGAATATACTTTGTGTATTAATAAGTTAGTAGCCGTATAAGTTTCGTCTATGCAGCTAAGAATAGCTAGCTCTTTACTGAGGGTCTCATTAAGGTGAACCAAACGATTATAGAGCAATAGATTGGTAGCATTTTCCACTTTGAGAGCGATAACTTATTTTTCAAAAAGATTGCGTTGGCAAAAAAAGAGAAAAGGTGAAAAAGCAAATGGCGGTCCATAGAGCCTTATCTTTCAGTTGTTTTAAAAATAAAATACATAATACAAAGGGCTCTTCCATCCAGAAGGCAATTGTAAAGATATTTTAATTTTATAAAGTCGGCAAAGCGAAAGACGCAACGGAAACAGCTAAGACGGAAGTCTCGGACCGTTATAAAAATACTTTCTGAGGAAGACACCTCCAATTAAAACAATCTTATCTCTTGCAATTTACAGCCTTTGATCGTAAAACATTACTTTCAGGAAACGGACGAGCGAGCCTTAAGTTTAGAACCTAATTGTGAAGTGGTATACGCGGCTCGAGTAGGTATTTTCAAAAATGCTATCTGTTTCATACCGCTCTCTCTGCCTTTCCGGGCGTGATAGAGTTGAATGTCTTAGAGGCAATTACCTACATTTCTTTTTTGAAATATTGTTTTGGGCGATAACG
Source organism: Cosmia trapezina (assembly GCA_905163495.3). NCBI lineage: Eukaryota > Metazoa > Arthropoda > Insecta > Lepidoptera > Noctuidae > Cosmia > Cosmia trapezina. The sequence continues at coordinate 9,512,221 of LR991044.1, forward strand.
TTTAAACCCCCTAAACCTTTATGAAATGAAACAATTTTGGTCTCATTAGATTCAGTAGACCTTAATCTAGGTCAGTACGTTCGTTCTTTTTTAGTAATGAGTTCAGTTTAATAAAAAAAAAACAAAAAAAACGATCGAGGAAGTTTTTATATTTAGATGCTGATAACTTATATCGTACGCAATATTTCTTTGTAATAAATCTTACGGACCTAGTTTTTCGTTATATCTACAACATTCTAAAAATTATGAAAATTATACATACCATGTTTACGGGGGAAAAACATTAATCGCTTTTTGTATGATTTACAGCTTCACAATCCTCCTAAGTAAAAACCTTTTTAAAAACAAGCTTTTAATAAACTAAAAAGTAAGTAGGTACTAAAAATCCTGGGTTCAGCAGTCAGGTCATGGTGGACTTTAGAGCGGTCATCATAATTAAAGTGTATATAAAATTTCGTGTCTTTACTGTTGTCTGGAGCCAATCCTGGGAATAGAATCAGGTTATGCTTATCATAAAAATGTATTGTCTTCGAAACAGAATCAACATGTAAAATTTCTACTTCGTAGGCTAAGAGGAAGTGGTTTTAATTCAGCTTGCAAGATTTGACCAAAACATACTAACAAGTTAAATAAAAGCTTGTAAAAAACGCTGTTTTATTTCTACAGCGCTTTAAAACTAAAACAATGATAGACGGACACGTCAAGCGGTGGATAATAGCCACCAGCGCCAAGTTTTTGTCGCCCAAGACACGGAAAGTAAAAAATTCGATTCCGTTCCATGCAATGGATTCTAATGATGATGTGCCCCTGACCATCCGAGAGGTTATAAACGCTTTGATGTGATCAGCCAATCAATTTGTATGAAAATTGTTCCGTGTCCAAGGTTGCGTGGTGTTTACATTGTCCGGTCCTTGTCAACAAGGCACAATGACATTATTTAGTTCATGAATGTATAATGTATCATGTATGGTGGACTCTGACGTCAGCAGTTTTTACTTTTTGCTAACTCCTATATGCTTATTACAGAAAGGTTTCGTCAAGAGCAATCAAGATTTTCTAGGAAACTCTTATCAAGGCACGAATGCGAAAGGAAGCGGATTTTTTAAATTTTTTTGATGCATCGAATGAGCCATGTCTAGCAATAGACTAGCTAAGTTGTTTTATTTGTTGATCTGTCGACGTACTTTACCGCAAATCAAATATAAGGGTGGGCAAACATTCAGTTGAACGCATGATCTATCAACATCGCAATATCACAACATCGCCAAGATTTGTCCAATACGCCAAACATCTTCGTCAACCGGAAAAAAAAACAAAACTAACACCCATTCACAAACCAACGCCTACAAAAAACCATAAATACTCCGATGCTAATGAAAGGAATCGCGCGCGCTCGCCCTTGGGGCACACCCCAAGTTTGCATACACTTACGTAACGTAGCCCCAAGGTCATGCTGACACTGGTACCGCACCTTTATTGCATGTATAGCACTTGAAGAGGAAATTACAGCTATTTCAGTGGTCTAGCCTACCTACCTGGGTAGTTTGTACTTACCCACTTGAAACTGAGCGATGAGCGACCTTGGAACTTCACCGTGCTATTGCGTCAAGCTGTCGGTTTGTTGGAGGAAAAAAGTAATGGAAGCTACGACTTTTAATGAGTTTTCAAACACGGAATTTGAAATTGTAATAAAAAGGCTTTTTAAACTTTTTTAGGCTTGGCATCTAAGGCTGATTCGTAGCTAAATGATAACAGTCGCGCGGGTCGATCGAGGGTTGAAAGATAGGCTAGTGGATGGGTACCATACATAGCATATCGAGACCCCTCCGTGCCTCGGAAAGCACGTTAAGACTTTGATACCAGCTGGCATTCGTAGATCTTTGACAGTCGCCAAGGGGTTTCGTGTTACCCAGTAACTTGGTTGTGGAGATCAGATAGGCAGTCGATCCATGTGAAAACTGGTATTCAGAAGCTGACCGCAACATAGTTGGGAAAAGCTACGCATATTAATTGATTGATCTAACTAAGTCTGATTTAATAATTAACAAAAGCATTATAACGTTTTTTATTGAAAGGCTGAAGATCACAAAAGGTAGCAAAAGTTTAGCGGTAATAGGATTTAATAAACCAGAACCAATAAACGCAAGAAGGCAAAAAAAGACTTCATTAAAAGACAGGATTATGCAAAAACCTGTCGTATCTTCAGAGGATTAGGTGACGATAAAGTGAAAATTTATTGGTTTAATCAAGCAAGGTTACTTCCAGTTGGCGTTTCTATAAAATAGACCCGTTAGGTCTTCAAGTGCTTTCTAAATTAACATGGAGCGCGTTAAGTAGAACCTAAGAAACAGGTAAATTTAAGGTTAAGTAGAACCCAAGGAACAGGTAAATTTAGGGTTAAAGGAAACTTACGAAGTTGCCCAGGTTACTGTCTGTCCTTGATCCAATTTCTCCCTAGTAAAGGTGACAAGCTGCTAGTGCTTTTGACAATGAAAATGAAGGACCTTTTAAGTATAGCTATACAGGCTGGTAGGTACTCTTAAAATACAGAGTAGTCACGACACTTGCTTAGTACCGATTGAGGAACTCGAAAGCATATACAGGATTTGGCACAATCTTGCCTGTACCGCAAGTCTAATAGATGAAGATGAGTCTAATAGTGATGTCTAGTATTAATTTACAGTACCTGGTCGACCGAGCTCTGATCGGGTGGAAATAGAAAAAACTAATTTTCCAAGTTAAGAGACCTAGCTATTATCAACTTTCATCGAAATCGTTAGAGCCGTTTTCGAGAACGTGATTACAAATATTCAGATACAAATATTGCTTATTTAATAGTTTAAGATACGAATTTTGGGAAAAGGAAGAATGACCTTTCCAGCTTCAAACCGAAACCTCGTGCTAGAGAGACGATCCCCAATACTAAGCCACAACGAAATATCAAACTGCATCTTGACAAAATACCACATGGCCCTCACAATTGAGTTGGCTATAAAACATTTAATTATCCATCTAAATTCACGCGCAAGGCCGAAATAATCACCAAAGCTGTAACAAAATACTGAAGTGGCCTGAAATTTATTGGTTTTCAAGGAATCCTATGAAGTGTCCCGGTTTATAGCGAAGTGAGACGTGGACGTAAATCACATGTTACGACTTCAGCGATTATTACGACCGTCACCATTGTTTTATGAATACTAGGTAGTCGAGTTTCAGGAAGTAAAATTAACACAACTGTGATAACTTTTAAATGTATTTAGACGAATCCAAAGGCATGTATTTAAGCTCCGACAGTGGGACAAATATTTGATTATACCTTCTCATATTTTGCTAAATTGCCTATGCGGAGGTAGCTTGGATTCTGCGCTTAAATAGTGCCATGCATGGGCTTCTGAACGACGAGTCCTGGTCGCCAGGATCGGGCGAGACCTATCTCTGCCAGCAGTAGTTGCGTCTATGCTGGCGGAGTCGGAAAACTAGAGGGAAATGACCTCCTTCTGCGAGACCGTAATGGTCCAGATCCAGAAGGAATCTGCCAAATGGGCTCGTGAGAGGGCTGATCCTGCTCGCAAAAGAAGACGTCGGGGAGGCAACCGCCTCGACGCCTAACACGCTGAAATTTCACCTGCATCACTTCAGGCAGGCAGGAATTTGGGGTCGCGGGTGCTCAGAGTGATCTCTGAAGGGAAGCCGGCGCACAGTGGTCATGTGTTGCCTTGCACTCTTGCTCAGTTAGGTTTTGGGGTTACGTTTACAGTCTCCCCAGGGATGTGCCCTAACAGGCGTTGCTCAGAAGGGGTTTCGGATCGATCTTTTGAGAGGTAACGGTGCAGATGCACCTTCCATGTGCAGATAGTGAACACCGGCGTGGTTTTATGAGGTAAAAATCCCTCACTCTCCGGTCTTATCCCAAAAGCCCGGTTTGTCGGTTTCCCCCGAAAACAAAAAACAAAAGAGGTACTTGTATACAGTTACAGCTGCATCCGATTTGACTGGAAGGCGACCCCAATAAAGTTGGGAAAAAGCTAGGCAGATAATGATGACTTTCTCATGTTTTGGTATTTAGGGTAAATGTAGTTCTGCAAGGTGCATAGCTGCAAATATTTAAGCAGAAGACCTTGAATAATCTAAGGCAGACTATATCGCTAAGCCACGAAACAAGAGTTAATGAAGAAGAGAGCAGAACTGAAGAAATTGGAATACATAATGAAAATTACCTCAACTAACACTGAAGCAATATTACGATAAAGCCAACTTTGCAGCACATAACAATGAACTCACGTGAATACATAAATAACTAAACAGCACTTATAGAGGGTTGAAAATGCACGTTAAACACATATTAATATTCTAAGTCGAGCGGCAAGCGTGCAGAACAGCGTTACAATTCATGCAAACGATGAAATATGCAGATTTTGCTTAACGCATTCATGTAGAGCGACTGTTAAACCAAGATTGATATAAAATATGGTTTATGTTTCATATCGTTTGCTGTGACAATATTTTCATAATATAAGAACGCTACGAGATTGCTTTGTGTATTTTTGATGTAATACCACTCTCGTTGCAGATGGATTTTTGATGAGGATACCCTTTGTTGAGTGAAAAATAATATTGTTATATTTTTTCTCGAAGGATTGCAAGACTTCGCAAGTCATTGTTTTGTTTTTCTGCGATAATCCAGCTTTCCTCGGGGTTATAGATGACTTAAGGTGAATTCGACCAATAATCCCACTTTTACCCAGTATAAGTCTTAATCTTCGAATAAATTTTGAATTTTTGACTGTTTCTCCATACTAAAACTGTCAGTCGTCAATTTTAAGCCACGGATAAAAGATAACCGACTTTGGTCAAATTAGACCGTAAAGGAAATCACCTTAGGAGTATCATATGCTCGCCTAATGAACTGTTGTTGTTTTCTTAATCGATGTTATTGAAGACGAGGAATCTGAAATCGTCGTTTTAAGCATAGCATATTATGACATATCTAGAATAACATTCTTCTTTAGTAGAGTTTGTCGTTCGAAAAGTATTTTAATCATAAAACCTTATGTACGCCAATCTGCCTGTCAATTTACCCAGATACTTTTCAGATTCTCGTCTCTAAAATAAAATAAATATCTCTCTCAAAACTTTGGACAGCGTTCAATTGGGCACCCAAACCAAACTATTAATGGTAAGTTTTATTGTCAATCTGTCCATATAGAACGTTAAACCGATAACTCATCCATGTGCTCCAAAAGTGGATTCCCATAAATCAGCAAATCGTATGGAATCGTTTAAATGTATGTTTATGGTTCCGTTGGCTGAAAAACTTCTGATTACAATCAAACGCGAAGGTTACCGGAGACATACTTATTCGTAATCATTGCAAGTGAGCTTATATTTCAAGAAAGCCCATTTGCATTATTTTGGCTGATAATAAAGTTATAGTTTATGGGTATGCAAGTTAGGTGTCGTTGTACAAGGGCGTAGGTAAGGTTAAAGTTCTAAAACCTAACGGGACGCCACGCCACAATATGATTGACTTAAACTTTGGTGAAAACTTTTTCAACACGGTCTTTCTGTAAGTATTCTGGGGTTCTCGTATTTTTGTATGCGGCTTTATTAGTAATCAGACTCTAAGTATATACTAGTGTTCTAAGCATATCCAATTTCCAAACTTTTTTGGGTCTTTGACTGATTTACTCAAAAACTTTTTTCCCAAACTTTCTCTCAGGGACGTCCGTCTGGCCCAGAAACTTCGTTGGAGTAATTGTAATTTCGATGGTAATTGGAAACGATCCTACTTGACCTTTGAAATTCAGAGACCTTTGAATCATCCAAATCTAAATCCTAATACACATCGTCTTGAAATTGGAATTAGATTAGAGGAACGAAGCTTAAGAGGTCTTAGTTTTGTAATGTCAATTCTCAAGCCTAAGAAACCAACTAGATCTACGTGCAAACCCGTTTTAATAAGAACCCTTTGACTGACTACTTTTTGCTTAATCCTTTTCGAATGATAATTATTTGATATGTCATGTTTATAATTAGTACCACAGCCTAACAACTCCCAAGCTATTCCAATGACACCAATATTACTTTTCCAGTCGTTACTTGGTTGTCACATGATGTCTGCTTAGACATGTGAGAACCAAGTAAAGTCCATGTAAGTACCGCCATGTCAACCCAAATACGGAGTCTGTGTTACATGTAAAACAGTGATTATAAAAGAGTAATTTGAGTTTTTATGTCAAACAAATTCCCAGTTTTACGACTTCGGATCGGCAGTCACTGTTAAATGGTGAAAGGTAATATTGGAAAACCATTATCAAGCGTAATGTGGGTAATCTGAAACGTCTGGCAAGTTTTTACTACTAGCATAAAAGCACAGATTAATACAGATGGGACACTCCGCAAAATCGTTTAAAAAGCGACTTTTGCTACGACACAATAAAGTGCAATTCAGGTCGCACAACGCTTATTACCTACAGTTATAATTATTTAACTACAAGTTGCCTCTCGTTCTATCGCGTAACTCTTATACCTTCTGACCTACTGAATTAGCCCCGCGGACGGGGCCCGCCGCGTACTTGTAGCTTCATACCTAAACTGCGGAGTGTCCCATCTGTATTAATCTGAGATAAAAGTGTGATATTTAAAAGCAATCTTACAATCCTGTTTTTCCTTTTACGGACTTAGACGGCAAATTCACTTAGCTTAAGCGAAAATAGAAAGTAGATAAACACTCGTTCCGACCAACAAAGACCGAAATTGATTCAGTGAGGCCCACTTACGTTTCCGTTTATCCTAGGATTAAATCGATATCCCACCAAAACCAAATAAATTGAGGTCTTACTATCCCAATATGAGTACCTACACGAGTACGACTAACCAAAGACTTGAACTACGCCCAAATGGGTTAACTACTAAATAATATTACTAATATTTCATAGAAACACCTGAGGCCCTATCTAGAAACATTGCTCCCAGTAATAGCAACACAGTACTTGCATTTTAGAGTAAATAGCTTAGTATGAAAACCACTCAAGGTGTACAAGATGCATCTATAACGGAAAGCGTTTCAAAACTGTCGTTTCAACCCCACGCTCTGCAAATATGGCAGATACATTTTTCTTGTGCTTAGGCGTGTTTTAATGTCATTCTTCGTTTGTCAGGTAAATGTCCACAGTTGAGTGGGTTGTGATATATTGGAGGAGTGAATGTTTTGGTGGGATAATGGGACTACGTTTTAGGTTACTGAAAGATGATCTTTAAGTGAAGAAATTACACTTTTGTTGTGTGATGTGGAACTCAAATCGATTGTTGTTGTATTTTAATTGAATTATTTTGTACACATTGTGTACAAAATAATTCAATTAAAATGATATTATTTTAGTGTGTAACGTTTAGGCTATCATGACTGTTATCAAGAACTTAATCAGGCATTCAAAACTACTGCCCTTGATTTCTGAAGGACATAAAAACTTTGCTACTGGGCCTTTTCAAGGCTAAATCTTGGAATTATATTTCATAATCTACCTACTTAGAAATTCGTTCAAATTCATACTTCAGTGTTTACTTTCGAGGCTAAGTAAATCTTGATTTTAAGGCCCTTACATTTCGACCGTGATTTATGCGTTAAATGGCCAAAGGCGTTCTTATTTTGAGAAACCGAAAGACTTCGACAACTTTGACTGAGTTTTGATTGAGTGGTGGAGAATAGTTATTAGAGTACATAGCGGCCACGCTTTTCGCAATTTTTTCTTATCTATTTAAAGCCAAAATTCCGAAGCAAGTTTTTAATAAAATGCGCGACTGCATTTTTTTGAGCTTGTAGATTGAACTAAATATCTAATAATATCTCTGATAAAGTGGTTTAGTCCATAGCGGCCTCAGAATTTTGAAATATATATATGGAATATCTATAAAAAAAATCCCATTTAAAACCATAAAACTACTAAAAACTCTCAGAATTAGCAGTAAATGGCTGCAGTCTTGCAAAATTCACTCGCGGCGAATTGTTTGCGCAACTTTGTATTTTTTTTTAAACAAAAGTAATGAAATAAAATGAAATATTATTATAATACGTGAATAACCATTATATAAGTAATAGCTGGTAATTTTTTTTAAGTTCATCTGGGTGGATTATGTTAGGTAAATCAAGCGTTAAATACAGCTCTTTCGAGCCAGCAACGATTCGAGTTATGTTTGTGCACTTGCATTGGGCAATACAAATTTTATTTAGAAAATCTGTTCAGCGCATAATTGTTTACATATTCTTGTCTTCAAAATGCGCTGATTACTTTTTTCTAATTACCTTTCATTTTCTTAATTCAGATGTCACAATGTCATCGAAATTCTCTGTTTTTAGCTTTTAATAAACGGTTTGTTTCATAATAACAATGCATCGTATGCATGTAAAAGTTAGTTAATTTAATGCCAAGAGTTCAATAAAGCAAGTACTAAAAAAAAATTGCACCTAAATCACCTTACTCTAACAATAATAATAATCTCAAAATACCTCCAAAACAGAGTTTATGAACAAGAATTGCGAGTGAAATTTCTTAGTGGGTCGGAGCGTTTTGGAGGTCTTTTGAGATTATTATTATTGTTAGACTAAGGTGATTTAGATGCAATTTTTTTTAGTATTTGCTTTATTGAACTCTTAGCATTAAACCAACCAAATCTTACATGCGTACGATGCTTTGTTATTATGAAACAAACCGTTTATTAAGAGATAAAAACAGAGAATTTCGATGACATTGTGACATCCGAATTAAGAAAATGAAAGATAATTAGAAAAAAGTAATCAGCGCATTTTGAAGACAAGAATATGGAAACAATTATGCGCTGAACAGATTTTCTAAATAAAATTTGTATTGCCCAATGCAAGTGCACAAACATAACTCGAATCGTTGTTGGCGCGAAAGAGCTGTATTTAACGCTTGATTTACCTAACATAATCCACCCAGATGAACCTAAAAAAAATAACCAGCTATTACTTATATTATGGTTATTCACGTTCAATAATAATAGTTCATGTTATTTCATTACTTTTGTTTAAAAAAAAACACAAAGTTGCGCAAATAATTCGCCGCGAGTGAATTTTGCAAGACTGCAGCCTTGATACCTTAATATTATTACATAAAATTTATACCAGAATAAACGTTGGTTCCTATGAAATTAAAATATCATACTATAAACAAACAAGAAAGTCGGTCAAGAGCGAGTCGGACTGGCGCACCGAGGTTTCCGTACCATCATTTATTTGTAATTTTTGTTGATGATTTCTGAAAAAGTATGCTATTTAGAGACATCGTTTTATTTTTCCTGTAATCGTTTTGCTTTTCAAGTTCACATAAGGCTAGGCAGATTGAGGTTGATGAAGATGACTTGCAGTACTTGTAGTGATTCGAATTGCATCCACAATACCGGAAATACACAAACTGACTCGGTGTTTGTTTACATCAAAACATAGTAAAATCGAATTAACACTTAGTACGTAATATCTCATCGTATCAATCACTTTGCGAAGGTCAGACATGACGGAGCCTGCAATGGTACAGTCGACAAAAAAGATAGGTAAGCTGCCAAAAAAAATAGGTAGAACATTCCACTATGCTATCAATGGGATAGATTCGACGCAGTGGGTTCCGGAAGACGAGCATAGTCTCTTAGGCAAGTCAGGAATCGCTGGCATGATGAGTTATAAGCGTTTATGATGGATATTTGGTCAGAAAAGGCAACACACAGGGAAGTGTGAAGAGATATAGGTATAGATAACTTTGTAATATATTTTCTAATGATTTTATATTTTTCTTTTATATGCATTTGTATATATACCAGTGTCTTTAATTTTTGTAATTGGTTTTAAACAATCTTAATTAAATAAATAAATAGGGCCTTTGGCCAGAATTGTAAAAGAGTTGACTACTCAGCAAACGCACAATATGGATTGTGACAATATGTATTTATTTATTTAAACGCCTTAAAACTATTAATGCAGGTCTTAACCTAATGCGATAGCCAAGTCACACACCCAAAATTAAAATTAAAGCACTAAATATATCTCAACATCTTATACTTAGATCATTGTTTGTAACATAGTTACAATAGTACTTTTGCGAATGATCATAAGATTGAGAACTAGTTGCAACTTTGAAGTTGGCCTGGATACTTATTGATTTTGTTGACTGTACATAATGCATATAACGTAATGTACAATAAACTGCGTAGACGTCATGCTGGGCAACGGCGACGCCCACGATACGGAACATTATGCTGCTTATTTATAACTTAATAAGCTTTATAACCAGAAGGGTAACGGGGATCCGGTATTTTAACATTTCATGAACAGACCTTTGGGCGTTTAAATATTATGAAAATAGTACTGGATGTATTCAAATAAAGTTATTTGAACTCTTCAATAAATTATCTATCCCGTACGGTAACAATTTTGCCATTTTCATACTACGAGAGTTAAATTATTTACGCCCAAAGATGCATGTTGAAACATGGAAGTTTCGACGCTCATAACATCCAAATCAATATTTTTTTCCATTCTGCTTCCATACAGAGCTAGATATAGACGAGAAAAAATGAAACAATTTTTAGTATTGAACGTACACCGTCAAACAGACGAGTAATCACCAAAATATAGTTTGTATGGAAGAATGAGCGACTAGCGAACCTTGGAAAATCAGCACTATTACCTGCTATCTCCGTTAGCTGTTTAATTTTAGCACTATGGCGTGATGTCTTGATACAAGAGAAGAAGGTAATCATCACAGAAAGTTTGTTGACGACACAGCATGTTATAACAATATTTCTTTATTTCTTTTCGTACTCGTGTTAAACTGAGATTATACAGTTAACAGACACACACACTAGACACACACACAAACTAGACACAGACACACACTAGACACACACACAAACTAGACACAGACACACACTAGACACAGACACTAGACTAGACACTTTTGAACTGTCAAGGTTAATTAGTAAGAAAGTTAAAGGTAATTTTCAGTTGTTGGTGTACTTAATCGGACAATCCAAATATGACTGACATATGGTCTTAGCACACAGCAGTTCTTTAAACTTGAACACAGTATTCGATATACTTTATCAACATGTTATCAAACACGCTTGTAAGACGGATTAAGCCTGATTTGTGTCGGTAATGTTATCAGTTCAGAAATTAATGCTGCTTCTTATCCTCTGATAATGGTAATATCTTATCGTACTGTTGACAAATATACCTACACCTGAAAGCGCACATTCAGCATAAAGGTAAGTAGACATATAGACCGTCCCGTGAAGCACCGTGCCACCATAGGCTAGATAGGGACTAATCTGAGCGTATATAAGGCGGCGGCATTTTGCGCTCGTAATTTGGCTGGCACAGGGTTCAAACTCAAAACTCAAACCATTTATCTATACAATTACAAATAAATAAAATTGAAGTGTCTGTTTGTAATATTAAAATAACAGCTTTTTACTAAATGCATATGAAAATATATACCTACGGTACTCGTAACAAAAAAATAGTTTTTAAAATTTTTGTCTGTCTGTCTGTTTGTTCCGGCTAATCTCCGAAACGGCTGGATCGATTTTGACGAGACTTTCACTGGAAGATACCTGTTATTATAAGGAGTAACTTAGGCTACTTTTATTTTGGAAAAATAATAAGAGTTCCGCGCAAAAAAAATAAAACCCATGAAATTGTGAACAAAAAGTCTAATTTAAAAAAATATGTTTGCATTTGGTATCCCAATTCTCGAGGATGGTTATAGGTTATTTAACATCACGCTGCGACTCTTAGGAAACGAGCAAAAAATAAAAAGTCTGAAAGAACGCTAAGCGAAAACGAAATAATAGCGCAGGCGGGCGATGTAACGCGGTGGGTCGAGGAACGCGGAAGTTTTAATAAAATGTGACGACATCCACGCGAACGAAGTCGCGGGGCACAGCTAGTTTAAATTAAACCATTTACAGGCATTTTTGAATTGTCAAAGAGTCGGTCAGTTAGTCAGAAAGTTGAAGCTAGTTGATGGTTATTGGCAAGGAGAGGTCTATGAGTTCTATGACCCAGCAGTGGGTGAAGTTGGGCTGTGGATGATGATGATGATGATGATGATGAATTTTGCTAAATATGGCAAGCGCGGTTTTTCGCCTAGACCCAGACAACTTTCTCAAAATTTAACTTGCTCTACGATGCACTTAATCAATCTGCCTAGCCTTTTCCCAACTATGTTGGGGTCGGCTTTCAGTCTAAGCGGATGCAGCTGAACGCCAGTATTTTTTTTACATGGCGACTGCCTATCTGATCTCCACAACCCAGTTACTGGGTAATACGATAACCCCTTGGTAAGACTGTTTGTCAGACTTTCGGGCTTCTGACGACCCGTAACGACTGTCGAAGATCCACGAATTACACCCGGGATCAACGGCTTAACGTCCTTTCTGAGCCACGGATGAGTCTCGTTATCACCCATCCACGGACAACCGCGGCAAGCGTAGCTTAAGATGATGGATCGACCCGTGCGGCTGTTATTACTTAGCCACGAGCTCCCTAACATGGAGCGTTTTTTCCGCTCATTTGCCCAGTCCTTAGCCCAATACGGGCATGACATTATTATTACGTCTTTTCGCATCAAGATTAGTAGCCAAAAATAGTACAGAAAGGTTACTTTGCGAAGGTTTACATTAATTTTAGGTAATCTCAGACCCAACCTTTTTGAAGGACTCCAACCAGTACATAAGGTCAGTGTATATCCTTGTAGATCGACCTTCTGGCATTTCCACTTAGGTTTTCGTGAAAATGTAAGTTATGAAAATAACATAACACCACGCCTGTATTCCTCGACAGAGTAGGTAGAGATGTCAAGTATAAACAGGGTGTACGGTCAGCAAGACCGTACACCCTGAAGTCGGTTAACACTGCTACTTTTTGACATCATCTTAATTAACACAAAATGATACGATAACCTGCTTTTTAGTATTTAATTTATTAGATAAAAGTTAATTTTCTTTAAAATTTTAATCTGTTCCGATTTTAATGATTTTCTCAATAATATCAAGATTTATAAAACACAAGTGTTAATCGACTTTTGTTGCTGACTGTACGAGAAAGGTGTGGTCAAATTTAAGGGCTTTCTGGTACACCAAAATAATAAATCAGCCGTCCCATACATTTGAGTCGAATTTTTTCTTGATTACGATGTTGGTCCCATGGAGCAAAATTTGTTCAGTTTTATGGTCTGTACCACAAGTCCCTTAAGGACCACACCTTTCTGATCGGATTTTTCTGTAATCGGAGGCTGTAACTGTAACAGGGCTTGATGGAGCTTCGATCTTAAGAAGGCAGCTGGGCTGGGGCAGACTGGATGCGGAAGGCGGAGAGCCAGGTGTTGTACTCAACTTGGTAGAAGCCTATGTCCAGCAGGGGACTGCGATGGCCTGAGTTGGTTTGAGCTGGGGACGAGTCTATTGCCGATAACGGGGTACGAATACGAATCCAGACATCGAGTGTCTCCGAGAATTTTGTTAGAGTTCAAAAAATAAACTTGGGAGAAGTCTATGTCTAGCAGTGGACCGCGATGGGCTGAGTTGATTTGAGTTGGGGACAAGCTTATTGCCGACAACCGGGCAGGTACGAATCCAGACTCCGAGTGTCTCCGAGAATCTACTGAGAATTTTGTTAGAGTTCAAAAAATAAACTTGGGAGAAGTCTATGTCTAGCAGTGGACCGCGATGGGCTGAGTTGATTTGAGTTGGGGACAAGCTTATTGCCGACAACCGGGCAGGTACGAAACCAGACTCCGAGTGTCTCCGAGAATCTACTGAGAATTTTGTTAGAGTTCAAAAAATAAACTTGGGAGAAGTCTATGTCTAGCAGTGGACCGCGATGGGCTGAGTTGATTTGAGTTGGGGACAAGCTTATTGCCGACAACCGGGCAGGTACGAATCCAGACTCCGAGTGTCTCCGAGAATCTACTGAGAATTTTGTTAGAGTTCAAAAAATAAACTTGGGAGAAGTCTATGTCTAGCAGTGGACCGCGATGGGCTGAGTTGATTTGAGTTGGGGACAAGCTTATTGCCGACAACCGGGCAGGTACGAATCCAGACTCCGAGTGTCTCCGAGAATCTACTGAGAATTTTGTTAGAGTTCAAAAAATAAACTTGGGAGAAGTCTATGTCTAGCAGTGGACCGCGATGGGCTGAGTTGATTTGAGTTGGGGACAAGCTTATTGCCGATAACCGGGCAGGTACGAATCTAGACTCCGAGTGTCTCCGAGAATCTACTGAGAATTTTGTTAGAGTTCAAAAAATAAACTTGGGAGAAGTCTATGTCTAGCAGTGGACCGCGATGGGCTGAGTTGATTTGAGTTGGGGACGAGCCTATTGCCAATAACCGGGTAGGTACTAATCCACACTACAAGTGTCTCCGAGAATCTACTGAGAATTTTGTTAGAGTTCAAAAAATAAACTTGGGAGAAGTCTATGTCTAGCAGTGGACCGCGATGGGCTGAGTTGATTTGAGTTGGGGACGAGCCTATTGCCAATAACCGGGTAGGTACTAATCCACACTACAAGTGACTCCGAGAATCTACTGAGAATTTTGATAGAGTTCAAAAAATAAACTTGGGAGAAGTTTATGTCTAGCAGTGGACCGCGATGGGCTGAGTTGATTTGAGTTGGGGACGAGCCTATTGCCAATAACCGGGTAGGTACTAATCCACACTACAAGTGACTCCGAGAATCTACAGAGAATTTTGATAGAGTTCAAAAAATAAACTTGGGAGAAGTTTATGTCTAGCAGTGGACCGCGATGGGCTGAGTTGATTTGAGTTGGGGACGAGCCTATTGCCAATAACCGGGTAGGTACTAATCCACATTACAAGTGACTCCGAGAATCTACAGAGAATTTTGTTAGAGTTCAAAAAATAAACTTGGGAGAAGTCTATGTCTAGCAGTGGACCGCGATGGGCTGAGTTGATTTGAGTTGGGGACAAGCTTATTGCCGACAACCGGGCAGGTACGAATCCAGACTCCGAGTGTCTCCGAGAATCTACTGAGAATTTTGTTAGAGTTCAAAAAATAAACTTGGGAGAAGTCTATGTCTAGCAGTGGACCGCGATGGGCTGAGTTGATTTGAGTTGGGGACAAGCTTATTGCCGACAACCGGGCAGGTACGAATCCAGACTCCGAGTGTCTCCGAGAATCTACTGAGAATTTTGTTAGAGTTCAAAAAATAAACTTGGGAGAAGTTTATGTCTAGCAGTGGACCGCGATGGGCTGAGTTGATTTGAGTTGGGGACGAGCCTATTGCCAATAACCGGGTAGGTACTAATCCACATTACAAGTGACTCCGAGAATCTACAGAGAATTTTGTTAGAGTTCAAAAAATAAACTTGGGAGAAGTCTATGTCTAGCAGTGGACCGCGATGGGCTGAGTTGATTTGAGTTGGGGACAAGCTTATTGCCGACAACCGGGCAGGTACGAATCCAGACTCCGAGTGTCTCCGAGAATCTACTGAGAATTTTGTTAGAGTTCAAAAAATAAACTTGGGAGAAGTCTATGTCTAGCAGTGGACCGCGATGGGCTGAGTTGATTTGAGTTGGGGACAAGCTTATTGCCGACAACCGGGCAGGTACGAATCCAGACTCCGAGTGTCTCCGAGAATCTACTGAGAATTTTGTTAGAGTTCAAAAAATAAACTTGGGAGAAGTCTATGTCTAGCAGTGGACCGCGATGGGCTGAGTTGATTTGAGTTGGGGACAAGCTTATTGCCGACAACCGGGCAGGTACGAATCCAGACTCCGAGTGTCTCCGAGAATCTACTGAGAATTTTGTTAGAGTTCAAAAAATAAACTTGGGAGAAGTCTATGTCTAGCAGTGGACCGCGATGGGCTGAGTTGATTTGAGTTGGGGACAAGCTTATTGCCGATAACCGGGCAGGTACGAATCTAGACTCCGAGTGTCTCCGAGAATCTACTGAGAATTTTGTTAGAGTTCAAAAAATAAACTTGGGAGAAGTCTATGTCTAGCAGTGGACCGCGATGGGCTGAGTTGATTTGAGTTGGGGACGAGCCTATTGCCAATAACCGGGTAGGTACTAATCCACACTACAAGTGTCTCCGAGAATCTACTGAGAATTTTGTTAGAGTTCAAAAAATAAACTTGGGAGAAGTCTATGTCTAGCAGTGGACCGCGATGGGCTGAGTTGATTTGAGTTGGGGACGAGCCTATTGCCAATAACCGGGTAGGTACTAATCCACACTACAAGTGACTCCGAGAATCTACTGAGAATTTTGATAGAGTTCAAAAAATAAACTTGGGAGAAGTTTATGTCTAGCAGTGGACCGCGATGGGCTGAGTTGATTTGAGTTGGGGACGAGCCTATTGCCAATAACCGGGTAGGTACTAATCCACATTACAAGTGACTCCGAGAATCTACAGAGAATTTTGATAGAGTTCAAAAAATAAACTTGGGAGAAGTTTATGTCTAGCAGTGGACCGCGATGGGCTGAGTTGATTTGAGTTGGGGACGAGCCTATTGCCAATAACCGGGTAGGTACTAATCCACATTACAAGTGACTCCGAGAATCTACAGAGAATTTTGATAGAGTTCAAAAAATAAACTTGGGAGAAGTCTATGTCTAGCAGTGGACCGCGATGGGCTGAGTTGATTTGAGTTGGGGACAAGCTTATTGCCGATAACCGGGCAGGTACGAATCTAGACTCCGAGTGTCTCCGAGAATCTACTGAGAATTTTGTTAGAGTTCAAAAAATAAACTTGGGAGAAGTCTATGACTAGCAGTGGACCGCGATGGGCTGAGTTGATTTGAGTTGGGGACGAGCCTATTGCCAATAACCGGGTAGGTACTAATCCACACTACAAGTGTCTCCGAGAATCTACTGAGAATTTTGTTAGAGTTCAAAAAATAAACTTGGGAGAAGTCTATGTCTAGCAGTGGACCGCGATGGGCTGAGTTGATTTGAGTTGGGGACGAGCCTATTGCCAATAACCGGGTAGGTACTAATCCACACTACAAGTGACTCCGAGAATCTACTGAGAATTTTGATAGAGTTCAAAAAATAAACTTGGGAGAAGTTTATGTCTAGCAGTGGACCGCGATGGGCTGAGTTGATTTGAGTTGGGGACGAGCCTATTGCCAATAACCGGGTAGGTACTAATCCACACTACAAGTGACTCCGAGAATCTACAGAGAATTTTGATAGAGTTCAAAAAATAAACTTGGGAGAAGTCTATGTCTAGCAGTGGACCGCGATGGGCTGAGTTGATTTGAGTTGGGGACAAGCTTATTGCCGATAACCGGGTAGGTACTAATACACACTACAAGTGTCTCCGAGAATCTACTGAGAATTTTGCTCAAGTTAAAAAATATTCTTGAATAACGACAGGAGCTCGTGGGTGGCTAAGTAATAATATAAACAGCCGCACAGGTCGATCCATCAGGTTAAGCTACGCTTGCCGTGGTTGGTCCAAGGATGGGTGACCATCTATGCATACCGCGACTCCTCCGTGCCTCGGAAAGCGCGTTAAGCCGTGGTCCCGGCTGTCATTCGTAGATCTTTGACAGTCGTTACGGGTCGTGAGAAGTCCGAAAGTCTCGACAACCAGTCTTACCAAGGGGTATCGTATTACTCAGTTGGTTTGTGGAGATCAGATAGTCGCTCCATGTAAAATACTGGTATTGAGCTGCATCCGGTTAGACTGGAAGCCGACCCCAATATAGTTGGGAAAAGGATACGCAGATTGAACGACTACAAAACACACTTTTCAACCTGCCCGTGTTACACCAGATGGTCAGTCCTACTGTATTTGGTAACGAAAAGTATCAAATAAATATTTATTATTCAATTATTTAAATGAGTCAAGTGGGAGTCGGCTCGCGACAGTTCCTCTGGTGCTTTAATCCACCGGAGCGGGCTGCTGCCTCTAGCAATTTTAATTAACAAACTTTCTGTATCACTGATTGTGCCAATCCCTAGTTAGCGAAAATTTTTGACATGCGACGTCGGACTAAAAAGGATTACATTACCGATTAATTTTTGGGGCAAAAAAGCGTTTTTTTTTAGTTTTATTTATTATGTAAGGGATAAATATATCTTTATAAAGAAAGTCGTGTTAGATAAACTATTTATAACTCAAGAACGACTGAACCGATTTGGCTGAAAATTGGTGGGGAGGTAGCTTAGAGCCAGGAGACGGACATAGGATTAAAAAAAAACTATAAAATATGGTATAACATGGCTGGACCGATTTAGATGAAATTTTGTGTGTATATTTGAATGGGCTCCTGTATGGTTTGAAAACACAATTGGACCCGGTAGGTGGCGCTGCAGTCGGGTTCTAGGATCGTTGAGACAGGACAACGTCTGCCGGTTCCGCTAGTATAAGATAAAAAAGTGGAAAAGTATAAAAGATCGTAGCAGGTGGCGATTTATAGTTTCTGCCTTACCCTAAGGGAAGAAAGCGTGAGTTTACTTAAGTATGTATGTACTTATCATTTTTTTTTTTTTTAGTAGCCTAAGTTGTCCCACTGCTCACTAGGCATAGGCCTCCCCACTCTCTTTCCAGTACATTTTATTTATTTATTATATTTTATTTGTTTTAGGAAAACTTACAGCTAAAAGATACAGTAAACAAAATAAGGCCAATTACAAGTTTCCACATGTAGTAAATCTTAAGAAACATAAAATGAGGTAAGTACCATTTAAACAAAAAAAAAATACTGTTTACGCTCGAAGAAGCTATTAGATAAAAAAATGTTCAATTTAGCAACACCATATGTATTGCTGTACTTTAATACTTTAGTGTGCAATAATATAAATGCCAGTATTATTCATACTGGAAAAGGCATATCATTTCAGTAACAACCGCAGTAATAATTATGTTTCTCACAGGTTTATAGGCTTTTCGAGAAATAGGTAGGAGGTACTATGAATTACAAATTTATTTTTGCGGTCTATAAAATAAATATCTACATGCGTAAATATTAGGGATGCATCGAGACGCATCTTGGCCGATACGATACCGAATACGTATCGGCGATACCGTAAGCCGACGTACGCACGGTCGTAAAAAAATTTTTTCGCGCACTGCATTTTCAACGCTCTGCTTGGCGTCGGGAGTTGAAAATCCAACAGTGTATTTCCGTGCGAACGTCGCCATACCGAGGGTAAATAACAATCCATCCCAACTATGCAACCCTTCACTGTGGATGATCAGGTCAGACACGCACTTGGCCGGTTTTTTTGGTCACGTAAATGACAGCATCAGTGGACTACATTTAAATAATAATGGTTTTGACCAACCTTTAATAATTTCCGTGGATGATATGATGACGTCACTCTCATCCATCCTCGCTTTGTAGCACAGCAACCCTGCTGACTTCCTTATTTTGAAAGATTTTGCTTAACTCAGTAGGAACATCTCTATCAGTTGTGTTGATTATTTTATGGCTTTTCCCGCCATTTTGGGAGGAATAATGGTCTAGTTGATTATCAGAAGTGGTAGTTGGTTTATGGGGTGAAGAATTGCATCTGAAAATGAAAAAGAACTTATTGTTTTTTTTTTTCTATCAAAATGTGGTTTCAAATATTTACAAAGTATTTAGGTAGTTTAAATGATTATTTGTAAATTGTAAATGATTATTTGGAGTAATTGATTGGGAGTTTAAAAAAACATTATTAGTTAAAATCAAAGTAGAACAGTACCACAGTACTTAGTTGTTGTTAAACTTATTAGCATTAGTTATTTAGAATTTTGTATACTTATTATTATAATTCTTATACAAATCTGAAAAAAAAAGTCTTAAAATCAGCATTTTCTTTCATTTCAATACAATAAGTGGAATAAACTAGTCATCTAATATTTATATTATAATTAAAATCTTGACCTATTTATTCATGTTGACAATAGGTATTATAGATACCTATCTACTTATACCTAAGTACTAATATTTTAGAGATTTGAGTAAGGGTTTGAAAATTTTTGAGATAGGTACAATACATTGCTACTCAAAAATTTTAAAAGGGTAATTTAAAGTAATGTGCGATATGTGTCAGGTGCCCGAAGATATAATTCATGTGATGGTGTAATGTGACCAGTATCGCGAACTGAGGAGGAACCTGTTGCCAAATATTGATCTCCACAATGGTGGAATCAATTTGATTCTGAACCAGATAATGACTGAAGAAGCCCAGAGTATTTACAAGTTCTTAAAACAGTGTATGAAAGAGAGAAAGGATAGAGAGGGGCAGAGAATATAGGTCAGGAACTATATTTGAAGATGTGAGTGAGGTATAGAGTAGGGTAATGGGTGGCTTGCAGTCTGCTATCGCAGCATGCAAGATGCCCATTATGCTACTATAGGGAAGATCCCATGAGGCTGGCATAGTGCACTGAAGCCTCTAAATATTAGATTTAAAAAAAGGGGGTAATCTTCGGAACTACTGATCCGAATCAGAAAATTCTTTCACTAATGGGATTCTACAGAAAGTATTGCCGAGTGTCATAGGATATATTTTATGTTAAAACAAGAAATGTCATGGGGATGAAGTCGCTGGCAGAAGCTAGTTCCAAATATAAACAATAACATAATACCTATTACATTAAAAATAAAAGTTTTACACAATGCAATCAGGTGAATTCCAGTGTCATCTTGGTTTTATTCTCAGAAAATGAATACTTCATTTAATAAATTTAGTGCTGACCTAAGAACAAGTACATTGTATACAGTTATTCATCAACTTTTATGTACCAATACAAGGTAATACTGAGTTACATAATTGTTTACTGTTCTTAATGTAAAGCTAGACGATTCCGCAATAAACTACAGTCATTAGTTTAATGGGATAATTCAGAATTTAATATTGATGTTTCTTATTTTTACAAAATTTTAAGTTTAGTAACACTTTGTGTGTAGATGTAAGTACTAGTTATTATTAATTCTACATCAGTAGGTATTAAGTATCTCATACCTTTAATAATTTATGTAACAGATTCTTAAAATCTTGTGTCAATTTGGATTCATTTATCAATGACAGATTAACTTTTCGTTCATAGAATTCTAACTTGAATTCAACACCTAAAATTGCTACCTATTAATTTGTCTATAAAGGTATTGTAAGTTACTGTTTAACTGATTCATCATCATCTGATGTTACATGGAGCAACTGCTGATCTGACCTCCACAACCCAATTAGGTACTGGGTAACACCAGACCCCTTGGCAAGACTGGTTGTCAGACTTTAGGGCTTCTGACTACTCGTAATAACTATCAAAGATTTATGAATGACAGCCGCTTAACATGCTTTTCTGAGGCACGGACGGGTCTCGGTATGTTATGGATGGTCACTCATCCACGGACTGACCTCGGCAAGCGTAGCTTAATCTTAAAGATCCACTCGTGCTGGTGTTATTATTTTGCAACAAACCCCTCACTCTCTAACCTAGTATGAATTAAAATAGTAGAAGCAGATTGCAAAAACTGCAAAAATACCGTTTCCGTTTAAGGCTATAGTGGGAGTAACTTAAACCCAACTTTTTGTAGCTCATTCCATATACCAGTGCATACTAATTAGTTAACTTTCCTTAAATGACCATAACTTAGAAAGTGACCCAATCAACTAATTACCAATCAGGTTACTGGTTGTATAATGCTATTTCCTAGCTGTTTAAGATCTGTATAGTGTAGGTATCTAGATTTCTAGTAGTAAGTACCATTTAGTTTTATTTTTGTAGGTACTAATAGATACCTAGTAAAACTTGATGAGGTTTTATTCAAAGATTTCTATTAATAGTAGAATGTTTTCATTTAGTAATCAAATAACTTGATTATGTATAAATAGCAAGTAGAGAATAATCTTAATTGCATTTTAATAGCAGTAACAGACTAAGTAAAAATAGACACAAATATCTAGAAGAGCCAGTACCTACATCGAAAAAATTGCTACATTCATAAAAATTAAGGTCTGAAATAATAAATCCATGGTCAAGGTAATACAATTGCCAAAATAAGTAAGTAAGTAGGCACATGTATTGTCAAGGTCTACAAAAAACAAAAATACAACTATCATTTCAGGCCCCCAAGATACAGGCGCTGCCTAGTTTGAGGACCACTGGTCAAATAAATATGTTAATTATTCTAGTTACAGTAAGCACTCAATATTATTATTTTTGTAATCTATTTTCTAACAATGGACCAATAAATTATTCTTATTCATAATTCATATTTGTAAGCTTACAGTGTGAAGAATAGTGAATGATGGAAAATGATACTGGGGTCAAGATTAATGTTCTGAAATGTTTTATTGAAAGTAACTATTGGGACTGTTTACTTTCTAATAATAATCCTATTGAAAGTGTTAATGAGTGAATCTCTGGAATTTCGGCAAAATTCTTGTTTAAAATTAGGATTAATATGTAGGTAACCAATTTTTAACTTCATATCTACAACAAAAAACAAGCGAATTTTATAACAACGAATGTTACCTCAACAAAACAACAAAATACTCAATGACTTTGAGATACAAAAATAATTATAAATACAATGTTACGCACCAGTTTGCACGGTTGAAGAACATCAGGTTTCTTTACACAGTAGCCTTGATTCTTGACGGAATTCGGTAGTTTGGACAGCAAACACTAAACGACGCCTTCGCACTGACTCATGCACACACAATATTATATGCACAGATTTTGTACAAATAAACACTTTAGCTTATAATTAAACTTGCACAGCATACGTTAACGACACGACAGGGCTAGTATTTCTCATAATTTCGCTCATTGTAATGTTTAGACGACGCAGTTCGTATCGGTAGCTGCCGCGTAGGAGTCTCTTTAATAGACGGCGTGGGTCGATGTCTTTACTCAGATATAAGGTCAGCTCAGCTCGCACCGAAACCACGGAGTCTTCACATCACAACTCGACGATTGCATTCTATTTTTGTAGTTCTAATAGGCATACGCCGACAACCGCGACGTTCATAGGACTGAAATGCACTGTCTTCTATTTATTCGTGTGATAAGATGTAAGTAAACAAGCACCGGCCGAAACAACAGATCACAATGCGATTGGTTGAGGCGACACAAGGTCGCGAATTCGCGTTTAGCCTGAATGCAATTTAATTCAATTCAGTCCTCCTCTCCATTTAGCTAAAGTGACGTTTCATCATTTTATTTTGTTCACTGGCGGAGCCGTTGGTAACAAAACGGAAGACAATAAACTCGTTTTCAACTTTTAACACAGTCACAGATTAAAAATGAAATATGTCAAACGAACAGCGCCATCCAGTATGTCTCTATGAAAACTTTCTGAAGCGGTATGATTGGGGACCTAATTGTCTATGATTTTATGTAATGATTCTGAAACTAGATGGCATAACTAGCGTACCAGTTTTCCAAAATGGGATAGGCAGTACCAGCTGCACTTTACAGGGGGCTTACTATGAGCTCATAAAGAATGGCAGAAGTTGAACGTTTCCAGTGACACAGAGTGACGGATCTAAACTGCTTTGCAAAAAAAACGGGCACCTTACAGTTATTGGCTTTTCTATGGATAATATTAATATTTTTAGTATGTCGTTAGCATAAATGACTAGAAATTTCTTATTATCATTGAGAATATAGTTTTTAACCCTTAAATCCTGGAATCGGTGTTTTAGTCAATGTAAACAGAAAGTCGTGTTAAAATGGAAATTTTTAGGGTATAATTAAATTAAGACTACGAGTATTTTTATGGTATTTTAATAAAAAAAGACATTAAAAAATAAAAATTAATAACGAGTATGACCTCTCCTTGCAGCGATTACGGCATGTAATCGTCTTGGCATGCTTTCCACCAGGTTTTTGATGGTGTCCTGTGGAATGTGTTCCCACTCAGCCGAAATCACACCTGATGTTTTGTGGAAGGTCGTTGGACAGGTCGTACTCGCCTTTTTAGGAGGTCCCAGACGTGCTCAATGGGGTTAAGGTCGGGGCTCCGCGCTAGCCAATCCAGACGACGAATACCGACCTCTTGCATATAAGCATCTACGTCGCCAGAACGGTGGTCCCGAGCATTATCGTCCATGAAATGGCATCTTCACCAATTACAGTCAGTGCGGACTGTGTATGTTGACAAATTATTCCTGTTATGTACCTTTGCGCATTTAGTGAGCCATTTGCAATGAACACTATCTCGGTACGATAGCTGGAAGTTACGCCCGACCAAAACATAACGGACCTTCCACCATAAGGGGTGATTTCTTCAAAACACACGTCGGCATAGCGTTCCCCTGGTCTTCGTAACACTCGCCGACGTCGGTCCTCACCATTCTGGCAAATTCGAGCCTCATCGGAGAAGAGTACGCTACTCCAGTTACCTAGTGTCCAAGATAGACAATTTCTAGTGAACCTCGGTCGAGCAATCCGGTACTCACGGAGTAAATTGGGGGCCCGCGCTGGTCGTCGACTGCGTATATCAACCGCTAAAAGCCTCCTCCTCACTGTCCATAGGCTAACTTGTGCTCCTCGTACCTCTTCAAGGTTTCTTTTGAGGTCTATGTAACTGCATTTGCGATTACTCAATGCCTGAGTCACTAAAAAGCGGTCGTCTCGTGGTTGTGTGCAACGTTTTCTCCCACAACCTTGCCTTCTTTGAACGGAACCTGTCTCTTGGTATCGAGTCCATGTTCTTTGGACGGTGGAACCACTCACGTTTAACAGCTGTGAACCGTAACATTGGCTACACCCCACTTCCAGCAGCACTATAATTTTACTAGCTCTTGTTGCTTTTTCTGCCATTATAATCGACACAAAGATATCTGTTTTAAGTCATAATGAGGCAGGATTATGCGACAAACATAAATTATTCTAATAAAAATAACGAGAAGTTAGTTTTAGTTGCCTGATAACCATTTAACCGCAAACCCGCGAATAGTAAGTAAAAAGTCATAAACTGAAAAAGGGATTATTATTTCTAAAAACAACAGTTCTGAATTTGAAATTAACTTTTTTTCATACCCAGACTCTTTATTATGTGCCAGGAACATAGTTTGCCTATTAAAACCTCATGAGAACTAAATGATTACCAATAATGTAGAAAAATCCAAACTGCCCGTTTTTTTTGCAAAGGAGTGTATATACGACCCTCAGAAGAATAACTTATTCTTCTGAGATACGACCTATAGTACCTACCGTCACTCTCTCTCACTGGAAACTTTCAAATTCTACCCTGCTATAAGACCTCATAGTAAGGCCCCAGGTCTTCTATCTCTGTAATCTGACTGTGCTGGCGGTACTGGCAGACCTCACGCAGTTCTGAATTCTAGTTCTAGCTTTTGAGTAATGTAGTGAACGACAGATTTACCGAGTCCTAGAAATTAAGGTATTACTTAATAGGTACCTACTCGATTAATAACAACAGATATTTACGAAAGCCATTTAATTTAACGAAAAAAATGTTTGATATATTCTTAGAACAATATAATTAACGTTAATTACATTAAAATTAGTGGAAGTAAACAATAAATAACACCTATGATGGCTTGTTGAGTTGACTGTTGACGACTTTACATCTGTCGGCGGCTGCCACCACGGCTCCGATGACTGCTGATCGAAAACCTGCGAAGACGAAAAAATATGAATAGATACAGGGCTGCTATTATTAGGCACCACAGAACAGTGTGGTAGGCACAGTCCACCGCACTTTTGGTGGCTTCGTGGTAACAAAACCAAGAATAAGCTGCTGGCCTCTTATTCTACTGTACAGGCAGGCGCGAAGCGACAGCCCGACCCTCAAGCTCGACGCGACGGCGCGACGCGCCTGTCTGCGGGAGCCTTTACGGTAGGCCACCTCAAGATCAAATTGCGGTCGATCATGCTACGGGATCAAGGGACAGTCACGACCATAAATACCTTACAGTTACGCAAAACTCAATTTTTTTTTTTTTATCGTGGAGATTAATGCTCCCCAACAAACAAAAATGTCTCTTGTAGTGGCTTATATTGCCAAAAATAATATTCTTATAGGAACCGTATTATCGGTAATAAGGGTGCATTTGGGCACAAATTATAAAGACAATAACCTTATACCCCCCTTATAGTTGCTATATTGTCCGCTTTTTTTCCTTATACGTGTTATATTGTGACAAGGAACAAGGAAGTTAAACTTATAATGGCAAGAAAAAAGCTCCTAAAAAGCCAATACACCCGTAAGAAACATATAGAAAGCGTTAATACGGGCGATCACCCTTAATCGTGTTTTATTATGGTCCGATATAAGGGAGTTAAACTCATTGCGGAAAATCAAAGGCTATTAAAAACCCGTAGCCCCTTATAGCCGTCTGTTTATGATTCTGCAATAAGTCTTTTTCTTAGTGATTTACATTACTTCGCAACAGTTTGGCGAATAAAGAGAAACGTCAACCATTTTACTGAAAAGTGAACGGTAAGTTATTATTTTATGTAGTTTATTTACCTGATTTATGTGCTCGTTTATAGTGAAAAGTGTATGGGAATTCAAATTCATGATAAAATGTGGTACTCTGTGTGTTGTAGTATCAACCCGCCCTTGAATTTAAGCTGTTTTTGTGCTACAAACGTTATTAATTATTTAGTCATGTTATAACCAGTGCTATTATAAGACCAAAAAGATTCGCACATCGTCTACAAGGAGTCTATGAGAGTGAAGACTTTATAATGGCAACAGTTCTTGCTTATGCTGTCGCCATTTTACATATCGTTAGGGTTCCTTTCTCAGGAACAAAATCCTGTACCTACCTTGTTTTGTTCCCATTTGTATAAAATTTATGTTTTACTATGAATGGGTTGGCTGGAAGAGATCTCTTTATAGGGATAAGCTTGCTTTTCTGCACTAATCTTAAGTTTGAAATATAATTATAATTGTAAGTACACAATAAAGAATATGATTATACATATAAAATGTTTGTCCGCAGATATTGCAATGGTAGTATATCATAATGGTCATATTGGCAGATTTTGACAAATTTCTACAAAGTAAAGATCTTAATTTACATAATATGCGATGGCCATGGAAGTGGACACATTTTATTTTATGAAAGGAATGCTATAATTGTTCATATCCGACCCTTTCTAGTTTACCTTTACACTTTGTGATAGGTCGTGAAAACATAAAAGTTTTGCAACAATTTACTTTTATTTTGTGCCAAAATTGTAAAGAGTATTCGATTTACGACCACTTTATCGAAGATGAATACGATTGTTGTAATCCTTAATAAAATGTTAATAATATATCTCAATAAAACATTACGATCATTATTACTAGGTAAGTGTAAGTTCGTAAATATTTCTATGAGTATAGTAGCTTGCACTTTGTGCAAAACCAGTTGAGATATATGCATCTCCTTCCCCTACAACTACGGTACCAAATCAGTCATTGGTCTGCGTGTGTTTGTTTATGTAGTGTCGCTAAGCAATCTTGGCTTGACCATGTGCTATGATAAATAGGCATTTCTTTCTATTCATAGGGTATTTATTCTATTAGAAAGTATAACGAATATTGTTCAGTAATAACTATAATGTGTATTGTACTTTATGTACAGTACAGTATGAGAGGCGAGGCGGATTTTTAACTATCTACCAATAGTCAATACCTACTACAGTGAGCAGAAGATCATTGCATGAAGACCCGTGTATACCTACGAGACATTATTATGCAGGTAGTATGTTGTTTTAGGTTATTTTTTTAATTTAATATTTATTTTCTTTTCAGATTCTTTAACAATGCCATACAAAATTGTAAAGACGTTTGAAAAGGGGAATTCAAAACTATCAGCAGTACCAAGTAGGTAATTGGGAAAAAGATGGGGTTCTGCACTGCCCCAGATATAACGAAAACAAATTAAGAAGAGTTGATACTTCGTTTCCTGAAAATAACTGGCGAAAAATTAATTGCAAACTGAAGATATCTAATTTTATTACTTTTCTTGAAGCGGAACAGGAATTAGTTACTAGTTTTATTTAAAGAGACTGATTTTTTACTGTTTTCTTAAATACTGTGTTCAAAACACATCAGAAGAGGTTTTTTTACTTGTAAACACTGAATCAATCTATCTATTGATGATGGTTGATTGATTTCCTACTAGTATATAAGTAAAACTATATTCTAATTACTATTTAACAACATGCTAAGTTACTCTACTGTTTTATTATTAAACTAGCTGTTTCCCGCGACCTTGTTCGCTTACGTTAATTGCTAAGATCATTATTTTTTTATTTTTAAATTGTTGTTAAAAAGACTGATTATTGAATTCCTGTCTTAAGTAAGGCTTAAAATACGAGTTTTGATAGTAAAAGCCTGAGCTATGTTTAAACAGCGATTTCTATTGTGAACCCACCAATTGTTTCGCGGGCTAACTGAGAGAGCATTGAGGTCAGTCCTTAAACCAACAAATACAAAATTAGCCTTCCTTTAGACAATGCTTGATTTGAGAGCCACTCTTCCTCTGGATTTTGAAATACGGTGGCATGATAGCCTATAAAAAATTATGACTTTAATAAAAATACGTGATTTTCAAATTTAGCTGTTTTATTTTACAAAGTATGGATTAATGGTGTAAAATACAATACCGAATTAAATTCTACATTTAATGTCAGCGCATGAAAAGTCATATATATTTTTTGATTTACTAGAGATGTAATCTTCACATTTATAAATATTAATTAATGACAACTTTAAGGGGTAGTCAAACTCATTATAAAATAATCCTCTGCGGAACCATTAGCTGATTCGTTGGCATCGGCTTGGTCATTTTGTAGCATCATAGGAGTAGAGGTGGGTGTAATGCTCACAACTATGTTTTCGTAGACTTTTTTTACTTTTCTTCTGTAACCACCGCTCCTTTTAAACTTCTTCCAGTCTTTTGAATCCATTTTTTAAATGTTAATTCTGCTACGTATTAAATTCATACAATCTGCTGTACTTTCAAAATGTCGAATCTAGTTATGTAAAACATTTTAATGTAACCATATAGAGAATAATATCTTTATAATCACTGTATAAGAGAATACGGATTGCTTTCATCCTTGTAAAGATCATATGAAATGTTAGAATTCGTTTGTTGGATAGACGTCTTATCAAATGCTCCTATAAGTTAAAAAGCATCATAGTTACCTTGTGCATTACTTTTCTAAGAATAATTGACCATATTAAAAGCCTTTATATGACTTTGAATATTATATGGCTAAGAAGCAATATAACTAGCCTCTATAAGAAGAACATATTTCGAACCCTTATTGTAGCCGTATTAATTGAATTTATTAACGTTTACCCAGCCAAATTATAAGAATAAAGGTAATATTAGCCAAATCTTCTAATAATGTGCCACTATAAGGAACATTGACAAAATAAATGCTATCTTATAACAAGTATACGAGTTTAGACCTTATAGACTTAATTTTATAAGCTTAATTTGTTTGTTGGGTCATGCATACGGCACTACCACGGAGAGATAGTGCAGTTATGTGGGACTCTAACCCATTAAAACTCCACGGTGTCCTCCTCTGCCGCTTACGGCGGGAACACGGGCACGCGTCAGCACTCATCCGTCTCATCCGTGAACCCCACCACCCGTAGTGGAATCGTATCCACGACCTACAAATCGTAAGTCGCGGCCGTTACCACTGGACCATTGCTCTCAGATCCAGTCTAGCAAAACAAATTCAAATGTCCACATACGGTTCTGCTCCAAATGATAAGTCCCGTCAGCGGTAGACCCTGCAGGACTGGTGACGTTATCCTTCAGTACAGCCGGATGGGTGCCGGTCTTCACCATGGCTGCGCTCCCAAGGGTGGTCTGTGCAGCCAGCCGGAGAGCCAGATCTCGGGGCAGGCCGCAGCGGACACCACCGTCTGCTAAGGACTCGATCATCATGTAAACCTGGAAAAGTGAAATGATTCGTTAAGAATTTAATGGACTGGTCCTCTCAAATCTGTGTTGTTCTTTTTACATGGACACTAATTTACATGGTCTGACCAAGTCATGTCTGGACTTAACAGAGACTGTGACCTCTGAGTTTGTTTTGGTGTTTCTTATTAGGGTAGTCGGATAGGAAACACAAACCTCATCTAGTTTTTAAAATATGATTTACGTGTAAAAGCGTTTGTATACCTAAACCTTAGGCAGAGTATTAATTGGTATAAAAACACTTCAAATCTGCCTAGCCTTTTCCGAACTATGTTGGGGTCGGCTTCCAGTCTAACCAGATGCAGATGAATACCAGTATTTTACATGGAGCGACTACCTATGACCTCCACAACCCAGTAAGTAACTGGGTAATACATACGATACCCTTTGCCCGTGCAGCAGTCCTATGACTTTATTTTCATCACCATATTCAATTCCTTTCTACTACTTACCACATATCTGACCAAGGTTTCCTATTTCACGTATCTATACCTACCACGTACCTTCATCGCCTAATTCTCAAAAGTCCATACTCACATAAGCCGGCCCACTGCCACTCAACGCGGTGACAGCATCCATCTGATATTCGGGCACCTCATCACAGGTCCCCACGGCCTGAAACAGCTGTGACGTCAGCTTGGCATCGTCAGCGGTGGCGCGGGAGCCTCGGCTGAGGGCTGCGGCTCCTTGCATAACGAGTGCTGGCGTGTTCGGCATCACGCGGATCACTCTGGCTTCTGATGGTAGAACCTGGAATGAGAAAAGGAAGGAGGTTGGATTAAGTAAAGAACTTCTATGGTTCTATATTAGATCTCATCATCGGGCGTTCCTATTTCCGAAGATGATCCCCGAAGCGCATACTTTTCTTGGGAAATCTGTGCTGTGCCTACTATGCGAGCCAACTAAGGATAGGATCGCGCTTGCTGCCAACTTCACACGATAGCTGTCAAATTAGTACTGCCGATAGCTGTCAAATACACGATAGCTGTCAAACATGGAAGTATGCTGTCAAATTAGTACGCTTCGGTAATGAAGTTCGCGAGGATTGCGGAACATAATGGCGTCTTGAGTCTTGACAGATATTCTTATTTGGCTCGCATAGTACCTAATTATAAGTGCCTGTGCCTCGCACTAGTCACACCGCATGCTGCACAGACTTTGGCCCTGTTGACCCTTCAGTTGATCTTGCTGATTTAGATGGTGGTCGTCCTGTGGCCTTTTTCTCAATTTGTTTAAAAAATGGTAAAATTTATCTGTATTGATTCCAGTGTTGGAGATGTTCGATACACTAGACTAGACCGTGTTTAGACAGGGTTTGTGTAACTTATTGAAATTAAAACTCCAGAAACATGTGATGTTTCGAAAAAATCTTCATTAAAAAAACCGTTTTGTACACTACTTTGTAACTCTACACAAATGTTGGCCGTAACGAGTCACGACACGGCTCGAAACAAAGTGAAGCAAGCTATTTGACTATTAGGTCGAAATGATTTGTGTGAAATGTCCAAGGATATTTATGTATTTATTTATTTATTTAGGTCAAGGTGCTTTCCACCCGTGCGTGATAGATGTTCCATCAAGGAACAAAAAAAGACTGGATAGACGAAGAACGTAAAAGATCTGCTGACTGCTTCAGGAAACTAATGAACGCAGACAATCTGAGCATTGTACCTTAAAGAACGCACATAAGCTGAAGAATATAGGAAACTACAAGAACGAAGATAAGATGAAGAATGTAAGAAACTTGAAGAACGACGACAAGCTGAAGAATTTAGGAAACTACAAGAACGAAGACAAGCTGAAGAATATAGGAAACTACAAGAACGAAGATAAGCTGAAGAATGACGACAAGATGATGAATGTAGGAAATCCGATGAGCGTAGGAAACCTGATGGGCTTAGAAAACTTGACGAATGTAATGTAACTTCTAGATGGCAAAATACGCGATGAAAGTAAAAAGTTTGAAGACCTCAAAAACTCGAAGTTGCAGACTCGAAGTAGCAAACTCGATATTAGAAAACAAGATGAAACTGAAGTCGATTGATGTAAGAAGCTTGGAGAGTGTAGAAAACTTGAGGAATGTAGGAGACGCGAAAAAACTGAGCTTTGTCAATATCTCGATGAAAAAAAAAACCGGAGGAACTCCAAAAACTCGAAAAACTCTAAACGATTCGATGAATGTAGAAAACTTGAAGAACTCCGAAAACTTGTTGAATGTAGGAAAGTCGACGAATGCAAAGATATCGATCAATGTTTAGACATCGTAAAGTAGAGAATACGAATAATGTAGAGAATTTGATGAAAGTAGGAAACCCAACGATTTTCAAATATGTGACGGAAGCTGTATGCTAATGATTCTTGTTAATTATTACAATTTCTAAACTGGGATAGATAATGCAGGTGTTTGCAACGACTAAAATGATTCATCATTATTTCAGCCGAAAGACGTTCCTTGCTGGACATAGGCCTCGCTCGCCGCGAGCACCACCATCGCCACTTCGACCGGTTTTCCTGTGGCCTTTACCAGGTCATCGGTTAATTTATGTCTTCGCCTTGATGGTAAAGGACGTTATTTCAATCGATGTATCGCGATGCTTTTTTTTTCAAATAGCAAAAGAAAGTCGTCCGCCAATTAGCCACACCGGCCCATCGGGCATCCGGCCCATCTGGCATTTGCCAGATTGGCCCTATGGCCAATCCGGGCTTGGGGGCCTACTCCCTAAGTCCGTCCGCCTTTCCGTCCGTCCGTTCATCCGTCCGTCTGACATTACGATCCATCAAAACTAGTGTAAAAGTTAAATTTTTCGGACGGGCAAAAGCACATCGGGAGTAGGGATAACTGGCAAATCATGTTGTCATTCATACTTCGTTCGGGCCCCGAACCAATCATCAATCCGTAAGTGATACGGAGTAAGAAACGCCCGTAACGAAGGCCGAAACTACGGGCTTCGTGCTTAGGGAGTAGGCCCCCTGGACTAGACCATAATGTCAATAATGTTAAGTATATTCAATCACACGTTCGATGGATTACATAGAGGTACTTGGACTTTTAGCCCAGCTTTTACTCGTATTCAGTAACTTGACAATTCGAAGCAAAATACTTTTCGTTTATAAATTAGGTATACTTATCGTTAAATATTAGGGTATAAAACGAATACAACGTGTTTCAATTAAAACTATAGGCACATCAAGATAGTTTCGATATTTATTTTTTTCACCTCATTTCCTTTTTATTGTCAGTAACTTATCTCTTCAACTGTCAAGTTAAGTCTGAATACGATTAAAAGTCGGGCCTCTTTCACAAATGTCCGAATAGCCACTACTCACCATATAAATTCAAAAATGGAACAGAATTTGTATGAAATGATCTGCCAAGTAAGTTAATAGGAACTTAATCGTAGGTGGTGAAACAGGCCCTTAGGGCCTATTTCACTCTCACCGAATAAATTTAAAAATGGAACAGAATTTTTATGAAATTATCTGCCAAATAAGTTAATACGAACGTACTCGTAGGCTCCAAGTATAAGTATTGTGCTTGTCATTGTAGTGACGCCTGGGCACGACGACCCTTTGACTCTGTTGGTCCACAGTTCATTTGTCGTACTAACACATAACACAAAATCCTCTACATATCAAGCTACTTATACATTTTCAGGCTGATCTCGCATTGTAAGTATAGGATTTCCGTACAATGAGAAGTCAGCAGAGAAAGGGAATGACAGCGTGACGGTTGACAGTCGAGAATGGTAAAAGAAAATACGTGTAGCGCCGACCCCAAGTAACATGGGATAAGGGCAGGAAGATGATGATGAGAGGTCAGCTTATACTGGAAATGGAAAATGACGGTGTGTATAAGTATGTGTCTGCTTGATGTAGCCGTGTGTACTATAAATAGGACTTAACATCTTAAAATAATCTTATCTTTAAAGAAACTGAGATAAGAAACTAATCCATTCGTAGAGGTTACCTAGTTAATTAAAGTCAGGAGAAAAACCCAAAACGTATGCATCAGCTGTTAGTGTAATCGTCTTGAACATAATCAGCCTTAAGAGGAAACGTGGGTGCTCTTTTCTCCATACAAAAAGATACAAACGCTCTCGCCTGTTTTCTTTCTGGTTAATGACCATAAAGCAATGATTTTTTACAGAAATATAAATATCAGTTAATTGTATGCCCCTATGTTTTCCTTTTTGATGATATATTATTTTTATAGGAACTAGAACCCTCCAAAAATGCTAAAAATTGCCTATTCAGACCGCTGTCAACAGACGCCTAGTGTACCAATTTGACAACTATTAACGAAAAAAGAAAAACATAGGGGCATAGTATATATCCTTCTTATTCAGTTTATGAAATATCTTTTAAATTGGTCCAATATTGGAGGAGGAAATAGGCGAGAGCCAAACCTCGAAATGTGACTTTTTACATAGGCTATTTAGTCGGATCTGCAGTTGTCCTTATCGCACGAATTCGAGGGCGGAGCGCTCGCAGAGCGACAGCAATACCTTCTTAAAATACCTAACTGGCCACCCGCCTTTCCTCTTAAGATATTAATTTCACTGTGGGATGGGAGTCAGGCTCTTCTTTATGAGACGGCGTTGAAATAAAAACCGGCCAAGTGCGTGTCGGACTACGCACAATGAAGGGTTCCGTAGTTGGGATGAAGTTATCCCAAGAACAAACTTAACATTATAGTTGAACAACATGTTCTCCTATACATTCCAACACTAAATGTAAGTTTGTACTCACAATATCTAGAGATTTACCATGTTATTTTAAGACCACAAACTTCATATAGGTTTTCCTATAATCTACAGGTAGGTAAAGAACTATTTTCTGTATTTTTTTCAAAATTTTAGGCATTCAATAACTAGGTAAGTACTTGTTGATATTGTTATACCTTTAATCACCACATTGTCTTTCGCAGAGCATGTTTTAAACATATCGATAGCTTATCTTATCGGCAATCGATTGGCAACTAAACACTATGAAAACTAGATTATAATAATTATTTAATAAGGTTTCTAACGAGGTAAGTAAGGAAGCTAACTATTGTATTGATACAAACGAGTTGTTCCCAAAGGTACACGATTCTATTGCTTTCAAAAATATACAGAATTGTTACTTTGATTACCAACGGGTCCATGACATTTTAAAATAATATAATAGTAGCACTAAAGTACTATATTTTGATACAAGTGGAGAATGTGTGTTATTGCATTCGAGGCGGAATTAACACCCGAGCCGTAGGAGAGGTTGTTTTTGAGAAATTAATTCCCGACGGGTCCATAAGATTGTTTGGTACAGTCAGCAATAAAGACTTGTGTTAGAAACAATCAATATTTATTTTTAGCTTTTGTCCGCGGTTTCGCCCGCGTGGATGTCGGAAAATATCCTGAAAATAGTATTCACCCTCTTTCTAGCCATATCATAATATTTCCACAATTCATTCATCGCGCATCGTTACTACGATATCTCTTTGATATTCTGAATATTAGTGTCATCCACATCTATGTCATTATTGTCTTTAGGACCTAATCTTACTCCGTACTAGTGTAAAATCATTGAGTCGATGATCAACATCATTAAAAAATAGCATTTACCTATGTTGGGATGATCAACATCATTAAAAAATAGCATTTACCTACCTACTTAATATACAAAACTAAAATACCCACAGGTAAGATATGGAGGATAAATTATTATGTAAATACACAATACCTACACGTGTTTCTGACAGGTCTAGTACTATAAATCCATCAAACCGCAATTATTGCTTTACCAACACAGTCAGTCGGCAGACTCATCACAACTCATCAGTCATCAGGATCGTTATAAGTAAATTCATCACGTCTTTTTGGTAGATGCAATGATATTATATAGGAAAGATACGCTACGTTCATACTGTGCGGCGTTCAGCTAGAGTTGCGTTGTTATTACAAATTAATGTACATAGTTACATAAAGGTGTATACTTAGTAGTTTTCTTTTCAACTACGACTACGATAGATAATACGTATGATACAGAAAGAGATAGCTTCGTATTTTAGATAATTTATTTATTATTTATTTATTTATTAAATCTTTATGCACAAGTAAAAAAAAATACCGTACAAAGGCGGACTTAATGCCTGAGGCATTTTCTACCAGTCAACCTTAGGGTGATGCAGAGAGAAAACATGGCAGGTGCAACATAAAGGATAGATAACACGAAAATAACTATAAAATACAAGATTAAATACATACATATTATATACCTACATACATACATATATATAAATGGAATAAACTTTGTAAGGAGAAATAACGATCGGTAGAGGAGAAATAACGATCAGTAGAGGAGAAAATGAACCAGCAAATTAGCGCTGTGATGTTTTTGCCAACTTCTCACGTATATACTCACGTGTCTTCACTTTAAAAGACAACCGATTGGTTGCCATCCTGATGTTCAGAGGGAGCGCGTTCCAAAGAAAGACCGCCTGTACAAAGAAAGAAGAGTGAATGAAACCAGAGCGGTGAGAAGGACATCGTAAAAGACGATTATTGGTGGAGCGAAGGTTTATACTATGGGCAGAGCACAAGTATTGAATATGGGAAGTCAGGTACGAAGGAGAAGTGGGTTTGTTAAGAATAGAAAACAACATAGACAGAGCCCTCAGCTCTCTGCGCTGACGAATAGGTAACCATTTTAAAAGCAAACGGTGCGCGGATACATGTTCATACTTACGAAGATTGAAAACGAATCGAATGCAATTATTGAGAAGGCGGTCAAGTTTATTGAGGAGATCTGCATTCAGGTCGTAGTAACACACATCACCATAGTCAATTATGGGAAAGATTAGGGACTGTACAAGCATTGCCTTTATGTGTGATGGGAGAAGGTTTTTCAACCGATACAGTGACCGCAGCGTTCCGGTGACTTTTTTACTAACAGTAGCGACCTGCTTTCGCCAGTCAAGACGAGTGTCGACATGCAGACCAAGATCCTTAACATCGGAGCCAAACGGAATGATGGAGTTGTCAAAGATTACAGGTGGCACAGTTAAACCATTCAGCTTTCTTATACTGTAGGGACTCCCTATTATAATAGCCTGACACTTAGTAGGGTTAACCGCCACTCCAAATCGGTCAGACCAGTCCTTAACCACACGCAAATCCCGGTTTAGCTCCTCAATCGCATCGGAAATGTTATCAACACTCGCCTGGCTGTAAAGCTGCAAATCGTCGGCATAAAGATGATACGCAGTCCGAAGCACGGTAGTAATGAGATTAATAAAAATGGAGAACAAAAGAGGAGATAATATACCGCCTTGAGGGACGCCAGCTGCAAGATCACACCAACTCGACGAAGAGTCCCCAGCATGAACGGACTGCTGACGCCCTCGAAGATAAGAGGAAAACCATTCCAATACCTCCGGAGAGACCATAAGATAGGAAAGGATGGATAAAAGGACTTCGTGACTGACGGTATTAAAAGCATTGGAGAAGTCAATTAGCACTAAGACTGTAACTTTAGTGTCTTCCATACCCCGCCTTATATCGTCAGTCACTTTAAGGAGAGCTGAAACGGTACTGTGCCCGGGCCTGAAACCGGATTGAAAGGGACTAATGATGAGGGAGTTGTGGTGAATAAAGTGGGAAAATTGTTTATGAACACAGGCCTCGAGCACTTTAGACAGAAAGGGAAGGATGGAAATTGGGCGAAAGTGACTGGGAAGAGAAGAGTTGGGTATCTTAGGTCGGGGCCGAACAAGGGCTTTTCGCCATAGGGAGGGGAAAACACCGGTATAAAGGGAGAAGTTTATGATGTGGGAGATTGCAGGAAGGAGTTGGTCAAGAGCCGTTACGATCATATGGCGGCTGATATTATCGCAACCAATGGCTTTGGATTTAATGGAAAGGATAATCTTTCTGATCTCGCCTGGGTCGACTGGGGTGAAGACAAAGGGGTTAATATTGGAACGCGTTAGACCAGCAAGGTAGTCGAGGGTTTGACATTGGGTTAGACTATCTAGAGTGGGAACAGTGGAGAAATGGAGATTTAGATCGTCCAAGCCAATTGTGTTAGGAAGGTCTAAATGTCGCGATTTGCCGATGCCTAGAGTTCCAAGGAACTTCCAAATATCGGCAGGAGAAGAAGATAATAAGTATTATTGTCACGTCACGGACACGCTTTGTTTCGCTCGCTGCTATTAGCCGACTAAATCAAATTACAACAATAGTCTGAATTTGTCTGCAACAATTTGCGCGCGCTAGTGCCATATCTACATCTTAGATGAAGGTATTGTACAATTACAGATAGAATTCACGGTCCCAATTTGTCGTTTTGTATAGGTACGCACGGCTACAGATCAAGCTGTACATTTCCAGTATAAGCTGATCTCGCATTGTATAGGATTTCCTTACAATGAGAAGTCAGTGTAAACTGGAAATGTATAGCTTGATGTGTAGCCGTGTGTACAGAAGAAGAGGCAGAAGGCCAGATTCAAGACCAGCATTAAGAAAGAAATCCGCAATGCCAACATTCAACAACATTGGGACAAGATGGCGTTGTGTGAAATGTCCAAGGATATAATTTTTTTATTTTTATTCAAAAACATCATGCAATTTATAAAAGTACCTTACCTTCTCAACAGTAGCAGTAGAAATTCCCATGGCGACTGTTATGAACAGCTTATTCTTCGAAGCCTGCAGGTCCTGAACCTCCTTCAGGGCTGGCACCACCACTTCAGGCTTCACTGACACTATTACCACTTCTGACCTCTCCACCACAGGTTTGTTCTCGAACACTGCCATCGCTCCGAGTTTCTGCGGATGGTGGAAAATTTAAAGTTGAAAGTTGAAGTTATGAAATTAACTTTTTAAGTAATAGGGATGATGTCTAGGTAAAAAAAATCTATTTATTTATTCCGTTAGTCAGATATAAAAAAATATTTTTTGTCAGTATCCCTATTCTTCAGCCTTTCTAAATCAGCACCATAATTGCGTAACACACTAATTATCTATTGGAATCGGTTTCATTTCGACTGTT
This sequence comes from Cosmia trapezina, assembly GCA_905163495.3. Taxonomy (NCBI): domain Eukaryota; kingdom Metazoa; phylum Arthropoda; class Insecta; order Lepidoptera; family Noctuidae; genus Cosmia; species Cosmia trapezina. The sequence goes on from LR991044.1 coordinate 9,551,204, forward strand.
CAACAACATTCATTGCGTTATGTACGTTGTTGAGCAGACAAATTTTCCGAATATATGAAGCAATGGATCAGCAATTTGTTTCAAATACCTCTAGATTCAAATTCGGATTGGTAGTGCGTTACGCAATTAGGGTGCTGTTGTTTCTTAATCATGTTACTGGGGTGAATTCGCAAAAGTACCTACTATTATATAGATTATGTTATTTAAACATTGATTTTTAGATATATTTTGTAGGTACTTTAATTTTAATTTTAGGCGTGTGACTTAGCTATCGCATTAGGATATGTCCTGTAATGGTAGTTTTAAGGCATTTCAATAAATAAATAAATAAATATTTCACTAGAATTCTATAAGTGGTCTGAACTTTAGAGTCTGGCACAAAAAACATGAGCCAAACAGCCATGAAACATGAGCCTGGAAAATAGCGGCAAATTCAAAAAATCGAGATCAAAATTGGTCGAGCCGTTAAAAATTGTATGATGTAAAAGGACAACAATATTTGTCCATTAATCCATGATGTATTTCAAGTATCAAAATGTATTTACCTATTATAGTCAGTGATACCGGAGCTAGATTTTTGAATTTGCCGCTATTTTTCAGGATCATGTTTCGTGTGCCAGACTCTAGTATAGGTCGAACTATATGAATCTAGAGGACATACTGATTTAGGTATCGTTTCTGGTAGAAAATATATAGCCTAAATTGTCAACACTCGTGTAATACCCGAAGGGTTAGGCCCAGTTAGGCCTTAGGCAGAAGTCCCATGAATAAGGGGCGAGCCTATTGCCATCAACCGGGCACAAATCCAGACTCCGGGCTGCTACTGAGAAAACCTATCTCGTTAAAATATTGTGAAATGATTATTGGTCAAGCCAAAACTATTGCAATAATATCCACTGAAAGTGAGCCGTTTATCGGGAAGGTCGTGAAAGAAATTTAAGTTAAATATTGTGCCAAATTCGCTTAGTTATCTTATTCATAGATCATACTACGACGTTCTTCTACATCGTCACAGAAAAGACGTAATTCCTTATCTACATGACAATAACCACAAAGTCAAGGCAACACGTTGGCTCAATGAGTTTCGATTTAAACTATGTATTCGTTCATAATGTGTTGTGTTTGCATATCATTTATATTGTGTAGGTACTAAACGATCCATCATAATCATCTTGGATGCTCTAGAATGGCTGACTATATTGCAGCCTTCCTTAGGAGTCGAGCAACAAGAAAAAACCGGTCAAGAGCGAGTCGGACACGCGCACCGAGGGTTCCGTTCAGATTTCTGAAAAAGTGTGCTATTTAGAGACATCGTTTTATTTTTCCTGTAATCTTTACATAAACTTCTATCACATAGAATAATTTCAGATTTTTCGCTTTGCAAACTTCGGAGATAAGGGCCAACGGTATTTTTTTTTACATTTTTCAAAGGCACAAAAACAGCCAGTATTATTAAAGTAAATTAATATTTTTTGTTTTTGTTACAGATAAATGGTTGTAATTTATTGTCAAAATTAATTAAATTAAAGAATTAAATGTGTAACATTAATAATATTATTTAATTTCATTTTATCCCAAAGTTAATTTTATTCATAAAATGTTGACCACTTTTCTGACATAAAAACTTTTTGCTAAGATTTAAAAAAGTACCGTTCGTTTTAGACGGAGCATCATGGTAAACCGTACGGGTTACCTTATTAAAGAAACTCGTGCGTTTTACTTTACGATAACGCACAAGTACGTAATGACATACATTACGATATTGAAATTGGTGAAATAAGAGACCCTTTACGAGCAAATGTGTTATAAAATATATTATTGCACTGTTGGATTTTCAACGCTAGGCTGCGCCGAGAGTTGAAAACTCTCGGCGCAGCCTAGCGTTGAAAATCCAACAGTGCACTTTTATTTATGTCAATGCCCATCATCGCTATAAACATAGCGGTGATTATTCCGATAATTATCGCGATAAATACAGTGGCCACACTTGAATGACCCGCCCGCCACCCAAGTTATCGCCACGCGATCGGCAATGTGAATGCCGTTGTAAAATTATCGCGATAACTTATGGCTACACCTCCTACGGCCTATTCCATCATCGCGATTCATTTTTAGTGGCACATAGCGTTGGTGAAAACGGGCATAAGATTTTGATATAAGTTCTGTTATTCTTATATCCAGGAACTGAAAAATAGGTACCTGTAAAATTATCCTTTTGAATGATGTGATTGGAATGATTAGAAATCAAATCCGGGTTTTTTTTTGACAACTTTTTGTTTATTTTTTTCCTAGCTGTTTAGTCAACGACGTAACATCATTGTGTTTATTGGACCATGTTTGTTACAAGCAAAATACCTGTAACAAACATGATGAATTGATGATCCATCCATAACTTAGGTTATAATGGCAGGAAAAATGCCTCTTTACGACTCTCCTGCCTACAGTTATATATTTATCAAACATATATTTTGCCCAAACAATAGCTTTATTAAATAATGACTTGTTTACAGTTTAGATTTACCTTAAAAGCCTCAGCACTGATGACGTCAGCTGGATGAACACTGGCTGTGATTTCATCGGGTTTTGCCAAACCTGAAAAAATTAGGTTAAAATTATATTTGTCATGGATATCGTTAGTTTACCTACTGTCTTTATACTCATTAAAACTTGTATGTTATTATGTGTGGTTAAGAATTCTGTGACAAAACAACCTGTTGTTTTAAATGCATACCTACCTAGTAGGTACAGTGCGATTCAACTAAGAATAGGAACGTCAATGACCTCGAACTGTCAACTGTAACTTGAAATATACGGCTTGCAAAGTTTTGTATCCTTATCCATTTTAGTTACTTATGTTTTTGGAATTTGTTTTTGTTATAATATGTCACTGACTTTGCAAATGTGTAAACGAGGTGCTGTTTTGCTAAATCTTCACAATATGGCGCAAGGTCATTCCTATTCTTAGTCGAAACGCATTGTATTTATCTTCACCTGACTGCACCCACTTTTGAGCATAGGCCTGTCTTTGTTTGGTCAATCCCCACGCTTCTATGCCAGCCTTGAGCCTCATCTAGGTTCGACCCTCGATGGCAACATTTACATGCATCTAGATAGGTATCTATAATTGCTTATGGCTAATTAGAACTGAAGGCTGAGACAAATGGCATTCGCTTCCGAGCGATTCTATTTCAACAACCGCTACAGCTTCAAAGTGACATTGACATGATCACGTGACATTCCGATAGCTTATGTCAACCCCATACATTTTTTTGGCTTTATTGCCTTTTCTACTAGCGTCATCCCTAATCGAATGTTTCTTTGTCTAGGCCCTCTGGTCCTCTTTATTATTATTTCTTTCAGTGCTTTCCAATGTGATTGCTGAAGGTTTTTTAAATGATGGGCATTAGCGTGGTACCTATTTACCATCATCAGATTCAAGTCCACTAGCCTCTCTTATTCCAGGCCCTCTTTGCTTTGTCAATTATCCATTATATTTATCTATCCTGTACCTACATTATTATTATTTTACTTTGCAATTCTATCATCAAGGACAAAGTGTACCGTTGCGGAAATTTGCGGTGAACACCTTTTCGACCTTATTGCTAAGTTAATAAGGTTGAAATGTGGTTCACCGCAAATGTTCGCTATGGTAGGTACCTACGTACCAATGGAGTACCTAGGTAACTCGACATCATCAGCAGGAGTCTCTACTATTTTTATTTAAACCGCTGACGTTGTCATAAATGTCTACGTGATTTCGTGAAAACTAGGTTCTTTTAATCATAAACTATATTACTTACCTACTTATTTATGTATTTATTTTCTAATTAAAATAATCATCTCGACATTACTCAACATATTGCGTCACATCTTCATATAACGTGTTGTGAAATATCGTTATAATTTAAGAGTCAACACAGATAAAGATAATAATGAAACTGAAAATATATCTATAGCTGACTATATAGCGTAATCTATAGCAAGTGGTACATGTGTTTCTAAAGTCAATGCCCATTTAATTAACAAGATGCTGATTATATGCAACAGTGATTGAAACGTAGAGTTTATCGCAACGAATAATAAGCTTGGCCCAAACCAGCACTAGGTATATATATTCACCAATAGGTACTTACAAGGTAAAGTTCTACAGAACATGGTCCATAGATATATAATACCTACTTTTCTCTTTGTAGTTCAACTAATTTTGTAGTAAGTACCTACCTAGGTACTACTGATATTGCGGATCCCAAACTTTTTATGTTTGCATAGCAACTAGTTACCTACATTTAAATACGTAGAGTCTGCTTCTAGCGCGCTTCATTAAATTGCTATAGTTGACCTCCTTCGCAAGAAATTTTGGCATAGGTACCTACCTAGGATAGCATGTCGCAGTAAAAATATGGACTCTCCAAAATCCACGGCAACATCATAAATTACCTATTGATCCTTTTTATTGATGAATTGAGCCCTTTTTGAGCCGGAATAAAAATATCTAGTCATGTTGTACGCAGTTGATGCTGACAAAACTAAGTACAAACATCATAGAACACCTGAATGGTCTCATCAAAGGCTGTAAAGCCGTTCTATTATTATCTTTTACAGCACAAGATGTCTTAGTCGTAGTTAATTAACAGAACACACTATGAAATAACTTAGTAATTGAATTGTTTGAAGCAATATTTACCGGCTGAGATAAAGCCATTGGCCAAGGCAAAGGCCAATCTGCCGCCGCCGATGAAACCAATCTTCATTATTGATCCTAGTGAAACTAAAAAAAAAGAGACAATATTAATATGTTGATTAATGGTGATCATTTGTGAGTTTGTGACATAAGTAGGTAATTCTGATCATGTTGTAGACCTCAATCATAATATCTACAAATAAGGTTGAAGAGGAAAGCATTTCTCAGGAACTTAAGGGGATTACAGGACCTAAAGTGCGGTCACTGTCGGGACTCGGGACTCCATGAAAAGAAAGAGAAGCGTGATGGTGATGGATGACACAAAAAATCTGTTGATTGGAATAAAAAATTAAAACACTATTACGTTAATTTATACGCTGCTTGTAGAAAAATTTGTCAAAAAACCAGAATTATTGCATGTATGGATTTCAATCGATAGAAGAAATTTTTGGAGGTATCTTCGTGATTTTTTTTATCGTATCAAATTAGTTGTATGTATTATGTTTTCAACACACTATCTAACTAGCAATATATCCTGAAGAATATCATATATTTTTTATCGTATCAAATTAGTTGTATGTATTATGTTTTCAACACACTATCTAACTAGCAATATATCCTGAAGAATATTATATATTTTTTATCGTATCAAATTAGTTGTATGTATTATGTTTTCAACACACTATCTAACTAGCAATATATCCTGAAGAATATTATATATTTTTTATCGTATCAAATTAGTTGTATGTATTATGTTTTCAACACACTATCTAACTAGCAATATATCCTGAAGAATATTATATATTTTTTATCGTATCAAATTAGTTGTATGTATTATGTTTTCAACACACTATCTAACTAGCAATATATCCTGAAGAATATTATATATTTTTTATCGTATCAAATTAGTTGTATGTATTATGTTTTCAACACACTATCTAACTAGCATATATCCTGAAGAATATTATATATTTTTTATCGTATCAAATTAGTTGTATGTATTATGTTTTCAACACACTATCTAACTAGCAATATATCCTGAAGAATATTATATATTTTTTATCGTATGAAATTAGTTGTACCTATGTATTATGTTTTCAACACACTATCTAACTAGCATATATCCTGAAGAATATTATATATTTTTCTGATTTTGTTTACTGCAGTAGACCATTTTATACTTTTAAGCATTGAATAAAATTGTGTTTAAGTCGTGTTATTCGTGTAGTCCCCGTAAGATGATGATTTTTTTGATTGATGTAAAGAGTCGTTCATTAGCCCTGATACATCATGGTAAGAATTCCTACGTACAATCCGAACAATTTTTTAGAAGTCAGAGGTAAAGTATACAAATATTTTACCACTTTTGTAAGTACCTTTAATTAATTATGTACCGTAAGGGCGGGTTACTTTGACTCTAGGGCATAACTTTGGCCCAAAAAGTGTCGCGACCACACAGCCGAACGTCATAAATTATAATATATCCTTCGGTAAAGCTAATAGATATCGATAAAGACGCGTAATTGCAGAACTTTGTGTGGATTTAATGACATTATACATTGTCTCGCTTTGGGCCAACGTTATGCCCTAGAGTCAAACTAACCCGACCTTACGGTACTTATTTAGTTCTCTGATCATTTCGGGAAGTAAACTAAGAAAGCGTGACAGAAACGCTGATTGAATTTTTCGTTGAAAGAAATTAACAAAGCTAGAGAAAACTGAAATGGAAAACAGTAATTCTTCAATAGAACCTAACCAAAATATTGGCGAAACCAGCCAAAAAAAAAACTAGAGCTATAGAACTAAAATTAGAAATTCACCAAAAAAATGAACTTAACATTACGAAACTCACGTTGTCTGACGTAAAAAGAACTGGCAAAAATATGAAAAATCTTCCGTGTACGTGTGTCAAATGCAAGGCACAGCTGCCGACTGAGCTCTGAGCTAAGGGGTTACGTGTTATCAGTCTTATCACATCACTTATCGACACAAACAGTGCGATCAATACATTATGAACAAAACTCTTCAAACTTATTGCTATTGTGATCTAAATTGTTGTCTACATAAATTCCTTCATTTGTAGTCTTTTCCTCATTTTCAACTACCTACGTAGGTTCTAGTCTACCCCTACAAATGGATGCATTACATAATCAGCCTAAAAAGTTCCCACTGCACTCCTCTCTGTGAGAGGGAGTGGGCCGTAATGTACTAAGCGGGCCCAGTGCGGGTTGGTAGATGTCACATGTCTTCGAAATTTTGGTTCTAGGACATGCCGGTTTCCTCATGATGTTTTCCTTCACCGTTTTGAGAGCAATGGTGATGAAATGATTTACACAAAGTAAAGCGCCTGCCTGGGTTCGAACCCACGACTCACGACTCGTAAGTCGGGGCCGCTAAAGCTGGGCCACCACTGCTCACGTGAATGGATGCATTATTAAAACTAAATTTTTCTTATCGTAACCAAGGTGCAGGTGGTAATCTAAGATCGTGACCATGAATGAACGAAACATAGCTTAGTTGAACCTGTTTCCACCAGGCAGTGCAATGCTATGTGGTGCCCGAACCTGACGTCTCAGTGCTGCCATCTAAACGTCATTTCAGAAAAATCTCATTAAGTATCTGAGACTTTTCTCAGATAGTTTGTACTCAAAGGAATGATGTTCGGTCAGTTATAGCAATTAGCTGACCCACCCTTGCATAAAATGGTTTAAATTTTATTTATTACATTATGTATGTCATCATCTGCCTAGCCTTTTCCCAACTATGTTGGGGTCGGCTTCCAGTCAAACCGGATGCAGCTGAATGCCAGTATTATTTATTATATGTATTATAAAATATAAAAGAATATAAAATTCTATCGATTCGTATTCTAAAAAATCTCAACCATTTATGCAAACCCGGCTCAGCTAATGCTATAGGTGACTGTACTTTAGGATGAGATGAGGTGTGTACATATTTGGGTAAAGCTGTAGTTGAGCATTGACTTGTCAGTTGACATTCTAGAGATGCGTTTTTGAAAAGTTATTCTCTGTAAGAACGTATTTTTCATCAATTGGCAGTGATTTATTAGTTTCCAAGCTTGTTGAATGCGACCGTTGGGAAACAAGTGGTTTAAAATGGGTTCAATTGGTAGTAGTTAACTCTGGTTTTGTAAAGGACTGTTTATATTGATGGCCTTCGATCAGAATCGATGCAAGGTGTTAAGTTCCATTGCAGATTGTGCATTGTTTGTTTATCTTACAGCATGTGCTAGAGGATTTGCTTCTCTATGTCCAGTCCTACCTAATTATAGATCTTGAGGTCAAAGCTTGGGTTGATATTTTTAAAAATTACTGAATGACACCTTTACGAGCGCTCCTTGATCAGGGTTCACAAACATCCCTGATAACGGAAAAAGCAGCACAAAAAATACGATTAATTACCTCGTGGCCGCTGTAAAAGCTAGTTTGTAATCACAATAATCACACTAATATTATAAAGGCGAAAGTTTGTGAGTGTGTGTGTGTGTGTGTGTGTATGTTTGTTACTTCTTCACGCTCAAACGGTTTACCCGATTTGGATGAAATTTGGTATGTAGACAGCTTATACCCTGGATTAACACATAGGCTACTTTTTATCCCGAAAAAATGTAGTATTCCCGTGGGATGAGCAAGGAATTCAAATATATTTGCTTCTCTTTCAAACACAAACGGCTCGACCGACTTTGATGAAATTTGGTGAGAGAGTAGCTAACACCCTGGATTAACACATATGGTACTTTATATCCCGAAAAAATATAATGTTCCCGTGGGATGAGCAAGGAATTCAAATATATTTGCTACTCTTTCAAACTCTAACGGCACAACCGATTTTGATGAAATTTAGTAAGGAAGTAGCTGACACCTTAGATTAATACATAGGCTACTTTATATCCCGAAAAATATTATAGTGTTCCCGTGGGATGAGCACGGAATTCACATATATTTTTAGCTACTCTTTCGAACTCAAACAGCTCAACCGATTTCAATGAAATTTGGTAAAAGAGTAGCTGACACCCTGGATTAATACAGAGGCCACTTTATATCCCGAAAAAATATAGTGATCCCGTGGGATGAGCAAGGAATTCAAATATATCTGCTACTCTTTCAAACTCAAACGGCTCGACCGATTTTGATGAAATTTTGATGTGGAAGTAGCTGACACCCTGGATTAATACATGGCTTACTTTATATCCCCGAAAATGTAGTGTTCCAGTGGGATGAGCAAGGAATTCAAATACATATTATGCTACTCTTTCAAACTCAAACGGCTCGACCGATTTCGATGAAATTTGGTGTAAAAGTAGCTGACACCTTGGATTAATACTGAGGCTACTTTATATTTAAAAAAAATATAGTGTCCCCGTGGGATGAGCAAGGAATTAAAATATATTTGCTACTCTTTCAAACTCAAACGGCTCGACCGATTGTTCTGAATTTTAGCGTGGTAGTAGCTGACTCCTTGGATAACACATAAGTCACTTTATACTCTGAAAAATGTAGTGTTCCCGAGGGATGAGCAAGGAATTCAAATACATATTATGCTACTCTTTCAAACTCAAATGGCTCGACCGATTTTTTGTGCGAAATTTGGTGTGAACGTAGCTGACACTTTGGATTAACACATATACTACTTTATATCCCGAAAAAATTTAGTGTTCCAGTGGGATGAGCAAGGAATTCAAATATATCTGCTACTCTTTCAAACTCAAACGGCTCGACCGATTTTGATGAAATTTGGTGTGGAAGTAGCTGACACCCTGGATTAATACATGGCTTACTTTATATCCCTAAAAATTTAGTGTTCCAGTGGGATGAGCAAGGAATTCAAATATATTTGCTACTCTTTCAAACTCAAACGGCTCAACCGATTGTGATTAAATTTGGCATCGTAGTAGCTGACACCCTGGATTAACACATAGTCCACTTTATACCCCGAAAAATGTAGTGTTCCCGAGGGATGAGCAAGGAATTCAAATATATTTGCTACTCTTTCAAACTCAAACGGCTCAACCGATTTTGATGGAATTTGGTAAAGGAGTAGCTAAACACCCTGGATTAATACATAGGCTACTTTATATCCCAAAAAATATAGTATCCCCGTGGGATGAGCAAGGAATTAAAATATATTTGCTACTCTTTCAAACTCAAACGGCTCGACCGATTGTTATGAAATTTAGCGTGGTAGTAGCTGACTCCTTGGATTAACACATAAGTCACTTTATACTCTGAAAAATGTTGTGTTCCCGAGGGATGAGCAAGGAATTCACATATATTTTTAGCTACTCTTTCGAACTCAAACAGCTCAACCGATTTTAATGAAATTTGGTATAGGAGTAGCTGACACCCTGGATTAATACAGAGGCCACTTTATATCCCGAAAAAATATAGTGGTCCCGTGGGATGAGCAAGGAATTCAAATATATTTGCTACTCTTTCAAACTCAAACGGCTCGACCGATTTTGATGAAATTTGGTGTGGAAGTAGCTGACACCCTGGATTAATACATGGTTTACTTTATATCCCCAAAAATGTAGTGTTCCAGTGGGATGAGCAAGGAATTCAAATGTATTTGCTACTCTTTCAAACTCAAACGGCTCAACCGATTGTGATGAAATTTGGCATCGTAGTAGCTGACACCCTGGATTAACACATAGTCCACTTTATACCCCGAAAAATGTAGTGTTCCCGAGGGATGAGTAAGGAATTAAAATATATTTGCTACTCTTTCAAACTCAAACGGCTCAACCGATTTTGATGAAATTTGGTAAAGGAGTAGCTAACACCCTGGATTAATACATAGGCTACTTTATATCCCAATAAAATATAGTGTCCCCGTGGGATGAGCAAGGAATTAAAATATATTTGCTACTCTTTCAAACTCAAACGGCTCGACCGATTGTTATGAAATTTAGCGTGGTAGTAGCTGACTCCTTGGATTAACTCATAAGTCACTTTATACTCTGAAAAAATGTAGTGTTCCCGAGGGATGAGCAAGGAATTCAAATACATATTATGCTACTCTTTCAAACTCAAACGGCTCGACCGATTTTTTGTGCGAAATTTGTTGTGAACGTAGCTGACACTTTGGATTAACACATATACTACTTTATATCCCGAAAAAATTTAGTGTTCCAGTGGGATGAGCAAGGAATTCAAATATATCTGCTACTCTTTCAAACTCAAACGGCTCGACCGATTTTGATGAAATTTGGTGTGGAAGTAGCTGACACCCTGGATTAATACATGGCTTACTTTATATCCCCAAAAATGTAGTGTTCCAGTGGGATGAGCAAGGAATTCAAATATATTTGCTACTCTTTCAAACTCAAACGGCTCAACCGATTGTGATTAAATTTGGCATCGTAGTAGCTGACACCCTGGATTAACACATAGTCCACTTTATACCCCGAACAATGTAGTGTTCCCGAGGGATGAGCAAGGAATTCAAATATATTTGCTACTCTTTCAAACTCAAACGGCTCAACCGATTTTGATGACATTTGGTAAAGGAGTAGTTAACACCCTGGATTAATACATAGGCTACTTTATATCCCAAAAAAATATAGTGTCCCCGTGGGATGAGCAAGGAATTAAAATATATTTGCTACTCTTTCAAACTCAAACGGCTCGACCGATTGTTATGAAATTTAGCGTGGTAGTAGCTGACTCCTTGGATTAACACATAAGTCACTTTATACTCTGAAAAATGTTGTGTTCCCGAGGGATGAGCAAGGAATTCACATATATTTTTAGCTACTCTTTCGAACTCAAACAGCTCAACCGATTTTAATAAAATTTGGTATAAGAGTAGCTGACACCCTGGATTAATACAGAGGCCACTTTATATCCCGAAAAAATATAGTGGTCCCGTGGGATGAGCAAGGAATTAAAATATATTTGCTACTCTTTCAAACTCAAACGGCTCGACCGATTGTTATGAAATAGTGTTCCCGAGGGATGAGAAAGGAATTCAAATACATATTATGCTACTCTTTCAAGCTCAAACGGCTTGACCGATTTTTTGTGCGAAATTTGTTGTGAACGTAGCTGACACTTTGGATTAACACATAATATATACTACTTTATATCCCAAAAAAGTTTAGTGTTCCAGTGGGATGAGCAAGGAATTCAAATATATTTGCTTCTCTTTCAAACTCAAACGGCTCAACCGACTTTGATGAAATTTGGTGAGAGAGGAGCTGACACCCTGGATTAACACATATGGTACTTTATATCCCGAAAAAATATAGTGTTCCCGTGGGATGAGCAAGGAATTCAAATATATTTGCTACTCTTTCAAACTCTAAGGGCTCAACCGATTTTGATGAAATTTAGTAAGGAAGTAGCTGACACCTTGGATTAATACATAGGCTACTTTATATCCCAAAAAAATATAGTGTCCCCGTGGGATGAGCAAGGAATTAAAATATATTTGCTACTCTTTCAAACTCAAAAGGCTCGACCAATTGTGATGAAATTTGGCGTGGTAGTAGCTGACTCCTTGGATTAACACATAAGTCACTTTATAGTCTGAAAAATGTAGTGTTCCCGAGGGATGATCAAGGAATTCAAATATATTTGCTACTCTTTCAAACTCAAACGGAAGGACCGATTTTGATGAAATTTGATGTGGAAGTAGCTGACATCCTGGATTAACACATAGGCTACTTTATATACCGAAAAAGTGTAGTATTCCAGTGAGATGAGCAATTTTTTTGTGAATACTTTTTTCACCGATTAAATAATACACGTTTTAGTGAATCTCATAAACCGCGGGTAACACCGCGGGGCGCAGCTAGTAATATTATAAAGGCGAAAGTTTGTGAGTGTGTGCGTGTGGGTGTGTGTGTGTGTGTGTGTATGTTTGTTACTCCTTCACGCTCAAACGGCTGGACCGATTTGGATGAAATTTGGTATGTAGATAGCTTATACCCTGGATTAACACATAGGCTTCTTTTTATCCCGGTATACGCGGGTGAAACCGCGGGGCGCAGCTAGTATTTAATAGTACCTAGTTTTCCCAGGTTGGGCAAAGTATTCTTGGGTTTTGCCATTTGGAATTGATCAGTAGCAGCCCGGAGTTTGTGCCGGTAGATGGCAATAGGCTCGCCCCCTATTAGGCTCCACTGTACAATCACACCCGCGCGTACGAAACTTCACATTGGTGAATCATTTGGGTTAGGTTAGAATAGTGACCATTACCTCTATTGCTGGTGAATCATTTGGGTTAGGTTAGGTTAGGTTAGAACAGTGACCCTTAACGCGCGACGGCGAGCGAGCGAAGCGAGCGGTGCCGCGGCAGCGGCCGCCGAGCGCCATATCCCCTCTATTTTTGGTGAATCATTTGGGTTAGATGAGGCGGTGAATGTCTCGTATATTAGACGATGAAAGCCTCAGGGTTATTGACCTTGATTTCAAGGTCAATGTGGTACTCGTACTGTAAATTTTTTTTTTTTTCGGCGTCTATTATTTTGCGCACTTTGTTGTTTTCAATAATACACTAAAAAAGGTCTATAGTACCAAAAAAAAAATAGCTAGTATATAAAAGCGCCGGGTGCGTTTGTACAGTGGTTCCCCCTATTATGGGACTTTTTAACATATCTGGCAAAACGTGGGATTGTGGGTGTACTTTAGGTACATCTATACCTAACCCTTCGGGGATTACAAGCGTGATGTTATGGTTAAGTAAGTAGTTTTAGTTCTAGGAATAATTTTACGAAGTAACAAACAATAAGTAGGTAAGTACGTGTTTTGTAGAACCCCGATCCCGGGGATACTTGTAAGTCTCCTTCAGAACAGTAATTATACTAAGTAGGTATGTTACTCCTTGCGCAACTTCTAAATTATTGAGACAACAACAGACATTTCTTTTCATTAGCAAAATAAGACAATAACACATCGCCTAAGGGCCCTCGCCCACGGCGACTTTTTGTAGCGATGCTGTCGCGCGTTTACGAAATGCGCGACTGCATCGCTACTAACGCGCGTTAGTCGCATTTGCAACGCGCTACAGAAGCGATACCAACGCGCTATTAACGCGCTACAGTATCGCGACTGTATCGATGCAAACGCGCGACCGTGTCGGACGACATCGGGGAGAGAACAGAGGGAGGGTGGCGCGTGAGTGGAGAACCGAGCTTTCGTTGCCTACGCTTCGGCTGCTTACGTAAAAGCAGCACCAAAGGCAACGTGACTAATGTTGCCTCAACGGAGTCCATCATGCAACTGTAGCGATCGCAGGTATTTTTGTGCCGTTACTGAATCGCGTTTGCATCGCGACAGAAGCGCACCAGTATCGCGTTTGCATCGCGACTGAATCTGGGCCCGTGGGCGAGGGCACACAGCTAGCGACCGCTTCGCGACTGTATCGATGCGGACGCGCGACAGCATCGCTACTGCATCGCTACAAAAAATCGCCGTGAGCGAGGGCCCTAAATTGTCCAAAAAATCGGAGCGCTAAATTGTTGCATCTACTTTTGTCCTTATTCTAATAAATCTGATGTCTATATTCATTATTTTATGTAGGTATAGTGTTCAAACGATTATAATATTGGCAATAACGTCGATAACTAACAAACAAAGTAGGTACATACTGTATGGTAAATATTGTCTATTGGCTCAATTAGCCCGTCGCATTCAGCCTTGTGTATAGTTTACCGTGCAACTGATGATATAAACGATAGTAAACGACTTATTTGTTGTAGTCCATAAACATTGTATAGGTATAGGCTATGGACTAAGTGGATGCTTTATTAAGTAAGGGCCTGTTTCACCACCTACGATTAAATTCCTATTAACTTACTAGCACGTAATTTTATAAATACAAATTCTGTTTCATTTATGAATCTATTTGGTGAGTACCTAGTGGCTATTCGGACATCGTGAAATAGGCCCTTAGTACCTACTTTTTTTTTTTTTTTTTCAGAGCTCAATATTTATTTATAATAACATCATCATTATATATCAACATATTAACTTGTCTTAAATATTACAATTTAACAATATAAACTAAATATAAACTAAAACTAATCTAAAACTACTATAAACTAATCTAAAATTAAAAATAAAACTAAAACTAGTCTAAAAGACCGCTACCACTTGGCAATGTTCCCAAAATGCTGGCAGCATTGCCACGTTGTATGGCAATGCTTAACCTTTGGGCAAAATAAAGGCCAGCATTTTGGTCACATGTTGCGTCGACCAGACGCCCAGATAATTCTTTGTAAATTCGATGGGCTCCTGGTCCCCACGGCCCTAGCGTCTCGACCCCAAAAGGCTCAAATATGTACCCGCTATCGAGGGTACTATATTTGCGCCTCTTAAGTCCTTCCGCTGATTCAGCCGCAGCACCAGCCCTACTTTGAGTTCCTTGAAGATGAGACGGCGCAAGGGTGTCTACGCAAGTAGCATCCCACACCAAAGGTCGCCCCATCTTCCAAGGAATAAGAGTCATTCCATCAGGTCTTTTGCCATCATCACGCATGAGGCCAACAGGTTCTAAAATGGCCGCACAATTAGCAGTGGCAAAAGCCCGACGGATTAAATCATTAAGGCTGGAGTGGCGGGGAATCCTACCTGCGCTTCTGCAACAGGACAAGCCGTGGTGACCAAGCCGGCCAACAGCAATGCCACAGTGGCAGCGGTGAGGAGCACAGCACGATGCACCCAACCGGAGTGATGCTGCAATGCGGAAAGCTGAGGAATCTATGAGGGTTCCAGTGTTAGGCGATGGGAGAGCCTGCAGCCACAAACCTGATTCCCACTCACCAACGGCTAAGAGACGAGCACGGTCTGCGGAGCTTAAGTACGTATGCAAAAGGTTGTTCCGTATTAGCTCGCAGAGAGGCCTATCCCATAGCCGCTGAGAAGACGATGTTTGTGGTAATTCGTAACTTGGGCAGGCTAATATCCACGCGTTCTTGGCCTCGTTCAGAAAACTTATATCAATATTGTCCAAAGAGGCTGCAAGAATTTTTTTGGTTAAATTTAGAGTACTATGGACCGAGGACAGGAACGCGGGTAGAGCTACACCAGAAATTGATCTGATGCCGAGGCCTCCAAAACGTATAGGAAGTGAAGCCTGTAACCACTCTCGCTCTCCTAAATTTATGTTCAAAATTGAAGCCAAAGTATTTCTTATGATGTTATCTAAACTCTTAAGAAGCTCTGTGTGCTTCCAGAGTTGACAACATCGTATATTATAAGTAAATTTAGGAACAAAAAGACAGAATCTAATGATGGTAAAAGCCATGTGTACGTTTATTTTAGATAAACGATTAGAACAATCTACAAAATTTTGAATTTTTTCTTCAAAGAAAAGGGGGAAGGATTCGTCGAGAATGGGGGAACCCAGTAAACGTAGCGAAGATTTGTCAATAATTGTAATATTGGGGGCTAAGCTATTGAATTTTTGTACAACCAAATCTTTTGAGGGGTATGTGTCTGAAATAAAAAGTTCACACTTTGAAAAATTTAGTTCCAAACCGATCTTACGAAACTCGTCTATTAAAAAGGTAAGATCGTTATAGACTGTATTTATGTCACCACCTAAAGTCCCATCATCCAAGTACCAAACATTAAGCTTGGAGTCAAGACGTTGGATGATGGGATGGATGGCGAGGCCAAATACAGCTGGACCTAAGGGATCACCTTGCTGACAACCAACTGCAGATAAAATTTCGTTACCATGATAAGTTAATTTAGAGGAAGACCCGTAACATTGCCAAAGGAAATTGTATAGTTTTGGAATTTTGTCTTTCACTTGCGTTAATAGAGCTCCCCTATCTACGGAATTGAAGGCGTTCTTCACATCCACTTTCAACAACACCTCTCCACAATTTTGATCTAAAAAAGTTCTCACGGAATGAACAGCGGCCTCACAACCACCTCGCGAGCCAAACCCTAACTGCAAAGGTTGAAAAAGATTTGCCAACTCAGAAGAAGATTTTTTGCAGCAGATTTTGGCTGCGAGACGACGATAGGTTGTCCCAATAGCTATTGGTCTGATACCGCCGTCTTTCTTTTTTAAAGCACAAAGATTAGCACCGTATAGAGTCTCAATGATATCTCCGTTGACCCGCCCTGATAACATAAGGTTAACTAGAGACGTCAAGTCCTTAAGAAGGGATCCACCTGTTTCACCATTCCCGCTGCACAAAAGGTCTTTTAAATGTTGCGGCGTGAGAGCATCTAAACCACCAGCGGAACCCTTCTGAAAGGAAGCGACGGCTGCAGATATATCCAGGTCGTTAACCTCAACGGCGATATCAGATCCACACGGTGCTTCAGGAAATAGGAGAGTAGCTGTGGGAGGCGGATGTTTTCCTTCCAGAGCCGAGAGGGTTTCAGGGGTAGCAGGTGCTATTGTGTCACTGGAAAACAAGATACGTGATGCTCCTTTTATATCTCCGTCACCAAGTTTACTTTCCACCAATCTGTAGGTAGCAGACTCAGAGACGGGTTTCGCAGTAAATTTAGAATTTTGATTAGATACCGAGTCAATGACTGACAATAAAATTGGTTTTTCCAGTGTGCTGTACTTCACACAGTTCTCTTTAACTCTAGTTGTCAGAGATTTTTTATTACTAGGCTCAGGAACAACATAAAGTACAGCATACGGAAAGTATAATAAATGTTCCCAGGCATGCTTAGAATTTTGTAATATAACGGCCCTGATAGCCTGAGACAAAACAGAGGCGACAGAAATACGTGCTCCACGGGGAATGCGCTTCAAAACTGGTATTGAAATTTTACAATGAGCCAAAATTTTCTGAAAAGGGTGAGCCGAAAGAGAAGTGCTTGGAGAATTTAAAATACCTGTATTTAAATTTGGTGCTGAAAGGGGGATGGTATTTATTTTGTGACATTTACCTTGGTGTATTTTTAATCCCTTCTGGCCTTTAAAATAACGTTCCTGGGAACATTCGGAGCATCGAATCAGATTTTCCTGTGACACAGTTCGATAGACACTGTCAGTAATATCCGCCTGAACACATCGTTGCTTAACACGCGATGACAAAACACGTCCTCCAAGTCGGCGAGCAGGTGTTGGTGTCGTGGGCGGGGAGAAATACTCGTCGCTCGAGCTCGACGCAGCTACCGCGGCCGGTGTCGTCACAGCGCTCATAGTGGGGCTGGGTACCGGCGACGGCGGTGAGGCGGAGCTGAGCGACGAGTCAGAGTCTGAGGAGATTCGAGTCGGTGGTGGGCATGCTCTTTGCGAGGCTGATCTTGTCAACATTTCTTGCACAGGGTGGCAAATGCTATACATTTTAATTTCTTCCTATTCAGCGCCGTCTATCTACGAGAACATAAATTAAAAATGAACAGTGTTGCCAGCGTACATCCATGAAGCAATTTTTAGTACAATAAAGTAGAAGTGTACGCGTATAATCTTTGATTTCGATATTTTTGAGTTAGTTATTATTTTTCGTATTTTTTTTTTGCATTTGTGAAAGGTCTCCGATCATAGTATTGTATTAATGTTTTGCTCTTATTGATCAAAAAAGAAACTATTAGTAGAATTTATAAATATGAAATGACTACAGCCACAGGGTGACAGGCTGATGTTGACATTTCATTGCAAAAAAATTCTGCGGTTGCGTTGCGAATATTTTTGTAAATATTTCGTTTGCTTGCCAATTTTCAGTGTAATTTACGTCAAGTTTAGTTCGTTGCTCCGTATTTAGTAAAAATCTTGGAAGATAAACGTTCCCATCGAATGTCTACTTTCTAAATCACCACGACTTGAGCCCCCCGTGCTCCTCGGTGATTTAAATGCTTAGGCCCTCCAAGTGCTCTGTGGGCCCACCGTAAATAGGAGTTTGGACCGTATTATTTAAGTGTTTAACTCCGCCCAGACGACCCACTGACCAAGTGTTTTGTGTTTATACTTGAATAACCATGTCTCGAAACAATGTTGTGTACCTATTGCCTACCTGGCTGCCAAGTCATCAAAGATGACGGTAAATATGATGTTCTTTTTCTATCTACACAATGTATTGCTGGTTTGAGTTTGAGTGTAATGTTTTGTTTTACATAATAAATGTAAACATGCAAAATTGGTATTTATTTTATTATCCTCGAAACAACAAGTTTAGTGTCGAATTAGCGTTACCGAATTGAATAATGTAGAATGGTTGAAAATTCTGTTGTAGTAAAACTAAACCTAAAAATTTAAAATCCAGTTTGTAGAATTTTCAACCATTCTCCATTATACAACTCGGTAAAGCTAATTCTACTTGGTACAATATTATTTATGTAGCTATGGTAACGTACCACGTGACATTGAATAGTGTATGTCCGCGTAACTAGATGGCGTTGCCTAAGAAAAGCCTAAGTTGCCAGTCTATCTCAGTATATATAATAGTAGTCTATGATTTCTTGATCATTTTCATTTTGTTTTTCTGTGCTTTTCGGAGATGACATTATAGATGTCATCTCCTTTTCGGTACTTTTTGATTCATGATATCGCTCTATTTCTAATTAAAAGAGTTTGCGAATGTTGTGAGTTTTTTTTAAGCACTGTAAAATATCGTCAGAAACGATTAAAACTGTATAAATATGGTTAAAGGTTAAAAATAAGAAAATGTATGCAAATTCCAGTTTTTCGAGACGTCTGTTGACGTTGACGTTTTTTCAAGTACCTACTTTTAGGTGGCAATTTTATAAAGTTGTTAAACAGTTTAAATTCAGTTTTATTTGATCGTAACATTGATCAATGTTTTTATTAGGATTCGTTGTTACTATTTGGATGTGGACGTACCTAGTGGAAAAATATTAAATAATGTAATTCCTAGACATATATTTAGGTACTAAAAATATCGATAATCAGCTGATGAAGCTGATTTAATTAATTGATTTTTAGAATTAAGTACTTGTATGAAATCCTATAAAACCTCGCACACTTATCCGCGCCAAATCGGACGAATCGCCAGAAGAATTACTTAGGCACATCGTTTCGTTCGGCACGGCACGGTCAATTCTTTGGGCGCTGACAGACACTAACTTCATTCGCTGCAAATTATTTTCGTATAAGTAGATCTATTTTGAATTTAGATGCAAAACCTACACCCTGCGTGCTAACTAAATGCCATCCAAACACGCCTGAGTTTACAAACAAAAGAGCATCGATCTAATTTTAAGACATTCAAGGGCTTGAGACGGTTACATTTGATTTTCTTTCGTTTTTATCTCCTATGTATTTCTATCTTTTAAGCCCTGTTGATAGTGTTATTTGTACGCGACAGCTACTTGTTTCTTAATAAATATAATTTACTCGTATCTCGTCGCCATTGGACCTTGATCCGGCGTCATCTAACAGCGACATGCACTGTTCTGACTGACATAATATCAAGTAGATGGTAAACAAAATGCATGTTGTATCGATTTACATAATTTATTATTAGATTGTGGTAAACAAGGAGGTATTTTTCTAGCTTTTAATTAATTAAACGTTAAGTAGGTAGGTTAGATACCTATATTTACTTCGTTTGGACCTGCTTTAAAAGATTCTGTAGTAGACCCAATTAAGATAATTATACGTAGTGGACCCTAAATGAATAAATTGTGCTATTGAGTACATAGTCATCATCAGAGCATCACAGTTTTAAAACTGCGGTAGCATGTTGGAAATACCTCTACCATTATGGAAAACAAACCATTTCTGAAACACACTTTTACCATCCCTGTCAGGATATAAAATATTATGTAGCTTACGGTAACTTTGAACAGCCTATTTCAATATTTTTTTAAGAAAGGAAATGATTAATAA
The DNA here is from genome assembly GCA_905163495.3 of Cosmia trapezina. Lineage (NCBI taxonomy): Eukaryota > Metazoa > Arthropoda > Insecta > Lepidoptera > Noctuidae > Cosmia > Cosmia trapezina. The sequence continues at coordinate 9,571,677 of LR991044.1, forward strand.
GCTTGGCTTGTGGAAACTTTTAAAAATTTCACTGTAATTTTCCACAACATAAGTCTAATAATCTCGGAATCTAGGTATCTAATTTACATTGAAAAATCTATTGAATTGAATATTTTTACATTGTTTTTTTTCTATTTTGAAAATACACAAATAAAAACAATAAAAAAACAACAAAAGGAACCTTTTAAAATTGCATTGATTTCGAACATTTTACAGCTCTTTGTTCACGTCGAGGCCCGAGCCCGAAAAGTAGTTTTAAAAATATTATTATCTAATAATATAAATTATTTGTTTAATTATTAATTACAGCACAATAAAATTAATTATAGAACGTACCTGACATCATTTTTGCTAATTTTCCAAATTAACGATTTAGAAAACAAGTGCTTCTCATGAACAGACACCACAACTCGTTCACTCCTAATTTATTTATTTGCACTACACTTATTATTCTACTAGTTACTATTATTTATTTTTTAAATTTTAACAATAAACGTTGTATTTATTGTGAGGCGTTGTAATCATGTCGCGTGCATTTGTAACTAAACACACGCATTGCCCGGGGAGCCTAATGCGATACAAGGTACAGACAGGATGAATAATCATTTGAGGATAAATACATTATAATTTATTAATGATATTTGTCACGCTTTAATTTAGGAATTGGGTTCTTATTAGAAATAATTGTTTGGTTATCCTGTGTGTGAACTTGTGAGTTTGTGAGGTACTAATAGACTATTAGTACCTACCTAGTATGTATTTTTATTTACTTATAGTTACCTACTACCAAATCTGCAGCTTTGTGGAAACTAATGATACCTCATTTGTTAAAATCCGTTCGCCCATTTGGTTTCTATGAGAGGGACATGCAACAAACAATAAGCCGACGTTCGCACGGACGTAAAAATATCGTGGCGGGATTTTATTGCGCACCAACTTAAGTTGTTGAGCCGAGCATTGAGAATCCAATCTAACAACAACAGAATGCATTCTAGCGCGACGAAAAAACACACTGTTGGATTTTCAACTCTCGGCGCTAAGCAGAGCGTTGAAAATCCAATGCGCGAAAAAAAATCGCCGCGATATTTTAACGTCCGTGCGAACGTCGGCTAACAAAATGATTTGCCGTCTTTTGGTCTGATTATCGAAATCAGAGCAAACCACGGCAACTCTTAACTTAGACAGGTGTATTGATGATTCTTAGCCGACGTTCGCACTGCATTTTCAACGCTCTGCTTAGCGCCGGGAATTGAAAATCCAACAGTGTGTTTTCCGTCGCGCTGGGATGCACTCTGTTGTTGTTAGGTTGGATTCTCGAAGCTCGGCTCAACACCGAGAGTTGAAAATCCAGTGCGCGATAAAATCCCGCTGCGATTTTTTTACGTCCGTGCGAACGTCGGCTTATGGTTGTATGTAATTATCTATCTTCTATCTATATAAATAAAAAAAGGGAAGTCCTGACTGACTGACTTTTTGACTGACTCATCAACGCCCAGCCCAAACCCTTGGACCTAGAAAGCTGAAATTTTGCACAGAGGTTCCCTTTATAATGTAGACAAGAAATAAGGAAGGAATTCCCGGTAGCAGGTTCCCTTGGGATATTTTCCAACATCCACGCGGGCAAAGCTGCGGGCAAAAGCTAGTGTAAATATATATTTACAATTGTCGCGAATCATATTTTCGAGACTACCATTTTAAATCGGCATTAAACGCGCTTCGTTTAAATGTAGATTTATTATGACAAAATTTTTAGCGTTCAAAATTATCGTTGTATCCTCTCTAATAAGGGGTCTATTGATTCCGAACATCAATAGGTACGTTTCATTTAAATGTAAGTAAGCATAGTAATAATTTAAATAGTTAGTGATTGTTTCAGTGACTGTACTGATAGGTAACTGATAGTGTTATCTGGTATCTGTCCTGTCCTGTGTCCTAATGGGACCTTTATCAGTCCGTTAGCTAGTTACAGCTATGATAACGTGGACTTTCTCCTGGATTCGATACAGGGTTATTGGTAAAACACAAGCAACCTCCAAACAACTTTTATTATGGGACCAAACCTGAAATCGCGAAAAAAAAATCAGCTGTTCAGTACATTTATCTACATCAAACTCCTCAAAATGTAGGGAGCAGCTGATTTTTTTTTCGCGATTTCAGGTTTGGTCCTATAGTAAAAGTTGTTAATAATGATGAGTACAATTACCCCTTAAGAGGTTGCTGGTGTTTAACCAATAACCCTGTATATGGCTACAGAACGCTTTTAATAAAAATGTTTTACCCAACTGTTGGTAGGTACACAAGGTACCGCTGGGGTCGCGGGTTGTCTGAAGGGGTTAAAAAAAAAAAAAAAAAAGGTACACAAGGTAGGTAGGTCAACTGCAGTGGTAACAAGCTTTTTTTACCAAGTTTTTTTTTATTAATTAATTTTATTTATTTTACAATTTATGTACACACAGAGAAATACATAGAGATACATCATACTTATAATTAGGAGTACAAACTACTGTACTGGTACTGCTTTGTTTTAATACTTATTTTCTTTTTTTTACGTCGCCTGCAATAAATGGTATTATTAATATTATTTTAAAATGTCTTTGACATGTCTTGGGACCCTGGGGCCCCGGACCTTTGGAAGGCATACGAGGGGCCGAAGCCAACTCGCAGAGGCCCCTTAGACAAAATGACTGTGATGTGAATGATGAGATTATCTGGAACAAACAGACAGACAGACAAACACAAAACATTTAAAAATTGTTTTTCTGTTATACTTATTACCGTAAGTATAACAGAAAAACAATTTTGAGGAGCTCGTGGAGCTGAGGAGCTCGTGGCTAAGTAATAACAGCCGCACGGGTAAATCCGTCAGGTTAAGCTACGCTTGCCGGGGTTGGTCAGTGGATGGGTGATCATCTTTACATAGCGAGATTCTTCCGTGCCTCGGAAAGCACGTTAAGTCGTTGGTCCAGGCTGTCATTCGTGTATCTTTGACAGTCGTTACGGGTCGTCAGAAGCCCGAAAGTCTGACAACCAGTCTTACCAAGGGGTATCGTATTACCCAGTAACTGGGTTGTGGAGGTCAGATAGGCAGTCACTCCACGTAAAATACTGGTATTCAGCTGCATCCGGTTAGACTGGAAGCCGACCCCAACATAGTTGGGAAAAGGCTAGGCAGATAGACTTATTACCGTAAGTAGTAGGTATATACATACTTTCATTATGCGTTTAGTAAAAAGCTGTTATTATGACATTACAAACAGATACTTCAATTTTATTTATTTGTATAGACTAGCTTCAGTCAATCAGTCTGCGTGCTATTTCTTTTTCCCCCGACACACCCCGTGGCCATAGACTTATAAAAAAAGATGGACTCCGCGCCACGCATATCGAAAGTGAAGCACCCTACCGATCTATGTGTGCGTGATTTGAGTACCTGCAAAGACGGCGTCGCTCGTGTCACGTAATGGCGGCCGGTCGGCATACTATGATGTAAATGTGTGCGCGAGGCGTGTTTGTACAAACGGACCCGGCATACTTACTGTGCTTCACTTTCGATATGCGCAGCGCGGAGTCCATCTTTTTTTAGAAGTCTATGCCCGTGGCATATCGCATCGTCACGCCAGCCCGCGCTATTTTTTCTGACTTTTTTTCTTTTTACTCGGCTCCTAAGGGTCGTAGCGTGATGTTAAATAACCTATAGACTTCCTCAAGAATTGGGCTATCAAATGCAAAAATATTTTTTCAATTCCGACCGGTAGTTCCAGAGATTAGCGCGTTCAAACATACAAACAAAACACTACAAAACCTTGATTTGAGATCACTGATCGTATAGCTGTCAGTGGCTGTATGTCCGTCAGTCGTCCCGGACGTGACCTATTATCAGTCATCTGTTTTATGGAAGTTGTACCTACTTACAGCCAGAGATAACTTTATTCGATTTTTAGTAGTGCAGGGTAGAGTCGAGGGAGGAGCTCGTGGCTAAGTAATAACAGCCGCACTGGTCGATCCATCAGGTTAAGCTATGCTTGCCGGGGTTGGTCAATGGATCCATCTTTACATACCGAGACTTCTCCGTGCCTCGGAAAGCATGTTAAGCCGTTGGTCCCGGCTGTCATTTGTGGATCTTTGACTGTCGTTACGGGTCGTCAGAAGGCCGAAAGTCTGACAACCAGTCTTACCAAGGGGTATCGTATTACCCAGTTACTGGGTTGTGGAGGTCAGATAGGCAGTCGCTCCATGTAAAATACTGGTATTCAGCTGCATCCGGTTAGACTGGGAGCCGACCCCAACATAGTTGGGAAAAGGCTAGGCAGATTGATTGGGTAGAGTCAAAATGGACTCGTTTTCACAATCCATTGCTTCATATGTTCTAAAAATTTGTCTGCTAAAAAACGTAAATAATGCAATGAATGTTGTTGAACTGTCAAAATTAAACCGATTATAAGCCGACGTTCGCACGGACGTAAAAATTATCGCGGCGGGATTTTATCGCGCACTGGATTTTCAACTCTCGGTGTTGAGCCGAGAGTTGATAGGATAGTATGCACTCAATATGTGTAATCTATGATGCACTCTGTTGTTGTCAGAGTGAACAAGTGCATCAAGTGCGTGAGTGTGCATCCTAGCGCGTCGAAAAATACACTGTTGGATTTTCAACTCTTGGCGCTAAGCAGATCGTTGAAAATCCAGCCGACACAGACACAGTTCGTAGTAGCAGTTAACGCCAAAAACAGCCGTTTTTACCCGACTGCGCCAGAAGGAGGGTTGTGTTTTTGGCGTTAACTGCTATAACTTCGAACCTAAGAGGTTAGAATGTAGTAGAAATAAAGCATCTGCTTTTTGAACATAAGCAGAAAAGTTAGAGAGAGAAGAGTACCTATAGGATGCTGTATGTTCAAACATTTTAGACAACCGAAGGTAACAACATGCTAACGTGGGCTAACATGGGTTAAGGTTTTCTTTTGAACTTACTTGACTTTTCTTTATCGACTTGCGCAGAAGCTTTGAGAATGTAGGCTGCAAGAGCAGAAATGCACCCTACATTTATACGTAAGTATACTTAGGTACATAAAATTTTGCATAGATATGGGGCTTCAAAGTCTGTTCTTACTGAATATTTATTTCGACTTGATTAAAAAACACTTCTTCGATTGAAAGCCCGGGGCGGTAACGTCTTGACACGTTCTGGCCCTGAGCATTTAATTTCCATGGCTTCATGACGACACACAAACTGCATCGCGCAATCAGAGTTTACCGCGCGAGTAGCATAAATACAACTTCCCTACATCAACCGTCGGGCAGTAGCCCACCAGACACGACACCCGTCTGGTCGGAGGCTCCTCCCTTTTCTATTGAGGATGTGCGAACTTTACACCCTGTTCCTCATTCCTCTATTCTCGTGACGTCAGCGCAGCCTTCGTGCAACTCCGTCAGCGTGACGTCATCAAGTATCACTTCCTCAAGCTTTCGAGCGGCGTGTCACACTGCCAGCCAGCATACACGGCTTCAACGGGTATCCTGACCACCAGCATGCAGCGGACGCGCATTCCTGGTCATCACCTTCAGCCTCAACCGCAACCCAGCGCTGTACACTCCGACTAACTGGAGCATAACGCAGCGCCACCCCGACTCACTCGGGAATCACCGCAGACGGTTCCGACTCACCGTGAACTATGCGGCACCCGGTTCCGACTCACTGGAACCACAACCGGCACTGGCAAGGATCGCAAGATGCACGACTCAGCCCACTATCGACCTCCTGTCTCCGGAGGGAGTGATGTGGCGGCATCTGCATCGCCACATACGAACTACGCATCACAATGACATGACGTCACACAACCTGCATCGCGCAATCAGAGTTTACCACGCGACTAGCATATATACAACGTCCCGACATCAACCGTCGGGCAGTGGCCCACCAGACACGACACCCGTCTGCTTGGGGGATCCTCCCTTTTCTATGGAGGATAAGTGAACTTTACACCCTGTTCCTCATTCCTCTAAAGTCGTATTAAGGCTCTCGCGACGCGATATTTCGATATTATATCCGTAGAAAAATATCGCGTCGCGACGCGATATCGCCTCTGTCTGTAGGAGCCTTTATGCGTGTCGTACGTATTATCAGTAGTCGACCTAGAGCCAGCTCAGGGGTGGTCATGACTCCCAATGACCCCCGGGGATCCGCCCTCTCGTTCACTCACGTGCCGGACTGTGCCAGTAATGTTTATGAAGTAGTTAGCCACCTACTATTTAATGTTAGGTACTGCTATGTAAGTAAACGTCTCTACCAACAAATCCCTAAAACAAATAACACTGAGACACTGTTAGTGAGTGCCTAATTATGTCGTGAGCCTTAAGTCTCCCGTAGACAGGCGCGACGCGACTACGGTAGGTAGAACTATTTTTAATGTAGTTTTCATAAAAATTGTTCCACCAGAGTCGCGTCGCGCCTGTCTACGGGAGCCATTTAAGGTTGCTATTTGTAAATATGAATAGGTTATTTGATAGTTTTTAGGACACCGATGAAAAATGTTCCTTGTGGTCTATTTTCCTTAAAATAAAACTCAATTTAATTTTCGTACCTAGTCAAAACGACCAAACCTCAGACCAAATACTTACGCGCAACGTAAAGATTAAGTTCCTTCCTTAAATCCTGCAGACAGAAATAGGGGCCCCCCTATTTCTTCTTTTATAATAGCGGGGCTCCCTCGACCTGCTGACGAAAACCCTAACCCAAGCCTAACCTACCTAGCCTAAGTTTTGAGGTTAGGTAGTTAGTTTGACTGGTCAAGCACAGATTTAATTAAATTAATTTTCGACGTTTGCCTGACCAAATTAAAATTAATTTCTCTATGTAAGTACTTAATATTTAATGTCTGGGGGACCCATAATTCGCCAACAGCAAGAACAACAATGTGATCGAATGTATAATCCAAGGTATAGGTAGTAGGTATTGCAGCTAGATCAAATATCCCTTACGACCACCGTGTTGTAGCAATTGCACAGTGCATAATAATATTATTTGCAATAATAGGTAATGCTGTGTGTACAGAATGCATGATGCGAAAGTCGGTAAAGTAATGAATGGGATAGTCAGCTTCTTCGCAGACCAATTTTTTTTTTTTGTTAGTATTATATTTTTAGCTTTGAAAGACGAAAGCCAACGCCATCTATTGATTGGTAAGGCAAAATAACACTGCCTCTAGTACTCTACTACATTTGTAGATGACGCTGGTACCGGTGTTTTAGGTCCTTCATAATACTCTTTACATATTTTTAATTTTCCCGTTGTTTTCTACATTTTTTTAAGGCAATACTTACCTAATTATCACTATGTAGAGCAATGTAGAGCTATAATTGTATTTGCATCCATATTTTTCTTAGTTGATAAAAAAAGTTCAGCAGACGTTTTGATGCTTTGCTTCTAAATTATTTGTCTATGTTACTTCCATAAAATGTCAAATGTCAGGTAATCAACTAAGGATTCGAAGGCGGGAAAGTTTAAAATAATCACTGTGTGAAACAAAATAATAAAAGTAGCTTATTTCCTTCTTATTCATTTTTTTTTTGGGCTAACAATCATGTATAATACAAAGTATTAATCGCTTGCTTTGATCGCATAAAATAGTAAGTAGCAACATTAAATTATCATTTCATCCGCTCTATCTTTACTACTTTCATTAAAATTATTTTAAAACTTGAGGTTATTAAATTTACAGTATTTGACTGGTTTATTCAATACTTACTCCCTCAAAAATAATAACTCTACAAACATTGACTTATATATTACTGCGTAATCCATGTCTAGAAAAGTATACGTTTTATAAATTTGGAAAAGCAAGAAAAATAAGTACTTAAGTACGGAATATCGAATTGATTTCTAAAATTTCTCTCATCATGCCCCATAACATCATGCATTCATGCATTTTACTAATGCATAATTTCATCTGGACATTTTTCATGCTTCTATCGTTTTCGATTTGATTCGAATCCCTGTTCCCAGCTAGCCCTGCGAAATGCGATGGTTGGTCGACTCTCCCGTTCCTTCCTCGTGGTCAAACTTAATGGTCAAACTGATTTAACCACGAGGAATTCTGTTCCGAATAGTCAAACTACTTAGTTTGATGAAAAATATACACCCTTTGTTATAGTTCGTAAATATACTTGTACAGTCATTAACAAAAATAATTATGTTAGTTTATTTAAAAAGTACCCAGCACTTATACCGCCATGCATTAATTGCAGCTGAAACTTCATTATGAAATCCTTTTAAAAGAGATACTTTTTCATTAGAACATTTTTCTTTTTGTAGTTTCACGTAAACAAGCAACTGTAATTGGTTTCTGACATTTCATGGATTTGTTTAGTTGGCCGTTCCAACTTTGGACCACATTGTTTGTGCAATGTCTCTGGCCATAAACAGACCTTTGTTTTCGGAATAATTTATTGTTATTTATTAATTTTCTTTCTTATTCTATTTACATTTTTAAATATTTCTTAAAAAAGCATATTAAAAAAAAACATTTAAAAATATAAAAAAATAGCGGTCCGCCGGTGTCGGGAGCGGGGTCCAAGCTACCGGCGGTTAGGGCTGCAGAGATAGGAACCTCTTCACAATACGAGCCGTATCGAGGAGTACTGCCTTCTGAATCTGGCCCTTCGTTCGTTCCACATGTCAACAACCTCGTGAGCTAAGTCGAGATATTTTATTTGTTTTTTTTTTTGCAGCTTTCACGAGGTTTTGGTCATGTGGAATGGTAACATCGACAATCATTGTGCGGCGCGCTAATCGATCTATCACCACTATATCGGGCTTATTGGTGACAATAGTCCCGTCAGTAATGATAGACCGATCCCAGTACAACGTGACATGGTCATTTTCGAGAACTGGGTCGGGCACATACTTGTTTTGTAGGATGGAAGAATTGGTTGGTTTAGCAGAAATAAACACCTTCTAATTTAAATAAATCAGCTTTTATTTTTGCACACTTTTCATCTTTACTACCGCCTTTTATTTCTGCTAAACCAACCAATTCTTCAATCCTACAACTTATTATTATTATTTTTTATTTTTTTTTAATAATATTTCTATTTATTTATGTACCTAAACACTTGATAAAAAGTTTAAATAGCCACCATTAACTTTGAACATGAGGAAGGAAAGTACTTTTGTTAATGACTGCACAAGTAAATAAAGGGTGGATATTTTTCGTGAAACTAATATAGTTTGACTATCGGGAACAGAATTCCTCGTGGTCAAATTAGTTTGACCATTCAGTTTGACCACGAGGAAGGAACGGACTCTCCGGCTCTGCGGGCTCTACGATTGGTTCGCTCTCTCTCTCCCGTACGTAGCGAATCCATTTCATTTTTCATTAGCGCTCAATGCGTCCGCTACTGCGACGCGTTGTGAGTTGTGACAGCTGGTTGTCTATGGGAGTGTTTGCTCGTATTGAATTTGTGACAAAATATTTCATGTTCGGTGAAATACGGGAAATTATTACATTTCTCGCATGACAGTGAATAAAATAAGCGTTTGAATATGGCGTTGGAGGGTGTGAAAAGTGAAAAAAGTGAGGAAAACAACGGCAACGTACCAGACAGCAAGGCAAACGGGATCGACAACAAAAGTAAACAGGTACCGATATGACTTTTTAATTTATTTTTTTCACTGCGATTTTCGCATCCTCGGTCCTCAAAGCTTCACCGTAAATTCAGAAAGACCTTAGATATGTTGTGTTTATATTTTTTGGAGCTTCCATAACGCTGGCATTAAGTAATAATACCGGTTAATCGGAGCGGTGAGTAAGGCAAGGGTGTTTTCGCGCATCATGTATGACCGGGGTACTCAGGATAGGTGGTCACTCTAAACGGGGATATGACCTATTTCAGGCGCAACTATGCGGCGATTTTTCTGGGTTACTGCCGATTTTCGGTCAAATAAAATATGATGTCATTCGGGATCCTACCTAAATATATTTCTGTGTCAGGTTGTAGAGTGGTACTACATGGTATCTTCGGATATTTTTTCACAAATTTTTCGACGGCATTTTTTAGAATTAAAACCTTTCAGCGTACCTACTTTGATATGTCGTTGATACATGGTTCCTGCTAGTACCTACCTAGCTTAATTATTCATTTATTGATTATACTTTTCATTGATAGCATCAACATATAATATATTATTTTGTATGGGTTGTTTGGCCTTGTTAATAAATCTGTTTGAGAAATCAAGGCTGCTCATGCTTTTAAGTGAACTATTTTCTTTGGAAGTTGTAAACAATTTGATACTTACAGAACTTGAGTACAGGGTCCACAATTGTTACTACAAATGTTTACTTACCACCTAAGCATATACATTATGGAATGCAATAAAATATTGAGTATTGAGTAGAGACAAAAAACTGAAGTACTTATTAACTACTTACATTACAATTTGCGAAAAAAACTTTTTTATTTATTAATAAGACTTATGGCTGCTCTACTACCATTTTTACTATCAAATGTTATGATGCTGCATGAAAAATATCAATAAATTAAATTAAGATGATTAAGCCCAATCTAAGAGTAAGAGCAGTGGTGGCCCAGTGGTAACAACTGTGACTTACCGAGTTGTAGGTGGTAGGTTCGAACCCTGACAGGCGCTTTACTTTGTGTAAATTATTTCATCACCACTGCTCTCAAAACGGTGAAGGAATACATCGTGAGGAAACCCGGGATGTTCTAGAACCAAAAAATTCAAAGACATGTGACATCTACCAACTGGCACTGTGCCCGCGTGGTTACGGCCTACTCCCTCCGAGAGGAGGCCTGTGTCCCAGCAGTGGGAACATTATAGGCTGATTATGCTAAGCTCAATCTTGAAAAATCATGACTGTCAGAACTTAGTTGGTAGAGTCAACCATTAAGAAATCAGTGTAGGTGTACCAATTAAAACTAATGGTATTTCCCACCTATTATAGCTAGCATGTTATGAAGAATATTTCTGAGGCATGTGCTAAAAAGGCCATTCTAATTGACCCAGTCTGCCGACCCAATTAGAGCTATGGACATTACAATGAGATGTCAAATCGTCATCACCCACTCAATATTCTACAAGTTTATTATAAAATATAGCTGGGTTTTATAATGACTATGGGCTGTGTTTTAAGTTTTAAACAAAGCCATAATTTTCAAGGCAAAATGGTATTATAACAGGGTCTGGAGAATTGGCATGACCAAACGGAGCATACAGAATTTTAAAAATATTTCTCTTTAAAAGAATACACTCATAATCCCTTATGTCTATAATGGTGAACGTGTAGACGAAATTTTATTGAAATTGCTGTAATTGCAATAAAATAAAACAGTTTTTTCTCATAAAAAATGCAAATTTTGAGAAAATTGTGATTTTTTGTGACAATCATGTTTGCGATTTTTTGTGTCAATCATGTTTTGGTCCTATTTACTAAATAAAATCTTAAAGAATTCTATAACCATGAAAAAGAATGATGCAAATTTGTAGTTTTTGAGGACAAAAATTGATTTTGCATGCAGCAGAAATGCGTCAAAATATATTTGGGACCCATTTCGCCTTAATGGATTTTAGATTTTGAGTATCTAAGAAATGTAGAGACTGTTTTTTAAAGAAGCTAGAAACAATTACTGTGCTTAACAAACTTCTTGTAATTAGTGAAAATAGAGTGAGGACATTTTATCAAACAAGAGTGGAGCTCCTCTAGTCAATATAATAGTTGAGAAATAAAATTATAGACAGGACATAACACAACTAAATTCATCATGGTCTGCTAAAGGGAAAAACTTCAAATTTTAATTTATTTTTATTTTATTTATTTTATTATTTTAATTTTATTTTATAATAGTTGAGAAATAAAATTATAGACAGGACATAACACAACTAAATTCATCATGGTCTGCTAAAGGGAAAAACTTCAAATTTTAATTTATTTTTATTTTATTATTTTTATTTTATTTTATAATAGTTGAGAAATAAAATTATAGACAGGACATAACACAACTAAATTCATCATGGTCTACTAAATGGAAAAACTTCAAATGCTAATAAACAAATCTGATCAACTAGGTACCTATTCAAATTAGTTATGCATCACAGATCAAGAGATATCACAGTCAACACTCATAATGGGTCAAAACAACTTTTGACTTCAAAAGTCCGTCAAAACTCTTTTAGAAATTTATTGGGTACAGGCAAATTTTTATTGGTTTTGACTGAAAACAATCAAAAGTAGTCACATTAATTGTAACAGAAACATTGTTTATATATACCATAGCTGAAATCACATCTAGTCTCCAGTCTGGAATTCGTAGCCGAGACCCAGTACTCCAGACGAGCTCCAAGATACACACTAACTGTATAGTTTGGGGCTCTTATAATATTTAATTATAGCCATTTTGTCATCAACTGATCAGCTATGAGTTCAGTCATTCTTGTTTCCATTAGGTATCTGAAATACAATCAGTAGGTATTCTTGTATACACAAAGCAATGTAAGAAATTATATAGGTACATTTTTCCTCTTCCTGTCTTAATCCTATGCTACTTGGGTTTGAAGCAATGTGTGTTGTAAGTTGTGATAGTTCACAACTCCTTCACCCATCACCTTTGACATTTCTTCCATTTCAACTCACTCAAACTCTATTCATCCATTTTTCTCGCCCCCCCTCTTCCATCCTTCCAAAAAATGAAATAAAATAAATATAAAAAAAACAAATAAATTACTTATCTTGTATTGGTAGGCGTAGCTTTCGCGTGTAAGTCAACGAATACCAGATTGTTGACAGATTCGTGGTGCTTGTTGATCCTGTAGGCACCGAAAGTACCTACTTCAGTCCCCCTCCATTTGATGGCGAAATACCATCACCGGAAGTTTCCGGACGTGCCAACCTTCGTATTGTTTCAAAGCCTTCTATGACTTGCCCTTTCAGAAAATAAGAGAGGGAAGTGGACTATAGAAGTCAAATCATGAAAACTATGTAAGTATAAGAAAATGTAAAAAGAAAATCTGTAAAAACAGAAATGGACACATTTTTTAAGATTTTTTATTTACAGAACAATGACAAAACGAAATGAAATAAGCCACAGACAAAAACGCATAGAGAACTATTCTTCCACGACAAAAGAGGAACAAGACTGACGGATGACGCAAAAAGGCGGCATCAAGATTTTTTTATTATTTACAAAAACCACATCTGCTGGATTGCATTACCTATTAATTTATTACACAATTCGAGTAATGTCGCAATCTAGGTAGTGTGTCCTAATTCACATATTGATTCATTTTTTCATGAACTACAGCCGTATTTATATTGTATGGTGGGTAGGTCACGGGCCTTGCTAATATCCTGTAACCTTGTGTTTGGGTTTATATGGCAACTAACAGATGTGATTTTGTTACGTTTAATGAAGCTAAAAATGGAACAGATGATGAATTCCTAGGAAATGAGGAGGTAGCATGACTGGTACTGGTATAACAAAATATGATGTCTCTGATAGTGGTTGGAATGAGCTATTGAATTCTGGCAGTTTCGAACTGTTTCATTAGAAGCCGTTACCTGTTTCTGTAACGATTTGCGGATGTTTTATAAGCAGCTAATATCTAGATAAGTCGATTCAGTCGCCATGAGTCAGACATCCAGCCGATACGAGGCTAGATTCCGTTTTACACTAGCGTAAAATGTGTCTAGTAGAGACCTCATTATCTAAATAGAGCATATTATCCTTAATTTCCACAACGATTGTTATGATTCTACCTCTGCGGTCAAGGTCGTCGCAAATCCATGACGTTATGATAGTAGTACCTATTAGATACTGTGGGTACCCACAAGGCGTGGCCGACCCACCTTGCGGTTTATTCACTAGAAAAATCGTTATTCCAGCCAGCTAATGTAGCCATGAAGTTGGTAGCTAAATGGCGATCCAATCCAATAATTTTAGTCATTTTGCTGGGAGTAGACCATTAATGAACCGTAGTACAGTATAACTTATATAGAAGACTTCTGTAAAGTAACCACCCAAAGCAAGTTTAGATTTCAGCAAACGTGGCCAATTTGTTTTCGCTTCCACGTTTTGAAAGACGTTTATCGAATCAAAACAGTTCGAGTGACCTTGAGAGGTTTCTCCGCTTGACATGACGTCATCCCTAGAGAGGGACCGGGGAGGGATCGAATTTTAACGTACCTACCATCCCCGAGATTTGTAACCGATAAACGAAGAGCTGTCATAAACTCATAATTGATTATGGATAGTATCGTTGGTGAAAATTTTATGTGGAACCGACTTTGCAGGGGAGACCACGAAAGAATGGTTGCCAAAAACACAAATTGCCTACTAGCCTGAAAAAGATTAATGCAGTTAACTGTTGGGGTGAACTCGTTAGTTTCGTGTTCTCTTTGTTATAAGTACCATAGTACCTATAGCTACTCTTTTGAAGTGGCAATTTAATAGCGAAATTGAGTTCGCATGTGTTCTCCACTGAAAGGAAATTAAAGTTCGTTCCATGAAATTCGAAGCCATGAAGAAGAAGCCTTACTACGGAGTACATCATACGGTGGTTAAAGTTTCACAGAAAGGACCAATAAGTTTTATCCTTTCACGATTGTTGTGCTGCTTACCAAACACGAACTGGAAATTGTGTAGAATATTGGCGTGGTTATAAATAAATACGCCACAGCGAAGAGGAAGAGTGTAGCGTAAATGAATTGGATTATTCCACTAGAGCTCACGACACCCCTGTAATGCGCCAATGAAGTTCACTTTAGCAACCATGCAGCTACCGGTAGAAACAGCTTAGTGATAAAAATGTCCGAGATATTAATTAAACAAATTCTAGCTTCCTCTTGCATCTTCTTCCGCGTAGTATCAAAATTCCTTCCTTAGTCGTTATAAAATCGTGATCAAGATATGAAAACTAAGAGCTATGCTCCACAGTAAATCAAATATTAAGATTTGAATAAGAAATTGTGACAAAATAAAGAACACGAGCTTAGAACACGAGCTTCACTTGAACGAAGCGAAGAAGTCAACAATACCTACCTATTGCCGAGAATCCGAGATGCAGAGCAGTTATGCACATCAAAATTGATCCATTGAAGCCGTAACGAGTATTCAAAGTCAAAGTCAAATCATTTAATTCAAATAGGCACTTAAAAGGCACTTGAACGTCAAAATTTACAAAAAAAAAAAAAAGAATTGATTCTAGTTGACCCTTCCAAAAAAGATAGTTCGTATTTAGAAAAATTGGCAAGAAACTCCACCAATATTGTTCAATATTTTGTATAAGTACATAAGACATGCATTTACTATAAAATTACTATACTTACCACAAAAGGTAAAAAAATAATACAAATAAAGCAATGATAGGTGAATGAATTATGTGACAGATACATGGTGCTCACATATTTACAAACATTGTAAAAGTAGACAATTTTCCTAAAAAATAATATTAATACTCTCATCGATAGTAGAGCCATTGTTGACAAACTACTACATAGAACTGCGCCAGCGCATCCGATGTTATCTGTCATCTGCCGGTTAATGAATTTGTTAACACCTTATCTGATACCTGTTAATGTACCCAAGACAAACATTAAAATTATCATTTAAGATTAAAAGATAAAAATAATAACTGCGACTTTTTGTTTCATTAACTTTCTCATGTTACTGCGCAGTGTTGGTAAATGCTTTTATTATCAGTCAATAAAGGCTTCTTTCAAGTGTACCATTTATCTGTGCCTTTTAATCTATTTATTTTCGTATACTTTGTCCGATGCTACATGATTCGCTTCGAGTGAAAGTGTTCTCTGACATTTTGTTATTGTCGGCTGGCCCGGCAGTTTATTTTAGTACTAAATGAAAGTAAAAAGGTAGAGCAGATTAACAAATGACATTTATAAAATGCCGAGACAGCTGCCCTCTTAGTGGAGCTATTCAATGGAATTCTGATTGAAGTCTAAGTGAAGTGACTACAATTTTTTTTTTTCTTTCTTTGATACAACTTTCGTTATACAGAATCAGACGGTTAGCTGCAAAATGGTAACGAAGCAAAAATTCCATGATGGTACGTCGAAAATAATCGATCGGTTACCAATACCCGTACGCGTGCACAACAAGTGGATGGTTATTTCGGTAGTGTTATCTAAACATGCCACCGTTTCAGATATAACTTGATCTTAATCACCTGCTACTTGTATCTGTCATCGCACACCCATATTTGAAGATGAAAAAGAAAAACTAAATATATCCCAACTTCAGTAACAATATCTAGCAATTTGTGTAATAGCGTGTCGTGAACTCGTGATATACCTGTATGCGTGACTACGAAAGATACATTCAAGTGACCGAGTGCTCAACCGAAAGAACTATTATGTGTAACAACAACCGTAATCCGGTTTCCTTAAATTCACATTTGTTTTCACGACTCTTCACGAGTCATTTGGGTTAGCAAGTTGAGAACTTGGTCTCGTCTGTAATAGCATGTCGGTGCCTGCCTGGCTAATTTCGTTTCTTTTACGATCGTTTTGTTTACATTTTTACACGAGGGAAATAGTTTGTCTACTGACCTAGTATCCATTTAACGCGTTCTTTGTGCAGTTGGATAACGTTATTAATTACTACTGAGAAGCGTATTTCAGGCTATTTTAGACGTGACTAATATGGGCCAAATATTAATTGGTGAGGCGTCGAAATTGTTAGATCATCATCTATCATGTAACTTTATACGAGTACGATCAAGTACGATCAAGTGCTTTCTTTATAGCGGTATAAATAAACGTTAACTACTCGGAACTATTGGAAGTGACATTTATATACGATCCCAATTTCGTAGTTCTACAGACCTATACAACGTGTAACGCTAAATGCGCAAAACCTCTTAAGGGGTCATTGTACTCATCATTATGAACAACTTTTACTATGGGACCAAACCTGAAATCGCGAAAAAAAAATCAGCTGTTCAATACATTTATGTTCGCATAATTCGTCAAAATGTACTGAACAGCTGATTTTTTTTTTCGCGATTTCAGCTTTGTTCCCATAGTAAAAGTTGTTCATAATGATGAGTACAATGACCCCTTAAGAGGTTTTGCGCATTTAACGTTACACGTTGTAGAAGTTACTTGCCCATTAATGCTTATACAGGGTGTCCGGTAAAGAATGGATAACCTTGGAATAGCATATTACAGACATGATGGCCGGTTCTTAAAAAAATACAAAAAAAAAAATATCCCCACTGGTAGGTACACACGGCTACACATCAAGCTATACATTTCTAGTTTAGACTCGGCTACACATCAAGCTATACATTTCTAGTTTAGACTGTAATTCATCTCATACCTCTCATTGTAAGGAAATCCTATACAATGCGAGATCAGCTTATACTGAAAATTTGATCTGTTGTCGTGCGTACATTATGATTTTTTGGAGTCTCCAAAAAACCATAATGTGCGTACATTATGATTTTTTGGAGTCTCCAAAAAATATTTTTTTTTTAAATATTTTTTTTTTGTATTTTTTTAAGAACGGCCATCATGTCTGTAATATGCTATTCCAAGGTTATCCATTCTTTACCGGACACCCCGTATACAAAAACTAATGAAAATAATGTAATGGAGAGAGAAAATGAACTCGTACAAAGTTATAGTTTTAATATTTGCCAACCAGCTCGCGTTAGGTCTAGACTCAGACCAATATAGCTGTCGAGCGTCCTTTGCTAGACAGATGGTTGCTATTTGCGCGAGCAATGCCAAATGAGGGCATTAGCTCGCCGGATCGTTCATGGCTAACTGCTCAATTTATACCTTTTGAGCTAAGAAAAAGTGCCGAAAGACTAAATTAATCATGAAAAAAAAAACCGACATTTTACAAAAAATTAATACCGTGTGTTTTCACCTCTGGCTCTGATCACCGCCTGCATGCGATCAAGCACGCTCTGAATGATGTTCTTAATGTTTGCTTCGGGATTTTCGTCCCAGGCAGCCACCAGAGCGGTTTTCAAAACATGGAGGGTCTGAGGCTCTGAGGAGGGTTGAGACTTGACCGGATTCGCTTTTTAAGCATGTCCTATACATAGAAAGAAAGAAAGAAAGAAAGAAAAACTATTTATTCCCGCGAAAAATGAAACACATACATTCGTTCACGTACACGCACATGTACATGTACGCACGTACATGTTCTATGGGAATCAGGTCTCCCCAGACCTGATTCCCATAGAACATGTCTTGCTGGCCACAAAAACGGCTGTGCTGTGTGCGGGCGGGCATAAGCTTGCATTAACTTACCCGTCTTTTACCTGCATTCCAGGATCGAATTGAAGTAATGTGTCAAAAACGATTTTTTTTTGTGCTACCCTTCGATCAATAATGTGCTATTATTGATCGAAAGTGCTACCCTAACAAACATTGTAGCAAAACTACCACACAAGTGCTGCTGAGTGTATAAAATGTAGACCACTAACAAGTGCCTATGTTTTTATTTCCTAAACAAAGCGCAGTAAATCACTACCTATTACAAATCCCTAATGTAAAACCATGCTCCGTCTGTTACTGACCGCATCCGTGGTCTCCACTTTATCCAGCGGAAGGTGGCAGTGCGTGACGTCATCTGATGGCCAGCCAAGTGGAAATAAAACAATACACCATGGTTACCGGCCCCATGGTATTACCGCTCTAGATTGTTTTTTTGTATACCCACTGAGTTTTTAACATCCTAAGTGAAGATACTTGTTTTATATTGTTAAATATTTCTGATGCCAGTTTTCTCCTGGTGACTTAGTTACATCAGTGCCAAGAATTATTTCCGTTCAGGAGTAATATGCACTTTAATATACCAGTCGTCATACTAACCAAATTCATGCCATGGCGGTGGTGATATTTGCCATCAAATGATCACTATAAAATTATTAGTATAGTTATTTACACGATACTGAGTATGTTTACTGACTGAGATCATAAGCTTCTATGCCAAAAGACGTTGACTAGGAAGTATGAAATAATTTTAGCAGGAATTCGCAAGCTAACGCATAATTTCAAGGCGAAAACTAATCAATTCTTACCAGTCATAAAATTGAACATAAATATTACCTCGTATCCATTGCATCAAAGATCATGAATTTTGTAACCCGTTTAATGGCATCTGAGCAAATAACGGATGCCGTGTTAAAATTATTTGTTATTTCAGTGATGGCGTTTTCGTTTGAGTTCCATTTCACAGCATTGCGGAAGTGCTGCTCGGCGACGGTGTAAGCTAATATTGCAAGCCAAGTCATCCTCAGAGAGTGCATTGAGAAACGGCTACTGGTAGCACCGGTCACGTAATGTTTTCCGGCCACCGCTAATAGAACTTTACCGTTGCCGCGCACATGATTTCACACTGTTTGTTTTCTTAGCGGAGCTAATCGTTATTTAGCCACATTCAGAAAATGACTTGGTTCTAAAATATGTACTGTGGATTACTTGGAAGCTAAGGTTTCGATGAGCAACAAACAGTAAACGTTTATTTTAATCTCGCTCCTTATTTTAATTACGTATTAAATGGATGACACTTTGCGTGTGCAATCTCGCAAATTAAGATTTGTAACAGGATTGTCTGTCGCCCTTCAGCAACATCATCAAGTTATACCATATGTGTTGTGAAGGTGACACAAGCTTCAAGACCAAGTTCGTAAACGGCAAAAAATGTTCATGCTGCTAAATTACATCTTTTGTAAATTCGGCCATGACGCCGCCTTTATCGTCTTCATTATAATTTATAATATTTTGACTTGGACGAAGCGTTTTATAGAAGCCATCGAGATGAGGCTGACCTTCGTTGAATAGACTTGTCTGTGTTTTTTCACCCTAAGCGCCTGGTCGCCTTCGGTACTTAGGTAGGTACTCTTTTTTATGTAGAGAAATGATCCGTGAATTATTATAAAAACATCCAATAAGATGAAAATACAAAACATTGTTGGTGTGCGCAAGGGTCGACTGAGGTTACTGTAGTTTTGATAGTTTTTATTAGGGTTCCGTACCTCAAAACTTAAAGTTTGTTTTTGGGATAAATTCTTTTCAACTATACGGAACCCTTCATTGTGCGTGGTTCGACACGCACTTGGCCGGTTTTTTTTTTTTAAATAAGTATTTTGGTTTGATTTCGCATGCATGATAAATAAGATCGTTTATCGTTATTGACGTTTTGAATAAATGATTACGCATTATTGATATTTTGTGTGTCGTGATCGGTATTTTATGTATGTATACCTACGATATTTATAAAGGCTCTTACAGACAGAGGCGATATCGCGTCGCGACGTGTCGCGTAGCGGTGTTGCGACGCGATAATATCGCAATATCGCTCGCGATATCGCCTCTGTCTGTAAATGCCTTAACCCATGCACGTTCGTGACCGTGCATGCAATTTGTAGTTTAGTGTGATCATTGAATTTAAATAAATATGACACCACTAATAATAGGAAATCATGTCCGGACACGAAGCACGAAAGCTACTGCATTCAGATAAAATAGTACTTATCGTGGCAATCTCGAATAGAATTAAAGCTCCGGGACTCAATTTGCATAACAATGAAGCAGAATGCATTTTAATTTGAAAAATCTCACTGCGGTGAGCCGCCATTAACAATGCAGTCATTGAAACGAGAGGGGTACTCGTAGGGAATGAGACAGTTATCCACAATAAATTGCTCTAGATTTGGCCGGAAATTAACGAAAACCACCGGAGTGGGAGGACAATAAATTGACCACATCGTGTGCTCGATCATAAGAAAAATTATTTCATCCTGTTACCAGGACCTCCTGTACTGCACAATTTGGTCATTTGTTTTATTACTCGCAATCGCAAGTCCCTGTCTCCGAATCCGGGTTTCACATATCACTACCTATAAAATTTTATGAATCGTAACCTAGCAGTACCGAACACATTATCCTTCTCTGAAAACAGAATCAGTTCAGTTCAAGACTAACTTTTCAGCTGCTATCTTTACATATAAACTACTGAAACTAATATCATTTTCTTCTAAAGCATCTTCCCTGCATGGATAAGTGTTATCCGATATTAATTCAGTTCCTCATACATAGCAGTCCAAGCAAGTTGTCTGTCGCCACCACTTCGCATACCATCAGAGTTTAATCAACGAACGGATATTATGGTACTTACTGGGATGCTGTTAGTTGCTTTACGTGCACACAACATATCACAGTCTAATCAATTTTCGCTGTGATAATACCTGTTAATGTATTTTTTATTAAATGTACTATTCAGAACATCCTTTCTGTGTTGTTTTACAGTATTTTTTAGGGTTCCGTACCTCAAAAGGAAAAAACGGAACCCTTATAGGATCACTTCGTTGTCCGTCTGTCTGTCTGTCTGTCAGTCTGTCAAGACCCTTTTTCTCAGGATCGCGTGGAGGTATCAAGTTGAAATTAATATCAAATACGTAAATCTATGGTCTCTTGGAGTCCTAAAAAACTCAAGCTTCTAAGTCAACGCTATAAAAACATACGACCATTTATACGACATATTTTGAAACTCGCAAGTAAATCAAAACCTACAGGGTACTTTCCGTTGTCCTACAATCATGAAATTTGGCAAGAAGCAAGGTCTCACAGCACAAATATGAGAAAAAGTCCGAAAAATGTTAATTTGTAATTCTATCACATAGAAAAAATTTCAAGGCTGTCAGTCTGTCAAGACCCTTTTTCTCAGGGACGCGTAGAGATATCAAATTTAAATTAATATCAAATACGTAGGTCTATGGTCCCTTACAGTCCTAAAAAAATCAAGCTTCAAGTCAACGCAATAAAAAAATACGACCAATTTGCGACACATTTTGATACTCGCAACTGTCGCAAGTAAATCAAAACCTATAGGGTACTACCAATTGACCTAGAATAATGAAATTTTGCAAGAAGCAAGGTATCAAAACACAATTAAAGGAAAAAGTCCGAAAAATGTTAATTTGTAATTCTATCTCATAAAAAAAAGTCAAGTCGGTCAGTCTGTCAAGACCCTTTTTCTCAGGGACGCGTAAAGATATCAAGTAAAAAATAATATCAAATACGTAGGTCTACGGTCCCTTAGAGTTCTAAAAAAATCAAGCTTCTAAGTCAACGCAATAAAAAATACGTCCATTTTGCAACATATTTTGATACTCGTAACTCTCGCAAGTAAATCAAAACCTATAGGGTACTTCCCGTTGACCTAGAATAATTAAATTTGGCAAAAGATCTTCCAGCACAAATGAAGGAAATAAAGGAAAAAGTCCGAAAATTGTTAATTTGTAATTTTATGACATAATTTTTTTTTTTTTGGTATAATGTTAATAATTTTGAGATAAATTCTTATCAACTACGGAACCCTTCATTGTGCGTGGTTCGACACGCACTTGCCGGTTTTTTTTAAATACCTAAGTGTCGATTAGTGGTAGGTACCTATTTAAACGTTCATCATAAACGTATTCTTCAAAGTTGCTAATCTGCTATTAATAATAGTTTATTAATTTCCTATATTCCTATCCTATAAACAGTGACGTCATTGATGCAGCGTCCGCGCAGCCCAATCAGTAACATTTCGGACGTGTCAAGTCCGCAAATAAACTTGTGATGCAATACACATTTAGAACTTATAAATGCTTGCCTACCAAATGGATGAACTTGTAAAATATTTTTGGCATCTAATAATATTAAAATGTACCTAAATAACATATGGGTCACACGAGAGATATTGTAAATGCGATGTGTCGACTGAGTAAAGAGAATATTTTGGCTCGTGCTTTGTTCAACGAATTTGATCAGTTTCATACCTACTCGAACTGTTTATCGAACACGTTTTTTTTTTGTCCTGAGTATGAATGCATATTTGAATAAATTAAGATAACCGACAAGGTCGCCCACTTGTCCTGGAGGTACAATCTAACAGCTCCATCGTTGTACAAAAGCCAAGTGAAACACCTCAACTTGTAAACATACAGAAGAAAACACAGCAGTTCACGATAGTTGCATTAAAGAAAAGTGGAATGAACACATACGGTTTTGTGTGGCATAACAATATGTATTTCGAGCGAATGATGTAAACAGTTTAACATAACCAGTTGTTTCGGCGGACACCGTAACGTAATGGCATTATGATACGGGTTTTACATGTTTAAGTAGTAAGTAGTACTACCAAACAGAATATTTTTCCATGTAAACTTTTGTATAATCAAATAATGGGTGCGAATCAAGTATAAACTGCGAAAAGAGATCTAACGAGAGAATCACTCTTATGTAAAGCTTTATATTTTCTGTCGAGCTTTATGATGATTTAGATTGATAGATAGCTCAGATTTCTTACACCTCTTAAGTATAAGTACAGATTTACTAAATCTAAAATTTTTAAATACTGTATTGGTAACAGCCTTTTTAATTTACCATTACCTACTTGCTTAGGTACCTACAGCAAGCGCTTTATTAATTCCACGCGGAGAAATAGTTCATTTGTGTGCCACACTTGGATTTATTACTAATACTTACCATAATATGCAGCATAGGGTAATTAAATATTAATATGCAACACCGCATCATCTATGACGGTAGTTTTAATTTCACATATGTGGACCAGCGTAGCGTGACCGCTGCGACAATTGCATTCAGTCTTCATTGTTCCATGGTCCATGCAAAAGAATCGAATATTGAATATATGTCGTCACGGTCTATTGCTTGCACGCACGCTATTATTTACCGAACGTTTGTCATGGGATTTATTGGGTCAAAATGACGTCTTGTACAATTGGGGCGATGAAAGCAACGTGTGAATTCGGAAGCTCTACATTTTTTCCATATTGATTTTTTACTGCTACATTTACCAAACTTTATCGGCCAAAAATTCTTGTCCCGTCAACTCGCTTACCAGTTTCCCAAACCAAATTGCACTTTCTTTAAGTACTTATAGAAAATGAGTTAAAACAGTTTTTCGTTCCGAATTGCTGCACTATGCACGCATTTCTCCACAGATCCACGCAATATGTTAGCGTAACCGTTATTTGCACTTTCTCGTCCAGTCTCGAATTTGTGTTACATTGTATCGGGAAACCGCGTCCGGCATGTGTCTGGTCTTAGTCAGAATACTTCAATTCTAACAATAGAGAGTAAATATAGGCTCACAGCAGCTTTTACCTCATCTAGATGAATTTTCGCTTCCGAGATACGCACACGCAAGAATGTGATATTTCTTAGTTGATGATGTTCTAGTCATTGAATATTTATTTCCATTCTTAATGCAATTAAAAGACGAGCTATCTTAACTATAGCTGTGGGGACGATGAGATATGTACGTAATGTAGGCATATCTAAAATTATAACCGCTCCCAATTCCCATTGTAATTGGCAGGGTCACTAAAGGAGAATGGACGACAGCCGTGGGAAGACCCAGATAATTATTGTTCTATATTCTATGAATGCTTAAACATTTTGTGAGCTTGCACTGATGATATTATCAGTGCATTCTAATCTGAAATGTTTCATATAAAGCTATGTAGCTTTTCCTTAGATAAATGGAAAGATACAACACTACTTTTAACATAGATATCCATGACTTTTAACCTACATTTTCATCTCGGCCTTCGAAGATGGCAGCTGCGCTCGACCGCTTTGTAGCCAGACTAGGCCTAATTTTCAAGAGGCCTGAGGCCTGCAGTCGATACTGTTCAAGAAAGCTCCCCAGATTTGATTTATGTTGTCTGTCAACTGTCTGTCGGCTAGTTTTCAATCTGCAGAATGTTTGGCAGAGTTTATAATAAAGACTTTGATTCATTTCTTTTTGCAAAGTTTTGCAACGGGTTGATAGGTCAAGCTAAGGCATTTCTTAAAATTGTTAAAACATTTTCATTTGTGTTTGTTAGAAAGCCAGATAATTGATTTACCTTTCATCTTTGCTGTATTATTACATCTAAAACGTTGAATACTAATAAAATAGAGCAGTCAACACTATAAAGCTCATAAAATTCCTCTGGGTACCTATCCTTTGTATCCATTATGTTGCTGTACCTATCTTTATCCAAAGGTAAAATCAATACCCATTGCTTTCTATTCATGTTATTTGGTTGTTCAGTTCGGAAATTCGGAATATTCTAGAAGATACCTGGAAATATACATTTATTCCACTTGTTATGATATGTAGGTCAAGTAATCATTACAAAACGCGTGGAAGGCAAATAAATTTTGATTAAATAACTCCTGGTTTTCGTATTTTGGAGCAGGCATGAAAACTAGAAATTTTGCGTAAGAACTTCTAATTAAATTGCTTTGAATCTTTGAACTGTCGAATTTCTGAGAGACGTGAATACAGCCAGCGGTAGCATTCCAAACTTCATAAAAAATATATTGTGTTTTCTGACGTAAGTAGGTCAGATCAGACACGTGTAGTCTATGGTGGGGACTTAACACTGCCTTTCTTTATCATAAATTAAGAAACTAAAGGATTATGTCAAGCTTCCTTACGTATGATAAAACGTTACTAAAGATAATTTAATATTTAGGAAAATAGCGTGTCCGCGACAAAAGGAGGGGAATATTTTTCACATAATTAATAGCCTTGCTTGTTCTTTGTATTTAGTCCATCAGTCACATAGCACCACGTGCGTTTTTTCCTATTTTTATTTCCCACACGTTGTGCTGGAAATATTTCTTTGGACATATGGCCGTCATTATGTGACATTACTCGAGCACTCAACTCGCGTTCCAAAACAAAAGGACAACAAAACTCTAGATTTCGAAGATATAAAACAATTTTACTGCCACTAAAAGTCTAGACTAAAATAAATCTTCGTTGGAGACGCAAGAGCACAGCACAAGTGTCAAGGTTTTGAACTTACTTCAATTTGCCCATTAAAATATTGTCGAATCGATCGTTACTCAGCATCTTAAAAAACTAAGTCTTCCAAATACCATTTTACACGTTCTGGTAAAACTCAAAACGAATTTGATACGATTTCCACAACCATTTTAGGTGTTTTAATTCTCAAAATCCGTTGGCTGGGCCACTAGGGGAATTATTACGATTAATCCGGAATTAATAACACTTCGGGTATACATAAAACGTTTCAGGTTGAGAAATATGGTACATAAGTACGTATACATACATATTATATTGTTGTGTCTGCAGCATTATGTTTATGGTGGGTGAAAGAAACTGCTTCGGCTTTGGCAGTTCGGAGTTATTTATTGCTATTTGTGTTTTTGCCAGAGTGTTTTTCTGTTCCGAAAGTTAGGGTTAGGTCACCTTTCGAATCGCTTTTCGTGAGCATTAACATATAATTAGTGTGTTATTTTGACGTTCCTTTTTATTATATATTGCTGTTTCTGTTTGGCATATAGGTACTGCTGCTATTATTCACGATTTGTACTTACACATTGTATTGTCATTTTGTACGTAGATAGAAACCTACCTTTTCTATTTCTTTGATATTATGATAAAACTACACTTTATTTGACCCTCACTTCTTTTGGTAGCGTTCTAAGTAAGTTTTGATTCTTAATTCTAACGTTCTGCAGTTAAGTTCCGTTGACTGCTAGTCTGTTGACCATTTTTACTAATGCGTGTTGAGACGAAACGGTACGATCTTGTATGGCAATGCTCACAGAACACGCGCGTCGACTCGCGAATGTAGGACGATGCGCTCACGCAGGCCATGCGCGGTTTCTTGAAGAAATTGCTCGTTCAAAGTGTTTATAGGTTAACTTTACTGATAAACTACGTACAGGTAAAAACTGTCTAGGTCATTAGTTTCACTGGTCTCTGTTGAATCAATGTACTTAGATGATTTAGTTTGATAATCCAGCGAGCTTTGACGAGTATTGCATCTGATTGGAAAAAAATTCTCACATTTCTCATGAAAGGCATTTCGACCAAACTTGATCTCCGGATCCGTGTCCTCGTTAATCTGTGACGTCACAAACTAACCCTGTTTCACGCGTGCAGTGCGGGTGGTACATTGTCATGCAAACTGCATCGGCGATCGCTTTCCACTGCATATTGATAAGAAGCTTGCCATTTATAAGGCAAAGGGACAGGATGTTCTGGCTTAGGTCAAAATTGTTTATGGATTTGTGGATTACCGGAAGTCTTTGTGGGAATAACTTGCAAATCTTTTAATTGAATTATTAGGAAAAGGTTTTAATTACTTGCATGAAGACGTACCTAATTTTAATTACTGATGACCAAACCAGCTGATAACTCAATCTGGAACCTAATATGTAATTTGTTTAATAACTCTAATTACAACTCTAGCTACTGAATAATTTGTGGTAGTTATATTGGTAATTGGTATAATTAATTATTTTGAGGCTCAATTTTTTCTCCACCGAAATTAACTTCAAAAAGATTGACAGCATAATCATGGCAATTATAATAAGAGTACGACATAACAATTCAAGTTGATATGACGTCTGGTTTGTACCTTACTTTCTCCGTAACACCATGTTTCATTAACAAGGAGTTGTCTAGCCATCAGATAAACATGATAAATTGTTATTGCGATCCATGGTTTGCACTTTCATGTTGATCATTAGGTCCTTTCTCTTTATTGTCTTACATTGCATTATCTAAACCAGAAATCAGCTGTCAACAGTGAACTACTATCTCTTACTTATGGACAATACGTTTTCGTTTCCTTTGTTAGGCTTAGAACGACGACGACGGTAGTCTGAAAGTCTAAAGTAAAAACAAAATGTATTTGGCTTATCTCTCGGTTGGTATCGTAAATGTCATCGTACGGGTTACCTAACTATATTCTAGTAGCTGAAAGCATAGACTTATAAAAAAAGATGGACTCCGCGCCACGCATATCGAAAGTGAAGCACCCTACCGATCTATGTGTGCGTGATTTGAGTACCTGCAAAGACGCCGTCGCTCGTGTCACGTAATGGCGGCCGGTCGGCATACTATGATATAAATGTGTGCGCGAGGAGTGTTTGTACAAACGGACCCGGCATACTTACTGTGCTTCACTTTCGATATGCGCAGCGCGGAGTCCATCTTTTTTTATAAGTCTATGGCTGAAAGATAGAATTTATGTTGGCATTTTGTACGATTTCTGAAGACTCTTTCTTTACCATTTTCCCCAGTCTTGTCAGGCCAAGAATCCAGTATTTTTGCATCACTTCACAATTACTTTGCTGATGTGAATTGGTGTGAAAATTACAAAAACATGTTAAACCTAATGGGAACGTGAAACAAATGTAATTAATCCATTAGGACTGTCAGTGACAGTATCACGTGACACGCGGTCCTGACATGCGTGACAACAAAATGTTTCAAAGAATTACATACTTGCACACCGCAACACTGTTTACCACCATAAATAAAAACCAACAAATTACTTTTTAAAGGGAAATAAATATTAAAATGTATAAACCTGACGGTTTACCATGTGGTGCGATTAAAAGAAATGTCAGTGAAATTCGACCTTTTCATAATTTGTCAGTTGGACGCTTGGAATCTTGTAGTGCACAAAAAAGGTGAAGCACTTTCGCTGATCACTTTCGCCTTCACAAAGTATAATAACAACAGTGCGTGATTCACATCACTAGACATTACGTTGTAGTCTAGTCTACCATCGGCTGATCGGCAAGCCACTTAACATAGCTAATCAAGAGTTATTTTTCTTGTCCGTCTTCAATCAATCAATCAGCCATCGCAGAAGACGTAAGCTTTTCCAAAAAAGGAGATAATGCTTGCAGTTGCGAGTCGGTGACCGCAGAATACGTAATGATGATATATATGAATCTCAGAGTTTATCCTTCAAATAGCTTATACCTATAGCTTCATCCTTTGTAATCAACCTAATGGTAGAAACATGTAAACTTGAATTCCAATTAGTTACCGCAGGCGTTGGAAGGACTAATTGATTCTAATCACTCATGTGAGTTCCACGGCATATTTTATTACCGTAATGGTTTATTGTAATCCAATCAGCTAGTCCCGGAATGGGAAAACTTTCTCGCTTCGGGAGAACCTTTGTTGATATTCAGTTTGTGAGTTCACAAAAATAATAAAAACAATCACAAGAACAAGTTGGCTTTGAAGGCAAATATTGTGTTCACGATCTTTTGGTAAATAAAGAAGCCAGAAGCGTTGTCAATAAAAGGTAAAACAGAGTAAATAACCCCCAGGAGATTGAAGTGGGTTCCTCGCGTCGCCGTCGTCGTGAATAAGAAACGTATGCAAATATTTAGAATCATCCTCGAAAGTTCATATATCGCGTTGACGAGACAGATTTATTGAAATTAAGAAAACATCATGAATTATTCTTCGCGTGGCATCGCTCTCGCACCTTAGATGCTGCATTATTGCAAAATTATACCGCCATATTAGGTGACAAGCCATCCGTGCGACTGTTCTCGACCACTATCATTGTAAGGAAAGGTATGGAGTACAGTTACCAACTGAAGTGACATGTGACAGTGGCGTACCGTATCGTAGACTACCCACAGTTTACATGACATTTCCTCTTCAATACCCTCGTGCCCATTGTTTGTTTTATCAGATAGTAACTGTACATAAGCGTTGGTCGAGCATTAATTAAAGATGATGTTTAATTGAAGTTGCTAAAGTGAAAGTTATGTAAGTATTTAGAATATTGTGTGGGCTTGAAAGTGATTGTTTTCGTTAAGAGCTTTAAGTGCTTCACCGACGCTTACGACGGATTTGACGTTGATGATAGATTCCTTTTAATTTGAAAACTTTCGCGATGGTTGCATAGATTAATCCAGTGCATAAGAATTTTCTTAGCAAAATTACAATTTCATTGACAAATATTGGAGAATTTCATCGAACCTGATAAAATTGAGGTCGCGATGAAGTGTCAGTTGGTCTGGCTGGACAGTATGAATGAAAGCAACGCTTCACCTAGCTGCTGACACAGACCGATCGATTCAACAGCTCTTGAATTACATTGGGGGTTGCTTTTTCAAGTAATCATATTATGTGTGTCAACGGGAAGAAACATTGAAACCTCTGAAGCTAATATAAAAAGTAATAAGTATGACATAGATTTTTAGATTTATAATTCGAGATTGATTTATATCTTTCCGTATTGATTTTCGTCGTGAAGTCTATGGAAATATTCACAATTTCCATTAGGTATGCTTTTATGGTGAAAATTAATGCACGCTATAATGAATACCATTCATTAGAACATGGACGTTAATTATTATAATTACAGTTTGCGTGACTCTTATACCTACCGTGCATTAATTTTGTGACATACACAGCGGGTCAAGGTTTTCCACTATAATTTGCATAGTCTTATATCGCTATTTATACATAAGTACACTCGTGATATGGAATCGATAAGCATATAGTATAGAATTCCGAAGAAACCTGCATCAGTGGCACCTGTATTGCAATTACCTACAGTTACTTCAACCAAGCCTCAAGCTTCATAGAAAAAGATACACCTACATTTTCTTTCTTATCTGTTCTTCTAAGGCTTGTCACCCAAATAAATAATTCATAGTATGTATGAATGATGTGTTTGTAATTGAATTACGAGTTATAATGTATTGATGTCGCGTGTCACACGATCAACACATAACTTGTCTCTCTATTATCGGTTGGTTTAGTTTTGATGTGGAATAAACTAAAGTAATAAAGCTTGTATGGTAGTAAAGTAGTAATGATGTCAGAGCTCTTCAAGTATTATGCTCATTGCGTTTTCAGATATAATATAAGAAAGATTAGGCTGTGTAGTCATCTAGTGCTATTGTTTAGTTGATTCAAATAAAGTTTCATGTGGCCATCTGCTTGTTTTTTCATGGTAGACAGAAGCATTTTTAGGGTTCCGTACCAAAATGATAAAAAGGAACCCTTATGGTGTGACTCAGTCTGTCTGTCTGTCTGTCTGTCTGTCACAGCTGGATATCTCAAGAACTACTAATGCTATCAACTTGAAATTTGGAACAGTTTTAGATGACGTTTACCCAACTATTTTGCAAATAAGAAAGAAATAAAAATATTTATATTTTTTTTGCAACTGGGACCGAAAGGGGGTCTTAAAAATTCAAAGTGGGGCTACTAGTGCATGTGGGGTATCATATAAAAGAGAGCTCTTTGCACATTCTCAAACATTTTTTTTATTTTTTTTAGCCCGCATAGTGTTCGACTTCTGATGAAAAATGTAAAAAGAAATACCGTTCCCCTCCCCTTATCTCCGAAGTTTGCAAACCGAAAAATCTGAAATTATTCTATGTGATAGAAGTTTATGTAAAGATTACAGGAAAAATAAAACGATGTCTCTAAATAGCACGCTTTTTCAGAAATCATCAACAAAAATTACATAATATAAATGATGGTACGGAACCCTCGGTGCGCGAGTCCGACTCGCTCTTGACCGGTTTTTTTTTATATATGACTACCAATGTCCATTCATCCATTTGTTAATGTACATGATGCTCCACCTAACTGGGCGTGTCCAGAATTGGATATATGGCTCGAAAAGGACCAGTTGAAACTGGATCTCCGGATCTTGGCGTAAATGGAGCTGGTCTAGGACATCGAGCATCCGTTTACAATTACAACGCTAGATGAAATGGACGTGAAAATAACTTCTTTTTCTCGATCATGCACCTAAGTGTACAAAGAGAAAATACGTTAGTTCCGTTTTATTTGCATAACAAGCACCCTTGCGTGGTGTACAAGGTTACGAAAAGGTGACAATAACCCTTATAAATGAAAACTAAACATGCTTTTTAACTGGGAGTGGGGTGGACTAAAACAGGGTGGAATTTGAATTTGTAAAAGAGACCTCTATCGTCCATCTCTATTGTTAACGCCTTTACCAATTAAGCTACCGGCCAACGCATTATAATATTCTTCAGTGATTGATATTGATTGAGCATAGAGGTTTTTTTTGCTACTCGCCATCAAGGTTGGAAACCAAGGTTGTCTGACATCACATTTGTTTACTGTTGTGGCAAAGTTATGTGATGTTTGACATCTTGATTCATGCAACCGCTAATTCCGGATTATTAATAAACGATTACATACCTACCTCCACTTACTTACATCCTGTAATTAAGTAGGTAGGTAAGACCGCCATCATCTGGCTAGCCTTTTCCCGATTATTCCCGATGTCCACTACTTGTTTGGCCACCACTGGGGGACAGAAAAACAGCTTTTAAAAATTATTCTCGCTATCCACCACTGACTGTGGGACAGACCTAACTTCAAAACACTTTAAAGTTGCTTCTGCATCGTCTCCGGCGGTGCGGGAAGTGCAACCCCCTCAGCCGCTACGGCTCGCACGGGTGCTTAAGCTTTGTTACGGCACGCGGGGGTTGCTCTCCCTTCGCGACACAGAACAGATAAAACTCTTTATCTGTTCTGTGCTTCGCGCCTCCGGTTTTTATACACTCTAGGGGTAGCAGCCAAAAGACTACGTAAAGTCGGGGTGCCCCGAAGTGGTGGACAGAGGGAATTATTTTTAAAAGTTGTTTCGCTGTCCCCCAGTGGTGGCCAAACGGCCAAACCAGTGGTGGTAAGGCCGTCCGGCGGCTTCCAGTCTAACCGGGTGCAACCATACCAGTATTTTACATGGAGGGACTGCTTATCTAACTTCCACAAGTCCACAACCCAGTTACCGGGTAAAATACGATACCCCTTCATCAGACTTCCGGGCTTCTGACTACCCGTAACCACTGTGAAGGATCCACGAATGACAGCCGTGTCTCCGAGTCACGGAGGGCTCTCAGTCCTCCACGGACCAACCGCGGCAAGCGTAGTTTAAGCTAACCCACAAGCCACAAGCCCCTTTCTGATAAATAATTTGTCGTCGGTAAAAAGTCGAATTAAAATAATTGCGAATTTAAGAATGAAGATTGTTCGCTTTGAGAAGATACCCGGCAGGTTCTGAAAAATGTATATGAAAGTATTTTTAAATACATTCTGAAAATGTTTATTTACCTCTCTACTCGCGAGTTCCATTCTGTTTCATACCCATCAAGTTTTCCAGGAATTTCATGCTGTTGTATTTTGTAAGAATGGTTCAGTTAGCGCGTCTTCCTGACATTTACAGCTTTTTGCAAGATCATTTAATCTTGCGGCTCATTAGTTAATCTGTTAATCTTAATTAACGAGAAACATGAAACTATTTCGTTTAATGGTTCACACTCGACTCGACCCAGTTAATTTGATTCCAAATGGCATCCATTATGGGCTTATGGTGGATGTCCGTGTCGCGTCAAGACCTTTCGTTAAGGGCTATTTGGGTGTGTGCAGTCACGTCACTCGTCATAGAGTAGAAAGTGAATGAAGTGCTCATACGCACATATTTATGTTGTCTTGCTATCTAGGAGCGTCCCGCGTCCTCGTGGTAATTAAAATCACTTGCCATTCGATAACAATCCCATTTTGGCGATTGTCTCGTCTATTTTAGCAGGTATGTTTTTGCAGCATTAATCGACACGAGAGCAATCCATTTCCTAACGCCTCTGTGACACCGATGGTGTCCCTGTTTTATTTTATGGTTTCATCCTGATGATTGAGCGTAGCCTTTAACCGGGAACAATAAAGTTGGATTGGAATGTCACGTTGCGGACTAAGTGGTTTATTTATTGGGAGTTTTTTTGGATGCTGGGCCGCTGTTTTTGTTGTCAGAGTTTGAAAGAACTTATAGAATGGAATTCCATGGCATGCATTTATGCTATAATCTGAGCATTTTTGACTCACTAGCCGTTGCCAGCGGCTTCGCCCGCGTGGATGTCGTAATTTATCCCACGGGAACCTACTACCGGGATAATAAGTATCTTATGTGTTAATCCAGGTTATAAACTATCTGTATGCCAAATTTCATCCAAATCCGTTCTGCCGTTTTTGCGTGATTGAGTAACAAACATTCAAACATCTTCACAAACTTTCACATTTATAATATTAGTAGGATATAATATTACTAGGATTTTATCTGCTACATACTCATGACAACTACATATTTAAAAACTAAGTAATAATTTAGTTAGTTTATCGTTCAAAAATCTTCCTCTATCTCTTCTTTTTTCTTTCTTTATCTTTAAAAGTTGACATCAACAAACTAGAATGAATAAGAGAACAGCATCAACAAAAGAAAGCATACACAACTATAGAAAGCCGCTCTTCGTAATCTTATTTACAATTACCAGCTTCTTCCCGCGGCTTCGCCCTCGTTGATGTCGGATTTCATAGGTTTTAATTTTTTTTGCGCGGAAGCCTAAATCTTTTTCCAAAATAAAAGTTAATTACTCTTTATAGCATCAGCTATCTGACAGTGAAAGTCTCGTCAAAGTCCAGCCGTTTCGAAGATTAGCCGGAATAAACAGACAGACAAACAAATTTTTTTGTTGTAAGTACCGTAAGTCTTAAATATGCATTTTTAGTAAAAAGCTGTTACCTATTTTTACATTACAAACACACTTCAGTTTTATTTATTTGTACACATGTCCATCCGTTTACCTACTACAAAAGGATTTGACGAACATAACAAGTAGTCATCAGCCATCTTAGCAGGCTGCGTGGGCAGACTGGTCTTGGGACTGTGGTCTGTGAGTCAGATAAGCACCGACTAATCACGACGAATAATATGTAATTTTATACACCAACTAGTTTACGAGATGACGCTAACTTTATATTAGTCGTAAACATACATTTGTCTTTTTATAAATCATGTGTGGGAATGTGTTGGTTCTATTTTTGCACTCTTAATAGGATCGTGTCGTAAAAGGCGGTCAAGGGATTATGTCACAGGTATGGGTTGTATCTTGTGTTCAGTGGCGTGCACTCCATACATGCAAATAAGCTCTGCATACCCTGTAGTCCCATACCATACATGCCCCTTTAAATGATAAATAAACTACAACTATAACTCAAGAAAAATCATGGTAATTATTCTAAAAATCTAACCGTAGTCACCATCTCACCGTTTAAAATGCGATTTACGTGCCATCTATTATTTTTTATTGGAACTAACTGGCTGGAGCGAGCGGCGAACACCGCGCAGGCAGCGCTCCCGTGGCAAAAGCAGTAACATGCAGTGCTTATTTTTCATACAACGCATCT
Source organism: Cosmia trapezina (assembly GCA_905163495.3). Classification (NCBI taxonomy): domain Eukaryota; kingdom Metazoa; phylum Arthropoda; class Insecta; order Lepidoptera; family Noctuidae; genus Cosmia; species Cosmia trapezina. The sequence goes on from LR991044.1 coordinate 9,606,744, forward strand.
CGTGTAGTACACAGCAAAAGTGTCACTGTGTGCGTGAAAATGTGTGCGCGTGTTTGAGTTCTGGAAGCAGAGCTTACATTGCAACCCGTCCAAATTGAGAAGCCGTAAAAGCACCGCTTAGTTGTTGATTACAGAGGGTCGGCTTTTTTTGGGCGGCTTGACCAAAATTCGTTCGTTTTAGTTTGTAATTGTACAGTTTTTACAAGCTTTTATTCAACTTGCAATGTTTGAATGTTTGTTTTTTCGACATATTGTTTTGATTGTTTTTCTTGTCAATCACTTGATTGACTGTATAAGTAATTACATTAATATTATGTACTTACTGTAAAAAATTAAAGTAATCTGTGGTTATACCTGTGATCCTGTGCCGCCGAACCCGCCGAAGTGTGTTTTTATAAATCAAAATCTTGCGCTTTTTCGACGTTATCTTTTGAGGAAGAAGTTAAATTGATTGTAAATGGAAGGTGTGTGGGTACACACCTTCCATTGTTTGATTTAGCTTTCTTGTTATTTTCTTAAAAAAGTTTTATGATAATTATGTATTTATGGCTAACATGTTGTGTACCCACATACAAACACATTGTATTGTATCCCTTGCTTTTTTTTTACAAATCAAGATAAAATAATGTTTGGACCTTTGTCGGATATTCTGATTAAAATAATTTAAGTAGATTTAAAGTATTCGTAGTGGTCGCAAACAAATATCATGCGAAGCCAATGGCGCCGCCGTGCGGTAAGAGTCAGGGTAAGAGTAAGGTAACGTAGGTGGGGTCGGGTAAAACAAACGGTCGGGGAAAAAAAAACTTGTTAGATTATTTTTTTTTTTTTTCATTTTAGCCGTGCATACCCAGTCTGAAATCTCTGTGCACGCCACTGCTTGTGTTAGTATAGTAGCATCGTTTGTTGCAGTTATCCCAACAAACTACAGTCAACTATTTTTCAAGTGTGTTTTCAGCATAATCAACCTATAATTTTCCCACTGCTGGGACACAGACTTACTCTCCGGGAGGAGTGGGCCGTAATCCACCACACTGGCCCTGTGCGGTTTGATGGATGTCACAAATGTCTTTGAATTTTTGGTTCTAATACAAATCTAACGAATTTTTAGGTAAGAACGTAAATTTATTGTAGCTGTTAGTGATTAACTAAGTATTTAAGCGTTCTCCATTAAGTGTTCTTATTCTATAAGTAAACTCATAGTTATGAAATTACGTAGAATTGTAGAATTTGTAGATAAGCTATCCCTATTGGAGCTAATGGCCAATCTCCATTAGTGACATTAAAAGCACAATCGCTACAAGAGACGCGATTACAACACCTAAGCAATTTACAGATAATCCTGTTAATTCCTCAACGAAGAAACATCAATAAAACTGTTCTCTCCACAACAATCAAATCCAATTTAACACTAACCAACTCAAATCTCAAACCGGCATTAAAGTTTAACCACATGAATGGTAACTTGACTAACGTGGTAAGTGTAAGCTTCAAAAGCTTTATAAGTAACGTCCAACGTAGGCGGACTAGACGGGTGAAATGCTCAGAACCGGTTCCGGTTGATGGGACGCCGCGCTGATGCGCGTGCGCCGCTAGGACGAAAGTTCAGTGCAAGTGGTGGGTTGCCGCGAAACGATGTTGTGAGACTAAAGTTTTGCGTCCGAGCTTGGGGAAGTGCTAAATGTTGTCAACTGATCTAGTTGTGGTTGACTTATTTCAGCGCTGCCCTGCGGTAGGCAGTTCTTAGTGAAAACCAAACCGATTACAAGTTAATTAATATAGCGATTAATCACGAATAAACAAACCAGGAAGGGTAAAATTAAGATATTAAATCAAACTATCTCAATAAATTAAATAAACGGTAACATTAAATAACTTTATACGTCCATAAATTTAGTTCGTCGAAGCCGAAGCACATCGTTTAGGAACTCCCAAATGTTTATATTTTTTGGGACGCGTGGGGGCGGGGACTTATACCCTCCAAATGTCCGTAACAGATTATAAAATATGAAAGAGCCGCCTATACGAGTATATATTAACGGAGTTAAAGTTTATTATGAAACTCCCAGTAATTGTACTTTGTGGGGCAATTAAAATTATTCTTTTGAATACTCTCTCCCATATTGTTCGAGGCGGGAAGGTGGCTCGGAACTACTATTAACTGGGACAAAAAAGGAATAATGAATTGCTGATTCTTTTTAATCCTATTCGAGAGCTTTTATGCGCCAGAAATCTGAACCAGTTAGTGAGACAATGCTTTTTAATTCATTCAGTTTCGAGTTGAATCTAGCAAGTCAGAGGGGAATTCTGCCGTCATATTGTCGATGCCGAATTGCCGAGGCAACTTAAATTGTTAATATTGTCCTATTGTTTGGATTAAAAATGTTGTTTTGTATAAATTCGTTACGTAAAATACTCGAGACCATCGTGAAAAAGCTCTATGTACAGCAGTGGTCGTTTATAATCATTATTGATAATGATAATACTTTGCATGAAAAAAAATTTATAGCTTGAAAAAATTTTTTGGAAGAGAAAATCCAGTAGTGGACTGCTGAGTTGATTAAAAAGCCAAACCTCCGTTAAAGCTCTAATTCTACCGAGCTTAAAATGTCTTCTTTCTAATTAGTATTCCAACCATAATAAATTCATCAAAGCGAGTGCTACATTTCTCATAGGACCGTGAATAAACAGCACAAAGAGGAATGTTCAGTACTTGAGAGCCAGTCTCAACATTATACTGTGATGTATGGCAGATATTTGTTGTTCTGGTGTTTGCTCCAGCTTCCGAATCAACAAAAACATGCTCTTTCAGTTCGCCCCGGGAATGGTTTTGTTGTTTTGGTTTCAGTTCTCGCTTGAGGAAACTTGAAAAGGCGTAATGATGAATATAGATGGCAAAATTAAGTATATAAAAGGAACGAATTTAGCTATGTGTAGGTAGGTGGTAAGGTAGCGACACTAGGGTCTGTAACAACGGTTCTTCGAAATTACTATGTATTACCGATTGTAGAGTTGGGACTCTAATAGGTATTCTACATGCAACGATACATCGTAGAGTCCTACGCAATATCAATAACAAGAATGATAATTACTAATTAGACACGTGAATTGTGCTTGAAAATAATCAGTGGGTAATATCTCTCATGGTCTCCCAAGATCATTAGGTACCAATGATTCACTGCGACAGCTTAGTTGGAGCGACTGAAAGTGTTTTATTTCTTCAGTATTTTCTTAGATGATTCAGTAACTATCCAAGGTAAAAAGCTCAATACTCGCAAAATTTCGTAATTAACAACAATATTTCAGAAAATTTACCTAATTAGAACATTTTTGAGTTCGCAGAAAATAGTATTAACATTTCTCTTTCCTTTAGATCCAAGGAGGCACTGGTTTCATTGTTTTTTTTCGTCCAGTGTAAAAGCAGAGCTATTATATTTCACGAATCCACAATGTTTTGTTTCAGTAAAAACAAAATGTAGGCCGGCCGTATTTTCACTGCGGATGGTAGAAAAGTAGGAATAAAGTATTTAATCGTAGCGTTTATTTGATAGTGGCAAGCAAGCAGTAAAGTGCTTTAAACTTGCTAGAATATAGTGCACGATCTGTGGTTCGTCACCGCAATTCAAAACTACGTCTTGCCTTGCCCCAGTTTCCTGAAGTTTCTAATCGTACGTCTAACTTCTGTGGAATATTATGTAAGTTCGTATTCCCGGACAAGCCTACGAGTGGGTTGTACGTAGGAAGTCTAGCAAATGGACGTAGGCGTTCCCCATTGTCTTATTTTTTTCATGTTCCTTTTTTGTTTCTTTCAGGTATCTTTGATTGTTGTGTACCACAAAAGTGGCTGGGAAACCATGAGTTATTGTTACTGCAATATTAATACATGGTGTATGAATAAGTGATGCTTTATTCCGAACGTCTTTAGACCGGTTTCGACGTTTAGTTACTATGCAGCTTCTAATAATAAGACGATAGGTGGCAATAATAGCATTCTACAAGTTTTTTTTGCTATTCTTGGTTCCCAGCGTGTAGGATTAAAAGGTAAACGTCCATTGTATTTTATGATTTACGTTTGCAATCAGCATGATGCGTTTATTATCTGCATTTGCTCGATGTAAGTAAAGCGTTAAATGAATGTATATTACGATTCTGGGAAATCTAAGAAACTGTACATTTAATACCCGTGCAGGCGGGGTATTAATAGCACAAAACTTCTGCGAAAATTAGCTAGGTACTCAGTTCTGGATGAGTGGCCAAGACCGTTCTTTAGACAGTTTACACATCGGGACCTATCCGTGCTTCAGTGAGTTGGGGTATGGTATATTCAGAATCGCAAGACATAATATCTCGAGCGCAGCGGTCGTTCAAGATAGGTGTATGTGTGAGTCAGCCTAATTGCGAGGTCTGGCTCATAGTTCTTCGGAGTCGGAGTAAAATACCGAAATAGACAACTTGACGATAAGTGTTTCGAAGTGAACTAAGTCAACGGCCAGAAACATAAGTTGGCTACTTTCGAGATAGTGTGAAAATAAATGCAAGCTATAAGGAGGAAAGAAAATGCGGCAATCCCCAACGAATTAAGAATGCGCAATCCCATTGTAACGTTTCTACTGAGACAGACCTTCATGGTTACAAGATGGCAATGAAAAAGTACAGAATGACTCATCACTTAAAATGTATATAATAAATATCACCTCAAAATATACTTAACGAAGGACACAACATGAATATTGATCAGCAGAAACTGCAGTAGAGTGTTATTGTTGTCTAAAATTATCATAATCATGTATACTACTTGCGGCGCGTCATTGTAATGAAGGCAAACATTCATACATGACAATACGTGCCTCTACTTAATTGCTGATACTTATCAATCTTGTATCCTATGCTATACATTATGGATGACACGGAAAGCGACAGATTTGCATACATTTAGGGTTCCGCGAGTGTAGGAATTGAAAGTCACATTCTTGCTAGTCAGGAAGAATGTGACTTTCAATTCCTACACTCGCGGAACCCTAAATACAGTACCTAGTATAGTAATAATAGTATAGTAATAGTAGTATAGTAGTAATATTTCATATACGGCATCTTATGGCATGTCCTCCGTAAAAGCGCGGTCACTGTCGGACTGCATAGAAAAGAAAGAGAAGCGCGATGACATAACGCTGGTAATTTATTGCAAAATACGAAGCAATTACCTATTTACAAAAAAATCTATTGATTGGATTATACAAGTAATGACATGAAGTTATTATTTTGTAGAGAACTGTTTAAAATGAACACTTTTAATGAATATTGTAGGAGTGTTATATTATAATGGTAAAAACTAGAAAAAATAGACCTGGATTTAGTTAGTTTTCTTTTTCTTTAGACTATAAACTAAAATAGATTAGACAAATGAAATTACTTCTTTTGTATTGTAGATTACTGTTATTCTTTCCCATCAAAAAGATGCATACCTAGTTACTGTAAAAAATGCCCACAAAGTTACTTAGTTTCGCCATATTTTACGGAGGACAAGCATTAAAATCCGTGTACCCTACTTTTCTGGAATTGTGAACTCTACAGCAAGAGCCACAATTTGGTTAGGTGGAGTGGCGATCTTCACAGAGAGGAAAGAGGGGTAGTTCATACCTACTCAGCTGGATGAGAGTAGCTAGGGAGCAAGATAAATAAACGTGTGACGGTGTGATAAGGGCTGCCTATGATTAGTAGCAATCGACTTCTGTCAATCAATCTGCCTAGTCTATTCCCAACTATGTTAATCGGTTTCCAGTCTAACCGGATGCAGCTGAATACCAGTATTTTACATGGAGCGACTGCCTATCTGACCTCCACAACCCAGTAACTGGGTAATACGATACCCCTTGGTAAGACTGATTGTCAGACTTTCGGGCTTCTGACGACCCGTAACGACTGTCAAAGATCCACGAATGACCGCCGGGACCAACGGCTTAACGTGCTTTACGAAGCACGGAGGAGACCCGGTATGTAAAGATGGATCGACTAGTGCGGCTGTTATTACTTAATCACGAGCTCCTAGCAATCGACTTCTGTATACACTGTAAACTTTTAAATCTGCTTAAGTAGAACATAATACAAACTGCACAGGTTACTTAATTGTTAAAAACAACCTTACATAACGTACTGCTGAATCATTATCTAATTGCAGTTATCTAACGCGTCGTAATGAGTCGATCAACAAACGTAACTGTGTCACTGTCAAGGACGGCCGATCAGATTGTGGAGACAATGTCCTATTACGCACGATTATTATGTTTACTATGTAATAAGAAACATAGCACTAACAACAACATAACTGTGTCTTGGCAACAACGAACACGATGTGTTAAGAAGTTATATAATTATATACCTACTTGGGTTCGGTGTTTTTCTCTTAAATTTTCCTATTTCAACGTGTTTTTATGGCATGCGATTATTGCCCTTGAACGTGCCAGAAACTTTCACCGTGTAAATAGGGCTTTTATCTGTTTTTAGTTTTCCGTACCTCAAAAGGAAAAAACGGAATCCTCAGGCTGAGGCTACAGTAAGCAGCGATTTGCGATGCGACTGGGAGAGCGAAACGAATAACGAGAGTAATATTTGATGTACGGTGTAGCCACATACGTGAGCATTCATTTATTTGTTTCAATCGCTCATGTGTCGCAGGTTGCGTCGCGGCCTAATGTAGCCTCAGCCTTATGGGACCACTTCGTTGTCCGTCTGTGTATCAATCTGTCAAGACCCTTTCTCTCAGGTACGCGTGGAGATAATAAGATGAAATTAATATCAAATAGGTACGTAGGTCTATAGCCCCTTGGAGTTCTAAAAAAATCAAGCTTGACATATCAACGCAACAAAAAAACGGCAATTTATGCGACATATTTTGATACTCGCAAGTAAATCAAAACCTATTCCCGTTGTCCTAGAATCATGAAATTTGGCAAGAAGCAAGGTCTCACAGTACCTACAAGTAAAGGAAAAAGTCCAAGAATTGTTCATTTGTAACCCTTCATTGTGCGTGGTCCGACACGCACTTGGCCGGTTTTTTTTTTCATATCGTCATCAGCTGCTTCAAAATGCTGCTTAATTTATCTAAGACAATGTCTTAGTCAACTAACGAAGTTACGACTTAGTAATTAAATTATTAGACCGTATCATCTTAGCTTTTAACAGAGAAGCTTTGAATGGAGAAGATAAACTAGTGATGATAGACTTTCCAGGACTGTCGAGATTTTCTTGCAGTCCCGTTATTATCAAAAATATTTTTGATGGCTTATGAACAACAAAAATGTTAGCAGTAGAAAGGCAAGCTTTGTGTTCTGTTAAAGAGTCTAAGCTCTTTAACAGAACACAAAGCTTGCCTTTCAAGAAAAGCTCTTAAAACCTGATAAAGAGACTTTAATCTTCGAACATTTGATTACTTATGCATGAAGAGTGCTTAGACTGAGTCAAGTTTTTGAATCTCTTTCAAAAGCCGTGTTTTCCTCAAGACTCCTGAGTCAAAGCCAAGTGAAAATTTCGTTGATTTATTCAACAATTGAAATAAATTATGTATGACGAAGCTCTACCTATTTGATTAAATAATACTCCTTTATCCAGAGACACATTTCCAGGAAGTATTTGACGTCAATGATGCATGGACTGTAAGTGCCAACTTCATTATAAACTCCAGCTCAAGTGCTAAAGCTATTTCCAGAACAGATCTATATCGAGTCGTGCTGGTCAAGCGGCTTGAACTCTTAAAGGATTAACTTTATGAATTTTTACTATACACCTACATGTTATTAAACAATTAATGATTTGCAGGCTATTTTGGTTGCATTAAGTGCTTCTGTGCTTCTTAATGGTTCTTTGAGGGTTTTAATTCTTTCGGTACTGAGTATCTCAGAGCCTACTAGCGTTGAAAGTTAAAGGATATTCGAAAATAAATAATTATGGGCGCCGGCAAGGCTCTGAGTAACTAAGTATGCTATTAGAAACTTCGTTCTCACCGAAAAGCTATTAAATCCTTTCAATGCTGTTCATGTCGTATAAAATTTACGCAATCACCTTGCCGAGGACTAGTTAAGACTCGGTATATTATTATCCACGATCCATACAAACAAAAGCTTTAATATTGTTTCATGTTAAATAAAATCGCAAAATTGCCTTGTAAAGGACTTGTTGAAGTCACGAAATGAAGAACAACCTAACCGAATGACGTAATAGCCGCCTACAAGGACCCTGCTGTGTTTAGAAAACCAAAACACGTTCGCCGCGTATTGTGATTGCAATAGAAATGGTAATTTAAAGGTTAAAATACGAGCTGTGGGATACAAATATGCTGAGAAATGGCGAGGTGCAAACTTGCTGAGTAAACTGTTGTTTTATCGTCTCGAAATGGATCTTGGAACGCGATATGGGGTATGTAGTCATGCAAAACTTTGCCTTTGTTTGTGGTTTTCTCAACTGTGTGCTGGGAAACCCCGTGATTAAGTTAAGGAAAATATGGAGATAAGTTAGTCGTAGTGTACGTAATCACATCGACATCAGTGCTTCTATTCTGGATATTGATCTGTATTGAGGGGACTTATACTTGTACAATGCCTTTTTGTGTTTATTCATAGTAAGTATTTAACCTTCGACCTCAGTTTAATTAACGGATCTTTGGTAACCCTTGCCTAATATTTTCTTAAAAATAGAATGTACCTACTTAGTACCGCACTTACTTACAGCATAACATCTCACGCAATTTAGCAACCTAATTCGTGGTAATTCGTAGACCACATTGACCACAAGAGATAATAACAGCTTCAAAACATGTCCATGTGTTTGTCGACTATTAAGCCTAATCTCGGCGTAGGTATAATTACGATCTCTAATCTCTCTGTAAATTGCGGATGAAAGTCGACAAACGGGCGAATGAGCAAGCTCTAAGTCTAAAGCAATAAATCCCAGGCGTTCTGTCTGCATGACCTGACCTAATTACACAGCTTTCTTACCAACACGAGCTGTGCTAACACTGGATAGGTACACTTGAGCTATAAGATACGGTACTTCCTACAATCCTACAATACTTGAATTGTAAGGAAATTAATCATATGAGCGTTTTGGATGGTATGTCTGTTAGCTCGTAAGACCAATTGAATAAATAAGTAAATAAATAAATACTTAACCTTTTTAATCTTCTCAAAAAGCTAGCTTTCCCACACAGTTAAAAATTATATTATACATTAAAGAAACCAGATTTGATGTCATTTCCCCGAAAGATAAAGACTTTTCCAACTCGTGAGTGTCGTAAAAAGGCGACTGATATATTACGGTAAAAGAGGTCAAGAGAGTAGCTAGCAGCATCCTCGTCTGTGCAAACAACACAGACAGAGATCAGTAATCACCAATTGAATTGATCCATCTGAAAAACATCGAGTTACGTCGTCCGACCACGACTTCGTCTGCATAGGTTTTTTAACCGACTTCTAAAAAAGGAGGAGGTTCTCAATTCGGATATTTGTATTTTTTTTTTTTTTTTTATGTTTGTTCGCGCATAACTCCGTCGCTTGCCAACCGATTTGAAAAATTATTTTTTTGTTGGAAAGGGTATACTTCCCAAATGGTCCCATTTTTGTCAAAATCCAGTTCTGATGATGGAATCCTGGAGAAATCGAAGGAACTCTTCAAATATTATAGGCACACCTATAGCGATTTGGGTATTTTTTATAGTAGTTCGTGCGTTTGCTCTCAGAAAGCACCACTTGGTGAAGTGGAACTGATGATGAAGACCACAGATGGCTACCGGAACTACTCAATGATAAATATTTCACGGGTTGCGTGTGGTGAGTGGTTCTTGAGGTGTTCTCCTGGTTCTTACCAGCAGAACTCCTCAACAATTAACGTCCCAGCATCGGGAAAAGCAATATTTTGTAACATGTTATGAGCAATTGACATTAGACTATTGTAACTTATACAAATTATAAACAGATCCACTAAAAAGCGAGAAATAAAAAACTTTTTAACAAAAAAAAAACCGACTTCCAAAAATCACTACAAAGTGAAAAATAACTTTGATTTCGGAAGTCGGTGGCAAAAAAAAAAGAAAGTAAATAAAAAACGAAAGACACCGACTTCCGAAATCAAAGTTATTTTTCACTTTGTAGTGATTTTTGGAAGTCGGTTTTTTTTTTGTTAAAAAGTTTTTTATGTAACATGTGATGAGCAATTGACATTAGACTATTGTAACTTATACAAATTATAAACAGACCCACTAAAAAGCGAGAAATAAAAACTTTTTAACAAAAAAAAAACCGACTTCCAAAAATCACTACAAAGTGAAAAATAACTTTGATTTTGGAAGTCGGTGGCAAAAAAAAAAAAAGAAAGTAAATAAAAAACGAAAGACACCGACTTCCGAAATCAAAGTTATTTTTCACTTTGTAGTGATTTTTGGAAGTCGGTTTTTTTTTGTTAAAAAGTTTTTTAAACTATCCATTCCTCTATCAAAATCGGTGCAACGGCTTAGTCGTGAAAACGTAAAAGACGAGAACGGAGACGGAGACAATTTCGCATAATGATTTATGGAAACTTGTCTAGACTATATCTATCGATAACATACCATGGATAATAATACCATGGAATTTTCCATGACTAATAATATCTTAAGTAAGTGCATTATAAATACCGGTTGGAGCTCTGCAATCAAAGATTGTTATGCACACATGTTTCTCTGCATGCTACGAGTATGATTGTCTGAATTAATAATCAATGCGTCTTGATGTATAAGGGAAGACGACCGTATAGGTATAGCATGCAGAAACATTTACGTGATTCTCATAAAATTAAATCATTCTTATTAAAAAAAAAAAACAATTCAAAAGGCAGAATTAAAATAAGTGTAGAATTCGCTTTGGAAAAATCACTGAATCGTTCTATTCCGATAAAGCCCGAAATGTATATTACGTGGTCGATGCTGCATCGGGAAAATGCATAGAAAATCTGAAAAGCGTTGGAAGATAGCTGGAAATGTTTCCCCGTTGCTATATAAAATCGAAGCTTTGTGTACGAAGGAAGTTTAGTAAGTACGACGCCTGTGCATTAAATAAAACTTTCACGGCGCCATCGAAGGGTACCCTAGTTTCGCTGCCCTTGAATAGCAATAATACATAATTTATCTCTATCATTATGTGCCGCTATTTCTTCGTTCTCATTGTATAATTCGCCTTACATTTATCGAACTGCAATCATGAAGAAACTAACATAAACGCAGTGCCTATGTAGGTGGCCAAAACATAAGAATAGGTTTCCATAACTGAATTAAATTACATACTCTCGTCTCGTGCAAGTCAAAGCCCATTAATGAGGGTCTTTAATAGAGTTTCCATAAACGAGTTAGCTTCGTTATCAAGCGCCTGAGAAAATATTCCTAGCAACGAGATTCAGCCGCACTGCACCACTGCTGATATTCCGCAGGCTGCTCGATCGAATTTAATTGGAATTGTTCAATACAGGAACATGGAGACATTGTGAATATGTTATGAGCCGTGTACCTAGTGGGAAAGACATGCCTGTTATTGTTGTTATAGTTCCTTTGTTGCATCGTTTGAAGATTGTACGTTTCAGCGACTTGGAATGAAATATGGGCTGCTAAAACGACAGTCTCCTCTACATTATAATAAAACAATTTTTACTTCCATATTTATGTAATTATGTATAGCTATGTATTAGTACGAGGTGAATTTTGAAAAGTACCTAGGAATTTTAAACGCCTTACGATTATTAAGAGATTTGAGACAAGATCTGCCTCAATTGTTATTCCACTTATCCAAAACTGCTGATACTGTTTTTACGAATAAAAGATTCAAATGTTGCTTACAATTAATTCAAAACATTACATAATAATGCTTCAGCGAAAGCATTTTTCTGTATTGTAAACAGTGGAATTTGTAATCAATTGCGAAACAAGCGCAGATGAACTTCGTTTTGTTATTTCATTTAGGCACTCCGAACTCTTAGGCTGGTAAAATTAATAATAAGTATGAATAATATTCTTTGCTGGAAATATTCTGCTCGAACTGGCATTAAAGCAGAATGGGGGAATAATAAAAAGAAAATGGAGGAGAGCTAACTCTCCATAAATTATTTTGGAGTGAAATGCTGACCTAGACATAATTTGCCTGCTGCTTGCTACCATCTAGAAAGGGGAAAACCTAGTAAATCAATAAAGAGAGTACTTACTGAAAATGCGATTAGCTAACGTATGTTTTTCAATTGAATAGGCATTCGGTTTCTCGGGACTTCCATAACTTTTAATACAAAGGTAGGTGTACCTATACTGTCTTGTAAAATGAGGAGAGTCTTCCAATGCTAATACACGAAATTAAAAAACAAAGTATCTTGGTGTTATAATAAATGAAACACTTTCGTTCAAACAACATGTAGAAGCTTTAAATAATAGAATTCGCAAGTTGATATTTGTTTTTAAAAAGTTACGGTCTATTGCTGACCCAAAAATAGTTAGACAAGTTTACTTTGCTCTATGTCAATCGATATTAACTTACTGCATTACCACATGGGGTGGAGCGGGTAAAACAAGGTTACTAACCATCGAGAGAGCTCAGAGGGCGATTCTCAAAGTGTCTACATTCCGCCCTTTCCTTTTTCCTACCAACCTCCTATACAAATCTTGTGATGTATTAACAGTTAGGCAACTATTTATAATGGGCATTGTATTAAAACAACACACAGCTCTACCCTACAGCGCTGAAGATACTAATAAAAGACGTAAAGATTTAGTCTGCCCACAAAAAATAACAAAACATGCTTTTTTATCCAAATTTTACTTGTACCTCGGTCCTGTCCTCTATAATAGACTAAACTTGAAAGCAAACATTTACTCCCTGAACTACACAAATTGTAAGAGAATTCTCAAGGATACTCTCCAAAGTATGTCTTACGAAGATACAGAGAATTTATTAACTGTGTTAAAGTAAATATGTATACTCACCTACGATTAGTATCTATTAATTTAAGAGCTATTTTATTTTATTTTTATTTTAGTATAGGTATACGTTAAGTATTAAAATGTTTAGAAACTAAGAGTTGAGCTACTCAACATAATTATAATTCTTTTGCCTATTTTTAAATGTTAGAATATTTATTAATTTTATAAGATTATTTAGCACTTTTCGCCTGAAACACAGGACTACCTAGTTCAGGCACGTAAGTTCTTAGGAATATAATTTACATTTCAGCAAAACTGTACAAATTTTTATGACTTGTAATTTATTGAATAAATTTGATTTGAATTTGATTTGACATATTTTGTTTTCGTTGGTTCAAGGGCGCCAACTACCACGGTCACGGTCGAGGCCCAACCTCATTATTTATTCACACTTGCAGTCATCGATTTACGCGATTAACCTACCACATAGCCGCACATCCCTCCTTATACGTCCATATTTCATGGCTATCAAAAGTGGCTGATATAATATGAAAAGTTGATTTTAATTTAGGGCCAAATTATTTCAAGTTTCATTAGGCCTCCATCCTGGCCTGTGGCATCCCAATTTATTTGGAGTCGGCTCAATTTGTGTTCATTATGATAATAAATAAAAAGAGAAGCCCTGAGTCAGGCCTTCTCTTTTTATTTCCTGACTGACTTACTGATTTATCAACGCCCAGCCCAAACCCTAGGACCTAGAAATCTGAAATGTTGCACAGAGGTTCCCTTTATAATGTAGACACGGAATAAGGAAGGATTTTTGTTCCCGTGGGATATTTTCCGACATTTACGCGGGCGAAGCCGCGCGGGAAGTGCTCCTTTTTTTTTAAAGTTATGCAGCTACATCGCTCTCATAATAATTATTCACGTTTATTACTTACTTACTTACTTTGAGGCTTGTTAATTACTTTCGATTTCGCACAAGCAGTATTTTTTCTCCAAACTTGACGATCGCGTAAAGATATCGATTGCAAAATGCAATTGGTCCGTAGAAGCCAAACGATACCGGATACCGGCAGGTGGGTATCGATACCTATGGGAGGTAACTTAATGCTGACACGACCACGTCGACCCCGCTACTGAGCCGTATCCTTAGGTTACGTATATATTATCTAGTTGTACAGCATAGTTTGTACCTTGTTACATGCAATAATCAAGCCTAATCATTGAGAAGTGGAAGGTACACTTTATTTGGAAAGGTTATGAGTGCTGACCAATTTATGGCTAAAATTCAAAATTGGGGAAAGGGTCGCCCCTAAATTGGCGGTGACAGAATTGTAAGGGATGTTAAGTAAAAATTGGACAGGTGTTCGATATTCGTCCAATATTCTGTTATTGTAGTCATATTTTTGCCGAGAGATATTCACCAATTGCTGATTTTCTTTTGTTGGGGTTTGTAACAAAGGATTAATATCATTAGCCAGCAGCGTAGTAACTGGGTCCGATGCTAACAAGGTGCTTAACTTTCAGCAAAACTTAAAGGATTATTCTGTGGAATCTTTTGCGCAGCTCTATTTATTTATTTATTTGTCTATTTATATACACACAGAAAAAGATATAGAGATACTTCATATTTATAATTGGAGTACAAAGGTACCTACTGCTTATTTCATAAGAAATTTCTTTGAAAAATGTGTGGAACAAGAAGAGAAAAATATGATTTTGCGAAGTCTTAAACTAAAATCTGTATTAATAAATAAAAAGAGAAGTCCTGTCTGACTGACTGATTGACTGACTCATCAACGCCCAGCCCAAATCCTTGGACCTAGAAAGCTGAAATTTTGCACAGGGGTTCCCTTTATAATGTAGACAAGGAATAAGGAAGGAATTTCCGGTAGTACGTTCCCGTAGGATATTTTCCGACAACCACGCGGGCGAAGCCGCGGGCAAAAGCTAGTATTAAATATACCTACACGTATAACGCAAAACAAAAATTAACATATACTTAAATAAATACATAACGCTAAGATATATAAACATACCTACATATACTAATATACAAAAAATACTCACATTTGAGAGGAAAGGTAATACTCTTTTACTCGATATTTGAACAGAAAGCTCTAATTATTAAACAATTTTTTTCGTCGTTTCAGATTAACATACTTAGTTTAAAGAATTATAAGTGCTTATTATTTATCATTAACGAGGTATATAAATATTTAATTTTCACCATATTTTAGAGCTAAGGTAAAAGCATCCTGACATAACATTAGTAAGTGAGTATGCCCACAAAAAGCTCTACTACAACTTAGTCTAGACCACACGTGAGTTAACCATAAATTATTCACTTTGCTTTGAATTTTCATATATTAAACCACATACCGTGTCTCTGGGATAGGATAGAATTTGCATCAAATTAATTCAGAACCACAAATCGCTAGGCTGGGCCGCACGCGCCATACATTTTGAATCTAGGACACATTCATATTCAGGACATATGCATCCGATATTGTTGCATTGGGCTTGTAACCTAACGGTCGTATGGCTTTAGTGCATTTACTGGCAAAAGAAGAGCAGTAAAATCCTTGATAAATGGTCCAAAGCTCTTAGCCGTTGTAACACGTCTTGTCAGATTCTCCCCGTTCCGTGAGAATGCGAGAGTTTGATCGATAACGTCTAGGTAGGTAGGTACGATTACTTTTTCTGACAGTAGTTCTCAGAATTCCGATAGTGATGAAACACGTGCCAGATTCACATTTTTTCGCACAAATCTTTTAGATCTTTTCATTCCTTCGAGACGGATTCTCAGAATAGTCTTCGGGGATCATATTTTCCAGCTTGTTGGATGAAGAGTAGTAGTTCTTTACCTACTTTAATTCTTATTATGAGATTTCATTACACTTTTTTCGTCATCTGACTAGCTTGTCATGATGATTGTAGTGTATGAGCTAATAACTTGTCCGAAGTCATTAAAATCAACACGCTAGTGCAGTGCATAGTTTTTGCACTGCACTAGCTACACTGGTATTAAACCACTTATGGATTGATATGATTAGAACCCTATTTATGCAAAAGTGCGCTAATAAATCACTCCATTCAACATAATAATCCCCTTTGGAGATTTGTAAGAAGTAACATTTAGGAAGTGCTATGAGTTATTCGAACATAAATCCATTTGCTAACGCCCCAATTCAGTCAAAATATGACCATAGAACAGAAAATTCTCTGTTGTGTTCTGATAAAGAGATAAATTATGATGGTTAGTGTAGATGTGAGACGTGATGCAGCATTTGTTGCAGCAGAATACACGGGAAGTCGGATAACAGCAAGCGACATTTAAACTAAAAAGAGCATGAAGATTCACGCGTAATGATTTCTTAAGAGATAAGAACAACTAACACACATTAGTAGGTCAACTGCTCAATTGTCGCTTTAGCGTATTTATCCAATTGCTTGATTGTTTCCTTGAACTGTGGTTCACTGCAGAATCTATTGCACATTCGTACGAATCTCAGATTGGAAGCGTAGGAGGTACGTTTGTCACATAATTATGCGTACTTGCAAAACACGTTGGGGGGGCCAAATGACTCCTTTTAAGAAGTGTATTTGAATTGTTGCAACAAATGGCTTTATCCGGTGACAGCTTATTTATTGCTATTTCATTTGGATGTGGGCTTTGGATTTGGGCAAACTGCACTAAAAATATAGGAGGTCGTTTAGTGTCAGATTTTCAAACATTTCAGAAAGTTTGCTCAACTCCGTTTCAGATCTTCAGTCAAATAGACAGTAGGTACACATCTTCCATGTAATGTATAGCAGACAATTCTATACTCATTAATTAGTACTTATGCATAATTACATACTATGTAAATAATATGCTAAATGATTCCAATTTCAATCCTATACCTGAGAGAATTTTCTTTTCAATCAAATCTCAGTCTCGAAGATTTCGGGCTAAAGACCGGTGTAAAAGCAGTACAGCCCACTTTATCCAATTTAGCGTTAATTGAAGACAGTAATAACAGTTCAGGCAGTGAAACCAAAGATTTAATTAACTTTGTAATCAGTTTGTAATGACTGCTCAATGATTCCGCTCCGCTTCACTTTTAATTTCGAATGGCTATGCGTTCCCGGCTCATTTCACCCGGTGATCATGTTTGAACAATTAGTAATTAATTATCATCATGAGAGCTGGTAAAAGTATCTATTGCTGAACATGGTCCTCCTCTTAAATGTCCAAAGAAAATTTATCGATGATCATGATTGTGCAATTGCATTTTGTGATTTTCCTAATAATCGCCACGCTTGAAAGACCGTTGATGGTGATCTTAGCAATTTGTTTTGTACTGAAATATTTAAAGGCCTCGTTATAGCTATATCCATGGGGACTATGTCCAGCAGTAGACGTTTTTCAGCTGAGATGATGATGAAGAGCACACTGCTGTCCTGGTTTTGGCTTAGTCATTACCCGTAAAGTTTAATTCATTGCTAGGAACCAGACGGCACGCGTTATTTATTACTCAGATATTTTAATTAATTATGATCAATCATCTGTAATGACCTTTTCCCGGATGACTAAGTGTCGAAGCAATTAAATTGCAAATGGAAATGTAGCATCAATTCAATTAAATATGTGAATATTACGGCCATTTAATGCGTAGTTGGTACTAGCAGCAACACTAGCACCAGAGAGAGTCGAAAATGAAGTCGTTTTCTCCTAGATACTCTCCTTACTCCCAGATTTTCTTTACAGAAAACAAAACAAATGTGTTCAACATTTGTTCTGTTTTCTGTAAAGAAACTCTGTTTCATCACTGCCATCTGTAGGTTCCTAAATGGGACTAGAAGATATTGCTATTAGCTTTCCCCCAGTAATTAATCCATATATCTAGCATTTGTGAACGGCGAAAGTAATCTGTATAGGAGCTAAAGGCAATGACTATAGATCCTTTATTAGGTAGTAAGGTAGTGCTAAAACTCGCGCTTCGCAATTATTGGAACTAAATTAAGCTTTTCATAACCTCGTGGGTTGGGTGGTCACATGTTATGTATATCGAATACTTGTAAATGACAGTATTGGAACGAAGTTGTTGTTGTTGGACATTCAATTTCGCGTTCAAAAGCTGTTGATTACGGAACATTGGAGCTCCGAAAGTGTCAAAACCAGGTGTGTTTCCGTCATATTGTTGTATTGACTTTTCCAACAGCCAATTTAATTGTAGTTTTGAATTGTTGTTAATATTAATAACTTTAACGTTGCATTATGTAGTCTTTTAAATATTTTGGTTAACTAAGATACACTAAATCTCATCTATTTTTTTATTAAAGTGATCGGGATCTCTGCCTGTTTGTCCCATGTGTAAGCGGCCCAACAGCAGCTCTTTATGATTTTGTCTAAGCTACTAAGCCAAGACAAAGTTTTGTTTATTAATTTGTGGTCAATTAACCTTTCATCACCATCAGACTCTTGCTCTTTTAGTGGTTTTATTTTTCATTATTCTCCTGCTCTTAACCCAATTTATTTGGGGTCGGCGCAACATGTCTTTTTTTTCCATACTTCTCTATTAATCGTCATCTCGTCGGTATCCTATCCAACTCCTTTTTAGCCATTAATATTTCACACAGTCCATCCAGCTAGTATAACATATACAGTTCCAATTTTTTTTTTTTGTGAGCATCAATTTCATCACAAGTCACCTTACTTCCGTGGGTGGTAAAAGCCCTAAATAATTTATCATATGTGTTGAATTGATTGATAAACTTAATTAAATTAACAAAACGATTGAGTTATGTAACATCGTATAATTTCAATTCAAACTATTATCGAAGTTGGACTCATTCTTGTGTGCGTAGTCGCACAAAAACGAATCAATCGGGCTTTGGCAAAATGGAGTAGTAGGTACAAACGAGAGGCAAACACCGTGGCCCCTTTAAAGTGTATCAAACAAACAATGACAAAGCAAAGTATAGTGGAGTATGAACTATGAACAACTGCACGCCCTACATACTGACAAGGGCCTAGATTGCATTTGAGATTCTATAGATTTTTTGTACCACAATATGGCTTAGTTAACGGTTACCTACAAGATGACCCTACTCAACTGCTCTCAGCTCTCACTTTGCGAGACCCTTCAAGATAAACATTTTCGTAATTTTTGCTGTTTGGATACGTTGAAGAGCCTGCTTCAAAGTAGGAAGAGGACGTACTTTTGATTTGATGATATTATAATGGCACTTCTGGCCTTTGCCGAATATCCAAGTTTGTTGTTTCGAATTTTAATCCATTAATCAATATTCGATCGGGATGAATGTTTGTAATTGCCTGCCTTCCGACAGATGTTTGTTCCAAGTCTGTATGTTGGTCCGTTGGCAGGTTGGCACACACTGCGAAGGTGCCTATAGGAATGACAGATTTTAGGGCGTGCAGTTCTAAGATAAGTTATAGCAATGAGTCTCAGTAGACTCCTGATTCTCCTGATTTTGATTAGCTAATGCATAGCGTTGATACTTGGATACTTGTGTTGTGTATAAATACTTGTCTGCTTCTGTATCTAGTTAGGATTTTTGGTAAGTAACATGGTTACTAACAATAAAACGTTACACTTAATTAATCACTTGGCTTCAGAAAACTTTTTTACTCAGTCGAATCCTTAAATAGGCGAATCGAATTCTAGCCGTGTGAAACAAAACATAACAAAAAAACATTGTCATTTCGCTTTATAGCGTTCTTGAAATAAATTCCCATGAATTGTTTTTAATGAAACCATAGTGAAACTGATATTTTGATTGGAGTAGAGTCCCGGTTTTTCTCAAATGATGATTGGACAAGATTATTCGATAATTTCCCCCCATGCATCCATCATCCATTCAATTCTCGTCGTCAGCGACCCGTGGCTCTTATTACACTGCTTTCTAACGGAACATACTATTCTCTTGCAATAATCACACTTATTGTACCAAATTACATATTTTTACTTTTACCTCAATGATTTCGGACCCGCTCAGCTACATTCTTAACATGCAATCTTTTGTAAATAGGGAGAAGTAATTGAAAATTGTTATCAGACTTGCTTCTCTGTGACGAATTTGAAATTGCTTTTGTTTTGGCAGTTTCTGAGATGTTTTTTTCGTATTCGGTTGCAAAAAGTGAGTAAACAGAACTCCGTATCTAAGTTAGCTTGTAAAATTACAAGCTAACTGTGTGAGTATTCATGTCCTCCAAGTAATTTGAACAAGATTTTATCAAGGTAAATTTTTTGAATGTAAATGTTTTTAGAATCCAATGTGAATTGAAATTAGATAACGTTTAACTTGCGTTAAAAGGTAAATAATATCACAGCGGGATTTCCGGGAACTGGAATTTGATCTAATCCTCTACACGTGCCTACAGACTGTGACATAAAGGCAAAATAAAATAATAACAGAATTCAGAATCCAGATTCCATTTCTGAAATACAAATATCGTTTGAATCACGATGACAAAGCATCTGAATTTGGCTCAACAAGTTTTCGCTCCCTCCTCGCTCCAATTTTCTCGTCTATATCTAATAAGTATACCTAAACAGGCAGATGCACAGATGCAGACGTTACATAAAACGGACCGTCCCGTTAATTCGTCCCGTTGCAGTTAGACACTTAGCTAGCTGTGCAGTGTGCACTTTGCACAAAACGATGGGATGTCCGTTATAGCGCCAGGACTGATATAGATCACACTATTATACCACCGTTTTAACCTTGAATTTTTTGCCACGGTACAAGCAATCTGTATGTGCATGAATTGAATGTTCTTTTGTGCGTTACACTGCCTATGAGAACGTAGATTTCAGCTTATACTTTTTTGTTTGGGCATTGAAATTGATATTACTTATAGAGTTTTTGTGCAATTATAAATTAATTGTAGGTCTGATTATTACTAACGTAAGCATAATTATTGCGTCGCCTTTGATGTGCATCTTTGAATACGTTTGAGGTTCTTGAATTTTTGAATTGATTTGCTACAATTTTTCTTTACGAAAATGATGAGTCCCGAGACGAATCTAATTTTACAACAGTATTTTTTGTCAGATTGACAATTTGAACTATCCTTTCTTACTTTGATCGTGCGCTTAGCTGACACTTCAAAGGAACACGCAATTACTGTTATTGTGCTTCCGGGCTTCAGAACTTAGATCACGACCCTAGTTGGTCTACTGTTGGTCGTCAGTATTTGTCAGTGGCCAGGGAGTATTGTCGTTGTCACCTGGTGTGGTCGGTGGCGCATGACGCTTGCGCCGGCGCAGCCAGTGCCGCCATGGCGGTGTGGTGCGGCGCGCGCATTCGTCCGCTCGAACGGCGCGTCTATTCCATCACTCTTGTGGTGCGTTGATGTTAATTATTCATTTATTGACCAATTTACGTCAGCTGCGTTGCGTGCGTGTCAATTTGTGTGTGCTTTTTCGATGTGCTTGATTCTGGAAATTAAGTTTTGGAAAGGAAACGTTGGGAGTTTTATTTTGGATTTCCGAGTTGTTCATGGAAGTTGTCTTATTACGCATACCTATTTCTTAAAAAAGATCCAATTGTTAAATGTACAATTTATATAACGATATCGATAGTTGTTTGCAAATTAAGTAGGTAATACAGAACTGTAAAAAGCAGTGGTGCCTGTCTGTCTACGTTGCTTCAAGGATCTTTTCCCCATTAACCGATTTTAATAACCGTCAAAACGCCATAAACATTGCTGAAAGCCATCTGAATTTTAATAGTAGTGTTTGTTTCATAGCACTGCCCACTCATAGCACAAGAAATGAGACATTTCTAAAATTTTGTACCGCAAAGGATGGGTATAATAAAGATGCTGCTTGTTGGAAAACCAACTGAATATAAAAAAACAATTAATAACTTACAGATCTGATAATCTCCAATACTTGGCAAGTTAGCCGCAAAGTCTTGAGGATTCGATTATATCTATTCCCAAGTTACGGTCACGAAGCAAATTATCTTAGTATCTTGAGGCTGCCTTACGGAAGTTTCTTCATTTGTAAATTGTGTTTTATCTCCATTTAAATCGCGTTGATTGAAATATTATCCAGGCATCGGATTCGGAATCCTATTGTGTGTTATTGATGGTTTATTCTCTTGAGCCATGGATACTTTGATGTCCGTAGCGACTTTTTGTAAAGTTTTCTGACTCTTCATCTTCAGTTCAATAGTAGGTTTTGGTTTCTATGAAATTACAAGTTGTAGTTATTCTCTCCTCAATACTACTTTCGTTATCAGTGTCCTTTAAAGCATCTTTTTTTATTCATGGTTGTTTGCTTATCAAGCTAAGTACAGGCGGTGTGTAAATCTATTTAATTTAAATAACAGTAACCCTTTCCCTTGGTCGACTTGTACGTTCAACGCTAGTTGCGTTGGATGATAACATATTTTATGTTTCTTTTATGAATCTGCGTTCGGAGTAATATAACTCGTAATTAAGACATGCCTAATTTGCAGATCAGTGTGGCGTTCATATAAAACATATTTATCAGCGTTCCTTTTATGGTATCTCCCGTAGTTTCATATTCCATACATGAAACGTAATTAGATGCTACCAGATTGGTGAAAATAAAAAATGCATCAGAGTGAATTGGAATAGTAAGAATTCAAACGATTGTTATCTTAGTATCGCAGCATAGGTACGTATCGTAGGTTGTCACGGCATGCGAAAATACAATCATATCATCGTATTTTTCTTCGAGGTTATTACCCCTTATACCGTTTGTGTTCGTTCATTGAATTCCGTCTACTATTTTAATTTCTTTAAGTGAGGTGAAGCGGTGAAATTATTTCTCCATCCTCCATTGCTCCGCTGCCCTTTGCAGCACTTAGCTTTTAAGTAAATTGCTTGTAAAGCGTTCATTGCCTTTGTCTCTTTATAATTTTATTGTGTTTGTTTCATCTAGCTAGAGCATAATGAATATGTGATTTTGTTGTAACTCGTGTTAAGTATGTGAAATGTCCTTCGCATTCGTTGCTTTTTACATTGTTTTGTTCATGGTCAATTTTGTCTAAGTGGTTGCGATTAGCGGATTATACTTTAATTATAAGATTACCTTCATAAAGTCCACCCACTGCTTATTGCTGGCTTCCCATGCATGTTTATTATGATCTTCTGGGTTTCAAAAATAAATTACCAAGTAGGTAATATAAAAAGAAAACCCTTACCAAACATGGTCATTATTAAGTCTTAAGCCGCCAATAATTACTGATCTCAAGTGAAGTGAAAAAGGCTACATAAAATTACCATTAATTTTGCATACATTAAGATAGACACCTAATACCTAACATTATATTGGCATTCCATTTACGAATAGGTCTCCATTTTACTTATAAAACTGAGTTTTTATTGAGCATGTATTCTGTCCATCAGCATACCATTATCGATAAGTAGATTTGTCGGCCCTTCGTGTGAACGAAATAGAGCGCAAAATGAGATTTTTCCGACTACTGACGGATAAGCAATCGGGTCGGTGATCGAGGCGTGAAATCTTAGGGCACGAACACGAGTGTCGACAAATCTGCGGTATTACTCCCCATTGGCTTTTTAATACCATGAAACTGATTTTCTCATGGGAATTTCGAGAAAAAAGCAACTCGTATAAATAAAGACTCAGATAAATTCGATGACATTGATACAATTGCCAAAATGAAGTCCTAAAATTGTAATTATTTTGTTTTAGTGCCTAAACCTACTTGCGTTGACACCATTGATTTATAGAATAGGGGTTAACACTAATAATAAAGCGAATACTCTCCTCGAATGTAGGTAATTCGATTTAAACAAGACTTCAAACGAGAACATAAAATACTGAACTGTTGGTACCAAGAAAAGCGGCAATTTATTTAGTTCACGTGCTCCCACTTTTCTCATATATAAGTATCTATTCAATTCTAAAGAGCTTTACTATATTTGCTTTCACTGACGTTTTATCAGGCATTTACGATACACGAGCTGAAAGGGTCCCAGGCCCTAAACATCTGGTTAATCGTAGTGAAATCGACAATCCAATAGTTAGCTGGAATCGTAGTACAGCTTCGAATGTTTCAATGGTGAATTAGCATCGGTAGAAAGCTGGAAACGAGTCCTAAGTCCAGACACGACAACAGTTAACTAGCATTAGTTAAAGATAATGGTGCGGTACCAGTTTGAATTCCTGTATGGTCTGTTGAAATGCGTGGGCAGGTTGTGGGTGTTTGTTAAAATGAAAATCATTGATGTTCTAACTCAGTTGAGGTTGTCTTCTTGGCAGCTGAGATTTCCCATAACTACTAGACCCCAAAAGGAAGCCGATGCTTATTATGTGAAAACGAGGCTAAAGTTCTAGTGTCTATAAATATATCATTTATCGTCTTAAGCTCCATTTACACTACATTACAGTTGGTTGCCTGTGACATACCATAAAATTGAAGGGCAATTAACTGGCACCGTCTAAACAACTCGTACAATTAAGTCACTGCATGCGATTTTATTGAATGCCAAAACTTGCATTCAGTTATTTTGTATGCCATTTTATGGAATCGCACGTATGTTAAAACTTGCATGCAATTCTTGAATTGCAATAAAATTTAGCGTGCTTTATGGCATGCGATTATTGCTCTTGAACGTTCCAGAAAGGATGTGTAAACGGAGTTTTAACGTTTAAGATAAATAACTACAAATATTTGTTATTTTGTTCAATCAAACGTCGAGAGCGTCAAGTTTACCCTTCATTCATGAATGTAAACGTAAAATATTCATTGTAGTTGTAGCGGCCAGTCAGTCAGTAGTCACGCAATGTAGATGTAATGAATATTTGATCGTCTTCCAATACTCTATGTTTGTATTGCTTAAAGTTCAAGTAGCTAATGGTTTAATCAAGCAATCGATCATCTCTAGTTCTCTACTTTGTTGTTTGATGTAGGGCGAGGCTTCTTTCATATCAATGACAAAGTTTTTTTCTGCCACGGTTTTTTGATTTCTGCATCCAATTACTTATCAGGTTTCTAGTGTATATTATGGACAAATGTTTCTGCATTGTGTAACGTTATGATTCAATTGGCCCAAACACGTGCCCCTGAGGGATTCCATCAAATACTTTCTTACTCATTTGAAAATAAGTCGAGATGAAGATTTTCAGTGTTTCAATTTTTGCCATTGCTTAAATATTTTTCTCAGGTTTATCAAGTTATAACTAGGATAAATACTAATCAAATCCTTTTGTTACTTACAGATAGAGCCGAACACAGCATTCTTACGAGCGGCGCGCGCCGGTCAGCTCGACACAGTTGTCGATCTGCTCGACTCCGGCGCCGTCAAGGATATAAACACATGCAATTCGGTAAGTTTAGTCTGTATTACATTTAGTTAATTCAGCACGTAAACACCCACCGTAGAAGATGAATACTCCTATGACCAAAAAAAAAATGGATGCTGGTATTCATCCTCAGTCTTCTTGGCGAAAGCACAGTTTGCTGTTTAGTTTTGACCGCGGAATGAGATGCGTGCCTTTTTGTAGGGAAAAAGCGTAATTTCTGTCATACACAGAATCACACTAGATTTCTACAATCGTATCTAGCAGGCTTGCAGGCGTAGTGTGATGAGGCAGAATATCAGTCTGTATTTTAGTGCGACTGCAGCAGTCTGGGTTCCTATTTTTTACTTTTTTGCGTGCATATTCCGCCCCGTGCAAATAATATGATTATTCACGAAGAACATTGTTCTAACAAGAATTACACTTAAAAATATACCGTAGCGCAATGTTTGCTAAATGCAACATCGTTTAGTATAGTAAGCAATCCTACTGATTTGATCCCCGTTTCTTCTAACTAGATCATTGATCGTAATTATCATTGCGCACTGTCAGGTACCGCTTTTAGTACTTCAGGTATTTCTAGTTTATGGTTTATGGCTGCGCTTGTGGTAACCTGGCCTGATAGGCTCTTAGTGTCTAATCCCTGGCCATTTACTGGGACTCAAACTCGAGTAATGGATCCGTAAACAATGTTAGTCTTTAATATTTTTCTCAACAGTTCTTGAACTCTACGGTTCTTTAATAAAGGGTAATCTTGGGTCTTATTAAAGGTTCTTTGCTGAGAAATTAGTTTTCGGACCTTTGACCTTTATTCATCATTCATCTATTGTTGAATAGACTCCTTGTTAAACACATTTTCGGTACAGGGTTCAGATCTGGTCTAATGCCGTTCCCAATCTTTTTGATCCTGTTCTGTTATCTTAATTAATTGTATTGTTATAGCAAGCTCCAGCATCTTCCAGTAGGTAATGGCTTTGATAACTAACTTCCTTTCGGAAAGGATTTTCATATTATCTTTAAATTAATCTTAATCCAATCTCTGGGTAAAACCTGGCATTAGTTCTATAAATGAAATTGAAAATAAATGGAACGTGGGATGTAGCTATCAAATGTTAAACTGCTTTCGGAAATGCTTTTCCTGCCGAAAGGTAGACAGTTAACAAAGATAATTGTCTAGCTGTTTCTAGAGATATCACAAATAATAAATAAATAAAGCCCCGTGTCCTCAAGAAACAAAAGTTGAGCAATAGTTCCTAAACATTTTTTCTGCGATCAAAATGTTGTTGGAAACAGTGTTGCGCATATCTTGTGTACCATGAATATGAGTTCGATACGATCCCTTAACATATTGACAGCAGAATCAGCCTATAACGTTCCCACTGTTGGAACATGTTGTGCAACTTTTGTTTCCATATACCTTCGCACACCCAGGGCTTAAGACCTACATTACGGAACGCAGTTTTCTTGGCCCCAAGTGATTCAAAAACCGTGTTACCTTCACTCCCTCAGTTTAATCTCTTAGGAGTTGATTGTTGCAACGGTAACGACGCCAATTGAATGAAATGCGCACACGCATTTAACGTCGTACTGTTACAGATAGTACTTGCGCTTAGGGCTGGCGGAAGCATTAAATAAATGACATTCGCTATAGGAAATTGGAATTTAATTGAATGGGTTATAAATTAATTGCAATTAAGTATATAAATTAATGTAGCGGTAGTGTTGATGGTCAGTCGACAGAAAATGGCAAATGGCTGGTTAAAAGAGGCCCTTTATTTTAAGGGTTGCCAGTTTTTTTTAGTATCTTGTAATTTTCAGGCACATTGTTTCCTAACAGAAACATTTACTACCTAGTTACTGATTTGAAATGCAAAGTGCATTTTTGAGACATTTAAAATGTCTTGTTTTAAACGTTCATTCTTTCTTTTTCGTGTGTCGACAAACCTGGTGTCAGAGTTTTTATGCCGCCTGCCTCTGACTAGGCTTCACATGCCGTCGAGAAATATCTCTCAGGGTCTCAGGCATGCCGGTTTCCTCACGATGTTTTCTTTCACCGTTTTTTAAGCAAGTGTTACGAGCTAGTAAATCTGTCAAATTTGAAATTTGAATAGTGATGCTCTTGCCAACCCTGGCCACCGGCCATGCCATCAGATACACGTTGATACATTGAGGACATCCTGACAGGTGGGGTAATCATCATCATAAAAATAGATAACAACTATTCGTTGCATCTATTCGTATTATACATTTCATGGTCGACATTACAGCGGTTTTACAATGAAATAGGGTTTTGTTGTTAAATGATAAATGATAAATGATAAATGATTTATTTTCTGTAAGTAGGTTTGTACAAACACTTTTACACGTCAAACATATTTTCTTTTAAACTAGATGAGTTCGACGTTTCCTATCTGACTACTCTGAGAAGAAACGCCGAAACAAACTCAGAGGTCACAGTCTCTTTTAAAGTCCAGACATAATCTTGGTCAGATCATGTGAAGACCATGTAGATTGCAGTCAGAAATGGTCTTTTGATGAAAGAACCACACAGATTGAGTGGACCTGTCCAGTCAGTGCACGCATTTGTCAGTAATCGTGCAGCTCAACTCAAAACTTAAGGAGCTTAACGATTCGACGAACAATACCAAAGAAAAGACATTTGGGTAGGCCGCATAAATTACTCAAACTGTCAGACTATAACTAAAACTGAGAAAAGGATAAAATAAATAAAAAACAATGATCCACGTAGTCTTCACATTCACAATAATTAAAAATAGTATAACAAACAAAATATTCATGTCATTGTATAGAATATGTAAAAAGGTATTTAAATCAACATTAATAGTGTAAATTTATTGGAGCAGCTCAAACCCAAGCCTTTTTGTCCTCAATATAGTCTTTGACAGTATAAAAGGCTTTCTGACAAAGTTTCCGCTTTATACAATTTTTGAATTTATTAAGGCTTAGTTCTTGAATGTGGCTAGGTAGTTTATTATAAAAACGTATACATTGGCAACTAAACGAACCACTTATTTTCTTCAGCCTGGTTGTAGGAACAACAAATTTGTGTTTGTTTCTAGTATTCACATTATGGACGTCACTGTATTTTTTAAACAAATTGATATTTTTATGAGCATACAAAAGATTTTCATAGATATACTGAGAAGGGACAGTCATTATATTAATTTCTTTAAATTTATCTCTGAGGGAGTGTCTGGGACTTAATTTGTAAATTGAACGAATAGCCCTTTTTTGTAAAACAAAAATTGTCTGAATATCGGCGGCATTTCCCCACAACAGAATACCGTACGACATCACACTATGAAAATAACTAAAGTAAACTAAACGGGCTGTCTCTAAACAAGTTAAATCACGAATTTTCCTAACGGCGTATGCTGCAGCGCTAAGCTTTTTCGACAATTTATCTATATGGGGGCCCCATTGAAGTTTGGCATCCAAAGTTATGCCCAAGAACACTGTGTGGTATCTTCGGGAATCAACTCTTCACCCTTTATGAGAACACTAGTTTTTACTTGTCTAACATGAGGTATAGTGTTGACTTATGTCATAGTATATAACAATACTTACTTATCTGTGTTTGACGTTTCATGGAATGCATGTTTGTTTTATTGTGTGAACAGGCTACTGAAACTGAATACACGTTTGTTTACATGTACTGTAAAATGTTGGCTGGTTACGTCATTTTAATCATAGGTAACGTAATGAACGGGTCATGGTATATTTATTTAATTCTGTATTTCATGAGCCTCGATGTCCTTCATCAGGAAAATGTAAAATTGGCCAGTAACCGTTCGATTTGATAGCAAAAGCATCTTCTCTGTTTAACAATTACGAGTTGAGAAAATCTATTTTTTTTTTTGTTTGTTTTATCGTCTACCCATCACGTCTCAGAAGTTTACACAAAAAAAACTGATATTTCAAGTGACGAAACTAAAAAATATCACATTAGGTACCTACTTCCTTTAGTTTCTTTTTTGTATTATCATGTTCATACATAAATCACGTCTGCGGAGTTTCGTTAGCTAATTCAATTTGACCCTGTATGTACAACATGTCCCATAATTAACGCAAACCCTAGTAATGGTTCATACGCATTGCTACAGATCAAGCTATACATTTCCAGTATAAACTGACCTCGCATTGTATAGGATTTCCTTACAGTGACAGTTCAGTGTAAACTGGAAAGGTATAGCTTGATGTGTAGCCGTGTGTACTCATCATTAGGAACTACTTTTACTATGGGACCAAACCTGAATCTGCGAAAAAACAATCGGCTGTTTCGTGCCAAAAGTTCACCAAAAAGTATGAAACAGCTGATTTTTTTTTCGCGTTTTCAGGTTTGGTACTATAGTAAAAGTTATTCATAATTATGAGTATACGAGTATTGACCACTTAAGGGCGTTTGCGTTTATAGTTTGTTAACCTTGTATATCCCTAATCAAATCGATAAATTAAATTTTCCCTCGGTATACTGAGCGATAAACGTTCGACATCGTGGTCGACATATTCTAGATTTCCATTATCGGAATAGAAACCTGATATTAAGAGGACTGTTGCATTTAGTCACCTCTCTCGGTCACACTGGACCAAATTTTTAAGAATAAAAAGATGAAAAATGTTAAAAATGATAAAGTATGTTAAATGAAAATAAGCTTTTTTGAAAAATGTAAGTAATCAATTAGTGAACTAGTAACAATATTAATTTAATAGGTAATTATCAGAAACACATTTTTATTGTGGCATTTATTTAGCTCATCTCAAATATATACTTAGCTTGAGCTGAGTTTATTAAATAACACAATAGAAATGTGTTTTTAAAATTAGGTAAGTAGGTACCTACTAAATTATTATTTCCTATTTCGCTAATTGGTTAGATTTTTCAAAGAGCATTTTTTCATTTAACAATCTTAAAAATTTGGTCCCGTGTGAGCGAGACAGGTGATAAACTGCGACACCCCTCTTAAACCTAAGTAATGAAATTGTATTTATTACTAATTAGTGGAGTGGCAGAGCTTTCATTTTCTGGTAGTTAGAAGGAAAGTAATATTGGCGGTTCGTTAGATAAACTAAAGTAATAGTGTAGTAAAGTAATAAATGTAGAAAACCTGTCATCAACAACATTTTCATTAAATGTATTTATTTTTAAAGAATGTATGATATATACAGTAGTAAATTATTTTACAAGTAATAATTTACACTAGGTAAGTATTAAATTAAATACTTAACAATACAGACATTATGCACAATCAAAAGGACATTTAGAACTTTAACTTTATACATAATCTATGTAAGTACCTACTGACAGTCTTTTTTCATGATATCTCTTTCATCATTCAAATCAGCAACCGCATACTGTTAGGTCTGCTGTACTCTTCTTTCTTATATTTATGGCTGTACTACTGTTTTTTCACCATATTTTTGCCTTAAAAATAGATCAGCCTGTATAAAACCTGGATTTAATGCGACTGCTTGAGGTAGGTAAAGAGTAAACGAGTCGTGGTCACAAACTCTACCCTTAAACCTCACGAATCTTATTTCCTATCACGGCAGGTTGCACACGGACGGGAGCAATGAAATCAATATATTACCAAGCATATTTAGGTACAGATAGAAAACTGAATACAAGAGCACGTTGACGAGAGCAGTTAAAGTTAAGGCGGAATTTGTGCTCATGACTCGGTTCGTTCAAATCAAATCAAATCAAATAATCTTTATTGCAATCCATAATGTGGTACAGGTGGTAAATAATACTTTTAGGAACAATTATGGACCCTGTCGGGCACAGCAAGCTTATAAGTAAGAGAGAGAGGAAGAGCGCTTTTATTATTTTCCTTTATTTGTTAATGATTTTAGTTATTTAAATTTAAATTATCACTCATTTATTTATTCCCTGAATTTATTATATATAATATTAGTAAGTAACACTATGAATTTTTTTATTATGTATTAAATTATATATTATTACTGTTCATTTAATTATTTAATTAATGCTTATTAAATTTTCCGCTTTGATAAGTAATTTGTATTGAATTTAATGTATTTGTTACTTAAATACTAATATAAACTCTCGCCTTCCTCCGGTGGGGGTAGGTAGAAACTACAGAATTAATGTAATACTTATTTAAATGATTATAATAATTATTATTTATTTTAACTTATTTATTTTTATAATTTTATTTACTTATCTGATAATCAGTCATATCTATTAATTATTGAATTTATCCGTTAGATATTCTTCTATTGTGTAATAACTTTTATTGATTAGGAATTGTTTTAATTTATTTATAAATATGTTGATTTTGTTTTCTTGTTTAATGGTTTCCAGTAATTTATTATATATTTTTATTGACATAGCATATGGGCTAGAAGAGTGCATTTTAAGGCGGGAGGGCGGTGGATTTAATCTGTTTTTATGGCGCAAAGAATATGTTGATTGTATGTCTTCCTGTGTGTTGTATGATTCTGGGTATTTGCGGACCAATTTACATAATTCTAAAATATAAATATTAATTAAGGTGAGAATTTTGTGTTTCTGGAAGTAAGGCTTACAACTATCTGTTTGTTCTATATTCATAATTATTCGTATCAACTTTTTTTGTAAGATGAATAGGGAGGGAGCGTCTGTGCTATTTCCCCATAAGATGTTCTTATAACCCTTTCCCGTATTGCGTATTAGTTTTCCGACTTCCGCATGACATCTAATAAACTTCGCAGATCTATGACCAGCCAAATTAGCAATGACATTGCAAATACAAAAGTAATAAAAACTTTTTAAAAATATTAATAACAAAATAAAAGGCATAAAGTAATAAACCGTAACGAGCATCGACCTGTAATTAAAAAAATAATATCAATATTATCCATTGTCAGTAAACGGCCTTCGCTTCATGAGGCTCCAGCCGTGTTCCGCACCAACGGAGAGTAAGGATCGGTTTACACTTGTGATTGCGACAGGCGTCAGATAATCTTGTCGCAAGATCGATTATTGTAATCGATGCGGTGATTCGATATTGCTGTTTTTTTTTTGCATCTGCGTAAAGGCATGGTGAAATGAATTTATTTATTTATTTAACTTTAATTAACACCGTTAAAAACCAATTACAATAATTAAAAGCAGATCCCCAAATTGTTTTTAAATATTTTTTATTCTGTTGTAGTTTGCGTCATGTTTACCGCAAATAAACGTTTTTTCTTTCTTTCTTTTTCTTTTCTTTTCAGATACACATAAATATGACACAGAAAGAAATGTAAAATTATAAAACAATAAAAAATTGCAATAGGTAAGTACTTTCATGAATCCCTCTCACAGTACTTCTGACATGCCAGTAATATCTTCGTCCATTCATCCGCAAACAGATCGTTTGTTGGATTAGAATCCAAGAGATCATTATGTGCGGCCAGAGTGCGAGGTACTGGGGACTTAGCACGCGCAAAGGTGCAACATAAGGGCACAGCAAACAGCCTGTGCTTTCTGCCGCGGCAGTAATTGTCTGGGACAAATAAGATTGAAAATTTATTTCAAAATTTAATTAATATGATTGAAAATTTATTTCAATCGATTAATAAAATATTATTCATACTTAATTTATTTCAATCAATTAATAACATAAATATAAGTACCTAATTAATTAATAAAATTAACAAAATTATAACCTACATGACTAAAACCATTCACAAACTAAAATATGGTGTCGAAAAATTCCGCATCGCCAGTCGACAGACTGGTAATGTACAAATAATGCGACAAATATTAATAAAGTCTGGCTGTTCAGTACTTTATGCGCCTACCCAAATATTCTTTCTTGGTTCCTTTTGTCGAATCGTTGAACTCCTTATATTCTGAGTTGAGCTATACGATTACTCACAAATGCGTGCACTGACTGGAGAGATTTAGTCAAATCTGTGTCGTTCTTTCCTCAAAAGACTATCTCAGAAGTGTACCTAGTCTGCGTGATCCTCACATGATCTGACCAAGCCAATGTCTGGACTTTATGTGACCTCTGAGCTAGTTTCGGTATTTCTTCTCAAAGTAGTCAGAAACACCGATATCATTTAAAATAAAAAATAAAGAAAATGTTAAAGTGTTTGTACTTGATAACCAAGAAAGAACATCTTTTTATACTAAATGATATCAAAACAAAACTAAAACAAAACCAAAAATAATTAAATACATAACCCTCCTTTTGGGCTTCGCCGCAGTCGGGTAAAAAACTAATAAAAACAAATTACCTAATCTAACCATTGATGTATAAATTATAAACATCAATGAATCTAACTAACTTTTTGCTAAAGCGCATGAAATGATGTTCTTTCTTGGTTATCGTTGCATATAATTTCGCTAAATTGTTGGTCTTATAAACTTGATGACAGTAGGTAGATTATCTTCAATTTTACTTCACATAATATCCGTGATATCACATATGAACCACTTACCTTTTGTTGCCTTGTTGATGTGAACAACTTACATAACAACTTCATGATTTTCATACAAATTTTCATTTCGTAAAAGGGTACTGAATATAAATGAGCTGTGTAGGCGGGGCTTTGCGGTTATTATTATAGGAACAAGGTGTCGCATGTGTGTAACGTGCTTATCCGTGATCCTGGTTACAAAGAGTGGCTTAGAATATCGTGTAGAAAAGGAATGAACGTATTATAATATTTGATGTGAAAACAGCAGTTCTTATTTGCTAAGATTGGAAACTTTAGTTTTTCTAAAGGAGCCAAGTCACTATTTTAAACAAACATTTCCACACAATAGGAATAACGGACAGTCCTCTGGGCAGGGCCTGCATGGAGGCTGAAGAGACCGTTGCGCATGTGCTCTTTGAATGCACAGGCGTCATCCAGATTAGAACTGGAACTCTCGGAATACCCCGATCTTCCACAGATGTTCTTAACAGACCTGAAGATTTGATTAACTTCTGGACCGGTGGGCTGGTTGGAATAACCCCCGACGGCCGCTATGACTCACGTACAATGGTCCCACATGAAAGACTAAGTGCGGAAACCATATCCTTTAACATAGAATATAGGAGCCAAGATTCAAGCCTTGTCTCCTATGTTCTATGTTAAAGGGTTTGGTTTCCGCACTTAGTACAATCGGATTTAAATAATGGGTAAACTATCCTGTCAATGGGGGTGTTTGCGTAGCCGGGGATTGACTATTCTTAAAAGTAGTAGTGTAGCTAAGGTCCGATATCTGGAACGAAAATGACAAAAATTTGCAAAAAAATTGTCTAGCTCGCTTAATCCTGTCATGGGTTGACTGAAATATCATGTGCGTCAGAACCGCGGGTGTACTTTTCAGATGCACCTAAATTTATTGCAATTATTTGGTACCTTCCGTGTACCTTTACGTACCTCTCTTGAAAATCTGTGTACCTACACCCGTACAATGATATTTTAAAAATTAGGTACACCCGCCATCCTGATGTCAGAACCGCGGGTGTACTGCTAACCAATGTATGTTGCTAAGTACACTCTATAAGTAGATTTGGTACCTCTTGTGTACCTGCAGAAACAAGTATTAAAAAAACAAAATACTGTCAGGTTGCTGCGAAAAGTAAAAAAAACAATCTTCTTTCTTTGACGTTGTTATGATTTAAATAAAAATAAAACAATCTTCAGTATTAATAACGTAAGTTAAATATTTTAAAAACCTATTAGAAAAACAAACAAGTTTGCCTATTTTAGAATTTTGAACGATTTATAGAATTCAGATATTTGTCAGTGTTTTCAGAATCGAAATGAAACAAGAGAGAGTTTTAAAGGTTTTTTAAATTAATTTTAATGGTAACGAAATAAGTAATGATTAATATAAATAACGCATTGATTCCATGTGCATTTAACTCGGCCAAATAATTTGTTACAAGACTTATATAAGGTAATCTATTAGTAAGTACAAAAATTTTAAGGATAGATTCATTAACTTAAGATAAACATTTCTTGAAAAAATCATAAATTTCTATACGCTAGTTTCCAAGAAAAACACCAAAAACCATTTTGTTTAAAAAGTAAAATTCAACACCCCGTGTATAACGGGGAATTTCAGCTAACGTACTTTTTGGCAGATAACAAAGGAGTCGCGTTGTTTACCTAAAACCTCGTGGCGGCGCGCATCCCCGCTTCGCCCCTGCCGCACCCCGTTGCGCGGCCAGCCAGCATTCGACGCGGGAGCGGCTTCTAGTTCGCTAAACTCATTTCACTGATAATGTGCTATCGACGGATGAGTGCACATTTACGGGCGAGGGACTATGTAATGTGCATAATGCGTATGCATTACTGGTGCGATTACAATCGAATGAGTGATTCGGCCGGACCACTTCCAACACCGTTTCAGTGTGAATGTGTGGGCAGGACTGTTGAACGGCCAATTATTAGGACCCGTTTTTCTGGATCGACTGACTGCGGACACGTATCTTCAGTTCCTCCAGCGAGACCTACCACAGCTACTGCTGGATATACCTGTGTTGTACCGCAGGTACATGTACTACCAGCACGACGGCGCACCGGCGCACTTCAGTGTACGCACCTACTTGGATAAGGCGTTCCAAGGACGATGGATTGGGCGCGGTAGCGTTATCCACTGGCCGCCACGCTCACCTGATTTGACGCCAATGCTAGCGCCGTATTTCTAGCGTTCGTTCCCATACACTAGGTCTTTGGCCCGACCCCACACGTGGACGTCCATTGGCGTCAAATCAGGTGAGCGTGGCGGCCAGCGGATAACGCTACCGCGCCCAATCCATCGTCCTTGGAACGCCTCATCCAAGTAGGTGCGTACCCGCACACTGAAGTGCGCCGGTGCGCCGTCGTGCTGGTAGTACATGTACCTGCGGTACAACACAGGTATATCCAGCAGTAGCTGTGGTAGGTCTCGCTGGAGGAACTGAAGATACGTGTCCGCAGTCGGTCGATCCAGAAAAACGGGTCCTAATAATTGGCCGTTCAACAGTCCTGCCCACACATTCACACTGAAACGGTGTTGGAAGTGGTCCGGCCGAATCACTCGTTCGATTGTAATCGCACCAGTAATGCATGCGCATTATGCACATTACATAGTCCCTCGCCCGTAAATGTGCACTCATCCGTCGATAGCACATTATCAGTGAAATGAGTTTAGCGAACTAGAAGCCGCTACCGCGTCGAATGCTGGCTGGCCGCGCAACGGGGTGCGGCAGGGGCGAAGCGGGGGATGCGCGCCGCCACGGGGTTTTAGGTAAACAACGCGACTCCTTTGTTATCTGCCATAAAGTACGTTAGCTGGAATTCCCCGTTATACACGGGGTGTTGAATTTTACTTTTTAAACAAAATGGTTTTTGGTGTTTTTCTTGGAAACTAGCGTATAGAAATTTATGATTTTTTCAAGAAATGTTTATCTTAAGTTAATGAATCTATCCTTAAAATTTTTGTACTTACTAATAGATTACCTTATATAAGTCTTGTAACAAATTATTTGGCCGAGTTAAATGCACATGGAATCAATGCGTTATTTATATTAATCATTACTTATTTCGTTACCATTAAAATTAATTTAAAAAACCTTTAAAACTCTCTCATGTTTCATTTCGATTCTGAAAACACTGACAAATATCTGAATTTTATAAATTGTTCAAAATTCTAAAATAGGCAAACTTGTTTGTTTTTCTAATAGGTTTTTAAAATATTTAACTTACGTTATTAATACTGAAGATTGTTTTATTTTTATTTAAATCATAACAACGTCACAGAAAGAAGATTGTTTTTTTTTACTTTTCGCAGCAACCTGACAGTATTTTGTTTTTATAATACTTGTTTCTGCAGGTACACAAGAGGTACCAAATCTACTTATAGAGTGTACTTAGCAACATACATTGGTTAGCAGTACACCCGCGGTTCTGACATCAGGATGGCGGGTGTACCTAATTTTTAAAATATCACTGTACGGGTGTAGGTACACAGATTTTCAAGAGAGGTACGTAAAGGTACACAGAAGGTACCAAATAATTGCAATAAATTTAGGTGCATCTGAAAAGTACACCCGCGGTTCTGACGCACATGAAATATCAATAGCCAATCGGATTACTTGACTTGCGTTTATTTTGACGCGTCGATAATTTTCGTTCCAGGAGCGCAGTTCCTGAATAGGATCCTGGCTCAAATAAAATTATTCGAAATACGAGTATAACAGCACCCCGAACGCGTAATACATTTTCTTCATTTGTGATTCATTGCTTCATAATTATGTTCGGAAAATCTGTACAAACAACAACTTTCAAACTGTTTGTCCACCGTACCGGGAACGGGACGTCAACGAGAAAACAGATGACGGCGCCGAAGTAGCGACAATACATTTACTATGGCGCCGTCGTCTGTTTTCTCGTTGACTTCCCGTTCCCGGTGCGGTGGACAGACAGTTCAAGGTCCATATTACAGAAGGAAACTCAAGCAATGATCTTTGTTTAAATCTAGTTTCAAACCAATCAAATGGCTTGAATCTAGTCTTAAGTAATGCTTGAGTATTGAGTGACGTTATAATTTCGTAAATAAACTATAATGTATATAAAACATTTCCATAAATAGTCCAAGTCTAGATATCTGAAACGCAAATCCATACATTTGAATAGATTCTCTTCATTAATGTTTGCTCGCTACATTTATAATGGTATTTTAATTGTTCCACACAATTACAATCATATTTTCTGATAGAATTGTAACGCTATTTTAGTTATTTACTCTAATTACGTTGTTGAATTGGATTGGAAAGATATTTTTAATAGTAGCTCTAGCGATTGTATTAATTGATTAAAAGTCGATTCAGATGTCGTGTTAAACCTCAAATCATCTGGCGACATGCCAGGTATATACACACAGACTAAAAACATGTGCGGTCGGGGGACCCCAGTCAGGACCGGAGATCCTTACGCGATACTCGCACCGCTCGCACGCACTCACACTCGTGACTTGTGTCGTATATAGTAGAAAGAGACAGACAGAGAAAAAAAAAACCGACTTCCAAAAAGCACTACAAAGTGAAAAATAACTTTGATTTCGGAAGTCGGTGTCTTTCGTTTTTTATTTACTTTCATTTTTTTTGCCACCGACTTCCGAAATCAAAGTTAGTTTTCACTTTGTAGTGCTTTTTGGAAGTCGGTTTTTTTTTTGTTAAAAAGTTTTTATTTCTCGCTTTTTAGTGGGTCTGTTTATAATTTGTATAAGTTACAATAGTCTAATGTCAATTGCTCATCACATGTTACAAAATATTGCTTTTCCCGATGCTGGGATGTTAATTGTTGAGGAGTTCTGCTGGTAAGAACTAGGAGAACTCCTCAACAACCACTCACCACACGCATTGTGTGACGAGCGGAAATTGCTTAGCAACCATATTAAAGTAATCGAATCGCAACCCGTGAAATATTTATCATACTTCGTTCCAATAAATAATAACTATAGCTTATTTATCACCATTTTCAAGAACTGGTAAGTAGAGCTTCAGTGCTTTCCCTATACGGAAATTGGCGTGATACAGTGGCAACCCGTCACTCCTCATCACACTGTTAATTAAAACGAGGCCTAGCTAGGCTGTTTTGTAAGAACATTCGTTTCAAGTAAGGCACTTTTAAACTGTCAAGGAGTTGGAAAGCAAGACAAAGTTACGACTAGTTTACTGTTCCAAGGCGTAGATTCCTATGGATCAGAAACCTCACGTATTTTTGCAATATAATACTTAGTATACTTAAATGTCCTGCGAAAGGCTACAGCTACACTGGTCTGGACATGTTGTGAAGATGCCTGACGAGACGAGAGGGTAGCTAAGCGCATCTTCTTTTCTAAACTCAAGGATGGCAAGCGGAAACAAGGCAGCCAGTTCTTCAGATACAATGGCGTTCAGAAAAGACATGAAGAGATGCAAAATTGATCCCTCTCGTTGCGAGGAGTTGGCAAAGGATAGACCTGTTTGGAGGCTTTTGGTAAAACAAAATGTTTATGACTTTGAAGACCAGCGGAAGAGAGATTTGACGGTAGGCGAGACCAACTCAAGAGTAAACTACCCTCCAACATACAATACCATTTATACCATAGTGGCATTCTAACATGTCGGCACTGTGCACGTACCTTTACTGTCAAGATAGGTTACATTAGCCACATCAGAGCGGCAATTCCGTATTTTTAACAACGTTGGCAATCTCTTCTCAGTCTCAATCTGTCAAAAATTGTATAGCGTTTATCTACATTTTTGACATTGATTGTCGCTGGACTCGCTGGTATGTAATTGCGACTTGAATTTGAACGTTTTTAGGTACGAGAATTGGCCTTCTGGTCACACGCCTGTAACTTACATAATTATACTCGTCGGAAACAAAAATAGTCACCGTAGCTGAAATCGGCATGGGATGGGATGATATATTATTATTGCTCAGTACTTAGCAGCTCGGATTCGCAGTCTGGATTTGTGCCGTTGACAATGGCAAGAGGCTTGCCCCCTGTGTCATAGTCAAAGACTTAAAACTTATCTGGCGAAATGTGAGTGCCTATAAGTACACCACTGCCTAAACCTTTGGGGAATAAAGTAAAAGACGTTATGTCTATGATCAAAGTATCCAAACGTTTAGACAGTTTTATTGAGTAGATCGAGTGCAACCTGTATGCGGAACTAAATGTGGAAGCTTGTTATTAGCAATTTTTCCGACCTACGAAATATTGTAAATTTTAGCTATTAGTCTGTAAGCTTTCTGTAAAATAAAATAAATAAATAATAAACTGCCAGCCGGTCGCGTCATCCAATCAGCGTGGCTGGTTGGTGACATAAGGGGGCCACGTTCAAGGTCCGTAGATATTTCTGTCAATTATAATAGTGTGGTTCATGCAAGTGATACTTAGCGGTTTTTAAATCTACTACTTCCATGATGTTCCACTGATGTTCTATGTTAGAGGATTTGGTTTCCGCAGTTAGTCCTTCATGTGGACCATTGTGCAAGGCCAATGACGTTTCAATTGGTTGTTTTTTAGATCTGCAAATCACAATAGCTAACGTTAGATTGATGGGGACCAAATACCCCCTTGTCTCATGCTGTTACTTGGGTTCGGTGCAACACGTTTTCTTCTTCCATTCTCCCCTGTCAACCGTCACGCTATCATTCACTCCCTTCTCTTTCATATCATTCCTCACACAATCCACCTTTTCTTTGGCCTTCCTCTCCCTCTCCATTCATCAATATGTAGGTATATTCATCACTCTTTAAGTCACATGCGTTTCCGTTTAGGTATTATTTCAGCAGAAATTGACAATGTAATGCACTGTTGTTGCATTGACAATGTAATGCAACAACATTTAATTTCTACTGCATGTTTTTAACTAAGCGTAGTGTAGTTGAACTATTCAGCTTTATCGTTTTGAATCTAAATTGTAATAATTTTATTCGCTCTGATTAACTTGAGATATTATTAAAATCTTATACTTAGAGTGCTACCACTACCACAGAATAATACAGCTACAGCATTTTATCTGGGCAATGACCTTGAATTAATTAGCTACGGCCGCTCGGTAGATACATACGCGTCCGTCCGTGCTCCGTGCGTAACTGCCGCGCGCTCGTAACGTCGTTGTTTCGGCCGTTTTCTATGAAGATAAACTACTGTATCATTATTACACTGTGGTGCTACTATTTAGATCGGAGTAGGTACACTGAGTACACAGCATTTGCTTGCTGTTACGTTTGCGAAAAATCTCTACTAAAAACATCTTTTTACAAAAAAAAAAAAATCCTGCCTGCAGGACGAATCCTGCCAAATCGCCTTTCACATTTTATCTAGCAACAATCTCTTGTATAATCAGAATTACCCATTGTGCTACCATATCAGCATCTATTGTTTCTACCAGACTGAAAACCTGTTTTGTTTTGCATCAGTTCCGATACCTACAACTTGGAAAAAAGTGTGCAATAGGCAACAGTATCGACTGTGTTTTTTTTATTTGATATTGTCTTAATATCAGTATATTATCCCCAGGTACATTTTCTAATCCATTTGTTTACATTTTAATCAGATAATTTTAGAACAGACCATACGCAGTTTTGCCAATGCCAACCTTTTCCACTTCTGTTCCGCTGGCTCTGCTCTTCTGCTACCTGGTATAGTATCTATTTATTTCACTACATCACTTACTACAATTTCTTACACTGCATCCATTTTTATTTATCTTTTATAAAGATTTACATTGTAACTTGTGAATTGGTCTAAAACAATTCGTTTTCTTTAAAATCTGAAATAAAAACACCTATAGATATTTTTCATTGTTATGACACTTACGTCAGGTTGTCAAGCTGTCATTACTTTTTCTAGCTATCTATCATAGAGCTTCATAATAGCATAGACTATGAACGTTTCTTTTGATTTATGTAATCTAAATTCTTTTTATCAATATGTTAGGTCAAATATTGTATTTTATAGATAATTTTGATTTATTATTGAATAGCTGTATCTTAAATTACTTTTATAAAATTAATCCACACACACTTGAAATTCATCGAAGAGGTTAGAGGTTTTTCAACGTATATTACTGGCAGACTCAAGCATTGACTGTGGCGTTTGGCATTCTGATGACGGAAAGCTTCAAATGTGGAAAGGATCTGAAATTGGAAGACGATTTCGAAAAACGCTGATGAATCGATGGGTGGAAGACTCGGAGACTAGGCAGTTCTGCTCCGGAAGCTATAAACTAAACATCTCCTAAAAGTATTCTTCGACCGGGAAAACTAACTCAGTGACTAAAACTTACCCGACTGCGGTCGATCCCTGAAGGAGGGTTATAGAAAATAATCATTAATTTATCGGAGCGATTCAATCCAAAGCCATCATCTTCCAAACTATTCGTGCGTGTTTGCCTAACCTGGACTTACTCAAATTACTTCTTCAAGCTCCCCTATGGCCTTCAAGCGCCTCTATCTTTCTAAATAACTGTGTGTGTTAGGTAGGATGTGTTTTTTAAAAACCGGTCTGTATTTTTTATCTTTTAATATTTAATATATATTGTTTCAAGTCTTACTTTAGCCCCCTTTTATTTCTGTAGGCTAGTAGATTTGTTACAGTCTGGCGCCCAATATAAAA
This sequence comes from Cosmia trapezina, assembly GCA_905163495.3. Classification (NCBI taxonomy): domain Eukaryota; kingdom Metazoa; phylum Arthropoda; class Insecta; order Lepidoptera; family Noctuidae; genus Cosmia; species Cosmia trapezina. The sequence goes on from LR991044.1 coordinate 9,649,087, forward strand.
TCAAAGCTAGCCCTTTCAAATCTTTTTCAAAATTCTAAAATAAACTATCTCTAGTACTATTTCTTTTCGGACTCTTATTTGGCTTAGTCTCTTTTTTGTACATGTATTAGGTTCCAGGTAGGTCTAATACTAACTTACTTTCCTCTTCAGCACATACTTAACAAACTTATACTACACCCCCACACACATTCCTTTACCCACTGGTAATTGGCATCCATTCTTTGCTTGCGAGTGTTCTTAAAACCATTCGTGGTCACTTTCAAGTTGAGTTTGGCTTACTCTACGACGTATTATAGGAGAATATCCTATAATCGTTACCACCTACACATAACTCTCTACTTCTACATCATTATTCTGCACCCCACACACTTGCACACCACATACGTTTACCCACTGGTAATCGTACCCATTCTTCGCTTGTGAGTGTTCTTAAAACCATCCGTGGTCACTTACAAGTTGGGGTTTGGTTTACTCTTCGACGTACTATAGGAGAATATCCTGTAGTCGTTTATACAAAACTAATATCTATAAAACACCTATTACAAATACTAAACTATTCTACACTCTTACACACATACAACTTTCGATGTGCCTCTGTGCCTTTTTTTTTGTTTGTGGTTATTTTTTAGTCTCATCATTAATTCGGATCCTCTAGGAGTCCTCTTTAACCCTCTAGGAGTACTCTTAACCCTCTAGGAGTCCTCTTAAACGCTCTAGGAGACCTCTTAAACCCTCTGCGAGACCTCTTAAACCCTCTGCGAGACCTCTTAAACCCTCTGGTAGACCTCTTAAACCCTCACCCTCTGGGAGACCTCTTAAACCCTCTAGGAGTCCTCTTAAACCCTCTAGGAGACCTCTTAAACCCTCTAGGAGTCCTCTTAAACCCTCTAGGAGTCCTCTTAAACCCTCTAGAGTCCTCTTAAACCCTCTAGAGTCCTCTTAAACCCTCTAGAGTCCTCTTAAACCCTCTAGGAGACCTCTTAGACCCTCTAGGAACCCTCTTCTATACTAAGGGACCTCTTCTATACTAAGGGACCTCCTCTATACTAAGGGACCTCCTCTATACTAAGGGACCTCCTCTATACTAAGGGACCTCCTTTATACTAAGGGACCTCCTCTATACTAAGGGACCTCCTCTATACTAAGGGACCTCCTCTATACTAAGGGACCTCCTCTATACTAAGGGACCTCCTCTATACTAAGGGACCTCCTCTATACTAAGGGACCTCCTCTATACTAAGGGACCTCTTCTATACTAAGGGACCAACCTCTTAAACTCTCTTGAGTCGTCTTTAGCACTCACTCCCTTCGAGTCGTCTTTAGTACTCATTCTCTTTGAGTCGTCTTTTGCACTCATTAACCCTTACTTACCTCCCTTTAAAATATTTTAATCCTATTTAACATTAATCTTTAACCATGGATAGAATATTATCTTTGAACTTTTAAACAACTTCCCAGGACTTTTTAGAAATCTTTTCACTTTTGAGATATTTTCTTATTTTTTTTTACTTGAATATTTTTTTTTTTAAACTTATTATTTCACCTTCAACATTAAAATACTCCCTCTCTCATTTAAAACTATTCGGTGAAAACTTATTCCACCTTTTTCTTTTTGAGCGGTAGCAACTCCCTAAATAAGCCTCTAATGCATTTTTTTTTCTTTTTGGAGCGGTAGCAACTCTCTAAATAAGCCTCTAATGCATTATTTTCTGAGCGGTAGCAACTCCCTAAATAAGCCTCTAATGCAATTTTATTTTCTTTTTGAGCGGTAGCAACTCATTAAACAAGCCCCTAATGCATTATCTATTCTTAGAGGTATTCTTATATCCTCTTTCTAAACTCAAGTCTTCCTTGAGCCTTTCTTAAACTTGAACTCTAACTAACGAGTTCTCTCTCTTAAACTAAGTTTTTCTTAAACTCAAACTAACTTGAGTTTTCTCTCTTAAACTTAAGTTTTCTTAAACTTGAGGTTTTTCTTAAACCTTGAATCTTTTGGAGCGGCTAACAACTCCATAAAAATAAGCCCTTGTTAAATATATTTTATTAATGGTTTTAGACGTGAGCGGATTACAACTCCGAAAATAAGCCTACTGTTATTGATTTATCAGGTTGAGTAGTGATCATTGAATGTGAATCCTACCTGACCTAACTTCGTAAGATGTCGGTGTGATTGAATGAAGTATGTACGTTTTGTGAATGTTGTAATATTTTTAACCTTCAAAATTTTCAATTGAGTTGAAAATTTTCTCGGGGTTGATGGGGAAATATAGTATCTATTTATTTCACTACATCACTTACTACAATTTCTTACACTGCATCCATTTTTATTTATCTTTTATAAAGATTTACATTGTAACTTGTGAATTGGTCTAAAACAATTCGTTTTCTTTAAAATCTGAAATAAAAACACCTATAGATATTTTTCATTGTTATGACACTTACGTCAGGTTGTCAAGCTGTCATTACTTTTTCTAGCTATCTATCATAGAGCTTCATAATAGCATAGACTATGAACGTTTCTTTTGATTTATGTAATCTAAATTCTTTTTATCAATATGTTAGGTCAAATATTGTATTTTATAGATAATTTTGATTTATTATTGAATAGCTGTATCTTAAATTACTTTTATAAAATTAATCCACACACACTTGAAATTCATCGAAGAGGTTAGAGGTTTTTCAACGTATATTACTGGCAGACTCAAGCATTGACTGTGGCGTTTGGCATTCTGATGACGGAAAGCTTCAAATGTGGAAAGGATCTGAAATTGGAAGACGATTTCGAAAAACGCTGATGAATCGATGGGTGGAAGACTCGGAGACTAGGCAGTTCTGCTCCGGAAGCTATAAACTAAACATCTCCTAAAAGTATTCTTCGACCGGGAAAACTAACTCAGTGACTAAAACTTACCCGACTGCGGTCGATCCCTGAAGGAGGGTTATAGAAAATAATCATTAATTTATCGGAGCGATTCAATCCAAAGCCATCATCTTCCAAACTATTCGTGCGTGTTTGCCTAACCTGGACTTACTCAAATTACTTCTTCAAGCTCCCCTATGGCCTTCAAGCGCCTCTATCTTTCTAAATAACTGTGTGTGTTAGGTAGGATGTGTTTTTTAAAAACCGGTCTGTATTTTTTATCTTTTAATATTTAATATATATTGTTTCAAGTCTTACTTTAGCCCCCTTTTATTTCTGTAGGCTAGTAGATTTGTTACACTGGTAATGATGATAATTTGTTTGTCCTACCTCAGAACGGTCTGAACGCGCTCCACCTGGCCGCCAAAGATGGACACATCTCCGTGGTCGAGGAGTTACTAAAACGAGGCGCCACTGTCGACGCCGCTACTAAAAAAGGTAAACTTTTTTGGCCTTATTACTACCAACAAAACAAGATTTAAAGACCAAGGAAAGAGCCATTTTTTAAATACAAAAAACTGATTTTAATCCAGGTTCGAAATACAAAAACTGGGTGAAAGATGCTAACTAAACGTGCTTATTAGCCGACGTTCGCACGGAGGTAAAAATATCGCGGCGGGATTTTATCGGGCACTGGATTTTCAACTCTCGGTGTTGAGCCGATCATTGAGAATCGAACCTAACAACTACAGAGTGCATCCCAGCGCGTCTTAAAAACACACTGTTGGATTGTCAACTCTCGGCGCTAAGCAGAGTGTTGAAAATCCAGTGATATTTTTACGTCCGTGCGAACGTCGGCTTACAGCTGTCAATGTTACATCACCAGCCGTCCCTCATCATCATCATCTTCCTGCCCTTGTCCTATATTACTTGGGGTCGGCGCAACACGTTTTCAACACCCACCAGCCACCCCTTAGTGGACAAATATTTTCGGCACATTGAATGGCATTAATAAATTATAAGCAGTACCCGCTTCACTTTCTAATAGAGACCAAATCATGTTATCTTTGTCTTATACGCGTTTATCTCTTTCCAGGCAACACAGCACTCCACATAGCATGTCTCGCCGGCCAGGAGTCGGTGGCGCGGGCGCTGCTGGCGGCGGGGGCGAAGGCCGATGCGCAGTCCGCGGCAGGGTTCACCCCGCTGTACATGGCCGCGCAGGAGAACCATGCGGGATGCGTCAAGATGCTGCTGGCCGCGGGGGCCAGCCAGACTCTTGCTACAGAGGTGAGAAACTCGAAAACATCATTTTTATAAACAAAATAAAAAATAAAATAAAATAAAATACTCAATATAATAACAGAAGTTAGTACTAATAATAAATCTGAAGAGTTCGTTTTTTTGTTCGTATGTTTGAACGCGCCAATCTCTGGAACCAGTCGGATTTGAAAAAATATTTTTCAAATGCAAAAATATTTTTTCAAATCCGATCGTAGCGTGATGCTAAATAGCTCAATTCTTGAGAATGGCTATTTAGCATCACGCTACGACCCTTAGGAGCCGAGCAAAAGGAAAGAAAAGTCAGAAAGAGCGAAAACGAAGAAAGGGTGCGGGCGTGCGATGCGATGAGATGGGGTACTCTGGGGACAAGAAATTTCACGCGGACGAACTCGCGGGCAGAAGCTAGTACTCAATATATTTATTGCATACCACAATGTGAACTTAGGTAGTAGTTTTACAAAGATGTGATCATTACATAAACGAAACCATGCCAATAACAACACCACAATATTTCAACGTAATATAACTTATGTATGTACAGACGCCAGCAGGTCAAGCCACCCCAAACAGTAAAATTTTCCCAATCAACCTTAAACCTAATGCTTTAGTGATAAAGATGAAAATCTATTAAATAAATTTGACAGATTTGTAGTATCTTGATGTGCTGGCGTCTGTAAGTCTTTTTGAAAATAACTCTCCTCTCTGTTACGCCACTAGACGCTCTTATGGTATCCGTTTTCACATTTTTTAGCTTCCTTCGTTTGCTGAACGAGTTGGTGGGTGGCACATTGGTAATTCTTAGACCCAATATCGGCCAACCATACCATTATCGCCCGCGACTTATTCTAGTTATATTTAGTGAGTTGCATTGCAACTTGTGCGTAGTTAGAAGTTGCAGAAACCTTCCAAAAAGTCGCATTTAGTAGCAACAACCTCTTGTTACTATTCATTGATTTTTACACAGCTAGGAATTACTATTTCCAGATGCTACACTGCTAAGGAGTGCTTTAGTAAAATCTATCAAATACTAAACACTATTTATATCGTAACAATAATTGGTATTTTTATCTTTCCAGGACGGCTTCACCCCCCTAGCAGTGGCGATGCAGCAAGGCCACGACCGAGTTGTAGCCGAACTGCTAGAATCAGACACAAGAGGCAAGGTGCGACTGCCGGCGTTGCACATCGCTGCTAAAAAGAATGATGTCAAAGCTGCCACGCTGCTGCTTGAGGTAACTTCCGTAACTTCCTAATCAGTTTGTAGAATACAGAACTCGTGGATTCTGTTAGACTAAGGGCCTTTTTCACAATGACTAAATAGCCACTACTTACCGAATAAATTCAAAAATGGAACAGAATTTGTATGAAACTAACTGCCAAGTAAGTTAATAGGAGCTTAATCATAGGTGGTAAAACGTGCCCTAGCTAAAATCAAAGTTAATCAACGATTATGAATGTATAGCTAATGTGTATATGGTTGTCAAATGGATTACTACTACTACTAGATTATCTTAGTAATGTTTCTATAAGAAATATGACTCAGAAAAAAATTACGATGATTAGAAATTGAAGAGATAAGGAAAGTTCATTTATGTGGTTTACAGAATGAAAGAAAGACAAGTATTCTTTCTTACTATTTATTAGGGACTGACACAGGAAATTGCAAAAAAAAAACAGGATAGAGCTAACAATTACTTAAACTATGTCTTAGCAAGTATTCTGAGCTTTTTGTGTCGTAGTAATTATTTTGGCTTAAAATACTTGTCGTTAAAGTAAATGCCAAAAAATTGGGTCTTTCAATGAATCCTACCAAAGTTAACATTACCAAAGTTATCTACGGATAAGTAATCTTTAATATAATTTCCTAAATTCTGTCTTCAGAACGAACACAACCCCGACGCCTGCTCAAAGTCCGGCTTTACACCCCTGCACATAGCCGCGCACTACGGCAACGTAGGTGTGGCGCGCGCGCTCCTGACTGCGGGCGCGGACGCGGGGCGGGCCGCTAAACACAACATCACACCGCTACATGTGGCCAGCAAGTGGGGGCAGCTCGCTATGTTGGATCTGCTTGTGGAGAATGGTGAGTTAGATAGATAAGGTATCCCTTCACATAGCCGCGCACTTCGGCAACGTGGGTATGGCACACGCGGAAGCGGGCCGGTCCTCCAAGCACAAAATCACACCGCTTCACGTGGCCAGCAAGTGGGGGCAGCTCGCTATGTTGGATCTACTTGTGGAGAATGGTGAGTTAGATAGATAAGGTATCCCTTCACATAGCCGCGCACTTCAGCAACGTGGGTATGGCGCACGCGGACGCGGGCCGGTCCTCCAAGCACAACATCACACCGCTACACGTGGCCAGCAAGTGGGGCAGCTCGCTATGTTGGATCTACTTGTGGAGAATGGTGAGTTAGATAGATAAGGTATCCCTTCACATAGCCGCGCACTTCGGCAACGTGGGTATGGCGCACGCGGACGCGGGCTGGTCCTCCAAGCACAACATCACACCGCTACACGTGGCTAGCAAGTGGTCTCAAATCTGCTTCAATGTGTTTCATACGTTTGATTTAAGCACGGGAAGCATATTTGGTCCGTAGAGATCGATACTGAAGAACTATTTGTCTTCTCGTAACGTAAACCATTATAGGCACATCGCATGTCTGCCTAAATAGACTTTTCATGTCATAATTGATTGATGTGTGTAGGTATCCACTGCAATGCAGCAGGCATCCAAAGAATTTCGCGCTATTTAGCCAACAATTAAAACTAAGGAACGAAAACACATTTGTATTAACAAACCACATAAATCAAACGTAATATTTTCATCGGTATGACTCAATAATTACATATGTTTACATTTTTAAGTAAACACGCGACGATCAAATTATGTTTCGTTTATGATTGAAATATCATATTGTAGGAATTTTCGTTTTAATTGGGCGTTCTCCACGATATGCTGTCAATCAACCATCATTCGCAGACCGGTTTGACAGCTGTAGACAGTGACAGATATAATAAACTGGAATTTCAAACTGTTTCAGTAATAATTCGGCAATTTGTCTCGCGTGAAGCGCTACTGTCGTGAAATGTGAGGTTGAAAAATTGTTCTTTACGCTGTTTTTTTATAATGAAAGTTCCGACATTTTTTTCTGTTAAAATATTCCAGTCATTTCAGCATCATTAAATCATTTAATAGTGTATTTAATAGGGCACACGTAGTTATCTTGCTGTCACTCACTGTATACTAGTGCATTCTTGTTCCATCAAGGAACAATTGCTTCAGTAACCGCCTTTTGTCATATATTTAAAGAAAGCATTAAGGTCCAATTAAATGTTCACCTGTGTGATTTATTAACTGCTTTTTATCATCCCCTCTAGCTTTAAATAAAGTTTAAATTACGCAAGTTGTCTCCCATAAATAGAAAACTGCATCTTGGCCTTTCTACACATTGAACAAAAGTTGCGAAGTTAACTTTTGTAAGTTGGTAAAATTTTATCTATAACACAATAACCTTTTACTTCCAGGTGCCAACATAGCAGCCGTAACTCGCGACGGCCTGACGCCTCTGCACTGCGCGGCGCGGTCGGGACACAGCAACGTTGTATCCCGTCTGTTGCAGCATGGCGCGCCCATCACCAGTAAAACTAAGGTAGTTTACATACTCTGCTGGTCATATTCTAGTATACTCCAAAAAAACCTGGTCCTTATGACTTAAGGATCACACTAAGGAACTGGAAAAGCGAAAATCGTCTTGCCAGTGATGCTTTTTTCTTATCATGGATCTGGGGGGCTAGAACGGCCACTTTGGCAGAGTAATATATGGAGTTGGAGTATATTATGAATCATATTTGAAATCGTAAAATGGTCACAAACTGACAATTCATAATTTATCTGCGTACAATTCATAGCACGCAATTCATCTGTTTGACAGTTTTGTATGAGGATTCGTAAAATGGTCCACAAATTATGAATTGCTTTATTGAAGTTTAATGTCAAATACGTCAAATAGCACAATCATAATAAATTGCTGGGAATTCAGGAAATGAATAGCTTTTAGAGGAATTGCTTAATGGGGCCGTTTTAGGCTCTCTGAACTGCCGAAGGTGTTACGACAAAATCACCCATAGTCGACATGTATACAACACACGGTCCCAGAGTAACTATTAAAATTTGCCCTTTATTTGTAACGCAGGCAATACCCAATCGCTCATTTAAATAACGTATATTCCTAGCATTTAGCAAAAGCTGTTATTTTGACATTACAAACAGACACTTCAATTTTATTTATTTGTTTAGATAACTAAATTCTAACTATTTTTCAGAACGGTTTGACCCCTCTCCACATGTCCGTGCAAGGCGAACACGTGGAGACGGCCAAAGTTCTACTGGCAGAGGGCGCCCCCATCGATGACGTCACTGTTGACTATCTGACGGCATTACACGTCGCTGCACATTGCGGACATGTCAAGGTAAAGTCAACCGTATTGCTAATGTCATAAAGTCTGATTCAGTTTAATAGTGATGAAGTGGAATCATGAATGAAATAGTTTTATCTGTAACAAATAAAACTTGATTTTGCAGTAACGTCAGCGTAAACAAAATTCACAAATGACGAACGAAATTATTCACTTTAACCTATTAACCGCCGCAGTTGTATATAAGGAACTTATTATTTTTGAGCCCCTGGCACCACAGTTGTAAATTCGCAAGTAAAGTCTACGAAGTGATTTTCAAGCATATTTTTATTTACGTAGCAGCAATTTCATAATAATTATAAAGACCACCTTTGCCATTCAAGGAATTTCTTTCATTTTCCCTAAAATCACTGATGCTGAGCGCCAAATTAACGGTGAAAAAAACGAATAAAACTCATCGCAAAATGCAAGTGTGACCTTAACCTGTACCGCCAGAGTTGTATAAATACAACAGTAGTGATGTAACACATAAGATTATTTATTGCTCATTAATGCCAACTTTAGTTTATTCAAATAACATACAAATAAGTTAGCCATTCAGAATTAGAAAGTAATTCAATGCTTGTTGCTGTTTGATTCTATTTCTAACTATAACATCTAAAACTTCACATGATTTCAGGTAGATTCATATTACAATTGTAGCGACGGTTTTTACTAAATCGTATTTTAGTAACAAACAACCCTAGCACTTTAATATTATCAAAAGAGTCCAGCGCCGGAGTTGTATATATGCAACCGCTTGTGACGTCATAAGCGAACTCATAATGATAATAGTGAGGGTACATCTGTTTTATTTGTTAAAAATTTAATAAAGTTATAATGGTTACCTTACAGTTTGAGGATGTTAGATTACCTATCATAAACAAGAGCTAAGAGTTCAAATAAAATAAACCATTCGTGAGATTGAATACAAAATAAAAATAACAAAATATATGAGTTATGCATTTGTTTCATTGATACTTCTAATTTATACTGGTTTTTCTTACTATCCCTACTGTGAAATAAAACAGAAAATATTTAATCAGTTTTTATTTATATCCGTAAAATTATAAATAAAACGTAACTTAACGTGTATAATTCTCATTTATCGATATGACGCTACCCTCATCACTACTGTTTACTATGTATTTCGTTATACATTTATAGCTTGGCGCCAGGCGAGGTATCGCGTTCTGTGTACGCTGGCGGTGAAAAGGTTAATCCGGATTTCACCCACGATTATTGTCGAGGAAATATCAACCAAATGTCTCACAAAATAAAGTTGTTTTTTGAATGGCAGCTCGAATAATAGATTTTATTATTTTGTGTTTTAGGTCGCCAAACTACTTCTAGATAGGAACGCAGACGCGAATGCTCGCGCTCTCAATGGGTTCACTCCGCTACACATCGCTTGCAAGAAGAACAGGCTCAAAGTTGTCGAGTTGCTTCTTAAATATGGTGCTAGTGAGTACCTTAAGAGCCTATACTACCTCAAATGGCTTAGCATGATCCTCCGTTACGTCGAAAATACTGCAGCTTTAATTTTGAATTAAATATATGGTAAAGTTGAGGATTAATGTTAGGTACTATGTTAGACGAAAACACGATTCCTTGAAATTTTCTCGATACAAAAAAATCCCAAAGTTACCTCCAAACCGAATAAAAAACCGCTGTTATTCAAAAAATACGTCAAATTGGATCATGAAACTTTGCATACTAACTGAACTAACTATAAAGCAGGTCTTATGTTATATACTTTTTTTAAATTACCATTATTTTCACTGTAAAAAAAAATTACCTAAACTATCAGCGTCTTGACGTTCGTTCCCTTCCGCCCGACACCCCCGTTCAGTCTCGCTTCGGCTGTCGTACGGGAGGGCTGTGTCGCTTGCGCTCAGAACACAAATTACACAACAGGACGACGTAAAATTAAAATACATTGAAGTACTTAGGTTTATAGTGTTGGCGCAATGGGAAATAACCGTAATAAAAATAAGAAGCGACGGGGTTGGCGTAAAGAAACAGGCAAACATATGATAAACGTACTGAAGTAAGTAGGGTAGTTGCGCCGGTTGGCGACTTAGTTGAGTTGCTAACTTTAGACAAATCAAAATATACGCCATTTACACGTAAAATAGTTGGCATGTGAAGATTTGTGTTTGTCCACGATTCAGGATAAATCCACGTGGGGATAACTTTTATAAAAAATAAAAAGTTACCTAAATATTTTGTTTTTGTTTTGACACAAGATATATGTAGTAGGTAATTGTTTTATTTTATAATGTTGCCCCACTCCAGGACTTCTCCTGAATATCGGAGACGGTGCCATTACCACAAATCTTCACATTCACAAACGCGTAGACCCAGCACCAATATCTGTAAGCTATAAAAATATTAGTTCCGTGCGGGAATCGAACCCGCGACCCGTAGTGCAGCAGCCAAGCGCTTGGAAAGAAATAAAAAAATATAAGTAAGTATGTTCGGTAAGTACCTTCTTTTCTTATCTAACTACAAGAATCAATAAGTACTGTAACTTACTTACTTATCCGACAGTAGTGCTACCTACCACCTACATAGTAGTTTAGCTAAATAATTATAATGTAAGTACCCATCTTTCCAGAAGACGTCGATTACACACTACTGAAGACGATGGTGATGAAGAGAATGTTCCGGTAAATTCGTGAGTATCTTCTACCTACCTAAACATGTGTAGTTGTTTTACTCTCTCTCACGAAAGCGGGCGAGCCATACTTGTATGTGTAAATGTTACATGCACATTGTCTTTGTGTGCGTAATCTCGGGAGCGCGCTACCTGCAGGTACGCACACAAGAGCGCGCGTGTCTATACGCATTACATCTGCAAGTATGGCTCACCCGCTTTCGTGAGATAAAACAACTGTAACTGATCTGTTATTTAGTACACACGGCTATATAATTATCAAGCTATAGATTTCCAGTATAAGCTGATCTCACATTGTATAGGCATTCCGTACAATGAGAGGTCAGCTTACACTTGAAAAGTATAGCTTGATATTGCAGCCTGTAGCCATTATGTAGCCAAATTTGCATTTCCATGATAGACGTAGGTTGGTAATTATTCATTGTTATTCATGCGGCAAGTCTGCTTTTACGGAGGATTTCGTTTTCTTTTGTATATTTTAGGGTTCCATATCCAAATGATAAATAAAAATATGTAAGGTCTAGGTAGGTATTATAAACTTGCCATGTGTGATTGTTACAGGACCCAAATACCTTCGAAAGATGTACCAATGAATTCGGACGAAACAAATCTTCATAAATTACAAAATATAGAATTGTAAGTACCAACCTATCATACGTGTTTGATCATCACGAAATTAGTTGTTTCCCCATAACACTACCGCTTGGTACTGACGTGTAACGGTACTATTACGAAATTGGCGAGTTCACAATAAAACTTTTCATTATGTTGGACTTGTTAGGGTTCCGTATTATTTATTCATGTTGACAAAATTATGTTTTCAGGTGTACTTTTATAATGAATGTTGCGTTTTCTTGTAGATCACAAGTACCTGAGGACATGAGTTGTTCACTGAATATACATAGTGACGAAAGAATATTGGATGCGTAAGCTTTTATACTCTTGATTTTATTAGTAACTAGCTGTTGCCCGCTACTTCGTCTGCGGTCCAGGATGAAAAGCAGCCTATGTCCTTCTCCAGGTCAAGGTCTACCCCTGTGCCAAATTTCATCCAAATCCGTTCAGCCGTTTTAGCGTGAAAGCGTAACAAATAAACTCACTTTCGCATTTATAATATTAGTTAGGTAGTTAGTTAGGATAACTAGGATTATAATTTCTTACTTCATATACCAAAACTACCTTTTTTTTCAGATATTCACACAACCCTCCACATCACGACACATCAGATGATGAATGTGATGATGATGAAACTAATTGGTAATTACTAGATTTTTATATGAGAAGGTTGTATGTTATGCAGTTATGCAAGAATTAATCAAATATTTTTATTCTGGTCATTTCAGGTACGAAGTGAGTTATAATAATCCTGAAGAAGGGAAAAGCTGTATTTTTGTAGAAGGGCGAAGAATAATTGATATTAAATATTTTTATACAAGACTTCAAGAAATATGCAACCATAATAAGGCATTCGGATGTACATTGAGCAACGTTCACATTGTATCAGAAAAAAGAAAAGGTCTACTTTCCAAATTTAAATTAGCCTGCAATATGTGTAACCAGACATTTTATCTTGATTCTGAGCCTAAATCAAACCTAGACATAAACAAATCTGCAACATCTGGTATTATATCATCTGGAATTGGCTATTCCCAATTTAGTGAATTATGCGCATCAATTAATTGTCCATCTTTCTCTCAAAAGCATTACGCTAAAGTACAAAATGAGACATATGATGACTGGCGAAAAACAGCTATAATAGCGATGGAGGCAGCTGCAGCACGAGAACGAGATGCAGCTATTGTGGAAGGGCGAGTAAAAAACGGCATTGCTTGCATAGACGTTATTGCAGATGGTGTCTGGAGTAAACGTTCCTTCAACACAAATTTTTCAGCCCTGTCTGGAGCTGCCGCTATAATTGGAAAAAGGTTCGGTGAGGTTTTATTCATCGGGGTAAAGAACAAATATTGCTGTATATGTGCGCGAGCTGAAAATAAAGGGATCAGTCCAGGCGACCATGTATGCTATAAAAATTATAGTGGTTCTTCTACGGGTATGGAGTCCGAAATATTGTTAGAAGGATTTAAACAGTCTATTCCCATGCATAACCTTATGTACGAACGTATGGTGGCGGACGGTGACTCAAGCACATATAAAAAAATTTTGGAAGGTCGTCCATATCCCAATTGCACCGTAGAAAAAGTAGAATGCAAAAATCACATTTTCAGAAACATGTGCAAAAAGCTAAAGAACATAACTACGGAAACTAAATATCCTTCCAATTTAAGAAAAAAAATTACTACTCAAAGAATCCTAGCTATCCGTAAAGTCATTTGCTCATCCATAACTGAACACATTTCTAAAGACGCAAACTTCGACACTAAAGTAAATAGCCTATTCACAGATATCATGAATTCTTACAATCATGCATTCGGAAACCACGCAAACTGCCAACCATATTATTGTACTAGCCAAAACAACAGTGAAAATCTTACTTTAATTTTGAAGACGTGTGCTATATGGTACAGAATTAAGTTTATAGTAAACACTGTAGCAGCTAAAGCTCGAAGCCTGATGCACAATAGTGATAGCAATAAAGTAGAATCTTTTAACAGTATTATTGCCAAATTTGTTGGTGGGAAACGCATAAACTTTTCCTTACGTCGGGGCTATGATTCAAGATGCAACGCTGCTGTGGTATCATTTAATACAAAGAGCCCCCTTACCACTTTACATAGAGCAATTTTGGGGAAAAGTCCCAAGTCACTGGTGAAGAAATTGGAGGAGAAGCGATTAAAGCAAAGAGAAAGAGCATCTAAATACTCAAGAAAATGTAGGAAACTGTTTTTGAAAACTAAAGAAAACGATAAAGATTATGGTGAAAATTGCCAAAAACCAGACATGACAACTTTGGAGTTCAATCGGTGTAAAGAGGACTTTTTAAAAAATTTACCGAGTTCAGAAGAAGACAGAAGACAAGTAGAAAAATCGACAATTCTGCAAAGAGATTCAAGTGAATGGTTAGAACTTAGAAGGAAACTTCTAACAGCGTCTAATTTCGCCAAAGTAGTAAAAAGGCGTCAAAATACGAGTGTGAGAAATTTGGTAAAGAACCTTATATATCCAAAGAATCTAAGCCATGTGCCATCTTTGAAACATGGTATAGAGCATGAAGCAACAGCTACAGAACAGATATCATCACAGCTGAACATTAAAATAGAGCCCTGTGGTCTCTTCTTAGATAAAAAGTTGCCTTTTCTAGGTGCAACTCCAGACGGAATAGTGGGAGAAGATACAATAATTGAACTCAAGTGTCCAATAACAGCTTTCAAAACATCTTTAGACGAAGCTATAGGTAAAAAAAAAGTGACTTTTTGGAGACAAACTAAAAACGGTCTTGTCATAAATAAAAAACATCCATGGTATATACAAGTGCAGGGACAATTACATGTCACCGGTAGGCAAAAATGTATTTTCGGAGTATGGTCTGGATGCGACAAAGACATCAAAGTTGAAATTATAGAGAGAGATGACCAATATTGGGAAGAAATGGAACCAAAATTAGAACATTTTTACATTACATGCATGTTGCCGGAGCTATGCGATCCCAGACATGTTCGAAATATGCCAATTAGAGATTTAAGCGAATTAAAATAATTGTCACTTACTTTACTACTACTTACTTACTTCACTACCATACCTATCTACCTACCATACCCACCTACCTACCTACCTACCTACATACTTGCCTGCCTACATTCCTATCCTACCTACCTACCTACCTACCCACATACTTACCTACCTACCTACCTATCCTACCTACCTACCTACATACTTACCTACATCCCTATCCTACCATTCCTACCTATACCTATGCATCTTATAGTTATACAAACCTTATGCGTACCTACAGAACCCTCAACGCAATGGTGACTCGCACTTGACAAGTTTTTTGTAGCAGTGGAATTTATGAATCGATTTGCAAAATATGTAACATATACGTAGGTATGTATATGTAGGTACTTGCATAGACCTACTACCTACATAAATACACGGCGCAAACTATAAAACGTAAACTTACTACTAAACCAATGGGCGGAACCTTCAGCGCTAAGCTAGCTCGCTCTTGACTAGTATTTTGTAGCAGTAGGTAAAGTACTGCACACGGCTACACATCAAGCTATAAATTTCCAGTATAAGCTGATCTCACATTGTATAGGCTTTCCGTACCATGAGAGGTCAGCTTATACTGGAAAATATAGCTTGATGAGAAGTTAGTAGGTACTTAGTACATTGAAATTAATTTTGCGATATATAATTTCATGTTTGTACCTCCCTATAATGACAAGTTAATATTAAATTATTATTGATAATTTTATTACTTAGTACTCGTCCGATATTAGTGTAGTTTACTCTAACAAAATCGCTTTGACCTTGTGTGTCCGCGTCACCGCGAGTAGTAGTGTGCGAGCGAGATAAAGAGTGAGGTGGCGCGGGGAAGTGGGGGCGAAATTTGAATTTGAGCTGAGGTTGTATAGGCTCTTAACAAAAAATTTACACTGCCATCACAATAGTATACAAGGCATAACTTGAATAATGCACAACCTCTTAAGGGGGTCATTGCACTCATCATTATGAACAACTTTTACTATGATGGGTCCAAACCCGAAATCACGAAAAAAATTACGCCGTAAGAGGCTGTGCGTTATATAAGTTACACTAATTTGTACCTATAATAGCATCCTAGATAAATGACAAAACAATGGAAGTAATTCCTAATGTACTCTTGAAGGTCAAATTCCCTCGACTTTTCAAAAAGAACATACGTCTACTTATTAGATGAGCTTCCGTTTTCTAAAAGCCTGAAGTATCCTATGTAATCGATTACTGTCGTTACGAGTCCAACATTAAAAAGTAAAAAGGACTTTTCAGATATAAGCGATTTCTCCCTAAGCGATATTCGCCTTCTGGTCACTTTGGACCAGTATCACTACCGAGTGCGATAGCAATATCGATTAAAATAATATCTGTAAAGGCCTTTACTCTGTCAAGCAGTTAGGAATAAGCCTTAATAACTATACGTTTGTTGAACAGAAGGATACAAGGTTTAAAAAAAATCTTTCACAGGCAAATCAGCAACAACAGAATCTGGCCTTACCCCGCTCCACGTGGCCTCCTTCATGGGCTGCATGAACATAGCTCTCGTATTGGTCGGCGCCGGCGCAACCGCAGACGCGGCCACGGCGAGAGGCGAGACGCCCTTACATCTGGCCGCCAGGGCTCATCAGACTGATCTAGTGAGAGTCCTGCTCAGGAATAATGCTAAGGTAAGATAGTGGACTTTGCTGACCTACCCTAACCTCAAATTCACTTGCACACTCTTGTGTGCAGCTCGCCTGACCCTATAGCTAACCCTATGGGGCTATCCTACCCTACCTTAGCTAGTAACTAATAAAATGTAATGTTTGGGACCCTAATATTACACACTACCGCAGTTGCCACACGACGTTCAAGTGCGTACTGGTAGCCACGTTACAATTATATTTGCGCAAGTTTAGAAGTTTGCGTGTTTTTTGTGCTCTAGACTTGTGTGATTTTGTATACTGGTACAAGTCTAAACTTGCGCAAGTATACAGCTACTAACGGAGAGTTGGAAGTTTCTTTGTGCTCTAAACTTGTGATTTTGTATACTGATACAAGTCTAAACTTCCGCAAGTATACAGCTAGTAACGGAGAGTTGGAAGTTTCTTTGTGCTCTAGACTTGTGTGATTTTGTGGATACTGGTACAAGTCTAAATTTGCGAAGTATATCGTAAGGTGTATGGTTACCATAAGCCGTCAGTAAGCAAAATTAATAAAAATTTACATGAATGTATCTAATTGAAGAATAACATAACAAAACGAGTTGTACCTTTAATCAAAACCTAAACCTTTGAGCCAGTTTTTGTATTTTGAACTTTATTCCGATAACGGTAAAATTCTTAATACAAAAACATACAACTTTGACTCTGGTTTAACGTCAGTTTTTGTAATAAAATTAGAACTTTAACTTTCTCGAAGTAAACTTCAAAATTCAAAAATGGCTCTGTAGTTTCAATCTGGGTCTAAAGATAAACCTTGTTTTGTAATACAGGCGTAAATGTTTCCAACCCGTTATTTATGGATTGTTTCATATGATCGCTCCAGGGCAAAAATTCTTATCTATGACCTTTCTCCTTGTCCATAGGTGGATGCCCGCGCCCGTGAAGAACAAACTCCCCTCCACGTGGCCGCGCGACTAGGACATGCAGACATTGCCGCATTATTGCTACAACATGGCGCCGACGTTGCTGCTACTACTAAAGACAGATATACGCCGTTACATATTGCTGCTAAAGAGGGTAAGAAAACGTTTATCGACATTAACAAAATCGAAACTAACGCCCAGTTTCTGGAACCAGAATCAACACAAAAATTAGCTAATAAGTGCACGTTAACTTTCTTGTTGTTTGTTGAATTAATTATCAACAGTCAATCGCAACTCTAATTACACACGAGCACACGCGACACGCGTCAACGACATAGGCATCTGCACGCGTCTACGGTAGCCGCTGACCTAAAGCACAGATTAATACAGATGGGACACTCCGCAAAATCATTTTAATAAATAGCGACTCTTGCTACGACACAATAAAGTGCAATTCAGTTCGCAGAACGCTAATTACCTACAGTTATATTCACCTACACATTGCCTCTCTTTCTATCGCGTAACTCTTATACCTTCGGCGCGCGGCAGTCGTACTGAATTAGCCCCGCGGACGGGGCCCGCCGTGTACTTGTAGCAACATACCTAAACTGCGGAGTGTCCCATCTGTATTAATCTGTGCTTAAAGGTCGCACTTGCAGTTGACGCGTCCGCCATTTTGTCACTCCTGCAGGGCTAACATGGCAAGCACGAGAAAACGAGATATCACGATTTATCGAAATTTGTCGTCGATTCTGACGTTATTATAATCCCTAACATGAGCGTTAAGCTCGAGTAAATTCGAAAAAGGCACTTTGACACTTCTCTATCTCGAGACGAGAGACCGATGTAGCAAGTTATAAACAAATCATTTATATCATAGCAACATCGGCTTGAGGTTCCGTTTTATTTCACTCATTTTTCATTTTTTTGCATGGAATTGGTATGTACTATAATGATTTTACGTGCACCTCTTTTAATACCTATTTGTTTAGTTTTTCATAAATGTTTTTCATTGGTGCCGAATTTAAATACAAAATGACGGAAATGAAAATTAGTGGCAAATAATATACATACCTACTCACTTGATAACTTAACATAATCAGCCTATAATGTAGGTACTGCTCTAGGCATGCCGGTTTCCTCACGATGTTTTCCTTCACCGTTTTGAGAGCAGTGGTGATGATATAATTTACACAAAGTAAAGCGCCTGTCGGGGTTCGAACCTATGACCTACAACTCGTAAGTCAGGGCCGTTACCACTGGGCCTCCACTGCTACACTACACTCACTAGAGAATCACCACAAATGACAATGAACTAGAGATTTTAGTAATTATGTTGCGAAGGTTTGTTATTGCACTGTCATAACTCCCTCGATTTTGTTAATCACCATATATGGCAAAGTGACTGGTTATTACCTACTGAAAGGGATGCTCATCTACGTTATAGTGTACCCCTCCGTCACAGTTTCTCTCGCGGCCGCCGAAAAGAACATCATTCCAATATAAATATAGTTTAAAACTAAGTATTTTCATTAATAATCATCATCATATCATTTTCCTGCCCTTAACCCAAAAAAACTTGGGGTTGGCACAACAATTTTCATTAGTAATATAATCACACTATATATAATACTATAAAGGCGAAAGTTTGTGAGTGCGTGTGTGCGTGTATTTGTATGTTGTTAGTAGGCACACACATAGGCTAGGTACTTTTTATCCCGGTCTACGCGGGTGCAACCGCGGGGCGCAGCTAGTGTAAAATAAAATTATGACTAAAGTACGTGAAATTATGAGACTTTAGTTCATTTTAGTATTTTTTTTTGTATCATAATTTTGTCTACTCGTCTCGTCGTCAAAATCGACGACGACTAAACGAGAGACGAATCGGGGATTTTCTCGTGTTTATTGTCAAAATTCTGTCAAAAGTCGAGTTATCTGAGGTGCCATGTTAGGGTTTGTCTTTCTCGACAACAAGTTTGACAGAACATTGTATGGCAGCGCTGTCAGAAAACGAGAAAAGCTTTGAACTGTCATAAAATTACTCGCGCGAGAGCGAGTAATTGTCGCGTGTGTTCATGTTAGGCCTGCTGAACTATTTGCAGTCCACTGACAAAATGACAGACGCGACACGCTACAACTGCAAGCGTCGCTTTAGGTCGGCTGCTGTCGACACATGCAATTCTGCCGTTGACGCGTGTCGCTCTTGTGTAAGAACATTTACGGCATTTAATTTTCATGCGCTGATGATATTTACCTGGGCCTGTCCGAGCATCTCAAAGGGCTTAGGCCCTCCTTAACTCCCATGCCCTTTTAGACAAGAGTGTTAGGGATCAGTCTTAAAATATTACCAAAAAAGTCCTTAACTAACTAAAACTTCTTCTCAATAGGCAAAGAAGAAGTAGCCTCAATCCTCCTGGACCACAACGCGCCCATAGAAGCCGAGACCCGCAAAGGCTTCACTCCGCTCCATCTAGCGGCCAAGTATGGCGACACGGGCGTAGCACGCCTACTGCTGGCTAGGGGAGCCAGCCCCGACGCGCCCGGCCGCAGCCACATCACGCCGCTACACATGGCCACGTACTACGGACACCCTGACATAGCGCTCACTCTCTTAGACAAAGGTAGGGCAATGTTTTATAGACTCCATATAAAATAAGATTAAACATTTAAATTTTTTTTTTTTTACGGGCCGTACAACCGATTTTGACTTCTATTCCGTAGGTATAAGGATGGCATTAAAAGCAAAAACGTGGTTACAATACCAACTGTTTACTGCAGCTGCCATTTTTCATGCCACTAACGCAATAGAAGTGAAAATCGGTTGAATGGACTGTAAAAAAGGTTTATTAAAATGTCTTTTCTTATTTCAAATGGAATATAGCTTCCACTAAGCAATGGGAACTGGATACTTGCAGCTGACTGCTAAAGAGTTGCGATATCGAACCAAAACCGTAACGACTAGTGTATGCAGTAGTTTTACATTCATTTTCACCTGAACCCTTGAAAATATGTGAAGTAGACAACAGCTATTTTTTTATTTTGTATCAGAATTTCATTCAGAAAAATAGATAGGACTGATTTTTTTTTTTTTTTTTTTGATTTTTTTTTTTTTTTTTTTTTAGCTTGACTGGTAGAAAATGCCTCAGGCATTAAGTCCGCCTTTGTACAGTATTATTTTTACTTGTGCATAAAGTTTTAATAAATAAATAAATAAATAAATTTATATATCTATAAGACATTTTCTATTTTGTTAAGTACCTGGTACTTGTTGAAAGACCTACACTATCCTCAGTGTCCTCCCATACCTATTAACACTGTTTACTTATTCAATAAAATTTATCGCCATTTGTCCGCCATACTATTCGTTATTTCACT
This sequence comes from Cosmia trapezina, assembly GCA_905163495.3. Lineage (NCBI taxonomy): Eukaryota > Metazoa > Arthropoda > Insecta > Lepidoptera > Noctuidae > Cosmia > Cosmia trapezina. The sequence continues at coordinate 9,669,967 of LR991044.1, forward strand.
TAGTGCAACAGCAAGCGTTGTGATTGGTTGATTACGTTGTAGAGGAATTTGAATTTTACCCATGCCATTTATAGTGGATTTTGTTAACAAAAAAAAAAATCGTTTTAGCGGGTTTTGTAATTAGACGCCTCATATGTGAGTAAGCAACACGATTAAAGACTTTACTGTAAAGAAGGTACTAAAAATCAATAGCATCTCAACATTTTCAACACATTTTCATCTCATCTGCCTAGCCGTTTTCCAAAGATGTTGGGGTTGGCTTAGAGTCTAATCGGATGCAGCTGAATACCAGTATTTTACATGGAGCGACTGCCTATCTGACCTACACAACTCAGTTACTGGGTAACACGAAACCCCTTGGTAAGACTAATTCATCCCTCTTTTATACCTAATTTTTTCTTTTTTCTTTTTTTTTTCTTTTATACCTCCTTTTTTCTTTTATTCATCCTTCTTTTCTTTTAACTGTAGTCATGCTAGTATCAGTAAGCTAGAGTTATCTTATAGGTGCGTCCCCACACTCGCTGGCGAAGAATGGACACTCGGCGTTGCACATCGCGTGTCGACACAACCATCCAGACATCGCCTTCGCATTGCTTGAACATGGTGAGTTTAATTCCTGTATTTGCTTGTGTTAATTCCTAGTAGGTACGAATGTTATCCATGACAAATGTGAATAACGTCACGGTTTACCAATCCCGATATTTATACTGTTTTGTATTTTCTCCATAGCATATAAAATGTTGCAAGAATATCGCCCTGTATACTTAGTAAAATAGCCACCTTTTAAATGTCTGTTAGTTAATATGACAAAACAGATTCTAAGGACCCTGTTCAAACCTTTCTATAGTGCGCGCGCAAGTGCTATTCACCGCCTGAGGTATGTGAGCGGTGAGACGGGGAGGCCTCGATTGATAAGATTGGCAGACTGAGTCTTTGTCTACCTCTCCCGTCTCATCGCTCACATACGTCAGGCGGTGACTAGCTCTTGCACGCACACTATAGGTAAAATTGTAATATTGGTCCTTTTAGGTAAATGTTGTATACAATAAAGTATATAAGGCGTGGTATTAGCGCGCAAAATTCACAAAAATTGGTTTCTTGGATTGTCAAGTATGACATAACGCAATGAAACTATCCGACGCAAATAGAGTGGACAGAGAAGGGTTTAAAGAAAAAATTTAACCGAATAGAATAGTAAAAAATAGTTTGATATTCCCAATAAAAAAATTGGAAGTTGCTCCACAAAAATAAACTTTGGCGTCGAACATCTCTGTATTTTCAGCTATAACGACAAAAACTATAACCGGACAATTTTTTTTTTTATTGTGTATATTCTGAATAATCTTAAGAAAACCCGGAAAATAAATGCACATTCGCAGCTTAGTCATCTCGGCAACACAAATATTATTTTAAATTTTCAACCTTATTTCAAGCTAGCTAATGGTGACAATAGATTACGTGGTTGTGTGCCGTTTAAAATCGTAGTCAGTCCGCGCCTTAATATAAAAAAAAGTATAAGCCTATAACTTCAGTAGGCCCCAACATTAGTACTTCATTAATTGACTCTTTCTCGTATTTTAGGATTCGTTGGACTTTTTAGTAGAGAAGATGTCTTTATGTAATATTTTCTTATACAGATGCGGATCCCAGCGTCAAGTCCAAGGCAGGTTTCACACCGCTGCACATGGCGGCACAGGAAGGGCATGAGGATTGCGTCGAGATGCTCATCGAACGAGGGGCTGATGTCAACGTACCAGCTAATAATGGTAGGCGTTTATTATAGTACTGCAACCGTCAGATAGCCACAGTGAACTGTTGATAGATTGTGATTATTTAAATAAGGAATGTCAAAAATGAGAAGTCGTTCGTATACGGTGAACATAATAACTTAGTTCCATTGAAAGGTAGGAAGATAACGACGATACAAAATATCTTTTGTCGCACCACAAGCGTGTAATTGCATAGCACATAATGTGTGAGTATTATGTACCTCCTATAAGAGAAGGTATACATCTACTGAGATGAGAGTATGTCATGCTCACTCTAATGTCTCGCTTGTGGTGGCGTGTGTAGGATCATTTAGCTCTCTACAACCCCCCCCCCCCCCCTTTAAAATGGACATCTTCCTAAAATTGGTTGAGCTGAATGGTTCTGATCCATGCGTCATGTCGCCGTCTGCAGGAACTGGTCATCTCTTAGCTGTCACGGCTTATTTTAATTTAATTTTTAAATTATATTTTTATTACTAACACTACGTTCTGCATCGTTGTCACATGTATAATTTCAACGTGAATGTTGTAACCATATTTTGATTTAAAAGAGTGTCTGTGGAGTATCTTGCTCGTTCTTCTCCATAGGTACCTACACCCCTACCAACCCATACCTACTTTTGGAATGTGCAATTAGTTTCATCTTTCTGACTGACCGACTCCTTGGCAATTCAAAAGTCCTTGTATTTGGCTTATTTGAAATAAACGCTTTGAGTTTGAAGCTAATCTCGAGATTAAGAAGACGACTTATTGTATACCTATCCTGCTACTTGTGAAGATCGCGAGCCCAACTCCGACCCTCGTCAATAATGTTTACGGATATGTGTTTCTTGACTATTTCGACAAATATTTTTTCAACACACTTCCTCGAAAACTGGTTCATATCGCACTACGATTAGGTTCACAATGCAATGTATGTCGCACGCGTGCGATTTTTCATTTTCCCACACACGCGCGGGAATAAAAATTGCCACAGATAACCTATATAACAGATACTTAGTCCAAATTGGTTCAATCAATGCCTCTATTCACAACTCTCTGTTCGGAGGTGAATGTTTTTTTTTAAATCTCGGCATAGAGGTAAGTATGCGTCTTTACGGCGTTAATATTTTTAAAATATTTAAATAATGTTTTATATAATCAAAAACTATGATTATTACAATAAAAAAAACGTTTATGAACTAATTAACATTTATTTGTGTTCTAAACTCGAAAATATTTGAATTTTCTATTTTTCATATTAGGCTGTTTTTCGGTTTTATACCTTTGCTTCTCCTTCAACCTGGCGAAAGCAAAGCGCGAAAAAATAAAGAAAATTTAAATCAGTTTCCTAATAATTCAGGACAAAAATATTTTCCGTTATTTTATTTTATTTCTTCAAAAGTGTATTGAAAAACGTCGTTTGATACTCGTGGACATTTGTTATTGCAGTTCTCGGCTCAAAAACAACCTCGCCTACGGCTCGGGTGTTAATTCCGCCTCGAATGCAATATCAAACGTTCTCCACTTGTATCAAAATGTACTATTTACATACCTAACCCCATTTTTCCCTACCCAGGTCTAACCCCAGTCCACTTAGCAGCATCAGAAGGTCGCACCGGTGTACTAAAAGCCCTAATGTCGGCTGGAGGGCAAGTGAACGCTCGAACACGCGACGGCTACACGCCTCTACACGCGGCCGCGCATCACGGACACCACGCGGCCGCGCGCGCTCTGTTGGGAGCCAACGCTGATGTTACCGCGAGGGCTGCACATGGGTAAGGAATTAAGCTGGAAGCGCTAAGTTTTTTGCAATTTACAGCTCGGTGTCTATACTAGAAAGGTTTAGGTAGTAAAATAGTAGTAGTAGTAGTGGTAGTTTATTTTGTTTATATGTATGTATCTATGTATGTATTTATTAGTATTTATTCTTTCGAGTTATCTATCCCTTATGTTGCACCTGCCATGTTTTGTATCTGCATCACCCTTTTTTTTTTTTTTTTTTTTTTGAGGGTGGGAAATCATCAAATAACTTCTCCCGCTCTGGGTGGAGCGGGAGGGCGTGTCAGACTTTTACTGACTAAAACCCACCCGTGTTCCTTCAGTTGCCTATGCCAGGGCCGCGGTAACCCCTTCAGACAACCCGCGACCCCAGCGGCTAATCACCCTAAGGTTGACTGGTAGAAAATGCCTCAGGCATTAAGTCCGCCTTTGTACAGTATTTTTTTACTTGTGCATAAAGTTTAACAAATAAATAAAATAAAGGTAAACAATCTTGATGTGACTTTTTACACAAACACATATTAAACAAATAAACTACTACATAAACTAATGGTTCAATTGATTTAGTAATCATTATTGTTGTATTTACATTGGTTTTTAGTTGCATTTTATTTTTAAACTGAAGTTTTAAAATAAAATAGATAAATGACACATCAATATTGTTTACCTTTATTTCACTACCTAAACCTTTCTAGTATAGGTGTATGTTGATTAAGGTATGATTAAAGTATGTTTCTCGATCGTAACAAATATGTATTTACAGAACTATAATCATTAGATTCAGTAATACAACTCCTTAATCTGTATTAAAGTATGATTAAAGTATGTTTCTCGATCGTAACAAATATGTATTTACAGAACTATAATCATTAGATTCAGTAATACAACTCTTTAATATGTATTAAAGTATGATTAAAGTATGTTTCTCGATCGTAACAAATATGTATTTACAGAACTATAATCATTAGATTCAGTAATACAACTCCTTAATCTGTATTAAAGTATGATTAAAGTATGTTTCTCGATCGTAACAAATATGTATTTACAGAACTATAATCATTAGATTCAGTAATACAACTCCTTAATCTGTATTAAAGTATGATTAAAGTATGTTTCTCGATCGTAACAAATATGTATTTACAGAACTATAATCATTAGATTCAGTAATACAACTCCTTAATCTGTATTAAAGTATGATTAAAGTATGTTTCTCGATCGTAACAAATATGTATTTACAGAACTATAATCATTAGATTCAGTAATACAACTCCTTAATCTGTATTAAAGTATGATTAAAGTATGTTTCTCGATCGTAACAAATATGTATTTACAGAACTATAATCATTAGATTCAGTAATACAACTCCTTAATCTGTATTAAAGTATGTTTCTCGATCGTAACAAATATGTATTAACAGAACTATAATCATTAGATTCAGTAATACAACTCCTTAATCTGTATTAAAGTATGATTAAAGTATGTTGATTAAAGTATGATTAAAGTATGTTTCTCGATCGTAACAAATATGTATTTACAGAACTATAATCATTAGATTCAGTAATACAACTCCTTAATCTGTATTAAAGTATGATTAAAGTATGTTTCTCGATCGTAACAAATATGTATTAACAGAACTATAATCATTAGATTCAGTAATACAACTCCTTAATCTGTATTAAAGTATGATTAAAGTATGTTGATTAAAGTATGATTAAAGTATGTTTCTCGATCGTAACAAATATGTATTTACAGAACTATAATCATTAGATTCAGTAATACAACTCCTTAATCTGTATTACGCTGTACTGAAAAACAATTATTATAGTGTCTTTGACTTTTCTCGGGACCCTGGGGTCCCCGGACCTTTGTTAGGCGTACGAGGAGCCGAAACCGTTAGACGCTTTTAATGAAATGAGACACAGACAGGGACGTGAAATATTTTCCGACACCCACGCGGGCGAAGTCGCGGGCAAAAACTAGTAAGAAATAAAATTCTTTAAATGTAAAGACTACACACAATGCCGGCGGGTTCATGCCGTGCGGGTATGCGCCCTTTGTTTAAAAAGCCCGTCGGCTGAAATACCTACCCTGTTGTGGATATCGCTACGCCCCGCAAGGGGCGTGGCGTGCGGCTCCAGGGCTAAGCCCCCCGACCGCGGAAGCTATACGGTGGTCCGTAAATACGGACCCCTCATTGTGGTCGCCACTGGCGATAGCTGGTTGGACGTGCTGCATTAACACGTCCATGGAGATGGTGTCTGTCTTTGTGTCCGTGGGCTCGCTTTGGCATATGCATACTACCGCTTTCTTCACCGTGTTTCGGCGGTCAACTACTACCGGGTGGAGCCCGCACCTACATGCGTGAAGCCCAGCAGATAGCGACCAGCGACAGAAACACGGACTCTGCGTTCCCACGGATGGGGTGAGTGGCCCCCGTCCGACCCATTTTCAGAGCTAGCCGAGCCTGGGCCGGGGGAGGGGGACCGTGTCATGGGTGTGACGGTGGTGTTGTACTGAGTGTCGCCACCCGGTGTCTATGCAAATACGCGCACGCCCGCGCTGCGTATTCGCGTGTGTACTTTGTGCCTGTATAGAGGTGCATGTCTGGGGTTTGCCACGTGATACGCCTAAATTATCCTAGCACGCACCACGTGACAGCGTATGTATTTGTGGTGAAAGTGTTACTGTCACAAGTGAGCCGCGTGTAGCCGGGAGCGGCTCACTCGGAAGGTCAATACCTACCCGGGAATGCCGCCGGGCTTTTGTTGGCGGCATGCCCGCCGGCTTTGTGTGTGTGTGTGTGTGTGTGTGTGTGTGTGTGGAGCCTTTAGATATTGGAATATGTTTGGATGGCTAAAGAGGACTGCTTACCTAGAACTATGACAGGACTATGGCCCCTACCTGATCAATGTTTTATTATACACGGTAAAAAAATAGCAGTTATTAATCTCATAATATAAAAACACAAAACAAACATAAACAAAAACAAAACAAACAAAACATTTTAATTTTTTTATATTATTATACGGCAAACCATATACGGTCATTTCCGGCTTGAATATTAATCGTAACTTATTGTACACAGGTTCACACCATTGCACCAGGCGGCGCAACAGGGTCACACGCTGATCCTCCAATTGCTGCTGAAACAGAGCGCTGATCCTAACGCACTGTCTGCTGTAAGTATCAAAGTTTAAGTACTTACCTTTAAGGATGATGCGCTAAGGTAGCCCGCGAAATTCAAATTTTCTTACTTTTTTGCAATTTACAGGTCAGTGTCAGGTTGTATGTTGATTCAAATATGATTCGCGGCCGTAGCTGATATGGTTTTACAGAATTATAATCATTAGAATCAGCAATACAACTCCATTGACCTCAAATCTAGCGATTTCAAGAAATCATGAGGTTTGAGGTCAATTCTAACTTATAGAGTTGTATTGCTGATTCTAATGATTATAATTCTGTAAAGCCATGTTAGTTACGGCCGCGAATCATATTTTAATCAACATACAAGCTCACACTGACCTACAAATTGCAAAAAGCGTAAGAAATTTTGAATTTCGCGGGCTACCCTGGCGCTTTCGCCTTAAAAAAAGAAAAGTTAGTGACTCGTGTATAATTAGGCATCAAACTTCACCCAGGTGAGTTTGTATGAATCTCAATTATACTTCGTCCCTCTCCCGAAGATGATTGTTGCTTACATGTAGATGTTTAGAGCATCGAAAAAAAGAAGAAATAAATTCGAAGTTTTTTATATATTATACTAGCTGCGCCCCGCGGTTTCACCCGCGTAGACCGGCATAAAAAGTAGCCTATGTGTTAATCCAGGGTATAAGCTATCTACATACCAAATGTCATCTAGATCGGTCCAGCCGTTTGAGCGTGAAGACGTAACAAACATACAAACACACACACTCACAAACTGTCGCCTTATTGCCTTGAGGTAGATTTAGAAGCTTGATTTTTTTAGAGCTCGTAAGGGACCGTAGACCTGCGCATTTTGTACAAATTTCAACTTGATACCCACGCGTTCCTGTGAAAAAAGGGTCTTGACAGACTAACAGACAGACTGACTGACGGACAACGAAGTGATGCTATAAGCGTTCCGTTTTTTAACCCGTCGCACGCCAATTAGCAGACACAATAGATTTTTTATTGTTATCTGCACACCTGGGTGTCAATCGACGTTTAAAGAGTTAATTCGGACGTACGGAACCCTAATAAAAACTAGATTAATAGTTCATTGCAAATTAACAATACTCTGCAACAAATAAGATTCGATTTAGAATTCTTACGACATTGGAAGTAAACCCGCACACAAGGGACTAATAAATAAGATAAAATATATCTAATTAATATTACACAATAACTTTAACAAAGTGAATTATTCTCCCAGAGTTATCTGTATCAATAAATTAACAAGTACCGAGGCATACACGCGTCAATTTCATACGTCATACCACTCAGAAAATGACCACTTCATATACTAGTCGAGCAACTACAGCAGGAAAACATTGATTGCGAATCAATTTACGTGATTTATAATCATTGGATCGGTAAGGACTCCATGACAAACTCGTTAACCATGTTTAGTCCACTTCTAAGGGCTTTAAGTCCTTCTTTTTATAAGAAGAAGGGAGTGAAGAAGTCTTCTTGTCTACAGAATGGGCAGACGGCTTGTGCGATCGCTGACCGTTTGGGCTACATTAGTGCTGTTGAGGCGTTGCGCCCGGTGACGGAGAATACACTAAGCCAAGCTGTGGGAGATACTGGTAAGTTATTAATTTATTTATCTAGAACATACCTAATATTTGACGAAATGCTGTTTGATTTTGGTTAACCACAGGATGGTGAATGTTTTATTCTGCGCAAACAAGTTATAAATTTTGTGGACACAGCAGTTAGGACAATTAAAAATGTCTCCCCTTTTCAGTTCATCCAAAGGTTGTCTGTAGATCACCTTGTGTGATAAGACAGCTCATTGTACACTAGTTTTATAAATGTTAGCCCTTTTTTGTAGTATGTGATGTACAATAAAGTATTAAATAAATAAATAAGTAGTCAAAAATAGATGGTCAAAAGAAAACTCACTGTATAACCACAGCTTGATTAATTTCATCAGATTAATATTTTTTGCGGATCTAAACTTACGTTATCATGCAATTCAATTCAATAAATTATAAGTGAGTATACCCACTTTAACAGTGCAACACTCCAGTGACATATTATTGCAACTGCATCGTTGATCTAAATGTGTGCGCCTACGCAAGGCAGTCGTTTGCGCGGCGGATTTGACGATATCCATCAAAGTTTGCGAATTCAAGAGTTGGGAGCGAGCCAGTTGGGTGCAAGCGTCAAGCTGCATTAATATTTGTTCTAAATGCTGCCATTTTGATTATTCATATTCGTCACATTAACTTCTGTTCTTCTTAACGTATCGATGGCAAAAGGTTTGTATAGGTACTTGTACTATTATGACAATAATACAAATACCTATACAAACCTTTTGTGTATTCTGTGGTATAAGTAGGTAATAATTATGATTGACCCAAAATTCAGCTACGCGGACTGCAGTCACTAACACGAACTTTTGTTTATGGATGGTAAAGGAAGGGTGTTGTGGTGTTTGTAAAAAAAATCACAGACAATTAATTAAAAGTTATAAGTAAAGCGTTTACAAAACTTGAACGGTTTATTTTACAGAATTACAAATAAGAGGGTTTTACCTTTAAAAAAACCTATTTAATTCGCCAATATTTTATAAAACCGCTTTTTATCCACTTGAAAACAGATAAATATCAACAACTCTATTATTTTTAGTGACATAAAATATTCAAACTGATAACAATCACACGTGGCTGGTAAATAATACCTTCCCACAAACCTACAGGTGACGAAAACACGGCAAATCTGCGAAACTAACACGACACCGTAACCTGTTTCTGTGAATTACATCATCGATATAATTTTGCGAAGTATTTGAGTAAGGTCACCAACATTCAGTTATGTTGTTCATTTTATTACTCGTGTGTCGGAAATTGTATCACACGATTGGATAATATGTCGTTTCAGCATTTTATTGAATTCCTTGAAAAAAGAGTCTTATTGATGTTAAGAATGTAATCGACTCTTCCTGTTCAAACATTGTTTGCCTTATATTTCGCATGCATGGATATGTTTACAAACCCAAATCTTACATATAGGTACACTAAACATAGTCGCGGGTTGTTCGAAAGAGATACCGTGGCCCTGGCACAGGCAACTGAAGGAACACGCGGCTGGGTTTTAGTCAGTAAAAGTCTGACACGCCCTTCCGCTCCACCCAGAGCGGGAGAAGTCATTTGTTGATTTCGCATCCGAAAAAAAAAGCACTAAACACACGGTACGGTACACTAAACATCCAGATCCGGAACAACTTAAGTATCTGGAGCGTCCACAATTTTTGCTCCGTATGGAAATCAAACTCGCGACCCATAGCGTAGAAGCCAAACTTTCAACCGCTGCTCCTCCTTGTGTTACACGCTATATTATGAAGCAATGGATTAGCAATTTGCTTCAAAATGATTCAGGGGTGCTACTCCCTAAGCATGAAGTCTGTAGTTTCGGCCTTCGTTACGGGCGTTTCCTACTCCGTATGAATGACAACACGATTTGACCTACCCCTACTCCCGACGATGTGTTTTTGTCCGTCCGAAAAATTTAACTTTTACACTTGTTTTCTTGGATCTTTATGTTAGACGGACAAAAAAACGGACGGACGGACTAAGGGAGTAGGGCCCCAGATTCGGTAGCGGGTCTTCAATTAAAATTTTGACAAAGTGTTTATTTATATTGCTGACTTTCAGGGTACACGGCTTGCTTAATCTTACTTTATTTAGGAAACATCAATCTTTTCATATTTTTGGAAACTCATTGAAGTTGAAAGTACCTACTAACTCAATTAGTATGAAGTATTTTTAAGTTCGTTTCCTTTGATTTGGATTAATTTGATTTTATTTTTTTTATAAATTGGAACATTAATAACACAATAATGATCCCAAATGTGGACCTTAAAGTCTTAATAAGTTGCAAAATAAAGCTTGAAGGCACTTTTGGGATAAGTAAAGTACTTTTCAAGAGCTTTGACATTAGTAGACGGCTTTAAAGTGCAGTTTAAATTGTATCACGTCAGACTTGTCACCAATAATACCACTCCTATTCCCTTAGGCAACTCCTGCGCAAGTAAAACATAGTAGTGGACATATTTATTTTATTTATTTACTCCCACAACAACGCGTAAAATACAAATTATGACACACTTTTATAGTATTGACACGAATAATACTACAAAGGAATACAAAATAGGAAAACGATGAAGTCACAGCAAACAAAGTATTTAATTTAATGTGCCCCATTCAGAACATAATAATCATGGTACGTACTTTATGGACTTACCGGGTTCATAGATAGGTCTATTGTTGCTACACGTATGAAGTATAAATGATAAACTTTCTATCTAAAGTAATATTATTTTTGTTTGTTTGTAATGGATAAACTCAAGAAATGCGCCAGGGTAGCCCGCGAAATTCAAATTTTCTTACATTTTTTGTAATTTTCAAGCCAGTATTAAGTAGGTTGTTTGTTGATGTTGATCTAAATATAATTCGCGACCGCAACAAGTATGTATTTACAAAATTATAATCGTTAAAGTCATCAATACAACTCTAATCCTATTGAATTACTATGTTATGAAATTTTTACATTTGAGGGTTATAAACTTCAGGAATTGTATTACTGTGGCCTTAGTGCGAGTTTTGACACTTACTGGATCACGTTAACGTAAACTTTAATTTGTACTGAAACTTACTTAGCGCCGTCTGGTGACTATAATGAGAAACACAATTATTCCATAGAAATTGACGTAAGGTAACGTTAACGTAAACGCGATCGAGTAAGTATAAAAACTCGCACTAAGCCCACTGATTCTAATGATTATAATTCTGTGAATACATATTTTTTACGTCGTGAATCATACTTTAATCAACATACAATAGCCGTATGGTTGATTAAAGTATGATTCGCGATACTGACTTGCAAATTGCAAAAAACGTAAGAAAATTTAAATTTCGTGGGCTACCCTGGCGCTTCCACCGTAACCGATTTAAAAATTCTTTCACCTATAGAAAACTACATTATCAGCGAGTAACATGGGCTGTATTTTATCGACTTCCAAGCAAATGAATTCGCGGGCAGTAGCTACTGTAGCAATAAACTGCGTCGATGACAAATACAATATAATTGTGAAGTTACAAAAAGTAGTAAGTACCTAATAAGCATTCACGATAGGCGGGTTTTTAATATCTATAAATATTTTTTTATTTTATCTTTATGCATGTGTTTATCACTGTAACCTTTTGTAAGGCGGGTTATGTCATCAACTGAATTTGAGTGCGTGATAAGTTCATCAATGTACAATACAGATTTTGTACTCAAAATACTTTTTGAATACTAACACCATTATAAAATGTAACCTGAAATAATTTGAGCCATCAGGTTTACCTGAAATAGAAAAACCTTAGGGCTACAGATCAGGGATTCCAAAAGATTAACGTTGGCACAACTTCATTAACCGACTTCAAAAAAAAATAAAAGGTTGTACTTGCATTTGGCGAGTTTTTTTTTTATTGCTCTCAGTTAGTGTTTCAGAAGCACCGTTCTCGTTCGATTCATGTTTGGTTCATCAAATAGTCTTCTGAATTTTCCTGATGACGCTGGCACACTACCACCTCATTTATGTACCTACTTGTCAGTACTCACTTGTTCTACAAACGTATAAAATGTGCCAGTATTATTTCTTTTCATACTTAGTTGCTATAAAAGCCTCTATTCTAAGCTGCATCATTAAATGATAAAATCACGTGTGCCCAAGGTCCTGACTTAGTCATCATCCTAAACGTGTGGTGACCAGACGAATTACATTAAAATCATTACCTATATACCTACATGCAACACCATACATCAAATGTACAAGAGATGTTATGTATGACTAACACATAACCGGTACCTATCTTGTTTGTGTTAATAAACAGATATGTGCGCGTCATCAGTCTGTTATTAGATGATTATTATTGATGAATTCGTCGAGTATAGTAAATTATGTGTATTGCAGGAAAAAGTACTTGAAATTCAACGGTTTAATTAAATGTTCCTAATGTAATAAATATTTCCTGAAAACATGTTTTGGGCTTAGTTGCATAACTAAGCTTTTATGCAGTTAGTAGTCGATAAACTGCATTTTATTTTATGAATATTTTTTATTAGTTAATTATCTCTAAAAATAAAAAGAGAAGTCCTGACTGACTGATTGACTCATCAACGCCCAGCCCAAACCCTTGAACCTAGAAAGCTGAAATTTTGCACACAGGTTCCCTTTATATTGTAGACAAGGAAAAAGGAAGGATTTCCCGGTAGAATTTTCCGACATCCACGCGGGAAAGCCGCGGGCTAAAGCTAGTTAGAATATAAAACCTTTGTCTAATTTCATGTTTATGGTAAAAATTAATTCCAAATATATCCAGAATTAATCCATGATTTTTGGTATCTTATATAAGTAATATGAAACACTATTGAGAAGATTTGTGCCCACTATGAGACATTACTGGTTAAATAAAGGTAATTGCTGTTTGTGACTTTTGCCAAGGGTTTTCCAATTACTTTCCATATAAATCAATATTATTATTCAATTTAAAACAATTGTAATTGACCTTGACCAGTGCAATTGACCTTTTCTCTGCACTGAACTTGATTGGACAACATTCAATGCCAAAACGTCGAGAAAGGACGTTGCAAAAGCTACTTATTTGTTTAAATTCTGTTTATAAATGACATCGTGGATGAAATGTTTTGAATATCATGGAATTATAGCGTAACAGCTGGCATTCCATTTACGCACTGTGTGATCAAGGTCAAAGAGTTTATTAAACCTATATCAGAAAGGTTTAGGTGGTGAAATAAAGGTAAACAATCTTGATGCAACTTTTTACACAAATGCATATTAAACAAATAAACTACTGCTTAAATTAATGGTTCAATTGATTTAGTAATCATTATTGTTGTATTTACGTTGGTTTTTAGTTGCATTGCATTTTTAAACCGAGGTTTTAAAATAAAATAAGATAAAAGACACATCAAGATTGTTTACCTTTTTTTCACTACCTAAGCCTTTCTAGTATAGTTTAGAATTTAGTTAGAATATTCCTCTTAATGTGACTGAGTTTAGACTCGTTAGGTTAGATTTGCAATTCAAAGTTGTTCCAGTGTGGTTCTCGACAAAGCTCCCATCTTCTCCCGTAGTTGTCAATTTGTCATACAATATGAGGCAACTACTAGGCAACTAAAGCGTTAGGTAGGTACCAGCATCAAGAGGATGGGAAGCAAAATTTTTTTTTTTCATTAAGTATTTTTTTCCTTTTTTTGGTAAGTATTTAATTTTATTTTGTTTTATTATTTAGTTCTGTAGTTTTTTCTTTCTCTCCACGGGAAAAGGTGTGAGTAAATGTATGTGTGTGAGTGTGTATATTTTTCTTTGTGATTATAATGGCGATCAAAAATCCGTCTGCCAAATGCGGATTATGGAGATTGTCCTTTTTGACTCTTCGGTTATTAAGAGACACACGTTTACTTGGAGTTTGGCTGCATGTGCATTAAAACAAGCAAGTACATCACATAAATAAATCTAACCTTACGTTACCATATCAAACAGATAACAATACCGATATTAGTACAGTTTAGCTAGCCTATGGGTGCATCCATTGTAAGCAAATCGACTGATATTTGCCCACAATGATGAGCCTACTATTCGATACATTATTCATACGTGTTCAATCTTTTATTGCAGCTGAATGATGCACCGTATGGACCGTGTACTCGTTATTTGTCATTGTGGGTTGGCCATGAGTTTGGTCCCGAATGAATACTTACAGTACTTATGTTACAATCTACAATGGTTACCGCAAAGCACCTCATAGAAACTAAAGTATCGCAGACTCTATGGGTGAGGTACGAAACTGCGGAAGTTATCTAGACTATCTGAAAAATTAACAAACACACTAGCAATTGCTAACTGGCAGTTTTAAATAGTTCAAAAACAACGATTAGGCTTGCGATAACATGATCACATTACTGCACCAAATATTGCTGAACTGGCAAAGCAAAAATTACTGCCATACGCTAACTCACTCCTCTAAAACGAGAGATTAGTTCAAGTAGAGCGGCTTCTAAACAACAGGGTCAAATTGAATTAGATAGCAAAACTCCGCTGCAGACGTGATGCCTGTGATGGGTATCGATCCGGGATGGATGGGATTGTTGGCACCCAGGCATTAATAAAAACCTATTGAAGTCTTTTCAGATAAATTAGGTACTGGGTTCCCTAGCTATGTTACGAACAAGGTGCTTAAGGAAACCGATCCCCCGCTAGGTCAACTGACAGATAGTTAGGTCATTCGATTTACCTACCTGGTCTGAGTTCATGCAATAATGTTGCTGTCGTACTTGTGTAGGCCTAGCCTTAAGTCATTGCCAGATATACAACGTGTAACGTTAAATGCGCAAAACCTCTTAAGGGGTCATTGTACTCATCATTATGAACAACTTTTACTATGGGGCTAAACCTGAAATCGCGAAAAAAAAATCAGCTGTTCAGTACATTTTGACGAATTATGCGAACATAAATGTACTGAACAGCTGATTTTTTTTCGCGATTTCAGGTTTGCTCCCATAGTAAAAGTTGTTCATAATGATGAGTACAATGACCCCTTAAGAGGTTTTGCGCATTTAACGTTACACGTTGTATATTAATTTATCGCGTCGCAATGTTATGTTATCAGTATAACTCGTTCATCCGTTGTTGACAATGAATTAAAATAATATTGTTCTATTTCTGTTTTATAATCATACTTTTGGTGGGAAAAAGGTCCCGGCTGTCATTCGTGGATCTTTGACAGTCGTTACGGATCGTCAGAAGCCCGAAAGTCTGACAACCAGTCTTACCAAAGGGTATCGTATTACCCAGTTACTGGGTTGTGGAGGTCAGATAGGCAGTCGCTCCATGTAAAATACTGGTATTCAGCTGCATCCGGTTAGACTGGAAGCCGACCATAGTTGACCACAGTTGGGAAAAGGCTAGGCAGATTGATTGGTGGGAAAAATCATATTTAAAACAGAAAACATAGTAAATATATGAAAGTTTATCTCTGTATACATACCTAAGTTTAAAATATAAGCAAGTAAAGTAGGTAATAATAGTAACTTAAAACTACTATACTTAACTATAAATATTTATGTTTCCTTGCACATTTTGTACCTATGTCTTGCAGCATTTTTGTGAAGCATGATTCAATATAAATAAATTCGATTTCAAATACCAAAGAAGTCAGGGCCATCTCTTGTTCCGACTGCAAACACGGAATAAAATAAAATTTTAATTTTACAGATTATATTCGTATAAGTTGGTTTTGTGGAACCTATTTGCTACTTCCTTATAATGATCTTTTGTCTAAAAATATACTGTTCTTATATGTCACCGGTTTCAAGGTTTACGATATTAGATTAGAAGTGATTAACTGATTAATATGTATCACGAACTTTGTTTTTACAATAACGTATCTTATTATGGTTCCGTACCTCAAAAGGAAAAAACGGAACCTTATAGGATCACTTCGTCGTCCGTCGTCGGTCTGTCTGTCATGACCATTTTTCTCAGGAACTCGTGGAGGTGTCAATTTAATACGTAGGTCTACGGTCCCTTGGAGCTCTAAAAAATCAAGACATATTTTGATACCCGCAAGTAAATCAAAGCCAGGGCACTTCCCGTTGACCTAGAATCATGAAATTTGACAAGAAGCGAGGTCTCACATAATTTGTAGTTTCATCACATTTTTTTTTTGCGATTACAAACTTACATTTGCGGTTGGAGAATTGACTGATTATTGGAGAACATTTTTTCAACTAAGTACAAAGTTAAATTTGTTCATCCCAACTACAGAATTCTTCATTTTGCGAAGTGCGACACGCACTTGGCCCGTTTATTTTATATATTTGTAATAACCTGTTTGGTCCCACTGCTGGGCAAAGGTCCCCCATAATCAGCCTATAATATTCCCACTTGCTCGGTCACAGGCCTCCTCTCCGTGAGAGGGAGTGGGCTGTAACCCACCACGCGCCTTCGAATTTTTGGTTCTAGAACATGCTGGTTTTCCTTCAAGGTTTTGAGAGCAGTGATGATGAAATAATTTACACAAAGTAAATCGCCTGTCGGGGTTCGAACCTACGACCTACAACACGTAAGTCGCGGCCGTTACCACTGAGCCACCTCTTCAAGGTCTCCCCCATACTCGTCCAATTCTCTTACCAATGTGCAATGTTATCTAAATATATTTTCAAATTATCGGCTTCATCACGAACATCATCCCTAGCTTTTCAGCATAAAACTTAAGTAGGTACGTTTAAGTGGCTTCAGTCAGTATTTCGTAAAATTGAATATAACGTGCCAAAAACAAAATAATGTTATGGTTTTTGAACTGCCATCATTTTGACACGAAAATGCATGCACTAAATGTCAGTTATGTAGTAATAACAATGGTGAGTCAATAGAATCAGTACATTTGGAGAATGGACTGAGATATGACACAATCATTAGTCGTAAAAAATAAACAATAGCCACCGCGTTCAGCTGATGACAAAGTCAAATCATTTATTTCAAACTAGCTGACCCGACAAACGTTGTCCTGTCAAAAATATCAATATCTCATACAAAATTCCCATAGAAAATGCACTTTCAGTTTTCCCGAATTTTCCCGGCAACTTTTTACACATTTTCTTATAAACAAACCTTGTCCTGGCAATTACAAACACAACAAAAAAAGAATTAGCCAAATAGGTGCAACCGTTCTGAAGTGATGCGCGTACATAATTCGACAATTGATTTATATGTGTAGATAGGCATATAAAAGGCACTTTTCAACGTCAAAATTTACAAAAAACTTGAATTCATTCTAGTTTCCACTTATAAAAGGTCAACAGTCAGGACAACGATTCAGGCTCCCTATGCCATGAAAAATCATGGACCCTGAATCGTTCATCATTTGAATAAGCAAAACAGTAACTACTTAGTTAACGAGCTGGACAAGTGCCCAATATCTGTTATGCCAATATTAATCATCAACATACCTAATCTGATGCTAATTACATAGATGAGATTCGTGTTGAATTCTATGCGAGCTGTAGTACTAGTTTGGTCGAAGTTTCTGTTCCACATCTTTTCACTGGTCTCCAAAGTGACGTGTGTACAAGCCTTTATAAAGCCTGTTACACTGTGCGATTTAATTGCCCGTGGCATACCATTCGTAGTTGAAACAACAATAAACGATACATTGTCTAAACAGTGTTCAGATATTGCAAGTCATGTGTTGCTTCATTTTTATTGTATGCCACAAGCAACAAACTTGCTTCGTGCAAATGAGGCATATAAGGAGGTAAAAATCAAACGCCAGAAACTACTTTAAACTACTTATGAAACTAAAAAGCTCTTTCGTTACGAACTTACGACTAAAGAATCCTATGACTTCGTCTTCTTTACTTAAAGCACTTTTAGCCAGGACTTTATAAGTAGAAAGACATTAAAAAAGAAAAACCAATTGTCCCAGAACTTCCAACGAGATGGTGGCCGTATAACTATTTAATTCTCGTCCCTCGTATGCCCGTGCGCATCTGCGGTACAATCGTTATCTAATCAATGCACAATGCCTGTCACAAGTCACCGTGCCACTCGCTGGGAACGAGTTCCATTTATAACACTCTCCCTATTTAGTATTTGTTGTTATGTATTTACTTATATTGTAATGTAGTCAAGTGCATTTGATTGTTGGTTTATGTGCAAATGTAGTCTGCAACGCCCACCGTACACAACTTCACATAAACAGGTAGTGCCAGATTTGGCACAATTTAGGAGAAGCCAGGTAATTCCTCAGACAAAAATATTTTTTCATACAGAGAATTTAAGGAACGCTTGCGCACCTTGTGGTGTTGATTTCAGACTGTTAAAAATCCAGATTTCCTCAAAATTCCTCACGTTGTTTATCTTCCCCGTCGACTGCCTAATGTCTAAAATCAATGACTATAATTCTCTTTGTCCAAAATTAACCTTTAAAGCTTTGCCGTCCACTCTCTAAAAGAAGAAGACGTTTAAACCTCACTTAACTTACGTATGAAATTCGTTCCTGGCCAGCAAGACAATTTAAAGAAGAAAACTCTAAATGGTGGCTGTATACAGTTCCTAGCCATCATCACTCAAGCCAATAATATCATAAACAATTCATAACCGAACGGTAACAGATTCTACTCACAATATATCTCAGTACTCAATAACAAATCAGCTAACGTACAGGCGAACTAAACCTGGATCCCGCCTACATTGAAGACGTTCCACTTCCGCTTGCGTCGGTGTACAACCGACACATGCCTAACTTTATGATTCTGACTCGTGCCAAGCTTCAGACTTTCTTCAAAGTTATCGCTCTCTAGTTGCAGTTTTCGCTTTGAAACTAAGTACCAAACTGCCAGCTTCTCTTGTCGTTGTCAGCTACTGCACAATATTTAGAGAACTATCAGCTTAACTTTCTCAGTCACTTTCTGGACGTTATCTTATCAACTCCCTTGGTATTTGCTATTTGGTCAAGTCCACGAGCGAACTTATCCTCTCCTCTCTACGAAGAACATATCGTTATTCATAGTTAGAAAATAATGATCTACTATTAACCCGTTCTCTTGATAAACTCCTTTAGTGGCCTAAGGCACTCACAGAAGAAGAGGTGGTGGCCATTTTATTCTACAAAAATAATACTGCTCCTACAGCCAAGCCTGTTGAAAGGTACGCCAACACAAAACCAACAACTGCCGGATTTGTCTACGCTGGATTTGTTTCCTTTGGGTCATTCCATTTGTCCTTCGGGCTAAAAGCATCCTAATATTTCTCTATGTGGGCTGATATTATCTACAGTTTATTGATTTGTTGGCAGTTTATTGATATGTGGTTCAGTGTTCCCGATCTAGAATCTATGATTGGGCAACATCACGTGGCGCTTGGTGCCTTGACACTTCATGACCCAATAACAATTGATTTTTGGACTGACAACTGTTTCTAATTTTAGTGGGCGCCTGAATTAGAATGAATAACTAGATATATTAGGGCCTGAAGGCATCCATAGGTTTGCTAAACGACTGTGCTTTGAGTTTTAAGGAATTTTTGTCATAATCAAGCCCTGAAATCTGGCAACTGTTGGCAACAGAGATTTTGAAATCCTCAGGGGAGAAAATTTCAAGAGTTTTTTTCAAGGAGATCATTCATTTTGGGATAAATACATGAAAGTGGCGCAAAACAAAAAAAAAGTTAAGTATATTCCGTTAGACCATGTTATTTTCTTCAGTTTTCAATATGGGACCAAGTCTGTATAGGGAAATTCCAGATTCGCTGCGCTGTTATACGACTTTTAAAATACTGTTTTCAGTATGTATTAGTTAAAAGAAATAAATAGAGAAAAAATTTTTTTGTTTGGCCGGCCTACGGCACTTTCACATTTAGCACAAAAATGTATGGATGGTGAATGATCTTCTTTAATTTCTTCTTACACGAACACATTAAAGCAAATAAATAAAGTAGGTATACTAAAACAAATAAAAATAAAAAAAATATAAGATATCATTGTGAACCAAACACCCAAAAATCAACCAAGTATTCGCACGTCGTGCATCGTAGGGTTCAAATGCGCAAGAGCTGGACAATGTCTAAAAATCGTAGTTGCGCCAATAAGTATTTTTTTTTATTCTTCTGCCGCGACGTAGATCTATTACATTTCCGGCTAATCTTGAATTCTTCGAAAACAAAAGAAGTACAATTGGATAATTACGGCACATGCGTCATGCGTCCGTAACTCATTCATTTATTTCGGTTTGTTTTCCAAGCGGTTCGCGCCACCCGTCCATTTCAATACCACCATTGATTAAACGGTATATTTGTTTGTCTGTCTGAGAAATAGTTTTATGTTACCTACTGTTGTTGCTGACACAAATAATGATTCCTAAAAAGTAAAGCGAGAAGTGTGGTTGATTTTAGTTTAAACAAGACCTACTTCGGCAGGAATGATTGAGTATTTAAGTCTTCTTTACATACCAAACTAAATTCAAGTCCATCAAAGTTTTTGTAAATTACAATACCACTCAGCCCTTTTCATATCTGGACCGTTTCTTGTCGTCAGCAAATACATGCTTATTTTTACAGAGAAACTTCAATATAACAAATAACCCAATCCTTCACAAAGTTGGCCTGTTTCTTGTCCTCACAAACATTCAGCTTTCTAAGTTTGTGCAGCGAAACTTCTTAATGAATACCTACGCGGAGAAGGATGTAGATTGTAGAGTATCTGGGGTCGCGGGTTGTCCGAAGGGGTTACCGCGGCCTTGGCATAGGCAACTGAAGGAACACGGGTGGGTTTTAGTCAGTAAAAGTCTGACACGCCCTTCCGCTCCACCCAGAGCGGGAGAAGTTATTTGATGATTTCCCACCCTCAAAAAGATTGTAGAGTATCCCGGACTATTATACTCGTAATATTTTAGCTTCGGACGCTGCTAATCATAAATCATGGAGGTTGACATCAACATGGAAAGTGAAGTAGAAATAACCGGCTTTTATTTGTTTTAGCTGTGGGGCTATCAAAGTAAGGTACCTACGCCGATATCGATGGTATAGCGAGTATACATACGTCACAGCTTACTTGGCGAAATGCCATTGTTTTCACATTCTAACGCGCGGGTCGAGGTGGAAACCGGCATGTGGATTATTTATGAAAATTACTCTCTCGATGTTATTTTTAGAATGTCCTATGACAGGGTGAAGGACTGTTTTTGAAGACTGTTTTTTGTTTTTGTTGTTATTTTCGTGTTGGTCTGGTAGTGTCAGATTTTGATTATGGATAAGTATCAATGCTACGTTCCAAAAACAAAATTCTCCATCGTATCTGGCTGTTTCCAACAATTTAATAAACTGATTGCATTGCTTTTGAGCGTGTCTGTATTATCAATCTCAATTACTGCTGCTTTGCTTTAGGCTATGGTTTCTAGTGAAATGTAATTGTTTATTCTGTTAATAATATCGGAATCACTTTTACACGTCATATTAAAAAAAAAATATGGTGTTGGAGTCGACATTTCCTATCTGACTACCCCTGAGAAAAAATGGCGAAGCAAACTCAGAGGTCAAAGTCTCTTTTAAAGTCCAGACATATTCTTGGTCCCGACCATGTAGATCCGCGTCTGAAATGGTCTTTTGAGGATAGTCCACACACGGACCTGCGGGGCAATAGCGTAACACACTATCTGTCGGACCAAGAAATGGAACCGATTTCGGTTGATAGTGTACAAAATACCTATTCAAAAATATGTATGTTTTGGTATTTATCTATGGGCCTGTGTCGACTGAAATAAATGTTATAACTTAGTTTGTCAAGCAGAGAAATCGATCAAGTATTGATGAAGTAATTTGCAATTTGCTTTAAAATGAAGATCCCGATTGATAGTGTGTTGCAATTAGGGTGCTGTTTAGTCAGTATCACTTGTCTCACAACTAATTTATTATTATTTTCAAGTGCCGACTGTTCTAACAACTTTTACTCTCTCATGTCATCATCGTTCATCAATAGCATTCGAGCTTTCTTCGAATTCAAATCGACCATAAATGAATTTGATTCTTGAGACTGGTAGAGTCATCTCATCAGTATCGAGAGGCATTTGTATATTGTTGACCACTTCCACTACTTTGATTTAAAAATATGTTTCCATGAATTAAAGGTGCTATTAGATCATTCTACGAAAATACTACGACACGTGTATGTATCAATGATAACTGCTAGCGAAATATCGCGTGATGACGCCATAGACCATAAATTCAGCCAATACTTCGGAACGTATAATTTTGCGTTGTTTATATTTAATTTTTTAACCATAGAGTAAATAAGTTTGTGCTGCACCATAGATTCGCTTTTTTTAGTCGTGGGAATGGGAAAACTTTCCCATCATTGTGCCTGATAGAAATGGAATTCCATTCGTTGTATGGCTTTTCAAATTAGTTGATACTTGTTTGAACCATCATTATTGTTTGATTCATTAACTTGAAGGTTAGCTTGTTATAATTTTTAGAAATAAATAAAGATAAGACTAGTTTAATACGTGACTTATTCATTAAACTAGGTATATTTTTTCATAATTTTCCTGTAGATACTTCGTACTTGTACTTACTAGCTACAAACATTATAACTCCGCTAAACCTCTCTCATAGATTAACCTGTGGAAGTGTAAACTCAAAATTATTAATGTGTTGCAACCAAAATTAGATACAACCCGAAATATCCCAACTCCCAGTCATGATCGAATAATTTACGTAGGAATAGTAGTCTGTGAGAGAGTTCGTAAGCTATGTCTGTTTTTTGCATGCAAACGCACGTGAGGCGGCGTCAATGATACAGCGAGCGAACAGTCAACGCGCGACCTCTCGACGCTTATCACGACGCACAACACTACAGTATTCAATTAACCAATCAAGTTAATTCGATTCACATACGACCGGAGGACGACACTACTCGTACAGCTGGCCGAAAACAAAAAAAAAAAATCTAGAACAGCCGCGAACTTTACTCAAAGTTTACTTTTCAAAATTCGAGTGCTTATGCTAATTCATGGTGTTTAGTATTACCGTACGTTGTTAATTTCCGCGAATATTCGATGATGTAACTGTGAACTGTATGGTTCCTTTGTTTCGTGATCAAGCAGCCTCTGCATACAGTGATTTCTCAGAAGAAACTGAAAGTGTTAAAGTGACACGTTAATTGCTGGATCATTTCCTGGGTTATAGGTACGTCAAATTACAAATTCTTGTCTTATATTCATAATCCTTTTCATTGTTAATCATTTTTGTGTGTTTATGCAGTGCCGGTGCGTTTGTGGCGAAAAGCCAAAATTTATTATTAAACTCGTAGCAGAAACTGAAGTTTTACTCAGTACGAGAAAACGAAGGTTATTTTCGCGACAGATACACACGATTTTTTTGTTTTAATGAGCGTGTCAATTAAAGTTGTGATAAGGAGGCGAGTTTAGATATATCAATAATTACAGCTGTGATTATAAACTAGACTAAACTACCTATCTATTAATACATCTGGTCAAGCAGAAAATTATTCATGGATCAATGAATATAGCTTTAAATGTACTTACATTTAAAACTTAAAAATAATTAGGTTAATGCAATTGTGATGACGAAGTGCCAACAGTTATGTTTGCATCGCAGTTATTAATTAACACATTTTCCTACACTTAATAAGTATATTTAATTCGATATAGAATGCTAAATTTAGCAGAGTTCACACTTAGGTATGTACTTGCTAGACAATTGCTAGATTATTTTAAGTAAGCAAATTGTTATAGATAGATTATAACGTGCAACTAAAGTGTTGTTTACCTAAAAACTATGCGAGGTCGACCTTGATCAAACGCACTCAATCAAGCAGAAAATAGTATTTATTTTAATATTGCACACTATTGCAATTGGGGTTTAAAAAAGAAACTCAATTAAAATAGTGAAATTAAATTTGCGAACTGATTCGTAAAATCACGAAAAATTTGTAAAAGCTACGAAAGGCCAAGTAGTTACAACTTAAAGCTTGTATATTAATTAAAACGAATAAAAATGTTAATATTTATTGTATTCAATATAATGTAATCTATTCAATTTGATACCAATTTTGGGTAGCAGTTTCCGTTTAAATTGTCCTCAACAAAAACTGTGTTCAGAATTCCCTGATTTACAACTTCCTCTACGACTTTACGACCAAATATTATAATATTCCGATTTAAATGTTAATGCTCTTAAAACATACTGGCTAAACATAAATAAAATATGTATTTCTTTGTCACATCATTTTAGATAGAAACTGTCGCACAGGTATGAATAACAGAGACAACACTCTACAAATCTAAAATTTTCAAAATCTCGCCTGGGTAAAAAAAAAGAAATTCTAGTTAGTCCGTCAGTCAGTAAAATTTTTTTTTTGCTTTATCTTTTATATTATAATAAAAAATGTCTTAGATAAAAACGATAAAAATGTCTTAGAAAAAATCTAGCAAGGAGTGACGTCATGCCACTTTTTAAGTCAATGTATCGCCGTAATCTTTTGATTACGTAAAAAAAAAAAATACGTGTCCAATATTTTTTAATAATCTAAATGACGGACGGACAAAAAAATTTTTAGTCATCAATTCATCATCCCTATTATAACATGCGGCTAAACATAAAATATCGGCCTTCACTTAACTATATGGTTATCATAGCTATTTGATGATGTAATACGGCAAAATTGACCTCCGTCTGAGTATGAGTATGAGTTATCTCACGTATAGGAACCAGTTTCTTATGTAGGTTGTACTTGGAGCTTAGAAAGAAACGGATATGACAAAAGTGTAGAACTTCGTATACAAGAATTAGTGACTTTAAAAGAAGCATTTCTCTTCTATAATGGCCATTCTGCAATCGCCAGCGTTAAACTCTTTACTTAGTGTGCTGATTTCGTTGATGAAGTGATGAAGTGACTCTGCTTTGGTACAAATTAGTGATGCCTCAGCAGCGAATGATGTCTGTCTTTTGTTATGATCAGATTAGTGAAGTTGTCATAATCCATCCATCCAAAAATAATGTTATTCAATCAATAATGTCCCTAGATCTCTCGTCATGACAGTTTTTATGATTTTGAACACATATTCAAAAGTCCCAACTCCCAAGCAGACTGCTCTGCTTGTCTTTTAATGTACCGATATGTGGAAATTGGTCATAAACATGACGCTAGAGAACCGACAACAATAATTTACAGTCATATGCGTAATAAAATCACTACTTTGGGTATCCAATTAATGGATGAGATCGGTGTAAATATCGATATCAGAACCAGTATTTTGATGTGACAAGATACCTCCCCCTTTTCTATCATCCAAGGCCCAGTCTTATTTATAAAATAAATAGGTATGATATCGCAGTATCCAGCACAGCTTAGAAATTACCATACCCGTTGCCCGCTGGAGTATAAATATCGTTTTAAGTTATATTTAGTTTACCGTTATCGTGTTTTCTCCCCGATTTAACCCTCCAATCAGTGTAGGCTCTAATAATTTTATTTGATTATTATTCTTTATGAAGGTATTGTTTGTGGGGTCGAGTTGGTGTGGCGTGTTATTTGGCGAATTTTGGCTGGAGCAAGTAATTTGGAAAAAAGATACATGGAAAGCCACTTGAAATAGCTTCTGAGCTTTGTGACACCAGAACCAACTGGTGTTCCTATGGGCATCACAAAAGTCTCCTACAAGTTCCAGTCATCAGAATTGGCAGTAGCATCCTATTCCTTGTGTACACTTACAAAGTCTGAATGGTGATAATGGACAAATTCTCACTAATCATTATAGCAGACTGCAATATCGAGGATCGTGTTCAGCCGTTGGACATTTTTAAGGCTAACGATTTCATAACATGACCCTGGTGGTCTGGTGGTCATTATAAAACTGAAATAACTTCGAAGGTATACGTGCTACATAGTATGGCGTACTGTTTACAATAATTTAACAAACAACCACAAAGCGAGGCATGGCATTGATGACTCAATACCCAACAAATAGTTTGACGAATGCATCGTCGCCGTCGTGAATACTAAGCGAAGGAAATCTTACTGTAATGTAAAACATATACTCCTTTTGTTTCTGTAATTGTATAGTATGCACTGGATAAGGAAACCTTATCGGTATTCCTTTAATCTCCGTTGCCAGTTAAAGTAGGGTTTACGTACGTTGGAAAATTGCACTCATTTTCTTTACTAATGTTGTTTTTAAGTTGCTGCTTTAGACGGTCTTCGAAAAAGAAGAGATTATCCAAGCGTGTGTATATTTTTTAAAATTTATTTTATATGTCATCATCATCATTTTCTGCCCTTATCCCAATATATTTGGGGTCGGCGCAACATGTCTTTTTCTTCCATACTTCTCTATTAGTCGTCATCTCGGTAGTCACATTCTTTTTATCCATATTATACGTGTTCGTTTATTTTGTTGGTTTGGTATCATGTAGGGTCTCCTAAAAATGCTTCGATATTTTTGTTCGATTGAAAGTATGTCCTTCCGGGAGAGTCCCGTTCTTTAGTGATGATTCGATTTAGACATATTGAAGAGCTATTGGTTTCTAGGGCACGTCTTTGAAGAACAGTTTTTTTTTCTGTCAATGATGCTGTTTTGAGAAAGAACAATAGTGATTGGTTGCACTTTCTGCGTAATTAGAGGTACCGTTGTTGTGATTTACAAGTTCATTGAATGAGTGTAGAATATTGGTTGATATAACCAATGGCCATGGTTTATTTTGTAAGTAAAAGATCCACAGATAAATATCACCCGTTTCTCCACAATTCCATTGCCTACTTTAGAGTATAATATAATATATATATATATATATACTTTACCATTTACATTATCGCGCCCCCCGGTTTATTCCTTGTTATGCAATGATCTCTGTAGCCCCATGTAACATGAGGCTCCAGGGGCTAGTGTGGATCTTTGAGTTCATCCGAGAAATCGAGTCTGGTCAAACCACGCTGCGGTCGGTGCATTTCATTCATTCATTCATTCTTAACTATATACCTAATCAGTTAAAAAATACAATGATAGGTATCCGATTGACTGATTTCTTTTTTAATACATTTTAGACAACTTTTTCTGCGAACTATACAAACTTCTTTTTGGCAAATCTAATTATCCACAGCAAATAAATGTCATAATTTGATAGATGTAATAAGAAACTGCTATAATAAATTTTCATTAAAACTTTGAGGGACAAAAACGAGAATAGAAGACACAACACAGTTTTATTTTTAATGGGTGCTATGGCCGTATAGTGTCCTTTAAAGCGTTAATAACAAATCAACAACCTTTATTCTCAACTAAAACCTTTATAATACGGTTAATAACCTAATATTTTTTTAATATCACATTCCATTTTCATCCAATGGCATGCCCTTTTGCTGGCAGTGTGAAGCCAACAAAATTGCTGCCGTAATTATTGTAATAGAGAACAATTTTATTTTTTCCTCTACATAGTTAATCATCTGTTTGGACATAATGGTTTGGCCTGAGGTTATTTTTTTTTTCGGTATGTTATGATTATGAATCATAGATTTCATATAGCTGTGCAGCCTTGGAAAAAAATGGTCTGAATAGTTTTTGGTATAAGAAAATGTTTATAGTAGTAACTACGCTAGTTAAGTACTTACCTTTATGATTTTGTTTTTTTTTTGTAAGTAATCGTTTTATTATCCTAATTTTGAATTGATGATCTAGCGGCCTGACATGGTATTTCCAAAACCTTCAATCAATCTGCCTAGGCTTTTCCCAACTGTGTTGAGTTCAGCTGTCAGTATACCGGATGCAGCTGAATACCAGTATTTTACATGGATCGACTGCCTAAATGACCTCCGCAACCCAGTTACTGGGTAACACGATACCCCTGGGTAAGGCTGGTTGTCAGACTTTCGGGCTTCTGACGACCTGTAACGACTGTCAAAGATCTAAGAAAGACAGCTGGGACAACGGCTTAACGTGCTTTCCAAGGCACGGAGGGGTCTTGGTATGTAATGGATGGTCACCCATCCACGGGCCGACCGCGGTAAGCGTAGCTTAACCTGATCTATGGACCCGTGCAGCTGATATTACTTAGCTACGAGCTTCAAAGTAAAGTTCTAAATAATTATGATTAGGATGAAATGTGCAAACCGGAACACATTGGTATTATAGGTTTGCGTAGAGAGGGGATGTATTGAGGTCATTTAAACCGCTAGCCTCTATAACTACTTACTTACATTATAGGTATACCTACAATGTTTTTTTTTTGTAGATTCCTTCCTGTTTGATAGACG
Source organism: Cosmia trapezina (assembly GCA_905163495.3). Taxonomy (NCBI): domain Eukaryota; kingdom Metazoa; phylum Arthropoda; class Insecta; order Lepidoptera; family Noctuidae; genus Cosmia; species Cosmia trapezina. The sequence goes on from LR991044.1 coordinate 9,698,519, forward strand.
GCAAATGTGGAAAGTAGAAATCCTTTCACACTACAGAATTTATAACTGAAAAAGTACCATATCTTTGCCCTTATACTAATAGAGATGATGCCTGGGTAACAAAAAAGAAATTCTATTTAGTCCGTCAGACATAGGTAATAAAAAAAAATATTAGACATGTATTTTTTGCTTTATCATATTAATAAAAAATTACTTAGTTTAAACACATTAAAGTTGGGGAGTGGGGGCTCGCTACGTCACAACTACGCATAAAATCTTGACTAAAGGTGTGACGTCATGCCTAATTTTAGGTCAATGTATCGCCGTAATCTTTTGATTACGTAAAAAAAGAAAAAAAAAGTGTCCAATATTTTTTAATAATAATTAAAAAATATTGGACACGTTTTTTTTTTCTTTTGAAGGACAACAAAAGTTTAGTCATCATCTCTATTTATTAGGAGTCGACATTCTTCTTCATCTAAACATTTCCATCTGATGTCTTACCAGTACCACAGAATAAATAATAGTACTAACGCCAGTACCTACTCATCTCCTGACTAAAACAAAAGGAAACATTCAAACATACCTACACACATCAAAAAAAGTTTGATCACTAGCAAAAGCTGATATATTTTTAAAATTTAACTTTATCAAGAAAAAGTGTTTATATGTATGTACATACAATAAAATACACTGTGTATTTCTATTTAAAAAAAGATATAACGTAAACACTTTTTCTTGATAAAGTTTAATTTTAAAAATATATCAGCTAGTGATCACAAACTTTTTTTGTTAGTTAGGTGTACGTAATAAATTGTACAGTATACTGATGCTGCCATCTGCCTAGCCTTTTCTCAACTGGGTTAGGGTCGGCTTCTAATCTAACCAGATGCGTTTTAATATCAATAGGTACCTAGGTACTATACATTCAGCGAACATCTGGTCTCCACAAGCAATGAAACCTCTAGTTATCGGGCCTCTCGACTTGTTAAACCAATTTCGATGGTTTATAGTGCTAAACTAGAGGTCACGAATGGTAAATATTAATGGTTTTTCGTCGAAAACCTGACACCCAATCTGACTCTCAGACTGACTAACCTGCGTGGCTGTTCTTTAGCCACGAGCCCCTTATCATCAGCCTACAGCAGTCCTCCAGATATAGGCCTCTCCAATCCGAGCCCCTCAACCTGTTCTAACAACAACCTTAAAATGTCTAAAAACTGCTCCAAACCAAAATTATGTATCGTCAATCAGACGATCCGCACTATCGCGTCTATATCAGGATGCATTTTTAATATAAAAATGGCTTCCAAAAAGTGAGTAGTACCTAAGCTTATCGTGAGCAAACACGCCGGCTACCCATTCCCCACCGGTTGACTTTCCAATTAGAGCGTGATAGATAAACACGTAATATACAACCTGTGCTCTTTTCATACCGGTATGGAAATGAATGGTAGGAAATTTATTTCACATAATTAAACAGTCATAGGACTTAATTGATTTAAATTAACACAAATCAATCACCGCGTCCGTGCCTGAAAACAATTGAAAAATTTTACTATCTGACTTCTGCATCCAATCTGCGATGTATCGGCCGAATGTTCGGACTTTTCATAATACACTTTTCTATTTCGTTCAGTCGGTTCGGATCCGACCAAACGTCGAAATGAAGTTCGTTGAACAAACGTCAAAATGAAGGTCGGATCCGAACCGACCGTACGAAATAGAATGAAGAAAGTCCGAACATTCGGCTGATACTTCGGATTTTCACTTCGGAGTAGGCCTCCAGGGTACTATTCTCAGGAATGTCTTCTACTGACGAATTGACGATGGTGTGCATTCTCATATCAGGGGATAATCAGCGATATGCCAGCCCCTTGCTTAGGTATCTTGTGTAGAGGTCCCTCTTTTAGAAGTGATCGTGTTCTCTTAGATTTTTTATTTTAAAATGGAGACATCGCTCAAGTTGCGATCTTATATAAAAATTAACCAGCTTTAGCAAGATTAATCTTTGGGGTACCTACGTTGGTTGACTATCTGCTGAATTTACTACCTCTATATGTATCAAAAAAAATTAACGAAACAAAAACACTCGCTATGTGTTTTTGCTTCGTTTACTTATTGGTTTTTGATGCAATTTTGATCCTTAATAAGCCCTGTCAAAACACTTTCCACCACTGCTTCGAAATGTTCGTAAATACCTTTAATTGAGCTTGAAAAGCAAACTAGACCCACATACCCCAACAATAAATCCCTGAATAAAAAACAACAAAAATCTTCCAAACTTTCTACTTACGAACACGCACGCCCTCTACCTTCCACCTACTGAACCCCGCAACAAGCATCACGCTTTACCAACTACCTGGAAGGTCGCCAGAAGATGAACTCACCGCTATTCACGCGACTCCAAAATAATCACATATCATTTAACTTTTATTATAACTATTTATTATTCCGCCATTACACTGGTTACGATTCGTTTGATGGCTTTTGTAATTAATTGCGTGTTTTTGCGAGTCCCGGCATTTATGAATCGGAGTTTTAATTTATTGATAGTATTTTATTTTCGCTCGTTTACCAAGTTGCAGAAATGTGGGACAGCTTTATGTCCAACAGTGGATTGTAGTTTTTGGAAGACTCTAAACACTCAAAAGAAATATTAAGCATAATTTTTCTTAATTATATACTCTTGACTGATTATTTATTCAAAACTAGCTTTTGCCAGCGACTTCGCCCGCGTAGACGTCGGAAAATATCCCACGGGAACGCACTACTGAATTCCTTCCATAATCGACTACATTATAAAGGGAACCTCTGTGCAAAAATTTTCAGCTTTCTAGTTCTAGGTCTTAAAGGGTTTGGGCTGGGCGTTGGATTAGTCAGTCAGTACTTCTTTTTTAATTTACCTATTTATTCAAAATATAGTTGATTTCAATTCTATCTATAGGCATGACTCACACATGGCACATTTTAATTTATTTTTCTTTTAGTTCTTCAATCTCGCAACAGATGGCGTTGGGAGAACGCCTGACCTAGAAAACTGGCTTCATTGATTGGGATTCGGAAGTTGTTCTACAACTTCCGATTTGATTTGCTCGTTATCTTTTTACTAAAGATTAGATTTAATTAGCATAAAACCTGTTTGCAATTAATATTCATGGTTTTCCTGATATTCTAAATAAATATTGAGAAGACAGTTGGTTCTAACAGGGTTCTAAGTTCTAACCTAAGTACATGTTTTTCATATGAAAGATTAAATCTATATTTTTAGAGAATGATTATAAATCTGCTCCTTTTGAACGATTACTACTGCTTAGGTTAGAGCAAAAGAGCAGAAAAGTGCACCCACATAGATGTTTATATTACTTACTATAAACCATAGATTTTATTTTACTTTTATAAATATATCTGTAAATAAAAATAAAAATATATGTCTATGCTTTGACTAACACTAGCCTCCGCCCGCGACTTCGTCCGCGTGAAATTTCTTGTTCCCCCGACCCATCCCGACGCAGTGCATATCCTGCCCACGCTATTACTTCGTTTTCACTTAACGTTCTTTCTGACTTTTTTATTTTGCTCGGCTCCTAAGGGTCGTAGCGTGTTGATAGCCTTCCTCAAAAATTGGGCTATCAACTGCAAAAATATTTTTTCAAATCCGACTGGTACCTAGTTTCAGAGATTATCGCGTCCAAACAAACAAATAAACAAAAACAAACTCTTCATCTTTAATATTAATATATACAGGGTGTAAGGGACAGCGCTCCGCAAACTAACAGGGTGCATTCAGCTCCTCACTTTGAATCATATTCCACCGGAAATTTTCTCCGGAAAATTTTCATTTTTTCAAAAAAAATTTCAGTTACATTTTCATTATTTCAATGTAAAATTGCATTGTGTGTTCGCAGCACTCCATTTATGTAAAAACAACTGCAAAAAAAAACTGCAAAAAAAGAAAACCAGCAATGGATGTTGAAATACTCTAACAACGACGCGTGAAATCAGCTGTTCACTTTCTGTCTAGCTACAGAGTTCATCGAACTCACCGCATACCTATTACCTACCCCTACCAACCAGTTATAGACGCTCCGATTTGTGCACAAAAACACAAACAAATCAGGTTTATTGGATTCCCTTAAGGTTCCTGAAAACATTTCATGTACCGGTCATTTTAGTATGACATACTGAATTCATCCTATCAGTTTGCGGAGGGCTGTCCCTTACACCCTGTAGATAAAGATTTTCTGTCTTCTAAAATAATGTTTGTTTGCACCGATTAGTCGTTTTGTTAACCTATGTAACTTTATGTTGTCCATGTAAATAAATAAATGTATTTCATTTTCATAGTTATATCCGTCTTAGCATAACCTTAGTCTTCAATCTTCATTTCCGTCCTTTCATGTTCGCCCTTAGCTTAGCTCACCTATTTACATATTGATTGATCATAACTAGGTATGAAATATTAATAGTTTTCCTGTTATTGCTCCTAATAATAGCGATATTTTCCTTGTCAGATACTTATGTATTTCTTTTACATAAATAAGTAGGTAAATACCATTATTTGTGAGCATATTTTCATTATAAGATATTATTTTTTTATTAATAGATGGAATGAAAGTGAGAAGAAAGAAATATGATTACTTTATTCTGCTGCAAATGGGATCTTCATTAATAGGGCTGCAAAGGTCGAACTGGTGCCTTATTTATTATACTCGACAGCATCCGAAATCTTGAACCATAAAACCGATTCTAAAATTTTTAAAAACCCATGGTAAACTGAATCATATTTCGATGATGTAGACAGCCGTAATAAATTGTATAAATGCATATAAACTAAACTTGATGTCAAGTTAGCTGATGCAATTTAGACGATCATTTTCATTTTTTTTTTTTCATTATAGTTTTTTTTTATTTTTTAACTGCATCACTAGGCCATGTCTGGGTATATAGCCAAAGATGCCCTCTAGTGGCAGCTAAGGTAAAGTGATTGGCACAGGTGGCTAATTTAAGGCGAAAGCGCCAGGGTAGCCCGCGAAATTCAAAATTTCTTACGTTTTTTGCAATTTGTAGGTCAGTGTGAGCTTGTATGTTGATTAAAATATGATTCGCGGCCGTAGCTAATATGGCTTTACAGAATTATAATCATTAGAATCAGCAATACAGCTCCATAAGTTAGCATTTACCTCAAACCTCATGATTTCATGAAATCGCTAGATTTGAGATAAATGCTAACTTATGGAGTTGTATTGCTGATTATAATTCTGTAAAGCCATATTAGCTACGGCCGCGAATCATATTTTAATCAACATACAAGCTCACACTGACCTACAAATTGCAAAAAACCTAAGAAATTTTGAATTTCGCGGCCAGGGTAGCCCGCGAAATTCAAAATTTCTTAGGTTTTTTGCAATTTGTAGGTCGCATCAACCTTAAGGCCTCTCATAAGATAAAGTTTATATAACTTGTTAATTTTATGCTATAAAAGAAAATGAAGAATTATTACATCTGCGGCTACTTAGTAGTGGTAAAAATAGGAACTACTCTTCATTGGCAGTTCTTGTTTAGCGCTACAGATGGCGCTACTAGTCGGTTCATATACGTTTAAAAGCTTGAGCTGTACTGTTTAACATAAAATAGCTACTTCTAATAGCAAAACATAAAGGTTATTATTTATTTATTTTTAACACTGGCTGGAACTTTGCAATGCCCACTTGACAAAACAGTGTCTGTTAATTTAAATTTTTAATTTGTGAATTTTCTCTTAACACGCAAAACTTGTGGGAATTATTTCATTTCATTTATTTATTCAATAACAATTTACATAATATATACAACAGTAGTTTTTGTTTACACTAAACCCGAAAAGGGGTCATTGTACTCATCATTTTGAACAACTTTTTCTATGGGACCAAACTTGAAATCGCGAAAAAAAATCAGCTGTTCAGTACATTTTGACGAGTTTGATGTAGATAAATGTACTGAACAGCTGATTTTTTTTTCGCGATTTCAGGTTTGGTGCCATAGTAAAAGTTGTTCAAAATGATGAGTACAATGACCCCTTTTCGGGTTTAGTGTAAACAAAAACTAATGTTGTTTATAATATTACGTAAATTGTTATTGATTATATAAATGAAATGAAATGAAAATAAAACTAATGTTGTATACACATTTACGTATTTTTAATTTATTTATCTACATTTCATCGTATTATAGTTCTTAGAAAATTACAGACCTAAACGTTGCAGGTTACTATTATAAAGATTTAATAGACCATACCTTATACCTATTATTCCTTACAAAAGTCACGTCCATTATTAAACGTAAACATTCTAGCAATAATGTAGCATATCATAAATTATGCTGTTTTGCAACGGTTGCCCAAGTCTACTACGATTATAACATTTATTTACTTTAGCAGATATTTTTAACACCGTCACCTACTCGTGCTGCCCTCTAGCGGCGTTAGTGGGAACTTTATTTACTATGAGGAATTTGTTATTGTGATGACTCATTGGCTTGTATGATAGTATAGTAAGTACTGTATGGAAAACAGTAGGTAATGTATGTTAAGCCAACCCACAACCAGCCAGCCAGCCAGCCAGCCAGCCAGCCAGCCAGCCTGTTTCACAACTTCCGGATAAGTTCCTGTAAAATAAACAAGGCAGTTTTTTTTTTTGTTTAATTTTTATGATTATTTGATTAGTGCTGGCTACTGCTCCATTACAGTGATGACTATGTTAATGTATGTACCTTTGACGTATTAGAAAATAATTAAACATTGCGTCACATGAGCAATTACTTTGTAACACTTTTAATAATCAATGTTGTCTTTAATAAGTAGGTACCTACTCTTGTTATTGACGTACGGATGAGTCAGAGTTCTTAACTTGGAGATTACCTACCTACTTACTAGATAGAATTGATTAAATAAAAAAAACCGGTCAAGAGCTAGTCGGACTCGCGCACCGAGGGTTCCGTACCATCGTTTATATGTAATTTTTGTTCATGATTTCTGAAAAACTGGGCTATTTAGAGACATCGTTTTATTTTTCCTGTAATCTATACATAAACTTCTATCATATGGAATAATTTCAGATTTTTCTCTCTGCAAACTTCGGAGATAACGGGGGGAACGGTATTTTTTAACATTTTTCATCAAAAGTCGAAAACCATGCGGCCTAAAAAAAAGAAAAAAAATGTTTGAGAATGTGCAAACTGCGCTCTTTCATTATGATACCCCACAATCATGCCCTAGTAACCCCACTTCGAATTTTTAAGACCTCCTGTCCCTGTTTAAAAAAAAAACATACTTATATATTTTTGTTTCTTTCTTATTTGTAAAATAAATAGTTGGGCAAACGTCATCTAAAACTGTTCCAAATTTCAAGTTGATAGCATTAGTAGTTCTTGAGATATCCAGCTGTGACAGACAGACAGGCAGACTGCATGAGTCAGGGTTCCTTTTTACCATTTTGGTACGGAATCCTAAAAAAGAGAATAAAGCCCTTAAGTTAGCAGATCTAACTTCCTTATTCAGACTAAGCAGAATTCATACGTTCTCCATTTTGTATGTACATTAAATTAGCTAGCTAAACTCTGCAAAAAAATCTTATTTTTTTATTTTGTTGTGTTTAGATATCGATACTCATCAGGTCTGCTGCTACTATTTTAAAATCCATAGCAAAAAACATCCAGTTGACTCTAGAAATGTGCCAGCCACTAAGGTAGCTCTATATGAGTAGATATTGTGTACTATGGATTTCGTGGATACTCCTGCGGAATGGTTCTAAGTAGATGAATGAGTGAATGAAAGATGACACATCTAAACTCCAAATATAAAAATGTAAGACACGTTAAAAAAAAAAAGTACATCACCGAATTAAAATCCCCCATTTTACACACAAACGTCCTTGCCTCTACAAATATAAACACAATAAAAGCAAATATACAAGAGTAGGTGCGATGATACTCAGCTGACGTCATCGGTCCCAGTGGCACGAATCACTGTACAGTCGAGGACAAAAATATTTATGTATGCGGTTAGCAAACTTCAAAAGCGTGTCTCGGTAAAATTGGTATTGGTAAAATTTTTGAAATGCGTTTTTTATTGTTTATTTTGCCTGAGTGGTCAGCAAATGCCTTCCCCATTCCTTCCACTTGTGTCTTCTTGTCGCCAATACTTAGAAGGGCATCCAAATCTTACCATCTTCTCCTCGATCTGCCACGGTCTGTGTCTAGTGTGATTAATTTACAAAAGTTTGTGCGAAAATGCTCCCTATTTACATAATGCCTCATATTCAACTAGCTGCGCCCCGCGGTTTCACCCGTGTAGCCGGGATAAGAAGTAGCCTATGTGTTAATCCAGGGTATAAGCTATGTACATACAAAATTTTATGCAAATCAGTCCAGCTGTTTGAGCGTGAAGAAGTAACAAACACACACTCACAAACTTTCGCCTTTATAATATTGGTGTGATGGTATGAAGTGTGTTTAATTCGATCAATGCTTTTGAAGAAAATCGTTGCTGAATTTCGCTAAGCATATACGTACATATTTTTTCCCTAAACTGTACCTATGTAGCCGTGACATTGAGCACGGATACCGACTACATAACAGACTTTAAGTGACCGTGACAAATATGCTTTTAAACGTGCGCCTACGCAACGCTGTCCTGCGGGTATGTTGAGAGAGTGGGATTTGCATAGCGCATAATGTATGGGTAGATTCTCTCTGGCTGGTGTAAAGCTGATTACAGATTGGCGGATGAGTAGCGCTCGCGGTGCGTAGGAGCTGGTTCATGGCAGTCGGCGATCCGTTCAGTGTCTACGAGATTCTAGTCTTTATGATCAGTGAGACATACATAGTTTCTTTGGGAGTGACTGAATAAGATCAGAGTCACAGGTGCGTAAGAGTTGATCTTGCAGTCACCAGTCTAGAAATACCTACTCCTGTCAAATCCTGGGAGACATAATTATCATTTCAGCGGGTTTATGTTGTCTTGTCTTGTTCAATAAAGCAGCAGAAACACCATCGGTCTTATTACAAAACGAGGTTTTTCTTCTGTCATGGTTTAAACCATCGAGTCAGTTTTTGTAATAAGAACCTAGCTGTGATAGAATTACAGTTCTTTATACAAAACTGACAACTTAGTCCGGTACTAAGTTGTCAGTTTTGTAAAACTGACATCTTAATGTGTCGGAATAAAGTTCGAAATTCAAAAAAGCGTCCATGGTTAAACCTGGGTTTGAAGATGAACTTTCTTTTGTAATGAAACTGCTAATAGTTTCAAAGTCGCGCAGTACACGCACGTCAAATTCTCCAGTCTGAAAGGAATCTTAGCATGTGATTGCGCACGCAACTTCCTCTGTTTATTAGCATAACACAAACATAAATCTTAGTAATGTCAATCAGGATGATTTCCCTGCTATTATTATTTAAGATCAAAAGCGTGATAATACGGAACCTTGAAAAGGTGCTCGCGTTTGACCAATTTCCGACATTTCGTGTCCTTGACTATAATAATCAACATCGTTGATGGTAGCAGACCAATAATAACATGCTTTGGGCTTGTTACCATTGTTCGGAAAAACATCTGACGACCAATCTTTTCGAACAAATGAAAAATTACTGAAACATTCTATTTTCAATTGTGTTCTCATTCTTTTATTTTAATGTAGGTGACAGTGTTTTGTTTATTTTATGTTCCAAAGACATGACTTAGGTGATATTGAACACATGTGCAAATGAAAAACTTCGCCTCGAAATGTGTTCAAATTAATCTTGCTATAACAGTATCAGTAGTGACCTAATGGCGGCAAGTCACGAATCCCCTTGACTTTCATAGCTTCGTATATACCAACTAGGTATATCTGATGATATCGCCCTTGATACAAAAGCCATATCCCATTCTATAATTATATACCTACCCCGCCTTGGAAAACTATTGATTACCCAACATTCCGGATATAGATTCTTTGAACTGTAATACTTCAGAACATAAAAAAAAACTGATTAACAGCTATTTTAAGAGCATACCACGGCGCTGACCATACCATGAACGACCTTTTATTAAACTGAAGTGCTTATAAAAACCATGCTAAATTAAAAAGATTTTATCACTAACCAATTCAAAATAAAAACAGAACAAGTTGATTCTTAACTGTCAGTCAGTATAATTTCACGTTAGGGACACATATCCGAAATATTAATTAGGTGAAATTAACATTACATTTAGGAAGTGACCACACACGGAATATTAATCCATGAATTGGCCTTGATTCCCAATCGGGATGGTCGATTTGGCGTGAGCTCACGCGCCGCACCTCTAGACAAGCATCGGGGTACCGACTGCCGTACTTTGCTACTGCTGCGCGGCGCGAATGGTGTTCATGAGACGGACTCATTGTAAGCTGCCAGTGTTTCCTTGCCCGCTCGCGTATGCAGTTAGCGTTGCTAGTCTCGCACTAGTTTCTGAACGCGCATCTGTACGACGCGCGCCCTCGCCTGATTCAAAAAAAGAACTCGGAAAAGCGCGCGCTTTCCACGCTCGTGATAAATAAAAATGGGTGTCGTAAAACAACAAAAGAATAAAACGAAAAAAGATGAAAAGAAAGACTTGGCTAATGGAAAGCCAAATGATGTTAGTAAAAAAGTGAAAAAGAAAAAGTTTGTGTCGTGTTTACAGTGCATCAAGCCCGGAAAAGAGGATGGTATATAATTTTCTTTTATTTTTGTGTGAAAATTTACACCAATCGTGGTTAATGAACGGAAAACTGAGGTTGCTATTCAGACTGTTTGTGTTGTTGTAAACCATTTGGTAAGCAGTCAATATTCATGATCCTGTATCCGTTGACTGAAAAATATCCAGTCTATTCTATAGTCTGTTTATTATTAGCGTAATTTTATGAGATTTAAGTACTTACTTAGAATTAGAAGCTGGTTGAAGTCTTAATTATCCAAAACGTTTTTCAAATATCTGCAACTCGTTTACCTTCTCACCCTATCGTCAAAAACAAACAAAACTTACACTCCACTAGAAAAAAAGTAAATAAACAACACAAAAAAAAACGGCTAACCATGTGTAAAATTAACATTAGGATTATGATCGGCGAAACAGACTTGCCACGGTTACCGTCATAACGACCCACATATCACTGTTTACGTCCCACATATCCAAAGATGTCGTAACATGGCTGGACCACTGGGGAATCAATCTTTTTAAAACATGTTTTGTTAATAACACTACTGACATCATCTTACGTGAAGAACGGTTATTAGCTGCAGTATTTTGGGTTTGTAAAACCTTTCAGGATCCTCTTTACTACAGTTTTCAGCTACAAGCTATTTATTTTTTGCTGGTAAACACATACCGCGTTACAAATGTTGACTAACACATACTTTAGCCTAATTGCATAGCACACCTATTCATAATCACAATAGCTATGATTTTGACAAATCAACAATGTTGATTGCACTGTATGATTTTAAAGTCTGTCGTCTGCCCGTCTCTAAAACGAATCTACTATGATTGATGTAGTTCCGTTGCCAAAACCTCCATCTTAAATGAAAAACATCATTAAAATTTAACAGTCCTATTGAAAACCAGATGCAGAATACTCATAACTTTCATACATTACTAAAACATACTTTTAATGGCATATCATAAAGCGGAGGCCCCAAATCTGTCAGTCAAGGTCGCTATAGTGTTTTGGTTTACATCATCATTGCCGGTTTAGGACACAGATGACTGACTCTGTGGCTACCATAGACAAAAAATAGTCTCGTTAGAGGATTTAAGGTTGATCCGCTGTGGTAGCCCACGAAATTCAAATTTTGTGCAATTTGCAGGTCAGTGGTAAGACTGCATCTCCATCAAAATATGATTCGCGACAGTAAAAAATATGTGTTTAACAGAACTAACTTAGAGAGATGTATTGATGATTCTTATGGTTATATTTACGCAAATACTTACATGTTTGTTACTGTCGCAAATCATATTTTGATCAAGCTATAACGGATAACCCGACACTGATCTGCAAATTGCAAAAAATGCATGAAAATTTGAATTTCGCGGACTACCACAGCGGATCAACCTTAACACAAAGGTTCCACTGCTGAAAGTGTCTTTACAAAAAAAGTTGTTGAATATTTATGGTTCGGTAATTTTTTCGGTGTTTCGTTCGTACTGTAAGAGCAGGTTAATTGCTATCTCTAAATCTTGAAAATGTCCGAAAAAGTGTTAACAGATCTGCGAAAAAAATTGAATAATTTACATGGTCTGTTGCGTAGCTCTTATCAAAAAAACAAAAACCTGCAGCTGTTTGAATAAGTTTTACCGGAGGATACAATTTTATTATAAAAAAAAAAAACTTTTTTACAAAAAAAAACAACCCGACCTCCAAAAAACACTACAAAAAGAAAAATTAATAATTTCGGAAGTCGGTGTCTGGATCTGTATTTTAGTATTTTGCCACCAATTTCCGAAATAAGTAATTTTTCACTTTGTTCACTTTTTAGTGGGTCTGTTTGTAATTTATCTAAGTTACAATATAGCCTAATGTCAACTGTTCATCACCTTTTACAAAATATTGCTTTTCCTGATGCTGGGACGTTAACTGTTGAAGAGTTCTCCTAGTAAGAACCAGGAGAACTGGAAGCTGATGGTGCAGTCACCATCAGCTCTACTTCAGTATATCCGTTGTGACGAGCATAAATTGCTTAGTAATCAAATCGCAATCCGTGAAATACTTATTATTGAGTAGTTCCGATGGCCATCAGTGGTATTCATCATTAGTTCCACTTCACCAAATGGTACTTTCTGAGAGCAAATGCACGTGTTGCTATAAAAAATACCTACCCAAGTCGCTTTAGGTGTGCCTATAAAATTTGAGGGTTTCCCTCGATTTCTATGGGATTGGGATCCCCTCATCAGAGTCTGAGTTGGTGACAATGGGACCACCTCAAGAGCATACTCTTTCAAACAAAAAGAATATTTTAAAGTCGAACATAACCTCTTCCTTTTTGGAAGTCGGTTAAAAATAATAATTAGGCAACAGGGCAACAGTATGAAGTCATATTGCATCGCAGAGTGAAAAATAAGAAATTTTAATCTCCATAAAAAATGGCCTCTCACTGAATCATGCGCAGAATTAGTTCCATAGTACCTACGTTAACTCCGCTGTAAGGATGTCTAGTTTAACGCTCATTTACGCAGTTACATAAGTCCATACGATGAGATCATTCCGTATGTAAATGTATTAATCAAACATGATTTCGTTGTGTTTTCAGTCATAACGATGTTAAGACAACACATATTTGTAAAGTGTTTTTTCTGCGTCTTATTTGGTAAACAAATACGGAAATTCTTTTTTTTTTTTTTCATTTTAAGTTAGGGATGAATGTGAAAAGGTGTGTTCGGTGGTAAATTGCATCTGATTTAATTTTACCACATGAATTATCCATAAATATCAGATATATAATATAATGATGTCCTCATTATTGTTTGTTTACGAAAATAGACAAGTAAAGAAAATCCAAGTTACTCGTGGATGAACATCCAAAATACTAATGGTAAGCCATAAAGCTAATAATTTGCATGTCGAATGTCATTATTGTGGTGTTTCTGTCATTATTCTAATGGCTTTGGTACACAGAAGCCATGTTTTGTCAAATTCAGTAGAGTAACCATTGACGAATTACTCAATACTTTGACACAATTCTACTGTACCATAGAGCGATGGACGCAAAAGTGAGGTCATTGCCTAAAACGGACTATAGACTAATTTTCTGGCATTGTAGCAAAACCAAAAATGTTTTTTTTGGTAATGAGTCAAGTTTTGGATGTTTTTCTTTTATTGTTCTGAATGATGTAAGTTTTATATTTTGATGCTTATGTACTGCTACGTGTTTTTTCCTTGTCGCCTTTAGTAATGATTTTGTCTGAAAATGTTTTTAGATCTCATCAATCTTGATAAATCTACGTTTATGTAAATCTAATGTATTGTATTGCTAGGCGCGGTAAAGTAATCTTCATAATTTTCTGTAAGCTATGGTATGGTATTATCCACTTAGCACTTAGGTCTAATTGACCTCTCCAATTATATGGGTCTACGACCTCTCTAATTTGGTTTAAGAATGTAGTGACATTCTGTTTTCTACCTTTCTTATTTGGCACCTAAGTTAGGCTCTTCTAGTTTGTGGCAAAATTCAACTCTGTATTGTTTGGTTTTTTTATTGTTTTGAAAATTAGGCATAAGTAAATCATTCGGCAGTAGATAATAATAATATTGCTTTAGTTTAAATCTTGGAAAACATAGCTGTCAACCTAAGCTCACTTGACCTTTCAAAGATGCCTGGAAGTCAGGTTAATATGCTGCTCATAGGCGACAGCTAACATCCTGTGGCCACTAGGATGCGACCAATGAAAGGCTATGTTTTACTATAGGATCCTTTATTATGGCTTTTAGGACCGGAACTTCGCTAGAGTTCATTTTGATATCTACGAGGCTGTTGACACTTTAACGAAAATGGTCTTAGTTACGGTTTCGACGTATAATAAATACTATATATCCAGTAGAAACATGTTAATCAAAGCTCTGACAAAGTCTTTTTAGACACCATATTTATCATAGACACAAAATATCAACATCATCAATCATTTATGGCATTCCCTTTGAATTGCCGCTTCAGGAAATGGATATTGGCATATTTTGATAGAAACGTTTGATTGCGACCAACATTGTGTATCTTTCCCATCGAAATTGGTGCTCTAATATTTAGAAATCGTTCAATACGTCTGAGTAAAGAAAAAAGTCGATATTCAAGTAATTTTTATTAAACTGAATGTATGTAGGTAAACTTGTAGGAGCTCGTGGCTAAGTAATAACAGCCGCACGGGTCGATCCATCAGGTTAAGCTACGCTTTCCGGGGTTGGTCAGTGGATGGGTGACCATCTTTACATACCGAGACTCCTCCGTGCCTCGGAAAGCACGTTAAGCCGTTGGTCCCGGCTGTCATTCGTGGATCTTTGACAGTCGTTACGGGTCGTCAGAAGCCCGAAAGTCTGACAACCAGTCTTACCAAGAGGTATCGTATTACCCAGTTACTGGGTTGTGGAGGTCAGATAGGCAGTCGCTCCATGTAAAATACTGGTATTCAGCTGCATCCGGTTAGACTGGAAGCCGACCCCAACATAGTTGGGAAAAGGCTAGGCAGATTGATTGTATGTAGGTAAGCTCTTTTAACCAACGATAAAAAAGGAGGAGGTTCTCAATTGGACACGTATTTTTTTATGTATGACCACGAATAAGTTTTTACAGTGGTCCGATTTGAAAAATTTTTGTTTTCTTCGAGAGCCTTATACCTCAAAGTTGGTCCCATATAAAATTTATTAACTTTGCTTGGGTAGTTTTTGAGTTAGCTTCAATACGTATTTTTCCCCACTTTTTATGTGGATGATGCAGGTACTGGTATTAGAATTTGTGTGGGGTAGTAAACAACTAAAAAGTAAAAAATAAAAAAAAAATGCAACCGACTTCCGAAATAAAAATAAAGTGACTCTTTTATTTAGTATTTTGACATTTTATCATTTTATTTCAATATACTTAAAAATAAGCTAAAATAACTTAAAAATATAATATCTTAAACTAAAACTAATAAAAAACTAAAATATGGCGTCGAAAAATTCCTCCGCATCGCTATCGACTGGTAAAGTACAAAATAAAGTTATTTTTCACTTTGTACTGTTTTTATGGAAGTCGGTTGTATTTTTTTTTTTTGTAAAAAAGTAAGTAAGTACTTATAAAAAATATAAATATGTAAGTATAAAAAATATGATTTAAGTAAGTACTTAAATAATGTTTTGCGGGAACCAGTGGCTGGCAAATCTGCTCCCACTTACACGAGAGTACATTTAGCACATAGAAGCAGCTCTTTTAAAACAGACTGCAATGATCACCACCTCATTAATTTAATGACAGTCCTTTTCTGATAATACACAGATAACAATCAGATGTGACAATGGAATAATTTGTGACAATGAAAGGCTATACACATGTCCATCAAGTCCACATGTGTTTTACGATGCAAACAATGTAATGCTTTATGTACACATCTATTACGTATCATTATTGTGTATCACGTTTGTTTTATCGCTACATCTATCTATGGTTGCAATCAGTTGGGGTATACAAATCTATTGAATGGTTTTAGGTAAAGTTATGTTTGACGGGCGTAACAGTGAGTTGTCAACATAAAGTATTATGGATTTTATAACTGTTTTCCTCTGTTGATACAGTTAGAGCCATTGCACGAACAAGTGGCTTTTGATGTTGAAACGTTTGAAAGTGTTTCGGTAATATTTTGTTGGTGAAAAGTGTCTAAAAAATCCTTTTCTCCTACGGGGATTAAAGTAAATAAATCTTAACTCCCTTAGATTCTCTCAACGTTAGTTATACTATTAGTAAATTAGAAAATTAATAATCCAGTTTTGTTAAGTCTAAAACTCCTCCTCATTCTCTGCGATCAAAAATGTGGGTAAAGCGAAATAAAGAAATAATAAACGAAAAAGACAAAAAGCAGGCAGGCCTGCTTTTAGACTTAACAAAAAAGATTTTATCTATTGTAACATCTTCGACGTTCATCAAGCAAGTCAGATCAACGGGTTATGATGGCATAGCTTGAATACTAGCCTGCCTCGGAATGCTTACCGCTCGATAAAGCTCGTAGCTTTTTACCGCGAGTACTTATAAAGTTATAACTGTTATAATAGCTTACTACATTGTAGCTCTGTGCCGCTCACGAATAAAAATAAATACTGGCTGATGCTTATTTATAGTTAGATAAAGTAAGTATAGGTACCTACTTGGAAAAAATGGATGCCAACAGTGATTAGAGAAAAGGCTAGGCTAGGATGACGCTTGAGACAAGAACAAAATCCTAATCAGTCAATCAATCTGCCTAGCCTATTCCCAACTATGTTGGGGTCTGCTTCCACTCTAACCAGATGCAACTGAATACCAGTATTTTACATGGAGCGACTGCCTATCTGACCTCCACAACCCAATAACTGGGTAAAACGAAACCCCTTGGTAAGACTGATTGACAGACTTTCGGGAGGCTGACGACGACTGTCAAAAATCCACGAATGACAGCCAGGATTAATGGCTTAACGTACTTTCCGAGGCACGGAGGAGTCTTGGTATGTAGAGATGGTCACCCATCCACGTAACAACCCCGGCAAGCGTAGCTTAACCTGGTGGATCGACCCGTGCGGCAGTTAAGTATCACTTAGCCATGAGGTCCTCACGAAGTCCTAATCATAATCGGTTGTTTGCTTCGAAAGTAGGTACTTACATCCAAAACAAAACAAATGGGTAAGTATTTAGTATTTACTAGTAGCATAGCTGCAGTCCATTTGCATAGGTACTGCACGATCTTGACAATATTTTCATCCAGAGTTGACTGATGGGGGATCAGTTACCGACATTCCCGTCGCTTAATTAATGTTTCCTAACCTAAATAGATGTTAATTAGTGCGCTCTACTGTTCGTTATAATTGCTTATCTGATGTTATGCAAGAAATGTTTGATTGGATCAATCTTACAATGTTTGTTGTGGTTTATACTGAGATGGAAAAACAAAAAAATGGACTAGTGAAGTTCTGCAAAAAAACTGCTGACAGAAGAGAAAACTTAAACTTAAAACTATGCATAGCATGTCACGGTGTCGTGGTGACGCGAACCCGTAAGATTTCCCCCTACCAAAAATCGCTCAACGCGCTTGAAGAAGTTTTCACTTCAAAAATAATTGTATATAATCACCAATATTCTGATGCATTGTGGAAGCTAAGCTTTTGAAGGCACGTCTCATTTACAATCAAAATCGATTTTGGTCTTATATTTTTCAGTTCATCCGCAAACTCGATCAATAAAAGGCGACATTCTTAATTGGTGTTAATTAATAAAATCATTAAAATCGGTGACATGAATAGATTGTTACAATTTACTTTAGTAAGTAATTATCGTAAGAGCCTGTGGCCGAAATTTCTTACTAACAGTTTATTTCAACAAACGATCGATTATGGGTACCTGGTGTTTATGTAGATAACACCTATTGTTAAACATAACTTCTTCTTGTTAACCTATTATTTTAATGGAAGTTCGTGTAGTTCGTGAAAACTTCCGGATTACGTCATGAAAAAGCTGTAGCACACTTTCTTCGTTTAAAAAGAAACAGTTTTACCTTCATTGCTCACACGCAAATCTTACATTATTTTATACTAGCTGCTGCTCGCGACTTCGTCTGCGATCCAGGTTGGAAAGTAGACTATGTCCTTCTCCAGGTCATAGTCTATCCATGTGCCAAATTTCATCCAAATCCGTTCAGCTGTTTTAGCGTGTAAGCGACTTTCGCATTTTGTAATATTAATTAGGATTAGGATGCAGCTATTCTGATAGAGGTGCTCGTGCCTACGTAATAACAGCCGCATGGGTCGATCTATCAGGTTAAGCTACGCTTGCCGGGGTTGGTCCGTGGATGTGTGACCATCTTTACATACCGAGACTCGTCTGTGCCTCGGAAAGCAAGTTAAGCCGTTGGCGTTTGTCCCGGCTGTCGGCCGGCTCTGAGTTTGTTTCGGCGTTTCTTCTCAGAGTAGTCAGATAGGAAACGTCGAACTCATCTAGTTTAAAAAAAAATATGTTTGACGTGTAAAAGTGTATGTACAAACCTACTTACAGAAAATAAATCATTTATCATTTGTCATTCGTGGATCTTTGACAGTCGTTACGGGTCGTCAGAAGCCCGAAACTCTGACAACCAGTCTTACCAAGGGGTAGGTATCGTGTGGAGGTCAGATAGGCAGTCTCTCCATGTAAAATACTGGTATTCAGCTGCATCCGGTTAGACTGGAAGCCAACCCCAAAATATTTGGGAAAATTATAGGCAGATTGATTTGAATTCTGATGATCACACCTTTACATACTTTCAAACAAACAACAAACTGGTCTCCAGTTGCTCTGAAATAGGGCGAGTCGATTTCAAATAAACGAGCATATCTACTCCTCTGGGCTTCTCATGAGATTTCCTAATAAAGAAACCCTACTCATAATAGAACCTAGGACTTCATCAGTAGCGTTTGCCCTCTACGATACAGTAACAGGTCATCATCTTCCTGCCCTTACCCCATGTTACGTGGGGTCAGAGCAACATGTTTTCTTCTTCCATTCTCCCCTGTCAACCGTCACGCTATCATTCACTCCCTTCTCTTTCTTAACATTCCTCACACAATCCATCCATCTTTTCTTTGGCCTTCCTCTGCCTCTCCATCCATCAACATGTATATTCATCACTTTTTAGCCACATGCCCATACCAAGCCAAACGCTTTCCTTTCAACTTTTCTGTCACTGGCGCCACTTTCAAACTTCCTCTTATATACTCATTTCTTACTTTATCCATTCTCGTCACTCCACACAAAGAAATAAATCAAACTGCATTGTATAAACACGCGACATTGTAAAACCATCAGATCTGAGCAAACAGCAAAGTTACCTTTTTTATCCGGCGATGATGTCAGCTGCAGCCGCTCCTTAAGTTAACGTCACTCTGGGTACTCCCACATCACTGCTTACCCTTATTAGTTGAATGGTTTCTTTTAACGAGAATATTACCTACACTGATTTGGACGTGGGTACCTTATGTAAGGAATTGATGCTGCGTGCTACGGAATTGGCTTGAATGCTGGGCGGATACTTTTTGTGGGTGTTGTAGAGGGTAATTCTACTTATCTTTTTCCCTTACTGAATTATTGTGGAAGCACTTAGTAATAATTATAACGATCTATCCCCTTTAAATTACTGGTTATTGACCAATATCCTCTTAAGGGGTCACTGTACTCATCATTATGAAGAACTTTTACTATGGGGTCAAACCTGAAATCGCGAAAAAAAATCAGCTGCTCCCTACATTTTGACGAGTTTGGTGTAGATACCTAAATGTACCTACTGAACTTATTTTGACATGTGATATAATAATGAGACAACACAACAGACAACAACAACAACAACAGACATTTAACATATGTGTATGTAACAGACATTTTTAAACATGGGTGCAATAACTCAACAGTCGGTACAGTTAGCTATTCTGATTGTGTGTTACTCAACCAGGGTGCTGTATCGAGTAGTAGACTATTAGTATATTTGAGGATGTAGGTACTGCATTGCATAACAGCATTTATCAGTCAGTTCTTTGACTGCCATTGCGCTGCCCGTTTAGCACTGCATGTTAACGAGATATCACAATGATTCACATTTAGCTTAAGACTGCCGTTGTTCACATTAATACTGAATGTACACTACTATTGTTCCTTTTGTGGCAATGACGGCAATTAACAGTTGTATCGTAATTAAATTCGCAGTTTCTTAGACATAACTCCTACTATCGATGTAACATTAGATTCCAAGGTCATTACCCACCTTGGAAAAGCTGAACTTCCACAAAAGTAAATAAAACTATAGGTGTGTTTAGAGCGTTCGCGATTTTTTTTTTTAAATATCCGCGCTACAGGTTCACTTCAAACATTTTTATGAGCAACTTAATTAACACACTAGCATAAAGTTGATATTCTTCTTAGTAGAAATAAAATCAATTTGAAACAAGGATTGGAATAGACTTTTGTTTACATGAACAGTACAATCAACTGTTTCCCAAAATAAACTCAATAAAAAAGGTACTCGTATACGTTAACACAGCATCTGTTCTTTCGCCTACTTTTGTATAAAACTATCAAAAACAGTGCAGTCATTAACCGTGATTAAAACATGCTATTAATAAACCTATCACTTTGTTTTGGCATGATAAACAAAATATACTACACTCCAACTTTCATGAAGAACTCTTGCCAGAAAATGTGTCATCGTTACTTTCGGATACAATCAAAATGCAAGGAACCACCTCAAAGTCATGTCCGATTATATCTTTAGATCAACACTATTCTCGTTTTGTGATTCATAAATATAACAATCGAGATTCACTTAGTTGTAATTGCGTTGTAAATAGGTATGCCGAGTAGCATAAAAGCGGCGATTATAATTATTAGTTGTTACCTCACTAACCTACAGGCTTTTAAAAATAATGATCGGTCTATATTGAGGAGCCGACCTTGTCTTGTCATGTCTATCTACAAAACATTGGCTACCGTATCGTTCATTTTACCATTCGTTTGATTACTCACATTGACCATATTTTTTTACCGGCTTCTGGGTAGGGCCAAGAAATCGGTGACTTCAACGACAGGGCGAGGCGATCACGAAAGTATTTTACTTAGGAATCGATAAATCTTTGATTACAAATTGCTTTCATTCCGATGATGGATAGAACTTTTAAATGGATTGCTCGATAATTCACATTGACCTTAACACTCCTTACGATCGTTACTCGAGCTGAAAGAACACCAGACATCCATTATGCTAACTGTGATGATCTAATCAAATCTATGCATGAATTGACATCACTATAAATGATGTCGTAAGTGACTTACGACATTACGACCATCCAAAACTGATTAATGGCCAATGATTGTCAATTGTGCCTTAAATGGTAATAGTTTCGTCATGATGGCCCATCAAAATGTGAGGAGTCAGAAGTCAGGTGATGGAAGAGTCATGGAGTCAATTACTTGGCCCTTGTGCGCTCCCACGCATGCTCAGGCAGGAGGCGGTGACATCAGATGCGCGCGCGCTGTCGCGTGCGATCAATTGACGGGTTGTGTAATCACTGAATGAGTTATACCTTGCAGACACGCGTGCCGCATCTTCGGTCCACTGAAATCGAATTCTGTGAGAAAATACTATCTTTATTGGTAGTCAATGGGATCTAACTGCAATACAAACTTGTGCTATCAGCGCATTTCGATGATTAATTACCTACTTGACGTATTTACACGGTTATTTACGAGGCATTTATTGCTATTTAATTTGACATTTCAAAGATAGTATGAAATAAACAAAACACTGAATTAATGCACTCTGCCCGTCTAATTACGAGACAATTACAACCGCCATTACAATTCATTCATTAAGACTATTAATTACAATCTTACAAGTCATTGAATTAATTATTTCTGCTTTACATTTTAAATGACATCATTTGATCAGTTCGGAAGATCAATTATATTGTATTATCGGTATTAACTATTAAGAGATGGAAAACATACAACGACGCAGAAACATACCTAGTTTTAATCTAATTATTGCATGCAACACGACACTATATCGCGTCAGCTTCTGGTATGCTAGTGCAAGCGTGGCAGGAGTTCTTATTAAGTAGATTTCAAGGTCAGTTTTCCGACTGATGATGATGATAGTCATTAGATTTTCCATAGTCTCAGAGTTATTCTAAATTGTTTTATAATGTTACTGAGCACTGAGATGAAAGCTACTAGAGCTGAAATCAATTAGACTAAGGGGAGGATGATGATGCTGAATGAAAGATGATGATAATGAAAGAATGTACGGTAGGTAAAAGTCTTATACTTGACAACAAAAAAAAACAAGTTTTCTAATCTCCGAAACGGCTGGACAGATTTCGATGGGACTTTCACTGGCAGATAGCTGATGTTATAAGGAGAATTTTATTTTAGAAAAAGAATTAAGGTTCCGCGCAAAAAAAAGAAACCCATGAAATTGTGAAGAAACAGCGCGGACGGGTGATGACCGGGATGCAACGCGGCAGGTCGGGGGACGAGGGAGTTTTATTAAAATGTGGCTGTTATTTTAGTATATTGTGTAAGTTGGACCTACCTTACGACTTCCACGCGAACGAAGTAGCAGAGCACAGCTAGTTGAAAACATATTAATGTATTTTAAAACAAGACATACAAATTGGTAGCGACGACCTGCAACATGGCGAGATCATGGCACTGTCATCCAAGCGTAATGAATGAATAAAAATGAATAAATGTAATATAGAAATACGTGAAAATCATTCATAAAACCCAAGTCAGGCGATTGAATTGAGATTTTCAGGAACATTTCTTTTAATTCCAAGTTTTCCATGAATTATCTTCGCTGAAAGTACTGAAAACAATAGGCCCAGCAGTATTAAAACAAGAGCGTAAAAAGCATATGAAATACGTCTTACTGCTCGCATGAATGAAGTGTGACCGATGAAATATTACACAGCACAGCCATAATGACTTTACTTATGGAAAACTATAAATTACCTACTCGTTCGTAAAACAGGTTGTCCTAAAGTAAGTTTCCAGGTCGATTTTTAAGTTCGTAAGTACCAGTTTTTCTAATCCAAATGAGAGTGAGGTGAATCGATCGTGAAATCTTCTTTTAAAAAAAAAAGATTTTAACTTGTAGTTATTTTCATTTTGTAATACTAGGTCATGGGGCCTTTGCCCAGCAGTGGGATGATGCAGGCTATAGTGAGCGCGCAAGCGCTAGTCACCCGCATGAGATATGTGAGCACTGCGACGGGGGAGGGCACGATTGACAAGATTGCCAGACTGAGTTAGCTTGGCCTTTGTCTACCTCTCCCGTCTCACCGCTCACATGCCTCAGGCGGAAGCAGGGCAGTGAAGTCTACACACTGCGTATCTTCTGGTCTACCTTATTTAGAACTTAGTTGGTTGATTTCATCAACATCCAGAACCTAAGATCCACTATATCACGTCTTGCCAAATATTTTAAGCAACCATCCACGATAAACCAATAGAGTAAGCATCTCAGTGATTGATCTACATATCTTCTTCTTAGCGTATCTATGGCAAATATGCAGGTTGTGAAAATTCAAATACGATAATGTTTAACCTAGGTTTAACTCAAACTTCTGCCACGCAAACTCTGTTCACTGATGCAGTCCACGTACTGTACATGTGACAGCCGTGATAGGGCGGCGCAAGATGGAAGGTGAGCCATTGTCTGCGGAGAGACGTCGCATATACACTTGAAGTCCAAATCGTACATAAACCCCCATCTATGGAGATTCTCTTTGCTACGGGCCGCTTGGGTTCGTAGTCTATTTAGGGATTTCTAAGTCGGCCACGGTAACGCGAGCCTTGGTGGAAGGTTCTCAAATGGCTCGATAAAACTGTCAGGGGCCACCAGAGATAAGCCACTCAAAGAAGAACTTTAACGGCAAAGCAACTGTAAGAGAACAGACAGTCCAGGCATTACTTTCACCTGCAGTGAAGTCATCGGTCAAACTATACGGGTCAGAATTCAGTCATAACGTAGCAACTGTCACTGACCTTAACTGTACACCACTGACAAAATGCAAAGCTGTGCACCGACACGCATTCAATTGTCACCTAACAAACGATAAAGAGAAACACCGCTGTACATATAAATTGTCCATTAAGTTTGGCCATAAAAATATTTCTAAAGGGGATATTAATTTGACTATGAATTTAGGGTATGCGAAGAAAAACATTAGTATTTTCCAAAGTGGCGTGGCGTAGGTATTGACCATGTTATATCGAACCTTGCAGTTCTTTATACTTACCTACTCTTAGTTTTCTTTGGTTTTTTTTAAGAACCTTCAGGTGACGATATGTTAAGTATACGTCCGGACTCCGGAAAACATTTTTTTGTATAATCTTTGGACGAAGACATGGACTAGGTATTCGCATCCACAGGGTCAAATTAAATTAGCTAGCAAAACTCCGCATACGTGATGGGTATCGATAACTAACATAACAAAATAAAATTAAAAATAATAGTTTTTTGGGCTCAATAACTTGGTGCATCCTGAGGGCGTTCGCGCAGAGGTTCGATTGTCAGTACCTGAACCATTGCTGTATGGTTCCCATACTGAGCAATCGATATTTGTAATTTCGTTTGTTCATGTTAATTTGTGTGTGCTTTTTTCTAGTTCTTTTGTTTTAATTTTAAGTTTTGCTTTTTTTGAGACTATGATCCTTTGTTGGTCGAAATAAATGCTTTCTATTCTATTCTAATAACCTCTGGTAGTGTTGTTACTTGGAATGTGAGTTGATAAAATCTGTTTTATCGTTTTGAGATATCGATTGCCATCACGTCTGTGAAGTTTACACAAAAAAGCTGATATTTTAAGTGACTCATCAAATTATTTATTTTTGTTTTATCTTGTTTAGATATTGATACTCACCACTTCTGCGGAGTTTCGCTAAATAATTTAATTTGACCCTGTATTTCGAATTGTCGGTCCATAATGTGAGAGGGAAATAAGCTCTAATCGTTTGACGATGTTGCTAAAGCTAGCCACAATGTTGAGCCTGTTATTATCTACTTCAGGTCATATCGATTATCCTTTGCGGAATCCGCGGCCTCTCACTAGTCAGTATACAAAAAAAAAAAAACAATCAATAACCTGCCTCGATCAGCCATAATTATAGTTATCACAGACCTAATGTCGTTTCCAATGATTAAGTATGCAAGCAAGCATAGTCGACTCCTGCGCCGAAACCATACATCTATTCTAATGTGCCCACTTCCTCACTCCGGCGCACTTTCTTTGGAAAGTTCTTTGTCCTGTGTTTTCCGATACACGTGTCTGATTAGAAGATATTATTATCGTTGTTATGTTATTTTCCGGTTTTTGTGAAATTAGCCGACTATCTCCATGTGAACGAATGTGTTGTACTGTTTTTGGAAAGTGATGCGATGAAGGTTTTTGTTTCACAAGTCATTGTCTCTAAGTAGGCGGTAATATGAGTATTTACTTCTCCATTAAATTCTCCATAAAACAATCATCATCTTCCTGCCCTTATCCCATGGTGCTTGGGGTCGGCGCAACGCGTTTTCTTCTTCCATTCTTTCCTGTCAACCGTCACGCTATCATTCACTCCCTTCTCATTCATATCATTCCTCACACAATCCGTCCATCTTTTCTTTGGCCTTCCTCTGCCTCTCCATCCATCAACATGTATATTCATCACTCTTTTAGTGACATGCGTTTCGTCTCTCCTCATCACATGCCCATACGAAGCCAAAGATTTCCTTTCAACTTTTCTGTCACTGGCGCCACTTTCAAACATAATGTCGGTAAACAATCGGTAAACATAAAAACCTTTCAGCAGAAAAATAAACATTCATAGTCAACCTTTAACCACTGCTGGGAAAACATCTCACATCACGATTAAAATGTTCTATTTTTCTATGCCCATTAATTTAAGTTCATTCCCTACAACGCGGTATGCAAAACAGTGAATACCTCCCATACACATAGAAATATGATATCAATACTAGGATACATTCAATAAAACTGCACATTCATAAAACGTGAAAACCGTTCAAATCCGTGTCATGACCAGATCTGTTAAAACTAGACGACCTTATAAACAATTTAGTTCAACGCATATTAGGATTACTCAATCTACATATTTTTGCCATGTGTTTGCAGCGACCTACATACAAAAATATGTGGTTTAAAAAAACAAACGAATATCGACTCTGACATAACCAAAGATGGAAACGAGAGCGCGAGTCATCAGTCATGAAGAAGAGATGAAGGCAAAGCTAATGGTAGAGATAATGAGATAAACCTAACGAACGACGACCGGACGAACGAAATTGGGGCTGTCCGTCCCGTAATATGTGTTGATCTGCATGTATAGGGTTCTCGTACTTATAATCTGATGAAAGTACAAAATATTTATTTATTATTTACTAGCTTTTGCCCGCGTGGAGGTCGAAAATTATCACACGAGAACGTATTACCAGGATAAAGAGTATCCTATGTCCTAATCCAGGTCGTGGTCTACCTATGTGCGAAATTTCATTCAAATCCGTTCAGTCGTTTTAGCGTGAAAGCGTAACAAACAAGCAAACTCACTTTCGCATTTATAATATTAGTTATATTCACCAACACAAACTATCATTAGAGGATGTCCCAAAGCGGTTAGGTGAATATAGTAAAAAGAATGGACTGTAAAACAGAATCAATTAAAACACGCAATAAAAATCACACCCGTTACTTTCTTTACACCTCATAAAACCATCTAAAAGATATTAGAATGAGTTGTAAAAATCGCTGAACGAAACGGTTGACAATGCTTGAATGCGTCCTGCAGCTATTTATAGTACCATTGTGTTCGGTTAACTGGACTCGATGTAGTAGCCTAAGGTTCGAAACGATATTTTCAACTACTGACTTTACTTTTTTCTTTTTTTGACTTTTTAGTTTTTGGTACCAGTTAGTGCTGTAATGGTGTAAAAGACAAGGACTGGAGAGTTTTCTCGTTGAATCTTCGTCGGGCACAAGCTAAGATCCTAGATCTCCAAGCATACTTACGCATACTATGACCGCAGCGCAAAGTCCTCTTCTCATTACAAAGACGTATTAACGACCTTTTAGCACCACACTTACTGACTGTGTGTTAAATCCAGTCTGAATCCGGTCTGTTACCAAAATCAAACCAAGTTGTACTGGGATCTATCGTGACTTTAGTCACACTTAAAAACATCATCACCTAAAGTGTTTTCTACTAATATCTGTAAAAATATACTAATATTCTTATTCTCATTGTTACAGGTGGCTTAGAAGGCAAATACAGAGTAGCGGCACCCGAACTAATGCAGGATACATTCATGAGCGACTCGGAAGACGAGGGAGGTGAGTTATACCTGTCTAGCTATTTACTATTTAGTCTAGACAAAGTAGGACACAGATTAGTGAGCAAATGAAATGATAATGTGCACACTAAATGTGGGAAAGACGAGTATTACACAGAGTACGTCTTCACACGCTGCGGCTCAATCTGCCTAGCCTTTTCCTAACTATGTTGGGATCGGCTTTCAGTCTAACCGGATGTAGCTGAATACCAGTATTTTACATGTAGTGACTGCCTATCTGACCTTTTCAACCCAGTTACTGGGTAATACGATACCCCTTCAGTTCTGTCAGACCTTCGGGCTATTCTGATGACCCGTAACGACTGTCAAAGGTCCACGAATGACAGCCGGGACCAAGGGCTTAACGTGCTTTCCGAGGCACAGAGAAGTCTCGTTATTTAAAGATTCCATCCACCCAAGAGCCTAGACCCAACCACGGACAACACCTTGCAAGCGTAGCTTAACCTGATGGATATAGACCCGTGCGGCTGTTATTACTTAGCCACGAGCTCCTCAAGCAAATTAAATGATAATGTGCACACTAAATGTGGCAAACACGAGTATTACACAGAGTAGGTACCTACCTTTTCACACGTTACGGCTGGGAAATAGCGATATGAGTACTCCATTCACTCATTCCATGGTCCTCGCATCTCTAATAAACCCACGCGCAGAATCAAGATTATTGCACAAAAATGTGGGCTACGCTCTACCTACCTGCCTGATGTAATAACGCACTCATATCTTACAGAATCTGTTTATTCAACCACATAATACAGAAAACTTTTATGAGTTGTTTACTTTCCAAGAGTTCTGGAGAATTTAGATTCCAGCGGTTGTTATTGTAAACAAATGCGATCTTGATCATTCTGCATGTTTGCATCGGTTTGAGTAGAATTATAAATAATCTGAGCTACTTAATCTGTTTATCGATGGTTCTCTGACGGTAGAACTTAGTTTCGAAGTTTATTACGAGATTCAAGGACAGGAATTACGTCGATCGGACGTGTGGACGTCACTAAAAGAGGTCATGTCGAATTCAATGGCCTACTTTAACATGGTGTTGCTGAAATCGTGTCATTCCTTGATATTTTAATGTAGTTATGGAGTGATTGTAGTTTATGTCCAGCAGTAGGCGAGTTTTGGCCAGGCGCGGATACAGGGGGGGCGGGTGTAGATGCCCCATCTGGGTTTCGACCAAACTGGTTTTCAAACTCATTATCTTATTTATCAAACTAAAACAATTAGACATAAACATAGTCTTACAGCCGTATCCGTATCCGTAGTCATCCTCAAAATGGGGGCATTTCTTGAGTTTACGGAAAACAGGTGGTTCTTTTCTAAAAGGCTTTCATAGTTTGAGAAATTCCCCCTCAGAGGGAAACATTTGCCCCCTCTTCAGCGAATACCTACTGAAATGATAATCATCATCATCATACTATTCATCATTCTGGACGTCGTCCCCTGCAGGAAATAGTCTCCCCTCAAGCATCGCAACAGCGATCAGTCCTGTGCTTCTCTCACCCAGTGAATTCCAGTAACTTTCACCAGGTTATCGCCTATCGGTTGTCAAAGATGAGGAAAAAATAGGAAACATCTGTATTTTTGTTTTATAATATATTTTTTTTTAAATCTTCTTATGGATTTACAGCAAGTTTACTAAATCCTTCCCCCCCTTTTGCTACTGTTAGCCATTTCTCATCATTAATTTCATGATCCATTGCAGGCGAGGTGGAGTGTCCAATCCAGCAGCAGCAACAATACCGCTACATGAACAGCGAAGCTGGCACGTTACACCGAGCTAAGCCGCTGGAGGACACCGTGACAGACGGCCACCTCTGGCCCAGCAACAATGACCGCAAGGTGGCCACCATCGACCGACAGCCGCTTGACATCGGGTAAGCTGAACGGGAATAAACCTCTGGGCCCGTCTTGGAATTTCACAAATATTTGCACGACTGATAAGTCGAATATAGAAACACTGAAATTATTGTACCATATTATTATGCACCTATATTCTGGCAAATAAATAAATTTCATTTCATTTCTTCTTGAATAAACAGTGGCAATCTTTTAATTGTATAGGATTTCTTTACAATGAGAGGTCAGTGTAAACTGGAAATGTATAGCTTGATGTGTAGCCGTGTGTACTCATCATTATGAACAACTTTTACTACGGAACTAAACCTGAAATCGCGAAAAAAAAATAAGCTGTTCAGTACATTTATGTTCGCATAATTCGTCAAAATTTAGGGAACAGCTGATTTTTTTTTCGCAATAATTTCAGATTTTGTCCCATAGTAAAAGTTGTTCATAATGATGAGTACAATGACCCCTGAAAAGATTGCCACTGTTTATACTTACACCCTGTATTTAGGAAAAGTCTGGCATACAATCATACTTTCAAAGCAATTTTTTTCTGCCAGTTGCCTTCTTCCAGTTATTTAGTAAAGTCAAGCAACACAAAATATATATTTTCTGCTCTTAATTTTTATTTGAAGTTGTCAATTAACTCACACTAGTCTTGTCTTTTGGCAAACAGTCTTTTTGCACTGACTCGAATTGAACTGAGCGATACGCGTCAACGGCAGAGGCACGCGACGACGGCGATCGTCGACGGCAGCCGCCGACCTACGCAACGCTTGCTTGTCCTGTTATTATTCTGAGAGCTTGTCGCATCCGCCATTTTGTCACTCCTGAACTATTTGCAGTCCACTGACATATATACTGTCCTTTAGCTATGTTACAATTTTTTACCACATGACTCCCAAGGATCACTTTTTTTTGCCATAATCAAATGTAACGTGTTTGTCCCCAGTTTCCTGGTATCATTCGTGGTGGACGCTCGCGGTGGCGCCATGAAGGCCAAGCGGCGCGGCGGCGTGCGTATCATCGTGCCGGCCGCCGCGTGCGCCGCACCCACACGCGTCACGTGCAGGGCTGCGACACGCAGGGCTCCGGCCGCGGCCCCGCCGCCGCTCATGGAAGGGGAGGCTTTAGCGTCCAGGCTGCTGGAGCTTCAGCCACAGGGGGCTAAGTTTTTGGCGTGAGTATTTGATTTTAAAATAGTGTTGTTCAATTCCAAACAGTTTTGCAGTTCTCTGGGCAATCTGCTACAACGAACCTAGCTGTTTTGCTAATATTTTTAATACAGCATCAGCTTATTTTCGAAGAAGTTAAATACGTTGGTGAAATAGAAAAGTAAACGTTTTGAAACCTCTCATGTTGCAAAACTTATTGTTATTCCTTCCTTATTGTAAACTAGCTGCGCCCCGCGATTTCACCCGCGTAGACCGGGATAAAAAGTAGCCTATGTGTTCATCCAGGGTATAAGCTATCTACATACCAAATTTCATCCAAATCGGTCCAGCCGTTTGAGCGTGAAGAAGTTACAAACATACACACACTGACTTTGCCTTTATAATATTAGTGTGATGTGATGTCTGTTTTTATTGTAATTTAACTGTGCAATAACTTGTATCTGGGTCTGTAATGTTGTGCATATTTTTACCAAATAAAAACGTTTCATATTTTTCTTTTTTTCCTGGGAGGTTGCAAAACGTGGTGGTTCTCTTTTGATCTAAATATATTTTAAGAGTTTTGAAACCCATATTGTTCTTTAAACTTAGTCGAAATTGCAATTTAAAGCTTATGTAAATGACATAAAGTCATATTACACGAGCCCTTAAATTGCAACGAATGTAACTCTCAATGTTCTTGATTATTTCTATTCTTCACCCATACCAAACTATTTGTAACTTGATATCAACGGCATTATTTTACCTTTACAGTCCAGTAGTGATCGAGGTGCCGATCTTCACGTCGTCTTGCCGCGAGCGTGAGATAGTGATCCTGCGCTCCGACACCGGCGAGACCTGGCAGGACCACTACCTACACAATAATGACAACCCGCTTATACAGGTCAGTACTTAGCTGTTATCACTTTCCTAGCCTTCTTCGAGAGTGATGACGACAGATTTCATTTTACTGCAGAGCGATGATTATAACTGCCTATCCTTTTCCCAACTATGTTGGGGTCGGCTTCCAGTCTAACCGGATGCAGCTGAATACCAGTATTATATTTGGAGCGACTGCCTGTCTAACCTCCACAGTCCAGTAACTGGGTAATACGATACCCCTTGGTAAGACTGGTTGTAAGACTTTAGGGCTTCTGACGACCTGTAACGACTGTCAAAGAACCACGAATGACAGCCGGTACCAACGGCTTAACGTGCTTTCCGAGGCACGGAGGAGTCTCGGTATGTAAAGATGGTCACCCATCTACTGACCAACCCGTGCGGCTGTTATTACTTAGCCACAAGCTCCAAAGCATTCAATTAAACGATTTTCTGATAATTTTTAATTACCTAGGAGTCAGTTAAGGCGACCATCGACAAGAGCGGTCAAAATACACCGTGGTCTCACAAATGCGTTGCGTTTATACCATAACAGTGTTTGAGAGTTGTATTCTGTCTTAGTTTTAGTAAGAACCAGTGAGAGTTTCACAACCGATCTTATAACAAAATGCTTTTTTTTTTCGATTGTAGGAAGCCCTCCAACGTGAACGTCAGGAATACGGCGGCAATGAAACAATTGGCGAGAACGGAGAACGTGTGACCCGCATCATAACGTGCGACTTCCCTCACTACCTAGCCTGCGTGTCGCGCGTGCGGCAAGAAGTGCACATCATCGGCCCTGAGGGCGGCACCATCTCCAGTGCCCATATACCGCAGGTACACATAAAAACACCAAATCTGTCTAGCCTTTTCCCAACTATGTTGGGGTCGGCTTCCAGTCTAACGGGATGCACCTAAATACCAGTATTTTACATGGAGCGACTGCCTACGTGACCTCCACAACCACTGGGTTTTGGAGGTCAGATAGCCAGTCTTAGCCTCCTTGGTAAGACTGATTGTCAGATTTTCGTCTTCTGACGACCCGTAACGACTGAAACAAACACCAAAAGACAAAAAAAATACCAACACCAATGGTAAACAGAACACCATTTTGATGGCAGCCATCTTGCATTTTGATTTTGACCACATTTACGGCAGTGATATCGGAACGGGACTGCTCATTGATTTGCTGTCTCGCTCTCTCATAAAAAAAAGTATAAGTCTGTATGGAAAATAAATGCAACTTTAATTAATAGAAGTGTTTATCTTAGTATATAATAGACCCACAGTTTTTAATTTATAAACCAACCTCTGCCGTTTTATGTATTTCAATCACATCTGATATTTGTCACGAAAAAAGCTAATTACGGCAAAATTATGTTTACTTTCTACTAAAACTGCTGTCCAGATTGTAATCTAATCATTATTAACCTAGTTGTCTTGTGACGCAGGTGCAAGCGCAGTTCCCAGCAGCTGCGCTAACGAAGCGCATCCGCGTCGGCCTGCAGGCGCACGCGGCCGGCGCAGACCTATGTCGGCGCGTGTTGCCGCGACACGCCGCCGTGTCGCCCGTGCTCACCGTGGAGCCCAGGCGCCGCAAGTTCCATCGATCCATCACGCTGACGGCGCCGCTGCCTGCTATACATGTAAGTAACAACACCTCGGCATCGCTAGAATAGCCGTTTAACAACCAACCAACAACAATAAAAGCGATAATGCAATGAAGTCACAAAATTTTAAATGTCATGTCGTTCGGGAACTCCGGGTCCTTCGGCAGGCAATTAGTCAACGTTCGCACGGACGTAAAATGACTGACAGTTGAAAATCCACCCGTGTGTTTTTTCGTTGCGCTAGAATGCACTATGTTTTTGTTAAGTTGGATTCTCAACGCTCGGCTCAACAACGAGAGTTGAAAATCCAGTGCGCGATAAAATGCCGCAGCGATATTTTTTTCACTGGTTCGCTCGCCTTAGATCAGGAGCGCACATAATATGCTTACTTCACCCCACAGCTCCCAACAAATTTTGATTAGCGACACAGTCACAACAAAAGAAACACTGCTCGATTTCGACCACCTGCGCTAGAGTCGGCTCGAGGAACAAAATAAATTCCCTGTCCTTCTTTCCTTTCCTTTAATTTTTTTTACGGCAATGGTAATATTTGGCAAATAATTCCACACATTTTAGTTAGTAACGTGGCAGACAGTACCTACGTTTCCTACCATTATGACAGGCCCTAAAAAATTTTTACTTACCTAATAATCCGCTACTGTCCAGTAACAAACAAAATGTTTTTTTTTTTGTCTGGTAACACTCAATCACATTATCCATGGGGCTGTAAAATCAGTTACGGTCAAAAGCACCTCTATCACATACACAATGCCGGAAATATTATCGAGTGAGATTCAAAATCGGAATCACTTTTACACGTCATATTAAAGTTACAATATAATATTTAACTACGTTTCTATCGTTACAGGGTGGCACAGAAAAGCCTTCAACATCCAACCTGCGCTTGCTGTGCTCCATCATGGGCGGCCAGGCGCGCGCCGTGTGGGAAGATGTGACCGGCTCTACTCCACTCACTGTCACTGATGACTGTGCTTCCTTCACTACTACTGTTTCTGCCAGGTAATAATCGAACCTATTGACTCTGCAAATATTTTTTGATTTAATGTAAAATCGTCAGGGAAAGGTGAAAGATTATGTTGAACTTCTACCGAGTAAAGCAAGTCAAAGTCAAATCATTTATTTCAAATAGGCACATAATAGGCACTTGTGAACTTCAAAATTTACAAAAAAAAAAAATTGAATTGATTCTAGTCGCCCCTTCCAAATGTTAGTTTCGAATAGAGAAGAGTGGGCAAAAAACTCCACCATAAGCCGACGTTTGCATGGACGTAAAAATATCGCTGTGATTTTTTTCGTACCGCCAAGAGTTGAAAATCCAACAGTGTGTTTTTTCGACGCACTGGGATGCACTCTGGTTAGGTTGGTTTCTCGAAGCTCGGCTCAACACCGAGAGTTGAAAATCCAGTGCGCGATAAAACAATAAAAACATTTCAATATTTTGTATAGATTTATTGTATCATTATATTATGTAAAGACGATGCACCTAGAATAAAATACACAATAGGTAAAAAGCTAGGTCTCCAGTACTTTCATCTTTGTACGCTCTTTCAATTTCCAATGATATATGGTTATCTATAACTACAAAACCATCATAAAAATGCGTCAACGTTGGAAGTAACAAAATCATGTTGTTTCAGGTTCTGGATGATGAACTGTCAAAACGTTAGCGATGCCACCAAACTGGCTACAGAACTCTACAGGTAAACATCACTTTTTAATCAATAGTAGATTATTAACCAAGGGGATAAAGCAGTGTCTTCTGTCGCGGGTGACGATTTAAATCGCGAGCGTAACGAAGGACTCGAGGTTTACTCCCGAGCGTAGCCAGGGTGTTAAAAACTTAAATCACGAGTGAAGCGAGGGATTTAAGACGAGTCCTGAGTGTAGCGAGGGATTTAAGTTCACCCAAGACTAAGACAGCTTTATCACCGAGGAAAATACTCTACTTTTCGTACCATTTGCGAAAAAATTAACAAAATAATAATATGAGATAAGCATTTATTAAAAATAATGACAATTAAAAATAAATTCAAATAAACTTAACGTTTATGTATTTGAAGAAAACAAAAACGTGGCAAATTCCTAGACTAATATTTTTTTTGTCGGAAAAGCATCAAGCTCATACGGCCTCGTCGGTTTTCGTAATTTTATTTAATAATCATAACTGCATAATAAATGCGTATTCCTTTTTCAAAAAGATGTATAATGCTTTATATACAAACTCAATGGTGTAAACACAGATGTAGTTCAGTATAAATTTCGGTAAGTATTCCAAATTTAAATCACATTCTCCCCCTAGAGGATGAATGAAATTCAGTACAATTTTCTTTCCCTGTTTTCAACAGATTAAAAATGACTATTTTATGTTCGCTTTTTGTGGCATAGAATGTCACTTTTTTGAGCAAGTGGTACGAAAATAATATTTAAGTGTCTTGATGCTATACTATACTACTCAATCGATAACATTCGACCGTTTGTAATAAAAAGGCCCTAAAAAAATATTTACAATGGAATTAGAACTTTGTCATGTACGACATTGAGTTTTTTTTCCAAAACTTGATAATGATGTCAGATTCTGAAGTCAAATATTATAGCTATTTATTTGTATCAACTTTGTTCAACAGAGAAATGCTGCTCGTACCATTTGAAGTCCGCATCGTTGTGCTGGGCAAGCGACTGGACGCGTTGGAGGGACGTCTGCTAGTCATGTACATCACCGACAGATACGCCTACGAGACGTTATTGCAACAGGTAAAATACCGAACAATCATAGTAATACTTTCAATTGCCTGTCCTTATTTATAGAAATAGGCCTGACATAAGTCACCAAATTAAAATCAGGAACGTCCTAGGCCGCTTTGAAATTCACAACTATGGTCTGACTTTTAGTTAGCTGCAGTAAACTGACACTTCTAATGTCATTTTTAGTGTCTATTCTATTCTATTCTATTCTATTTTTCTCTATGGCAATGGTGCCGATGTCGACAATTCTGCCAATGTCAGATGTGTTGTGAGAAAACGTGCTGAGAAAAAAAAAATAGAAGAAAAAAAAAAAACCCTGAATTGAATTTAATGTGAAACTTGTTGACAAATATTAGTACACTGAAACAAACAAATAAAGAATATTGTTAATTATATTATATAAATCGATATAAATACATAGACGACCACAAACCACACAAAAATCATCATAATTTGATGTCATTGACACGGATAAAAAACATCAAAGCCTGGAAGAGCTTTGGAGAAGAATGTGTTAATAGGAATGGAAAGTTAGTTGGGACAGGGATCTTTAATTTAGGGAGATAGCTATACAAGTCGTGGGCTGGGTTATTATTGGAGCAGTTAAATGTTTCGCTATCAAATGGGAACTTTTTTTAACAAAATGACAGATAAGAAGTGTCATTTTACTGCAGCTAATTAAAAGATCGAGCATAGTAAGAACTTTGGACTGTCTGTGGAGCAGTGGTGGCCCAGTGGTAACGGCCGCGACTTATGAGTTTTAGGTCGTAGGTTCGACCCAGACAGGCGCTTTACTTTGTGTAAATTATTATCACCACTGCTCTCAAAACGGTGAAGGAATACATTGTCAAGAAACCGGCATGCCCTAGAACCAAAAATTCAAAGACATGTTACATCTGCCAACCAGCACTCGGCCCGCGTGGTAGATGACGACCCACTCCCTCTCACTGAGAGGAGGCCTGTGTCCCAGCTGTGACCACATTATAGGCTTATTATGCTAAGAACTTTGCCATTACATAGGCCGACTGCCTATCTGACCTCCACAACCCAGTAACTGGGTAACTGGGTCTTTTTACCCCTTGGTAAGACAGGTTGTCAGACTTTCGGGCTTCTGACGACCCGTAACGACTGTCAAAGATCCACGAATGACAGCGGGGACCAACGGCTTAACGTGCTTTCCGAGGCACGGAGGAGTCTCGATATGTAAAGATGGTCACCCATCCACGGACCAACCCCGACAAGCGTAGCTTTACTTCAATGGTTGATGGATCTACCCGTGCGGCTGTTATTACTAAGCCATGAGCTCCTCACCTAAATTCGACACTCCTGCAGTTAAAATATTCGAATCACATTCAAACATAACTAAATGTTTATCTTGTTTTTGTTCACAGGAGCACTACACAGAGGTGGCACACTCAACATCGGTCCGGTTCTTAGACGGCAAGGACGTGTACCTAGAGTTCTCCGGGAACCTCGTGCCGGTCACCAAGTCCGGCAGCCAGCCCATGCTTACTTTCGATGTAACATTGCAATATATTTCTATATATAACGGGTGATTCATTTGGAGTTACTTTTTCCAAAACTAAAAAAAATATGAATAAAACAAATTTATCGGGTAATCTTTATTATAATACAAAAGAACCATTCCTTACATTTACTTTTTAAAGATTATTTCTTTCAAATGTTGTCCGTAACTGCGATTAAGGTGGTCCATTCTGGAGTTCCAGTTTTCGATGACCAGACCGAGTATTTCCAGCGGTATTTGGCGAATAACGCGAGTAATGTTGGCTTCCAGTTGATCAATCGTACGCGGCTTATCCATATAAACTTTGGACTTTACATAACCCCACAGAAAAAAGTCTAAGGGTGGGATATCACAGAATCTAGGCGGCCAACTGACTGGTCCGAAACGCGAAATTAACTGTTCACCAAATTTTTCTCGCAACAAAGCCATGGTTTCACGTGCTGTGTGGCAAGTGGCGCCGTCTTGTTGGTACCAAAAGTTCTGAAGATCACGGGCTTCAATTTCAGGAAACAAATAGTCCGTTATCATGGTACGATAACGGTCACCATTGACAGTGACGGACCACCTTAATCGCAGTTACGGACAACATTTGAAAGAAATAATCTTTAAAAAGTAAATGTAAGGAATGGTTCTTTTGTATTATAATAAAGATTACCCGATATATTTGTTTTATTCATATTTTTTTTAGTTTTGGAAAAAGTAACTCCAAATGAATCACCTATTATGATGATGATGATGATGATGATGATGATGATGATGATGATGATGATGATGATGATGATGATGATGATGTCTATAAAAATAAAATTTTATTACAATTCCTTCACTAATTAATCGAAAGGAACTTCGTTCCATCCGGGTGTCCCTTGACACCTCTCAAGTTTTTTTTTTATATATAAGAAGACGATGTACGTGTTTAGCTATAAGCTCTTAGTATATAACCACTTTGTTAATGTATTAGTTATCGTAGTGTTATTTCACAGCAGCAAACGTACATTAACTTATGTATTGATATTCCAACAAACAAACAGACACTCATTATTTTACTATTAGTGAGCTGGCTAGCGCGCACGTCCACCAATTCCTTATCGCTGCAGGCGCTGGAATGTTGAGGGCTGAGGGGACGCGCGCGGTCGCGGGCGGGTGTCCTACCTGCGCGTGGGCAACGCCCGCTCGTGCTATGGGCTCGTCAGTCTAGACACGTAATCACGCGAAGCGCCTGTCTTACGCCCTTACGTGGATAGCCTTTGTTTGCTTCCGTGCGGTCGATTAATAAAGTAAATCTCTCTTGACTCTTTCTCCTCCTGGGTTCGAACTCACGACCTACGACACGTAAGTCGGGACAGTTACCACTGGGACACCACTGCTCAAGCAAGTGAAGTTGTCGTCAATAATACTTTTAATTTGATATATCCATAATCAACTTATCCAGTTGTTTATCTAAAACAGGGGTTAGCATCCATTTGGCTAAGAGTGATTACGAAGGGCGTAAAATAAAGTCAATTTCAGTCAGTCACTCACATCTCATAAAAAAAACTGTTGTAAATAAGTTCGATTAAATAAGTCAGGTATTTATTTCAGGCCTTCAAAGACAACCGAGTCGAGTTCACAGTTAGAGTGAAGCATCACGAAGAGAATCCGTCTGGCAGGATCTACTTCATGAATGAACCTAAGGTAAGAAGACAACAAATTATTGCTTTTAACTGTTTAGTTCCCAGTATCACTTGTAGGTGACAGAATTTGAACATATTTTTTGTACCTCAAGGCAATTTTATTTTTAACTAGCTTTTGTCCGCGGCTTTGCCCGCGTGGTTGTCTAAAATTATCCCACAGGAACCTACTACCGGTATAAAAAGTATCCTATGTGTTAATCCAGATTATAAACTATCTGTATGCCAAATTTCATCTAAATCTGTTCAGCCGTTTTTGCGTGACAAACATCTAAACATACAAACTTACACATTTAATAATAAATAATAATAAATAAATATAATAATAAATATCCTTGGACATTTCACACAACGCCATCTAGTCCCAAGCTAAGCAACCTAATGCTTGTGTTATGGTAACGAGATGGCTGATAAACTACTTATATACATTTTTTTTTTGTAAATACATACATATTATAGATAGAAAAACACCCAGACTCGAAACAAATACTTGTAGGTCGTACAAATATTTGTTCCGTGCGGGAATCGAACCCGCGACATGCTGCGCAGCAGTCAATCGCTCAACCACTGCGCCAACCGTGTCGTCTATTTATAATATTAGTATGATTTCTACCTAAAGAATAGTAACAATCGCATATGTCCTTTAGAGACGTTAACTTTACACAACACCCAGTGTCACCTGTGGTGGTGATACCCGCCATTAAAGGGGGGAACTTTTGTCCTAACTAAATATATCTAAGATATTCTATTGAAAGATGTAGGAAAACATTATTAACTTGGATATGGGAATTGAACAGTCGACTTGACTGCCAGCTTATCTACGCGAGACACAATGGCTTTTTAACTGTTTCTGTAATTACGGCATTCAACCGGTTAAGGTTGCTCCTTCCTAAAATACGGCGAAACTAAGTAACTTTGTAACCATCTTTTACAGTAACTATAGCATCTTTCTGATAGGAAAAAATACACAGTAATCTACAATACATAAGAAGTGATTTCATGTGTCCTGAAATCTATTTTAGTTTGTAGTACTAAGGAAAAAAAAACCTAAACCCAGGTCTATTTCGGTCTATTTTTTCGAGTTGTTACCATATTACTCCTACAGTTTTCATTAAAACTGTTCATAAATTTATACAGTTCTTTACAAACTCTTAGGGAATGATTTCTTGTCATTACTTTTTTAGTTTAATCAACAGATTTTTTCTAAATCGATAATTACTTCATATTTTGCAAGCGTTGTGTCATCGCGCTTCTCTTTCTTTTCTATGCAGTCCGACAGTGACCGCGCTTTTTGCGACGGACAAGGCTTAATATGACTATTATACTATTTTAGGTACCTAAAGGTGAACAGTCACAGACCCCAGCGTGTGTACTCGACGTGGAACTGCCTGAACGCATCGCGCCGCGCGCCGGCAAGAGCCAAGTTGACTACCTCAACTTGGATCAGTCTGGTAAGCACTGTTATAATATTACTAGCTGTTGCCCGCGACTTCGTCTGCGATCCAGGATGAAAAGTAGTCTATGTCCTTATCCAGGTCACGGGGCGCAATGGTAGACTTGTGCCAAATTTCATCCAAATCGGTTCAGCAGTTTTATCGTGAAAGCGTAACAAACATAAAAACTCACTTTCGCATGTATAATACTAGCTGCGCCCCGCGTAGACCGGGATAAAAAGTAGCCTATGTGTAAATCCAGGGTGTCAGCTACTTCCATACTGAATTTGATCAAAATTGGTCTAGCCGTTTGAGCGTGAAGAAGTAACAAACATACACTCACAAACTTTCGCCTTGGTGTGATGTGATTAGTAGGATAGCAACAGTAAAATTATAACACTCCTCATTTATACTGTTGTTAGACTATACCACTACTGTTTAAACGTTACTCGTTTAGACGTGATATTCAGTTTAAAATCATTAAAAGTCGGTTATCGTCGCCTTAAACAGTGTACATTTAAAACTCTCATGTGATGAAAAGTTTTATAAGGAAGCCACGTCAACAATTGCCGATAACGACCTGATCCAACAACCAGACCTGTAGAAATGACTTAACTTTAAATCTGCTCCGTAGGTTTCGACGCACTAAAGGACGAGCTGAGCTTCCACTGGGGCGGCGACCACAACAACAGCCTCGGTCCTGCCTCCCTGCCATACGCGCATGACCGACAGGTTAACGGACATGTAAGTACTTACATATACAGGTGGTGAGGTGCGTGTGGATGGCCAAATTCGAAACTGAGGAATATTGTAATGCTGAATGCAGTACAGTCAGCGTCAATAATATCGGGACGAACAGACTGTTAAAAATGATCTAAACAACTATGAACCTAT
Source organism: Cosmia trapezina (assembly GCA_905163495.3). Classification (NCBI taxonomy): domain Eukaryota; kingdom Metazoa; phylum Arthropoda; class Insecta; order Lepidoptera; family Noctuidae; genus Cosmia; species Cosmia trapezina. Next base: position 9,739,890 of record LR991044.1, read on the forward strand.
ATAATCAGTTAGATATTCGATACTTCAGCGAAGTTACTACATATTTTGAAATAAATTATGTTTTTGAGATCAGTATTAGTATTGGCCAGACTGACACAGCTAACTAGCATAAACTCTTAAACACTGTCGAGAGTGCGTGCGAATAATTCAATTCTTATACATCACTAAGCTTAAAATCTTATTACGCACTCAATAAAAATGAATATTAACAATGAAGTGGATTTTTTTTTGTTTGTATAATGAAACTGTCAGGTAAAAAAAAATTGTGCGAGAAGTTAGACTTCTCGCACAGTTTTTTTTGCACAATGTTTTTTTTATATTTGAAAATAGGGTTAAAATTTTATTTTCATTTGTAGGATAAGATCATCACAAATGGTGACGTGAAATACCCGACGAAAGAATCCGAAGATAACAAAGATAAACCACAAGGTAAACCTCAAATAAGTATTATTAACTTTTACTAACGATGTAAAAGTAAATGAAGTGGAATATAAAATTAATTCTTGTAATTCCAGTAAACGGCGACACTCTCCACGTAGACTCAAATAAGACTAAAGCGACCTTCGATTCTGACGAAGACAAGACTCCGATGAATACCCTCGAGAAAGGCAAGAAGAAGCCAGAAGGAGGAGTAGGCTTCCTCGGAGGTCTTGCTGATAAAGTCAAGAACGTATTCGGACATAGTGAGGATAAGGAAGAAGAAAAGGAATCCTCCCCCAAGCCGCAGCCTAAGCCCAGAGAATCTAAAGAAAAAGATTCCAAAGATACAAAAGAGAAAGAAAAATCGCCCCCTAAACCCGCCCCTAGACTCATCACCGAAGACTTGTTAGGTAAAGTAGATGACATGTTCAAGGATCTTAAAACTAAGCCTCATTTGAAAGAAGATGAGGATCCAAGCAACCAAGTTTACTCAACCAAACTGGTTGTTGACGAAGAACACCCTAAACCAGTCGAAGAAAATCTATACGAACAATATGAAATGATGCAACCAGTCGACACACCCGTGTGTAACAAAAAAACTGATCCTTTCCAATTCTACGTTGGATGCTGTGAAGGGAAGTATAAAAAGGGGCAAAAGCACCGACATGATGAAACTTCTAACTTAGTTGATAGGATAGAAACTGTCCATTTTGCTGCCCATGAAATATCTGATAATGTTCATGGAGATTTGTCAGAAGGCTTATGTATTATTGAAGAAGAGAAGGATAAAATTAAACAAAAGACAGGATCAGTAGCTGACGATCTGATTGGTGAGTACGAAAAGGCAAAGTCTGGTGCCCAGGATAAGGTACATGAATTTGAAGATGGTGCCCGTGGCAAGTTGAATGACATTTCTGTATCTGCGGAAAAACTTAAAGATGATGTTAATGATAAAGCAAACAATTTGCAGAGTAATATCTCCTCAGAAGTCGACGATGCTAAGTCTTCAGCTAATGATGTTGTTGATAACTTGATACATAAAGCAGGAGTAGTTAAAGATGACTTCAACAGCAAAGCGATGGCACTTAACTTCGCTGCCATGGAAAGGGCCGAAGAATTGAGACTCAGAGGAGATGAGAAAGTAACCCAAGTTGGGAATGCAGCTGAAAGTGCTGCTAATAACATTAAGCATAAGGCTCAAGATGGCGCGAGTGCTGTCTCAGAAGCAGTACATGAGGCTAAAGAAAACCTCAGCAATAAGGCTCAAGATGCTAAAGCAGGAGCTAAAGAATCATTAGATAATGCCAAGGCAACAGCCAATGAGAAACTTCAATCCTTGGGCGATTCTTTTGAAGGCGCTAAGGAAAAGTCAAAGAAAGAACTGAAAAAGGAGGCTAAAGAAGCTAAAAAGAAGGCCAAAGAAGGCAAGAACTTCTTCACGGGACTAGTACAGAACATTTTCGGAGAAAAAGAGAAACTAGAAGATGAGGCAAAAAACAAACTCGCTGAAGGAAAGGAAGCCGCTAACCAAGCGGTCGACAAAGCTTCTGCTAAGAAGGATGAGCTCCAAGATGCTGTGGCTAAGAAACAAGATGAACTTAAAGATGGCGCTGAACAGTTAGCACAAAGTGTACATGACAAGAAAAAGCAAGCAGAAAAGGCTGTACATGACAAAAAGGATGAAATTGAAAAGTCCATTCGTAACAAAACAGCTGAAGCTAAACAGGCAGTTGAATGTAAAACTGGTGAAATCAAGGCATCCGTTGAAATCACAGTAAGTGAAGTTAAAGATGCAGTTGATGATACCGCAGCCGCTGCCCAGGAAAAGGCTAGCGAAACTAAGGACGCCATCAAAAACAAAGCCAGTGAAGTTGGTAATGCCATTCATGATACCGCTTCTGATGTTGGACAAGCTATTCAAGATAAGACAAGCCAAGCTAAAGACGCTGTTACAGAAAAGTCGAAACAGGTTAATGATTCTATCCATGATACGGCTTCAGATGTAGGACACGCCATTCATGATAAAACCGTAACATTCAAAGACACCGTGACAGATGAAGCATCTAAATTAGGAGATGCTATTCAGGACAAATCGAATCAAGCTAAAAATAAAGCTAGTGAAGTAGGACAAACAATAAATGACGAAGCAAACAAATTCGGACAGACATTACAGGAAAAAACTACAGAAGCTAAGGATAAGGCAACTGAATTCGGACAAACCGTACAAGATAAGACAGCCGAAGCGAAAGATAAAGCTAGTGAGTTCGGTCATTCAGTTCAAGATGGCGCTAACCAAGTTGGTCAATCAATTCAAGAAAAAGCCAGCGAAGCTCAGGAAAAAGCTAGTGAATTTGGAAACGCAATTCACGACAAGTTCACCGGTTTTGGAAGCGCAGTTCACGAAACAGCGAGCGATGTAGGAAATAACATTCATGATACGACAAACAATGTCGGAAAAGCTGTGCATGAAAAGACCAGTGAAGCGAAAGACAAAGCCAGTGAATTAGGACACAGTATTCAAGACCAAGCAATAAACGCAGGACATGCTATCCAAGATAAGACTTCAGAAGCTAAAGACGCCATTCACGACAAAGCTGGAGAAATAAGCAAAGAAGTTCACGAGAAATCACATGGATTTGGACATGCTATCGCGGATACGTTCAGCGGAATCGGACATGCTATTAGCGATACTTTCAGCTTTGGACATCACGATAAAGTCGAAGAAGTTAATGATTCAGTTGCGGAAAAGGCCACAGAAATCAAGGACTCTGTTGAAAGCACAGCCAATGACCTCAAAGACGAAGTACACGGTAAAGCCAGCAAAGTAGCAAATGTTGTACACGATACCGAGATTGTTTTAGGTAGCGCGATACAGAGCAAAACAGACGAATATGGACAGATTGGAATTGAAGCCATACATGACAAGAAAGATGCCGCAAAGAGTGAACTAGACAGAATAAGGCATGAAGCCGAAATAACAACCGAACAAATCAGCAAATCTGCAGAAGACGCAATCAACGCAGCATCAAATAAAAAAGGAAAAATTCAAACTAGTCTAAACAACAAATTCGATGACATCAAACATTCAGGGAAGGAAGAATTCGAATACCTACAGCAATCAGCTACTGACAAAGCAAACGACCTGCAAAGGTCGTCAAAACAGGCGTTCGATCACGTACAAGACTCAACCTTGAGTACTTTCGATAAGGTCGAAAGTTCGGCGAAGGACAAAGTGAGCGATGCCAAGGACAAGTGGGATGAGATGCAGAGCTCGACCAGAGATACGTTCGCGTCTATGAGGGATGACGTGCACAGTTTGGGCAGTTCTGCGGAAGACACTCTTCATTCCTTCCAAAGTTCAGCAGGAAATACCTTCGACAGTCTTGATGATTCAGCTAAGATAGTTTTATCAGATACACAACAAAATGTTGAAGAAAGTTCGAAGCAATTTTTCGGAGATGCGAAGGGTTATTTCGAAGGGTTCCAAGTATCTGCTGATAATAAGCTAGAGGAGGTGAAGGGAGCGGGTAAAGAGGGGGTCGAGACGGCCGGAGACAGGCTCGCGGATGTCGCGGAGGGTGCGAGGGATGCGGGACACGCGGCTGCGGATGCGGTGGCAAGGGAAGCAGACACCTTCACCAGCAGTTTGAACAATTTGGGCAGTTCCGTCTTCGGTTCTTCAGGCAAAGGTACAGCTTAATTATTAGTTTTTTATCTATTTATTTCAGAATGTACCTCTGTTTCGCAGTTATGTGTAGTTTTTGTTATCGCTCCTAATTCTAGTGTCACTTGATAAAATATTATTTCTGTTATAACTGCATGTACTTAATTATAATAAAGAAGTCTTCACAAGTTAGTAATAAAAAAATTAAAATTAAAAAAGTTGAAAAGTAAACTGTAATTTTACATAAAGCGACCACGAAGTAAACATTATCATAAGTACTTTGTAATAAACAAAAAAAAAAACTATTATTTTTCAGGTTTTATGAAGGATTCGAGCACCAAGTTACTGGAGTCGGAAAAGTCACAGTCTTCTCCTTCTCCCCACAAGAAGAGTTCCGGGTAAGAATACCTTTTACAATCATATTGCGTAGTTCCCTAGATACACATGCCATGAAAACTATTTAAAATGTAAATAATAGCACGCCCACAACCACTTGACTAATCCACGGTAAATAGATAATCCTACAGTGGCATTTTGTCGTATATAATCTGAGGAATATGTTACTATATCGACTGCATTTTATCATTTGTTGAATAAGACTGTGAAACGAGAGAAAAATAGATTTTACTGTCACTACGCGTCAAGTAGAGTAAACATACAATCCGCCCATCAAGAGAATACGTTCTTGACAACTGACAGTTTCATACTTTGCGAATCTGATCCTTATTACTACTAGAAATTGTACCGACGGCTGTACTGTATAAAAGTGTTACTTTGCAAGTTTGCTATGTGATATTGGTAGGTGTTATATTTCACAACCAATGTTCTTATAAGTAACTTTATAACATCAAAGAACGATGTAAAGAGGAATAGGCTGGTTATACAATTTTTAGCAAAGGGATTGGTCTTCGCAGTATATTTATGTCCTTTTTAAATACTCATAGCTTAACAAGTAAGATTCAATGTATATTTTGTAAATTATTGGCTATGGGATTTAATTTTAAGGGTAATTGTGTCTAGATGCTATAGTTTCACAGTTTTCATCTAAATATAATCCTCATGACACATTATGCCTGCTCTTAACTCACGTGCACGCATTACAGAATACCGAAGTTAAAGAGGAAGAAATAATCGGCGAACGAACGGCGAACTTCACGATGTATGATATAGTTGTTTAATTTTATATTATTATTTATTGCGATCACGCCTCGACCTGCGACCGTTTCACACAACCGACACACACATTCATTGATCTCTTATTTATTTATTAGCAATTTTAATTTTAAATCAATATGAAACTATTCGAATCTGTACAGATATACACAAATGTGCTATAACGGTGTTCTGACGAAACGGTCGACTAGACGCTTAGCAGTGTACCATCGCAGATATTTGTGGTGAACCACTTTTCGACCTTATTGCTAAGGTAATAAGGCTGAAAGTGGTTAACCGTAAATATCCGCGATGGTACATTTAAGAACAATGTTCCATCGATTTAATTCGATTATAATATTTTAAGAGATTTTAATTCTATTTGTATGTCTCAACTCAACGTACCGTAGAGTACAATTTAGTGTTTCGTCAAATTTTAATATTTTACACTTTTGACTAATAATCACGATATCAAAGAAATCACTTTTATATTCGATTTTATTTTACGAATTAACTTCTGAGAATGATTAATATTATCATAGAATCGAGATTTATAAAATGTTTAACAATTTATAAAATAATAATTAATGTAAACTTAATCATGTCTTGCCTAAATCAATATATTTTTTAATGATTATTTCTAATGAATTTATTTTAACAGTTTGTCTACAGATCTGTTTCATTTTAATTGAATCTTGTTGCAACATGGAAATATTGTTGTCTTTTAAAAATGTGACATTTTGCATTTTATTATAAATGTTTAAGTATTTATAATTTAGATCGTAGACAATTAATTATCAGTGTTTCGTGTTGCATAATTTATTTTATTTTAATTGTGTTTTATTTGTAGAGTTTACAATGCTTTGTACAGTCAACACGTAGGTACATATGAGCATGTTTCTACACGCTTTTTATTTAGAAATTAAAAGATTTCGCTGTAGTATTGAACCTGAATAGATCTGCTAGTTATTGTATTGTCAAATCCGCCAACGGCTGAAGCACTATGCTTAATTATATATTTTATCAATTAAGTTTAGTGCTCACTGCCCTGTCCATGTCACAAAGGGACATTTTAGTAATTAAAAATGTTATATCGTTCTAAAAGTATATAAAGTCAGAAATCTTCATGTAAATCAGTGCTATATAAATAGTAAAGTTCTGAATATCGTCCCGCTGAGTAGAGGTTAAGGACGGGAGATATAATATATAGCATATAGCTTGTTGCTTGTGATGCATCTCTGTAAGTTGTTATACATGTACAAGATATTATATGAGATCATTCTCGAACAATTTGCTGCCTTTTTATTTGCTTTTGTACAGTTTTAAGTTGCCGACTCACTTTGAAGACTATCAATCAAGGGAAAAAATTGATTTAGGCCGCGTTTACACGAAAACGTATAATCGGTGGCCGACTATACAATTTGGTGTGAACGAGGCCTTAAAAAATACGACTGATATATTATTATTGTGTTGTATAAATTAAGACATACAAAAACAATTGACTGTGTACCACTTCACCCTAGCCCGATGTTGTTGTAATAGCACTTCCCTTTGTATATTGATCTGAACATCATTAATTATTGTCTCATTGGTTAGCAACCCACTGTGTACACAACACGCACCACAGGCACCCAATGGCTGTACATTATCGCCTATAGTGGACCATGTTCAACGCCCATTACAAAAAAAAACTTGTTACTTTGACCACAGAGTATGTAACAAATGGAAAGTCATACCCACTGACTTAATATATATGATGTGCCTTCTATATATTCTATATGGCATTGCTTACTATTATATGGATAGTGATGGGCATTGATATGTATCCTGCCAGAAAAGTCGATTGTGTACAGAACCACTACCCACATGTATGTCCATTCATGTCATCGTTTATGTTGCACTGCACAGCCACTTTGGTAAGTTTTGTTCGCTACTGTTATTTTGTTTTGCGTTGCTGGTTTCACAAGCTCTTGTAGCCTCCCAGCTAGATTAGTTTCGCGATATGTCAAGTCAGTCATCGGCACTTTAAGCACTTTCAAAAGGGGTGTAACGGTTAACTTTGCAATCCAAAGTAACTGATGAAGGATTTGAAAGGTGCATACCTTCGGGACAACATTCTATCCGAGTTCACAGACAACGGTGACAGAAATTTTATAAAAATAGTAACTTGACGACAATACAAGAACAACATTACATTACTATCACAATTAGGCTTGCTGCTAATGAAAAGAGCTTGTGAAACATCTTTATACTGTGTTAGCTTGATACATACTTTAAATGTTGTTAAAATGTTACAGCTTCTTCGCAAAACTTCGGCGCAATCCATGAAGAAAACCTCGATGAAGCATCGCACCGCTTCATTAACACCTTATACTCGTACATAACTACATAGCATTAACACAACGTATATAAGTACAGAAGAAACACTTATAGCAATATAAAAGTCTAAAGAAAAGCTGAATGAGACCTGCCAATTCAGTGTTTAAACACACACGCTGGTTTCACATTTAAACGCTGTGACTTGCCGCTATAAGTTTTTTTATTGGAGAAGTGCGCCTTCTGTATATTTATTATTCTTTGAAATTGATCTTAAAATGGCAGGAAGTACAGTTGAACGCGTTGTAAAGAAAGCATGTAATGTTGACTCAATTTAAAATTATCGCTGTAGATCTCGATATAAGGGGCATTTGTCAGATTTATGCTAAAATTAGGCTGACTGTAACACTTTAGTATATATTGCCATGACATTGCTTTTAAAACATCGATGTTAGGAATTAAAGAATAAGTGTCAATTCCTTAAGCAATGGACTTAGAAAATGTACTTCAGTGTCGCATGAAACCCCTAAATTGTCTAGAAAATACCTATATAGTAAGTCTTAACTAACTATTGTGCGCCGTGTCGAGCCTCTTACTCTTCATTAATTAAGCGAAAGAATTCCAGAAAATGTGTTCCATTTTATATTACGTTGCTTATAGCATTGATGTAGGAGGCTGTAGGTGACATATAACTTCATAAAATTCTGATTTTAGAGTAATGGATATTTAGGTAGTTAACCTAGTGTGTGGTTGAAGAATGTCGGGATTTTGAGTGTTTAAAAAGCGTGGAATATAATATATGCGTGTGGTGTGAGGGCCACTTTATTGAAACTCTTTGAAAATATGCTTAGGATTTAGTGAACATTCCCAAACAATTGTGAAAGTTGGAATCAGATTTTGTGAAAGTCAACTTTGCGAGATATGGACTGTAAAGTGGGGCCCTCAGTTCTCACATAGAGGATTGAGGGCCCGCCTGTACCTGACAAACTATGGACACTACAGATAATGTCTTTATGCCAAAATCTAAGCTTATACCAAACAAAATTTGTGAAAACAAGATATTATCGCAAAACACTGTCCTACTTGGTATATCTTCGTTCAAAATGGGCCCTCAATCCTCACACACGTAAAAGTTTATCACGCAAATACAATGAAACCATTAACTTATAGCTATTGTTTGTAATCCTATAAGATACTAAATAAATTGTGAAAATTTGTGAAAGCAAGAGCAGGTCACCATTTCTTGTTGTTTGAAAGTTATGACCTTGACAAAATCCGGGCCCTCAATCCTCCATTTATTTTGTATTCCGTTTGAATACGCTTATCGTATGAAAGATTAGACAAATACAAAATAGTCTCTTTTTGTGAAAAAAATTGTGCAACAAATTCGATACTAGAAAACAATTAAAAGACCCTTTATTGTAAATAAAAATCGAGTTTTATTTTTGTTCCCTGAATTAGGAAATAGGGTGACCACGATACGGTATTTTACTCTATATGAGAAAAAATCTTAAAATATATTATTTAGATAGATTAGGCAAAAAGCAGTCGGAAAATATTAGTTTTAGTTCAATAACAACATAAATTTTAAAATTAAATTCAAAGTTTTCAGGTTTTTTTAATGTTTTCTCAAACCATGAAATAGTAGCCGCCATTTTATGACGTCATTCGGCTGTGTGAATTAAAAAAGTGTCACCTATTAATTGATCAGTGTATCTCTTAGAGCAGGTATAGCTTTCACTTTAAAATTAAAATCTTTACCGTCCATACGTATTGTGTGTATAGAGTCATGAGGAACAGGGTGTAAAGTTCACTCATCCTTTATTGAAAAGGGAGGACCCTCCGACCAGATGGGTGTTGTCTCTGGTGGGCAACTGCCCCACGGTTAATGTGGGGTTGTTGTATACCTATATGCTAGTCGCGCGGTAAACTCTCATTGCGCGATGCAGGTTGCGGGACGTCATGTCCTTGTGATGCGTAGTTCGTATGTGGCGATGTAGATGCCGCCACATGTGTATTACAAGAAGTAACAGGCTAGAATGGAGATGTTACAAGCATTAAAACAACAAATGTGAAAATTAAACTTTTTATTCACTATTTATAAATTACTAGATAAAAAAAAATCCTAAAACCCTAATAAAAAAAACAAAACTATTTTTGGGCACTCGTGGTAACACGTTAAGGTCAGTGTAAGGTTGTATCTTAGTCAAAATATGATTCGCGACATTAATAATTATGTATTTACATAATTTTAACAATAAAAATAATTAATTACCTACGTAACGCGGCCTTATATAGTGTGTGTGAACGTGCACTTAAGCGCGGCAACGGGAGTATACACCCCCGCCCGCGCCCCCGCACTAGCCCGCCAGTGGACAAACTAACGCGGGAGCGTACGTCACGCTAGCTAAAGTTTAAATTTGGTCGCCTAATTTACCATCTTAGGTAAAACTCTGACATTGTTGAATACATTTAAAAGAAAGACCAATCTTTCGTATTGAATCTTATTGTAACACATTTACAAAAACTTATTTGTTTACTTTGTGGCGATTAATCTCCCACAACTAGTTTGCAGAAAAATCATCGCAGAGTCAATTTCAGACTCATAAATCTATCATTAACATTCATAAATTTTACTTTTAAAAATACATAAAGCATCAGAAATACCTATAATTTTGTTGACTTTTAATGTACTTGAATATCGATTATTAATAACATTAATTAGTAAAAAAATAAAGTCTCGGGGCAATTTTTACGTTTTATACCGCTATTTAATCACGATTTTTTGGTTTGAATAACGCGTAATTACATATAAAAAAACATGTCAAAATAAACTATGTTGTACAAAACTAATTCTAAAGTTTTATTAAAATCCCTTCATTTATTTAGACATAATAACGTTATTAACATCACTCTAAATTAGAATAAATTACGTTGCATAAGCGGACACCGATTATTACAGCGCGAGTGCCCATCGAGGAAGGACCTGTGTCATTTTTTCCCGCCTCCTGATGTCCGAGCTCACGTATCGTGAACGCATTATTTTACTACGACTGCAATATTAAAATTTTGTGAAATGGCTCTTAAACGCTTTTTCCGGAATTGAGTTCAGTTCTCACCGCGAATTCTACTTTATTTATGTGTTCTACCGAACAAAACGGGTGCCACGAAGTGGTAATTTGAGTTTAGGAAAAAGAAAGAAGTCGGCTATCTGCGGGTGTGGCTATAGGGGTCAGTTATCTGGTGGATAAGGTATTTGCTCGATGGTATTTGTTGAGTTTTTGGTCAAAAATTCGTTCACCAATGGCCTTGTGCGAAGGCGCATTATCGTGGTGCAAAATCCAAGAATTTTCTTTCCACAAATCTGGCCTTTTTCGTAGAATTTGCTGTCATAAACGCCGCATAACGCTCAAATAATATTCTTTATTTACTGTTTGACCTTCCAACAAAAATTCCGAATGCACAACACTGCGATAAGCAATGAAAACGGTCAACATGACTTTGTCTTTTGATCGACTTTGGCGTGGTTTTTTCGGTTTCGGTTCAGTTGGATGGCGCCACTCCGAAGCTTGTTGACTAGTTTGCATGTCAAACTCGAAATCCCACGTCTCGTCACCAGTAACAATGCGTTTCGTGAATGCTGGGTCGGATTGGAATTGACTTGTTCTAGCATGCCCTCAGCGACTCTTGAAAATAAAATTAAATATCAACATTCACTACTCCAAGATAATTACCCATACAACTATGTGTATTATAATATACAGGGTGGAATTTTGTAATGACACCTGGAAGGAAGTACTCTTAATAATGCAGATAGAAAATTTTACTCAAAACATTCCTTTATTTTTGAATAGAAAGCAAACTGCATTCAAAGATTTTCGAAATTTCTCTTCTCCCACAACCGGGAATCGAACCGGCTAAAATCTGAAACAATTATACCCTGTACTTTTATTGCATCGATCGTTAGGGTCAATTATAAGGATGAAATCTCTCTAACAAACATGATAAATTAAATGAAACGAAAACCAGGAAATCTTAAATTAATTTAATTTTTTACAAAAAATGGTAAACTAACTAATTAGTTGCTCGAAATGGGCTCCATTCTCTTGGATACACAAATTTATTCTTTTAACGAATTCATTTCTAGTAACCTTTAATAAAGTGTTGTGGTGAATATTATAAATCGTATTCTGAACTTCAACTCTCAACTCGTTGTCATTCGCATAAGATTTCATGTAAATTTGATTTTTTACATATTCCCACAAAAAAAAATCTAATGGGGTGAGATCTGGCGATCTCGCAGGCCATCTGATTGTGCCGTTTGTACCAATCCAGGTATTAAAATGAAAGTATTGTCACCCTACCCTGCTACACACTTCAAAAATAGTTGATTTCGGTATCTATTAAGATTTTTAGTTTAATCGTTATTCTTATTAGTAACAAATAACATCAATTTGTTGCACAATTTTTTTCACAAAAAGAGACTATTTTGTATTTGTCTAATCTTTCATACGATAAGCGTATTCAAACGGAAAACAAAATAAATGGAGGATTGAGGGCCCGGATTTTGTCAAGGTCATAACTTTCAAACAACAAGAAATGGTGACCTGCTCTTGCTTTCACAAATTTTCACAATTTATTTAGTATCTTATAGGATTACAAACAATAGCTATAAGTTAGTGGTTTCATTGTATTTGCGTGATAAACTTTTACGTGTGTGAGGATTGAGGGCCCATTTTGAACGAAGATATACCAAGTAGGACAGTGTTTTGCGATAATATCTTGTTTTCACAAATTTTGTTTGGTATAAGCTTAGATTTTGGCATAAAGACTTTATCTGTAGTGTCCATAGTTTGTCAGGTACAGGCGGGCCCTCAATCCTCTATGTGAGAACTGAGGGCCCCACTTTACAGTCCATATCTCGCAAAGTTGACTTTCACAAAATCTGATTCCAACTTTCACAATTGTTTGGGAATGTTCACTAAATCCTAAGCATATTTTCAAAGAGTTTCAATAAAGTGGCCCTCACACCACACGCATATAATATAATTATATAAGCCTAAGCCTATTGAGTTAGGTTCAGATCGTATTTCTAAACAAAAGTTAGGATTACAGCTACAGTCTAGAGGTGCTTTTATAAAGGTGGCCACGAATATTTAAATGTTCAAGTACAATGTCAATGCCCACCGCTAGAGTGCGCTACTAGTGCCGAAAAACAGGAATAATTCTTGAATCAGAAGCTATGCTTCAACAGCTATTAAAATAATGGCGTGAGATTGAGGTTTCTATGTGTATGGTAATAAAATACAATTGTAACAAAACTGATTTTAATCTTAAAATATCTTGAAATTGTTTCAAGATAATATAAGATTAATATATGAATAATTCGCAACTTGCTAGTTTATCGATTGTCACCAATGTGACTAAAAAAGGCTAATCTGTGCTTCAATACCCTGATCCATACTTCCTAAATAAAACTATATACATATAAAGCTTATATTGGTTCTTTAAGATGAAATAATATCGATATAACAGTGGTGCTGATTCTGAAGACGTTGAAGTGAAAACTATCGATACATGTAACATTTTTGTCATATTTCACTACGATATTACGTGCACCGTTTATGTAAGTTTTACCATTTTATAGTGTAACAATCATAGATAAATTACCTTTAATACAGGCATTTTAGGTATCGTGCTCTGTACACATAAGCACGTGTATGCGTGCGACAATAGAGAATAGAATTCAGAATTAATTCAAGAAAATACAATATTGAAACTAGAATTTAATAAATATAGAAATTGTTTTATTTATGTTTAGATATATTTAATATGTCAAAGTAAGTTTCCAGTGATTAATAAATATCGAAAAGTCTTTTTGAAAGTTCGAAAACTTAAAATATTTTCATCCTGACCCGACTAGTGTACGTATGTACGTCATGGCTTCGAACTAAATGTTTCAAAATAATAATAATATTTACCATTAAATGTTTTTTATGGATTCGATTTATTAATGTTACTTGCATTTTATATAAATTTGTGTAAGTTATTAATCGTTTAAAATTTTATCTATGTGTAGTTTAACTTCTTGAAATGGTAAAGAAATAATGATGTATTCGATTGACGTAGGTCTGTATGTAAATAATTGTTAGTTTTATGAACTAAGCCCTACCTAAAGTTTTGTCCGATGCAGTGTATTTTTTTGCTTCAATGAAAGAAATGCACATAAAGGGACTGAAATATAACTTCGCCTATCGAGTTTGATAAGTTAAAAAGTAAAATGATCAATCAATGAATACCTACTTTATTAAATGGTTTACGTCCAATGGATTCATAAACTAATAAATATTTGTTTGTGTGTACCTACATAACATTTCGAAAGTACTGTGATGCCAAATATGAAGATTATGTGTAAAGTTAACATAAATTTTGTTAATTTATTGATAGAGTCTATGTTCGATATATTTATTGCTTTTTAGTAAATAATAAAATTATTTAAAAAATGTTATATTTCATTTATGTTGAGGTTTTTCTTGACCTTGTCAAAATGTATCATCATCCCACCTGAAATCGGATATCTGGAAACAAAAACTTACTTGATAAGCAAGATAAAGATGTTTGTTTGTCTACTAGTTTCCAATCTAAACCAAAAACTTGTTGCTCAACCAGTATTTCTACCACGAAATAGTTTCTCCGCTAGTACCTGTGCCATTCGATAGCACGCACCTAATTACTTGGTCTCTTGTTTTTATGAAAAGCAACTCATACACTCATTCAAATAAAAGTCACAAGGTGCCAGATCAGGACTGTCATTTGTGTTACACACCGATGATGTGACGGCGTAGTACCCTGTGACGGTGTTAAAACTACAAATTGGAACTGCAAAGATAGACAGAACAAATTATAGATAATAATTGGAACTACATACAATAAGATTACATAACTGAAAAGACCCGATTAGTGGTTGCAAGTTAGGTTGCTGACTGCGTTCAAGGGTTCGAATCCCTGATCAAGCAACCACCCCTAGACTGTGTGGGATGCTAATCTGTAGCACACTCATTACAACAGGTAGGTACCTACCTTTTATGACATTTTATACTTACATAGGTACAGACAGATGAAACAGAGAGGTTTGTTTGACTACCTACCTACCTACAAGTAGTTTAGGAAACATTCAGCCAAGGATCAGTCAGACCCATATTTTGGCAGTAGGTAATGTTATGTGTTAATGGGTGAGTCCGACACACGAATCCTGCAGACTCCAGCTGCTTAGGTAGTTGTAAAAATGTCAAAACTGGACTTTAAACCCAATAACCTGCCCCACCTGGGAATCGAACCTTGCCTCCACTAGATATGATATGATGCAACGATCAAATCTCTCGGGGTGTTAGTTTTCCGCATTTATGTCGGTTCGAATAATATTAACAGGTTGCCTATGTCCCTTCCAGGGAGACCAATTCGATCTTTTCATTCTACATATCACCCCTAAGTGTACATACCTAAATGTTATTAGGTCCACTCACACTATTCAAACAACGGGTAATAAAATGTTTCACTTAATTTTTTTTTGTACTACGTATTTAGCATAATCAGCCTATAGGTACCTACTTTTAATGGTAATGTTGCTGGGACACAGGCCTCCTCTCCTCGAGAAGGAGTGGGCTCTGTAATCTACCTTTCGAGCCCAGTGCGGGTTGGTAGATGTCTTGTCTTCGAATTTTTGGTTCTTGGACATGCCGATTTCCTCACGGTGTTTTTTCACCGTTTGAGAGCAGTGGTGATGAAAATATTTACACAAAGTAAAGCGCCTGCCTGGGTACGAACTCACGACCTACAACTCGGTAAGACGGGGCCACGGGGCCGCCACTGCTTCACCACTACGTATTTGCGTAGTCTTAATTCGCGGTGCGGGTGCAATTGGCATGACCATTCGCTAAGAGTGTCTGGCCGAAATGATAGCACGATTGCGGGAGCCGAAGCGGGTCCTGTTTTAGGCATACGCTGCGTCACTTGAGAAATGCCTTGCTCCCTTGAGTAATGCCCTGCTCTCTTGAGGAATCGCATGCTTGGGCAGTGCAACGGCATGACCTTGTCGTGGCGGTTGGTGCTGCGGATACTCTCTCACTTCCGAGCATGGTCCAGTCCGTGGTCGGAAGTGAGAGTGCGCGGGACGCCGTCGCCTCCTTCTGCGAGGAATTGATGGTCGCAAAGGAAGCGGCGGAAAGGGAGAGGGAGGATACAACCTCCCTTCCAAGTACCAATCCGTAGCAGACGCACCGGGCGCCGGACGGCGCGGAACGATCTTCGGCCGCCTTGGGGATAGGCCTGCAGGCAACAGACTTGGGGCGTTTGTTGCCTGAACAGTGAAAGTCAACAACACCAACACCTAGCCGAGGTTGCGTGACGAAATGCGCAAGCACTCTAGCATCATCATCAACCAGATTGTTAACAGATAATTTAATAGAGATATTGTTCGTACCTATTGTCTTTAAACTGTAAGTGCAATAAAAAAGGCATTTATTTAAAGCTGTGACAAATTAATCAGAATTTGAAATAATTGAAGCCGGTAGCAAAAATAGTAGATTGGCAGCTACAGCGAAGGATAATTTTAAGCAGAAAGTAGCAGTTTAATAATCAGTTGTTAGCTTTGTTTTAATTTAAAGGTCGCAGCCGACGGAGGCCCAGTCGAGGGAGCCCCGGTTCGCGGGGCTCAAAGGTTTCATGTAAATAACCACAAAGGACGGCTAAAAAGCTTTTCAAGCTCATCAAAATATTTAATCGCTGCCAAGTTATTTTTAGTAGCAAATAGTTAGTTGTTAGTCACCTGGAAAATTACTATTATCCAATCAAAAATATTTAACGTTTACCGAATGTACGCACGGCTACAGATCAAGCTATACATTTCCAGCATAAGCTACATCTATTATACATATTCTACATCCTACATCTCGCATTGTAGAATTCCTTACAATGAGAGGTCAGTCTAAACTGGAAATGTATAGCTTGATGTCTAGCCGTGTGTACTTACATTATTTTGTGTAAATTGTGTTCATATTGTGTAGGTACTCTTTACCCGACCTTATAAGTAGTAAGTACAGTGGGCTGCATCAATTGGGTACCCCAGTTGTATAATATTTTTAATACAACTGGGGTACCCAATTGATGTAGCCCACTGTACATGATAAAACTTTTCTCAGCTCAGAAATATGGGTCCAAAAACTATTGAATGTGTAATCTTCACGTGTCTTTTAGAACGTGGGTTGTAAAAATACCTAATCTAGGAACTGGCACATCGATCCCCTAGTTCACAACACAATCATACTAATAACTGGTAAAAGCTGATTTAGTGAGGACTGAGGACGACAGTGACCAAATACCAAATCATACCTACATAGTTGTAATTTCATTGCCAAAAAAAAACGTAATAAAAATTATTGTGAACTAGGGTAGGTATCGAATTTTAGAGATCAGTAGGGGCGGCAAAATTTGAATAGCCTAGGTACTGGCGGCAAATGTGTAAATCCGCCACTGCTGGCGGCCAGGGCATGCCTTACCCGTGCCAACACCGCCGCCTATCAGGCCACATCATTAAGTACCCATCTACGTTTTAAACCAATTAGCCAGGACTTTGTGTGTTAAGATGAAAGTGTGTGTCATTCATAAGATGAAAGTGCCATGCAGTTAGCACTCTCACTGATAACACCAGTCACTGTGCTGTGTAACTAACAATAAACTTACCGACTCTATTATTACTTTCTAACTGTTCATACTTATTTGGACCAAAAATGTATCATCTATCCAAGTCCAATCCAATAAATATTAGGTACCTAAGTATAGAATATTTCTTCTTTTATTAATTCTGAATCAAGGACCACGGCGTAGCTTCTATAGTCCTAAAGGAGCCCTGTATGTATCAAAATGTGTTCGACGCAGTATGGTAAAAAGCAGAAATGAGAGAATTGTTTTTTTCTTACAAAATAAAATCTATACTCATAATAAATCTGTAGAGAGGTCAATTCTGTACATGATATATATTTTCAAAATAACTATCAGGGGGTGATTAGTGATCGATACTGATGCCAAAAATGCAATCAGTAAAATTTTTGTCTGTCTGTCTGTCTGTCTGTCTGTCTGTCTGTATGTTCCTTATAGAAACAAAAACTACTCGACGGATTTTAACGAAACTTGGTACAATTATTCTTCATACTCCTGGGGAGGTTATAGTATACTTTTCATCACGCTACAATCAATAGGAGCAGAGCAGTGAAGGGAAATGTCGGGAAAACGGGAGAAGTTGCTCCATTTTTTAAGCTTACGGCGCGTGTGCAGCCTTAATGGTTTAAGCTACATAGAAATCATTTATGACGGAAATGTTCTACATAAAATTATCTAAAAAATATCCCACAACAGCATATGTCTATCTTTTATGGTTGACTCACAATAACACGTGTAACTCCCGATAGCTTAGCAGTCCAATACATTAACTTAATAACATACAAGGAGTTACACGCTGACGGAGTCGCGGGCACAGCTAATAATAATAATATTCTGCGGTTCCATAGTGCGATATTTTTCAACAGTATTGTGGATTGACATATTATATTTCCCTACTAAAATACGAAAGTTAATCTGTCTGTTACATCAAAACCACTGAACCGTGAGGAAGGACATATGGTACTTTTTTACGAAAAACGACGGAAACGCGGACGAAGTCGCGGGCAAAAGCTAGTACTTATATAAAACTAGCGGACCCGACAGACGTTGTCCTGCCTGAACGATCCTAGAACCCGACTGCAGCGCCACCTACCGGGTCCAATTGTGTTTTCAAACCATCCAGGAACCCATTGAAATATACACACAAAATTTCATCTAAATCGGTCCAGCCGTTTAGGAGGAGTTAGGTGACAAACACACGTAGGTACAGAAGAATTATATTAAGATTACCTATATATATTAGGATACCATCTAGTCTAGAGACTGGAGGTTAAGCTGTCATTGTACTAATAGATGCAATAGCGCGCTAGAAAATTGGAGCATCCTGAACCGTATCAAGTCCCGTATCCGATCACATGAAGGATGCGGAAACCAAATCCTCTAACATAGAACATCTGAAATTGTTAATAGAGTGTTCTTAGATCTGATTATAAGTTTTTGATACCGTTTCCGTCCCGATCCTTCTAGAGACTAGACAGCATTTTTGAATGTTGAAGATAGACTGCAAATCGTCGCCCTAGTGCTTGAATGGCCATTCGACCATTTTTTGGAAAAATACTTTTTAATGTAGGTAGGTACCTATACTACCTATGTATTGTAGAAACAGCCTTTTTCTACAGTTAAATACACATTTAGGGCGAGCGCGTTCCGTTAGTTCTGCCGCACTGGGCGGGGGCCTACAGTAACAAAACGCATAACCGCAGTGCGCGCACTTCAAAGACATTCCATACTTCACAGATTATGCGTTAGAAAAACGCACCGTAGTGCGCGCAGGGCCTTATAGTCATTTTCCCAAAAATCAATAACTTATGTAGTGTCGAAGAGGACGTCTACTATGGAGTCCCGCAGGGGAGCGCTTCATTCACTTCACTCTTTTCAATTTAACAGCCCTATATATACATGCAATATGCAGATCAATGGAGGGCAAATCTTTTCATTCGCAGACGACACTGCGGTTGTTTTCTCAGGAACGTCATGGAAACATAAAAACTCGCTGAAGAGGGTCTGAGTGTGGTAGCTGGCTGGCTAAGAATAATTTTATTTGTTTTCCCCAAACCAAAAGTCACAGCTTGGATCGGACTCTGGCATTACAATACATGTTTGCCAAAATAATGCCTTCTATAACCGTAGGTACATGTGGCTGTCAAACCATTCAACAAGTCGGCTCTAGAAAATATTTGAGCATAAGTAATAATGTTGATCAAAGACTGTCATGGCGCCCTCACATTGAGATCCTTTTAAGAAAAGTATCAGGAAGCTCATAGGGGTCTTTAAAACTTTACGACATGTTATGTCCGCGTAACTTATGAACAAGATCTATAACAGCTCTGCGCAAGCGCAAATGTAATAAGTAATTTACTGCCACGGACTCAGTCGCGGATTTGCCCAAGGTCCCAGTAGGCCGGGGTCTAGGGCGGCCAATCTGAGAAAAAAATCACTGATATCAAGAAATAACTGAAACTACCTAAATATTCTAAAGACTCGCGCAGATTTTGGCGGGCCGCACTGCACCACATCGTATACAATAATCTTCCTAAACCACTTTCGTGCATCTAAATAAACAGGACTACTGGTTATTGACCAATACCCTCATAAGGGGTCAATGTACTCATCATTATGAACAACAATTTACTGTGGGACCTACGTAACAACTGTGCTATGGGATGGGATAGAATTTCTAAGGCTGATGCTACATTAGGCCGCGACGCAACCTGCGACATATGAGCGATTGAAACAAATAAATGAATGCTCACGTATATGGCTACACCGTACATCAAATATTACTCTCGTTATTCGTTTCGCTCTTCGTATTCGTATCCTCAGCCTTAAGCCTTATAAAAAAAAT